>CM077667.1:122433474-125061807 GCA_039707655.1 Elymus sibiricus | reverse complement strand
TATAGTCTGATAATATGATGTTATTCCCTTGCTACCTTGTTGTGATGAATTGAATCTTTACCTATGAGATCTCGTTATGTTGGATTGAATATTTTGGTTTGAGAACACTTGATGTATGTCTTGCATGGGATACCCGTAGTGACATTGGGGTATTCTATTGATTCACTTGATATATGTTGAGGCATCAACTTGCGGATTCCGGTGACCTTGGGGATCTATGCATAGGGGTTGATTGCACGTTTTCATACCACGTTCTCCAATAGAAATCTTGGGGTGCTCCTTGAAGTTCTTTGTGTTGGATTGAATGTGATAGACCTGAAATTGTTTGATGCATGTTGCATAATTTACCCACGGATACTTGAGGTGACGTTGGAGTATCTAGGTGACATTAGGGTTGATTGATATGTATCATTAGTGTTGTTCTAGTACGAACTCTAGGGCTGTTTGTGACACTTATAGGAATAGCCCAAAATATAGATCGTAAAGAATAACTTTGAGGTGGTTCTACTACCTACACCAATTTCATCTATTGTTCTCCGCTAGATAGTAACTTTGGAGTGATTCTTTGTTGCACATTGAGGGATGATCATATGATCCAACTATGTTAGCATTGTTGGGAGATTGCACTAGTGAAAGTATGAACCCTAGGCCTTATTTCCAAGCATTTATGTAACATTTGGCTCGCTGTTTTACATTTGCTACCTTGCTGTTTTTATATTTTCAGATTACAAAAACCTATATCTACCATCCATATTGCACTTGTATCACCATCTCTTCGCCGAACTAGTGCACCTATACAATTTACCATTGTATTGGGTGTGTTGGGGATACACGAGATTTCTTGTATTTGATTGTAGGGTTGCTTGAGAGAGACCATATTCACCCTACACCTCCCACGGATTGATAAACCTTAGGTCATCCACTTGAGGGAAAATTGCTACTGTCCTACAAAACTTTGCGCTTGGAGGCCCAACAAAGTCTACAAGAATAAAGTTGCGTAGTTGACATCAAGCCGTTTTCTGGCGCCGTTGCCGGGGAGGTGAGTGCTTGAAGGTATATCTTTAGATCTTGCAATTAAATCTTTTAGTTTCTTGTTTTTCACTAGTTTGGTTTTATAAAAGAAAACTACCAAAAACGGAGTTTAGGTTGCCTCAATTGCTTCGTCTTTTTAATCTCTTTCATGAAAATGATGGTTCGGAAAATTGTGCTCAATTGATAGAGGAAGAATTTATGAAAATACTTAATGAGAATTACTTGAATGAGCGTGATTGTAATGTTGCTAGTATGAATTCTCTGAATATCCATGATGTTAATGATATGCAAAGCCACAAGCTTGGGGATGCTATGTTTGATGAAGATGATATTTTTAGTCCCCCCAAGTTTTGATGAGCAAATTTATTATGATGATGGCATGCCTCCTATCTATGATGATTATTATGATGACATGTATGCTATAAAGAGTGATAGTAACCATGAAACTTGTCATCATGATTTTAATATTGAATGTGGTTATGTCAATCAAGTGTGTCATGATAGTTATTGTTGAGTTTGCTCCCACTACCATGGATGAAAAGGAATTTGCTTATGTGGAGAGTAATGAAAATTCTATGCTTGTGCATCATGAAAAGAATGCTTTATGTGATAGTTATATTGTGGAATTCCTTCATGATGCTACTGGAAATTATTATGAGGGAGGAACATATGCTTGTAGGAATTGCAATAATATCAAGTTTCCTCCCTACATGTTCAAAGTTTTGAAGTCATGCTTGTTTTGCCTTCCTATGCTAGTTGATTATTGCTCCCATAAATTGTTTGCTCACAAAACTCCTATGCATAGGAAGTTTGTTAGACTTAAATGTGCTTGTTCATGAGATTCATGATGCTCTCTTGCATGTTTCAATTACTACTTTTTATGTGAGCATCGTTGAAATCATCATGCCTAGCTAAAAGGCATTAAAGAAAAGCGCTTGTTGGGAGACAATCCAATACTTTTACTTTCTGTTTTTATGTGTTCACATGATTAAGCTACTGTAGTAATCATGTTTTGTGCCTTTTATTTAAATAATGTGCCAAGTAAATCCTTTGGGATAGTATGGATACTTGTTGATTTGATTCTGTGCAAAAACAGAAACTTTTGCCTCCAGTAAAGAATTTCTATGATTTTACTGGAGCATCAAAAAATTCTGAAATTTTTACACAGTATTTATATGCAAATTCTTGAAGTTTTACTAATTTTCCATAATTTGTAGAGACAGGTAAGTATGGTTATACTACAGATCTTCACACACTGTTCTGTTTTGACAGATTCTGTTTTGCATGCATAGTTTGCTTGTTTTAGTGTTCCCATAGCTTATATTCAGTGATATAAATTATGTGAATAGTATAATACAGTAGGTATTATGTGATAAAAATTATGAATATTTTCTTGACAGTACCTAAGTGAATGATCTATATTTACTATACTAACCCATCTCACGAAGTTCCGTTAAATTTTGTGTGATTGAAGTTTTCAAGTTTTGGGTTTGACACTGATATGAGAAGAATAAGGAGTGACAAGAACCTAAGATTGGGGATGCCCAAGGCACCCCCAAGGTAATATCCCAGGAAGACTCAAGCATCTAAGCTTGGGGATGCCACGGAAGGCATCCCCTCTTTCGTCTTCAACACTATCGGTATATCTTACTTGGAGCTATATTTTTATTCATCACATAATATGAGGTTTGCTTGGAGCATCATTTTATTTTGTTTTTATCTATTAGGTGTTATTTATAATCTTGTTTTTCAATAAAAAGTTCCAAGAATTGCCTTTAGGATGCTTGAATTGCATGTTTGATGTGTGATGTGTAAAAACATAAACTTTTGCTGTAGTGTTTGAATTTTCATATTTTACTGGAACATGGAAACATTCTGAAATTTTTACACATTATTTTCATATAAATTATTTATCATTTCCTAAATTTTCATAATTTTTAGAGGTACAGAAGTGCACTTTGTAAATTAATTTCTACATACTGTCCTGTTTAGACAGATTGCTATCATAGTTTTGTTATCTACTTCTCCGATGGTTTTCATGACTTATATTGGTAGATATAAATTTTGGAAATGTTAGTATATAGTAGATGATGTTTGAAAATTATTGTGCAACTTGTCTGGCAGTACATGAAGTTTTGATTTGTTCTTATGTGTACTAACCTATCTCACGAGTTCTTTCTGAGTTTTGTGTGGATGGAGTTTTTGAGACCTAGGTGAAACCGCGATATGAGAGGATTGAACGAGATACAAAAGCACAAGCTTGGGGATGCCCAAGGCACCCCAAGTAAATATTTCAAGAAGTCTCAAGCATCTAAGCTTGGGGATGCTATGTATCCCACCTCTCTTCATCAAACAAATATCGGTTAACCTATGTTGAGCCTAAATTTTTATTTGCCCACATGATATGTGCTATTCTTGGAATGAATTTTTATTTAGTTTGTTGTTTGAATAAAATACTCAGATCTGAAAATGTTTATTGAGAGAGAATCCTCACATAGCTACTTAATTGTTTGACTACTCATTGATCTTCACTTATATCTTTTGAGAGTACTTTGATGTTTACTCTTGTGCTTCACTTATATCCTAAGAGTAAATTGTGAATGAATGAAATATCATAAATATGAAATTATCAATGTGCTATATTCTTAGTAGTAAGTTCACATTTGGTTTAGAAAGTAAAATCTATTGAAGTTTAACAATCACTGTATTGGTCATATGAGCAATTCATGAATGATTAGTATAAGAAAGAGAACTTTCACATACAAATATATTATCTTTTTTTGACAACTATTATCCTGGACATATTTTATGATTGTGAATACCCATTAATTATTTCAAACTTGATCAAATAGTTGAAGTTGGACAAGGAAGACAACGTAATGGTTATGTTTGGGTATATTTGCATAGAAGTTATATTGTTATGGATCCTCTAACATGTGGTGCTTGTTTAGAACCTTTTGCTAGCCAAAACTTCGTACTAACTAGAAATACTACTTGTGCATCCAAAGCCTTGAGCCAAGTTTCTTCCATGAGAGTCCACCATACCTACCTATATATGGTATTTCACTGCCATTCCGAGTAAATTTGCATGTGCCACCTCTAAAAATTCAAATAAACATCCGTTTTGTGTGCTCGTACCGCTCATGGAGCGAGGGGGCGGTCATTATCTTCCATGCTAAGCGAGTTATTCTCAAGATGAGTGTTTATTCATTTGTCATTGCACGAGAGAGGCTGGTAAAAAGGATGCTCAGTCCTGCATAACACAAAAATAAATAAACAAAAACTCCCCCTAGAATGTTGATTGTTTGGAGGGCAACCGTGGATTCGGCCAGCCATGGAATGTGTTTGAATGGTGGAGGGGGAGTAAAAAAATTCAATTCTGTCTAGGAACCGCCAATAATGTGATTAGCATGGAAGATATTGAAAACTCTGTTGTGACGTTGACAGGAAAGGCACACCACTCAAAATTACTTATTCATCTCTGTTTTTAAACAATGAGCTCTGGCACCTCTGTAAATCCCTGCATCCCTCTGCGAAGGGACAATCTATTTATTTTCATGATTACCTACTTTCATCTTGAGTCAACTTCTTATTCCAACCTCAATCTATTAGTTGGCAAGCACCATGTGGTTGGGAAAGATCCAAACATATATATCCACTCAAATATATTTGATCATGATTCATTATTGTTGACAATTATCTTTATGATAAGTATGTTGGGAGGCGAAACATAAAGCCCCTATCTTTCTATGTGTTCGATGGATATTGTTTGTTCTAAAAATATGATTTGAGTATTAGCAATCCTAAAAGACTATATGATAATTGAGTATGTGGAGCTCTTACTTAGACTTGATGATGCATTGAAATTGCTTGGTGACCAAGAACATAGATTGTTAAGTTTCAAGTGAATGAATTGTTTGAACCATAACATGTGAATAACTTGCTACTTAATTATGAGAAGTTCTATGAGAAAAAGTTGCTGGTTATGATGCTAGAAAAAGTGATTGGAATTATCATTGATCAAACTTATATACTATGCCAGCATTCACACTTCATAAATTATTTCTTTTATCATTTACCTACTCGAGGACAAGTAGGAATTAAGTTTGGGGATGCTGATACGTCTCCAACGTATCGATAATTTATGAAGTATTCATGCCATATTCACCTATGTTTATAATACTTTTATATGGTTTTGATGCACTCTACATGATTTATTTAGAACTAACCCGGACTGACACTATTTTTAGCAGAATTACCGTGGTGTTGTTTTTGTGCAGAAAATGAAAGTTCTCGGAATCGCCTGAAACTTTTTGGTGATTTTTTCTGGAAGAAATAAGCCATATTGGAGCAAAGAACCACCGGAAGGGAGACACACGTGGGGCACAAGCCATCAGGGCGCGACCCCCCTAGGCTGCGCCTTGATATGTGGTGGGCCCCACATGGCTCCGTTGCGCGTGATTCCAACGCTGAAAAATCCTATAAATCCCAGAAACCCCAGAAATAAACAGAGACTCTCCGTTCCGCCACCGCAACTCTCTGTATCGACGAAAAACCAATTTGGAGACGTTCCAGTACCCTGCCGGAGAGGGAAAACCATCACCGGTGGCCATCTTCATCATCCCGGCGGAGGCCATGACGAGGAGGGAGTAGTTCGCCCTCGGGGCTGAGGGTATGTACCCATAGCTATGTGTTCAATCTCTCTCTCTCTCTCTCTCTCTCTCTCTCTCTCGTGTCCTTGAGATGTCACGATCTTGATGTATCACGGGCTTTGTTAATATAGTCGGATCATATGATGTTATTCCCTTGCTACCTTGTTGTGATGAATTGAATCTTTACCTATGAGATCTCGTTATGTTGGATTGAATATTTTGGTTTGAGAACACTTGATGTACGTCTTGCGTGGGATACCCGTAGTGACATTGGGGTATTCTATTGATTCACTTGATATATGTTGAGGCATCAACTTGTGGATTCCGGTGACCTTGGGGATCTATGCATAGGGGTTGATTGCACATTTTCATACCACGTTCTCTGATAGAAATCTTGGGGTGCTCCTTGAAGTTCTTTGTGTTGGATTGAATATGACAGACCTGAAATTGTTTGATGCATGTCGCATAATTTACCCACGGATACTTGAGGTGACATTCGAGTATCTAGGTGACATTAGGGTTGATTGATATGTATCATTGGTGTTGTTCTAGTACGAACTCTAGGGCTGTTTGTGACACTTATAGGAATAGCCCAAAAGATTGATCGGAAAGAATAACTTTGACGTGGTTCTACTACCTATACCAATTTCATCTTATTGTTCTCCGCTAGATAGTAACTTTGGAGTGATTCTTTGTTGCACGTTGAGGGATGATCATATGATCCAACTATGTTAGCATTGTTGGGAGATTACACTAGTGAAATTATGAACCCTAGGCCTTATTTCCAAGCATTTATATAACATTTTGCTCACTATTTTACATTTGCTACCTTGCTGTTTTTATATTTTCAGATTACAAAAACCTATATCTACCATCCATATTGCACTTGTATCACCATCTCTTCGCCGAACTAGTGCACCTATACAATTTACCATTGTATTAGGTGTGTTGGGGACACACGAGATTTATTGTAGTTGATTGCAGTGTTGATTGACAGAGACCATCTTCATCCTACACCTCCCACGGATTGATAAACCTTAGGTCATCCACTTGAGGGAAAATTGCTACTGTCCTACAAAACTCTGCGCTTGGAGGCCCAACAAAGTCTAGAAGAATAAAGTTGCGTAGTAGACATCAATATACCTTATACTAAGACTCCTAGTCAATGCATGGATGAATTTCATATTTACATACTTAAGCAAGAGCACTTCAATAATTATGTTAAGGATCAATTAAGACGTAATGCCATGATGATAGATCGCTTAAGTGACCTGATGTTTAGAATTACTAATGATTCTAGGTAAACATGCTTCTATGTTTCACACCCAACTAGACCAAGTTGCTAAGTCACAAATGCTTTGCTTGCTGAAATAAATAATAATATGAATGATCATGCTGTTAGAGTAATGACTAGAGGAGGTAGAATGACTCAGGAACCTCTTTATCCTGAAGGTCAGCCTAAAATAATTGAACAAGATTCTCAGAGAATTAAAGATGATGCACCTAGTCCATCTAAGAAGAAAAAGAAAAAGAAAGATGATAGGACTTTGCATGCTTGTAGTGAACCTGCTATAGAAAAACCTACTGAGAAACATAATGATGTTTCTATTTCTGATGCTGAGACACAATCTGGTAGTGAACATGCACCTAGTGATAATGAAAATGATAATGATAATGATGATGTTCATGTAGATGCTCAACTAGATGATAATAAAGAACATGACAATGATGTGGAAACAGAACCCGTTGAAAATCTTGATAACCCACATCCCAAAAATAAACGCTATGATAAAAGAGACTTTGTTGCTAGGAAACATGGTAGGGAAAGAGAGCCATGGGTTCAAAAGCCCGTGCCATTCCCTCATAAGTCTTCTAAAAGTAAGGACGATGAAGATTTTGAATGCTGTGTTGAAATGATTAGACCCGTCCTTTGCGCACTCGCTTGAGTCATATATTGAAAATGCCTCCGTATGCTAAGTATATGAAGGATATTATTACCAACAAAAGAAAAATACCTGAAACTGAAATTGCTACCATGTTTGCTAATTATTCTTTTGATGGTGGAGTACCTAAGAAGTTGGGAGATCCGGGTATACCCACAATACCTTGCTCTGTTAAAAGAAGTTATGTTAAAACTGCTTTATGTGATTTAGGCGCCGGTGTTAGTGTTATGCCTTTCTCTCTATATAAAAGACTTGATTTGAATAAGCTTACACCTACTGAGATATCTTTGCAATTGGCCGATAAATCCATTGCTTTACCTATTGGAATTTACGAGGACGTTCCTGTTGTGGTTGCAAATGTTACTATCTTAACAGACTTTGTTATTCTTGACATGCCTGAGGACGACAACATGTCGATCATCCTTGGTAGACCCTTTCTAAATACTGCAGGGGCTGTTATTGATTGCAACAAAAGCAAGGTTACTTTTCACGTCAATGGCAAACAACATACTGTGCATTTTCCGAAGAAGCAAACTTTTGTTAATAATATTAATGTCATTGAGCCTAGTGCCACGGTTATCATTGGAGGTTTCAAAATCCCTCTACCTACTGCCAAGAAGACATATTATAATCTTATTGTTGGGGAGATGCAAATCCCCATTGAGGTAACTTAGTGTTATACAAAAATTCTTCGGTTTCATGTCAATCGGAAACGATTATTAATAATAACTGGTCAACCTTATTAATGGATCCTTTTTGAAAGACATGTGATTGATGAATTTAGTATGCACAACTCTGTGTATCACAAGTTTATCCTCTGATATTTTTAGTTAAGAAAAATAAAATGCCATGATTATCCTGTTTTCTGAATTTCCCGTGAAATAAAAAATGACCCAAAAATAAAAAGTCTCAGATTGCCAGAAATTTTAACATGAGTTTTTCTGGAATATTTAAGAATTTTTGGTACTGAAAATACAGCAGGGAGGTGCACCTGTGGGCCACAAGCCAATAGGGAGCGCCCACCCCCTAGGCGCGCCGTGATGGCTTGTGGGGCCCATAGGCCCCCTGCCTTATTCCTTCAGCTCACTTCATTCCTTACCTCCAGCAAAAATTCCCTAGCTCTCTCTCTCCCGTGTTCTTCCACGTGAAACTGAAATTTTCGATCTCTTTGCTCGGAACTCCATTTCTGAAACTGTTTTGAGGAATTGCTCCTTGGCATGTGACTCTCCCATTCCTCCAATTAGTTTTTTTGCTTTAGTGGTTTATATTTTGCATATTTTTCTGCACTTGGTGCTATAGAAAATGAGCTTGCATGTTGAATTCTTTGAGTTCTAAGTAGTATGAATGCTTGATATGGCCTCTAGGTACCTATATGAGTAGTTGCTATCAATCTTGCAAAGTTTTATTGACATAATTTTGTGGCTCAAAAATTTCAAAATTTTGTTCTTAGGGAAATGAATTTCCTAAGGAAAGGTTCTTCGAGCCGGAGCTCCAAGGGAGTTGTTGGGAGGACTGAGGATCGTAACATCAACATTTTTCGCCACATGGAGGTTAGTCCGTGTGAATGGCCGCATGCACCCTTCATGAACGAAGCGGGTTTCTATGAGGAATTTATGCAATTCGTTGCAAATACCGGGCGGACCAACTTCCTCGCAGGTGAGTGTGACCAATACTATCTCCTTACTAATTCCTTCGTGCAAATTTTTTACTTCTCGAATAGGCCCGGTGCTCCCACAATATGCTTTGATTTATATGCAACAAACTATGAAATGCATCTAGATGAATTTTGTGAAATATGCTTGCTTCATTCTGATGGGGGAATGCGTGATCCTAAACTCGAGGAATTCGAGGATTTCCTCCTCACCTTAACTGTGGGAGATACTATGGGCGTATCAAACACTAGGGCCACTAGTCTGCATTTTCCGTCCGTGCATTATTTTTCTTTGTTTATAGGAAAATGCATAACTACTATGGAGCAGGGTGGTGGTCTCACTGCCCCCACCCTTGCTATTTTGCTCCGCGCACTTTATGGTGATAACACTTACAACTTAGGAGCTATTCTCGCGTGCCGCTTGCATCTTAACCGAACCAAGGGCAAGGTTCATGGTGGTATTTATGCCACACACTTAGCAAAATGTTTTAATGTCGCCATACGCCCCACTGACTACTTGTTGCCTATGGTTTATCTTGATCACTAGTCTATGCTAGAGCACTAGTTCATTGAGGAACCTCAGCCACTGCAGCACATTCGTTACAACTTAGTATTCAGCGAGGATACTCACGATATTATTGTGTTGCCTGCACCCTCTTTGTTTAACTATCATGCCTGGAATGGATATACCATCATGCCCCCAGACATAATTGCTTACCGGAACGGGTTGGCCGAGGCAGTGGCCGCATCCTAGGAGTGGGATGCTCAGGTGCCTCAGGCCAACTACTTTCCTTCAGGACCATATGGATTCTTCAAATGGTGATCACCAAGCTAGGCAAATGCCTAACCTTGGGGGAGTACATATTTCTCACCGACGTTACATTCATGTTCACACACTTCATATAAATTGTCGGTGTTCATCCTCTTTCATTGTATATCCATTTTAGCTTTATTTTTCTGCCTTCTTCTTGTGTGTTTGAAAAAACTTTGAAAATAAAAAATATTTCTCGCCTCTTTTCGGTTTTTCTTTCCCGTTTAATTAGTTTCAGTACTAAAAAGAAAACCCAAAAAGATTTCCTTTGTATGTTGGGAGGTTTCCAGTGTAAATAAATTTTCTCATTCTTGTTTTCCCTTTGTTTATTTGCTTTCTTGAGAAAAACAAAAACTCCAAAAATATTTTAGTGTGTTTCTCTAAATTTCTTTTCTTTTTATTGAGTCATGAAAGGAGAAGACCACGATGAAAATGTTGAGTGGCTCCCATATGCTTTATTGTTGATCTAACAGAGAGCCAATATTACCTTGTCTTCTCCCTTGTATAAAACTGCCTGCAGATCCCAGCTTAGTCCACGGCATTCTGGCACTATTATTGTTATCACATCATTTGGTCGTGCAAGTGAAAGGCAATAATGATGATATTTGATGAAGTGGTCGTGGTAAAGGAAGCTGGTATGAACTCTTCTTGTTTTCCGTTTTGTAAATGTGTTTAGCTCATTCGATCTCGATTCAGTATATCATGAGTGAACATGTTTATGATGATAATTAGAGATTATAGTTTCTCATGCCATGCTTAAATAGACAGGAGAGGATAATGATTTATCTTATGTGTCAACATGCATTAAAATGGTTATTATGTGGTATGGTAGTATGGTATTTCCCTCTGAGTAATTTGAGCGCCTTGACTTGGCCCATGTGCAAACATGTAGTTGATTCAAAACCAATGCAACCTTCATGATGTTTAAGTTCAGAGTGTTCATATCCTACTCATGCTATGTCCAATGTTAATTATTCGCAATGCATGCTTATGACCGTTTTCGCTCTCTAGCTGGTCACTTCTCAATCTATTGCTAGCCTTCACCTATACTAAGCGGGAATACTGCTTGTGCATCCAAAATCCTTAAATCAAGTCATTCCACATGAGTCCACCATACCTACCTATATACGGTATTACCCTGCCGTTCCAAGTAAATTTGCATGTGCGACCTCTAATATTCAAATAAACATCTATTTTGTTCACTCGTGCCGCTCATGGAGCGACGAGGCGGTCAGTATCTTCCATGCTAAGTGTGTTATTCTCAAGATGGGCATTTATTCGCCTGTCATTGCACGAGAGAGGCTGGTAAAAAGGATGCCCAGTCCTGCAAAACCAAATTAATTAAAAAAAACTCCCGGGACAGTTGAAATGTTGGAGGGCATCCGTGGATTCGGTCAGCCAGGGCTTGTGTATGTATGGTGGATGGGCGTAAACTTTACAATTCTGCTTGGGAACCACCAATAATGTGTTTAACATGGAAGATATTGAAATCCTTTGTCGTAACGTTGATAGGAAAAGTACACCACCCCAAAAACTATAATTTCAATCATGTTTTAAACCTTGAGCTCTGGCACCTCTGCAAATCAATGCTTCCCTCTATGAAGGGCCTATCTATTTACTTTTTATGTTGAGTCATCACCCTCTTACTAAAAGCACCAGACCGGAGAGCACTATTATCATTCTTATGCATTGAGTCTAGTTAATGTTGGATGTGAGCATGACTGGATCTTTTCTACCCTGAATTATAATGTTTAGTCACTGCTTGAACCTCAGAGGTGCTCTGCATTTATGTTTTGCGTTCTCAGAAAGGGCTAGCGAAATACCATGTCACCATATTATATCTTGGCTGTTTTGACAAATTGTTGGCATGTGAGATATCTTATTATTGCTTGCTAGTTGGTTATGTATTGACATGCGTGAATATGATGTTTAATTGTTATCATGGATATGGTTATTTATGATTTATGCTGAAAACTTGAACACTAGCTAAGCATGTGTATAACAACAAGAACAGAAGAGTTTGTAAAAGTTTTCTTTACCACTTTCAGTTTATCAACTGAATTGCTTGAGGACAAGCAATGAGTTAAGCTTGGGGGAGTTGATACGTCTCCAACGTATCTACTTTTCCAAACACTTTTGCTCTGGTTTTGGACTCTAATTTGCATGATTTGAATGGAACTAACCCGGACTGACGCTGTCTTTAGCAGAACTACCTTGGTGTTATTTTTGTGCAGAAATAAAAGTTCCTGGAATTGGACAAAACTTTTTGTGAATTATTTTTGGAATAAATAATGAATTATGGAGCGAAGATCCACTGGAGGGGGCTGCCTATGGGCCACAAGCCAACATGGCTCCCTGATGGCTTGTGGGGCCCACGTGGCTCCCCGACCCGAATTCCACTCCTATAAATTCACATCTTCGGAGAAAAAATCAAAGGTAATATTTCATCGTGTTTCACGAGATAGAGCCGCCGCTACCTCCTGTTCTTCCTCGGGAGGGCTTATCTGGAGTCCGTTTGGGGCTCCGGAGAGGGGGATTCGTCGCCATTGTCATCACCAACCCTTCTTCATCAACACCGCCATGATGATCACCACCGGGAGTAAGTAATTCCTTTGTAGGCTTGCTGGACGGTGATGGGATTGGATGAGATTGATCATGTAATCGAGTTAAGTTTGATAGGGCTTGATCTCTAGTGTCCACTATGTTCTAAGATTGATGTTGCTATGACTTTGCTATGCTTAATGCTTGTCACTAGGGCCCAAGTGCCATGATTTCAGATCTAAACCTATTATATTTTCATGAATATAAGAGCGATTTGGTTCCTATCTTGCAAGTTGTATGCACCTATTACGTGTCTTGATCCGCATACCCCAAGGTGACAATAATTGGGATTCTTTCCGGGGATTGCCGTAGTTTGAGGAGTTCATGTATTCACCATGTGTTAATGCTTTGTTCCGGTTCTCTATTAAAAGGAGACCTTAATATCCCTTAGTTTCCAATAGGACCCCGCTGCCATGGGAGGGTAGCACAAAAGATGTCATACAAGTTCTTATCGCAAGCACGTATGACTATATACGAAATACATGCCTACGTTACATTGATGAATTGGAGCTAGTTCTGTGTCGCCCTAGTGTGCAACTGTTACATGATTGATGTCATCTAAATCATTATCCATCACAGATCCACGTGCCTACGCTTTACATATACTAAATATTGCTAAGTTACTATTGCTGTTGCTACTGTCACAACTGCTACAGAATTACTACCGTCACTACTACTGTTACTTTTGCTACTATTATTTGCCGTGCTACCAAATCTTTGTTGCAGAGAGATATCCCAGGTGTGGTTGAATTGACAACTCAACTGCTAAGATCGATAAATATTCTTTGGCTCCCCTTGTGTCGAATCAATAAATTAGTGTGAAATACTACCCGCGAAGACTATTGCGATCCCCTATACTTGTGGGTTATCAGTTACCTAGCAGATTTTTCCGTAAATTATGGAAATGATCGCTTATCTCCTTGCTTGACTCACTACCAGAGGATTTACAAAACTTCGTCCATTCTTCGTGATCCATAGTTGGATTGAGCCGCTTAACGGTCTCAAAGTGCTTACCAACTAGATTGCAACGGGCACTGCTCTTCAAGTCCCTTAACATCTTTGGCCATTTTGACATGGCATAATCTTCGGCTAACTTGTTGACATCAGGTGGAAATTCATAACTATGGTTTAACACCAATAGTATATTCTCCTTGTGTCTGACCAAATCCTTGCTACCAATCCGGACGGTTTTTCACAAGATGCAACCTAGCATTTTGCTATACCTTTTTGCTGTGTCCTCTGGGGTGACGGGCTCGCCACTCGGGCCAACTACGGTGATTGCAAATATACCTTCGTGAAGCTTGTTTGGATCCATTGCCTTTTGGTTGCTCTTCTTTGTGGCGGTCGTGCTGGATGAAGTCCCATCAGTGTGGCTCGTGTCCCCTGCCCTAGTGGTCAGTTCTACCTGTTAGTCGCTGCCCATCTCGATGTCAGGGTTGGTGTACTAAGGTTCCTTCTGAGATGAAGTTCCGGCGCCGGGATCCATTTGTCCAACTGCAATATTGTAACAAAAGGTTATGACTGAACATAGAAACAAAATGGCGACTGAAAAATTCGGCATGACCTTTGCTAAAAGTAGGGCATATTGAGTACCAAAAATTTGACGAAACAAAAGTGAATCAGCGTTCGTCAAAACATGGCACTCATATTAAGTCCTACAAATCAAACTCAACCATGTGATTCTACATCGACTGACACCACACAATCCACGTGTTTGTACAAGTACATCTAAGAACATCTAAGATCTAAATCCTTTGTGTGGCATTTCATCGAAAACGTTAAAATCATCTATAATAGTGGAACATATAGATGTGAAATGTAGTGAAATTATACCTTGACACATATGTGAATCGGAAATTTGCGACGCTAACGATAGTGTTGACGAGACGGCCGGTTCGTTATGACGGCCGCCAGGTTGTCTTGGTGCCGACCCACGGGGAAAAACTACACCTACAGTGGCCACGGAGTATGAGCACCGGCAACGCGCGGACCGGACCGCGCGATAGTAGAGAGAGGTGCGCGACGGCGGACCGGAGCGCGCGAGAGTGGAGAGAGGTGCGCGGTGGCCGGCGGTGGTAGGGGTGGACGAGCGCTTGAGAGGTGGGAGAAGAGGGGAACAAATTACGTATGTTTCGAAACTATGTTGGGGGGGGGCGTGTTTTCGGTTAGCACACAACGGGCAGTACGTGGCACCCGCCTTTGCAAACATTTGTAACGGTGGGTGGGCTGGCCACCCACCAGCCCAAAGCCTACGTACGTAAAATCTGTCTTTCACAAATATTCGTTGCGTAATAGCTTGGCAGCGCACTTTGACAACTTTTGGACTTAATTTTTTTCCATGTGTAATATACACCATCAGAAGCCCCATGCTACAATTTCACAACTTTTGGAGTTGGTTTGCTATTTTCGCGGCATTAACTGAATTTTTGGCAAGTAAAAAAGGCAAAACAATTTTTTCCCGTGCTAACGAGGTTGGAAATGTTTGAAACTTCCCATGGCGTCTTCATTGAACACCTTTAGGGTGTGATAAAAATTAGAGATTGTTACGACCAAAACCCGATGCACATCGTGTGCAAATAGGACACTCTCCCGCCAAGTGTATTGGGTTTTAAAACGACCACCTCACACATAGAACTCAATTTTTAAACATATTTTTGACTTGAAATTTTTCCATGTGTAATATACGCCATCAGAAGCCCCATACTACAATTTGACAACTTTTGGAGTTGGTTTGCTATTTTCGCGGCATTAACTGAATTTTCGGCAAGTAAAAAAAGGCAAAAACAAGCTTTGGTCATGCTAATGAGGTTGGAAATGTTTGAAACTTTCCATGGGGTCTTCACTGAACACCAGTAGGGTGTGATAAAAAATAGAGATCGTTACGACCAAAACCTGATGCACATCGTGTGCAAAGAGCACACTCTCCCCCCAAGTGTATTGGGTTTCGAAATGACCACCTCACACACGGAACTCAATTTTAAACATATTTTGGACGTAATTTTTTTTCCATGTGTAATATACGCCATCAGAAGCCCCATGCTACAATTTGATAACTTTTGGAGTTGGTTTGCTATTTTCGCGGCATTAATTGAATTTTTGGCAAGTAAAAAAGGCAAAACAAACTTTGGTCATGCTAACGAGGTTGGAAATGTTTGAAACTTCCCATGGCGTCTTCATTGAACACCTGTAGGGTGTGATAAAAATTAGAGATCATTACGACCAAAACCTGATGCACATCGTGTGCAAAGAGGACACTCTCCTGCCAAGTGTATAGGGGTTCGAAACGACCACCTCACACATAGAACTCAATTTTTAAACATATTTTGGACTTGAATTTTTTTCCATGTGTAATATACACCATCAGAAGCACCATGCTACAATTTGACAACTTTTGGAGTTGGTTTGCTATTTTCGCGGCATTAACTGAATTTTCGGCAAGTAAAAAAGGCAAAACAAACTTTGGTCGTGTTAACGAGGTTGGAAATGTTTGAAACTTTCCATCGTATCTTCATTGAACACCTGTAGGGTGTGATAAAAATTAGAGATCGTTATGACCAACACCTGATGCACATCGTGTGCAAACATGACACTCACCCGCCAAGTGTATAGGGTTTCGAAACGACCACCTCACACACATAACTCAATTTTTAAACATATTTTGGACATGGAAATTTTACCATCTATAATATACACCATCAGAAGCCCCATTTTACAATTTGACAACTTTTCGCGGCATTAACTAAATTTTGGGCAAGCAAAAAAGGCAATAAAGATCTTTGGCGGGTAGTACAGGATGTCCGCCACTGCTGACTTCTTGATTTTTTTATTTGTGCTGGTGACTGCATTGTAGAAGTGGCGAGTACCTATGATGCCCGCGCTGCTAACATCTGGATATGAAAAATTAAAAATTTGAGAGGGTCACCCCACTATGTCTGTGGCGGGCATATTCCACGACCACCACTATAAGACGAAGTAGCAGTGGCGGGTGCACAACAGGGCCCGCCAGTGGAAGGTTTCAAAACGCTAGGAAATTTTATGAGTCCAGCTGTGGCGGTTGTTCCGGCCCACCCACCACTGCTACACCACCAACACTGGCAGGTCCTTCCTGTCACCCGCCATTGCTGGCTTTCAAAACTAGCAGTGGTGGGTGCCCCGCCATGCCCGTCACTTATTGGTGTTCACCTATAAGCCTTTTCCCAGTAGCACAGGTATTGTATTGCTGCCATTAAGGATAAAACAATGGGGTTTATTCATATTAATTGAGTTTACTTTGTCTACATCATGTCATCTTGCTCCACGCATTACTCTGTTTCATATTTTAATACTCTAGATGCATCCTGGATAGCAGTCGATGAGTGGAGTAATAGTAGTAGATGCAGGCAGGAGTCAGTCTACTTGCTTATGGACATGATGCCTATATACACCATCATTGCCTTGAATAAGATGTCATAACCATGCGCTGTTCTGTCAACTTTCCAACAGTAATTTGTTTACCCACCGTATGCTATCTTCGCGAGACAAGCCTCTAGCGAAAACTATGGCCCCCGGGTCTACATAAATTATATTACTAAGGCCCTAAAAATATTGCTGCCTTTTATTTTCTGTTATTTTATTTTATATTTATATTATCTATCTATCAATATTTAATCCTTGCAAGGAACGAGTTCAAGGGGCTTGACAACCCTCTTGCCCGCGTTGGATGCAAGTGTTTGATTCTGTGTGTGTAGCTGTTGACGACGAGAGTTTGCATTATTCTCCTATTGATTTGATAACCTTTTGTTCTCACTAAGGGAAATACTTATCTCTACTATGCTGCATCTCCTCTCCTCTTCGGGGAAAAACCCAAAGCAACTTACAAGTAGCAGGAAGAATGTCTGGCACCGTTATCGGGGAGACATCATCAAATTCTTATCAGGTACCTACACACATATTATCATTCACTTGTTCTACTCTCTACTCCCTTTGTCCTTTAAAGAGTGTACTTCCAACTTTGTTGGAGGGTCAAACTATCTTAAAGTTTGACCGAGTTTGTGCAAAAATATATCATTGTTTGTGAAACCAAATAGGTATATGATGAAAATATACTTTAT
Source organism: Elymus sibiricus (assembly GCA_039707655.1). Taxonomy (NCBI): domain Eukaryota; kingdom Viridiplantae; phylum Streptophyta; class Magnoliopsida; order Poales; family Poaceae; genus Elymus; species Elymus sibiricus. The sequence continues at coordinate 125,044,027 of CM077667.1, read as the reverse complement.
CATGAATCTAATACTACTAATTTGATGGCATAAATTTTGATGTATTATTGTATAAAAATATGGTCAAACATATTTTTTTTGACTTTCCAAAAAAGTTGGAAGCACACTCTGTAAAGGACGGTGGGAGTACTTGCCTAGCAATGCTATCTTTATCTTTGTCACAAAAAAACAAAAAGTAAAACAAAAAGTTTAACATAAATGGATCCTCATCCACTTGGTAATCTTTTCAAAGATGCGATTATGTTGAACCAATTGCTAGTGAGTTTAGTGCACTAGATTATCTTTACGAGGTCTTGCTTGAAAATTGTGATGAAGTGTTAAAAGAAATTTATAAAGTGATTCATGATAGTTCCTTGAATGAAAAGCATGATTTCCATGATGTTAGTATAAATTCTATTAATGTCAATTGTGTTAATGATCATGATTGGGGTGATAATCATGATGTTTCTTGTGATCTTGAGAATTCTGAGCTTCGTGATGAATCTATTATTGATAATGATATTTGCAATACTACTAAAAGTGGGTTTAGAAGAGTGTCAACTTTAGGTAATAATGGTCCCACTACTATGGAGAATGATCAATCTTATTAAATTTTTGATAAAAGTGGGTTTGGAGAGGTCGCGGCTTCAGTTAATGTTAATCCCACTATCTTGGAAGATTGTAAAACTTTTGTGCCTATGGATCATGGAGAAATTATTTTATATGATAGCTATATTGTTGAATTTGATTATGATCCTACATGTAATTTTATGAGAGAGGCAAATATGGTTATAGAAATTTTCATGTTAACCACTTACCTCTCTTTGTGTTGAAATTACTAATGTTTCATTCTTCTTATATGCATATGCTAGATTATTCTAGTCTTGATAATTTGTTTGCTTATAAAATTCCCATGCATATGAAGTATGTTTACTTAAATGTGTGTGTCACATGATTTATGATGCTCTCTTTGTGCTTCAATTCTAGTATTTTATGTGAGCATCATTATTATCCCAAGCCTATCTTAATGGCTATAAATAAAGAGCTTGTTGGGAGACAACCCAATAGTTCCTGTTTTAGTGTGTTTGCATGATTATTGCTACTGTAATGATTGTGTTTTATGTTTTAATTAGTGTTTGTGCCATGTAAAGCCTTTGGGATTGATTTGGATGACAGTAGAATTGATACGGTGCAAAAACAGATTTTGTTACGCTCAGTACAAGTTTTTTGGATTTTTACTGGAGCGTGATGAATTCCTAAAATTTGTACACAATATTTCTATACAAATTTCGCAAATTGTCCTAATTCTTCAGAATTTTGCAGTTACACAAGTATGGTTTAGTGCACATCATTACATACTGTTCTGTTTTAGACCGATTCTGTTTTGCTTGCATAGTTTGCTTGTTTTGATGATGCTATGGATTATGTCGGGGGGGGGGGGGGTATAAGTCATGGATAATTTAGAACACAGTACCTTATGCAATAATTAAATATTAATCAGTTTATAACAGTACCTAAAGTTTATGATTTACCTATTATACTAACTTATCTCGCGAGGTTTCTGTTGAGTTTTGTGTTGTGGAGTTTTCAAGTTTTGGGTGAGACCATGATGGATGAAGGAATAAGGAGCGGCAAGACCCTAATCTTGGGGATGCCCAAGGCACTCCAAGGTAATATTCTAGGAAGACTCAAGCGTCTAGGCTTGGGGATGCCCCAGAAGGCATCCCCTCTTTCGTCTCCATTCCATCGGTATGTCACTTGGAGCTATATTTTTATTCATCACATGATATGTCTTGCTTGGAGCATTGTGTATTATTGTTTGTTTTGCCTTTAGTTTGCCACAATCATTGTTTTCTGGACACACCTATTTGAGAGAAACACATGTTCATCATGATTTATTAGAACACTCTATGTGCTTCACTTATATCTTTTAGAGCATGGTGGCGTGTAGATTTTATAGAAATACTTGTACTCTCATGCCTCACTTATATCTGTATGAGAGTCTAATTAATAGTAACGATTTTGCATGGGTTATAAGACTAGTATGAAAAGGATAGGTATTCGAGGGGGATATAATAAAAACTTTCATGTAGCTGACCATAAAAGAGAAACTATGGATTAATGATATTGATGTAGTAATATGAAAGGGCATGAGTACATGATTGTTGGTTAGTAGAAATATTGCTAATTAAAGCTTGTTACTTGTTGCTCATCTAAATATTGGTTATGGCATGGTGATGAGGTGTGAGAATTCTTATTCCTCGTTGAAATTCTTGTGCTCTTCGAGTCGGGGCGCGCGGTGGTTAACTCCCACCAACCTCGTCCCTTGGGGCATGTGGTATACCTTTTCTTTGAGAGAGATAATAAGTCTTTGCAATAAGCATATGAGTTCTTTATGACTAATGTGAATTCATGGGTGTATGCACACTCACATTTCCGTAATTTGGTAGCCTCTTCGGCACCGTGCATTGCACATTCTCACCTCGAGGATCAATGCAACCTTCGCCGGTGCATCCAAACCCCATGATATGATATGCTCTATCACACATAAGCCTCCTTATATCTTCCTCAAAACAGCCACCGTACCTACCTATTATGGCATTTCCATAGCCATTCCGAGATATATTTCCATGCAACTTCCACCGTTACATCACATGACTTGTGTGTTCATCATCATATTGCCTTGCATGATCATGTAGCTGACATAGTATTTGTGGCAAGGCCACCATTCATCATTATTTACATGTTACGCTAGATCATTGCACATCCTGGTACATGATGTGGCTTGAGACTGCGTCGGTATTTCCCCAAAGAGGAAGGGATGATGCAGCACAGCGACGGTAAGTATTTCCCTCAGTTATGAAACCAAGGTTATCGAACCAGTATGAGGATCACCAACACCCAATAAGCAGCACCTACACACAAACAACAAATACTTGCAACCCGACGCGAAAGAGAGGTTGTCAATCTCTTTACGGTAATAAGATAGATTAGGTAGTGATAGATAGGAGAGATAGATCTCTCAAGAACACAAATAAAAAGAGTAAATATGCAGCAAGATATTTTTGGGTTTTTGGTTTTGTAGATTTGAAAACAAAGATTGCAAAAACGTAGATCGGAAAGCAATATGATGGAAAAGTAGACTCGGGGGCCGTAGGGTTCACTAGTGGCTTCTCTCATGAGTATAGCGCATGGTGAGTGAACAAATTACTGTTGGGCAATTGATAGAAAATCGAATAGTCATGACGATATCCAAGGCGATGATCATTATATAGGCATCACGTCCAAGATAGATAGACCGACTCCTGCCTGCATCTACCGCTATTACTCCACACATCGACCGCTATCCAGCATGCATCTAGTGTATTAAGTTCATGAAAAAACGGAGTAATGCAATAAGAACGATGACATGATGTAGACAAAGATCTATTCATGTAGGAATAGACCCCATCTTGTTATCCTTAATAGCAACGATACATGCGTGTCTTGCTTCCCCTTCTGTCACTGGGAAAGAACACCACAAGATCGAACCCATCACAAAGCACCTCTTCCCATGGCAAGAAAAATCGATCTAGTCAGCCTAACTAAACCAAAGATTCGGAGAAGAAATACGAGGCTATAAGTAATCATGCATATAAGAGATCAAAGAAGACTCAAATAATATTCATGGATATAAACTGATCATGAACTCAAAATTCATCGGATCCCAACAAACACACTGCAAAAGTTTACATCAAATAGATCTCCAAGAGACCATTGTATTGAGAATCATAAGAGACAGAGAAGAAGCCATCTAGCTACTGTCTACGGACCCGTAGGTCTATGGTGGACTACTCACGCATCATCGGAGAGGCACCTATGAGGAAGATGAACCCCTCCATGATGGTGTTTAGATTGGATCTCGCGGTTTTGGAACTTGCGGCGGCTGGAATTGTGTTTCGTCGACTCCCCTAGGGTTTTCTGATTATTTTTGTATTTATAGGCATCAGAGGCGGTGGAGGGGGCCCCATGGAGGGCACAACCCATCAGGGCGCGCCGGGGGGCCCCTGGCGTGCCCTGGTGGGTTGTGGCCTCCACAGCCCACCTCTCTGGCACTTCTTTGGCCCACCGGGTGTCTTCTGGTCCAAAAAAATCTCCAAAAAGTTTCGTCGCGATTGGACTCCATTTGGTACTGGTATTGTGCGAAGTAAAAAACAAGCAAAAACAACAACTGGCACTTTGGCACTATGTCAATAGGTTAGTCCCAAAAAATGATATAAAGTTGCTATAAAATGATTGTAAAACATCCAAGAATGATAATATAATAGCATGGAACAAGCAAAAATTATAGATACGTTGGAGACGTATCAGTACACTGCTAGTGGCATTCATATAGAATCATTTCTTTTATATCATCATTGAGTTGTTATATCGAGTTGTAAGTAAATAAAAGTGTGATGATCATCATTATTAGAGCACTATCCCGGTGAGGAAATGATGATAGAGACTATGATTCCCCCACAAGCCGGGGTGAGACTCCGGACAAAAAAAAAATAGAAAATAGAAAAAATGAGAGAAAGAAAGAAAAATAAAAAATAGAGAAAAATAAAAATAAAAAGAATGAAAATAAATAATAAATAAATAAATGAGAGATAAAGAGAGAAGGGGAGTGCTACTACTTCTTTTTCCACACCCGTGCTTAGAAGGAGCACCATGTTCTTCATATAGAGTCTCTTGAGTTGTCATTTTCATATTCTAGTGGGAATATTTCATTATAGAACTTGTCTTGTATATTCCGATGACGGGCTTCCTCAAATGCCCGAGTTCTTCATGAGCAAGCATGTTGGATGCACACCCACTTAACTTCCATTGAGCTTTCATACACTTATAGCTCTAGTGCATTCGTTGCATGGCAATCCCTACTCCTCGCATTGATATGGATTGATGGGCATCTCCATGGCCCGTTGGTCCGCCTAGTTGAGGCGAGACTTTCTTTCCACTTTGACTCCTTTTGATCTCTACCACCATACTCTATTCCACCCATATGTCATGTCCATGGTTCTCGCTCATGTATTGAGTGAGGTTGAAAATGCTGAAGCGCGTTAGAAGTACTATCCAATTGCCTGATTTGACACTGTGGTGCTCATGATTTGTACTTATGTGGTGAAGACAGAGTCATGCCATGCTAATATGATAAAATGAGTGGGAGTAACGTTCTTTAAGGATCGTATATTTTGAAAATCAATGATTATGCTATTTATGTTTATGGATATTAATATGTTGATGTTTATTAGTTCATTGTTTCTCACAGATCATACCTAAAAGAGATTACATGTTGGGTAGCATGTCGCATCAAAAATTCTGTTTTTATCATTTACCTACCCGAGGACGAGCAGGAATTAAGCTTGGGGATGCTGATACGTCTCCAACGTATCTATAAATTTTGATTGTTCCATGCTATTATAATATCATTCTAGGATACTTTATATGGATTTGTATGCTGTTTTATATCATTTTTGGGAACTAACGTATTAACCCAGTGCCTAGTGTCAGTTGCTATTTTCTGCGTGTTTTTGGCTTTTTAGGAAACTAGTACCAAACGAAGTCCAAACTCTATGAAACTTTTTGGCGATTTTTTTTGGACAAAAATAACACTCGGAAGCTTCGGAGGGAGTCCAGACGCCCGCACGAGGCAACACCAAGGCAATAGGGCGCACCATGGGGGTAGGGCGCACCCTGTTACCTTGGGACCACCTCATGGCTCCATTTGACCTAACTCCTCCTCTATAAATTCTCTAAAATCGGGAAACCAACAAAGAGCCACACGAAATACTTTTTCCACCACTGCAAGTCTCTGTTCCTCTATGAGCCCATCTGGAGCCCAGTTCCGGTGCCGTGCCGGAGCTGGGATCAATCATGGAGGGTCTTTACATCAACCTTGCTGCCTCCATGATGGTGTGTGAGTAGTTCACAGACCTACGGGTCCATAGCTAGTACCTAGATGGCTTCATCTCTCTTTGATCTTCAATACAAAGTTTACCGCGATTCCCACGATGATCTATCCGATGTAATCTTCTTTTGCTGTGTGTTTGTTGGGATCCGATGAATTGTGGGTTTATGATCAGATTATTCATGAATATTAATTGAGTCTTCTGTGAATTATTTTATGCATGATTGTTATAGCTTCGTATTTCTCTCTGATCTGTCGGTTTGGTTTGGCCAACTAGATTGATTTATCTTCAGCGAGAGTGGTGCGTTGTGATGGGTTCAATCTTGCGGTGCTCAATTCGAGTGACAGAAAGGGACATGACACGTATTGTATTGCTTACATTAAGAATAAAATGATGGGGTTTATTCATATTAATTGAGTTTACTTTGTCTACATCATCATGTCATCTTGCTCCAAGCATTACTCTGTTTCAGACTTAATACTCTAGATGCATGCTGGATAGCGGTCGATGAGTGGAGTAATAGTAGTAGATACAGGCATGAGTCGGTATACTTGCTCATGGACGTGATGCCTATATACATGATCAATGCCTTGAATAAGATGTCATAAATATGCGCTATCTGTCAATTGCCCAACAGTAATTTGGTTACCCACCGTATCCTATCTCCGAGAGAGAAGACTCTAGTGAAAACTATGGCCCCCGGGTCTACATAAATAATATTACTAGAACCCTAAAAATATTGGTGCCTTTTATTTTCTATTATTTTATTTTATATGTATATTATCTATCTATCAGTATTTAATCCTTGCAAGTAACAAGTTCAAGGGGCTTGACAACCCTCTTGCCCGCGTTGGGTGCAAGTGTTTGATTCTGTGTGTGTGTAGGTGCTGACAACGAGAGTTTGTGTGATTCTCCTATTGGTTCGATAACCTTGGTTCTCACCGAGGGAAATACTTATCTCTACTATGATGCATCTCCTCTCTTCTTTGGAGAAAAACCCAACGCAGTTTACAAGTAGCACCGAGCTCCCTAGAGAGCACAATACGTACTCACACTGGATCATGTACTTCAACGGCTCCAAGATGGCTGCAGGACTTGGAGCAAGGGTGATTCTCACCTCACCAACCAGAGACAATATCAAGTACGTACTTCAGATTATGTACACTGATTCTTACAACACTGCAGAATATGAAGCCCTGCTGCACGACCTTCGGATGTCAGCTTCAATGGGAATCCAATGTCTTGAAGTCCGAGGAGATTCTAACCTTGCAATTTCCCAAGGTAACGTGGAATTTGACGCTAAGGACCAAAAAATGGTGGCCTGTCGCAATGCTATCATAACAATTTCTGCCCGCCTTAACAGGCTGGAGTTTCATCATATTCCTAGAGACAACAACCAAGTTGTTGACATCTTTGCGAGGATGGGCGCCATGATCGCGCCATGGACCGAGCCCATCTTGGCATACCTACTATGCAAAAAACTTCTCGATGACTAGACCGATGCACGACGGATCATTACATGATCCAAAGCATTCAAATTACATGAAGGAGAATTATACAAGTGCATCATCACTGGCATCACTACAAAATTTGCTCTATTTTGCGACGCTTCACTTCTGTCATGTATAACCGTTTTTCATCACGAAAAATTCCCCGATGACGTATTCCGTCCATCACCCCCATCGTCACCGAAGCACCGTCATAAAAATAAATTTGATGGTACCACTTTTTTTGTCACGCAAGATCGCACTTTAGGTGACGAACTAAAAAATGTCATCGATGGCCGTTTTCGGTGATGGCCGAGACTGTCACCTATTATAGCCCAATAAGTCGCCTAAGATCATTTTGGTGACGATAATTCGTCACCTGTGATCGGTCCATGGGGTTGACCAGTCAAAGATTTTGACTGGTAGGGGCAGTAGTTGCTGACGTGGCTTCTTCCATGTGGGTCCATCGTGGTTTTTATCGCCAACGGTCCCGTCAGTAATAAGTCGGGCGTCAGTTCTGACCGGTCAACGTTGCTGACATATGGGCCCATAAGATGTTGACGTGGCTGCTTACAAGTGGGACCAGACATTGGTGATGACATGCATTTATGTCACAATTGCCGTCGCACGAAGAAAAAAAGTTGTAATTCATATATTATTAAATTTTCCAGAGAATCAATATTTAATTTGTAATTTGAAGATAATAGATTCGAAATTTGATTCGCTGGAATATGAGAATTCAAAAATAGCAACAAATCTTTCATTATAAGTGAATCCTGACATTTTACAAGGAGAAGTAGAGGACATAGTCTCGGACAAAGGAAAATTAAGTTGACTATAAGCATGAGGCCATCAGTGTTCTTCATATGCTGTCTTGTGCTGACTGCGTTGACTTCCTTAACAGGTGACTGAGCATTGCTTCCATATGTCTTCGCCTTTTTTTTCAAAGATAGTGGATTTCTTGTACTGATCCATCTTGAAATCTTAAATCTCTTGTAGCCGCTTCCAAGGTTGTCAGAATTGTGATTTTGAATCGGATCGGAAATCCAATGGTAGGATTGCAAATCGTAGAATCTTCACTATCAGGTTCTTAGAAACGTAGATTCTATGAACTAAAATCATAGAAGTAGAGGGGTTAGTTTGGATCGTAAAGTCGTAGAATCGTGTAACAGAATCGTGATTCTGACAACCTTGGCCGCTTCTTCTTGAGTTCTTTAATTTCTACTATGTGGCCAAAAAGTATTCCATTCGGCTCTTCATGAAATACATCACTCACCTTTTTTACATCTGCCTCTTGAGTTGCAATGATGTGTTCTAGCTCAGGATGTGTTCATGAGAGGATGATTTCTTCCCGGAGGAGGATGAGACACTGATGCTCAAAAGTAATGTGCGTGAGGAGCTCTTTTACTCAATGATTTCTACATCAGATATTGCTATCGTATCAAGCTATTTTGATGGTGTATGCTTGATCCTCGATTCATTCTGCAATATGATTGATAGCACTATTAGAGCAGTGTTTGACAGTTCGAATAATTATGGTCACACTCTACATTTGAAGCCAAAAAATTTGGTAGTAATTATGTTTTTTTTTGCAGTGAGGGTCATTGTAGGATCTTTGTTTGTAGTGCACATACGTTCAAGCAAGTCTCCACCGGATTGATTATTATGTTGTCCTTAGTCTTATATCAAATTTATCAATTGATAAACATTAATACTGCAAGAAATATAGTAATCCAACATAAAGCTTTTGCAATAAGGTAGTACAAATACTTACCATATGTCCGAAGTGAGAATCACATTTTGTAGGTGCAGTGTTTTGGCTCAGCTTCACTATAGATGGTTTTCCTTGTTTCTTGGCATGAAATTCATACCACATGAAGCTCAAATTTAGTACGAGGTGTCTAGAAGTACAGATTGACAAGTTGAAAAGCGAAGAGTGTCTACTACAGACATGGGAGTGATCCTTAGTTTTATCAAGTTGTAAGTAAATATAAGTGTGATGGTCATCATTATTAGACTATTGCCCCTACCTATGAGGATAAAACAAAAAGGAAAAAGAGTCCAAAAAAGAGTGCCCACCAGAAAAAGAGGAAGGGGCAACATCACTATCCTTTACCACACTTGTGCTTAAAATAGCACCATGTTCTTCATATAGGGAGTCCTCATTTTTTATCACTTTCATATACTAGTGGGAATCACTATAAAACTTATCTTGCATATTCCATTGACATGCTTCCTCAAATGACCGAGTTCTTCATGAGCAAGTAAGTTATATGCACATCCACTGAGTTTCAGTAGTGAAATTTCATACACTTATAGCTCTAGTGTATCAAAGTTGTATGTCAATCCCTACTCCTCGCATTGACATCAATTGAAAGGCGTCTCCATGGCCTAACGATCTGTCGAGTTGATGCGAGACTTTCTTTATTTTTTCTTCCCTTTTCAATCCCTACCAGCTTTCTATTCACCCGAAGTGCTGAAAGTTCATGGCTCACGCTCAGGTATTGAGTGAATTTGAAAATGCTGAAGCGCGTAAAAAAAGTACTAGTCAAATGCTTGGTTAGGCACCGGGGTGTTCCTGATTTATATTTTACATTACGAAGGCTGAGTTATGCCATTGCTTACATGATTAAATGAGAAGGGGTAATATTCTTTTGTGTTGTTATTTTGAAAGGCAATGATTACTTGCTGGTATTCATCTTTATTATGGTTTCAATATTACTAACTAATCATTTCTCAACATTTATACCTAAAATATTACATGATACACATGTTAGGTAGCAATCAACATCAAAAATTCTGTTTTTATCATTCACCTACTCAAGGATGAGAAGGAATTGAGCTTGGGGATGCTGATATGTCTCCAACGTATCTATAATTTTTGAGTTTTTCATGGTATTATTTTATCAATCTTGTATGCTTTATACACCATTTTATATCATTTTTGGGACCTAACCTATTAAATCATTGCCAAGTGCTAGCTATTCTTTTCTCCTTGTTTTTGGTTTTTCAGAAAATCTGTACCAAACGGATTCCAAACACGACGAAACATTTTGATGATTTTTCTGGACCAAAAGAGACCCTGGAAGCTTCAGAGGGAGTCTAGAATCTGCACGAGGAGACGACAAGGAAGGGGGCATGCCCTGCCCCCTTGTGCCCCCCCCCTATGGCTCCGATTGCGTGACTCTCTGGCCTATAAATTCACATATATCCCAAAACCCCTAGACGAGCACCCAAAACAATTTTTCCGCCACCGCAAGCCTTTGTTCTTTCATGATCCCATCTAGAGGCATTTTCGGTACTCTCCCGGAGGGGATCCATCATGGAGGCCATATTCATCAACCTTGCTGCCTCCCTAATGATGTGTGAGTAGTTCCTACAAGACCTACAGGTCCATAGCAGTAGATAGATGGCTCTCTCTCTCTCTCTCTCTCGCTCTCTTGTTTGATCTTCAATACATTGATTTCTTTGGAGACCTATTCTATGTAATCTTTGCGGTGTGTTTGTTGGGATAGGATGAATTGTGACTTTATGTTCAAATTATACATTGTAAGTAATTGACCTATTCTGGGATTTATTATGTGTGATTTCATACAACTATGTATGCTTTCCGAACTATAAGTTTGCTTTGGCCAAGTATATGAGTAGAACTTCAGAGGAAGTGGTGCATCGTAGTAGGTTCAATATTGCGGTGTCCTCACTCTGTGACAGGAGGAGTAGCGAGGCACATATTTATATTGTTGCTACTAAGGATAAAACAATAGGGTATGAACATATTAATTGGTCTTACTTTTTCTACATTATGTCATCATGCTCCAAGCATTACTCGGTTTGTTATGAACTTAATACCATAGTTGCATGTTGTATAGCGGTCGATTGGTGGAGTAATAGTAGTAGGTGTCACTAAGTTTAACGGTCTACTTATCATGGATGTAATGCCTGTGTATTGATCATGCCATGAATAACAACATAATTATTTTCTTTTCTATCGATTGCCCAACAGTAATTTGTGCACCGTTGAGGGAGTCCGGTATTAAGGGGTCCTCGGGCTGCCGGCCTGTCTCTGCGGGCCGGCAGTGGGCCGCCCTGTGATCGTCAATGAAGGTCCAGACACCATCACCAAGACGGGATCTCTCAGGTCGTGACGTGCACTCCAAGCACAAGACGATGGGTTCGGCATATTCCTTTCCTGATGTAACCGACATTGTATAACCCTAGATACCCCTGGTGACTATATAAACCAGAAGGTTTTAGTACGTAGGACAAGGTTAAGCTCATTACACTTAGGGTTTAGACCACATCATACGATCTTGAGGTAGATCAACTCTGTACTCGACACTCCATATTCAATACAATCAAAGTAGGACGTAGGGTTTTACCTCCATTAAGAGGTCCCAAACCTGGGTAAACATCGTCCCCCTAGTCTCCCGTAACCCATCAATCCAAGATCCACAGTTCGGGACCCCCTACCCAAGATCTGCCGGTTTTGACACCAACATTGGTGATTTCATTGAGAGTTTCACTATGGGATCGCCAAGAGAATCGATGGATCGCTTGATATTCAACAGCGGAATCTGTAACGGGGACGTCTTCGTCCCCGGACAAATTTTCGTGTTTGGCAGCGTCGTGCTACACGTAGACCCGACAAGCCGCTTAGGCCAGATCAGAAGCTTCGCCCCTGACCAGGAGTTCAGGTTTGGCAACCTAGAGTTCATCGCCGACTCCCAGGGAGATCTCGTTTTAACCAAGTTGGTTGCTCCTCCTGGAGAGCACGTGAGCACCAGCACCGCAGCTTCAGCAACGGAAGACTGCGAACCGGAGGCGCCCTCCACCTCGGGTCCGGATCCAATCAACGCACCTGGTTCCCAACTTGCCGAGCTGCGCCCGGGCACGTCCCTGGAAACCATGGGAACACCTACACTACAGACTAACTCCATGTACGCTGGAGATTTGGACCCTACAGATGTCTCATCCTTGAATGAACTGCTGAGGCGAATTCGGACGATGGGGGTAAGCAGCGACCAACCCTCCCTTTACGACCAGATCGGCCTTAAGCCTGGTGATAGGGAAATTTACGTCCCGCCTATTATGCATCTGGTGGCTAGCGTCGAGAGTTCGGTTGAAGACTCGTCTTCCCGCCTTACGAAACTGAGAACGGTCTATGTTCGGGTCTCGGATGACCCCAATTGCTCACATAGTATGGAATCCGGGCTTGGACCCATAGACAATCCGGAAATAATGCCAGATTCGGCACCCGACTTTGGAATGGGACGGGAAAGTCCAGTGGACGATTCACACGTCGAACCCAGAGCCCCGGACGTCGCAGCGACGCAGGACTCAACCTACACGTCCCTCGACCCTCGGCCTATCGGAATAAGGAATTTTTTCCTGCCCACCGCCCATGTCGCACATTCTCCGACCAATTCGGGGAAGCCCGACATATGGGATTTGCTGTACATCACGCAACAGCCCGGGGAAACAGTTCACCATTACTGGGCTCCATTCCTCCTCACCAAAAATAAGTTAACGGGCTGCAACGATCAAGAAATCATAGCAGCCTTCCGGCATAACTGCCGGGACAACGGAATACTAAATGCCCTCACTTGTCGCCACATCCGCAACTTCTCCGAACTATCAAACCTGGTGCGCAAGTACCGCGCCATGGAAAGCTCCTGGCAAGCTCTGCAACTGGAATCAATCCAAACTAGAGGACCCACAGGAGCTCAGAGGAAATGCGCGTCCCCATGACAGTCAGCCGAACGCATCGAGAAAAAGAATAAACACCTTGAGGGACGCCGGACCGTTCTCGACGAACTTCTGGACAAGCCATGCCCCATACACTCTTCATCGCCGAACACAAACCCGACTCACAGCCTCCGAGCTTGTTGGGTCGTAAGGCAAGTTGCAAAGAGCGGGGAGGCTGTCCTTGACGTCTCACTCCCAACAAGACGATTAGCCACACCACCAGGTGACAATACGGAGGTCCTGACGATCTACGAAACGTTCTCCTCAAAAAATCAGAGGTAGAGAGCTCTTCGAGAACTCGACCAAATACTCCAAGTGATAGCCATGAACTCTTGGGCAGACATAGCCATAACCTTCGATGAGGAGGACCAACCGAGAATCAGGTCCAGCCGAACACCGCCCGCTCTGGTGCTCAGCCCCATAATAGACAGTTTTCGGCTACATAAAGTGCTCATGGATGGCGGCAGTGGCTTGAACCTGATCTATGAGGATACCTTGGATAAAATGCAGTTCGACCGATCGCGCGTCGAACACAGCTCCACCACCTTTCGGGGGATTATCCTCGGAAGAGAGGCGCGATGCACAGGACAGGTTACCCTCGATGTGGTATTCGGTATCCCTGAGAACTATAGGTCCGAGGAACTTGTCTTTCAAATCATACCTTTTCGCAGCGGCTATCACGCCCTGCTCGGGCGCGAAGCCTTCACCAGGTTTCAGGCCATACTGCACTACGGGTACATGAAGCTTAAAATGCCAGGACCCAACCGTGTCATTACAATGATAAGCGACGCGGATAGAGCCCTTCGGGCCGAAAATAAAACCACATCATTCGCCCTGGAAGCATTGTACGAAGCCCTCGCGGCCGAAGAGTTAACCACACTCTGCTCAATGGTAGACAAGGATGATGTAACCCTCAGCAAGAGGCCAAAGTCTACTTCCTTCAAACCAGCGGACGAGATAGTCAAATTCCAGGTACACCCATCAGAGCCAAATAAAATAGCGTCCATCGGAGCTCAGCTGGATCCCATGGTCGACGAAGCATTGCGTACATTCTTACGCGAAAATTAGGACATATTCACCTGGCACCCCTCAGATATGCCAGGAATCCCACAAGGACTCGTAGAGCACAACCTGAATATAATCGTAGGCTTCAAACCAGTTAAATAGGCGTTACGCCGATTTTCCAAACCTAAGCGTCAAGCCATGGGTACCGAACTAGCAAAACTATTGGAGGACGGATTCATCCGCGAAATTAAGCACCCGGAGTGGTTGGCAAACTTGGTCATGGTGCCAAAGATGGACAAATCTTGGCGGTGTGTGTGGATTTCAAAGACCTAAATAAAGCCTGCCCCAAGGATCCTTTCCCCTTACCTCGCAGCGACCAAATCATTGACGCCACCGCCGGACACGACTCACTATGCTTCCTCGACGCCTACTCTGGATACCACCAAATAAAAATGAAAGAGTTTGACCAGGGTGCCACCGCGTTCATCACCCCTTATGGGCCTCTCTGCTTCAACACAATGCCCTTTGGATTGAAAAATGCAGGTGCCACGTATCAACGCATGATTCAGACTTGCCTTGAAAAACAAATCGGCAAAACAGTTGAGGCATACGTGGACGATGTGGTCATCAAGACCAAACATGTCAGCTAGCTGGTTGACGATCTCCGAACAACCTTCAACAATCTGCGGGCTTATGACATCCGGCTTAACCCAGACAAATGCGTCTTCGGGGTTCCGGCCGGTAAACTGCCCGGGTTCATCATTTCCCATAGAGGAATAGAGGTCAATCCAGCTAAAATTCAAGCCCTATCCCAATTAGCAATCCCGACGTAGTTGAAGCATGTACAAAAATTGGCCGACTGTGTGGCAGCTTTAAGCCGCTTTATATCCCGCCTCGTTGAAAAGGCCCTGCCGCTATACAAGCTTCTCAAACGGACTAAAAACTTCGATGGACCAACGAAGCAACAACTGCATTGGAAGAAATCAAAACACTGCTGGCCAGTAACCCCATTTTTACGGCACCCGCCACTGGTGAACCAATGCTCCTGTACATATCAACCATTAATCAAGTGGTCAGCGCAGTCCTTGTGGTTGAATGCGAGGCAAACGGCCACAAGCTCCGTGTGCAAAAGCCGGTCTACTATGTATCATAAGTGCTCACCCCATGCAAGACACGGTACCCGCATTATCAGAAGATAGCCTATACAATTTTTATGGCATCATGAAAACTCCGACACTACTTTCAAGAGTATTCGGTCACAGTTGCATCTGAAGTGCCCCTTAATGATATAGTCAACAACAGGGATACCACGGGCCGCATAGCCAAATGGGCCATCGAGCTCTTACCTTTTGAAATCATGTACAAACCACGCCAAGCCATTAAATCTCAGGTGTTGGCAGATTTCTTGGCCGAATGGACGGAGGCCGACCTCCCTACAGAGTACAGTACATACTCCCATTGGACAATGTACTTTGACGGCTCCAAAACGCTTGCCAGACTGGGGGCTGGTGTCATACTCACGTCCCCCACCGGCGATAACATCCGGTATGTACTGCAAATAATGTACACAGATTCCAATAACACGGTCGAATACGAGGCCCTACTGCATGGACTTCGGATGGCAACCTCTATGGGTGTGCAACGCCTCGAGATACGAGGGGATTCCAACCTCGCCATCTCACAAATTAACGGCGAATTCGACGCCAAAAATCCAAAAATGGCGGCGTACAGGAATGCCGTTCTTAAAATATCAGCACGGTTTGAGGGCCTTGAATTCCATCATGTCACTAGAGATAGCAATCAAGCTGCCGACGTCCTCGCCCGCATGGGCGCTAAACAAGACCCGGTTCATAAGAATACTTTCTTGGAACGGCTCTTTAAGCCGTCCGTAGTATGGCAGGACGGGGATAACATTGATGGAACCAGTGATCAGGAGCTGGTCACCCCTCCCATGGCTGAACCAGATGAACAAATTATCGGCGGTTCGGCACTTGAAGAAACACCTTCGACCCATGAAGTTATGGCTGTAATCGTGCCATGGACCGAACCCTTCCTTGCCTATCTAATCTGTCAAGAGCTCCCCAATGACCAAACAGAAGCAAGACGAATAATTCGACGATCCAAGTCTTACAAGGTCTACGAGGGTGAGCTATACAAAATAAGCACTACTGGAGTACTCCAACGATGCATATCCGAACAAGAAGGTAAGCTACTCTTAGCCGAAATACATGCGGGTATGGGCAGGCATCATGCAGCCACTTGAGCCCTTGTCTGTAAGGCCTTCTGGGCCGATTTCTCCTGGCCCACGGCTCGCGCTGATGCTCACACACTCGTACAACACTATGTTGGGTGTCAGATCTTTGCAAATCAAAGCCACATGCCCGCAACTTCTCTTCGGACGATACCAATCACTTGGCCTTTTGCAGTCTGGGGGCTGGACATGGTCGGACCACTTAAAGGGGGAACCAAGAAGAAGAAATATTTACTGGTTAGGGTGGACAAATTCACTAAATGGATTGAAGCCAAGCCAGTAAGTTCTGCTAAATCCGGCCTAGTCATCGACTTTATATCCGGCGTGGTTCACCGTTATGGTGTTCCTCATTGTATAATAACAGATAATGGGTCCAATTTTACTGCTCAGGAAGTTAAGGACTGGTGTGCAAATTTAGGCATTAAGCTTGATTACGCCTCCGTATACCACCCGCAAACTAACGGATAGGTTGAATGATCAAATGGACTAATTATGAGCGGCATTAAACTGCGCCTGGTTCGCTCCTTGACAGAATCTGACTGCCACTGGGTGGAGGAGCTTGACTCCATACTATGGGGTTTGCGCACCACCCTCAACTGGTCAACGGGATATACACCATTCTTTATGGTATATGGGACAGAAGTAGTTTTACCCTGCGATATCATCCATGACGCACCTAGAGTGCGCATGTACGAGGAAAAGGAAGCCGAGTTGGATTAGAAGGACAACCTAGACGCCTTGGAGGAAGAGCACGATATAGCTTTGGCACGATCTACATTTTATCAGCAACATGCTCGTCGCTATCAGAGCAGAGAAGTTCGGGCTAAAGCATAAAATGTGGGCGAATTGGTGCTGCGCCTCCCGAAGAAAAAGAAAAATAAGCTATCACTCAAATGGGAGGGCCCTTTTATCATTGATGAAGTCCTCACAGGAGGAGCATATTGTCTGCGCAACCCATCGGATAGTCGCCTCAAACCGAACCCATGGAACGCAGCTCATCTTCGACGCTTCTACGGATAGAACTGATGTCATCAATCAGCCTAATTTTTATCCTTTTCCTTACTCTTAGTTATTCCCTCTTTATTATTCGTCAGGTTATGTTCGGTTAGACCGAGCTGTACCAACAAATTCCCGGGCGTACATCTTTAAATGTACTTCTTCTTAAAACACCTGGGGGCTTTTTATTAAAGCCGGTTAATATATTTCATGCGCTCATACTTTTCGTCTTTGTCATGTATATACATTTCTTATGTTGTTTTCACAACCATTATATGCATCAATTTGACTTAAGATTTTGCCAAGCTCGGTTGCCTGGCTCCTGTGCTTATCCTCTATGTTCTCGATTGTTCGGCTAGAGGGTGAAGGGAGCACCTCTGCGATTGTTACGACCAGGTCATCCGGGTACGTACCTCAGACGGGTAAAGCCAAAATCTAGCATTCTTAAAAACATAATTGGTCAGTTGTAAAGGACAAAGAAATAATGCGGTGAGTTTTTACCACAATCCGGAGTCATGAGCCGAACTGAATCCATGCCCACCTACTAGTGGTATTCGTATACTAGGACTACGTATATCGTAGCGCCCGAAGAAAGGATCCTGTAGAGGAACTATTTTCGTCGGAAGGTGCTTCTTACGTTAAATAGTAATATAACATTGCTCTCCGATCACTTTTTATCTGTTTGCACCACATGGCCGGATTGCCTGGCTCTCTGAACTGTTTACCTGATATTTCAAGTGTTACATAGTAAGGAACACTCCCTGACTATTTTCAAGGGTGGTGAAAGCCGAAGGCTGGTTAAAGACAATATTAAAGGTTCGGATGTAGCAACATTTGATGAAAAGTACATAGTTGCATAGAATCAAATATCTGGTTGCTGATCGAGATTGTCTATTATTGCATCCAGTCGGCAGTCTTGTTGAGAGAGGCGCGTGGCAGGCATTACCTGGTCATATACGAGGTGTAGAGGTATATCTTCACCATCTCACCCTACCGTCCCGACTCGAGCCAAGTGCTCAGGAATAAGCTTGGTGAATCTCGTCTTCACCATGGCCCATGCCTCCCATGCCCCTTCTTGATAGGCTGATGTTTTCCATATCTCGAATCGATGACGAGCTCCTTTGAAACGGTCTGCCAATTCGGCCATACCTTCCGATGGACTCTGAGATGGCCATAGTGCCTTGAACATGCTCTTCATCGCCTTTCAGCCCCGTTCATGTACAATGGATAAAGCCCTCAAAAGGTCCTTTTTATACGAGCTGGCCTTTTCTTCGGGAGGCCCGATTAAAAGAACTGCCAAGAGACATGGTGTGCTCGGTAGCTCAAATGTAATATGTATACAAAACTATGAGTTCGGAGTTGCACTTACCAAATATACAACCTTTCAATCTCTGATTTTCTTCACGGGCACAGGCCAGCTGGGTTTTTAAATACTCAATTTCACCGGCCTGTCATTGATTCTCCGTCTGAAGTTTATTCTTTTCTCCAAGATTCTGGGTCAGTACTCGATGGCCGGCCTCGAGTTGCGATTCAACATACCTTTGCAACTTTCTCGACTCATCCAGATCTTTTTGAAGTTGGCCTATGGATTCGGCAGCTATAAAGCAAAACCTAATTAGATATTGATGCCTTGAGCACTTACATATCACTCGAAGCTGCTACTTACCATGCGCTTCCCTAGTGAATTTTTTCACTCCTTCTAGCTCGGACTTTGCAGCCTCTAGCTGTGTCCGGCTGGTCTCAAGGTCTTCAGACAGTTTGTCATTTTGCTCCCTTGCGGCCTATGAAAAGGTAACAAGCGGATGTTGTTAGACCCTTAATATGGTCATCTTGCCCGCATTAAGGCTCGGGGGCTACCGGATTGGGATTCATATTCGGTCATTGAAATTATTACTTACCCAAAGATTATCTCACATAATATTAGCAATACCTTCAAGTCCTAATCGGGCGGCACCAAGATGCATATCCACCGAATCAAGAGCATTAATCTCATGATCAGTTATTGTGGGGTGGTGTAGTGACCCCCTTCGATGTCGGTGGTTCAACGCACTTTCTACCTCCGAATTAGTGGCGGAAACATCACCAGCCTCTTCTGGATGCTAGTCCGTGGCAGGGGCTCCCGCGCTACCACCTGCGGATGTGGGACGCCGTTGTTCAAGGTCGTCACCTTGAACCCGCCTGTTGTCTTGGGGCATTGGGGGTTGTGTTCAGCTCCTATAATAGGTCGATCGAGACCGCAAAAATTCATAAGCGGTGGCAAGCAGTGCTCGACTTGTAAAAAGTTTGAGTCATTACCTTTTGGGGGGAGGAGCAGTCAAAGTAGCTTCTCTGGTGGCTCCGCGCTTGACAGCCCCTTGTGTGGGTTCTGCTGGAGACACATTGTCCTGTGTTTGGCGTGCGCTATGGCGGCCCTTGGGAACAAGGAGAGATGCCTCTGAAGCAATAGGAGGTGGTGCCTTTTTCGGGTAGGAGCCTTCTTCTTACCTCCGTTTTGGGGGAGAGGTATCCTCGGACTATGATGGCAACCGTACAGCCATCGAGACCCTCTTGGTAAAAAACTCCGTCCTCAAAAATGATCGAAGTGTTCGGATCATTGTGAAATCCTGGGTCGTCGTCTCGAGAATAACTCTCGGGTTGAGGGGAGGGACAGTTGACTGTCTCCATCCAGCGCCTCCAGTACTGTTCGGCAAAATTTCAATAGATTTTGTTAGTCGAAAACTAGTATGAAAATGCCTAAAGTAAGGGAATAAGACTGCACTCACCCATTCGATGGGATTGTGGTTTGAATATCCGTCCCTGACGTTCAAGTTAGTGAACCCATCTTTTTCTCCTTTAAAGAGATCGGCCAGTATGGCAGCCATAGCATCCTGGTAGGTAGGACCTTCCCGCTTATAGCGGGTCGCGTTATTTGAGCCATTATAACGCCACAAAGGGTGCATCCTTTGTTGAAGGGGTTGGATGCATCGCCTGATGACCGTGGCCATCACTTCAATGATGGTCAGCCTGCAGTGTGCTAATAGCTTCACCTTGGCGACTAGTCGTCTAACTTCGGCACTATCCTCTTGGTGAGAACTTTGCGGGCGCCAGTTGAAACGCTTCTTCAAAGGAGCAGGGGAGAATTTTGGAAGACCCCTCCGAGCTGGGTCGAATAAGGGGTCGTCCTCAATATAAAACCACTCGGAGGTCCACTCCTCGGAGTCCTATTCCGGACTACCCACAGGGTATCCCGACCCGGCTATGCGACACACTTCGGCCCCGCCAACTTCCAGAATTGACCCCTCGTGAGTATGGGGAACAAGGCAGAAGAATTTCCTCCACAACTCGAAGTGGGCTTCGCAACCCAAAAACATCTCACATAGGGCAACAAAACCCGTAATATGGAGGATAGATCCAGGGGTGAGGTGGTGGAGTTGGATCCCATAAAATTATAGTAAACCCCTTATGAAATGATATATAGGAAAGCCCAAACCTCGTAAAAGGAAGGGAACAAAGAATACCCACTCCTCCTTGCGAGGAGTGGGAGATTTCTCCGCGAAAGCTTCACCGTTTGCAAAAGTCAATCCAGAACGGAAGGGCGTCAGATTTGAAGAGGGAAGGTACCCCTGAACTTCTAGATTACGCATACGGAGAAGGGAAACTGAGCAGCTCGCCCAGTCGCCTAGGAGAAGTCCATGAGGACGTGAGGAGGAACCTGGGACGTTCGCCATGATTCTCTGGTGTTTTGCTTGATAGAGGAGAGGCGCGATGGATTACTCAATGCTCTTCAAATCTATTTAAATGGATGGTTCACCCCAGATCCTTGAGAGGCTTTTTTGGAATTGATTGTTCCCGATGGGCGCACAGGAATCGAGGAGTCATAGGAAGACTGAGAGTTGTGGGCCATGCGATGCTTTGACGTTCGGAAATACACCAAAGAAATTGGGGTTGCCCGAACTATAAAGGGAGACCTCGCCCCGCAAGTCGAATACTTTGGACGTGCAAATGCTGGGACGTTACTGCGGCGTTGGAGGCTAGTTCGGGGGCTACTGAGGCAGTCCGGGATTAAGGGGTCCTCGGGCTGCCGGCCTGTCTCTGCGGGCCAGCAGTGGGCCGCCCTTTGATTGTCAATGAAGGTCTGGACACCATCACCAAGACGGGATCTCTCAGGTCATGACGTGCACTCCAAGCACAACATGATGGGTTTGGCATATTCCTTTCCTGATGTAACCGACATTGTATAACCCTAGATACCCCTGCTGACTATATAAACCAGAGGGTTTTAGTCCGTAGGACAAGGTTAAGCTCATTACTCTTAGGGTTTAGACCACATCATATGATCTCGAGGTAGATCAACTCTATACTCGATACTCCATATTTAATACAATCAAAGCATGACGTAGGGTTTTACCTCCATTAAGAGGGCCCGAACATGGGTAAACATCATCCCCCTAGTCTCCTGTAAACCATCAATCCAAGATCCACAGTTCGGGACCCCCTACCCGAGATTTGCCGGTTTTGACACCGACAACCGTCGCTACTATGCTCATGAGAGAGATGCCTCTAGTGAATGATTTGGCCCCCAGGTCCATCTTTGATAACCCACAAGTGTAGGGGATCATTTGTAGCCTTTTTCGATTAGTAAGAGTGTCGAACCCAACGAGGATCTAAAGGTAGAATTAATATTCTCTCAAGTTCTATCGGCACCGAAACAACTCCACGCACGCTAACGCTTACTTTACCTAGGACAAGAATGAAACTATTTTGCGGGAATAAAACTAGAAGTACTTAGTAGGAGTAATATATAGGTTTGTAATATAATAAAAGAACAAGTAAATAAAAGTTAGGGGCTGTTTAGATAAAGATTAATTAAGTTAGTTGTTTAGTAGAAAGCTTTTTTAAAACGGAAGAGAAAGATTTGTCCCTAGGCAATCGATAACTAGATTGGTAATCATTATTGCAGTTTTATATGAGGGAGAGGCATACGCTAACATACTTTCTGTACTTGGATCATATGCACTTATGATTGGAACTCTAGCAAACATCCGCAACTACTAAAGATGATTAAGGTAAATCCAACCATAGCATTAACACTTTAAGTCCTCTTTTCTCCCATACGCAACAACCCCCTTACTCGGGTATAAGCTTCTGTCACTCTAGCCACCCACTATAAGCGAGTCATGAACGTATTGCAACACCCTACAACGGGAATACTCCACGTGTGCGCGACACGGAAGGCACCATAGGACAGCACCAAAATAAAACATACAATTCATACCAATCACGATCAATTATCAACCCATAGGACAAAAGAAATCTACTCAAACATCATAGGATAGCCACACATCATTGGATAATAATATATAGCATAAGCACGATGTTTAAGTAGAGATTACAGCAGGGAAAATATGAGTTACACCGCTGCATAGAGGGGGAGAGAGTTGGTGGTGACAGCGGCGAAGTTGTTGGTGTAGACCATCGTCATGATGATTGCCCCCGCGGTGTTCCGGCGCCACCGTGAGAGAGGGGGAGAGAGCCCCCCTCCTTCTTATTCTTCCTTGGTCTCCCCCCTAGATGGGAGGAGAGTTTCCCCTATGGTCCATGGCCGTCATGGCTCCCGAAGGGCAAGAGCCCCTCCGAGATTGGATCTCTCTCTGTGTTTCTCTCCTGTTTTCGCGACTATTTTCTGACCCCTTCACCGTTTATTAAGTATCCGGAGATGTCGTCATTTTGTCATGGCAGATGCCATGGGTAGGCTTATCGAGAGTGGTTGGGGCCGAAGGACGCCGACGGGCTCCGGGAGCGGGGTTAGGCACAAGCGGTGGCGGACACACGATGTACCCAGGTTCGGGGCCCTCCGTGGGAGGTAACACCCCTAGTCCTGCTCGGTCTAGTTGAGACAATGGTGAAGTTACAATGGTGCTCCTGAAGCTGTATCGCTAGAGGAGGAAGAAGGGGCTAGACTGCCTCTGCTGCCTCTCTACGTGAGTGTGGTGTCTGGAGAGAGAGTCGTCCCCCTTGCATGGGGGAGGTCCGGGGGGTTTTATAGGCCAACCCCCCGGATTACAATATGAATAAGAGATCTCAGGGGGGCCCCAGCCGGCAGCTTCACTAGCCGGCCGTGGGGCCCCCGGCTGAGGGGTCCCGTCGTTGGTAGGGCCCGCCGGCTGCAGGGTCCCGTCGGGAGCCGGCGGGGCCCGCACGGTGGGTCCCCGCGCCGGTCGTGTCGCGACACGGGTTCGTCCTTCGGGGCATCGTCTTGTGGCAGCCGGCCGAGGTCAGCGGTACGGCCGACCGCACTGTAGCCATGCCGGGGCAGGTAATGGAGTGGTTGGAGGCGTGCCGGCACTGTTGGGAGTCCTGTCGCGGTCGGCCAAAGTCAGAGGCACTGCCACCTCCACTGTGGCTGCACGGGCGCTGACCCCAGATGGGATGGGGGCCACTGTAGCCGCGCGTACCCGACCGTGGCATCCAATGGGCGGCAGGGCGTAGCCGGCAGGGCGCAACTGGGCTGTAGGGGGAGTCGGCTCGCCCTCCAGTCGCTTCAGAAAGTTGGAGTAGTGGGTCGCTTGAGGCTACCCCGGGGTTATCCCCCCGACAGTAGTCCCCGAAGTAGGGGAGGCCCGCCGACGAACCGTGGCGGTCCTCGCCGGCTTGAACATCGTCTTTATGCCGCATCATGCCTCGAAGGTCAGATGAGGCGGGCAAGCGGCGGCCGGCTCCGCAGCTGGCCGACGCTTCGCACGCCGCCTCGAGCGCCTCGTCTGGTGGAGAAGCCGCGCCACGTGGAAGACGCAACGGGCTGTGTCCTGACAGGCCGTGCAACGGACGAGACCGGGCCATGGGCGGGGCCCGCCATGGCCGCGGCCTCGGCCCGCGCACACGGATCCTTTGCGGCTCGGGCCGCCGGTTGGCATTCCCGAGCGCCATAACTTCCGCCCCGCACGCGGCGGGAAGCTCGGGGGTCGTGCGCAATGAATCCGCCCCCCACGTTCGGTTGCGCGGGGTTTAAATGGGGAAGGGAGAGGGACAGAGCAGCACATTCGCCCCTCCCGCCCCAGTCGCATCGTCTTTGTCGCCCTCCTCCTCCCGCTCCGAGAGAGAGAAGAAGGGTAATGCCCACGGGAGCGTCGCGCCGCCGCTCGCTGCCGCCGTAGGCCCGCACCGCAGCCGAGCAACTGCACCCGCCGCCGCGACCGCAAGCCCTTTGTAGAAGCCATGGCGACCAAGGGCGCCTGGGATGGCAGCATCGTGGAGGAGCAGTTCATCGAGCACCTCCGCTACCGCCGCAAGCTTCCGTCGGAAGCGCACCTGGAGGCACGCATCGCCGGGCCGGTGAACTCCCCGACCCCGCAGGAGGGCGAGGTGGTCGTCTTCGCCGAGCATTTCCTCCGCGGGCTCGGACTGCCGGCGAGTACCTTCTTCTGGTGGTTCTTGACGCGGTTCGGCCTGCAGCCGCACCACCTCGCCCCCAATGCCGTCTTGTAGCTGTCGGCCTTCGTCACCCTCTGCGAGGGGTTCTTGGGGGTGGAGCCGAGGCTCGACCTCTGGTTCCGGCTGTTCTTCCTCAAGCGGCAGACGGTGGTGGACCCGGCGACGCAGGTGATGGTCATGACCGCCTGCGGAGGCGCCCTGATCCATATCCGCAAGGAAGCCGGCTTCCCGAAGCTCCCGCTGCAGGAGTCGGTGAAGAATTGGCAGCGGGGGTTCTTCTACGTGAAGAACGTGAAGCCGGAGGAGGATTACATCAACCTCCCTGACTTCGTCAACCAGCCGCCGGCAGCGATGCTGAACTGGCGGGCGGCTCCGCCCCAAGCGCCCGAGACGGCAGACCGGCTCTGCGAGCGCCTGCTGGTGATTTCCGGGACGGAGGGGCTGAAGGCCACCGACCTGTTGGCCGCGATGGTGGCGCGCCGGGTGCAGCCGCTGCAGAGCCGGCCACACCTGATCTGCCAGATGGGAGGGCGGCACGACCCCTGCCGGCTCTCCACCAAGGAGCTGAAACCGATCCACGTGGCGAGGAGGGTGAACGCCATCTCGCAGGCGAAGCTGAAGGAAGAGGGGTGGCAATGGGGGCAAACCCCGTACAGCCGGAGCCGTCCGGCGCCGCGGGTAAGTGACTAGCCGTCTCCCCCTCTCCTTCCTTTTTAGAGACGGCGTTCCCCCTTTGGTCTGACGATGTGGCGCTTCGCCGGCTCGCAGGTTTTTGCGTAGTTGCAGAACTACGGGGAGCCGGCCGCCGACTTGGCGGACTTGGACCCCGAGGAGATCGAGGACGTCGACGACGTGGAGCCGGCGGACCCGGAACAAGCCGGCGCGTCCGATGCCGGCGAGGCAGAAACGGAGACGGAGGAGGCCGAGTCGACGGGTGAGTCCCCTCCCACAAAGCGTCTACGGGATTGGACCGATGATGACGCTGAGTCGGAGGAGTCGCGTGCTGCAGAGGCTCCGGAGGAACCCGAGGCCCCGGAGGACGAGGTCACGGCGCCGAGGAGGCACCTGCGCCTAGCCGGCCACGAGTCCAGCCCGGGCTGCCCGGACGCGGGCGACAAGGGGAAGCGGCTGACTGTTGCCAAGCCGACGCCCAAACGGGCGGCCACCGCGCAGCCGGGCGGTAGCCGTGGAGGCGGTGGGAAGAAACAGCGGGTATCCCAAGCGGGACCCACGAGGAGGGCGGTCCCCGTCGTCGTCGGGTAAGCCCATCTCCCCCTCCTCCTTAGTTTTTTCCCTTTCTCCCCGGTTCCTTATCCCGCCATGATCAGGGAGGCGCACACCCTGGGGAGGACCCCAGGCGGCGAGGCCACGAGGACGGCGCCGCCGGACACCGCCGAGGAGAGGGAGCGCCAGGCGTGGCTCGACCTCGAGGCGGCCGAGCAGGAGCGGCGCGTTGAGGAGCGCCGCCCTGGGAGAAAGCGGCGGAGAAACTGCAGCCGCCGGGAGGGGCCGGCGGAGAGTCCGCTGGCGGAGCGTGAGAGCCGTTCCCCCACGGCCGGGAGAGGCAGGTCCCCTGGAAGGCCGCCGGGAAGGACCACCACGATCCCGAGCGGCGGGCAGAGGCGGACACGAAGGCCGCGGAAGACGCGCGCGCGGCGGCGGGCGCAGACGCGGCCGGCGCTGGAGGGAGGGAGGAGATGGACCGCGACGCCGCCCAGCCAGGGGCGGGCGATGTGCCGCCGGGGGCAGAGGGCCCCCCGGAAGTCGAAATCCTGGCTCCGGATGTGCCGGCCCCGGAGGCGCCGGCTCCGGAGGTGCCCGCACCGGAGGAGAGCCGGCCAGGAGCGGCCAGAGGCGGTGCATCGGAGGGGACGATCGTCACGACCGGGGGGACGACCGCCGCGAGCTCATCGTCGGGGCCCCCCAGCACGACGGCGCCGGGTGGGGCAGGTCCCCTGGTGACTTCTGGCAAAGGGGGGCCCGCAGACGGGGGCCGGCCGCAGCAGAACTGGGCCGCAGCCGGCCGCCCGACCATTGGTGATCCGCCGAGCGCCCTTGGGGCGGCGGTGGCCGCCGTCGTCGAGGCGTTTGCTGCCGCGCCCCCCAGACGTCGCAGGACGCTCGAGCCGCCAACGACCGGCTGGTGCATCTGGTGCAATCTGTCGCGGCAAGTTCTCTTCTTTCCTTCTTTTCTTGCTTTGGCGTTTTCTTTCTTTTCCAGTGGGGGCGCGCTAGCGCACCCACTGGGTGTAGCCCCCGAGGCTCGAGCCGGCTGGAGCGCAGGCGGGTCGAGCCTAACGCTGCTGTGTATCTTCGTCCTTCGTAGGCAGCGCATGACCGACGGGTGGCCGCATACAACAACCTGCTGGGCTTGTACCGGGAGGCCGAGGGCCGGCTGGCGACTCTGTCCGCGGACCTGCAAGGTATGGAACCTCGCGATCTTCCAGTGGGGGCGCGCAAGCGCACCCACTAGGTGTAGCCCCCGGGAATCAGGCCGGCTGCTCCGGAGACGGGCTGAATCCCTTTCTTCGTTTGGTTTCTGACAGCGGCCTCCTCGTCCCGAGCAGCCACCCACGCCCAGACGGTCAGCCTCCACCGCCAGGTGGTGCAGCTTGGGGAGCAGCAGAGTCTCCTGACCACGGAGTGCAACCGGCTCCGCGGGGAGACGGAACAGGCGAAGGCGGAGAAGGAGGAGCGCGAGGCGGCCCACCTCAAAGAGCTGGCGGACCGCGAGGCGGCCCTTCGTCGGGAGGCGAAGGAGCGGGAGAAAATCTTCCGCCAGGAGCTGGAGGCCAAGGACGCCGCGCTGACCAAGGCGGCCGAGGATGAGCAGGCGGCCCGGGATGAGCACGAGCGCCAGCGCCAGGAGTGGTCGGCCAGGGAGGTGGAGCTGCAGGAGCAAGGGCACGAGGTGGATCGGATGCTGCGCGGTGAGTTTTAAACACCTCGCTCTTTCCGCGCGTTGCTTTTGGGTTTTCCGGTTTGCCTCTTTGCTCATCCCGCGTATTCTTCTTTTATCTTCTTAGGGCTTTTCCCCGGTACACAGGAGGCCACGGAGGCGGCCGTGGAGGCCCACCGTGAGGGCCAGCGGGCGCAGGGGGAAGCCGTTGGGCAGCTTGCCCCCTGGACCTTGGACGAGGTGGGGATCGCCGCCGGGGCGCGGCTGTCGGAGGTGGTTCGAGCCCTGAAGCGGCTCCAGGCGGCCGGCACGGCGCTGGTTCGCATCCTTTGGCCCGGCGCGGTGGAGCTGGTCTCCATGAGCTGGCTGTCGAGGTGGCTGGAGTTCGGGGCCACGCGGGTGAACGCCTGGAGGGCCTCCGCAGCACGCGCCGGTGCGGGCATGGCGCTTCGCATTGCGAGGTCATGGTACCCCGAGCTGGACCTGGGTCTGCTCACGGCCCAGTGTGCCGGCACCGACGCGGAGTTGGAGGCGGTGGCCGACGCGCTGTCCGTGAGGGCGAGCGACCTCGCGTCCTTCGCCGCGTGGGACGAGTACATCCCGGAGCGCGGGGCGGACGGCGTGGTGATCCCGGAGGACCGGTACACGCTCGCCCTGGACGACCCGGAGGGGAGCGCCGCCGAGACGGACGAGGAAGAATCCGGCTCCGACTCCTATGCCGACTCCGAGCTGGCTCCGGACTTGGAGACGGGAGCCGACGCGGAGCGTACCGCGGACAAGGACGGGGCTTCTTCGTCGGCCGCCGCGGGCGGTGCCGGAGGAGATGACGGTGCTGGCGCCATCTAGAGCTTTTATCTTTTTGCATAGTTAGACTGCCATTCCACCCACTGGGGGTGTATATGTAATGAACTCGTGGCCGTGGGCCCTTTTTAAATTGTATGAAATTTTTGGTTGCTGAAATGTTGTTTTATGCGTGCCGGCTCGGCCTTACCCTTTTTTGCTCTTTTGGTTCTGTTCGCTCAAAACCTTTTCCCTCTTGGCTTCGGTTGCGCCAGCCGGACAGCCGGGAGCCGGTCTGTAGCTGGGACGGGGCATCCGCCTCGAGGGAGCCGGTCGTGAGTTTGGAAACCGCGGGAGTTTTTTGGGTAAGGTGAGTGACAGAGGCGAAAAGAAAGTGTTCCGGCTAGCCTTAGCCGGCAATCCCCTTTGCAATCGATTTTTCGTGTGTGCTAAGCTTTGCCGTCTCGAGGTCCCGTCAGCCGGACAGCCAGGAGCCGGTCTGTAGCTGGGAGGGGTGGGAGGGCTCTTTGTAGTTCACATTACTTGACCGGCTTCGGGGGAGGAGGGCAGGACTAGCCGGTGAGCCCCCGGGACCGGGAGCCGGACCCAGGAGCCAACGAGCTAAAGTCTTAGAAAGAGACGAAAAGGGGCGTGTCCCAAGAGCAGGCTTGGGGCACCCATTGCATTCATAAGCCCAAAAGGGAAGAATATATACATACACTAGTTCTTAGCAGTAAAACGGGCGGAGGAGCGCCGTGTTCCACGGGTGCTCCGTTTCCTCACCGGAGGTGTCTCTCTTGCGCTTCTGCGGCTTCTGGGCGTCTATTAGATAGTACGCGTTGTTATGCAGCGCCCGGCTGATGATGAATGGGCCCTCCCATGGGGAGGACAGCTTGTGCTGGCCGGCAGTTCGCTGGATTCGCCTGAGCACCAAGTCTCCTTCGCGGAAGGAGAGTGGCCGGATCCGCTTGCTGTGGTAGTGCCGGAGCTTCTGCTGGTAGATGGCCGTCCAGCTCAGAGCCAGCTCGCGAGCCTCCTCGAGGAGGTCGACGCCGTCTTCTCTTGCCTCCTTTGCGTCCGTCTCCGTGTACAGGGTAACCCGAGGCGAATCAAACTCGATGTCAGTGGGGATGATTGCCTCGGACCCATACACGAGAAAGAACGGGGTGTAGCCGGTCGACCGGTTGGGCGTGGTCCTGAGGCTCCAAAGGACAGCCGACAGCTCCTTGACCCAGCAGCCGGCCGACCGGACCAGTGGCGCTACGAGCCGGGGCTTGATGCCGGCCAAGATCAGGCCGTTTGCCCTCTCGACCTGGCCGTTTGACTGTGGGTGGGCGACGGATGCCAGATCGAGCCGGATGCCCAGCTTGGAGCAGAAACGCGCTAGCGCGCCCTTGGCGAAGTTCGTGCCGTTGTCGGTGATGATGCTGTGGGGGACGCCGTAGCGGACCGTGATGTCTTCGATGAACCGGACGGCCGTGGGGCCGTCCAGCTTCTTGATTGGCCTGGCCTCGATCCACTTGGTGAAGTTGTCGACGGCTACCAGCAGATGTGTCATGCCGCCTCGTGCGGTCTTGGAGGGTCCTACCATGTCCAGCCCCCAGACGGCAAAAGGCCACGAGAGGGGGATGGTTTGGAGGGCCGAAGCCGGTAGGTGGCTCTACGTGCTGAAGCGCTGGCAGCCTTCGCACTTGTCGACCAGCTGCTTGGCCGCCTCCAAAGCAGTCGGCCAGTAGAAGCCGTGGCGGAACGCCTTGGCCACCAGGGTCCTGGAGGCGGCGTGGTGACCGCACTCGCCCTGGTGGATGTCGAGGAGGATCTCTTGCCCTTTCTCCGGCTCGACGCGGCGTTGGAAAACGCCGGTGGTGCTACGATGAACCAGCTCTTGGTTGATGATGCTGTAGGCCGGGGCTCGGCGCTGGATTTGTCTTCCTGTGGCCTCATCGGAGGTGAGCTCGCCGCGTAGGAGGAACGCCAGGATGGGCTGGGCCCATGAGGGGGCCGAGACGGGAGCCGGCTCGGGTTCAAGGGGGGCGTTGGCAGCGGCAGGAGCCCTCGGATCCGAGGGACCAGTCCCCGGGTCTGGCCCGCCAGTGCGCGGGTCCGGCTCGCTAGCCCCCGGGGCCGGCTCGCCAGCACCCGGGGCTGGAGCAGTGGAAGGGGCGTCGATTGCCATCATGACGGCCATGGGTCCGGAGCCGGCCGCTGCGGGCGCGGCCGGCTCACTGGCCGGAACTGGTGCTGCCGGCTGGGCAGCCGGAGTTGGTGGAGCCGACGGAAGGGTCGACGCCGATGGTGCCGGCTGTGAAGCCGGAGCTGTCGATGGGCCGGCTGCGTTAGCCGGCACGAAGATGGACTCCGATTCGGGGGAGGGCTTGATCGAAGGCTTGAGCAGCCGCTCGAGGGAGACGCCGGCTGGGATGGCCTGCCGGGTGGAGCCGATCTTCGCTAGCGTATCGGCCGCCTCGTTGTCCGCACGGGGGACGTGATGGATCTCGCAGCCCTCGAAGGAGCCGGTGAGCTGCTGGACGAGGAAACGATAGCTGGCCATGTTGGCGTCCCTGGCGTCCCACTCGCTAGAGACTTGCTGCACCACGAGGTCGGAGTCGCCGAAGCATATGATACGCTGGATGCCGATCTCCTTGGCGAGCCGGAGGCCGTGGACGAGGGCCTCGTACTCGGCCACGTTGTTGGAGGCGGCGAAGTGGATCTGGAGCGCGTACTTGAGTTGATCTCCCCTTGGGGACGACAGGACGATGCCGGCTCCCAGGCCGGCCCGCATCTTCGAGCCGTCGAAGTGCATACGCCAATGTGTGGAGTAGGGTGGAGGCGGCACGAACTGGGTTTCGGCCCAGTCGACGAGGAAGTCGGCCATTGCTTGTGACTTGATGGCGAGGCGTGGCTCGTACCGTATCTCGTAGTCGGAGAGGGCGATGGTCCACTTGGCTATCCGGCCGGTGGCGTCCCGACCGCACATGATTTCGCCCAGCGGCGCCGTGCTGACCACGGTGATGACATGCTCCTGGAAGTACTGCTTGATCTTCTGGGCGACGAAGTATATGCCATAGCACATCTTCTGGTAGTGGGGGTAGTTTTGCTTGGAGGCGGAGAGGACCCCGCTGAGGTAGTAGACGGGGCGCTGGATTGGCAGCGCTTTGCCTTCCTCCGATCGCTCCACCACCAAGACGACGCTGATAACGCATGTGGTCGCCGCGATGTAGGCGAGCAAAGGCTCCTTCACAGCCGGCGCGGCCAGGATGGGCGCACTGGTGAGGGCCCGCTTGAGGCCGCGGAACGCCTCGTCCGCCTCGTCGGACCAGTCGAACATGGCCGGCTTCTTCGAGGGGTCGCGGCCCGGCTCGACCAGAGCCGTCTTGCGCTGGTGCCCGTAGAGGGGCAAGGCCTTTTCGCCCAGCCGGCTGATGAACCGGCTGAGGGAGGCGAGGCAGCCGGTGAATTTCTGGACGTTGCAGAGCCGGGTCGGCTTGGGCATGCGCTCGATTGCCCTGATCTTCTCGGGGTTAGCTTCGATGTCGCGGGCGGACACGAAGAAGCCCAGGAGTTGGCCGGCTGGGACGCCAAAGACACACTTCTCCGGGTTGAGCTTGATCTTGTATTCGCGCAGGTTGGCGAACGTCTCCCGGAGATCGTTGAGGAGGCTGAAATGCTTCTTGGACTTGACGACGATGTCGTCGACGTAGACGTGGACGTTCCTGCCTATTTGAGTCAGGAGACACTTCTGCATGCAGCGCTGGAAGGTGGCGCCTGCGTTCTTCAGGCCGAAGGACATGGTGATGTAGCAGTAGGCCCCGAAAGGGGTGATGAAGGAGGTTTTCAGCCGGTTGGCTGGGTCCAGCTTGATCTGGTGGTAGCCGGAGTAGGCGTTCAGGAAAGACAGCAGGTCGCAGCCGGCCCTGGAGTCGATGACTTGATCGATCCGTGGCAGGGCGAACGGGTCCTTGGGACTCGCCTTGTTCAGGCTCGTGTAGTCGATACACATGCGCCAAGTTTTGTTCTTCTTCAGCACCAGGACTGGGTTGGCTAGCCAGTCCGGGTGGAATACCTCCATGATGAAGCCGGCTGCGAGCAGCCGAGCGATCTCTTCCCCTATAGTACGCCGCTTCTCCTCGGAGAAACGGCGTAGGGGTTGCTTGACCGGCTTCGCATCCGGCTGTACGTGAAGCTTGTGCTCGGCGAACTTCCTCGGAACACCCGGCATGTCCTTTGGAGACCATGCAAAGATGTCCCGATTCTCACGGAGGAAGTCGACGAGCTCGCTTTCCTATTTGCTATCGAGGCGGGAGCCAACGGTGACGCATTGCTTCGGGTTGGCCGGGTCGAGTGGCACTTGCCTGGTGTCCTTGGATGGCTGGAACGAGGCTTCGCCGACCGACTGGGACGGAGGAGCCGGCATGGCCGGCTGGCCAGAGGTGTGGGCCACGAGCCGGTCGAGCTGCCGCTTCTCCTTTGCTATCTCCAGGGCTTCGGTCAGCCGGCTGCCGTCCCGCGCGCACGCAATCGACATCTTGTAGTCGCCGGCTATGGTGATGATGCCCTTGGGACCCGGCATCTTGAGCTTGAGGTAGGCGTAATGGGGGATCGCCATGAACTTGGCGAGAGCCGGCCGGCCCAGCAGCGTGTAGTAGGGACTGTCGAGGTCCACCACCTCGAACCATACCGGCTCGCGGCGAAAGTGGCTGTGGCCGCCAAAGAGAACGTCGAGCTTGATCTTGCCGACGGGGGTGCAGGACTTTCCCGGCACGATGCCGTGAAAAACGGTCCGTCTCGCTTGCAGGTCCTCCACCTTGAGCCCCAGCTTGAGCATCGTGTCGAGGTAGAGGATATTGATGCTGCTGCCTTCATCGATCAACACCCGCGAGAAGCGGCACGTGCGCCTCTCGGAGGCGATGGTGGGATCGAGGATGAGGGCGTAGCTGCCCGGGCTCGGCATCACGGCCGGGTGGTCCGCCCGGCTCCAGGTGACCGGCTTCTCGGACCAGTGCATGAACTGGGGAGTCGCGGGCATGGTGGCATTCACCTCGCGGTGGAGCCGGCGTTGAGCGTGCTTGTCTGTCTCTTCACTGGTGAAGACGACGTAGGAACCGTCTTGGACGGGGAATTGGTCGAGCAGCCGACCGTCGTTCTGAGCCGGAGCCGGAGCGGGAGCTGGAGGCGGCGCCGGCGCGCGAGGAGGCGGCGGAGGAGGAGTCGGAAGACCCTCGCCCCGGGCCAGCCGCTGCGAGAAGCTGCACTGCCGGAGCATGTGCGTGGCCGGCTTGGCGCCGGAATGGTGTTTGCAGGGGAGGTCGAGCATCTGCTCGAACGTGAGCTTGGGCTGCCAGGCAGCCTTGCCGGTGCGCTGACGCTGGCTGGAAGCCTGGGCAG
This sequence comes from Elymus sibiricus, assembly GCA_039707655.1. Lineage (NCBI taxonomy): Eukaryota > Viridiplantae > Streptophyta > Magnoliopsida > Poales > Poaceae > Elymus > Elymus sibiricus. Next base: position 125,010,160 of record CM077667.1, on the reverse strand, counting down.
CCGGCTGCTCTTCCTCGATTGAGGCAACCTACCGGCTCCCGTAGCGGGGATCCGGCTGGTCGGCCTTGCGCTTGTTGTTCTGCTGCTGCCGGTTATCGGCGGCCGCCCGCGGCGCGGCGGGCAGCAGAGCCGGCTTGGCTGGCGTGGCGACCTTCGTCCGCATAGCGGAGTCGGCCGTGGCGTACTTGTCTGCCTTGGCCATCAGGTCTGCCAGGGTAGCCAGCTCGGAGCATAGGAGCTTGTGCTTGAGGTGGGTGCCGTCTCGGCAACCCTCGATGAAGTATTGGATGGCCTCCACGTCGTGCACCCCTTCGCAGGAGTTGCGGAGCTCGGTCCAGCGTGTGAGGTATTCGCGGAGGGGCTCCTCCAGCCCCTGGACGCACATGGCCAGCTCGCGGGGCCGGCCGGGCTGCTTGTAGGTGCCGGTGAAGTTGCGGACGAACGCCTCTTCGAAGTCCGTCCAGGTGTTGACGCTGCCGGCTGCCAGGCTGTTCAGCCAGGTGCGGGCCGAGCCGATCAGCATAAGGGGGGCGTAGCGGACGGCTACGCGCTTGTTCCCCCTGGCGATGCCGACTGCGGTGGTGTAGTCGACCAGCCAGTCCTCCGGCTTGGCAGCCCTGTTGTACTTCGGGGTGTCGCGGGGAAGCGTGAAGCCGGGCGGAAACGGCTCGTTGCGGATCCGGGGGCCAAAGCACGCCGGGCCAATCGAGCCCTCCTCCTCGAGGAGAGCCGACTGCGCCAGCCGGTCGAGGCAGAGCCGCGCGTCGTTCTCGCTGTGGGGGACCTGCGGCCCGAGCCGGGCCGCGAGTTTGGCGCGGACGGCAGGCGGGGCCGGGTCCTGTCGTGGAGGCGGAGTGTTTCCGCGGCTACGCCGGCTACCACCGGCCGGCGCCTCGTCGCGGCGGTTGCTACCAGCCGGGTTGTTGTTGCGCCGGCTATTCACAGCCGGCTGCTCGTTCCCGCGCAGATGGGAACGTCGAGCATTGCTTCCCTCGGCCCGCCGGCCGGAGGGGCGGGGGGAACTGGAGTGCTGAGGCGGCTGACGGTCAGCGGCCCCAGTGCCCGCACCCTCGGGACGGGGAACCTCGGAGACGGCCCCACCGGGGGCGAAACCGACTTGTTGCGCGTTGGCGGTGTCGATGAGGTCCTTGATGTGCCGCTCGCGTGCGGCACGCTCCTCACCCACCAAGGTAGCCAGATCCTCGTAGGCTACCTTGGCGGCCCGCAGGTTGGCCGCGGGGGTGTCGTAGATGGGAAGGCGGCCGCCGAGGATTTCCGCGACCACGCGGCCGCGGTCACGCACAACCCCACGCCGGCTGGGCTCGGTGCCAGCCGGGGTGAGACCATACGCGGAGGCGTACTCCCGCTGCGCGGCTTCCATCCGGCGCCGCTCGGTCACGAGGGCGCTGGCGTCTTCGAATAGTATACGGCGGGCCACCTCCAGCTCGGCTGTGGCGGTGGCCGGGTTCGCCGTCGGGGCAATGGGGGTGCTCAGACCCCGGAGGGTAGCGGCGAGCGGGTGGGAGGTACCGGCGCGGGCGGCGGCCGCGTCGGCCTCAGCCCGCGCACGGCCCGAAGTGGTGGAGGAGGCGGTGACCATCACTCCCACGCGGACGCGGGAGCCGCTGGCCTCGCCCGTGGCGAGTGCACCCACGGACGCGGAGGGATCGGTGCAGTCGAGCACCTGGCTAGGGTACTCGTCGGCTGCCGGCTCGTCGGCGATGCTTAGCTTGCCGAAACACCCGGCGAGCGCGGCGACGTCGAGCGCCAGGTCGGGGCCGAGGCACCCGTCAGAGAGGCCGGCCGCGTCGCCCGCAGAGCCTGCCGGAGCAAGCCCCACGAGCATGCATTTCCGCCCGGACGCGGGGCGGCCGAGGGAGGCGGTGAAGGATCCCGCCCGGAGCGTGATTCCGGCCGGTGCCGCGTGCGGCCCCACGGTGGGCCCCAACTGTCGTCGTTTTGTCACGGCAGATGCCATGGGTAGGCTTATCGAGAGTGGTTGGGGCCGAAGGACGCCGACGGGCTCCGGGAGCGGGGTTAGGCACAAGCGGTGGCGGACACACGATGTACCCAGGTTCGGGGCCCTCCGTGGGAGGTAACACCCCTAGTCCTGCTCGGTCTAGTTGAGACAATGGTGAAGTTACAATGGTGCTCCTGGAGCTGTATCGCTAGAGGAGGAAGAAGGGGCTAGACTGCCTCTGCTGCCTCTCTACGTGAGTGTGGTGTGTGGAGAATGAGTCGTCCCCCTTGCATGGGGGAGGTCCGGGGGGTTTTATAGGCCAACCCCCCGGATTACAATATGAATAAGAGATCTCAGGGGGCCCCAGCCGGCAGCCTCACTAGCCGGCCGTGGGGCCCCCGGCTGAGGGGTCCCGTCGTTGGTAGGGCCCGCCGGCTGCAGGGTCCCGTCGGGAGCCGGCGGGGCCCGCACGGTGGGTCCCCGTGCCGGTCGTGTCGCGGCACAGGTTCATCCTTCGGGGCGTCGTCTTGTGGTAGCCGGCCGAGGTCAGCGGTACGGCCGGCCGCATTGTAGCCATGCCGGGGCAGGTAATGGAGTGGTTGGAGGCGTGCCGGCACTGTTGGGAGTCTTGTCGCGGTCGGCCAGAGTCAGAGGCACTGCCACCTCCACTGTGGCCGCACGGGCGCTGACCCCAGATGGGATGGGGGCCACTGTAGCCGCGTGTACCCGACCGTGGCATCCAATGGGCGGCAGGGCGTAGCCGGCAGGGCGCGGCCGGGCTATAGGGGGAGTCGGCTCGCCCTCCAGTCGCTTCAGAAAGTTGGAGTAGTGGGTCGCTTGAGGCTACCCCGGGGTTATCCCCCCGACAGGAGATCCGTAACTCCGATTGGGCTAAAATTTTGAGGGGATTTTATTGCAAAATTATCTTTCTTGCGGCAAAAGAAGGGCTCCAACAGACTTAAGGGGTGGCCACAAGCTATCAGGGCGCGGCCACCCCCCTCGCCCCGCGGTGTTGGCTTGTGGGGCCCTCGGGCATCACGTTGCGTTGATTCTTCTTCCCAAAATTCACATATATTCCAAAAAAAATCTTCATAATTTTTTTATCGCGTTTGGACTTCATTTGATATGGATTTTCTGCGAAACAAAAAACACAAAAAAAACAGGAACTGGCACTGGGCAATGGATAAGTAAGTTAGTCCCAAAAAATAATATAAAATGTTGCCAAAAGTATAAGAAAGTTGTAGAATATTGGCATGAAACATTCAAAAATTATAGATATGATGGAGACGTATCAATCTTCCTATTATATTTATCAAAAATGTTGTTGTTTTGTCACGACAGATGCCATGGGGTGGCTTATCGAGTGTGGTTGGGGGCCAAAGTGCGTCGATGGGCTCCAGAAACGAGATTGGAGACAAGCAGTGTGCAACACACGATGTATCCAGGTTCAGGGCCCTCCATGGGAGGTAACACCCCTAGTCCTGCCGGATCTTGTAAATGGTAAGTAGGCAATACAATGGTGCTCCTTGAGCTGTTGGTTGGAGGAGGAAGAAGGGACTAGTTCGCCCTCTCTTTGCCTCTCCTATGTGTGTGTGATCGAATAAGGGGAGAAGAATCGAAGCCTTCTGGATGGGGGCCTACCGTGGGGGGGGGGTGGGGTTATAAGCCAACCCTCCGGCATACAATATGCACTGATAATTGGGGTGGGTCCCGGCTGGCAGCCTCTCTAGCCGGCCTTGGGGCTCGCCGATGGTGCGGTCTCGTCGCCTGTAGGGCCCGCCGGCTGCAGGGTCCCATTGAAGTGGGGGCCCGCCTCACCTGGTCATAGTCGGCCGGGGTCAGCGATACGGCCGCCTTCGTTGTAGCCACGCGTCTGGGGCATCATGGAGTGGTTGGCACTGTGAAGGCAGAGTGCCGCCTCGCCTGGTCGTAGTCGGCCACGATCAGCGGTATGGCCGCCTCCGCTATAGCCACGTGTCTGGGGCATCATGGAGTGGTTGGCACTGTGCAGGCAGAGTGCCGCCTCGCCTGGTCGCAGTCGGCCACATACAGCGGTACGGCCGCTTCCGCTGTAGCCACGCATCTGGGATATCATGGAGTGGTTGGCAATATGCAGCCATAGTGCCGCCTCGCCTGGTCGTAGTCGGCCGCAGTCAGCGGTACGGCTGCCTCCGCTGTAGCTACGCGTCTGGGGCATCGTGGAGTGGTTGGCACTGTGCTGCCACAGTGCCGCCACGCCTAGTCGCAGTCGGCCGCGGTCAGCGGTACGGCCGCCTCCCATGTAGCCACGCGTGCGCTGGTCAGCGGTACGCCCGCTTCCCCTGTAGCCACGCATGCCCTGGTCAGTGGTACTAGGGTCACTATCGCCACGCCTCACCGGCATGGTGTGGTCTTGTCGTACGGAGCGATGGGACGGGCGCTAACCCTCCGGCTGGCGGATCGCCCTGGAGCCGGCCCACGGGGGTGCGTGCGCTGAGCCGGACTGTGTTGTAGGAGCCGGCCGGGACGAGCCGGCTGTGAGGGGCACGGCCAGTCCTGATGTTTTGAAAAAGGGGCTAGTGTCCTTGAGCCTACCCGGGGGTCATCCCCCCGTCAGTAGTCCCCGAAACCGGCGAGGCCCGCCAGCTCGAGGCGACGGACCTTGCCGGCTTTCCCTCCGCGGGGCTTGGTGATGTAGACAAAGGGCCGGGATGCCTGACTGCTCGCCGAGTCGGGGGCTCCGGACGGAACCCAGCCGTCGGAGGAGGCGAGAGGTTCGGCCGGCTAGCGCCTTCTGGCGTGGAACAACGCTTTCGCCGCGCGAGACGGGATCGCCACGCGTCGCCCGCAGGCAGGCCGAGCCCTACCAGGCCATGCGTGTGACAAGACAGGACCATGGGTCGGGCCCCGCCCGGCCGCGGCTTCGGCCCGCGCGCGGGATTCGCTGTGGCTAAGCCCGACGGTTGGCTTTCCCCGCGCGTGTTAATGCGCCCGCGTCGGATGGGGGTAGTGGGGGTCGTGGCACAAACGATCCCACTCCCCCACTCCTCCCGCGAGGGGTTTATATGGAGGGGAGGGGGCGCGGTGGAAGCCAACGGTCCTCTTTTCCCCCGCCACTGGTCTTCTCCACCTCCTTGCCCCCGGAGAGAAAGAGCGAGAAAGAGAGAGCTTGGTGCAGACCGGCCGTCGCGACTCGCCGTGCCCGCAGCACGCGATGCCGGAACCCCGCTGGGAAACCTCCTCCGCTCCGCTCTCGCTGCCACCGCACCCGAGCCCGCACTGCGCTTGCTGATGGGAAGCAAGGGTGCACGGGACAACATCGATGTCGGGGAGGAGTTCATCGAGCATTTGCGCTACCTCCAGAAACTACGGTCCGCGGAGCACGTTGCGGCGCGCGCGCCCGGGGCGGAGCTTGTCTCGACCCCGGGGGATGGCGAGATGGTTGTCTCCACCGAGCATTTCTCCCGCGGGTTTGGACTGCCGGCGAGCATCTTCTTTCGGCGGTTCCTGATGCACTTCGGGCTGCAGTCGCACCACCTCGGGCCCAACTCCGTACTATAGCTTGCTACCTTCGTCACACTATCCGAGGGTTACCTCGGGGTCAAGCCGCTCCCCGAGCTTTGGTGCCGGCTCTTATACCTCAAGAAAAGACGTTCGAGGACAAGGTGACGAAGACGAAGGAGATGACCGCCTGCAGCGCGACCCTCGTCTACGTGAGGCTGGGAGCCGGCTTCCCCAAGCTTCCGTTGCACGAGTCGGCCAAGAAATGGCAGCGTTCCTTCTTCTATATGAAGAATGTGAACCCGGATCGGGACTTCATCAACCTCCCCCCTTCGTCAACCAGCCACCGTGTGCACAACTGAACTGGGGGGTGGATCTGCGACAGAGCAACGAGGAGGTGAACCGGATGTGCAGCCGGCTGGACGAGCTGACCGGCCCGGAGGGGCTCAAGGCCACCGACCTCATCATCACCATCATTGCCCGCCAGGTGCAGCCGCTGTAGTGCCGGCCACACCATATTTGTGACATGAGCAGGACGCGTGACCCGTGCCGGCTGTCAACGAAGGACCTGAAGCCCCCGTTGCGCGACTCGTGAATGCGATCACCACCGCCAAGCTCCCGGAAGACGGATGGGCGTGGGGCAAGGAGCCCTACAGCCGGAACCACCCGGCTTCCCAGGTATGCGACTCGGCTGGCTTGATTGTTACTCAGACCCTGCACTTGTCCTAATGGTTGATCCCTCCAGCTGCAGTTGTTCCAAGGGCAGCAGGCGCAGGGCGAGCCGGTGGCCGATCGAGCGGACTCGGACACCGAGGAGGAGGGCGAAGGCGACGTGGAGCTAGAGAAGGAGGGCGACCGAGCCAACGGGTCGGGGCCGGTGGGTCTGGATCAGCTGGTGAGTTTTTGTCCTCATGTCCTTTGTGTTGGGGAACGTTGCATGGGAAACAAAAAAATTCCTACGTGCACCCAAGATCTATCTATGGAGATGTATGGCTACAAGAGGGGAGTACATCTACATACCCTTGTAGATCGCTAAGCGGGAAGCGTTAAGAAACACGGTTGATGTAGTCGTACGTCTTCGCGATCCAATCACGATCCGTCCCGATCTAGTACCGAACGGACGACACCTCCGCGTTCAGCACACATACAACTCGATGACGTCTCCGCCTCCTCAACCCAGTGAGCGAGGGTAGAGTAGTAGATGAGTTCTCCGGCAGCACAACGGCATGGCGGCGGTAGTGGTGGAGCTGTCTCGGCAAGGCTTCGCAAAGCGCTACCGCGACACGAACGAGGGAGAAACCGATCTAGAGAGAGGGAGGGCTGCACCGTGGCTTGTGTTCCGGCTGCCCTCCCTCTCCTCTCATATATATAGGGGGAAGGGAGGAGGGGCTGCGCCCCAGGGTTTCTCCTAGGGTGGGGCGGCGGCCAAGGGGAGGGGCGACGGCCTAGGAGGTGGCTTGCCACCCAAGTTAAGGTGGCGCCAGCCCTAGGGTTTGCCCTCCACCAGCCCTAGCTGCATGGGCCTAGGTGGGGAGGGGCGCCCAGCCCACCAGGGGCTGGTGCGCACCTTTCTCAGCCCATGTGGCCCCTCCGGGGCTGGTGGGCCCCTTCCGGTGGACCCCGGAACCCTTCCGGCACTCCCGATACATTACCGATAATTCCCGGATTCTTTCCGGTGACCAAAACGGAACTTCCTATATATCATTCTTTACCTCCGGACCATTCCGGAACTCCTCAGGACGTCCGGGATCTCATACGGGACTCTGAACAACTTTCGGTCTGATGACTATTATGCAACTTTATTCTTGTAGACTCTGTTGGGCCTCCAAGCGCAGAGTTTTGTAGGACAATAGCTATTTTCCCTCAAGTGGATGACCTAAGGTTTATCAATCCGTGGGAGGTGTAGGATGAAGATGGTCTCTCTCATACAACCCTGCAATCAAATACAAGAAATCTCTTGTGTCCCCAACACACCCAATGCAATGGCAAATTGTATAGGTGCACTAGTTCGGCGAAGAGATGGTGCTACAAGTGCAATATGGAAGGTAGATATAGGTTTTTGTAATCTGAAAATATAAAAATAGCAAGGTAACAAGTGGCAAACAGTGAGCAAAGCATTGTATAAATGCTTGGTAATAAGGCCTAGGGTTCATAATTTCACTAGTGCAATCTCCCAACAATGCTAACCTAGTTGAATCATAAGATCATCCTTCAATGTGCAACAAAGAATCATTCCAAAGTTCCTATCTAGCGGAGAACAATAAGATGGAATTGGCGTAGGTAGTACAACTATCTCAAAGTTATTCTTTTCGATCAATCTTTTGAGCTATTCCTATAAGTGTCACAAACAACCCTAGAGTTCGTACTAAAATAACACCAATGACACATATCAATCCACCCTAATGTCACCTAGATACTCCAATGTCACCTCAAGTATCTCTGGGTAAATTATGTGACATGCATCAAACAATTTCAGATCTGTCATATTCAATCCAACACAAAGAACTTCAAGGAGCACCCCAAGATTTCTATCGGAGAACGTAGGACAAGAACGCGTATCAACCCCTATGCATAGATTACCCCGATGTCACCTCGGGAATCCGCAAGTTGAGTACCCAAACATACATCAAGTGAATTAATAGAACACCCCATTGTCACCACGGGTATCCACATGCAAGACATATATCAAGTGTTCTCAAATCCAATATTCAAACCAACATAACGAGATCTCAAAGGGAAAGATTCAATTCATCACAACAAGATAACAAGGGAAACACACCATATGATCCAACTATATTAACAAAGCCCATGATACATCAAGATCGTGCCATCTCAAGAACACGAGAGAGAGAGAGAGAGAGAGAGAGAGAGAGAGAGAGAGAGAGAGAGATAGATAGAGAGAGAGAGAGAGAGAGAGAGAGAGATTGAACAGATAGCTACTGCTACATACCCTCAGCCCCGAGGGTGAACTACTCCCTCCTCGTCATGGCCTCCGCCGGGATGATGAAGATGGCCACCAGAGATGATTTCCCCTCTTTGGCAGGGTACTGGAAAGGCTCCAGATTGGTTTTTCATCGACACAGAGAGTTGCGGCGGTGAGGCGGAAGTTCTCTCTTTATTTCTAGGGTTCCTGTGATTTATAGGATTTTTCAGCGTTGGAATCATGCGCAACGGAGCCACGTGGGCCCCACAAGCCAACACGGCGCGACCTGGGGGGTGTCCTGATGGCTTCTGGCCCACATGTGGCTCCCCTCCGGTGGTTCTTCGCTCAAATATTGCTAATTTCCTCCAGAAAAAATCATTAAAAAGTTTCGGGCGATTCCGAGAACTTTCATTTTCTGCACAAAAACACCACCATGGTAATTCTGCTGAAAATAGCGTCAGTCCGGGTTAGTTCTAAATAAATCATATAAAGTGCATCAAAACCATATAAAAGTATTGTAAACATAGGTGAATATGGCATGGATACTTCATAAATTATAGATACATTGGAGACGTATCAACATCCCCAAGCTTAATTCCTACTCGTCCTCGAGTAGATAAATGAAAAAAGAAATAATTTATGAAGTGTGAATGCTAGCATAATGTATAATATTTATCAAGGATAATTTCAGCCACTTTTCTAGCATCATAACCAGCAAGTATTTCTCATAAAGCTTCTCATGATCAAGTAGCAAGTTATTCACATGTTAAAGTATAGACCATAAACTTTCTTGAAAAATAACAAACTATGTTTTCAATCATCAAACAATTACAATTCATCTTATTTTTAGGAAGGGTCTATGTAAGAGATTTGGTTTAACAAATTCCACATACTCAACTATCATTTATTCTTCCATGATTGTTGATGCTCAAAGCATATTATTAGAACAAATAGTTTCAGTCAAACACAAAGGAAGATAGGGGCTTAATGTTTCGCCTCACAACTTATTTATCTCGGGGATAATGTGTGTTTGGATCTCGGGGATAAATCATGATCACCTATATTCAACTGGATATATGTGTTTGGATCTTTCCCCACCACATGATGCTTGCCAACTAAAGAATTAATAGATTGGAATAAGAAGTTGACTCAACATGAAAAGTAAAAGATAGGCCCTTCGTAGACGGAAGCAGGGATTTGCAGAGGTGCCAGAGATCATTGTTTTAAAGTAGAGATGAATATGTAATTTTGAGCGGTATACTTTTCCTGCCAACGTCACAACAGATTTTTCAATATCTTCAATGCTAATCACATTATTGGCGGTTCCCAAACAGAATTTAATTTTTTCCTCCCCCTCCACCATTCAAACACATTCCATGGCTAGCCGAATCCACGGGTACCATCCAAACAATCAACTTTCTAGGGGGAGTACTTGTTTATTTATTTTAGTATGATGCAGGATTGGGCATCCTTTTTACCGGCCTCTCTCGTGCAATGACAAGTGAATAAACACTTATCTTGAGAATAACCCGCTTAGCATGGAAGATAATGACCGCCCCGTCGCTCCATGAGCTGTACGAACACACAAAACGGATGTTTATTTGAATGTTTAGAGGTGGCACATGCAAATTTACTTGGAATGGCAGTGAAATACCATATATAGGTAGGTATGGTGGACTCTCATGGAAGAAACTTCTCTCAAGGATTTGGATGCACAAGTAGTATTTCTACTTAGTACGAAGTTTTTGGCTAGCAAAAGGTTCTAAACAAGCATCACATGTTAGAGGATCCATGACAATATAACTGCTACGTGAATATAAACAAACATAACCATTAAGTTGTCTTCCTTGTCCAACATCAACTACTTGATCAAGTTTGAAAATAATTAATGGGGGTTCACAATCATAGAAGATGTCCAAGATAGTTTATTTATATGTGAAACCTCTCTTCCTTCAATATTCTTTCATGAATTGTTTAAATGACCAATGCTATGTTTTCTAACTTCCAATAAATTTTACCGCTTATACTCCTAGTATGTGAAGTCACTACTCCCCATGGGACAAGAATATGAAGCATATATAATTTCACATTTAGGACATTCAATTCATTCAACGTTTACTCTCAGGATATAAGTGAAGCACAAGAGTAAATTTCAAACTACTCTCAAAAGATATAAGTGAAGATCAATGAGTAGTCAAACAATAAAGTAGCTATGTGAGGACTCTCTCTCTCAATAAAGATTAAAAAATCTGAGTATTGTATTCAAGAATCAAACAAAACAAAAATACACTCCAAGAATAGCACACATCATGTGAACGAATAAAAATTTAGGCTCAACATATGTTAACCGATAGTTGACGAAGAGAGGTGGGATGCATAGCATCCCCAAGCTTAGATGCTTGAGACTTCTTGAAATATTTACTTGGGTAGCCTTGGGCATCCCCAAGCTTGAGGTTTTGTATCTCGTTCAATCCTCTCATATCCCGGTTTCACCTAGGTCTCAAAAACTTCATCCACACAAAACTTGGAAAGAACTCGTGAGATAGGTTAGTACACATAAGAATAAATCAACACTTCATGTACTGCCAAGACAAGTTGATAATTTCCAAACATTAGGTAATGTATACTATCATTTCCACAATTTATATCTACCAATATAAGCCATGAAAACTTTAGGATAAGTAGATAACAAAACTATGACAACAATCTGTCCAAACAGAACAGTCTGTAGCAATCTATGAAAACAGTGTACTTATGTATCTCCAAGTTTTGGAAAATTTAGGAAATGATAAAAAAATTACATGAAAATACTGTGTAAAAATTTCAGAAAGTTTCCATGTTCCAGTTAAATATGAAAATTCAAACACTACAGCAAAAGTTTCTGTTTTTACACAGCACACATCAAACATGCAATTCAAGCATCCTAAAAGGCAATTTTTGGAACTTTTTATTTAAAAATAAGATTATAAATAACATCTAACAGATAATAACAAAATAAAATGACTCTCCAAGCAAAACACATATTATGTGACGAATAAAAATATGGCTCCAAGTAAGATATACCGATAGTGTTGAAGACGAAAGAGGGGATGCCTTCCGGGGCATCCCCAAGCTTAGACTCTTGAGTATTCCTTGGATATTACCTTGGGGTTGCCTTGGGAATCCCCAAGATTAGGGTGTTGCCACTCCTTATTCTCCTCATATTGGTATCTCACCCAAAACTTGAAAACTTCAATGACACAAAACTTAACGGAACTTCGTGAGATGGGTTAGTATAAAAGATCATTCACTTAGGTACTGTCAAGACAAGATTCATAATTGTTCTCACATAATACCTACTATATTCTATCATTCCCATAATTTATATCACTAAATATAAGCTATCGAAACACTAAAATAAGCAAACTATGCATGCAAAACAGAATCTGTCAAAAACAGAACAGTCTGTGAAGATCTGTAGCATAACCATACTTCCATGTCTCTAAAAATTCTGAAACATTAGTACAACGTAGAGAATGTGAATATAAATACTGTGTAAAAATTTCAGAATTGTTTGACGCCCCATTAAAATCAGAGAAATTCTTTACTGGAGGCAAAAGTTTCTGTTTTTGGACATAATCAAATCAACAAGTATCCACACTATCCCAAAGGCTTTACTTGGAACATTATTGAAGTAAAAGACACAAACCATGATTAATACAGTATCTTAATCATATGAACACACAAAAACATAAAGGAAAAGCATTGGGTTGTCTCCCAACAAGCGCTTTTCTTTAAAGCCTTTCAGCTAGGCATGATGATTTCAATGATGCTCACATAAAAGTAAAGAATTGGAACACATTGGGAGCATCATGAAGCATATGACAAGCACACTTAAGTCTAACCGACTTCCTATGAATAGGGATTTTGTGAGCAAACAATTTATAGGAGCAAGAATCAACTAGCATAGGAAGGCAAAACAAGCATAACTTCAAGATTTTCAACACATACGGAGGAAACTTGATATTATTGCAATTCCTACAAGCATATGTTCCGCCCTCATAATAATTTTCAGTAGCATCATGAAGGAATTCAACAATATAACTATCACATAAAGCATTATCTTCATGATTCACAAGCATAGAGAATTTATTACTCTCCCCACAAGCAAACTTCTCATACATAATAGTGGGAGTGTCATAGGAGACTCGAATTCTATAAATTGTTTCCACATTAATAGAGCAATGTTCAGAGAAAGGGTATTCATAATTGTGACGAGTTTTATAATAATAATCATCACTGATTTTCATAATATAAGTATCATCACGATAATCATCATAAATAGGGGGCATGTAATCATCATAACAAGTTTGATCCTTGGAAGTAGGGGAACTAAAAATATCATCTTCATTAAGCATAGCATCCCCAAGCTTGGGATGTACATTATTATCAGCAAATAAATTCTCAAACATGTCATTTTCATGAAGCATATCATCCCCAAGATTGTGGCTTTAGCATAATCATCAATAGCATGAATAGCACCAATAGTGTAACAATTATTACCATCATAATTTTCCAAGTTGGTGCCAAAAAGATTTTCAATATTATAAGGAGTGTCCTTATCTTCCCATTCATTCTCATCACAACAAGTAGTAGGCATAACAAAATAAGCATCAATTGTATCATCGTCCACACTACTTTCATATTCATCCTCCACGATGATAGGAGCAACATTGTTTGAGAGGGATACCTTTTTACCTTTACCTTTTCTTCTTTTCTTCCTCTTCACCACCTTATGTGTGGGTTTGAGTAATCTTTTCGAGCTTCTTATTAAAGAGATTGGTTCAATGGGAATCTCTTCATTGCAACCTGATTCATCGCGAGAAATAGAAGGGTATTGTGAGACCTTTACCCTTTCACTAGTATTCCTTTTATATTCTATTGGTTTCTCATTCTTTCTATAGTTGGCAATATAAGCATTCTCATTGCAATTCACTACGCAAAACATATATATTTCTTGTAGATTAGTTTCATTATCATTAGAGATAAGGAATATATCAAACCAATCATTTTTATGTGACAATTCTTCACACCCCAAAAATAAACAAAGTTCATTATAGAGTTCACGGGAGATCAAATTATCACAATATTTGGAAACGGTTCTTCATGAAAATGCATGCATTGGAAATTAAGATGATCAACCCAATTGCAAAGTTCACAAGTAATGGGATGGATAGAGCACAATCTTATGGCAAATTCATCTATCACTTTAAGCCACCAATTAGTTTGATCATGTTTATGCTTCTCACAAAATCTATCATCCCTATATGGCATGTCTTCACAAATTTTATTCACTCCAAAAAAATTGACATGATTATAGGAAATCTTTTTATCATGACTAGTGCAATCATCATTAGCATCATGGATATTCAAAGAATGCATACTAACAATAATGCTATCATGCTCATCATTTAAGGATGTAATGCCAAACATTTTATTGAACTCTTCTTCTAACACTTCGGCACAATTTTCCGATCCATCATTTTCAAGAAAAACATCATAAAGGTAAAGAACTTGATGCAACATCAATTCCATTTTTTGTAGTTTTCTTTTATAAACCAAACTAGTGATAAACAAGAAACTAAAAGATTTAATTGCAAGATCTAAAGATATCCCTTCAAGCACTCACCTCCCCGGCAACGGCGCCAGAAAATGGCTTGATGTCTACTACACAACTTTATTCTAGTAGACTCTATTGGGCCTCCAAGTGCAGAGTTTTGTAGGACAATAGCAATTTTCCCTCAAATGGATGACCTAAGGTTTATCAATCCGTGGGAGGTGTAGGATGAAGATGGTCTCTCTCAAACAACCCTGCAATCAAATATAAGAAATCTCTTGTGACCCAACACACCCAATACAATGGCAAATTGTATAGGTGCACTAGTTCGGCGAAGAGATGGTGATACAAGTGCAATATGGAAGGTAGATATAGGTTTTTGTAATCTGAAAATATAAAAAAGCAAGGTAACAAGTGGCAAACAGTGAGCAAAACGTTGTATAAATGCTTGGTAATAAGGCCTAGGGTACATACTTTCACTAGTGCAATCTCCCGACAATGCTATCATAGTTGAATCATATGATCATCCCTCAACGTGCAACAAGTAATCACTCCAAAGTTCCTATCTAGCGGAGAACAATAAGATGAAATTGGTGTAGTTAGTACAACCATCTCAAGTTATTCTTTCCGATCAATCTTTTGAGCTGTTCCTATAAGTGTCACAAACAATCCTAGAGTTCGTACTAAAATAACACCAATGACACATATCAATCCACCCTAATGTCACCTAGATACTCCAATGTCACCTCAAGTATCCGTGGGTAAATTATGCGACATTCATCAAACAATTTCAGATCTATCATATTCAATCCAACACAAAGAACTTCAAGGAGCACCCCAAGATTTCTATCGGAGAACGTAGGACAAGAACGTGTATCAACCCCTATGCATAGATTACCCCAATGTCACCTCGGGAATCCGCAAGTTGAGTACCAAAACATACATCAAGTGAATCAATAGAACACCCCATTGTCACAACGGGTATCCACATGCAAGACATATATCAAGTGTTCTCAAATCCTATATTCAATCCAACATAACGAGATCTCAAAGGGAAAGATTCAACTCATTAAAACAAGATAACAAGGGAAACACACCATATGATCCAACTATATTAACAAAGCCCGAGATACATCAAGATCGTGCCTTCTCAAGAACACGAGAGAGAGAGAGAGAGAGAGAGAGAGATTGAACACATAGCTACCGGTACATACCCTCAGCCCCGAGGGTGAACTACTCCCTCCTCGTCATGGCCTCCGCCGGGATGATGAATATGGCCACCGGAGATGATTTCCCCTCTACGGCAGGGTACTGGAAAGGCTTTAGATTGGTTTTTCATCGATACAGAGAGTTGCGGCGGCGAGGCGGAAGTTCTCTATTTATTTCTGGGGTTTCTGGGATTTATAGGATTTTTCAGTTTTGGAATCTTGCGCAATGGAGCCACGTGGGTCCCATAAGCCAACACGGCACGGCCTGGGGGGCGCGCCCTGATGGCTTGTGGACCACAGGTGGCTCCCCTCCGGTGGTTCTTCGCTCCAATATTTCTTATTTCCTGTAGAAAAAATCATCAAAAAGTTTCGGGCGATTCCGAGAACTTTCATTTTCTACACAAAAACAACACCATGGTAATTCTGCTTAAAACAACGTAAGTCTGGGTTAGTTCTAAATAAATCATATAAAGTGCAACAAAACCATATAAAAGTATTGTAAACATAGGTGAATATGGAATGAATACTTAATAAATTATAGATACGTTGGAGATGTATCACGGTCACCAACATACATAACTCATTAATACCATATCGTCATCGAACGTTAAGTGTGCGGACGCTATGGGTTCGAGAATGATGTAGACATGACCTAGACACTCTCCGGCCAATAACCAATAGCGGTACCTGGATGTCCATATTGGTTCCTGCATATTCTACGAAGATCTTTATCGGTCGAACCACGATGTCAAGGATTCAGTCAATCCCGTATGCAGTTCCCTTTGTCCATCGGTATGTTACTTGCCTGAGATTCGATCTTCGGTATCTTCAGACCTAGTTCAATCTAGTTACCGGCAAGTCTCTTTACTCATTCCGTAATACAAGATCCCGTGACTAACTCCTTAGACACATTGCTTGCAAGCTTCTTGTGATGTTGTATTACTGAGTGGGCCCAGAGATACCTCTCCGTCATACGGAGTGACAAATCCCAGTCTCGATCCATGCCAACCCAACAAAAACCCTCGGAGATACCTGTAGAGCACCTTTATGATCACCCAGTTATGGAGTGACATTTGATACACACAAGGCATTCCTCCAGTGTCCGGGAGTTGCATGATCTCATGGTTATAGGAACAGATACTTGACATAAAGAAAGCAATAGCAATAAACTAAACGATCAAATGCTATGCTTACGGTTGGGTCTTGTCCATCACATCATTCTCCTAATGATCTGATGTCGTTATCAAATGACAACTCATGTCCATGGTTAGTAAACCTTAACCAACTTTGATCAACGAGCTAGTCTAGTAGAGGCTCACTAGGGACACTGTGTTGTCTATGTATCCACACATGTATATGAGTTTCCGATCAATACAATTATAGCATGGATAATAAACGATTATCACGAACATGGAAATATGATAATAACCACTTTATTATTGCCTCTAGGGCATATTTCCAACAGTCTCCCACATGCACTAGAGTCGATAATCTAGCTTTACATTGTAATGAATCTAACACCCATAGAGTTCTGGTGCTGATAATGTTTTGTTCGTGAGAGAGGTTTAGTCAACGGGTCTGCAACATTCAGATCCGTATGTACTTTGCAAATATTTATGTCCTCCTCCTTGATGTAATCGCGGATGGAATTGAAGCGATGCTTTGTATGTCTGGTCCTCTTGTGAAACCTGGGCTCTTTGGCTAGAGGAATAGCGCCAATGTTATCACACAAGAGAGTCATCGGATCCAGTGCACTAGGCACAACTCTGAGATCTATCATGAACTGCTTCATCCAGACTCCTTCCTTCGCCGCTTCCGAAGCAGCTATGTACTCTGCTTCACATGTAGAATCTGCTACCACGCTTTGCTTGGAACTGCACCAGCTTGCCGCTCCTCCATTCAAAATAAATATGTATCCGGTTTGAGCCTTAGAGTCATCCGGATCTGTGTCAAAGCTAGCATCGACGTAACCCTTTACGATGAGCTCTTGATCACCTCCATAAACGAGAAACATTTCCTTAGTCCTTTTCATGTACTTGAGGATATTCTTGACCACTGTCCAGTGTTCCACTCCTAGATCACTTTGAAACCTTCCGGCCATACTTATGGCAAGGCTGACATCTGGTCTTGTGCACAACATTGCATACATGATAGAGACTATGGCTGAGGCATAGGGGATGACACTCATCTTTTCGCTATCCTCTGTAGTCGCTGGGCATTGAGTCTTACTCAACTTCACACCTTGCAGGACATGCAAGAAACCTTTTTGGACTGATCCATTTTGAACTTCTTCAAAACCTTGTCAAGGTATATGCTTAGTGAAAGTCCTATCAAGCGTCTTGATCTATCTCTATAGATCTTGATGCCTAATATGTAAGCAGCTTCTCCGAGGTCTTTCATTGAAAAACTCTTATTCAAATATATCTTCATGCTTTCCAAAAGTTCTATGTTGTTTCCAATCAGCAATATGTCATCCACATATAATATTAGAAATGCTATAGAGCTCCCACTCACTTTCTTGTAAATACAAGCTTCTCCATAAACTTGTATGAACCCATACACTTTGATCACCTCATCAAAACAAAGATTCCAACTCCAAGATGCTTGCACCTGTCCATAAATGGTTGGAGCTTGCATACTTTGTCAACATTTTTAGGATCGACAAAACCTTCCGGTTGCATCATATACAACTCTTCCTTAAGGAAACCATTAAGGAACGCTGTTTTGACAACCATCTGCCAGATCTCGTAATCAAAAAATGCAGCTATTGTTAACATAATCCTGACGGACTTAAGCATTGTTACGGGAGAGAAAGTCTCATCGTAGTCAACTCCTTGAACTTTTGAAAACCCTTTTGCAACAATTCAAGCTTTATAGACGGTGACATTACCGTCCGCGTCCGTCCTTTTCTTAAAGATCCATTTATTCCGTATGGCCTTACGATCATATGGTAAGTCCTCCAAAGTCCACACTTTGTTCTCATACATGGATCCTATCTCGGATTTCGGGGCCTCTAGCCATTTGTTGGAATCCGAGCCCACCATCGCTTCTTCATAGCTCGTAGGTTCACTGTTGTCTAACAACATGACCTCCAAGACAGGATTGCCATACCACTCAGGGGCGGTACGAGTCCTTATCGACCTACGAGGCTCAATAGTAACTTAATCTGAAGTTTCACGATCATCATCATTAGCTCCCTCTTCAATTGGCGTAGGCGCCGTAGAAAAATCTTTCTGCTTCGTGCTACTCTCCAACTGAAGTGACGGTTCAACAACCTCATCAAGTTCTACCTTCCACCCACTCACTTCTTTCGAGAGAAACTCCTTCTCTAGAAACGATCCATTCTTGGCAACAAAGACTTTGCCTTCGGATCTGAGATAGAGGTGTAGCCAACAGTTTCCTTAGGGTATCCTATGAAGACGCAGTTGTCCGCTTTGGGTTCGAGCTTATCAGGCTGAAGCCTTTTTACACAAGCGTCGCAACCCCAAACTTTAAGAAACGACAGCTTAGGTTTCTTGCCAAACCATAATTCATACAGTGTCGTCTCAACGGATTTTGATGGTGCCTTATTTAAAGTGAATGCAGCTATCTCTAATGCATAACCCCAAAACGATAGTGGCAGATCAGTAAGAGTCATCATAGATCGCACCATATCCAATAGAGTACGATTACGACGCTTGGACACACCATTACACTGTAGTGTTCCAGGTGGCGTGAGCTGTGAAACAATTCCACACTGTATTAAATGCATGCCAAACTCATAACTCAGATATTCTCCACCATGATTAGATCATAGAAACTTTATCTTCTTGTTACGATGATTCTATACTTCACTCTGAAATTGCTTGAACTTTTCAAACGTTTCACACTTGTGTTTCATGAAGTAAATATATCCAAATATATTCAAATCATCAGTGAAGGTAAGAAAATAACGATATCCACCACGTGCCTCAACACTCATCAGACCGCACACATCAGTATGTATGATTTCCAATAAGTCACTTGCCCGCTCCATTGTACCGGAGAACGGGGTTGTCGTCATCTTGCCCATGAGTCATGGTTCACATGTATCAAGCGATTAAAAATCGAGTGATTCCAAAAGTCCATCAGCATGGAGCTTCTTCATGCGTTTTACACCAATATGACCTAAGCGGCTGTGCCACAAGAAAGTGGTACTATCATTATTAACTTTGAATCTTTTGGCATCAATGTTATGAATGTGTGTACCACTACTATCGAGATTCAACAAGAATAAATCATTCACATTGGGTGCATGACCATAAAATATATTACTCATATAAATAGAACAACCATTATTCTTTAATTTAAATGAATAACCGTCTCGCAATAAACAAGAGGCAAATATAATGTTCATGCTCAACGCAGGCACCAAATAACAATTATTTAGGTTTAAAACTAATCCCGATGGTAATTGAAGAGAGAGCGTGCCGACGACGATCACATCAACCTTGGAACCATTTTCGACGCGCATCGTCACTTCGTCCTTTGCCAGCCTCCGTTTATTCTGTAGTTCCTGTTTTGAGTTACTAATATGAGCAACCGAACCGGTATCAAATACCCAGGCACTACTATGAGAGCTAGTAAGGTACACATCAATAACATGTATATCAAATATACCTTTGTTGACATTGCCAGCCTTTTTATCAGCCAGGTACTTGGGGGCAATTCCGCTTCCAGTGGCCAGTCCCCTTGCAGTAGACGCATTCAGTCTCAGGCTTGGGTCCAGCCTTGGGTTTCTTCACGGGAGCGACAACTTGCTTGCCATTCTTCTTGAAATTTCCCTTCTTTCCCTTGCCTTTCTTGAAACTAGTGGTTTTATTCACCATCAACACTTGATGCTCCTTTATGATTTCTACTTCTACGACTTTCAGCATCGCGAATAGCTCGGAGATTGACTTGTTCATCCCTTGCATATTATAGTTCATCACGAAGCCCTTATAGCTAGGTGGCAGTGACTGGAGAACTCTCACCGTGACCGTCTCAGGCGGAAGCTCAACTCCCAGCTCATTCAAGCGGTTGTAGTACCCTGACATTTTGAGTATGTGCTCACTGACAGAACTATTCTCCTCCATCTTGCAGGCGAAGAACATATCCGAGGTCTCATACCTCTCGATCCGGGCATTTGCTTGAAATACTAACTTCAACTCCTGGAACATCGCATATGCTCCATGGAATTCAAAAGGCTTTAGAAGTCCTGAGTCTAAGCCATACAACATGGCGTACTGAACTATTGAGTAGTCATCAGCACGCGATTGCCAAACATTCACAACATCTGCAGACGACACTGGAGGGGGTGGTACACCAAGCGGTGCATCAAGGACATACGCCTTTTGCGAAGCCGTGAGGATAATCCTCAGATTACAGACTCAGTCTGCATAGTTACTTCCATCATCTTTCAACTTAGCTTTCTCTAGGAACGCATTAAAATTCAGGGGAGC
This sequence comes from Elymus sibiricus, assembly GCA_039707655.1. NCBI lineage: Eukaryota > Viridiplantae > Streptophyta > Magnoliopsida > Poales > Poaceae > Elymus > Elymus sibiricus. The sequence goes on along the minus strand of CM077667.1, from coordinate 124,989,534 downwards.
TACTGTGCGAGCCATTGATCTACAACATAATTTTTCAAAGACAACTTTAGACTATGTTCATGATAATGAGTCCAATTAATCATATTACTAAAGAACTCCCACTCAAATCGACATCCCTCAGGTTGTCTAAGTGTGACATGATCCAAATCCACCAACCCAAGTCCGATCATCACGTGAGATGAGGTGGCTTCAATGGTGGACATCTCCATGTTGATCATATCAACTCTATGACTCATGTTCGACCTTTCAGTCTCCTGTGTTCCGAGGCCATGTCTGTACATGCTAGGCTCGTCAAGTTTAACCCAAGTATTCTGCGTGTGTAAATCTGACTTACACCCATTGTATGCGAACGTAGAGTCTATCACACCCGATCATCACGAGGTGCTTCGAAACGACGATCCTTCGCAACGGTGCATACTCGGGGAGAACACAATTTATCTTGAAATTTTAGTGAGGGGTCATCTTATAATGCTACCATCGTCCTAAGCAAAATAAGATGCATAAAAGGATAAATATCACATGCAAATCATATAAGTGACATGATATGGCCATCATCATCTTGTGCTTTTGATCTCCATATCCAAAGCACCGGCATGATCTCCATCGTCACTAGCATGACACCATGATCTCCATCACCGTGTCGTCATGTGGTTGTCGCGCCGACTATTGCTTCTATGACTATTGCTAACTCATAGCGATAAAGTAAAGCAAATGGGACAAATAAATTAAAGACAACCCTATGGCTCCTGCCGGTTGCCGTACTCATCGACATGCAAGTCATGATAACTATTACAAAACAAGATCATCTCATACATCACATATATCAAATCACGTCTTGGCCATATCACATCACAACATGCCCTACAAAAACAAGTTAGACGTCCTCTACTTTGTTGTTGCAAGTTTTACGTGGCCGCTATGGGCAACTAGTAAGAACCGTTCTTACCTATGCAAAGCCACAATAGTGATAATCAAGTTGCCTTTTAACCTTCTACAAGGACCACCTGTGTCGAATCCGATTCAACTAAAGTGGGAGAGACAGACACCCGCCAGCCACCTTTATGGAACCAAGTTACATGTCAGTCGGTGGAACCGGTCTCTTGTGCGAGGACAAGTAAGGTTGGTCCGGGCCGCTTCATCCCACAATACCGCCAAATAAAGATAAGACTAAGGAGGTAAGCAATATGAACATCAACGCCCACAAACTCTTTTGTGTTCTACTCATGCATATCATCTACACATAGACCTAGCTCATGATGCCACTGTTGGGGAACGTTGCATGGGAAACAAAAATTTTCCTACACGCACCCAAGATCTATCTATGGAGATGTATAGCTACAAGAGGGGAGTGCATCTACATACCCTTGTAGATCGCTAAGCGGGAAGCGTTAAGAAACGCGGTTGATGTAGTCGTACGTCTTCGCGATCCAATCACGATCCGTCCCGATCTAGGGCCGAACGGACGGCACCTCCGTGTTCAGAACATGTACAGCTCGTTGACATCTCCGCCTCCTTGATCCAGCGAGCGACGGTAGAGTAGTAGATGAGTTCTTCGGCAGCACGACTGCGTGGTGGCGGTGGTGGTGGAGCTATCTCGGCAGGGCTTCGCCAAGCGCTACCGCGACACGAACGAGAGAGAAACCGATCATGAGAGAGAGGGAGGGCTGTGTCGTGGCCTGTGTTCCGGATGCCCTCCCTCTCCTCTCATATATATATATATAGGGGGAACGGAGGAGGGGTTGCGCCCTAGGGTTTCCCCTAGGGTGGGGCGGCGGCCAAGGGGAGGGGCGGCGGCCTAGGAGGTGGCTTGCCACACAAGTTAGGGTGGCGCCACCCCTAGGGTTTGCCCTCCACCAACCCTAGCCGCATGGGCCTAGGTGGGGAGGGTCGCCCAGCCCACCAGGGGCTGGTGCGCACCTTTCTCAGCCCATGTGTCCCCTCCGGGGCTGGTGGGCCCCTTCCGGTGGACCCCGGAACCCTTCCGGCACTCCCGATACATTACCGGTGATGCCCAAATTCTTTCCGGCGACCAAATAGGAACTTCCTATATATCATTCTTTACCTCCGGACCATTCTGGAACTCCTCGTGACATCTGGGATCTCATCTGGGACTACGAACAACTTTCGGTCACCAACATACATAACTCATTAACACCATATCGTCATCGAATGTTAAGTGTGTGCACCCTACGGGTTCGAAAATGATGCAGAGATGACCGAGACACACTTTGGCCAAAAACCAATAGCGGGACCTGGATGCCCATATTGGTTCCTACATATTCTTCGAAGATCTTTATCGGTCAAACCAGGATGTCAAGGATTCAGTCAATCCTATATGCAGTTCCCTTTGTCCATCGGTATGTAACTTGCCCGAGATTCGATCGTCGATATCTCCATACCTAGTTCAACCTCGTTACCGGCAAGTCTCTTTACTCGTTCCGTAATACAAGATCCCATGACTAACTCCTTATTCACATTGCTTGCAAGCTTCTTGTGATGTTGTATTATCGAGTGGGCCCAGAGATACCTCTCTGTCATACGGAGTGACAAATCCCAGTCTCGATCCATGCCAACCCAACAGACACCCTCGGAGATACCTGTAGAGCATCTTTATGATCACCCAGTTACGAAGTGACGTTTGATACACACAAGGCATTCCTCCGGTGTCAGGGAGTTGCATGATCTCATGGTGATAGGAACAGATACTTGACATAAAGAAAGCAATAGCAATAAACTAAACGATCAAATGATATGCTTACGGTTGGGTCTTGTCCATCACATCATTCTCCTAATGATGTGATCCCATTATAAAATGACAACTCATGTCCATGGTTAGGAAACCTTAACCATATTTGATCAACGAGCTAGTCTAGTAGAGGCTCACTAGGGACACTATGTTGTCTATGTATCCACACATGTATATGAGTTTCCAGTCAATACAATTATAGCATGGATAATATACGATTATCACAAACAAGGAAATATGATAATAACCACTTTATTATTGCCTCTAGGGCATATTTCCAACATTTTGCGCGATTGGACGGACGACGATGACGATGCTGAAACCGGAGGGACGCGCGGTGTAGTGGACCCGGTGACCCTGGAGGATGACGCCTCCGCGCCGAGGAAACAACTTCGGCGAGTCGGCAACGCTCCGGCACCCGGCGGGTCGGACGCGGTAGAACACGCGCGTGGGAAGCAGGCGGTCGACTCCCGGCCGACCGCGAAGCACGCTGCTCGGGCGCAGCTGGGTGTCAGCTGAGGAGGGGGCGGGAAGAATGCCGTCTCGCCCCCAAAGCTTCGGCTCTAAGGCGGGCGATTCCTATGAGTGTCGGGTGAGTCTTCTTCATTTTATTCTTTGCTTTGCTTCGATTCGGGTCTTCCTATTCCTGACTCCTCAATTCGCCACCCGTGCCGCGTAGGGCCCTGCGCTCTTGGGAGGGCGGCCGTACCGGAGAGGACCGCCGACGAGGACATGGAGGCACCGGAGGCGGGCTCGGGCACCGAGGAGGAGCGAGCGGACCGAAGGGCGGCGACCGCAGAGGAGAGGGAGCGGGCCGCCTCGAAGGACTAGGAGGCCGCTGAGCGAGAGCTGGCGGAGGTGGAGCGGCCCCGCCGGGAGGGCACGACTAAGGAGCAGGAGCTTGCGGCGGCCCGCGCTGAGGCAGGCGCGACCGACTGGGCGGCGTGGGGGGACAGCCCGCCCCCTTCACCGCTACAGAGGGAGGGGCGGTCGAAGAAGGTGCACGACCCAGCGCGCCGGGCCGAGGCCGACGCCCAGGCGGCGTCCAAAGCACGCGCAGCCCACGATGCGGTGATGGCCACCGACGACCCCGCGCCCGACACGGAGGCGCCCCCAGAGCCGATGATCGACCGCACGGAAGGGCCCGATGCGGGCCGGACCGACGGAGGAGGAGCCCGCAGAGGCGGCACGGGGGGTGGAGGCGGCCTGGGAGACAAGGCCATCGTGCTGGGAGGAGCGGCCCGGATTGGCCCCGAGCGTGCGTCCGAGGGACCCGGCGCCATGGTGCCGGGAGGAGCGCCCCGGACCGGCTCTGGACCCGTCATGGTGACTCCGACGCGGCCGACCACGAGCAGCGGCCGCACCAGCTCCAGGACCCAGCTGCTGGAGACTTGGGCGGTGGCCAGCGACGCCACCAGCGGAGGCACACTGAGTCCCCTTGCGGCCGCGGTGAATGCGGTCCACAGCGAGTTCACCGACTGCAACAAGAAGTTACAACAGATCGCCTGAGAGGCCCAGGGCCAACTGGTGCACCTTGAACAATTTTTGGCGGTACACGATTCTTATCCTTTACTTCACCCTTTCTTCTATGGAGTGCTTTCCAGTGGGGCCGCGCTAGCGCACCCACTGGGTGTAGACCCCGAGGCTCGGGTCGGCTGTGAAGTAGTCGGGTCGAGTCTTATGGGGCGTCCCTTATCTTTGTTTTGCAGGCCCTCCATGATCGCCGGGTGGTAGCCTTCAAAAGCTGCTAGCCGTGTATCAGGAGACTCAAGCCCGGCTGGACGCCAAGGAGGCGGACCTGCAGTGCACACATGGTACGCAATAGATACGTTGGATACGTATCAACTTCCCCAAGCTTAACTCAGTGCTTGTCCTCAAGCAATTCAGTTGATAAACTGAAAGTGATAAAGAAAACTTTTACAAACTCTTTTGTTCTCGTCGTTATACACATGCTTAGCTAGTGTTCACATTTTCAGCATAAATCATAAATAACCATATCCATGATAACAATTAAACATCATATTCACTCATGGCAATACATAACCAACTAGCGAGTAATAATAAGATATCTCACATGCCAACAATTTGTCAAAACAATCAAGATATAATACGACAGCATGGTATTTTGTTAGCCCTTTCTAAGACTGCAAAACATAAATGCAGAGCACCTCCGAGGTTCAAGCAACGACTAAACATTATAATTGAGGGCAGAAAAGATCCAGTCATGCTGACATTCAACATTAACTAGACTCAATGCATAAGAATGACAATAGTGCTCTCCGGTCTAGTGCTTTTAGTAAGAGGGTGATGACTCAACATAAAACTAAATAGATAGGCCCTTCACAGAGGTAAGCATTGATTTGCAGAGGTGCCAAAGCTCAAGGTTTAAAACAGGATTGAAATTATAGTTTTTGGGTGCTGCACTTTTCCTGTCAACGTTACGACAAAGGATTTCAATATCTTCCATGCTAAACACATTATTGGCGGTTCCCAAGCGGAATTGTAAAGTTTACTCCCATCCAGCATACATACACAAGCCATGGCTAACCGAATCCACGGATGCCCTCCAACATTTCAACTGTCCTGGGAGTTTTGTTTAATTATTTTTGGTTTTGCAGGACTGGGCATCCTTTTTACCAGTCTCTCTCATGCAATGACAGGCGAATAAACGCCCATCTTGAGAATAAATCACTTAGCATGGAAGATACCGATCGCCCCGTCGCTCCATGAGCGGTACGAGCACACAAAACAAATGTTTATTTGAATAGTAGAGGTGGCACATGCAAATTTACTTGGACCGGTAGGGTAATACCGTATATAGGTAGGTATGGTGGACTCATGTGGAATAACTTGGTTTAAGGATTTTGGATGCACAAGGAGTATTCCCGCTTAGTACATGTGAAGGCTAGCAATAGATTGAGAAGCGACCAGCTGAGAGAGCGAAAACGGTCATAATCATGCATTGTGAATAATTAAGATTGGACATAGCATGAGTAGGATATGAACACTCTGAATTTAAATATCATGAAGGCTCCATTGGTTTTGAATCAACTACATGTTTGCACATGGGCCAAGTCAAGCCGCTCGAATTACTCAGAGGGAAATACCATGCTACCATATGATACGTCTCCAACGTATCGATAATTTATGAAGTATTCATGCCATATTTGCCTATGTCTACAATACTATTATATGGTCTTGATTTACTTTATATGATTTATTTAGAACTAACCCAGACTGACGCTGTTTTCAGCAGAATTACCGTGGTGTTGTTTTTGTGCAGAAAATGGAAGTTCTCGGAATCGCCCAAAACTTTGTGATGATTTTTCTGGAGGAAATAAGCAATATTGGAGCAAACCACTGGAGGGGGGCCACCTGTGGGCCACAAGCCATCAGGCGCCCCCCTAGGTCGCGCCCTGATGCGTGCTGGTACCCACGTGACTCCGTCGCGCGTGATTCCAACGTTGAAAAATCCTATAAATCCCCAAAACCATAGAAATAAAGAGAGACTCTCTGTTCTGCCACCGCAACTCTCTGTATCAATGAAAAACCAATCTGGAGCCTTTCCAGTACCCTGCCGGAGAGGGAAATCATCATTCGGTGGCCATCTTCATCATCCCGGCGGAGGCCATGACGAGGAGGGAGTAGTTCACCCTCGGGGCTACCAGTAGCTATGTGTTCAATCTCTCTCTCTCTCACTCGTGTTCTTGAAATGTCACAATCTTGATGTATCATGGGCTTTGTTAATATAGTCGGATCATATGATGGTATTCCCTTGCTACCTTGTTGTGATGAATTGAATCTTTACCTTTGAGATTTTGTTATGTCAGATTGAATATTGGATTGGAGATCACTTGATATATGTCTTGCATGTGGATACCCGTGGTGACAATGGGGTGTTCTATTGATTCACTTGATTTATGTTTTGGTACTCAACTTTCGGATTCCCGAGGTGACATTGGGGTAATCTATGCATAGGGGTTGATACACGTTCTTGTCCTACGTTCTCCGATAGAAATCTTGGGGTTCTCCTTGAAGTTCTTTGTGTTGGATTGAATATGATAGATCTGAAATTGTTTGATGCATGTCGCATAATTTACCCACGGATACTTGAGGTGATATTGGAGTATCTAGGTGACATTAGGGTTGATTGATATGTATCATTGGTGTTTTTTTATTACGAACTCTAGGGCTGTTTGTGACACTTATAGGAATAGCTCAAAAGATTGATCGAAAATAATAACTTTGAGGTGGTTCTACTACCTACACCAATTTCATCTTATTGTTCGCCGCTAGATAGGAACTTTGGAGTGATTCTTTGTTGCATGTTGAGGGATGATCATATGATTCAACTATGTTAGCATTCTTGGGAGGTTGCACTAGTGAAAGTATGAACCCTAGGCCTTATTACCAAGAATTTTTACAACATTTTGCATGCTGTTTTACACTTGTTACCTTGCTGTTTTTATATTTTCAGATTACAAAAACCTTTATCTACCATCCATATTGCACTTGTATCACCATCTCTTCGCCCAACTAGTGCACCTATACAAATTACCATTGTATCGGGTGTGTTGGGGACACAAGAGATTTCTTGTATTTGATTGCAGGGTTGCTTGAGAGAGACCATCTTCATCCTACACCTCCCACGAATTGATAAACCTTAGGTCATCCACTTGAGGGAAAATTGGTACTGTCCTACAAAACTCTACGCTTGGAGGCCCAACATAGTCTACAAGAATAAAGTTGCGTAGTAGACATCAAGCCATTTTCTGGCGCTGTTGTAGGGGAGGTGAGTGCTTGACGGTACATCTTTAGATCTTGCAATTAAATCTTTTGGTTTCTTGTTTTTCACTAGTTTGGTTTTATAAAAGAAAACTACAAAAAGATGGAATTTAGGTTGCCTCAATTGTTTCATCTTTTTAATGTCTTTCGGCAAAATGATGGTTCAGAAAATTGTGCTCAATTGGTAGAGGAAGAGTTTATGAAAATACTTAATGAGAATTCCTTGAATGATGAGCATGATCGCAATGTTGCTAGTATGAATTCTCTGAATATCCATGATGCTAATGATATGCAAAGCCACAAGCTTGGGGATGCTATGTTTGATGAAGATGAAATATTTAGTCCCCCAAGTTTTGATGAGCAAATTTACTATGATGATGGCATGCCTCCTATCTATGATGATTATGATGATGACATGTATGCTATAAAGAATAATTATAACTATGAAACTTGTCATCATGTTTTTAATTTTCAATTTGGTTATGTCAATCATGTATCTCATGATAGTTATTTTGCTGAGTTTGCTCCCACTACAATGAATGAGAAGAAAATTGCTTATGTGGAGAGTAATAAATTTTCTATGCTTGTGGATCATGAAAAGGATGCTTTATGTGATAGTTATATTGTGAAATTCCTTCATGATGCTACTGAAAATTATTATGAAGGAGGAACATATGCTTGTAGGAAATGCAATAATATCAAGTTTCCTCTCTATGTGTTCAAAGTTTTGAAGTTATGCTTGTTTTGCCTCCCTATGCTAGTTGATTCCTGCTCCCATAAATTTTTTGCTCACAAAATCCCTATGCATAGGAAGTGGGTTAGACTTAAATGTGCTTGACATGTGATCCATGATGCTCTTTTGCATGTTTCAAATACTATTCCTATGTGAGCATCATTGAAATCATCATGCCTAGCTAAAAGGCGTTAAAGAAAAGCGCTTGTTGGGAGACAACCCAACACTTTTCCTTTCTGTTTTTGTGTGTTCACATGATTAAGCTACTGTATTAATCATGTATTTTGTCTTTTATTTCAATAATGTGCCAAGTAAAGCCTTTGGGATAGTATGGATACTTGTTGATTGATTCTGTGCAAAAACAGAAACTTTTGCCTGCAGTAACGAATTTATCTGATATTACTGTAGCGTCAAAAAATTGTGAAACTTATACACAGTATTGATATGCAAATTCTATAAGTTGTCCTAATTTTTTCGAATTTGTATAGACAGGGAAGTATGGTTGTACTTCAGATCTTCACAAATTGTTCTATTTTTGACAGATTCTGTTTTGCATGCATAGTTTGCTTGTTTTTTAGTGATTCCATAGCTTATATTTAGTGATATAAGTTATGGGAATGATAGAATACAGTAGGTATTATTTGATAACAATTATGAATCTTGTCTTGACAGTACCTAAGTGAATGATCTATATTTATTATACTAACCCATCTCACGAAGTTCCGTTAAGTTTTGTGTGATTGAAGTTTTGAAGTTTTGGGTGAGATATCGATATGAGGAGAATAAGGTGTGGCAAGACCCTAATATTGGGGATGCCCAAGGCACCCCCAAGGTAATATCCAAGGAATACTCAAGCGCCTAAGCTTGGGGATGCCCCGGAAGGCATCCCCTCTTTCGTCTTCAACACTATCGGTATATCTTGTTTAGAGCTATATTTGTATTCGTCACATAATATGTGTTTTGTTTGGAGCGTCATTTTATTTTGTTAGTATTTTATTTATGTTATTTATAATCTTATTTTTCAACAAATGTTTTGAAGAATTGCCTTTTAGGATGCTTGAATTGCATGTTTGATGTGTGCTGTGTAAAAACAGAAACTTTTGCTGTAGTGTTTGAATTTTCATATTTTACCGGAACGTGGAAAGTTTCTGAAATTTTTACAAAGTGTTGTAATATAAATTATTTATCATGTCCTAAATTTTATTAATTGTTTGAGTTATAGAAGTGCACTTTGTAAATTAATTGCTACAGACTGTCGTGTTTAGACAGATTGCTGCCATAGTTTTTTTATCTACTTCTCCTATAGTTTTCATGACTTATATTGGTAGATATAAATTGTGTAAATGATAGTATACAGTAGATAATTTTTGAAATTTATTATGCAACTTGTCTTGGCAGTACATAAAGTGTTTATTTATTCTTATTTGCCCTAACCTATCTCACGAGTTCTTTTCGAGTTTTGTGGATGAAGTTTTTGAGACTTAGGTGAAACCGGGATATGAGAGGATTGAACGAGATACAAAAGCTCAAGCTTGGGGATGCCCAAGGCACCCCAAGTAAATATTTCAAGAAGTCTCAAGCATCTAAGCTTGGGGATGCTACGCATCCCACTTCTCTTCGTCAACTATCGGTTAGCCTATGTTGAGCCTAAATTTTTATCCGTTCACATTATATGTGCTATTCTTGGAGTGCTATTTTTGTTGCTGTTTGAATAACATACTCAGATCTGAAAATCTTTACTGAGAGAGATAGAGTCCTCACATAGCTACTTTATTTTTTGACTACTCATTGATCTTCACTTATATCTTTTGAGAGTAGTTCGAAATTTACTCTTGAGCTTCACTTATATCCTGAGAGTAAACGTTGAATGAATTGAATGTCATAAATGTGAAATTATATAGGCTTCATATGCTTGTCCCATGGGGAGTAGTGACTTCATAGACTAGGAGTATAAGCGGTAAAATTTATTGGAAGTTAGCAAACATAGCAATTGGTCATTTGAACAATTCATGAAAGAATATTGTAGGAAGAGAGGTTTCACATATAAATACACTATCTTGGACATCTTCTATGATTGTGAACCCCCATTAATTATTTTCAAACTTGATCAAATAGTTGACGTTGGACAAGGAAGACAACATAATGGTTATGTTTGTTTATTTTCACACAGCAGTTATATTGTCATGGATCCTCTAACATGTGATGCTTGTTTAGAACCTTTTGCTAGCCAAAACTTCGTACTAAGTAGAAATACTACTTGTGCATCCAAATCCTTGAGCCAAGCTTCTTCCATGAGAGTCCACCATACCTACCTATATATGGTATTTCACTGCCATTCCAAGTAAATTTGCATGTGCCACCTCTAAACATTTCAATAAAACATCTGTTTTGTGTGCTCGTACCGCTCATGGAGCGACGGGGCGGTCATTATCTTCCATGCTAAGCGGGTTATTCTCAAGATGAGTGTATATTCACATGTCATTGCACGAGAGAGGCTGGTAAAAAGGTTGCCCAGTCCTACATAATACAAAAATAAATAAACAAGAACTCCCCCTAGAAATTTGATTGTTTGGATGGCCCCCGTGGATTCGGCTAGCCATGGATTGTGTTTGAATGGTGGAGGGGGAGTAAAATTTCAGTTCTGTTTGAGAATCGCCAATAATGTGATTAGCATGGAAGATGTTGAAATCTCTTGTCATGACATTGACAGGAAAGGCACACCACCCAAAATATATTCATCTCTGTTTTAAGCAATGAGCTCTGGCACCTCTGCAAATCCCTACATCCCTCTGCGAAGGGACTATCTTTTACTTTTATGCAAGAGTCAATAATGTTCATCCCTATTCCAATATATTAATTCCTTAGTTGGCAAGCATCATGTGGTGGGGAAAGATCCAGACATATATATCCAGTTGAATATAGGTGATCATGATTCATTATTTGTTGACATTATCCCCGAGATAAATAAGTTGGGAGGCGAAACTTTAAGCCCCTATCTTCCTATGTGTTTGACTGACACTGTTTGTTCTAAAAATATGCTTTGAGTGTCAGCAATCATGGAAGACTAAATGATAGTTGAGTATGTGTAATTTGCTAAGCCAAAGCTCTTACATAGACCCTTCTTGAAAATAAGATGAATTGTAATTGTTTGATGACTGAAAACATAGTTTGCTAGTTTTCAAGAAAGTTTATGGTCTATACTTTAACATGTGAATAAGTTGCTACTTAATTATGAGAAGTTTTAGGAGAAATAATTGCTGGTTTTGATGCTAGAAAAGTGGCAGAAATTACCCTTGATCAATATTATACATTATGCTAGCATTCACACTTCATAAATTACTTCTTTTATCATTTACCTACTCGAGGACGAGTATGAATTAAGCTTGGGAATGCTGATACGTATCCAATGTATCGATAATTTATGAAGTATTCATGCCATATTTACCTATGTCTACAATACTTTTATATGGTTTTGATTTACTTTACATGATTTATTTAGAACTAACCCAGTCTGACGTTGTTTTCAGCAGAATTACCGTGTTGTTGTTTTTGTGCAGAAAATGAAAGTTGTCAGAATCGCCCGAAACTTTTTGATGATTTTTCTGGAGGAAATAAGCAATATTGGAGCGAAGAACCACCAGAGGGGAGCCACCTGTGGGCCACAAGCCATCAGGGCGTGGCCCACCCTAGGCCGTGCCCTGATGTGTGCTGGGGCCCACGTGGCTCCGTTGCGTGTGATTCCAACGCTGAAAAATCCCACAAATCCCCAAAACCCTAGAAATAAAGAGAGACTCTCCGCCCCGCCGCCGCAACTCTCTGTATCGACGAAAAAACAATTTGGAGCATTTCCAGTACCCTGCCGGAGAGGGAAATCATCGTCATGTGGCTATCTCATCATCCCGGCGGAGGCCATGACGAGGAGGGAGTAGTTCACCCTCGGGGCTGAGGGTATGTACCAGTAGCTATGTGTTCAATCTCTCTCTCTCGTGTTCTTGATATGTCATGATCTTGATATATCACGGGCTTTGTTAATATAGTCGGATCATATGATGTTATTCCCTTGGTACCTTGTTGTGATGAATTGAATCTTTACCTTTGAGATTTTGTTATGTCGGATTGAATATTGGATTGGAGATCACTTGATATATGTCTTGCATGTGGATACCCGTGGTGACAATGGGGTGTTCTATTGATTCACTTGATGTATGTTTTGGTACTCAACTTGCAGATTCCCGAGGTGACATTGGGGTAATCTATGCATAGGGGTTGATACACGTTCTTGTCCTACGTTCTCCGATAGAAATCTTGGGGTTCTCCTTGAAGTTCTTTGTGTTTGATTGAATATGATAGATCTGAAATTGATTGATGCATGTCGCATAATTTACCCACGGATACTTGAGGTGACACTAGAGTATCTAGGTGACATTAGGGTTGATTGATATGTATCATTGGTGTTATTTTAGTACGAACTCTAGGGCTGTTTGTGACACTCTTAGGACTAGCTCAAAAGATTGATCGGAAAGAATAACTTTGAGGTGGTTCTACTACCTATACCAATTTCATCTTATTGTTCTCCGCTAGATTCAAACTTTGGAGTGATTCTTTGTTGCATGTTGAGGGGTGATCATATGATTCAACTATGTTAGCATTGTTGGGAGGTTGCACTAGTGAAAGTATGAACCCTAGGCCTTATGACCAAGCATTTATACAACGTTTTGCTCGCTGTTTTACACTTGTTACCTTGCTGTTTTTATATTTTCAGATTACAAAAACCTTTATCTACCATCTATATTGCACTTGTATCACCATCTCTTCACCGAACTAGTGCACCTATACAAATTACCATTGTATTGGGTGTGTTGGGGACACAAGAGATTTCTTGTATTTCATTGCAGGGTTGCTTGAGAGAGACCATCTTAATCCTACAGCTCCCACGGATTGATAAACCTTAGGTCATCCACTTGAGGGAAAATTGCTAGTGTCCTACAAAACTCTGCGCTTGGAGGCCCAACATAGTCTACAAGAATAAAGTTGCGTAGTAGACATCACCATACCACATCATAACTATTTTAATGGAAGTTGACACATGAGGTAAATCATTATCCACCCCTAGCTAATTAAGCATGGCATGTGCAATTATAATCTCTAATTCTCATCGTAAACATGTTCACTTACGATATACTGAATCGAGATTGAACGAGCTAAACATATTTGCAAAAAACAGAAAACAAGAAGAGTTCATACCAGGTTCTTTTACCACGACCACTTCATCAAATATCGTCATTATTGCCTTTCACTTGCACGACCGAATGATCTGATAATAATAATAGTGCAAGGGTGCTGTGGACTAAACTGAAATGTGCAAGGAAGTTTTATACAAAGGAGAATGCAAGGTAATATTGGCTCTCGGTTAGATCCTCAATAAAGCTTATGGGAGCCACTCAACATTTTCATCGTGGTCTTCTCCTTTCAATGACTCAATAAAAAGAAAATAAATTCAGAGAAACACACTGAATTATTTTTGGAGTTTTTGTTTTTCTCAAAAAAGCAAAGTAAACAAAGGAAAAATGAGAACGAGGAAAATTATTTACACGGGAAAGCTCCCAAAACCGAAAAGAAGCGAGAAATATTTTTGGATTTTCGAAGTTTTTCAAACACAACAAAAGAAGGCGGAAAAATAATTCTAACATGGGTATACAATGAAAGAGGATGAACACCAACAATTTATATGAAGTGTGCGAACATGAATGTAATGTCGGTGAAAACTACGTACTCCCCCAAGCAAAGGCATTTGCCTAGCTTGGTGATCACCATCTGTAGAAGCCATCTGGTCCTGGAGGAAAGTAGTTAGGCTCAGGCACCTGAGCGTCCCAATCCTGAGCTGCGGCCTCCACCTCGGCCAACTCGTTCCGGTAAGCAATTATGTCTGGTGGCATCATGGTCTATCCGTTCCCGGCATGATAGTTAAACAAAGAGGGTGCATGCAACAAAATAACATCGCAAGTCTCCTTGTTGTATACTAAGTTATAATGAATGTGCTGCGGTGGCTGAGGTTCCTTAATGAACTGGTGCTCTAGCATGGACTGGTGATCAGGATAAACCTTAGGCAACAGGAAATCAGTGGGGCATATGGCGACATTAAAACATTTTGCTAAACGTGTGGCATAAATGCCACCATGAACCTTGCCCCTGGTTCGGTTAAGATGTAAGCGACGCACAACAATAGCTCCTAAGTTGTAAGTGTTATCACCATAGAGTGCACGCCGCAAAATAGCGAGGGTGGGGGCACTGAGACCTCCACCCTGAGTCATGGCAGTTATACATTTTCCTATAAATAAAGCAAAGTAATGCACAGACGGAAAATGTAAGCCGATGGCCCTAGCGTTTGATATGCCCCTAGTTTCTCCCATAGTTAAGGTGAGGAGTAAGTCCTCAAACTCCTCGGGTTTAGGATCATGCATTCCCCCGTCAGAGGGAAGCAAGCATATCTCACAAAACTCAGCCAGTGGCATTTCATAATTTGTTGCATATAAATCAAAGCGTACCGTGGGAGCACCGGGACTATTTAAGAAATAATTTTTTTGCACGAAGGAATTAGTAAGGAGATAGTATTGGTCACACTCAGCTGCGAGGAAGTTGATCAGCCCGACATTTGCAACGAATTGCATAAACTCTAGATAGAAACCCGCTTCGTTCATGAAGGGTTCATGTGGCCATTCACAGGGCCTAACCTTCGTGTGGCGAAAAATGTTGATGTCACTATCCTGAGTTCTCCCAACAACTCCCTTAGGGCTCCGCCTGAAAGAACCCCTCCTTAAGAAATTCATTTCCCTAAGCACAAATTTCTGAAATTTTTGGGTCACAGAGTTATGTCAATAAAACTTTGCAAGATTGGTAGCAACTACACATATAGGTACCTAGAGGCCATATCAAGCATTCATACTACTTGGAACTCAAAGATTTCAACATGCAAGCTCATTTTCTGTAGCACCAATTGCAACAAAATATGCAAAATATAAACCACTAAAGCAAAAACTAATTGGAGGAATGGGAGAGTCACATACCAAGGAGCAATTCCTCAAAACAGTTTCGGAAATAGAGTTCCGAGCAAAGAGATCAAAAATTTCAGTGTGAGGAGCAAGGACATGATAGAGAGAGAGGGTGGATGAATTTTTCTAGAGGTAAGTGACGACCTGGGCTGAAGAGATGAGGCAGGGGGCCCTGTGGGCCCCACAAGCCGTCAGGGCGCGCCCTGTTGCCTTGTGGCCCATAGGTGCACCTCCGTGATGTATTTTCAGCACCAAAAATTCTTAAAATATTCTAGAAAAAATCATGTTGAAATTTTGTAGCAATCTGAGACTTTTTATTTTTAGGTCATCTTTATTGCATGGGAAATTCAGAAAATAAGATAATCATGTCATTTTATTTTATCTAACTAAACATATCACAGGATAAACTTATGATACAGAAAGTTGTGCTTATTAAATTTATCAACAACATGTCTTTAAAAAATGATCCATTAATAAGGTTGATCAAGTTTTATTAATAACCATTTCCGATTGACATGAAACCGAAGAATTTTCATATAACACTAGGTTACCTGAATGGGGATTTGCATCTCCCCAAAAATAAGCATATCATATTTCTTCTTGGCAGTAGGAAGAGGTAATTTAAAACCCTCCAATGATGATTGTGGCACTTGGATCAATGAAATTAATATTATTAACCAAAGTTTGCTTCTTCGGAGAATGCACAATATGTTTTTTGCCATTGACGTGAAAAGTAACCTTGCTTTTGTTGCAATCAATAACAGCCCCTACAGTATTTAAAAAGGGTCTACCAAGGATGATCAACATGTTTTCGTCCTCGGGCATCTCAAGAATAACAAAGTCTGTTAAGATAGTAACATTTGCAACCACTACATGAACATCCTCGCAAATTCCAATAGGTATAGCAGTAGATTTATCAGCCATTTGCAAAGATATCTCAGTAGGTGTGAGCTTATTCAAATCACGTCTTTTATATAGAGAGAAAGTCATAACACTAACACCGGCTCCTAAATCACATAAAGCAGTTTTAGCATAACTTCGTTCAATGGAGCAAGATATTGTGGGTCTACCCGGATCTCCCAACTTCTTAGGCACTACACCATCAAAAGAATAATTAGCAAGCATAGTAGCAATTTAAGTTTCAGGTATTTTTATATTGGTGGTAATAATATCCTTCATATACTTGGCACAAGGAGGCATTTTCAATATATCAGTCAAGCGAGTGTGCAGAAGGATTGCCATGCAACGGATGCACTAGAGCTATAAGTGTATGAAAGCTCAAAAATAAACTAAGTGGGTGTGCATTATAATGAAAAATTCCACTAGTTATATGAAAGTGACAAAATAGGAGACTCCCTATCATGAAGATCATGGTGCTACTTTGAAGCACAAGTGTGGAAAAAAAAAGATAGTAGCATTGTCCCTTCTCTCTTTTCTCTCATATTTTTTTGGGTGGGCATCTTTAGCCTCTTTTTTTTTATTTGGGCTTCATTGGCCACTTTTATTATTTGTAAAGTCCGGAGACTCATCCCAACTTGTGAGGGAATCATAGCTTCCATCATCCTTTCCTCTCATGGGACAATGCTCTAATAATGATGATCATCACACTTTTATTTACTTACAACTCAAGAATTACAACTCGATACCTAGAACAAAATATGACTCTATATGAATGCTTCCGGTGGTGTACCAGGATGTGCAACGATCTAGCATAGCAAATGACATCAAAAAATGGACAAGCCATGAAAACATCATGCTAGCTGTCTTACGATCATGCAAAGCAATATGAAAATGATGGTGCGTGTCATAATAAACGGAACGGTGGAAGTTGCATGGCAATATATCTCGGAATGGCTATGGAAATGCCATAATAGGTAGGTATGGTGGCTGTTTTGAGGAAGGATATATGGTGGGTTTAACGCACCGGCGAAAGTTGCGCGGTACTAGAGAGGCTAGCAAAGGTGGAAGGGTGAAAGTGCGTATAATCCATGGACTCACATTAGTCATAAAGAACTCACATACTTATTGCAAAAGTCTATTGGTTATCGAAGCAAAGTATTAGACGCATGCTCCTAGGGGAGAGGTTGGTAGGAGTTAACCATCGCGCGCTCCCGACCCTCACACAAAGGATGACAATCAATAAACAAATCATGCTCCGACTTCGTTACATAACGGTTCACCATATGTGCATGCTACGGGAATCACAAACTTTAACACAAGTATTTCTACCAATCCAAAATTACTCACTAGCATGACTCTAATATCACCATCTTTATATCTCAAAGCTATATGCAAGGAATCAAACTTCTCATAGTATTCAATGCACTTTATATGAAAGTTTTTATTATATCCCTCTTGGATGCCCATTATATTAGGACTAAATTCATAACCTAAACCAATTACCATGCTGTTTAAAGAATCTCAAAATAATATAAGTGAGGTACAAGAGTTCAATTATTTCTATAAAATAAAAAACACCACCGTGCTCTAAAAAGATATAAGTGAAGCACTAGAGCAAAATTGCCTAGCTCAAAAGATATAAGTGAAGCACATAGAGTATTCTAATAAATTCACGATTAATGCGTGTCTCTCTCAAAAGATGTGTGCAGCAAGGATGATTCTGGCAAACTAAAAAGCAAAGACTCATATCATACAAGACGCTCCAAGCAAAACACATATCATGTGGTGAATAAAAATATAGCCTCAAGTAAATTTACCGATGGATTGAAGACGAAAGAGGGGATGGCTTCCGGGGCATCCCCAAGCTTAGGCTCTTTGGTATCCTTGAATATGGCTTGGGGGTGCCTTGGGCATCCCCAAGCTTAGGCTCTTGCCACTCCTTATTCCATAGTCCATCAAATCTTTACCCAAAACTTGAAAACTTCACAACACAAAACTCAACAGAAAACTCGTGAGATCCGTTAGTATAAGAAAAATAAATCACCACTTTAGGTACTGTTGTGAACTCATTATTTATTTATATTGGTGTAATATCTACTGTATTCCAACTTCTCCATGGTTCATACCCCCCGATACAACCCATAGATACATCAAAATAAGCAAACAACACAAAGAAAACAGAATCTGTCAAAAACAGAACAGTCTGTAGAAATCTGTAAACTTCGAATACTTCTGTAACTCCAAAAATTCTGAAAAATAGGAAAATCTGGGAAATTTGTATATAAATCTTGTGTCAAAATTTCATACTCATTCGACGCTCTGGTGAATTTATAAAATTCATGGACTGAGCGCAAAAGTTTCTGTTTTTCAGCAAAATCAAATCAACAATCACCGTAGACCATCCCAAAGGTCTTACTTGGCTCGAACACTAATTAAAACAATAAAACACAATTACTAAATAGGTAATAATGTGTAAAGCACTCAAAAACAGAAGCAAAAACAAAAACATAAAAATAAAATTGGGTTGCCTCCCAACAAGCGCTATTGTTTAACGCCCCTAGCTAGGCATAACGCAATAGATCTAGGTATTGTCATCTTTGGTATGCAATCCATAGGTAGCTCTCATAATAGATTCATAAGGTAATTTAATTTTCTTCCTAGGAAAGTGTTCCATGCCTTTCCTTAACGGAAATTGGAATCTAATGTTTCCTTCTTTCATATCAATAATTGCACCGATCGTTCTAAGGAAAGGTCTACCAAGAATAATAGGACATGTAGGATTGCAATCTATGTCAAGAACAATGAAATCTACGGGCACATAATTCCTATTTGCAATAATAAGAACATCATTAATCCTTCCGATAGGTTTCTTAATAGTGGAATCCGCTAGATGCAAATTTAAAGAGCAATCATCAAATTCATGGAAACCTAGCACATCACATAAAGTTTTCGGAATTGTGGAAACGCTAGTACCCAAATCACACAAAGCATGGCACTCATAATCTTTAATTTTAATCTTAATAGTAGGTTCCCACTCATCATAAAGCTTTCTAGGTATAGAAACTTCCAACTCAAGTTTTTCTTCAAAAGATTTCATCATAGCATCCACGATATGTTTAGTAAAAGCTTTATTTTGATTATAAGCATGCGGAGAATTCAACATGGATTGCAACAAGGAAATACAATCAATCAAAGAACAACTATCATAATTAAAGTCCTTGAAATCCAAAAGAGTGGGTTCATTGCTATTTAAAGTTTTGACCTCTTCAATCCCACTTTTATCAATCTTAGCATTAAGATCTATAAACTCCGAATCATTGGGACGACTTTTAACTAAAGTTGACTTATCTCCAGTCCCATCTTTATCAAGATTTATATTAGAAAACAAAGATTCAATAGGAGTCACATCAATCACTTTAAGATCTTCATCATTATTTAAAGATTCTGGCTTCGTGGCCATTTTATTGACTAAGGTAGCTTGTTTATCAGAAATTTGGCCTACTAAATTTTCAAGATGAGCAAACTGAGATTTCAAACCATAAAATTCCTTAGTCATATCATCAAGTTCTTTATTCATGTATTCCAACATAGCCTTTTGTTCTTTAAGCTCGTTTCTGAAGAAACTATTATGGTCAAATTGGAGCGACATAAACTTTTAGCATTATTCTCAATATCTTTCAACTTCCTAAGATGAGGATCAAAGCTTTTGGGTTGAGCCATAAAGACGAGCAAACGATCTAACACCCAAGCAAACAAAAAGCAACGAAAAGACGAACGGAAGAAGGGCGAATAAAAAGGCAAATCTTTTTGTTTTTTTCTGAAAATTGTTTTAGAAGTGGGGGAGAGGAAAACGAGAGGCAAATGGCAAATAATGTAAATGCAAGAGATGAGTTTGTGATGGGTACTTGGTAGGCTTGATGTAGATCTCCCCGGCAACGGCGCCAGAAATCCTTCTTGCTACTTCTTGAGCTTGCGTTGGTTTTCCCTTGAAGAGGAAAGGGTGATGCAGCAAAGTAGATAAGTATTTCCCTCAGTTGTTGAGAACCAAGGTATCAATCCAGTAGGAGATACAAGCAAGTCCCCAATAGATGTACCTACACAAATAATCAAACACTTGCACCCAACGCAGAAAAGGGGTTGTCAATCCCTTCACGGTTACTTGCAAGGATGAGATCTGATAGAGATAGATATAGAAGATTACTAAAACGAAAAGTAAAACAAAAGTAAAAAGATTGCAGCAAAGTATTTTTGGTATTTTTGGTTTATAGATCTGAAAATATAATATGGAAAATAGACCCAGGGGCCATAGGTTTCACTAGAGGCTTCTCTCTTGAAGGAAAATAATACGGTGGGTGAACAAATTACTGTCGAGCAATTGATAGAAAAGCGCATAGTTATGACGATATCCAAGGCAATGATTATGCATATAGGCATCACGTTCGTGTCAAGTAGACCGAAACGATTCTGCATCTACTACTATTACTCCACACATCGACCGACTCCTGCCTGCATCTAGAGTATTAAGTTCATGAAGAACAGAGTAACGCATTAGGTAAGATGACATGATGTAGAGGGATAAACTCAAGCAATATGATGAAAACCCCATCTTTTTATCCTTGATGGCAACAATACAAATACGTGCCTGGCTACCCCTACTTTGTCACTAGGTGAGGACACCGCAAGATTGAACCCAAAACTAAGCACTTCTCCCATTGCAAGAATTACCAATCTAGTTGGCCAAACCAAACCAATAACTCGAAGAGACTTGCAAAGATATGAAATCATGCATATAAGAATTCAGAGAAGATTCAAATAATATTCATAGATAATCTGATCATAAACCAACAATTCATCGGATCTCGACAAACACACCGCAAAAGAGTATTACATCGGATAGATCTCCATGAAGATCATGGAGAACATGGTATTGAAGAACATAGAGAGAGAAGAAGCCATCTAGCTACTAGCTATGGACCCGAAGGTCTGAGGTGAACTACTCACGCATCCTCGGAGGGGCAATGGAGTTGATGTAGATGCCCTCCATGATCGAATCCCCCTCCGGCAGATTACCGGAAAAGGCTCCAAGATGGGATCTCACAGGAACAGAGGCTTCCGGCGGCGGAAAAGTATTATCGTGGCTCTTTTTGGTATTGGGGGAATATTTGGGAATTTATAGGCGGAAGACTAGGGTTAGGAGGCCTGCAGGGGGGCCACAAACCAGGGCCCCCCCCTAGGGCGCGCCCTGCAGGCTTGGCGTCTCCTGGTAGGTCTCCTGCCCCCCTCTCCAAGTCTGGTAGGTTTCTTCTGGTCCAAGAAAAATCATCGCGAAGATTTTATTCCGTTTGGACTCCGTTTAATATTCCTTATCTGCAATACTCAAAAACAAGGAAAAAACAGAAACTGGCACTCGGCACTAGGTTAATAGGTTAGTCCCAAAAATAATATAAAATAGCATATTAATGCATATAAAACATCCAAAACAGATAATATAATAGCATGGAACAATCAAAAATTATTGATACGTTGGAGACGTATCAAGCATCCCCAAGCTTAATTCCTGCTAGTCCTCGAGTAGGTAAATGATAAAAACAGAATTTTTGATGTGGAATGCTACCTAACATATTTATCCATGTAATATTCTTTATTGTGGCATGAATATTCAGATCCGTAAGATTCAAAACAAAAGCTTAATATTGACATAAAAACAATAATACTTCAAGCATACTAACAAGGCAATTGTGTCCTTTCGAAATAACATGGCCTAAGAAAGTTATCCCTACAAAATCATATGGTCTGGCTATGCTCCATCTTCCCCACACAAAGTATTTAAATCATGCACAACCCCGATGACAAGTCAAGCAATTGTTTCACACCTTTTATGTTCTCAAACCTTTTCAACTCTCACGCAATACATGAGCGTGAGCCATGGATATAGCACTATAGGTGGAATAGAATATGGTGGAGGTTGTGAGGAAAAGGAGAAGATAGTCTCACATCAACTAGGCATATCGACGGGCTATGGAGATGCCCATCAATACATATCAATGTGAGTGAGTAGGGATTGCCATGCAACGGATGCCCTAGAGCTATAAGTGTATGAAAGCTCAAAAAGAAACTAAGTGGGTGTGCATTATAATGAAAAATTCCACTAGTTATATGAAAGTGACAAAATAGGAGACTCTCTATCATGAAGATCATGGTGCTACTTTGAAGCACAAGTGTGGAAAAAAAGATAGTAGCATTGTCCCTTCTCTCTTTTCTCTCATATTTTTTTTGGTGGGCATCTTTGGCCTCTTTTTTTTATTTGGGCTTCATTGGCCTCTTTTATTATTTGTAAAGTCCGGAGACTCATCCCAACTTGTGAGGGAATCATAGCTTCCATCATCCTTTCCTCTCATGGGACAATGCTCTAATAATGATGATCATCACACTTTTATTTACTTACAACTCAAGAATTACAACTCGATACCTAGAACAAAATATGACTCTATATGAATGCTTCCGGTGGTGTACCGGGATGTGCAACGATCTAGCATAGCAAATGACATCAAAAAACGGACAAGCCATGAAAACATCATGCTAGCTGTCTTACGATCATGCAAAGCAATATGAAAATGATGGTGCATGTCATAATAAACGGAACGGTGGAAGTTGCATGGCAATATATCTCGGAATGGCTATGGAAATGCCATAATAGGTAGGTATGGTGGCTGTTTTGAGGAAGGATATATGGTGGGTTTAACGCACCGGCGAAAGTAGCGCGGTACTAGAGAGGCTAGCAATGGTGGAAGGGTGAAAGTGCGTATAATCCATACTTTCGCTAGTGCAATCTCTCAACAATGCTAATATAATTGCATCACATAACCACCCCTCAATGTGCAACGAAGAATCACTCCAAAGTTCTTATCTAGCGGAGAACATAAGAAGAAATTGTTTGTAGGGTACGAAACCACCTTAAAGTTATCCTTTCTGATCGATCTATCCAAGAGTTCGTACTAAAATAACACCAACTTATCCTTTCCGATCGATCTATCTAAGAATTCGTACTAGAATAACACCATATGATACGCATCAACCAACTCTAATGTCACCTAGATACTCCAATGTCACCACAAGTATCCATGAGTTAATTATACGATACACGTCAAACAATTTCAGATTCATAATACTCAATCCAACACAAAGAACCTCAAAGAGTACCCCAAGATTTCTATCGGAGAGCAAGGCATGAAAACGTGCAATCAACCCATATGCGTAGATCCCCAAGGTCACCGGAATCCGCAAGTTGATGCCAAAACATATATCAAGTGAATCACTTGAATACCCCAATGTCACTACGGGTATCCGCATGCAAGACATACATCAAGTGCTCTCAAATCCATAAAAGTATTCAATCTGATAATAAAAAAATCTCAAAGGGAAAACTCAATTCATCACAACAAGATAGAGAGGGGAAAACACCATATGATCCAACTATATTAACAAAGCCTGTGATACATCAAGATCGTGCCATCTCAAGAACACGAGAGAGGGAGATTAAACACATAGCTACCGGTACAAACCCTCAGCCCCAAGGTGGATTACTCACACATTATCATGGTGAGAAAGAGAGAGTTGTTGATGGAGAGGTGCATCCCCAAAGAGATGGAGGCGATGGCGGCCACGACGCCGGTGACGGGCGGCGGCCCCTTGCCTCCCCCTTCTTCCTTGGTCTTGGTGCTGCAATGGAGGAGCCTCTCCCCTTCTTGGCGGCTGCCAAGGGAGAGGCAAATTCGTGGCTTTTGGTGGTTCTCCAGAAATTAGGGTTTTTCTCTCCTCATATGGGCCTCTGTGGTGCTCTATGGCCCTTCGATGGATGGACCCATGATCCAATGGCTCTTGGGCACCTCTAGAACCTTCCTAGGGACTCGTCACAGCCCTCATGAGTCCTCAAAGTCGTGGCTTGGCCAAATACATCAGATATGGTAAGAGTTGGACGCAATCACGTCATCAATTCTCGTAATCCCGTAATCAGATATTTTCCTCCAGTAAAACGGGTCTACAGATCGCATCCAAACTCCGTTTTGGACGAAATTGGAGTCCAGAATCAATGACATAAATTACCCACAGTTTACTAGTTTCAGCTCTTTCCATTTGACGCCGTCTTCGGGGGTCAAACTGACGATCTGTAAAAACTATTCATGGACAGATTTCAGGAAAGTCAGAGTCCTCCTCCAACAAGACTCCTTTTGCGTTTTTTTGATAATTTCCAATTAATTCCTGCACATCAAAGTGTGAAACAAGAACTTGTGCAATTTTGCAACCATTAATAGGTTAGTCCCAATAAATCATAAAACAATAGTAAAAACATAGGCAAATAAGACATGAATACTTCATAAATTATCGATATGTTGGAGACGTATCAGCATCCCCAAGCTTAATTCCTACTCGTCCTCGAGTAGGTAAATGATAAAAGAAATAATATATGAAGTGTGAATGCTAGCATAGTGCATACGTTTGATCAATGATAATTTCAACCACTTTTCCTAGCATCATAACAACAACTTTTTCTCATAAAAATCATCATGATAAAGTAGCAACCAATTCACATGTTATGGTTCAAACAATGAATTCTCTTAAAACTTAACAACATATGTTATTAGTCACCAAACAATTGGAATTCAACTTATTCTCAACAAAGTCTAAGTAAGAGCCCCACATACTCAATCATCATATAGTCTTCTATGATTGCTAGTACTCAAAGCATATTTTTAGAACAAATGGCATCCATCGAACACAGAGAAAGATAGGGGCTTAATATTTCGCCTCCCAACTCATTTATCATAGAGATAATTGTCAACAATAATAAATCATAATCAAATATATTTGAGTGGATATATATGTTTGGATCTTTTCCCACCACATGATGCTTGCCAACTAATAGACTGAGGTTGGAATAAGAAGTTGACTCAACATGAATAGTAAATAACATGAAAGTAAATAGATTGTCCCTTCGCAGAGGGAAGCAATGATTTGCAGAGGTGCCAGAGCTCAAAGCTTAAATCAAAGATAAATATAATTTTGGGAGGTACACCCTTCCTGTCAACGTTACGACCAACAGTTATCAATATCTTCCATGCTAAACACATTAGCGGTGGTTCCCAAGCGGTAAAAGTAAAGGTTGACTCGCCCTCCACCAACAAACACACTCCATGACTAGCCGAATCCACGGGTACCGTCCATACCAACAACATTCCTGGGGGAGTTTTCTCTAATTATTTGCAATTTTTGATTTCGGGACTGAGAATCCCAATTACCGCCCCTCTTGTGCAAGGATGAGTGAATAAACACTTATCATGAGAATAATCCGCTTAACATGGAAGATACTGACCGCCCCCATCCCTCCATGAGCAGTCCAGGCACACAAAACATATGTTTATTTGAATATTTAGAGGTGGCACATGCAAATTTACTTGGAATGGCAGTGAAATACCATATATAGGTAGGTATGGTGGACTCTTATGGAAGAAACTTGGCTCAAGGATTTGGATGCACAAGTAGTATCTCTATTTAGTACGAAGTGTTGGTTAGCAAAAGGTTCTAAACAAGCACCACATGTTGGAGGATCCATAACAATATAACTTCTATGCAAATATACACAACCATGACTCATTACGTTGTCTTCCTTGTCCAACTTCAAATAATTTGCTCAAGTTTGAAAATAATTAATGGGTATTAACAATCATAGAAGATGTCCAAGATAATATATTTGTATGTGAAAGTTCTCTTCCTTATACTAATCATTCACGAATTGCTTGTATGACCAATATTGTGATTGTCAAGCTTCAAAAGATTTCACTTTCTAAACCCAATGTGAAGCTACTACTAGGTATGATATGAACATATAATTTCAACTTCATGGTATTCTATTCATTCAACAATTTACTCATAGGATATAAGTGAAGCACAAGAGTGAACATCAAACTACTCTCAAAAGATATAAGTGAAGATCAATGAGTAGTCAAACAATTAAGTAGCTATGTGAGGACTCTCTCTCAATAAAGATTTTCAGATGTGAGTATTTTATTCAAACAACAAACTAAATAAAAATTCATTCCAAGAATAGTACATATCATGTGGACAAATAAAAATTTAGGCTCAACGTAGGCTAACCGATATTTGTTTGATGAAGAGAGGTGGGATGTGTAGCATCCCCAAGCTTAGATGCTTGAGACTTTTTTAAATATTTACTTGGGGTGCCTTCGGCATCCACAAGCTTGAGATTTTGTATCTCGTTCAATCCTCTCATATCCCGGTTTCACCTAAGTCTCAAAAACTTCATCCACACAAAACTCAAAAAGAACTCGTGAGATAGGTTTGTACACATAAGAATAAATCAACACTTCATGTACTGCCAAGACAAGTTGCATAATAATTTCCAAACATCATCTACTTTTTACTATCATTTCCACAATTTATATATACCAATATAGGCTATGGAAACTATAGGATAAGTAGATAACAAAACTATGACAACAATCTGTCCAAACAGAACAGTCTGTAGCAAATTATGAAAACAGTGTACTTATGTAACTCAACAATTTATGAAAATTTAGGACATGCTAAAGAATTTATGTGATAACACTGTGTAAGAATTTCAGAAACTTTCCACGTTCCAGTAAAATATGAAAATTCAAACACTACAGCAAAAGTTTCTGTTTTTACACAGCACACATCAAACATGCAATGCAAGCATCCTAAGGCAATTCTTGGAACTTTTTATTGAAAAACAAGATTATAAATAACACTTAACATAAAATAAAAATATATAATGACGCTCCAAGCAAAACACATATCATGTGACGAATAAAAATATAGCTCTAAGTAAGATATACCGATAGTGTTGAAGAAGAAAGAGGGGATGCCTTCCGGGGCATCCCCAAGCTTAGACGCTTGAGTCTTCCTTGGATATTACCTTGGGGTGCCTTGGGAATCCCCAAGCTTATGTTCTTGTCAATCCTTATTCTCCTCATATTGGTGTCTCACCCAAAACTTGAAAACTTCAATCACACAAAACTTAATGGAACTTCGTGAGATGGGTTAGTATAATAAATAAAGATCATTCACTTAGGTACTGTCAAGACAAGATTCATAATTGTTCTCACATAATACCTACTGTATTATATCATTGCCATAATTTATATCACTGAATATAAGCTATGAGAAAACTAAAACAAGCAAACTATGCATGCAAAACAGAATCTGTCAAAAACAGAACAGTCTGTGGCAATATGTAGTATAACCATACTTTCCTGTCTACAAAAATTCTGAAAACTTCGGAAAACTTGAAGAATTTTTATATAAACACTGTGAAAAAATTTCAGATCATCATCACGCTCCAGCAAAAAATGAAAATTCTTGTACTGTAGTCAAAAGTTTCTGTTTTGGTTCAGCATCAATTCTACTCATCTTGTGAGTCATCCCAAAGGCTTTACTTGGCACTTTATTGAAGTAAAAGAAACAAAACATGATTACTACAGTAGATTAATCATGTGAACACACAAAAACAGAAAGTAAAAGTGTTGGGTTGTCTCCCAACAAGCGCTTTTCTTTAAAGCCTTTTAGCTAGGCATGATGATTTCAATGATGCTCACATAAGAATAATATTTCAAACATGCAAGGGAGCATCATGAAACACATGACAAGCACATTTAAGTCTAACCCACTTCCTATGCATAGGGATTTTGTGAGCAAACAATTTATGGGAGAAAGAATCAACTAGCATAGGAAGGCAAAACAAGCATAACTTCAAAACTTTGAACACAGAGAGAGGAAACTTGATATTATTGCAATACCTACAAGCATATGTTCCTCTCTCATAATAATTTTCAGTAGCATCATGAAGGAATTCCACAATATAACTATTACATAAATCATTCTGTTCATGATGCACAAGCATAGAATTTTTATTACTACCCACACAAGCAAAATTCTTCTCATTCAAAATAGTGGGAGCAAACTCAACAAAATAACTATCATGAGATATTTGAGTGGCATAATCCAGTTGAAAACTAAAATCATGATGACAAGTTTCATGGTTACTATCACTCTTTATAGCATAGATGTCATCATCATAATCATCATATATAGGAGGCATGCCATCATCATAATAAATTTTGTCATCAAAACTTGGGGGACTAAAAATATCATCTTCATCAAACATAGCATCTCCAAGCTTGTGGCTTTGCATATCATTAGCATCATGGATATTTAGAGAATTCATACTAGCAACATTGCAATCATTCTCATCCTTCAAAGAATTCTCATTAAGTATTTTCATAAATTCTTCCTCTACCAATTGAGCACAATATTCTGAACCATCATTTTCACGAAAGACTTTATAAAGACGAGACAATTGATGCAACCTAAACTCCATTTTTTTGTAGTTTTCTTTTATGAAAACCAAACTAGTGAAAAACAAGAAACTAAAATATTTAATTACAAGATGAAAAGATATACCTTAAAGCACTCACCTCCCCGGCAACGGCGCCAGAAAAGAGCTTGATGTCTACTATGCAACTTTATTCTTGTAGACTTTGTTGGGCCTCCAAGCGTAGAGTTTTGTAGGACAGTAGCAATTTTCCCTCAAGTGGATGACCTAAGGTTTATCAATCCGTGGGAGGTGTAGGATGAAGATAGTCTCTCTCAAACAACCCTGCAATCAAATACAAGAAATCTCTTGTGTCCCCAACACACCCAATACAATGGCAAATTGTATAGGTGCACTAGTTCGGCGAAGAGATGGTGATACAAGTGCAATATGGATGGTAGATATGGGTTTTTGTAATCTGAAAATATAAAAACAGCAAGGTAGCAAGTAACAACAATGAGCACAAACGGTATTGCAATGCTTGAAAACAAGGCCTAGGGTCCGTACTTTCGCTAGTGCAATCTCTCAACAATGCTAATATAATTGGATCACATAACCACCCCTCAATGTGCAACGAAGAATCACTCCAAAGTTCCTATCTAGCGGAGAACAAAAGAAGAAATTGTTTGTAGGGTACGAAACCACCTTAAAGTTATCCTTTCCGATCGATCTATCCAAGAGTTCGTACTAAAATAACACCAAGTTATCCTTTCCAATCGATCTATCTAAGAGTTCGTACTAGAATAACACCATATGATACGCATCAACCAACTCTAATGTCACCTAGATACTCCAATGTCACCACAAGTATCCACGAGTTAATTATACGATACGCATCAAACAATTTCAGATTCATAATACTCAATCCAACACAAAGAACCTCAAAGAGTGCCCCAAGATTTCTATCGCAGAACAAGGCATGAAAACGTGCAATCAACCCCTATGCATAGATCCCCAAGGTCACCGGAATCCGCAAGTTGACGCCATAACATATATCAAGTGAATCGCTTGAATACCCCAATGTCACTATGGGTATCCGCATACAAGACATATATCAAGTGCTCTCAAATCCATAAAAGTATTCAATCTGATAATAAAAAAATCTCAAAGGGAAAACTCAATTCATCACAACAAGATAGAGAGGGGAAAACACCATATGATCCAACTATATTAACAAAGCCTGTGATACATCAAGATCGTGCCATCTCAAGAACACGAGAGAGGGAGATTAAACACATACCTACCGGTACAAACCCTCAGCCCCAAGGTGGATTACTCACACATTATCATGGTGAGAAAGACAGAGTTGTTGATGGAGAGGTGCAGCCCCAAAGAGATGGAGGCGATGGCGGCCACGGCGCCGGCGACGGGCGGCGGCCCCTTGCCTCCCCCTTATTCCTTGGTCTTGGTGCTGCAATGGAGGAGCCTCTCCCCTTCTTGGTGGCTATCAAGGGAGAGGCAAATTCATGGCTTTTGGTGGTTCTCCCGAAATTAGGGTTTTTCTCTCCTTATATGTGCCCTTGTGGTGCTCTATGGCCCTTCGATGGATGGACCCATGATCCAATGGCTCTTGGGCACCTCTAGAACCTCCCTAGGGACTCCTCACAGCCCTCATGAGTCCTCAAAGTTGTGGCTTGGCCGAATACATCAGATATGGTAGGAGTTGGACTCAATCACGTCATCAATTCTCGTAATCCCGTAATCAGATATTTTCCTCCAGTAAAACGGGTCTACAGATCGCATCCGAACTCCGTTTTGGACGAATTTGGAGTCCAGAAGAAATGCTATAAAATTCCCCACACTTTACTAGTTTCAGCGTTTTCCATTTGACGCCGTCTTCGGGGGTCAAACTCACGAGCTCTAAAAACTGTTCGTGGACAGATTTCAGGAAAGTCAGAGTCCTCCTCCAACAAGACTCCTTTTGCGTTTTTTCAACAATTTCCAATTAATTTCTGCACATCAAAGTGTGAAACAAGAACTTGTGCACTTTTGCAACCATTAATAGCTTAGTCCCAATAAATCATAAAACCATAGTAAAAACATAGGCAAATAAGACATGAATAGTTCATAAATTATCGATACGTTGGAGACGTATCACGGCCTTAGTAAAAAGCATTAAGCATGGCAAATTCATAGCAACATCAATCTCAGAACATAGTGGACACTAGGGATCAAGCCCTATCAAACTTAACTCGATTACACGATCAATCGCATCCAATCTCATCCCCGTCCAGCAAGCCTACAAAGGAATTACTCACTCCCGGTGGTGAGCATCATGGCGATGTTGATGTAGTCGGGTTGGTGATGACGACGACGATGAACCCCCCTCTCCGGAGCCCCAAACGGACTCCAGATCAGCCCTCCCGATGAAGAACGGGAGGTGGCGGCGGCTCCGTCTCGTAAAATGCGATGAAATCTTCTCTCTGATTTTTTTTCTCCGAAGATGTGAATTTATAGGAGTGGAATTAGGGTCGGGGGAGCCACGTGGGCCCCACAAGCACCATGGCGTGCCTAGGGGGGTCGACGCGCCTTGTTGCCTTGTGGCTCATAGGCAGCCCCCCTCCGGTGGATCTTCGCTCCAAAATTCATTATTTATTCCAAAAATAATTCACAAAAAGTTTCGTCCAATTCCAGGAACGTTTATTTCTGTACAAAAATAACACCAAGGTAGTTCTGGTGAAAACAACATCAGTCCGGGTTAGTTCCATTCAAATCATGCAAACTAGAGTCCAAAACCAGAGAAAAAGAGTTTGGAAAAGTAGATACGTTGGAGACGTCTCAACAACCGGCAATTCTTCAGTGGGGGCGTGCCAGGACTTTCTTTTTTGTTTTGGGGGCTGACCGAAATGCGTTCGTGTCGTGCAGCCTTCGCCCTTGAGTCGAACGACCACCAGCGCCGGCTAGCCAGTGCCGGCCATCAGTGTGATCTCATGTCTGTAGAGTGCGGCCGACTGCATGAGTAGGCAGACCACCTGTCGGCAGAGAGGAGGCAACTGGAGGCGGCCCACCTGGAGGAGTTGGGCCGGCTGGCGGAGGATCATCGTCATGCGTTGTGGCTAAGGAGGAGATGCTGGATAAGGCTCTCGAGGAGGCACGCTTGTCGAGGGAGGACTACGGCCGCCGGGCCTGCGCGTGGTCGGTGAAGGAGCGGGGCATGTTGCAGGATGTGCACCACATCGGCCAGCTCCTTGCGAGTATGATTTCTCGTCTTGTTTGCTCGTCTTATTTTGTTTGGATTCGGTTTCTTATCTTTATCTACGCATCTTCCCCGCGTAGGGGCCTTCCCCGAGACACAGGGGCCGGCGAAGGTGGCTGTGGAGGCCTATCGGGAGGAGCAGCATACGGAAGGGGTCCACATCAGACCGCTTGCTGGCTGGATAGTGGAGGAGGTCGGCGTCGCCGCCGAGGCTAGACTGAAGACGGTGGGGCGTGTCATGCGCCGGCTCCAGGCCGCCGGCCTGGCGGTGGTTCGCACCCTTGGGCCGAACGCGGTGCAGCCTTGCTCCTTGAGCTGGCTGGCAAGGTGGTTGGAGGCCGTTCATGGTCGGGCCTCCAACCACCTCGCCAGCTGGTTGACGGAGCGGGTCGGCGCAAATCGACGCCTAGGGAGCTTCCGCGGCGCGATCTGGAATGGAAATGGCACTGAGCTTCACGTTGTCCTGGCATCCGAACCTGAACCTGTATCTGCTGGCCACCCGGCGTGCCGGCATGGAGGCGGAGCTGGTGGCGGTCGCCTGTCCCTTGACTACGCGGGCAAGAGACATCGCGTCCTATACTCCGTGGGATGTGTATGTCCTGGAGCGGGCCGCCGATGGTGTAGCAATCCCGAAGGATAACTATGGGCTGACCTTCGACGACCCGGAGGGCAGCGCCAGCGAGACAGACGACGAAGGGACCGGCTCCAGTGCCGATGTGTATGCCGACGCTGAGGCGGAGGAGGACACCAGGGCTACGGCCGACGCGGGACGATCCGGGGCGGATGGTGCCTCCACTAGTTAGAATTTGTTTTTTGTTCCTGCCTTTTGTAAGTCTACAAGTCCACCCACTAGGGGTGTAGTTAATGTAATGAACTTATGGCCATGGGCCCTTTGCTTTTGTGTATACATGCATGCTTTTGCTGATAACTTTGTGTGTCGTCTCATCCATAGTTTTTGCCCCTGGCCCTTTCTTCTCGCACCTTCCCCTTTCCGGCTTCCGTCCCACCAGCTGGGAGCCAGTCTGCGACTGGGACGGAGCGTCGGCTTTGAAGTAGGTGGCGTGACACTTAGGATCTCAAGGCTTGTGTTAGGACGAGCGCGCCAGAGGCCGGCTGGGAGCAGCCATAGGGTGCTGCTGGCAAAAAGAAGAAAACTGACGAAGCCGGGGAGCCCGAGCCGGTCACTCTTCCCTAGACATCTTTCGTGTGGGAGCGCTTTCGACCCTGAACTCTCGCCAGCCGGAAAGCCGGGAGCCGGTCTGCGGCTGAAGCAAGGAGTGGGCCTTGGCGTCGCGCACATTACTAGCTGTCTCGAGAAGGGCTCACGGGACCCAAACGCCGAAGGACAAGGGTAAGGCATAGGAAAAAAGGGGGCTCGATTGAGACAATAAAAGGTAGCCCCCCGAGTGTCCCTCGGGGTACCTGCTGCATTCATTAAAATCAAAAGGTGGGGAGGGGGTACATACATACACTGGCTCAGCTGCAAAACAGGCGGAGGAGCACCGCGTTCCATGGGCACTTCGTCTCCTCGCCAGAGGCGTCCCTCTTGCGCTTCTGCGACTTCTACGCGTCTATGCGATAGTACGCGTTGTTGTGTAGCGCTTTGCTGACGATGAAGGGGCCTTCCTAGGGAAGCCAGCTTGTGCTGGCTGGCTGTTCGAGGACCAGCCGGAGCACTAGGTCGCCCTCGCGGAAAGCGAGGGGTCGGATCTTCTTGCCGTGGTAGCGCCGCAGTTTTTGCTGGTAGATGGCCTACCGGCTCAAGGCCAGCTCATGGGCTTCCTCGAGCAAGTCGACGCCGTCTTCTCGCGCCTCCTTGGCCTCCGCCTCCATGTACGGCATGACACAAGGCGAGTCGAACTCAATGACCATGGGGATGATCGCCTCGGACCTGTACACGAGGAAGAAGGGAGTGAAGCCAGTCGACCGGTTGGGCGTCGTCCTGAGGCTCCACAACAGAGTCGAGAGCTCGTCGATCCAGCAGCTGGCTGAGCGTGCCAGCGGCTCGACGAGCCGAGGCTTAATGTCGGCCAGGATCAGGCCGTTGGCCCTTTTCGCTTGGTCGTTCGACTGGGGGTGGGCCACCGACGCGAGGTCGGATGCCCTAGGCGGAACAGAAGCGATCCAGCGCGCCCTTGGCAAAATTGGTGCCATTGTCGGCGATGATGCTATGGGGGACGCCGTAGCGGACGGTGATGTCCATGATGAATGTGCTGGCCGTCGGGCCGTCTAGCTTCTTGATTGCCCTGGCCTCGATCCATTTGGTGAGTTTGTCAAAGGGCCACCACCAAATGCGACATGCCGCCTTGCACGGTTTTGAATGGCCCCACCATGCTGAGACCCTAGACAGCAAAGGGCCATGAGATGGGGATGATCTGGAGGGCCACGGCCGGCAAGTGGCTTCGACTGCTGAAGCGCTGACAACCCTCGCATTTATCCACCAGGGCGTTGACGTCGGCCAGAGAAGCCGTGGCGGAACGCCTTGGCCACCCTTTGTCCACACTCGCCGTGGTGGATTTCCTTGCGGATTTCGCACCCTTTGTCCACCTCGACACAACGCTAGAAAACGATGATTGCGTTGCACTTGACAAGCTTGCGATTGATGATGGCGTAGGCGGGGGCCCGGTGTTGCACTTGCCGGGCCGTGACCTCGTCGGGTGGGAGTGCGCCGCGTGTGAGGAACGCGAGGATGGGATGGGCCCAGGAAGGCGCCGATATCGTTGTCGGAGCCGGCGCGGGCACGGAGCCGGTAGCCCCCGGGGCCGAGCCGGCAGCCCCCGGGGCCGAGCCGGCAGTCCCCGGGACCACGTCAACCGGAGATGCCTCTCCCACCATCAGGACGACTGTGGGGCTGGGGTCGGCAGCCCCCAGAGCCAAGCTCGTAGCCCCCAAAACTGGGTCGGCGGTCACCAGGGGAGCTAGGGGAGTCCCCGAGCCTGAGGCGACGACCGTCGGGTCAGCCGGAATGAAGGTGGACTCCGACTCGAGGGAAGGCTTGATGGACGGCTTGAGTAGCCACTCAAGGGAGACGCTAGCTAGGATGGCCTGTCGGGTGGAGCCGATCTTGGCCAGTGTGTCGGCCGCCTCGTTGTCCGCTCGGGGGACGTGATGGAACTCACAACCCTCGAAGGAGCCGGTGATCTGCTGGACAAGGAACCGGTAGCTTGCCATGTTGGCATCCCTGGCGTCTCACTCACCAGATACCTGCTGCACCACGAGATCTGAGTCGCCGAAGCAGAGGATGCGTCGGATGCCGATCTCCTTGGCGAACCGGAGGCCGTGAACCGGTAGCATGATGTTTTCATTTTGATGTGATTGCTACGCTAGATCATTGCACATCCCGGTACACCGCCGGAGGCATTCATATAAAGTCATATTTTGATCTAGTATCGAGTTGTAATTCTTGAGTTGTAAGTAAATAAAAGTGTGATGATCATCATTATTAGAGCATTGTTCCATGTCAGGAAAGGATGATGGAAGCTATGATTCCGTCACAAGTTGGGATGAGTCTCCGGACTTTACAAATAAATAAAAGAGGCCAAAGAAGCCCACCAAAAAAAACAAAAAAAGTGAGAGAAAAGAGAGAAGGGGCAATGCTACTATCCTTTACCACACTTGTGCTTCAGAGTAGCACCATGATCTTCATGATAGAGAGTCTCCTATATTGTCACTTTCATATACTAGTGGGAATTTTTCATTATAGAACTTGGCTTGCATATTCCAATGATGGGCTTCCTCAAATTGCCCTAGGTCTTCGTGAGCAAGCAAGTTGGATGCACACCCACTTAGTTTCTTTTGAGCTTTCATACACTTATAGCTCTAGTGCATCTGTTGCATGGCAATCCCTACTCACTCACGTTGATATCTATTGATGGGCATCCCCATAGCCCGTTGATACGCCTAGTTGATGTGAGACTATCTCCTTCTTTTTGTCTTCTCCACAACCACCATATTCTATTCCACCTATAGTGCTATATCCATGGCTCACGCTCATGTATTGCGTGAAAGTTGAAAAGGTTTGAGAATACTAGAGTATGAAACAATTGCTTGGCTAAAACCGGGGTTGTGCATGATTAAATACTTTGTGTGATGAAGATGGAGCATAGCCAGACTATATGATTTTGTAGGGATAACTTTCTTTTAGCCATGATATTTTGAGAAGACATGATTGCTTTATTAGTATGCTTGAAGTATTATTGTCTTAATGTCAAATGATAGACTATTGCTTTGAATCACTTGTGTCTTAATATTCATGCCATGATTAGATTATATGATCAAGATTATGCTAGGTAGCATTCCACATCAAAAATTATCTTTTATATCATTTACCTACTCGAGGACAAGCAGGAATTAAGCTTGGGGATGCTGATACGTCTCCGTCGTATCTATAATTTTTGATTGTTTCATGCCAATATTCTACAACTTTCATATACTTTTGGCAACTTTTTATACTATTTTGGGACTAACATATTGATCCAGTGCCAGTGCCAGTTCCTGTTTGTTGCATGTTTTTTGTTTCGCAGAAAATCCATATCAAACGAAGTCCAAACGGGATAAAAACTTACGGAGATTTTTTTTGGAATATATGTGAATTTTGGGAACGCAGAAACAGAGAGAGAGATCCAATCTCGGAGGGGCTCTCGCCCCTCCGCCGCCATGGAAGCCAAGGACCAGAGGGGAAACCCTCCTCCCATCTAGGGGGAGGCCAAGGAAGAAGAAGAAGGAGGGGGGCTCTCTCCCCCTCTCTCCCGGTGGCACCGGAACGCCGCCGGGGCCATCATCGTGACGACGATCTACACCAACAACTTCGCCGCCGTCATCACCAACTCTCCCCCCCTCTATGCAGTGGTGTAACACCCCTTCTCCCCGCTGTAATCTCTACTTAAACATGGTGCTCAACGCTATATATTATTTCCCAATGATGTATGGCTATCCTATGATGTTTGAGTAGATCCGTTTGGTCCTATGGGTTGATTGATGATCATGATTGGTTTGAGTTGCATGTTTTATTATTGGTGCTGTCCTATGGTGCTCTCCTTGTCGCGCAAGCGTGAGGGATCCTCGCTGTAGGGTGTTGCAATGTGTTCATGATTTGCCTATGGTGGGTTGCTTGAGTGACAGAAGCATAAACCCGAGTAGGTGGGTTGTTGCATATGGGAGTAAAGAGGACTTGATACCTTATAATGCTATGGTTGGGTTTTACCTTAATGATCTTTAGTAGTTGCGGATGCTTGCTAGAGTTCCAATCATAAGTGCATATGATCCAAGTAGAGAAAGTATGTTAGCTTATGCCTCTCCCTCATATAAAATTGCAATAATGATTACCGTTCTAGTTATCGATTGCCTAGGGACAAATAACTTTCTTGTGACAAAAAGCTCTCTACTAAAACTAACTTAGTTGTCTCTTTATCTAAACAGCCCCTAGTTTTTATTTACGTGCTCTTTATTATCTTGCAAACCTATCCCGTTACACCTACAAAGTACTTCTAGTTTCATACTTGTTCTAGGTAAAGCGAACGTTAAGCATGCGTAGAGTTGTATCGGTGGTCTATAGAACTTGAGGGAATATTTGTTCTACCTTTAGCTCCTCGTTGGGTTCGACACTCTTACTTATCGAGAAAGGCTACAATTGATCCCCTATACTTGTGGGTTATCAGGCACCAGCGTTCTTCAGACCGAACGAAATGGTGATGTAGCAGTAGGCCCCGAAAGGGGTGATGAAGGAGGTCTTGAGGCGGTCGGCTGGGTCCAGCTTGATCTGGTGATAGCCAGAGTAGGCGTCCAGGAAGGACAGCAGGTCGCAGCCGGTGGTGGAGTCGATCACCTGGTCGATTCGGGGCAAAGCAGAAGGATCCTTGGGGCACGCCTTGTTCAGGCTAGTGTAGTCGATACACATGCGCCAAGTCTTGTTCTTCTTCAGCACCAGGACCGGGTTGGCCAACCAGTCCAGGTGGAAAACTTCCATGATGAAGCCGGCTACGAGCATCCGGGCAATTTCTTCACCTATGGTTCGCCGCTTCTCCTCGGAGAAACGGCGGAGCGGTTGCTTGACCGACTTCGCATCCGGCTGCACATGGAGTTTGTGCTCAGCGTACTTCCTCGGCACACCCAACATGTCCTTTGGAGACCATGCAAAGATGTCTTGATTCTCATGGAGGAAGCCAACGAGCTCGCGCGCCTTCCTATTTGCTGCTGAGGTTGGTGCCGATGGTGACGCATTGCTTGGGGTTGGCCGGGTCGAGCAGCACTTGCTTAATGTCCTTGGACTGCGTGAACGCCGCCTTGTTGGCCGACTGGTAGGGCGGAGCCAGCATGACCGGCTGCGAGACGGCTTGGGCCACTCGTTGGTCGAGCTGGCTCCTTTCCTCAGCGATGACCAAGGATTCGGTGTGCCAGCTGCCGGTTTGGGCGCACTCGATGGATTTCTTGTAATCACTATCGATGGTGATGATGCCCATAAGACCTGACATCTTCATCTTGAGGTAGGCGTAGTGGGGGATCACCATGAATTTGGCCACGGGTCGGCCCAACAACGCATGGTAGGGGCTGCTCAGGTCCACCACCTCGAACCAGACCGGCTCGCGTGGGAAGTAGCTATTGGTGCCGAAGAGGACGTCGAGCCGGATCTTGCCAATGCGGGAGCAAGATTGCCCCGACACAATGCCGTGGAAAACCATCCAGGTCGGCTGAAGGTGGCTCTCCTTGAGACCTAGCTTGAGCAGGGTGTCATGGTAGAGAATGTTGATGTTGTTGTTGCCATCAACAAGCACCCATGAGAACCGGCTGGTGAGCTTCTCGGAAGCGAAGCTGGGTTCGAGGACGAGGGCGTAGCTGCCAGGGTTCGGCATCACAACCGGGTGGTCCTCCCAGCTCCAGGTAATCGGCCTTTCAGACCAATACATGAACTGGGGAACCGAGGGGACTGTAGCATTCACCTCATGCCGACACTTGCGGTGGCTGTGCATGCCGTCATCCTCGCTAGTGAAGATGACGTATGCCCTGTCCTGGTCGGGGAAGCGATCCATGAGGTGGTCGTCGGCCGGAGTCGGAGCCGGGGACGGGGCTCGCGGAGCCGGGGGAGGAGGTGCTGGAAGGCCCTCGCCCCTGGACAATCGCTGGGAGATGCTGCATTGTCGGAGCGTGTGCATGGCCGGCTTCGCGCCGCTGTGCATCTTGCACGGTGCATCGAGCATCTGCTGAAAGATGAGCTTGGGTTGCCAGGCGGCCTTGCCGGTTCGCTGTCGCTGGCTACCAGCCTGGGCAGCCGGCTTCTCTTGCTCGACGGTGGCCACCTGCCGGCTGCCGTGACGGGGTTCCGACTGGTCGGCCTTCGTTAAGAACCAAGGTTTATTGAACCAATAGGAGTAACACGCAACCACCGTCTTCAGCGACTGCACACAAAAGAGCGAACACTTGCACCCAACGCGGGCAATAGGGTTGTCAATCCCCTTGGACTCGTTATTTGCAAGCACGTGAAACAAATAGATAGTAGTGGATAATTGCAAAATAAAATGAAAGATAATAAAGGCAGCGAGGTATTGAAAGCTTTTTGCAAATTATAAGTGAGAAGATCCGGGGGTCGTAGTGTTCTCTAGTGGCATCTCTGATGTAGGAAACAAACGATGGGTAAACAAATTACTGTTGGGCAATTGATAGAAAAGAGAATAATTATGTTTATATTCACGGCAATGATCATGTGTATATAGGCAACATGTCCATAAACAAATAGGGCGACTCCAGCCTGCACCTATTACTATTACTCTACTCATCGACCGCTATCCAGCATGCATCTAGACTATTAAGTAAAATAGAGTAATGCTTGGAGAAAGATGACATGATGTAGACAAAGTAAACTCAATCAATATGAATGAACCACATCGTTTTATCCTTAGTATCAACAACACAAAGACGTATCTTGTCCCCTTCTGTCACTGGGATATAGAAACCCGTCAGGTTGGACCTACCACAACGCACCCCTCACTAAAGAAAGATCAATCTACTTGGCCAAAGCAAATCAATAGATCAGACAGATTTACGAAGCCATAATGATTATGCAATAAGAATCAATTTAAGAACTCAGAGAAGACTCCAATATTTTATCATGAATAATCTGAACATAAACCCACAATTCATCGGATCCCAACAAACACACCGCACAAAGGCATTACATCGGATAGATCAAAGCGAAGATGCGATGATCATTGTACTGAAGATCAAGAAAGAGAGAGAGATAGCCATCTAGATACTAACTAGGGACCCGTAGGTTTGTGGTGAACTACTCACACATCACCATGGAGGCAGCGAGGTTGATGAAGACGAACTCCGTGATGGATTCCCCCTCCGGCAGAGTACTGGAGAAGGCCTCCAGATGGGATCACGGTAGAACAGAGGCTTGCGGTGGCGGAAAAAGGGTTTAGGGAGATCTCCTGGGTTTTTTGGAATATATGAGAATTTATAGGCCAGAGAGGGACGTCGGGAGGCGGCTGAGGGAGTCAGTACCCATCAGTGCGCGCCCTCTTGGGTACTGGGCCCCTTGTGTGGCCCCTGGTCATCTTCCGAAGCTTCCAGGTCTTTATTTGGTCTAGAAAAGATCATTAGAAAGTTCCGGGTCGATTGGACTTCGTTTGGTATAGTAAACCTGACAAGCCAAAAACATGCAGAAAACAGGAACTGGCACTTGGCACTAGATTAATAGGTTGGTGATAAAAAATAATATAAATTGGTAAATAAGTACCCGAAAAATATCCTAGAATGATAATAATATAGCATGAAACAATAAAAAATTATAGATACGTTGGAGACGTATCAGCATCCCCAAGCTTAATTCCTGCTTATCCTCGAGTAGGTAAATGATAAAAACAGAATTTTTGATGTGACATGCTATCCAATATGTAATCTTTTGCATGTATGCTCATTGAGAAACGATGAATTAACAAACATCAACATAGTAATATTTATAAGCACAAGAAACACAATCATCAATTTTTCAGAGTATGCGATCCTCAAATAATGTTTACCCCCATTTATTTTGTCATACTAGAAAGGCATGGCTCCGTCCTCACCACATTAGTACAAATGTTAAGCACCACAGTGTCCAAGTCAGGCAATTGGATCGTAGTTTTTCAAAGCGCATCAACTCTTTATTCTTCACGCAATACATGAGCGCGAACCATGGACATAGCATAAGGTGGAATAGAATATGGTGGTAGATATCAAAGGGGTAAAAAGTGGAGAGGAAAGTCTTGCATCAACTAGGCATATCAACAGGCTATGGATATGCCCATCGATAGGTATCAATGCGAGGAGTAGGGATTGCCATGCAATCATGATGCACTAGAGCTATAAGTGTATGAAAGCTCAACTGAAGCTAAGTGGGTGTGCATCCAACTTGCTTGCTGATGAAGACCTCGGGCTTTTGAGGACGCCCGTCATCGGAATATACAAGCCAAGTTCTAATAGTCAAACATTCCCACTAGCATATGAAAGTGAAGAAGCATGAGATTCTCTATATGAAGAACATGGTGACACTTTGAGGCACAAGTGTGGTAAAGGATAGTAGCAAAGTCCCTTATCTCATTTTCTCTCATTTTTTTTGAATGGTGGGCTCATCCGGCCTCCCCCATTATTTATTTCCTCACTGGGACAATGCTCTAATAATGGTCATCACACTTTTATTTACTTACAACTCGGTATTTCAACTTGATATGAAGAACTATGAAGCAATATGACTCAATATGAATGCCTCTGGCAGTGTACCAGGATGTGCAATGATCTAGCATGACATGTATCAAAAATATGATGAACAGTGGCTTTGCCACAAATACTATGTCAGCTCTATATGATCATGCAAAGCAATATGTAGATGAATGAACTAGTCATATGATATGATGATGGAAGTTGCATGACATTATATCTCGGAATGGCTATGGAAATGCCATAATAGGTAGGTATTGTGGATGTATTGAGGAAGATAATAGGAGGTTGATGTGTGACAGAGTGTATCATCTCACGGGGTTTGGATGCACCGGCTAGGTTCGCACCGATCCTCGAGATGAGAATGGGCGATGCACGGTACAGAAGAGGCTAGCAAAATATGAGAAGGTGAGATAGTGTATGTCCATGGATTCACATTAGTCATAAAGAACTCACATACTTATTGCAAACTTTTATTAGTCTTATCATGAATCAAAGCACTAATCGCATGCCCCTAGGGAGGAGGTTGTGATGAGTTAACCATCGCGCGCCTCTGACCTGAAACAACACTAGGATTTCAACACGGAAAAAATGCTCACACATCCTCACCATGCCTTTTACCAATACTTAGACAAATGGAAAGTTAACACCTTTTAATACCGATGCTCCTACGAACCGACAACCATGTACTCATACCCTTTTCACATTACCACATTAATATCATTAACTCAAAACTTCTCTTTTAAGTGATACATGAAGGTTTTGATCATCACTCATTGAATACCTATTAATTTTTGGACTAATTCTACAACCCATGCAATTATCATCGCTGTTTATAACTCTCAAACAAATGTAAGTGATGAACGGGAGTGCAATTATTTCTATAAAATCTACATGCCGCCGTGTTCAAAAAGATATAAGTGAAGTACTAGAGCAACTGCCTAGCTCAAAAGATATAAGTTAAGCACAAAGATTATTGTAACAAATCATGGTAAAAATGTGTCTCTCTCAAATAGGTGTGTCCATCAAACAATGATTGTGGCAAACTAAAACAAAAACAAGCAAAAACAAACGACGCTCCAAGCAAAACTCATATCATGTGATGAATAAAAATATAGCTCCAAGTGACATACCGATGATTTGGAACGAAAGAGGGGATGCCTTCCCGGGGCAGCCCCAAGCTTAGATGCTTGAGTTTCCTAGAATATTGCCTTGGGGTGCCTTGGGCATCCCCAATCTTAGGCTCTTGCTTCTCCTTATTCTTCGTCATCGTGATAACACCCAAAACATGAAAACTTCAATCACACAACACTTATCAAAACTTCATGAGATCCGTTAGTACAAGCAACATATCAAATACTTTAGGTACTGTTATAAATTGATTCATATTTCATTATTGAATAACAGTAACTGTATTCTAACTTGTCCATGGCTTATACACCCCGATACAACCCATAGCATCATCAAAACAAGCAAACTATGCAAGCAAAAACAGAATCTGTCTAAAACAGAACAGTCTGTATAAATCTGTAGACACGTATACTTATGTAACTCTAAAACTTACAAAAAATTAGGACAGCCTGAAGAATTTGTTTAGCAACACTGTGTAAAAATTTCAGATCATTATCACGCTCCAGTAAAACATGAAACTTCCTGTGCTAGAGTCAAGAGTTTCTGTTTTGTTTTAGCATTGATTCTACTCATCTTGTGAGTCATCCCAAAGGCTTTACTTGGCACAAACGCTAACTAAAACAAAAAAAACATAATCATTACAGAGGCAATAATCATGCAATCACACCAAGACAAAAAATATTGGGTTGTCTCCCAACAAGCTCTTTCTTTATAGCCATTAAGATAGGCTTGCAATTTTAATGATGCTCACATAAAAGATAAGAATTGAAGCACAAAGGGAGCATCATATTGCATGTGACAAACTCATTTAAGTCTAACATACTTCCTATGCATAGGCATTTTGTAGGAAAAAAATTCTCAAGACAAGTGAAATCTAGCATATGCAAATAGGAAGAGTGAAGCATTAATAATTTCAACACAAAGAGAGATAATTGAGTAACATGCAAATTCCTATAACCATATTTGCCTCTCTCATAACAATTACATGTAGGATCATAATAATTTCAGGGTTCTCAAAGCAACAAGTAAAATCATAATTTTCACACTGATTCAAAGCATAGCACTTCAAACCATTTATTTGATGCCACAAATTCTTCCCTTTTGAGACAACCTGTGACGCACAAAATAAGCATGCTCATCAAATGATTTTCCCTCAACTAAGCTAGTTGGGTTTTCAGCATGAGCATGAATGGATAAAAGATGATCCAAGTAGAAAATTTAAGTGGATCCATTTATCTTTATTTTTACCTTTTACCTTCTGTTTGAGTCTGATAAAGATAAAGGTAACATAGCTAGGCAAGCAAGCAAATAGAAATATTTTTGATTTTTTGATTTTTTTAAACAAGCAAAATATAACATCAAATAAAAAGTAGAACAAGTGAATGATAATTTGTGCAAAGTTAGTTGATAGTAGATTGGTGATACTCCCCAGCAACGGCGCCAGAATCCTTCCTGATGTCTGTGATCTGCGTTGGGTTTTCCATGAAGAGGAACGGGTTATTGCAGCACAAATGAGTAAGTATTTCCCCTAGTTAAGAACCAAGGTTTATCGAACCAATAGGAGTAACACACAACCACCATCTTCAGCGACTGCACACAAAAGAGCAAACACTTGCACCTAACGCGGGCAAGAGGATTCTCAATCCCCTTGGACTTGTGATTTGCAAGC
Source organism: Elymus sibiricus (assembly GCA_039707655.1). NCBI lineage: Eukaryota > Viridiplantae > Streptophyta > Magnoliopsida > Poales > Poaceae > Elymus > Elymus sibiricus. The sequence continues at coordinate 124,945,223 of CM077667.1, read as the reverse complement.
AAGTGAAACAAGTAGATAGTAGTGGATAATTGCAAAATAAAATGATAGATAATAAAGGCAGCGAGGTATTGAAAGCTTGTTGTAAATTATAAGTGAGAAGACCAGTGGGCCGTAGTGTTCTCTAGTGGCATCTCTCATGTAGGAAACATACGGTGCGTCAACAAATTACTGTTGTGCAATTGATAAAAAAGCAAATAATTATGTTCATATTCACGGCAATGATCATGTTTATATAGGCATCACGTCCATAAACAAATAGGCCGACTCCTTCCTGCACCTATTACTATTACTCCACTTATCGACCACTATCCCGCATGCATCTAGAGTATTAAGTAAAACAGAGTAATGCTTGTAGAAAGATGACATGATGTAGACAAAATAAACTCAATCAATATGAATGAACCCCGTCGTTTTATCCTTAGTAGCAAAAACACAAAGACGTATATTGTCCCCTTCTGTCACTGGGATATAGAAACCCGTCAGGTTGAACCTACCACAACACACCCGTCTCACGAAAGAAAGATCAATCTACTTGGCCAAAGCAAATCAATAGATCAGAGATATTTATGAAGCTATAATGATCATGCAATAAGAATCAATTGAAGAACTCAGAGAAGACTCCAATATTTTATCATGAATAATATGAAGATAAACCCCCAATTCATCGGATCCCAACAAACACACCGCACAAAGGCATTACATCAGATAGATCAAACCGAAGATGGGATGATCACTGTATTGAAGATCAAGAGAGAGAGAGAGAGATAGCCATCTATATACCAACTAAAGACCCGTAGGTCTGTGGTGAACTACTCACACATCACCATGGAGGTAGCGAGGTTGATGAAGACGGCCTCCGTGATGGATTCCCCCTCCGGCAGAGTACCGGAGAAGGCCTACAGATGGGATCATGGCGGAACAGAGACTTGCGGCGGCAGAAAAAGGGTTTTGGGAGCTCTCCTGGGGGTTTTAGAATATATGACAATTTAGAGGCTAAAGAGGGACGTCGGGAGGCGGCCGAGGGAGTCAGTACCCATCAGGGCGCGCCCTAGGGCCTGGCCGTGCCCTGTTGAGTACTGGGCCCCTCGTGTGTCCCCTAGTCATCTTCAGAAGCTTTCATGTCTTTATTTGGTCCAAAAAAAATCATAAAAAAGTTTCGGGTCGATTGGAGTTCGTTTGGTACAGTAAACCTGACAAGCCAAAAACATGTAGAACACAGGAACTGGCACTTGGCACTGGGTCAATAGGTTAGTGCTCAAAAATAATATAAATTGGTAAATAAGTACCCAAAAAGTATCCTAGAATGATAATATTATAGCATGGAACAATAAAAAATTATAGATACGTTGGAGACGTAACAGCCCGATCGGGCCTTCCTCCTCGAGGAGGCGGGATTCGACTAGCCGGTCGAGGCTCCGTCGGGCATCGTTCTTGTCTTGGGGTATGCGGGGTCGCAGCCGGGTGGTGAGCTCAGGGCGCATAGCCGGCCCGGGCGAAGGGGCCCGGTCTCGATGCGGAGGCGGTGCACGTGCATAGCCGACTGCGGTCGTCCTCCTGGCCGTTGTTCCGCTGGCTAGTGATAGCCGACTGCTCGTTGCGATGCCGGGGGCGACCATCGCGACACCGGCCAGCCCGACGTCCAGAGCCGGGCAGAGAGGACGCCTGCTGCGTGTGCCAGGACCAGGGCCCCGGAGGTGGGGGGACTCAGATCTGGCCAGGGCCGGCTCGACTTGGGTTTGAAGCGTATTGGCGGCGGTGACGAGGTCGCGGACGCGCTGCACTTGCTGCTCACGCTCCTCGCCCTTGAGGGTTGCGAGGTCAGCAATGGCCGCCTTGGCGGATTTGATGTTAGTCGTCGGGGTGTCGTAGGTGGACAAGTTGCCGCCGAGGAGGTCCGCAACCATGCGGCCGCGTTGTCGCACCTCGTCACGCCGGTCGGGCTCGATGCCAGCCGGGGTGAAGCTATAGACGGTGTTGTATTCACGTTGCGCGGACTCCATCCGGCGTCGCGTGGCGGCGATCGTAGTGGCCTCCGCGAACAGCTGTTTGCGGGCCTCCCAAGCTCGGCCGTGGCGACAGCTGGGTCAGCGGCAGGCGCGATGGGGGTGCGTAGGCCCAGCAAGGTGGCATGCATGGGGTCGGGCGTGCCGGCACGGGCCGCAGCCGCGACCGCCATAGCCGCGTCCCTACCGCGTGTTGAGCTGGTGCTGGACCCGGTGGTTAGCACTTCGACGTGGACGTAGGGGTCGTCGTTGTCGGCAGGAGCGCCGTTGACAGCAGATGGCAGCGGGTTGGAGAAGTCGAGCACCTCGCTGGGGTACTCGACAGAAGCGGCCGCGACACTGATGCATAGCTCGCCGAAGCTGGCGCAAAGGTCATCAATGTTGCCGGGGGTCACGCCACCAGCGGATGGCAGCAGGTGAGAGACGGTGAGCACCTCGCCCGGGTACTCGCCGGGCATAAGCGCGTTGCCGGCGTGTGTCTCACCGAGAGGGACGATGGTGCCGCCTGCGGAGCAGGTGGAGCCGGCGCCACACGTTGCGCCGTCTCCCGCGGAAACGGACGCCGTGGGTGTGCAGAGTAGCCCATCCGCGATCCGCTCATCGGAGTCGGTGGAGGGTCTCGCCCGGAGCATGTCTTCGACCAACGCCGCAGACGGCCCCACGGTGGGCGCCAACTGTCGAGGTTTCGTCACAGTAGATGTGATGGGGTGGCTTATCGAGTGTGGTTGGGGCCAAAGTGCATCGATGGCTCTGGAAACGATATTGGGGACAAGCAGTGCGCGACACACGATGTACCCAGGTTCGGGGCCCTCCATGCGAGGTAACACCCCTAGTCCTGCCGGATCTAGTAAATGGTGGGTAGGCAATACAATGGTGCTCCTTGAGCTGTTGGTTGGAGGAGGAAGAAGGGGCTGATTCGCCATCTCTCTGCCTCTCCTATGTGCGTGTGATCGAATGAGGAGAGAAGAACCGAAGCCCGCTGCATGGGGGGCTACTGGGTGGTTTATAGGCCACCCCCCCCCGGCTTACAACATGCACGGATAATTGGGGTGGGCTCCGGCTGGCAGCCTCTCTAGCCGGCCATGGGGCCCGGCGATGGTGCGGTCTCGTCGGCTGCAGGGTCCAATCGAAGTGGGGGGCCGTCTCGCCTGCTCACATTCGGTCGCGGTCAGCGGTACGACCGCCTCTGCTGTAGCCACACGTCTGGGGCATCATGGAGTGGTTGGCACTAAGCAGCCACAGTGCCGCCTCGCATGGTCACAGTTGGTCGCGGTCAGCGGTACGGCTGCCTCCAACGTAGCCACGCATCTGGGGCGTCATGCAGTGGTTGGCACTGTCCAGCCATAGTGTCGCCTCGCCTGGTCACAGTCGGCCGTGGTCAGCAGTACAGCCGCCTCCCCTGTAGCCACGCATGCGGTGGTCAGCGTTAGAGCCGCTTCCCCTGTAGCCGCGTGTGCCCTGGTCAGTGGTACTGGGGTCACTATCGCCATGCCTCACCGGCGTGGTGAGGTCTTGTCGTACGGAGCGATGGGACGGGCACTATCCCACAGGCTGGCGGATCGCCCAGGAGCCGGCCCACGAGGGGCGTGTGCCGAGCCGGACCGTGTCGTAGGAGCCGGCCGGGGCGAGCCAGTTGTGAGGGGCACGACCAACCCCGATGGTTTGAAGAAGGTACTAGCGTCCTTGAACCTACCCGGGGGTCATCGCCCATCAAAAACATATAAAAATACTTGATGTTGTTTATGAACTAATCCTTACAATTAACAAGTGCAGGGGGATTGACAACCCCCTTGCCCGCGTTGGGTGGAAGCATTTGCTTTTGTGTGTGCAGGTACCGTCGACCGTTTGTTTGTGTGGTTTCCTATTGGTTCGATAAACCTTGGTTCTTAACTGAGGGAAATACTTTTCGCTACTTTACTACATCACCCTTCCTCTTCGGAGACCATCACAAGTAGAAGTGTGCAGCCACGTCGTTTCTGGCTTCGGCCTTTCACGACGAGGTCGGTTCACTGTCAGCGTCCTCGTAGTCGAACAACAACGGTAGTTCCACCTTGTCGACGTTGCCTTCCATGATCGTTTCATAGAGGAAACAATGTTCTGGTGCGTGGTCAACATGGCAACTGTCGCAGACCATAGCCACGAACTATACATTTTTTTGGAGTTGTTGATGAAGCCCTTGCTGATATGTAGCCTAGTGTTCCTTAATCCGAATCGGATAAATATGTTGAGGCCAGACGGGGAGGTCGCTTAGGAACAAACCTCGTCCCATTCTTCGTGCCTAACAGGTGGTTAGCACAACGGGAGATCGCCGCGATCGTTGGTGATGAAAGCGACATTGCCGACATAGATAGTCCGTGCGAGGCGATCCGGTGGGTTGTTGTCGACCCGGCCTACCCCGTTGAAAGGATCGATATGGTTGACTACAGGGGGGGTGAATAGGCAACTACCATTTTTAACTTATCTTTAGAAAATTAGGTTTAGCAACAAATACGTTGTCTAGATATGCAACTAGGTGAGCAACCTATATTATAGTAACAACAATAATAACACAAGCAAGAAAAGGATACAATATAAGTAAAGCTTGCTCAAGGTAAAGGTAAGAAGTAACCACAAGTGGAACCGATGGAGACGAGGATGTGTTACCGGAGTTCCTTCCCTTTGAGGGGAAGTACGTCTCCGTTAGAGCGGTGTGGAGGCACAATGCTCCCCAAGATGCCACTAAGGCCATCGTATTCTCCTCACGCCCTCACACAATGCGAGATGTTGTGATTCCACTATGGTGCTCTTGAAGGCGGCGACCGGACCTTTACAAACAAGGTTGGGGCAATCTCCACAACTTAATGGGAGGCTCCCAACACCACTACGAAGCTTTACCATTATGGAATATGGCGTAGAGGTGAGCTCTTCCGTCTAGGGTGCTCAAACACCCAAGAGTAACAAGAAACGCAGGGGCTTACTGGGGGGGTCAAACTTCTCTGGCTGGAAGAGTAGATCAAGGCCTTCTCCTCCAAACCCTAGAGCATCAACAAGAATCGATGGCTAGGGAGAGAGATCGGGCAAGACTGAGCTTAGGAGCAACAATGGAGCTTTTGGGGGAAAAGAGGTGAGTCCACTAGGAGAAGAAGACCCACTTATATAGTGGAAGAAAATCTGACCGTTTTCTACCCACAAGTCGTGCATAAGCGGTAGTACCGCTCGGGGGAGCGGTACTTCCGCTTGCATGAAATTACTGGGCTTCATAGGTAGTTGACAATAGTCAGGGAGGCGATAGTTCTGTCGGAGCGGTACTACCGCTCCCGCCAGCGGAACTTACGCTTAGCATTGTAGGAAGCCCAGACTTAGCAGTAGAAGAGGAGGGCAGTACGGCAGTACCGCTCAGAGCGGTACTTCCGCTAGTTACTGCCGCTCAAAAACTGCTCGAGTGCCGAAGACATCAGAGAGCATAAAATAAGTGAAAGTGGGGCCGTAAGTGGAGGGCAGCAGTACCACCAGAGCGGTACTACCGCTCCGCTCCCAGCGGTACATCGGCTAATAAAGGGCAAGACTGCCCGAGGACACCAAAAGGAAAATATAAGCGGAGGTAGCACAGGTACCGCAGGACGGCAGTACCGCTGGAGCGGTACTACCGCTCTGTGGGGCAGTACTTCCGCTTATATGTCACTTAGGGGCCAAGGGGGCAGGATGCAACTCCATTGTGCCGGGAAAGAGAATGGGGTGCAAGTGTGTACGTGATAGTTCCTCCCAACCTTCCCAAATGCGGATCCCCTCATGATAGTACGGATTTTCCTACGAATCAAGTCCACCAACACTCCGTCTTCACTTTTAACAATTGAGGGGATGAAAACCGTCTCGTGCCACCTGATAATCTCTGAAAGCTTAATGCACATGATTAGTCCGCAAGGGCATTGTCATCAACCACCAAAACTACTTGGGGAAAATTATGCTCTTACAATCTCCCTCTTTTTGGTGGGTTGATGACAACACGGGATTTGCCAATTTAAGATAAGCCGTAAGACTTAGGCAAACCCACCATCTACAAAATATAGATTGGCTCCCCCTAGATGTGTGCTCTATTTGAATATGCTTTTGGAGTGCAAAGAGCACACACTAGGATCAACACTCCCCCTATATTTTATAGACACGACCATATACTTGCACATGCAGAATATGTGTTATAAGCAACTAAGCAAGCATAGGAAACATAATCTCACATAATAACTAATGTAGACATAACAGGGTAGGAGAGATAGCATATGTCTTACACCATACTTTAGTACTCATAAGTCCAGACAACATAAACCAAATCAAGCAAACAGACGAGTTCACGAGAGAGAAAGTACACAGATAATATAAAAACACTCGTGACTCGACAAATCCAGCAAATCTCTAAACACTCTCCCCCCTTTGGCATCGAGACACCAAAAGGGGCACAGAGGACTAAAGCGAGTCAAAGTGATGGTATGCTCATGGCAGGTATCGATCCTGATGCTCATCATCATCCTCCTCATCAGCATCCTCCTCCTCTGACTCAGCCCAAGGACAGTGCTTTGTGACCCACACTTCTTCATCAGTGATCTAGTCCTATGAGCCGACGTGAACATCCATATCAATCTTCCTCGTGATCATCTTATCACGGCTGCGAACCTTCTTGGCCTCCACATGAGCCTTGTACTGTCCCTAATCTAGAAGCAGAGAAGATTATTCATCTTTGTTTTGAGATTGGCAGCCCAAGACGGAACTGTCTTAGATGGGGGAGCATAAGTGTCATCTGTGTAGTCAGGCTCTGGCTCATCATTAGAGTCGGTGGGTGCAAACTCGGGAACAGAAGGCTTAAGAATACCGTGGTTCACCATGTGTTCAGTCACCAGAGGCTCACCAAGCAATGACGCAGACCAAGTATCCTCAATAAGCTTAAAGAGATAAGGGCCATAGATAGGCACCTAACCGTTGAACGAAGCTCCCTCAACATGATGCGGGAAACATCCAGAGTCGAGTCTCTGCCTCTCTCCTTCATGCACATCAACAACAGATTCACAAGATAAGAGTGAACCGAATCCTTGTTCCCAACGCGAGGAAACAGAGTGTTGCGAAAGATACGATGCATAATATCCAGAAATGGAATGAGCTCAGTGCGTGTGCCCTTGGTAGTCTTCACCACCCTGGAATAGCGAATAAGCTTGGACTTTTGAATGGCCGCAACTTCAGTGTGTGGCCTTAGACCAACAGGCTCATCTAGCCCTGAATCAGCATAGCCCAAAGAGTTCATGAAGGTCTTCCAGTCAGAGTTTAATATTCTGCCACCAGTCATCCATGTCAAGTGCCTTGCTTCATCATTGTGAAAATGAACGGTGGCATAGAACTGAGCCATAATCTCGCAGTCAAAATCCTTGTTGAAACCTATTATGGGAAGCAGACCCCACTGCTGGCAGAGAGCACGAGCTTCAGCGAAGTACTTAGAGTGAGGATTGTGGCTCATGTGCTCCGTGTCGACGGATTTGACATCAGGCACATAGAGGTTCGCCTTGTTCTTCAGGACCCCAACATATATGAGAGATTGCTTCTTGGTCCAGAAGGGACGACCAACCAGTGCTTCGTCCTAAGGATGGCGATATGGGTTGCGCTGACGGAACTCAGCAAACTCCTTGGCAGGCATGTCCAGAGGAGGGGTGGCAGCCTTCTTCTTGCTGACAGTCCGCTTCACATGTTGCTGTTGAGGTTGAGCACTAGAACCAGCTCCGGCATCTTCACACGTGCGGAACCGCTTGGAACCACCAGACCGTCCAGGATTCATCCGACGAGCAGGAGCGGAGCTACCATCACCCGGAACTCAGAAAGAACGAATGAAAAGAGACAAACAAATGTAAACAAATTGCATAAGTCAAAGAAAAAAGAACAGAAAGGATAGGAGATGAATCACCGAAAATGGGGGTTTTGGTGCACGAGCGGTAGTACCGTGCTGCAGGAGCGGTACTTCCGCCAGAGCGGTAGTACCGGTCATGCATCAGCGTTAGTACAGCCCGGGCGGCGAAAAACTTCCACGGCACGGGAACGGTAGTACCGGTGACGTATAACCCAACAATTACAGTGACCATATACTATATTCCTATCTAGCCGTCATTTCACGTCCTACTCATGCCTAGATTTCGCGAAATAGCAAGGAGACCTCATGCATTTCCCTAGAAACAAGATTCAAAAACTAAAGCCAAAGAGAAGACAAACGAGGGCAATACCGGTGTCCATGGCACGAGGAAGAGAAGGGGATAAATCCCACCGGACGGAAATGCGAAGGACGACACGAAATGGGAGATCCGGAACCGGCCTCCGTGGGAGTTTTGGTCGCCTGAGAGAGAGAACTTGAAGGGGGGAAGAGTGAATGGGTATGGGGGGAGTTAGAACCCCCCTGCCCACCACTTGAACCATCCAGGAGTTCCCGAAGAGGTAGTGCCGCGGGCTGGAGCGGTAGTACCGCTGGAGCGGTAGTACCGTCTAGCCCGAGCGGTAGTACCGCTTCCAACCAAAAACAGCCCCCAAAGCAAAGAAGAACAGAAAAATAGGACTTATGCGGGTTTATGAGTCTGAGAAAATGATGAAACTCGAGGGGAAGACACTCAAACACATCAAACGAGAGGGGACACTCCAAGTTTTAAAGAGTCCAAACACGAAGAAAAACAATCTTAGAGTCACACATCAAACGAGAGGGGACACTCCAAGTTTTAAAGAGTCCAAATACGGAGCCACCTATGTTTGAGTCACTTGGTATGGCACCGCGAAGATTTTAGCCTTGGGCCCATGACCAAAACTCGTCTTTGAAGAACAGGAACCATAAAAAATGGCTAATGTGAAAGCTTTTATGCATAATAAGGGGAGGAATATATCATTGCGGGAACTACACTCCCCCTATGTCCATGCCTACGTCTAAACAAGACATAATGAAGAGTGTGGTGGGGTGTGCAATAAGGCAAGCCACATTGCTCGAATCAATGATATTTAGCTCATGCCTTAACTCGCAAAATCTTCCTTCATCCAATGGCTTTGTGAATATATCTGCAAGCTGCTCATTAGTATTGAGATGAATAGGATCAATCTCTCCACGCTTGATATGATCCTGGATGAAGTGATGACGTATCTCAATGTGATTCGTCTTGCAATGTTGAACCAGGTTGTTGGACATCCTGATCGCACTCCCATTGTCACAGTAGAGGGGCACTTTGTCACAATTGACACCGTAATCCTTTAAAGTTTGCCTCATCCAGAGAAAGTGAGTACAACAACTTGAAGCATCTACATACTCGGCCTTGGTGGACGAGAGACAAACACGGTTTTGTTTCTTCAAAGACCAACTTACCAAAGAGCGACCAAGGAATTGGCAACCTCCGGAAGTTGACTTCTTCTCCGCACGGTCTCCCGCCCAATCCGAGTCCGAATATCCTATGAGATCAAATGAAGCACCTTTCGGGTACCATAAGCCAAAGTTTGGGGTATGAGCCAAATATCGAAAGATTCGCTTGACAGCCACATAGTGACTCTCCTTAGGTGCGGATTGAAATCGTGCAAGAATTTCCACACTCAAAATGATATCCGGCCTAGATGCACAAAGATAAAGCAGGGATCCAATCATGGAGCGATATACCTTTTGATCCATGGCTTTACCATTGGGACCACTGTCAAGTTGGCATTTGAGCGGCATGGGAGTGTTGGCCTTGGCCGTCTTGAGATCATCCAACTTGAATCTCTTGAGCATGTCTTGAGTGTATTTAGCTTGGTTGATGAAGGTTCCTTGATTTCGTTGCTTGACTTCGAATATAAGGAAGAACTTCAACTCTCCCATCATGGACATCTCAAACTATTTAGTCATTAGTGCGGCAAACTCATCATTGAAAACTTTCACTACAGGAATCAGCTTCTTTGCCGTCCGCCATAGCAGACGGCAAAGGACCATACCACGGACAGCAAACCTATTTGCCGTTAGCTGACTGACGGCCCCACTTTCGATGCTGAAAGTAACGGTAATGAGGTCCTTTGCCGTCTGCAAACCTGCCGCGAACGGCAAAGGCCTTTGTCGTCCGCTTTGTTGGGCAAGCGGACGGGAAAGCTCCTGGATGGCAACGTACAGCTGTTAACCCCGTTAGGTGGCTAACGGCCGACTTTGTCGTCCGCTGGCTGACGGCAAACCAATAGGTGCCTTTGTCGTCTGCTCGTTGACGTCAGTAGTCCTACGGCTGCACGTCACCCCCTGCTTCTTTGCCGTCTGCCCCTGTTCTTCTTTGCCGTCTGCCAGGTCTGTCTTTGTCGTCTACCTGTTGCCGCAGCGGACGGCAAAGTGACCAAATGGGCAGACCTGGTGCTCCCAGGTTGCACAGGTTGCAGCCACGTGGCACTTGTGCCGTCCGCCTACCGATGGCAAAGTGCATGCATTGCCTCTTTTTTGTCTGTTTGCTGTTATTTCCCTGCAGTTTCACAGCCCATATATGATATACTCCCTTCGTTCCTAAATATAAGTCTTTTAGAGGTTTCACTAGAAAACTACATACGGATGTATATAGACATACTTTAGAGTGTAGATTCACTCATTTTGCTCCGTATGTAGTCTCCTAGTGAAATCTCTAAAAAGACTTATGTTTAGGAATGGAGGAAGTATATAGTTTCAGAAAGAAGCATAGGCCATGTATCCAACATCATTGTGAAATATTTAACAAGAGAACACATAGGCTAGCAAAATACATAGTTTCACATTGTTCGTCAATACAAATGAAAACAAAAACTAAACACTAGTAGTCCATCAATGCCAGCTTCCATGAAGTGAATCAAATCTGCAAAAATGGGAGTAATTAAGAAAATAAGAAGAAGAAGAAGAAGAACAAGAAGACTAGAAGAAGAAGAAGAAGAAGAAGAAGAAGGAGTGGAAGATGGAGAAAAATAAAGAGGAGAAAAAGGAAGAATAAGAATATATATTCTTCTTCTTCTCTCTTCTATCTTTTTTATCCTTTTCCTTCTCATTCTTCTTTTATTCTTTTTCTATTTCTTCTCTTTCTTCTTCTATTCTTTCTTTTTCTCCTCTTCCTTGTTTTTCTTCTTCTTATTCCTTATTTGTGTCATTATTGAGCTAACTTAGGTAATTATGCCATTTTTTGAGCTAATTAAGCTTATTATGTCATTTTGGAGGAAAATAGGGTAAGTATAGGTCATTATTGAGCTAACTTAGCCTATTATGTCATTTTGGAGGAAAATAAGCTAAGTATATGACATTTTGGAGGAAAATAAGCTAAGTATAGCCTATTATGTCAGTTTGGACGAAAATAAGCTAAGTACATGCCATTTATGAGCAACCATGGTTATTATGCCATTTTTGACCTAACTAAGCTAATTATGTCATAAATGAACCAAATAAGCTAATTATGTCATTTTGGAGGATAATTAGCTAAGTATGTCTTTTTTGGGGAAAATAAGCTAAGTCTGTGGCATATTAGGGCTAATTAGCATGTACAAAGCTAAGTATGCATTTGTTAAGCAAAACACTAGAGACTTGACATGAAAATAAAATGTAGTGTCATCGACATGAAGACCGGAACAGAGCAAATAGGGGAAGGTCGGGGAGGAGATGACAGTAGTGCTCACCACTAGACCGTGTAGGGGAGGTAGTGTAACGAGAACGGGACTGACGGTGCTCGTGGAGGTGAATAGAAGATCCCCTGCACATGAAAAGCACCGACACAACGCCACAACCAACATGAGCATCACAGAACAATCTGATCAACAACATCTAACCTAACAAAAAAAAGAAAGACACTTTAAAAAATGAAAACAACATACATTAATACCATCTAGCAATATAGAACATCCATGCATCAACAACATCTAATCAACAACATATTTGTTAAACTAGAACATCCATCCATAAAAAACATCTAATCAACCCTTCTTCTTCACCGCCGGGCCTCTCTCATGCTCGCACATATTTGTTAAACTAGTTACCAAAAAAATCACATATACATTTATTCCTAAATCCTAAATTCCTAAATTCTAAATTCCTAAATCAAATATACATTCATCTATACAAATCCATTAATTTCTAAATCACATATACATTCATGTACAAAAAAGAAAGAAAAAGAAGCTCACCGGCGGGAGGGGTGAAGCAGCGGCGCCGGGGCACGGGCTGGCCGGGGCGAGGACGGGCCGGGGTAGGGGATGGCCGGGGCGGTGAGGGACGGGGCAGGGGCTGGCCGGGGCGACGACGGCCGGGGGCGGGGCTGGCCGGGGTGGGGGCTGGCCGGGGCGGGGGTGGGGCGGGCGGGGCTGGCCGGGGTGGGGGAGTGTCTAGGAGGGCGTGAGCCAGGGCGGTGGCTAGCCGGGGAGACGACGGGCGGGGGCGGGGCTGGCCGGGGCGGGGGCGGGGAGGGCGGGGCTGGCCAGGGCGGGGGAGTATCTGGGAGGAAGAGGGCCGGGGCGGCGGCGGTGGCACTAGCGGCGGCGGCGGGAGAGAGAGGGGAGGTTGAGAGAGAAGCGCGCGGCGGTTGTGAGAGAAGTGGCCTTCTTATACGTCTCCAACGTATCTATAATTTATGAAGTATTCATGCCATGTTTACAATAATTTTATATGATTTTGGTATGATTTTATTAGAACTAACCCGGACTGACGTTGTTTTCAGCAGAACTACCATGGTGTCGTTTTTTGTGCAGAAATAAAAGTTCTCGGAATGGGCTTAAAATTTACGGAGAATATTTTTGGAAAATATAAAAAATACTGGAGTAAAAAGATACCGGAGAGGAGTCCCGAGGCAGCCACAAGCCCAGGGGGCGCCCCCCCTAGGGCGCGCCCCCCTGGCTTGTGGGCCCCTCGGGAGTCCCCCTGACTTGATTCCAACGCCAAGTATTCCTATAAATACCAAAACCCCCAGAAAGAAACCTAGATCGGGAGTTCCGCCGCCGCAAGCCTCTGTAGCCATGAAAAACCAATCGGGAGCCCGTTCCGGCACCCTGCCGGATGGGGAAACCATCACCGGAGGCCATCTTCATCATCCCGGCGGTCTCCATGACGAGGAGGGAGTATTTCACCCTCGGGGCTGAGGGTATGTACCAGTAGCTATGTGTTTGATCTCTCTCTCTCTCTTGTGTTCTTGAGATGGCACGATCTTGATGTACCGCGAGCTTTATTGATATAGATGAATCATATGGAGTTTTCCCCTCTCTATCTTGTTGTGATGAATTGAGTTTTCCCTTTGAAGTTTTCTTATCGGATTGAGTCTTTAGAGGATTTGAGAGCACTTGATGTATGTCTTGCGATGGGATATCCGTGGTGACAATGGGATGTTCTATTGATCCACTTGATGTATGTTTTGGTGATCAACTTGCGGGTTCCGTGACCTTGGGAATCTATGCATAGGGGTTGGCACATGTTTTTGTCTTGACTCTCCGGTAGAAACTTCGGGGCACTCTTTGAAGTTCTTTGTGTTGGATTGAACATGATGAATCTGAAATTGTGTGATGCATATCGTATAATCAAGCCCATGGGTACTCGTGGTGACATTGGAGTATCTAGGTGACATTAGGGTTTGGTTGATGTGTATCTTAAGGTGTTATTTTAGTACGAACTCTAGGGCTGTTCGTGACACTTATAGGGATAGCTCATACGATTGATCGGAAAAGATAACTTTGAGGTGGTTTTGTACCCTACAATAATTTCTTCGTTTGTTCTCCGCTATTTGTGACTTTGGAGTGAACTCTTTGTCGCACGTGAGGGATTTACATATGATTCAACTATGTCAGTATTGTTGAGAGAACTTGCACTAGTGAAAGTATGAACCCTAGGCCTATTTCTAAGCATTGCAATACCGTTTGTGCTCACTTTTATCATTAGTTACCTTGCTGTTTTTATATTTTCAGATTACAAAAACCTATATCTACCATCCATATTACACTTGTATCACCATCTCTTCGCCGAACTAGTGCACCTATACAATTTACCATTGTATTGGGTGTGTTGGGGACACAAGAGACTCTTTGTTATTTGGTTGCAGGGTTGTTTGAGAGAGACCATCTTCATCCTACGCCTTCCACGGATTGATAAACCTTAGGTCATCCACTTGAGGGAAATTTGCTACTGTCCTTCAAAACTCTGCGCTTGGAGGCCCAACACGAGTCTACAAGAAGAAGGTTGCGTAGTAAACATCACCTTCTGCTTTATCGTGACCCTCACAGCAAAGCCGTTCTCAGCAGATGGCAAAGATGCTGGACGTTGCACGTCCGTTAACTGTGCCATGTGTCATCGTTTTTGCCGTCACCCTTTCTTTGTTGTCCGCTTTTCATTTGTTTTACCGTTAGTGCATTCTTTGATGTCCACTTTTCATTTATTTTGCCGTGAGTCTTTCTTTGCCGTCCGCTTTTCCATTATTTTGTCGTTAGCTATTCTTTGCCGTCCGCTTTTCTTCTATTTTGCCGTGAGTTTTTCTTTGCCGTCAGCAGCCGACGGTACATCACCTGTTTGCCGTCCGCCCTGATGGAAAGTTGACGGCAAAGCAGGAGACTGACGGCAAATAAGCTGATTCATGTAGTGTTTGTTAGAAGAACCAAAGATAATATCATCAACATATAGTTGGCATACGAACAAGTTCCCGTTAACCCTCTTCATGAAAAGAGTGGGATCGATTTTCCCAATTGCAAACCCACGGTCTTTCAACATCTCGGTAAGGTGCTCATACCACGCACGTGGGGGCTTGTTTAAGGCCATAGAGTGCCTTATCGAGAATGTATACATGATTGGGGAACTTAGGATCCTCGAACCCCGGGGTTGCTTGACATGTACCAACTCCTTAAGTGGACCATTAAGAAAAGCACGTTTCACATCCATTTGATATAATTTGAAATCATGATGAGATGCATATGCAGGAAACATGTGAATAGATTCAAGGAGTGCGACGGGAGCAAAGGTTTCACCGTAGTCGATACCCTCTACTTGGGAGTAGCCTTGAGCCACCAATCTTGACTTGTTGCGAATGACTACACCATTTGCATCTTGCTTGTTCTTAAAGATCCATTTGGTTCCAATGACATTGCGCTCGAAGTTGTTGAGTTCATCGTGCATGGCTTTAAGCCATTCCGTGTCCTCGAGTGTCTCTTGTACCTTGAGGGGTTCAATGCAAGAAACAAACGTGTGATGTGCACAAAAGTTTGTTAATTGACGACGAGTAGTTACCCCCTCTGTTCAAGCTTCCGTAGACGTTCTGTAGAATGTGTTGTTTATTTCTAAGCTTGGAAGCAATCTTAGCAGCTCGTATTTCTAAAATCTCTTCCATGGAAGGTTGCGGTGTATCGTCTTGACGAGCTTGAGAGCCATCACTAGCTTGCTCTTGATCCTGATCATGATCTTGAGCTTGCTCGCGGTTGTGAACTTGATCTTGAGCATCCTGTGATGCATCATCATCACCATGAGGTTGATCTTGCTCTTGATCTTGTTCACGAGGTTGTGGGCCTTCACTTTGTTCTTCGGAAGCGTGTGGGTCTTGCGTCGGTGATGGTTCCACTTGCATGGAACATTGTCCTTCTCCTTCGGCCACAAGGGGTTACTCAACAGGTAGGAAGTGTCCCACACCCATTCTTCTTATGGCTTGGGGAGGAATTTCATCACCTACATCACAAAGACCACTTTGCTCCACTTGGGAGCCATTATTTTCATCAAACTCTATGTTACTCGTCTCCTCAATGAGTCATGTGGACTTGTTGAGAACACGGTAAGCATGAGAGTTTGTAGCATAACCAACAAATATGCCCTCATGAGCTCTAGATTCGAATTTAGACAAATGAACACCTTTCTTGAGAATTAAACACTTACAACTGGACACCCGGAAGTACTTGAGGTTGGGCTTGTTACCGGTAAGTATCTCGTCTGGAGTCTTGTTCAAGCCTTGGCGGAGGTAGAGCCGATTGGATGCATGACATGCGGTGTTGATGGCATCGGCCCAAAAGTTGTACGGAGATTTGAATTCCGCCATCATGGTCCTTGCCGCATCCATTAGTGTCTGGTTCTTCCTCTCCGCAACACCGTTTTGTTGAGGGGTATAAGGTGCACAGTATTGTTGCTTGATTCCTTCATCATTGAGAAACTCGTCCAAGGTGTAGTTCTTGAACTTGGTGCCGTTGTCACTTCTAATCATCAATATCTTCGCATCATGTTGGCGTTGAGCTTCATTTGCAAAGTCGATGATGGTTTGTTGGGTCTCACTCTTCCTCTTGAAGAAATATACCCAGGTGTATCTTGAGTAATCATCCACAATCACCAAGCAATACCTTCTACCCCCAAGATTACCAAATGATGGAGGGCCAAAGAGATCCATGTGAAGGAGCACTAGGGGACTCTTGGAGTAAATAGTAGTCATGGGGCGGAGAGACGTCTCATGTAGCTTTCCCTCGATACAAGCACTACAAGCACGATCTTTGGCAAAACTCACATTTTTAGTCCACGAACGTGATCCCCTTTGAGGAGACTTTGCAAAAATCTCATATTGACATAGGCTAGCCGGCGATGCCAAAGCCATCCCACATCAACTTTAGCCATTAGGCAACTCGCGGTCTTAGTGGGTCGCTCCAAGAAGTTAATCACATAGAGACCGTTTTTGACATGCCCAACAAAGGCCACTTTAAGAGTCTTGCTCCCCAAGAGGGTCACGGTATCAATGCCAAATAAGGTACTAAAACCCATGAGTGCAAGTTGACGAACGAAAGGTAAATTGTATGCAAGGGTCTCAAAAAGCATGACTCTCTCAATAGTTAAGTCCGGAGAGATAACCACCTTGCCAAGACCCAATACCTTTGAAATTGTCTCATCACCAAAGGAGACATGAGTGGCCAAAGATGCATCAGGTCGAACGTCCACCACCAAGTCCTGGCTTCCGGTCATATAATTTGTTGCTCCACTATCAAGCAACCATGACACCCCTCCGGAAGCAAACTCCTACAATAGATCAATGCTTGGATTTAGGTACCCATTCTTTAATGGGTACTTTCATGTTAGCAACAAGGGTCTTAGGAATCCAAATAGACCATTCAATGTACTCATAAGAAGAACCAACATATTTGGCATAAACATGCCCATCACTAGCACGGCATAAAACATAAGAGGGGTTAAAATTGTTGGCCTTGTTGGTGGAGGTGGTCTTGCCCTTCTTGGCATTACCACCCACAACATTGTCCTTCTTCTTCTCATGAGTGGCCTTCCCCACTTTGACAAAGGTTTCCTTGAGCGGGGGAGCTTTCTTGGTCTTCAACTTCTTCTTATTCTTGGACTTAGGTGCAAACCCAATCCCTTCCTTTGCTACAATTTCCTTTTGATTGCTCAAAAGGTCATTGAGATTCTTCTCACCTTGGATACATGTCACAAGGCCTTTCTCAAGTTGCTCTTTCAACTTGGCATTTTACTCCACAAGGTGCGCTGATACATCTCCAACGTATCTATAATTTTGTATTGTTCCATGCTATTATATTATAATTCTTGGATGTTTTACAATCATTTTATAGCAACTTTATATCATTTTTTGGGACTAACCTATTGATATAGTGCCAAGTGCCAGTTGCTGTTTTTGCTTGTTTTTTACTTCGCAGAATATTAGTACCAAATGGAGTCCAATCGCGATGAAACTTTTTGGAGATTTTTTTTGGACCAGAAGACAACCAGTGAGACAAAGAAGCACCCGGGAGGAGGCCCATGGGGCCCAGAAGATAACAGGGCGCGCCAGAGGCCCCCGGCGGGCCATGGTGGGTTGTGGTGGACTCGGGAGTCCCCTCCACCGCCTCTGAGCTCT
The DNA here is from genome assembly GCA_039707655.1 of Elymus sibiricus. Taxonomy (NCBI): domain Eukaryota; kingdom Viridiplantae; phylum Streptophyta; class Magnoliopsida; order Poales; family Poaceae; genus Elymus; species Elymus sibiricus. The sequence goes on along the minus strand of CM077667.1, from coordinate 124,927,426 downwards.
ATAAATACCCAAATATTCCAGAAACCCTAGAGGAGTCGACGAAAAATACTTCCAGCCGCCGCAAGTTCCAAAACCACGAGATCCAATCTAACACCATCACGGAGGGGTTCATCATCCTCATTGGTGCCTCTCCGATGATGCGTGAGTAATCCACCATAGACCTACGGGCCCGTAGGCAGTAGCTAGATGGCTTTCTCTCTCTCTCTCTCTCTCTCTCTCTCTCTCTCTCTCTTTTGATTCTCAATACAATGGTCTCCTGGAGATCTATTTGATGTAATGACTTTTTGCGGTGTGTTTGTTGGGATCTGATGAATTTTGAGTTCATGATCAGCTTCTATCCATGAATATTATTTGAGTCTTCTTTTGATCTCTTATATGCTTGATTATTTATAGCCATGTATTTCTTCTTTGAATCTTTGGTTTAGTTAGGCCAACTAGATCGATTTTTCTTGCCATGGGAAGAGGTGCTTTGTGATGGGTTCGATCTTGCGGTGTCCTCTCCCAGTGACAGAAGGGGCAGCGAGGCACGCATGTTTCGTTGCTATTAAGGATAACAAGATGGGGTCTATTCCTACATGAATAGACCTTGTCTACATCATGTCATCGTTCTTATTGCATTACTCCGTTTCTCCATGAACTTAATACACTAGATGCATGCTGGATAGCGGTCGATGTGTGGAGTAATAGTAGTAGATGCACAATCGTTTCGGTCTACTAATCTTGGATGTGATGCCTATATAATGATCATCGCCTTGGATATCGTCATGATTATTTGATCTTCTATCAATTGCCCAACAATAATTTCTTCACCCATCGTGTGCTGTACTCATGAGAGAAGCCACTAGTGAAATCTACGGCCCCCGGGTCTACTCTTTCAACATATTGCTTTCCGATCTATCTTTTGCCACTTTTGTTTTCAGATCTATTATTCCAAAAACCCAAAAATACCTTGCTGCACTTTTTATTTGCTTCTTTTATTTTGTGTTCTTGTGCGATATATTTATCCAATCTACTACAATCTAATCTATCTTGTTACCGTGGAGAGATTGACAACCTCTCTTACGCGTCGGGTTGCAAGTATTTGTTCTTTGTGTGCAGGTACCGTTTACATAATGTTGCGTGGTTCTTCTACTGGTTCGATAACCTTGGTTTCATAACTGAGGGAAATAATTACCGTAGCTATGCTGCATCATTCCTTCCTCTTTGGGGAAATACCGACGCAGTCTCAAGCCACGTCAAAGGAATTTCTGGCGCCGTTGTCAGGGAGGAGGTGCGAAAGTAGTCTCCCGTCAACGTGCCAATTTCTGGCGCCGTTGCGAGGGAGACATCATCAACATCTATCAGGTTCCTAATCACAAATCTCATCTCCTTGCAATTTACATTATTTGCCATTTGCCTCTCGTTTTCCTCTCCCCCACTTCACAAAAAATTGCCGTTTTATTCGCCCTCTTTTCCGTTTGCCATTTTGCTTGTTTGCTATCTTTGGTTGTGTCTTCATCCGCTTGCTAATCTTTTCAAAAGGCCAAATTATGATGAACAAATTGCATCTGCGCTTGCATCTACGCTTGCTAAAAATCTATTGATGTGGGTCCTCATCCGCTTGCTAATCTTTTCAAAAGGCAAAATTATGATGAACAAATTGCTAGTGAGTTGAGTGCACTTGATTATCTCTATGAAGTTTTGTTTGAAAATCATGAATATCAAAATTTTGAGGAAGTATTGAAAGAAGAAATTTATAAGGTGATTCATGATAGCTCCTTGATTGAAAAGCATGATTGCAATGATGTTACTATAAATTCTATTATGTAAATTATGTTAATGATATGCAAAACTAGAAGTTTGGGGATGATAATTTTGTCATGTCCACTTCTTATTGCAATGATCATGATAGGGGTGATAATGCTTCTTATGATCTTGAAAATTTATTTAAGCCTCATGTTGAATATGTTATTGATAATGATGTTTGCAATAGTATCGAAAGTGGGTTTGGAAGAGCGTCAACTTTAGGTAAAAAGAATCCCACATATTTGGAGAGTGTTCAATCTTATGATTTTTTTGATAAAAGTGGGTTTGGAGAGGTCATAACTTTAGTTGATGATAATCCCACTATTTTGGAAGATGATAAAAACTTTATGCATGTTGATCATAAAGAGAGTATTGTTTATGATAGATATATTGTTGAATTTGATTATGATCCTACATGTAATTATTATGAGAGATGAAATTATGGTTGTAGAAATTTTCATGATACTAAATTACCTCTCTTCATGTTGAGATTGCTATTGTCTCTTGCTTCTTCCTTCCATATGCTAGTTTTTGCTTGCCTTGATAATTTGTTTGCTTATAAAATGCCTATGCATAGGAAGTATGTTAGACTTAAGTGTGTTTTCCATATGCTTCATGATGCTCTCTTTGTGTTGCTATTATTATCTTTCATGAGGGCATCACTGAATTCTCAAGCCTATCATAATGGCTATAAAGAAAGAGCTTACTGGGAGGCAACCCAATGAATAAAATTTATTTTTCCTTTTTTCTTTCTGTTCTTGAGTGTTTGCAAAATTATGCTACTGTTATGATTGTGTTTTTATGTTTTAATTATTGTTTGTGCCAAGTAAAGCCTTTAGGATGATCCATAAGATGAGTAGAAACAATGCTGAATCTGAAACAGAAACTTTGACTCCAGTGCATGAATTTTCATTTTTTACTGGAGTGTGATAATGAGCTGAATATTTAACACAGTATTTCTATACAAATTCTTTATGTTGTACTAATGTTTCAGAATTTTAGAGTTATATAAGTATGGTTAGAGTACAGATTACTACAGATTGTTCTGTTTTTGACACATTCTGTTTTCGTTGCATTGCGTGCTTGTTTTGATGGATCTATGGTTTGTATTGAAGGGTATAAGCCATGGTAAAGTTAGAATAGAGTAGATATAATGCAATAATAAAATATGAATTGGTTTGCAACAGTACTTAGACTGGTGATTTGCTTTATTATACTAACGGATCTCATGAAGGTTTTGTTGAGTTTTGTGTAATTGAAGTTTTCAAGTTTTGGGTGAGATCATGATGGATGAAGGAATAAGGAGTGAAACGAGCCTAATCTTGGGGATGCTACAGCACTCCCAAGGTAATATCCAAATAGAAACAAGAAACTAAGCTTGGGGATGCCCCGAGTGGCATCCCCTCTTTCTTCTAACGACCATCGGTATTTTACTTGGAGCTATATTTTTATTCGTCACATATCATGAGTATTGCTTGGAGCGTCTTGTATTATTTGAGTCTTTGCTTGATTTGCTTTTTAGTTTGTCACAAGTATCCTTGATGGACACACCTATTTGAGAGAGCAAAAATTATGCTATGATTTGTTAGAATTGCTCTATATGCTTCACTTAAAAAAATTGAGCTATGGAATTGCTCTAGTGCTTCACTTATATCTTTTTGAGCACGGTGTGCTTTAGAATTTTTTGAAGAAATACTCTCATGCTTCACTTAGATTAATTTGAGAGTTAGTAAATTTTGAAGAAATTCTCTCATGCTTCACTTATACTATTTTCAGAGATGAAATTTTTCTGCTCATGTTCTTCACTTAAATTTATTTGAGCTTGTCAAAAGCAATGGCAATATATGAAACTAGTCCCAAAGTGATAGATATTCAAGATGGATATAATAAAAACTTTCATGAAGATCATTGGACAAATTAAGCTTGATTCCTTGTAATAGTTTTGAGACATGATGATAGTAATATGTGAGTCATGTTGGTGAGTAATTATGCTTCAGTAAGAATATTGGTGTTAAGGTTTGTGATTCCCTATGCAAGCACGAAAGTCAATATTTATGCAATGAAATTACATCCTACTTATGGTGCATTATTCAGTGTTAGTTATGCTTATTGCCCGTTTATGTGATTTTTTGTTTCTTGGTTGGTTGCTTCTCAATCTATTTGCTAGCCTCCACTTGTACTAAGTAGAAATACTACTTGTGCATCCAAAATCCTTAAACCCGGTTTTTCCATATGAGTCCACCATACCTACCTATATGCGGTATTTCCGTGCCGTTCTAAGCAAATTTGTATGTGCCATCTCTAATTTTCAAAATGAATTTCCTTTTTGTGTGCTCGTACCGCTCATGAAACGGTAGGGTGTGTCCAATATTTTTACATGCTAGATGTGTTATTCTCAAGATGAGTGCTTATTCACTTGTCATTGCACGAGAGTACGGCGGTAATAGGGATGCCCAGTGTAACATCCCAAATTTTGGAATGTTATATATATTAAATTGAATGATTGATTGTTTGATTGAGTGATTGAATTTGAGTGAAATCTGAAACTTTTTTAAAAACTTTTGAATGAGAGGGAATAACATGACTTTCCCCCTTTTGCTTTTGAATTCAAATTCATCCAATTCAAAGTCAATGAGAGAAGATGACATGACTTCTTCAAAAGGAAGGAATTTAAATGTTGGATTTGAAAACTACTGAAATGTTTTACTTGGAATTTATTTTCAATTTCAAAAGTTTGGATGGATACAAATGCCCTGACCAAGTTTTGAAAATATGAGAGGAGGAACATGACCCTCAAAACCAGGGGTATTTTTGTGAAATATTTGAACCATAAAACCCAGAGGGTTATTTGAAAATTATTTGCAAAATGACATAAAACCAATTTAGGCATTTTCTGGAAAAAAATATCTTTTTAAAAGTATTTATTTTGGCCGTGGAAAAATGTTCATCAAATTGCATTTATTTTTATGATGATTTTGATATATAATACTTCCATATTTGACTTTATATTTATTTCCTATTTCCAGTTTTCTTCCCTGTTTTTAAATAAAAGGAAAATGTGGTTTTAAAATGAAAGAAACTGTGCGCGGATAGGAAACCACTGCGGCCCATTTGGAATAGTACCGGGCCCAAATCAACCGCGCCAGATCCGAATCGGTCACCGATCGCCCTCGCCCTTTCTGTCCCTCGCTGACCCCAGGGCCCCACTGGCCGACCACATCCCCGCCCGCGGTCACCTTCCTTCTCCCGCTTCCCCCTTCCTTCCTCGCCGGAGACAAGCACCCCGACCCCGATCTCCTTCCATACGCCGCCGCCCCCTCCTCCACGGCTCCCCGCCTATAAAAGCAGAGTCCCTCGACTCGTTCCACGCCGAACCCCTCTTGCCCGTGCCCTCGACCATGCCTTATTGCTCGTCGGAGTTAGCTAGCGCCGCCACCCGCCATTATTGCCCCTGCTCAACCCCGACCTCCCGAGCCATCGCCGTGACCACCATTCGCCTTGCCTCGCTCGCCCGTATCTCCTCGTCCACTTCCTCGAGCGCCAGAGCCACCAAAGCTACCTCGCCGATGACCACCCGAGCACCACCGCCGCCCCGAAGCTTGCCGTCGTCAACGCCGTCGTCCCCGAGCCGCACCAAGGTCACCAACGTCGTCGTCGCGCTCGTCTGCATCGACTGGTGCCGACGCCATCGTCAGAGGACCACCGGAGACGTCTCCCCGTCGACCTCGCCGCCTCTGCCTCGCCGGAGCTCTCGCCGGACTCCAACCCCACCGCGGTGAGCACCGGAAGCTCTCTCCTCCGTCGGATCGTAAACGAAGGGATAGGATTAGATCGCGTGTTTTATTTTAATAGGCAAACTATTTTCTTTTATTTACCGGCCGTTCGCTCTATTGCATCTAGCGCGCACCCCCCCCCCCCCCGTAGCCAATGAGAAATTGCCACGTAGCACCCTGTCCGCTAGATTAGATTTTCCTTTTTTCTGTTTTCTGTTTTAAAAACAGAATAGTTTCTGTTTTATAAATTAGATATATCCTAGGATTTTTAGTATTTTAATTTGATTCTTTTTTGCATTGGATTAAGAATTTTATGTAGTTTCTGTAGGTATCAAGTTTGACCATATTTGAAATTTTCAAATTTGAATTCATTGAAATTTGCTCAAATCACTAGAATTTGAATAACTTGAGTTTGAAAATAGGTTTTGAGTTGATTCTTTTTGCTACTTGTCACTAGTGACTTTGTTTATCATTAGGAACAATTTGAGAATTTTTAGAATATTTTAAATTAGGGTTTTTAGCAAAACAGAATCTGTTTTAGTTCTTTTTAGGTTTATTTCTATTTCTTTTGTTTTAAATTGTTTTAAATTATTTTCTTTTATGTTAGTTGACAAGTTTTATTTTGTTTTCTGTTAGTTAATACTAGTACTTCAACCAAAACTATTTTTTATTTTATTTATTATTTTTGATTGCATGAAATCAATTCTAGTTCAATTATAACTTGCAAATTGATTTCATTGCTAGTTTGATTTCCTATTTGAAAATATTTTCTATAAATTGTTTTATAAGTTTTACTTTATGTTACCTTAGTTGTTTTATATTTTTTTTCTCTTATTTTAGTATTTTTATTGTTTTCCTTGTTCTTAAGTTTGTTAGACAAACACTTATGTTGTTAGTGTGATGTTTTCATAGTTCTTAGTTGTTCTTCAAAAGTAATTATTTTGCTAGTAAAATATTTAATAAAATACTTTTGTTAGAATTTACTTTGTTTTTGTCTTGTTTCTATTGAAGGTAGGATTATTTGTAGGGAAAACTACCTTTGGTTGTTCTGATGAAGTTTTACTGTTTTAATTTTGTCTTAAGTATTTCCCTCATCTCAACCCTATTGTGTTTAGTTTTTGTGTTGCTTCTTGTTTGATAGAATTGATTGATAGAAGTGTTTGCTTATGAGTGCAATGTTTGATTATATAGATTTCATCGGAGTGTGATGAATAGTTCTATCAAGTTATTTTCTTAGAGCGATATTATCTTCATCAACCTCACCAGGCAAGTTCACATTGATCATATTTTACCTATGGTTTTTATTGCATTAGTTCAACCTCCTCCACCATTGCATGCAAAGTAGGTACTTGAAAACTTGTTCTCTTGAGTAGTATCATGTGGTAGGCACCAATAAACCCTTATTACTTTGGCCAGGGATGTTATTTTTATTTGGCTATGCTTTTAGTAGACGGGGTTTGGTTGAGTGTTTATCATGAGAGTTCTGAGAATTAATTGATGATCAAGACCTCAAGACTTCAAGAATTATTTTCAAGACCACATGATGCAATATACCTCTGGGTGGATGTTGGTTGAACGGCGCCCTGGAGAAACCAGTGGTTAGCCTAGGTGTTGCTGGAGAAGTGCCAGTATTCACGTGGAAAGGTCCACCCAGGCACAAAGAGATGGATGGATACTTCAAGACCCGAGGCTTACCTGCACATCTGTCGGAGAAACGACACCTATGGGATCGAGCAGACCCCTTTACTTTTCGGCAGGGAGACGGTTTGCACAAAGAGCAGATCGAGCAATCAACACGCGAGGATTTTACCCAGGTTCGGGCCGCAAAGATGCGTAAAATCCTACTCTTGCTTGGTTGTATTAGATGTGTTTTGGCTCAAGTTCTGGGAGCGCTATAGTACTCAGGCGCTGCGCATGCAGAATAGCCAGAGAGGATCCCCCTGTAGCTACGCCTTGGGCCTCCTTTTATACGTTCGAAGGGGTCACCAACAGTGGCGTACAGTGCATACATGAGGTGTAAAGTATCTACAGTGTTATCATACCTAACACTGACGGTTTAGGACAAGAACATTAAATGCTTCGTTGAGGTGTCCCTTAGCGTCTTGGGGACGGGAAAAGAGGCCGTCCCATCAGCACCGCTTAACCCCGCACGCCGTCAGCGTCTGACACGCACCCAGGAAGACAATAGCTAGCAGACAAGCTGGTCGTTGCACTGGGGCGGTGCGCTAGAACAGTGGCGAGGTCTTGCCGGGCGCGGGTCTTGCCGGGGCTACGCAGCCAGCCCGGCAAGATCTTGCCGGGGCGCCTAGCCTTCGGTCTTCTATCTTCTGACCCGTGACTTGGATGTCTCTCAATGTTTCTGAATTTGCGTCTAGCTATTCCCCGGCAAGCCTTGCCACTGGTATGGCTACAACTGTCCATGCACAAGTACGGGGTACTAAGGGCCCAATCTTTAGTACACCGACAGGAGCCCCCGGGCCTAGGCCATACACGGGTGCGAGGCGTTGTTGGGCTAGGCCCAAACAGTGCATGGGCACGCGTGGCAGGGAATAACTGCTGTAATCATTTCGTTTCACTGTGCCCCCACGATGCGCATTGAATGCGGGACGTGGGAGACGTGCGCGGAGCGGCCGAAACCGCAGCGCGCTCGCAAAAGTGTTTCCATGTTGACTAGTAAAGAGGCGACTCCGGGCCTTCCCCATAAAAAGGAATCCACAGAGACGCGGCTCATTTACCTCTTGTCTTTTCCAATCTGGGAACCGCCGCCATCTTCTTCCTCGAGTTGAAGCAGAGCTCCTCCCGTTCATCCATACCTCCACGCCCTCTCCACCCTCGGCCCCAGCCCCCGCAGTCGCCATGCCACCCAAGGCAAGCAAGGGCAAGGAGGTGGACGCCGCTGTCTCGGAGAGCAAGATGGCGCGGATGCGGAAGGAGCACGCCGTCTTCCCGCCGGTGCTCGACGCGGGCCTTCTGAGGGAGCGGTACCAGATGATGTGGGCGACGGAGACGAGAGCACACCCCGCCACCCTCGTGAGTCCAGGCTCTTCCAGAGGCGGCCCGAATAAGTATCACTTCTTTGCCGATTACTTCTACTGCGGGCTCTGTCCTCCTTTCTCTGATTTCTTCAACGATATCACGCTCACATACGGCTTCCAGCTTTTGGATTTCACGCCAAATGCCGTGACGTGTATGTCTGTCTTCGCTCATCTCTGCGAAAACTTCGCCGGAATACACCCCAGCACGGCCCTTTTCCGCCATTACTTCATTCCCCGCATCCAAAAAGGTGAGGCCCTTTCCGGTTCCATCGCTTGGATTCCACGGCCAGGAACCAAGGAGGTATACCCAGACGGGGCCTACCGCGAGAAATGGGATGAGTGGCGAGCCAGATGGTGCTGGATCCAAGAGGCAAAGGTCCCCTCCTTCTGCTTGCCGCGGCAGACGAAGATAGTGCGCAGCAATGACTGGAGCGCCCTTGATCCCTACGATAAGAAGCTCACAGTCGCTACTACCAGGATTCACCGCCTCAGAGCTGCCGGGCTCACAGTAGAGATGATAGGCGCCGATTTTCTTCGCCGGCGCATCGCCCCTCTGCAGAACAAGGGGAGGCCAGCTTGGGAGTTCCGGAACGCGGCAGACATCATGAGGCTGCGCCCTGGGCTGAATAGCAATTTGACGTTGATGCAGTGCGCAGCCCTCTGCCAGAAACTATTCAGGGGTGATGTGGTATCCAAGCTGCCGGCAAGCATAATCCCTCTGTGCAACAACTCTGCTCTAGGCCCAATCATCGCCATGATGCCGGCGTTTGACGCTCACAGCCTTGATGCCACTTGGATTGAGCCATCTGAAGAGCAAGCGCAACAATTCTTTGATAACCTGATGGAGAGGGCCATCCGTGAAGAAGAGGGCCTCGTCCGTGCCACCACTGAGGAGGAAGTGGCATACATTGCCAGCAGGGCAGAGGAAGCAGATCTTGCCGCGGAGGCCGACAGCGCCGGCTTCGTGGAAGAGGAAACCAGCGGAGGGGAAACGCTGCCGGATGAGAATCTTGCCGGGCAGGGCGAGACCACTGAAGAGCAGGGCAGCACATCTGCCGGGGGCCATCCTGCCGAAGACACAGCCGAGGAAGAACTGCTCGAGGAGGCCCCGACTCTTGAACCAAGGAAGAGGCGCGTCCTTCGGAGCGTCGTTTCTGGGGTCCCGGTCCGCCAAGCTTCTTCGAGTGGTGGAGCCCCCGGCAAGGGGGCGGCCGGCAAGGCCACGTAGCGGCAAGGATCTCATCAGCAACCTGCGCCTGCCGCAGCCAAGCGACCTAGGAGCACCCCTCCACCTCCTCCCGTGGCGGAAGTCGACTTCGACCTCTCTGCCTTTAGCTCGGGAGAAGAAGAAGAAGAGTAAGGATCTTGCCGCGTCCTTTACTTTCTGAGCTCTTGGTTTTACTTGACTCATTTATTTTGCTCTGGCCTGTCTCCACAGGGATACAGAAACATTGGCACAGAGGACAGTGAAGAGGGCGAAGACTTCGACGGGCGAGGAACCGCCGGCAAGCACCTCAGGTGCGCCAGAGACGGTCACCATCAGCCCGGATCCAAGCCCGCGACGCAGTCCTCGACTCAGCCCCTGGCGCAGCCCCCAGCGTGAGTCCATTACTCACTTTCCGCTGGCAAGTGCTGGGGTGTGCATCTTTACTGCTGACATTATCAGGCGTGCAGGAGGAGAGCAGCGAGAAGGTGAACCGTCAGAGGCCTCCCCTGATATGCCGCCTCCGTCAACCACGCCGCCCAGGAATGGGTCTCCGGCAAGGACTTCCTCTAGCGTGCTCTACCGCGACGAGGAAGAGCCGGCAAGCACGGGCACTGGCAGTTCTACGCCGACAACCAATGCTGGTGCAGGTACTCATTATTCTGGCTTTCTTTTTTGTCTTCTTGAACTTCCATCTCAATCTCATCTTGATTTGTTTTCTCGGCTTCCAGACATTCCCTCGGTGGAACATATGGATGTTGACACCGTCATCGAGGAGACCGCCAGGGATGCTGCCTCCGAAGCCGACAGGATTGGTGCTGACGAGGCCACCAAGAATGCTGCCGCCGAAGCCGCCAAGAACGCTGCCGCAGAGGCCGCCAAGGACGCCAGCGCCGAAGCTGCCAGGGTTGCACAGGAAGAGGCCGCCAAGGAATCTGCCGAGAGGGCCGGCGAGGAGGCTAGTGACCATACTGACGGCATCCTTGCCGCAGGAGCACCAGGCGCTACGCCGGACACAGAGCCCCCAGTTGCCGGGGAGGCGGCTATTGAGGAACAGCCACCAACATCCGAAGCTCCCTCGTCAAGCAAGTACCTCAAGATTGGCGACAACTTGTTCGTCAGCATCCCATGCACGGCAAGCACTAGGGCGCCAACTGAAGGGGAAGTCTTTGATGAAGATGCCATCGCCGCTGCTGGGCTCGAGGTCGTTGATGAACCAAGCACCAGTAGTAGCAAATCTGAAGAAGAGAAGCTCCTCAAGGCCATGGGCGACAACTACCAGAAGCTCCAAGCACTCCACCGCGCCCGGAAGGAGAAGCCAGACTCCAGGGCCGCGGTTGTCGACAAGGTGGAGGCAGATTTCCAGAAGTGCGTTGAGGAAACGCAAGCTTGGTTTGCCGAAGCTTTCCAGGAGTTGAAGACAGGCCAAGAGCAGCTGAGCGAAAGGTGGAACGATCTCCTCATGAAGCAGTCCGACGTTGAGAAGGAACAGGAAGATGCCAAACAACAGGCCGCCACAGAGGAAGCACGCCTAAGAGAGATCCGTGTCGGGTTTGAGGCTCATGATGATGACCTGACTGCTCGCGTAAAGGCACTTGCCGACAAGCTCCGCGCCAAGGACGAGGAGATTGAAAGGCTTGTCGCGCGGCGGACCCAGGACTTGGAGCTGAAACACAGGGAGACACTTGAGGCCGTGACCACAGACCATGCCGGCAAGCTAAAGGAGGCCGTCGATGCTGCCGAAGCTGCAGAGGCCGCCAAGAACTTGCTGGAGGAGAGGGTGAAGAAGCTGGAGGCAGATCTCGAGGACCAGGGCAAGAAGATCTCAACACTCGAAACCGACAGAGACAAAGCTCTCCACAGCTTGATGAAGATGCAAGTTGCCAGATCCGACAAGACCAAGCAGCTTTCCTCAGCCGCTGACTCCATCGAAGATCTGAAGGTGAAGCTGTCCACGTTGGAAGAGACTCTTGAGAGCAGCAGGACCCGCGAGAAGGCTCTGATCAAAGATCTCCGTAATGAACAGGAGCTGCTCAAGAGCGCTGCCGCCGCCCACAACGACTATGTGCATGGAGTGCAGATCTGGACTGAGAAGCTTGTCGATGTTGCCGAGAGGCTTTCCGCACAACTGTCCACCATGGGCCTGCAGGACTTCAGGTATTCTTCTGACGACAGGGTATCCACGAGCGCCAAGGTGACCATGTTCCTCGACCGCCTGCTTGAAGCCCTGGCGCTGATCCACTCTAGCCGAGCAACCCATCTGGCCAACGAGTCCCGCAAGCTCTGCCGGGCCGTCCTCCTCAAGGTGCTCACCAAGGTGGTGTACAGGAACCCCGGCATCAACCTCACCAACGTCCTCGACCGCCTGCCGAAGGACGCGGACCTCAAGGCGGCCGAAGAGCTTGTCGCGCCCATCGCCGGCAGGGTAAGCCAAGTCAAAAGAGTAGAAGGCGATCGCCGCGATTAGCTGCTTTTCTTCTCGCCGCCATCCATGCCAAGAATAGTTTATCTTATGTTAGAATCGCGGCAAGATTGATGTAATATAACTTGCTATGTTCTGATAAATGCTATGCTATTCCCCTTGCTTAATTTCTTTCTGTATGGTAATCGCCCTACGCTTGATTGGAGACCTGCCGGTGCGCACATCCTTGCCGCGAGCGCTAGGTGCAGGACTTTAGCAGCCTGCTGGTAGTGCCACCACCGGCAAGATACCTTGGCGCTCTCAGTGCAGCCACTTAAGCTGTTGAGCGGACTCGAAACAGAGTAAGGGCGCAACCGATCACGACAATGTTCCCTTCGCGTGCAGGTTTTCCATACATAGATCGAAACCGTTCAAGCAGAATAACTTTATCAAAAATTTCAAAATTGATGCTTGAGATTTCTGCAACTTAGCTTTTCGTTGCCGTACTCCTTCCGGCAAGATGTCAACCTTGAACGTCGCCTGCCGGTATCCATACCACCATTTCCCCCCGACAAACTTGTACGCGAGGGAACCTTCTGTCTTTTGAGAAAAAGAAAGAAGAGAAAATAGAGATATGGAACCTTGGCGGTTCGTTAGCGCTTGCCAGGAATGAGCGTAATACAATATCTCAGATAAACATGCACATAAGTAAACATGAACATCGACAAGAATTGTAAAACACTGAAGCTTTATTCAACTACGCACAGGGTCTGCGCCTGGCTTTGTACAAAGGATTACATGTTTCATCGGCAAGACTTGTACAAAAGGGGTTGCCGGGAGACCCGGCAACCGCGCCTTATGGATAGAACTTACGAAGATGTTCGATATTCCAGAAGTTGCTCACCGGAACGCCATCTTCGGTCTCCAGGCGGATTGCGCCGGGCCTGCTGACTCGTACTACCCGATAAGGGCCTTCCCACTTCGGCGTCAACTTGTTGGAATTCTTGGCCGACTGAACGCGCCGAAGAACAAAGTCGCCTTCCTCAAGACTCCGGGCATGAACCTTGCAGCTATGATAGCGGCGCAAAGCTTGCTGGTAGCATGCAGCTCGCACAGCAGCCTGGAGACGATCTTCCTCAAGGAGCAACGCGTCATCTTGCCGCAGCTGCTCTTGCTCAAGCTCATCATAAGCGAGCACTCGAGGTGACCCATATGTGAGTTCCGTGGGGAGAACTGCTTCCGCTCCATATACTAGGGAGAAGGGTGTCTGGCCGGTGGCTCGATTCGGTGTCGTCCTGATTGACCAAAGAACCACCGGCAACTCATCAATCCAGCGCCTTCCGCTTTTGCGCAGCTTGTCGAAAGTCCTTGTTCTGAGACTTCGCAACACTTCAACATTAGCACTTTCCGCCTCGCCATTGCTCCTTGGGTGAGCAATAGAGGCAAAGCAAATCTTGCCGCCAAGGTCTTGGACATACTGCATGAAGGTGCGGCTCGTGAACTGTGTGCCGTTGTCGGTGATGATCCTGTTCGATACACCAAAACGGCAAATTATTCCTTTGAAGAACTTGACGGCTGACTGTGCTGTCACCTTCCTCACTGCTTCCACTTCCGGCCACTTTGTAAACTTGTCGATTGCTACATACAAGTACTCAAAGCTCCCGGTAGCACGAGGAAAAGGGCCCAAGATGTCGAGCCCCCAGACCGAAAACGGCCAGGAGAGAGGTATTGTCTGAAGAGCTTGAGCTGGTTGATGCAATTTCTTCGAATGGAACTGGCACGCTTCACACTTGGTTACTAGTGCAGTCGCATCCTGGAGAGCGGTGGGCCAAAAGAAAACTTGCCGGAATGCCTTACCGGCAAGCGCTCTTGATCCTATGTGGGAGCCACATATGCCTCCATGTATCTCTGCCAACAGCTCCAGTCCATCCTCCCGAGGAATGCACTTCAATTTCACACCGTTTGGCCTCTTTCTGTATAGCACATTGTCCACGAACTGGTACATACTAGTCTGACGGGCTACTTTTTCTGCTTCTTCCTGCTCTTCGGGGAGTTCTCCTGTCTGAAGGAAAAGGACGATGTGCCGTGCCCATGCTGGAGCTTGGGGCTCGACAGCAAGGACTAAAGGCATATCTTCTGCCGTGGGAACAGTTGTCTCGACAGCAAAGGCTCGAGGCCCTGCCGGAGCCTGTTGCCCCCCGGCAAGCTTGGCGGGAGTATTCGTCTCGACGGCAAGAGCCTGAGCCCCTGCCGGAGCCTGTTGCTCACCGGCAAGCTTGGTGTCGTTTCCGGCAACTTCCTCGCCGGCGGCTTCTGGGAGCTCTGTCGGGAAGTACTTGCCGGAACTCAACTTCCTTCTTTTCTCTTGTCTCATCGATGGTGCTACGGATGGCTGAGTCAATCGGAGCACAAAAGTTCCTGGTTCCACAGGTAATTTAAGGGCAGCGCGCTTTGACAAGTCATCAGCAATGCTGTTCTCCGCACGAGGAACGTGCTCTGTTTGCAGACCGTCAAAACGCTCTTCCAATTTCCTCACTTCATCGACATAAGCCTCCATTAATGGACTTTGGTAATCTTTATTTACTTGCTTGACAACAAGTTGAGAATCACCTCTGACGATGAGCTTCCGGATTCCAAGGTCTGCCGCGATCCTGAGACCGGCAAGCAACCCTTCATACTCCGCAGTATTGTCCGTTGACCTCTCCCGGGGAAAATGCATCTGAATCACATATTTGAGGTGCTCTCCGGTGGGTGCGACAAGCAGCACGCCAGCACCGGCGCCTTGCAGCGAGAAAGCCCCATCAAAATACATAATCCACTCTTGATTCGTTTCCTTGCCGGGGAGAGTTGACTCTGGAACCAATTCATCTGGCGTTGGGGTCCATTCTGTAATGAACTCCGCCAAGGCTCTGCTCTGGATGGTCAAAGTACTTTCAAACTTGAGACCAAAGCTTGACAGCTCCAAAGCCCACTCCACAATCCTGCCGGTAGCATCTGGGTTCCGCAAAATCCGCTGCAATGGAAAGCGAGTGACAACGGTGATCTCGTGTTCTTGGAAGTAATGGCGCAGCTTCCTCGAGGCCATAAGGAGGCCGAAGAGCAACTTCTACACACCAGAATATCTTGACCTAGCCCCCTGCAAAAGGGAGCTGACAAAATAGACCGGGCGCTGCACCATCTTCTTCTTCTGTATTGATTCATTTGGCTGCGCAGATTCTGCTTTGTCAGCACCAGACCTTGCCGGGGACGATCCCGGTTTGTCGCTTGGCGGTCCTGCCGTTGCCGCTGCTTCTTCATCAACTTCTCTCTCCGCCACTAACAAGGCACTCACCACTTGTTTTGTTGCCGCTAGATATAGCAGCAATGGCTCTTCTGGTTTTGGCGCGACTAGTACTGGCGAAGAGGAGAGGTACCTCTTCAAATCCTGCAGCGCTGCCTCCACTTCCGGAGTCCATTTCATTGGACCCACCTTCTTCAAAATTTTGAAAAAGGGCAGGGCGCGCTCAGCAGATTTTGAGATGAACCTACTCAGAGCAGCAACGCAGCCGGCAAGACGACGCACATCCTTGACACTTCTTGGCGCTTGAATTTGCTCAATTGCTTTGATCTTGTCGGGGTTTGCTTCAATTCCACGTTGAGATACAAAGAACCCGAGAAGCTTGCCGGATGGAACACCAAACACACATTTCTCAGGGTTGAGCTTCAAGTTGATCTTGCGTAGATTCGCGAATGTTTCTTCTAAATCTGATATGAGCGTCGCCTTATCCATGGTTTTGACCACTATATCATCCATATAAGCTTCCATATTTCTATGTAGCTGGGGCTCAAAACCAATCTGGACTGCTCTTGCAAATGTAGAACTAGCACTTTTCAACCCGAAAGGCATATGCAAGAAGCAGTACGTACCACATGGGGTGATAAATGCGGTCTTCTCTTCGTCTTCCTTGGCCATGAAAATCTGATGATAGCCTGAATAGGCGTCAAGGAATGACAGCAAGTCGCAGCCGGCAGTGGAGTCCACAATCTGGTCGATTCGCGGCAAGGGAAAAGGGTCTTTTGGGCAGGCTTTATTGATATCTATATAGTCAATACATAGCCTCCATTTTCCATTCACCTTGCACACTACAACTGGATTGGCCAACCATGTTGGATGAAGTACTCCTCTAACCAAGCCTACCGCTTCTAACTTCTTAATTTCTTCGGCAATAAACTGTTGGCGCTCCAAAGCTTGCTTCCTGACCTTCTGCTTGACGGGCCGCGCATGTGGACAGACAGCAAGGTGGTGCTCAATCACCTTCCTGGGAACACCGGGGATATCAGATGGTTGCCATGCAAACACATCGACATTCGCCCGCAGGAAGGCAACGAGCGCGCTTTCCTATTTGTTGTCGAGGGTGGAACTTATGGTGAAAGTTCCTCCCGTACCGTCCTCCTTGGCGGGCACCTTCTTGGTCTCTGGTGGAGCTGCCTTGGATTTCTTGCTCTTGCCGGTGGAGCTCTCTGGCACATCCTCAACGGGAGCGCAGCACTCCGAGGAGGTGCGCTTGCCGGAGTGAGTGCGAGAGGTCTTGCCGGTCTTCTTCCCCCCGGGAGCTTCAGCGGCAGGAGCAAGTGCCTTGGCGGCAGATGCTGCAACTGCCTCCCTGTAGAGTTGATCGGTGCAGATAAGCGCATCTTTCTTCTCGGAACTGACAGTAATAACGCTCATCGGCCCGGGCATCTTCAGCACATTGTAGGTGTAATGTGATGCCGCCATGAACTTGGCCAGTGCTGGACGGCCAAGGATCCCATTATATGGCAACGGAATCTTGGCGACATCGAAGACAATCTTCTCTGTCCTGAAATTCAGATCGCTGCCAAATGTCACCGGCAGCGTGATCTTTCCCTTGGGTTGGCTCCTTCCTGGATTGACCCCCTGAAACTAGCCTGTTTCCTCGAGATCTCCATCAGGAATTTGCAATCTTTTGATCACCTCGGGTGAGATCAAGTTCAAACCGGCCCCACCGTCAACTAACATTTTTGTCACCTTGAGGTTGCAAATCGTTGGTGAGACCAACAACGGCAAACACCCAACCGCAGTTACACGATCAGGGTGATCCTCAACGTTGAAAATGATAGGCGTGTTGGACCATTTCAAAGGCTTCCGGGCGCTGACAGATGGCTCAGCCGCATTAACCTCACGCGCCCACTGTTTAAGTTGGTGGTGGGAAGAATGCAACGAGGCACCTCCGTCAACGCACATGGCGTCCGTAGCTTTCTAGAATTCTTGCTCGCTGGACTCGTCGTCCTCTTCAACGTCATCATCACCCACCTCTTGCTTGTCGCGGCCGCGAGTGGGCCTCTCTTTCTGTCGCTTGGCCTTGCCGCGGCGACCTCCTCGACCACCGCGCTTCTTGCCGGAACCCTCCGCGCCATCCTGGGCCTTCTCCTTGTCCCGCCTTTCGTACTCAGCTTTCTGCTTCTCGACAAGCTGCTCAACTTGCCGGCAGTCCTGGAGATCATGGCCCTTGGTGCACTGGATCTTGCAGTACTGCTTGCCGGAGCCGTCTGGCTTGTCGGCAGCCGCCAAGGCCTGGCAGGAGGTGCACCAGGCAACATCCTTGCCGGGGTCGTCAACCTTGGCCTTCTTGACGGTGCTGGGGTTGCCAGACCCCTCGACAGCAAGCACGGCCTTGCTCTTACGCTTCCTGTTACGCCGCCGGCCCTTCTTTGCCGGGGCGGCAGCGTCTTCGTCTTCAGAGTCGACTCCCGCGCCAGCATCCTTGCCGGGGAGTCTCCTCCCTTCTTCAGCTCGAGCACACTTATCAGCCAGAGCATAAAGCTCGGCAACATCCCTGACCTTGTTCATCGCCAGCTCTTCGCGCATCCTGCATTTACGCACGTTCTGATGGAACGCGCTGATAACAGTGGCAGGATGAACGTCTGGAATGTTGTGATGTATGCGGCTGAATCTCTGGATATACTTGCGCAGGGTTTCGCCCTCCTTCTGGGGGATGAGGTGCAAATCGCTTTCCTGGCCAGGAGCTTGGTGGCCTCCGGTGAAGGCGCCAACAAACTCATGACATAGGTCTGCCGAGGAAGAAATAGAATTCTCCGGCAGATGCATCAACCACGACCTGACGTTGGGCTTAAGCACCAACGGGAAGTAGTTGGCGAGAATCTTGTCGTCGCGAGCCCCGGCAGCCTGCACCGCAATGGTGTAGATGCTCAGGAACTCCGATGGGTGGGTCTTGCCGTCGTACTTCTCCAGGACCTCCGGCTTGAACGTGCGGATATTGGGCCACTGGACTCGCCGCAGCTCACGGGTAAATGCTGGACAACCCACCTCATAGGGTAGATCGACAGGATACCCTGGCACAGGCTTATCTACAGTGGGTCCTGCACGCTTATCAGATTGATAGCGCGCTTCCCGACGCCGCTCGATGGTAGTCCGAGCGTCTTCCTTGCCTCGTTCCCGAAGAACTTTACGTTGATCGCGGTGAGTTCGCGGATCAGACGACGCCGTTGAATCATCATCACGGGCGTCGACCCGTCGAGTCAGCGACTGCAGTTGCCGCCGTCGAGGAGAGTGCACCGAGGTGGCCCCGCCTCCGGTCTTCTCGCCATGGACGCACGTCGGCTCGATGGACTGCCGGCGCGAAGGCTCCGCCTGCTGTGGCCTGTCATCGTTTGCGAGGCCGACGAGGCTCTGGATGGCAGCTCTCCATTCGACGAGTTTATCCGCAGCAGGAGGGAAGTTAAGGAGCAGCTGTGCTCGCGCCAAGGCTTCCGCTGGTGTCGGCGGCGGCGACAAGTGCGAGGAACGTGAGGTGCTCTGACTCCTAACCATGTTAGAAGGAGCTCCGTCACGATCCTGCGTCCGCGCACCGCTTCCACCGGCACCTCGGCGTGCATGTTGGCCCTGCGCATCCCGAGGATGATGCTCAGGAGACTTTCCGTGGGGACGCCCGGACCCACCAACATCACGGCGACGTTCATCGCGGGCGCCCTGAGAAGGTCGCGGCGCGTGCGCCGGCGTGGGTGTCTTGGAAGGCGCCCTTCCGTCTCTGGAGTTCGCTGCACCACCTGCTGGCAGCACAGCTCCATCTTTAGATCTAGCGGCGCGGATGACGCCACTCGCCTGGCTATGATCTCCAGAGCGTCGCGGAAGCTCGGAACCTCCGCCTCCTCCACCCGCGTCGACACCGTCGCCCGTGCGTGTAGCCACGGGGACAGCGGACGTGGACGGACCGACCGCCGTGAAACCCTTTCTCTTAGGGGCCATGACGGTGATGCTGATGAAGAACTCACGCGCTGATAACTAGATCAGGTCCACGCAACCTCCTCCCCTACCTGGCGCGCCAAAGATGTCGGAGAAATGACACCTATGGGATCGAGCAGACCCCTTTACGATTCGGCAGGGAGAAGGTTTGCACAAAGACCAGATCGAGCAATCAACACGCGGGGATTTTACCCAGGTTCGGGCCGCAAAGATGTGTAAAACCCTACTCCTGCTTGGTTGTATTAGATGTGTTTTGTCTCAAGTTCTGGGAGCGCTACAGTACTCAGGCGCTGCGCATGTAGAATGGCCAAAGAGGATCCCCCCTGTAGCTACGCCTTGGGCCTCCTTTTATACGTTCGAAGGGGTCACCAACAGTGGCGTACAGTGCATACATGAGGTGTAAAGTATCTACAGTGTTATCATACCTAACACTGACGGTTTAGGACAAGAACATTTAATGCTCCGTTGAGGTGTCCCTTAGCGTCTTGGGGATGGAAAAAGGGGCTGTCCCATCAGCACCGCTTAAGCCCTTCCACCACAGGCGCCTGACACGCACCCAGGAAGACAACAGCTAAAAGACAAGCTGGCCGCTGCACTGGAGTGGTGGCAGGGTGTTGAAGTCTTGCCGGGTGCGAGCCTTGCCGGGGCTGTGAGCCATCCCGGCAAGATCTTGCCGGGGCTCCAGCCCTCGGTCTTCTGTCTTCTGATTATGGGCTTGAACGCTCTCTTAATGTTGCTGAATTTGCGTCTAGCTATTCCCCGGCAAGCCTTGCTGCTGGTATGGCTACAACTGTCCGTGCACAAGTACGGGGTACTAAGGACCCAATCTTTAGTACACCGACAACAGCCACAAGCCATTATGGGCTCTGGCTTGGTTGGACATCGTGGTGACTCTGGACGGGCGGTGCTACGAGATGTAGCAGAACGGTAGGATTGGATGGGCACCGACAGTGGCTCAGAGGAACCCTTTGGAAGACCATGTTTTGATTATCCGGTTCTCAAACACCCTGAAGTGCGAGGACTTCAATGGAGGTGATCAAATCTTGTGGGGAACGTGTGCAAAACTCTGCAGAGTACCAAAACTAATCGATTAGCCGTGTCCACGGTTACGGACAACTTGAGCCGAAGGAACTGAAACTATCAGGAACTCTCAACACAAATAATATTAATGATGAGGGTGTTATTGTTAACTTGGGTATGAGAAATGGTTGGTGGAACCTTCTCATTAAACAACCAACATTGTAGTAATAATTTTTGCTTTGCCCCCTCTCTTGTTGTAGGAAAAATTTGCTTTACGCTAATCTTAAACTTACAGCCCCACCTGCCAAATATGCATATAGTATAGATGATATTTTCATCCCACTCTTTTGTGACTTGCCGCAATATTCAATATGCTGACCTACACGGCTGCAACGTCTTATGTTGCAGATATTTTTCTACGACGAGTAAGAGTACGATTCAGGGTTACGGTCTACACTCAACCTGCCGTTGGTGTTTATTGGGACTCCACTCCCGTTGACTGTTTCCGCTGAGATTTTGAGGTATATATATCAGATTTATGTTATTACATGTGATTGCACTTTGATATATACATTGATGTACTGTGTGTGCGAGCATACTGATCCAGGGATGGCACAGAACACACAGAGGCTTGACTCGTTTTGAGTCGGGACGCTACACCCAGTCCCGAAATGAAAAAGAAATTTACTTTATATTGTCAAATAATAAATTCCTTGGAATGTGTTGGTATGCAAGGCAACCGTGGTTACATCTAGCCATGGATTGTGAAAGAATGGTGGAATAAGGAATAATCTTTATTTTCTGTTTGGGAACCGCCTATGATGTATCTAGCATGGAAAGTATTGAGAACTACTCGGTCATTTTCGTTGACAGGAAAGGCATGACCCCCAAAATATTTTCTCTCTCAATTTAAGCTTTGAGCTCTAGCACCTCAACAATCCCTACTTCCCTCTGTGAAGGGCCTATCTATTTACTTTATGCAATTTTTATTTTCAATTTGAGTCTCCATCTTCTCTTATAAAGCACCAACTAGGGGGCACTATGATCATACTTGTGCATTGGGTGTAGCTAATATTTGAGTGTGTTTCATGAATGGATCAATGATTGAGCATGATGGGCTAGGGATAACTTTCTTTAGTGTTGATATTTTGAAAGACATGGTTGCTTGTTGGTATGCTTGAGTATTAAAGTTTTCATGACAAAACTAAACTATTGCTTTGAACCATCTAAAAGTCCTAATGTCCATGCTGCACAAGAAAAGAATATGTGATGAACATGTTAGGCAGCATTCCACATAAAAAATTCAGTTCTTATCATTTACCTACTCGAGGACGAGTAGGAATTAAGCTTGGGGATGCTAATACGTCTCCAACGTATCTATAATTTTTGATTGTTCCATGCTGTTATATTATCATTCTTGGATGTTTTACAATCATTTTATAGCAACTTTATATCATTTTTTTGGGACTAACCTATTGACATAGTGCCAAGTGCCAGTTGCTATTTTTTGCTTGTTTTTTACTTCGCAAAATATCAGTACCAAACGGAATCCAATCGTGATATACTTCTTGGAGATTTTTTTGAACCAGAAGACAACCAGTGAGCCAAAGAAGCACCCGGGAGGAGGCCCATGGGGCCCAGAAGACACCAAGGCGCGCCTTGGTGGGTTGTGGTGGCCTTGGGAGTCCCCTCCACCGCCTCTGAGCTCTATAAATACCCAAATATTCCAGAAACCCTAGAGGAGTCGACGAAAAATACTTCCAGCCGCCGCCAGTTCCAGAACCGCGAGATCCAATCTAACACCATCACGGAGGGGTTCATCATCCTCATTGGTGCCTCTCCGATGATGCGTGAGTAGTCCACCATAGACCTACGGGTCCGTAGGCAGTAGCTAGATGGCTTTCTCTCTCTCTTTTGATTCTCAATACAATGGTCTCTTGGAGATCTATTTCATGTAATGACTTTTTGCGGTGTGTTTGTTGGGATCCGATGATTTTTGAGTTCATGATCAGTTTCTATCCATGTATATTATTAGAGTCTTCTTTTGATCTCTTATATTCATGATTACTTATAGCCTCATATTTCTTCTTAGAATCTTTGGTACAGTTAAGCCAACTAGATCGATTTTTCTTGCCATGGGAAGAGGTGCTTTGTGATGGGTTCGATCTTGCGGTGTCTTCTCCCAGTGACAGAAGGGGCAGCGAGGCACGCATGTATCGTTGCTATTAAGGATAACAAGATGGGGTCTATTCCTACATGAATAGATCTTGTCTACATCATGTCATCGTTCTTATTGCATTACGTATGCTGGATAGCGGTTGATGTATGGAGTAATAGTAGTAGATGCAGAATCGTTTCGATCTACTAATCTTGGATGTGATGCCTATATAATGATCATCGCCTTGGATATCGTCATGATTATTTGATCTTCTATCAATTGCCCAACAGTAATTTGTTCACCCACTGACGTGGCTTGAGAAAGTGTCGGTATTTCCCCGAAGAGGAAGGGATGATGCAGCACAGTGACAGTAAGTATTTCCCTCAGTTATGAAACCAAGGTTATCGAACCTAGGAGGAGGATCACGCAACGCTATGTAAACGGTACCTGCACACAAAGAACAAATACTTGCAACCCGACGCGTAAGAGAGGTTGTCAATCTCTCAACGTTAAAAATATAGATTAGGTGTAGTAGATTGGATAAATAGATCGCACAAGAACACAAAATAAAAGAAGCAAATAAAAAGTGCAGCAATGTATTTTGGGGATTTTGGAATAATAGATCTGAAAACAGAAGCGGCAAAAGATAGATCGGAAAGCATGGCATGGCTTGAGACTGCGTTGGTATTTCCCCAAAGAGGAAGGGATGATGCAGCACAACGACGGTAAGTATTTCCCTCAGTTATGAAACCAAGGTATCGAACCAGTAGGAGGATCACCACCAACAAATAAGCAGCACCTGCACACAAATAACAAATACTTGCAACCCGACGCGAAAGAGAGGTTGTCAATCTCTCAACGGTAAAAAGATAAATTAGGTAGTGATAGATTGGAGAGATGGATCTCTCAAGAACACAAAATAAAAAGAGCAAATAAAAAGTGCAGCAAGGTATTTTGGGGTTTTTGGTATAATAGATCTGAAAACAAAAGAGACAAAAAGATAGATCGAAAAGCAATATTTTGGAAAAGTAGACCCGGGGGCCGTAGGTTTCACTAGTGGCTTCTCTCATGAGTATAGCACACGGTGGGTGAACAAATTACTATTGGGCAATTGATAGAAGATCAAATAATCATGACGATATCCACGGCGATGATCATTATATAGGCATCACGTCCAAGATAAGTAGACCGACTCCTGCCTGCATCTACCACTATTACTCCACACATCGACCGCTATCCTGCATGCATCTAGTGTATTAAGTTCATGAAAAAAAGGAGTAATGCAATAAGAACGATGACATGATGTAGACAAGATCTATTCATGTAGGAATAGACCCCGTCTTGTTATCCTTAATGGCAAAGATACATGCGTGCCTTGTTGCCCCTTCTGTCACTGGGAAAGGAAACCGCAAGATCGAACCCATCACAAAACACCTCTTCCCATGGCAAGAAAAATCGATCTAGTCGGCCTAACTAAACCAAAGATTCGAAGAAGAAATACGAGGCTATAAGTAATCATGCATATAAGAGATCAAAGAAGACTCAAATAATATTCATGGATAGAAACTGATCATGAACTCAAAATTCATCGGATCCCAACAAACACACCGCAAAAGTTTACATCAAATAGATCTCCAAGAGACCATTTTATTGAGAATCAAAACAGAGAGAGAGGAAGCCATCTAGCTACTGCCTACGGACCCATAGGTCTATGGTGGACTACTCACGCATCATCAAAGATGCACCAATGAGGATGATGAACCCCTCCGTGATGGTGTTAGATTGGATCTCGATGCTCTGGAACTTGCGGTGACTGGATTTGTTTTTCGTCGACTCCCCTAGGGTTTTCTGAATATTTGGGTATTTATAGGCATCAGAGGCGGTGGAGAGGGGCCCCGTGGAGGGCACAACCCATCAGGGCGCGCTAGGGGGCCCTGGCGCGCCCTGGTGGGTTGTGCTCTCCACAACCCACCTTTATCGCACTTCTTTGGCCCACTGTGTGTCTTCTGGTCCAAAAAAAATCTCCAAAAAGATTCGTCGCGATTGGGCTCCGTTTGGTACTGATATTCTGCGAAGTAAAAAACAAGCAAAAACAACAACTGGCACTTTGGCCCTATGTCAATAGGTTAGTCCCAAAAAATGATATAAAGTTGCTATAAAATGATTGTAAAACATCCAAGAATGATAATATAACAGCATGGAACAGGCAAAAATTATAGATATGCTGGAGATGTATCAGCATCCCCAAGCTTAATTCCTACTCGTCCTCGAGTAGGTAAATGATAAAATCAGAATTTTTGATGTGGAATGCTGCCTAACATGTTCATCTCATATTCTTTTCTTTTGTAGCATGGACATTTGGACTTTTAGATGATCCAAAGCAATTGTCTAGTTTTAACATAATGACTTCAATACTCAAGCATGCCAACAAGCAACCATGTCTTTCAAAATATCAACACTAAAGAAAGCTATCCCTAGCCCATCATGCTCAATCATTGATCCATTCATGAAACACACTCAAATATTAGCTACACCCAATGCTGAAGTATGATCATAGTGCCCCCTAGTTGGTGCTTTATAAGAGAAGATGGAGACTCAAAGTAAAAAATAAAAATTGCATCAAGTAAATAGATAGGCCCTTTCAAGAGGGAAGTAGGGATTTGTAGAGGTGCCAGAGCTCAAAGTTTTAAATTGAGAGAGAAAATATTTTGGGTGGCATGCCTTTCCTGTCAACGAAAACGACAAAGTAGTTCACAATACTTTGCATGCTAGATATATCATAGGCGGTTCCCAAACATAAAATAAAGTTTATTCCTTTTTCCACCATTCTTTCACTTTCCATGGCTGGCCATATCCACGGTTGCCTTCCATACCAACACTTTCCAAGGAATATATTATTTGACAACATAAAGTAAATAGTTTTTTATTTTTTATTTTGGGAATGGGCATCCCGATTACCGCCGCACTCTCGTGCAATGACAAGTGAATAAACACTCATCTTGAGAATAACACATCTAGCATGGAAAAATATTGGACACTCCCTACTGTTTTATGAGTGGTATGAGCACACAAAAGAGAAAAAATATTTTGAAAATTAGAGATGGCACGTACAAATTTGCTTGGAACGGCATGGAAATACCGCATATAGGTAGGTATGGTGGACTCATAAGGCAAAACTAGGTTTAAGGATTTTGGATGCACAAGTAGTATTTCTACTTAGTACAAATGGAGGCTAGCAAATAGATTGAGAAGCAACCAACCACGAAACGAAAATTCACATAAGCGAGCATTGAGCATAACTAACACCGAATAATGCACCATAAGTAGGATGTAATTTCATTGCATAACTATTGACTTTTGTGCTTGCATAGGGAATCACAAACCTTAACACCAATATTCTTACTAAAGCATAATTACTCACTAACATGACTCACATATTACTATCATCATGTCTCAAAACTATTAAAAGGAATCAAGTTTAATTTGTCCAATGATCTTCATGATAGTTTTTATTATATCCTCCTTGGATATCTATCACTTTGGGACTAGTTTCATATTTTGCCATTGCTTTTTGACAATCTCAAACAAATTTAAGTGAAGCACATGAGCATAAAGATTTCATCTCTCAAAATAGTATAAGTGAAGCATGAGAGGATTTCTTCAAAATTTACTAACTCTCAAATTAATCTAAGTGAAGCATGACAGTATTTCTACAAAAATTTCCAAGCACACCGTGCTCAAAAAGATATAAGTGAAGCACTAGAGCAATTCTATAGCTCAAAAAGTTTAAGTGAAGCATAAAGAGCAATTCTAACAAATCATAGCATAATTTTGGATCTCCCAAATAGGTTTGTCCAGCAAGGATACAAGTGACAAACTAACAAGCAAAGCAAGCAAAGACTCAAATAATACAAGACGCTCCAAGTAAAACTCATGATATGTGACGAATAAAAATATAGTTCCAAGTAAAATACCGATGGTCGTTAGAAGAAAGAGGGGATGCCACTCGGGGGTATCCCCAAGCTTAGTTGCTTGTTTATATTTGGATATATCTTGGGGGTGTTGTAGCATCCCCAAGCTTAGGCTCTTTTCACTCCTTATTCCTTCATCCATCGTGATCTCACCCAAAACATGAAAACTTTAATCACACAAAACTCAACAAAATCTTCGTAAGATCCGTTAGTATAATAAAGCAAATCACTACTTTAGGTGCTGTTGCAAACCCATTCATATTTTATTATTGCATTATACCTACTGTATTTTAACTTTACCATGGCTCATACCCTTCAATATAACCCATACATTCATCAAAACAAGCACACAATGCAACGAAAACAGATTATGTCCTAAACAGAACAGTATGTAGTAATCTGTACTCTAACCATACTTATGTAACTCTAAAAATTCGGAAAAAATAAGACAACGTAAAGAATTTGTATAGCAACACTGTCTTAAAATTTCAGCTCAATATAATGTTCCAGTAAAAACTGAAAATTTGAATACTGGACGCAAAGTTTCTGTTTCAGATTCGGCATCGCTTCTACTCATCTTATGAATCATCCTAAAGGCTCTACTTGGCAGAAACACTAAATAAATCATAAAAACACAATCATAACAGAGGCATAATTGTGTCAACACTCAAAAACAGAAAGAAAAAGGTGAAAATAAATTTATTCATTGGGTTGTCTCCCAACAAGCGCTATCGTTTTACGCCCCTAGCTAGGCATAACACATAGATTCAAGTATTGTCATCTTTTGTTTTGGATCCATAGGATGCTCTCAAGATTTATTCATATGGTGGCTTAATTATTGTTCTAGGCAAGTGTTCCATACCCTTTCTTAGTGGAAACTGAAACATAATATTGCCTTCTTTCATATCAATCACGGCACCTATATTACGTAAGAACGGTCTACCAAGTATAATGGGACAAGACGGATTACAATCAATATCAAGAACAATAAAATCTATGGGCACATAGTTCCTATTTGCAAGAATAAGAACATCATTAATTCTTCCCAAAAGCTTTTTAATAGTAGAATCCCCCAAGTGCAAATTAAGATAACATTCTTCAATATTGGTGAGACCAAGCACATCACATAAAGATTTCGGAATCATGGAAACACTAGCACCCAAATCACATAAAGCAAAGCACTCATAATTTTTAATCTTGACCTTAATGGTAGGTTCCCACTCATCATGTAATTTTCTAGGAATAGAAATCTCCAACTCTAACTTTTCTTCAAAAGATTTCATCATGGTGTTGACACCTGATTTTGGCACGATGCAAAATGCAGTAAAGGTGGACTCAAGCGAAAAGCTTGCCGGTTTTGAGTGCTTGCCGAAGACCCAAACAGAGGCAGGAGACGGCCCGGAAAGGAGGCGATCCGACAAGGAGACGGCCCGGCGAGGAGGTGATCCGGCAAGGAGACGGCCCGGCAAGGAGGCGATCTGGCAAGGAGAAACTTTGAAGTTTGGGCCATTGCCATCCGATCTCATCTCGAAAGCCGAAATTGTGTTCGAAGTACTGGGATTTTGTATCCAGAACACTATTCGGCTGATTACGCCCTCAAGATAATCTCATATGAGAAAACTTTCTACATGATTTGTCTTCGTATCGTCGAATCGGTCGATTTTCATATAAAAATCGTCTCAATCCGAGTTCGTATGCAAAAGTTAGAGCTATCTGAATGCAGCCGTGTCAAGAGGCGAAATAAGACGCGGGAGACCAGACACGTCTTGGCGAGTGTCTGATGCAATGCGTGAGGAATTAGCCATTCAAGATGGCCTCGAATCGAAAAACGTTCAACATGAAAGTTGTTCGTAACGTCTAAACGGTCAACTTTGCTTTTGGGCACATTTTCATCCGAGGTCGTTTACTGCCACAACAAAGACCCGCAAGGCACAGCCAGAAAGCTTGCCGGGATGGAAACCTTGCCGGGAAAACCTTGTCGGGATGGAAACCTTGCCGGGGTGTGAAAGCTTGCCGGGATGGAAACCTTGCCGGGGAAATCTTGCCGGGATGGAAACCTTGCCGGGGTGTGAAGCTTGCCGGGAAAAGCTTGCCGGGGTGGAAACTGTCAAATCCGACCAGAAGCTGAAGATGGGCTCAAATAATTATCTAGATGGCCTCCGATGAAAAAGTGTTCAACATGAAAGTTGTTAGTAACGTCGAAACGGTCAACTTTACTTTTGGAGTCATCATCATCCGACATAGTATACGACCTGCAGAGACGCTACAAGAGTCGGACGGTCCAGTCAGCTGCATAACCGAGTCCGACTCGAAATTAAAGATGACCCCATGGAGTATTCAAGATGGCCTTATTTGGAAAAGTGATCAACATACGGATTATTGGCCTCGTCGAAGCGCACAAAATTCGTGTTTGAACCATCTCCATCGGAGGTCATGTGCAGATTCCACGGCCCACGCAAGGAGCAAGACAGAAGATTGGACCAGATTCGGGCTGAATCTGAGCGGAACCAGAACTAGGACTCTAGGACGTGAATTGATGTAATTTTCTTGTAAGGAAAGCCTAGATGAATCCTTTGCTTGTACGGGAAGTCCAGCCGCCTCTTATATATGTTGGGGGTGACGGCCGATTGAAAAACAGACAATCGAACAATCAATATACTACTTTTTCATCTACGTTTTATCTCTCCATCGTTTTTCTCTCTCGTTCTTCGTTGTTCTTCGTGTTGGAGAGCTGCGAGTACAGAGGCTCTAGGGGCGAGTGAATCGACCTAGGGCAGCCCATAGCCGCCGCAATCCCTGACGGGGTCCCTCCCGGGCGTGCGGGGCTTCGGGTCTGCAAAAGCGTCCGCCGGCTGTCTTGCGTATCGCGCTGCCGGACGGACCTCCTTCGACGTGAGCTGCGGTGCATCACCCCCGGCGTCGAGGGTACACGGTGACGTGTTCGTGTGTGAACACACTTTTTGGCGACTCCGCTGGGGAACTTTTGATCAAGAATCATCATCCATCATGTCCAATCTTCCCAATCCCTCGGAAGTTGACGCCGATAACATTATCAAGCCCAATCTGGAGGAGTTATCGGCCGAGCATCGTCAAGCTTATGAGGAGTACAAGAAGGCGCGTGAAGAGAAGGAGTTGCAGGAGTTCCTTGGAAACTTCAAGAAGGACCGCCAAGGCAATATCACTCCGGTTGGAGAAATCAAGTTTCCTCCTCTTCAAACCGATCAGGTTAAACCTTCTGTAAGTACTACCTTTTCTCCTGAGCAATGGGCTGAAATTGAGAGCCGTATTTCTGATAGCAATAATCTGATCTATCAAGCATTCTTAGAAAATACTAATGCCCAGAAGAATATGCCTAATATGCCTGCTAGTATGGGAAACCCTAATTCAGCTTTGCCTATCTCATCGTCGCCCCCCATGCCGATGAATTATTTGCCCACCCATACCAATCAAATTGTGGCTGCACCGCTTAATCCTTTTATGAATATGCAGAGTTCGATGGCAACACCGAACCAAACCTTACCGATAGGTGGAAACATTGCTAGATCATTGCCGAACTATGGTTCGGCAAACATGCCACAATTTGTACCCGTAGTTGCTAACCCTAATCCTCCTATGCCAGTGCCACAAGCTTCATCGTCTACTATGGACGATGCTTTAGCTAATTTTAGAGAGGAGATGGCTAAAACGCTTCGAGAGAATTTTGGTGTTGAA
The DNA here is from genome assembly GCA_039707655.1 of Elymus sibiricus. Classification (NCBI taxonomy): domain Eukaryota; kingdom Viridiplantae; phylum Streptophyta; class Magnoliopsida; order Poales; family Poaceae; genus Elymus; species Elymus sibiricus. The sequence goes on along the minus strand of CM077667.1, from coordinate 124,897,107 downwards.
TTACCTAGGAATCGGATTTATCAAAAGCCGTATCCTGAGTACTTTGATGCAATTCCGTGCCCTCAAGGATATAAAATTCCAGATTTTGTTAAGTTTAATGGAGAAGGCACGAAGACCACGTGGGAGCATGTTAGCCAATACCTAGCACAATTGGGTGAAGCAGGCTCGATAAATAAATTGAAAGTGCGTTTATTTCCTTTGTCATTAACTGGTACTGCATTTTCATGGTTTTCTTCTTTGCCGCATGGCTCTATTCGTGTTTGGTCACAACTAGAGCAAAAATTTCATGATCATTTTTATAGCGGCGACAATGAACTTAAGTTGTCACATCTTACATCGGTTAAGCAGAAGCATGACGAATCGGTCTCCGATTACGTCAAGAGATTTAGAGAGACAAAGAACCGGTGCTATAGTTTAGTGATAACTGAGAGAGACTTGGCTGATCTTGTGCTCAATGGTTTGGGAACTCATGTTAGAGAAAAGCTAGAAGGCTATGAATTTATAAGCATCAACCAAGTCTTACAGAGGGCTTTGGCTCATGAAAGCCGAAGCAAGGACCTCAAAGAAGTGCATAGATACAAAACTGATCGTCCTAAGATGAATATGGCTGAATATGATAGTGATCATTCGGACGATGAGGGTGATATTTATGCTGCTGAATTTGTTTGGCCCTCGAAGGCCAAACCTTTTACTTGTCATGATTTAAAGCCGATTCATAAGAATCGCGATGATGAGATGAAGTTCACTTTTAACATTGCTAAATGTGATAGAATATTTGATGCTTTGCTACAAGCTAAGATTATTAGAATATCTCATACTTTACCGCTGTTTGAAGAGCTGAAACGGCGTGCTTATTGCAAGTATCATAATTCTTTTTCTCATGCTACTAATGATTGCAATGTTTTTCGACGACAGATACAATCGGCCATTAATGACGGACGATTGAACTTTTCTGAGATGCAAGTTGATAAGCAGCCCTTCCCAATGAATACTCTGGATTTGGAGGGGAAAAAGTTACTCATTCGGCCGGAGGTGGCCGAATCTGCTAATAAAACTAATGTTGTCATTGGTGAGCCCAGGAAAAACAAAGATGGCGACAAGGTCCTAGGAAGGCAAGTGGTGCTTGACAAGCAACCCGATGGTGGGGAGATAATCAAGATCACCGTCAAGAATCCTACACTCGGGGGGCAACTGCAAGAGCCAGAGAATACCCGTGTTAAGTTTGTCAAGCCCAAGAGTCCGGAAGTTGGCAAGTGGAAGCTGAATGAAGCCAAAGTGCAGCGCAAGAAAATCATGCCAACTTTTGATATGTTGTTGTCCAAGTATGCTAATCAAGCGGCCGGTTCTAGCTCTAACCGGTCATCATATTTGAAGCGCCCAAGATCACCTCCAAGACAAGAATTGCAACATCGCACAAGGCCATATGGGTCATGGGCACCAGGACTGTGGATGGCGCCACCTCCCTATGCACCATACCACGTGGGAGGATTTAATGGAGGATGGGGGCAGCCCCCAATGACCCCTTATGCTTTTCATCCAGGATGGGCAGAACCAAGGAGGCCTATACGTGAGAAGTTTTCTTATCCCACACGAGGCCGTTTGAACAAAGGAGTCAATCGGCCAATGCAGAATAATCAAGGAAGGATCAATAAGCAAGTGTGGCGTGCCAAGTCACCAAGTGCAGTGGTCGAGTCTGGAAAGGGCAAAGAAAGAGTTGATGTCGGTTCACTCATCTTGGGCACTAAGACATTCACTATACAACACCCGACTGTGCGGAACAACCCTACTGAGCCGATACTTGCTATCGCACCAAAGCACTCGGCTAATGATCATGAAGCTAGCACAAGCAAAGCCAAGTTCAAAGATCCAAAGTACATGCAGCCTAAGTGGTGTCCTCCAGGGCTAACAAAAACACAAAAGAGGAAACTACAGAGGTTAAGGAGTCATGAGATGGCAGAACAGGAGGCCGAGAAGCAAAGAGATGAGTGGTTCAATGACGTTCGGCCCATGGTACCTACAGAACAAGTATGGGTGCCTAAGCAAATACAAAGTGCGGTGGTTTCTACATCTGTCACATCAGCACCTGTACCACCAAGGAAGGACGATGCTACTGCTGTTACATCGTCTACAACGCCTATTGATTCCGTTTCGCCCGAACAGATTTCAGAATCAATGAAGAGGGCAAACCCAGACTCGGCAAGCTCGGCAGACCCGGCAAGCTCGGCAGGCCCGGCAAGCCCAACACCGGCAAGCCCAGCACTGAACACACCCGAGGAGGAGGGCGACGTGGTAGATTGTGAGCCTACACTAGTACATGAAGGAATGGATATCAACATGGTGTTTTATTTACCCGCTGAGTTTCGTGCTATAGATGAAGAAGGGGAGGTGGCTCAGCTAGATTTTGGTCCTAAGAATGCAATATTTGAGAAGCCAAAAGAACCAGTGACGCACTTGAAACCGTTGTACCTCAGAGGCCATATCAACGGCTCACCGATTACTCGAATGCTTGTCGATGGTGGTGCTGTAGTGAATCTCATGCCTTATTCAGTCTTCAAGAAATTGGGTTTGCCCGACGAAGGATTGATGAAGACCAATATGGTGCTCAATGGATTTGAAGGCAAAGAGAAAACCGAAGCCAAAGGGGTGATGTACGTGGAGCTTACGGTTGGGAGCAAAACTTTGGCTACTGCATTCTTTGTCGCCGAGGTACAAGGTATGCCGAGTGGATTTCTAATATTGTGCCAGTGGAAAAGAAAGGCTCCGGCAAGTTGAGGGTGTGCATTGATTTCAGAGATTTGAATAGAGCTACACCCAAAGATGAGTATCCTATGCCTATAGCCGACATGCTTATTAATGATGCCTTTGGACATAAGGTCATTAGTTTTCTTGATGGCAATGCGGGGTACAACCAGGTTTTTATGGCCGAAGAGGACATGTCCAAAACGGCTTTTCGGTGCCCCGGTTTCCTTGGTTTATTTGAGTGGACGGTAATGACTTTTGGATTGAAGAATGTTGGCGCCACATATCAGAGGGCTATGAATTTGATTTTTCATGATTTACTCGGCGTTATACTTGAAGTCTATATTGATGATATTGTTGTCAAATCGGATGCTTTTGAATCTCACTTAGCCAATTTGCGTTTAGCTTTTGAAAGGATGAAGAAATATGGACTGAAGATGAATCCTTTGAAGTGTGCATTTGGCATGTCGGCTGGCAAGTTTTTAGGTTTCATTATTCATGAAGATGGCATAGAGATTGATCCCAAAAAGGTAGAAGCTATACAGAAAGTGGAGGCTCCAACATGCAAGAGAGATATGCAAAAATTCCTCGGCAAGGTCAATTATTTAAGGAGGTTCATAGCCAACTTGTCAGGGAAGGTTGATGCATTCACTCCTATACTTCGGTTGAAGAATGATGTTGATTTTACTTGGGGGGCAAAACAGCAAGAAACATTTGATATGATCAAGAATTATTTGTGCACTCCTCCGGTGATTAAGGCGCCCAAGCATAGAGAGCCCTTTAGACTTTACATTGCAGCCGAGGAAGGTGTTATTGGAGCTGTTTTGACTCAAGAAACCGAAGAAAAAGAGCATGCTATCACTTATTTGAGCCGACGTCTATTGGATGCCGAGACAAGGTATACATTTATTGAGAAATTATGCCCATGCTTATACTATGCTTGCACAAAATTGAGACATTATCTAGTGCCAAGTTCTTGCATAGTAGCTTGTCAAACCGATGTCATTAAATACATGTTGCATAGACCAATTCTTAGTGGTAGAATTGGTAAATGGGCTTATGCTTTAATTGAGTATGATTTGGCTTATGAATCTCTAAAATCCATGAAAGGCCAAATTGTTGCTAATTTTATCGTTGAGCATCGGATTAATGACAAGCAGGATATTGAAATAAACCTTGTCTCGTTAATACCATGGAGATTATATTTTGACGGTTCAGTTTGTAGCAACGGCCAAGGTGTTGGTATTGCTTATATATCTCCTCATGGTGCTGTTTTTGAAGCCTCATGCCGCTTAGAATATTTTTGCACAAATAATCAAGCCGAATATGAAGCATTGTTATTCGGCTTAGAGATGTTGCTGGCCATAGGTGCTACACATATTGAGGCTTTTGGTGATTCGTTATTAGTAGTGCAACAAGTATCCAAAGTTTTTCAATGTTTAGACGAATCACTTAATGTTTATCTTGATAAATGTCTGGATATAATTTCTACTTTGGATCATTTTAGCATTGCTCATATATCTAGACATGATAATTGGAGAGCAAATGAGTTAGCACAGCAAGCATCTGGCTATCATGTCAATCATGGCATGTTTCATATCTCTCAAGAGCCGATGTCTTGTCTTGCTAATATAGGGGAGGCCGAACCAGAGCTCACCGATTCGGTCACTAACAATAAATCTAGTGCAGGTGAAAATCATGATTGGAGAAAGCCCATTATTGATTACTTGTACAATCCGAGTGAAAGGGTGGACAGGGCTGTTCGGCGCATGGCTTTCAAATATACAATAAGAGACGGTGGTCTTTATCGCCGAACGGTTTAAGATGTTCTTTTGAAGTGTTTGGACGAGGATCAAGCAAGAGTTGCTATGGGAGAGGTTCATGAAGGAATTTGCGGTACTCATCAGTCGGCCCCCAAGATGAAGTGGTTGTTATGACGTGCTGGATTTTATTGGCCGACGATGATCAATGATTGCTTCGGGTATTATAAAGGATGTGAAGCTTGTCAAAAGTTTGGTGATATTCAGTTAGCTCCCGCTGCTATGTTACATCCTATTATCAAGCCGTGGCCCTTTAGAGGTTGGGGATTAGACTTTATTGGAGAGATTCATCCTTCGTCTTCAAAGGGGCATCGGTTCGTGTTGGTGGCAACTGATTATTTCACTAAGTGGTCTGAAGCAGTACCTCTCAAGAATATGACGCATACGGAGGTAATTCAATTCATAAGTGAGCACATTATTCATAGATTCGGTATTCCGCAAACATTAACTACGGATCAAGGTTCATCTTTCATGTCTCATCAAGTTAGAGAATTTGCCGAATCATATAAGATAAAGTTGCTCAATTCCTCCCCGTATTATGCTCAAGCCAATCGACAAGCTGAGTCTAGCAACAAAATTTTGATCAAGCTCATCAAGAAGAAGATTGAAGATAATCCAAGAAGGTGGCATGAATTATTGTCCGAGGCTTTGTGGGCGCATAGAATCTCAAGGCATGGTGCGACGAGGGTAACTCCATATGAGCTCGTATACGGTCAAGAAGCCGTTTTACCGGTAGAGGTGAATTTGAATGCTTTGAGAATAGCCAAACAAAATGATTTATCGGCAGTGGATTTTTATAACTTGATGATGGACAATGTTGATGAGGTTGCCGATAAACGTTTGACTGCATTAAAAGCCATAGAAAGGGACAAGTTGAGGGTAGCAAGAGCTTACAATAAGAAGGTCAAGTTGAAGAATTTTCAGATTGGTGATCTTGTGTGGAAGGTGATTCTACCGATTGGTTCAAAGGACAGAAAATTCGGGAAGTGGTCTCCAAGCTGGGAAGGTCCTTTCAAGATTGCAAGAATAGTTCCCGGAAATTCATATTTGGTGGAATCCATGCAAGGAACATTGCTACCTCGAGCTCTCAATGGCAGATATTTGAAGAAGTACCACCCAAGTGTGTGGCAAGAAGCCTAAATAGGCAATGGCCGATATATAATTATCGCCCTAAGCACATATTAATGGCCGATGGAGTGTTGACATCGTCCTTAGAACAAGCCTAATGCAAATTATTTTTCGGCACACAAGTTTTGCCAAAAAACAGGGGGGCATGTGTTGACACCTGATTTTGGCACGATGCAAAATGCAGTAAAGGTGGACTCAAGCGAAAAGCTTGCCGGTTTTGAGTGCTTGCCGAAGACCCAAACAGAGGCAGGAGACGGCCCGGCAAGGAGGCGATCCGACAAGGAGACGGCCCGGCGAGGAGGTGATCCGGCATGGAGACGGCCCGGCAAGGAGGCGATCCGGCAAGGAGAAACTTTGAAGTTTGGGCCATTGCCATCCGATCTCATCTCGAAAGCCGAAATTGTGTTCGAAGTACTGGGATTTTGTATCCAGAACACTATTCGGCTGATTACGCCCTCAAGATGATCTCATATGAGAAAACTTTCTACATGATTTGTCTTCGTCTCGTCGAATCGGTCGATTTTCATATAAAAATCGTCTCAATCCGAGTTCGTATGCAAAAGTTAGAGATATCTGAATGCAGCCGTGTCAAGAGGCGAAATAAGACGCGGGAGACCAGACACGTCTTGGCGAGTGTCTGATGCAATGCGTGAGCAATTAGCCATTCAAGATGGCCTCGAATCGAAAAACGTTCAACATGAAAGTTGTTCGTAACGTCGAAACGGTCAACTTTGCTTTTGGGCACATTTTCATCCGAGGTCGTTTACTGCCACAAAAAAGACCCGCAAGGCACAGCCAGAAAGCTTGCCGGGATGGAAACCTTGCCGGGGAAACCTTGCCGGGATGGAAACCTTGCCGGGGTGTGAAAGCTTGCCGGGATGGAAACCTTGCCGGGGAAATCTTGCCGGGATGGAAACCTTGCCGGGGTGTGAAGCTTGCCGGGGTGGAAAGCTTGCCGGGAAAAGCTTGCCGGGGTGGAAACTGTCAAATCCGACCAGAAGCTGAAGATGGGCTCAAATAATTATCTAGATGGCCTCCGATGAAAAAGTGTTCAACATGAAAGTTGTTCGTAACGTCGAAACGGTCAACTTTACTTTTGGAGTCATCATCATCCGACATAGTATACGACCTGCAGAGACGCTACAAGAGTCGGACGGTCCAGTCAGCTGCATAACCGAGTCCGACTCGAAATTAAAGATGACCCCATGGAGTATTCAAGATGGCCTTATTTGGAAAAGTGATCAACATACGGATTATTGGCCTCGTCGAAGCGCACAAAATTCGTGTTTGAACCATCTCCATCGGAGGTCATGTGCAGATTCCACGGCCCACGCAAGGAGCAAGACAGAAGATTGGACCAGATTCGGGCTGAATCTGAGCGGAACCAGAACTAGGACTCTAGGACGTGAATTGATGTAATTTTCTTGTAAGGAAAGCCTAGATGAATCCTTTGCTTGTACGGGAAGTCCAGCCGCCTCTTATATATGTTGGGGGTGACGGCCGATTGAAAAACAGACAATCGAACAATCAATATACTACTTTTTCATCTACGTTTTATCTCTCCATCGTTTTTCTCTCTCGTTCTTCGTTGTTCTTCGTGTTGGAGAGCTGCGAGTACAGAGGCTCTAGGGGCGAGCGAATCGACCTAGGGCAGCCCATAGCCGCCGCAATCCCTGACGGGGTCCCTCCCAGGCGTGCGGGGCTTCGGGTCTGCAAAAGCGTCCGCCGGCTGTCTTGCGTATCGCGCTGCCGGACGGACCTCCTTCGACGTGAGCTGCGGTGCATCACCCCCGGCGTCGAGGGTACACGGTGACGTGTTCGTGTGCGAACACATGGCATCAACGATATGTTTAGTAAAAGCTTTATTTTGCTCATAAGCATGGGGTGAATTCAACATGGATTGCAGCAAAGAAATACATTCAATCAAAGAGCAAATATCGTAATTAAATTCTTTGCAGTCCAAAATAGTGGGCACATCACTAGTTAAATTTTTGACCTCTTCAAACCCACTTTCATCAAATTTTTCGTCAAGATTTTCACCCTCCAAATTATTGGGACGCCTTCTAGCTAAAGTTGACTCTACTTCAGTCCCTTTATCATCAATCTTAATATTACTAAACAAGGAATCAATAGAAGAAACACCAATCACTTTAAGATCTTCATCATTTTAATGAAGGCAATCACTAGAAAACGATTTTTCTAAGACTTCTCTTTTAGCTCTAAGCATAGCAGTTCTTTTCTTACTTTCATCCATAGAGACATATAAAGCTTTAATTTATTCATCAATATTAGGCACAAAAGCTTTCAACTTGAGATTTTCAACATCATGAGAAATTCTATCAATGCTTCTAGACATATCATCAATCTTATTCAACTTTTCTTCTATCATAGTATTGAAAGCCTTTTGCGCACTGATAAATTCTTTAATATCACTCTCAAGATCAGAGGTGTTCCTATTATTATTGTAAGAAGAATTACCATAGGAATTACCATAATTATTAGAGGAATTTCAAGGAAAAGGCTTAGGATTAAAATTACCTCTATAAGCATTGTTATTGAAATTGTTTCGCGAGACAAAGTTCACATCTACGGAATCACTATTTTGCTCAATCAAGATAGACAAAGGCACATCATTAAGATCAATAGGAGAATTTTTACTAGCAACCAACTTCATCAAAGCATCAACCTTATCACTCAACGTACTAATTTCTTCAATCGAATTAACTTTTTTACTAGTAGGTGCCCTTTCGGTATGCCATTGTGAATAATTTGCCATAATATTATCTAGCAATTTAGTAGCTTCACCCAAAGTAATTTCCATAAAAGTACCACCCGCGGCGGAATCTAACAGATTTCTAGAGACAAAATTCAATCCCGCATAAATTTTTTGTATGATCATCCAAAGATTTAAACCATGAGTAGGACAATTTCTTAGCATCAATTTCATTCTTTCCCAAGATTGTGCAACATGTTCTTGCTCAAGTTGCTTAAAATTCATGATTTGTGTCCTAAGGGAAATAATTTTCGCGGGCGGAAAATACTTAGTGATAAAAGCATCCTTGCACTTATTTCAAGAAAGCATCCTTGCACTTATTCCAAGAATCGATACTATTGCGAGGCAAAGAGGAAACAAATTTTTTGCACGATCTCGCAAGGAACAAGGAAATAACTTCAACTTCACTATATCATTGTCCACATCTTTTTTCTTTTGCATATCACACAATTCTACGAACGTGTTTAGATGGGACGTGGCATCCTCATTAGGAGTACCGGCAAATTGATCTTGCATGACAAGATTCAACAAAGCGACATTAATATCACAAGACTCCGCACTACTGGCGGGAGGAGCAATAGGAGTACTAATAAAATCATTGTTATTCGTATTGGAAAAATCACACAACTTGGTGTTTTCTTGAGTCATCGTGACTATGCAAACAAGATTGCAAGCAAGCAAGAGATCTGACGAGAAAAAGGCAAACGAAAAAGAGGGCGAATAAAATGGCAAATTGGTGAAGTGGGGGAGAGGAAAACAAGAGGCAAATGGCAAATAATGTAATTGCAAGGAAATGAGATTTGTGATTAGGAACCTGGTAGATGATGATGGTGTCTCCTCGGCGCCAGCGATTGGCACGTAGAAGAGACCGCTTCCTCCCCGGCAACGGCGCCAGAAATTCCTTTGACGTGGCTTGAGACTACGTTGGTATTTCCCCAAAGAGGAAGGGATGATGCAGCACAGCGACGATAAGTATTTCCATCAATTATGAAACTAAAGTATTGAACCAGTAGGAGGATCACCACCACCTAATAAGCAGCACCTGCACACAAATAACAAATACTTGCAACCCGACGCGAAAGAGAGGTTGTCAATCTCTCTACGGTAAAAAGATAGATTTGGTAGTGATAGATTGGAGAGATAGATCTATCAAGAACACAAAAATAAAAAGAGCAAATAAAAAGTGTAGCAAGGTATTTTTGAGTTTTTGGTATAATAGATCTGAAAACAAAAGAGGCAAAAAGATAGATCTGAAAGCAATATGTTGGAAAAGTAGACCCGGGGGTCGTAGGTTTCACTAGTGGCTTCTCTCATGAGTATAGCACACGGTGGGTGAAGAAATTACTGTTGGGCAATTGATAGAAGATCAACTAATCATGACGATATCCAAGGCGATGATCATTATATAGGCATCACGTCCAAGATAAGTAGACCGACTCCTGCCTGCATCTACCACTATTGCTCCACACATCGACCGCTATCCAGCAGGCATCTAGTGTATTAAGTTCATGAAAAAACTGAGTAATGCAATAATAACGATGACATGATGTAGACAAGATCTATTCATGTGGGAATAGACCCCATCTTGTTATCCTTAATGGCAACGATACATCCGTGCCTTGCTGCCCCTTTTGTCACTAGGAAAGGACACCGCAAGATCGAACCCATCACAAAGCACCTCTTCCCATGGCAAGAAAAATCGATCTAGTCGGCCTAACTAAACAAAAGATTCGAAGAAGAAATACGAGGCTATAAGTAATCATGCATATAAGAGATCAAAGAAGACCCAAATAATATTCATGGATAAAAACTGATCATGAACTCAAAATTCATCAGATCCCAACAAACACACCGCAAAAGTTTACATCAAATAGATCTCCAAGAGACCATTGTATTGAGAATCAAAAGAGAGAGAGAGAGAGAGAGAGAGAGAGAGAGAGAGAGAGAGGAAGCCATCTAGCTACTACCTATGGACCCGTAGGTCTATGGTGGACTACTCACGCATCATCGGAGAGGCACCAGTGAGGATGATGAACCCCTCCGTGATGGTGTTAGATTGGATCTCGAGGCTCTGGAACTTGCGGCGTCTGGATGTGTTTTTCGTCAACTCCCCTAGGGTTTTCTGAATATTTGGGTATTTATAGGCATCAGAGGTGGTGGAGAGGGGCCCCGTGGAGGGCACAACCCATCAGGGCGCGCTGGGGGCCCCCGGCGTGCCCTGGTGGGTTGTGCTCTCCACAGCCCACCTTTCTGGCACTTCTTTGGCCCACTAGGTGTCTTTTGGTCCAAAAAATCTCCAAAAAGTTTCATCGCGATTGGACTCCGTTTGGTACTGATATTCTGCGAAGTAAAAAAAACAAGCAAAAAACAGCAACTAGCACTTTGGCACTATGTCAATAGGTTAGTCCAAAAAAATGATATAAAGTTGCTATAAAATGATTGTAAAACATCCAAGAATGATAATATAACAGCATGGAACAAGCAAAAATTATAGATACGTTGGCGACGTATCAAAGCAATATGTCGGAAAAGTAGACCCGGGGGCCGTAGGTTTCACTAGTGGCTTCTCTCATGAGTATAGCACACGGTGAGTAAACAAATTACTATTGGGCAATTGATAGAAGATCAAATAATCATGATGATATCCAAGGCGATGATCATTATATAGGCATCACGTCCAAGATTAGTAGACCGAAGCGATTCTGCATCTACTACTATTACTCCACACGTCGACCGCTATCCAGCATGCCTCTAGTGTATTAAGTTCATGGGGAAACGGAGTAATGCAATAAGAAGACATGATGTAGACAAGATCTATTCATGTAGGAATATACCCCATCTTGTTATCCTTAATAGAAACGATACATGCGTGCCTCGCCGCCCTTTCTGTCACTGGGAGAGGACACCGCAAGATCAAACCCATAACAAAGCACCTCTTCTCATGGAAAGAAAAATCGATCTAGTTGGCCTAACTAAACCAAAGATTCTAAGAATAAATACGAGGCTATAAGTAATCATGCATATAAGAGATCAAAAGAATACTCAAATAATATTCATGGATAGAAACTGATCATGAACTCAAAATTCATCGAATCTGAAAGCAGATTTGCTCCCTTGGTGGTTTTGGTAATTAATAACAACATATAAGTCATTGAACTAATGTTTCCACTAAGTTTATTTCAGGAAAAGTTCAATGATAGGGATGGCAAAAGGATTGTGGAGATTGTGGAATTACCCCAAGACGCAAGGAAATGGATTGGCAATGCTTCAAGCAAGAGGACTCTACATTTTACTTTGTGAGAAATCACTTTGAGTCCATAGGAAAGCCAATACTATTAAAAGGGGGTAAGGTTTTGTTTGGTGAACAAAATGCTCATACGTGCACAAGTGATAGTCACCAAAAACACCCACAAGCTCTTCCACAAAAAGTCTGTCCACAGTCAAATATCCAAAATCGGTGCAACCAACACTTCCACTCGGTGCCACCGATTCCCAAACTCAGACAGACTCAGCCAAACCCTAGCCACTTCGGTGCAACCGATTCTGCTTCGGTGCCACCGAGTTTGGGTTGCCAACTTTCTGTTACGCAAATTCACAATATCGGTACCACCGAGATTGTTGGATCGGCGTCACCGAGAATGGGCAATCTGACCGTTGGTCACCTTATCGGTGCAACCGAGTTTCCTATATCGGTCTCACCGAGATTCAAAAGTTGCCACCTTTTGGTCACTTCGGTACCACCGAGATTAACACATCGGTGTCACCGAGTTGGTCATTTTGTGTGTAACGGTTGGATTTTTGGGATGCCTATATATACCCCTTCACCACCACCTACTCGAGAGAGAACTCAGAACTATTCCATACTTGCCCCATCCAGTTTTCCGAGAGAGAGCCACCTACCCTTGTGTTGAGGTCAAGATCTTCCACTCCAACCATATGGATCTTGATTTCTAGCCTCCCCAAGTTGCTTTCCACCAATCCCATCTCTTCCACCAAGCTAAATCTATGAGAGAGTGATTGTGTGTTGAGGAGTCTATCATCTTGAAGCACAAGAGCAAGGAGTTCATCGACATTACCGAGCCTATTACCTTTTGGAGGGTGGTGCCTCCTAGATTGGTTAGGTGTCGCTTGGGAGCCTCCTACTTCGTGTTGTGGAGTTGAACCAAGAAGTTTGTAAGGGCAAGGAGATCGCCTACTTCGTGAAGATCTACCCATAGTGAGGCTAGTCCTTCGTGGACGGAAGCCGTTATGGAATAGTCAAGGTTGCTACTTCGTGGACCCTTATGGGTGGAGCCCTCCGTGGACTCTCGCGACCGTTACCCTCCGTGGGTTGAAGACTCCATAAACGTGGATGTACGATAGCACCACCTATCGGAACCACGGAAAAAAATCATCGTGTCTACAATTGCGTTTGATCCTCCTACCCTATCCTTTCTACTCATGCTTGTTGTTACTTTCCGCTGCTATACTCTTAGACATGCATGTGTAGGGTGTACTTGACTTGCCATGAAATGCTAAAATCTGCCAACTCTAAAATTTGGGAAAAGGTAGAATTTTTATTTGGTCAAATAGTCTAATCACCCCCTCCCTCTAGACATACTTTCGGTCCTACAGAATCCCAACAAACACACCGCAAAATGTCATTACATAAAATAGATCTCCAAGAGACCATTGTATTGAGAATCAAAAGAGAGAGAGAAAGCCATCTACCTACTGCCTACGGACCCGTAGGTCTATGGTGGACTAGTCACGCATCATCGGGGAGGCACCAATGAGGATGATGAACCCTCCGTGATGGTGTAAGATTGGATCTCGCGGTTCTGGAACTTGTGGCGGCTGGAAGTGTTTTTCGTCGACTCCTCTAGGGTTTCTGGAATATTTGGGTATTTATAGAGCTCAGAGGCGGTGGAGGGGAGTCTCGAGGCCACCACAACCCACCAGGGCGCGTCGGGGGCCTCTGGCGCGCCCTGGTGTCTTTTGGGACCCCTAGGCCTCCTCCCAGGTACTTCTTTCGCTCCGTGGATGTATTCTGGTCCAATAAAAATCTCCAAAAAGTTTCATCGTGATTGGACTCCGTTTGGTACTGGTATTCTGCGAAGTAAAAAACAAGCAAAAAACAACAACTGGCACTTGGCAGTATGTCAATAGGTTAGTCCCAAAAAATGATATAAAGTTTCTATAAAATGATTGTAAAACATCCAGGAATGATAATATAACAGCATGGAACAATAAAAAATTATAGATACGTTGGAGACGTATCAGCATCCCCAAGCTTAATTCCTACTCGTCCTCGAGTAGGTAAATGATAAAAACAGAATTTTTGATATGGAATGTTGCCTAACATGTTCATCACATATTCTTTTCTTTTGTAGCATGGACATTTGGACTTTTAGATGGTTCAAAGTAATAGTCTAGTTTTGTCATGAAGACTTTAATACTCAAGCATGCCAACAAGCAACCATGTCTTTCAAAATATCAACACTAAAGAAAGCTATCCCTAGCCCATAATGCTCAATCATTGATCCATTCATGAAACACACTCAAACAATAACTACACCCAATGCACAAGTATGATCATAGTGCCCCCTAGTTGGTGCTTTATAAGAGAAGATGGAGACTCAAATTAAAAATAAAAATTGCATCAAGTAAATAGATAGGCCCTTCGTAGTGGGAACTAGGGATTTGTAGACGTGCCAGAGCTCAAAGCTTAAATTGAGAGAGAGAAATATTTTGGGTGGCATGCCTTTCCTGTCAACGAAAACGACCGAGTAGTTCTCAATACTTTCCATGCTAGATACATCATAGGCGGTTCCCAAACAGAAAATAATGTTTATTCCTTTTTCCACAATTCTTTCACAACCCATGGCTAGCCGTATCCACGGTTGCCTTCCATACCAACACTTTCCAAGGAATTTATTATTTGACAACATAAAGTAAATTTATTTTCATTTCGGGACTCGGCATCCCTATTATCGCCGTACTCTCGTGCAATGACAAGTGAATAAACACTCATCTTGAGAATAACACATCTAGCACGGAAAAATATTGGACACCCTCTACCGTTTCATGAGCGGTACGAGCACACAAAAAGGAAATTCATTTTGAAAATTAGAGATGGCACATACAAATTTGCTTAGAACGGCACGGAAATACCGCATATAGGTAGGTACGGTAGACTCATATGGAAAAACCGGGTTTAAGGATTTTGTATGCACAAGTCGTATTTCTACTTAGTACAATTGGAGGCTAGCAAATAGATTGAGAAGCAACCAACCAAGAAACAAAAATTCACATAAACGGGCATTAAGCATAACTAACACCGAATAATGCACCATAAGTAGGATGTAAATTCATTGCATAACTATTGACGTTCGTGCTTGCATAGGGAATCACAAACCTTAACACCAATATTCTTACTAAAGCATAATTACTCACCGACATGGCTCACATATTACTATCATCATGTCTCAAAACTATTACAAGGAATCAAGTTTAATTTTTCCAATGATCTTCATGAAAGTTTTTATTATATCCCTCTTGAATATCTATCACTTTGGGACTAGTTTCATATATTGCCATTGCTTTTGACAAGCTCAAATAAATTTAAGTGAAGAACATGAGCATAAAAATTTCAGCTCTCAAAATAATATAAGTGAAGCATGAGAGAATTTCTTCAAAATTTACTAACTCTCAAATTAATCTAAGTGAAGCATGAGAGTGTTTCTTCAAAAATTTAAAGCACACCGTGCTCAAAAAGATATAAGTGAAGCACTAGAGCAATTCCATGGCTCAAAAAATTTAAGTGAAGCATATAGAGCAATTTTAACAAATCATAGCAGAATTTTGGCTCTCTCAAATAGGTGTGTCCAGCAAGGATAATTGTGACAAACTCAAAAGAAAATCAAGCAAAGACTCAAATAATACAAGACTCTCCAAGCAAAACTCATGATATGTGACGAATAAAAATATAGCTCCAAGTAAAATACCGATGGTCGCTAGAAGAAAGAGGGGATGCCACTCGGGGCATCCCCAAGCTCAGTTGCTTGTTTCTCCTTGGATATTATCTTGGGGGTGTTGTAGCATCCCCAAGCTTAGGCTCTTTTTACTCCTTATTCCTTCATCCATCGTGATCTCACCCAAAACTTGAAAACTTCAATCACACAAAACTCAACAAAACCTTCGTGAGATCCGTTAGTATAATAAAGCAAATCACCACTCTAATTACTGTTGCAAACCCATTCATATTTTATTATTGCATTATATCTACTGTATGCTAACTTTACCATGTCTTATACCCTTCAATACAAACCAAAGATTCATCAAAACAAGCACACAATGCAACGAAAACAGAATCTGTCAAAAACAGAACAGTCTGTAGTAATCTGTACTCTACCCATACTTATGTAACTCTAAAATTCTTAACCATTAGGACAACGTAAAGAATTTGTATAGAAATACTATGTTAAAATTTCAGCTCATTATCACGCTCCAGTAAAAAAATGAAAATTCCTGCACTGGAGTCAAAGTTTCTGTTTCAGATTCAGCATTGTTTCTACTCATCTTGTGAATCATCCTAAAGGCTTTACTTGGCACAAACACTAATTAAAACATAAAAACACAATCATAACAGTAGCATAATTGTGGCAACACTCAAAAACAGAAAGAAAAAGATGAAAATAAATTTATTCATTGGGTCCCCTCCCAACAAGCGCTATCGTTTTACGCCCCTAGCTAGAGGCATAATGCATAGATTCAAGTATTGTCATCTTTAATTTTCAACTCCTCAATCACACAACTAGATTTCTTCAAGAATTTAGCATGCACACTTTCAATGATAATACTTCTAGGAATAATACCAAAAAAATCATTCTTGTAAGTAGGGTCTTTTACTATTTCAACAAAACTGGGATGAACACTAATCATTTTAAGATCTCCCTTGTGGGTATTAGATGTAGCACCTTTGTTCTTGGTGACTTGTGTAGTCTTGCAAATTTTTATGGGAGTTTTTTCAATAGTTTTAACAGAAGAAAAGGCCAAGCTCAAGTTACTAAAAATTTCTTCCAACTTATCAATCCGGGAGGGACTTTCTTCTATTCTTTCGTCAACTACGGTTTCCTTTTCCTTCAATAATTTAAAGGCATCCCCCGCTTTTGACCCAATTTTATTAGCAAGATTATGCATTTTCTTATCCAAATTCTGAAGATGTTCTTTGGTAATCATCTTCTTTTCAATAGCATCTAGACTTTCCATAATATGTTCGAGAGTTAAGGTTGTTTCATTAATCATGAGAGATGGTGAACCCACTAAATTTCCCATAGCATTAAAAGCGTCCAAAGATGGACACATCAAGAAATTCCCACCGGTAATCGTATCAAGGATGAATCTATACCAAGTGGTGATGCCCACATAAAAACTGCGAAGAAGAACAATGATAGATTGCTAATGAATAGATCTATTATGAGCATTGCAAATCCTATACCAAGCATCTTTAGGTTCTCCCCTCCACTTTGCTTAAAATTAAGAACTTCATTCTCGGGAGTACACGCAATAGAGGAAGAACTAGCCATAACAACAAGGTAGGCAAATAAGAGATCTGATGAGAAAAAGGGCAAACGAAAAAGAGGGTGAATAAAACGGCAAATTTTGTGAAGTGGGGCAGAGGAAAACGAGAGGCAAATGGCAAATAATGTAAATTGCAAGGAGATGAGATTTGCGATTAGGAACCTGATAGATGTTGATGATGTCTCCCCGGCGCAAGAGATTGGCAAGTTGAAGAGAGACTACTTTCGCACCTCCTCCCCGGCAACGGCGCCAGAAATTCCTTGAGACTGCGTCGGTATTTCCCCAAGGAGGAAGGGATGATGCAGCACAATGACGGTAAGTATTTCCCTCAGTTATGAAACCAAGGTTATCCAACCTAGGAGGAGGACCATGCAACGCTATGTAAACGGTACCTGCACACAAAGAACAAATACTTGCAACCCGACGTGTAAGAGAGGTTGTCAATCTCTCAACGGTAAAAACATAGATTAGGTGCAGTAGATTGGATAAATAGATCGCACAAGAACACAAAATAAAAGAAGCAAATAAAAAGTGCAGCAAGGTATTTTTGGGTTTTTGGAATAATAGATCTAAAAACAAAAGCGGCAAAAGATAGATTGGAAAGCAATATGTCGGAAAAGTAGACCCGGGGGCCGTAGGTTTCACTAGTGGCTTCTCTCATGAGTATAGCACATGGTGAGTAAAAAAATTACTGTTGGGCAATTGATAGAAGATCAAATAATCATGATGATATCCAAGGCGATAATCATTATATAGGCATCACGTCCAAGATTAGTAGACTGAAATGATTCTGCATCTACTACTATTGCTCCACACATCGACCGCTATCCAGCATGCATCTAGTGTATTAATTTCATGGAGAAACGGAGTAATGCAATAATAACGATGACATGATGTAGAAAAGATCTATTCATGTAGGAATGGACCCCATCTTGTTATCCTTAATAGCAACGATACGTGTGTGCCTCGCTGCCCCTTCTGGCACTGGCAGAGGACACCGCAAGATCGAACACATCACAAAGCACCTCTTCCCATGGCAAGAAAAATCAATCTAGTTGGCCTAACTAAACCAAAGATTTGAAGAAGAAATACGAGGCTATAAGTAAACATGCATATAATATATCAAAAGAAAACTCAAATAATATTCATGGATAGAAACTGATCATGAACTCAAAATTCATCAGATCCCAACAAACACACCGCAAAAAGTCATTACATCAAATAGATCTCCAAGAGACCATTGCATTAAGAATCGAAAGAGATAGAGAAAGCCATCTAGCTAGTGCCTACGGACCCGTAGGTCTATGGTGAACTACTCACGCATCATCGAAGAGGCACCAATAAGGATGATGAACCCCTCCGTGATGGTGTTAGATTGGATCTCGTGGTACTCGAACTTGCGGCGACTGGAAGTGTTTTTCGTCGACTCCTCTAGGGTTTTTGGAATATTTGGGTATTTATAGAGCTCAGAGGCGGTGGAGGGGAGTCCCGAGGCCACCACAACCCACTAGGGCGCGCCGGGGGCCTCTGGTGCGCCCGGTGTCTTCTGGCCCCCCTGGGCCTCCTCCCAGGTACTTCCTTCGCTCCCTTGATGTCTTCTGGTCCAAAAAAAATCTCCAAAAAGTTTCATCGCGATTGGACTCTGTTTGGTACTGATATTCTGTGAAGTAAAAAACAAGCAAAAAACAACAACTGGCACTTGGCACTATTGATACGTCTCCAACGTATCTATAATTTTTGATTGTTCCATGCTATTATATTATCTGTTTTGGATGTTTTATATGCATTAATATGCTATTTTATATTATTTTTGGGACTAACCTATTAACCTAGAGCCCAGTGCCAGTTTCTGTTTTTTCCCTGTTTTTGAGTTTTACAGAAAAGGAATATCAAACGGAGTCCAAACGGAATAAAACTTTCGCGATGATTTTTCTTGGACCAGAAGACATCTAGAAGACCTGGAGAGGAGGTCAGAAGACCTGGCAGCAAACGACAAGCCGCCAGGGTGCGCCCTAGGGGGGCGCGCCCCCTGGCTTGTGGGCCCCCTAGAGGCCTTCTAACCCTAACTCTTCGCCTATATATTCCCATATATTCCCAAACCATCAGAGGGAGCCACAAAAATACTTTTCCGCCGCCGCAACCTTCTGTTCCCGTGAGATCCCATCTTGGGGCCTTTTCCGGTAATCTGCCGGAGGGGGATTCGATCACGGAGGGCTTCTACATCAACTCCATTGCTCCTCCGATGAAGCATGAGTAGTCTACCTCAGACCTACGGGTCCATAGCTAGTAGCTAGATGGCTTTTTCTCTCTCTCCGATCCTCAATACCATGTTCTCCTCGATGTTCTTGGAGATCTATCCGATGTAATCTTCTTTTGCGGTGTGTTTGTCGAGATCCGATGAATTGTGGATTTATGATCAGATTATCTATGAATATTTATTGAATCTTCTCTGAATTCTTATATGCATTATTTCATATCTTTGTATTTCTCTTCGAGTTATTGGTTTTGTTTGGCCAACTAGATCGGTAGTTCTTGCAATGGGAGAGGTGCTTAGTTTTGGGTTCAATCTTGCGGTGTCCTCACCCAGTGACAAAGTAGGGGTAGCGAGGCACGTATTTGTATTGTTGCCATCAAGGATAAAAAGGTGGGGTTTTCATCATATTGCTTGAGTTTATCCCTCTACATCATGTCATCTTACTTAAGGCATTACTCTGTTCTTTATGAACTTAATACTCTAGATGCAGGCAGGATTCGGTCGATGTGTGGAGTAATAGTAGTAGATGCAGAATCGTTTCGGTCTACTTGACACGGACATGATGCCTATATGCATAATCATTGCCTTGGATATCGTCATAACTTTGCGCTTTTCTATCAATTGCTCGACAGTAATTTGTTCACCCACCGTATTATTTTCCTTCAAGAGAGAAGCCTCTAGTGAAACCTATGGCCCCCGGGTCTATTTTCCATTATATATTTTCAGATCTATAAACCAAAAATACCAAAAATACTTTGCTGCATCACCCTTTCCTCTTCAAGGGAAAAACCAACGCAAGCTCAAGAAGTAGCAGGAAGAATTTCTGGCGCCGTTGCCAGGGAGGATACATAGCAAATCAAGACAAGAACTCTCCCGTCAACTTGCCAATTTCTGGCACCGTTGCCGGGGAGGATACATAGCAAGTCAAGACAAGAACTCTCCCGTCAACTTGCCAATTTCTGGCGCCGTTGCCGGGGAGGTCTACATCAAGCCTACCAAGTACCCATCATAAACTCATCTCTTGCATTTACATTATTTGCCATTTGCCTCTCGTTTTCCTGTCCCCCACTTCTAAAACGATTTTCAGAAAAAACCAAAAAGATTTGCCTTTTTATTCGCCATTCTTTCGTTCGTCTTTTCGTTTGCTTTTTGTTTGCTTGGGTGCTAGATTGCTTGCTTTGTCACGATGACTCAAGAGAATACCAAGTTGTGTGACTTCTCCAATACTAATAATAATGACTTTATTAGTACTCCGATTGCTCCCGCCACTAGTGCGGAATCTTATGAAATTAATGCCGCTTTGCCGAATCTTGTTATGGAAGAACAATTTTCCGGCCTTCCTAGTGAAGATGCCGCATCCCATCTAAATACTTTCGTTGAATTGTGTGATATGCAAAATAAGAAAGATGTGGATAATGATATTGTTAAATTGAAGCTATTTCCGTTCTCACTACGAGATCGTGCTAAAACTTGGTTTACATCCTTGCCTAAAAATAGTATTGATTCATGGAATAAGTGTAAAGATGCTTTTATTTCCAAGTACTTTCCGCCCGCTAAGATCATCTCCCTTAGGAACGATATAATGAATTTTAAGCAACTTGATCATGAGCATGTTGCACAATCTTGGGAGAGGATGAAATTAATGATTAGAAATTGTCCCGCGCATGGTTTGAGTTTATGGATGATTATACAAATTTTTTATGCGGGATTGAATTTTGCATCTAGAAATCTTTTAGATTCCGCCGCGGGTGGTAATTTTATGGAAATCACATTAGGAGAAGCTACTAAACTCCTAGATAATATTATGGCAAATTACTCTCAATGGCATACCGAAAGATCTCCTACTAGTAAAAAGGTGCATGCAATTGAAGAAATAAATACTTTGAGTGGAAAGATGGATGAATTAATGAAATTGTTTGCTAGTAAGAGTGCTCCTATTGATCCTAATGATATGCCTTTGTCTTCTTTGATTGGAAATAATAATGAATCTATGGATGTGAATTTTGTTGGTAGGAACAATTTTGGTAATAACGCGTATAGAGGTAATTTCAACCCTAGGCCGTTTCCTAGTAATTCCTCTAATAATTATGGTAATTCCTACAACAATTCTTATGGAAATTATAATAAGATGCCCTCTGATCTTGAGAATAATATTAAAGAATTTATTAGTTCGCAAAAGGTTTTCAACGCTATGATTGAAGAAAAATTGCTCAAGATTGATGATTTGGCTAGGAACGTTGATATAATTTCTCTTGAGATTGATTCTTTGAAAATTAGATGTATTCCACCCAAGCATGATATTAATGAGTCTCTAAAAGCTATGAGAATTTCTATGGATGAATGTAAAGATAGAACCGCTAGGATGCGTGCTAAGCGAGAATTGTTAGTAAAAGCGTGTTCTTCTATTTCTTGTGAAAATAATGACGAAGATCTTAAAGTGATTGATGTGACTCCTATTGAATCTTTGTTTTTTAATATAAATCTTGATAAAGATGGGACTGGAGATAAGTCAACTTTAATTAGAAGGCGTCCCAATGATTCGGAGTTTATAGATCTTGATGCAAAAAATGATAAAAGTAGGATTGAAGAGGTCAAAACTTTAAGTAGCAATGAACCCACTCCTTTGGATTTCAAGGATTTTAATTATGATAATTTGACAGATTGTATTTTCTTGTTACAATCCATGTTGAATTCTCCTCATGCTTATAATCAAAAGAAAGCTTTTACTAAACATATCGTTGATGCTATGATGAAATCCTTTGAAGAAAAACTTGAGTTGGAAGTTTCTATACCTAAAAAGCTTTATGATGAGTGGGAACCCACTATTAAGATTAAAATTAAAGATTATGAGTGCCATGCTTTGTGTGATTTGGGTGCTAGCCTTTCCACTATTCCGAAAACTGTATGTGATGTGCTAGGTTTCCGTGAATTTGATGATTGGTCCTTAAATTTGCATCTTGCGGATTCCACTATAAAGAAACCTATGGGAAGGATTAATGATGTTCTTATTGTTGCAAATAGGAATTATGTGCCCGTAGATTTCATTGTTCTTGATATAGATTGCAATCCTACATGTCCTACTATTCTTGGTAGACCTTTCCTTAGAACGATTGGTGCAATTATTGATATGAAAGATGCAAACATTAGATTTCAATTTCCGTTAAGGAAAGGCATGGAACACTTTCCAAGAAAGAAAATTAAATTACCATATGAATCTATTATGAGAGCTACCTATGGATTGCTTACCAAAGATGATAATACTTAGATCTATTGCGTTATGCCTAGCTAGGGGCGTTAAACAATAGCGCTTGTTGGGAGGCAACCCGATTTTATTTTTATGTTTTTTGTTTTGTTTCTGTTCTTGAATAAATTACACATTATTACCTCTGTAGTAATTGTGTTTTAGTGTTTTAATTAGTGGTTGTGCCAAGTAAGACCTTTGGGATGGTTGTCGGATTCTGGGCTCCGCAAAACCCAAAGAAGTTCGAACACAGGGGCGTGTGCGAAGATCCCCTGCAGCCTCGCCCTACCTAGTTCACTACTCGATGGTTAGGACGATGAACTCGCACGATGACGAGGGAGCAGATGCACACGATGATTTACCCAGGTTCGGGCCGCTGCGAAGCGTAATACCCTACTCCTGCTTTGGTGGATTGCCTCTCGAGGAGGTGTGGTGGATGAACTAGTACAGTGGTGAGGAGCCTCGCGAGGGCGCTCGAGTGTGTTCTTGGCTCTCTGCCCTGTTGGGTGTTTGTTGTGTTCTCTCCAGTTCGTAGTCCACTCTCTTCGGTGCAACCTAGCCTCTACTTATAGCAGCGGCCCGGGACCTCTTCCCTTATTGCAATGGCGGGAAGGGATCCCACAACGGCCAAATTTGAAGGGGGACAGGAGTACATCCCCGCCCTGTCCAAAGGTGGTCTTCGCCTGCAAAGTAGCTGTCGATGATGCAGAGGTGGGATCGGCGATGACATCCGTCCTGCTGGGCTCGTGGTCGTGGTCTTGTTGCACCGGAATGGAAACCTTTGGGGGCGCTTTGGGAACCCGCGTACGTCCTTGCTCCCCTTGCACCAAAGGGGAAACTGCACCGCCTGGCGCGCTGGCGCCCGCCTGTCCTTCCTTGCGTCATCCTTGACTCCTGAGGCCGGGTTCTGTATAGAGATCTCCGCCGCTCCGGAGGGGGCCTGAGGAGGCCCGCTCCCTGTTGGCCTTGGTGCTGCTTCCCTCGCGAGTTCGGGTCCTCGCGAGGGCCTTGTCTTGAGTGAGGTCGTGCCAGGCCGTGCTTGGCCGACGAGGTGGGCCACGCCCTGGGCCGCAGGCAGGCAGGTCTGGGTACCCCCATTCCCAAAACGCCGACAGTAGCCCCCGGGCCCAAGGCGCGCTCGAGATGGCTTCCAGGCGAAACCCTTGAGGACGGCCCGAAGCGCCGCGGGCCCCAAACGCCTGCGGGCCAGGCTCAACACGTGTCGCGCGCCCAGGGGACGACGCCTCCACTCCCGAGGATGTCGAGGACCCTCGGTTAAACTGAGATGACGCCTGCGCGCCGCACCGGTCATTATTACCTTTCTTTGAATGCGGCTGTTACCTGGTGGCTCCGTAGAGCGGCTTCGCGGGGCTCGCTTCGAAGCTCGTCGAGGTGCTGGAGGGCGCCGTTGCCAAGGTGGAGGGGGTCTTGGAGAGCGAGTGCCGCGACTTCCTTTCTGAGGCCGTGACGCGCGTCTTCAGCCATCTTCACCTTCGCGAGCCGGGGTTTGACTTTGACTCCATGATCAGCCCGGTCGCCCCCGAGGTCAGCGCCAGTGCTGCGGCGGCGGTGAAGGGCGTCGTGGAGGCGCTGGTGAAGAGGTTCACCTGCGTCACCGTTCCTCCACCTCCTGAAGCTGCAAAGGTTAGCAGCGAAGAAGACGATGCCAGCGATGTCGACGACGAGTTCCCCGCGGCCGGGGCGAGTGGTGGCGGCGGCTCCTCCTAATTCCTCTTCCTTGTTCCTTTCCTGCATCGTTCATCGTGCCTCGCGGAGGCGTTAAACTTGTTTGTATTTGCGAAAACTTTTAATGCTTGTAATAACCGTTGAACTGTGTGATTGCTTTCTTCGCCTTGTTTCCTTCCTGCTTGCTGTGATGCTCTGCGTCGGCAGGGCCCGGCCCCGCGTATACCTCAGCCGTCGATGGGCCGTCCGGATCACCAGGACGGTTCCAAGGGGTGAGGGGCTACAGGACCAGTGAGGCTCCTGAGTCGCGATGCTCAGGAGTCCCCCTTGACGTACGAACAGCCCTCATGAAGGGAACATGGTGAAGATTGGGTTAACTTGGAAATTTCGAACACCTTGCGCTCTGCGTCGGCAGGGCCCAGCCCCGCGCATACCTCAGCCGCCGTTGGGCCGTCTGGATCACCAGGACGGTTCCAAGGGGTGAGGGACTACGTGGCCAGTGAGGCTCCTGAGTCGCGATGCTCAGGAGTCCCCCTTGACGTACGAGCTCCAGCGTCCTCCTTAGGGGTTTTCAGTGCGTTGAGCTCTGCGTCGGCAGGGCCCGGCCCCGTGCATACCTCAGCCGCCGTTGGGCCGTCCGGATCACCAGGACCGTTCCAAGGGGTGAGGGGCTATGTGGCTAGTGAGGCTCCTGAGTCGCGATGCTCAGGAGTCCCCCTAGACGTACGAGCGGCTCCCATACCTTTCTTCGCTAGCTTTTCCTGAGAGGGGCGCGTGAAGACCAGGTTTGGTAGACCTGGGGAGGTGGCGCGTACCAGGCTTGGCCCGGTAGTAGCCCCCATGCAGCCCCCTCATGCGTACATCCCAGGGGAACGCAGCGAGACGGGGGCGCGAGGGGCCTTCCTGAGGTTGGATGCAGCCGCTGGGGCGCCCTCAGTTGTTTATCCCCAGCACGGAGCGAAGGGCTTCCACATTGCGTGGGCATAGTCATTGGTGGACTGTGTTGTCCGCCAGCACGGGGCATGGGGCTTCCACCTTGCGTGGGCATAGTCATTGGTGGACCGTGTTGTCCACCAGCGCGGAGCATGGGGCTTCCCCATTGCGTGGGAAGGAACCCCTCCGCGTCCTCGGGGGGCTCTGGGCGTGTACAGCCCATTGAGTTCGTACGCGTGGCTGGCACGGTAGAACTGGGAGGTGTATTTGGGAGCTCGCGAGGGCGCTTTGGCCTCACGAGGTCCCTACCTCAAAGGCGGTTTGCGCCCGGATCTTCTTGTAGATAGCGCCGTCCGAGGTCCTACAGATTTTGGAGAAGCCTGCGCTGAATGTGCTCCCGAGGGCCATCGCATGAGAGGGCCAAGCACCAGTGACCCCAGGAGGTGACGTGAACGGGGCCGGCCCGCCAGACAGAGCTCAGCCACTGGATTTATTAACGCTGCAGGGACGGACCCGAGCACAGACGCCGTGCCCAGTCCTCTCATGAGGTGGTCAAAGGTAGGATCATTCGGGTAGGGCGACATTCACGCCGGCAAAGAGCCGTGCAGGCAAGGTGAAACGTTAGGAAACAGATCACATGCATGGAAAGTAACTGAAACATGCGTAAACGAGGCGGCTGCAAGTGTATGCCCTGGTCGCCTGAGGATAATGCGGCCCGGTGGACGCCCTCAAACGGAGTAAACCAAAAAGTTACCTGGCACAAACCAAAAAATCACCTGGCGGCCACGCCGCTGAAGAGTCGAAGCTGCCGTCGTAGCCTGATCGTGTACCTCCGTGAGCGTGTCCCTCACGGGTTCGCCGCCTCCTGAGGCCCGGGACCCCCGCTCGGCCCGGGCGTCTCCTCCAACTCCTCGTCGTGCCTTGCCCGGCAAGGTATGAGCATGGCCTGGGCAAGGCGCTGGAACGTGGCGCCTGCGTTCGCCAGGCCGAAGGGCATGCGGATGTAGTTGCGCGGGTAGACCCATCCGCGATCAGCGCGCGTCGGACAGAAGAGGCCCTAGGACACGGCCCTGTTGATTGCGAGCGCGTTGACGTAGACGTGTGGCTTGTTGGTCGGGCCGACGATGGCAGCTGCGCTTGGTGGTGCAGGGCAGCTCCTGCCTCGCATGGCCTGTGCCTCCTGAAGCTCCTCGATCGCTCTGATGACGGACTCTTGCGAGCTCGGTGCCTCGCGCCGGGCTCCTGGCTCAGGCAGACGCGCATCAGGACGCGCCTTCAGGTTGTGCCCGAGCGCCTCCCTTGCCTCACCGGTCAGGCCGGAGACTCCCCGGATGGAAGCCCCCGAGCCCGACCCAGGGGGGGCGCCGAGCGCGCTTTTCTATGCGATGGAAGGTGGGGCCCCTTCCCGGGGAGCAGAGCCTGAGGCTCCGCCCTTGGAGGTTCCAGCCCCCTGGCGCCCCGCGGGAAGGAGCTGCTTCTTCTTCTTGCGTGCATCCTCACGTGGCAGGGCATCTCCCTCGTTGTCTGAGCACTCAGCCGCCGCAGCGCGGTAAGCACGCTCGAGGGAGCAGACGGCATCCTTCTCATCGCAGGCGACGGTGATGACGCCGCCACTCCCTGGCATCTTGAGGACGTTGTAGCCGTGATGAGTCACCGCCATGAACTTGGCGAGGGCCGGGTACCCAAGGATTGCGTTGTACGGGAGGTGGATGTGTGCGACGTCGAAGACGATGATCTCAGTGTGGTAGTTCTTGTGTCCGCCGAAGGTGAAGGGCAGGCGCACTTGCCCAATGGGGACGGTGGACCCGTCGATGACTCCCGAGAAGGGCTTGGTCGGCATGAGCTGGTCGTACGGTACTTGGAGCGTCTCGAAGGTCTCAATGGAGAGGACATTGAGCCCCGCTCCACTGTCGATGAGGGTCTTGGTGACGAGGACGTTGCTGATGGTCGGAGTGCACAGCATGGGGAGCATGCCGGCCATGGCTGAGCACCTGAGATGATCCCTCGAGTCGAAGCTGATTGCGGTCTGGGACCATTTGAGGGGACGCATGGCTTCGGGCTTTGGGAGAGCTGCGTTCACCTCCCGCGTGAACTGCTTGAAGATGCGGTTCGACGCTGGGGCTTGGGCGCCGCCCAGGATGCAGGCTATCGCCCTGACCTCCTGGAAGCCCCCAGCCCCATCGTCTTGCATGTCCTCTTCCTTCCTTCTGGGTGGCGGCGGCAGTGGTGGTAGGCCGGCCTCATGAGGACGGGCCTCACGAGGCTGGCCACGGCGTGATCCCTCCGGAGGGTCGTCTCGCCAGCGGTCCTCCCGAGGCCGGTCTCGCCACTCCTGACGCGGCTCCCGGTTGTCCCAACGGCCTCCGCCTCGTTCGAAGCCGCGGTCCCCGCGTCCAGGGCGCCGGCCGAAGTGCTCGTTGCGGACCAGCCTGAGCTCCTGGCAGTCGATGGTGTCGTGGTTGTTGGTGCCGTGGAAGATGCAGGTCGGCCTCCCTCCTGCGGGGTGTTCCTCGCCTCGGCTGCGCTTCGCCTCAGGCTCGGCCGCAAGTACCGCAGGGGCTTTGCGCTTCGCCTCCTTGGCCTTGGTCTTATTTTCCTCTGGCTCTGCCGCCGGAGGCTCGCGGAGCGACAGGCGGCCCTCCTCGGCCTTGGCGCACCTATTTGCCAAGTTGAACATCTCCAGGGCTGAGCACAGTTCGTCGTTCATGGCAAGCTCCTCCTTCATCTTGAGGTCCGTGTAGCTGTCGGTGAACATGGAGATGATAGCCTCATCCGACGCCCTCGGGACCTTGAGGCGTGTAGTCGTGAAGCGTTGTATGAATTTGTGGAGGGTCTCTCCATCCTGCTGCTTCACACGTCGCTGGTCGTTCACGGTGAGCGCGCGGTCGCGGGTACCTTGGAAGTTGGTGACGAAGCGCTTGCGCAGGTCGTCCCAGGAGGTGATGGACCCCTCCGGGAGGTTGAGGAGCCAGGAGAGCGCGCCACCCTTGAGTGCCATGGGGAACCAGCATGCCATGACCTTGTCATCTCCACCGGCCGCCCGGATGCTCAGCGAGTAGAGCTGTAGGAACTCTGCGGGATCCGAGGTGCCTTCGTAGCGAGGGGGTAAGTTAGGCTTGAACTTGCAGGGCCACGTGGTTGGATGGAGCTCCGGGGCGATGGCGAGGCACCCCACCGGCTCGACGGGTGCAGCGAGTGCGGGAGGGACCCAGTCTTGACGCTCCCGGGGGGCCACCTCGAGTGGTGCCCGGTCGCCACGCTGATTCGGCAGCGCGGGGAGCACACGCGCGTCGACGCGCGGCCGGGGCACCACCTGGCAGCTTACTTCATCTCTCGCCCCTGCCCGCGGTTTGCGGGGCTGGTCGCGCGGGCGCGCTTCACGCCTGGGCTCGGGGTCGATGTCGCGTTGCGGAGGAGGTGGCGGCGCATCGTGGGCCACGTCGTCTGCCAGGGAAGGCCGGGGTCGAAACGAGTAGGAGAGCACTGAAGCGTCGCCGGCTGCACTAACGAGCTCCGCGATGCGCCGAGGCCAGTCGTCATGGCGGTCGGGGGCGGGGCGGTAGCGGAGCAGCTCGTGCGCCATGGCGAGTGCACCCGAGCTACGCGGCGGCCCAGGTCGAGCGTGGGAGGACGACCCGGTAGTCGGAACGATCGACGGAGTGGCGATGTGGCCGTCGCGCCATGCGGTGACCGGCTCGGAGGAGTCTTGTTGCTCGTGGGCCTCCAGGCCCGTGGCGGCGTTGGCCACAGGTGAGGGTGACCGGCGCGCGGCGGCGCGGCCCACGGGCGCCGTCTGGGCAACG
Source organism: Elymus sibiricus (assembly GCA_039707655.1). Taxonomy (NCBI): domain Eukaryota; kingdom Viridiplantae; phylum Streptophyta; class Magnoliopsida; order Poales; family Poaceae; genus Elymus; species Elymus sibiricus. The sequence goes on along the minus strand of CM077667.1, from coordinate 124,868,168 downwards.
CGGGCAGCTCGGCGCTCGACCCGGGCTCGGCGAGCGTCAGACATCGGAGCGGCGAGGCGGAGGAAGAGCTTGGCTTGAGGAAGACTTCGACACGCCCCCTACCTGGCGCGCCAAATGTCGGATTCCGGGCTCCGCAAAACCCAAAGAAGTTCGAACACAGGGGCGTGTGCGAAGATCCCCTGCAGCCTCGCCCTACCTAGCTCACTACTCGATGGTTAGGACGATGAACTCGCACGATGACGAGGGAGCAGATGCACACGATGATTTACCCAGGTTCGGGCCGCTGCGAAGCATAATACCCTACTCTTGCTTTGGTGGATTGCCTCTCGAGGAGGTGTGGTGGATGAACTAGTACAGTGGTGAGGAGCCTCGCAAGGGCGCTCGAGTGTGTTCTTGGCTCTCTGCCCTGTTGGGTGTTTGTTGTGTTCTCTCCAGTTCGTAGTCCACTCTCTTCGGTGCAACCTAGCCTCTACTTATAGCAGCGGCCCGGGTCCTCTTCCCTTATCGCAATGGCGGGAAGGGATCCCACAACGGCCAAATTTGATGGGGGATAGGAGTACATCCTCGCCCTGTCCAAAGGTGGTCTTCGCCTACAAAGTAGTTGTCGATGATGCAGAGGTGGGCTCGGCGATGACATCCGTTCTGCTGGGCTCGTGGTCGTGGTCTTGTTGCACCGGAATGGAAACCTTTGGGGGGCGCTTTGGGAACCCGCGTATGTCCTTGCTCCCCTTGCACCAAAGGGGAAACTGCACCACCTGGCACGCTGGCGCCCGCCTGTCCTTCCTTGCATCATCCTTGACTCCTGAGGCCGGGTTCTGCATAGAGATCTCCGCCGCTACGGAGGGGGCCTGAGGAGGCCCGCTCCCTGTTGGCCTTGGTGCTGCTTTCCTCGCGAGGGCCTTGTCTTCAGTGAGGTCGCGCCAGGGCGTGCTTGGCTGACGAGGTGGGCCACGCCCTGGGCCGCAGGCAGGCAGGTCTGGGTACCCCCGTTCCCAGAACGCCGACAATGGTCTACGGTGATAGTTAATTTGATCCTGCTGAAAAACAGAAACTTTGATGCCCAGTCCAGGAATTTTATAAATTCACAGAAGCGTCGATTGGATCTGAATTTTTTACACAAGATTGATATACAAATTTCCCAGATTGTCCTAATGTTTCAGAATTTTTAGAGTTACAGAAGTATTCGAAGTTTACAGATTGCTACAGACTGTTCTGTTTTAGACAGATTCTGTTTTCTATGTGTTGTTTGCTTATTTTGATGAATCTATGGGTAGTGTCGGGGGGTATGAACCATGGAGAAGTTGGAATACAGTAGATATTACACCAATATTAATAAAGAATGAGTTCACAACAGTACCTAAAGTGGTGATTTTATTTTCTTATACTAACGGATCTCACGATTTTTCTGTTGAGTTTTGTGTTGTGAAGTTTTCAAGTTTTGGGTAAAGATTTGATGGACTATGGAATAAGGAGTGGCAAGAGCCTAAGCTTGGGGATGCCCAAGGCACCCCAAGGTAATATTCAAGGACAACCAAGAGCCTAAGCTTGGGGATGCCCCGGAAGGCATCCCCTCTTTCGTCTTCAATCCATCGGTAAATTTACTTGAGGCTATATTTTTATTCACCACATGATATGTGTTTTGCTTGGAGCGTCTTGTATGATATGAGTCTTTGCTTTTTAGTTTTCCACTATCATCCTTGCTGTACACACTTTTTGAGAGGGACACGCATGAATCGTGAATTTATTAGAATACTCAATGTGCTTCACTTATATCTTTTGAGCTAGGCAATATGCTCTAGTGCTTCACTTATATCTTTTTAGAGCACGGCGGTGGCTTTATTTTATAGAAATTGTTGAACTCTTTGCTTCACTTATATTATTTTGAGAGTCTCTAAACAGCATGGTAATTTGTTTAGGTTATGAATTTAGTCCTAATATGATGGGCATCCAAGAGAGATATAATAAAAACTTTCATATAAAAGTGCATTGAATACTATGAGAAGTTTGATTCCTTATGATTGTTTTGAGATATAAAGATTGTAATATTAGAGACATGCTAGTGAGTAATTGTGGATTGGTAGAAATACTTGTGTTAAAGTTTGTGATTCCCGTAGCATGCACGTATGGTGAACCGTTATGTGATGAAGTCGGAGCATGATTTATTTATTGATTGCCTTCCTTTGTGTGGAGGTCGGGATCGCGCGATGGTTAACTCCTACCAACCCTTCCCCTAGGAGCATGCGTGTAGTACTTTGTTTTGATGACTAATAGATTTTTTCAATAAGTATGTGAGTTCTTTATGACTAATGTTGAGTCCATGGATTATACGCACTCTCACCCTTCCACCTTTGCTAGCCTCTCTAGTACCGCGCAACTTTCGCCGGTGCATTAAACCCACCTTCCTCAAAACAGCCACCATATACCTTCCTCAAAACAGCCACCATACCTACCTATTATGGCATTTCCATAGCCATTCCGAGATATATTGCCATGCAAATTCCACCGTTCCGTTTATTATGACACGCACCATCATTGTCATATTGCTTAGCATGATCGTAAGATAGCTAGCATGATGATGTCATTGCTATGCTAGATCATTGCATATCCCGGTACACCGCCGGAGGCATTCATATAGAGTCATATCTTGTTCTAGTATCGAGTTGTAAATTTTGAGTTGTAAGTAAATAAAAGTGTGATGATCATCATTATAGAGCATTGTCCCATGTGAGGAAAGGATGATGGAAACTATGATTCCCCCACAAGTCGGGATGAGTTTCCGGACTTTATGAAAAATAAAAGAGGCCAGAGAAGCCCAAATAAAAAAAGAGGCCAAAGAAGCCCACCAAAAGAAAAAGAAAAAAAGAGAAAATAAAAAAAATGAGAGAAAAGAGAGAAGGGGCAATGCTACTATCCTTTTTCCACACTTGTGCTTCAAAGTAGCACCATGATCTTCATGATAGAGAGTCTCCTATATTGACACTTTCATATACTAGTGGGAATTTTTCATTATAGAACTTGGCTTGTATATTCCAATGATGGGCTTCCTCAAATTTCCCTAGGTCTTCGTGAGCAAGCAAGTTGGATGCACACCCACTTTGTTTCTTTTTGAGCTTTCATACACTTATAGCTCTAGTGCATCCGTTGCATGGCAATCCCTACTCACTCACATTGATATCTATTGATGGGCATCTCCATAGCCCGTTGATACGCCTAGTTGGTGTGAGACTATCTTCTTCTTTTGTCTTCTCCACAACCACCATATTCTATTCCACCTATAGTGCTATGTCCATGGCTCACGCTCATGTATTGCGTAAGAGTTGAAAAAGTTTGAAAATACTAAAGTATGAAACAATTTCTTGGCTAAAACCGGGGTTGTGCATGATTTAATACTTTGTGCGATGAAGATGGAGCATAGCCAGACTATATGATTTTGTAGGGATAACTTTCTTTGGCCATGTTATTTTGAGAAGACACGATTGCTTTATTAGTATGCTTGAAGTATTATTGTTTTTATGTCAACATTAAACTTTTGTTTTGAATCTTATGGATCTGAATATTCAGGCCACAATAAATAAAATTACATGGATAAATATGTTAGGTAGCATTCCACATCAAAAATTCTGTTTTTATCATTTACCTACTCGAGGACAAGCAGGAATTAAGCTTGGGGATGCTTGATACGTCTCCAACGTATCTATAATTTTTTATTGTTCCATGCTATTATATTATCTGTTTTGGATGTTTTATATTCATTAATATGCTATTTTATATTATTTTTGGGACTAACCTATTAACCTAGAGCCTAGTGCCAGTTTCTGTTTTTTCCCTGTTTTTGAGTTTTACAGAAAAGGAATATCAAACGGAGTCCAAACGGAATAAAACTTTCGCGATGAATTTTCTTGGACCAGAAGACATCTAGAAGACCTGGAGAGGAGGTCAGAAGACCTGGCAGCATACGACAAGCCGCCAGGGCGCGCCCTAGGGGGGCGCCCCCCTGGCTTGTGGGCCCCCTGGAGGCCTTCTAACCCTAACTCTTCGCCTATATATTCCCATATATTCCCAAACCATCAGAGGGAGCCACAAAAATACTTTTCCGCCGCCGCAACCTTCTGTTCCCGTGAGATCCCATCTTGGGACCTTTTCCGGTAATCTGCCGGAGGGGGATTCGATCACGGAGGGCTTCTACATCAACTCCATTAATTGCTCCTCCGATGAAGCGTGAGTAGTCTACCTCAGACCTACGGGTCCATAGCTAGTAGCTAGATGGCTTTTTCTCTCTCTCCGATCCTCAATACCATGTTCTCCTCGATGTTCTTGGAGATCTATCCGATGTAATCTTCTTTTGCGGTGTGTTTGTCGAGATCCGATGAATTGTGGATTTATGATCAGATTATCTATGAATATTATTTGAATCTTCTCTGAATTCTTATATGCATGATTTCATATCTTTGTATTTCTCTTCGAGTTATTGGTTTTTTTTGGCCAACTAGATTGGTAGTTCTTGCAATGGGAGAGGTTCTTAGTTTTGGGTTCAATCTTGCGGTGTCCTCACCCAGTGACAAAGTAGGGGTAGCGAGGCACGTATTTGTATTGTTGCCATCAAGGATAAAAAGGTGGGATTTTCATCATATTGCTTGAGTTTATCCCTCTACATCATGTCATCTTACTTAAGGCGTTACTCTGTTCTTTATGAACTTAATACTCTAGATGCAGGCAGGAGTCAGACGATGTGTGGAGTAATAGTAGAAGATGCAGAATCGTTTCGGTCTACTTGACATGGACGTGATGCCTATATGCATAATCATTGCCTTGGATATTTTCATAACTTTGCGCTTTTCTATCAATTGCTCGACAGTAATTTGTTCACCCGCCGTATTATTTTCCTTCAAGAGAGAAGCCTCTAGTGAAACCTATGGCCCCTGGGTCTATTTTCCATTATATATTTTCAGATCTATAAACCAAAAATACTTTGCTGCTTCACCCTTTCCTCTTCAAGGGAAAAACCAACGCAAACTCAAGAAGTAGCAACCATGTCAATAGGTTAGTCCCAAAAAATGATATAAAGTTGCTATAAAATGATTGTAAAACATCCAGGAATGATAATATAACAGCATGGAACAATCAAAAAGTATAGATACGTTGGAGACGTATCACCCACCGTGTGCTATACTCATGAGAGAAGCCACTAGTGAAATCTACGGCCCTTGGGTCTACTCTTTCAACATATTGCTTTCCGATCTATCTTTTGCCGCTTTTGTTTTCAGATCTATTATTCCAAAAAACCCAAAAAACCTTGCTGCACTTTTTATTTGCTTCTTTTATTTTGTGTTCTTGTGCGATCTATTTATCCAATCTACTACAATCTAATCTATCTTTTTACCGTGGAGAGATTGACAACCTCTCTTACGCGTTGGGTTGCAAATATTTGTTCTTTGTGTGCAGGTACCGTTTACATAGTGATGCGTGGTTCTCCTACTGGTTCGATAACCTTGGTTTCATAACTGAGGGAAATACTTATCGTAGCTGTGCTACATCATCCCTTCCTCTTTGGGGAAATACCGACGCGGTCTCAAGCCACGTCATGTGCATGCTCACAACAAGGGTTAGTAGCAATGGCATTATAAATTAACACAAAAGGAGGACATGTGGCTATTTCCTTAGTAAGTTTTACTTGGAGTTGATCATGAGACTCCTTGAGAGAGGCATGAGCACCCTTCAAATCCTTGTGAGCCTTGTCAAGTGCGTCAAACTCTTCCTTGAGTCTATCATGGCCAACCCCAAGTGCAACCTTATCAGATTTGAGCACACGATTAAGAACAATAGCATGCTCATGATCTTTACGTAATTTAGCAAGGTCAATGTTTTGTGACTCCTCAAGAGCCAAACGAAGACCTCGCTCTTCCTCAAGAGCAATGGAAAGATCAGCTATCTCATCGGCATAATCATGACTATGCCCCTTCAACTCCTCGAGGGATTCCTCTTGAGACTTAATGATATCATTGGCCTCACCAAGTTGTTCCAAGAGATCAACAAAGTGCCTCTTGGATTCGCCTTTGAGTTTACCCAAGAACTTGTCAAACTCATTCTCACCCTCCTTCGCCTCCTCATGTTCGTCCACACAATCCAACAAAGAAGGAGTGGTAGAAATGGAAGTTTTAATGTTTGAGGTTTTGACGTTGGGGGTTACCTTGGTGATACCTTTGGCCATAAGGCACCTAGCAATGTGGTTCTCATTGGGGGCATCGAAGAGTGACACCTTGGTTGGGGTAGAGGATGCAATTGCCACTGTAGCCATAGCCATCCCTTTACCACTGGTATCTTCGTCATCATCATCATCATCGGAGGCATACTCTTCTTGAGCCACCAACAGCTTGTGAGGCTCCTTCTTGGTGAAGTTGTTCTTGTTGGGGTAGGACTTGGCCTTATCTTTGCGGATGAGCTTGCCACCATTATCTTCCCTCTTCTCATATGGGCAATCCACCACGAAGTGACTCACATTACCACCGGTGTAGCAAGTCCTCACACGTTGCTTGCCTTTTGACCCACTTGAGTTGTTCTTGGAGAAGTTGGGCCTTGAGTTTCTCTTGCTGCCCCAAAATTGCCTAGATGCGAGAGCCATGTGCTCATGGTAAGCATATTTGGTGTCTTCGGGGCAACCCTCCTCTTCTTCTTCTTCTTCTTCTTCTTATTCTTCTTCTTCTTCTTCTTCTTCTTGAATGACCTTGGCCTTCAAAGCAAGGTTGGGTGATGACTTCTTTGCCCATTGGACACGAGCTAGAGCATTGTCGACGGTCTTGTTCAAAATGTTCATTGCAATAAACTCATCCAACACGTCGCTTGACAAAAAAGAATGAAAGTCCAGTCTTTGACGGATAACGGAGGACATGGCCTTGTTGAATGGCATGATGGCCTTGAGAAACTTACGCTTGATCCAGTTGTCATCTGTATCCTTGCTGCCATGATCTTGAAGAGCGACGGCAAGAGTAGTCACCCTCCGGTAAAGCTCATGAGGGTCCTCATCTTCATTCATCACAAATTCATCAGCTTCATAAAGCACTACCTCAAAGTTGGACCGTTGAATGCTTGATCTGCCCTTGTATAAAGAGACAATGTGTTCCCAACAATCCTTAGCACGAGTGAAGGGATGCAAGTGAGCTAGATCTTCGGGAGGCACAACAGCTTGAAGAATGAACAAGGTGGAGTGATTGAGTTGACTGTCGGCCTCTTCTCTTGGGGTGAGGTTGTTTGGATCATGCGGGTAGTATCCTTTCTCAATGATTCTCCAAAGTTGAGTTGAGCTGTGATTCAAATGAGACTTGATACGAAAAATCCAATTAGCAAAATCATTCTTAACTAGTTTAGGAGGAGGACCAAGATTAACTATATGAGGAGGGTGCACCGGTCCTCCATAGACCACGGGAGGGGGTACCGAGGCAAAGGTACCCGATCCACTATTTCCTTAAGGTAACTTGTTCTTGTTAGTGCTAGCCCCCTCCTTACCGGAGTGGACATCCGATGTCGAGTTAGTGGTATTAACCACTTGTGTCGGATCGGTAGAAAGTTTGAGACTATCAAGGAAATCTTTAAACATGGACTTGACCTCGGTCATCATAGAAGATTTAAGTGAGGACATTGCCTCATTTAAATCCTCTCGGGATACCGTGCTCAAGCCCCGGCCTCAGGTGAATCCACAACCCGCTCCCCGTTGTTAACCATACTCTTCTGGTGGTAAAACCCTTAATAAAGAGACGTAGCTCTCATACCAATTGAAAGGATCGATATTGTTGACTAGAGGGGGGTGAATAGGATACTACCAGTTTTTAACTTATCTTTAGCAAATTAGGTTTAGCAACAAATAGGTTGTCTGGATATGCAACTAGGTGAGCAACCTATATGTTGCTAACAACAATAACAACACAAGCAAGCAAAGGATATAATATAAGTAAAGCTTGCTCAAGGTAAAGGTAAGAAGTAACCACAAGTGGAACCGATGGAGATGAGGATGTGTTACCGGAGTTCCTTCCCTTTGAGGGGAAGTACGTCTCCGTTAGAGCGGTGTGGAGGCACAATGCTCCCCAAGATGCCACTAAGGCCATCGTATTCTCCTCACGCCCTCACACAATGCGAGATGTCGTGATTCCACTAGTGGTGCTCTTGAAGGCGGCGACCGGACCTTTACAAACAAGGTTGGGGCAATCTCCACAACTTAATTGGAGGCTCCCAACACCACCATGAAGCTTCACCACAATGGAATATGGCTTTGAGGTGACCTCTTCCGTCTAGGGTGCTCAAACACCCAAGATTAACAAGATCCACAAGGGATTAGTGAGGGGGATCAAATTTCTCTCGGTGGAAGTGTAGCAAGGCCTTCTCCTCCAAACCCTAGAGCATCAACAAGAATCGATGGCTAGGGAGAGAGATCGGGCAAGAATGAGCTTAGGAGCAACAATGGAGCTTTTGGGGGAAAAGAGGTGAGTCCACTAGGAGAAGAAGACCCACTTATATGGTGGAAGAAAATCTGACCGTTTTCTGCCCACAAGTCGTGCATAAGCGGTAGTACCGCTCGGGGGAGCGGTACTTCCGCTTGCACGGAAGTAATGGGCTGCATAGGTAGTTGACGATAGTCAAGGAGGCGGTAGTTCCGCCGGAGCGGTACTTCCGCTTCGCACTGTAGGAAGCCCAGACTTAGCAGTAGAAGAGGAGGCTAGTATGGCAGTACCGCTCAGAGCGGTACTTCCGCTAGTTACTGCCGCTCAAAAACTGCTCGAGTGCCGAAGACATCAGAGAGCATAAAATAAGTGAAAGTGGGGCCGTAAGTGGAGGGCAGCAGTACCACCAGAGCGGTACTACCGCTCCGCTCCCAGCGGTACTTTTGCTAATAAAGGGCAAGGCTACCCGAGGACACCAGAAGGAAAATATAAGCGGAGGTAGCACCGGTACCGCAGGACGGCAGTACTGCTGGAGCGGTACTACCGCTCTGTGGAGCAGTACTTCTGCTTATATGTCACTTAGGGGCCAAGGGGGCAGGAAGCAACTCCATTGTGCCGGGAAAGAGAATGGGGTGCAAGTGTGTACGTGATAGTTCCTCCCAACCTTTCCAAATGTGAATCCCCTCTTGATAGTACGGATTTTGCTATGACTCAAGTCCACCAACACTAAATCGATAGAAAAATGCCATCTTCTCTTTTAACAACTAAGGGGATGAAAACCGTCTCGTGCCACCGGATAATCTCTGAAAGCTTAATGCACACGATTAGTCCACAAGGGCATTGTCATCAATTATGCTCTTACACTCGTCCGCAACGAATGTGAGGGAGCCAAAGGTTAGGCTCTGTCCCGGCAGGAAGGCGCCGAAAGTAGAGAAAGATCCGATCCAAGATCGGTCTCCGGCCAACGCTAGTCCGTGCCTGGCGCACCAACTGACTATGGAAAATACCGGATCCAAGCGGAGCTGGAAGTCCCGGATCGAAGGTCACACGAGGGGTTTGTCTAGGTTCAGGCCTCTAGAGAGTAATAGCCTACGTCCTACTAGTTTTTATTATTCATGGTGGAAAGATACCTTGTGCGACGGGTTACAATGGTGTACGAGATTGGTACCGAGAGTTGCCTATCTGTGGACAGATGAGAATGTGGACCCTAGACCTCTCTTTATATAGGGAGTGGAGGTCTAGGGTTTGTACATTGTAGTCGATGTGATCTAGGCGTCGTCGCCCGCTTGTCTTGGAGTCCATAAAGATCTCCTCGCCTCCAAGGGTTTGCTCCTCGTCTTGGGCCTTACGGGCCCTGTGTAGTTAGTGAGGTTGGGCTCCCTGGCGTTAGCCACCCCCGGTACAGGACCCCGTCACCCCCTAATCAAAGACACCATCAGTTAGCTCTTTTTATAAAATGACAATTTCGGCATTCCTTCTTATTTGAAAGATTGCATGTGGGAAATCAAGGTTCCCCCCAATGTTCATGTCTTTCTCTGGCTCATTATCAATAATAAAAGTTTGACTCATGATAATCTTGCTAAACGTTGACTTGTAGATGATTTGGCATGCCTTTTTTTGTTGTAATCCAAAATCTATACAACACATGTTCTTTGATTGCATTGTTGCGAAGAAAACTTGGGAGATTATTGTTGAAATACTTAACATTGATGTACCTTATTCATTATGTGATCTTGTTGTTTATTGGAAGCAAAAAAGGTAACTTGTAGTTGTTAACATTTTCGTTGCTGCTACCTTATGGAGCTTAGAGCTTTTGTGAAATGAAATTATTTTCCAGGGTCGAAGGTGGCAAAGCTTGACGTGCATCCTGGCTTCAGTAGTTCTTTGGTTCGAATGTGGTCATGTGCGTTGGTGCTCAAGCTACGTGACTCCTCGAGTTCCTTTGACTTCTTGATCATCACCATGGGGACCTGCTTAGAGTATCATGACACTGGTTTCACTTTATCTCAATAGAAAAAAAACACTTGTTAAGAGTTTTATCTGTAATAATTCCGTCACAACTACTCTCGGTTGTGGTTGAGAGTTTTCAAACGTTTTAAGTTGCGGATGCTTGTCGTGTCTTTTTTAATAAAAAAAGGTTGAGGCGGCGGGGAACCCCTTTGATTCAAACAGAAGTTCTAAAATACTCTTACAAGTGGTGGCAAGTGCCAATCGTGGCAATGTTACATGCAAGAGTGGTGGTAATATCATGGTGGAAGCTGACGGTGTCCTAGACTGGGGGGTACTCACCACGTCGTCTCCCGACTAGTGGGTCGGGCCGAGGACTCCCATGGCGATTTACTAATGGGCCACTTCGGGCAGCCCATGATGCATACAAGGGAGATTCCACAAGACTTGGCGCACAAGACAAGGACTCCTCTAAACCCTAGACCTACGGTGCATTATATAAACCGAGGCCAGGCTAGTCAATAGACAATCTCATATTTATTACAACAATCTCGTGGTAGATACATGTACTATGTACTATCCCCATATCAATATAATCAAAAGCAGGACGTAGGGTATTATCTCCTTGAGAGAGCCCGAACCTGGGTAAAATCTTGTGTCCATTTTACCATCGCTCCAAGTCGCCTAGCTTAGGATCCCTACCGCGAGGTATGCCGGATTGAGAACCGACATTGGTGCTTTCATTGAGAGCCTACTAAGTGGTCATCATGGTTTGATGGGATAATCAGGTGATATTTTTTCAATTAGATCTATTCCACGTAAATTATTCCTTTTGCAGAATCATTGCTGCCATATCGTGCTACGTTGTTTGCAGTATGATCGTATCGAGAAAAGTTCAACGACGGCGACTCCCGCTGTCCAGACTTTGCAATATGGGCGATGGGCGATCCAGCCGAGGAGACCGTGTGGAGCAGTTGAGTAGTGTGATGGCAGGAACTCGGCTTGATGGGAGCACACATCAGGGAGATTATTTGCTTTTTCTCTTTAATTTCTATGAAGTATCAAGGCTGCCGCTGTCAGGCCACTAATTCTTGTTGACGCAGGCGTAGACAAGTACTAATGCATTAATTAAATGCTAGGTTGCAGCGTGCATTACGAGATCTTATTGATAAACTATGCGTCTCATCCTTTAATTATGTTTATTACCTGAGGTCGCTGCCAACTCTCCTGTGCCGGTCGACACAATTTTGATCTGACACCTCAGGCAACCAGCTTCATCGTTGCGATCCGGCAAAGTATCTTCTTACCCCCACGGCAGCAGGCACGAGCTCTCAAGCTACAGGAGATCAGGCAAGTACTATGCACTATTTGTACCAGTACAACAATACCATTGGTGCTCCCCACGTGAATTATATGCTGGTACTAATGATTGGTGTTGAAACTTCGGCCACTATGAACAATTAGGTGCTATGTTCCCATTAAATTTTCTCGTGCAAATTAGTATTATCAAAGACTCTTGTACTTGTAATTTGTACAATTTTGCATGCAGGTTATCAGTGCTGAGCCGACGGACTCTAATCCGCATCGACGTCCTTGTGATGTTGATTCTACTTATGCTGCACGGAGGCCAAATTTGTTTTATTATTCATACTTTGCGTAAATTTATTATGCAAAAAATATTATTATTATCTCTGGCTTGCACAGTTTTTTGTGTGCAGGTAAAGGATTTAGACCGGATGGCATTGTCACCCCGGCGTACCGACGTCGTTGTCCCACCGTTGACCAAATTCCGTTGTCACCCTAGCGCGAATGCGGGTGCCCTGCGAATTCGGATTTTGTCACCTCGCCGCGCCGACGCCCTGTGTCGACATCGACATCGCGCCAGGCCACATCTCTTCTAAATAATTTATTTTGCATAAATAATTCTATAAATGATTTTTATTTATTTTATTATTATTATCTGTCTTGTGCTACTTCATGCGTGTAGGTAATCGACTTGGGCTGTGTCACGCGGTCACCTCGACATGTCGACGTCATTGTCCCGCCTCCGTGAACCAAAGTTGTATTGTCAACTTGGCGCGTCACCTCGGCTGCACCGGGGGCTTCACCGGCACATCGGCGGTGTTGTGATGTTACTTCATTAAGCTGAGCTCTTTGCTCGGGCACCTCGAGACCGGCTTGGGGGCTGGGAGCTCGGCCCACTACAAGCTCGGCCCAAGTCATCAACACCGAGCACATTAACCAGCTAAGTCGCTTTCATGCTCAACTTTTTTCAATTTTCAATTTTTGTTCGGTTCTACCAAACATTATATTTGTGTTAAATAAAAAAATTGTTTGTTAAAAACACTTCCTTTTCCCATGATAACTGGGGGCTTCGCCGTCACGCTGCCGAACTACTCTGTCTCCTCGGCTGGACCGGGGCTCCGCCTCACTGCCGCAACTGTGTTGCGTTGCCACTTCTCGACCCGAGCTCTCTGCTCGATTACCTCGGGCTTGGGGGCTGGGTACTCGGCCAAGCCGAGGACTACGTCTCCATCCCGCCACAACCTCGGACCGCACCGAGCACATTAACCAGCTAAGTCATTTTCGTGCTCGGCTCTTTTTGAAATTTTACTTTTTGTTTGGTTCAACAAAACATTATAGTTTTTGTTAAACAAAAAAAATTGTTTGTTAAAAATTTCTTTACCCGATTTAATCGGGGGTTCTTAAATTTGTATGAGCCATTTTATAATAAATATGTTTTCTTCTTGGTCGTTGCAAAGTCTTTTTCTACTACTCCTTTTTCCGACACTAGTGTGTGGTCAATAGCCGGATAGCATGTTTTCTTTCTAAAGCCGATCAAGTTTAGTTCGCTAAACAGGCCTCGGAGAAACAGTCCGCCTTCGGGATATGGAGGTTGAAGCCAAAGGCTGACCCGCTTGGAGTCCGGAGATTGGATGTATCATGTTAAAGCACGACCGAAGCACGTATTAATTTTAAGACCAATTTTGGATTGGCACCAAAAAACTTGATTTAGTTCGGACGTCAAAGTTTTTACATGTGTTTTTTGGCTTTTCGAGCTTATGGCACTTTTAAGCTATTTGTATGTTTTTGTTTTAGGAGGCAGGGCATCCTCATGACCAAGGTGCCTGCGTAATAATTCAGCTCAGGAGTTCTTTTCCGACCCACAGCTCGGTATCTTTCCTGCCAACTTACACCTCAGTGTTGGCGAAATGCACATGACATCTGGACTAGTTTCCGAGGAGATTCGATCCTCAGGTTGGTCGGCCGCACCCAACCTGAGTCTCGGGGGATACTTTGTGTCACCAGCATAACTCTCGTAGTAAAACATCGGATGCCTTTAAAGTATCGGCAATATAAACTAGGGACTCCGACTAGAGCCGAACCTACCAAAAGCCAAGATACTCCGAGCAGTCCTCGGCAAAACGTTCTCGGATATTGCTTTATATGCATCAGTTTCGAATTGTGTCTTAGATCAATAGTTGGGTTGCCTTGCTCCCGTGATTGCCTCCTACATTCCGCTTTGTTCGGCTAGGTGTGCAAAGGGAGAACCACTGCGATTGTACTTCCAATTTAACTGGTCAAGTACCTCAGTGGAGAAAGCCGAAAATTGACTGTCATAATGAGCGCAAACTGGTCAGCGATCTGATGACTCTGTCAAACTATAGACCGACAGAGGTTACCCCGTGGGCCTTTCATAAATTTGGTCGGAGTGTTAATGGCTTGACCTTGGCTGACGCCGAACACTAACCGGGGGCTAGTAACTGGCCTCCCAAACTTTAAGCTCGTATGACTAAGTGAAAGTTATAAAGCCTAGATATTTGATTGCCTCGTGTCCGCTAACACAACCGCCTCCGGGCACCGAGACGTCAGCTAAGGGTTGTCTTGTTACTGCGGAAACACCCTGCATAGCATCTACAAAGGGGTAGAAGTTGACGATGGGCCACTCTCAAATGATAAACGGTCACAATGGAGTCAAAATAGCATATAGCATAAAAGCATTTGTATTCAATATGCGAGTGCTGCCTTCCGTAATCATCGTTAAAAAGCCATAAATATGCATCAATTTGATTTAAGATTTTGGCCAAGCTGGGTTGCCTGGTTCATGTGCTTACCCCCTACGTTCCCGATTGTTCAGCTAGGGGGTAAAGTGAGCACCTCTGTGATTGTTACTTCCGGATCATCCGGATTAGTACCTCAGACTGGGTGAAGCCGAAAGTTAGCCATCTTAAGAATATAATTGGTCGGCAACGACGGAGGTAAAATTTTTGGTTCATTAAAGACCACAGTGTTCGGGAACATTCCCCAAACTAAATCCTCAATATTTTCTTCCCACATTGATCGGAGTTGAGGTTTCACGATCATGGTCAACATGATATCCTGGGAAAAGGAACTTATAAATGAACTATTTTTCCCAGAAGATGTTTCTTATGTTAAATAGTAATATAACATATCTCTCCGTGTACCTTTGTTTATAAAACCATATGGCTGGATTGCCTTGTTTGCCGTAAATCTTTGCCCTTATAAAGGCTTTATAAAGTAGGACAAAGACTCCTCGCCTTATGGCCGAGGAGGTTGAAGCCGATGGTCGGTCAACAAAGTCTTGTATAATGCGGATCCGAGCATTAATGATGTAAAGTACTTGGATACGTAGAATCATTACACATAAATTGTGTCAAACGTAAAAAAAGTTTGTCTCGAATAAATATCGATCCTTAATTCGACCACCCGTGCCCAAATTAAGGCTCGGGGGCTACTGCATTGCCTATTCAATGCAGCAAATTCAAAGTGCAATACGGTTTCCGAGGAGATTTGATCCTGAGGTCGGTCGGCCGCACCCAAACTGAGTCTCGGGGGCTACTGCACACCACGTTCTAATTCCTAAAGCATGCTGCCGAGCAAGGAATCGATCCTCAGGCCAATTTCGAGAAATGGCCTGAGTCTCAGGGGCTACTGGGATCAGCGGTTTTATGTTTACCTTCAGGTGCATCTCGGGTTTTAGACCGACACACAACTTCTGGGCTACTGGCTATATATCTCGGCAGAGAATAAATTACACCAATTGAAAAAGTCCACAAAAAATCAGCCCACAACAGAGGTGACGCACCACCTCGGAAGCAGTCTGGCATAAAGCTCAAATGCAAGTGGTTGTCTCCATAAATGGCATTTCCGGCATTAAGCTCGGATGAAATCCTTCAAATTTTCAGAGACCGAGGTAATCTATGACACCTCGGATGTTGACTAGCGTTGGAGCTCGGCTGCAAAAAGGATAACTCAGATGCAGTCCGGCGTTGGAGCTCGGCTGCAAAAAGACACCTCAGATGCAGTTTGGCGTTGGAGCTCGGACGCAAGAGGACATCGCCGCACGGGAAACACTTCAAACCCGAGGTGTGGCGTAAAAAATTACAAAGCATTGATAAAAGCCAAGAACTTAAAGGGGCTCCTCGGATGCCTGACGTGTGAACTCTTCGGATACACTTCGACGATCCTCAAGATCGAAGATGGGAAGATTTGTTGAACCAGTTTTCAAGACCGACGACCGAAGACAATGAACTATTCGGAAGAACCGAGGAGCGTCCCCAACTTGAAGACCGGTTCAGGGGGCTACTGACGGTGTCCTGGACTAGGGGGTACTCACCACGTCGTCTCCCGACTAGTGCGTCGGGCCAAGGACCCCCATGGCGGTTTACTAATGGGCCACTTCGGGCAGCCCATGATGCATACAAGGGAGATTCCACAAGACTTGGCCCACAAGACAAGGACTCCTCTAAACCCTAGGCCTACGATGCATTATATAAACCGAGGCCAGGCTAGTCAATAGACAATTTCATATTCATTACAACAATCTCGTGGTAGATACATGTACTATGTACTATCCCCATATCAATACAATCAAAAGCAGGACGCAGGGTATTATCTCCTTGAGAGAGCCCGAACCTGGGTAAAATCTTGTGTCCATGTTACCATCGCTCCAAGACGCCCAGCTTAGGACCCCTACGGCGAGGTATGCTGGATTGAGAACCGACAGAAGCCTTCTTATCGAATTCTGCACCTCAACATTCTAACATCAAGGATAATGTTTTTGTGAATGGTTCAAATATCTAGGATGCCTTCTTTCTCGAGTCATCCTAAAGGTCAACGCATTGGAGTCGCAGTCGTTATTGTTGAACCCTTAAATCGATCTAAAGTATGCGACACCAGATCGCCGTCACGCACGTACGACGAGAAACTATGACCGCCGATCCATGGAGATGGTAGAAATCTACCAGTCGGAGACAAACATAATACCATGATGTTGATTTTTAGTGCAAGTAGAGTACAAAGGTAGTTGTTTAAATTCCACCTCAGAAAAGCTAGAAAAGAGCCTTGAAAACTCCAATTGTTGGCTGGTTGCGGACCTGTGGTGCACCCAACAATGACATCATTGGATGTATGCATCTTGGTCGGTTCATTTCATGGACTGGTAAATGCGTGCGTGCAATACACGTTGATATCTGATAGAAAATTAATTACACGTTCATATCAGTCAGAAATATATAACGCATTAATATTAGGTAGGATATGAACTACGTTTTAGTTACGTGGATAGTCTATATTTTGTTTGTTATTAATTGCATGTCAAACATGTTGAGCGCTCACCATCGAAGCAATATAGGTCGTTTGATTGTTTGATGGTTAAGATTTGTTGGATCCCCTTTGGGTCTTTTTACACAGATGATATAGATGTGGATATTACGTGAATGATTTCGCCAAGCACAAATGGTGAGAAAGTATTTTCTCTTGGCGGTGCACCGTCGCTCTTGCAATCGTCAGTACAAAAAGACTTACATAAGGTTAGTGGAGTACTGCTAGCTCGTTTAACTCTAACCATATTAATATGTAAATACTAGTGATTTAAAGGATTTTATATTAGTTTACAGAGGGAGTAATGATAGTCTGATTCACCTCAGCGCTCAGAATAGCAGCATTTAAGCTAGTGCTCCTATATTGTCTCAAAAGGCCTTTGCGGTGGTGTGATGTGAGGCTGGTTGGGCTCCCGTCATAACGTGGATGTTACATGAGACAGCCATTCAAGCAAACATAAATGATGGGAAATCATTTCCTTTTTGCGGTGCACCGTCGTTCTTGCTATCCTGGGTACAAAAGGGCAATATTCATTTGAACGGAGGGAGTGGGTAGTGCTCTTCTACTGTGTCAAAACTCAAAAGGCCTTTGCGGTGGTGTGATCTGGGGCAGCTTGGGCTCCCGTCGAACCACGGTCGCGTCATGGGCCAGTTCAGAGCAGCCCGATTGGAGGATTTGGACGACTCCCACCCACCCCCATTGCCACACAAAAGCGAACAAGCAGCCTAATGAATAAAGCCTTAATTACTCCAAGAAAGGAAATGGCCTCAAAGGCGAAAGCAAACCAACCAACCGCTGCCTTTTCTTGCCCCACTTTTCGCCCTCCGCGCCTTTGCAATTGCAAGCCGCGCGTGCCCAGCCGGGCGAACAAAGCCAGCAGCGGCGGCAGGCGGAAGCAAGCAGCACAGCACCACTCGTGCCGTGGCGTGTTGGTCTCGTGCCAAATCACAGACCCGCCGCCGCCGCCGCCGTCCACCACGGTCCACTCCACTGCACGGGACGTCGGACGGATGGGGTACAATACATACATGGAAAGTAAGAGAACGGAGGAAAGTCTATGCTATCATGCAAAGGTTGCGCGCCATGACCCTGTGCGTGCTCCTCGTGCGTGCCGTGGCGAGGAGAGCAGGGTGGCGGGTGCCGATGCGTGCGAATCATTGCGGGCTCGTGGGGCTCGCGCGCGTGTCAGCGGCTGCTACCAGCACCAGGGGCTGTGGTGGTACACGGGAAGGGTACTGCTACGTACCGCGGGTGCTGGCAGGCGAGTAGGCTGGACACGAGACAGCCGAACAGGACGTTGGATTGGCTGGCTGGAATGATAGGATGGGGCGAGCTGTACAGTGGGGAGGATCGGGCAAAAGGCGGGCGCGTTTGCTTAGCATGGGAGGCAACGCAGTTGCCTGCTGGTGCTGGGGAGTGTGGCGTGGGCGGGAGAGAGGGCCGGCGCGCTCGTCCACCCGCGCGTGCACGTCTCCTTCGCTCGCGACGACTAGTAGCCATCGCTGCATCGGCCGCCCCGTCCCCGTTCGTTTTGTCCACGGACCGATCAATCATCGCGAGGCGACACAAGAGCCACCTGGATATTTTAACCTTACGGGCTTACCCGGGTGTCCGTGCTCGGCTGGTCGGATATGTTTGGACAACTGCTCATTCTAAAGCATGTCAGATGCAGGTGGCAAAGAAGTAAGAGCACCTACAATCGAACCCCTCGTACTTTTCTCAAACGTCTGAACAGTCCATCCGATCATTGACCGATCACGAAATTTCGACCTAACCGAGCTTCTCAAACCGGTCTCAAACGCCCGGACTGACCGGCGCCCCTCATATTCAGCCTAAATATGGGGCGGATAAGGGAGCGCCCGGGCACGTCCGCCTGGCCGCGCTGGCCCGCATCGACCTCACATATATCCGTCATCATCTGCTCGCCGGATCAAACCCTAGCCACTCCCCTCAACTCCCATTCGCCATCCTAGCTCACCTTCGGCGATCTCCGGCCTTCTCCGACATAGAGGGCAGCGGATCTGACTCCGATCAGTCTGGAACCATCGACTGGGGGTCATCCGCTGTGGACTGGAGGAGGCAATGGTGGTCCGCATTGCACTCCGTCGCTCCCGCGAGGACAGCGCCGGACCGACGGCAGGATCTGTCCTGCGCGACTCCATAGCGTCCGCTCAACGAGCACTCGGTTCCTCTGGGGAGGGATCATCGCGGTCCCGGCTGGCGGAAAATCTCTCCTTCCCCATCACCGGTCCGACAGACTTCGAGTCACACCGGGAACGGGCTACCCGCCATGGGAACAAGAGGATAAGGCCGCCGAGGCCCGTCTCGCGGAGGAAATGGTGGAGGCGGAGGCGGCTGATGCGGCGGCGCGGGCGGCCGCAGAGGAGGAAGCCATCCGCACCCGTATTTTGAAGAAACGGCAGCGAAGGAACACGCGCGCCCTCGCCTGAGAGCATAATCGGGCGGTCCGTGAAATGGCCGGACTACCACCAAAGGAGGAGAAGGAACTGAGCGACGGCAAGGACAGCTCCGACGATGAGCAGATCTGGCTCGATCCGTACTACGTCTTCGACCGGTACTTCGGCGAGAAGGACGACAAGGGCTCCGGGAAGGGCAAGGGCAGCCGTGGATGATCTCCACCATAGCCAAACATGCCAAATTTCGATAGTCTGACGGCATGTTAGTAGTAATGGAGTAGTCGGAGATGTGTGTAATGCATCGACATAGTAGTTGCATGGTTTTTATTGATCTGAGATATGAGATTTGAGGTGTCTGGTTCTAGAATGCATTATTTAAAGCAATGACCGGTGAGTGTCCGCGGACGTGCCCAGACGCGTCCGCGGGCGTTTGAGGGACGAATTTGCAAGTTCCAGTTGTAGATGCTCTAAGGGCATCTACTGTCGAACATAGCAATATTGGCCTCCAACCGCAGACCACGCGTCCACGGACAATAACCGATCAACACTTGTTTTTATCTATTGCAAGCACATACCTTAAACTTCATTTCTCAAATCCATACTAGATCATGCAATAATCAAAAGCTACTGAAAATACATGATGCATAGGTAAACCTAGCCTACTCGCCGTTGGAGATGCAGACGACGTCCATGCCGGCGGTGCCATACGGACTTGCCAGCTGGTGCATGACCGCCTCCCGCACCTTAGGCTCCACATCGTCGGTGGCGAAGACCTTGTCGAGCTCCACCTTCGCCTACGACTAGATGGAGTCAACGATGGTCTGCTACTGCGCCTCCTCTGCTTGGGCCACATCAAACTCCATCAGCGTGTCGCCCATGCCGAAGCCCATAACCGAAGGTGTCAGATCCACCTCACTCGCATCCTTCATGGTTGCGTCCTGCTCCTGCTCCGCCTCCATCGCCTCCTCCTCCTCCTCCGGCTCCAGCGAGTCCGGAGGCAGGTCGACCGCAATACAGGCTTCACGCCTGGCCCAGATCTCCTCAAGGAGCTCAAGTCGCCGCTTTAGTGTAAACATGGTGTACGTTGTGATCTTCTGGCGGACCATGGCTAATGACGGAAGGCTTGCAGATTGGAAGGTGGCAACGTGGACGGGAGGGAGAGGGTAGAAATGGGGACGAGATAGGGTTTGGGTGTCGTTGTGCGTATAGGGGGGTTTGGGAAGCCCGACTATAGATGCTCTAACGAGATTTTGTATGAGAAACATTGCATCACTGGACGGATCAAAGCATGTGTGTCCCCCTCTCTTCCCTGCGCGACACGTGTTCAAGTGGGTCATGCCTACCACCTCCTCCCAATGTTATTTCTTTCGCCCAACTCTCCTCTACATATTTCTCCTTCCCTCTCTCCCTCTCTCTCTCTCTCTCTCTCTCTCTCTCTCTCTCTCTCTCTCTCTCTCTCTCTCATTCTCATATCTCCTTCATTACGGAGAGGGCTCTCATGGTAGCATGCCTCCCACCCCTTTTTCGCCACTGCTCCCTCGATCCCACTACCCTCCTGGAACTCGCCAATTCGCCATGGTGATCTCCACCAATGTCCCCTCTGCACAGGCGCTCAAGCTCCATGCATTCAACGCCGCGGACGTCACCGGCTGCCCAACGTCCACTGGTGCGAGCATCGGATCGAGACCATCCATTCCAATGTATGTGGCACGCTCAGACTCGTGGGCGGTGTTTTGCATAGGGAGTTGCAGATGATCGCAACATGGTCCATGTCGTAATGGGTGACCAAAGGCTCAACCCACGTGTATGCAGTTACCGTAACATGGTCCATATTGCAATGAGTGGCCATGCAACGGTTAACCAAAGACTCAACCCACGTGTATGCAGTTACCTTAACATGCTCCATGTTGCAATGAATGTCCATGCAATGGTTAACCAAAGACTCAGCCCACGTGTATGCAGTTACCTTAACATGGTCCATGTTGCAATGAGTGGCCATGCAATGGTTAACCAAAGACTCAGCCCACGTATATATCGATACCGCAATACGATCCATGTTGCAATGGGTGATCGTGACATGTTACATGTTGCAATGGTTGAAGAACAACTACGCCACACAACTAGGGACGAAACTAGACAAATCATCTGATGGTGTCAGCTCCATATTGATAGTGTCATCTATGAAGAAAAAACAGTGGTCAGTGCAAGTTAGTGAAGGAAATTGAAAACTTGCTGGTGCTAGTAGCATCATCTCTACACACAACCCGAAGGTGACCGCAATATGGTCAGTGTTGCGATGATCTAACAACCCACGTGGGACAGATCGAACAGTTGTCGACCCGATCGATCCTTGCAAAATATCAGATGAGTGACGCATAGCATCATCCCTTTTTTATGCTTCTCTTATAAGGAAAAAAAATGATGCGACCGATATATCTTTCCTCTCATATAATGTATTCATCCAGCGGACGGCTGCATGACTCCTTACAAAAATTTTAAAGGACACTATCTCTAACGAGATGGAGAACTTTTCTCCACAAAGAATTGGAGAAACGATTGCTCGAATGTTGGATCATGACGTGTCGACAATTAGCATAGTTTAACCATAACCACTTAACCTAGCCATTGCACTCAAAATCCGCCCAACTTGCGTGTCCACTGAGATAAGTGCATACGTGAGTATACCTAACATATATGGGACCATGGAATTTGGAGATCGATAAGACGATGACATGCCTATATATCTGACATAGATTTATGATCCCGGGATATTCTAAAAGTCTCGGCACCATAGAGAAGGCCTAATCACTTCACTTTCAAGGCGGAAATTAAAACTAAAACGTACACAAAACCTAGTGCACCCAAAAAAATCAACTGGTGGTGTTGTAATCATGAGCAAGATTAAGTGAGCGGGCTGAAATCAGTAGGAAACGACAAGCTATGATTGATTATACGGCCGCAACAAAGGCAATATTCACCCTAAGAACAACAAAGGTAATATTCTCTCTTTTTAATCATCTGGTTCTTCCTTTTCTCTTGGGCCGGGGCCGTGAAGTTAAAAGATTACTGAATGGTACGTACGGGCGATCGAGCTGCATGATTCCATCCCCAAATTCCAAGGCATGTATATCATGCACAAGTAAAGACAAGAGAACCGCATATGTCAGACTTATGTACGCAATCTCAACGATCTCGTTAGGTATGCAACTATACAAGCTGCACGTTGCTTATTATGTACGGAATGAATCGTTGTGTTCTTCTTGGTATATCCAAGTTAGCAGGTTCAGTTAGTGTGCGTGCGCGCTTCGTGCCAACACAGATACAAACAACATGATCCATGAACGTACAAATCAACCAATTTACTAAGTAGGAGTAGGAGTAGGAGTAGGAGTATGTATTTTTCACAAACATACGCACACTTGTGAAATAAAACAATTTAGCATGCATGCACCTCGGCCGAACAACATACATTTAGATGTGCAAAATTCTATCATTTCATCTCATATGCATGATATCATCTTGATATGACAGATACAAGTTGGGGGGCTTCAAAGCCCTTCTTTTTTATCTCGTCTCCTCGCTCTCTATCGAGAGATTATCACAAACGAGGAAAATTACAAGCAGAGCATGCAGGTAGCTAGAAAAACTCGAGACCCACATGACAGTGAAACAATCGACCGATGCCACGTATTTATATAGCTTTAGGATTCGCGCCCATGCACCCGCACCTCGCACCACCGCGGCGGATGGCGGAAGCGGCCGGGACTGGCGCGCGGCTGGTCTGGATCTAGCCACGGCGGCGGGTGCAGTTGTCCGGCGTGGTCGACTGCTGCATCCGGAGCTGCTCGTAGAACCTCTTGATGAAGCTGTCGGCCTCGGCGTCCACGCGCTCGTCGACGCCCTCCGGCTCGACGGGGAACGGCGAGTCCGTGACGCGCAGCTGGCGCGCCCCGGCCGGGCAGCGCCCGAGGCTGAGCGCCAGCGTGGGCGACGGCGTGGCCCCGGTCACCCGCGGCGTCTCCCCGCCGGAGGTTCCGGCGGCGTGCGCGTTCATCATCTCGAAGGCGGCGGCCACGGTGGCGGCGTCCAGCCCGCCGTAGTTGCCGCCCCGGCCGCGGCCGCGGCCGCGGCCGAGCTTGAAGGGGAAGACCGCCGGCTCGTAGACCGGGGTGGTGTCGCAGCTGAACTCGACGTCCCTCGGGTCGTGCTGGTACATGGAGAGCGCGGACAGAGAGGCGCCGGCCGCGGCCGCGGCGCCGAAGCGGTGGCCCCCGGCGTGCGGCTGGTGCGCGAGGAGGTCCCGGAACGCCCTGCCGGCGAGCTTGCCGCGGCCGAGCAGCAGGTGGAGGTCCATCATGAGGCGCTTGCGGCAGAGGCCGCGGCGCAGCATGTGGTAGACGGCGCGCAGCACGTGGAGCAGGCGCCTCCCGAGCCCGGGCTCCACGCCTCCCCCTCCGCCGCCTCCCCCGCCGCCGCTGCCGGCCGGCTGGATCCTCCTGTCGGTCGCCATGGCCACCACCGCGTGATCCGGGGCAATGCAGACAGACACCGCGGAGATCGAGGAGCTGGCCAGGGGTGGCTTGGCTTCGCTTCGCTTTGCTTTGCGTTGCTTTGGTGCGGAGAGTGGAACAACTTTTGCTCTCAGTGCTTTGCTTGGCTAGCTGGTGAATGGAACGAATGGGAAGCGGAGGCCGGGGCCGTATTTAAAGGCACGAGCGCGCGGGCGCGCGAGAGAGGGAGGGAGGCGTGGTGCGGCGCGGGGCCCGCGGGCCGGATGGGACTTAAGAATTAAGCAACGAAGAGGAGCGTAACGTTGGCGGTGTGGCGTGCGCTGTGGCTAAGCTAAGCTAAAGCCGAGCACTGTTTGAACCGCCATTGTCCCGTAGTGACCGCCGATGATGATGGTGAGGTGAGTACGTGGTGACCAGCCTTGGTTAGGGTTAGCCAGCCAGCTAACCAACCCAGCCGCAAAACGAAAAAATCTCTCTCTCTCTCTCTCTAAGAAACTACGGTTTTGCTAGATCACATCTAGATGTGACATAAGTATTGCACATCTAAGTTCTATGCCATTGATTTCATACGGAGATTCGTGATTATTTCTTTTTTAATTTTAGTTTTTTCTTTTTATGTTTGATGGAGTCACTTAGATATGCAATAACTATGTCACATCTAGATGTGTCCTAGACACACCCAAGAAACTACTAGGAGTACCACCAAGTTGTGATCTTGCACGGCAGCACCGTGAGCTCCTTGAATTTTTTATCATTATTTTTTAACAGAAAAGGCGTTTGCGTGCACCGCGCGTACATGGAAAGTTACGGCTTATTTACACTTTTATATGCGCAATTATATGGGAAATGTGGTGCTTTCTACAGACCATATGGAAAGGGGCCAATTATTTACGTGGAAAAGCCGAGCGAGAAGAGATTATGTTACTGATAAACAGTGTTTTGAGGCGCCTTCCGGCAAGCTTCCACACAAAACAGTAGGCACGTCGTAGTAGGCGGTGCTTTGCAAGTTGCGATGCGAACTACTAAAATTTTGGTCCCGTGCATGCATGCATGGGTTCGTTCCACGTTGGCACAGGGAATATGCAACGCATCGTAGTCGCATGGACGGAGGCGCCCCTGCCATTTTAGGGTTCCGTTTTTTTTTCGGGTTAAAGTTTTTCTGAACGACCTTTTCACCACTGCTCTCCGGGACATGAGCAACTTGCGATCAGCTGGTGAGCACTAACTAGCTCAGGATCGCTGCCCTAGTTTCACCCCCTCTCTAAAAGCTCAGGCTTGCAATCCCATCCTATATTATCACATAGAGAATCCTCGCAGAAAAAAACAATCAGATAGAGAAAGCAGGAGGAGGTGAGGTGGCTACACCTACATGCACAGCTTAGTACAAAGTTACATGTCTTTCACCGTGCGACAGCTAGCTGGTGAGCACTAACTTAGCTAGCTAGCCTACAAGGTTCGAGCTAGCTAGTCAGTAGCACCACCAAACTAATATCAGTCACTGTATCGCGCCACAATTGGCAACCTGTGTTGGAAAGATGATGTTTTTCTTTCCGTTCCAGAAGAAAGAAGAAGGTTACTTACTTACTTAGCAACGCCTGATTGCGGCGGGCGGCTGCAAATTAATTAACGTGAAGCACAGGTTCAATGCGTCAAGAAAGCGGAGAAAGCCGCCGCTGCTTAAAAGGATTATTACCCTGCATGCGCTCAAGAAAGCCGGCGCTGCTGCTAAGAACAAACGCCAGGAGATTAGCTTGCCTGCTTTGGCCTTGGCTTTGGCTTTGGCTTGGCCAGCTCGAAAAAGCGCTTTGATCCGCTGCCAAATTACCACCGGGATACGGCGCTTAATTTATGGCTCCGCACACATGTACGCCATGGCATGGCATGGTAAAGAATGGGTCATGTGTCTCGGTCAGGAAAGAACCAGGCACCCCTGAAATCAAATTAAAGTCCGTACTCCACATCAAACAAGTCGATCAGCACTAGTTTATGACAATGTGGTTAGTATAATGTGATCAACAACTGTACAAGCCGATAAGGCCGGGATATACAACGGGATCGTACCGTACAAAAGCATGGCGATATACGGAGGATTGGGTGCTTAACTAAATGACTCCCTTTAAAAAAGCAAAAAGAAGGAGAGAGAGAGAAAAACGAGTGGTGCTCGGGGCACAGAGAGAGCTGAGCTTGGACTGGTGTTGGCCGATATATAAACAGGCTGTCTGTCGAAGATGTGAAGCCAAGGAAAGAGGGATGCTTGCCGGTGTGGTATGCATGCAGGACCTGGTTTCATGGAAGCTTCCCTCGCAGGAACACTCTGGATATTTCTTAGCTCATTGTTAACCATAGTTTGCGTTTTCTTTCTTCGGCTTAAGCTGGCCCAGAAAGTGGTCACAGCAGCGCACACATTGCTTGCATTTTCGGTTCGCCCCATCCTGACGAATAATGCAGATCAGAAAATGCCAGCGCTTCACTTGTTAAGCAAATGCCAACTCTCTGCTTAAACTAAATATATAATAGTACGTGTGTGCAAACACAAATTGCGTCAACGAATGCACGTAGAAGAAAATAGCCAGGACGATCGCTCACGAGTACCAGGGCAACTTTTTCTCTCGTTCCCGGACAAAAGGAAAGGGAGAGAGGAGAGAGGCCATAATTCCCGGGGCGAGGAAAAGCTAGGTCACGAATTCCTTGGTGTGCAAGTGAGGAATTTAGTTAGTTAGCTAGGAATAGCACGTATTTCTTCATCGTCTTCCTTTGACTAAAGCTGGGCTGCACTCATGAGCTCGGAGCTCAAAGATGCATGGGAGCCCTGCTGCTTGTTCATGCAACTCATGTACTCACCTTTTTTTTTTTTTATCTCTTGAGCGAGCGAATGGCTCTCGCGAACGCGCTCGCGGCGGGCGAGCTCGCGACGGCGCCGCCCTGATCTCTCTCCTCTGGCCGTCCCTGCGTCAGGCTCGACCAGATCCGGGATCCTCGTCGAGCCCTCTCTCCGCCGCTGTCCTTCTCCCGCGAAGCTCCCTCGTGCTCCTCCGCCTCTCGCCCGTCATCTCCGTCGGCCTCGACCCGACGCGATGGCTCCATGTCCGCGCCCCCGGCCTGCGTCCGCGTCGGCGGCGGCTGCAGCTGCCACTGCGGCCGTGCTGCGCGCCGGCTCTGCGTCCACGTCGGCTTCTGCCGTTCCAGCCGAGCTGAGCGTCGGCTCTGCGCCCCTGTGGGCGGCGGCGGCCGCTGCGGCCTTGCTTGGCGTCGCCTCGGCGTCCGAGCCGCCCCTGTTCGTCGGCTCGGCATCCCAGAAGACCTCCATGCTGCTGCCGTCTACCTTGCCTGATGACTCCTCTGGTCCGGGCGATGTGGTGATGCCCGTCGCTGTGCAGGGAGCTCCCAATGCTCTGGCAGCAGCCCCCGGATGCGGTCTGCAGCTCGTCCCAGTCGCTCCACTCGCGACGCTTCAGACGTCGTCTGCACCGCCCGCGACACCGCCCTCCGCCGCCGCTAGAGCGGCGGATGCCCTTGCTCTGCGCAGGTCGGACCCGACCATTGGTGGGCAGATGGCTGATGCTCGTCCCCATCGCGGTCGTGGCCTTCGCAAGCACACGATGGTGACAGCACTGACCCTGCAGGCCACCACCCCGGCTCCTCTTGCCACTGCCTCTACCAGCCAGCTGTCGTCATCCCCGGCGTCAACGCCTACACCCTTGACGGGATCAGGTCATGTGGATTCACCACCGACGGTCGGCTTGGCTAAAGAGAGCACTACTCTGCGGACGTTCCCGTCGCCGCTGGTACCGATCAACCATGCAGATCTGTCATGCACCGTTCAGGCGGCCTCTCCGGTGCGTCTTGGTTGGGGGGACTGGCTTGGATGCTTCAGACGATGCCCGCTGATCTCACGTGTTGTGTGCCAACAGCTCGAGGGGAAGACCGGCACCTCGTTGACGGGCGCCGCCGTTCGCCATCTTCAATGGCCTTACATCGGCCCGGTTCCAATGCCCGGTTGGCTCCTCCGGCGTGGCTCCGGGATCGATGTTTTCGGTGTCTCTCTAAAGGTCATCATGCCCATTCTTGTAGGGACCCAATTCGGTGCACGGGATGCCTTCGTTTCGGTCACAAAGTGCGTTTTTGTCATGCTCGGCAGCGCTTCGATATGTCTATGAAGCCGTGTCATGATGCTGCAATTGCTACCCCACTGCATGCACCGGAGGTTCATGCAACACCGGTTGATGTGCAATTGCAGCCCGTCCTAGCGGAGGATACTGAGCTGCTTCGCATTGAGCTGCGCGACTGCCTTGCGCGAGTTGGGAGTGTTTTGGGGAGAGCGGAGGCTGCTCTTGCCAAACTAGAGGTTGTGCGAGTTGTGTCTTCGCTGCCTGAGCTTCAGATTGGGTCTTCAGCTGGGGAGGAAGCAAGCCTATATGGACATTTCTCCCCTCGTTCTACATCATGTCAGTCGATGTCTGCCCCTGAGTGTGTAATCATCGAAGAGGTCATGGCTCCAGTGCTGCAGATTATGCCTGAGCTGCAGGAGCGTTGTGGGGAGCATTCTTCACCTCTTTCAATGGTGCTTCCGAAGGAGATGGGAAAGGGGATGTCTATGGATGACGAGGTTAATGAGGTAAGTGCGTTGGCACCTAACTCTGGGGCGCATCTGCAAGGTTTGCCTCTGTCATGTGTGCAACTGAAGGCGTCTGAGTCCATCGTGTCGGTGATACCCGTGGATGAGCATGTTGATGCAGTGGTGTCTGTGAGGGATAAGGTTGATGAGGTTCTATTTGAGATACAGCTTCGCAGCTTGCTCGCACGTTTGGAGGCGGCCAGCCCTGGATCTGGCAAGATGATTGTGGAGAAGGCTCTCAAGAGAAAAACTAAGAAGAGTGACGCCAGAGGAAAGACGTCTGCAGCTGCTTGATGGATGATCATCAGTCTATTGGACGGTCCATATGGGCCGACTTGTCTATGTGGATTTGACCATATCCGTGGACTTCGGCCAAGGTGCTTTCATTGAGGGTTTCTTTGCGATGTAGCAGTTTGGATGTTGATGGTCGTTGTGTGTTGGGTGTGTTTGTAGGGTTGAGCATGCGACTCTGGAGTTGCATGCTCCGTTAGTTGCCCACATGTGATTGGTTTGTATCGGTTTTCGCCCGGTTTTCCATTAATTAACTGGGCAATTCTCTTCTGCTTAATTAATCGATGAGGCAAATCTTTTGCCTCCGTTTCAAAAAAAAAAATGTACTCACTTTTTTTCCTGGCCAATGGAGCCCACTACATTGAGTGTATGCTAAGGAATGCATGGTGATCAGAAAACCAGATGATCAGTTTTTTGTTTGCGATCGAAGCAGGAGACGTCCGACATTATTGCTGTAAGTTGCAAGATTAGATGTAATGTTTCAGAAGAAAAAAAAGGTAGGGTACCCATGCCTCTCGGTGCGCCAAGCAAGTGGGCTCGTGCTCACCAACATGTGTCCCCTCTGGTGTTCATCGATGAAGAAGAACACATGAACAAAGGCAACACTAGTTTAACCACTTTGGGCCCTTCGTCGAACCGGGCTCCCCCCCCCCCCCCTGCCTTTTCTTCCTTGATGTGCTTTTAATTTCATTGCTGATCGGTCGCTAGTGCGCTGTATTACTTGGTGGTACTAGTACCTAGCTAGCTAGATTCCATAATCGATGTACCCAAAGGCAATGATTTTGTGTTTGAAGTTTTTTTCTAATTAAGAAGTTTTTAGGAAGAAACTTTAGTTGTGAAAGGGCAGAACAAATTAGACGGAGCAAGTGGCCGCCTTAGGTAACATTTGGGGTCATTTCTTGCTAGATACGACGTATTCACGGTGCGTGTATCGGAGATCTCATATCCTTTCCGCTTCTCATAATTAGTCACTGTAAACTGACAATGTTCTTTCACGTTTGATTTAGTCACACCTATATGAACTGGTAACTAACAAAGCGTCGCTCCCCCGCCTTTTCGCGGTAAATTGAAGTTTTGACAATCGTCAACGGTGAGACATTTTCCTCCGCATTAAGACAGTTTCTAAAGTTGGTCCAAGGAAAACAGGGCGGAGAAGAGATCAACGGAGCCGCCGCCGTCTGTTTTTCCACGGACAGACTTTCCATTCCATGGAAAACTACAAAACAACGGGCCTGGCTTTCGTGACCTTTGTAGTACTCCTCTCCACTGATAAGAAAATTCAAAAGAACACATAATGCATGCCGAAACCGGTAGCTTCACTGCTAAGGATGCCCTTCCTGCGTGCGTTAGGCGCAGCAAGTTGACCTACTGCATGAGCCCAATGTGCTGCTGAAACTACGGCATCCGGCTTACAAAATTGGGCACAAATCAGCTGTGGCCTATCCATGGCGGCAATGCCCTTTAGTGGCAGTGCAGTGTAGTGGATTAGAATAACCTCCATGGCCAGCTAGGGTTTGCTCTTTTTTATGTATATTTGATTTGCAAGTAGAGTATATCCTAGTGCCACTTTGCTTTCTGTCTCGCTTTGCCCCGTTTGGGAGTAAACTAGTCCCATGAAATCGGGCCTGTATATCTCCTGTGTTTTGCTTGATCGTGTGCGAGCGGTAAACGTCTTACCCTATCGAGGGAGACGGGTGCGTGTTATATATGCAGGTTGCGAGCCTGATCACGCGTACAAAGTTGGTTAGAGATACAACTTGAGGATCAAGGAATAAGAGAGATAAGCTAGGAGGTTACAACAGAATATCGCAGCTATGCCGACGGTTAAGCTATGCCGACGGTTATGCCGTGAGCCTATCTATCTCTATCTATCTCTAACTGAATATCTCTTTGTTTGACACCCCCCTTAATCACAACTTCATCAAGTTGAGATTATGTTTGAACTCTTCAAAGCTTCTGGTAGGCAGGGCTTTAGTAAACCCATCCGCAACTTGATCTCTGGAGTGGATGAACCGAATATCAAGCTGTTTTTGTGCAACTCTCTCTCTGACAAAATGAAAATCTATCTCTATGTGATTTGTTCTGGCATGAAAGACTGGATTTGCAGATAAGTAGGTGGCACCAAGATTATCACACCACAAACATGGAACCTGAGAACTTTGTATACCAAGTTCTTTTAGCATTGATTGAACCCATATGATTTCAGCTGTGGCATTTGCTAATGCCTTATACTCTGCCTCTGTGCTAGACCGAGACACGGTGGCTTGTTTCCTTGCACACCATGAAATCAAGTTAGGTCCAAAAAATATTGCAAATCCACCAGTAGAGCGCCTGTCATCCATGCATCCTGCCCAATCAGAATCAGAAAAAGCACTAACAAGAGTTGAGGGTGACTTGCTGAAACTAAGACCAATGTTCAAAGTGTGTTTGACATATCTGACTATACGTTTTGCAGCAGTCCAATGTACTGTAGTGGGAGCATGCAGAAACTGACACACCTTGTTGACAGCAAAAGAAATGTCAGGCCTTGTTAGAGTCAAGTACTGAAGTGCACCTACTAAACTCCTGTATTTTGTACTGTCCTCTTGATTCAAGAGTTGCCCTTCGGTGAGAGATAGTTTTTCTGAACTAGACAATGGAGTGAGGGAGGGTTTACAACCTTGCAGACCTGTCTTTTTTACCAGATCAATTGCATATTTCTCTTGAGAAAGATGAAGTCCATCCTTGTGTTGCTTCACCTCAATCCCAAGGAAGTAATGCAAATCTCCAAGATCCTTGAGAGCAAATTCTGCACTTAAGTCCTTCAATAATGATGCAATAGCCTCACTAGATGAACTTGTAACAATGATACCATCAACATATATGAGAACAAATATGCATGTGTTGAGCTTGTTGTAAATGAATAGTGAGGTATCTGACTTGGAAGGAACAAAACCAAGTGATTGCATTTTGTGACTAAGACGAGAGTACCATGCTCTTGGAGCTTGTTTCAAGCCATAGAGTGCTTTATCAAGCTTGCACACAAACGAGGGGTGAGATTTGCTTTCAAACCCAGGAGGTTGCTTCATATACACCTCTTCTTCCAGAACACCATGGAGGAACGCATTCTGCACATCTAGCTGTCTGAGATTCCATCCCCTGGAAACAGCAACAGACAAAACAAGACGGATGGTGGCAGCTTTTACAACAGGACTGAATGTGTCCTCATAGTCAATACCATATCTCTATTTAAATCCTTTTGCAACAAGTCTAGCCTTGTATCTGTCAATGGTTCCATCAGATTTCCTTTTAACCCTGAAAACCCACTTGCAATCTATAAGATTTTTACCTTGCCGTGGGGGAACCAAATGCCACGTTTTATTTCTCTTTAGTGCCATATATTCTTCCTTCATTGCTTTTCTCCATTTTTCATCTCCAAGTGCCTCATCAAGGGTCCTTGGTTCATTTGGTTCATCTGTAGAACAAACTAGACCATATTTGCTTATGTATTTTATAATTGAGAGGTTGAATTACACCTTGTTGCAACCGTGTACGTTGCCGAGGTTGCACCATAGGACCAGCCGGCGCAGGAGATCCTGGACCGCGCACAGGAGTTCCAGGTGCAGGCGATCCCGAGGCAGATTCGCCTGGCGCCCGCACCGGATCCTCTGTGTCTGCGACCCGTGGCGGCGAGGGGGCAGAGGCTGCAGAAGATCCCGCCCCGCCACCGACCGGCTCATCATGGACGCATGATTGCGTGGGGCCGCGCAGATCAGCACCGGATCCCGCGGCAGTCTGGCTGAGCGGGTCAGCGCCGGACCCCGCACCTGTCGGCCGCGACGGGCCGCGCCGCTTGTAGTAGCGCAATTGGTCGGGGAAGCGCGCGCCGCCCAAGTCACCAGGGAACTGCCAAGGGGCGGCTGGCGATTGACGCGGAGCCGGCGCGGCACGAGCGGCTGAGTCCGCTGTCGGGTCTGGCGCGTCAGCCGGCGCTGATCCCGGCGCAGATCTCCTACGCTGCTGCTGATTCTGCGCCGATCCCGAGGAGGATATGTCCCCCGCATCTGGACACATGAAATATGGCACTTGGGGGCCAATTTCATCATCATTATTTTCGCTGTTTGCTCCTGTAACATCACCACAAAACTCGTGTGCACCATTAGGAGGATTAGTCAACATTGGATCATCACAAGTATTTCCCCCTTGATCAAAACTGGTGAGATGAGATGGTAAAAGAAGAATTTCTTTGCGAAGGAGTGCACCGGCATTGGGATGAAGATCAGCAAAAGGGAACTTAGTTTCGTCAAAGACAACATCACGGGAGATGTAGACACACCCCGTAGAAACATCTAGGCATTTGACACCTTTGTGTTGGGCACTGTACCCAAGAAAAACGCATTGCTTGGAGCGAAACATGAGTTTGTGGTTGTTATATGGACGAAGATTCGGCCAACATGCGCACCCAAAGACACGGAGAGATGTGTAATTAGGTTTGGTGTGGAGGAGCCTTTCTACCGGAGTTTCATTATTGATAACACGACTAGGAAGCATGTTAATGATGTGAACAGCAGTAAGAAAAGCTTCATCCCAAAATTTTAGGGGCATAGAGGCGCCAGCTAAAAGAGCTAACCCAACCTCAACAATATGCCTATGCTTGCGTTCGACAGAACCGTTTTGTTGGTGAGCATGGGGACATGACACATGGTGCGAGATGCCGAGAGTCTGAAAGAAAGAATTTAACTTCTCATACTCTCCTCCCCAATCAGATTGAACAACAAGTATCTTGCTGTCAAACTTGCGTTCAACGAGTGCTTGAAAGTTTTGAAAGACTTGAAAGACATCGGATCTTTTCTTGAGAAGATAAATCCAAGAAAATTTACTATAGTCATCAATGGAACTCACGTAGTATGTATGTCTACCAACTGAGTTGGGGGCAGGACCCCAAACATCTGAAAAAAATTAATTGCAACGGTTTGGTAGAAACACTAGTAGATATAGGATAGGGTAATTGATGACTCTTAGCTCGTTGACATGAATCACAAATAGTTTCAATATTTCGCTCACCAACAAACGGGAGCTTATTCTTTCTAAGCAATTTTTCAACTAAAGAAAAAGAAGCATGTCCTAGACGATCATGCCATCGTGTGGACGAAAGCTTGATAGCACCACAAGCTTGTTTATTCAATCTTCTAATCTCCGGAATCAACGGATAGAGCCCACGAACACATCTACCTCGATAGAGAATGCTCTTCGTCGCCTGATCCTTGATCAAAAAGAAATAAGGATGAAACTCAAGGAAGACATGATTATCAAGGGCAATTCTGTGAACAGAGAGAAGACTTTTGTCCGCGCTAGGAACATGCAAAATTTTCTAAGATGGATTTTGCGAGAAGGGGTACTAAAACTTGAATGACCAATGTGACGGATCTCCATACCTTCACCACTAGCAGTGTGGATTTGGTCCTTGCCGCGGTACTTCTCCTTCATGGTCACCTTCTCGAGCTCGTTGGTGATGTGGTTGGTGGCACCACTGTCGACGTACCAGTTGGTGTCGATTCCGTAGGAGCCATCTGCAGCCGCCGCAACCTTGTCGTCATCTTGAGAGGAGTCATCCTCCTCATAGCGGTACCAACAGTCTTTTGCTGTGTGCCCCATCTTGCCACATATCTGGCAGCGAGGGGCATCAGGACGCGCTCGAGGGTTGCCACCACCGCGGCGATTGTTGTTGTTGGAGGGAGTTGGAGCCGCCGCCGTGGCCTCCTCCACTGGATCGCCCCCTGCCACGGGAAGAACTCCCGCGCCGAGAGGAGCCGCCACGACCACGAGACGCCGAGTTCGCCGAGGATTTGAAGCCGCCGCCGCCGGACCCGTTGAAGTGTGCCATCCGCTGATCAAAATTTGACAGCATGGCAAAAAGTTCGTCGAGGGTGACGGGTGTGACTCGAGCATCAAGAGCAGAAACAAGGGGCTGGTAGTCGGCATCGAGCCCATGGATGATGTAGGAGACGAGCTCATCATCGGGGATCGCCTTGCTCGCCGCGGCCAGCTCGTCGGCGTAGCCACGCATGGTGGCGAAGTAGGAGGCGACGGAGAGGGTGCCCTTCTGCGCGTTGATGAGGGAGGTTCGTATGTTGTTGATGCGACTCGCCGATTGCGACGAGTACATGCCGGCGAGCGTCGTCCAGAGCGCGCCCGCGGTGGTGACTGTGGTCACCGTGAGGAGCACCTCCTTCGTGAGGTTGCTCAGCAGGTAGCCAAGGACCTGCTGATCCTCCCGTACCCAGATGGGGTGGAGAGGGTTGGGCGATGAAGTCTCCTTGCCGTCCTTGGTGGTGACGAGGAGCTTCGCCGGCTCCGGCTGGGTGCCGTCGACGTAGCCGAAGACACAGGCGCCGCGCAGCTGGGGTATGATCTGCGTGCGCCATAGCACGTAGTTCGTGCGGGTCAGCTTCTTAGTGACCTGGCCATTGAGACTAGGCTGGAAGGAAGCGCCGGAGGAGGAAGACATGATGGAGCTTCGGCACAGATGGTTTTGGTAGCTAGATGAGTTGAAGAAGAGGGGCTCTGATTACCATGTGCGAGCGGTAAACGTCTTACCCTATCGAGGGAGACGGGTGCGTGTTATATATGCAGGTTGCGAGCCTGATCACGCGTACAAAGTTGGTTAGAGATACAACTTGAGGATCAAGGAATAAGAGAGATAAGCTAGGAGGTTACAACAGAATATCGCAGCTATGCCGACGGTTAAGCTATGCCGACGGTTATGCCGTGAGCCTATCTATCTCTATCTATCTCTAACTGAATATCTCTTTGTTTGACAGATCGATCTCTCGGCTTATCATAATCGGAAAGGGCTCCTACCGTTTCCTCCAGCCTGGGTTTTGCCGGTGGCGCGACGCCGTATCCAATTGAAATTTCACGGCGAAATGAAGGGAAAAATTGCATTCTCGGTACCATCTCCGTAAAGAAATATAAAAACGTTTAGATCGCTACTTTAGTGATTAGTGATCTAAACGCTCTTATATGGAGGGAGTACTTTTCTTCGTGGTTTGCTCAGACATGAAAGCCATAGGGCGCCGTGCGGTGATTCAGTAAAAAGTAATTATTGGTGGCTGTAGCTCAGCAGTTCAGATCACCAGGTGCTTTCTACTCGGAAGAAATGGATTGTGAGAGAAGACACATCATCGGCACTCTGAATGTGTGTGGCTTGTCGTCGTCAGACGATCATGTCAATAGATCAACTAAGTGGGAATCAAACGTGGTGCTTAGCTCCTCTTAATCATGGATCGTCCGTAGTCCTTGCGGTGTCAGCCGGAGAAGGGAAAGGGAGGGAAAGAGCAAGGCGACACCAGAAACGTCCTGAAAAGGGCAAGGAAAGGCAGGCGAGGCGAGCCCGCCATGGCTGGACAGCTTTGCAGGCAGCAGCAGCTCCAATAATGGAGGTGGTGGCTTCAGATCTCGCGGGCGCTGCAATGCCGCCCGCCTTCACGTGCGCGTACGCGTTCCGCACCACGGAAAAGAAGAGGAAGAAAAGAGGACGGGAGAGGCGGCAAAGCCAAAGGCGGCGTGTACTGGCCGGTACTCTTCCATCTTCTTCGCCGTCGTCTTTCCGACAGACAGAAGAGGGAGGGAGGGCCATGGCGAGTGCGAGTCACGTCCCAGGGCTCTTCGCCGTGCGGTACGGCGACGGAATCGTCTCTGGCAGTGGCATCCACCGACGAATATTCCGGTGCCTGCAGGTGTCTATCCATTGGCAGATCGCGCACTAGGCAGACGTGTCCAAGAGGAAAAAATCGGTAACAAAGTCCTTAAGTTTTTATTATTATTTTGGGCCCCAATATCTGGCGTTCCTCAGCCCGGGGCAGCTCTTTTTTTAGTGCCACTGGAATTTATTCAACTGAAACAAAAGTTTGGATACAGAAGTAATATCCGGGGTATGTAAAAGCCACACATGGTGCCCCACGTCTCTAGTGCTAAAGCAGCTCCAGCTAAGCTGTGTGCATCAAGATTGCATTCTCTGCCTTCATGGTCTAGATGGACCTCTTCAAAAAACTTCATTTTCTTTTTTTTTTATGTCATTGATCACCATAGCACTTGGTCCTCTAAATTCTGATTTTAAGGTGATTGATTGTCGCTAAACAACCAGTCATAATATGGAGCTTCGTGATGAACAGATCCTCAGCCAAGGCAAAGGCCTCCCGTACATCCATCGCTTACAGGCTTTTTGGTATTGTCATACGTTCAAAAATCACAGCAGAGGAGCCAATGTGCGTGCCGCTATGGTCTCTTCATATGGTGCCCAACGCGCCTGTATTTCCATTCTTTGAAATCGCTGCATCAACCTGGACCTTGTGAAAGTTCTTCTTTGATGGTTTTCACTTTGTTGATCGCCGAACTTGAGCTGATCTCCAGCAGCTAGTCTAATCAGGAATGAATGCAAGATCATCAAGGTATTTTCCAAAATTGTCATAATCGAGATTCTGAATCGGATCGGAGCTCCTTTGGTCGGATCGTGAATCATAGAATAATAACTACTAGGTTAGTAGAAACTTAGATTCTATGAGCAAAATCATAGAATCGGAGGGACTAGTTTGGATTGTAAGGTCGTAAGATTTTAAGACTTGAGTCGTGATTCTGACAACCTTGATATTTCCTAATAAAACTGAATGTGGAAAGAGAAGACTGAAACTCGTTATCATGAATCGCTCGCCTTCTTGCCCACCAAATCGACCACAACATCACCAACACCTTGATGAATTCATCCTCCCAAATAGACTCCTTCAAATACATCATCCATAACCTTGCATCAGCAAGGCGACATGCAATCATATGTTCCACAAGATCTTCATCGACCAAAGACCAAACTGATTTTGCCATATTGCAATCGATGAGCGCATGACGCCAAGTATCTTCAGACGAGTTGCAGATTCGACACACACTCTCATCTGGCCATCGCCTCGATCTTGCCAGGGGCATCTCCTAGGAACGATCTGGCCATCGCCTCAATCGAGCGCCAGGAGGAGGCCCCGGGGCGAACCCCTTTTGGGCCA
Organism: Elymus sibiricus; assembly: GCA_039707655.1. Taxonomy (NCBI): domain Eukaryota; kingdom Viridiplantae; phylum Streptophyta; class Magnoliopsida; order Poales; family Poaceae; genus Elymus; species Elymus sibiricus. Next base: position 124,830,305 of record CM077667.1, on the reverse strand, counting down.
AAGGCCAGACTTTATTTATTTATGCGAGAAACTGTCATCAACAAAAATGGACCCCTAAATTATCATCATCTAACTTATGAAAAAATGCCATGCTACTTTAAGAGAAAGCACATCTCTTTAATTTTATAAAAATACAATGAGTAAGATTTAAAAAGTTGTATGAACTAAAAAAATAAAAAATAATCATGCTAAAAACTTTAAAACTACCATCCTTGGGATAAAAATTCCATGAAAAAAGCGCCATCTAATAAAAGTGTCATCTCTTAATAAATAAAAATGCCATCTCTTAAGTATAAAAATGCCATCTATTAAATAATAAAAATGTTATATCTTAATGAAAAAAATAACCTCTTAATATAAAAAGTCCATCTACTAAATATAAAAATTCATAACTTAATAATAAAAATGTCATCTCTTAATATTAAAAATGATATGTTACTAATTATTAAAATGACATGCTCTTATTGAAAAATGACATGGTACATATAATAAAAACTGCACATTGCTTAGAAAAAACCATCTAATTATTGTTCTTTCAAACAATGAAACAAATCCGGGATTTGTTGAAAAAAATTCAAATGAAAAACAGAAATAAAAAATAACTCGAATAATAAAAGATGCTTGAGAGCCAAAGTTTTCACAAAAACTATTCTAGCCCAACTGGTGAGTGCGCTCGACAGATCCCAGGATGGCACAAGTTCAATCCCCCCGGGCCATGGTTTTATTGGAGAAAAATGAAAAGAGACGTTCCCGAGGCAATCACCTCCAACGAACACATCCAGAGAGGTGACATGGAGTCGGATTTACGGAAGATCCATGCGGCCAGATCAGATACGTCAGGAAGGGCGTTCGCTGGAACCTGGCACCTGTCTCAAGTACTTCAGCTAACATTTTCGTTCCTGGCGTATGTGATCTGTTGAATGACGATGGTGATGCCTGGGATCGAGCTAAGTTGGATGTCATGTTCACACCAGATGATGTGCAGGATATACTCCAGATTACGATAGGTGGGATTGGAACAGAAGACTTCCTAGCCTGGAATTTCACTAACAATGGACAGTTTACGGTCGAGTCGGCTTATCACCTGTGCATGGAAAAGAAGATAGCAAGAACCGGACAGCCGCGCTCCTCGTCGTCGGTGGCGAAGCATCAAGGGTGGCTGGCACTTTGGGGAGCTAGTGCACCGGGCAAAGCTATTATCGATGTGTGGCGACTGATAAAAAATGGTTTGGCTGTAGGAGCTGAACTCCTGCGTAGGCGCATCAAGGAGGGTGTGTTTTGCCCAGCGTGCGGGAGAGAGGAGACCTTACTTCATCGTTTTTGGTCTTGCCATCACTCGACAAGTTTTTGGAAAGAGTTGGACTCGGTATTGGGGGCGAAGGTGGCTAACCCACCTATCTCGATGTGCACCCAAAGCCAACTAGCGACGTGGATGCTCCAGTGGATGTCGGACGCAAATGACGATGCCAAGTCCATGATGATTCAGGGCTTGTATGCGTTGTGGCTGGCCAGGAACGACACACGTGAAGGACGGAGGATTGAGGACCCAGTGTAGCTTCGCGAGGAGTGGCTAGGCACATAGAAGAATGGAAGAGAGCTCATGATGTACAAACATCAACAGGGAAAAATGCCCTTCGCGAAAAGTGAAAACCGCCGGAGCAAGGGTGGGTGAAAGCCAATGTGGATAGGGCTATGGCTAGGTCAGGTCATGGAGGTGGGGGGGGGGAGTAATATTCAGAGACGAGGAGGGAGCTTTCAGAGGTGCAACATCATACTCCTTCCCGGACTGCTTCAAGCCGGAGACTGCCGAGCTACTTGCATGCAAAAAAGCGGTGCAGCTGGCAATCCAGAGGGGAATACAGAAGCTGCACTTGGAAACGGACTCTCAGGTGGTCGCCGGGATGCTAGTGGGGAAGGACCGGAACTTGTCGCCTGCGGGACAAGTGGTCGAAGAGGTTAAAGCCATGATCAATTCTAGAGATGAGTCTAAGGTAACATGGGTCCGGCGGACTGCTAATGGGGCTGCCCATTTGCTTGCTAAGTTAGGGGTTAGCTCTAGTGCCTCGCCTTTTTGGGACACTGTCCCGCCCGATTGTATTCTCAGTACTGTTTCAGACGAGATCCCTAATATTGTTTAATAAAGTGGGGTGGTGACTTAAAAAAAACATTTTCGTTTATTTTATAAGCAAAATCACTAATTAAGAAGTACTGATCACTCCCACCCTTCAGGTTGCGACATGTGACGCATTGCATGTGTGCCACTTGTCGCAACTTGGAAGTTTTCTCTTTTTCGTAGATTCGTATTTTTAAAACATTTTATCTCCTAAACCGTGGGTTCAAATCTCGAACCGTTTTCACCGTTGGGTTCCTCACGTCAAGATCTTCAAAACTAGATCCCATGTTGATAGGTTTTGACGAACCTTTTTTTCACGAAAAAAACAGGACGAAAAAACCGTTTCTCTCGCGACATAAAAAAAACAGAAAACGTGTTTCTTTTCCCGTTTCCGAGAGGCAAATCCGTGCCTCTCGCGGAAGCAAAACCATGCCTCTCCAGAAAAAAAATAGAAAACACATTTTTTTCCTTTCCGAGAGGCACGATCGTGCCTCTCGCGAAAGCAAAACCGTGCCTCTCGCGGAAGCAAAACCGTGCCTCTCCAGAAAAAACAGAAAACATATATTTTCCCCTTTCCGAGTGGCATGGCCGTGTCTCTCGCGAAACCAAAACCGTGCCTCTCCTGGAAAAAAAAACAAAAAACGTGTTTTTTTCCTTTCCGAGAGGCACGGCCGTGCCTCTCGCGAAAGCAAAACCGTGCCTCTCGCGGAAGTAAAATGGTGCCTCTCCCAAAAAAAAATAGAAAAAGCGTTTTTCGCGCATTTTTTTTTTGAAATTTATTTTCGTCCAAAACCTAAGAAAGACCATAAAAAACCGGAACACCAAAAAACCGAGGAAAAACTGATCTAAAAAAACGCGTGCAATAAAATAAAAAAAATCGAAGGAAATGCTCAGAGCGCGACACGTGGCAGCGGCTGAGAACGCGCCAAGTCACGATGCGTGGGATTGATTGTTGGGAGGCTTCTAAGGAAATGCTCCTCAACTAGTTGCTCTCTTTCATGAGGCAGAACAGAGATATCCTCAGTGGGCTGCTAACCGAGCGCTCGATTCTTGGGCCTTTGGCCCAATGTTCACGTCGGATAGACCTTTCGCAGTTCGGACCTCCAGCCCGCGTCGTCCGATGGACCCTAACAAAAAGTCGTCCGATGGAGCCCATATTTTTGTTGTTTCCTTTTGTCTCCCGCCACACGGCCGCAGAATTGCCCACGAACACACCGCCATGGCCACACAGACAAGATGAAATGGTATCTCGTCGTAGCATCTCAAAAAGAAAACCTGTCTCTGTTCTGGCACGATACGACTTAGAGTGACTGAAGACGTTTACGTGCATGATAGCACGTGGAACAGCTCGTTGGGTCGACATTTTTCGTGGCATAAAATCAGAAGGCTACTTTCAATTCAAGCGACTGCAGGCTGGCCGTGAAGGCAGCAAGCGTCGAGCAGTGAAAAACGAGAGCCATTGAAATTCAACGACGGCGACCTTATCGACAGCGGCGAGCGTACCTATACGCCCTGTTGCCCGATCGCGCGCAATTCGGACGTTCATGCCATTTCTTTTCTGGAAAAATGGACGTTGATGGCATCGCGGCCTCTCGTTTCCGAGCCCGTCGCTCTCCTGCTCTCGGTTTTCATCGAAAGGGGCGTCGCAACGAGACGATCGATCGGCTTGTGCTGCTGCTGCTGCTAACCTTCCTGTCGTTAGGGAGTAATGAGTCCAGTCCTTATGCTGTGATGAAGCCGAGCATGTACTTAAGCGCTCCATCATCGTCGGTATGGGCGCGCGGTGCCGTTGTCAGGCGTGGTCGCCTCACCTGTGCTGAAAGGGAAGCACAACGTACTGAATTACGACGCCGTAGCGTGGCATAGCGGGTGTGCTTTTGTTTGGACTGAGAATGGGAGGAGGATCGGTTCCGTTTTCACCGTAAGTGCCACGGACGGTTAGTTCTTGCGTCGTTGGTCGATCGACTTCCATTTGGCTGGTCAAACAGAAGCTTGATTATAACTGTTTGGTCATCATGCACTGGCTAGGATTATTCGATAGTTTTAGCCTTGTTTGGGCATCTAGTACACTGCCCGTACCGGACCCACGACAAGTTAGGGACGTATCAGAGCAGGCAGGTATTGTGTCGCTAGCAATTGCCAGCGGTTAATGACAAATCAAATCAAAATGCAATCAAATCAAATAGCCAGTGGTACAAGTAGAACAGTGGAAGCAGCGCCCACGCACTAACATTATGATGAGCACGTAGGTACAACCGCGCGAGCGACGCGACGTCCATGGCCATGGCACTGGCACTGGCACGCGACGATGCCGCGTCGCCACTCGACACGGACCTCATCGGCTCCAGCCCCCAACCCACGCCGTCGCTTTCGCGGCGCCTCTGCCCACCGCCGCGCCCCCCGCTTCCCCGCGCTGCATCCTACGTACTACTACAGATGTAAAATGTTGCGCCAGTGCAGGTGCAGGTGCAGGTGCAGCGCCGTCTCCAGTCTCCACCAAATTCACACCGAAAATCCTACACCTACGTAAGGAACTCACGTAAATTGTCTTACGTACATACGTGTCCTTCTCTCACTAACCTCTCCCCCCCTGATTTCAGGGTGGGCCCCTCCTGCCCTCTAATCCAAACCTGCCAACCAATCTTCTACGTAATTGTTCGTAACTTTTTTACGTAGGTGTAGCAAAGCTCAATTCACACCATGTATTCGTCCGTCCGGCATCCGAAAGACACAGGCCGAACGATATACGAGTCGCAAATATGCAGTAGTATCGTCCGGCGCCGCGGCGCGGCCGGAGATGAGCCGTGACCACGGGGATGACATGGGGACCTACGGGAGCGTGGCCGAGCGCGCGCTTTGGTGGTGGCCTCGGCAATCACGAGCTCGATCAGGGGTGGTGTTCATTCAAGACAGCGCGGCCGCGGTGCAGGCCAGCACCTGCTCTTGTCTTCTTTGTTTTTCCGTACTGTGCTGTGTGGAGTGTGACTCCGGTGTGTAGAGCACACTGAACCCTGGGGGCTTGGGGCACCCCTCATTTTATTACGACCGTTGAGGTCGTACGTATTCCGTCTGTAAAGAAATGTAAAGAAATGCAAAGAAATATAAGAACGCTTAGATCATTACTTTAGTGATAAAAAAAGAGACCTATACGGTGCGTGAAGCAACACGAGAAATACTGGCCTGGCCGCCGGGGTCGGTCGGTACAGAACTACGTACAGATGATATGAACCTGGCCCTTGGTCCGACCGGACGATGAACAACATCTTACGTATAGCCACTTAGCCAGCCGAACTTTGATGAGCAGCGGCAGCTCACCAAAAAGAAAAGAAAGAAACTCATCTCAGTCGTTTAAGATCCTCCTGGCCTGGGTCCAGGGCAACTATACGGCGACAGGACATGCCACGCACGGTGCAGACGATGCAGGCACAGCTTACTAATTTCATCTCCAGCCCCAGCCCTATTTTAGATCACCAAAAATCCGCTGGAGTAAACTCTTGGACACCAAAAAGTAATTTCTAGGACAGTCGAAAATGTTCATCTCTAACACCGGCCTTATATAGGGCACTTCATACATGCAAATATTTTTTTTGAACATCAAAGCATTCAAAGTTCTGAATATCCAAACGTTGCATAGATTAAACGAACATCCAAACTACTAGATCGCCCTGACATTACTATGATCGACTCCTATGGACACCCTACAGGTTGTCACACTCAGTGTCGCCGGACTCATCACTCTCATCGTTGGGCTCAACATCATCATCGAACTCGAGCTTGACCACACCAAAGGGGCTAGCCTCGTCCTCCATCTCCCGCTCTTCCTTCTTGCACTCGTTGTCCCTCTTCTAGAACCACTCGGCCTCCTTTTGAGTGAGGTGCAGATTTTCTATGACGAACCTCACCATCGCCGCCCCCATCGCTCTACTGGCGTCCCTCTACTCGAGGACGAATGGATCTCCCTCTTTGCCTGGTCGGACTCAATGGCCACTGTCGGCCCGATGAACTCCTCATCCGCCCACGCCTCGATTTCCAGGAAGTTGAACTCGTGTCGTAGCCGACCGAGCCTCCACACGACGATGTCATAGGCATGCATCGATCTCCAACGTTCTTGAAGGTGTCGAGCCAATCCCGTCAACCGTCGCGCTGAAACTCGACGCCGAAGCAACCAGATTTCCACTGTCGAATGTCGTGGTAGCCAGACTGGCTCTTGACGCGCATCCAGCGGTGCGACACGTCAAGACGGCCGGGTTCGGTCAATGGGGCGATGCGGTGCGACAGCGAGTGGAAATGGGTGTTGCACCGGCGACGATGAGGCACGGTGGTGGTGCGGCCAATTAGAATATGGGGGTGGCAGATCCAAGCACGGGGGTGGTGCGGCTGTGGCGGGAGTGGTCGGGTCCGGCCGAATTCGATGGGATTCGATGGGGGCGGCGACGACGCGGGAGGGGAATCGGTTGTTGAAAGGTTGAGGGCGGGGACAGTTTGAATGCGCGCTGCGGCTTTGCGTTAGCGGCAGCCATGCACGTGCCATAAATACGCAGCTCGCGTTGTCATTTTTGGGCTGCCCAGAAAACTTTCTACAAAAATTCCCAACAAAGACGGTTGCTGCATGTTTTTTGGGGTCCAAAAACCTAGTAAAATGGTTAGGCCATCTCACCCCTAAACAGAACACCACATCCATCCGCGGACTGGACAGACCAATCCGTGAACACTAATACGAAAGCCGGTCATCCGAAGCTAGCTGCATACATTCGCCACCTAGTTTCTTTTTAAATCTGCACGCTCAAATTAGCCGCAAAACTAGTTCTAGTTTAGATTAAAAAAAATCAAATGTTCAAATACATCAGCATCCAATTTAAATATTAAAATCCAAAAAAGTAATCAAATTGTAATAGTTTAAACTTGAATTAAACTAGCACATATGTACTAGTTGTCCCCTTTAACCACCCAGAAATGTTCAATCAAATCTTACTTCAGTTGCTCATGAGTTGCTCGATGCCGAATTTGCTTATGCATTTTGAACAAACTCGTCAAATTTGGCCGGATTCTGCTCTGGAAGTTCGATAGGATCATTCATGTTCTCACAATCAAGAGCTACGACAGCATCCTCATCATCATTCTCCACGATCATGTGCATGATCACACAACATGTCATCACCTCCCAGAAGGTCTCTGGATCCCATTGTTTTCCAGGTTCACAAACAACTATAAGACATGCTTGCAGAACTTCAAATGCCCTCTCAACATCCTTTCAAGCTGCTTGTTTTTGGGCAAAGAGAGACTTTTTCTGGCCAAAGGTAGCCCATAGAGGATAGATATCATCAACCAGATAGTAGCCCATGTTGTTTTCATACCCATTGACAGTATAGTGGCAAAGAGGAGGTTTCCCTTCAGTCAGCCTAACAAACAATGCTGATCGCTGCAACACATTGGTGTCATTATGAGACTCGGGCATGCCAAAAAAATACGTGCTAAATCCAAAGATCTTATGACACAACTGCTTCAAGAATGATGGTGGACTTCTTAACATAACACTAATATTGCCCTTGTAGAGCTTTTGGGTAGTTTTTGTTGGGGAACGTTGCATGGGAAACAAAAATTTTCCTACGCACACGCAAGATCTATCCATGGTGATGAGCATCTACGAGAGGGAGAGTGAATCTACATACCCTTGTAGATCGCTAAGCGGAAGCGTTAAGAAACGCGGTTGATGTAGTCGAACGTCTCCGCGATCCAAATCGCAAGTCGTCCCTCGATCCGATCACGAACTAGTGCCGAACGGACGACACCTCCGCGTTCAACACACGTACGGCTTGATGACGCCTTCACCTCCTCGATCCAGCGAGCGATGGTGAAGTAGTAGATGAGTTCCGACAGCACGACGGCGTGGTGATGGTGGTGAGGAACAATCTCTGCAGGGCTTCACCAAGCACTACGGAGATTATGACGGGAGAACTAGAGGGTTAGGGTTGCCGACACACGGCTTGGGAAATCTTGATGTATCCCGTGTGCTAGCCCTGCCCCTCTATTTATATGTTGAGCCTTGGGGTCTAAACTTGGAGTAAAAGCCTCCTCCAGGTCGGTTTTGCCCGCACAAGGTCGGTTTGGCCCGCAGGGAAAGAGTTCAACTCGGATCCCTGCAGTACCGCGCACAAGCGGTAGTACCGCTCACGAGCGGTAGTACCGCTTGAGCGGTAGTACCGCTTCACACAAGCGGTAGTACCGCTTATGCGGTAGTACTGCCTTACCAGCGGTAGTACCGCTTAAGGCAGCAACAAAACCTCCTTTTGCACTTTCCAATACCTCGTGGGTTTTACCCCTTTGGCCCATATAAAGTGTTGCTGCACCCGAACACTTCGGTAAACATCCGGAACCCCTTCCGGTGAATTCCGGAACCCTTCCGGAAACCAAAACACTAATATCACATATATCAATCTTTACCTCCGGACTATTCCGGAGATCCTCGTCATGTCCGGGATCTTATCCGGGATTCCGAACAACCTTCGGTCACCAACAAAATAACTCAACTATACTAATCGTCACCAAACGTTAAGTGTGTAGACCCTGCGGGTTCGAGAACTATGTAGACATGACCGAGACACCTCTACGATCAATAACCAATAGCGGGACCTGGATGCCCATATTGGCTCCTACATATTCTACGAAGATCTTTATCGGTCGAACCTCTATGTCAAGGATTCAGTTAATCCCGTATACTGTTCCCTTTGTTCTTCGGTATGTTACTTGCCCGAGATTCGATCGTCGGTATCTCTATACCTAGTTCAATCTCGTTACCGGCAAGTCTCTTTACTCGTTTCCGTAATACAAGATCTCGTGGCTAACATTTTAGTCACATTGCTTGCAAGGCTCATTGTGATGTTGTATTACCGAGTGGGCCCTGAGATACCTCTCCGTCACACGGAGTAACAAATCCCAGTCTTGATCCATGCCAACCCAACAGACACCCTCGGAGATACCTGTAGAGCACCTTTATAGTCACCCAGTTACGTTGCGACGTTTGATACACACAAGGTACTCCTCCGATGTCAGGGAGTTGCATGATCTTATGGTCATAGGAACAGATACTTGACATGCAGAAAACAATAGCAATAAACTGACACGATCATATGCTACGTTCGTAGTTTGGGTCTTGTCCATCACATCATTCTCCTAATGATGTGATCCCGTTATCAAATGACATCTCATGTCAATGGCTAGGAAACCTTAACCATATTTGATCAACGAGCTAGTCAACTAGAGGCTTACTAGGGACACAGTGTTGTCTATGTACCCACACATGTATTTGAGTTTCCAATCAATACAATTATAGCATGGATAATAAACGATTATCATGAACAAGGAAATATAATAATAACCAATTTATTATTGCCTCTAGGGCATATTTCCAACAGTCTCCCACTTGCACTAGAGTCAATAATCTAGTTCACATCACTATGTGATTTACATTGTAATGAATCGAACACCCATGCAGTTCTAGTGTTGTTCATGTTTAGCCCTTGGAAGAGGTTTAGTCATCGGATCTGCAACATTTAGATCCGTGTGTACTTTGCAAATATTTATGTCGTCCTCCTTGATGTAATCGCGGATGGAATTGAAACGTCGCTTTATGTGTCTGGTCCTCTTGTGAAATCTTGGTTCCTTGGCTAGAGCAATGGCACCAGTATTATCACAAAACAGAGTCATTGGGTTAAGCGCACTAGGCACTACTCCAAGATCTGTCATGAACTCCTTCATCCAGACACCTTCCTTCGCCGCCTCCGAGGCAGCGATGTACTCCGCTTCGCATGTAGAATCAGCTACCACGCTTTGCTTGGAACTGCACCAGCTAACCGCACCCCCATTAAGAATAAATACGTATCCGGTTTGTGACTTAGAGTCATCCGGATCAGTGTCAAAGCTTGCATCGACGTAACCCTTTACGACGAGCTCTTGATCACCTCCATAAACGAGAAACATGTCCTTAGTCCTTTTCAGGTACTTCAGGATATTCTTGACCGCCGTCCAGTGTTCCACTCCTGGATCACTTTGAAACCTTCCGACCATACTTATGGCAAGGCTGACATCGGGTCTTGTGCACAGCATTGCATACATGATAGAGCCTATGGCTGAAGCATAGGGGATGACACTCATCTTTTCTCTATCTTCTGCAGTCACTGGGCATTGAGTCTTACTAAACTTCACACCTTGCAATACAGGCAAGAACCCCTTCTTGGACTGATCCATTTTGAACTTCTTCAAAACTTTGTCAAGGTATGTGCTTTGTGAAAGTCCTATTAAGCGTCTCGATCTATCTCTATAGATCTTGATGCCTAATATGAAAGCAACTTCTCCTAGGTCCTTCATTGAAAAACTTGTTCAAATATTCCTTCACGCCTTCCAACATTTCTATATTGTTTCCAATCAGCAATATGTCATCCACATATAATATTAGAAACGCTATAGAGCTCCCACTCACTTTCTTGTAAATACAAGCTTCTCCGTAAACTTGTATAAACTCGAACGCTTTGATCACCTCATCAAAGCGAAGATTCCAACTCCGAAACGCTTGCACCAGTCCATAAATGGATCGCTGGAGTTTGCAAACTTTGTCAGCATTTTCTGGATCGACAAAACCTTCTGGTTGCATCATATACAACTCTTCCTTAAGGAAACCGTTAAGGAACGCTGTTTTGACATCCATCTGCCAAATTTCATAATCGAAAAAGGCAGCTATTGCTAACATGATTCTGACGGACTTAAGCATCGCTACGGGTGAGAAAGTCTCATCGTAGTCAACTCCTTGAACTTGTGAAAAACCCTTTGCCACAAGTCGAGCTTTATAGACGGTGACATTACCGTCTGCGTCCGTCTTCCTCTTAAAGATCCATTTGTTCTGAATGGCCTTACGCCCTTCAGGTAATACTTCCAAAGTCCACACTTTGTTTTCATACATGGATCCCATCTCGGATTTCATGGCCTCTAACCACTTCTCGGAATCCGGGCCCATCATCGCTTCTCCATAGCTCGTAGGTTCATCGTTGTCTAACAACATGACCTCTAAGACAGGGTTGCCGTACCACTCAGGAGCAGTACGCGTCCTTGTCGACCTACGAGGTTCGATAGCAACTTGATCCAAAGCTTCATGATCATCATCATCAACTTCCTCTTCAGCTGATGTAGGCTCTAGAGAAACATCTTTCTGCGCTGCGCTACTTTCAGGTTGAAGTAAAGGTTCAACAACCTCATCAAGTTCTATCTTCCTCCCACTCAATTCTTTCGAGAGAAACTCTTTCTCAAGAAATGTTCCGTTTTTAGCGACAAACACTTTGCCTTCGGATTTGAGGTAGAAGGTATACCCAACTGTCTCTTTTGGGTATCCTATGAAGACGCATTTCTCCGCTTTGGGTTCCAGCTTTTCAGGCTGAAGCTTTTTGACATAAGCATCACATCCCCAAACTTTAAGAAACGACAGCTTCGGCTTCTTGCCAAACCAAAGTTCATATGGCATCGTCTCAACGGATTTCGATGGTGCCCTATTTAAAGTAAATGCAGCTGTCTCTAATGCATAACCCCAAAACGATAGTGGCAAATCGGCAAGAGACATCATAGATCGCACCATATCCAATAAGGTTCGATTACGACGTTCGGACACACCATTACGCTGTGGTGTTCCAGGCGGTGTCAATTGTGAAACAATTCCACACTGTCTTAAGTGACTGCCAAACTCATAACTCAGATATTCTCCTCCTCGATCAGATCGTAGGAATTTAATCTTTTTGTTACGATGATTCTCAACTTCACTCTGAAATTGTTTGAACTTTTCAAATATTTCAGACTTGTGTTTCATTAAGTAAATATACCCATATCTACTTAAGTCATCAGTGAAGGTGAGAAAGTAACGATAACCACCGCGCGCCTCAATGCTCATCGGACCGCACACATCAGTATGTATGATTTCCAATAAGTCACTTGCCCGTTCCATTATTCCAGAGAACGGCGTTTTAGTCATCTTGCCCATGAGGCATGGCTCGCATGTGTCAAGTGATTCAAAATCAAGTGACTCCAAAAGTCCATCAGCATGGAGCTTCCTCATGCGTTTTACGCCAATATGACCTAAACGGCAGTGCCACAAGAAAGTGGTATTATCATTATCAATTCTACATCTTTTGGCATCAATGTTATGAACATGTGTATCATTACTATCGAGATTCAATAAGAATAAACCCCTCACATTGGGTGCATGACCATAAAAGATATTACTCATATAAATAGAACAACCATTATTCTCTGATTTAAATGAGTAACCGTCTCGCAATAAACAAGATCCAGATATAATGTTCATGCTTAACGCAGGCACCAAATAACATTTATTCAGGTTCATCACTAATCCCGATGGTAATCGAAGAGCGAGCGTGCCGACGGCGATCACATCAACCTTGGGACCATTTCCCACGCGCATCGTCACTTCGTCCTTTGCCAGCCTCCGTCTATTCCGCAGTTCCTGTTTTGAGTTGCAAATATGAGCAACCGCACCGGTATCAAATACCCAGGCACTACAACGAGAGTTGGTAAGGTACACATCAATAACATGTATATCATATATACCTTGTTTGTTGTTGGCCACCTTCTTGTCAGCCAAATACTTGGGGCAGTTCCGCTTCCAGTGTCCAGTTCCCTTGCAATGAAAACACACAGTTTCTGGTTTGGGTCCAGCCTTGGGTTTCTTCACGAGAGGAGCAACTGCTTTGCCACTCTTCTTGGAGTTACCCTTCTTACCCTTGCCATTTTTCTTGAAACTAGTGGTTTTATTGACCATCAACACTTGATGCTTCTTCTGAATTTCAGACTCAGCGGCTTTCAGCATCGCAAACAGCTCGGCGACTGACTTGTTCATCCCGTGCATGTTATAGTTCAACACGAAGCTCTTGTAGCTAGGTGGCAATGATTGAAGAACTCTGTCAGTGATAGCCTCTGGCGGAAGGGGCATCCCCAATTCAGCCAGACGGGTGGAGTACCCAGACATTCTGAGTACGTGATCACTGATAGACCCGTTCTCCTCCATCTTGCAAGCATAGAACTTATCGGAGATCTCATATCTCTCGATCCGGGCATTCTTCTGAAAGATAAACTTCAACTCCTGGAACATCTCATATGCTCCATGACGTTCAAAACGTCTTTGAAGTCCCGGTTCTAAGCCATACAATATTGCACATTGAACTATTGAGTAATCTTCAGAACGAGCCTGCCAGGCGTTCACAACGTCTAGAGACTCAACTGGAGCGGGTGGATCACCAAGCGGTGCATCAAGGACATAAGCCTTCTGGGAAGCCGTAAGGATAATCCTTAGATTACGGGCCCAGTCCACAAAGTTACTTCCATCATCTTTCAACTTAGCTTTCTCTAGGAACGCATTAAAATTCAGGGGTGCTACTGCGCGAGCCATGATCTACAACATAAATATAGCAAAGACAACTTAGACTATTGTTCTAGATAATGAGTTTAGTTAATCATATTACTTAAAAACTCCCACTCAAATTGACATCCCTCCGGTCATTCGAGTGTAACATGATCCAAATCCACCAACTCAAGTCCGATCATCACGTGAGTTGAGGTGGTTTCAATGGTGAACATCTTTATGTTGATCATATCTACTATATGACTCATGTTCGACCTTTCGGTCTCTTGTGTTCCGAGGCCATGTCTGTACATGCTAGGCTCATCAAGTTTAACCCGAGTGTTCCGCACGTGCAACATGGCTTACACCCGTTGTATGTGAACGTAGAGTCTATCACACCCGATCATCACGGCGTGTCTCGAAACGACGAACTTTCGCAACGGTGCACACTCGGGGAGAACACAATTTATCTTGAAATTTAAGTGAGGGATCACCTTATAATGCTACCGTCGTCCTAAGCAAAATAAGATGCATAAAAGGATTAACATCACATGCAAATCATAAGTGACATGATATGGCCATGAACTCGTGCTTTTGATCTCCATCTCCAAAGCACCGGCATGATCTCCATCGTCACCGGCATGACACCATGATCTCCATCATCTTGATCTCCATCAACGTGTCGCCATGAGGTTGTCGCGCCGACTGTTGCTTCCATGACTATTGCTAACTCATAGCAATAAAGTAAAGCAAAACGGCGAAAATAATTAAAGACAACTCTATGGCTCCTGCCAGTTGCCGTACTCATCGACATGCAAGTCGTGATATTCTATACAACACATGATCATCTCATACATCAGATATATCTCATCATGTAATTGGCCATATCACATCACAACATACCCTGCAAAAACAAGTTAGACGTCCTCTAATTGTTGTTGCAAATTTTACGTGGCTGCTACGGGTTTGCAAGAACCGTTCTTACCTACGCAAAACCACAACGTGGTGTAGTGATTGCTTTTTGATCTTCTAAAAGAACCCTCTTCATTGAAATCGATTCAACTAAAGTGAGAGAGACAGACACCCGCTAGCCATCTTTATGCAACGAAGTTACATGTCAGTTGAAGGAACCTGTCTCGCGTAAGCGTACGCGTAATGTCGGTCCGGACCGCTTCATCTCACAATACCGCCGAATCAAGTATCAACTAGTAACGGCTAGCAATATGTATACACCCACGCCCACAACTCGTTTGTGTTCTACTCGAGATCTCATCTACGCATAGACCTAGCTTAGATGCCACTGTTGGGGAACGTTGCATGGGAAACAAAAATTTTCCTACGCACACGCAAGATCTATCCATGGGGATGAGCATCTACGAGAGGGAGAGTGAATCTACATACCCTTGTAGATCGCTAAACGGAAGCGTTAAGAAACGCGGTTGATGTAGTCGAACGTCTCCGCGATCCTAATCGCAAGTCGTCCCTCGATCCGATCACGAACTAGTGCCGAACGGACGGCACCTCCGCGTTCAACACACGTACGGCTTGATGACGCCTTCACCTCCTCGATCCAGCGAGCGATGGTGAAGTAGTAGATGAGTTCCGACAGCACGACGGCGTGGTGATGGTGGTGAGGAACAATCTCTGCAGGGCTTCGCCAAGCACTACGGAGATTATGACGGGAGAACTAGAGGGTTAGGGTTGCCGACACACGGCTTGAGAAATCTTGATGTATCCCGTGTGCTAGCCCTGCCCCTCTATTTATATGTTGAGCCTTGGGGTCTAAACTTGGAGTAAAAGCCTCCTCCAGGTCGGTTTTGCCCGCACAAGGTCGGTTTGGCCCGCAGGGAAAGAGTCCAACTCGGATCCCTGCAGTACCGCGCACAAGCGGTAGTACCGCTTATGCGGTAGTACCGCTTCACACAAGCGGTAGTACCGCTTATGCGGTAGTACTGCCTTACCAGCGGTAGTACCGCTTAAGGCAGCAGCAAAACTTCCTTTTGCACTTTCCAATACCTCGTGGGTTTTACCCCTTTGGCCCATATAAAGTGTTGCTGCACCCGAACACTTCGGTAAACATCCGGAACCCCTTCCGGTGAATTCCGGAACCCTTCCGGAAACCAAAACACTATTATCACATATATCAATCTTTACCTCAGGACTATTCCGGAGATCCTCGTCATGTCCGGGATCTTATCCGGAATTCCGAACAACCTTCGGTCACCAACAAAATAACTCAACTATACTAATCGTCACCAAACGTTAAGTGTGTAGACCCTGCGGGTTCGAGAACTATCTAGACATGACCGAGACACCTCTACGATCAATAACCAATAGCGGGACCTGGATGCCCATATTGGCTCCTACATATTCTATGAAGATCTTTATCGGTCGAACCTCTATGTCAAGGATTCAGTTAATCCCGTATACTGTTCCCTTTGTTCTTCGGTATGTTACTTACCCGAAATTCGATCGTCGGTATCTCTATACCTAGTTCAATCTTGTTACCGGCAAGTCTCTTTACTCGTTTCCGTAATACAAGATCTCGTGGCTAACATTTTAGTCACATTGCTTGCAAGGCTCATTGTGATGTTGTATTACCGAGTGGGCCCTGAGATACCTCTCCGTCACACGGAGTAACAAATCCCAGTCTTGATCCATGCCAACCCAACAGACACCCTCGGAGATACCTGTAGAGCACCTTTATAGTCACCCAGTTACGTTGCGACGTTTGATACACACAAGGTACTCCTCCGATGTCAGGGAGTTGCATGATCTCATGGTCATAGGAACGGATACTTGACATGCAGAAAACAATAGCAATAAACTGACACGATCATATGCTACGCTCGTAGTTTGGGTCTTGTCCATCACATCATTCTCCTAATGATGTGATCCCGTTATCAAATGACATCTCATGTCAATGGCTAGGAAACCTTAACCATCTTTGATCAACGAGCTAGTCAACTAGAGGCTTACTAGGGACACAGTGTTGTCTATGTACCCACACATGTATTTGAGTTTCCAATCAATACAATTATAGCATGGATAATAAACGATTATCATGAACAAGGAAATATAATAATAACCAATTTATTATTGCCTCTAGGGCATATTTCCAACAGTTTTTTCATCTCCAATGCATGCAGTCAAGAGATCTGAGCAAACCTGGCCACCCTCTAGCTTCACATATTGCCAAGATCCTCTCGGTGTCTGTGCAGTTGGTTCTCTCAGATACTTTGGTCCAAACACCGAGAGCACGGCAGGAGTAAATCTTACCATGGTATCTCTACATACTCTTAGACATCCGTAGGTACTCGTCCCACGAACCAGCGGTCGTGCCATATGCAAGCATCCGCAGTGTGGCCGTGCACTTCTGATAACCAGAGCACTCAATCCTTCCCGCGACATCCTTCTTCAAGATGAAATAGTCATCAAAGGACCAGACGTCATGGTAGATACAGTCAAAGACATTTTTCGCATCCGAAAGCACCGGCGAAAATTGTCAGCGAATAGGGCATTGAGGGAAAAACGGCCGCGGTCGTATGATGCACTGTCTTTTGGTTTGTTTCTTCTGTCTGCGCCTCCACTTGATTTCTTCTATCTCCTCCTTTACTCATTTCCTTGTTATGACTTGATTTCGTCCATATTTAGCCTATTTCTTGTGGAAACAAAATAAAGAGAGAATTTGAAATCTTATGCATTCATTAGCCATTACTGGCAATATCGGAGTGAATATCTCGGTTTTAATGAAATACTAGCACGATGCTCGTGCGTTGCCACGGAGTCATTGGCTTAGGATGTGGTGAAATGATGTAGTGTCCTTGTGGCCGTTGCGCAATTTACAATAAAAAAGGATAGTAAAAATACGGAGCAAGTCAAGAGAAACTAAAGCTAAGATCGGTTTTGAGTTGTTGTTACCCTCATTTGTCTGTTATTTGTGTCTTGTACAAAAAAGTTGGTCTCATATGAAAATAGTGTGTTTGTTTATTTATGATACATCCCACATGTGAGTAAAGTACATTTGTTTATACGTTTTTTGAAAGGTTGCTAGTTTCATATATGGAGATTCATGCATTTATTAATTTGAAAAGGATGTTGAATCCACATGTGAATTCACCACCAACTCCGGTCTTTATAAGTAGGAAATATATTGGTTAAACTCAGGTTAGAGGAGTGTAAAAGTAACACTCATTAATGACCACATGCATCATCGTCGTCTCGTCCGTGTAGTCCTTCTCGTCGAACGATCCGTCAGATGACTCAATATAGTGCTCGTACATGTACACCATATCCGAATCCATTGCTTCAAGCAAGAAGGAACAAAAAAATTAGCATGGGCATTTCACCGAACACTTGTCGTGCATGGTGAGTACTGTAGGGGCGGACGGTACCTGTGCGGTAGGTGGAGGAGAGGTGTGGAACGACAGCGGAGGAAAAGCGGCATGGAGCCCGGGTGTAGTGTTGGAGGAGACGGAGTCATCGAGTTCCGGCATGGGTGTGACGGGACGACCGGGGTGGTGGAACGACGGCGGAGGCAAGAGAAAAAACAGATGCAGAGAAAGATGGGAGGTAGGAGGCGTGGGGTCCGGGAGGGTTTTTGGATTAGTAGGGGGTGTCGGAGTCCTACGTAGCTGTTGTCCGCACTCCTGCAAAGCCTCCCCCCTCTCCCCCACAGTTTGTTTCGACTTTGCGAAAAAAATTGCGTCCGGACCGATCAACGGACCAATACAGACCCGCGTTGATGGCTAAATACGTACTTCGGATGGTTGCGGGCAGTTTGAGAGTCCACTTTGCTCTGTCGGAGTAGCTTCTTCATGGAGTACATGTCCAAGGAGATGTGGTTTTTTCTCAAAGGTCCATGGAGTGCATGATGTTGAAGGTATTGTTGCCGGTTGTAATATGTTGATTATCTTAGCCCTGAATGTGTTGGTGCGTTTTGTTCAACTGCAAGCCGCCAGTTTGTTTTGTCGCCGTTCCTTTTGCGTTGCAACGACACCGAGAAGTTTTGAACCCGGAACAGATGTGCGGTGGTGGATCTCGGCCCTTGCCGATGGGAGGGCTCCGTTTTTTTGTGCTTCTTCAAGTTTTGTTAGGGTTTGTGTCCGGCTCAAGAAGACGAGACGGCGGCGGCTTCTTGAAGATGGAATAAGGTCCTCCCCGTCTAGCCCCCGCCCCGGTGGTGCGTCTAGCATCGTCGGAGGGCGTGTGGAGGTGTGTCTCCGGCGGATCTCACGGGATTCGATCGGTGGTTGTCTTTGGTGGATCTGCTCGGATCCAGTCTTTGTTCGTCTTTGTTCTTGTGTCTTCAGGTTGGATCCTTCCGATCTAAACTTATCTTCATCGGTGACGGTTGCTGTTCTGGTGTGTTGGTCTCATGGGGCCTTAGCACGACGACTTCCCGACTGTCTACTACAACAAGTTGTGCCCGGCTCCGGCGATGGAGGGGCGATGATGACGGCGCGCCTTCGGCTCGCTTCAGTGCTTGTAGTCGTCGCTAGGTGGTCTACGAATATGGATGTAATTTTAATTATTTCTAGTGTTCGCTGTACTGCCATGATTGAAAATGAATAGATTGGAAGTTTCTCGAAAAAAAAAAAGATGTGCAGATTTAAGCGAAAACGGGAACGAATGAATGCGCCCGGTCCATCTCAACACCACAATTAATAAGCAGAGATCGCTGCCGGGGACATCAATTCGCGCATCTGCCGAGCTGGTTGGATGGACCAATCTGCGGATCAGGCGACACCGCCCCCGCTAGCTACCAGTCGAGCGCGTACGGTTTCCATCCATCGTCCGATCAATTCTGCGCACTCCCCGCATCCATCGCCAATCTGAGCAAAACAACGCCTTGAATATCCACTGTGGAGCAGTGGTACAACGCAGCTACAAAATTAGGCCAGCATGGGGTTCGGAATTCAGAAAGCCGTTCGTCGGGCAATCAGCAGTTTGGCTTCAGAAATACTCATAGTACTGTAGTAAACATAGACCAAGATAGTGTTGAGCAACCCCTTCATTTAAGTCTTTGTAACAAGGAAAAAGGAAAAGGTAGTACGTACACACAATGTGAGGTGATCATGTTGTAAGAGAAGGATATGTGTGTGGTAGACAGAGACCAAGACCTACAACAAAAATGGAGTATCCGGCATTGCCGACAAAAAATGCATTTCTGCCTAGAAAATGATTTTTCATGTGCGCAGTAAAATTGTCATTTTTTTAATAACGATGTCTTTATTGATTTAAAATATAGCATCAAGCAGATACAAAGCATCATGAGTAATACTGGGGCACTGCATAAGATGCACACAGATGGTCTAACAAAAGATAATAAAAAACCAACATATGAGCAATGGCAGAGTCGTTTTTTGGCCAATTCTCTCAGAATCTTGAGAATCAAACATTCTCCTAGATTCTTTCCGAATCTTGAACCAACATTTTTTTTGACAATCCTAGTTATTTAGAAACTAACTTGTTAGGATTGTAAGAAACAACGGTTCAAGATTCTGAGAGAATCCGAGGGGAGGTTCGATCCTGAAGATTCTAGGAGAATTGGCCACAAGAACTGGGCCGCCTATGTTGAAAGAGTTGGTGGGCCGATTTGAAGATTATGTTGCCATCCATGTTAGGAAAAAATCTCACTGTCCATCTGCTCCAACCACATACACATCATTTTGAACAACGATTGATACTCTGTACAATGTAGCGTTGACCACGTATGAAGCGAGTGCATACAAGAAAAAATAACCTGCAAAGGAGAAGAGTTTTTGCCATTAAAAAATAAATAATTTCTACATATTATGCTCTTACCCTTATTAGGGTACTGTACAAATTTGGAATAACGTCCAACACCAAAAATATTGGCAACACTTATGTACGGATACAAATTGAACGCTATTTGGATGAGTAATCATGTAGAACGTGCAAATTTACAAAAGAAAAAGAGATATTTGATTTGCTCATCGTGAGTACCAAAATTACACATCTTATTTCCTTGCCAATTGCGACGAGTGAGATCAATTTGGTTAGCACAGATCTCCTCCAAAGATACTACATGAAGATTAGTGAAATCTTTGATTTACCATTTTTCTGATTATTATCCATTAGGACATGTGAACGTGTTACCGCATGGTATATAGAGTCTACTGCTAAGGACCCTGATGATATAGTGAGATTCTTGAAATGTACCCCGTCCTTGTATTAGGTTAACTGAATCCACTCAGCATAAAATATTTTACCATGACATAAGACGAGGTCAATCAAGTCCCACTTAGAAAAATATCCGTCAGGAATGAACTGAGCACGCGTGCAAGTGTGTCATTCTTATCATGAACAACGATTACAGAGTTGTATATTATTCCCGGAAGCTGGCATTTCCTATCCATTTGTCCTCCCAAAAACGTATCTCTGACCCATTTTTTATCGCGAAGAATTCAAAGCTGAAAAGATGTTTATTTCTCGCCATTTGACCAGCCCAAAAATGTTAGTCACCAGGTTTTCAATAAGCGTGAGACACCATGTTTTGGCCTAGATACTTACCACGCAACAAGGTTTAGCAAACGCTATCCTCAGTAAGTAGTTTGAACAAACATTTACTAAGTAGGCCATCGGAGCCGCCGCCAGGGCGGGTGCGATTGAGTGAGGAGAGTACGAAGAGGAGTGTAGGATCGAAAGTAAGTCTAGAGGGGGGGGGGGTGATTAGACTACTTGACCAAATAAAAATTCTACATTTTTCCAATTTTAGTTGTGAGCAAATTTTAGCAATGATAGCAAGTCAAGCACACCCTACACATGCATGTCTAAGAGTATAGCAGCAGAAAGTAAAGACAAGCACATGTACTAGTGGGTAGGGATAGAAGATCAAACGCAATTGTAGACACGAAGATTTTTTCCATGGTTCCGATAGGCGGCGCTATCGTACATCCACGTTTATGGAGTCTTCAACCCACGGAGGGTAACGGTCGCGAGAGTCCACGGAGGGCTCCACCCATAAGGGTCCACGAAGTAGCAACCTTGACTATTCCATAATGGCTTCCGTCCACGAAGGACTAGCCTCACTATGGATAGATCTTCACGAAGTAGGCGATCTCCTTGCCCGTACAAATTTCTTGGTTCAACTCCACAACACGAAGTAGGAGGCTTCCAAGCAACACCTAACCAATCTAGGAGGCACCACCCTCCAAAAGGTAATAGGCTTGATAGTGATGATGAACTCCTTGCTCTTGTGCTTCAAGATGATAGACTTCTCAACACTCAATCACTCTCTCACAGATTTGGCTTGGTAGAAGAGATTGATTGGGTGGAAAGCAACTTGGGGAGGCTAGAAATCAAGATCCATATGGTTGGAGTGGATGATCTTGACCTCAACACAAGGGTAGGTGGTTCTCTCTCAGAAAATTGGATATGGGAAGTGTGGAATAGTTCTGAGTGCTTCTCTTGCGAGTGGGATGTGGTGAAGGGGTATATATAGGCATCTCCAAAAATCCAACCATTACACCATTATTGACCAACTAGGTGAAACCGAAGTAAAACTCGGTCGTACCGATTTGTTCAAAATGTGGCAACTTTAGGAATCTCGGTGAGACCGATATATGATTCTTGGTAGTACCGATATGAGTGGCCGAGGGCAGTTTCCAAACTCGGTGAGACCGATCCATAAAACTCGGAAATTCCAATTTTATAAGCTTGGTCATCCGAAAGTTGGTCACCGAAACTCGGTTGCACCGATGTAGTACTTGGTTGTACCGAGAAGCAAGGGTTTGGCTAGGGTTCTGTCCGAGATGGAAAATCGGTAGGGCCGAGTGGGAAACTTGGTGGCACCGATTTTGTATGGTAGGGTTTAGACAAAGTATTTTGTGGGAGAGCTTGTGGGTGTTTTTGGTGGCTAGCACTTGTGCACGCGGAGCAATTTGTTCACCAACATTACCTCACCCCCTTTTAATAGTATTGGCTTTCCTATGGACTCAAAGTGACTTCTCACAAAGTAAAATGTAGAGTCTCCTTGCTTGAAGCTTTGCCAATTCCATTCCTTGCATCTTGGGGTCTCCTCACAATCTATAGCCATCCCATCATTGAACTTTTCCTGAAATGTACTTAGGGGAAACATGAGTCCAATGAGATATATGTTGTTATTAATCACCAAAACCACCAATGGAGCAAATGTGCTTTCAATCTCCCCCTTTTTGGTAATTGATGACAACATATAGATCAAAGCTTCGACATATGATATAATCAATGAATAAAATCATCGCTTTGAGAAGTATGTGATAAGCAAGAGCTCCCCCTAAATTTGTGCACTATTTTGAATTTGCGTTTGAAGGCAAATGCACAATCGATTAGGTTCATGGGGCACTCTTCCATGTCACATACAGCTTGGTGGTGTGCGAGAATAATATGAATGAACAACATAGCACAACACATCAAGCAAAAGTGAATGATCATCTCATAAGCATCTCAAAGATAGGAAATAGTAGCAACACATAAGCAGTATATGATCAAACACCAAACAAGTTTAACACAAACTTTAAGCCAAAAGATTGTAAAGTTTTGGAGAGATAAAAGACAACACACTCTCTCGAAGCCCTATGATCTATACAACTTCTCCCCCTTTGGTAACAAGTTACCAAAAAGTTCAAAGGTATAGAACTAATCGTCTCTCTGGGGCTGATCTCCTTCGGTTGTTGATGTAGGAGTCGAGAGAACCGCTTTGGCGAAGACTTCTGCAGATGTCATGGAAGGAGTTGGAGTAGACACTGGAGGTGCTGAAGGAGCTGATTGAACTGATGGAGCTGCAGCAGGTGCTGATGAAGATGGTCTCAACTCTGAAGCAGGCACTGTCGCAGATCTGGCATGGGTCTTGAACTGAGTGCTGGGCCTGAGAGGGCGACTGTCATCATCATCATCATCGTCATCTGAAGAGTGAGGAAGAGGTACTGCATCCACTTCCTTCTTGAGCTCATCAACAGTCTTTGTCAGCCCATCTACCTTGTTGTTCAGTGTATGCAATTTATCCTCTACTATCCTTTCCAGACTCTTCTGGTTCTTCAAAATCTCTGTGATGTCATTCTGCATGCCTTGGATAGAGCTAAGAATAAGATCCATCTGCTCACTCCTGGTCCTTGGCACTGGAGCACTAGTGGCTCTGGCTGCCTCTGCTGCTGCCTGTGCAGTAGATGAAGTGGGATGATCTGGATCCATCACCACAACGTTGTCCTCAAACTCTGGCTGGAGTGGAATATGTGGACGATCAAGTGCATATACATTCTTCTCTAGCTTAGAGTTGATAAGCATATGAATATACGGTGCATATCCACAAGATCTCTTCTCATCAGCAGCAGTCCTCTTCACGGTCTCAACAATCAAGTCCATGACCCTGAATCTGGTGTGAAGGTCAATGTGATGCAGCATGTTGATGGAGTATCCTCGGATCATGTTGTCATCTCCTGACTTGGGCATCAAAGTATACCTCATGATGGTGTTGGTGGTGGTCAGTCATGCCTGCAGATAGTATACCGAGCCAAACTTATGTGAATGCACATAGTCAGCAGGAATCTCCTTGTACATCTTTGCCATGGAGTTATGATTCATCTTGGCCTCAGAGTACACATCCAAATCACCATCTTGCACTTGTGGGGCTCCTAAGATGGTAGCCTACTCTTCCATTGTGGATTCATACCTGACACCTTCTGTCATCCAGACAATTCTGCCATCTCCATAAAAATGAGTTGTGGAGTAGAATTGCATGATCATCTCATCATTCCAAGGGGTCAACTCTCCACCAACAAATGCATCAATATCAATGGCCTTGAAGTTCTCTTGCACATGGGGAAAATAATCTTCATTCTCCTTGATGTAGTCCTAGTCTACATATCTCATATCACTCACAGCTGGGCTCTTGTCCAGGAGAATGGTTTCGTAGAAATCTTGTTGCTCTTTGGTGTAGAATCTGTAGTCTACAACAGTCCTTCTCCTCTGAGAATATGGATCAATAGCTCTCCATTCCCTCAGCCTTGAATCCTTCCTCTTCTTCATGTCCTCAGCAATAGGATGGTTGTCATTGTGCTCTAGAAGGTGAGGTCACAGCTTCCTCAAAACAGTCATCTCATCCTCTTCAGCAGCAGCTCTGGAGGAGGAACCCTTGTTCTTTGCTGCAGCTGGAACATCCTTGGTTGTCCTTTTGGACTTAGGAGCTATGGGCTTCTTGGGAGCAGCTGACTTGCTCTTGGATGGGGCCTGACTGGTCATGGCATCAGCAAGCAGCTTCTTCTTCTTCTTGGGAGGAGCCTTGGCAGTTGGCTCTTCCTCCTCATCTTCTTCTGGATCTTCATACATAGAAGTGGGTCTTCCAACAACAAGAACAATCCTCTTTCTGCTCCTCTTCTTCTCAGCTGCCTTCTTAGGCATGGAGCTCCTGGCTGGCTCAATGGACATGGATGCCCTAATACTCTTTGGTGCTCTCATAGCTTCAGAGCTGGCATATTCTTTTTCTCACTGGCCTCTTAGCTGAAGTGGCCTCTGTTGCAGACTTCTTTGCAGCTCTCTCTGCTTTGTCTTGCCTTTGCTTAGCAAGAACCTCCTCTGGTACAAAGTCTGAGTCCTCCTCATCTGAGTTCAACTTCCTCCTGGCTCTTGTAGCAGCCTTGGGCAACCCATGAGAGCTTGGGGTGCCCAGATCTTCTGAAGAAGGAGAACTGGCATCAGGACTAGTGCCTGGATCTGCATCAACACTTGGTTCTCTGAAGTCATTCTGGCTGTCCACTGAATCTGACATACTGACCCTGTGAATAGAGCATAGAAGAGCAGTGGGATTGAGCATCACAAAACACAGATTTTTTTCAAAATTTGAACAAAGAAATTCTTAGTTTTAGCTTTCTACAAAATGGATTTCGGTACCACCGAGTCAAGATTTTCGGATCCACCGAGACATATGGTCTACTTCACAGAAACTTGGCAGTCACTTCGGTGTCTCCAAAAATGACCGCTTGGTTTCACCGAGACCATTCACAGGAACCCCTAGAACTAAAATCGATAGAACCGATTTTTGCGACTCGGTGTCCCGGAGATGCGTTTTGCAAACGGCTAAACCTAAAATTTTCTCGCTCGCTAATCTACTAAATTTTCTAGTGGATTAGGAAGATTGCAACAGGTGGATTATCGATAAGAGTATCCTAATGTGCATGAATCGAAAAGAGGAGTGCGCAAGGGGGCCGGATTCATACCCTAACTCGGTGACGAATCCGCTAAGGCGACGACGATGGCAAAGATTCCGTTGACGGTAGCGATTCCCAACGGCGGAGGCGCACGGGGAGGCAAGGGCGACGACCAGCGGGTCCGGAGCGACAGTTCGGGGCTTGGAGAAACAGACTTTTGGCGAATGAATTTCAAAAGTCGGGTCCACCAGGGGGTCCGGAGCCACCGAGTTTCCTAACAGTCAGGTGACAGAGAAACTCGGTGAGACCGAGAATACCCGATTGGTTGAACCGAGATCAAAAACCTAGATCAGAACAGTGATTCGATGGAACCGAGTTTTTGGGTTGGTTACACCGAGATTCACAGAGAGGTTTTGGAATGCAGCTCTTGTCGACACGGTACTCCGAGTGCTCCTCACACAGAGGGTTCGAGAAGTGCTTGTTCAAGTTTTGTGATGTAGCATGAATAGAACTTGAGACGAGAAAGCATAGATAGCTAGAGAGGGGTCCTAGGCATTCTTTTACATCCAATTGACAAAAGAAACCCAAAAGCCAAATAGCAACAATTGGATATCCTTGAATGAGTAAAGATATGCAGACCAATATGCTCACACAATAAGATGTCAAATGAAATCATGGCAAACATGCACAAATACTCTAGCATCTATCAAGCACTTTGGCGATGACGTACTCATCTATATATGAGTATATTGACTTAGGAGACAAGTAAGAATACTTGATCATAGGTCATACTCATCGTTTAAGCACAAGTGGGGTTGCCACTTTTACATAAAGCTTGTTAATGTTGTCACATTTTAAGAGATGCTTTAACCCAAGTCTTAGAGTAAAGCTCCCCCTTGATGTGACACCCCCCTTAAGAGGGATAAACTAACCTTGGGTTTTGTCGTAGAAGACTTCATGTGGGTGATGTAGTGGTGGATGCTCATAGTTGATGAAGATCATCTTGAGTTGGGAGCAATCCTTTTTGTTTCTTACTCTCCTAACCTACATGGGTTAGTCCCACACAAGAGACAAATACAAGGATATCTATGGACATGGAGTGCAAAGAATACATGATGATGTCCATGGATTCATTAATTACCTTGCTTACCTTTGATGGAATGTGTGACTCCTTGAACTATTGCGTAATGTTGATGTTGATTGCAACTAGTCCTTGCCAATAATGAATGTGAGTGAATTTCATTGGCGGAGTCACCCCTCAAGAACTTCTCTAGTTCTTCTTCTTGGGGACCCACATCAAGTTGATGGGAATCCTTGGAGTTGAAGTAGCACTTGTAGAAGTTGAGCTTGTAGAAGCCTTGGGAACCCACTTGACCATGGCTTGGGATTCATCTTCATATGAGTCAATCTCCTCTTGAAGCTTGTCCTTGCCCTTGAGCTTGTGGTCTTGTGGTGGAAGGTCATCTTGAGATTTTGTTCCCTTGGGGAGAGTATGTTCATACTTCTCCCTTTGAGGAACAAACTTGGGCTTGGGGTATTGACCTTCTTCCCATTCAACTCCATTGGCGTTGAAGTAGCCAATGCCATGGTTCTTCCGGTATCCGCCATGCTTGCGTACAATCTCTTCGAATTGCTTACATCCGGCAAGACTTTTGTAGACACCTTTCTCTATAATTCCTTTCAATAAATTGTTTTCTTGCTCAAGTGTAACTTGGCTAAGAGAATCGTTAGTGGAATCAATAGAGCTACTAGAAACAACATCATTTGATTTATCATTAGATTTGTTATTACTAAATGAAGAACCTTTCTTGCCTTTGTTACTAGATTGCTTAGTCTTAACTTGTGGAATAAATGTAGACAAGAGTTGTCATTTGGCTAGATAAGAAGAAGTCTTCTTTCGGAGATCGTCATTGATTGCTTTAAGAAACTCATGCTCTTGCTCTAAATTGAGCTTCTCGAAGTGTAGCTTCTCATGAGTTCTTACAAGCTCTCTATGGTCTTCTAAAGTAGATTCATGAGCTAACTTAAGAGTGTTTAATTCTTTAGTTAGTCG
Organism: Elymus sibiricus; assembly: GCA_039707655.1. Lineage (NCBI taxonomy): Eukaryota > Viridiplantae > Streptophyta > Magnoliopsida > Poales > Poaceae > Elymus > Elymus sibiricus. Next base: position 124,802,598 of record CM077667.1, on the reverse strand, counting down.
TTCTATTTCCTTCTTATCATCATCACACGACTTATCTTGACTAGCATGATCATTGTCTAGCTCATTTTGACTAATATCACTAGTTTTATCAAATAGCAAGTCATCATCTCCAAGTATGTCATCCTCATCACTATTGAAGTCAATGTATTTGGGGTGTGATACCTTGGGGCCTTTAGCCATGAGGCAACTTCCACTCCCTTCATTTGGTGAATCAAATATGTCGTAGGAGTTGGAGGAAACGAGTGCAAGTCCGGCAACACCTTCATCTTAACTATAGTCAGAGTCGGAGTGATAGCTTCTCTCGGAGTGGTGGTCGGATTCGGAGCCGGAAACCCATTCACCAACATGAGCTTGATGTATTTGTAGGGTAACGCAGCAGAAAACAAAAATTTCCGACCTACGCACCAGCCCAGGACCACTATGGAGACTGCATACAAGGTTTGATCTTTATCGTTACCGACTCGTAGCGCAGCGGAAGTAGATTCGATGACGATCGGCGGTGCAGATCCCCGCAGCTAGGATTTACAACCTCCCAACCGCGAGGATGTATACCCTCATCTGCCCCTTGGACAGCCCTCCGGGAGGCGGTCGGACAATCCCCCAGACGGTGTCGCGGACAGCTCTTCGGGAGGACCTTCGAAACTCGGACGGTCACACGGACAGCCCTTCGGGAGGCACTCTCGAACTAAGACCGAAACTACGATCTCTCTACAGAGTTGCACACATACGGTGTCATCTATCCGGCAGGGCTTCGCTGTCCAGAACTAGTTCCCACCGGAACCCAGACATCCTTTCGGCTCTACGAAACTATTTCGCTGGGAGGGAGAGAGAAGGCCAGATCATGCATGGCTTGTGTATGTTGAGAAAGAGTGAGTTTTGGGCAGCCCCCTCCACCTCTATTTATAGGAGAAGGAGGGGTGGAGGGGCTGAAATTTCAGCCACATCCATCCATGTCATCTCCAAGATATTTTGGAGCAAAAGCCCAAAAAGGTGGCTTTCCAAAAAGTAACCATAAAGCTGATTTCACTATTCATGACGACATTTTTCAGCGTCCGTTCGAACCAAAAATATTTATGTGGTCTTAGAACATTTCCAGTACCCACTAAAATAATTTTTGACGCGTTCCAAAACAATTCCGGATTAGTGATTTTCTTCTGCGAAAAGCAAACAAAGCGGTTCCGGCAGCTCCGGAACATTTCCGGTTTTTGTTCCGGAAAAATCCTAGAAGTTTCCAGAACAATTCTGGCACCTTCAAGAATTTCGAGACGTGTGCCGAAACCATTTTGACTTAATGGTGTACTCCGAAACAACTTTTCGGTTTAGTGATTTTCATCTGCGAAAAGCAACCAAACCGGTTCCGGCAGCTCCGGAACATTTCCGGGTTTTTTCTCCGAAAAATCCCAGAAGTTCACAGAACAATTCTGGCACCCTCCAAGAATTTCTAGGCGTGTGCCGAAACCAATTTGACCTAATGGTATGCCCTGAATCAACTTTTCAGTTTTACCGAAACTATTCCGGTGTTCTCTCTCCGGAACTTTTCCGCTGTCTCCGAAACTTTTTCTGGAGACTTTCTTTCAGACTCCCTGTCTAGTATTCAGCAGATAGATGACCCTTAAGCGTGTGACCCTATAGGTTCGGTGAAGTATAGATATGACCCGGAACCCCTTCCGAATAATGATCAACATCGGAGCCGTGGACACCCATATTGACCCCTATACCCACACGAATGAATATTCGAGTGAACCTCCAGTTGCCGTGTGCTATTCCTGTTGCTTCGCGATATGTTACAAATACCCGAGGTGAGACATGTTGGCATCCCCGTGGATCAACAACTTGTCCACTATGCCAGTTACCTCGTTACCGGTATTGTTCTCTTATCTCGTTACCGTGTTCCGGCATCCCTGTGATCAAATCACCCTGTGTCTGGCCAGACGATGATGGATACCGTAATACCGAGAGGGCCCAGAGATATCTCTCCATCGTCGGAGGAGCAAATCCCAATCTTGAGCTATCAAGTTACTTGACACACTTTTCCATGAACCCGTAAGCCGCCGTAATAGCCACCCATTTACGGATGACGTTTAACAAACCCCAAAGTTCATGAAGCAAGCATGAAGAAACTCGATACTCTCATGGTCTAAGGAATCATGCAAACGTTAACCATCTTTGTGTTATTAACCATTAACTTGCGACGAATGTATCTCATAGCATAACATCAATTCGGGTCGATTCAACACAAATGTTCCCCTAACATTGTGCCCTCAAAGTTGTCGGCATAGCCATGCCCATGATCAGGAAAACAGAACCATCATGCAACACTTGAGCTAGTCTTAGAGGCCAGACTAGGAATACATTTTACCGTTTATTATTCCACACGTGCATATGAGTCTTCCTCCGAGCCTCGTGTTATAGCAGACTCGAAAACCATAGAAGTTATAGCATGGAACATAAACATAATTATGAACTTGGAGATAAATAATAACATTTATTATTGCCTCTAGGGCATATCTCCTACAGACTCCCACTTGCACTAGAGTCAATAATCTAGTTAATGCTAATGCACTTTACACCTATGGCACATTGGTGTAAAATATGCTTCGCATGTGGTATAGCCTGATGTCCAACGGGTCTGACAACTTCAGCTCCGTGTGTAGTAATTTTGCATATCCTCGCGTTTTCACGTTTTCACAAAATTCATATTTTGTGTGGACTTGGCTTTGTATATATGTGAATCACAGGTCGAACCTTGATTCCTTAGACTGAGCTATGGAGCAACTATCGGCAATAGTGTCCCATTGACCAAAGCCTTCTTGGAACCATACTAAGTTCATGAATGAACTATATGATTGAACATCTTCTTTATCGCTTCGAAAGCGGCAACATACTTCGCCTCTGATATAGAATTCGCCACAGTAACTTGTTTGGAACAATTTCCAACTAACTGTGCCACCATATTGTGTGTTACACAAAACCCTCAATTTAAATCGAAAATCGCATGGAGCATTGATGAAGACTGTATCGATGTAACGTTTTACAACGAACTCTTCATGATCTCCGCTTGCGAGAAAACATGTCATTAGTGCTACTTTAGTACTCAATGACATATTTCACTGTTGTCCTTTGATCAGTACTTTGATCACTTTGGTATCTATACTCACAACAGTTTGGGAGTATCGGACATATCTGGTTGTTTTACATACCATGGAATACATGATTAATTCAAACACAAGAGTGTGTGGAATCTCCATCATGTATTTTTCTCATCAGTGTTTTGGGACACCGAGTCTTACAAAACTCTTTCCATGTGACTTCAGCAAGAATCACTCCTTGCCGGTTTTAGTGCTAAATTGTTTTAGCATCTTGTCAATATGTATTTTTGCTTAGCCCCATTAGGTAAATCTATCTCCATAGATCATTATGTCTAATAGCAAGGCTATTTAGCCCAAGCACTTCATCGAAAACTATTTTCAAATGAAGTCCTAATTCGTGTCAAGAAATTTATTTCCAATTAACAATGTGTCAAGCACACAAGGTTTTTAGAAATATTATTATGCTCCCACTTACTTTCTTGAAACCACAAGCATCTTCATTATCCATTGATGAAATCAAACTTTTTTGATCATTTCATCCAAACAAAGATTCCAACTCCATTTTGCTCTCTTTTGTCCATTGCTGGAACTCTGAAGTTTGCATACTCACTAGCATCCTTTGGATCGACAAAATACTTTGGACTGTATCACATACAAATTCTAGTTTGGTTTCCCATTTCATGGAAATTCTTTCGTCATTCATGTTTCATATCTCATCATTGAAATATGTATTAATTGCTAGTTCAACCAGAACCGACTTTAAGCATCGCTACGGTGAAACAAGCTCATCGTAGTCAACTCCTTAAACTTGTTATTGCAACAAGTCGAGATTTATGGATAAAACATTTTATCCAAATCAGTTTATAGTTTCATAAATATTCGTTAGACTCTAAGTCTTCCGAAAGGTGTATCAAGGTTTTAATCTTGAATCACTTATATGGAAACTATCTCAGATTGTATTGGCATTTAGCCAATTCCGGAGTCAGGGCCCATCAACGCTTCCTTGTGTATCGTAGGTATACTGTTGTCTAACAACAATATCTCGTATGCGCACCTGAGAGGTTTGCACGAGTTTTTCCTACGTGGTTCAGCTGCAAGTTCGACCGAAGTCCATACATCTCATGTAGAGGCTTCCGTATCAGTCACAGTAGGAAACTCTGGAATTACTTCCAAGGTCTCTTTCCTTTGATCTGATGATGAAGATACTGTTTATCTCGTCGAGTTGCACTGTTCTCCCACTCACCTTTTTGAAAGAACAATTTTCTTCAAAAACCATACCGTTCTTTGTGGTTCTTTGTGGCAAAAACCTTAGCCTCGGTATAGTGGTGGGGGAATACCCAATAACTTGGGATAACCTACAAAGTAGCACTTGTCTGATTTGGAATACTTTTGTAATCTTTTACACAAGCCCCATATTCCAAATGTTAAGAAAAGATATAACATGGTTGGGCGTACCATACCATGGCGTCATTTGAACAGACCCGATGGAGCTCTTTTCAGTGTAAAAGCCGCAGTCTCTAAAGCATCACTTTAAAAGGGATAATGGCAAATTTATTTATGTCATCTTTGATCTTACCATGTCATGAATAGTTCGATTACATCTTCACGGACTCTCCACTTGCAGTGGTGTTTCGGGAGGTGCAAGTTATGAAACCCCTTTCACAACTCATCAGACAATCGCTAAACTTGTAACTCAAATATTCCTTTCTGCAATCGAATTGTAGAAACATAATTTTCTTGTTACAACAACTTCTACTTCATTTTTGAAAACCTTTCGAATGATTTCAAAAGATCCAGACTTACATATCATCAAGTAAATATCCATATATCTATTTGAGTCATTTTTGAAGAGAGATAAATCCACTACTTGCAACAACATTTATTGAACTACACACATCAAAATGTATGATAACCAATAAGTTTGTTGCTCGTTCCTTATGGCATGTGAACGGTATTTCAGTGACTTCACTTTTTGGACGAAAGTTGCAAGTGTCCGATGATTTAAAATCAAACGACTTCAAAATCCATCATAATGGAATTTTCCATGCGGGTTTCTCCAATGTGACCAAATGCAGTGCCACACTTGTGTGGTATTCTTTTAGTCTTGCGACATTTAGCATCAGTGTTATGGATGTATCATGTTTCCATCAATATTCATAACATACATCCCATCTTGGATGGAAGCATGGCCCTTCATGTTATTCATAATACTGAGCAACAATTGTTCTTTTATGAACAACCCTTTTGCATCAAACATTGTACACTGGGTTAGAGTGTATGAAACTCTAAAATGAATTATGAAAGTAAACACAGAGGTAATATATTAATATCATTTTTCATAACATACATCTCATTCATAATGAAACTATGGCCCTTATGTTTATTCATAACACCGAACATCAAAAGTTCTCTTATGAACAACCTTCTTGCAAGATACCTTATGCAAAGGGCTAGAGTGTGTAAAGCTCTAAAATGAATTATGAAAGAAAATACATAGGTAATACACCGATGGAAGGTATAGTAACTTTTACTATGTTCCCAGCGTGTATCAAGACCTCATTCCTGGCTAGTCTTTCAGGCCATAGTAGTTCTTGCATCGAATCGCAACAGAATGCAATCGAGCGGGTATCTTTGTGATCAACTCACAATACCCAAGAATTAGTGATTAACATGTTTAACCATAATTCCCAAGAACTATATCTTTGACCAGCCTTCTATACATCAAAAACTTGTATGACATTCATACATGAGCTGGATATTCCAGTCTTCTTTCCTTTTGCCTTTATACTTCTAACAGTTTAACTTTCAGTATTTCTCCTACTCTCAGAAGAAGCACTCAACTTAAGAGTGGCGTTAGCCCTGGACTTCCTAGGCGTGAAAGTTTTACTAACACCCTTCGGACACTTCCTTTCTCTTTAAGTTGTTGTTTTATTCACCTTTCATCATATGACGGGCGTTCTTCTGGATCCCTCTCTTATCAGTCTAATGCATAGTAAACACCTTTACTAATAGTTTGCAAACAAATATTGCTTTGGATATTTCATATCTTTCAGCCTTTGTTTGTATCTGAAAATTAATTTTCAGTTCCATGAATATCACATAACTATCCCAAAACTTTCAAAGTTCGGGTCACATGGAAGCAAACGTATTGCACCTGACTGAAACGGAATTCTAGCTTTTGGATCGAAGGACGAGAGTCACATGATCCATAGCATTAGCGGGACAATACCGAAAGTATGCGATAGGACAAAGTCCTTCTCGGCACTGTTGAGGACAATCCTCACATTACGTTATCAATCGTAAAGATTTAACCAGATAAATAACAGCTTATTCAATTTTAATAGGGAAGGTGGAAACGTGAGCCATTATTCTACAACTATTATGCAAATCACACTTAGACAGTGTTCAAAATTAATTGCACTAAGAATTAAAAGAATTAATACTAAAGTGCGCTCCCACTCAAATCAATATCTCTCATAATTGATTGTGAGTGATTCAAGATCCGCATTTCAATTCAACGCCATTGATGTGGACATCACTGATGACGGGAATTTTAATCGGTAGACAAACTTGCCAATCACATCTTTATGTGACTCTTGTTCATCTTTCGATGGGTGTGTTTCGAGCTCAGGACTATCATGCCTGAACGTCAAAGACAACCAAGTGATCTTGTTGCGAGGTCTCACCTCACCCGCCTCATTCCTCTCGATTCGTTCGTACCCATGTGGACATGGCGCACCCCGAAAAGATGCGAATTTCAGACGGTGCTACACTTGGGTGAACACAAACTACTTTGATATTTTAAAGTGAGAGATCACCCTAATAAAAAGCGACTACCGCGCAATCAAGAAGGGTGCATCATAAGGGATAAACATCTCAGGCAATTCATAATTAGCATGACATGGTATAGCCCCTTCCGACGGAGATGTCAAACATTTCTTCGTCTTCGGCATTTGCGTCGGTGTTCACTTTCGCGAAGATTGCCACCACCTTGTTGATGCATCGGATAGTATTGCTATCTCAAGGTTGACACGTAGGTCATTAAAGTGACAATCATATGGCTCCAGCCATCATGCCGAATCATGACATGCAGGTCATGTTAATTTACATCATATAGTCATCTCATACATAATCAAATTAATATGAGCATTGCTATACCACATCACATGCTCATGCAAACCCTCCTGCAAAACCAAGTTAGACGCCTCTAATCGATTTATGCAAGAACTTGTTTTTCGTGGCTTCTAAGGTTTCGAAACAAACCGAAGCTACCAACGTCCATCATCAAGTATGATAATTCAAGTTGCTAGATTAACTTTGCGGGGTGTATGAAACACGAGATAATAAAATCTCGAGCCCCATACTGAACTTCGTCATACGCATGACCCCCGTGCAGATCATATCTGCATTGCCCTTTCGTCTGCGAAATTTCATCTTTCTTTTTAACTACAGTGGAATTCAAGGAACTGTTAGCACTTCGTTGATCAATCATGATCGCGGATTGCCAGAACATTGAAACTCCACCATGCTGTTATCAAGATCAGAAATATGCAAATCCCAGGGAAGCAACAAGAACATCGGGTAACAGATTTTATCCAACACCCATACATCTCTATGTATTCTAGATCCCAACCTGCATCTACGCATAGCATGGCTCATGATGCCACTGTAGGGTAACGCAGCAGGAAAAAAAATTCTGACCTACGCACCAGCTCAGGACCACTATGGAGACTGCATACAAGGTTTGATCTTTATCGTTACCGACTCGTAGCGCAGCGGAAGTGGAGTCGATGACGATCAGCGGTGCAGATCCCCGCAGCTAGGATTTACAACCTCCCAACCGCGAGGATGTATACCCTCATCTGCCCCTTGGACAGCCCTCCGGGAGGTGGTCGGACAGTCCCCCAGATGGTGTCGCGGACAGCCCTTTGGGAGGACCTTCGAAACTCGGACGGTCACACGGACAGCCCTTCGGGAGGCACTCTCAAACTAAGACCGAAACTACGATCTCTCTACAGAGTTGCACACATACGGTGTCATCTATCCGGCAGGGCTTCGCCGTCTAGAACTAGTTCCCACCGGAACCCAGACATCCTTTCGGCTCTACGAAACTATTTCGCTGGGAGGGAGAGAGAAGGCCAAATCATGCATGGCTTGTGTATGTTGAGAAAGAGTGAGTTTTGGGCAGCCCCCTCCACCTCTATTTATAGGAGAAGGAGGGGTGGAGGGGCTGAAATTTCAGCCACATCCATCCATGTCATCTCCAAGATATTTTGGAGCAAAAGCCCAAAAAGGTGGCTTTCCAAAAAGTAACCATAAAGCTGATTTCACTATTCATGACGACATTTTTCAGCGTCCGTTCGAACCGAAAATATTTATGTGGGCTTAGAACATTTCCAGTACCCACTAAAATAATTTTCGACGCGTTCCAAAACAATTCCGGATTAGTGATTTTCATCTGCGAAAAGCAAACAAAGCGGTTCCGGCAGCTCCGGAACATTTCCGGTTTTTGTTCCGGAAAAATCCCAGAAGTTTCCAGAACAATTCTGGCACCCTCCAAGAATTTCAAGACGTGTGCCGAAACCATTTTGACTTAATGGTGTACTCCGAAACAACTTTTCGGTTTAGTGATTTTCATCTGCGAAAAGCAACCAAACCGGTTCCGGCAGCTCCGGAACATTTCCGGTTTTTTTCTCCGAAAAATCCCAGAAGTTCACAGAATAATTCTGGAACCCTCCAAGAATTTCCAGGCGTGTGCCGAAACCAATTTGACCTAATGGTATGCCCTGAAACTACTTTTCAGTTTTACCGAAACTATTCCTGTGTTCTCTCTCCGGAACTTTTCCGCTGTCTCCGAAACTTTTTCCGGAGACTTTCTCTCAGACTCCCTAGTATTCAGCAGATAGATGACCCTTAGCGTGTGACCCTATAGGTTCGGTGAAGTATAGACATGACCCGGAACCCCTTCCGATCAATGATCAACATCGGAGCCGTGGACACCCATATTGACCCCTATACCCACACGAATGAATATTCGAGTGAACCTCCAGTTGCTGTGTGCTATTCCTGTTGCTTCGCGATATGTTACAAATACCCGAGGTGAGACATGTTGGCATCCCCGTGGATCAACAACTTGTCCACTATGCCAGTTACCTCGTTACCGGTATTGTTCTCTTATCTCTTTACCGTGTTCCGGCATCCCTGCGATCAAATCACCTTGTGTCTGGCCAGACGATGATGGATACCATAATACCGAGAGGGCCCAGAGATATCTCTCCATCGTCGGAGGAGCAAATCCCAATCTTGAGCTATCAAGTTACTTGACACACTTTTCCATGAACCCGTAAGCCGCCGTAATAGCCACCCATTTACGGATGACGTTTAACAAACCCCAAAGTTCATGAAGCAAGCATGAAGAAACTCGATACTCTCATGGTCTAAGGAATCATGCAAACGTTAACCATCTCTGTGTTATTAACCATTAACTTGTGACGAATGTATCTCATAGCATAACATCAATTCGGGTCGATTCAACACAAATGTTCTCCTAACATTGTGCCCTCAAAGTTGCCGGCATAGCCATGCCCATGATCAGGAAAACAGAACCATCATGCAACACTTGAGCTAGTCTTAGAGGCCAGACTAGGAATACATTTTACCGTTTATTATTCCACACGTGCATATGAGTCTTCCTCCGAGCCTCGTGTTATAGCAGACTCGAGAACCATAGCAGTTATAGCATGGAACATAAACATAATTATGAACTTGGAGATAAATAATAACATTTATTATTGCCTCTAGGGCATATCTCCTAATGTATTCTTCTTGAGTAGCTCTTGGTGTACTTGTCCTTCTTCTCCGAGTCTCTACTTCTCCTTGAGGGTCTTCGTTCATAACGATCATCTCTACTCCTTCTCTCTCTTCGAGGTGACTCATCTCTTGAGCTCTTTCTTCTAGGTGACTCTTCCCTTCTTTTGTGGGGGGCCGTGCACTCATTGGAGTAGTGTCCAGGCCTTCCACAATTGTAACAATTCCGGTCACGACTAGATGAACGCTTCTCTTCATATCTTGAGTTGGAGTTCCTCTCTTTACCTCTACTTTTGTAGAACTTGTTAGATTTCTTGACCATGAGGCTTATCTGTTCATTGGTAACAAGGTTGTCGCTTGAAGTAGCGGGAGCATCACTTGAGGCTTTGTAAGCACCGCTTGACTTGTTGTGAAGTTCTTCCTTGTCCTTGAGTGACATCTCATGAGCAACAATCCTTCCAATCACTTCTGTAGGCTTGAGATCTTTGTAGTTTGGCATCATTTGGATCAATTTGCACACGGTGTCATACTTTCCATCCAAGGCTCTAAGTATCTTCTTGATGATGAATTATTCGGTCATTTCTTTGCTTCCTAAGCCGGCAATCTCATTGGTAATGAGAGCTAGCCTAGAGTACATTTTCGCAACTCCTTCACCATCCTTCATCTTGAACTTGTCAAGTTCACTTTCAAGCACATCCAACTTAGATTCCCTGACGGATTCGGTACCTTCGTGCATATCAACCAAAGTGTCCCAAATTTCCTTTGCATTCTCAAGACAGCTGATTTTGTTGAATTCTTTGGGGCATAGGCAGTTGAATAGAATGTCACATGCTTGAGCATTGTATTGCAACATCTTCAATTCTTCCGCGGTCGCTTCACGATCCGGTTCCTTTCCATCACCAAAGAAATCACCTTGCAAGCCAACACGAACAACAGCCCAAACGGCGGGGCTATGACCAAGAATATGCATTTTCATCTTATGCTTCCAACTAGCAAAATTTGTACCATCAAGTACGGACCTCTACGGTGATAATTTCCCTCACTAGACGCCATACTCTCCTAGGTTGTGAAACCAAAGCAATGGAGACCAAAGCTCTGATACCACTTGTAGGATCGAAAGTAAGTCTAGATAGGGGGGGATTAGACTACTTGACCAAATAAAAATTCTACCTTTTCCCAATTTTAGTTGTGGGCAGATTTTAGCAATGATAGCAAGTCAAGCACACCCTACACATGCATGTCTAAGAGTATAGCAGCAGAAAGTAAAGACAACCACATGTAGTAGAGGGTAGGGATAGAAGATCAAACGCAATTGTAGACACGAAGATTTTTCCCGTGGTTCCGATAGGTGGCGCTATCGTACATCCATGTTTATGGAGTCTTCAACCCACGGAGGGTAGCGGACGCGAGAGTCCACGCAGGGTTCTGACGTGGCTTGAGACTGCGTCGGTATTTCACCAAAGAGGAAGGGATGATGCAGCACTACGACGGTAAGTATTTCCCTCAGTTATGAAACCAAGGTATCGAACCAGTAGGAGGATCACCACCACCTAATAAGCAGCACCTGCACACAAATAACAAATACTTGCAACCCGACGCGTAAGAGAGGTTGTCAATCTCTCTACGGTAAAAAGATAGATTAGGTAATGATAGATAGGAGAGATAGATCTCTCAAGAACACAAAATAAAAGGGCAAATAAAAAGTGCAGCAATATATTTTTGGGTTTTTGGTATAGTAGATCTGAAAACAAAGAGGCAAAAAGATAGATCGGAAAGCAATATGTTGGAAAAGTAGACCCGGGGGCCGTAGGTTTCACTAGTGGCTTCTCTCATGAGTATAGCGCATGGTGGGTGAACAAATTACTGTTGGGCAATTGATAGAAGATCAAATAATCATGACGATATCCAAGGCGATGATCATTATATAGGCATCACGTCCAAGATAAGTAGACCGACTCCTGCCTGCATCTACCACTATTACTCCACACATCGACCGCTATCCAGCATGCATCTAGGGTATTAAGTTCATGGAAAAACGGTGTAATGTCATAAGAATGATGACATGATGTAGACAAGATATATTCATGTAGGAATAGACCCCATCTTGTTATCCTTAATAGCAACGATACATGTGTGCCTTGCTGCCGCTTCTGTCACTGGGAAAGGACACCGCAAGATCGAACCCATCATAAAGCACCTCTTCCCATGGCAAGAAAAATCGATCTAGTGGGCCTAACTAAACTAAAGATTCGAAGAAGAAATACGAGGCTATAAGTAATCATGCATATAAGAGATCAAAGAAGACTCAAATAATATTCATGGATAGAAACTGATCATGAACTCAAAATTCATCGGATCCCAACAAACACACCGCAAAAGTTTACATCAAATAGATCTCCAAGAGACCATTGTATTGAGAATCAAAAGAGAGAGAGGAAGTCATCTAGCTACTGCCTACGGACCCGTAGGTCTATGGTGGACTACTCACGCATCATCGGAGAGGCACCTATGAAGAAGATGAACCCCTCCGTGATGGTGTTAGATTGGATCTTGAGGCTCTGGAACTTGCGACAGCTGGATGTGGAGGGGGGCCCCGTGGAGGGCACAACCCATCAGGGCGTGCCGCCCCCCCCCTAGCGCGCCCTGGTGGGTTGTGGCCTCCACAACCCACCTCTCTGGCACTTCTTTGGCCCACTGGGTGTCTTCTGGTCCAAAAAAATCTCCAAAAAGTTTCGTCGTGATTGGACTCCGTTTGGTACTGATATTCTGTGAAGTAAAAAACAAGCAAAAACAACAACTGGCACTTTGGCACTATGTCAATTGGTTAGTCCCAAAAAATGATGTAAAGTTGTTATAAAGTTATTGTAAAACATCCAAGAATGATAATATAACAGCATGGAACAAGCAAAAATTATAGATACGTTGGAGACGTATCAGCATCCCCAAGCTTAATTCCTACTCGTCCTCGAGTAGATAAATGATAAAAATAGAATTTTTGATGTGGAATGCTGCCTAACATGTTCATCTCATATTCTTTTCTTTTGTAGCATGGACATTTGGACATTTAGATGATTCAAAGCAATAGTCTTGTTTTAACATAATGACTTCAATATTCAAGCATGCCAACAAGCAACCATGTCTTCCAAAATATCAACACTAAAGAAAGTTATCCCTGGCCCATCATGCTCAATCATTGATCCATTCATGAAACACACACTAATATTAGCTATATTCGATGCTCAAGTATGATCATAGTGCCCCCTAGTTGGTGCTTTATAAGAGAAGATGGAGACTCAAAGTAAAAATAAGAATTGCATAAAGTAAATAGATAGGCCCTTCGTAGAGGGAATTAGGGATTTGTAAAGGCGCCAGAGATTAAAGTTTTAAATTGAGAGAGAAACATATTTTGGGTGGCATGCCTTTCCTGTCAACGAAAATGACAAAGTAGTTCACAATACTTTCCATGCTAGATATATCATAGGCGGTTCCCAAACAGAAAATAAAGTTTATTCCTTTTTCTACCATTCTTTCACATTCCATGGCGGGCCGTATCCACGGTTGCCTTCCATACCAACACTTTCCAAGGAATTTATTATTTGACAATCATAAAGTAAATATATTTTTTCATTTCGGGAATGAGCATCCCTATTAACGCCGCACTCTCGTGCAATGACAAGTGAATAAACACTCATCTTGAGAATAACACATCCAGCATGGAAAAATATTGGACACTCCCTACCGTTTCATGAGTGGTACGAGCACACAAAAGAGAAGTTTATTTTGAAAATTAGAGATGGCACATACAAATTTGCTTGGAACGGCATGGAAATACCGCATATAGGTAGGTATGGTGGACTCATAAGGCAAAACTTGGTTTAAGGATTTTGGATGCACAAGTAGTATTTCTACTTAGTACAAATGGAGGCTAGCAAATAGATTGAGAAGCAACCAAACCAAGAAATGAAAATTCACATAAGCGAGCATTAAGCATAACTAACACCTAATAATGCACCATAAGTAGGATGTAATTTCATTGCATAACTATTGACTTTCGTGCATGCATAGGTAATCACAAACCTTAACACCAATATTCCTACTAAAGCATAATTACTGAGTAACATGACTCACATATTACTATCATCATGTCTCAAAACTATTACAAAGAATCAAGTTTAATTTGTCCAATGATCTTCATGAAAGGTTTTTATTATATCCTCCTTGGATATCTATCACTTTGGGACTAGTTTCATATATTGCCATTGCTTTTGACAAGCTCAAACAAATTTAAGTGAAGCACATGAGCATAGAGTTTTCATCTCTCAAAAAGGTATAAGTGAAGCATGAGAGGATTTCTTAAAAATTTACTAGCTCTCAAATTAATCTAAGTGAAGCATGAGAGTATTTCTACAAAAGTTTCCAAGTACACCGTACTCAAAAAGATATAAGTGAAGCACTAGAGCAAATCTATAGCTCAAAAAGTTTAAGTGAAGCATATAGAGCAATTCTAACAAATCATAGCATAATTTTGTCTCTCCCAAATAGGTGTGTCTAGCAAGGATACAAGTGACAAACTAACAAGCAAAGCAAGCAAAGAATCAAATGACACAATACGCTCCAAGCAAAACTCATGATATGTGACGAATAAAAATATAGCTCCAAGTAAAATACCGATGGTCGTTAGAAGAAAGAGGGGATGCCACTCGGGGGCATCCGCAAGCTTAGTTGCTTGTTTCTATTTGGATATATCTTGGGGGTGCTGTAGCATCCCCAAGCTTAGGCTCTTTTTACTCCTTATTCCTTCATCCATCGTGATCTCACCCAAAACTTGAAAACTTCAATCACACAAAACTCAACAAAATCTTCGTGAGATCTGTTAGTATAATAAAGCAAATCACTACTTTAGGTACTGTTGCAAACCCATTCATATTTTGTTATTGCATTATACCTACTGTATTTTAATTTTACCATGGCTCATACCCTTCAATATAACCCATAGATTCATCAAAACAAGCACACAATGCAACGAAAACAGAATCTGTCTTAAACAGAACAGTCTGTAGTAATCTGTACTCTAACCATACTTCTGTAACTCTAAAAATTCTGAAAACATAGGAAAATGTAAAGAATTTGTATAGGAACACTGTGTTAAAATTTCATCTCAAGATCACGTTCCAGTAAAAAAATGAAAATTCGAACACTAGACGCAAAGTTTCTGTTTCAGATTCAACATTGTTTCTACTCATCTTATGAATCGTCCTAAAGGCTCTACTTGGCACAAACACTAAATAAACCATCAAAACACAATCCTAACAGAGGCATAATTGTGTCAACACTCAAAAACAGAAAGCAAAAAGCAAAAAATAATTTTATTCATTGGGTTGCCTCCCAACAAGCGCTATCGTTTTACGCCCCTAGCTAGGCATAACGCATAGTTTCAAGTATTGTCATCTTTGGTTTTGGCTACTTTTGTGAGGGCTTTCTCGAATCCGGGGGGCTCTTTACGCTTCCCCAAATTTTCAGGAGAAGAGACTATCTTGAGATCCAAAATATCCAAACGCTTGTTGCAAAGAGTAATCAAAGTATTCAAGCGATTGAGGTTCCCACTAATATGTTTGAGAGGTTCATTATATTTTTGCAACTTGACCAAGTGCTGATGTAAGTCACCCAATTTGTCGAGAATTTGAACCCCCTCTTGTGTGAAAGAAGGTCCCTTTTTTAATGGAGGAATCCCCAATATCCCTTCCAAAATTTCATAAGCGGTGTTTGTATCAAGCTCAATAAAATTCCCTTTAGCAGCAAAATCCAAGAGTTCTCTATGATGCAAAGCTAATCCTATGTAAAAATTTCTAAGAATTTTTTTGCGTCTCCTTTTAGATTGAAGATACGATAGGATTCCATTAGCCTATCCCAGGCATCTTTCAGATTTTCCCCTTGTTTTTGTTTGAAGTATAGAACTTCAAAATCTGGTGACAAAGGGGGGGTAGTAACGCTAGTCATAGCAACAAGATTGGCAAACAAGAGATCTGACGAGAAAAAGGTAAAGGTAAAAGAGGGCGAATAAAACGACAAATTGGTGAAGTGGGGGAGAGGAAAACGAGAGGCAAATGGCAAATAATGTAATTGCAAGGAGATGAGATTTGTAATTAGGAACCTGGTAGATGGTGATGGTGTCTCCTCGGCGCCTGAGATTGGCACGTAGAAGAGACCGCTTCCTCCCCAGCAATGGCGCCAGAAATTCCTTTGACGTGGCTTGAGACTGCGTCGGTATTTCCCCAAAGAGGAAGGGATGATGCAGCACAACGACTGTAAGTATTTCCCTCAGTTATGAAACCAAGGTATCGAACCAGTAGGAGGATCACCACCACCTAATAAGCAGCACCTACACACAAATAACAAATACTTGCAACCGACGCGTAAGAGAGGTTGTCAATCTCTCTACGGTAATAAGATATATTAGGTAGTGATAGATCTCTCAATAACTCAAAATAGAAAAGGCAAATAAAATATGCAGCAATATATTTTTGGGTTTTTGGTATAGTAGATCTGAAAACAAAGAGGCAAAAAGATAGATCGGAAAGCAATATGTTGGAAAAGTAGACCCGGGGGCCGTAGGTTTCACTAGTGGCTTCTCTCATGAGGATAGCGCACGGTGGGTGAACAAATTACTGCTGGGAAATTGATAGAAGATCAAATAATCATGACGATATCCAAGGGGATGATCATTATATAGGCATCACGTCCAAGATAACTAGACCGACTCCTGCCTGCATCTACCACAATTACTCCACACATCGACCGCTATCCAGCATGCATCTAGTGTATTAAGTTCACGGAAAAACAGAGTAATGCAATAAGAACGATGATATGATGTAGACAAGATCTATTCATGTAGGAATAGACCCCATCTTGTTATCCTTAATAGCAACGATACATGCGTGCCTTGCTGCCCCTTCTGTCACTGGGAAAGGACACCGCAAGATCGAACCCATTACAAAGCACCTCTTCCCATGGCAAGAAAAATCGATCTAGTCGGCCTAACTAAACCAAAGATTCGAAGAAGAAATACGAGGCTATAAGTAATCATGCATATAAGAGATCAAAGAAGACTCAAATAATATTCCTGGATAGAAACTGATCATGAACTCAAAATTCATCGGATCCCAACAAACACACCGCAAAAGTTTACATCAAATAGATCTCCAAGAGACCATTGTATTGAGAATCAAAAGAGAGAGAGGAAGCCATCTAGCTACTGCGTACGGACCCGTAGGTCTATGGTGGACTACCCACGCATCATCAGAGAGGCACCTTTGAAGAAGATGAACCCCTCCGTGATGGTGTTAGATTGGATCTTGAGGCTCTGGAACTTGCGGCGGCTGGATGTGTTTTTCGTCAACTCCCCTAGGGTTTTCTGAATATTTGGGTATTTATAGGCATTGGATGCGGTGGAGGGGGGCCCGTAGAGGACACAACCCATCAGGGCGCGCCAAGGGCCCCCTGGCATGCCCTGGTGGGTTGTGGCCTCCACAGCCCACCTCTCTGGCACTTCTTTGGCCCACTGGGTGTCTTCTGGTCCGAAAAAAATCTCCAAAAAGTTTCGTCGCGATTGGACTCCGTTTGGTACTGATATTCTGCGAAGTAAAAAACAAGAAAAAACAGCAACTGGCACTTTGGCACTATGTCAATAGGTTAGTCCCAAAAAATGATATAAAGTTGTTATAAAGTGATTGTAAAACATCCAAGAATGATAATATAACAGCATGGAACATGCAAAAATTATAGATACGTTGGAGACGTATCAGGCTCCACCCATAAGGGTCCACGAAGTAGCAACCTTGACTATTCCATAACGGCTTCCGTCCACGAAGGACTAGCCTCACTATGGGTAGATCTTCATGAAGTAGGCAATCTCCTTACCCGTACAAACTTCTTGGTTCAACTCCACAACATGAAGTAGGAGGCTCCCAAGCAACACCTAATCAATCTAGGAGGCACCACCCTCCAAAAGGTAATAGGCTTGATAGTGATGATGAACTCCTTGCTCTTGTGCTTCAAGATGATAGACTCCTCAACACTCAATCACTCTCTCACAGATTTGGCTTGGTAGAAGAGATTGATTGGGTGGAAAGCAACTTGGGGAGGCTAGAAATCAAGATCCATATGGTTGGAGTGGATGATCTTGACCTCAACACAAGGGTAGGTGGTTCTCTATCAGAAAATTGGATATGGGAAGTGTGGAATAGTTCTGAGTGCTTCTCTTGCGAGTGGGATATGGTGGAGGGGTATAAATGGGAATCTCAAAAAATCCAACCGTTACACCATTATTTACCAACTCGGTGAAACCGAAGTAAAACTCGGTCGTACCGATTTGTTCAAAATATGGCAACTTTAGGAATCTCGTTGAGACCGATATATGATTCTCGGTAGTACCGATATGAGTGGCTGAGGGCAGTTTCCAAACTCGGTGAGACCGATCCATAAAACTCGAAAATTCTGATTTTATAAACTTTGTCATCCGAAAGTTGATCACCGAAACTCGGTTGCACCGATGTAGTACTTGGTTGTACCGAGAAGCTAGGGTTTGGCTAGGGTTCTGTCTGAGATGGAAAATCGGTAGGGCCGAGTGGGAAACTTGGTGGTACCGATTTTGTATGCTAGGGTTTAGACAGAGTATTTTGTTTGAGAGCTTGTGGGTGTTTTTGGTGGCTAGCACTTGCACACGTGGAGCAATTTGTTCACCAACATTACCTCACCCCCTTTTAATACTATTGGCTTTCCTATGGACTCAAAGTGATTTCTCATAAAGTAAAATGTATAGTCTCCTTGCTTGAAGCTTTGCCAATTCCATTCCTTGCATCTTGGGATCTCCTCACAATCTATAGCCATCCCATCATTGAACTTTTCCTGAATTATACTTAGTGGAAACATGAGTCCAATGAGATATATGTTGTTATTAATTACCAAAACCACCAAGGGAGCAAATGTGCTTTCAAGGAGGGGCAGGATCGCCACGGGAGCCAGGATGAGGTAGGAGGTAGACGTGGGCGCCGTCATAATGGTCATGGCTCAATTGATGGAGTTGGAATGGAAGCACTGTGTGGTGCGGAGCGCCATGGGACGGAGAGCTCGTGTGCCAACACCTCGGGGGACAACGTCCTCATGTGGCCCTGGGAGGAGTGTGGGGAAGTCACGTCTGTCGCCGGGAAGAGGCGGACGTGACGGATGCCAGCACCGAGATTAGCTCCTCCTCGTTGAAGCTCGTCGCCCACTAGCAGCCGGAGCTCATCCATGGCGGCCATGGCGCGGAACTCGCCTGAATGACGACCAGTACGGGCGCAGTGGCAGCGTCACGCAGGGGTAGGGCACTGGGATAGGGTGAGGGCGCGACTGGGGCAGTGGGCGGTGGCGCGGAGTCATGGGAGGTGTTGGGGATATAACTCCACGATATAACCCACCCTATTGGGCCGGGTTAACATATTGACGGCTCTACGATCAAGTTCAAGATGGGCCGTGTCATGAAGACAAGACAAGCAAGGCGGTGGCTGACTAAGTCGCCGGGCGGCCCAACACCCGAAGACAGCGGCTCAAGACCCATGATACGTCTCCAACGTATCTATAATTTTTTATTGTTCCATGCTATTATATTATCTGTTTTGGATGTTTTATATGCATTAATATGCTATTTATATTATTTTTGGGACTAACCTATTAATCTAAAGCCTAGTGCCAGTTTCTGTTTTTTCCTTGTTTTTGAGTATTGCAGATAAGGAATATTAAACGGAGTCCAAACGGAATAAAATCTTCGGAATGATTTTTCTTGGACCAGAAGAAACCCAGAAGACTTGGAGATGAAGGCAGGAGACCTGCCGTGGTGTCACAAGCCACCAGGGCACGCCCTAGGGGGGGGGGGCGCCCCCCTGGCTTGTGGCCCCACGGCAGCCCTCCTAACCCTATTCTTCGGCCTATAAATTCCCAAATATTCCCTGAATACCAAAAAGAGCCACGAAAATACTTTTCCGCCGCCACAAGCCTCTGTTCCCGTGAGATCCAATCTTGGAGCCTTTTCCGATAATCTGCCGGAGGGGGGATTCGATCACGGAGGGCATCTACATCAACTCCATTGCCCCTCCGATGATGCGTGAGTAGTTTACCACAGACCTTCGGGTCCATAGCTAGTAGCTAGATGGCTTCTTCTCTCTCTTTGTTCTTCAATACCATGTTCTTCATGATCTTCATGGAGATCTATCCGATGTAATACTCTTTTGCGGTGTGTTTGTCGAGATCCGATGAATTGTGGGTTTATGATCAGCTTATCTATGAATATTATTTGAATCTTCTCTGAATTCTTATATGCATGATTTCATATCTTTGCAAGTCTCTTTGAGTTATTGGTTTGGTTTGGCCAACTAGATTGGTAATTCTTGCAATGGGAGAAGTGCTTAGTTTTGGGTTCAATCTTGTGGTGTCCTCACCCAGTGACAAAGTAGGGGTAGCGAGACACGTATTTGTATTGTTGCCATCGAGGATAAAAAGATGGGGTTTTCATCATATTGCTTGAGTTTATCCCTCTACATCATGTCATCTTACCTAATGCGTTACTCTGTTCTTCATGAACTTAATACTCTAGATGCAGGCAGGAGTCGGTCAATGTGTGGAGTAATAGTAGTAGATGCAGAATCGTTTCGGTCTACTTGACACGGACATGATGCCTATATGCATAATCATTGCCTTGGATATCGTCATAACTATGCACTTTTCTATCAATTGCTCGACAGTAATTTGTTCACCCACCGTATTATTTTCCTTCATGAGAGAAGCCTCTAGTGAAACCTATGGCCCCCGGGTCTATTTTCCATATTATATTTTCAGATCTATAAACCAAAAATACCCAAAATACCTCGCTGCATTATTTTTACTTTTGTTTTACTTTACGTTCTAGCAATATTTTATATCTATCTCTATCAGATCTCATCCTTGCAAGTAACCGTGAAGGGATTGACAACCCCTTTATAGCGTTGGGTGCAAGTGTTTGATTATTTGTGTAGGTACATCTATTGGGGACTTGCTTGTATCTCCTACTGGATTGATACCTTGGTTCTCAACAACTGAGGGAAATACTTATCTACTTTGCTGCATCACCCTTTCCTCTTCAAGGGAAAACCAACGCATGCTCAAGAAGTAGCAAGAAGGATTTCTGGCGCCGTTGCCGGGGAGATCTACATCAAGCCTACCAAGTACCCATCACAAACTCATCTCTTGCATTTACATTATTTGCCATTTGCCTCTCATTTTCCTCTCCCCCACTTCTAAAACGATTTTCAGAAAAACCAAAAAGATTTGCCTTTTTATTCGCCCTTCTTCCGTTTGCTTTTTGTTTGCTTGTGTGCTAGATTGCTTGCTTTGTCATGATGACTCAAGAGAATACCAAGTTGTGTGACTTCTCCAATACTAATAATAATGATTTTATTAGTACTTCGATTGCTGCCACCACTAGTGCGGAATCTTATGAAATTAATGCCGCTTTGCTTAATCTTGTTATGAAAGAACAATTTTCCGGCCTTCCTAGTGAAGATGCCGCATCCCATCTAAATACTTTCGTTGAGTTGTGTGATATGCAAAAGAAGAAAGATGTGGATAATGATATTGTTAAATTGAAGCTATTTCCGTTCTCACTACGAGATCGTGCTAAACTTGGTTTTCATCTTTGCCTAAAAATAGTATTGATTCATGGAATAAGTGTAAAGATGCTTTTATTTCCAAGTACTTTCTGCCCGCTAAGATCATCTCCCTTAGGAACGATATAATGAATTTTAAGCAACTTGATCGTGAGCATGTTGCACAATCATAGGAGAGGATGAAACTAATGATTAGAAATTGCCCCGCGCATGGTTTCAGTTTATGGATGATTATACAAATTTTCTATGCGGGATTGAATTTTGCTTCTAGAAATCTTTTAGATTCCGCCGCGGGTGGTACTTTTATGGAAATCACATTAGGAGAAGCTACTAAACTCCTAGATAATATTATGGCAAATTACTCTCAATGGCATACCGAAAGATCTCCTACTAGTAAAAAAGTGCATGCTATTGAAGAAATAAATACTTTGAGTGAAAAGATGGATGAATTGATGAAATTGTTTGCTAGTAAGAGTGCTCCTATTGATCCTAATGATATGCCTTTATCTTCTTTGATTGGAAATAATAATGAATCTATGGATGTGAATTTTGTTGGTAGGAACAATTTTGGTAATAACGCGTATAGAGGTAATTTCAATCCTAGGCCGTTTCCTAGTAATTCCTCTAATAATTATGGTAATTCCTACAACAATTCTTATGGAAATTATAATAAGATGCCCTCTGATCTTGAGAATAATATTAAAGAATTTATTAGCTCGCAAAAAGGTTGCAATGCTATGATTGAAGAAAAATTGCTCAAGATTGATGATTTGGCTAGGAACGTTGATAGAATTTCTCTTGAGATTGATTCTTTGAAAATTAGATCTATTCCACCCAAGCAAGATATTAATGAGTCTTTAAAGGCTATGAGAATTTCTATTGATGAGTGTAAGGAAAGAACCGCTAGAATACGTGCTAAGCGTGAATGGCTTGAAAAAGTGTGTTCTCGTGATAATAATGATGAAGATCTTAAAGTGATTGATGTGACTCCTATTGAATCTTTGTTTTCTAATGTAAATCTTGATAAAGATGGGACTGGAGATAAGTCAACTTTAGTTAAAAGGCGTCCCAATGATTCGGAGTTTATAGATCTTAATGCTAAGATTGATAAAAGTGGGATTGAAGAGGTCAAAACTTTAAATAGCAATGAACCCACTCTTTTGGATTTCAAGGACTTTAATTATGATAGTTGTTCTTTGATTGATTGTGTTTCCTTGTTGCAATCCATGTTAAATTCTCCGCATGCCTATAATCAAAATAAAGCATTTACTAAACATATCGTGGATGCTATGATGAAATCTTTTGAAGAAAAACTTGAGTTGGAAGTTTCTATACCTAGAAAGCTTTATGATGAGTGGTAACCTACTATTAAGATTAAAATTAAAGATTATGAGTGCCATGCTTTGTGTGATTTGGGTGCTAGCGTTTCCACGATTCCAAAAACTTTATGTGATGTGCTAGGTTTCCGTGAATTTGATGATTGCTCTTTAAATTTGCATCTTGCGGATTCCACTATAAAGAAACATATGGGAAGGATTAATGATGTTCTTATTGTTGCTAATAGGAATTATGTGCCCGTAGATTTCATTGTTCTTGATATATATTGCAATCCTACATGTCCTATTATTCTTGGTAGACCTTTCCTTAGAACGATTGGTGCAATTATTGATATGAAGGAAGGAAATATTAGATTCCAATTTCCATTAAGGAAAGGCATGGAGCACTTTCCTAGAAAGAAAATAAAATTACCTTATGAATCTATTATGAGAGCTACTTATGGATTGCATACCAAAGATGACAACACCTAGATCTATTGCGTTATGCCTAGCTAGGGGCGTTAAACAATAGCGCTTGTTGGGAGGCAACCCAATTTTATTTTTATGCTTTTATTTTTTGCTTCAGTTTTTGAGTGTTTCACACATTATTACCTCTGTATTAATTGTGTTTTCTTGTTTAAATTAGTGTTTGAGCCAAGTAAGACCTTTGGGATGGTCTACGGTGTTTGTGATTTGATTTTGCTGAAAAACAGAAACTTTTTCTCTCAGTCCAGTAATTTTGTAAATTCACTGGAACGTACTTTTGATCTGAAATTTTTACACAAGATTGATATACAAATTTCCCTGACTTTCCTAATTTTTTAGAATGTTTGGAGTTACCAAAGTATTAGAAGTCTATAGATTGCTACAGACTGTTCTGTTTTAGACAGATTCTGTTTTCTTTGTGTTGTTTGCTTATTTTGATGTATCTATGGGTTGTATCGGGGGGTATGAACCATGGAGAAGTTGGAATACAGTAGATATTACACCAATATAAATAAATAATGAGTTCACAACAGTACCTAAAGTGGTGATTTATTTTTCTTATACTAACGGATCTCATGAGTTTTCTGTTGAGTTTTGTGTTGTGAAGTTTTCAAGTTTTGGGTAAAGATTTGATGGACTATGGAATAAGGAGTGGCAAGAGCCTAAGCTTGGGGATGCCCAAGGCACCCCAAGCCATATTAAAGGATACCAAAGAGCGTAAGCTTGGGGATGCCCCGGAAGGCATCCCCTCTTTCGTCTTCAATCCATCGGTAAATTTACTTGAGGCTATATTTTTATTCACCACATGATATGTGTTTTGCTTGGAGCGTCTTGTATGATATGAGTCTTTGCTTTTTAGTTTTCCACAATCATCCTTGCTGCACACATCTTTTGAGGGGGACATGCATTAATCGTGAATTTATTAGAATACTCTATGTGCTTCACTTATATCTTTTGAGCTAGGCAATGTTGTTCTAGTGCTTCACTTATATCTTTTTAGAGCACGGTGGTGTTTTATTTTATAGAAATTATTGAACTCTCGTACCTCACTTATGTTATTTTGAGAGTCTTTAAACAGCATGGTAATTGGTTTAGGTTATGAATTTAGTCCTAATATAATGGGCATCCAAGAGGGATATTATAAAAACTTTCATATTAAGTGCATTGGATACTATGAGAAGTTTGATTCCTTGCATATAGTTTTGAGATATGAAGATGGTAATATGAGAGTCATGCTAGTGAGTAATTGTGAATTGGAAGAAATACTTGTGTTAAAGTTTGTGATTCCCGTAGCATGCACGTATGGTGAACCGTTATGTAACGAAGTCGGAGCATGATTTGTTTAATGATTGTCCACCTTTGTGTGAGGGTCGGGAGCGCGCGATGGTTAACTCCAACCAACCTCTCCCCTAGGAGCATGCGTCTAATGCTTTGTTTCGATAACTAATAGACTTTTGCAATAAGTATGTGAGTTCTTTATGACTAATGTTGAGTCCATGGATTATACGCACTCTCACCCTTCCACCTTTGCTAGCCTCTTTAATACCGCGCAACTTTCGCCAGTGCATCAAACCTACCTTCCTCAAAACAGCCACCATATACTTTGCTCAAAACAGCCACCATACCTACCTATTATGGCATTTACATAGCCATTCCGAGATATATTGCCATGCAACTTCCATCGTTCCGTTTTTCATGACACGCACCATCACTTTCATATTGCATATAGAGTCATATTTTGTTCTAGGTATCGAGTTATAATTTTCCTTTTGAGTTGTAAGTAAATAAAAGTGTGATGATTTTCATTATTAGAGCATTGTCCCGTGAGAGAAAAGGATGATGGAAGCTATGACTCCCTCACAAGTTGGGATGAGTCTCCGGACTTTACAAATAATAAAAGAGGCCAGCGAAGCCCAAATAAAAAAAAGGCCAAAGATGCCCACCAAAATAAAAAAATAATAATGAGAGAAAGAGAGAAGGGACAATGCTACTATCTTTTTCCACACTTGTGCTTCAAAGTAGCACCATGATCTTAATGATAGAGAGTCTCCTATTTTGTCACTTTCATATAACTAGTGGAATTTTTCATCTTATGCACAACCACTTAGTTTTCTTTTTGAGCTTTCATACACTTATAGCTCTAGTGCATTTGTTGCATGGCAATCCCTACTCACTCACATTGATATCTAGTGATGGGCATCTCCATAGCCCGTTGATACTCCTAGTTGATGTGAGACTATCTTCTCCTTTTTCCTCGCAACCTCCACCATATTCTATTCCACCTATAGTGCTATATCCATGGCTCACGCTCATGTATTGCGTGAGAGTTGAAAAGGTTTGAGAACATAAAAAGTGTGAAACAATTGCTTGACTTGTCATCGGGGTTGTGCATGATTTAGATACTTTGTGTGGGGAAGATGGAGCATAGCCAGACCATATGATTTTGTAGGGATAACTTTCTAAGGCCATGTTATTTCGAAAGGACGCAATTGCCTTGTTAGTATGCTTGAAGTATTACTGTTTTTATGTCAATATTAGACTTTTGTTTTGAATCTTATGGATCTGAATATTCATGCCACAATAAAGAATATTACATGGATAAATATGTTAGGTAGCATTCCACATCAAAAATTCTGTTTTTATCATTTACCTACTCGAGGACGAGCAGGTATTAAGCTCGGGGATGCTTGATACGTCTCCAAAGTATCTATAATTTTTTATTGTTCCATGCTATTATATTATCTGTTTTGGATGTTTTATATGCATTAATATGCTATTTTATATTATTTTTGCGACTAACCTATTAATCTAGAGCCTAGTGCCAGTTTATGTTTTTCCTTGTTTTTGAGTATTGCAGATAAGGAATATTAAACGGAGTCCAAACGGAATAAAATCTTCGGAATGATTTTTCTTGCACCAGAAGAAACCCAGAAGACATGGAGATGAAGGCAGGAGACCTGCCGTGGCGTCACAAGCGACCAGGGCGCGCCCTAGGGGGGGGGCGCCCCCCTGGCTTGTGGCCCCACGGCAGCCCTCCTAACCCTATTCTTCGGCCTATAAATTCCCAAATATTCCCTGAATACCAAAAAGAGCCATGAAAATACTTTTCCGCCGCCGGAAGCCTCTGTTCCCGTGAGATCCAATCTTGGAGCCTTTTCCGGTAATCTGCCGGAGGGGGGATTCGATCACGGAGGGCATCTACATCAACTCCATTGCCCCTCCGATGATGCGTGAGCAGTTTACCACAGACCTTCAGGTCCATAGCTAGTAGCTAGATGGCTTCTTCTCTCTCTTTGTTCTTCAATACCATGTTCTTCATGATCTTCATGGAGATCTATCCGATGTAATACTCTTTTGCGGTGTGTTTGTCGAGATCCGATGAATTGTGGGTTTATGTTCAGATTATCTATGAATATTATTTGAATCTTCTCTGAATTCTTATATGCATGATTTCATATCTTTGCAAGTCTCTTCGAGTTATTGGTTTGGTTTGGCCAACTAGATTGGTAATTCTTGCAATGGGAGAAGTGCTTAGTTTTGGGTTCAATCTTGCGGTGTCCTCACCCAGTGACAAAGTAGGGGTAGCGAGACACGTATTTGTATTGTTGCCATCGAGGATAAAAAGATGGGGTTTTCATCATATTGCTTGAGTTTATCCCTCTACATCATGTCATCTTACCTAATGCGTTACTCTGTTCTTCATGAACTTAATACTCTAGATGCAGGTAGGAGTCGGTCAATGTGTGGAGTAATAGTAGTAGATGCAGAATCATTTCGGTCTACTTGACATGGACGTGATGCCTATATGCATAATCATTGCCTTGGATATCGTCATAACTATGCACTTTTCTATCAATTGCTCGACAGTAATTTGTTCACCCACCGTATTATTTTCCTTCATGAGAGAAGCCTCTAGTGAAACCTATGGCCCCCGGGTCTATTTTCCATATTATATTTTCAGATCTATAAACCAAAAATACCAAAAATACCTCGCTGCATTATTTTTACTTTTGTTTTACTTTACGTTCTAGCAATCTTTTATATCTATCTCTATCAGATCTCATCCTTGCAAGTAACCGTGAAGGGATTGACAACCCCTTTATAGCGTTGGGTGCAAGTGTTTGATTATTTGTGTAGGTACATCTATTGGGGACTTGCTTGTATCTCCTACTGGATTGATACCTTGGTTCTCAACAACTGAGGGAAATACTTATCTACTTTGCTGCATCACCATTTCCTCTTCAAGGGAAAACCAACGCATGCTCAAGAAGTAGGAGCCCACAGGGCGGAAGGCGCCGGTCGGTTTCCTTGCTTAAGGAGTAAGGCGAGTTAGAGGCAGTATAGGTTACGAGTCACGATATGACCCGGACTCTATTGTAAACCCTAGGGTCTTGACCTGTATATAAAGGCAAGCCCCTAGGACCAAAAGACTCAAGTTACAATCTCTCGATGGGTAGGTTAGCAATTCCCCACCCTTGTAATCGAGATCTATCCATCAATACACACAAAGCAGGACGTAGGCTTTTACCTCCATCGGAGGGGCCGAACCTAGGTAAACCCGACTCTCTCTCCTGTTTAACCCCTTCGAGTCGCCACCTAGCGGCGATGGCCTCACACCTAAGTCCTTGCACTAGGACATCTGCCGTGATAAAACCACGACAGTTGGCGCCCACCGTGGGGCCCCCGCCCGGTGGAGTTGAGTTCTCGAAGGGAGCCCTTCCAGGGTTCGGGAGCTACGCGGTTGGTCGTATGACCAAGAGCCGCCGCGGCAAGATCTACATCAACGACTCTGGCTTGGGCCTCGAAGCCGACTCGATTGGGTACGGTTACCGGGTCCCCTTTGGCAAGATCCATGTCTTCATCGGCAAGATCGGTGCATCGGTGCCCGAGCCGGACATCTGCACCAACATCGTCGAGCCGGCTCGGCACGCCCAATCCGGTCGGCGTCAAGCCGGCCAAAGCCACGACGTGGTCAGGCCCTCTCGGCGGGTCAGTCCCTTGGACGAACCGGCCGTCAAGGGAGCGATCGTCATCAACTCGGATGCCAAGCTTGGGGGCTCGTTTGGAGCAGAGGCCCTCAAGGAACTTCGTGGTTTCCCCCTACAGGCCTCAACCCGTGCTACGGTTAGCACGGCGGCGCAAGCATCGCTCGTGTTTGGAGCGTCAGGCGGCTCTGAGAGGGCGCACGGCGACTCAGGAACGGAGCTTCAGCAGCATGATAGCCAAGGTACTTTTCAGAAAAATCCGAAGCAGCTAAATTGAGGTCAATACCACGTGTTCACCACCAATACCTGCAAGCGAGACAACAAGGTCAAGAGTAGGGCCGTCAACATGGCTGAGCCGGTGGTCCCCAGGTACCTCAACTGGTCCAAACACGTAATTACCTTGAGCAGGGAGGATCATCCCCCCCCCCCCGGGTTGACAATCCGGGCGGCTTAGCTTTGGTGGTGGCACCTCAAGTTGGCGGATATACCCTGTCCAAGGTTCTTATGGATGGAGGCAGCAGCATAAACATATTATATTATGAAACCTTTCGCCGAATGAATCTGTCGGAGAGTAAGTTGCTTCCTTCAATGACAGTTTTTCATGGAATCGTCCCTGGAAAGTCTGCTTATTCGATCGGGCGGATTAATCTCGATGTGGCCTTCGGAGATGAGTTCAACTACAGATGCGAGCCTTTGATGTTCGAAGTTGTCAAAATAAAGAGCCCTTATCATGCTCTCTTCGGACGGCCGGCTTACACTCGTTTCATGGCCCGCCCGTGCTACGTCTATCTCAAGC
Source organism: Elymus sibiricus (assembly GCA_039707655.1). Classification (NCBI taxonomy): domain Eukaryota; kingdom Viridiplantae; phylum Streptophyta; class Magnoliopsida; order Poales; family Poaceae; genus Elymus; species Elymus sibiricus. The sequence continues at coordinate 124,773,444 of CM077667.1, read as the reverse complement.
TCAAGATGCCCGAGGGAACTTGCTGAGCACCACCTTAATGTGGATCCCAAGATGAAACCAGTACGCCAATACCTCTGTCATTTTAATGAGGAGAGACGCAAGGCCATTGGAGAAGAAGTGGCCCGGCTCCTAGCTGTCGGGTTTATCGTGGAAGTCTTTCACCCTGAGTGGTTGGCTAACCCGGTGCTTGTTCTGAAAAAGAACGACACTTGGCACATGTGTGTTGACTACACAGATCTCAACAAAGCTTGTCCTAAGGATCCTTTCGCCCTCCCGTGTATTGATCAGATCATTGATTCTACGGCGGGTTGCGAGCGTTTATGCTTCTTGGATGCTTACTTTGGGTATCATCATATCAAGATGGCTGTTGAGGACCAAGAGAAGACGGCTTTCATTACTCCCTTTGGAGCTTTCTGCTATGTGTCCATGCCTTTTGGGCTCAAGAGCGCCGAGGCGACTTACCAGCGTGGCGTCCAGAACTGCCTTAAGCCATAGATTGGGCGCAATGTTCACACCTACGTTGATGACATCGTGGTGAAATCTCAGAAGAAAGAGACGCTCTTGGATGACATGAAGGAAACCTTTGACAACCTTTGAGTATACCAGATGAAACTTAACCCGGCAAAGTGTGTCTTTGGCGTCCCTGCAGGCAAGCTACTAGGGTTCTTGGTCTCTGAGCGGGGCATCGAGGCCAACCCGGACAAGATCAAGGCGGTGACTTCGCTGTCTGAGCTGGCAAACGTAAATCAAGTTCAGCGTCTTGCCGGTCGCATTGCGGCCTTAAGATGGTTTATAAGCCGCCTGGGAGAAAAGGCGATTCCTTTCTACCAGTTGTTGAAGAAGTCGGGCGACTTTAAGTGGACGAGTGAAGCTAATGAAGCCTTTGAAGCGCTCAAGCAACAGCTTGTTAATCCGCCCATCTTGGCTGCTCCCACAGAGAAAGAGCCTATGCTCCGGTATATTGCTGCCAACTCCAAAGTGGTAAGCGTTGCAGTTGTGGTCGAGCGGAAAGAGGAAGGAAAGGAATATTCGGTTCAGCATCCGGTTTATTTTGTCAGCGAAGTCTTAACTCTGTCCAAGCAGCGGTATCCGCATTGGCAGAAGTTGGTCTTCGGGATCTTCATAGCGAGCCAGAAATTGAAGCATTACTTCCAGGAACACCCGATCACTGTGGTTAGTTCGGCGCCTCTTGGTGACATCATACAGAACCGGGAGGCCACGGGTAGGATTGCCAAGTGGGCCATTGAGCTTGGCGACCACCATTGGAAATATATGCCCCGAACCGCTATCAAGTCCCAGGCGCTGGTGGATTTCATCAACGATTGGACAGAGATACAGATTCCGGAAGATAGGCCAGATAACACGTACTGGACTATACATTTTGACGGATCTAGACAACTGGAGGGCTCGGGGACTGGAGTCATATTATCTTCTCCAAAAGGTGACAAATTTTGTCATGTCTTACGGCTCATGTTCCCATGTACTAACAATGCAGCTGAGTATGAAGCCCTCTTACATTGGCTCAGAATAGCCAAAGAGATGAATCTTAGTCGGGTCAGATGCCTGGCGACTCAGATTTAGTGGCTCAACAAGTTTCAGGGACTTGGGATTCTAAAGACCCTCTTATGGCGGCTTATCGACGAGCAGTCGCTGATGTGGCGGGTCATTTCCAAGGTTACCAAGTCGATCATATAGATCGCCGACTTAATGAGGCAGCTGACTCCCTGTCTAGACTTGGCTCGCAGAGAAAGCCGGTGCCACCTAATGTCTTTTTGGACGTCCTTCACAGTCCATCGGTCAAATTGCCGTCCGAGGAGGACAAAGCTGTTCCTGACCCGGAGGCATACTTGGTGGCGGCTCTACATGCTACCCCAGACTGGATTGTGCCGTATTTGGCTTACTTAACTCGAGGGGAACTCCCAGAGGAAGAAGTCGACGCTCGACAAATCATTCGGCGGTCGAAGTCAATGACACTGGTCAATGGCGAGTTACACCGTCGAACCAGCACTGGCGTATTTCAACGGTGTGTTTCGCCTGAGGAAGGCCAGAAAATACTTAATGAAATTCATTCCGGCGATTGCGGACATCATGCCGGTTCACGATCACTGGTGGCCAAAGCTTTTCGACATGGTTTTTATTGGCTGACGGCTCATGCTGACGCCGAGGAGATTGTGCGCAAGTGTGACGGATGCCAAAAGTTTGGTCGGCGGGCTCATGTACCGGCTCAGGAGTTGCGTATGATCCCAATTACCTGGCCGTTTGCGGTCTGGGGGCTAGACATGGTTGGTCCGTTTAAGCCATCTTTTGACAAGAAAACCCACTTATTGGTGGCAGTCGATAAATTCACTAAGTGGGTCGAGGCAGAGCCGGTCAGCAATTGTGATGCAGAAACTGCCGTCAAATTTTTGAAGAAGTTGATTTTCTGTTTTGGCTACCCTCACAGCATCATTACTGATAATGGTACCAATCTGTCCAAGGGAGCCATGGAACAATTCTGCTAACGAGAGCACATCCGGCTCGATTTAGCAGCAGTAGCGCATCCACAATCCAATGGGCAAGCTGAAAGAGCCAACCAGGAGATCTTGAGAGGAATCAAACCCCGGCTCATGGTGCCCCTTGAGCGCACGCTGGGTTGTTGGGTTGAGGAACTCCCTTCCGTACTTTGGAGTATTCGAACAACGCCAAATAGATCCACATGATACGCTCCTTTTTTCCTGGTTTGCGGAGCCGAGGCAGTTCTACCAAGTGATATCCATCATGACTCGCCTCGGGTTACTGCCTATGTTGAGGCGGACAATGAGCAAGCACGCCAAGAATCCCTGGATGCCCTGGAAGAAGAGTGTGACTTAGCAGCAGCCAGATCTGCCATATACCAGCAAGACCTACGTTGTTATCACAGCCGTAGAGTCCGAAGCCGCACTTTTCAAGAAGGCGACTTAGTGCTCCGTCATATTCAAGATCAAAAAGGGATGCACAAGCTCTCCCCGCCTTGGGAGGGTCCTTTCGTCATCAGTCGAAACCTCAATAATGGTTCATATTACCTGGTCGACTCACGAGAAGGGTCATACACTTCTGACGAGGAGACAACCTGGCCCTGGAATATTGCACACCTACGGCCTTATTACACTTAGGAGCCACCGGCTCACCTTTTTGTAATTTTTCCCTCCCATGCAAAATTCTGTATATACTTATTTATGTTCAAATATAATAAAGCCGGCACACCCGAAACTCGGGGTCTCTGTCGTTTTATCCTATAAATTGAGCATGAGTCTTTATTGTTTGAAACATAGGTCACTTGGGGGCTTCCAACTCATCGAGTTTAGCTTTCTCACCCTCTTGACCCGGCAAAAAACACCATTAAAATATGGTTAAACCTGCTTGTATGCTTGATGCGACTCCGATCAGATGACCCCATGTACTCTTAAAAGTTAATCCTTTTGGACCATGAACTTTTAAGGTTAAAACATTGGCTTGAGTCATGTCAGAGCCGGCATACAGAAAGCTAGGATAAATCATGGGTTATCATACCCGCTTCATTGAAGGAAGACTTGTGCCTCGAAAGCCAGTCTCCTTTTGCCGAGTCTCACTGAGCCGGCTTATTACGAAATTGTTTATATACTCGTAATTTCAGGTACAATGATATCCTGGTTACCGGCTTATATTTACATGACCGGGTTACATAACCGAGTTCATATTACGACCAGTTTCCGGATTATCCATCTTCAATATCATTGAAGAAGAGTTCAATAAACTTGAGTCTCGAAAACCAAGTTATTTTGCCAGCTTATTCCTGACCTAACTTATAGATGAGATAAGACTCATTAAGCACGAAGCAAGAAAAGTGCAAAGAACACGCAATAAGAGTAGCATACACATATTGACAGAAGCTCAACAGATTGATGTTCAGCACCAACAAAAGGCGCCAACGTGCATGATGGCACGACAGAGCAAATTTGAAGTTATGGGAAACACTACCCCTATTACAGGTTCACAATGGAGGCCACACAGTTCTTAAAAGTTTTCCTTACACAAGGGGGCTCGCTCTGTAGGGGCGGTTCATCCAGCTTCCGAGGTGTCTTCATGCTCTATCAGCAGCCGCCTCTGGATCTGACTCCGCTGGCTCATCATCATCAACCTGCTGGCCCCTTTGTTGCCATCGAATTGAGATCAAAGATTCAAAATTTGCTGTTCCTTCAACAAGAGCTGACGCATCAACGTCAGGAGGAAAAGTTGTCTTACGTCTAGGAGGCACCAGGTCAGACGGCTCGTCCTTGGGCGCATTAACACGCTCGTTGTTGGTGGTGTATGCAGGATGATATTTTGAGAGATCCACCTCCTCAGCTATTAAAGACGCCAGTGGCCGAGTCTCCGCGTTGCACCTTGCGTAATCTGCACGAGTGAATGCCGAGCCGTCGAGTTTAAACTCCGGGAAGCCGCCTTTTAGGAGATCCACATCCAATTCTGGCAGATATCCTTTTGCTCGAGCAAGTGCCATGTTTGCCCCTCCTCGAGCCGCCGATTTCCGGGTTTCAGTCACCCACTGTGGCACGGTAGAGAGTTGCTTCAACATGTCCTTAATATTCCTTGGTGAGTGTTTCAGATTTTTCAATGCCATGATGGAATAAACAGAACTTGTGAACAGCTGCTCTACGTACGTGAAAATAGCTTTCAACTTCACAATTGGCAGCTCTACAAGGTTATGATCTTTTTGCCCTGCAAATAAAAGAGAAAAAGGATTCAGTAAGTCGCCCCACAATCATAAGCTGGTACATTGGCAAAAGCAGGACGGAACACATACCAAAGATTGCTGTCAACATCTCGTTGATCTGTTTCACAAGAGTGGCATATCTTTCCTTCAAGGGGTCGAATTTTGTCTCAGCCTTTTCTGCACGTTTTGTCAAGACGGCCTTTTCCGCCTCAAACAGCTTTACAGCCTGTTCAAGACGTTCATTCACCCGACGTGCAGAATCTTCAAAATGAGCTGCCATGGACTGGGCTTCGGTTTTCAATTTTCTTTCTTCTTTGAGCCGTTTCTGCAGTTTCACAGCAACCGACTCAGCGTCTTCAACATATCCCTGATAGATGCACAAGGAGAATCAGCAAATATCTCTATAGATAATTTCATCCCACCATAGGACGGCTTACTTCTTTATCAAGTCCCAAGAAGATTGCAAGCAATATCCTTGACACTTGGGGGCTAATGCATATCAGTTCTTTCGAAACTAAGATATGGAGAAGACCCGACTCATCTCAAGAAGACGAGCCGGCTCTTGGGGGCTACAGGTCGAATTTCTTCAACTTTTAAAAGTCCTGACTCATCTTGAGAAGATGAGCTGGCCCTTGAGGGCTACAGGTCGAAATTCTTCAACTTGTAAAAAAAGACCCGACTCATCTTGAGAAGATGAGTCGGTGCTACTTCTTGAGCATGCGTTGGTTTTCCCTTGAAGAGGAAAGGGTGATGCAGCAAAGTAGATAAGTATTTCCCTCAGTTGTTGAGAACCAAGGTATCAATCCAGTAGGAGATACAAGCAAGTCCCCAATTGATGTACATACACAAATAATCAAACACTTGCACCCAACGCAATAAAGGGGTTGTCAATCCATTCACGGTTATTTGCAAGGATGAGATTTGATAGAGATAGGTATAAAAGATTGCTAGATCGGAAAGTAAAACAAAAGTAAAAATAAGGCAGCGAGATATTTTTGGTATTTTTGGTTTTAGATCTGAAAGTATAATATGGAAAATAGACCCGGGGGCCATAGGTTTCACTAGAGGCTTCTCTCATGAAGGAAAATAATACGGTGGGTGAACAAATTACTGTCGAGCAATTGATAGAAAAGCGAATAATTATGAAGATATCCAAGGCAATGATTATGCATATAGGCATCACGTCCGTGTCAAGTAGACCAAAATGATTCTGCATCTACTACTATTACTCCACACATCGACCGACTCCTACCTGCATCTAGAGTATTAAGTTCCTGAAGAACAGAGTAACACATTAAGTAAGATGACATGATGTAGAGGGATAAACTCAAGCAATATGATGAAAACCCCATCTTTTTATCCTCGATGGCAACAATACAAATACGTGCCTCGCTACCCCTACTTTGTCACTGGGTGAGGACACCGCAAGATTGAACCCAAAACTAAGCACTTCTCCCATTGCAAGAATTACCAATCTAGTTGGCCAAACCAAACCAATAACTCGAAGAGACTTGCAAAGATATGAAATCATGCATATAAGAATTCAGAGAAGATTCAAATAATATTCATAGATAATCTGAACATAAACCCACAATTCATCGGATCTCGACAAACACACCGCAAAAGAGTATTACATCGGATAGATCTCCATGAAGATCATGAAGAACATGGTATTGAAGAACAAAGAGAGAGAAGAAGCCATCTAGCTACTAGCTATGGACCCGAAGGTCTGTGGTAAACTACTCACGCATCATCGGAGGGGCAATGGAGTTGATGTAGATGCCCTCCGTGATCGAATCCCCCTCCGGCAGATTACCGGAAAAGGCTCCAAGATTGGATCTCACGGTAACAGAGGCTTCCGGCGGCGGAAAAGTATTTTCGTGGCTCTCTTTAGTATCCAGGGAATATTTGGGAATTTATAGGCCGAAGAATAGGGTTAGGAGGGCTGCCGTGGGGCCACAAGCCAGGGGGCGCCCCCCCTAGGGCGCGCCCCTGTGGCTTGTCGCCACACGGCAGCTCTCCTGCCTTCATCTCCAAGTTTGTTGGGTTCCTTCTGGTCCAAGAAAAATCCTTCCGAAGATTTTATTTCATTTGGACTCCGTTTAATATTCCTTATCTGCAATACTCAAAAACAAGGAAAAAACAGAAACTGGCAGTAGGCTCTAGATTAATAGGTTAGTCCCCAAAATAATATAAAATAGCATATTAATGCATATAAAACATCCAAAACAGATAATATAATAGCATGGAACAATCAAAAATTATAGATACGTTGGAGATGTATCAAGCATCCCCAAGCTTAATTCCTGCTCGTCCTCGAGTAGGTAAATGATAAAAACAGAATTTTTGATGTGGAATGCTACCTAACATATTTATCCATGTAATATTCTTTATTATGGCATGAATATTCAGATCCATAAGATTCAAAACAAAAGTCTAATATTGACATAAAAATAGTAATATTTCAAGCATACTAACAAGGCAATCGCGTCCTTTCGAAATAACATGGCCTTAGAAAGTTATCCCTACAAAATCATATGGTCTGGCTATGCTCCATCTTCCCCACACAAAGTATCTAAATCATGCACAACCCCGATGACAAGTCAAGCAATTGTTTCACACTTTTTATTTTCTCAAACCTTTTCAACTCTCACGCAATACATGAGCGTGAGCCATGGATATAGCACTATGGGTGGAATAGAATATGGTGGAGGTTGCAAGGAAAAAGGAGAAGATAGTCTCACATCAACTAGGCGTATCAACGGGCTATGGAGATGCCCATCAATAGATATCAATGTGAGTGAGTAGGGATTGCCATGCAACAAATGCACTAGACCTATAAGTGTATGAAAGCTTAAAAAGAAAACTAAGTGGTTGTGCAAAAGATGAAAAATTCCACTAGTTATATGAAAGTGACAAAATAGGAGACTCTCTATCATGAAGATCATGGTGCTACTTTGAAGCACAAGTGTGGAAAAAGATAGTAGCAATTGTCCCTTCTCTCTTTCTCTCATTTTTTTGGTGGGCATCTTTGGCCTCTTTTTTTTATTTGGGCTTCGCTGGCCTCTTTTGTTTTTTGTAAAGTTCGGAGACGCATCCCAACTTGTGAGGGATTCATAGCTTCCATCATCCTTTTCTCTCATGGGACAATGCTCTAATAATGAAAATCATCACACTTTTATTTACTTACAACTCAAAAGGAAAATTACAACTCGATACCAAGAACAAAATATGACTCTATATGCAATATGAAAGTGATGGTGCATGTCATGAAAAACAGAACGGTGGAAGTTGCATGGCAATATATCTCGGAATGGCTATGTAAATGCCATAATAGGTAGGTATGGTGGCTGTTTTGAGGAAAATATATGGTGGCTGTTCTGAGGAAGGTGGGTTTGATGCACCGGCGAAAGTTGCGCGGTACTAGAGAGGCTAGCAAAGGTGGAAGGGTGAGAGTGTGTATAATCCATGGACTCAACATTATTCATAAAGAACTCACATACTTATTGCAAAAGTCTATTAGTTATAGAAACAAAGCATTAGACGCATGCTCCTAGGGGAGAGGTTGGTAGGAGTTAACCATCGCGCGCTCCCGACCCTCACACAAAGGTTGACAATCATTAAACAAATCATGCTCCGACTTCGTCACATAACGGTTCACCATACATGCTTGCTACGGGAATCACAAACTTTAACACAAGTATTTCTTCCAATTTACAATTACTCACTAGCATGACTCTCATATTACCATCTTCATATCTCAAAACTATATGCAAAGAATCAAACTTCTCATAGTATTCAATGCACTTAATATGAAAGTTTTTATTATATCCCTCTTGGATGCCCATTATATTAGGACTAAATTCATAACCTAAACCAATTACCATGCTGTTTAAAGACTCTCAAAATAATATAAGTGAAGTACGAGAGTTCAATAATTTCTATAAAATAAAACACCACCGTGCTCTAAAAAGATATAAGTGAAGTACTAGAGCAACATTGCCTAGCTCAAAAGATATAAGTGAAGCACATAGAGTATTCTAATAAATTCACGATTTAGCGTGTCTCTCTCAAGAAATGTGTGCAGCAAGGATGATTGTGGCAAACTAAAAAGCAAAGACTCATATCATACAAGACGCTCCAAGCAAAACACATATCATGTGGTGAATAAAAATATAGCCTCAAGTAAATTTACCGATGGATTGAAGGCGAAAAGAGGGGATGCCTTCCGGGGCATCCCCAAGCTTATGCTTTTTGGTATCCTTGAATATGGCTTGGGGTGCCTTGGGCATCCCCAAGCTTAGGCTCTTGCCACTCCTTATTCCATAGTCCATCAAATCTTTACCCAAAACTTGAAAACTTCACAACACAAAACTCAACAGAAAACTCATGAGATCCGTTAGTATAAGAAAAATAAATCACCACTTAGGTACTGTTGTGAACTCATTCTTTATTTATATTAGTGTAATATCTACTGTATTCCAACTTCTCCATGGTTCATACCCCCCGATACAACCCATAGATTCATCAAAATAAGCAAACAACACATAGAAAACAGGATCTGTCTAAAACAAAACAGTCTGTAGCAATCTATAGACTTCGAATACTTCTGTAACTCCAAAAATTCTGAAAAATCAGGAAAATCAGTGAAATTTGTATATAAATCTTGTGTAAAAATTTCAGATCAAAAGCACGTTCCAGTGAATTTACAAAATTCCTGGACTGAGAGCAAAAGTTTCTGTTTTTCAGCAAAATCAAATCACAAACACCGTAGACCATCCCAAAGGTCTTACTTGGCTCAAACACTAATTAAAACAAGAAAACACAATTACTACAGAGGTAATAATGTGTGCAGCCCTCAAAAACAGAAGCAAAAAAACAAAAGCATAAAAATAAAATTGGGCTGCCTCCCAACAAGCGCTATTGTTTAACGCCCCTAGCTAGGCATAACGCAATAGATCTAGGTCTTTTCATAATAGGAAGGGAGATCATCCATGCTCATCTCATACTCCCTTCTTTTAGCAGCAAGCTTTCTTTGTGGCAAGCAAAAGTAATCAAAAGGGCTAAATTTAATAGGATATGGATCCTTAAGATCAAGTGCGGGAGGGATAGGTTCCTCCTTCGGCCCCCTATATTGTATAATCAATTCATCATTATAGGCTTTCCTTTGGTGGAAAGTCATAAGCCTATCTCTTAATATGAACTCTAATCCGTTATTTTGTATAGCAAAATTATCATTGAGTTCAGAAATCTTATCAATCAAAACCTCGATAGGGACCCTCTTTCTCAAATTTTCATTATAAGCAACGTAATTCGGGGATTGCAATCTCATTATTTCTTCTTGATTAAAAAGGATCTCCTCTATAGGGGGACATCCACCATTAATTTTATAATGAGCAAAGATTTCACTGGCCTCTTTCATGATGAATCTAAACTCATGGGCTAGAAATATAGTGGCGGCACGCTTAACGGAAGAATACTGAATATTAGAGAACTCAAGAAAAATCCTTTGTATGCAAGGGTGCATATGAACAAATTGCCTCTCAAGTTCAATTATTAGAAGTGTTATGGCATCCGCAAGACTATTAGTTTTATTGAGAATAGACCCCCCCTAAGGTAGGTAGCGTACCAGCACAAGTAAAGAAATCTTGAATAACGCCTTTTCCAATAATATTACCATACCTATGCGGAATTTTTTTGTATGCATGATAGTAGGTTCTTCATGAGAGTCATTATTGACAAGATTGTCAAAATTCCCCTCAAGATTATTACTATCCTTTTCAATAAAAACCTCCCCAGATTCATACATAGTGGAAACTAATAGATCTAGCACACAAGCAAACGAAAAGCAAACGAAAAGACGAACTGAAGAAGGGCGAATAAAAAGGCAAATCTTTTTGGGTTTTCTGAAAATCATTTTAGAAGTGGGGGAGAGGAAAACGAGAGGCAAATGGCAAATAATGTAAATGCAAGATATGAGTTTGTGATGAGTACTTTGTAGGCTTGATGTAGATCTCCCCGGCAACGGCGCGAGAAATCCTTCTTGCTACTTCTTGACCATGCGTTGGTTTTCCCTTGAAGAGGAAAGGGTGATGCAGTAAAGTAGATAAGTGTTTCCCTCAGTTGTTGAGAACCAAGGTATCAATCTAGTAGGAGATACAAGCAAGTCCCCAATTGATGTACCTACACAAATAATCAAACACTTGCACCCAACGCAATAAAGGGGTTGGCAATCCATTCACGGTTATTTGCAAGGATGAGATCTGATAGAGATAGGTATAAAAGATTGATAGATCGGAAAGTAAAACAAAAGTAAAAATAAGGCAGCGAGATATTTTTGGTATTTTTGGTTTTAGATCTGAAAGTATAATATGGAATATAGACCCGGGGGCCATAGGTTTCACTAGAGGCTTCTCTCATGAAGGAAAATAATACGGTGGGTGAACAAATTACTGTCGAGCAATTGATAGAAAAGCGAATAATTATGAAGATATCCAAGGCAATGATTATGCATATAGGCATCACGTCCGTGTCAAGTAGATCTAAACGATTCTGCATCTACTACTATTACTCCACACATCGACCGATTCCTGCCTGCATCTAGAGTATTAAGTTCATGAAGAACAGAGTAACGCATGAAGTAAGATGACATGATGTAGAGGGATAAACTCAAGCAATATGATGAAAACCCCATCTTTTTATCTTCGATGGCAACAATACAAATACGTGCCTCGCTACCCCTACTTTGTCACCGGGTGAGGACACGGCAAGATTGAACCCAAAACTAAGCACTTCTCCCATTGCAAGAATTACCAATCTAGTTGGCCAAACCAAACCAATAACTCGAAGAGACTTGCAAAGATATGAAATCATGCATATAAGAATTCAGAGAAGATTCAAATAATATTCATAGATAATCTGAACATAAACCCACAATTCATCGAATCTCGACAAACACACCGCAAAAGAGTATTACATCGGATAGATCTCCATGAAGATCATGAAGAACATGGTATTGAAGAACAAAGAGAGAGAAGAAGCCATCTAGCTACTAGCTATGGACCCGAAGGTCTGTGGTAAACTACTCACGCATCATCGGAGGGGCAATGGAGTTGATGTAGATGCCCTCCGTGATCGAATCCCCCTCCGGCAGATTACCGGAAAAGGCTCCATGATTGGATCTCACGGGAACAGAGGCTTCCGGCGGCGGAAAAGTATTTTCGTGGCTCTCTTTAGTATCCAGGGAATATTTGGGAATTTATAGGCCGAAGAATAGGGTTAGGAGGGCTGCCGTGGGGCCACAAGCCAGGGGGGCGCCCCCCCCCTAGGGCGCGCCCCTGTGGCTTGTCGCCACACGGCGGCTCTCCTGCCTTCATCTCCAAGTTTGTTGGGTTCCTTCTGGTCCAAGAAAATTCCTTCCAAAGATTTTATTCCGTTTGGACTCCGTTTAATATTCCTTATCTGCAATACTCAAAAACAAGGAAAAAACAGAAACTGGCACTAGGCTCTAGATTAATAGGTTAGTCCCAAAAATAATATAAAATAGCATATTAATGCATATAAAACATCCAAAACAGATAATATAATAGCATGGAACAATCAAAAATTGTAGATACGTTGGGGACGTATCAGTCGGCCTTTGGGGGATACGCTATTACAGGCCTTAGCTATTTTTATGAAACCATCTTATCATAATAAGCTGGTCTTTGGAAGCTAATGATAGTATACAAGATAATGGTAAAATGAGAAGATTACCTCATATTTCTCCTTCATAGCATTTATCATGCTCTTTTCAATTTCCCGGCTCTCAGATAGCCGGGTCAAGTACTGTTGGTACAAATCTTCAACACCAAGCGCGGACAGTTCTAGAGATTCCATCTTGGCTTTTCCTTTGTCCAAGTTCACTGGTTCATCCTTGCTCACGATTTTAGCCAAGGAGGTGGAAACAGTTGGGGCCTGGAAACTCTCTCTAACAAATACAACATCTGGAGTGATGTGGTCAAACGACGGCATGAAGTCATCTGCAGGGGTTGACTTGGGCGGAAGGATGGATGATTCAGTATCGGGAGGAACATCCATAAAAGCCGGCTCAATTGGTTTGAACGCCGACTCCACCCTCATATCAGGCTCCTTTTCAACAGAAGGGCCAGCCATCGAAGCTGTCTTTCCTAGCAGAAGGATTGGCGCCTCTTGGCCTGCTGTCCCAGAGGACGACCCGCCAGCCCGTTTGGACACAACAGCTTTGGCCCTATGGATTGTCAGTAAAGCAAAAGTTATGACAAGTTGGAATTAAACGAAGAAGGGCATAAGGTAACACTTCAAAGATAGAAACTTACCCACGATTAACATTGAAAGGGGGAAGCTGTGACGCACTTGAGTCGCCCGATGATGAAGGAGAGTCCTGATAAAGGGAATTTGTAGGGCTGAGAGGTTGTTTAAACAAACCGGCTCTAGGACGAGAATCGGTTGGACTATGGGGCAGCTCAAGGCATGGTTTGCGAGCCGGCGGCACGTGAGACAAACTAGGGTCTACATCGTCCATGTCACCCCGGGTCTTGCGTTTTGATGAGCCGGCAAACTTTGCTTTCTTCAAAGGAAAATCGGGAGCCAAATGAGCTTCTGGGCGTAACAATTTAACTTTCCGGACGGTTTGTCTTGGTTTTCGGGGAACAAACGTTTCTGAATAATTGGGGGAAATTGGAGTTACCTCAGGTTCGCCGGCTTGGCTAGATTCTGAGTCACCTTGACAAGAAGGTGTGTCAGCAAGCTCATTAAACAGACGGCCGAGAGAGTCGAGTTCTACCTCAGATTCCTCCCCTGAAGATGACACAGAGGCCGGGGTATTTTTTCTACCCGTCAAAGGTACAGAAGCTTGAGGTGCAACTTTCCAAAAATTAGAATCTGCCTGCAAATACATGAAATATATGGTGAATAATGGTGAGTCAAAGGTAACATCAACAAAAGACAATGAAAATGATCCATACCTGAGGCGGCGGGTTGAGCACATAAAATGGACCCAAGCTGGTGACGCCGCATTGCTCTTTTGAGGCAGAGAAGAACCTTTTGGTCTCTTTTGTGAGTGCGTCGTCAGAAAGATTTTCACGAGAAAAGCGCCGAGGATCGTTTGAGGCACCTGAATAGTCACACATCAAGCTGTCCCTCAAGCTGACGGGTTGGATTCGCCACTTTAACCAGCAACGAATCAGATCTATCCCGGTCAGGCCATGTGCAGTCTGAGCTCTCAGTTTTGCATGAAGAGGTGCTAAAAGAGCCCTCTCTTCGTCAGTTGGCCAACCCGAAAATTCCACCTTACCATTAAGTCTCTCCAATCTGAAACCCGACAGGGGATTTTCTCCTTCAGGTGCAGTATTTTTGCAGTAGAACCAGGTTTTGTTCCACCCCTTCAGGTGACTCGCCAGTTTTGATTCCGGGAAGGCGTTGTTCTTTCTTTTCTGAATAGAGACACCACCGAGCTCACAGGCATTACCATTCTTTTCCTCAGTTTGGCGGTTAAGGTAAAAGAATTCCCTAAAAAGAGTCACGGACGGCTCGATCTGAAGGTACACTTCACATAACACTTGAAACTGACAAATATTAGTCATGGAATTTGGACCAATGTCTTGAGGCCCGAGCTTGAAGAAATGCAAGAGGTCCCTAAAGAATTTTGAGCCGGGAGGACGGAAACCTCTATGCAAATGATCAGTAAAGACCACATCCTCCCCTAGCCGTGGCTGTGGGAATGACTCTTCTTCGGGAGACCACCATTTTATAATATTTCGAGCCGGCAAGAAACCATGATCCACAAGGTTATCCAAGGTAAGCCTGGACTCTTTGTTCTTAGCCCAGCTGCAAACTTTGGAGTTTTTTGGAGCCATGGCGGGTTATGCAACGGCTACAAGAGTAACAAGGAAAATAAGCCGGGGTAAATTATAAGTCGCCTATACTAAAGCGCTATTACGAGCCGGCAAAAACAGAGAGGGCCGAAGGGACATCTCCAACACTTAGCAAAGATGTTGGGTCACAAACAAGTTTCTATGAAAGTATCCCTACGGACAGATCTAATTAAATGAGGAAAAACAACGAGATGTATGTTCTAGCTGACGGAAAACCCGAAACAAAGACATTAAAAGGATAACCCTGAGTGGCTCATTTTAGATCTACTTATGAGGAAAATAAGGCGGAGATCATTCTGGAAATACGCAGCAATGAGTGCATAGCATGTGGATCTACCAAATAATTTTCGGACGAACACGATGAACACGGCAAGAACACCGGAAGTGTTGAACCCTAAATGAAGGGGATTCATACCAGATTGCATTGAAGTGGAGACGAAGATGATCGCGTTCGCTCTGACGGTCGCAAGAAGGCTCGATGACGTCGGCAATGGAGTCGAGGACCTCAGAGTCGCTTCGGGAGCTCCGGTGGTGTTTGGCTGACAGAGGAGCGAGAGGAGGAAGACGATAGGAAAAGTTACTGTGGAGCTCAGTGGACTTATTTATCAAGAGGGAATATGAAACGGCGCCAAGAAAGACGAAACGGCTGCTGTAAATTTGTGGCTAGGAGCATGCCTCGATTTTCGCGTGTGCCTAGATTTGGTGCAGTTTTCGAAGGGATGCATTATGATGACTTTGAAGGACAACGGTCAGCAAGGATGACATCATTAATAGGCAGACACCGGAGAAATGACAAGTCTGGAAGCATTGTAAGCCGGCGTTATGAGATTCATGGAAGACACAAGTCCAATAATGAGCTGCCAAAGGAAGAGAAGAGAAATAGACATGAATAGATTCAAATCAATCTTGGGCCTAATGTCGGGGATATAACTTCATGATATAAGCCGCCCTATTGGGCCAGGTTAACATATTGACGGCTCTACGATCAAGTTCAAGATGGGTCGTGTCATGAAGACAAGACAAGCAAGGCGGTGGCTGACTAAGTCGCCAGGCGGCCCAACACCTGAAGACGGCGTCTCAAGGCCCACAGGGCGGAAGGCGCCGGTCGGTTTCCTTGCTTAAGGAGCAAGGCGAGTTATAGGCAGTATAGGTTACGAGTCACGATATGACTCGGACTCTATTGTAAACCCTAGGGTCTTGACCTGTATATAAAGGCAAGCCCCTAGGACCAAAAGACTCAAGTTACAATCTCTCGATAGCTAGGTTAGCGATTCCGCACCCTTGTAATCGAGATCTATCCATTAATACACACAAAGCAGGACGTAGGCTTTTACCTCCATCGGAGGGGCCGAACCTGGGTAAAACCGACTCTCTCTCCCGTTTAACCCCTTCGAGTCGCCACCTAGCGGCGATGGCCTCACACCTAAGTCCTTGCACTAGGACATCTACCGTGACAAAACCATGACAGGAGGCCCGGTGGCTGAGCGCATGAGCAACAGGGGGAGGCGAGAGAGGCGCGATAGTTTTACTCCGAGCCGGAGTGGTGGAGTAAAAATAGGGAAGTGATAAGGGCCGGAGTATAATGTTTACTCCCTTATGGCGGATAAGGGGTCAACTAGGTGCCGGTTAGTGAAGTAAAACATAACTTTTACTCCACTAAACGATTATGAGGAATATGTTAGAAATGGCCTAACTCTGTGAATGTTCTTTTTCTTCATTCCATATCTTAATATATACACACGTAGATCATCTGCATGGCTGCACGTTTACAAACAAAATGTAGTGTTACCTTGTCAACTCACCCTACTACATGCCAGCCTGTAGATTAGATCATCTACAACCGGACCCCTCATACCCGTCTCAAGCGGCCGGGCAGGCCACCCGGTCACGAAATTTCTACCCAGTCGGGCCTCTCAAACCGACCTCAAACGCCCGGGCTGACCGACACCCCTCATATCCAGCCCAAATATGGGGCGGATATGGATCAAATTTGCGCACTACGCTAGCATTCACACTTCATAAATTATTTCTTTTATCATTTACCTACTCGAGGAGGAGCAGGAATTAAGCTTGGGGTGCTGATACGTCTGCAACGTATTGATAATTTATGAAGTATTCATGCCATATTTACCCATGTTTACAATATTTTTATTTGGTTGATGCACTTTATATGATTTAATTGGAATTAACCCGGATTGACGCTGTTTTTAGCAGAATTATCGTGGTGTTGTTTTTGTGCAGAAAATGAAAGTTCTCGGAATTGAACAAAACTTTTTTACGATTTTTTCTGGAAGGAAAGGGACCCAGGAAGCTTCGAGGGAGTACCAGGGGACCCACGAGGAGGTGACAAGGAAACAGGGCGCGCCCAGGGGGGTGGTCGCACCCTGATGCCTTGTGGGCCTACAGTGGCATATCTCTGCATGATTCCAACGCTGAAAAATCCTATAAATCCCCAAACCCCCAGAAGTTAATCTAGAACTTCCGCTCGGCCGCCGCAAGCCTCTGTACCGAAGAAAACTCATCCGGAGCCCTTTTCTGGTGTCCTCTTGGAGGGGGAAATCATCACATGAGGTCATCTTCATCATCCCGACGGTCTCCATGTTGAGGAGGGAGTAGTTCACCCCCCGAGGCTGAGGGTATGTACAAGTAGCTATGTGTTTGATCTCTCTCTCTATCTCTCTCTTTCGTGTTCTTGAGATGGCATGATCTTGATGTATCACGGGCTTTGTTAATATAGTGGGATCATATGGTGTTCTTCCCTTGCTATCTTGATGTGATGAATTGAGTCTTTCCCTTTGAGATCTCGTTATGTTGGATTAAATACTTTGGATTTGAGAACACTTGATATATGTCTTGCATGTCGATACTCGTGGTGAAAATGGGGTGTTCTATTGAGTCACTTGATATATGCTTTGGTTATCTACTTGTGGATTCCCGCAGTAACATTTTGGTAATCTATGCATATGGGTTAATACACGTTCTTGTCCTACTTTCTTTGATAGAACTCTTGGGGTAATCCTTGAAGTTCTTTGTGTTGGATTGAATATGATGAATCTGAAATTGTTTGATGCATGTCGTGGTGACATTAGAGTATGTAGGTAACATTAGGGGTGATTGTGCATATCATAGGTGTTATTCTAGTACGAACTCTAGGGCTGTTTGTGACACTTATAGGGATGGCCCAATAGATTGATCGGAAAGGATAACTTTGAAGTGGTTTTGCTACCTACAATAATTTCATCTTATGTTCTCCGCTAGATAGGAACTTTGGAGTGATTCTTTGTCGCACATTGAGGGATGGTTATATGATTCAATTATGTTAGCACCGTTGAGAGATTGCACTAGTGAAAGTACGAACCCTAGGCCTTATTTCCAATCATTGATATATCATTTTTCTCGCTGTTTAATACTTGCTACCGTTTTGATTTTATTTATTCAGATTATAAAAACCTACTTCTACTATCCATATTACACTTGTATCACCATCTCTTTGCCGAACTAGTGCATCTATACAATTTTCCATTGTATTGGGTGTGTTGGGGACACAAGAGATTTCTTGTATTTGATTGCAAGGTTGTTTGAGAGAGACCATCTTCATCCTACACCTCCCACGGATTGATAAACCTTAGGTCATCCACTTGAGGGAAAATTGCTATTGTCCGACAAGACTCTGCGCTTGTAGGTCCAACACGCGTCTACAAGAATAAAGTTGTGTAGTAGACATCAAGCTCTTTTCTGGCGCGGTTGCCAGGAAGGTGAGTGCTTTAAGGTATATCTTTAGATCTTGCAATTGAATTTCTTGTTTTATCACTAGTTTGGTTATACAATAAAACTACAAAAAAATGGAATTTAGTTTGTCTCATATGCTTCGTCTTAATAATGCCTTTCTTAAAAATAAGGATTCAGATAATTGTGCTCAATTGTTGGAGGAAGAATTTAATGTAATGTTTAATTTGAGTCCTTTGAATGATGAGCATGATTGCATAGTATGTTTTCTATGAATATCTATGAAGCTAATGATATGCAAAGTCATAAGCTTGGGGATGCTATGTTTGATGAAGATGATCTTTTTAGTCCCCTATTTTTGATGATCAAATTTATTATGATGATACCATGCCTCCTATGTATCATGATTATATTGATGAAATTGGGTTTGGAAGAGTGTCAACTCTAGGAAGTAACGATCCCACTATTTTGGAGGGTGTTGAATCTTATTGTAACAATTATGAAAGTGGATTTGGAGAGGTCATGACTTTATTTAATGATGATTCCACTATTTTGGAAGAGATTTCAACTGATTATGACAACAAAGTTGCTATCTATGATGATTATGGTGATGAAATGTATGATATAAAGAGTAATGTTAACCATGCAACTTTTCATCATGATTTTAATGTTCAATTTGATTATTTCAATCAAGTATTTCATGATAGTTATTTTATTGAGTTTGCTCCCACTATTATGAATGAGAAGAAATTTTCTTATGTGGAGAGTAATGAAAATTCTATGCTTATGTATCATGAAAAGAATGCTTTATGTGATAGTTATATTGTTGAATTCATGCATGATGCTACTGAAAATTATTATGTGAGAGGAACATATGCTTTTAGGTATTGCAATAATGTCAAGTTTCCTCTCTATGTATTGAAAATCTTGAAGTTATGCTTGTTTTGCCTTCCTATGTTAGTTGATTATTGCTCCCATAGATTGTTTGCTCACAAAATACCTATGCATAGGAAGTGTGTTAGGCTTAAATGTTCTTGTCATATGCTTCATGATGCTTCCTTTGTGTTTCAATTCTTTACTTCTATGTGAACATCATTGAAATCACCATGCCTAGCTAACAAGCTTTAAAGAAAAGCGCATGTTGGGAGACAACCCAACACTTATCATTTCTGTTTTTGTGTGTTCACATGATTAAGCTATTGTAGTAATCATGTTTTGTGCCTATTATTTTAATAATGTGCCAAGTAAAGCCTGTGGGATAGTGTGGACACTTGTCGATTTGATTCTGTGCAGAAACAGAAACTTTTACCTGCAGTATATAATTTCCCTAATTTTACTGGAGCGTCCAAATATTCTGAAAATTTTACATATAATTTCTGTGCAAATTATTTTCGTTGTCCTAATTTTTCAGATTTTTCAGAGATAGCGAAATACAGTTTTAGTGCAGATCTTTACAGACTGTTCTGTTTTTGAAAGATTCTGTTTTGCATACATAGTTTGCTTCTTTTAGTGTTTCCATACCTTATATTTAGTGATATAAATTATGGGAATGATCAGTAGGCATTATGTGAGAACAATTATGAATCTTGTCTTGACAGTACCTAAGTGAATGATCTACTTTTATTATACTAACTCATCTCATGAGTTTCGTTAAGTTTTGTGTGATTGAAGTTTTCAAGTTTTGGGTGAGATACCAATATGAGGAGAATAAGGAGTGACAAGGCCCTAATATTGGGGATTCCCAAGGCACCCCAAGGTAATACTCAAGGAAGACTCAAGCTTCTAAGCTTGGGGATGCCCTGGAAGGCATCCCCTCTTTCGTCTTCAACATTATCGGTATATCTTACTTGGACCTATATTTTTATTCGTCACATAATATGTGTTTTTCTTGAAGCATAATTTTATTTTGTTAGTATTTGTGTGATGTTATTTATAATCATGTTTTTAAATATAAAAAAGTACCAAGAATTGCCTTTAGGATTGCTTGAATTGCATGTTCGATGTGTGTTGTGTAAAAACAGAAACTTATGCTATAGTGTTTGAATTTTCGTATTTTGCCAGACTGTGGAAAGTTTCTGATTTTTTTACAAAAACATTTCATACAAATTTTATATTATGTCCTAAAGTTTGAGAATTTTATGAGTTACATAGGTGCACTTTTTGAATTAATTGCTATAGACTATCCTATTTAGACAGATTGTTGCCATAGTTTTGTTATCTACTTATCCTAGAGTTTTCATGGCTTATATTTGTAGATATAAATTGTGGAAATAATATTATACAGTAGTTAATGTTTGAAAATTATTATTCAATTTTTTTGGCAGCACATAAAGTGTTGATTTATTCTTATGTGCACCAACCCATCTCACGAGTTCTTGTCAAGTTTTGTGTTGATGAAGCTTTTAAGATTTAGGAAACCGTGATATAAGAGGAATTAACGAGACACAAAAGATCAAGCTTGGGGATGCCCAAACCAACTCAATATTACAAGAAGTCTCAAGCATCTAAGCTTGGGGATAACCGATATTTGTTGACGAAGAGAGGTGGGATGCCACCCAAGGCTCCCCAACTCAATATTACAAGAAGTCTCAAGCATCTAAGCTTGGGGATAACCGATATTTGTTGACGAAGAGAGGTGGGAGGCATCCCACCTCTCTTCGTCAACAAATATCGGTTATCCTATGTTGAGCCCAAGTTTTTATTCGTTCACATGATATGTGCTATTCTTGGAGTGTGTTTTTGTTTTGTTTGCTGTTTTAAATAAATCTAATATCTTAAATATTTATTTAGAGAGAGTCTTCACATAGCTACTTAATTGTTTAACTACTCATTGATCTTCACTTATATCTTTTGAGAGTAGTTTGATGTTTACTCTTGTGCTTCACTTATATCCTAAGAGTAAATTGTGAATGAATTGAATATCATAAATCTAAAATTATCCATGTGCTTTATAGTAGTTTCACATTTGGTTTAGAAAGTAAAATCTATTTAAGTATGACAAACATAGTATTGTTAATACAAGCAATTCCTTAATGATTATTATAAGGAAGAGAACTTCACATACAAATACATTATCTTGGACATCTTTTACGATTAATTATTTTCAACCTTGGTCAAATTCGTTGAATTTGGACAAGGAAGACAACGTAATGAGTTATGTTTGGGTATATTTGCATAGAAGTTATATTTTCATGGATCCTCCAACATGTGGTGCTTGTTTAGAACCCTTTGCTAGCCAAAACTTCGTACTAAGTAGAGATACTACTTATGCATCTAGAATCCCTCGGCCAACTTTATTTCATGAGAGTCCACCATACCTACCTACATATGTTATTTCACTGCCATTCCAAGTAAATTTGTATGTGCCATATCTAAAACCTTCAAATAAACATCTGTTTTGTGCGCCCGTTGATAACCCACAAGTATAGGGGATCGCAACAGTTTTCGAGGGTAGAGTATTCAACCCAAATTTATAGATTCGACACAAGGGGAGCCAAAGAACATTTGCAAGTGTTAGCAGTTGAGTTGTCGATTCAACCACACCTCGAGATTAAATATCTGCAGCAGAGTGATCAGTAGCACAGTAGTATGATAGTTTTGATAGCAGTAGTAGCAGTAACAGTAACGGTAAGAGCGATAGCAATAGTTCTGTAGCAAGTGTAACATAGCAGTAACAATAGTAACTTAGCAAGAACAATATGTGGAAAACTCGTAGGCACTGGATCGGTGAACTCGTTGGATAATATTCATCATGTAACAGTCATAACCTAGGGCGACACAGAACTAGCTCCAGTTCATAAATGTAATGTAGGCATGTATTCCGTAAATAGTTATACGTGCTTATGGAAAAGAACTTGCATGACATCTTTTGTCCTACCCTCCCGTGGCAGCGGGGTCCATAAGGAAACTAAGGGATATTAAGGCCTCCTTTTAATAAAGAACTAGAACAAAGCATTAACACATAGTGAATACATGAACTCCTCAAACTACGGTCATCACCGGAAAGTATCCTGACTATTGTCACTTCGGGGTTTACGGATCATAACACATAGCAGGTACATATGACTAGCAAGATCGGATCAAGAACATAGATATAATGGTGATAACATAAACGGTTCAGATCTGAAATCATGGCACTCGGGCCCTAGTGACAAGCATTAAGCATGGCAAAGTCATAGCAACATCAATCTCAGAACATAGTGGATACTAGGGATCAAGTCCTAATAAAACTAACTCGATTACATGATGAATCTCATCCAACTCATCACCGACCAGCAAGCCTACGAAGGAATTACTCACTCCCGGTGGGGAGCATCATGGAATTGGCGATGGAGAAGGGTTGATGATGACGAACACCGAAGATTCCCCTCTCCGGAGCCCCAAACGGGCTCCAGATCTGGACTCCCGATGAAAACTAGGAGGTGGCGGCGGCTCCGTATCGTAAAACGCGATGAAACTTTCTCTCCTATTTTTTCTCTGAAAATAGGAATGTATAGTGCTGGAATTAGGGTCAGCGGGGCCACGAGGTGGGCGCAACCCACCAGGGCGCGCCTGGAGGGGGTGGAGCGCCCTAGTGTATCGTGCCCAACCAGGGCACCCCCTCCGGTGGTTCTTCGCTCTAGTATTTTTTATTTGTTGTAAAATAATTCTCCAAAAAGTTTCGTCCAGTTTCGAGAACTTTTATTTCTGCACAAAAACAACACCATGGTAGTTCTGCTGAAAACAGCGTCAGTCCGGGTTAGTTTCGCTCAAATCATGCAAATTAGAGTCCAAAACAAGAGCAAAAGCATTAGGAAAAGTAGATACGATGGAGACGTATCAACTCCCCTAAGCTTAACCCATTGCTTGTCCTCAAGCAATTCAGTTGACAAACTGAAAGTGATAAAGAAAAACTTTTACAAACTCTTTTGTTCTTGTTTACATACATATGCTTAAGTAGCACCCAGGTTTTCAGCAAAGATCATGACTAACCATATCAACAATAACTCTTAGAAACTATATTAACTCATATCAATGACATAAGCAACTAGCGAGCAATAATAAAATATCTCAAGCGCCAACACTTTGTCAAAACAATCATGATATAATATGACAATAATGGTATCTCACTAGCCCTTTCTGAGACCGCAAAACATAAATGCAGAGCACCTCCAAAGTTCAAGCAGCGACTACACATTGTAATTCATGGTAGAAAAGATCTAGTCATGTTGCATCCAACATTAACTATACACAATGCATGAGGATGACAATAGTGCTCTTAGATCTGGCGCTTATTTGAGAAGGTGATGACTCAACATAAAAGTAAATAGATAGTCCCTTCGCAGAGGGAAACAGGGATTAGAGGTTCCAGAGCTCAAAGCTTAAATCAGAGATAAATATAATTTTGGGAGGTACACCCTTCCTGTCAACGTTACGACCAAGAGTTATCAATATCTTCCATGCTAAACACATTAGCGGCGGTTCCCAAGCGGTAAAAGTAAAGGTTTACTCCCCTCCACCAACAAACACACTCCAGGGCTAGCCGAATACATGGGTATCGTCCATACCAACAACATTCCTGGGGGAGTTTTGTTTAATTATTTGCAATTTTTGATTTCGGGACTGGGAATCCCTATTACCGCCCCTCTCGTGCAAGGACGAGTGAATAAACACTCATCATGAGAATAACCCGCTTAACATGGAAGATACTGACCGCCCCCTATCGCTCCATGAGGGGTCCAGGCACACAAAACAGATGTTCATTTGAAATTTTAAAGGGGGCACATGCGAATTTACTTGGAACGGCGGGGTAATACCGCATATAGGTAGATATAGTGGACTCATCTAGAATAACTTTGGTTTAAGGATTTTAACGCACAAGCAGTATTCCCGCTTAGTACAGGTGAAGGCTAACAAATAGGTTGAGGAGCAGCAAGCTAAAGAGCGAAAATGGTCATGAACATGCATTGTGAATAATCAACATTGAATACTAGCATGAGTAGGATATGGACACCATGAACATAAATATCGTGAAGGCTATGTTGGTTTTGATTCAACTACATGCGTGAACATGTGCCAAGTCAAGCCACTTGAAACATTCAGAGGAGGATACCATATCATCATACTACATCACAATCATTTTAATGCATGTTGACATCCAAGATAAATCATTATCCACTCCTAACTACTTAAGCATGGCATGAGCAACTATAATCTCTAATTGTCATTGCAAACATGTTTGATCATAGTATGCTAAATCATGGATACTAGGTTAAATATATTTACAAAAACAAAAACAAGTTGAGTTCATACCCGCTTCTCTCTGCCACAATCATTTCGTTAAATATCGTCATTATTACCTTTCACTTGCACGACCAAATGATATGAAAATAATAATAGTGCAAGAGTGCTGTGGACTAAGCTGGAATCTGCAAACATTTTATTCAAAAGGAGAAGACAAAGTAATATGGGCTCTTTGTTAGATCAATAGTAGTGCACATGAGAGCCACTCAACATTTTCATCGTGGTCTTTTCCTTGGTATGACTCAAATAAAAGGAAAATAATTTCAGAGAAACACACTGAAACATTTTTGGAGTTTTTAGTTTTTCTTGAAGAAAACAAATTAAAGAGGGAAAAACAAAAACGAGAAAAACTATTTACACGGGAGAGCTCCCAACAAGTAAAAGAAGAAACGAGAAATCTTTTTGGGTTTTCTTTTGATACTACAATTAATTTAAACTAGAAAGAAAAACCGAAAAGAAGCAGGAAATATTTTTGGATTTTCTCAAAGTTTTTAAACACGAAAGAAGAAAGCGAGAAAATGAATCTAGCATGGATAATACAATGAAAAAGTGTAGACACCGACAACAGGAATGAAATGTGTAAACATGAATATAATGTCGGTGGAAATATGTACTCCCCCAAGCTTAGGCTTTTGGCCTAGCTTGGTAATCACCATCCGTAGCCTAGATAATAGTCTGAGTGATAGCCCACAGAGGCTCTTGGTGCAGCCTCCTCAGCCCACCTGGCGGCTTCAACCTTCGCATTGTACGCGCGGGTCTCGCTCTCAAGAACATAGTATCTTCCCTTACTGTGATAATCAAAGAGAGCAGGAGCAGGCAAAGTAACAGGTACAATGGGATCTTTATTAAACCTCAAGTTGTAAGTATAATTAGTGACTGTGCCCTTAAGGAACCTATGACGTTTCATGGCCTCAAAGTCTAAGTACTGAGTAGGTAAAATGGGATCCTTAGGCCAAGGTGTTACATTTAAATTCTTAGCTACACGGGAGGCATAAATCCCTCCATAAAAATGACCACTGGCAGCGTTGTGTTGCAACCTCCGTGCAATGATTGCTCCAAGGTTATAACGTTTATCTCCTGTTATAGCAGTGTGTATAATGCTCAAATCAGGGGCACACTGTGTGCTACAATCTTGCTTGCCTACAATGCATTTGCCATTAAAGAGTGCAAAGTAGTGTATTGATGGAAAATGGATGCTTTTTAATCTACCTTGTGTCACTCCTCTATCTTCATCGTAGCAAAGATTAATCAGAAATGACTCATACTCTGATGTTGGTGGTTCATCTAGCGAACCCCAATATGGAATTTTGCACGCTTCACAGAACACATCTAAAGGCATGGTAAATGGATGATCATAAAGGTTAAATGAAACTCTAGACTCATGAGGAAAATATTTAAATTTCTTTGTGAATGTTTTCGTGAGTTCGAGAAGTTGAATGCACTCATCTGCGTTGAAGGGGGGAAGTTCTGCGTTGTGGATAAATTGTTCGAATTCCTCCTTGATACCCTCACCTTCCAGGAATTCGTTACATGGCCATAGGCATGATTTGGTAGCGGCATCTCGCATCGAACTTGCACTTGGCTCAACATAAGAACGTCGTATTGAGACACTACTCGATGATGACTCCGAGGACTTTCTCCTCGAAGAACTCCTTCCAAAGTAGTTCATTTTATTCGCGAACAAATTTCTGAAAATTTTAGGTCCCAAAATTTTGTCAACAAAACTTCGTAAGATTGATAGCAACTACTCCTAAGGATGCATAGAGGCCATATTAAGCATTCAAACTACTTAGAACTCTAAGAATTCAACATGCAAGCCCATCTACAGCAGCACCAAGAGTAGCTAATTATTATAAAAATAAACCACTAAGTCAAAAACTAATTGGAGCAATGGAGGAGTCACATACCAAGTAGCAATCCCCCGAAACAGTTTCAGAAACGGAGCTTCGAGCAAAGAGATCGAAATCCGTGGGTTTGAGAGCAAGAACACAAGAGTGAGAGCTATGGTGATTTTTTTTCTAGAGGTAGGAGATGACATGGTCTAAAGGGATAAGTGAGGGGACCCACATGGGGACCACAACCCATCAGGGCACGCCTGGGGCTGCTGACACGCCCTGGTGTCTTATGAACACCAGGTGCACCCCCCTCTGATGTTATTTGCACCAGAATTGAGAAATATTCGGAAAAAATCGTGTTAAATTTTCAGAACATTCTGAGAACTTTTATTTTTGGGTGATCTTTTATTGCACGGAGAAAACAGAAAACATGATAAACATGGCATTTTATTTTATATGACTAGGAAGAATAGAAAACAAAAGGTGGGAGCAGAAGGTTGTGTCTACTAGATTCATCAACTTCATACCTCTCAAAAATGATCCATTAATAAGGTTGATCAAGTCTTATTAACAACCACTTTCGATTAGCATGAAACCGAAGAACTTTCATAAAACACTAAGTTACCTAAATGGGGAAATGCATATCCCCAACAATAAGTATATCATATTTCTTTTTGGTAGTAGGTAGAGGTAGTTGAAAACTTCCAATAGTGAGTGTTGGAGAT
Organism: Elymus sibiricus; assembly: GCA_039707655.1. Taxonomy (NCBI): domain Eukaryota; kingdom Viridiplantae; phylum Streptophyta; class Magnoliopsida; order Poales; family Poaceae; genus Elymus; species Elymus sibiricus. Next base: position 124,746,275 of record CM077667.1, on the reverse strand, counting down.
TCTTCAATAACATTTATACCATTCACTTAGAATTGTTTCTTCGGAAAGTGCACCGTATGCTCATTACCATTGATATGAAAAGTGACTTTGCTTTTATTGCAATCAATAACAGCCCCTGCAGTATTCAAAAAGGGTCTACCAAGGATAATCGACATGTTGTCGTCCTCGGGCATCTCAAGAATAACAAAGCCTGTTAATATAGTAACATTTGCAACAACAACGGGCACATCCTCACAAATACCGATAGGTATGGCAGTTGATTTGTCAGCCATTTGCAATGATATTTCAGTAGGTGTGAGTTTATTCAAATCAAGTCTTTTATATAAATAGAAAGGCATAACACTAACACCAGCTCCCAAATCACACAAAGCAGTTTTGACATAATTTCTTTTAATGGAGCAAGGTATAGTTGGTATTCCAGGATCTCCAAGTTTTTTAGGTACTGCATCCTTAAAGGAATTATTAGCAAGCATGGTGGAGATTTCAGCTTCAGGTATTTTTCTTTTATTAGTGATGATGTATTTCATGTATTTTGCATAATGGGCCATCTTTAAGATATCAGTTAAACGGGTGCGCAAAAAGACTGGCCTAATCATTTGAGCAAAGCGTTCAAATTCTTCATCATCCTTTTTCTTAGATGGTTTAGGTGGAAAGCGCATGGGTTTCTGAACCCATGGCTCCCTTTCTTTACCATGTTTTCTAGCCACAAAGTCTCTCTTATCATATCGTTTATTTTTAGGTTGTGGGTTATCAAGATCAACAGCAGGTTCTATTTCAACATCATTATCTGGTTCTTTATCATTGTTCGGTTGAGTATCTTCATGAACATCATCATTATTATTTTCATTATCACTAGGTGAATGTTCATTACCAGATTGAGTTTCAGCATCGGAAATAGAGACATCATTTTCTTTAGGAGGTTTTTCTATCTCAGGTTCACTAGAGGTATGCAAAGTCCTATCATTTTCCTTTTTCTTTTTCTTTTTAGAAGGACTAGGTGCATCAGTGTTAATTCTCTAAGAGTCTTGTTCAATTCTTTGAGGATGACCTTCAGGATAAAGAGGTTCTTGGGTCATTCTACCTTCTCTAGTCACTACTCTACTAGCATGATCATTTATATTATTATTCATTTCATTAAGCAATTCTCTTTGAGATTTAGCAACTTTGTTCTAACTGGGTTTGAACCATAGAGGCATGTTTTCCTACACCTCTAACATCATTACTGATTCTAAATAACAAGTCACTCAAGCGAGCAATCATATCAGAATTATATTTCAATTGTTTCAGAACATTTGCATTGAAGTGATCTTGTTTCCTAATGTAGTTATCAAACTCATATAAGCATTGACTAGGATGTTTACTGTAAGGGATATCACTTTCATCAAACTTTAATAAATAATTTACCTCTACCACCTGTTTAGGTGGTCGTGTGTCAAGGCCATGTATTTCTTCAATAGGTGGTAAATTCTTAACATCCTAAGCTTTAATACCTTTTTCCTTCATACATTTCTTTGCCTCTTCCATATCTTTGGGACTGAGAAATAAGATACCCCTCTTCTTCGGAGTGGGTTTAGGTGGTGGTTTAGGGAGAGTCCAATCATCATAATTCTTCAATATATTATTCAATAGTTCCTCAGCTTGTTTAACAGTTCGTTCCCTGAAAACACAACCGGCACAACTATCTAGGAAGTCCCTAGAAGCATCAGTTAGTCCATTATAGAAGATATCAATTATTTCATTTTTCTTAAGAGGGTGATTAGGCAAAGCATTAAGCAATTGGAGAAGCCTCCCCCAAGCTTGTGGGAGACTCTCTTCTTCAATTTGCACGAAGTTAAATATTTCCTGTAAGGCAGCTTGTTTCTTATGAGCAGGAAAATATTTTTCAGAGAAGTAGCAAATCATATCCTGGGGACTACGCACACAACCAGGAGCAAGAGTATTGTACCATATCTTAGCATCACCGTTTAATGAGAACGGAAATAATTTGAGAATGTAGTAATAGCGAATCTTCTCATCATGAGCAAAAAGGGTGGCTATATCATTCAACTTAGTAAGATGTGCCACTACATTTTCAGTTTCCTAGCCATGAAAAGAATCAGATTCAACCAAAGTAATTAACTCTGGGTCAACAGAGAATTCATAATCCTTATCGGTAACAAAGATAGGTGAAGTAGCAAACTTAGGATCACATTTCATTCTAGCATTCAAAGTCTTTTCCTTATACTTGCATAATAATTCCTTAAGATCATCTCTATCCTTACAAGAAAGGATTTCTCTAGCTATCTCTTCATCCATAACATAACCTTCAGGTATCTTAGGCATTTCAAATCTAGAAGAGCTAGGTCTAATAGGTGTTTCATAGTTCTCAGTTTCAAGGACTTCATCAGTTTCAATAGTTTCATCAGTTTCAATAGTTTCATCAGTTTCAGTAATTTCATTCTCTTTAGCTCTAGCAATTTGTTCATCAAGAAATTCACCTAGTGGCACATTATCATCAGGCATGGTACTAGCATCATCATAAGCATCATTCATAGCATAAGTAGCATCATCAATAACTTGCGACATATCAGGATTAATAGCATGTGGTGGTGTTGCAAGCTTACTCATAACCGAAGGTGAATCAAGTACAGAGCTAGATGGCAATTCCTTACCTCCCCTCGTCTTAGAGGGAAAAATCGTGGTTCTTGATCCTTCAGATTCTTCATAGTGATCAATTGATATAAATCCCAAGTGACTCAACAAATATAGCTATGCTCCCTGGCAACGGCGCCAGAAGGTCTCCCGTACCGCTCATGGAGCGATGGGGCGGTCAGTATCTTCCATGCTAAGTGTGTTTAACTCACGATGAGTGTTTATTCACTTGTCGTTGCACGAGAGAGTCTGGTAAAAAGGGATGCCCATTCCTACATAATACAAAAATGAATAAACAAAAACTTCCTCTAGAAAGTTGATTGTCTCGAGGGCACCCGTGGATTTGGCCAGCCATGGAATGTGTTTGAATGTTGGAGGGGGAGTAAAATTTCAATTCCCTTTGGGAACCGTCATTAATGTGTTTAGCATTGAAGATATTGAAATCATTTGTCGTAACATTGACCGGAAAGGCACACCATGCAAAATATATTTATCTCTGTTTTAAGCAATGAGCTCTGACACCTCTGCAAATCCCCGCTTCCCTCTACGAAGGGTCATTCTATTTACTTTTATGCAATTTACTTTCATGCTATTTACTTTTCATGTTGAGTCAACTTCTTATTCTCAATCTCTAGTTGGCAAGCATCATCTGGTGGGGAAAGATCCAAACACATATATCCAGTCAAATATATTTGATCATGAGTTATTATTGTTGACAATTATCTTGATAATAAGTAAGTTAGGAGGCGAAACATTAAGCCCCTATCTTTCTCTGTGTTCGATGGATGTTGTTTGTCCTACAAATATGCTTCGAGTACTAGCAATCATAGAGGACTATATGATTATTGAGTATGTGGAGCCCTTACTTAGACTTTGCAGAAATATAATTGTTTCATGACTAAGAACATAAGCTGTTAAGTTTCAAGAGAATGCATTGATTGAACCATAGTGTGTGAATTGATTGCTACTTTATCATGATGAGTTTTATGAGAAAGAGTTGTTGTTTATGATGCTAGAAAAGGTGATTGAAATTGATCAAACTTACGCATTACGCTAGCGTTCACACTTCATATATTATTTCTTTTATCATTTACCTACTCAAGGACGAGCAAGAATTAAGCTTGGGGATGCTGATACGTCTCCAACGTAACGATAATTTATGAAGTATTCATGCCGTATTTACCCATGTTTACAATATTTTTATATGGTTTTGATGCACTTTATATGATTTAATTGGAACTAACCCAGACTGACGTTGTTTTAGCAGAATTACCGTGGTGTTGTTTTTGTGCAGAAAATGAAAGTTCTCGGAATTGAACGAAACATTTTGACGTTTTTTCTGGAAGGAAAGGGACCCAGAAAGCTTCGAGTGACTACCAGGGGACCCACGGGGAGGTGACAAGGCAACAGGGCACGCCTAGAGGGGGTGGCCGCGCCCTAATGCGTTGTGGGCCCCGTATGGCATATCTCCGCATGATTCCAACGCTGAAAAATCCTATAAATCCCCAAACCCCCAGAAGTAAACCTAGAACTTCCGCTCCGCAGCCGCAAGCCTCTGTACCGAAGAAAACTCATCCAGAGCCCTTTTCTGGTGTCCGCTAGAGGGGAAAATCGTCACCGGAGATCATCTTCATCATCCCCGCGGTCCCCATTACGAGGAGGGAGTAGTTCAACCCCAGGGCTGAGAGTATGTACCAGTAGCTATGTGTTTGATCTCTCTCTCTCTCTCTCTTGTGTTCTTGAGATGGAACGATCTTGATATATCACATGCTTTGTTAATATAGTTTGATCATATGGTGTTCTTTCCTTGATATCTTGATGTGATGAATTGAGTCTTTCCCTTTGAGATCTCGATATGTTGGATTGAATACTTTGGATTTGAGAACACTTGATATATGTGTTGCATGCGGATACCGTGGTGACAATGGGGTGTTCTATTGAGTCACTTGATATATGTTTTGGTTATTGATGACCCACAAGTATAGGGGGTCAATCGTAGTCCTTTCGATAAGTAAGAGTGTCAAACCCAACGAGGAGTTATGTCTACTACGCAACTTTATTCTTGTAGACTTTGTTGGACCTCCAAGCACAGAGTTTTGTAAGACAGTAGCAATTTTCCCTCAAGTGGATGACCTAAGGTTTATCAATCTGTGGGAGGTAGGATGAAGATGGTCTCTCTCGAACAACCCTGCAATCAAATACAAGAAATCTCTTGTGTCCCCAACACACCCAATACAATGATAAATTGTATAGGTGCACTAGTTCGGCGAAGAGATGGTGATACAAGTGCAATATGGATGGTAGATATAGGTTTTTGTAATCTAAAAATATAAAACAGCAAGGTAACAAGTGGAAAACAGCGAGCAAAACATTGTATTAATGCTTGGAAAGAAGGCCTAGGGTTCATACTTTCACTAGTGCAATCTCCCAACAATGCTAACATAGTTGAATCATATGATCATCCCTCAACGTGCAACAAAGAATCACTCCAAAGTTCCTATCTAGCGGAGAACAATAAGATGAAATTGGTGTAGGTAGTAGAACCACCTCAAAGTTATTCTTTCCGATCAATCTGTTGAGCTATTCCTATAAGTGTCACAAACAACCCTAGAGTTCGTACTAAAATAACACCAATGATACATATCAATCAACCCTAATGTCACCTAGATACTCCAATGTCACCTCAAGTATCCGTGGGTAAATTATGCGACATGCATCAAACAATTTCAGATCTATCATATTCAATCCAACACAAATAACTTCCAGGAGCACCCCAAGATTCTATCGGAGAACGTAGGACAAGAACGTGTATCAACCCCTATGCATAGATTACCCCAATGTCACCTCGGGAATCCGCATGTTGAGTACCAAAACATACATCCAGTGAATCAATAGAACACCCCATTGTCCCCACGGGTATCCACATGCAAGACATATATCAAGTGATCTGCAATCCAATATTCAATCCGACATAACAAAATCTCAAAGGTAAAGATTCAATTCATCACAACAAGGTAGCAAGGGAATAACATCATATGATCCGACTATATTAACAAAGCACGTGATACATCAAGATCGTGACATCTCAAGAACACGAGAGAGAGATAGAGAGAGATTGAACACATAGCTATTGGTACATACCCTCAGCCCCGAGGGTGAACTACTCCCTCCTCATCATGGCCTCCGTCGGGATGATGAAGATGGCCATCGGTGATGGTTTTCCCTCTCCGGCAGGGTACTGGAAAGGCTCTAGATTGGTATTTCTTCGATACAGAGAGTTGCGGCTGTGGAGCGGAGAGTCTCTCTTTATTTCTGGGGTTTCTGGGATTTATAGGATTTTTTAGCGTTGGAATCACACGTAACGGGGCCACATGGGCCCCAGCACACATCAGGGCATGGCCTGGGGGGCGCCCTGATGGCTTGTGGCCCACATGTGGCTCCCGTCTGGTGGTTCTTCGCTCCAATATTGCTTATTTACTCCCGAAAAAATCATCAAAAAGTTTTAGGCGATTCCGAGAACTTTCATTTTCTGCACAAAAACAACATCACGGTAATTCTGCCGAAAACAGCATCAGTCCACGTTAGTTCTAAATAAACCATATAAAGTGCATCAAAACCATATAAAAGTATTGTACACATAGGCAAATATGGCATGAATACTTCATAAATTATCAATACGTTGGAGACGTATATCAGCATCTCCAAGCTTAATTCCTACTCGTCCTCAAGTAGGTAAATGATAAAAGAAATAATTTATGAAGTGTGAATGCTAGCATAATGTATAATATTAATCAAGGATAATTTCAGCCACTTTTCTAGCATCATAACCAGCAAGTAAAGCTTCTCATGATCAAGTAGCAACTTATTCACATGTTAAAGTATAGACCATAAAATTTCTTGAAAACTAGCAAACTATGTTTTCAGTCATCAAACGATTACAATTCATCTTATTTTTAGGAAGGGTCTATGTAAGAGATTTGGTTTAGCAAATTCCACATACTCAACTATCATTTAATCTTCCATGATTGTTGACACTCAAAGCATATTTTTAGAACAAACAGTTTCAGTCAAACACATAGGAAGATAGGGGCTTAATGTTTCGCCTCCCAACTTATTTATCTCGGGGATAATGTCAACAAATCTTGAATCATGATCACCTATATTTAACTGGATATATGTGTCTGGATCTTTCCCCACTACATGATGCTCGCCAACTAAAGAATTAATAGATTGGAATAAGAAGTTGACCCAACATGAAAACTAAAAGATAGGCCCTTTGCAGAGCAAAGCAGGGATTTGCAGAGGTGCCAGAGCTCATTGCTTAAAACATAGATGTATATATTTTGGGTGGTGTGCCTTTCCTGTCAACGTCACAATAGAGTTTTCAATATCTTCCATGCTAATCACAATATTGGCGGTTCCCAAACAGAATTTAAATTTTTACTCCCCCTCAACCATTCAAACACATTCCATGGCTAGCCGAATCAACGTGTACCATCCAAACAATCAACTTTCTAGGGGGAGTTCTTGGTTATTTATTTTTGTATTATGCATGACTGGGCATCCTTTTTATCAGTCTCTCTCGTGCAATGACAAGTGAATAAACACTTATCTTGAGAATAAACTGCTTAGCATGGAAGATAATGACCGCCCCATCGCTCCATGAGCGGTACGAGCACACAAAACAGATGTTTATTTGAATGTTTAGAGGTGGCACATGTAAATTTACTTGGAATGGCAGTGAAATACCATATATAGGTAGGTATGGTGGACTCTCATGGAAGAAACTTGGCTCAAGGATTTGGATGCACAAGTAGTATTTCTACTTAGTACGAAGTTTTGGCTAGCAAAAGGTTCTAAACAAGCATCACATGTTAGAGGATCCATGACAATATAACTGCTACGTGAATATAAACAAACATAACCATTACGTTGTCTTCCCTGTCCAATGTCAACTACTTGATCAAGTTTGAAAATAATTAATGGGGGTTCACAATCATAGAAGATGTCCAAGATAGTGTATTTATATGTGAAACCTCTCTTCCTTCAATATTCTTTCATGAATTGTTTAAATGACCAATGCTATGTTTGCTAACTTCCAATAAATTTTACCGCTTATACTCCTAGTATGTGAAGTAACTATTCCACATGGGATAAGAATATGAAGCATATATAATTTCACATTTATGACATTCAATTCATTCAACATTTACTCTCAGGATATAATTGAAGCACAAGAGTAAATTTCGAACTACTCTCAAAAGATATAAGTGAAGATCAATGAGTAGTCAAACAATAAAGTAGCTATGTGAGTACTCTCTCTCTCTCAATAAAGATTTTCAGATCTGAGTATTTTATTCAAGCAGCAAACAAAACAAAAATACACTCCAAGAATAGCACGCATCATGTGAACGAATAAAAATTTAGGCTCAACATAGGCTAACCGATAGTTGACGAAGAGAGTTGGGATGCGTAGCATCCCCAAGCTTAGATGCTTGATACTTCTTGGAATATTTACTTGGGATGCCTTGGGCATCACCAAGCTTGATATTTTGTATCTCGTTCAATCCTCTCATGTCTCAAAAACTTCATCCACACAAAATTTGAAAAGAACTGGTGAGATGGGTTAGTGCATATAAAAATAAATCGACACTTTATGTACTGCCAAGACAAGTTGCATAATAATTTTCAAAAATTATCTACTGTATACTATCACTTCCACAATTTATATCTACCAATATAAGTCATGAAAACTATAGGAGAAGTGGATAACAAAACTATGACAGCAATCTGTCTAAACAGGACAGTCTGTAGCAATTAATTTACAAAGTGCAATTTTGTATCTCTAAAAATTATGAAAAATTATTACATGATAAATAATTTATATTACAATACTGTGTAAAAAAATTATAAATTTTCCACATTCCAGTAAAATATGAAAATTCAAACACTACAGCAAAAGTTTCTGTTTTTACACAGCACACATCAAACATGCAATTTAAGCATCCTAAAAGGCAATTCTTGGAAATTTTTATTGAAAAACAAGATTATAGATAACATATAACAGATAACAACAAAATAAAATGATGCTCCAAGCAAAACACATATTATGTGACAAATAAAAATATAGCTCTAAGTAAGATATACCGATAGTTTTGAAGACGAAAGAGGGGATGCCTTCCGGGGCATCCCCAAGCTTAGGCGCTTGAGTCCTCCTTGGATATTACCTTGGCGGTGACTTGGGCATCCCCAATCTTAGGTTCTTGTCACTCCTTATTCTCCTCATATCGGTGTCTCACCCAAAACTTGAAAACTTCAATCACACAAAACTTAACGGAACTTCGTGAGATGGGTTAGTATAATAAATAAAGAGCATTCACTGAGGTACTGTCAAGACAAGATTCATAATTGTTATCACATAATAACTACAGTATTATACCATTCACATAATTTATATCACTGAATATAAGCTATGGGAACACTAAAACAAGCAAACTATGCATGCAAAACAGAATCTGCCAAAAACAGAACAGTATGTGAAGCTCTGTAGTATACCCATACTTACCTGTCTCTAAAAATTCTGAAACAATTAGGACAACACATATAATTTTTATATAAATACTTTGTAAAATTTCAGAATTGTTTGACACTCCAGTAAAATCAGATAAATTCTGCACTGGACATAAAAGTTTCTGTTTTTGCACAGAATCAAACTAACAAGTATCCACACTATCCCAAAGGCTTTACTTGGCACTTTATTGAAATAAAAGACACAAAACATGATTACTATAGTATATTAATCATGTTAACACACAAAAACAGGAAGTAAAAGTTTTTGGTTGTCTCCCAACAAGCGCTTTTCTTTAAAGCCTTTTAGCTAGGCATGATGATTTCAATGATGCTCACATAAAAAGTAGTAATTGAAACATGCAAGAGAGCATAATGAATCTCATGACAAGCACATTTAAGTCCAACACACTTTCTATTCATAGGGATTTTGTGAGCAAACAATTTATGGGAGCAAGAATCAACTAGCATAGGAAGGCAAAACAAGCATAACTTCAAAACTTTGAACATGTAGAGAGGAAACTTGATATTATTGCAATTCCTACAAGCATATGTTCCTCCCTCATAATAATTTTCAGTAGCGTCATGAAGGAATTCCACAATATAATTACATAAAGCATCCTTTTCATGATCTACAAGCATAGAAAAATTATTACTCTCCACATAAGCAATTTTCTTCTCATTCATTGTAGTGGGAGCAAACTCAACAAAATAACTATCATGAGATACATGATTGACATAACCAAATTGAAAATTAAAATCATGATGACAAGTTTCATAGTTATAATTATTTTTTATAGTATACATGTCATCATCATAATCATCATAGATATGAGGCATGCAATCATCATAATAAATTTTCTCATCAAAACTTGGGGGACTAAAAATATCATCTTCATCAAACATAGCATCCCCAAGCTTGTGGCTTTGCATATCATTAGCATCATGGATATTCAGAGAATTCATACTAGCAACATTGCAATCATGCTCATCTTTCAAGGAATTCTCATTAAGTATTTTTATAAACTCTTCCTCTACCAATTGAGCACAATTTTTTGAGCCATCATTTTCATGAAAGACATTAAAAAGACGAAACAATTAAGGCAACCTAAAGTCCATTTTTTACGTAGTTTTCTTTTATAAAACCAAACTAGTGAAAAACAAGACACTAAAAGATTTAATTGCAAGATCTAAAGATATACCTTCAAGCACTCACCTCCGCGGCAATGGCGCCAGAAAATAGCGTGATGTCTACTACGCAACTTTATTCTTGTAGACTTTGTTGGGCCTCCAAGCGCAGAGTTTTGTAGGATAGTAGCAATTTTCCCTCAAGTGGATGACCTAAGGTTTATCAATCCATGGGAGGTGTAGGATGAAGATGGTCTCTCTCGAACAACCCTGCAACCAAATACAAGAAATCTTTTGTGCCCCAACACATCCAATACAATGGTAAATTGGATAGGTACACTAGTTCGGCGAAGAGATGGTGATACAAGTGCAATATGGATGGTAGATATAGGTTTTTGTAATCTGAAAATATAAAAAAAGCAAGGTAAAACAGCGAGCAAAATGCTGTATTAATGCTTGGAAAGAAGGCCTAGGGTTCATACTTTCACTAGTACAATCTCCCAACAATGCTAACACAGTTGAATCATATGATCATCCCTCAACGTGCAACAAAGAATCACTCCAAAGTTCCTATCTAGCTGAGAACAATAAGATGAAATTGGTGTAGGTAGTAGAACCACCTCAAAGTTATTCTTTTCGATCAATCTTTTGAGCTATTCCTATAAGTGTCACAAACAGCCCTAGAGTTCGTACTAAAATTAAACCAATGATACATATCAATCAACCCTAATATCACCTAGATACTCCAATATCACCTCAAGTATCCGTGGGTAAGTTATGCGACATGCATCAAACAATTTCAGATCTATCATATTCAATCCAACACAAAGAACTTCAAGGAGCACCCCAAGATTTATATCAAAGAACGTAGGACAAGAACGTGTATCAACCCCTATGCATAGATTACTCCAATGTCACCTCGGGAATCCGCAAGTTGAGTACCAAAACATACATCAAATGAATCAATAGAACACCCCATTGTCACCACGGGTATCCACATGCAAGACATATATCAAGTGATCTCCAATCCAATATTCAATCTGACATAACAAAATCTCAAAGGTAAAGATTCAATTCATCACAACAAGGTAGCAAGGGAATAACATCATATGATCCGACTATATTAACAAAGCCCGTGATACATCAAGATCAAGACATCTCAAGAACACGAGAGAGAGAGAGAGAGAGAGAGAGAGAGAGAGAGAGAGAGATTGAACACATAGCTACTGGTACATACCCTCAGTCCCGAGGGTGAACTACTCCCTCCTCGTCATGGCCTGCGCCGGGATGATGAAGATGGCCACCGGTGATGGTTTTCCCTCTCCAGCAGGGTACTGAAAAGGCTCCAGATTGGTATTTGTTCGATACAGAGAGTTGCGGCGGCGTAGCGGAGAGTATCTCTTTATATCTGGGGTTTCTGGGATTTATAGGATTCTTCAGCGTTGGAATCACGCGCAACGGAGCCACATGGGCCCCAGCACACATCAAGGCGCGGCCTTGGGGCGCCCTGATAGCTTGTGGCCAACATGTGGCTCCCCTCTGGTTGTTCTTTGCTCCAATATTTCTTATTTCCTCCAGAAAAAATCATCAAAAAGTTTCGGGCGATTCCGAGAACTTTCATTTTCTGCACAAAAATAACACCACGGTAATTCTGCTAAAAACACCGTCAGTCCGGGTTAGTTCTAAATAAATCATATAAAGTGCATCAGAACCATATAAAAGTATTGTAAACATAGGCAAATATGGCATGAATACTTCATAAATTATCGATACATTGGAGACGTATCAAGGAGCAGAAGGAAATGACGAACAGTTTTCAGCAAGGTATTCTCTGCAAGTGATGTGAGTAACAATGATAGATAGTTTTGTAGCAAGATAATTCGTAAAAATTTACAAGTAGCAAAAGTAACAAGTGTGCAGCAAGATATCCCAATCCTTTTTATAGAAAAGGACAGGCCTGAGAGTACTCTTATATAAGGCAAATGCTCTCGAGGACACATGGGAATTTCCATCTAATCATGTTCATCATGTTGAGTTGATTCGCGTTCGTTACTTTGATAATTTGATATGTGGGTGGACCGGTTCTAAGGTATTTTTCTTACTTTAACAAACAACCCACTTATGATTACCCCCTCTCACAAGCATCCACAACTACAAAAAAAGAATTAAGATAAATCTAACCATAGCATGCAACGTGTGGATCCAAATCAGCCCCTTATGAAATACTCCCTCCGTTCCTAACTATTTGTCTTTTTAGAGATTTCACTATGAACTACATACGGATGTATATAGACATAATTTAGAGTGTAGATTCATTCATTTTGCTTCGTATATAGTCTATAGTTGAATCTCTAGAAGGACAAATATTTAGGAACGGAGGGAGTAACACATAAACTAGGGTTTAAGCTTCTGTCACTCTAGCAAACCATCATCTACATATTACTCCACAATGCCTTCCTTTAGGCCCAAATATGGTGAAGTGTCATGTAGTCGACGTTCACACGACAACACTAAAGGAAGCAACAACATACATATCATCAAAATATCAAACGAATACCAACTTCACATGATTACTTATAACAAGACTTCTCCCATGTCCTCGGAAACAAAAGTAACTACTCACAAATCATCACCATGTTCAATATCAGAGGTATAATAAATATGATTAAGGATCTGAACATATTATCTTCCACCAAGTAAACCAACGAGCAGCAACTACAAGATGTAATCAACAGTACTAGTAGCCCCTACGTACCAATCTGAAGTTTTGAGACAAAGATTGAATACAAGAGATGGACTAGGGTTTTGAGATGAGATGGTGCTGGTGAAGATGTTGGTGAAGATTGGTCCTCCCACGAAGGAGGAAGCGTTGGTGATGTCGATGGCTTTAATTTCCCCATTCCGAAGGGAAGTTTCCCCGACATAATCTCTCTACCGGAGATCAAAAGGGACTCTGCCCAAGTTTCCGCCTCGAGACGGCGACGCTTCGTCCCGAAAGTATCATCTTAATTTTTTCTAGGTCAAAACCCATCATATAGGAGAAGAGGGGGCCGGAGGCCACCTGTGAGGCCCCCAAGTCATCAGGATGCGCTCAGGGGGGTGGGCGTGCCTTTCTGGCTTGGCACCAATAGGTGGCCGCCATCTGCTATATTCTTGCTCCATAAATTTAGATATATTCCATAGAAATTCCTCGTGAAGTTTCAGGTCATTTGGAGTCTCGTGAATTTTCAGCCTTTTTCTTGGTTTTCTGGTCCAGAATTCCAGTTTCCGGCAATTTCCCTTTTGTGATGTACCTTGTAAATTCGGAGAGAAAAGGCATAAGAATTGTATCATAAATTGGAATAATGGCCAAGGATAATATAAATATCAATAAGAAATCCAGATGCAAAATGGATGTATCAGTTATCAAATTGCGGATTCCCGCAGTGACATTGGGGTAATATAAGCATATGGGTTGATACACGTTCTTGTCCTACTTTCTCCGATAGAAATCTTGGGATACTCTTTGAAGTTTTTTGTGTTGGATTAAATATGATGAATATGAAATTGTTTGATTCATGTCGAATAATTAACCCACAGATACTTATGGTGACATTGGAGTATCTAGGTCTGTTGGGGAACGTTGCATGGGAAACAAAAAATTTCCTACGCACACGCAAGATCTATCCATGGTGATGAGCATCTACGAGAGGGAGACTGGATCTACATACCCTTGTAGATCGCTAAGCGCGAAGCGTTACAAAACGCGGTTGATGTAGTCGAACGTCTTCACGATCCAAATCGCAAGTCGTCCCGCGATCCAATCACGATCCGTCCCGATCTAGCGCCGAACGGACGGCACCTCCGCGTTCAGCACACGTACAACTCGATTACTATATCCGCATTCTTGATCTAGCAAGAGGGAGCGGAGAGGTAGATGAGTTCCCCGGCAGCACGACGGTGTGGTGACGGTGGTGGTGGTGCTGTCCCGGCAGGGCTTCGCCAAGCACAACCGAGATGATCTAGTGGAGAACAGATCTAGAGGGAGAGAGAGGCAGCCGTGGCTTTTCTGGTTAGGGGCTGCCCTCAAAAACCCTCTAGTATATATAGGAGGGAGGGAGGGGGAGGCAGCCCTAGGATTTCCCCTAGGGGTTCGGCCGAACCACCAAGGAGGAGGAGTCCACCTCCCACAAGGGAGGTGGAATCCTAGTAGGACTCCTCCCCACTTGGCCCCTTCCCCACCCCTTGCGCAAGGGCCTCCTAGGGGCTGGACGGCCAGCCCACCAGGGGCTGGTGCGCCACCTCCTAGGCCCATGTGACCCTTGGGGTGGGTGGGCCCACTTGGTGGACCCTCCCGGAACCCATTCGTTACTCCCGATACACTACCGGAAATGCCCGAAACTTTTCCGGAGACCAAAACGGGACTTCCTATATATCAATCTTTACCTCCAGACCATTCCGAAGCTCCTCGTGACGTCCGTGATCTCATCCGGGACTCCGAACAACCTTCGGTCACCACCATACATAACTCAATACTACCAAAACTTCACCGAACGTTAAGTGTGCAGACCATGCGGGTTCGAGAACTATGTAGACATGACCAAGACACCTCTACGGTCAATAACCAATAGCGGGACCTGGATGCCCATATTGGTTCCTACATATTCTACGAAGATCTTTATCGGTTGAACCTCTATGTCAAGGATTCAGTTAATCCCGTATGATGTTCCCTTTGTTCTTCGGTATGTTACTTGCCCGAGATTCGATCGTCGGTATCTCTATAACTAGTTCAATCTCATTACCGGCAAGTCTCTTTACTCGTTCCGTAATACAAGATCTCGTGGCTAACTCTTTAGTCACTTTGCTTGCAAGGCTTGTTGTGATGTTGTATTACCGAGTGGGCCCTGAGATACCTCTCCGTCACACGGAGTAACAAATCCCAGTCTCGATCCATGCCAACTCAACAGACACCCTCGGAGATACCTGTAGAGCATCTTTATAGTCACCCAGTTACGTTGCAACGTTTGATACACACAAGGTATTCCTCCGGTGTTAGTGAGTTGCATGATCTCATGGTCATAGGAACAGATACTTGACATGCAGAAAACTATAGCAATAAACTGACACGATCATATGCTACGTTCATAGTTTGGGTCTTGTCCATCACATCATTCTCCTAATGATGTGATCCCGTTATCAAATGACATCGCATGTCTATGGTTAGGGAACCTTGACCATCTTTGATCAAAGAGCTAGGCTACTAGAGGCATACTAGGGACACAGTGTTGTCTATGTATCCACACATGTATTTGTGTTGCCAATCAATACAATTATAGTATGGATAATAAACGATTATCATGAACAAGGAAATATAATAATAATCACTTTATTATTGCCTCTAGGGCATATTTCAAACAGTCTCCCACTTGCACTGGAGTCAATAATATAGCTCACATCACTATGTGATTTACATTGTAATGAATCTAACACCCATATAGTTCTGGTGTTGACCATGTTTAGACCTTGGAAGAGGTTTAGTCAACGGGTCTGCGACATTCAGATCCGTGTGTACTTTGCAAATATTTATGTCCTCCTCCTTGATGTAATCGCGGATGGAATTGAAGCGTCGCTTTATGTGTCTAGTCCTCTTATGAAACCTTGGTTCCTTGGCCAGAGCAATGGCACCAGTGTTGTCATAGAACAGAGTCATTGGGTTCAGTGCACTGGGCACTACTCCAAGATATGTCATGAACTCCTTCATCCAGACACCTTCCTTCGCCGCCTCCGAGGCAGCGATGTACTCCGCTTCGCATGTAGAATCAGCTACCACGCTCTGCTTGGAACTGCACCAGCTTACCGCTCCCCCATTGAGAATAAATACGTATCCATTGAGAATAAATACGTATCTGCTTGGAATCAGCTACCACGCTCTGCTTGGAACTGCACCAGCTTACCGCGTCCCCATTGAGAATAAATACCTTCCTTCGCCGCCTCCGAGGCAGCGATGTACTCCGCTTCGCATGTAGAATCAGCTACCACGCTCTGCTTGGAACTGCACCAGCTTACCGCTCCCCCATTGAGAATAAATACGTATCCGGTTTGAGACTTAGAGTCATCCGGATCAGTGTCAAAGCTTGCATCGACGTAACCCTTTACGACGAGCTCTTGATCACCTCCATAAACGAGAAACATGTCCTTAGTCCTTTTCAAGTACTTCAGGATATTCTTGACCGCCGTCCAGTGTTCCATTCCGGGATCACTTTGAAACCTTCCGGCCATACTTATGGCAAGGCTGACATCGGGTCTTGTGCACAACATTGCATACATGATAGAGCCTATGGCTGAAGCATAGGGGATGACACTCATCTTTTCTCTATCTTCTGCAGTCACTAGGCATTGAGTCTTACTCAACTTCACACCTTGCAATACAGGCAAGAACCCCTTCTTGGACTGATCCATTTTGAACTTCTTCAAAACTTTGTCAAGGTATGTGCTCTGTGAATGTCCTATTAAGCATCTCAATCTATCTCTATAGATCTTGATGCCTAATATGAAAGCAGCTTCTCCTAGGTCCTTCATTGAAAAACTCTTGTTCAAATATTCCTTCATGCTTTCCAACATTTCTATATTGTTTCCAATCGGCAATATGTCATCCACATATAATATTAGAAACGCTATAGAGCTCCCACTCACTTTCTTGTAAATACAAGCTTCTCCGTAAACTTGTATAAACCCAAACGCTTTGATCACCTCATCAAAGCGAAGATTCCAACTCCGAGATGCTTGCACCAGTCCATAAATGGATCGCTGGGGTTTGCAAACTTTGTCAGCATTCTCTGGATCGACAAAACCTTCCGGTTGCATCATATACAACTCTTCCTTAAGGAAATCGTTAAGGAATGTTGTTTTGACATCCATCTGCCAAATTTCATAATCAAAAAATGCAGCTATTGCTAACATGATTCTGACGGACTTAAGCATCGCGACGGGTGAGAAGGTCTCATCGTAGTCAACTCCTTGAACTTGTGAAAAACTCTTTGCCACAAGTCGAGCTTATAGACGGTGACATTACCGTCCGCGTCTGTCTTCTTCTTAAAGATCCATTTATTCTGAATGGCTTTTCGCCCTTCAGGTAATACTTCCAAAGTCCATACTTTGTTTTCATACATAGATCCCATCTCGGATTTCATGGCCTCTAACCATTTCTCGGAATCCGGGCCCATCATCGCTTCTCCATAGCTCGTAGGTTCATCGTTGTCCAACAACATGACCTCTAAGACAGGGTTACCATACCACTCAGGAGCAGTACGTGCCCTTGTCGACCTACGAGGTTCGATAGCAACTTGATCCGAAGCCTCATAATCACCATCATGAGCTTCCTTTTCAACTGATGCAGGCTCTACAGAAACATCTTTCTGCGCTGCGCTACTCTCTGGTTGAAGTAAAGGTTCAACAACCTCATCAAGTTCTATTTTCCTCCCACTCAATTCTTTCGAGAGAAACTCTTTCTCGAGAAATGACCCGTTCTTTGCGACAAACACTTTACCTTCGGATCTGAGATAGAAGGTATACCCAACCGTCTCTTTTGGGTATCCTATGAAGATGCATTTCTCCGCTTTGGGTTCCAGCTTTTCAGGTTGAAGCTTTTTGACATAAGCATCACATACCCAAACTTTAAGAAACGACAACTTGGTTTCTTACCAAACCACAGTTCATATGGCGTCGTCTCAACGGATTTCGATGGTGCCCTATTTAAAGTGAATGCAGCTGTCTCTAACACATAACCCCAAAACGATAATGGCAAATTGTCAAGAGACATCATAGACCGCACCATATCCAATAAGATTCGATTACGACGTTCGGACACACCATTACGCTGTGGTGTTCCAGACGGTGTCAATTGTGAAATAATTCCACATTGTCTTAAGTGACTGCCAAACTCATAACTCAGATATTCTCCTCCTCGATCAGATCGCAGGAATTTAATCTTCTTGTTACGATGATTCTCAACTTCACTCTAAAGTTGCTTGAACTTTTCAAACGTTTCAGACTTGTGTTTCATTAAGTAAATATACCCATATCTACTTAAGTCATTAGTGAAGGTGAGAAAATAACGATATCCACCGCGCGCCTCAATGCTCATCGGACCGCACACATCAGTATGTATGATTTCCAACAAGTCACTTGCCCGTTCCATTGTTCCAGAGAATGGGGTCTTAGTCATCTTGCCCATGAGGCATGGTTCACATGTGTCAAGTGATTCAAAATCAAGTGACTCCAAAAGTCCATCAGCATGGAGCTTCTTCATGCGTTTTACACCAATATGACCTAAGCGGCAGTGCCACAAGAAAGTGGTGCTATCATTATCAACTCTACATCTTTTGGCATCAATGTTATGAACATGTGTATCATCACTATCGAGATTAAATAAGAATAAACCCCTCACAATGGGTGCATGACCATAAAAGATATTACTCATATAAATAGAACAACCATTATTCTCTGATTTAAATGAGTAACCGTCTCGCAATAAACAAGATCCAGATATAATGTTCATGCTTAACGCAGGCACTAAATAACAATTATTCAGGTTCATCACTAATCCCGATGGTAATCGAAGAGCGAGCGTGCCGACGGCGATCACATCAACCTTGGAACCATTTCCCACACGCATTGTCACTTCGTCCTTTGGCAGCCTCCGTCTATTCCGTAGTTCCTGTTTTGAGTTGCAAATGTGAGCAACCGAACCGGTATCAAATACCCAGGCACTACAATGAGAGTTGGTAAGGTACACATCAATAACATGTATATCATATATATACCTTGTTTGCTGTTGGCCGCCTTCTTGTCGGCCAGATACTTGGGGCAGTTCCGCTTCCAGTGACCAGTTCCCTTGCAATGAAAGCACTCAGTTTCTGGCTTGGGTCCAGCCTTGGGTTTCTTCATGGGAGGGGCAACTATTTTGCCACTCTTCTTGGAGTTACCCTTCTTGCCCTTGCCATTCTTCTTGAAACTAGTGGTTTTATTGACCATCAACACTTGATGCTCCTTCTGAATCTCAGACTCAGCGACTTTCAACATCGCAAACAGCTCGGCGACTGACTTATTCATCCCTTGCATGTTATAGTTCAACACGAAGCTTTTGTAGCTAGGTGGCAATGATTGAAGAACTCTGTCAGTGATCGCCTCTGGCAGGAGAACAATTTCCAACTCCGCCAGACGGTTGGAATACCCAGACATTCTGAGTACATGTTCACTGACAGACCCGTTCTCCTCCATCTTGCAAGCATAGAACTTATCGGAGGTCTCATACCTCTCGATCCGGGCATTCTTCTCAAAGATAAACTTCAACTCCTGGAACATCTCATATACTCCATGACGTTCAAAACCTCTTTGAAGTCCCGGTTCTAAGCCATACAACATTGCACATTGAACTATTGAGTAATCATCAGAACGTGCCTGCCAGGCGTTCGCAACGTATGCAGACTCTACTGGAGCGGGTGGTTCACCGAGCGGTGCATCAAGGACATAAGCCTTTTGGGAAGCCGTGAGGATAATCCTCAGATTACGAGCCCAGTCTACAAAGTTACTTCCATCATCTTTCAACTTAGCTTTCTCTTGGAACGCATTGAAATTCAGGGGTGCTACTGACATAAATTTTGCAAAGACAACTTAGACTATTGTTCAAGATAATGAGTTTAGTTAATCATATTACTAAAAAACTCCCACTCAAATTGGCATCCCTCAGGTCATTCGAGTGTCACATGATCCAAATTCACCAACCCAAGTCCGATCATCACGTGAGATGAGGTGGTTTCAATGGTGAACATCTCCATGTTGATCATATCTACTATATGACTCATTTTCGACCTTTCGGTCTCTTGTGTTCCGAGGCCATATCTGTACATGCTAGGCTCGTCAAGTTTAACCCGAGTGTTCCGCATGTGCAACACTGGCTTGCACCCGTTGTATGTGAACGTAGAGTCTATCACACCCGATCATCACGTGGTGTCTCGAAATGACGAACTTTCGCAACGGTGCACACTCGGGGAGAACACAATTTTATCTTGAAATTTTAGTGAGGGATCACCTTATAATGCTACCGTCGTCCTAAGCAAAATAAGATGCATAAAAGGATTAACATCACATGCAAATCATAAGTGACATGATATGGCCATGAACTTGTGCTTTTGATCTCCATCTTCAAAGCACCAGCATGATCTCCATCGTCACCGGCATGACACCATGATCTCCATCATCTTGATCTCCATCAACGTGTCGCCATGAGGTTGTTGCGCCAACTATTGCTTCTACAACTATTGCTAACTCATAGCGATAAAGCAAAGCAAAAACGGCGAAAATAAATTAAAGACAACCCTATGGCTCCTGTCGGTTGTCGTACTCATCGACATGCAAGTCATGATAATCTATACAAAACATGATCATCTCATACATCACGTATATCTCATCATGTTTCTGGCCATATCATATCACATCATACCCTGTAAAAACAAGTTTGACGGCCTCTAATTTGTTGTTGCATGTTTTACGTGGCTGCTATGGGTATCTAGCAAGAACGATTCTTACCTACGCAAAACCACAACGGTGATATACAAGTTGCTATTTCACCTTGTACAAGGACCGCCTCTGTCGAAACCGATTCAACTAAAGTGGGAGAGACAGACACCCGCCAGCCATCTTATGCAACAAAGTTACATGTCAGTCGATGGAACCGGTCTCTCGTACATGGACGAGTAAGGTTGGTCCGAGCCGCTTCATCCCAGAATACCGCTGAATCAAGAAAAGACTAAGGAGGGAAGCAATCTAAATATCAACGCCCACAAACTCCTTTGTGTTCTACTTGAGATCTCATCTACGCATAGACCTAGCTCTGATACCACTGTTGGGGAACGTTGCATGGGAAACAAAAAATTTCCTACGCACACGGAGATTGGATCTACGTACCCTTGGAGATTGCTAAGCGGGAATCGTTAATAAACACGGTTGATGTAGTCGAATGTCTTCGCGATCCAAATCGCAAGCCGTCCCGCGATCCAATCACGATCCGTCCCGATCTAGCGCCGAACGGACGGCACCTCCGCGTTCAGCACACGTACAGCTCGATGACGATCTCCGCCTTCTTGATCCAGCAAGAGGGAGCGGAGAGGTAGATGAGTTCCCCGGCAGCACAACGGCGTGGTGACGGTGGTGGTGGTGCTGTCCCGGCAGGGCTTCGCCAAGCACAACCGAGACGATCTAGTGGAGAACAGATCTAGAGGGAGAGAGAGGCAGCCGTGGCTTTTCTGGTTAGGGGCTGCCCTCAAAAACCCTCTAGTATATATAGGAGGGAGGGAGGGGGAGGCAGCCCTAGGGTTTCCCCTAGGGGTTCGGCCGAACCACCAAGGAGGAGGAGTCCACCTCCCACAAGGGAGGTGGAATCCTAGTAGGACTCCTCCCCACTTGGCCCCTTCCCCACCCCTTGCGCAAGGGCCTCCTAGGGGCTGGACGACCAGCCCACCAGGGGCTGGTGCGCCACCTCCTAGGCCCATGTGACCCTTGGGGTGGGTGGGCCCACTTGGTGGACCCCCCCGGAACCCATTCGTCACTCCCGGTACACTACCGGAAATGCCCGAAACTTTTCCGGAGACCAAAACGGGACTTCCTATATATCAATCTTTACCTCCGGACCATTCCGAAGCTCCTCGTGACGTCCGGGATCTCATCCGGGACTCTGAACAACCTTCGGTCACCACCATACATAACTCAATACTACCGAAACGTCACCGAACGTTAAGTGTGCAGACCCTACGGGTTCGAGAACTATGTAGACATGACCAAGACACCTCTACGGTCAATAACCAATAGCGGGACCTGGATGCCCATATTGGTTCCTACATATTCTACGAAGATCTTTATCGGTTGAACCTTTATGTCAAGGATTCAGTTAATCCCGTATGCTGTTCCCTTTGTTCTTCAGTATGTTACTTGCCCGAGATTCGATCGTCGGTATCTCTATACCTAGTTCAATCTCGTTACCGGAAAGTCTCTTTACTCGTTCCGTAATACAAGATCCCGTGGCTAACTCTTTAGTCACTTTGCTTGCAAGGCTTGTTGTGATGTTGTATTACCGAGTGGGCCCTGAGATACCTCTCCATCACACGGAGTAACAAATCCCAGTCTCGATCCATGCCAACTCAACAGACACCCTCGGAGATACCTGTAGAGCATCTTTATAGTCAGTCAGTTACGTTGCGACGTTTGATACACACAAAGTATTCCTCCGGTGTTAGTGAGTTGCATGATCTCATGGTCATAGGAACAGATACTTGACATGCAGAAAACTATAGCAATAAACTGACACGGTCATATGCTACGTTCATAGTTTGTGTCTTATCCATCACATCATTCTCCTAATGATGTGATCCCGTTATCAAATGACATCTCATGTCTATGGTTAGGGAACCTTGACCATCTTTGATCAACGAGCTAGTCTACTAGAGGCATACTAGGGACACAATGTTGTCTATGTATCCACACATGTATTTGTGTTCCCAATCAATATAATTATAGTATGGATAATAAACGATTATCATGAACAAGGAAATATAATAATAATCACTTTATTATTGCCTCTAGGACATATTTCCAACACACATTAGGGGTTGATTGATACGTATCATAGGTGTTATTCTAGTACGAACTCTAGCGCTGTTTGTGACACTTATAGGGATGGCTCAATAGATTGATCGGAGTGGATAACTTTGAAGTGGTTTTGCTACCTACAACAATTTCATCTTATGTTCTCCGCTAGATAGGAACTTTGGAGTGATTCTTTGTCGCGCGTTTAGGGATGGTTATATGATTCGATTATGTTAGCACCGTTGAGAGATTGCACTATTGAAAGTACGAACCCTAGGCCTTACTTCCAATCATTGATATATCATTTTGCTCGTTGTTTAGTACTTGCTACCTTGCCATTTTTATTTATTCAGATTATAAAAACCTACTTCTACTATCCATACTACACTTATATCACCATCTCTTCGCCGAACTAGTGCACCTATACAATTTACCATTGTATTGGGTGTGTTGGGGACACAAGAAATTTCTTGTATCTGATTGCAGGGTTGTTTGAGAGAGACCATCTTCATCCTACACCTTCCACGGATTGATAAACCTTAGGTCATCCACTTGAAGGAAAATTGCTACTGTCTTACAAAACTCTGTGCTTGGAGGCCCAACACGAATCTACAAGAATGAAGTTGTGTAGTAGACATCACGGACGCGCAACCCCTTCGTTGGCTTGCTGAGGATGCGCCATGGGCGGCCGTGGACGCTAACATGGCACGGCGTTCCGCCCGTGCGAGGAAGCGGGCGCGGGAGGCGGAGTCACACTCTCTGGCGCCCCATAGGGTGCACCGGTGCGGGCGCCGCAACCGCGTCGTGGTGGATGCGGCTCCTCCTAGGAAGGATCCGTCATCGACCTCACGTCCACCGGCACCGTCCCGGTTACGGGCTCCGACGAGGAAGAGTTGGTCATGGGAGATGGGGGGAGCTCGAGTCTCGTGAGCCGACTAGTGTCTCATGTCCTACTCTACCTCACCGGCGACCGGACCGACTCTACGAGGGGCGCAGCCAGCCGTCGGACATGGGCACGACGGAGCCGGACGAGCCCCGCTTAGTATTAGATTTACGTTGCGTGTAATAATATGGATTTAAGGTTTCTAATTTGAGGTATCCGGTTGTAGACTGCATTATTTGAGACATTACCGGTCAGTGTCCGTGGACGCGCTTTGGCGCGCCCACGGACGTTTGAGGGGCCGGATTCTACAAGTTTTGTCCCATTTTAGTTTGCATATAAGTTTTGTTCCATTTAACATAAATCTAATACACGGAGTAAAAAGGACCGGAGGGATCACATATCAAATATTAGAAGTCATATGTGTTTTAAATTTTGGTTCTTATATTATCAATCAATTCCCGCGTCAACACGCCATCGAGTTAATTCTACGGATGAGGACTCGCACCTAGAACTCCAACTTAGCCTCGGGCTGTTGATATCATAGTCTCAAGGAAGGAGGGTGAGAAGCATTGTAGAACAGCAAAGAAATTTGTGTTAAGCAATGAAAATAGAATATATATAAATACGTAATCGCTACTTCTTGAACTGCTAAAAGAAAAAAATGTGGGAAGGTTTACAAAATTGTACTCCCTCTACTAAATTATAAGACGTTTTTTGACACTGAATTCAGTGGTGCGCATCTTCCACTTAAATAAAAATAAAAATGTATCGACGAAATGGACACTAATCTAATCCATATCCAAGTGAATGGAAGTGGCCACAAACATCGTGTCAGCTGTACGAGTGCACCTATCTTCCCCGCAAAAAAGAAAAAATTGCACCTATCTCGGCCGACCCGGGCTGCGAACCCAAAACCCCGAGCCGAGCGCGCGCTCATCTATAAATTGCGCTCAGATATCACAGCGAGGCATCATACGCCCACACTCACTACTTGGCTCGTACTGTCGTACACTACAGCGCCGAAAAAACTGCCTAGGCGCTCCGTCGTCCATGGACGTGCCGACCGCCGGTGAAGCCGCCGCTGTGCCGCAGCGCACGGCGTGGGAGTGGGAGGGGCGGGTGGTGTCCCCGGTGCCGGCGGCGACGGCGGACGAGGCGTGGGCGATGCTCTCGGACTTCCTGGCGTTCCACAAGTGGCACCCGCGCGTGGCGGTGTGCCGCCTGGCGTCCTCCGGCGCGGCGGCGGCGCCCGGGTGCGTGCGCTACTGCGAGGGCACCCCGCCCGCCGACGGGACGCCCGCCGACTGGGCGCACGAGACGCTCCTCGAGCACGACCAGGCCCGCCGCTTCTTCCGCTACGAGATGAACGACAACAACATGGGCTTCGGCGCCTTCTTCGCCGCGTTCCGCGTCGTCCCCGCCGCGGCCGGCGGGTGCGAGCTGCGGTGGGAGTTCGAGTGCGAGCCCGTGCGGGGCACGCCCAAGGAGGCGCTCGAGGCGCGGCTGCAGGCCGGGCTCGACGGCATGTCCGCGCGCGTGCACGAGCACCTCATGTCCGCGCGCGCTGCCGTCGCCGTCGCGGCCGCCGCCGCACCGACGACCGCCGTGACTGCGGGGCTGGAGGCCGCCGATGAGCTCAAGCTGGACAACTCCATCGCGGCCTGAGCTCTGACCTCTGAGCACTGGACGCACACCCCAGGGCCAGGCCCGGTTCCACCTCTGTGTGCACGTACCGACGACGTACGTTTGGTTGTGATCTCGTCTCGTTCCTTTCTCGCGGTACTTGTCGGGTGATATTTTATCTTTGTTCTGTTCTGGGCCTTTGTTGGTTTGCCGTTATGTATGTGCGCGTACGTACCGTTTACTACAGTACGGTAGTGCCCCTATACAGCTGTACCGGGAATAAATGTATGATATTACTCGTAATATATGCAAAAGTGACCAGTGCATGTGCAGTATTTTACCATCTTACTGCATGTGCTTGGCGTTGGCATGTGAAGCATAACTTTCGAGCAAATTCTAGTAGTACTACTACTCTACGTGACATATGGCCTCACATTGTCCTGAATTTTTTTCAAAACTGTTAATAATCTAACATCAAATTCTTAACACTAAAATTTTTACGACCAGATTTACCATGCGAAAACCGATAAATTTTTCATGCTTATGTACAAGGATTTGACTAAATCTGGGCATGGGCAGCCCGGCCCGGCGACCCGGCCCGAAAAACCCGGGCCGGGCTTTACATTCGGGCCGGGTTCAGGCTTGCACACCAGGCCCGGATAGCACTTCGGGCCGGGCTCGGGCTTACAAAAAACGGCACTTTACACGGGGGCCTGGCCCGGAAATCATGTTTTTAGGCCGTTCGGGCCGGGCTCGGGCCTGGATATTGCTATTTTTGGCCTGGCCGGGCCGGGCTCGGGCTTGGGATTTCTGGTTCGGGCTTTGTAAAGCCTGGCCCGAAACCCGGCCCGGCCCGGGGTATGCCCAGGTCTAGATTTGACATACTGTACAGTGAAAACTGTCGTGTACTTCCTCCGTCGCATAATTCTTGTTGTGATTTAAACTAAAATCAAGACAAGAATTACGGGACGGTGTTTAATCCACGACAAAAGTTATGGGATGGAGAGAGTAACGTAAAAGATCAACATAAAAATTGACATGCTATAGCAATTAATCATCATGAGTTTGATCGGGGATCGGACATACCTGAAGGCGTCAGATTTTTTAACGTTAAAAATCTGACGTCAGATGCAGATTGAAGTCCAATTATTCTGAACTGTGTAGCCATGTTCGTCGAGTGGGAGACATGGTTCTTTCTTAACCTTGTACGGTGGACAAGTTTTTCATACCCAAAATATAAAAAAGAACACATTCTAGAAAGAAATTCCTAGAGTTTCGCCTAAGAAAAATCTTGGATAACTGAGCTGCGTCGAAGAACTACCGGCGGTGCACATGGCCGCCGCCACACGGGCCCAAGTCACGCCAAACTGGCCAGTTCCCGTTCATGGAGAGCGAGCTCGCAGTGGTCAGATCGATGAGATGCCCCGCTTATCTCATCCCTGTCATATCGCGCAATCAAGCTGCCGGCTCAGTGCGCAGACGCCACACCCACACACACACACACACACACAGGCACACAGCTCACCGGTCGCTCGCTCGCTCGTGGCGCGGCCTGAACCGGAACCGCGCATGTGCAGGCAAAGTTATTGCAGCTCTGCGGACATGGTCAGGCACGTAGGCCAGCCGTGGCGTATGTATGTTTCAGCCCCTGGTGTGACGTGATGCGCTGTTTCAGCTGATCAGGTCGCGTACTCCAGGTACAGGGGAGCGGCTCCAACGTTTCATTTTCGCCGAAAATGAGGCCATGCCGCATTGCCACACCGGGTCCATACGAACTCAAGCCTGGCGTCTGTGGTACAGTTTTCGAGTTGAAAGTGAACAAATCCATCGGTCTCAAAGACTGAGACCGCTCCTGCTAAACCTGAAAGTCTCGGCATCAACAACGCCTACCGCAACGTTGGAGCCATACAAACTGGAAATCTCGGCGAGGGCATCTGTGCTACAGCTCTTGGATTGAAACTAAAGTTTTTACGGGACAGGAACAAATCCATCAGGCTCAAATCTGTAACTGAACCTTCACGGTATGCGTTGTCGCCTCTAGGTCCTCAATCTTGGAAATGCAAGTAGGAAGGAGAGATCACTTGGACGGTAGCGAACAATGGCAGGGACGCAGGCTCTTAGAATCTTGTGCTTTATCTATAAAACGGGGCGCGAGCCTGTTTTGAGAGAGTTAGAATCTGAGCTGAAATATAATTCATGCTTAGTACTAGTAAACATAGAATGTTAATGTGCCTTATTTGTACATTCGCGCAAGACAACTGTCAAAATTAGAGGACCAACTAGCACGCTCAACGCTCACGGCAGTTAGAAATCTTTAAAGTTAGTAAAAAAAAATTAGAATCCCTCACCCTTCAATTAACACAAAATGTTGTCAGGGATGCAAATAATGTTTGGTTTATCAGCCAACCAAACATGTCTACCAAAAGGCAAGGAAAGTGCAGCTCTAGCTAAAGAATGTGCTTCTAAGTTTGATTCTCTGTCCCTAAAAAAAAAAAAGTTTGATTCTCGGTTTTCATGCTGAAACTGTAATAAACAGAAGTCCTTCATTTTATTTTTTTATTTTATTTTTGGAAAAGGAGGAACAGAGCCCCCAGCCTCTGCATCAATCGATGCATACAGCCATATTATTGCAAATAAAGCAAACAAAGTCTCAGGTTCGTCATGGTCTCACAGTCTGAGCCACAACAGAAGTCCTTCATGCTCTTCTTAATTTCATCAACGATCACTTTAGAGGAACCCCAGTAGTCTGCCTTGAGGTGGTTCACTGTAGATAAGCAGTCCGTGGCCACCACAATTTTTCTGCAAGCAAGGTCCTTCGCGAGGGATAGAGCCTCCCTCGACGCCATGGCTTCTAGAACTTCAGGCAGTGCAAGATCAGCTACAACAACTGCCGATGCACCCATGAAATTACCTGATTCGTCTCGGCCCGATCTCCATGCCTCCCGACAGCGCCGTCGACACAACATTTAACTGATCCTGCAGTAGGGGGCTCTCCACCTTGCTTGCCGGCGTGCCTGTTGCGTCGGAGGCCGAAAGTGAGCTAGCTCGTCTGCAGAAATATCATTCAGAAACCCCCGTATGAAAGAAAAAGTTGTAAGAGGGGACTGGTACTGGTCTTCATGGACAGCTTTTCTCCTTGCCCACCAGATCGACCAAAGTGTCACGAGCAACTTAACAAAGTCCTGAGTGCTGGTTGATCTTGCATCTCCACCAACCAGAGCCTGGCATCATCATGAGTACATGCTATCAGATGATCTAGCAGTTCGTCGTCCACTAGGGCCCAAACGCACTTAGCCATGGTGCAGTTTAGTAAAGCATGTCTCCAAGTATGCTGAGCAGCTCCGCAGACTGGGCATAACTCAGTATCAATCATGTTCCTATGACAGCGAACAGATCCAGTCAGAATGGAATTCCTTGCAAGCCGCCAAGCGAAAATTTTCAGCTTCCCTGGGATGTTCAGCTTCCACAAGCTCGACCAGTTGCTTCTTGTTTCCGTGCAGGTATACGGATGGGCGCCCGTCTGATTGCATTATCTCTATTGAAGCTTTGACAGTAGTTCACTTTGCAAAAATAGTCACTATGGAGGATAAGTCTTCAAGACATTTCATTATAATTCTTAGTGATAGGAGTTATTCTGTAATTTCTCTGTACGATCCAATGCATTGCCCAAGTAATGGTTGCTGAGTTTGAATAAATTTACAGGTGATCCTTAAAAAAGAAAATGTACACCCGCTTGAGCCTCCCTCACGCGCGGAAACGTGAGTGACAACTATTGACAACTCGCGCCACCCAAAACTGGCTCAAAATAATTATTTTGACAGACCAAGAAAAATGTATTATTACAACAGCAAAATGGTCATAAACTTTATAAATTTAGTATATTTACAAAATATTTCGAATTATATATAAATATTCATGAACTTTTGAAAATGTCCATATATTTTTTCTTGAACTTTGAAAAATGTTCATAAATTATAAGAAATCTTCATTTAATTCCCAAGAAAATAATATTTTTTTCAAAAATGAATTTAATACATGTACAAGAGTTCAAAAATTACATAAATATTGGCAAATGTGTACGAACTTACAAATGTGCATAAAATTTCAAATAAAAAAATAATGACGAAAAGTGAACAGAAAAAAAGTTTTTTAATAAAAATATAATTAGAGAAATGGCATAAGCGCAAATCAAAATGTGTAGAAAGCTGCTTTCGTTCAAGCATTGATGGAAACCTACTCTCTTGCGCTGAACCTCCCGAGCTATGGTTGGCCCATAAACCTCACACATGCGTGCGTTTTAGAGACCATTCTTCTCAATTGGTAAAAAATAAAAAAACCTATTTGCCGCCCAATGCACCAAATAGGAAGAATATATAAGAGTACTTACACCCCGTCCTCCCGCAAGTAGTTTGAGCGCAGTTAGATTATGGTCCTTTTTTTAATCTTTGTTGGTTTTTATTCTTTAGTTGTTATTTTATTAATGTTACGTTTCCTTTTCCTCTCTGTTTACATTTTCCTTAGTTTACTAGTATTATTATCATCCTTTTGTTTTAGGTATATAATTTAATATATTTTTTGTAATTTTTTTTGCTAATATATTGATATTTTTTTAGAAGTACACAAACCTTGGCGGCAGTGGCGGCGGATGTTGATCCGCCCTGTTGAGGTTGGTGGCGCGGGCTTGGGACCCCTAGCGTCGCCCTGAGGGAGCGACGTGATAAGTGGGTTCTAAGACGTGTGAAGATCTTTTATATATGCATGTAGATTACTTTTGCATGATACATGTATTTTCATTTTCATTTTACCTATTTACTCCCTCTGTCTCATAATATAAGAATGTTTTTGACACAAGTATAATGTAAAAAACGCTCTTATATTATGGGACGGAGGGAGTATTACTTTATTTTTATTTTTAATAAATAGTACATGTATATTTTTATGTGATAAATCAAAACTTAGTTTCAAACTTGTTTTCATCCGCTGAATTTTTTTCTGAAGTTTATGAAAAAATCACATAGAGGAATATCTTTGTCAAATATGTGAATACATTTTTTCAAATACTGGAACATTTAACTAGATTTGTGTGATTTTGTTTTGCAAGACGCGACCATTTTTCTAATTTAGACCGGTTTAAAATATTAGTAAAAAGTAAATATACCTTCTTTGAAGGGAACTAAATATAAATTATTGATATCTATAACAGGAAAAAGAAAGAAAGAAAAGGCACCTGGTTTTTTTCCTAATAGCGACCGGACACTCTTTCCATCTCTTAGAGCATCTCCAACCCCATAGCCACCCCATTTGTCCGGATGAACAATCCAGAATCCGCACACTGTCCCAAAAAAACAGCAGCGAAACGGGCCTTCCCAAACCATTCCTATTTGTCCGGACAGTCTGGATTGCCCCAAGCCCAGCCTAAGAGCATGTCCAGGCCCAAAAAAATAGCTAAAAAACCGGCGTTTTTGTGCGTCGGAGATAAAAAACATCGTTCCAGCAGACGATGTAAAATAGAGCGCGCAAAAAAAAACTCTAGCGCCCGCGCTGTAAATTTTGGACGCGCTGGCTCCCGGGCTGCAAGAATCTGAGGCGCCGGATTGTGTGCACTGGCTGCTGCAGGTGGGGCCGCCGGATTGAGCGCCGTTTTTTTTGTGTATGTGGAAAATCTCTTCGTCGCTCCCGCGCGCAAAAACGCCATTTCGGCGCTGCAATTTTTTTTAGCGCGTCGCGCTACCGCGCGTCTGTTGGAGATGCTCTAAATGCGGGGCAGACATTGGACCGTCTAGACATATCCGCCATGTCGACCTAGACTGGCCTGACTCATCCAGACCTCACAAAATCCACAGGTGTTGGTGTCGTGATGGAGCATCACCAGGGTCGTTGGTGTTGCGTTGAAGCTTTGTTGGGGACGCTCAGTGCTATGTTGGAGCTTCGCTGGGGCCGACCAATGCTGTGATGGAGCATCCCTGGGACCGCCGCTGCCACAATGAAGCTTCGTCGGGGCATTCCAGTGCCGCAATGGTTCTTTGCGGGGGGTGGGGGGGCACCGATGCGGCGATGGAGCTTTGCCGGGTGAGTCCAGTGCTGCAATGGAGGTTCGTCAGGGGTCATCAGTGTTGCGATGGAGGTTCGCCGGAGGGCCGTCCAGTGCTGCGATGGAGCTTCGCTGGAGGGATGTCGGTGATGAAGCATCATAGAGCTAGACTAATGCAACAGATGTGATGTTGCACGTCGACGACGAAGGCGCAATGCAACTTGGGTAGTTTTGTGCCGGGTGGAGCTGTAATGCATTGTGTGATGCCCTGTTATGCTGATCTCGCCGACGACAGACGCTGCAGTGCAATGGGACTGTTGCTGTAGGGAAGATGGCTACTTTGTTGTGGCCGATGCGGCTGCACAAAACCAGAGAGACGGACGTCAACGACCTGCAATGGAGGAGGGGATGCACCCCAGAGATCAGATCGGGGTTAATTTTTGTAGGCCGTATCTGTTCCCCACAATTGCCTCTCGTCAGCCGGATGACGATGCCTAAGAGCAAGTACAATATGTTGGAAATATGCCCTAGAGGCAATAATAAATTGGTTATTATTATATTTCCTTGTTCATGATAAATCGTTTATTATCCATGCTATAATTGTATTGATTGGAAACTCAAATACATGTGTGGGTACATAGACAACACTGTGTCCCTAGTAAGCCTCTAGTTGACTAGCTCGTTGATCAAAGATGGTTAAGGTTTCCTAGCCATTGACATGAGATGTCATTTGATAACGGGATCACATCATTAGGAGAATGATGTGATGGACAAGACCCAAACTGTAAACGTAGCATTTGATCGTGTCAGTTTATTGCTATTGTTTTCTGCATGTCAAGTATCTGTTCCTTTGACCATGAGATCATGCAACTCACTAACACCGGAGGAATACCTTGTGTGTATCAAACGTCGCAACGTAACTGGGTGACTATAAAGGTGCTCTACAGGTATCTCCGAGGGTGTCTGTTGGGTTGGCATGGATCAAGACTGGGATTTGTTACTCTGTGTGACGGAGAGGTATCTCAGGGCCCACTCGGTAATACAACATCACAATGAGCCTTGCAAGCAATGTGACTAAAGTGTTAGCCACAGGATCTTGTATTACGGAACGAGTAAAGAGACTTGCCGGTAACGAGATTGAACTAGGTATAGTGATACCGACGATCGAATCTCGGGCAAGTAACATACCGAAGAACAAAGGGAATAGCATACGGGATTAACTGAATCCTTGACATAGAGGTTCGACCGATAAAGATCTTCGTAGAATATGTAGGAGCCAATATGGGCATCCAGGTCCCGCTATTGGTTATTGGCCGTAGAGGTGTCTCGGTCATGTCTACATAGTTCTCGAACCCGCAGGGTCTACACACTTAACGTTTGGTGACGATTAGTATAATTGAGTTATTATGTTGGTGACCGAAAGTTGTTCGGAGTCCCGGATAAGATCCCGGACATGACGAGGATCTCCGGAATAGTCCGGAGGTAAAGATTGATATATGTGATAATAGTGTTTTGATCTCTGGAAGGGTTCCGGAGTTCACCGGAAGGGGTTCCGGATGTTTACCGAAGTGTTCGGGTGCAGCAACACTTTATATGAGCCAAAGGGATAAAGCCCACAAGGTATTGGAAAGTGCAAAAGTAGTTTTGCTGCCGCGTAAGCGGTACTACCGCTTGGTGAAGCGGTACTACCGCCCGAGCGGTACTACCGCTTGTGTGAAGCGGTACTACCGCCCAAGCGGTACTACCGCTTGTGTGAAGCGGTACTACCGCTTGTGCGCGGCTGTGCACGGTTCGGCAGGGATCCGAGTTGGACTCTTTCCCTGCGGGCCAAACCGACCTTGTGCGGGCAAAACCGACCCGGAGGAGGCTTTTACTCCAAGTTTAGACCCCAAGGCTCAACATATAAATAGAGGGGCAGGGCTAGCACACGGGACACATCAGGATTTCCCAAGCCGTGTGCCGGCAACCCTAGCCCTCTAGTTCCTCCGTCATAATCTCCGTAGTGCTTGGCGAAGCCCTGCAGAGATTGTTCCTCACCACCATCACCACGCCGTCGTGCTGCTGGAACTCAACCACTACTTCACCATCGCTCGCTGGATCGAGGAGGTGAAGGCGTCATCAAGCCGTACGTGTGTTGAACGCGGAGGTGCCGTCCGTTCGGCACTAGATCGGAAGGATCGTGATTGGATCGCGGGACGCTCGGCGATTTGGATCGCGAAGACGTTCGACTACATCAACCGCGTTTATTAACGCTTCCGCTTAGCGATCTACAAGGGTATGTAGATTCACTCTCCCTCTCGTAGATGCTCATCACCATGGATAGATCTTGCGTGTGCGTAGGAAAATTTTTGTTTCCCATGCAACGTTCCCCAACAGTGGCATCATGAGCTAGGTCTATGCGTAGATGAGATCTCGAGTAGAACACAAACGAGTTGTGGGCGTGGGTGTATACATATTGCTTGCCGTTACTAGTTGATACTTGATTCAGCGGTATTGTGAGATGAAGCGGCCCGGACCGACATTACGCGTACGCTTACGCGAGACTGGTTTTACCGCTGCGTGCACTTGTTGCATAAAGGTGACTGGCGGGTGTCTGTCTCTCTCACTTTAGTTGAATCGGTTCAATGAAGAGGGTTCTTTTAGAAGATCAAAAAGCAATCACTACACCACGTTGTGGTTTTGCGTAGGTAAGAACGGTTCTTGCAAACCCGTAGCAGCCACGTAAAATTTGCAACAACAATTAGAGGACGTCTAACTTGTTTTTGCAGGGTATGTTGTGATGTGATATGGCCAATTACATGATGAGATATATGTGATGTATGAGATGATCATGTGATGTATAGAATATCACGACTTGCATGTCGATGAGTACGGCAACTGGCAGGAGCCATAGAGTTGTCTTTAATTATTGTATGACCTGCGTGTCAATCATTAAGCGCTATGTAATGCTTTACTTTATCGCTAAACGTTAGCTATAGTCGTGGAAGCAACAGTCAGCGCGACAACCTTATGGCGACACGTTGATGGAGATCAAGATGATGGAGATCATGGTGTCATGCCGGTGACGATGGAGATCATGCCGGTGCTTTGGAGATGGAGATCAAAAGCACAAGTTCATGGCCATATCATGTCACTTATGATTTGCATGTGATGTTAATCCTTTTATGCATCTTATTTTGCTTAGGACGACGGTAGCATTATAAGGTGATCCCTCACTTAAATTTCAAGATAAATTGTGTTCTCCCCAAGTGTGCACCGTTGCGAAAGTTCGTCGTTTCGAGACACGCCGTGATGATCGGGTGTGATAGACTCTACGTTCACATACAACGGGTGCAAGCCATGTTGCACGTGCGGAACACTCGGGTTAAACTTGACGAGCCTAGCATGTACAGACATGGCCTCGGAACACAAGAGACCGAAAGGTCGAACATGAGTCATATAGTAGATATGATCAACATGAAGATGTTCACCATTGAAACCACCTCAACTCACGTGATGATCGGACTTGAGTTGGTGGATTTGGATCATGTTACACTCGAATGATCGGAGGGATGTCAATTTGAGTGGGAGTTTTTTAAATATGATTAACTAAACTCATTATCTAAGAACAATAGTCTAAGTTGTCTTTGCTATATTTATGTTGTAGATCATGGCTCGCGCAGTAGCACCCCTGAATTTTAATGCGTTCCTAGAGAAAGCTAAGTTGAAAGATGATGGAAGTAACTTTGTGGACTGGGCCCGTAATCTAAAGATTATCCTTACGGCTTCCCAGAAGGCTTATGTCCTTGATGCACCGCTTGGTGATCCACCCGCTCCAGTTGAGTCTCTAGACGTTGTGAACGCCTGGCAGGCTCGTTCTGATGATTACTCAATAGTTCAATGTGCAATGTTGTATGGCTTAGAACCGGGACTTCAAAGACGTTTTGAACGTCATGGAGCATATGAGATGTTCCAGGAGTTGAAGTTTATCTTTCAGAAGAATGCCCGGATCGAGAGATATGAGATCTCCGATAAGTTCTATGCTTGCAAGATGGAGGAGAACGGGTCTATCAGTGATCACGTGCTCAGAATGTCTGGGTACTCCACCCGTCTGGCTGAGTTAGGGATGCCCCTTCCGCCAGAGGCTATCACTGACAGAGTTCTTCAATCATTGCCACCTAGCTACAAGAGCTTCGTGTTGAACTATAACATGCACGGGATGAACAAGTCAGTCGCCGAGCTGTTTGCGATGCTGAAAGCCGCTGAGTCTGAAATTCAGAAGGAGCATCAAGTGTTGATGGTCAATAAAACCACTAGTTTCAAGAAAAATGGCAAGGGTAAGAAGGGTAACTCCAAGAAGAGTGGCAAAGCAGTTGCTCCTCTCGTGAAGAAACCCAAGGCTGGACCCAAACCAGAAACTGTGTGTTTTCATTGCAAGGGAACTGGACACTGGAAGCGGAATTGCCCCAAGTATTTGGCTGACAAGAAGGCGGCCAACAACAAACAAGGTATATATGATATACATGTTATTGATGTGTACCTTACCAACCCTCGTTGTAGTGCCTGGGTATTTGATACCGGTGCGGTTGCTCATATTTGCAACTCAAAACAGGAACTGCGGAATAGACGGAGGCTGGCAAAGGACGAAGTGACGATGCGCGTGGGAAATGGTTCCAAGGTTGATGTGATCGCCGTCGGCACGCTCGCTCTTCGATTACCGTCGGGATTAGTGATGAACCTAAATAAGTGTTATTTGGTGCCTGCGTTAAGCATGAACATTATATCTGGATCTTGTTTATTGCGAGACGGTTACTCATTTAAATCAGAGAATAATGGTTGTTCTATTTATATGAGTAATATCTTTTATGGTCATGCACCCGATGTGAGGGGTTTATTCTTGTTGAATCTCGATAGTAATGATACACATGTTCATAACATTGATGCCAAAAGATATAGAATTGATAATGATAATACCACTTTCTTGTGGCACTGCCGTTTAGGTCATATTGGCGTAAAACGCATGAAGAAGCTCCATGCTGATGGACTTTTGGAGTCACTTGATTTTGAATCACTTGACACATGTGAGCCATGCCTCATGGGCAAGATGACTAAAACGCCGTTCTCTGGAACAATGGAACGGGCAAGTGACTTATTGGAAATCATACATACTGATGTGTGCGGTCCGATGAGTATTGAGGCGCGCGGTGGTTATCGTTACTTTTTCACCTTCACTGATGACTTAAGTAGATATGGGTATATTTACTTAATGAAACACAAGTCTGAAACATTTGAAAAGTTCAAACAATTTCAGAGTGAAGTTGAGAATCATCGTAACAAGAAGATTAAATTCCTACGATCTGATCGAGGAGGAGAATATCTGAGTTATGAGTTTGGCAGTCACTTAAGACAGTGTGGAATTGTTTCACAATTAACACCGCCTGGAACACCACAGCGTAATGGTGTGTCCGAACGTCGTAATCGAACTTTATTGGATATGGTGCGATCTATGATGTCTCTTGCCGATTTGCCACTATCGTTTTGGGGTTATGCATTAGAGACAGCTGCATTCACTTTAAATAGGGCACCATCGAAATCCGTTGAGACGACGCCATATGAACTTTGGTTTGGCAAGAAGCCAAAGCTGTCGTTTCTTAAAGTTTGGGGATGTGATGCTTATGTCAAAAAGCTTCAGCCTGAAAAGCTGGAACCCAAAGCGGAGAAATGCGTCTTCATAGGATACCCAAAAGAGACAGTTGGGTATACCTTCTACCTCAGATCCGAAGGCAAAGTGTTTGTCGCTAAAAACGGAACATTTCTTGAGAAAGAGTTTCTCTCGAAAGAATTGAGTGGGAGGAAGATAGAACTTGATGAGGTTGTTGAACCTTTACTTCAACCTGAGAGTAGCGCAGCGCAGAAAATTGTTTCTGTGGAGCCTACATTAGCTGAAGAGGAAGTTAATGATGATGATCATGAAGCTTTGGATCAAGTTGCTATCGAACCTCGTAGGTCGACAAGGACGCGTACTGCTCCTGAGTGGTACGGCAACCCTGTCTTAGAGGTCATGTTGTTAAACAACGATGAACCTACGAGCTATGGAGAAGCGATGATGAGCCCGGATTCCGAGAAATGGTTAGAGGCCATGAAATCCGAGATGGGATCCATGTATGAAAACAAAATATGGACTTTGGAAGTATTACCTGAAGGGCGTAAGGCCATTCAGAACAAATGGATCTTTAAGAGGAAGACGGACGCGGACGGTAATGTCACCGTCTATAAAGCTCGACTTGTGGCAAAGGGTTTTTCACAAGTTCAAGGAGTTGACTACGATGAGACCTTCTCACCCGTAGCGATGCTTAAGTCCGTCAGAATTATGTTAGCAATAGCTGCCTTTTTCGATTATGAAATTTGGCAGATGGATGTCAAAGCAGCGTTCCTTAACGGTTTCCTTAAGGAAGAGTTGTATATGATGCAACCAGAAGGTTTTGTCGATCCAGAGAATGCTGACAAAGTTTGCAAACTCCAGCGATCCATTTATGGACTGGTGCAAGCATCTCGGAGTTGGAATCTTCGTTTTGATGAGGTGATCAAAGCGTTCGAGTTTATACAAGTTTACGGAGAAGCTTGTATTTACAAGAAAGTGAGTGGGAGCTCTATAGCGTTTCTAATATTATATGTGGATGACATATTGCTGATTGGAAACAATATAGAAATGCTGGAAAGCGTAAAGGAATATTTGAACAAGAGTTTTTCAATGAAGGACCTAGGAGAAGCTGCTTTCATATTAGGCATCAAGATCTATAGAGATAGATCAAGACGCTTAATAGGACTTTCACAAAGCACATACCTTGATAAGATTTTGAAGAAGTTCAAAATGGATCAGTCCAAGAAGGGGTTCTTGCCTGTTTTGCAAGGTGTGAAGTTGAGTAAGACTCAATGCCCAGTGACTGCAGAGGATAGAGAAAAGATGAGTGTCATCCCCTATGCTTCGGCCATAGGCTCTATCATGTATGCAATGCTGTGCACAAGACCCGATGTCAGCCTTGCCATAAGTATGGTCGGAAGGTTTCAAAGTGATCCAGGAATGGAACACTGGACGGCGGTCAAGAATATCCTGAAGTACCTGAAAAGGACTAAGGACATGTTTCTCGTTTATGGAGGTGATCAAGAGCTCGTCGTAAAGGGTTACGTCGATGCAAGCTTTGACACTGATCCGGATGACTCTAAGTCGCAAACCGGATACGTATTTATTCTTAATGGGGGTGCGGTTAGCTGGTGCAGTTCCAAGCAAAGCGTGGTAGCAGATTCTACATGCGAAGCGGAGTACATCGCTGCCTCGGAGGCGGCGAAGGAAGGTGTCTGGATGAAGGAGTTCATGACAGATCTTGGAGTAGTGCCTAGTGCGCTTAACCCAATGACTCTGTTTTGTGATAATACTGGTGCCATTGCTCTAGCCAAGGAACCAAGATTTCACAAGAGGACCAGACACATAAAACGACGTTTCAATTCCATCCGCGATTACATCAAGGAGGACGACATAAATATTTGCAAAGTACACACGGATCTAAATGTTGCAGATCCGATGACTAAACCTCTTCCAAGGGCTAAACATGAACAACACCAGAACTGCATGGGTGTTCGATTCATTACAATGTAAATCACATAGTGATGTGAACTAGATTATTGACTCTAGTGCAAGTGGGAGACTGTTGGAAATATGCCCTAGAGGCAATAATAAATTGGTTATTATTATATTTCCTTGTTCATGATAAATCGTTTATTATCCATGCTATAATTGTATTGATTGGAAACTCAAATACATGTGTGGGTACATAGACAACACTGTGTCCCTAGTAAGCCTCTAGTTGACTAGCTCGTTGATCAAAGATGGTTAAGGTTTCCTAGCCATTGACATGAGATGTCATTTGATAACGGGATCACATCATTAGGAGAATGATGTGATGGACAAGACCCAAACTGTAAACGTAGCATTTGATCGTGTCAGTTTATTGCTATTGTTTTCTGCATGTCAAGTATCTGTTCCTTTGACCATGAGATCATGCAACTCACTAACACCGGAGGAATACCTTGTGTGTATCAAACGTCGCAACGTAACTGGGTGACTATAAAGGTGCTCTACAGGTATCTCCGAGGGTGTCTGTTGGGTTGGCATGGATCAAGACTGGGATTTGTTACTCTGTGTGACGGAGAGGTATCTCAGGGCCCACTCGGTAATACAACATCACAATGAGCCTTGCAAGCAATGTGACTAAAGTGTTAGCCACAGGATCTTGTATTACGGAACGAGTAAAGAGACTTGCCGGTAACGAGATTGAACTAGGTATAGTGATACCGACGATCGAATCTCGGGCAAGTAACATACCGAAGAACAAAGGGAATAGCATACGGGATTAACTGAATCCTTGACATAGAGGTTCGACCGATAAAGATCTTCGTAGAATATGTAGGAGCCAATATGGGCATCCAGGTCCCGCTATTGGTTATTGGCCGTAGAGGTGTCTCGGTCATGTCTACATAGTTCTCGAACCCGCAGGGTCTACACACTTAACGTTTGGTGACGATTAGTATAATTGAGTTATTATGTTGGTGACCGAAAGTTGTTCGGAGTCCCGGATAAGATCCCGGACATGACGAGGATCTCCGGAATAGTCCGGAGGTAAAGATTGATATATGTGATAATAGTGTTTTGATCTCTGGAAGGGTTCCGGAGTTCACCGGAAGGGGTTCCGGATGTTTACCGAAGTGTTCGGGTGCAGCAACACTTTATATGAGCCAAAGGGATAAAGCCCACAAGGTATTGGAAAGTGCAAAAGTAGTTTTGCTGCCGCGTAAGCGGTACTACCGCTTGGTGAAGCGGTACTACCGCCCGAGCGGTACTACCGCTTGTGTGAAGCGGTACTACCGCCCAAGCGGTACTACCGCTTGTGTGAAGCGGTACTACCGCTTGTGCGCGGCTGTGCACGGTTCGGCAGGGATCCGAGTTGGACTCTTTCCCTGCGGGCCAAACCGACCTTGTGCGGGCAAAACCGACCCGGAGGAGGCTTTTACTCCAAGTTTAGACCCCAAGGCTCAACATATAAATAGAGGGGCAGGGCTAGCACACGGGACACATCAGGATTTCCCAAGCCGTGTGCCGGCAACCCTAGCCCTCTAGTTCCTCCGTCATAATCTCCGTAGTGCTTGGCGAAGCCCTGCAGAGATTGTTCCTCACCACCATCACCACGCCGTCGTGCTGCTGGAACTCAACCACTACTTCACCATCGCTCGCTGGATCGAGGAGGTGAAGGCGTCATCAAGCCGTACGTGTGTTGAACGCGGAGGTGCCGTCCGTTCGGCACTAGATCGGAAGGATCGTGATTGGATCGCGGGACGCTCGGCGATTTGGATCGCGAAGACGTTCGACTACATCAACCGCGTTTATTAACGCTTCCGCTTAGCGATCTACAAGGGTATGTAGATTCACTCTCCCTCTCGTAGATGCTCATCACCATGGATAGATCTTGCGTGTGCGTAGGAAAATTTTTGTTTCCCATGCAACGTTCCCCAACAGTGGCATCATGAGCTAGGTCTATGCGTAGATGAGATCTCGAGTAGAACACAAACGAGTTGTGGGCGTGGGTGTATACATATTGCTTGCCGTTACTAGTTGATACTTGATTCAGCGGTATTGTGAGATGAAGCGGCCCGGACCGACATTACGCGTACGCTTACGCGAGACTGGTTTTACCGCTGCGTGCACTTGTTGCATAAAGGTGACTGGCGGGTGTCTGTCTCTCTCACTTTAGTTGAATCGGTTCAATGAAGAGGGTTCTTTTAGAAGATCAAAAAGCAATCACTACACCACGTTGTGGTTTTGCGTAGGTAAGAACGGTTCTTGCAAACCCGTAGCAGCCACGTAAAATTTGCAACAACAATTAGAGGACGTCTAACTTGTTTTTGCAGGGTATGTTGTGATGTGATATGGCCAATTACATGATGAGATATATGTGATGTATGAGATGATCATGTGATGTATAGAATATCACGACTTGCATGTCGATGAGTACGGCAACTGGCAGGAGCCATAGAGTTGTCTTTAATTATTGTATGACCTGCGTGTCAATCATTAAGCGCTATGTAATGCTTTACTTTATCGCTAAACGTTAGCTATAGTCGTGGAAGCAACAGTCAGCGCGACAACCTTATGGCGACACGTTGATGGAGATCAAGATGATGGAGATCATGGTGTCATGCCGGTGACGATGGAGATCATGCCGGTGCTTTGGAGATGGAGATCAAAAGCACAAGTTCATGGCCATATCATGTCACTTATGATTTGCATGTGATGTTAATCCTTTTATGCATCTTATTTTGCTTAGGACGACGGTAGCATTATAAGGTGATCCCTCACTTAAATTTCAAGATAAATTGTGTTCTCCCCAAGTGTGCACCGTTGCGAAAGTTCGTCGTTTCGAGACACGCCGTGATGATCGGGTGTGATAGACTCTACGTTCACATACAACGGGTGCAAGCCATGTTGCACGTGCGGAACACTCGGGTTAAACTTGACGAGCCTAGCATGTACAGACATGGCCTCGGAACACAAGAGACCGAAAGGTCGAACATGAGTCATATAGTAGATATGATCAACATGAAGATGTTCACCATTGAAACCACCTCAACTCACGTGATGATCGGACTTGAGTTGGTGGATTTGGATCATGTTACACTCGAATGATCGGAGGGATGTCAATTTGAGTGGGAGTTTTTTAAATATGATTAACTAAACTCATTATCTAAGAACAATAGTCTAAGTTGTCTTTGCTATATTTATGTTGTAGATCATGGCTCGCGCAGTAGCACCCCTGAATTTTAATGCGTTCCTAGAGAAAGCTAAGTTGAAAGATGATGGAAGTAACTTTGTGGACTGGGCCCGTAATCTAAAGATTATCCTTACGGCTTCCCAGAAGGCTTATGTCCTTGATGCACCGCTTGGTGATCCACCCGCTCCAGTTGAGTCTCTAGACGTTGTGAACGCCTGGCAGGCTCGTTCTGATGATTACTCAATAGTTCAATGTGCAATGTTGTATGGCTTAGAACCGGGACTTCAAAGACGTTTTGAACATCATGGAGCATATGAGATGTTCCAGGAGTTGAAGTTTATCTTTCAGAAGAATGCCCGGATCGAGAGATATGAGATCTCCGATAAGTTCTATGCTTGCAAGATGGAGGAGAACGGGTCTATCAGTGATCACGTGCTCAGAATGTCTGGGTACTCCACCCGTCTGGCTGAGTTAGGGATGCCCCTTCCGCCAGAGGCTATCACTGACAGAGTTCTTCAATCATTGCCACCTAGCTACAAGAGCTTCGTGTTGAACTATAACATGCACGGGATGAACAAGTCAGTCGCCGAGCTGTTTGCGATGCTGAAAGCCGCTGAGTCTGAAATTCAGAAGGAGCATCAAGTGTTGATGGTCAATAAAACCACTAGTTTCAAGAAAAATGGCAAGGGTAAGAAGGGTAACTCCAAGAAGAGTGGCAAAGCAGTTGCTCCTCTCGTGAAGAAACCCAAGGCTGGACCCAAACCAGAAACTGTGTGTTTTCATTGCAAGGGAACTGGACACTGGAAGCGGAATTGCCCCAAGTATTTGGCTGACAAGAAGGCGGCCAACAACAAACAAGGTATATATGATATACATGTTATTGATGTGTACCTTACCAACCCTCGTTGTAGTGCCTGGGTATTTGATACCGGTGCGGTTGCTCATATTTGCAACTCAAAACAGGAACTGCGGAATAGACGGAGGCTGGCAAAGGACGAAGTGACGATGCGCGTGGGAAATGGTTCCAAGGTTGATGTGATCGCCGTCGGCACGCTCGCTCTTCGATTACCGTCGGGATTAGTGATGAACCTAAATAAGTGTTATTTGGTGCCTGCGTTAAGCATGAACATTATATCTGGATCTTGTTTATTGCGAGACGGTTACTCATTTAAATCAGAGAATAATGGTTGTTCTATTTATATGAGTAATATCTTTTATGGTCATGCACCCGATGTGAGGGGTTTATTCTTGTTGAATCTCGATAGTAATGATACACATGTTCATAACATTGATGCCAAAAGATATAGAATTGATAATGATAATACCACTTTCTTGTGGCACTGCCGTTTAGGTCATATTGGCGTAAAACGCATGAAGAAGCTCCATGCTGATGGACTTTTGGAGTCACTTGATTTTGAATCACTTGACACATGTGAGCCATGCCTCATGGGCAAGATGACTAAAACGCCGTTCTCTGGAACAATGGAACGGGCAAGTGACTTATTGGAAATCATACATACTGATGTGTGCGGTCCGATGAGTATTGAGGCGCGCGGTGGTTATCGTTACTTTTTCACCTTCACTGATGACTTAAGTAGATATGGGTATATTTACTTAATGAAACACAAGTCTGAAACATTTGAAAAGTTCAAACAATTTCAGAGTGAAGTTGAGAATCATCGTAACAAGAAGATTAAATTCCTACGATCTGATCGAGGAGGAGAATATCTGAGTTATGAGTTTGGCAGTCACTTAAGACAGTGTGGAATTGTTTCACAATTAACACCGCCTGGAACACCACAGCGTAATGGTGTGTCCGAACGTCGTAATCGAACTTTATTGGATATGGTGCGATCTATGATGTCTCTTGCCGATTTGCCACTATCGTTTTGGGGTTATGCATTAGAGACAGCTGCATTCACTTTAAATAGGGCACCATCGAAATCCGTTGAGACGACGCCATATGAACTTTGGTTTGGCAAGAAGCCAAAGCTGTCGTTTCTTAAAGTTTGGGGATGTGATGCTTATGTCAAAAAGCTTCAGCCTGAAAAGCTGGAACCCAAAGCGGAGAAATGCGTCTTCATAGGATACCCAAAAGAGAC
This sequence comes from Elymus sibiricus, assembly GCA_039707655.1. Lineage (NCBI taxonomy): Eukaryota > Viridiplantae > Streptophyta > Magnoliopsida > Poales > Poaceae > Elymus > Elymus sibiricus. The sequence goes on along the minus strand of CM077667.1, from coordinate 124,701,893 downwards.
AGTTGGGTATACCTTCTACCTCAGATCCGAAGGCAAAGTGTTTGTCGCTAAAAACGGAACATTTCTTGAGAAAGAGTTTCTCTCGAAAGAATTGAGTGGGAGGAAGATAGAACTTGATGAGGTTGTTGAACCTTTACTTCAACCTGAGAGTAGCGCAGCGCAGAAAATTGTTTCTGTGGAGCCTACATTAGCTGAAGAGGAAGTTAATGATGATGATCATGAAGCTTTGGATCAAGTTGCTATCGAACCTCGTAGGTCGACAAGGACGCGTACTGCTCCTGAGTGGTACGGCAACCCTGTCTTAGAGGTCATGTTGTTAAACAACGATGAACCTACGAGCTATGGAGAAGCGATGATGAGCCCGGATTCCGAGAAATGGTTAGAGGCCATGAAATCCGAGATGGGATCCATGTATGAAAACAAAGTATGGACTTTGGAAGTATTACCTGAAGGGCGTAAGGCCATTCAGAACAAATGGATCTTTAAGAGGAAGACGGACGCGGACGGTAATGTCACCGTCTATAAAGCTCGACTTGTGGCAAAGGGTTTTTCACAAGTTCAAGGAGTTGACTACGATGAGACCTTCTCACCCGTAGCGATGCTTAAGTCCGTCAGAATCATGTTAGCAATAGCTGCCTTTTTCGATTATGAAATTTGGCAGATGGATGTCAAAACAGCGTTCCTTAACGGTTTCCTTAAGGAAGAGTTGTATATGATGCAACCAGAAGGTTTTGTCGATCCAGAGAATGCTGACAAAGTTTGCAAACTCCAGCGATCCATTTATGGACTGGTGCAAGCATCTCGGAGTTGGAATCTTCGTTTTGATGAGGTGATCAAAGCGTTCGAGTTTATACAAGTTTACGGAGAAGCTTGTATTTACAAGAAAGTGAGTGGGAGCTCTATAGCGTTTCTAATATTATATGTGGATGACATATTGCTGATTGGAAACAATATAGAAATGCTGGAAAGCGTAAAGGAATATTTGAACAAGAGTTTTTCAATGAAGGACCTAGGAGAAGCTGCTTTCATATTAGGCATCAAGATCTATAGAGATAGATCAAGACGCTTAATAGGACTTTCACAAAGCACATACCTTGATAAGATTTTGAAGAAGTTCAAAATGGATCAGTCCAAGAAGGGGTTCTTGCCTGTTTTGCAAGGTGTGAAGTTGAGTAAGACTCAATGCCCAGTGACTGCAGAGGATAGAGAAAAGATGAGTGTCATCCCCTATGCTTCGGCCATAGGCTCTATCATGTATGCAATGCTGTGCACAAGACCCGATGTCAGCCTTGCCATAAGTATGGTCGGAAGGTTTCAAAGTGATCCAGGAATGGAACACTGGACGGCGGTCAAGAATATCCTGAAGTACCTGAAAAGGACTAAGGACATGTTTCTCGTTTATGGAGGTGATCAAGAGCTCGTCGTAAAGGGTTACGTCGATGCAAGCTTTGACACTGATCCGGATGACTCTAAGTCGCAAACCGGATACGTATTTATTCTTAATGGGGGTGCGGTTAGCTGGTGCAGTTCCAAGCAAAGCGTGGTAGCAGATTCTACATGCGAAGCGGAGTACATCGCTGCCTCGGAGGCGGCGAAGGAAGGTGTCTGGATGAAGGAGTTCATGACAGATCTTGGAGTAGTGCCTAGTGCGCTTAACCCAATGACTCTGTTTTGTGATAATACTGGTGCCATTGCTCTAGCCAAGGAACCAAGATTTCACAAGAGGACCAGACACATAAAACGACGTTTCAATTCCATCCGCGATTACATCAAGGAGGACGACATAAATATTTGCAAAGTACACACGGATCTAAATGTTGCAGATCCGATGACTAAACCTCTTCCAAGGGCTAAACATGAACAACACCAGAACTGCATGGGTGTTCGATTCATTACAATGTAAATCACATAGTGATGTGAACTAGATTATTGACTCTAGTGCAAGTGGGAGACTGTTGGAAATATGCCCTAGAGGCAATAATAAATTGGTTATTATTATATTTCCTTGTTCATGATAAATCGTTTATTATCCATGCTATAATTGTATTGATTGGAAACTCAAATACATGTGTGGGTACATAGACAACACTGTGTCCCTAGTAAGCCTCTAGTTGACTAGCTCGTTGATCAAAGATGGTTAAGGTTTCCTAGCCATTGACATGAGATGTCATTTGATAACGGGATCACATCATTAGGAGAATGATGTGATGGACAAGACCCAAACTGTAAACGTAGCATTTGATCGTGTCAGTTTATTGCTATTGTTTTCTGCATGTCAAGTATCTGTTCCTTTGACCATGAGATCATGCAACTCACTAACACCGGAGGAATACCTTGTGTGTATCAAACGTCGCAACGTAACTGGGTGACTATAAAGGTGCTCTACAGGTATCTCCGAGGGTGTCTGTTGGGTTGGCATGGATCAAGACTGGGATTTGTTACTCTGTGTGACGGAGAGGTATCTCAGGGCCCACTCGGTAATACAACATCACAATGAGCCTTGCAAGCAATGTGACTAAAGTGTTAGCCACAGGATCTTGTATTACGGAACGAGTAAAGAGACTTGCCGGTAACGAGATTGAACTAGGTATAGTGATACCGACGATCGAATCTCGGGCAAGTAACATACCGAAGAACAAAGGGAATAGCATACGGGATTAACTGAATCCTTGACATAGAGGTTCGACCGATAAAGATCTTCGTAGAATATGTAGGAGCCAATATGGGCATCCAGGTCCCGCTATTGGTTATTGGCCGTAGAGGTGTCTCGGTCATGTCTACATAGTTCTCGAACCCGCAGGGTCTACACACTTAACGTTTGGTGACGATTAGTATAATTGAGTTATTATGTTGGTGACCGAAAGTTGTTCGGAGTCCCGGATAAGATCCCGGACATGACGAGGATCTCCGGAATAGTCCGGAGGTAAAGATTGATATATGTGATAATAGTGTTTTGATCTCTGGAAGGGTTCCGGAGTTCACCGGAAGGGGTTCCGGATGTTTACCGAAGTGTTCGGGTGCAGCAACACTTTATATGAGCCAAAGGGATAAAGCCCACAAGGTATTGGAAAGTGCAAAAGTAGTTTTGCTGCCGCGTAAGCGGTACTACCGCTTGGTGAAGCGGTACTACCGCCCGAGCGGTACTACCGCTTGTGTGAAGCGGTACTACCGCCCAAGCGGTACTACCGCTTGTGTGAAGCGGTACTACCGCTTGTGCGCGGCTGTGCACGGTTCGGCAGGGATCCGAGTTGGACTCTTTCCCTGCGGGCCAAACCGACCTTGTGCGGGCAAAACCGACCCGGAGGAGGCTTTTACTCCAAGTTTAGACCCCAAGGCTCAACATATAAATAGAGGGGCAGGGCTAGCACACGGGACACATCAGGATTTCCCAAGCCGTGTGCCGGCAACCCTAGCCCTCTAGTTCCTCCGTCATAATCTCCGTAGTGCTTGGCGAAGCCCTGCAGAGATTGTTCCTCACCACCATCACCACGCCGTCGTGCTGCTGGAACTCAACCACTACTTCACCATCGCTCGCTGGATCGAGGAGGTGAAGGCGTCATCAAGCCGTACGTGTGTTGAACGCGGAGGTGCCGTCCGTTCGGCACTAGATCGGAAGGATCGTGATTGGATCGCGGGACGCTCGGCGATTTGGATCGCGAAGACGTTCGACTACATCAACCGCGTTTATTAACGCTTCCGCTTAGCGATCTACAAGGGTATGTAGATTCACTCTCCCTCTCGTAGATGCTCATCACCATGGATAGATCTTGCGTGTGCGTAGGAAAATTTTTGTTTCCCATGCAACGTTCCCCAACACAATAATGGGCTTATAGCCTGCTTACATGACACTTTTAACTATGTGGAGGAGAGAGACATGGAAAAATGGTGGAAGTGGGTTCTCATGCAAGAGCCTAACTATATGCGTACTCCTAGCCAAATGCAATAAATATGAAGAAAGATATAGAGAGAAGGTGAGAAAAAATAATACTATTATAGCTAACCTTGTTATATGAATGACTATAAATGATGACTATATATAACATCGCAACACGATATAACCAGCTGGCTATACTATTAACCATGCTCTAAGAGCATCTAGAGCCGGACCTTGCAAATCCGGCCCCCTATACGCCCGCGGACGCGCCCGGGCACGCCCGCGGACGCGCCCGGATGACCCCTCATATTTCGCTCCGTGCATCCACATGCCTCATATCCGGACTCTCAAATCCATACAAAGCCATGCACGTCGATCATCCATACTAAATGCCGCATGTAAAACAAGTGTTGGTACAGAAAATAAGAAGTGTTTACATCAAATTTATTTGAAGTGCACAATTAATCATCTGCTCTTTGATTTCCATTGTGGGTCCACATATGCTCCACCAGATCATTGAGTAGTTGTGTGTGCACGTGATGATCTCGCAGGTTCTGATGCATCTGCAGAAAGTTCATAAGTTGAACTGCATCTTGTTCTTTAGGGATTTCAACTTGTTCTTGAGGTGCTTCAAAATCATTGGTTTGGGCTACATCATCACCCTCATCCTCAACGATCATATTGTGCAAAATAACACAACATGTCATCAGCTGCCACAAAGTTTCTTGTTCCCACATCAGTGCAGCCCCACGAACAATTTCCCAACGCGCTTACAGCACTCCGAATGCCCTCTCCACATCCTTTCTAGATGCTTCCTGCATTGTTGCGAAGTGCTTTTGCTTTCTGCCAAGTGGTTCAGATACGGTCTTGACAAATGCAGCCCACTGAGAATATATGCCATCGGCAAGATAGTATCCCATGTTGTAGTCTCGGCCGTTGACGGTGTAGTTGCACGGAGGTGATTCCCCGTTGCAAAGCCTCCTGAACACCGAAGATCGCTGAAGCACGTTGATGTCGTTGTGAGAACCTGGCATTCCAAAAAAAGCATGCCAAATCCATAAGTCATGTGATGCCACCATCTCTAGTATGATGGTGGCATCTTTTGTGTGACCTTGATACATTTCTCGCAAACCTTTGGGACAGTTCTTCCATTGCCAATGCATGCAATCGATTGATCCGAACATTCCTGGAAACCTCTGGCCTCTCCAATAGCCAACAACCTCTCCGTGTCCTATGCATTTGGCTCTCTCAGATACTCTTCTCCAAACACTTGCACCACAGCACGGGAAACTTGATAGTAGTTTTCACGCATGTACTCTCCCCCATCCGGACCATCTCACCAACGACATCTGCCGCGGTACCAAGTGCAAGCATCCTCATAGCAGCCGTGCACTTCTGCTTGGCAGAGAAAGAGAGTTGACCGCAGCAATCCCTTGTGAGCCTGAAGTAGTCATCATGTGCTTCCAATGCGTCCACAATACGCAAAAACAATGGTTTTCGCATGCGAAAGCGACGACGAAACCATGGATCATCCGAAAATCTTGGGTTCGGATCAAAGTAATCCTTCCGCAATAGCTTTGCTCCGGATACCCTATCCCGATTCATGACTCTTCTCCCTTTGATTGAGCCCTTGAAATTGAGAATATGCTCCACTTGCCAGTCCATCTCCTCTTCCATGCTCATGAGCATGATCATGTCCACTTCTTCGTCCGAATCCGATGAATCGAATAACTCGTTTTGAATCAGTTCATCAAGCTGCGTCGGTCCATACTCTTCGCCGGACGAACATCGGAATCCATCAGGTCTCCTACAAATTTGACGAACATATCCGGTCAGACATTCTGTCAAACACATCCGGCGCAAGGCATAAGTAGAGAGTTGTCGGACGTGCCGCGATGTCTTCCGGGCCGGGGACGATGTCCTCCGCGGCGACGTCGGGAGAGATGATCCTTTTGACCGAGCGGCCGGGGGAGCAGAGGCTACTAGGCGACAGAGCGCGCGCGGCGGCGAAGCTGGGAGACGGACGGCGGGAGGAGGTAGAAGAGAGGATAACACCAAATGGATCCGGTGCTTCGCGGGGTCGATTTGGGGGCAATTTGAGGTGGGGTCGGGCTATCGGGTCCGACGTGGCGGGCGTGCCCGGGCGCGCCCGGGCTTCCCTATACCCGTTCCATATTTGGGCTGGAAATGGGGGGTGCCGATCAGCCCGGGCGTTTAAGGCCGGTTTGAGGGGACCGTCTGGATCGATTTTTTGTGACCAAACAGTGACTGGGCGGCCTGCCCGAGCGTTTGAGGAGGGTACAAGGGGTCGGGCCTTAGATGCTCTAACAGTGGACTTTTAATACTCCCTCCGTTCCACAATGTAGTGCGTATAGATTTTCTAAGAAGTCAAACTTTATCAACTTTGACCAAGTTTGTAGGAAAAAGTATATACATCTAGAATACTAAATACATATCCTTAGATACATCACAAGGCGTACTTTCATATTGTATATATGTGATATTGTAAATATAAATAGTTTTCTCTATAAATTTGGTCAAAGTTTGTAAAGTTTGACTTTCCTAAAAATCTATATGCACTGCATTATGGAACGGAGGGAGTATGTGCACCGATGAACGGTAATCTATATATCGTGCACTGCTCTCTACATACGACTGCATCTCGAACATGGGACGGTGCACCAATCAAAGTGGGGCTACCACTATTCCACGTTACCCGAATGGACGGCTCCGCCGCCGGCCGACTCACAATCCGACAGCTGTGGCGCAACTGGTAAATTTACTAGTTAGACCACCAACGGTCAAAAATATACTACTCCAGTTAGACCACCGGCCACAAAATTTCATCACATTTTTTTGTTGGCAATCAGTGTAGCAATCACCCAATCATAGCTTCATCAACCCTGATTCCAGGATTCTACATCTACGAGTAATAAATAAATGATTCACTGACTCATTCACTAGCCACTACTGTCAATCGCTATCGCTTAGTACACGTACTTACTCTTCCTACTCACACACTGACACGTCGTTAGCTTAGCTGTCGTTTGCACTCCACTATATAAACCAACCAACCTGGTCAGCCTAATCGGTGGTACACCGTAGCTCACCAAACACGTAATACCCACGGAAAGTCGTCGAGCAGCGCGCGGCAGCGGGAATGGAGGTCGACGGGGAGGGTGCACTGGCAGCTGCGGCGCCGGAGCAGTGGCGAGGCGCCGTGGAGGCGGCGCTGCCGGGCACGCCGGCGGGCGCCGCGTGGGCCCACGTCGCCAGCTTCTTCTCCGCGCACCTATACCTGCCGGGCATCGACGTGTGCGAGCGCGTCACGGGAGGCAGCAGCGAGGAGGAGGAGGAGCACGACGACGATGGCCGGCTGCTGATCACCCCTGGGTGCGTCCGGCACGTGGCCTCGAGCCCCGCGGGGCTGTGGGCGCGCGAGGAGCTGCTGGAGGCGGACCACGCCGCGCGGCGCCTCTGCTACGCAGTCGTCGACAGCAACATGGGGTTCGGCCGCTACGTCGCCACGCTCCGCGTCCTCGACCTCGACGGCGACGAAGGCGGGTGCATGATCTCTTGGGCGTTCGAGTGCGACGCCGTGAAGGGCGAGGGGTGGAGCGAGGCGGCGCTCGTGGCGCGCCTCGGCGCCAGCGTCAAGGGCATGGCCGAGAGGGTGCAGCAGCTAGCCGCCGTAGCTCAGTAGCTGTCGTCGGTGGCGCCTGACGTCGCGGTCACCGATGGTGATTCAATTTGGATGAATGCATGAACTAGTTTAGTTAGCTGGGACGCTAGCTTTGACGTGTGGTGCTTAGATTGTATTGCATTGCCATGTGGGCAGTGGCCGTCGCTGCCGCTGTTGAGTTCTTAATTTCTTGGACACTCTAATTTCTTTATCTTTTTTTAGATGCTATAATTTCTTTGTCGTTTATGTGTATTAGATGGAGACATTTGTCCAGTTGGATCAAAATGGGGCCTAAATAACCTACGTACTGTCAGCTAGGCAAGGCACATGAGCATGCTCTGATATTTTTGGTGCGCATGCGAGTTCACGGTTGACATCGACACGGACCGAGTAGTCTGTGGTCCCCAGAATCTTTCCTGTTCATTTTTCTCCGTTCAGTGCGGCACATGGTGTAAAATAAGGTGCAAGATTCGTTCAATAAAGAGAAAAAAATCCCCTCGAAAGAAATGGTCCACGATGGAGATTGGGATGATCAACATGTCGTTTGTTTGCGGAAATCTTTTTACAGGAATCGCTGGAATTCAAATCCCTCCTTCCTCTTATCCTACGCCTGAATTTCGAAATGAGATTCTTGTTTAGTGAGGATGAGTTGTCACAGTCTGAGAAATTGCTTGTAATAGTTGCATCAGCATTCATGCATCATGTAAATTTTCAAATGAATGTGAAATAGGGATGATCAAACCCTATCATCAATTAATTCCAATAGGTTCAACTAAAACAATGTTCAATGAACCCAAAATGACCTTAAAAAATGTTCACGGTTTATGGAAAAAGGTGGAAACATCTTTGAGACGACGCATATTTTTTCAGGACATAATGGGCTTTGAATTAACCCACTAAGTACTTGAATTGGAGCAAATAAATGAATGTAAAAATATTCATAGCTTCACTAATTCCGAAACATTATGTGGGGCTCTGAAATAATTTCTTTAGCATTCACAATAATTTTCAGAATTTATAAAAATGTTTTGGTTTGTAAATCAAATCAAAACAAATTGAAATAATTAGAAAATAGAAATATAAATGACAGAGCCACTTACCTGCTACAGTAGACAGTCTGCCAGACCCAGCCCACCAGGGGCATAACCGTCTTCTTCCTCCTGCCAAAAGGCAAAGGAGAAGTGTGGCACGGCATCCGACGGCGGGCAGCCACGCACACAGCTATGTGCCAGCCTCACTCGGCCAACGCAGCGATGAGGATAGGCACCCCACTACCGTCCCGATCGGGAGGACCTCTCCATTTCCCCCCTAACCCTCTGCTTCGCCCTCCCATCGCCATGGCCGCGACGCTTGTGAGCTGGACGCCGGGAACACCGCAGCCATCGCACCCCTCTCGCCCCCTCGTACTGTCACCTCCCAGGCGAGCCACTCAAGCCAGGACGCTCCAGAACGACGCCATCACCTCCGTCTTCAACCTCGGTCGCCGGAGATCGCCACCGCCGCCCTGCACGCTCCAGACCTTCCCCGAGCCCATTGATCCGTCGTTCCATTCACTGTGAGCTCATGCTACGAATCCCCTTCTTCCCCACGTGGATTTCTCATCGTAGCCTCCGATTCCCTTAGGGCCGAAACCCATTGCAGCTCGAGCTCGCAGTCAGTGCAGCTCCAGTGACCATTTGGTCATCCCGTGCGGTGTAACAAGTTCGTGGTAGCGCTTAGAACCCCGCTAGCTCTTCGGTTTGCTAGTTTGTGAGCCGCAACACCAAAACCCCAAACCATCGAACTCCAGCTGCCGCAATACTGCTCGCTGCCGTTGATTCCGACCACCCCAGCTCCAGCCGAGGCCACCAATCGACGTGTCGTCGCTCCAGCATTCCAGAGGGACTAGCCACGCATCGAACGGCTGGGTTCCGCAGCTTTTGGTCGCCGCAAACCTCGCCGGCGGCTAACCGCCGACCAGTTTGACCCGCTCCAGCTGGGTTTGAGCTCCCTGAGTCACTGACATGTGGGGTCATGCTCCTGACTTATTTTAGTTTAGACTATAATTAGCGCTAAATAACAATGTTAGTTAACAGAGTCACTGACTAGTGGGTCCCACTAGTCAGGTTTGACCTAGACCGCCCCGCTTGACCAGCTGATGTCATGCTGACATATTGCTAACGCAATAAAGCCTCTGTGGAATTAAAATAAATCAAAAATGATTTATTATTTTTGGAAATTGTTTAAAACTTCTAAAATTCATATAAAATAATCTATAACTTGGATGAAAATAATTTATATATGAAAAATGATCAGACAAATATGAAGAATCTGTTTATGCCATTCTCATGCATCTTTGAACAAGTTAACATCATCAACTAGGACAATTCATGATTAGGGAAAATTATAAAATAACATTGGAGTTGGAATTCAAACTTGTTTGAATTCCACTTCAATTAACTTGGTTAATTATCCTTCTAGGTCTAACTTGGTTAATTATCCTTCTAGGTTAATTCAATACCTTAATTTGTCATGTCATACATCTTGTTTGTGCATTGCATGAATTGAATGTTGTTTCTTTTCTGTTTGCCGGTGTTTGATTCCCCTCGGTAGACATTGTTCCGACGTTGAGATTGATGTCACCGATGAAGACTCATTGTTATCTTCAGAAGTGTCAGGCAAGCAACCCCCCTTGGGCATACTGATATAAACCCACTCTCTCGTTCCTTCTCTCTTCTACTGCATTAGGACAATAACGATTCAACCGTTATATGTTGTTAGTAGTTGAACCCATTGCTTTGCATGACCTGTCTTTGTCATAGTAAATAGTTGAAACTACTTAGCATGAGTAGCAACTGTTTGAGCCTTGTTGTGCCTACTCATCCATGCTTGCTTACTGTGCCGGCTATGCTTAGAGTCATGTCAGGTCTGATCCATCTGCGATGAATGAGAATGGATGTGTTCATGTCCTGCTGTGTGAGAGCTAAGTGTGTGAATCCGATTTGGTAACGTACGCGATGATGAACCCGACGAAAGCAATATGTGCTTTATTATTAGGTAAAGATTTCTTGGGCACCCAAATTTCTTCATATTTTTTAACACTAATTTCTATTTTTTTCGATCGAAGCGGCCATACGGCCCCATTTTTATTACGAAATTGGAGTTGTCTAGAGGGCTAGATACTAATTTCTTTATTGTTGATGTGTAATAGATGGAGATATTTGTCTAGTTTCAATGCACTTAATAAAAATCGAGTGAGTTGGATCAAAATGGGGCGAGGCTACGACAACTCTGTGAAGATGGAATATCATTCTCTTCATCCAGCCCTCGTTTCGTTGGGACTGGGATCAGATGACTTGCCCACTAACAGTCACGCCGTAACATACGGCCACCAATCCAGCGTAGAGATGATTGATATAAGGGGAAACCAGCCAACACTTAGCAGTGTTTAGCATAGATACACACACAATTGTAGTTTTATGTACATGCAAAAAGCTATGCATTAAGGGTATCTCTAACGCTAACTCTTAAAAGGTCTGTAATTGTTCAGACCGCACAGTCTGAACGTATTGCGTCATCCAATGCGGTATTGCATCGGTCCGCGGGACGGTCTGGACACATTTTCCCTCCCAGAACGGAGAAAAATGTACGGTGGCTTTGCAGGCGTCTGTACTGCTGTCACACTCGCTTCTAACCGCCCTGGCCCACCAAAAAAACACCCGCCTCGCCCTTGCTTTCCATCGAACGCACCGTCACTTGCCCCAACACATTCATGGATGCCCAGAGCATATAGCCGCCGGTAATGATGCCCACAATTTGACCGGACGGGAGGGCGATGCTGATGGACGTGACCTCTCGGGCGTCGCCCCTTCAATGCGAACGCCACGTCCTAAGAAACCAACTCCGGCCATTGTGCCACATTGAAGCGGGTTGACCGCCCCTTCGCCTGGCCTGGCCGCGTCTATTAGAGCCACACGCTGCCGAAGCACGGAGCCACACTCGTCCTCCTCGAGCACCGCCCCTCACCCTCCCCGTCACCATCCCCGAGCCCTTCCTCCTCTTTGAGCCTAGAGGCGATGCCAAAGTCTTGGTTCTCCGCGCCGACAGGCGCAGGCGGTGACAGTTCTTTGTCCAGTGGTTACTGGTGCCGCCACTCATGCACTCCGGGCCTATCAACATCAACGGCGAGCGGATCCTCGGGGAAGGAGGAGATCGTCATCTCCTCCTGCGACGAGAGGACCAACCACCGCAGCAGCCATCGCAGTAGAGGCCCCGCCTCCTCTCGGATGCTGCTCTGACGGACAAAGAATTCGTCCATCAGATCAAGCTATTGACGGAGCGTTCACTCCGTCAAATGGGCCCGACGCCACCATCGTCGGTGCGTGTCATGGAGGAGTCACCGTCCACGCCGCGACACCGCATCAAGCGCGCGCGGCGTCTGAAAGCACAAATGCTCCGTTGGTGGTTTTGATAATTCATGACAACATACATTGTCTCTTGGACTAATACTTTTACCTAGTGCATTTCACATAAAGTCCACAGAGATGGGTTGGCAAAAGGATTGTGGAGAAACCCCTAGATGCAAGGAAATGGATTGGCAAAGCTTCAAGCAAGAGGACTCTACATTTTACTTTGTGAGAAATCACTTTGAGTCCATAGGAAAGTCAATACTATCAAAAGGGGGTAAGGTACTGTTGGTGAACAGGATGCTCCACGTGCACAAAGTGATAGTCACCAAAAACACCCATAAACTCTTCCACAAAAGTCTGTCCAAAGCCAAATATCCAAAATCGGTGCAGCCAACAATTCCCACTCAGTCCCATCGATTCCCAAACTCAGACAGACCCATGCCAAACCCTAGTCATTCGGTGCAACCGATTATGCATCGGTGCCACCGAGTTCAGTTGGCAACTTTCTGTTTAGCTATTTTCAAGCTTCGGTAACACCGAGTTTTGCCAGTCGGTCTCATCGAAATTTGGACCAACTTCCTGGTTAGCTATTCACAAGAATCGGTACCACCGAGAATTTTGAATCGGTCTCACCGAGTTTTTGGACCAACTCTCTGGTTAGCCACTGACAAGAATTGGTACCACCGAGACTTGAGAATCGGCGTCACCGAGTTGTGCAATCTGACCGTTGGTCACCTAATCTGTACCACCGAGAGTTATGTATCGGTCTCACCGAGATTCAAAAGTTACCACCTTTTGGTCACTTCGGTACCACCGAGTTTTATACTTCGGTGTCACCGAGTTGGTCACTTTAGGTGTAACGGTTGGATTTTTGGGGATGCCTATATATACCCCTTCACCACCACCCACTCAAAATAGAAGCACTCAGAACTATTCCATACTTGCCCCATCCTATTTTCTGAGAGAGAGCCACCTACTCATGTGTTGAGATCAAGCCATTCCACTCTATCCATATGAATCTTGATCTCTAGCCTCCCCAAGTTGCTTTCCACCAAATCAATCTCTTCCACCATAGCCAAATCTGTGAGAGAGTGATTGTGGGTTTAGGAGTCTATCATCTTGAAGCACAAGAGCAAGGAGTTCATCGACATTGCCGAGCCTATTACCTTTTGGAGGGTGGTGCCTCCTAGATTGATTAGGTGTCGCTTGGGAGCCTCCTACTTCGTGTTGTGGAGTTGAACCAAGAAGTTTGTACGGGCAAGGAGATCGCCTACTTCGTGAAGATCTACCCATAGTGAGGCTAGTCCTTCGTGGACGGAAGCCGTTATGGAATAGTCAAGGTTGCTACTTCATGGACCCTTATGGGTGGAGCCCTCCGTGGACTCTCGCGACCGTTACCCTCCGTGGGTTGAAGACTCCATAAACGTGGACGTACGATAGCACCACCTATCGGAACCACGGGAAAAATCTTCGTGTCCCTCATGCGTTTGATCTCCCTATCTCAACTTCTTACTTCCATGTGCAATGTCTTTATTTTCCGCTGCCATACTTGTTGACATGCATGTGTAGGGTGTGCTAGACTTGCTATAATTGCTAAAATCTGCCAACCAATTAACTTGGGTAAAGGTTAGGTTGTTAATTCCTGCTAGTAGTCTATTCACCCCCCTCTAGAAACTCTTCTAGTGATCCTACAAGTGGTATCATAGCTTTGGTCTCCATTGCTTCGATTTCATCACCGTGGAGGAAGATGGATGTGTCTAGTATAGGGAGTTTGAGTTGTAGAGTGCCTATTCTTGATGGGGAGTACTATAGTCAATGGAAATATAAGATGCTTGAGCTATTCAATGAATTTCATTTGAGCAAGTATGTTAAGAACCCCTATCTACCTCCCATTGATCCTTTGCATCCCACACACGAAGAGGAAATTGATATGCTATGCAACCTTAGAACTGTTAATCTTATCGTTCGAGGATTGCCTAGGATTGTGCTTAATCAAATGAAGAATTTTGAATGTGCTTATACTTTGTGGAATGACTTGGAGAAATGATATCCAAGTTATTCATTGAGTAATCCTGATGAAATTCTTCATAAGACTATTGTCTTTCACAAAATGATGCCTAGTGATCCAAAGTTTGATGACTATCTATTTGAGCTTAGAGACCTCATGCGTGCTAAAGGGGATGTCATAACTATCAACAACATCATTGTAGAAGCCATTCGAATTCATAAATTTGAACATTGTCATGATCACAACCCTAACGAATCTCTTGTTCTTTGTGATGAGGATTTCCCACTTGATGATGACAATGTGGAACATGGCTACTATGACGAAGATGAGTTGTTCGACATCGAGCATGAGAAGATCATGAAGAATCTAAGTCTCATGGCAAACTTCAAGGATTACATGTCCAGAGGAAAAGAGTGGATTCTCGATAGTGGATGTACCGATCATATGACCGGAGATAGAGAGATGTTTGAAGAGATCACACTAAACCATGGACCGCGAAGGTATGTAACTTTTGGAGACAACTCCAAAGGTAAGGTACTTGGTCTTGGTAAGGTGGCCATATCCCATGATAGCTCTATTCAAAACGTCATGCTTGTTGAATCCCTTGGCTACAATCTTCTTTCCATATCTAGACTTGCCGACTATGGTTTTAATGTGCTATTCACGAAAGTAGATTTCCAAGTGTTTCGTCAAGATAATCATAACATGGTCTTTACCGGTTTCCGTAGAGGTGATCTATACATTGTCGATTTCACTAAGAGATCCAAACCTCGTACTTGTCTTATTGCAAAATCTTCTAAAGGTTGGCTTTGGCATAGAAGACTAGGACATGTTGGCATGCGTAACCTAGACAAGCTTATCAAAGGTGATCATATACTTGGTGTTAAAGATGTTATCTTTGACAAAGATAGACTTTGTAGTGCTTGTCAAGCCGGAAAGCAAGTAGGTGGAAGTCATCCCGTTAAAAATATCATGACTACTAGGAGACCACTCAAGTTACTTCACATGGATCTTTTTGGTCCCAATGCTTACAAGAGCCTCGGTGGAAATTCCTATGGTCTAGTCATAGTTGATGATTTTTCCAGATTTACGTGGGTATTCTTTCTTAATGATAAGTCGCAGGTACAAAAGATCTTCAAGAACTTCGTTCGCAAAGCGCAAAATCAGTTTGAAGTGAAGATCAAGAAGGTTCGGAGCGATAACGGATCGGAGTTCAAGAACACCCATGTAGATACCTTTCTTGACGAAGAAGGTGTTTCACATGAGTTCTCGGCTACGTACACACCTCAACAAAATGGAGTTGTTGAGAGGAAGAACCGGACACTTATTGAGATGGCAAGAACGATGCTTGACGAATACAAGACGCCAAGACACTTTTGGGCAGAAGCCGTGGAAACAGCATGCCATGCCACAAACCGACTCTACTTGCACAAGCTTCTTGGTAAAACGGCATACGAGCTACTCACCGGTAACAAACCCCAAGTTGGATACTTTCGGGTATTCGGCTCAAAGTGCTACATTCTTGACAAGCATCATCGTACTAAATTTGCTCCTAAATCTCATGAAGGATTCCTACTTGTTTATGGATCGAACTCTCACACTTACCGTGTCTACAACAACTTCACTCGAAAAGTTGAAGAGACGGTAGATGTGAAGTTTGATGAATCTAATGGTTCGCAAGTCGAACAACTGCCAAATGATGTAGGAGATAAGGATCCTTCGGAAGCTATCCAAGACTTATACATCGGCAAGATTCGTCCCATGGAGGTGAAGGAAAGTACTTCGCCAACTCAAGTGGAAGCCCCTACTTCACGTCAAGGTGAACCTCAACATGACATGGAGGCATCCACAAGCAGTACACGACAAGATGATGAAGAGGAGGAAGTACATCATGAAGATCCACCACAACCTCCTTCACCACCACCTCAAGGAAACGACACCTTCAACAACAATGAAGACGAAGGAGATGATGATGATGAAGAAGCTCCACCATCCAACAAGCAAAAGCTACCCCGAGTTCGAGCAAGAGTGACCAAGAACCATCCTCTAAACCAAATCTTTGGTGACATACAAACCGAGAGAATCACTCGCTCTAAAACTCGCTTAGCAAATTTTTGTGAGAATTATTCTTTCATCTCTAGCATTGAACCCTTGAAGGTAGACCAAGCTCTTGAAGACCCGGATTGGGTGAACGCTATGCATGAAGAGCTTCACAACTTCAAGAGGAACGAAGTGTGGACACTCGTGGAGAAGCCCAAGGACGAGCACAACATCATCGGAACCAAATGGGTGTTTCGGAACAAGCAAGATGAAGACGGTCAAGTCGTATGCAACAAGGCGCGTCTCGTAGCCCAAGGATATACGCAAGTCGAAGGTATGGACTACGGTGAGACCTATGCCCCCTTCGCTAGACTTGAAGCTATCCGCATTCTTCTTGCTTATGCTAATCACCCTGATATCACGCTTTATCAAATGGATATTAAAGGTGCATTCTTAAATGGTGAGATTGATGAAGAGGTTTATGTTAAGCAACCCCCTGGTTTTGTGAATCCTAAGAAACCTAATCATGTTTACAAGCTTCGTAAAGCTCTTTATGGTCTTAAATAAGCCCCACGTGCTTGGTATAAATGCTTAACGAAGTTTCTCATTGAAAAGGGTTTTGAAATTGGTAAAATTGACGCAAACCTTATTCACTAAGAGAGTTAATGGTGAATTATTTGTGTGCAAAATCTATGTGGATGATATTATCTTTGGATCTACTAACCCACAATTTAGTGAAAGATTTGGAAGGTTGATGTCTGAGAAGTATGAGATGTCCATGATGTGTGAGCTGAAATTCTTTCTTGGTTTGCAAATCAAGCAAACGAGAGAAGGAACTTTCATCTCTCAAACCAAGTATACCAAGGACTTGATCAAGAAGTTCAACATGCAAGAGTGTAAAGGTATGAAAACTCTTATGCCTACTAGTGGACATGTTGACCTTACCAAGGAGGACGAACCAGTTGATCAAAAGGTTTATCGATCTATGATTGGTTCATTGCTATATCTATGTGCCTCCCGTCCCGATATCATGCTTAGTGTTTGCATGTGTGCTAGATATCAAGCTGCACCTAAAGAGTGTCATCTTTTGGCCGTGAAACGTATTGTGAGATATTTGATACAAACACCAAACTTTGGCATTTGGTATCCCAAGGGATCTTCCTTTAACCTTGTTGGCTATTCCGATTCGGACTACGCCGGTGACAAGGTTGATAGAAAATCCACCTTGGGTACATGTCAATTTCTTGGTAGATCTCTTGTGTCTTGGTCCTCCAAGAAACAAAACTCGGTATCTCTATCAACCGCCGAAGCTGAGTATATTGCTGCCGGATCGTGCTGTGCTCAGTTACTATGGATGACACAAACGCTTAAGGATTATGGAATCCATGTGAAAAATGTTCCATTACTTTGTGACAATGAAAGTGCTGTTAAGATTGGTCATAATCCCGTGCAACATTCTCGAACTAAGCATATTCAAGTTCGACATCATTTCATTCATGATCATGTTGCCAAAGGAGATATCAATCTTAAGCATGTTCGTACCAACAAGCAATTGACCGATATCTTTACTAAGCCACTTGATGAGAAAGTGTTTTGTTACTTGAGGAGTGAGTTGAACATCATTGATGCTTCAAACTTGAGCTGAGCTTACATGATACTTCCATGATTCACTTGACATGTTATCATATATCTTCGAATTCTATGCTCCCTTGTATTGCATCTAACCTTTTGTAGGTACTTGGAAGAACTTCATTCCACAAGATTGCCAACAACTCCAATCATAAGCAATCTTGCCATGACCAAGTATCCACAACCCCTCTTGATTATGGAAGTAAGAAGACTACTCAAACATATCCTTGACACATATTTGAATTTCACAATTGGTATCGTGTCATATCATGTTTTTCCTTGCATGACTAACCTATGTAGGTGATAAGTGTACCAAAACAAGAAGGATTGCTCCCAACTCAAGATGAACCTCATCAACCACGAGCATCCTCAACAAGTTCACCAACAAGCTACGTCATCAACATCACTCAAAGGTATGTACTCATATCCTTGAAAAAGCTTTACTCCAAGTCATGAGATAAAGCAACTCAAGTGATATGAAAACATTAAAATGTTTAATCAAAAAATGGTAACCCCATTTTGAGCTTAACGATGAGTATGACCTATGATCAAGTATTCTTGCTTGGCTCCTAAGTCAATATACTCTAATATAGGTGACCTAGTCACCGCCCATCATCTAGTTAAGTATCTTGTTTGGTTCATTCTCTATTTTGCAAGATTTCTTGGAACCACTCAAATCTTCTCTAGTTGATGTCTCTTGGTAAAGTCTTTTGCTTTTTTCTTTGAAGATTCTTTTTGACATTTTCTTACAAGTTCTCCAAACTCATTTGCAAGTTTCTCAAACATTGCCAAGTTTCTGTTTACCCCTCGGAGCCTCCGACTCAAACCTCTCGGTTCTACCGATTTAGTAGATGAGCTGCATAACAACTACTCGGTTCTACCGACCCGTTTGACCCAGAGCTACCGATTGGATTTCTTCTCTGGTTTGTGTTCATATTAGCAAATCCTTGTCTCTTTAGTGATCCTTCAATTGGTATCCTACAAGTGATATCTTTGATTCTTCCGTGATCCCTTATTTTATTTTATTTTAAAAAAAGGGGTGGGGGGAGAAATTCTATTCTAGGATCCCAAACTCAAAGGAGGAGAAGTCTTACAGGATCTATAATTTTCATTTCTGTGAACCCTACATTCCATGACCCTTGTTCTCAAGGATCCCTTCTGACTTCATGATCCCTGTGTCTAACCCTGTGTATGGACCTTTTTGGAAATTAATGCCAAAGGGGGAGAAATACCAAAGCTTCAAATAGCTAAAGGGGGAGATACATGCTTCAATGCAAAGGGGGAGATACAATCAAGGGGGGGAATATCAGAGTTTATACTTACATAGACAAGGGGAGAATACCAAAGTATGGGGAGCAAAATATGTTTGGGAGAAAAATGTGTTTATTTCATTTGACTACTCAAGTTAGACTTTTCTCACCCTATCCAATCCCAATATCTAAATGCTAAGATTCAGAGGGAGAGGATGACCCACTATTTCATATCTAGGGGAGAAAGTTCTAAATGTTCTTGGAGACATATAAATCTTAAGGAATACTATCTTCTACATGTTCTCCATATCTTGGTACTATTGAGCTCTATTGCTTTTTGATTGGTAGAATACTCTTGTGTTTCCTAACATTGTTTTCTCAAGTGTATCTCTACTACAAGAATGCTCAAGAACTCAAGGTAAGTATATGCATCATATCTTTGATCAAGATGATCTCTTGCTTCTTGCACATATTGTTTGCAAGAGTGAAGTCTTGAACAAGGATACATCTCATTCATATAAATTTGATGCATATAGCCAAGATACACATGACTCATATTATCCCGTCCAGTATATGTGTGTCCATGCATTCCAAGGCAACTATCCTTTAAAGGGTTTGCACACTTTTAGGGGGAGCAAGTCTAAGTCATGTGTCTCTCAAAGTCTTCATTGTATCCATGCATATCTTTATTTGAAGCTTTGATTGTATGTTGTCATCAATTACCAAAAAGGGGGAGATTGAAAGCACAAATGCTCCCTTGGTGGTTTTGATAATTCGTGACAACATACATTGTCTCTTGGACTAATACTTTTACCTAGTGTATTTTAAATAAAGTCCACAGAGATGGGTTGGCAAAAGGATTGTGGAGAAACCCCTAGATGCAAGGAAATGGATTGGCAAAGCTTCAAGCAAGAAGACTCTACATTTTACTTTGTGAGAAATCACTTTGAGTCCATAGGAAAGCCAATACTATCAAAAGGGGGTAAGGTACTGTTGGTGAACAAGATGCTCCACGTGCACAAAGTGATAGTCACCAAAAACACCCACAAACTCTTCCACAAAAGTCTGTCCAAAGCCAAATATCCAAAATCGGTGCAACCAACAATTCCCACTCGGTCCCACCGATTCCCAAACTCAGACAGACCCATGCCAAACCCTAGTCATCCGGTGCAACCGATTCTGCATCAGTGCCACCGAGTTCAGTTGCCAACTTTCTGTTTAGCTATTTTCAAGCTTCGGTACCACCAAGTTTTGCCAGTCGGTCTCACCGAAATTTGGACCAACTTCCTGGTTAGCTATTCACAAGAATCGGTACCACCGAGAATTGTGAATCGGTCTCACCAAGTTTTTGGACCAACTCTCTGGTTAGCCACTGACAAGAATTGGTACCACCGAGACTTGAGAATTGGCGTCACCAAGTTGTGCAATCTGACCGTTGGTCACCTAATCGGTACCACCGAGAGTTATGTATCGGTCTCACCGAGATTCAAAAGTTACCACCTTTTGGTCACTTCGATACCACCGAGTTTTATACTTCGGTGTCACCGAGTTGGTCACTTTAGGTGTAACGGTTGGATTTTTGGGGATGCCTATATATACCCCTTCACCACCACCTACTCGAAACAGAAGCACTCAGAACTATTCCATACTTGCCCCATCCTATTTTCTGAGAGAGAGCCACCTACTCATGTGTTGAGATCAAGCCATTCCACTCTATCCATATGAATCTTGATCTCTAGCCTCCCCAAGTTGCTTTCCACCATAGCCAAATCTGTGAGAGAGTGATTGTGTGTTGAGGAGTCTATCATCTTGAAGCACAAGAGCAAGGAGTTCATCGACATTGCCGAGCCTATTACCTTTTGGAGGGTGGTGCCTCCTAGATTGGTTAGGTGTCGCTTGGGAGCCTCCTACTTCGTGTTGTGGAGTTGAACCAAGAAGTTTGTACGGGCAAGGAGATCGCCTACTTCGTGAAGATCTACCCATAGTGAGGCTAGTCCTTCGTGGACGGAAGCCGTTATGGAATAGTCAAGGTTGCTACTTCGTGGACCCTTATGGGTGGAGCCCTCCGTGGACTCTCGCGACCGTTACCCTCCGTGGGTTGAAGACTCCATAAACGTGGACGTACGATAGCACCACCTATCGGAACCACGGGAAAAATCTTCGTGTCCCTCATGCGTTTGATCTCCCTATCTCAACTTCTTACTTCCATGTGCAATGTCTTTATTTTCCGCTGCCATACTTGTTGACATGCATGTGTAGGGTGTGCTAGACTTGCTATAATTGCTATAATCTGCCAACCAATTAACTTGGGTAAAGGTTAGGTTTTTAATTCCTGCTAGTAGTCTATTCACCCCCCTCTAGACACTCTTCTAGTGATCCTACAGCGTCCCCTCTCCGGCGGGTCAAGGACGAGTCGGCCTCGCCCCAGCGCAACCGCGGCGTCTAGATCGGACGTTGAGTCAAGGACGAGCAATCATCGGCCCTGCAAAACCACATCATACAGATCGGACGGCGGGTCAAGGACGAGCCGGTGTCCCCGCCGAACAACCAGTACGCCTGCATGGACATGCCCTCGTCGTCGCCACGCCCGCATGGACCCAACATTGTGCTAGCCTGGCCCTAGGACCAATCCAGTACCATCACAGAGATGTCTGCGCGGTGTCGACGCCACTCCCCGGCGAAGACATTGACGGACGACGTCAGGTATCGTGCCGGAATGCTTCGTGCCGGACCCACCTCGCGCTAGCCTAGGCCGATGACTGGTCCAGGACCACCGCTGAAATGTTCGGGTTTTTTAAAATAGTTAAACTTGATAAAAATTGTCCTGTTTAAGTGTAATATAAATAACTTTGCAATATAATATACATGACTCATTAAAAATAGGGTATGTGTACGTTAAGTGTCTAGTTGTTGCTATTAAAATTTATTATTACTTACTACTTCCCTTTCCCAAAATATAAGGCGTGTTTGACTTTGCACGGTCTTTGATGCATGACTTTCACCGCGGATTGAATATATATAAATGGCACAGTCGTGTTTGTCTTGCAAAACAGTTTTATTTCATATATTTGTATACTAATTTTATAGACTTACAATACATGAAAATTGTAGTCAAAAGTTGTGAATGGAGATCCGAAAAGTCAACCAGCGACTTATATTTTGAGAATGAGGGAACACTAGTAATTCATCTAAATGTATTTATAATGTTAAGAGCACTTACTGCATAGCTTGTTGCATGTACATAAAGCTACAAGTGTGGGCGTCCTGAAAACTGCTAAATGCTGGCTGGTTTTCTCTTGGATCAATACCCTCCATTGGATGTTGAATGAACGCTAGATTTTTTTTAAACGGAGGCAAAAGCTTTGCTTCATCTCATTAATAAAGAAGAAGAGAACCAACAAAGTTTAACGAGGTCCATTACACCTCAATCAAATGGAAAAGATAAGTTCCTACTCTTGCGGCATTAAAGTGCTCAAATGTTTTGCTCCCGCAAGGATCCAGTTCCTTGCCTCTAGTTTGATGTTGCCAACCAGAACGGTGGGCATGGTGGACTTGTTCCGAAAAACTCTTGCATTTCTTTCGTTCCACAAGTCCCAAGAGATGAGCATGAGAAGCGATGAGACGGCCTTCCTTCTGTGACCACGCCGTAGAACCGTTGCGGCCCACCAGCTCTTGACCGTTCAGATGTCTCCCCAACTCGTAGTATTCAGTTCGGGTGCATCAATCCAAGCCTTGACAGCCTCCCAAATTCTTAAGGAGAATCGACACTTAAAAAGAATGTGCACCGCTGACTCGGGCTCTCTCTTGCAAAGCTGGCACAAACCGCAGTTGGGCCATCCTCTTTTTTGCAGGCGGTCGGCCGTCCACACTCTGTTCTTGATGACAAGCCATGCAAAGAATTTACATTTTGGTGGCGCCCAATTGCTCCACACCGCTGGCACCATGGTGGTAGGAGTGGTCCCCTCGAATTGCACCTTGTAAGCAGAGAGCGTTGAGTAGGTACGGTTGGCAGTGAGGTTCCATGAGATGTCATCGTGTGAATGCTCTTGTAGGTGGATGGTGTCAAGGAGGATCCAGAGAGCATAGAACTATTACAAATGGTTGATCGACAGGCCGTTAGAAAAGTTGATTTGAGCTACCCAAGCGAGGTCTTGGAGGGATCAATCGTAGTCCTTTCGATAAGTAAGAGTGTCGAATCCAACGAGGAGCAGAAGGAAATGACAAGCAGTTTTCAGCAAGGTAATTTCTGCAAGCACTGAAATTGTAGGTAATAGATATTTTGATAGCAAGGTAATTTGTAACGAGCAAGTAACGGTAATGGTAAACAAGGTGCAGCAAGGTAGCCCAATCCTTTTGAGGCAAAGGACAGGCCAGAACAATCACTAGTAATAGGCAAAGTGATCTTGAGGGTACACGGGAATTTCGTCTAGTCACTTTTATCATGTTGGTTTGATTCGTGTTCGCTACTTTAATAATTTGATATGTGGGTGGACCGGTGCTAAGGTGCTGTTCTTACTTGAACTAACAACCTACTTATGATTAACCCCCTCGCAAGCATCCACAACTACGAGAAAAGTATTAAGACAAAGTCTAACCATAGCATTAAACATGTGGATCCAAATCCGCCCCTTACGAAGTAGCGCATAAACTAGGGTTTAAGCTTCTGTCACTCTAGCAACCCATCATCTAATAACTACTCCACAATGCATTCCCTTAGGCCCATGAATGGTGAAGTGTCATGTAGTCGACGTTCACATGACACCACTAAGGGAATCACAACATACATATCATCAAAATATCGAACACATATCAAATTCACATGATTACTCGCAACATGGCTTCTCCCGTGACCTCAAGAACAAAGGTAACTACTCACAAATAATAATCATGCTCAAGATCAGAGGGGTAATGAATAGCATAATGGATCTGAACATATAATCTTCCACCAAATAAACCATATAGTAATCAACTACACAAGGTAATCAACACTACTAGTCACCCACAGGTACCAATCCGAGGTTCCGGTACAAAGATTGAACACAAGAGATGAACTAGGGTTTGAGAGGAGATGGTGCTGTTGAAGATGTTGATGAAGATTGGCCTCCCAAAGATGAGAGGGGTGTTGGTGATGACGATAGCTTCGATTTCCCCCTCCGGGAGGGAAGTTCCCCCGGCGGAATCGCTCCGCCGGAGCGCAAAAGTGCTCCTGCCCAAGTTCCGCCTCGAGGCGGCGGCGCTTCATCCCGAAAGTCCTCCTCCTATTTTTTTAGGTTTTTTGGGAATTTATACTAGAAGATGGGCTCCGGAGGTGGGCCAGGGTGAGCACCACCCACCAGGTCATGCCAGGGGGTGCCTGGCGCGCCCTGGTGGGTGCTCCTCACCTGGTGGCCCCCCTCCGGTATATTTTTGCTCCAGTATTTTTTATTAATTCCAAAAATAATCTCCGTAAAGTTTTAGCTTCATTGGAGTTGTGCAGAATAGGTATCTCTGACGTGCTTTTCTTGGGTCCAGAATTCCAGCTGCCGGTATTCTCCCTCTTTGTGTAAACCTTGCATATTATGAGAGAAAAGGCATTAGAATCACTCCCCAAAGCATTATTATTAAAAAAAAAGTAAATAACAGTAGGAAATCATGATGCAAAATGGACGTATCAACTCCCCCAAGCTTAGACCTCGCTTGTCCTCAAGCGAAAGCCGATATTGAAAAGCATGTCCACATGGTTTGAGAGAGAGGTGTCGATAAAAACAAAATACGGACATAGAAGCATCATGCTTATTAACATAACAGCAAGAAACTCTAACGTAAGAAGTTATTTCAATATATTTTTATCATAAAGCTTCTCATGAACAAGTAACAATTCATCACAACAGAGAAGTATGAAGCATAAACCTTATTGGAAACCAACAAGCTATGTTCTCAGTCAACTTTGCAACTACAATTCATCATATTTTCAGGAAGGGTCTCATGGCGGAGCCTTTTGGCAAGTCCACATACTCAACCATCATTTGGTCTTCTATGATTGCTAACGCTCACGGCATACCCACGAACAAAAAGTTTCAACCGGACACATAGGAAGATAGGGGCTTATAGTTTTGCCTCCCAACTCACTCACCTCAAGGGTGATGTCAACAATAATAACTCATGCCCACCCATATCCAACTGGATATATGTGCCTAGATCTTTCCTCACCACATGATGCTTGCAAAGGAAAAAGTAAAAAGGAATAGAGAAGAATACTTTGACTCTTGCATAAAAGTAAGTGCATAAAAGTAAAAGATAGGCCCTTCGCAGAGGGAAGCAGAGGTTGTCATGCGCTTATTGGTTTGTATGCCCAATCCCTTAATGTAAAAGAACGTCACGCTATATTGCCCCCTATGATAGCAACCTTTATTATGCAGTCCGTCGCTTTTATTACTTTGCCATCATAAGTTCGTATAACGCTCAATTTTCTCTTACACTAATTGATCAAAACACTTTTAGAAGCAATTTTTATTGCCTTATTGCACCGATGACAACTTACTTGAAGGATCTTTCTCGATCCATAGGTAGGTATGGTGGACACTCAAGGAAAGAGTTTGGGTTTGGGTTTTTGGATGCACAAGTAGTATCTCTACTTAGTGCGGAATTTTTGGCTAGCAAAGATATTGGGCAAGCACCACATGTTAAAGGATCTATGACAATATAACTTCTATGTGGATATGAACAAACATAAATCATTACATTGTCTTCCTTGTCCAACGTCAACCATTTTGACATATAATATTTGATGGGGGCTCACAATCATAAAAGATGTCCAAGATAGTGTATTTGCATGTGAATCTTCTCTTCCCTAATTAATTCTTTCATGAATTGCATCATTGACCAATGCTATGTTTGTCAATCTCCAATAAATTTTACTACTTATACTTTTCCTTATGTGATGTCATTACTCACCATAAGATTAGCATATGATTTTTTTCATTTATTTGTCTTTCTTTTATTTGATTGCAACAAGAAAGTAGAGAAGCAAAAACTCAAACTAAACATTATTATATAACTTTCACACGATTACATAGATAGGTAGGCCACAAAACTAAGACACGAAAATAGATCTCACTAAACTTTTACTCGATTAAGGCAAAGGGAAACTAAAGATAAAACCAAAATAGGTAAAGGTGAATAAAAGTGATGGTGTGTGACGCACCCAATTTCGACCGTACACTAATCATACACACAATGCGTACGACCAAGATTAGGGACTCACTGATTGATATCACAACACAACTCTAGACACAAATTAAAGTCATACAGCTTCATATTACAAGCCAGAGGGCTCGAATACAAAGCTCGACAAGCACGAGTCAGCGGAAGCAAATAATATCTGAGTACAGACATAAGTTAAACAAGTTTTGCCTTAAGAAGGCTAGCACAAACATAAGCAACGGATCGAAAGAGGCGAGGCCTCCTGCCTGAGAACCTCCTAACTACTCCTGAGCGTCGGCACTCTCCAAGTAGTAGAAGGCTCCAGCGGTGGTGTAGTAGTCGTCTCCGGCGTACTCCATCTCCTGGGCTCCGTCATCTGAACGCGGTAATCGTATCGAGGGGGAAAGAGAGTGCAAAGCAGCGGTGAGTACTCATCCAAAGTACTTGCAAGACTGACATCAGAACTATGCTAAGTATGCATCAGTATCAAGGAATGGGGTTATATCTGGACTGACTGCAAAAAGCAAGAATGAGGGGGAAGGCCTAGTCCTATCGAAGACTAGCATCTTCAACATCTTGCAGCATTAGAAGAGAGTAGACTGGTATCTCATATATAGTCATATTATTGTAGCAATTTTATTAAGTAACCACGCCCAGAGATTCTTCCTCGACTCCCTGCGAGGAAGCAATCCCGGAGCCAACATTCATTTCAATTTAAAGTCACAATTTAAGTTGTAGTAGATCAAGGTACAACTCCAAGTTGTCCTGTTACCGTGGACACGGCTATTCGAATAGATGAATTCATCCCTGCAGGGGTGCACCGCATTTCCAACACGCTTGATCACCTCCGGCCGGTCACACTTTTCTGGGTAATGCCCGGCCTCGGGATATCAACACGTCATCGCCCCACCTAGGCTCAACAGAGAGGCCAGCCTGTCGGTCTAAATCCTAAGCACACAGGGGTCGTGGGCCCACTTGCCCTCTGCGCTCCTGCACGATGCGAACGCGGCCGAGGTCAGCCCTAGCACACTCTAGTCCAAGAGCTGTACCGTCCAGGCCACTCGGGCGCGCGTCGCTCCATTGCTGACGTCCGAAGAGCTTCGGCTGATACAACGACGCTGAGTACCCATAACTTCTCCCACGTGAAGGTTTGGTGCGTAAAAGGTCAATCGACCAACTCAGATCAAATACCCAACCCATTAGCATTTTATTAATGCGGGGCAAGCGCGACCCATAAAGTGCGGTCCCGTCGCCCCGTCCACGCCTCATCACCATCAAACCATGGGTACCCCTCAGGGCCGACCCATCACCAACATGTTTCTGTAACCAGGTCATAGTAACTGTGTGTATAAAACATCCAGACGAAACCTGAGGAATCACCCTCAAAGGGTCCCGCTCGATGAAACCGTCAAGGTGGACTTAGAGGAATCACCCTCGAGGGTCCCACACTTGAGGGGTTGCACGACAGAGTCATCGTCGGGAGTGGTGAAGGAGGAATCACCCTCGATAACCACGACCGACTAGCTGCACTACAGAGTTAGCATCATGAGTACTTCACGAGGTGTCACCCTCGGTACTCGATAGTAACTCTGCAGAGTCGTACAACTAAGGGGTGTGCGGTGATGTGAGGGGCCTGGCTCGTCGGTGGGTTGACCGAGTCTTCGAGTCTTTGGGTCGTCGAGTCGTCGATGAAGAAGCAGGGGCAACTGGGACTAAGGGGTCACTAGGGATTCACTGATCAACCTATACTAAGCAGTTGATATGATTGCAGGTATAGTAACAGTTTACCAAAAACAGGCTATGCATCAGAATAGGAGCTAACTAATACAGTAGCAAAAACTAATGCAAGAATAAGAGGGAAGAATGGGCGATATCGGAATGCTCAAGGGGGGTTGCTTGCCTTGCTGCTCTGCGGCAAAGGCCTGATCGTCAGTGTCGTAGTCGTACCCAGCAGCACCGTCAGTCTCGGGGTCTACCGGTAAGAAGAGGGGGGAGGAAACAATAAATATAAAGCACAAATGCAATCACAATGCGTGAAATGGCAATATGCAGGGCTAGGCATGCACTAACGCTGTATTATACGTCACAGACGGGTCGGAAGAATATCTGACGATATTCCCCGGGTCTCTGGCTTTTACCGGACAGATGAAAACGATGGAAAAGTTCCATGTTCGCTATGCTAGGAGCACGTGACAGACTAACGGACAGCGTATTCGGATTCGTGGGATTTTTCTAAACAACTTTCATGTATAAAATATTTTCATCTGACTTACGGTTTATTTTATATTAATTTTTTAAAGTTTAAATGTTTTTCTGATTTTTCTTGAGTATTATTAATTCGAATTAAAAACAGTAAATACTTTTGTCACCTAGTAGTACTCTAGCCAGAGTGTATTACAGGTGGGGCTAGTGGGGTTCAGTCAACAATTGACCAGTCAATGTTGACCGGGCAACAAGGTCAAAGGGGCCTGCATGTCATAGGCTAAATGTTTAACATATTTAGTTATCTAGCTTAGTTTAATAGTGGACCCACATGTAATGGGCCAATACCTAAGCTAACACTAAACTACCCGTAATAAAACAAAACAAAACATAAACAAATTAGCCCTAATCTAATTGAAGGCAGTGAGCTAGCCGGCTCACGTGGTTGAGCACGCAGGCACACATGTGTGCGGCAACCATGGGCATGGCCATGGCGTTGGCCAGGGAGGCACAACGCATGGGGAGCGAGGGCAGGCGAGCGGCCAGTAGCAGTGCATAGCAGCAGCAGCGGCGCAAGCAAAGCAGCAGCACTCAGGGACAGCAGCAGCCAGCGGCAGGCGCGGTAGCAGCAGCGCGGAGCAAGCGACGGGGGGCAGCGGGCGCGGTGCGAAGAGCAACGGGCGGCCGCAAGTGGCTGCGCGGGCGCGGCCAGGGGCGCGCAAGCGCGCGGGCGGCCGACGCGTGTCTAGGCCGGGTGCGGCCGCAGGCAGCAGGGACATGCGGGCGCGCGCGCGAACGCGAAGCTCGGGCCATGGTGGCCTCGGGCGGGCGCGGGGCTACGGCGACGGATCGAGAGCAGGGTGAGGGGGAGACGGAGGAGGAGCTCACCACGGTCCCAACGGAGGCGACGGGGAGGCCGGAGGTGGACCGGAGACGAGCAAATCGACGACGGCGGCCGGCGATGTACGCGACGGAAACGAGCTCGATGGCGTGTGTACGGGGCGGCCCCGCACGATTTGATGCCCGGGATGGACGAAGTCGACGGTGGCGGTCCTCCTGAACATCTTCGCGCGACGAGGGGAGCGCGGTGGCCGCGGCATCGACGACGGGCGGCGACGGGGACGCTCGGGAGAAGTGGGAGAGAGCGAGGGGAGAGGGGATTTTGGAACTAGGGTTGAAGGGGGGCGCACCGAGGGGGACTAGTAGGCGCCGGCAGGGGGGTCCGGATGGCCGGCATGTGGCCAGGCGCTGCCATGGCCATGGGATGGTCGCCACGGCCTCCCCTGCCTCCTGTAGCGTGAGGTTGGGGATGGCGTGGATGGGCTGGGCTGCTCCCTGGCCACTAGGGCCCAGTGCAAAATTAGGCTTTAGTTATTTTCATTTTCTGTTCTAATTTATCTACTGTTGCATTTTATTTTTGCTCCAAATGAATTTTGTAAAACATAGAACTTGGCCACTTAATTATACTGCAATATTTGGCACTGACACAAAAAGTTTGGAAGGCTTTTGGAGTTGTTTGGAATTTACATAATTTAAAAGGCATACAATTTATTGTTTTGGCCTCTGTTTTAATCCTTTTAGAGCTTTTAAATACTTACAAAAATGTTGGTCCATATTTTATAAACACCAGGAGAATATATGTAACCCAAACATGAGTTTTGTTTTTAGGTTTGCAAAAATATATAAACCACTTATTAATTAAATTTTGAATTATCATTAGGGAATTCAAATGAGATATGATTCCATTGTGATCAAATATGGTTTAGCAAAAATGTATTAGCTTAATCTCCATGGCCAGTGTAGCTTAAACACAAGCATTACTGTAGCATGAATCCAGGGGTGTCACAACTCTCCCATACTAAAAGAAATTCTCGTCCCGAGAATTAAGAGGTGGGAGTAAGGAGGAAGTTTGGTTACGAAATTTTAACGGATCTTCTCGTTCTTGGCTGCTCTCATCGAAGAGGTTGGTCCTTTACGTTGATGTCTTCGATTCTCTGATTCATGTCATCCTGATGAAATCGTCATCCTTTCTTCGGGAACATCATCGTCCTACGAATGCGATAAGAGGCAAAACTCTGGGGGAACATAGCTACACGAGGTTGGGGACCTGACGATGAACTCGGGGAAGAAGACAAGAATCATTCCTCGAGTTGTAACTCAGGGAACTCATTGAGAGCACTATGCGATGGTACAAAAGTTTCAAACGGGTAGGCAATCATTCGATACATAATAAGAAGGTGAAAGGGGTTAGAGCAACGAAAATAATTATTGCGTCTGATACTAGAATAGATCACCCCTTGGACGGTTTCTCGGGAATTACATACGAAGCCAAGTGCAAAGGATACTTTAGAATCAAGGTTGTATAGGAGAGTTAGGTTTCGATCCTTCGATCCTCGGACCTGTGGGTTATGGGCCCACCATGTGGGATAGAAGCAGGAAGAGCGGTGACATCTTGCACGGTCATGATAGAAGACGTGTCAGAGGATAGCTTGTCAGTTATGTTGGCAACAACGTCGGTACCAAGGGCGGGGGACGAATAGAACCATTTTACTGCTCGTTGAAACGAGGCGGACCAATAGGCAAAGTTCTCGTCCACCGGCGGTTACCGGAATGTTATCAACAATAGTAACATGGCCTTACTGACAGAATTGATCACCGAGGTGTTTACCTAAGCAGGGAATTACCACTGTTCAGATAATTTAGACTACAAGAAAGGTTAAACAGACCAATGGAAAGGAAAATGTGTTCATCACATTAAACAGACCAATGGAAAGGAAAAATGTGGTTATACTCAAGTTTTAGGAGTATATCTTTCCCAAGGAAAAACAGAGCATGATATACATGACCGGATAGCAAGTAGATAACCATTTAGGTAAAGGGGCGAGGAAATTCATGACATCCCCATACAATGTTGTTTGGATAATTGATCAAGAAACAATTAGCATTGAGGTTACATTATTCCCTTTGATGATCGGTATACCACATCCATGCTTCGGGATAGCAATGATATGGTGATTCGAGTAAAGGATGGAGTTTGGATACACAAAGGATCCAGTAGGAACAACTTATAAAATAAGTCTTATAATTTCCCCATGGAATAATGGCAATCCTTGCTGAACAAAGCATTATAACAATAGGTCATCCGGCCAGGTGTGCTAGCTACAACATCACCTTGCCGAGTAATAAAGACCAAAGTTATAATTCTTGATAATGTTCCAACCATCATATTTGTCCGAGATTCAGATCTGGTTGGCGTCAGGATATTTCAGGCTTAGCAGGCCTGAGAAGGAAAAAGG
This sequence comes from Elymus sibiricus, assembly GCA_039707655.1. NCBI lineage: Eukaryota > Viridiplantae > Streptophyta > Magnoliopsida > Poales > Poaceae > Elymus > Elymus sibiricus. The sequence continues at coordinate 124,670,342 of CM077667.1, read as the reverse complement.
ATGAAACACACGCCTATGAGACGATGCGGCAAGATTCTCGGGGAATGGTCAACAGAAGCAAGCCTAGAATCATTAGCCAGACTGCAAGACATATGAACACAAGGTCAAGACACTCGTGCCCACATGGAAGTTTTCTAGAATGGAATGTAGAGGATATCAAAGTTCCATGTGTAAGTCTGGATTAGCTCTTACGAGGAACTTCTTTTCCCCGATCAAAACAATCAGTGACTTGGCGTGCTAGGAAATACATATGGAGTGAAGGTACCAAACCTATCAAACCATAGAGTACTTCGCACATGGATGAATGAATTGGAACAATACCAGAAGAAGCGAAACAAAATTTTCTCATAATCACGACGGCAAGATGCACGTGAACTTAGAGAAAAACACTTTTTTATCAAACATATTCTTCATGGGCTAGGCACAAAGATAATGCTTTCAAGGTTTCCAACACTAGTTTAAAGGTTCATCATGAACCACAAAGAAGATGAGAATGTGGCTAATGGGCTCAGCAGCAATTCGTCGAGATTCCCACAAAGGTGGATTTCCATGATTGAGTGAACAAGGTGCTAGCATTGGTCAACAAAGATGAATAATGAGGTATGCCCGAGGGAAACATCCATAATTAAACATTAATCGAAAGGCACACCCAAAATCTGGACTAAGTAGCCCGACCAATGCTAGAATGTTGATTCAACAGTCAACACACTAAGAATGGACTTATTGTTCATTAACTCCAAGGTAAAAGAGTTGCTATGACATAAGTGTTGAATTTACACGTCACAGTTCATTTGTCGATATTCCGGTTAGAAACAACACGGGAACCAAGAAATGAAAGGTGATGGCAAGAAGTATCACTATATCAATAATTCTTAAGACGTGTGCAATTCTCACACATTCTCGACAAAATATAGTAATATTCCAAGATAAAACATAACACAAGATGGCTAACAAGGAACTGAAGGTTTGACCAAAACAAGACCAAGTCTGCATTTGGAAGGAAGGCAAGGATCTCGTCAACGACAACACCAATTACCAAGGGCAAGGATGCTACTTCTCATCACGGATTTAATTGAAACTTTGGAACAACTTAGAATGTTGATGATGCTCATGACACAAATGTCGAGAAGTCTCTTGAAGATGTAATCGATCAACGACGACATCAAGGAAAGGAATGGTGACGCAACAGGTTGCCGGAACCACAGATTAGAGTGCTAGCTCAGAATCAAAATTTCCTTTCAAGACAACCAACATGACGTTGAAAACTCGATGTAAGCTTAGTGCACTGTTGGAATTGTGTTCCGGGGATGAAGGACATAGATAGCATGGTCAAGCTCTAGCATGACGATGATGATGTAGTCTAACAGCTTGGAAAGACATGATCGAGTACGAACTCATATGCAAAGAAGATTACTAAGAGTTGTTGAATCGCAATGCACACTCGATTCAGTTGTCGGTGTCCATGAGTGTCCAACAACTCAGAACACGAGGAATCTGGAATTAGTGAGATATCATAGTTGATGAGGAGTTCATAAGAAGTTATATAGCTCCGTGGTATTCTCGAGATACCAAGGATAATACTCGGAGGTAGATCAGAATTAAAGTTTGGACCGATGTATTGATCTACAGAAGACAAGTGCTTTAACTTGTCTAAAAATGGGATCAAAGAAGAACAATCATGGTCGGAACCACGATTGCAAAGTACCAAATCACAGATACAAGATCAAATCATACAAAGGGAAAGATTATTGATACGAGAAGCTTCTATGATAAGATCAACATCGTTTCCATGGGCATGAACGCAGAGTTCAAGGTTGACTCCCACTTCTTCAAGGCATAACCTTTCATTCACTCCTCGCTTTCGATGAAGTTGTAGTATTCAAATTTTAACTGGCAAGCACCAGTAGAGTATGACCCATAGAAGTTTCCAGGTTCACACAGATTAGGGAAGGCATTGGTTCAACCCATCGGGGCATCTTAGGAACATATTCCAGAAGCTTCAAGAGTAATTAACACATGCTTGACAACAGAGCATGGCTGACAAAAGCATAGGATACAACTTATCAGAGGGAGAAGACACAATTTACCAATGGCATCATGTATCAGGGGAAGAACATCACAAGAATTTTGAATGTGAAGGATGCTATCGAATAATAACCCATCAATGGGTCTGGCGGTCCACAAAGGACCTGATGTGAGTATCGGTACCTAATCAGAGGAAGATAGAATGCAAGGCCTCGGGTTAGAGATCATCTGAATAATGTCGATACTTAAATACCAAAGGAATTATGATTTCTAGGTTGGTGTATCAGAATCAGATGCTCCGATCAAGTACAAGAAGATGAGCGGACTTAGATGGACAATCAATCAAAGTTGATTTGTCGAGAACCAACTCATGTTTGGAAAGACGTCTGAGCCGGAGAGATAATTTATGAGGAACAACTGATGATTGCGTGCATTCACACACAGGTTGAATCAGTAAGATCAAAGGACAATCACGAAGGATTTTAAAGAAGGTTGCTAGACATATGGACGACCTCAGCAGAAGATAGAGAAAAGATGAGTGTCATCCCCTATGCCTCAGCCATAGGCTCTATTATGTATGCCATGCTGTGTACCAGACCTGATGTGAACCTTGCCATAAGTTTGGTAGGGAGGTACCAAAGTGATCTCGGAATGGAACACTGGACAGCGGTCAAGAATATCCTTAAGTACCTGAAAAGGACTAAGGATATGTTTCTCGTTTATGGAGGTGCCGAAGAGCTCGTCGTAAAGGGTTACGTCGATGCTAGCTTCGACACAGATCCGGATGACTCCAAGTCACAAACCGGATACGTGTATATTTTGAATGGTGGGGCAGTCAACTGGTGCAGTTGCAAGCAAAGCGTCGTGGCGGCATCTACATGTGAAGCGGAGTACATAGCTGCTTCAAAAGCAGCGCAGGAAGGAGTCTGGATGAAGGAGTTCATCACCGACCTAGGAGTGATTCCCAATGCGTCGGGCCCGATGACTCTCTTCTGTGACAACACTGGAGCTATTGCCATTGCCAAGGAGCCCAGGTTTCACAAGAAGACCAAGCACATCAAGTGCCGCTTCAACTCCATTCGTGGTTACATTCAGGATGGAGATATAGATATTTGTAAAGTACATACGGATCTGAATGTCGCAGATCCGTTGACTAAACCTCTTCCACGAGCGAAACATGATCAGCACCAGAACTCTATGGGTGTTCGATTCATCACAATGTAACTAGATTATTGACTCTAGTGCAAGTGGGAGACTGTTGGAAATATGCCCTAGAGGCAATAATAAAATGGTTATTATTATATTTCCTTGTTCATGATAATCGTCTATTGTTCATGCTATAATTGTATTAACCGGAAACCGTAATACGTGTGTGAATACATAGACCACACCATGTCCCTAGTGAGCCTCTAGTTGACTAGCTCATTGATCAATATATGGTCATGGTTTCCTGACCATGGACATTGGATGTCGTTGATAACGGGATCACATCATTAGGAGAATGATGTGATGGACAAGACCCAATCCTAAGCATAGCACAAGATCGTGTAGTTCGTCTGCTAGAGCTTTTCTAATGTCAAGTGTCATTTCCTTAGACCATGAGATTTTGCAACTCCCGGATACCGTAGGAATGCTTTGGGTGTATCAAATGTCACAACGTAACTGGGTGACTATAAAGGTGCACTACAGGTATCTCCGAAAGTGTCTGTTGGGTTGGCACGAATCGAGACTGGGATTTGTCACTCCGTGTGACGGAGAGGTATCTCTGGGCCCACTCGATAATACATCATCATAATGAGCTCAATGTGACTAAGGAGTTAGTCATGGGATCATGTGTTACGGAACGAGTAAAGAGACTTGCCGGTAACGAGATTGAACAAGGTATAGGGATACCGACGATCGAATCTCGGGCAAGTAACATACCGATGGACAAAGGGAATTGTATACGGGATTAATTGAATCCCCGACATCGTGGTTCATCCGATGAGATCATCGTGGAACATGTGGGAGCCAATATGGCTATCCAGATCCCGCTATTGGTTATTGGCCGGAGAGGTGTCTCGGTCATGTCTGCATGGTTTTCGAACCCGTAGGGTCTACACACTTAAGGTTCGGTGACGCTAGAGTTGTAATGGGAATTGTATGTGGTTACCGAAAGTTGTTCGGAGTCCCGGATGAGACCCCGGACGTCACGAGGAGTTCCGGAATGGTCCGGAGGTGAAGATTTATATATGGGAAGTCCAGTTTCAGTCACCGGAAAAGTTTCGGGGTTTATCGGTATTGTACCGGGACCACCGAAAGGGTTCCGGGGGTCCACCGGGAGGGGCCACCTGCCCCGGAGGACCACGTGGGCTGAATATGGGTGGGAACCAGCCCCTAGTGGGCTGGTGCGCCCCCCCAAGGGCCCAAGGCACCTAGGGTTGGGAACCCTAGGGGGTGGGGGCGCCTCCCACTAACTTGGGGGGCAAGCTCCCCCCCTTGGCCGCCGCCCCCCCTCTAGATGGATCTAGGGGGCCGGCCCCCTCTCCCCTTCAGCCTATAAATAGAGGGGGGTGGGAGGGCTGCCGCACCCCTGGCCCCTGGCGCAGCCCTCCCCCTCCTACACCTCCTCCTCCTCGGTAGTGCTTAGCGAAGCTCTGCCGGAGAACCACGAGCTCCACCGCCACCACGTCGTCGTGCTGCCGGAGCTCTCCCTCAACTTCTCCTCCCCCCTTGCTGGATCAAGAAGGAGGAGACGTCCCCGGGCTGTACGTGTGTTGAACGCGGAGGCGCCGTCCGTTCGGCGCTTGGATCGGATCTTCCGCGATTTGAATCCCCGCGAGTACGACTCCATCAACCGCGTTCTTTGCAACGCTTCCTCTTAGCGATCTTCAAAGGTATGAAGATGCACTCCCTCTCTCTCGTTGCTAGCATCTCCTAGATTGATCTTGGTGACACGTAGGAATTTTTTTGAATTATTACTACGTTACCCAACAGTGGCATCATGAGCCAGGTCTATGCGTAGATTCTATGCACGAGTAGAACACAAGTAGTTGTGGGCGATGATTTGGTCAATTTGCTTGCCGTTACTAGTCCTATCTTGATTCGGCGGCATTGTGGGATGAAGCGGCCCGGACCGACTTTACACGTACGCTTACGTGAGACTGGTTCCACCGCCTGACATGCACTTGTTGCATAAGGTGGCTAGCGGGTGTTTGTCTCTCCCACTTTAGTCGGATCGGATTCGATGAAGAGGGTCATTATGAAGGGTAAATAGCAATTGGCATATCACCATTGTGGCTTTTGCGTAGGTAAGAAACGTTCTTGCTAGAAACCCATAGCAGCCACGTAAAACTTGCAACAACAATTAGAGGACGTCTAACTTGTTTTCCAGGGTATGCTATGTGATGTGATATGGCCAAAAGGATGTGATGAAACATATGTGATGTATGAGATTGATCATGTTCTTGTAATAGGAATCACGACTTGCATGTCGATGAGTATGACAACCGGCAGGAGCCATAGGAGTTGTCCTAATTTATTGTATGACCTGCGTGTCAATCAAAAACGCCATGTAATTACTTTACTTTATTGCTAATCGTTAGCCATAGTAGTAGAAGTAATAGTTGGCGAGACAACTTCATGAAGACACGATGATGGAGATCATGATGATGGAGATCATGGTGTCGTGCCGGTGACAATGGTGATCATGCCGCGCCCCGAAGATGGAGATCAAAGGCGCAAGATGATATTGGCCATATCATGTCACTTTATGATTTGCATGTGGTGTTTATCATGTTTTTACATCTTATTTGCTTAGAACGACGGTAGCATAAATAAGATGATCCCTCACTAAAATTTCAAGAAATGTGTTCCCCCTAAGTGTGCACCGTTGCGAAGGATCGTTGTTTCGAAGCACCACGTGATGATCGGGTGTGATAGACTCTAACGTTCACATACAACGGGTGTAAGCCAAATTTACACACGCGAAACACTTAGGTTGACTTGACGAGCCTAGCATGTACAGACATGGCCTCGGAACACGAGAGACCGAAAGGTCGAACATGAGTCGTATAGTAGATGCGATCAACATGGAGATGTTCACCATTGATGACTAGTCCGTCTCACGTGATGATCGGACACGGCCTAGTCGATATGGATCATGTATCACTTAGATGACTAGAGGGATGTCTATCTGAGTGGGAGTTCATTAAATAATTTGATTAGATGAACTTAATTATCATGAACTTAGTCTAAAATTGTCTTTACAATCTATCTTGTAGATCCAATGGCCCACGCTAATGTTGCCCTCAACTTCAACGCGTTCCTAGAGAAAACCAAGCTGAAAGATGATGGAAGCAACTATACGGACTGGGTCCGTAACTTGAGGATCATCCTCATAGCTTCCAAGAAAGCATATGTCCTTGATGCACCGCTAGGTGACGCACCCATTTTCCCAGCAACTCAAGACGTTATGAACGCCTGGCAGTCGCGTAGTGATGATTACTCCCTGGTTCAGTGCGGCATGCTTTACAGCTTAGAACCGGGGCTCCAAAAGCGTTTTGAGCAACACGGAGCATATGAGATGTTCCAAGAGCTGAGAATGGTTTTCCAAGCTCATGCCCGGGTCGAGAGATATGAAGTCTCCGACAAGTTCTTCAGTTGTAAGATGGAGGTAAATAGTTCTGTCAGCGAGCACATACTCAAAATGTCTGGGTTGCACAACCGCTTGTCTCAGCTGGGAGTTAATCTTCCAGATGACTCGGTTATTGACAGAATCCTCCAGTCGCTTCCACCTAGCTACAAGAGCTTTGTGATGAACTTCAATATGCAAGGGATGGAGAAGTCCATTCCTGAGTTATATTCGATGCTGAAATCAGCGGAGGTGGAGATCAAAAAGGAACATCAAGTGTTGATGGTGAATAAGACCACCAGTTTCAAGAAAGGCAAGGGTAAGAAGAACTTCAAGAAGGACGGCAAAGCAGTTGCCGCGCCCGGTAAATCAGTTGCCGGGAAGAAGCCCAAGAATGGACCCAAGCCTGAGACTGAGTGCTTTTATTGCAAGGGAACTGGTCACTGGAAGCGGAACTGCCCCAAGTACTTAGCGGATAAGAAGGCCGGCAACGTCAAAGGTATATATGATATACATGTTATTGATGTGTACCTTACCAGCGCTCGTAGTAGCTCATGGGTATTTGATACCGGTGCGGTTGCTCACATTTGTAACTCAAAACAAGAGCTGCGGAATAAGCGGAGACTGGCGAAGGACGAGGTGACGATGCGCGTCGGGAATGGTTCCAAGGTCGATGTGATCGCCGTTGGCACGCTACCTCTACATCTACCTTCGGGATTAGTTTTAAACCTCAATAATTGTTATTTAGTACCAGCTTTGAGCATGAACATTGTATCTGGATCTCGTTTGATGCGAGATGGCTACTCATTTAAATCCGAGAATAATGGTTGTTCTATTTATATGAGAGATATGTTTTATGGTCATGCCCCGCTGGTCAATGGTTTATTTTTATTGAATCTCGAACGTGATGTTACACATATTCATAGTGTGAATACCAAACGATGTAAGGTTGATAATGATAGTCCCACATACTTGTGGCACTGCCGCCTTGGTCATATTGGTGTCAAACGCATGAAGAAACTCCATGCAGATGGACTTTTGGAGTCTCTTGATTATGAATCATTTGACACGTGCGAACCATGCCTCATGAGCAAGATGACTAAGACTCCGTTCTCCGGAACAATGGAGCGAGCAACCAACTTGTTGGAAATAATACATACCGATGTATGCGGTCCAATGAGCATTGAGGCTCGCGGTGGCTATCGTTATGTTCTCACCCTCACTGATGACTTAAGCAAATATGGGTATGTCTACTTAATGAAACACAAGTCTGAGACCTTTGAAAAGTTTAAGGAATTTCAGAGTGAGGTAGAGAATCAACGTGACAAGAAAATAAAGTTCTTACGATCTGATCGTGGAGGAGAATATTTGAGTCACGAGTTTGGCACGCACTTAAGGAAATGTGGAATTGTTTCACAACTCACGCCGCCTGGCACACCTCAGCGTAATGGTGTGTCCGAACGTTGTAATCGCACTATATTGGATATGGTGCGATCTATGATGTCTCTTACTGATTTACCGCTATCATTTTGGGGATAGGCATTAGAGACTGCCGCATTCATTTTAAATAGGGCACCGTCTAAATCCGTTGAGACGACACCGTATGAATTATGGTTTGGGAAGAAACCTAAGCTGTCGTTTTTGAAAGTTTGGGGATGCGATGCTTATGTATGGAAACTTCAACCTGAAAAGCTCGAACCCAAATCGGAAAAGTGCGTCTTCATAGGATACCCTAAGGAAACTATTGGGTATACCTTCTACCTCAGATCCGAAGGCAAGATCTTTGTTGCAAAGAATGGATCCTTTCTAGAGAAAGAGTTTCTCTCGAAAGAAGTAAGTGGGAGGAAAGTAGAACTTGATGAGGTAATTGTACCCCCTCTCGAACCGGAGAGTAGCGCAGCGCAGGAAAATGTTTCTGTGGTGCCTACACTGACTAGAGAGGAAGTTAATGATGATGATCATGAAACTTCGGATCAAGTTACTACTGAATTTCGTAGGTCCACGAGGACACGTTCCGCACCAGAGTGGTACGGCAACCCTGTCCTGGAGATCATGTTGTTAGACAACGGTGAACCTTCGAACTATGAAGAAGCCATGGTGGGCCCGGATTCCAACAAATGGCTTGAAGCCATGAAATCCGAGATAGGATCCATGTATGAGAACAAAGTATGGACTTTGGTGGACTTGCCCGATGATTGGCAAGCCATAGAAAATAAATGGATCTTTAAGAAGAAGACTGACGCGGATGGTAATGTGACCGTCTATAAGGCTCGGCTTGTCGCTAAGGGTTATCGACAAGTTCAAGGAGTCGACTACGATGAGACTTTCTCACCCGTAGCGATGCTGAAGTCCGTCTGAATCATGATAGCAGTTGCCGCATTTTATGATTATGAGATCTGGCAAATGGACGTCAAAACGGCATTCCTTAACGGTTTCCTTAAGGAAGAATTGTATATGATGCAGCCGGAAGGTTTTGTCGATCCTAAGAATGCTAACAAGGTATGCAAGCTCCAGCGCTCCATCTATGGGCTGGTGCAAGCATCTCGGAGTTGGAACATTCGCATTGATGAGGTGATCAAAGCGTTTGGGTTTATACAGACTTATGGAGAAGCCTGTATTTACAAGAAAGTGAGTGGGAGCTCTGTAGCATTTCTCATTTTATATGTGGATGACATATTGTTGATGGGAAATGATATAGAACTTTTGGAAAGCATAAAGGCCTACTTGAATAAGTGTTTTTCAATGAAGGACCTTGGAGAAGCTGCTTACATATTAGGCATCAAGATCTATAGAGATAGATCGAGACGCCTCATTGGTCTTTCACAAAGCACATACCTTGACAAGATATTGAAGAAAGTTCAATATGGACCAGTCCAAGAAGGGGTTCTTGCCTGTATTGCAAGGTGTGAGATTGAGCACAGCTCAATGCCCGACCTCGGCAGAAGATAGAGAAAAGATGAGTGTCATCCCCTATGCCTCAGCCATAGGCTCTATTATGTATGCCATGCTGTGTACCAGACCTGATGTGAACCTTGCCACAAGTTTGGTAGGGAGGTACCAAAGTGATCCCGGAATGGAACACTGGACAGCGGTCAAGAATATCCTTAAGTACCTGAAAAGGACTAAGGATATGTTTCTCGTTTATGGAGGTGCCGAAGAGCTCGTCGTAAAGGGTTACGTCGATGCTAGCTTCGACACAGATCCAGATGACTCCAAGTCACAAACCGGATACGTGTATATTTTGAATGGTGGGGCAGTCAGCTGGTGCAGTTGCAAGCAAAGCGTCGTGGTGGCATCTACATGTGAAGCGGAGTACATAGCTGCTTCGAAAGCAGCGCATGAAGGAGTCTGGATGAAGGAGTTCATCACCGACCTAGGAGTGATTCCCAATGCGTCGGGCCCGATGACTCTCTTCTGTGACAACACTGGAGCTATTGCCATTGCCAAGGAGCCCAGGTTTCACAAGAAGACCAAGCACATCAAGTGCCGCTTCAACTCCATTCGTGGTTACATTCAGGATGGAGATATAGATATTTGTAAAGTACATACGGATCTGAATGTCGCAGATCCGTTGACTAAACCTCTTCCACGAGCGAAACATGATCAGCACCAGAACTCTATGGGTGTTCGATTCATCACAATGTAACTAGATTATTGACTCTAGTGCAAGTGGGAGACTATTGGAAATATGCCCTAGAGGCAATAATAAAATGGTTATTATTATATTTCCTTGTTCATGATAATTGTCTATTGTTCATGCTATAATTGTATTAACCGGAAACCGTAATACGTGTGTGAATACATAGACCACACCATGTCCCTAGTGAGCCTCTAGTTGACTAGCTCGTTGATCAATAGATGGTCATGGTTTCCTGACCATGGACATTGGATGTCGTTGATAATGGGATCACATCATTAGGAGAATGATGTGATGGACAAGACCCAATCCTAAGCATAGCACAAGATCGTATAGTTCGTCTGCTAGAGCTTTTCTAATGTCAAGTGTCATTTCCTTAGACCATGAGATTGTGCAACTCCCGGATACCGTAGGAATGCTTTGGGTGTATCAAACGTCACAACGTAATTGGGTGACTATAAAGGTGCACTACAGGTATCTCCGAAAGTGTCTGTTGGGTTGGCACGAATCGAGACTGGGATTTGTCACTCCGTGTGACGGAGAGGTATCTCTGGGCCCACTCGGTAATACATCATCATAATGAGCTCAATGTGACTAAGGAGTTAGTCACGGGATCATGTGTTACGGAACGAGTAAAGAGACTTGCCGGTAACGAGATTGAACAAGGTATAGGGATACCGACGATCGAATCTCGGGCAAGTAACATACCGATGGACAAAGGGAACTGTATACGGGATTAATTGAATCCCCGACATCGTGGTTCATCCGATGAGATCATCGTGGAACATGTGGGAGCTAATATGGGTATCCAGATCCCGCTATTGGTTATTGGCCGGAGAGGTGTCTCGATCATGTCTGCATGGTTCCCGAACCCGTAGGGTCTACACACTTAAGGTTCGGTGACGCTAGAGTTGTAATGGGAATTGTATGTGGTTACCGAAAGTTGTCCGGAGTCCCGGATGAGATCCCGAACGTCACGAGGAGTTCCGGAATGGTCCGGAGGTGAAGATTTATATGTGGGAAGTCCGGTTTCAGTCACCGGAAAAGTTTCGGGGTTTATCGGTATTGTACCGGGACCACCGAAAGGGTTCCGGGGGTCCACCGGGAGGGGCTACCTGCCCCGGAGGACCACGTGGGCTGAATATGGGTGGGAACCAGCCCCTAGTGGGCTGGTGCGCCCCCCAAGGGCCCAAGGCGCCTAGGGTTGGGAACCCTAGGGGGTGGGGGCGCCTCCCACCAACTTGGGGGGCAAGCTCCCCCCCTTGGCCGCCGCCCCCCTCTAGATGGATCTAGGGGGCCGGCCCCCTCTCCCCTTTAGCCTATAAATAGAGGGGGGGGGGGTGGGAGGGCTGCCGCACCCCTGGCCCCTGGCGCAGCCCTCCCCCCTCCTACACCTCCTCTTCCTCCGTAGTGCTTAGCGAAGCTCTGCCGGAGAACCACGAGCTCCACCGCCACCACGTCGTCGTGCTGCCGGAGCTCTCCCTCAACTTCTCCTACCCCTTGCTAGATCAAGAAGGAGGAGACGTCCCCGGGCTGTACGTGTGTTGAACGCGGAGGCGCCGTCCGTTCGGCGCTTGGATCAGATCTTCCGCGATTTGAATCGCCGCGAGTACGACTCCATCAACCTTGTTCTTTGCAACGCTTCCGCTTAGCGATCTTCAAAGGTATGAAGATGCACTCCCTCTCTCTCGTTGCTAGCATCTCCTAGATTGATCTTGGTGACACGTAGGAATTTTTTTGAATTATTACTACGTTACCCAACACCTCGGTACTCGATAGTAACTCTGCAGAGTCGTACAACTAAGGGGTGTGCGGTGATGTGAGGGGCCTGGCTCGTCGGTCGGTTGACCGAGTCTTTGAGTCTTCGGGTCATCGAGTCGTCGATGAAGAAGCAGGGGCAACTGGGACTAAGGGGTCACTGTGGATTCACTGATCAACCTATACTAAGCAGTTGATATGATTGCAGGTATAGTAACAAATTACCAAAAACAGGCTATGCATCAGAATAGGAGCTAACTAATACAGTAGCAAAAACTAATGCAAGAATAAGAGGGAAGAATGGGCGATATCGGAATGTTCAAGGGGGGTTGCTTGCCTTGCTGCTCTGCGGCAAAGGCCTGATCGTCAGTGTCGTAGTCGTACCCGGCAGCACCGTCAGTCTCGGGGTCTACCGGTAAGAAGAGGGGGGAAGAAACAATAAATATAAAGCACAGATGCAATCACAATGCATGACATGGCAATATGCAGGGCTAGGCATGCACTAACGCTGTATTATACGTCACAGACGGGTCGGAAGAATATCTAACGATATTTCCCGGGTCTCTGGCTTTTACCGGACAGATGAAAACGATGGAAAAGTTCCATGTTCACTATGCTAGGAGCACGTGACAGACTAACGGACAGCGTATTCGGATTCATGGGATTTTTCTGAACAACTTTCATGTATAAAATATTTTCATCTGACTTACTGTTTATTTTATATTAATTTTTTAAATTTAAATGGTTTTCTGATTTTTCTTGAGTATTATTAATTCGAATTAAAAACAGTAAATACTTTTGTCACCTAGTAGTACTCTAGCCAGAGTGTATTACAGGTGGGGCTAGTGGGGTTCAGTCAACAATTGACCAGTCAATGTTGACCGGTCAACAAGGTCAAAGGGGCCTGCATGTCATAGGCTAAATGTTTAACATATTTAGTTATCTAGCTTAGTTTAATAGTGGACCCACATGTAATGGGCCAATACCTAAGCTAACACTAAACTACCCCTAATAAAACAAAACAAAACAGAAACAAATTAGCCCTAATCTAATTGAAGGCAGTGAGCTAGCCGGCTCACGTGGTTGAGCACGCAGGCACACATGTGTGCGGCAACCATGGGCATGGCCATGGCGTTGGCCAGGGAGGCACAACGCATGGGGAGCGAGGGCAGGCGAGCGGCCAGTAGCAGTGCATAGCAGCAGCAGCGGCGCAAGCAAAGCAGCAGCACTCAGGGACAGCAGCAGCCAGCGGCAGGCGCGGTAGCAGCAGCGCGGAGCAAGCGACGGGGGGCAGCGGGCGCGGTGCGACGAGCAACGGGCGGCCGCAGGTGGCTGCGCGGGCGCGGCCAGGGGCACGCAAGCGCGCGGGCGGCCGACGCGTGTCTAGGCCGGGTGCGGCCGCAGGCAGCAGGGACATGCGGGCGCGCGCGCGAACGCGAAGCTCGGGCCATGGTGGCCTCGGGCGGGCGCGGGGCTACGGCGACGGATCGAGAGCAGGGTGAGGGGGAGACGGAGGAGGAGCTCACCACGGTCCCAACGGAGGCGACGGGGAGGCCGGAGGTGGACCGGAGACGAGCCAATCGATGACGGCGGCCGGCGATGTATGCGACGGAAACGAGCTCGATGGCGTGTGTACGGGGCGGCCCCGCACGATTTGATGCCCGGGATGGACGAAGTCGACGGTGTCGGTCCTCCTGAACATCTTCGCGCGACGAGGGGAGCGCGGTGGCCGCGGCATCGACGACGGGCGGCGACGGGGACGCTCGGGAGAAGTGGGAGAGAGCTAGGGGAGAGGGGATTTTGGAACTAGGGTTGAAGGGGGGTGCACCGAGGGGGACTAGTAGGCGCCGGCAGGGGGTCCGGATGGCCGGCACGTGGCCAGGCGCTGCCATGGCCATGGGATGGTCGCCACGGCCTCCCCTGCCTCGTGTAGCGTGAGGTTGGGGATGGCATGGATGGGCTGGGCTGCTCCCTGGCCACTAGGGCCCAATGCAAAATTAGGCTTTAGTTATTTTCCTTTTCTGTTCTAATTTATCTACTGTTGCATTTTATTTTAGCTCCAAATGAATTTTGTAAAACATGGAACTTGGCCACTTAATTATACTGCAATATTTGGCACTGACACAAAAAGTTTGGAAGGCTTTTGGAGTTGTTTGGAATTTACATAATTTAAAAGGCATACAATTTATTGTTTTGGCCTCTGTTTTAACCCTTTTAGAGCTTTTAAATACTTACAAAAATGTTGGTCCATATTTTATAAACACCAGGAGAATATATGTAACCCAAACATGATTTTTGTTTTTAGGTTTGCAAAAATATATAAACCACTTATTAATTAAATTTTGAATTATCATTAGGGAATTCAAATGAGATATGATTCCATTGTGATCAAATATGGTTTAGCAAAAATGTATTAGCTTAATCTCCATGGCCAGTGTAGCTTAAACACAAGCATTACTGTAGCATGAATCCAGGGGTGTCACATGGTGATACGATACCGGGGCACCTCCCCCAAGCTTGGCTCAAGCCAAGGGGAGTGCCCATACCCATGTACTCAAGTCTCCTTTGGTGGTGGTGATGAAGAAGGTGGTGGTGTTGATGTAGGTGGTGGTGATGATGTAGTAAGCTTGTCCTCCAGCTTCCAGGGCAAGGGCTCCCCATCAAAGGTTGATGCGAGAGTCCCTTGAGTCCTGCAACTGGCAGCTAAACTCATACCTTTAAATCTTGCTTCATATTCGAAGACTTGGTTTTGAAGATCAGAAACTTGGCTCTGCAAAAAATTAATTTGCTCGTTGAGGGTGGAGATGATGTCCTTCACAGACCGGCCATCCACCGTCTGATCACAGGTGAATTCCATGATCATGGAGTGATTGGCACTAAGTCCACGCTCCACCATCTTCTGGCACTTGAAGATTTCCTGCTCTACCGCTTCAAGCCTAGCCTTCACGCCTCCGGTCTTCTTAGGTCCTTGAAATCGCGGATGTGGAGCACCCCCTCACGCATCTCAATGGCTTGAGGGTGCTTCATCACCTCCGGCAAATACGGGTTGATGACCTTCTCGAAGAACTTGTCCTTGGAGGAGCTTGGTGGAGCCATGGAAATCTAGATCTAACGAGAAAACAGCAAGAAACAAGAACAGAGCATTTTTCTACGATGCGGTCGTCAAAACAGTCGGGGTATATATAAAGAATTTTTATTCTTGGGAAACAAGTATTTGGAAGGAAAACGGAGTCAGGAAGGCATCCGAGGTGGGCAGCACCCACTAGGGCGCGCCCAGGGGTGCCTGGCGCGCCCTGGTGTATCGTGCCCACCTCGATCACCTTCCGGTTTTTTTTTATTCCTAAAATTCTAAAATATTCCAAAACTGACAGAAAATATTTTTGCGGATTTTTCGGAGTCCGTTTACTTACCGTATCACGTACCTCCTATTTTTAAGTATTCTGGAGTGTTCCGGAAGGTTTCTTTAATGTGTTCCTCCGGTGTGATGGTTTGGATAACATTGCTTTCAACGTTAATAGGCGTACCTGAGATATAATGCTTAGTTCTTTGGCCATTGACCACCTTCGGGTTAGTACCTTCGGCGTTATTATTCTTGATAGCTCCAGAACGATAAACCTCTTCAATGATATATGGTCCTTCCCATTTGGAGAGAAGTTTTCCTGCAAAAAATCTTAAACGAGAGTTGAATAAAAGAACATAATCTCCTATTTTGAATTCCCGCTTTTGGATTCTTTTGTCATGCCATCTTTTTACTTTTTCTTTGAATAGCTTGTCATTTTCATACGCTTGGGTTCTCCATTCATCTAGTGAGCTAATATCAAATAGCCTCTTCTCACCGGCAAGTTTGAAATCATAATTGAATTCTTTAATTGCCCAAAATGCTTTGTGTTCTAGTTCTAGAGGCAAATGACAAGCTTTTCCATATACCATTTTATATGGAGACATAGCCATAGGATTTTTATAAGCTGTTCTATAGGCCCAAAGTGCATCATCTAATTTCTTAGACCAATTCTTACGAGTCCTATTGACAGTTTTTTGCAATATTAATTTTATATCTCTATTGCTAAGTTCTACTTGACCACTAGATTGAGGATGATAGGGTGATGCAATTCTATGGTTAACATCATATTTAGCAAGCATCTTACGGAAAGCACCATGAATGAAGTGTGAACCACCATCGGTCATTAAATATCTAGGGACTCCAAACCTCGGAAAGATAACCTCTTTAAGCATTTTAATGGAAGTGTGGTGATCAGCACTACTAGTTGGAATAGCTTCTACCCACTTAGTGACATAATCAACCGCAACTAAAATATGAGTGTACCCGTTAGAGGAAGGAAAAGGCCCCATGTAATCAAAACCCCACACGTCAAATGGTTCAACAACAAGTGAATAATTCATAGGCATTTCTTGACGCTTACCGATATTACCAATTCTTTGACATTCATCACAAGACAAGACAAACTTACGAGCATCTTTGAAAAGAGTAGGCCAATAAAATCCGGATTGCAATACCTTATGAGCAGTTCTATCTCCTGCATGATGTCCTCCATAAGCTTCGAAATGACATTTCCGTAGGATCTGTTCCTGTTCATGCTTAGGTACACAACGCCTAATAATACCATCTACTCCTTCTTTATAAAGATGTGGGTCATCCCAAAAGTAATGTCTCAAGTCATTGAAGATTTTTTTCTTTTGTTGGTATGTGAAACTAGGTGGTATATATTTAGCAACAATGTAATTAGCATAGTCAGCATACCAAGGTGTGTTGTGTGAGACACTTATTTCAGCTAGCTGTTCATCAGGGAAACTATCATCAATAGGCAGTGGGTCATCAAGAATATTTTCTAACCTAGACAAGTTATCAGCTACGGGGTTCTCAGCTCCTTTCCTATCAACAATATGCAAGTCAAATTCTTGAAGCAAGAGAACCCACCTAATGAGTCTAGGTTTAGCATCTTTCTTTTCCATAAGATATTTTATAGCAGCATGATCGGTGTGAACAATAACTTTGGAGTCAACAATATAGGATCTAAATTTATCACAAGCAAACACAACTCCTAAAAATTCCTTTTCAGTAGTGGCATAATTTCGTTGGGCACTGTCTAGAGTTTTACTAGCATAATGGATAACATTCAATTTCTTATCAACTCTTTGTCCTAGGACAGCACCAACAGCATAATCACTAGCATCACACATAATTTCAAAAGGCAAGTTCCAATCAGGTGGTTGAACGATAGGTGCAGAGGTTAAGGCTTTCTTGAGTGTTTCAAAGGCTTCTACACAATCATCATCAAAAACAAAAGGAATATCCTTTTGCAAAAGATTAGTAAGAGGCCTAGAAATTTTAGAGAAGTCTTTAATGAACTTCCTATAAAAACCAGCATGACCAAGGAAACTTCGAATACCTTTAATATCTTTAGGACATGGCATTTTCTCAATTAAATCAACTTTAGCTTTATCCACCTCAATACCTCGCTCAGATATTTTATGCCCCAAGACAATACCTTCATTAACCATAAAGTGGCACTTCTCCCAATTCAAGACAAGATTAGTTTGTTCACATCTCTGCAAAACTCGATCAAGGTTGCTTAAGCAATCATCAAAAGAAGTTCCGTAAACGGAAAAATCATCCATGAAAACCTCCACAATCTTTTCACAAAAATCAGAGAATATAGCAATCATACATCTTCAAAAGGTAGCAGGTGCATTGCATAAACCAAAAGGCATACGTCTATAAGCATAGGTTCCAAAAGGGCAAGTAAAGGTGGTTTTCTCTTGACCAGATTGTGACACAAGTATTTGAGAGAAACCAGAATATCCATCTAGGAAACAAAAGTGTGTGTGATTAGATAGTCTCTCTAGCATTTGATCAATGAAAGACAAAGGGTAATGATCTTTTCTAGTAGCTTTATTTAATTTTCTAAAATCAATTACCATTCTATAGCCAGTGACGACTCTTTGTGGAATGAGTTCATTCTTATCATTAGGAACAACGGTAATACCTCCTTTCTTAGGGACACAATGAACGGGACTTACCCATCTACTATCAGCTATGGGATAGATTATACCTGCTTCCAGAAGCTTTAATATTTCAGTTCTTACCACTTCTTTCATCTTAGGATTCAATCACCGTTGGTGATCAACACCGGGTTTAGCATCAGGTTCCATATTGTTGACATAGAGTGGGACTAACGCCCTTAAGATCATCAAGAGTATATCCAATAGCAGCCCGGTGCTTCCTTAGAACTTTCAATAATCTCTCTTCTTCATGTTCTAAAAGGTTAGCACTAATAATAACAGGATATATCATTTTCTCATCAAGATAAGCATACTTCAAAGTGTCAGGCAATTGTTTCAACTCAAACACGGGATCACCTTTAGGTGGAGGAGGACCTCCAAGAGTTTCAATAGGCAAATTGTGTTTCAAGAGAGGTTGTTGTTCGAAGAAAATTTGATCTATTTTCTTTCACAATCTATCATAGCATTGAAGGTTCTCAGGAAAGGTCTACCAAAGATAATGGGACAAAAGTCATCTTGTGGGGAACCAAGAACTAGAAAATCAGTAGGGTATTTTACTTTCCCACACAAGACTTCAACATCTCTAACAATCCCAAGTGGTGTGATAGTATCTCTATTAGCAAGCTTAATAGTAACATCAATATCTTCCATTTCAGCAGGTGCTATTTCATTCATAATTTCTTGGTATAAGGTAAAAGGGATAGCACTTACACTAGCACCTAAATCACATAAACCATGATAGCAATGATCTCCTATTTTAACTGAGACAACGGGCAAGCCTTCTACACGTCTATGTTTATCTTTCTTATCAGGCTTAGCAATTCTAGCAGCTTCATCACAAAGGTAAATGACATGCCCATCAATATTTTCTTCCAAGAGATCTTTAACCATAGCAACACTAGGTTCTACTTTAATTTTCTCAGGAGGTTTAGGTGCTCTTATATTACTCTTACGAACCACGGTTGATACCTTAGCATGTTCCTTTATCCTAACAGGGAAAGGTGGCTTTTCAATATAAGCAGTAGGCACAACTGGATCAACATTGTAAAAGATAGTTTCTTCTTTAGCTTTGACCGGTTCTTTAATTTCTTATTTAATAGGGGGATGATATTTAAACCACTTCTCCTTAGGGAGGTCAACGTGAGTAGAAAATGCTTCGCAGAAAGAGGCTACTATCTCAGAGTCAAGTCCATATTTAGTACTAAACTTGTGAAAAGTATCGGTATTCATAAAAGATTTAACACAATCAAATTCAAGCTTTATACCTGACTCATTACCTTCGTCGAGTTCCCAATCTCCAGAGTTGCATTTAATTCTTTCCAAGAGATCCCACTTGAAATCAATAGTCTTCTTCATATAAGAACCAGCACAAGAAGTATCGAGCATGGATTGATCATTATGAGAAAGCCAAGCATAAAAATTCTAAATGATAACTTCCCTCGGAATGTCATGATTGGGGCTTGAATATAACATTGACTTAAGCCTCCCCCAAGCTAGAGCGATACTTTATCTTTCACGAGGCCAAAAATTATATATATAATTCCGATCATGATGAACTAGATGCATAGGATAAAACTTTTGATGGAATTCCAATTGCAAACGATTCCAGTTCCAAGATCCAAGATCATCACATAGCCTATACCATGTCAATGATTTTCCCTCCAAAGATAAAGGGAAAACCTTATTCTTAACTTCATCTCCGGGTAAACCTGCAAGCTTAAATAATCCACATATTTCGTTCACATATAAGAGATGCATATCAGGATGTTCAGTTCCATCTCCTGCATAAGGTTTAGCAAGCAAGTGTTCAACCATACCCGAAGGAATTTCATAAGCAACATTTTCAGTAGGTGCGGTAGGTTGAGGGGTAACTAATTGTGGCTCCGATCAAGGTGAAGATACCCCGAACAAACCCCTCAAACGATTGTTCTCCATAGTAGCAAGTAGCAATAAATTTCAGCACGTAGTATAAGTTTTTCCTTACCGATTTCCACTTACCAAGAGCGCTTCACTCCCCAGTAACGACGCCAGAAAAGAGTCTTGATGACCCACAAGTATTGGGGATCAATCGTAGTCCTTTCGATAAGTAAGAGTGTCGAACCCAACGAGGAGCAGAAGGAAATGACAAGCGGTTTTCAGCAAGGTAATTTCTGCAAGCACTGAAATTGTAGGTAATAGATAGTTTCATAGCAAGGTAATTTGTAACGAGCAAGTAACGGTAACAGTAAACAAGGTGAAGCAAGGTAGCCCAATCCTTTTGAGGCAAAGGATAGGCCAGAACAATCACTAGTAATAGGCAAAGTGTTCTTGAGGGTACACGGGAATTTCGTCTAGTCACTTTTATCATGTTGGTTTGATTCGTGTTCGCTACTTTGATAATTTGATATGTGGGTGGACCGGTGCTAAGGTGTTGTTCTTACTTGAACTAACAACCTACTTATGATTAACCCCCTCGCAAGCATCCGCAACTACGAGAAAAGTATTAAGACAAAGTCTAACCATAGCATTAAACATGTGGATCCAAATCAGCCCCTTACGAAGTAGCGCATAAACTAGGGTTTAAGCTTCTGTCACTCTAGCAACCCATCATCTAATAACGACTCCACAATGCATTCCCTTAGGCCCATGAATGGTGAATTGTCATGTAGTCGACGTTCACATGACACCACTAAGGGAATCACAACATACATATCATCAAAATATCGAACACATATCAAATTCACATGATTACTCGCAACATGACTTCTCCCGTGACCTCAAGAACAAAGGTAACTACTCACAAATAATAATCATGCTCAAGATCAGAGGGGTAATGAATAGCATAATGGATCTGAACATATAATCTTCCACCAAATAAACCATATAGTAATCAACTACACAAGGTAATCAACACTACTAGTCACCCACAGGTACCAATCCGAGGTTCCGATACAAAGATTGAGCACAAGAGATGAACTAGGGTTTGAGAGGAGATGGTGCTGTTGAAGATGTTGATGAAGATTGGCCTTCCAAAGATGAGAGGGGTGTTGGTGATGACGATAGCTTCGATTTCCCCCTCCGGGAGGGAAGTTCCCCCGGCGGAATCGCTCCGCCGGAGGGCAAAAGTGCTACTGCCCAAGTTCTGCCTCGAGGCGGCGGCGCTTCATCCCGAAAGTCCTCCTCCTAATTTTTTTAGGTTTTTTGGGAATTTATACCAGAAGATGGGCTCCGAAGGTGGGCCAGGGTGAGCACCACCCACCAGGTCGCGCCAGGGGGTGCCTGGCGCGCCCTGGTGGGTGGTCCTCACCTCGTGGACCCCCTCCGGTATATTTTTGCTCCAGTATTTTTTATTAATTCCAAAAATAATCTCCGTAAAGTTTCAGCTTCATTGGAGTTGTGCAGAATAGGTATCTCTGACGTGCTTTTCTTGGGTCTAGAATTCCAGCTGCCGGTATTCTCCCTCTTTGTGTAAACCTTGTATATTATGAGAGAAAAGGCATTAGAATCACTCCCCAAAGCATTATTATTCAACAAAACAAAGTAAATAACAGTAGGAAATCATGATGCAAAATGGACGTATCAATCATACACTGAAGAATTTTTCCTCTTGGATAGTTGAAAAATGAGAGGGGCTAAATCCTTGGGCTTTTTCCTATTGAGCCACGGAGAGTGCCAGAACTTTGCCATTCGACCATTCCCAATGGTAATGGTGGTAGCCGCATGAAAAAGATCCATGTCAGTGTTGTCACAAGGCTTTCCCAAGCCGACCCATCCCCTGTTGGGTTCTTTCCATTCATACCATGCCCATCGCAAACGCAGTGCCCGTGCAAATTTGCGGATGTCGAGAACACCTAAACCTCCCAGTCTTTTTGGTCTGCATACCACATCCCAATTTACTTTGCATTGGCCACCTGAAACCTTGTCAGATCCGGCCCAAAGGAAAGCTCTCTCAATCTTCTCAAAAGGGGAGAATGTGGTCTCCGGTGGCACCAGCGCCGTGATGGTGAAAGTTGCCAGGGAGGTGAGAACTGACTTCACAAGGGCTGTCCTGCCAACCGCGATGATGAATCTGCCCTGCCAGGGAACCGGTTTTCCAGCAGCCCTATCAATGAGATACTGGAAGTCAACCTTTCTAAGGCGGTGGATCGACAAAGGCAAGCCGAGGTATTTGAGAGGGAAATTAGAACGCTTGGCAGGGAAACTTTGCAGAACGACGTCGAGGTCAATGCCCGTGCAACAAATGGGTGCGACCATGCTCTTCTCCAAATTTGTCACGAGGCCTGTTACCTCCCCAAAACCAACAAGGATAGAAGTGAATTGTTCGATGTCCTCCTTGAAGTGTGCCACAAAAATTGCGGCGTCGTCGGCATATAGCGAGGTACGGACGCACGCAGCTCTTCCACCAATCCGATGTAGCTTGCCCTGGCGAGTAGCGTGTTCGAGCAGTTCCTGCAACGGGTCGATTGCTAACACGAAGAGGAGAGGCGAGAGTGGGTCTCCCTGTCGAAGGCCACATCCATGCTTGATTGGTTCTCCCAAGGTTCCATTGAGCAAAACTCGCGAAGACGAAGTGCGCAGCAAGACGGCTAACATGTCTCTGAATTTAGATGGGAAGCCGCGCCTGAGGAGAAGGTCCAACAGGTAGTACCAACGCACTGAGTCAAAAGCCTTCTTAA
Source organism: Elymus sibiricus (assembly GCA_039707655.1). NCBI lineage: Eukaryota > Viridiplantae > Streptophyta > Magnoliopsida > Poales > Poaceae > Elymus > Elymus sibiricus. The sequence continues at coordinate 124,647,634 of CM077667.1, read as the reverse complement.
TGTCGAGCTTGAAAAGAAGGGTAGGCTTTTTTGCGCGGTGCAATTTCCGAGCCAAGTTTCGCACATATAAGAAGTTGTCATGGATGCTTCTGGTCTTGATGAACGCACTCTGGGATTGGGAAGTGAGGGTGTGCATAAATGGGGCAAGTCAGGACGCCAAAACTTTAGCAACAATCTTCGCAATTGCGTGTATGAGGCTAATGGGCCAGAAGTCAGTGATGCATTCAGCCCCTTCTTTCTTTGGCAGTAGCGCAATGTTTGCCGAATTCACCCAGTGGAAATGTTCAGCACGGAGGTTGGAGAAGTTACTGATCACTGCCATAACTTCGGTCCTGATGGTGTCCCAGCAAGTACTAAAGAAGGCGCCAGTAAAACCGTCAGGGCCCGGTGCCTTGTCTTTTGGCAAATCCTTAGTCGCATTGAGGACCTCTTTCTCAGAGATGGGCTCAGTAAGGCTGGAGAGGTCACAAGGGTTGAAATGTAGGCGCTCCCAATTGAGGTCGTGTTGACGTCGTGCACCCCTGCGAAGCATCCCAATGAAGTGATCAAGCACAACCTTTTCTTTTTCACTATGCGTGGACACCCATCCTACTCCGTTGCGGAGACGGTGAATGAAGTTCTTCCATTGACCTTAAGATGATTTTTTTTGGTGTTGGCGTCGCCCTCCTTCAGGTTGGTAATTCTCGAGGATTGTCTTTTTCACGCCCTTTCTAGAATAGCTAGGCCAATGATTCGCTTCTTAAGTCTTGCTCTCAGATTTGTCTCCTCCAGAGATAGAGGGCGCATGTCCATGGCCATGTCAAGCCGCAGGACCACCTCCAAGGCCATGGTGAGTTGCAACTTGGCATCAGAAAAGAAATTATTGCTCCATCGACGAGGGCAAATGGCGGTCCGCCTGAGCTTTTCTGCAAGGATTTGACACGGCTCGGTGTGTTTGGTAGGTTTGATCCAAGAGTCAGCCACCACCTGCTTGAAGCCCGGTAGTCTAGTCCAGAAATTTTCAAATTTGAAGGCTCTGGGACGCTTAGGACCGCTGTCACTAGCAAGGAGCAGCAGACAATGGTCCGACAGGGAAGATGAAAGGGCAGTAAGGATGTGGCTGTCAAATGGAGGTCCCAGTCAGAGTTGCAGAAGAACCCATCCAGCTTACAAAGAGTTGGGTTAGCTTGTTCATTACTCCAAGTAAACTTCTTGTTTTGGAGATGAATCTCTTTTAGCTCACAGGAATGCAGTGTAGTCCGGAAACAGTTAATGCGGGAGATGTTTGCATTCCGTTTGTTCTTGTCTTTGGCGCGATAAATTTGATTAAAATCACCATTGACAAGCCACTTCGATCCCGGGGATGGCTTTTGGGCAAGGAGCTCCGCGAAAAAAACATCCTTCCTATTATCGGCAGTGGGGCCGTAAACGGTCGTGAGCCTGAAGGAAATGTCTGTATTAGCCAGCTTGGTTGGTGCCGAGAGGAGGAACTCGCCCAGGTGGATGTCCGAAACAAGGATTTGGTCATCATTCCACAACAGCATGATACCACCCCTAGTTCCAAGAGCTGGCCGGTGGGCAAAGTTTTTAAGCCTGTAACCCCCAATGTAGGCAGCAGTGTTGCTGTCCAGAAGTTGCAATTTTGACTCTTGGATGCACACCAGGTTACAAGATGAAGCGGCGATGATCTCATGCACAGTGGTGCGCCGGTCAGGACAGTTCAAACCCCTTACATTCCAACTGATGATATTCAAGTTTTGTGCTAACATGAGTAACCAAGGAGTCTCAGGAGTAACATGTTCTTCATAGCAGCAGGGTACATCGGCGGGAACCAATCCCAAAAGGAGCAGCTAAGGTTCAGATTTGGCAACACAGGCCAACTACAGCTCGCTACAAGAGCAACTACATCAACAACCCAGGTAGCAACAGCGGGCAACACCGATACAGGGGATTAGCCTCCCCGAGCATTAGTACTAAATGAAAAAGCTAACATCTGAAACTAAAGATCCTCGCTTGGCCAAAGAACTGCATCGATCAGACCGCCGCGACCCCCTCCGCCGAGTCCTGCGTATGGTCCAGCCCGTCGGCACCTCCATGCTCGATGAGTGCATCTTCAACTGCAGTTGCAAGATCGCAGTCAAGGCGGAAAAGGGCGCGAAGCGCGCTGACAGCAATGGCAGGCAGTTGCCCCTGGAACAGGTTTGCAAATTTTCCTATGGCCTCTTCAGTTATGTTGTCCCCCTAGCGGATGATGCCAAGCCGACGACAGAGAACCTTCTCAGCCATCAATTTCACTGGCATGCCCTTGCCCTTGGATTGGAGATGAGCACTTGAACGTCGCAGCGAGAAACCCGACGCCCCCGGCACCAGCGTCTTGCGCCTAGCTGTCACCGGCCTCGGCAGAGAGGGCGGTGTCGAGAGAAGAGGCGTAGGCATCTGGACAAAGAGTGGCGAATTCGCCAAGCTTGCAGGGTTTGGCATGTGCGTCGGAGATGCACATGCAGGCGTGCGTTCAGGTGAACCTCCTGAAGAGGCTGGAGCATGCACCGGAGTGACTGGATCTTCAGCTTCGGCACTCGTAGGGGAGGGGAGCCCCGCTGCCTCCAGTGCAGCTGCGTAGGCCGCCCCTCCAAGACTTCGTGTCAGCAGACGCATTGGCCTCGCTGGATCTTCAGCACGGTGCAACAGCAAAGCAAAACCAGTCCTTGAGGGAGTGACAGACTGCTCCTTCTCATCCTTTCAATTGCAAAAAGGCGATGTGGTTTTTGGTGGAGTAACATCCAACATGCAGGCGTGTGGTGAAGGGGTGGCCAGGGTCAGGCATGGGATGGCAGTCAGCCGACACGCAGCGCTCCTGATGCGCCATGCCACCGCGGCAACCGGGGAAGGACCCCTTGAGCGTCCTCGTCCAGAGCAGCGCACTAGGCTCGCCTGGGCGCGTCCGCGAGTGGACACGGGCGAGGCCGCCCTGGGCCAAGAGCGACCCTCAGTTGGGATGACCGCGCCATCAGGCAGGACCTCCACCTTGGAGAAGTCGATGCAGCGCCCATAGTCTTCAAACTCGAGGCCGTGACGCCGGCCACCGCGATCCCTGCGTGTGTCGTCGCGCTCCCTTCGATCATCACGGCGACGGTCCGCCGGACGAGAGCGGCTACGGAAAAGCCGGTCGCGCCAGGAGCCGCCGTCATTGCCGCCGCGGCCGCGGCTGTCCTCGCGCCCACGGTCACCACCACGACGGTCCCTGTCATCGTCGTCTCGGCGCCTATTGCTGGTCTGCAGTGCCGCAACAGGCTGCCTGTCGCGCTGGACGGCCTCACCGTCCACAATCCTGTAGCGCCAGTCAAACCTTTCCGAGCTATGTGGCCGCAAGGGGAAGTGGCCGTCAGCGGACGACGTGTAGTCTTCAGTGCGGTCGAGGTGGATGAGCACGCGGTAGGTCTGCCCTCTGCGGCCACGGACAGCCGAAGCAGAGACCAACACCTCCTTGCCGACGATCGTGACCCACATCACCTTTGGGATGGCGGAGGGGTTGGAGCACCAGGCCCACAGGTTCAGGGAGGTGGCATCCTCGCGCTGCACTGTCGCCACATCGAGGTAATGGTTGATGCAGCACCGGCCAATGATCTTCTCGACGACTTCGACGTCCCAGGCTTGCAGGGGCACGTCCTCCATGCAGAGATGGACATGGTGGTGGAAGGAGGCCGCACTTGCACGAGTGAGCACCGACCAGTTGGTGGAGTGGATGTCGAGCCCGTTGTGGCGGAACCTGCCCGATGCAGTGAGCTGGTCATGGTGGTGGGGGAAGTCGAACCGGACGAAGAAATCTTCAGGTTGGTGTGGAACGACGCGGAAGATCTCCTTTGGCACTCCATAGGTGACGTGGATCGCTTCGGCGATGTCGGCGGCGGAGACACGGGGACGGTTGCCACCGAGCCAGACGATGGCAGCTAGGCTGGAGAGCCCGGCCGCCTGCGCATCCATCGCCGGGGAGGAGTTCATGACGACGTAGCCTTCTTCGGGCCGCGTGGCCGGATCCCCAAGGCGCGGCATGGAGGGACCTTTACGCAGCAGAGTCCGCCGAGGTCGGACGGGAGCAGGAGGAGGTGGCGTGGCGGGGTGCAGTCTGAATTTTGGTCTGCAGTTGCTAGCGCGGTGCCCTTGCCTGTCGCAGCGATCGCATACCATGGGGTCCCTGCAGTCCACGGCTTATGGCCCCGCTGCCTGCAGCGATGGCACTTGAGCTTGTGCAGCTTCGGAGTCCACCCACCGCGCCTTGAATTGAAGTCAAATCCACTGCGCCTTGAATTGGAGTCAAATCCGGAGCGACGCCCATTGAATCCGGACGAGACGGCCGCGCCACGCGGCTGCAGCCGCTGCCCCGATGCGTCTTGATGGCGCCACCAATGCGGCGGACGAACCCGCTGCCAGGGGTGAGGATGGGGAGCCGCCAGATTGTCGCCCGAGCAGGGGGGCGCCAGCCGTTGCGCAGCAGAACGAGAGCTTTTGGCTTGAATGCTGGCGTGTTGCAAGCTTGTAGTTCCAACTTGAACGCCAGCAGGAGGTGAAGAGGCAGGACGAGCTCCATTAATGGCTGTAGGTGCCTTGTACCGACAGGCATCAATGCAGGCAGGGGAGAGATCAAAGCTGACGCGTTTGGCGGGCAGGGGGTTGCTCGGGGCGCGAGACATGACGGGGGCGTCGAACTCCGACGTCGCCAAAACGACGGAGGATCTGGAGCGCTCGGCCCGCGGAGGCGACAGATCGGGATCCCAGATCCGCGGTCGCGGAGGCGGGGGCGGCGGCGTGGGGAAGCCCGGCGGTCGCTGGAGCGAGGGAGGGGAGGCGGGGACGGACTGACTGGAACAGGGGTGGGATTCGGTGGCTGCGCCGGCCGGAGCGGCCATGCACAGGTGGGTGGCTGCGGTCGCCGGAGCGGGGATACGCAGTGGGCTCGTCATATTGACGATATGAACGCTAGATTGATAGCCGCATGTTACGATGTGACTGCCCATGGGCAAGTCACTTGATCCCAGTCCGTTTCGGTGGTGTTTCTAATATCGGAGGGTGTGTGACGATTTGTCTTCGGCAGATCTCCTGGATTCGATCCACGTTTGTTTTCAGTGGATCCACGTGGATCATGTCTTTCTTTGTTTGTGTTTGTATGTCTACAAGTTGGACCCTTTCAATTTACGCTTCTCTTCATAGGCAGCGGTTGTTGTTCTGGTGCGCTTGTCCTATAAAGGCTTAGCACAACGACTTTTCGACTGTCTACTCCAACAAGATTTGCCCGGCTCCGATGATAGAGGGGCAAAGACGGCGTCATGCTTTATAGACCTGGATGTATTTTTTACTTCTCGTGTTCTTTGTAGTACTTTGATAGTTGAATATATCGAAAGTTTTCTCGAAAGGAAATTTTAACTCCTCCTTACATTTCCTTTTCACATGAAAGGTAAGAGTACACAATAGATCTGACCTATTGCATTGATTAACTCATATCTTCTTACCTATCGCGTAAAAAAAGAAGGTAAGAAGAAGCATGTTAAAATTACTCTCCGCGAAAAAGAATTGGGGTCTAAATAACCTAGTATCAGTTAGGCACATGAGCATGATCTGATATTTTTGGTGCGCATGCGAGCTCACGGTTGACATTGAAACGGACCGCGTAGTCTGTGGTCCTCGTCGTCTTTCCGTGTTCATTTTTCTCCGTTCAATGCGGCAGATGGTGTGAAATAGAGTGCAAGATTCGTTCAATGAAGAAAAAAGAACCTTGAAGAAAGAGTCTACGATGGAGATTGGGACCAACATGTTGTTTGTTTGTGGAAATCTGTTTACCAGTAATCGAACGAACTGGAGGCTAACGCCCGCCGTCGTTTTTCACTCCTGGCCTTTGGTATTAACTCTTTTATATCTAGTAGATGGTAGATTATTGCGATCAGTTGTTTTCTTTCAGTTTTATCTATGGTGGCTTGTGTTTTGATTATGTTGTGATGGTATTTCTTTTTGTTTGTATATCGTGTTGGATTGTTGTTGAAGATTATATTTCTTTCGAGAGAAAAGTGAAGTTGTCTGATGAGTGTTGTTATGTTATGCTCCAAATTCCAATATAAAGAAAAAGACCAACTTCTGACGAGCGAGCGGAGCGAGGCCCGTCGCCGGCAGGCTTGGGTCGAAGCGGATCAGGGTTGACCTAGGACTCCTGTGTTATATATACCTCTTGTAAGCCGCCGCACGGGATAGGTTGATCAGTTGTAAATCCCCGGCGTTTGTACCCTCTCCCGATATAGTGAAGTTTGGCTGGCTGGCGTCCGTGGTTTTTTCCCCTTCGTGTTGGAGGGATTTTCCACGTTAAAATCGTGTGTCCCTTTGCTTGATTTTGTTCTTCATTATATTCGATTGCGTGTCGTATCTCTAACACGTGTTGTGTTGTCTTTACATGTTTCGGGCTTGGTGTCAGCTAGAGGTGGTTGTTTAAGACTTTTGGAAGCTTCTATGTCACAATGAAACCGTAGAAATTGTTGTTATAATGCTCATATTAACAGACGGAAGGTGCAGCGAGACACTGTGTCAATGCCTCATCCCGCGCGTGTATGTATGTTATTTTTTATTTTAAAATGAGAAAATGAATAACGATGGATTTTAGGTCAAACTGGTTGTATGATTTGTATAGAGGAAGCATTTTCACACAGATTGTAATCCTTTGATCACTGCGTATTGCTATTAGATTTGACTGCAAAAGATCAACTGTGAAGGCGGCCAAGGACAAGGGGAAAGCTGGGGCAAACCCTATTTGGCGCTGCAGGCGCCCGTTATAGGGCATTTTGCTAACGGGCGCCTGCTGCAAACACCCCCTGCCGTGATTTTGGGCCGGCCCAGTTGCTTTCCTTTTCTTTTTCTGTAAAAACTGAAAAAAAGGATGGGCGGCAATGGACGGCCCAGTTGCTTTCCTTCTCTTTTTCTGTAAAATCTGAAAAAAAGGATGGGCAACAATGGATTCAAACCTAAGACCTACACCATATAAGGAACTAACGTAGAAACCACTTGCGACAACCCAACACATGTGACAGGTAACTCGTTTTTCTCCTTCTATTCTTTCTCCTGATCCCGGTTTTGTTCGTTTTTTATTTTTCTTCTTCTTTTTCTTATCTTTTTCTATGTTTCGTTTTTGCAATTTGTTTTTAAAATCGATGAACTCTTTTTAAAAAAATTTGAAGTTTTTCCAAATTTCATGAACTTTTTTCAAAATTGATGAACTTTTTTCGAATTTAAAGACCTTTTCCAAACACGATGAACTTTTTTCGAATTTGATGAACTTTTTTTCAAATTAGCGAACTTTTTTTCAAAATTGGATTAACTTTTTAAAAATCAATGAACTTTTTTTCAAATTCGTGAACTATTCTTCAAAATCGATGAACTTTTTCGAATTTAAAAACTTTTTTGCCAAACACGATGAACATTTTCGAATTCGATGAACTCTTTTCCAAAACAGCGAACTTTTTTCAAAATTGCATGAATTTTTTTAAAATCGATGGCCTTTTTCGAAATTATTGAACTTTTTTTCAAATTCGTGAACTTTTCTTCAAAATTGAATAACTTCTTTCGAATTTACCAACTTTCGTCCAATTCGGTGAACTTTTCTGATTTTTGCGATTTTTTTTGAACTTTTTTCCAGCGAATGTCAACGGGTCAATCGGTCTGGTCAACCTACCCGGTCAACTTCGCAAGTCAACGATGAACACCTGTGCAAGGCTTGCTAGGAAAAAAAACGTGCAAGCGCTAATACCAGCGAGCGAGCGAACACAGGAAGCCCTTAATGGGCCATGGCCTGCTTAAGACTCGCTAGTTGGCGCCGAAGGCACTGACCAGGAGCTCCCGGGCGCTGGCCTCTTTTTTTTTTGCTGCGCGGTGGACGAAGGAATCGTGTTTCCCTGGTTGTTCAATCCAGTTGGATCGCGTGCGGGCAACGCGACCGGCGGAAGACTCGGCCGGCGCGCCGGGTGTAAATGTTTTCCTTTAATAAAAGCTTGCCAACCTGAAACTTGAACATTACTTTCTGAGGAGCACATGACTTCGCACCACCTACCCACCAACTACCATTCACCATCCCCTCAACAACAACAAAAAGAAAAAGAAAACTACAATTCACCATTGCTGACCTTGCTTAAAACCGTCAACCGTCCCCGGCTTCCACTTGGCACACGTTGCTGCAGGACAGCAACCTCCTGCCAGAATATCTATCCACGGGAGGAATTATACCATCTGCACCTAGTTTCATATAAATCATACGAACATGTCCAATCAGTCAATAATCTACCGCTCGCCATTGTTGACTCAAAACTGCCAACAAAACGGTCCCTCCCAGTCCCAACCACTCGGCAGTTGGCACATGCTGGCCCGAGACAGCTAACCGCCAGGATACGTGCAGCTGCTTGCTGTTCCAATAATTGGAGCAACAAACTTTACAGGATCCAGAAAGGTTTTCCAAGCCAGCAGCACGGGCTATTCTCCTCACCACTTTTGTTATTACAGATAGATAGTGTAGCATTCATACAAAGCACAAGCCACTGGCATTTCAGTTCACTGGTCTGCACTGCACCGGCAGCATCGTAAAAGACGAGGAATATCACAGCCAATCTGCAGACCACTTTCAGAAAACACCATCAAGAATCAGACCAAAGCCATCATGCATGTCTTGCCACGCCATGCCATGAAGCCCATGGCTGCAATCCCATGGCTGTGATCGGAGCGATCCGCACACGATGTTCAACTCCTCCTCCCCCATCTCCAGACAACAGCTACCCTTCATACGGCCTGCAGACCGAGCGTCCGGTCCATCCACCCGATGATGTCGGCGGCGATCTCGTCGCGCTCGGGCTCGAAGAGCAGGTCGTGCAGGAACCCCTCGTACAGCCTCAGGTCCTTGTGCCTCGACGCCGCCTCCGTGTAGAGCTCCTGCGAGGCCAGCGGGTCCGTCACACGGTCGGCGGTACCGTGCAGGACCACGAACGGGACCGTCACCTTCTTCAGGTTGTGCAGCAGGTAGGAGGAGATGCGCAGGATCTCGTGGCCAGTACGGACCCTGATCGGCCCCGTGTAGACCAGCGGGTCAGAGTACTTCGCTAGCAGCGCGGCGGGGTCGCGCGACACCGGGATGCCGCGCTTGTTAGCTCCCTTGAATTGGAACTTGGGTGCTATCAGAGAGAATATCGGTGCCACGGCCTGCACTTGATTCAGATAAGTCTCAGTGATGAAACACAACTTGCCAGGCAGGTAAAACAAATATATATGTTGCCAATTTTAAGTTTTGAAATTGTGGCTAAATTCAAAAGCAGAGCTTCTGTAAATTGTAATAGCTCTGCTTTTGATATGAGCATACACGATACAAATCAGGATAGTTTGGAATAATAATAGGAAACCAGAATAGTTCTATTACCCCGACTATCGGATGCGCTGGTTTTACACGCACAGCTGGTGAAGTGAGGATGATCCCTTCCAGTCTGGTTCTGATATGGGCGTACAGCGACGCCTGCAAGATGACAGCTAGTGATGAGCAGGCATGAAACAAGAATATTAAGCGTTGTTAAATGAGCATCGTTAGCCAAACCATTTCAACCAGGCTATTTTGTTAATGCTTTGCACCATTCTCCGCCGTCAGGGTATCCATTGTTCACAGGCCCAGAGGAGTAGGGTCAGTGTCTAGATCTGGCCTAAATACCCAAGACAAAAAGTGATTTAATTCGACAAGCCATACCTTCAAAACAACAGCTCCACCAGTGGAGTGACCGAGTAGAAAACAAGGAACATCTGGATTCTCTAGCATGATTTTATCAAGAAGTACTTCCTGTTCAGAGATGATGATGATATAGCATTACATCAGCCATCAGGAACAGAATAGGTTTGTGCCTTCTATCGAAAAACCTTGAACAGAATGGAGAAGTAGGTGGTCAGAGCGAGAATTACCATGTCTTCTATGACATAATCTAGAGAAGGAACATAACCGTGCAGACCATCGCTGCCACCATGACCTGTTATGCATAAGCTCAAGTTAGCCTATGGATGTTCAAACGAGTGCAAAATTCAGTAGCCATGCTCACATCTCACAGGAACAAGGAGATTGAAAACCACGGATAATTTTCTCAAAGTGCTGCTTGATTCATATTAATGAAATGGTAGGTAAGAATCCACAACTAGGAGGGGGGGGGGGGGGGGGGGGTACAGCTTGACAACCTTAGCATCATTGCTTATGTTTACCTTATAACTTTGTTATATAAAAACTATTATCTGGTTCTAAATGTTGTCATAACACTATTGGTACTAGCTAACACTTCGTTAGTTTGATACCTACATGATGTACAGAAGAAGAAAAACTAGTATAATTTATTCTAGTTTCCTAGTCTTTTTTGCCCATACCAAGCAATTAAAAACTAACAGTTAGTTAGATTTTGGTCTGAGGAATATTTATGTAAGATCTAGTAACATGCCTGGAAATTGATCATTAATCAACTTTATTTCCAAATATAGCACTAATCTTCCACCAAACCAACCATGTGTAACTTGTATTTCCTTTAATATAACAAGTAGGTTTCCTTACCTATCCAATCCATTGCATATACTCCAAAGCCACATGACGTTAGCTGCTCTGCAAAATGCAAATACCTCCCACTGAAACACAAGATGAAGATACATTTAGTGATGCCTTTAATACAAGGAGGATATGAAAAATATAGATACACCACCATGCTGAGGTGTGGAGGACTGGAGGGGAATGACTCAACATGATTCCCTTACCTATGTTCATTGAGCCCATGTACGATGAGGAGAATGCCCCTAAAGCAAAAGAGGAAAAACTGTCAATACAAAATTGCGTGACTGCAAGTGAAAGAGGGGTTCAGTTTGATGCTTCAAACTTCCCATTTCTAATGAAAGAAACTGAACAGAACCATAATCTTCAGAAGGTGTTTCACACATGTAGAGACATAAAACCAGTCAGCAAAATTAGGGGTGGTGGATTACCTAAATTAGTTGTGGTTATCTACTTTTCAACATTTGTTTGCTGGGTTGTTTGACTATTATACTATTCATATTGAAAACAGAGTTGACGGTCAGCTCAGGCAACTACATTGGTCATGTCAAGAATAATGAACACTTTGGTTGCACACAGTGGGCGCATTAAAGAATCATGAAAAATCCCTCTGCCCCTTTCTTGATAGCTAAGTTTTCCTGTGTCAAATGAAGACATTACGTTGAAGTTTTTCATGGAGTATTGAGAGATAAGAATGGAACAGAAGTTTGAGATAAGTATCAGGTTAGATCCTCCTAATCCGTTCCACTTTACTTGTTCCCCCTTTCCTGTATTTCAAAGTTTCTTCACACCATCACAAAAAGACTGCACAAAGCTATCGTTATTTTAGTCAACTAGCTCGGGTTCCGAAGGAGAGACGCGTACAAGAAATATGACAACCTAAAACAGCGGCTCTGCGATGAGGACAAACTCCATGCATCATCATTGACAGGGGTAGGTAATGAGTAATGACTATGAATGCAAAGATGGGTGAAGATCTGAATTTGTTTGGATGTACTCAACGTGCATCGCACGGCACGTCTCTTTAGAGTAGAGCAGCAGCCACAAAGTCTTCTGTAAAACACTAGGTCCAGGTATCTAGTAAAGCACTCTAATCGCGTGATCAAAACCGCAGCTAGTATGCATGATCTAAATGCTCAACGCGCCTTGCCATTACTACACTAGAATCGCCTAAACAGGAGCAGAAAATTGCAACTTCGACTGAAACTACCACCCGTTGGCATCAGAGAAGGGTGCCAAAGGCGCAAGAGAACTACTCACCACGCAGAATTCGCAAATAAACAGAGTTTCTAAGGGATCAAAGGCCCGAAGAGAATCCTTGTTTTATTTGTTAGGGAAAAAATCCTTGTAATATTGTCAACAAAATGCCCAGAATTCTCGCGGAAAAAACCAGTACGTGATTGACTGATTCAAACGAAAGAAAAAAATCCCTTCTGGGTGAGGCCAAGCCCACGAACTGCCGTTCCCCCACCGCTCCACCGATATGATATAGTAGAGCGAAAATAAAAAAAAAGTGGCAAGTAAAAAACCACGAACCACGAAAGCGAAATCCACAGAAACGAACAAAAGGAAACCACCAATTTCCACAGCGGCCGAAACCCCCACGGTCCACGGAAGGCAATTCAATCGCACACGCCACGGGCCGGGCTCAGGCTCACCTCGTCTCCGCGCCGGCCGCCGGCGCCCAGACGCGGCAGAAGAGCGCGTTCCGCCTGGCCCCGGCGATGACGAACGTGCCGCCCGTCCGGCCGTCCGCGTCCGAGTCGTCCTCCGCCATGGGCACCTCCTCCGCGAGCGCCCGGCGGCGGCGCACGTCCTCCTCCTCCGCGGCCCTGCGCCTGCTCCTGACCTTCCCGAGCCGGCCGGGCTCCGCCGGGCTGGCGGCGTCGGCGGGGCGGCGGCGGCGGCCGACGAGGAGCAGGAGCCAGAGGAAGAGCGAGTGGAGCGCGACGGCGAGGCGCAGCAGCGCGCGGCGGGACAGCACGGAGCGGAAGACGGGCACGATCCGGCCCGTGGCGCCCGACGTCATCATCATCTCGTCGCCTCCCATCTCCATGGCTCTCCCACCGCTGCGCGTTTTTTGTGCTTTACTTTTTCTTCGCGTTTTACGCGGTCGCGGGCTTCGTGGGTCGCCCCCGCGTATTTATAGGGGGTGGAGATTTAGACTCGGGCGAGAGCGTGGCTTGCTGTCTCCTTCCTGGAAATCCGTACCCTCGAGTTATTTTTTTGTTTATTAATTAGTGAGTAGGAGTATTAAGTACTGTATTTTTTTTATAGGAGGAAGTGAGGAGATAGTGGTCCCACTAACAGTTGCCACGGATCAGCCGTCCAGCTAACAGCGGTGCTATGCCACGGTCCCACATGTCACTCCTCTCATCCGTTAGTTTGTTTCGTCTGGATACTTAAGCACTTCTAAAATTTAATCACCACATAATTTAGAGAATACTATCATTAATTGTTATATATATATATATATATATATATATATATATATATATATATATATATATGGCACTAAAGAGATACTCCCAACTACATTCGTTGTAGACAATAAATTATCGGTATAGCTATCTAGCGAACACTATGGCCCCTGGATCTATCTAAACATAAAAACTAAAAATATTAAATTACCTCGCTGTCTTTTAATATTTGTATTTAATTTTATTATTTGCAATATCTATCTATTAGTATGTAATCCTTGCAAGTAATGAGTTCAAGGGGCTTGACAACCCTCTTGCCGCGTTGGGTGCAAATGTTTGATTCTGTGTGTGTAGGTGCTGACGACGAGAGTTTGCGTGATTCTCCTATTGGTTCGATAGCCTTGGTTCTCAGGAGGGAAATACTTATCTCTCATGTGATGCATCTCCTCTCCTCTTCAGGGAAAAACCCAACACAATTTACAAGTAGCATAGACAGAGTGGATTAAGATGACCAATGATGCATTGGTGTTGATTACAACCAGATGTCTTCGAATTCCCTTACTCGGAAGTGGCGGAAGGAGCAGCCCTCTGGGAGAAGAGTAGGGTGATACGTCCATTTTGCATCATGATTTCCTACTGTTATTTATTATGTTTTGTTGAATAATAATGCTTTGGGGAGTGATTCTAATGCCTTTTCTCTCATAATATGCAAGGTTTACACAAAGAGGGAGAATACCGGCAGCTGGAATTCTGGACCCAAGAAAAGCACATCAGAGATACCTATTCTGCACAACTCCAATGAAGCTGAAATTTTACGGAGATTATTTTTGCAATAAATAAAAAATACTGGAGCAGAAAACTACCGGAGGGGGCCAACCTGGTGGCCACAACCCACAAAGGGCGCGCCAGACCCCCCCGGGCTCGCCCTGATGAGTTGTGGCCTCCTCGGCCCACCTCCGGTGCCCATCTTCTGGTATATAGTCACATTTAACCTAGAAAAAAACAGAGTAGGACTTTCGGGATGAAGCGCCGCCGCCTCGAGGCGGAACTTGGGCAGGAGCACTTTTGCCCTATGGCGGAGCGATTCCTCCGGGGGAACTTCCCTCCCGGAGGGGAAAATCGAAGCTATCGTCATCACCAACACCCCTCTCATCTTTGGGAGGCCAATCTTCATCAACATCTTCAACAGCACCATATCCTCTCAAACCCTAGTTCATCTCTTGTGTTCAATCTTTGTACCGGAACCTCAGATTGGTACATGTGGGTGACTAGTAGTGTTGATTACCTTGTGTAGTTGATTACTATATGGTTTATTTGGTGGAAGATCATATGTTCAGATCCATTATGCTATTCAATACCTCTCTGATCTTGAGCATGTTTATTATTTGTGAGTAGTTAACTTTGTTCTTGAGGTCACGGGAGAAGTCATGTTGCGAGTAATCATGTGAATTTGATATGTGTTCGATATTTTGATGATATGTATGTTGTGATTCCCTTAGTGGTGTCATGTGAACGTCGACTACATGACACTTCATCATTCATGGGCCTAAGGGAATGCATTGTGGAGTAGTTATTAGATGATGGGTTGCTAGAGTGACAGAAGCTTAAACCCTAGTTTATGCGCTGCTTTGTAAGGGGCTGATTTGGATCCAAACGTTTAATGCTATGGTTAGATTTTATCTTAATACTTTTCTCGTAGTTGCGGATGCTTGCGAGGGGGTTAATCATAAGCGGGAGGTTGTTCAAGTAAGAACAACACCCAAGCACCGGTCCACCCACATATCAAATTATCAAAGTAGCGAACACGAATCAAACCAACATGATAAAAGTGACTAGATGAAATTCTCGTGTACCCTCAAGAACACTTTGCCTATTACTAGAGATTGTGCTGGCCTGTCCTTTGCCTCAAAAGGATTGGGCTACCTTGCTGTACCTTATTTACCGTTACTTGCTCGTTACCAATTACCTTGCTATCAAACTATCTGTTACGTACAATTTCAGTGCTTGCAGAAATTACCTTGCTGAAAACCGCTTGTCATTTCCATCTGCTCCTCGTTGGGTTCGACACTCTTACTTATCGAAAGGACTACGATTGATCCCCTATACTTGTGGGTCATCAAGACTCTTCTGGCGCCGTTGCCGGGGAGTGAAGCGCTCTTGGTAAGTGGAAATCGGTAAGAAAAAATTTATACTACGTGCTGAAATTTATTGCTACTTGCTACTATGGAGAACAATCCTTTGAGGGGTTTGTTCGGGGTATCCTTACCTCGACCGGAACCACAATTAGTTGCCCCTCAACCTACTGCACCTACTGAAAACATTACTTATGAAATTCCTTCGGGTATGGTAGAACAACTGCTTGCTAAACCCTATGCAGGAGATGGAACTGAACATCCTGATATGCATCTATTATATGTGAACGAAATATGTGGATTATTTAAGCTTGCAGGTTTACCCGGAGATGAAGTTAATAAGAAGGTTTTCCCTCTATCTTTCGAGGGAAAAGCATTGACATGGTATAGGCTATGTGATGATCTTGGATCGTGGAACTGGAATCGTTTGCAATTGGAATTCCACCAAAAGTTTTATCCCATGCATCTAGTTCATCGTGATCGGAATTATATATATAATTTTTGGCCTCGTGAAGGAGAAAGTGTCGCTCTAGCTTGGGGGAGGCTTAATTCAATGCTATATTCATGCCCAATCATGACATTTCGAGAGAATTTATCATTCAGAATTTTTATGCTCGGCTTTCTCATAATGATCAATCCATGCTCAATACTTCTTGTGCTGGTTCTTATATGAAGAAAACTATTGAATTCAAGTGGGGTCTCTTAGAAAGAATGAAACGCAAATCTGAAGATTGGGAACCCGACGAAGGTAATGAGTCGTGTATAAAGCTTGAGTTTGATTGTGTTAAATCTTTTATGAATACCGATACTTTTCACAAGTTTAGCACTAAATATGGACTTGACTCTGAGATAGTAGCCTCTTTCTGCCAAGCATTTGCTACTCACATTGATCTCCCTAAGGAGAAGTGGTTTAAATATCATCCCCCTATTAAAGAAGAAATTAAAGAACCGGTCATAGCTAAAGAAGAAACCATCATTTACAATGTTGATCCAGTTGTGCCTACCGCTTATATTGAAAAATCACCTTTCCCTGTTAGGATAAAGGAACATACTAAGGTGTCAACTGTGGTTCGTAAGAGTAATCTAAAAACATCTAAGCCCCCTAAGCAAATCAAAGTAGAACCTAGTGTTACTATGGTTAAAGATCTTTTGGTAGAAAATATTGATGGGCATGTTATCTACTTCTGTGATGAAGCTGCTAGAATTGCTAAACCCGATGAAAAAGATAAACATAGACCCATAGAAGGCATGCCTGTTGTCTCAGTCAAAATAGGAGATCATTGTTACCATGGTTTATGTGATTTGGGTGCTAGTGTGATTGCTATTCCTTTTACCTTATACCAAGAAATTATGGATGAAATAGCACCTGCTGAAATAGAAGACATTGATGTTACTATTAAACTTGCTAATAGAGACACTATCACACCACTTGGGATTGTTAGAGATGTTGAAGTCTTGTGTGGGAAAGTGAAATACCCTACTGATTTTCTAGTTCTTGGTTCCCTACAAGATGACTGTTGTCCCATTATCTTTGGTAGACCTTTCTTAAGCACCGTCAATGCTAAGATAGATTGTGAAAAAAAACTGTTGGTGTCAGTTTTGGTAATGTGTCTCATGAGTTAAATTTTTCCAAGTTTAGTAGACAACCTCGTGATAAAGCGTTATCTAGTAAGGATGAAATAATTGGTCTTGCTTCTATTGTTGTGCCTCCTACTGATCCATTAGAACAATATTTGCTTGACCATGAAAATGATATGCACTTGCGTGAAAGAAATGAAATAGATCAAATTTTCTTCAAACAACAACCTCTCCTGAAACACAATTTGCCTATTGAAACTCTTGGAGGTCCCCCTCCACCTAAAGGTGATCCTGTGTTTGAATTGAAACAATTGCCTGACACTTTGAAGTATGCTTATCTTGATGAGAAAAAGATATATCCTGTTATTATTAGTGCTAACCTTTCAGAACATGAAGAAGAAAGATTATTAAAAGTTCTAAGGAAGCACAAGGCTGCTATTGGATATACTCTTGATGATCTTAAGGGCATTAGTCCCACTCTATGTCAGCACAAGATTAATATGGAACATGATGCTAAACCCGTTGTTGATCACCAACGATGACTGAATCCTAAGATGAAGGAAGTGGTAAGAACTAAAATATTAAAACTTCTAGAAGCAGGTATAATCTATCCTATTGCTGATAGTGGATGGGTAAGTCCTGTTCATTGTGTCCCTAAGAAAGGAGGTATTACCGTTGTTCCTAATGATAAGAATGAACTCATTCCACAAAGAATTGTTACTGGCTATAGAATGGTAATTGATTTTAGAAAATTAAATAAAGCTACTAGGAAGGATCATTACCCTCTGCCTTTCATTGATCAAATGCTAGAAAGGTTATCTAAGCACACACACTTTTGCTTCCTAGATGGATATTCTGGTTTCTCTCAAATACATGTGTCACAATCCAATCAAGAGAAAACCACCTTTACTTGCCCTTTTGGAACCTATGCTTATAGACGTATGCCTTTTGGTTTATGCAACGCACCTGCTACCTTTCAAAGATGTATGACTGCTATATTCTCTGATTTTTGTGAAAAGATTGTGGAGGTTTTCATGGATGATTTTTCCGTTTACGGAACTTCTTTTGATGATTACTTAAGCAACCTTGATCAAGTATTGCAGAGATGTGAACAAACTAATCTCGTCTTGAATTGGGAGAAGTGCCACTTTATGGTTAATGAAGGTATTGTCTTGGGGCATAAAATATATGAACGAGGTATTGAGGTGGATAAAGCTAAAGTTGATGCCATTGAGAAAATGCCATGTCCTAAAGATATTAAAGGTATTCGCAGTTTCCTTGGTCATGCTGGTTTCTATAGGAGGTTCATTAAAGACTTCTCTAAAATTTCTAGGCCTCTTACTAATCTTTTGCAAAAGGATATTCCTTTTGTTTTTTATGATGATTGTGTGGAAGCCTTTGAAACACTCAAGAAAGCCTTAACCTCTGCACCTATCGTTCAACCACCTGATTGGAACTTGCCTTTTGAAATTATGTGTGATGCTAGTGATTATGCTGTTGGTGCTATTCTAGGACAAAGAGTTGACAAGAAATTGAATGTTATCCATTATGCTAGCAAAACTCTAGACAGTGCTCAACGAAATTGTGCTACAACTGAAAAAGAATTTTTAGCGGTCGTGTTTGCTTTGATAAATTTAGATCCTATATTGTTGACTCAAAAGTAATTGTTCACACCGACCATGCTGCTATAAAATATCTTATGGAAAAGAAAGATGCTAAACCTAGACTTATTAGGTGGGTTCTCTTGCTCCAAGAATTTGACTTGCATATTGTTGATAGGAAGGGAGCCGAGAACCCCGTAGCTGATAACTTGTCTAGGTTAGAAAATATTCTTGATGACCCACTACCTATTGATGACAGTTTCCCTGACGAACAGTTAGCTGCAATAAATGTTTCTCAAAACACCCCTTGGTATGCTGATTATGCTAATTACATTGTCGCTAAATATATACCACCTAGCTTCACATACCAACAAAAGAAAAAAATTCTTCTATGACTTAAGACATTACTTTTGGGATGACCCACACCTTTATAAAGAAGGAGTAGATGGTATTATTAGACGTTGTGTACCTGAGCATGAACAGGAACAAATCCTACGGAAATGTCATTTCGAAGCTTATGGAGGACATCACGCGGGAGATAGAACTGCTCACAAGGTATTGCAATCTGGTTTCTATTGGCCTACTCTCTTCAAAGATGCCCGTAAGTTTTTCTTGTCTTGTGATGAATGTCAAAGAATTGGTAATATCGGTAAGCGTCAGGAAATGCCTATGAATTATTCACTTGTTGTTGAACCATTTGATGTTTGGGGTTTTGATTATATGGGACCTTTTCCTTCCTCTAACGGATACACTCATATTTTGGTTGTTGTTGATTATGTCACTAAGTGGGTAGAAGCTATTCCAACTAGTAGGGCTGATCACCATACCTCCATTAAAATGCTCAAAGAGGTTATCTTCCCGAGGTTTGGAGTCCCTAGATATTTAATGACTGATGGTGGTTCACACTTTATTCATGGTGCTTTCCGTAAGATGATTGCTATATATGATGTTAACCATAGAATTGAATCACCCTATCATCCTTAATCTAGTGGTCAAGTTGAACTTGGAAATAGAGAAATAAAATTAGTATTACAAAAAACTGTCAATAGGTCTCGTAAGAATTGGTCTAAGAAATTAGATGATGCACTTTGGGCCTATAGAACAGCTTATAAAAATCCTATGGGTATGTCTCCATACAAAATGGTATATGGTAAGGCTTGTCATTTGCCTCTAGAATTAGAACATAAAGCATTTTGGGCAATTAAAGAAGTCAACTATGATTTCAAACTTTCCAGTGAAAAGAGGCAATTTGATATTAGCTCACTTGATGAATGGAGAACCCAAGCCTATGAAAATGCCAAACTATTCAAATAAAAAGTAAAAAGATGGCATGACAAAAGAATCCAAAAGCGGGAATTAAAAATAGGAGACTATGTTCTTTTGTTCAACTCTCGTTTAAGATTCTTTGTAGGTAAGCTTCTCTCCAAATGGGAAGGACCTTATGTTATCGAAGAGGTTTATCGTTCTGGAGCCATCAAGATTAATAATGCCGAAGGTACTAACCCGAAGGTGGTCAATGGACAAAGAATTAAGCATTATATCTCAGGTACGCCTATTAACGTTGAAAGCAATGTTATCCAAACCATGACACCGGAGGAACACATAAAAGAAACCTTCCGAAACACTCCACAATTCTAAAAAATAGGAGGTACGTGATACGGTGAGTAAACGGACTCCGAAAAATCCGCAAAAATATTTTTTGTCAGTTTTGGAATATTAGAAAATTTTGGAAATAAAGAAATAAACCGGAAGGTGATCGAGGTGAGCACGATACACCAGGGTGCACCAGGCACCCCTGGGCGTGCCCTGGTGGGTTGTGCCCACCTCGGACACCTCCCCGACTCCGTTTTCTTTCCATATGCTTGTTTTTCAAGAATAAAAATTCTCTATATATATACCCCCGACTGTTTTGACAACCGCATCGTAGAAAAATCCTTTGTTCTTGTTTCTTGCTGTTTTCTCGTTAGATCTAGATCTCCATGGCTCCATCAAGCTCCTCCAAGGACAGGTTCTTCGAGAAGGTCATCAACCCGTACTTGCCGGAGGTGATGAAGCACCCTCAAGCCATTGAGATGCGTGAGGGGGTGCTCCACATCCGCGATGTTCAGGGACCCAAGAAGACCGGAAGCGTGGAGGCTAGGCTCGAGGCGGTGGAACAGGAAATCTTCAAGTGCCAGAAGATGGTGGAGCGCGGACTTAGTGCCAATCACTCAATGATCACGGAATTCACTCGTGATCGGGTGGTGGATGGCCGGTCTGTGAAGGACATCATCTCCACCCTCAGCGAGCAAATTAATTTTCTGCAGAGCCAAGTTTATGATCTTCAAAATCAAGTCTTTGAATATGAGGCAAGATTTAAAGGTATGAGTTTAGCTGCCAGTTGCAGGACTCAGGGGACTCTTGCGTCAACTTATGATGGGGAGCCCTTGCCCTGGAAGCTGGAGGACAAGGATACTACATCATCACCACCACCTACTTCATCTCCACCACCTTCTTCATCACCACCACCCAAGGAGACTTGAGCACACGGGTATGGGCACTCCCCTTGGCTTGAGGCAAGCTTGGGGGAGGTTCCCCGGTATCGTATCACCATCACTTTTATTCACCTTTACCTATTTTAGTTCAATCTTTAGTTTCCCTTTGTTTTAGTCGAATAAAAGTTTAGTATGATCTGTTTGCGTGTGTTAGTTTCGTGGCCTACCTATCTATGTAATTGAGTGAAAGTTATATAATAAAGTTTAGTTTGAGTTTTTGCCTCTTTACTTTCTTGTTGCAATCAAAATAAAAGGGAAGAAAAATAAATGAAAAGAATCATATGCTAATCTTATGGTGAGTAATGACATCACATAAGGAAAAGTATAAGTAGTAAAATTTGTTGGAGATTGACAAACATAGCATTGGTCAATGATGCAATTCATGAAAGAATTAATAAGGGAAGAGAAGATTCACATGCAAATACACTATCTTGGACATCTTTTATGCTTGTGAGCCCCCATTAAACATTATATGTCAAAATTATTGACGTTGGACAAGGAAGACAACGTAATGATTTATGTTTGTTCATATCTACATAGAAGTTATATTGTCATAGATCCTTCAACATGTGGTGCTTGCTCAATATCTTTGCTAGCCAAAAATTCCGCGCTAAGTAGAGATACTACTTGTGCATCCAAAAACCCAAAGCCAAACTCATTCTTTGAGAGTCCACCATACCTACCAATGTATCGAGTAAAATCCTTCAAGTAAGTTGTCATCGGTGCAATAAGGCAATAAAAATTGCTTCTAAAAGTTTTTTGATCAATTAGTGTAAGAGAAAATTGAGCGTTATACGAACTTATGATGGCAAAGTAATAAAAGCGACGGACTGCATAATAAAGATTGCTATCATAGGGGGCAATATAGCGTGACGTTCTTTTACATTAAGGGATTGGGCATACAAACCAATAAGCGCATGACAACCTTTGCTTCCCTCTGCGAAGGGACTATCTTTTACTTTTATGTATTTACTTTTATGCAAGAGTCAAAGTATTCTTCCCTATTCCCTTTTTACTTTTTCCTTTTGCAAGCATCATGTGGTGAGGAAAGATCTAGGCACATATATCCAGTTGGATATGGGTGGGCATGAGTCATTATTGTTGACATCACCCTTGAGGTGAATACGTTGGGAGGCGAAACTATAAGCCCCTATCTTCCTATGTGTCCGGTTGAAACTTTTTGGTCATGGGTATGTCGTGAGTGTTAACAATCATAGAAGACTAAATGATGGTTGAGTATGTGGACTTGCCGAAAGGCTCCGACATGAGACCCTTCCTGAAAATATGATGAATTGTAGTTGCAAAGTTGACTGAGAACATAGTTTGTTGGTCTTCAATAAGGTTTATGCTTCATACTTCTATGTTGTGATGAATTGTTACTTGTTCATGAGAAGCTATATGATAAAAGTGTATTGAATAAGTTTTATGATAGAGTTTGTTGCTGTTATATTAATAAGCATGATGCTACTATGTCCGTATTTTGTTTTTATCGACACCTCTCTCTCAAATCATGTGGACATGCTTTTCAATATCGGTTTTCGCTTGAGGACAAGCGGGGTCTAAGCTTGGGGGAGTTGATACGTCCATTTTGCATCATGATTTCCTACTGTTATTTATTATGTTTTGTTGAATAATAATGCTTTGGGGAGTGATTCTAATGCCTTTTCTCTCATAATATGCAAGGTTTACACAAAGAGGGAGAATACCGGCAGTTGGAATTCTGGACCCAAGAAAAGCACATCAGAGATACCTATTCTGCACAACTCCAATGAAGATGAAATTTTACGGAGATTATTTTTGGAATAAATAAAAAATACTGGAGCAGAAAACTACCGGAGGGGGCCAACCTGGTGGTCACAACCCACCAGGGCGCGCCAGACCCCCCTGGGCGCGCCCTGATGGGTTGTGGCCTCCTCGGCCCACCTCCGGTGCCCATCTTCTGGTATATAGTCACATTTAACCTAGAAAAATCAAAGGAGGACTTTCGGGACGAAGCGCCACCGCCTCGAGGCGGAACTTGGGCAGGAGCACTTTTGCCCTCTGGCGGAGTGATTCCGCCGGGGGAACTTCCCTCCCGGAGGGGGAAATCGAAGCTATCGTCATCACCAACACCCCTCTCATCTTTGGGAGGCCAATCTTTATCAACATCTTCAAGGCAAAGGTTTGACCTTGATAGGGTTTTCCATTTTACCGGTCTCATGGTGGTAGTTGGGAGACCGGGTTATAGGATCGATAGTCGTACTATCAAGGGGGGCTCTCAAGTGAGTAGCTTGATCGTATCGTTCGTTGAGAGCTCAAACCATTGCATTCTTGGCATCGTCATCTTTCTTGGTTCTTGGTTGGTTTTTCTCTTTGAGGTTTCTTGAGCTTATGGTCAGCTTCATGACAAGCTCGAGTTCATCGAAAACGGAGTCCATATGCATCTTCTATGATGTTTTCGATGTTGGAGTTTTTGCCGGTTCTTCATTGATAGAGGTTTCACATCTCTATATCATTGGCATTGTTCATACTATCTCTTCTTAAGAAAACCAACAAGCTGTTGGATAGCTCTTGTCGTCCTGAATCCAACAAGCTTGAGTTTGCTCAATTCGGAGCTCATTTGCAGAGGTTATGGCAGTTTTGGTATTACCTGTTTTCTTGATACGGTTGTACCGCTCGCTCGTGTCTTCCGGCATAACCACCACCCCAGGGGTGATACCCTGGGGGTGCTGCCACTATCTGGTCCCCAGCGGTTGTACCGCTGCCTCCGGGCGGTTGTACCGCCAATTGCTGGGTGACCCTGGGTGGCAGCCCTGGGCGGTTGTACCGGCCCAACACCGGGCTACAACCGGACACGGTTCTATTGTGCTGCGGTTGTTGGGCGGAGGTTGGACGGTTGTACCGCTATATTACTATAGCCCGGTACTACCGGTGTCTCAAGCGATTCTACCGCTTGGGACTTTGCCATGTCCAGCGATCGAGTTGAGCGGTTGCACCCGGCCAACTTTCTGTTGTGGTCCGGTGGTTGGGCGGTAGTAGGGCGGTTGTACCGTTCTTGCCGGTTGTACCGGTTGTACCGCCCACTCCACCGGTTGTACCGCCCGTGTGCTATTCTGCACATAACGGGCAGATTTGTGGGGACCTATTTAAGCGGGTCTTCTTCCCCAATGGTTCCCCAACCTTTGAGCAAGTTTTCCCCCACCATTGTTGACCTCTTGGAGCTTGCTATCTCTCAATCCCTCCAATGATTCTTGCTAGTTCTTGAGGGAAAAGAGAGAGGAGATCTAGATACACATTTCCACCAATCACTTTCTCCTCTATGTGAGGGGAACCCCTTGGATTTAGTTCTTGGAGTTCTTGGTGTTCTTCTTTGTTCTTCCTCTCATTTTCCTCCCTAGCATTAGTTGCTTTGGTGGGATTTGGGAGAGAAGGACTTGGGCACTCCGTGTGCCCTTGCCGTTGCATTTGGTGCATAGGTTTGAGTTCTCCACGGTGATACGTGGAAGTGAAGTTTGAGAAGCTTATTACTCTTGGGTGTTTGAGCACCCTTGAGCTTGTTCCTCTTGGGTGCTTTGACGCCCTAGACGGTTGGTGGTGCCTCAGAGCTCAATCATTGTGGTGCAAAGCTCCGGGCAAGCTTCGGGGTCTCCAATTAGGTTGTGGAGATTGCCCCGAGCATTTGAGGTCACCTCGGAGCCACAATCCATTGTGGTGAAGCTTCGTGGTGTTGTTGGGAGCCTCCAATTAAGTTGTGGAATTTGCCCCAACCTTGTTTGTACGGGTTCGGTGACCGCCCTCAAGGGTCCCTTAGTGGAATCACGGCATCTTGCATTGTGCGAGGGCGTGAGGAGATTACGGTGGCCCTAGTGGCTTCTTGGGGAGCATTGTGCCTCCACACCGCTCCGAACAGAGATTAGCATCCGCAAGGGTGTGAACTTTGGGATACATCATCGTCTCCGCGTGCCTCGGTTATCTCTTACCCGAGCCCTTTACTTATGCACTTTACTTTGTGATAGCCATATTGTTTCTTGTTATATATCTTGCTATCACTTAGTTGTCTATCTTGCTTAGCATAAGTTGTTGGTGCACATAGGTGAGCCTAGTTGTTTTAGGTTTTGTGCTTGACTAATTAAACGATAGTTTTATTCCGCATTTGTTCAAGCCTAAACCGTAATTATTTTAAAGCGCCTATTCACCCCCCTCTAGGCGACATCCACGTCCTTTCACCTAGTTTATGCGCTGCTTCGTAAGGGGCTGATTTGGATCCAAACGTTTAATGCTATGGTTAGATTTTATCTTAATACTTTTCTCGTAGTTGCGGATGCTTGCGAGGGGGTTAATCATAAGTGGGAGGTTGTTCAAGTAAGAACAACACCCAAGCACCGGTCCACCCACATATCAAATTATCAAAGTAGCGAACACAAATCAAACCAACATGATAAAAGTGACTAGATGAAATTCCCGTGTACCCTCAAGAACACTTTGCCTATTACTAGAGATTGTTCTGGCCTGTACTTTGCCTCAAATAGATTGGGCTACCTTGCTGCTCCTTATTTACCATTACTGTTACTTGCTCGTTACCAATTACCTTGCTATCAAACTATCTGTTACCTACAATTTCAGTGCTTGCAGAAATTACCTTGCTGAAAACCGCTTGTCATTTCCTTCTGCTCCTCGTTGGGTTCGACACTCTTACTTATCGAAAGGACTACGATTGATCCCCTATACTTGTGGGTCATCATAGGGTTCTTTTTTCCGCCTAGAGGCGAAAAAAATGTGTAAACTTACTATGTGAATTTTATGTTAGGGAAGATGATGTGTAGTGGAGAGAAGGTCATGGGATCCATGTGGGCCCCTCACGCCCAGGTTGAACATGGGCCTCTTAATGATGATCTTGATCCTAATTCACAAGGGGCTCTCTGTGTTGATCTTGATCCTGATGCACGTGCTTGTTCTATGCTGATCCTAATGCACATGGAGGCTTCAATGGCAACATGATAGGTGAAAGAACATGTGCTGCCCCCATGTTTGGTTTTGGTAATTGATGACAATCTCTATGGACTAATGGTTGCCTTGAGTTATATTTGAAGGGTTTGTCCATAGGCATTGCTTGTAGACCATTTGTTGGTTTTAAGGTTATTAGAAGAAGAATATGTGTTGACCAAGGTGCTATTCAAGGATTTATCCAAAGATTGGTCATGTGAGTGTTGAGCCTATTGCAAGCATGTCTTGAAGAAGAAGATTGTGTGAACATTCATGTTTACCTTCAAGACATCATCCTAATGAAGAGAGTTGGAAAGATTCAAGGTTGATCAAGACTACATATGAAGAGTGATTCAAGTTGATCAACACACAAAGCGTAGAAGATGTACCAAGCGAGATCAAGTGATCTCATGGTATGGTAAGCATTGTCCATTACTCTTTGTGTACTAACCCGTGTTCTATGCGAGAGTTCTTTGTGGGGTTAGGTTTGTTTCCATGAGCGTGCATCAAAAGGAAGATATCACACAACCCATGGAGGATGACGTCAAGTGGTGATCGTCATCAAGATTGCGGTGTGCAAGTTCAAGTGGAGCATCACGAAGAGATCACTGCTTGAAGCTTGCCGTCCATTGTGGTGACAATGGACTTGTGAAGATGTGCCGAAGAGCGGCTCACCCATAGTGGAGTATGGGGGAGCAATCAACTAGTCTTCATCGAGCCGACGCATTCAAGAAAGGTGGTCCAACTTGAGGAGGTCAAGATCGTCATCATCTAGCTCAAGTGGACTGTGTGCAAGGCAAAGGTTTGCCCTTGATAGGTTTTCTATTTTACCGGTCTCATAGTGGTAGTTGGGAGACCGGGTTATAGGATCGATAGCCGTACTATCAAGGGGGGCTCTCAAGTGAGTAGCTTTATCGTATCGTTCGTCGAGAGCTCAAACCTTTGCATCCTTGCATCATCTTTCTTGGTTCTTGTTCGGTGTTTCTCTTGGTGAGTCTTTGAGCTTTTGGTCATCTTCATGAAAAGCTCGAGGTCATCGAAAACGGAGTTCATCTATGCATCTTCTATGATGTTTTCGGTGTTGGAGTTTATGCCGGTTCTTCATTCATAGAGGTTTCTCATCTCTATATGTTAGGCATATCTCCCCTGTCACTTCTTATTATAACCAGTCGTTGTTGGATAGTATTTGTCGTCATCTATCCAACAAGCTTGAGTTTGCTCAATTCGGAGCTCATTTGCAGAAGTTATGGCAGTTCTGGTTTTATTTGTTTCCTCTGTTTTCTATGGATTTTCTGTGGCATGCAAGCGGTAGTACCGCTGGTGCCCACGGTAGTACCGCTGGGTACTTCCGTGGCACTGCCGCTTGGGGTTTCCCCGAGCGTGCAACTCTCTGTTGCCAGTTTGCCATTCACGGTAGTTGCACGGTAGTAGCACGGTAGTACCGCTCTGGCGGTACTACCGCCCTTACTACTGCCGCCACTACCGCTTGCGGGGTTTTCCTCAGTGCACGCTTCTGTTTCCTTTTTCCCTTTAGCGGTAGTAGAGCGGTACTAGGACGGTAGTACCGCTTCGCACGGTACTGCCGCCCTGGCTGCCTCTACTACTGCTGCCTCTCCTGGTCTAAACCCCCTAAGCGGTAGTACCGCCAGGGGCAGCGGTAGTACCGCTCCGGCGGCACTACCGTGGTACACTTAGTGTGTTTCAGGCCAGTGTTTGGTTGTACCGCCTAAGCGGTAGTACCGCTCCGAGGAGCGGTAGTACCGCTCTGTGCGGGCTGAGACAGGTAACGGTTGGATTTGGGGTGGCCTTTAAAAGGGGGTCTTCTTCCCCCTTGCCCCCAACGGTTCTTTTATCCCCTTGCAGCTCTCTCTCCTCCATTGTTGACCTTCTAGAGCTTTGCTATCTCTCCATCCCTCCAATGATTCTTGCTCCTTCTTGAGGGAATAGAGAGAGGAGATCTAGATCCATCTTTTCACCAATCACTTTCTCCTCTATGTGAGGGAAACCTTGTGGATCTAGATCTTGGAGTTCTTGGTGTTCTCCTTGTTCTTCCTCTCACTTTCCTCCATAGCTTTTGTTGCTTTGGTGGGATTTGAGAGAGAGGGACTTGAGCACTTCGTGTGTTCTTGCCATTGCATTAGTTGCATCGGTTTGAGTTCTCCACGGTGATACGTGGAAGTTAGTAGTTGAGAAGCTTATTACTCTTGGGTGTTTGAGCACCCTAGAGCTTGTTCCTCTTGGGTGCTTTGGCGCCCTAGACGGTTGGTGGTGCCTCGGAGCTCAATCATTGTGGTGCAAAGCTCCGGTCAAGCTTCGGGGTCTCCAATTAGGTTGTGGAGATCGCCCCGAGCAATTTGACGGGTACCGGTGACCGCCCCCAAGGGTTGCCAAAGTGTACGGGTTCGGTGACCGCCCTCAAGGGTTGCCATTTGTACGGGTTCGGTGACCGCCCTCAAGGGTCCCTTAGTGGAATCACGGCACCTTGCATTGTGCGAGGGCGTGAGGAGAATACGGTGGCCCTAGTGGCATTGTTGGGGAGCATTGTGCCTCCACACTGCTCTAACGGAGATTAGCATCCGCAAGGGTGTGAACTTCGGGATACATCGTCGTCTCCGCGTGCCTCGGTTATCTCTTACCCGAGCCCTTTACTTATGCACTTTACTTTGTGATAGCCATATTGTTTCTAGTTATATATCTTGCTATCACTTAGTTGTTTATCTTGCTTAGCATAAGTTGTTGGTGCACATAGGTGAGCCTAGTCGATTTAGGTTTTGTGCTTGACAAATTAAACGCTAGTTTTATTCCGCATTTGTTCAAGCCTAAACCGTAATTATTTTAAAGCGCCTATTCACCCCCCCCCTCTAGGCGACATCCACGATCTTTCAATAGGCCATCCACTTTATCAAATTGGCATGGATATCGGGGGTGGTAGGTTCTTGTTGTTGTGTCTACATGGTGTTCTAGCCAAGGCGTGAGTTCTGGATATGGCGCTTCGGGCGAAATGCTTGCACAACTTCGGCCGCCGTCGACGACGATGGCTCTCTTGGGCATCATTTTCCTCCTTGGTGGCATCGAAGACGAGCCCTAGTCCACCTTCATTCTCGTGGTCCATTCTTCGAGTGAAAACATTATATACAACTTGTTGGATCAGCCGATGGTCGCCTCATTGATTACACTCCCTTATGGAGACCTTGTTCTTGGATGTCTGGTCATAGGTTGGTGCGGGCGGCAGTGGCACACACACTTCGAATATACTACATCCATCTCAAAATATAAGACATTTTTCTACGCTAGTTTAGCCTAAAACGTTTTATATTTTGAGACAGAGGTAATAGATTTTATGTGTGCCCGCAACATGCATATGCGGCTACCGTGGATGGCATGGGTACTGAACCGCAAAGGGTCCCATATCATTGTCAGAGCTAAATCCGACAGATCTCAGGTAGGGGGTCCCGAGCTAGGGGTCTTGGAGTGATGGTAACAAGGACACGAGGATTTTACCCAGGTTCGGGCTCTCACGAAGAGATAATACCCTACGCCCTGCTTTTGATTGTATTGATATGGGGTATAGTGCAGAGTACAAGTATCTACCATGAGATTATTGCGTAGTATTCTAATGATTTAAGTTGTAATGATCTATCTTGTGGAGTTTTCCTTGTATACGTTATGGGCTTCCCGGAGTGGCCCATCAATGAACCACCATGGGATCCTCTGTCCAACTCACCTGGTCGGGAGACGACGTGGTGAGTACCCCTAGTCCAGGACACCATCAGTAGAGCCACGAACCGAGTCTTCAAGTTGGGGACGCTCCTCGGTTCTTCTGAGATGTTCTTCGTCTTCGGTCGTCGGTCTTGAAAACTGGTTCAACAAATCTTCCGATCTCCAACCTTGAGGATCACCGAGGTGTATCCGAAGAGTTCACACGTCGGATCGGGCATCCGAGGAGCCCCTTTTTAAGTTCTTGTCCTTTAAGATGCCTTGTTATTTTCATGCCACGACTGGGTTTAAAGTTTCTCCTGTGCGGTGGTATCCTATTGTAGCCGAGCTCCAAGGCCGGACTGCATCCGAGGTGTCTTCTTGCACCCAAGCTCCAACGCCGGACTACATACGTGGTGTTATAGATCACCTCGGTCTTGAAAAAGTTGAAGGAGTTCAGTCGAGCTTGATGCCAGAAAAGACCTCTGTGGAGACAGCCAATCGCAGCTAAGCTTTATTCCGGAC
Organism: Elymus sibiricus; assembly: GCA_039707655.1. Taxonomy (NCBI): domain Eukaryota; kingdom Viridiplantae; phylum Streptophyta; class Magnoliopsida; order Poales; family Poaceae; genus Elymus; species Elymus sibiricus. The sequence continues at coordinate 124,617,628 of CM077667.1, read as the reverse complement.
TGTTTTCGAGGTGGTGCACCACCTCAGCCTTGGGCTGATTTTTAGGATTTTTTCGCTTGGTGCAATTTATTCTCTGCCGAGATGAATAATAAGTAGCCCTCAAGGTGTGTGCCAGCCGAAACTCCGAGATGCACCTGAAGGATAACATAAAACTGTTGATCCTAGTATCCCCTGAGACACAGGTCGATTTGGGAAATCGGCCTGAGGATCAAGTCCTTGCTCGACAGCATACTTTTGGGAATGGAAATGCGGTGCGCAATAGCTCCCGAGACTCGGGTTCGGTGCGGCCAACCAACCTGAGGTTCGTAATCTCCTCGAAAATTGTCTTGCACTTTGAATTTTGTGCATTGAATCGTCAAGGCAACATGACCGACCCTAGGACCACATCTCCTTGGGAACTAATTAAGTTTTCAAGTGTGTTTCGCCAAAGCGGAGGTGCAACTCGGCAGAGAAGATGCGGAACTGCGGGTCGACAAAGATCTTTACTGAACAAAGTACACCTTGGTAAGATGTCGACATGGAAATAATTTAGCCATCAACAACATGGGATTTAACAGTACTCAGGACGGCTCTGCGAGACTCATCGGTCACCCGCCAGATGTCTGCATGGAAACTTTTGCTTTAACGGCTCCTCGACCGGCTCTATGGGACCCGTCGGTCATCCTGCAAGATACCAGCATGGAAACTTTCGCTTTCACATCTCCTCGGCTGGCTCTGGCGGGACCCGTCAGTCGACCTACAAGATGTCGGTGTAGAAATTTTTCTAAACAGTCCATACTGGGTTATGACTTTATGTTTCTATGTTCTTGGCCATTTTTTATGCTCTTACCCTTAGTTTTAATACTTTGTTAGCCATCCATCGGCTTCACCCTCCTCGGACAGAGGATAAAGAGCGTTCCCAACATCAGCCTGGCCTGTAGGCAACGTTTTTATGGGACGAGGCAGTCCGGCCATAAGGTCAAAACATAAGTCTTACATAGAGTTATGGTATATTGTTTTTTAACACAAGTCACGTCTTCGGCAAAAAATAGTTCCTCTAACAATTTCTTTTTCCGGGGTGTCGCGGTGATCACAACCATTTTAGTCGATATCTCGATATGTTGTCTGAAGGCAATGCTCGGGAATCATCAGCTAAGAAGTCGGCTCCAACCCCTACACTACCACCTTTGCCTTGAAAGTGTCAAATCTTCACTTCCTTCGTGCTGACCAATTATATTCTTGTGACCGCTAGCTTTCAGCTTCACCTATCTGAGTACTTTACCAGGTTGACCCGAAAGTAACAACTGCATAGGTGCTCCCTTTACACCCTTAGACGAATTTACCAAAAACGTAAGTGGTAAGCACAAGAGTCAGACAATCCAGCTTGACAAAAAATCTCAAGTCAAAGTGATGCATATTGTGGCTTTATAACGATTCTTAGGAAGGTGGCACACATCGCTCTATATGATGTCGAAGATGTATTGGGCTCTCGAGGAGTCCCGAGGTATTTGCGCTGAGGAGTCTCAAAGAGCCCCCGGTACAATTTATTAGAATTTTATAGGTCTGAAGTGTTTTATACCAAAACATCTAGGTAAGTATCGCACAATTTTTTGCAAGACGGCTAAACTACTTTTTCTATTACTGACCTCGGACAAGCCGAGCACCTTTATGAAAGCAAGCTTTGTGACTTATCAAAAAGTCCTTTATTTTACACACTCAACCTTTATGGTTAATACTTCCGACCTACCGATCTAATCTGCGCATGTTGTGATAGTAAGCTTTATGCTTCATACACCTAAGGTACTTAACCGGTTAAACCAGAAGTAACAATCGCATTGGTGATCCCTTTACATCCTTAGCAAATGAGAAAAGGTAAGGGGTATGCACAAGAGCCACACAACCTAGCTATTGACCCAACACACAAGTCAAAATCGATGCACATAATGGTGTAAGGTTCGAGGAAGTCATCGTTGGCTCCTCGGAGCGCTTCGACGTTCTTACTTTACGCTGTCAATGCAGCCCCCATGTGCAACATGTGGTTCCACTTTGTGGCATCCGACGAGGTGTGTGACCCGAAGTAATAGGAGTTATTCCTGCTTGCTACCATGACTGGGCTCGATGTCCCATCTGAGCTTTTGCCATTTAGGATAGAACTGGCTACACATAGCTGGTATGGTTCTTTGCCCCAAAGCTTCATGCTTGGGTTCCGAGGTCTAGCGTGACGCTTGTTCCTCTGGCCTTTGGCCAGGGATAATACTGAGGATGTGCTTTGTTGCCTCATTTGGTGTTACTGGTACCTCTAATGGGTTCCTGGCCAAAGTTTCCCTGCTCATGGGGGATTGCACACAACATGTTTTCTTATTTGATCATGTCAGCTTACCAAGGTAGCGGTGTATTGAACTCGTATTTAATTCACCTGCACACATAAACCGGTGCAAACCAAAGTAAAAGAATTCCTTGTGCAATAAATTGATAAGAAATAAATAACGAAAGAGATATAGCCCGGATGCCAAAGGCAGATCGGCAAGGTCGCGGCAAGGGAGGCCGACGCCTACTCGATGGAGTGCAACAATTTTTGTGTAGCTTGGAACACTCGGGGCAAATAACTTTGATGTAGGTCGGTCAACTGATACGTCTCCAACGTATCTATAATTTTTGATTGTTCCATGCTATTATATTATCTGTTTTGGATGTTTTATATGCATTAATATGCTATTTTATATTATTTTTGGGACTAACCTATTAACCTAGTGCCTAGTGCCAGTTTCTGTTTTTTCCTTGTTTTTGAGTATTGCAGATAAGGAATATTAAACGGAGTCCAAACGGAATAAAATCTTCGGAATGATTTTTCTTGGACCAGAAGAAACCTACCAGACTTGGAGATGAAGGCAGGAGACCTGCCGGGAGGCGACAAGCCACCTGGGCGCGCACTAGGGGGGCGCGCCCCCTGGCTTGTGGCCCCCCAGCAGGTCTCCTAACCCTATTCTTCGGCCAATAAATTCCCAAATATTCCCCCAATACCAAAGAGAGCCACGAAAATACTTTTCCGCCGCCAGAACACTCTGTTCCCGTGAGATCCCATCTTGGAGCCTTTTCCGGTAATCTGCCGGAGGGGGATTCGATCACGGAGGGCATCTACATCAACTCCATTGCCCTTCCGATGATGCGTGAGTAGTTTACCTCAGACCTTCGGGTCCATAGCTAGTAGCTAGATGGCTTCTTCTCTCTCTATGTTCTTCAATACCATGTTCTTCATGATCTTCATGGAGATCTATCCGATGTAATACTCTTTTGCGGTGTGTTTGTCGAGATCCCATGAATTGTGGGTTTATGATCAGATTATCTATGAATATTATTTGAATCTTCTCTGAATTCTTATATGCATGATTTCATATCTTTGCAAGTCTCTTCGAGTTATTGGTTTGGTTTGGCCAACTAGATTGGTAATTCTTGCAATGGGAGAAGTGCTTAGTTTTGGGTTCAATCTTGCGGTGTCCTCACCCAGTGACAAAGTAGGGGTGGCGAGGCACGTATTTGTATTGTTGCCATCGAGGATAAAAATATGGGGTTTTCATCATATTGCTTGAGTTCATCCCTCTACATCATGTCATCTTACCTAATGCGTTACTCTGTTCTTCATGAACTTAATACTCTAGATGCAGGCAGGAGTCGGTCGATGTGTGGAGTAATAGTAGTAGATGCAGAATCGTTTCGGTCTACTTGACACGGATGTGATGCCTATATGCATAATCATTGCCTTGGATATCATCATAACTATGCGCTTTTCTATCAATTGCTCGACAGTAATTTGTTCACCCACCGTATTATTTTCCTTCAAGAGAGAAACCTCTAGTGAAACCTATGGCCCCCGGGTCTATTTTCCATATTATATTTTCAGATCTATCAACCAAAAATACCAAAAATACTTTGCTGCAATCTTTTTACTTTTGTTTTACTTTTCGTTTTAGTAATCTTCTATATCTATCTCTATCAGATCTCATCCTTGCAAGTAACCATGAAGGGATTGACAACCCCTTTATAGCATTGGGTGCAAGTGTTTGATTGTTTGTGTAGGTGCGAAGATTGGGGACTTGCTTGTATCTCCTACTGGATTGATACCTTGGTTCTCAACAACTGAGGGAAATACTTATCTACTTTGCTGGATCACCCTTTCCTCTTCAAGGGAAAACCAACGCAAGCTCAAGAAGTAGCAAGAAAGATTTCTGGCGCCGTTGCCGGGGAGATCTACATCAAGCCTACAAAGTACCCATCACAAACTCATCTCTTGCATTTACATTATTTGCCATTTGCCTCTCGTTTTCCTCTCCCCCACTTCTAAAACGATTTTCAGAAAATACCAAAAAGATTTGCCTTTTTATTCGCCCTTCTTCCGTCCGTCTTTTCGTTTGCCTTTTGTTTGCGTGTGTGCTAGATCGATTTGTTGCCATCATGTCTAAATCTGGGAAGGTTATCATCGAAAATTTTGAGGGTCTTGCTATTACAAATCTTGAGGAAAAATTTGGATCTTGCTCTCTAGATCATGAAACTGAACCTCCTCCTAATTATAAAGCTAAAACTTTTCAAGTAGGAGACGGTAATATTATTGAAAAAGTGTCATTCAAGAGTTCTTTGATTGTACGGGAACTATGCCTATTAATAAGAGATCTATTCTTCTTAGCACAAATTGTTATGCGGATGCTATTGTCATGCTCATTGAAAGGTTAGAAAGAAAATTTGTGCACATCCATCCAGCTTTACAAAAGGTGTTTTATGAACTTCCCAATATTAATCATCCTAAAGCTAAAAAGATTGCTACCATCATCCTTATGCAAGAATTTGATTTTATTGTACAAGAAGCTAGGGAGATTTTTGCTTTCTATAATAAAGATGTTTAACACCCTCCAATTGAAGAAATTCTCCATGATAAAGAATTTGCGTAGTCTGGAATCTAGAGACTATCAATCTTATAGTGAAAATCTTAGGAGGAGAGCTCCCTACGCGGAAGTCAATCAAACCTTGTATCTCGAGACTTATGATGAATTTGATTGGATAACAAGGGGAATTTTCGTAGGGTATAAGGATGATTGGTTGGAAAAGATGGTTAGGGAACCTGTTAGAAATAAGATACGGGTTTTATACGATGATATTTATGGTGATGATCCAGATTTCGGGTTTATGAATGTTAAAATTACTAATCAAAGTCCTTTTCATGAATTAAGTTCATCTACTAGAAAAGAAATAAAGGAAAGGATAGATCTATTTAGAAAAGCTTTTGATGGTTTAACTACTTATGGATTGCATACCAAAGATGACAATACCTAGATCTATTGCGTTATGCCTAGCTAGGGGCGTTAAACAATAGCGCTTGTTGGGAGGCAACCCAATTTTATTTTATGTTTCTGTTATTTGCTTCTGTTCTTGAGTGTTTTGCACATTATTACCTCTGTAGTAATTGTGTTTTATTGTTTTAATTAGTGTTTGTTCCAAGTAAGAACTTTGGGATGGTTTACGGTGATTGTTGATTTGGTTTTGCTGAAAAACAGAAACTTTTGCGCTCAGTCCAGGAATTTTATAAATTTACCAGAGCGTCAATTGGATCTGAATTTTTTACACAAGATTTATATACAAATTTCCCTGATTTTCCTAATTTTTCAGATTTTTTGGAGTTACAGAAGTATTCGAAGTTTACAGATTGCTATAGACTATTCTGTTTTTGACAGATTCTGTTTTCTTTGTGTTGTTTGCTTATTTTGATGTATCTATGGGTTGTATCGGGGGGTATGAACCATGGAGAAGTTAGAATACAGTAGATATTACACCAATATAAATAAAGAATGAGTTCGCAACAGTACCTAAAGTGGTGATTTATTTTCTTATACTAACGGATCTCACGAGTTTTCTGTTGAGTTTTGTGTTGTGAAGTTTTCAAGTTTTGGGTAAAGATTTGATGGACTATGGAATAAGGAGTGGCAAGAGCCTAAGCTTGGGGATGCCCAAGGCACCCCAAGCCATATTCAAGGATACCAAAGAGCCTAAGCTTGGGGATGCCCCGGAAGGCATCCCCTCTTTCGTCTTCAATCCATCGGTAAATTTACTTGAGGCTCTATTTTTATTCACCACATGATATGTGTTTTGCTTGGAGCGTCTTGTATGATATGAATCTTTGCTTTTTAGTTTGCCACAATCATCCTTGCTGCACACATCTTTTGAGAGGGACACACATTAATCGTGAATTTATTAGAATACTCTATGTGCTTCACTTATATCTTTTGAGCTAGGCAATGTTGCTCTAGTGCTTCACTTATATCTTTTTAGAGCACGGAGGTGTTTTTTATTTTATAGAAATAATTGAACTCTCGTACCTCACTTATATTATTTTGAGATTCTTTAAATAGCATGGTAATTGGTTTAGGTTATGAATTTAGTCCTAATATAATGGGCATCCAAGAGGGATATAATAAAAACTTTCATATAAAGTGCATTGAATACTATGAGAAGTTGGATTCCTTGCATATAGTTTTGAGATATAAAGATGGTGATGTAAGAGTCATGCTAGTGAGTAATTGTGGAATGGTAAAAATACTTGTGTTAAAGTTTGTGACTCCCGTAGCATGCACGTATGGTGAACCGTTATGTAACGAAGCCGGAGCATGATTTGTTTAATGATTGCCATCCTTTGTGTGAGGGTCGGGAGCGCGCGATGGTTAACTCCTACCAACCTCTCCCCTAGGAGCATGCATCTAATACTTTGCTTCGATAACTAATAGATTTTTGCAATAAGTATGTGAGTTCTTTATGACTAATGTGAGTCCATGGATTATACGCACTCTCACCCTTCCACCTTTGCTACCCTCTCTAGTACCGCGCAACTTTTGCCGGTGCATTAAACCCACCTTCCTCAAAACAGCCACCATACACCTTCCTCAAAACAGCTACCATACCTTCCTATTATGGCATTTCCATAGCCATTCCGAGATATATTGCCATGCAACTTCCACCATTCCGTTTTTTATGACACGCACCATCATTGTCATATTGCTTTGCATGATCGTAAGACAACTAGCATGATGTTTTCATGGCTTGTCCGTTTTTTGATGTCATTTGCTATGCTAGATCGTTGCACATCCCGGTACACCACCGGAAGCATTCATATAGAGTCATATATTGTTGTAGGTATTGAGTTGTAAGTAAATAAAAGTGTGATGATCATCATTATTAGAGCATTGTCCCATGTGAGGAAAGGATGATGGAAGATATGATTCCCTCACAAGTAGGGATGAGTCTCCGGACTTTACGAATAATAAAAGAGGCCAATGAAGCCCAAATAAAAAAAAGAGGCCAAAGATGCCCACCAAAATAAATAAAAAAATGAGAGAAAAGAGAGAAGGGACAATGTTACTATCTTTTTTCTACACTTGTGCTTCAAAATAGCACCTTGATCTTCATGATAGAGAGTCTCCTATTTTTGTCACTTTCATATACTAGTGGGAATTTTTCATTATATAACTTGGCTTGTATATTCCAATGATGGGCTTCCTCAAATTGCCCTAGGTCTTCGTGAGCAAGCAAGTTGGATGCACACCCACTTAGTTTCTTTTTGAGCTTTCATACACTTATAGCTCTAGTGCATCCGTTGCATGGCAATCCCTACTCACTCACATTGATATCTATTGATGGGCATCTCCATAGCCTGTTGATACGCCTAGTTGATGTGAGACTATCTTCTCCTTTTTCCATACAACCTCCACCATATTCTATTCCACCTATAGTGCTATGTCCATGGCTCACGCTCATGTATTGCGTGAGAGTTGAAAAGGTTTGAGAACATAAAAGGTGTGAAACAATTGCTTGACTTGTCATCGGGGGTGTGCATGATTTATATACTTTGTGTGGGGAAGATGGAGCATAGCCAGACTATATGATTTTGTAGGGATAACTTTCTAAGGCCATGTTATTTTGAAAGGACACAATTGCTTGTTAGTATGCTTGAAGTATTACTGTTTTTATGTCAATATTGAGCTTTTGTTTTGAATCTTATGGATCTGAACATTCATGCCACAATAAAGAATATTACATGGATAAATATGTTACGTAGCATTCCACATCAAAAATTCTGTTTTTATCATTTATCTACTCGAGGACGAGCAGGAATTAAGCTTGGGGATGCTTGATACGTCTCCAACGTATCTATAATTTTTTATTGTTCCATGCTATTATATTATCTGTTTTGGATGTTTTATATGCATTAATATGCTATTTTATATTATTTTTGGGACTAACCTATTAACCTAGTGCCTAGTGCCAGTTTCTGTTTTTTCCTTGTTTTTGAGTATTGCAGATAAGGAATATTACACGGAGTCCAAACGGAATAAAATCTTTGGAATGATTTTTCTTGGACCAGAAGAAACCTGCCAGACTTGCAGATGAAGGCAGGAGACCTGCCGGGAAGCGATAAGCCACCTGGGCGCGCCCTAGGGGGAGGCGCCCCCTGGCTTGTGGCCCCCAGCAGGCCTCCTAACCCTATTCTTCGGCCTATAAATTCCCAAATATTCCCCCAATACCAAAGAGAGCCACGAAAATACTTTTTCGCCACCGAAACCCTCTGTTCCCGTGAGATCCCATCTTGGAGCCTTTTCCGGTAATCTGCCGGAGGGGGATTCGATCACGGAGGGCATCTACATCAACTCCATTGCCCTTCCGATGATGCGTGAGTAGTTCACCTCAGACCTTTGGGTCCATAGCTAGTAGCTAGATGGCTTCTTCTCTCTCTATGTTCTTCAATACCATGTTCTTCATGATCTTCATGGAGATCTATCCGATGTAATACTCTTTTGCGGTGTGTTTGTCGAGATCCCATGAATTGTGGGTTTATGATCTGATTATCTATGAATATTTTTTGAATCTTCTCTGAATTCTTATATGCATGATTTTATATCTTTGCAAGTCTCTCGAGTTATTGGTTTGGTTTGGCCAACTAGATTGGTAATTCCTGCAATGGGAGAAGTGCTTGGTTTTGGGTTCAATCTTGCGGTGTCCTCACCCAGTGACAAAGTAGGGGTAGCGAGGCACGTATTTGTATTGTTGCCATCAAGGGTAAAAAGACGAGGTTTTCATCATATTGGTTGAGTTTATCCCTCTACATCATGTCATCTTACCTAATGCGTTACTCTGTTCTTCATGAACTTAATACTCTAGATGCGGGCAAGAGTCGGTTGATGTGTGGAGTAATAGTAGTAGATGCAGAATCGTTTCGGTCTACTTGACACGGACGTGATGCCTATATGCATAATCATTGCCTTGGATATCGTCATAACTATGCGCTTTTTTATCAATTGCTCGACAGTAATTTGTTCACCCACCGTATTATTTTCCTTCAAGAGAGAAGCCTCTAGTGAAACCTATGGCCCCCGGGTCTATTTTCCATATTATATTTTCAGATCTATCAACCAAAAATACTTTGCTGCAATCTTTTTACTTTTGTTTTACTTTTCGTTTTAGTAATCTTCTATATCTATCTCTATCAGATCTCATCCTTGCAAGTAACCGTGAAGGGATTGACAACCCCTTTATAGCGTTGGGTGCAAGTGTTTGATTGTTTGTGTAGGTGCGAAGATTGGGGACTTGCTTGTATCTCCTACTGGATTGATACCTTGGTTCTTAACAACTGAGGGAAATACTTATCTACTTTGCTGCATCACCCTTTCCTCTTCAAGGGAAAACCAACGCAAGCTCAAGAAGTAGCATCAGCCGAGGTGACACTGGTTACACTAGAGTATATTTCCTGCTCACATAAAATAATTCAAGCCAAACAATAATCATAATGATAATAATACCTCTGCAAAATTAATTTATGCGAAATAATCAGATATATTTGGCTTCGGCGTCGAAGTTAGATCGACGGAGTACTAGCGCGGAGATGTGAAGGTGCATCGGAATTCACGGAACGATGGCGTCGGCGCGATGTGGTATCGGGGTGACGAACTCCAAATTTGTGAGGCAAATTGTATTGCCAACAGGCAACTTAGGACATATGCGTATACAAGATAGTGTAAACTAACAGAAAATATGCTTGCACTAATAATCTAGCAAACTTGTTTAACACATATAATGCCTTACTAAACTAAACAAAAAGTTACATTCTAGAAAAATTTAAGCTTGAAAGAGACTTAGTTGGTTAATGTGCTCGGTGTTGATGACGTGGTCCGGGCTTGCGGCGGGATGAAGACGTCCATCAAACTTTGATAGACCTGACATGGTGCGTAGTCCTCGGCCTGGCCGAGTTCCCAACCCCCAGGCCCGTCCAGATGAGGATCTCGGCTCAACAAAGTGGTAGAGCGAAGAGCTCGACTTGGTGTAGTGGTGACTCAACACGACCAATGTGGAAAGGCAAAGCCCCCGGTCTATCCGAGGTGACGGAGTAGGTCGACACGGTGACGCCGAATCCCTCGGAGAAGGTTGATGAAGCAATGACAAAGCCCGCGGTCCAGCCGGGGTGTTGGAGCATGTCAGTGGGGAGACGTCAGAGCCCTGATAACCCACAAGTGTAGGGGATCGCAACAGTCTTCACGGGTAGTATTTCACCCTCATTTATTGTTTTGACACAAGGGGAGCCAAAGAATATTTATTGGCCTTGATAGTTGAGTTGTCAATTCAACCGCACCGAGGATATCTCTCTGCAGCAAAGATTTAGTAGCACGGCAAATAGTAGTAGCAAAAGTAACAGTAATAGTGACAGTAACAGTTTTGTAGCAAGTGTGACAGTAACAATAGCAATAGTAACTTGGCAAGATTCAGTATATGTAACGCGTAGGCACGTGGTTCGGTGATGGATAATGATTTAGATGACATTGATCATATAATAGTTACACACTAGGGCGACACAGAACTAGCTCCAATTCATCGATGTAATGTAGGCATGTATTCCGTATATAGTCATACATGCTTGCGATAAGAACTTGCATGACATCTTTTGTCCTACCCTCCCGTGGAAGCGGGGTCCTATTAGAAACTAAGGGATATTAAGGCCTCCTTTTAATAGAGAACCGGAACAAAGCATTACCACATGGTGAATACATGAACTCCTCAAACTACGGCAATCACCGGAAAGAATCCCAATTATTGTCACCTTGGGGTATGCGGCTAATGACACGTAATAGGTACATATAACTTGCAAGATAGGATCCAAATCACTCTTATATTCATGAAAACATAATAGGTTCAGATCTGAAATCATGGCACTCAGGCCCTAGTGACAAGCATTAAGAATAGCAAAGTCATAGTAACATCAATCTCATAACATAATGGATACTAGGGATCAAGCCCTATCAAACTTAACTCGATTACATGATCAATTCCATCAAATCCCACCACCGTCCAGCAAGCCTACAAAGGAATTACTCACTCCCGGTGGTGAGCATCATGGCGGTGTTGATGGAGAAGGGTTGGTGATGACGACGGCGACGATTTCCCCTCTCCGGAGCCCAAAACAGGCTCCACATCAGCCCTCCGGAGGAAGAACAGGATGTGGCAGCGGCTCCGTCTCGTGAAACGCGATGAAATCTTCTCTCTGATTTTTTTCTCCACGGATGTGAATTTATGGAGTTGGAATTAGGGTCGGAGGGGCCATGAGGGCTGATACGTCTCCAACGTATCTATAATTTTTGCTTGTTCCATGCTATTATATTATCATTCTTGGATGTTTTACAATCATTTTATAACAACTTTATATCATTTTTGGGGACTAACCTATTGACATAGTGCCAAAGTGCCAGTTGCTGTTTTTGCTTGTTTTTTACTTCGCAGAATATCAATACCAAACGGAGTCCAATCGCGACGAAACGTTTTGGAGATTTTTTCTGGACCAGAAGACACCCAGTGGGCCAAAGAAGTGCCGGAGAAGTGGACCGTGGAGACCACAACCCACCAGGGCACGCCAGGGGGGCCCCGGCGCGCCCTGATGGGTTGTGCCCTCCTCGGGGCCCCTCTCCACCGCCTCTGATGCCTATAAATTCCCAAATATTCCAAAAACCCTAGGGGATTCGATGAAACACAATTCCAGTCGCCACAAGTTCCAGAACCTCGAGATCCAATCTAAACACCATCACGGAGGGGTTCATCTTCTTCATAGGTGCCTCTCCGATGATGTGTGAGTAGTCCACCATAGACCTACGGGTCCGTAGGCAGTAGCTAGATGGCTTCCTCTCTCTCTCTCTCTCTCTCTCTCTCTTATGATTCTCAATACAATGGTCTCTTGGAGATCTATTTGATGTAAACTTTTGCGGTGTGTTTGTTGGGATCGGATGAATTTTGAGTTCATGATCAGTTTTTATCCATGAATACTATTTGAGTCTTCTTTGATCTCTTATATGCATGATTACTTATAGCCTCGTATTTGTTCTTCGAATCTTTGGTTTAGTTAGGCCAACTAGATCGATTTTTCTTGCCATGGGAAGAGGTGCTTTTTTGATGGGTTCGATCTTGCGGTGTCCTTTCCCAGTGATAGAAGGGGTAGCAAGGCATGCATGTATCGATGCCATTAAGGATAACAAGATGGGGTCTATTCCTACATGAATAGATCTTGTCTACATCACGTCATCGTTCTTATTGCATTACTCCGTTTTTCCGTGAACTTAATACACTAGATGCATGCTGGATAGCGGTCGATGTGTGGAGTGATAGTGGTAGATGCAGGCAGGAGTCGGTGTACTTATCTTGGACGTGATGCCTATATAATGATCATCGCCTTGGATATCGTCATGACTATTCGATTTTCTATCAATTGCCCAACAGTAATTTGTTCACCCACCATGCGCTATACTCATGAGAGAAGCCACTAGTGAACCCTACGGCCCCCGGGTCTACTTTTCCAACATATTGCTTTCCGATCTATCTTTTTGCATCTTTGTTTTCAGATCTACAAAACCAAAAGCCCAAAAACATATTGCTGCATATTTTATTTGCCCTTTTTATTTTGTGTTCTTGAGAGATCTATCTCTCCTATCTATCACTACCTAATCTATCTTTTTACCGTAGAGAGATTGGCAACCTCTCTTTCGCGTCGGGTTGCAAGTATTTGTTGTTTGTGTGCAGGTGCTGCTTATTGGGTGGTGGTGATCCTCCTACTGGTTCGATAACCTTGGTTTCATAACTGAGGGAAATACTTACCGTCGATGTGCTGCATCATCCCTTCCTCTTTGGGGAAATACCGACGCAGTCTCAAGCCACGTCAAGGGCCCCACAAGCCATCTGGCCGCGCCCCTAGGAGGCGCGGCCGGTTGCGTGGTGGCCTTCTGTTCCACCCCCTCCAGTAGCTCTTCGCTCCAAAATTCCTTATATATTCCAGAAAAAATCCACAAAAAGTTTCGTCCAATTCCGAGAACTTTTATTTCTGCACAGAAATAACACCAAGGTAGTTCTGCTGAAAACAGCGTCAGTCCGGGTTAGTTTCATTCAAATCATGCAAATTAGAGGACAAAACCAGAGCAAAAGTGTTTGGAAAAGTAGATACGTTTGAGACGTATCAACTCCCCCAAGCTTAACTCATTGCTTGTCCTGAAGCAATTCAGTTGATAAACTGAAAGTGATAAAGAAAACTTTTACAAACTCTTTTGTTCTCGTTATTATACACATGCTTAGCTAGTGCTCAAGTTTTCAACATAAATCATAGATATACACGTCCATGACAACAGATAGATATTATATTAACTCATGGCAAAACATAACCAGCTAGAAAGCAATAATAAAACATCTCCTATGACAACAATTTATCAAAACACTCATAATACAATATGGTGACATGGTATTTCATAAGCCCTTTCTGAGATCGCAAAACATAAATGCAGAGCACCTCTAAGATCCAAGCAGTGACTAGACATTATAATTCTGGGTAGAAAAGATCCAATCGTGCTCATATCCAACATTAACTAAACTAAATGCATAAGAATGACAATACTGCTCTCGGGTCTGGTGTTGTTAGTAAGAGGGTGATGACTCAACATAAAAGAAAATAGATAGGCCCTTCACAGAGGGAATCATTGATTTGCAGAGGTGCCAGAGCTCGAAGCTTAAAACAAGGGTGAAAGTATAATTTTTGAGCAGTGCACTTTTCTTGTCAACGTTACGACAAAGGTTTTCAACATTTTCCATGCTAAACTCATTATTGGCGGTTCCCAAACAGAATAATAGAGTTTACTCCTATCCACCATCCAAACACATTCCATGGCTGGCTGAATCCACGGTTGCCCTCCAAACAATCAACTGTCCCAAGGAGTTGGTGTAATTTATTTCGATTATGTGGGACTGGGCATCCCTCTTACCAGCCTCTCTCGTGCAATGACGGCGAATAAACAACAGCCCTGAGAATAACTTGCTTAGCATGGAAAATATTGACCGCTCCGTCGCTCCATGAGCGAGACGAGTGCACAAAAATGGATGTTTATTTGAATATTTAGTGATGCCACATGCAAATTTACTTGGAACGGTAGGGTAATACCACATATATGTAGGTATGGTGGACTCATGTGGAATAACTTGGTTTAAGGATTTGGATGCATAAACAACATTTCCGCTTAGTACAGGTGAAGGCTAGCAATAGGTTTAGAAGCGACCAGCTAGAGAGCAACAACTGTCATGAACATGCATTTTGAATAATTAACATTAGATGTAGCATGAGTAGGATATGAACACTCTGAATTTAAACATCATGAAGGCTATATTGGTTTTGATTCAATTACATGTTTGCACATGGGCCAAGTCAAACCGCTTGAATTTCGCAGAGGGAGATACCATACTACCATACCATATTATAACCATTTTAATGCATGTTGACACACAATATTATTAACTCCTAGCTATTTAGGCATGGCATGAGAAGCTATAATCTCTAATTGTCATCACGAACATGTTTACTCATGATATACTGAATCAGGACCAAACTGGCTAAACATATTTACAAAAACGGAAAACAAGAAGAGTTCATACCAGCTTCCTTTGCCACAGTCACTTCATCAAATATCATTATTATTACCTTTCACTTGCACGATCGAACGGTGTGATAATAATAATAGTGCAAGAATGCCATGGACTAAGCTGGAATCTGCAGGGCAGTTTAAGACAAAGGAGAAGACAAGGTAAAATTGACTCTCTATCAGATCATCAATAAAGCATATGAGAGCCACTCAACATTTTCATCGTGGTATTCTCCTTTCGACAACTCAACAAAAGAAAAGAAATTCAAAGAAACACACTGAAATATTTTTGGAGTTTTTGTTTTTTCTTAAGCAAGCAAGGGAACTAAGGGAAAAACAAGAACGAGAAAAATTATTTACACGGGAAAGCTCCCAACAAGCAAAGGAAATCTTTTTGGTTTTTTTTTGTACTACAGCTAAAGAAACGTGGAAAAGAAAAGAACCAAAAAGAAGCGAGAAATATTTTTGGATTTTCAAAGTTTTTCAAACACACAAGAAGAAAGCGGAAAATAAAGCAAACATGGATATACAAAGAAAGAGGATGAACACCGACAATTTGTATGAAGTGTGAGAACATGAATGTAGTGTCGGTGAGAAATACGTACTCCCCCATCAGAGGGAAGCAAACATAATTCACAAAATTCATGTAGAGGTAACTCGTAGTTCTCGGCATATAGAGCAAAGCGTACCATGGGAGCACCGACGTATTAACGAAGTAAAAGTTTTGCACGAAGGAATTAGTAAGGAGATAGTGTTGGTCACACTTATCTGCGAAGAAGCTGTTAGCTCGGCATTTGCAACAAATTGCATGAACTCTTCATAAAAACCCGCTTCACTAATGAAGGGTATATGTGGCCATTCACAGGGCCTAACTTCCGTATTGCGAGGGAGCTTGATATCGCTATCCTGAATCCTCCTAGAAACTCCCTTGGGGCTCCGGCTTGAAGAAGATTTCCTTAAAAGTTCATTCTCCTAAGAACAAATTTCTGAAATTTTCGGGTCACAAAATTATGTCAATAAAACTTTGCAAGATTGATAGCAACTACTCATATGGGTGCCTAGAGGACATATCAAGCATTCCCACTACTTGGAACTAAAAGAATTAGACATGCAAGCTTATTTACTGTAGCACGAAGTGCAGCAACTTATGCAAAATATAAACCAATAAAACAAAAACTAGTTGGAGGAATGGGAGAGTCACATACGAAGGAGCAATTCCTCAAAACAGTTTCGGAAATGGAGTTCCGAGCAAAGAGATCGAAAATTTCACTTTCTAAGTGAATAACACGGTAGAGAGATGGCTAGAGAATTTTTTCTAGAGGTAGGAGAAGGAGTGGGAAGAAGAGATAAGGCAGGGGGCCCTGTGGGCCCCCCAAGCCAACCGGTCGCGCCCCTAGGGGGCGCGGCCTGTTGCGTGGTGGCCCACTGGCATGCCCCCCTGTAGTAATTTTTACACCAATTTTTTTTATTTATTCCAAAAAAATTCATGTTAAAATTTCGTGGAAATCTGAGACTTTTTATTTTTGAGGTATTTTTCATGCATAGGAAAAACAGAAAACAGGAATTTCATGGAATTTTATTTTTATTTTTACTAAGAAAGCATAATATAAACTTGTGATACAGAGAGTTGTGAATATTCAATTCATCAATCTCATGTCTTTCGAAAAGAATTCATTAATAAGGTTGATCAAGTCTTATTAATAAACGTTTTCGATTAACATGAAACCGAAGAATCTTCATATGTCACTAGGTTACCTCAATTGGGATTTGTATCTCCCCAACAATAAGATTATAATATTTCTTCTTCTTGGCAGTAGGGAGAGGAATTGTAATATCTCCAATGATAATCGTGGGAAAAGGATCAATGACATTAATATTATTAACCAAAGTTTGCTTCCTCGGAAAATGCACGGTATGTTGCTTGCCATTGATATGAAAGGTGACCTTGCTTTTATTGCAATCTATAACAGCCCCTACAGTATTTAGAAAAGGTCTACCAAGGATGATCAACATATTGTCGTCCTCCGGCATATCAAGAATAACAAAGTCTGTTAAGATAGTAACATTTGCAACCACGACGGGAACGTCCTCGCAAATTCCAATAGGTAAAGCAGTGGATTTATCAGCCATTTGCAAAGATATCTCAGTAGGTGTGAGTTTACTCAATTCAACTCTTTTATAAAGGGAGAAAGGCATAACACTAACACCGGCCCCTAAATCACATAAAGCAGTTTTAACATAATTCCTTTTAATAGAGCAAGGTATTGTGGGTATACCCGGATCCCCCAACTTCTTAGGTACTCCACCATCAAAAGAATAATTAGCAAGCATGGTGGCAATTTCAGTTTCAGGTATTTTTCTTTTATTAGTGATAATATCTTTCATATATTTAGCATATGGAGGCATTTTCAATATATCAGTCAAGCGAGTGCGTAAATGGACAGGTCTAATCATTTCAGCAAAGCGTTCACAATCTTCCTCATCTTTACTTTTAGTGGATTTACGAGGGAATGGCATAGGTTTTTTAACCCATGGCTCTCTTTCCCTTCCATGTTTCCTAGCAACAAAGTCTCTCTTATCATAACGTTTATTTTTAGAAGGTGGGTTATCAAGATCCTCAGCAGGTTCAATTTCTACATCATTATCATTTTCTTTGTTATTATCTGGTTGAGTATCTAAGTGAGCATCATCATCATTATTATCATTTTCATTATCACTAGGTGTATGCTCACTACCAGACTGAGTATCAGCATCAGAGACAGAAACTTCATTATTTTTCTCAACAGGTTTTTCTATAACAGGTTCACTAGAGGCATGCAAGTTTCTATCATTTTTCTTTTTCTTCCTCTTCTTAGATGAACTAGGTGTATCTTCATTAATTCTCTGAGAATCTTGTTCAATTCTTTTAGGGTGACCTTCAGGATAAAGAGGTTCTTGGGTCATTCTACCTCCTCTAGTCACTTCTCTAATAGCATGATCATTTATATTATTCATTTCAGCAAGCAAATCATTTTGTGATTTAGCGACTTGATCTAGTTGAGTGTGAACCATAGAAGCATGTTTGCCTAAACCTTTCACATCATTTGCAATTCTAAACATCAAGTCACTTAAGCGATCTATCATCATAGCATTACGTTGCAATTGATTCTTAACATATTTGTTGAAATGTTCTTGCTTAACAACGTAATTATCAAATTCATCCAAGCATTGTCCAGGAGTCTTAGTATAAGGTATATCACTTTTATTAAAGGAACGAAGAGAGTTTACCTTTACTACCTGTGTCGGGGTATCAAGTCCATGTATTTCTTCAATAGGTGGTAACTTCTTGACATCCTCAATTTTAATACCTTTTTCTTTCACATATCTTTTTTGCTTCTTGCATATCTTCGGGGCTGAGAAATAGAATACTTCTCTTCTTTTGAATAGGTTCTGAAGGTGGTTCAGGTAGTGTACAATCATCGGCATTTTGCATTATGTTTTTCAATAATTCTTCAGCTTGTCCAACAGTTATTTACTGAAAACACAACTAGCACAACTATCTAGGAAATCCCTAGAAGCATCAGTTAGTCCATTATAAAAAATATCAAGTATTTCATTCCTCTCAAGTGGACAATCAGGCAAAGCTCGTAGTAATCGGAGAAGCCTCCCCCAAGCTTGAGGGAGATTCTCTTCTTCAATTTGAGAAAAGTTAAATATTTCCTATAAGGCAGCTTGTTTCTTATGAGCAGGAAAATATTTTGCAGAAAAGTGTTGAAGCATATCCTGGGGACTACGTATGCAACCAGGAGTAAGTGATAAGAACCATTCCTTGGCCTCGCCTTTTAGCGAGAAAGGAAAAAGCTTAAGGATATAATAGTAGCGAATCTTTTCTTCATTGGTAAACACAACAACAATATCATTCAGTTTCATAAGGTGTTCGACGATAGTTTCATTTTCATAACCATGGAATGGATCAGACTCTACTATAGGAATTAACTCAGGGTCTACAGAGAACTCATAATCCCTATCAGTAACAAATTTAGGAGAAGTAGCAAATTTAGGATCATGTTTCATTTTCCCCATCATAGATTTTTCTTTTAGTTTGCATAATAGTTTTTCACATCATCTCTATTTTCACAAGCAAGAATGTACCTAGCTACCTCGTCATCCATAACATAACCTTCAGGTACAAAAGGCAATTCATATCTATTAGGTGAGCGAGGGTGATAGGTGATTCAAAGTCTTCCTCAATTTCAGCATTTTCAAGTTCTCTAGCTTTAGCAAGATGAGCATCAAGTAATTCATTCAGTGGCACAGGTTCAGTTTCACCATGTGTAGCAAGAGTATCATCATTAATTTCAGAGGTAGCATCATCAAATTCATGTGACATATCAGGATGAGCAACAGATGATGGTGTAGCAAGCTGGTTCAAAACAGTAGGTGAATCTAAAGCAGAGCTAGATGGCAGTTCCTTACCTCCTCTCGTGCGAGAGGGGACAATCTTAGTTCGATTATCTTTTAGATTCTTCATAGTGGCAATTGGATATCCTCAAGTTAACACAATAAATAGAGCTATGCTCCCCGGCAACGGCGCCAGAAAAAGGTCTTGATAACCCACAAGTGTAGGGGATCGCAACAGTCTACACGGGTAGTATTTCACCCTAATTTATTGATTCGACACAAGGGGAGCCAAAGAATATTTATTGGCCTTGACAGTTGAGTTGTCAATTCAACCGCACCGAGGATATCTCTCTGCAAAAAATATTTAGTAGCACGGAAAATAGTAGTAGCAAAAGTAACAGTAATAGTGACAGTAGCAGTTTTGTAGCAAGTGTGACAGTAACAATAGCAATAGTAACTTGGCAAGATTCAGTATATGTAACGCGTAGGCAATTGGATCGGTGATGGATAATGATTTAGATCACATTGATCATATAACAGTTACACACTAGGGGGACACAGAACTAGCTCCAATTCATCAATGTAATGTAGGCATGTATTCCGTATATAGTCATACGTGCTTGCGATAAGAACTTGCATGACATCTTTTGTCCTACCCTCCCGTGGCAGCGGGGTCCTATTGGAAACTAAGGGATATTAAGGCCTCCTTTTAATAGAGAACCGGAACAAAGCATTAACACATGGTGAATACATGAACTCCTCAAACTACGACAATCACTGAAAAGAATCCCAATTATTGTCACCTTGGGGTATGCGGATCATGACACATAATAGGTACATATAACTTGCAAGATAGGATCCAAATCACTCTTATATTCATGAAAACATAATAGGTTCAGATCTGAAATCATGGCACTCAGGACCTAGTGACAAGCATTAAGCATAGCAAAATCATAGTAACATCAATCTCAGAACATAGTGGATACTAGGGATCAAGCCCTATCAAACTTAACTCGATTACATGATCAATTCCATCCAATCCCACAACCGTCCAGCAAGCCTACAAAGGAATTACTCACTCCCGGTGGTGAGCATCATGGCGGTGTTGATGGAGAAGGGTTGGTGATGACGACGGCGACGATTTCCCCTCTCCGGAGCCCAAAACAGGCTCCAGATCAGCCCTCCGGAGGAAGAACAGGAGGTGGCGGCGGCTCCGTCTCGTGAAACGCGATGAAATCTTCTCTCCGATTTTTTCTCCGCAGATGTGAATTTATGGAGTTGGAATTAGGGTCGGAGGGGCCATGAGGGCCCCACAAGCCATCTGGACGCGCCCCTAGGGGGCGCGCGGCCGGTTGCGTGGTGGCCTTCTGGTCCACCCCCTCCGGCAGCTCTTCGCTCCAAAATTCCTTATATATTTCAGAAAAAATCCACAAAAGGTTTCGTCCGAGAACTTTTATTTCTGCACAAAAATAACACCAAGGTAGTTCTGCTGAAAACAACGTTAGTTCGGGTTAGTTTCATTCAAATCATGCAAATTAGAGGACAAAATCAGAGCAAAAGTGTTTGGAAAAGTAGATACGTTTGAGACGTATCAAGCCCCCATGTCAGCTTACGTGTTGGAGTACGTCAGTGTGGTGGACATCGGCTTGAAGAAGAGACGACGACGTGATGCCGATGCAAGTCAAATTTGTGATGCGATTGATGTCGTCTTGATGAAGTGACCACACGGCGATGCCGAAATCTTGGTTGGCTCGTCAACGTGATGATTCAATGTGGTTGACCTCGGCTCGACGAAGTGACGACCCGTCTAGCACAGGTCGGTAGCCGTGCAGCAAAGTGGTTGGGCTGGTTTGACACCGGTGCGACGGTGAAGATTACCTCGGAAAAGTCTCAAATTTGTTGGCACGTGTGTGATCAATACACAATACCTTACAAAAAGATCCTTCAAAAAGGACGTTCGATAACCTGTCCATAAAAAAGATGAACTCGGGTCGAATTCATTTTCGTGCAAAAAACATATCTGAAAGTTGATACACTCCATGGACTTGTCCCATTGTTGGAATGGTCGGATCGAGCTGAAATTTTGGGGGTTGTTGACATAGGAACTCCGCAGTAGATGAACGGTTGGATCTCCCAAAGGATGCCCGAGATGACTGCTGGACTCCTCGCCCTAAACTCGTCCAGATTCCCGTCCTGATTCGATAGGGCTCTTGTATATCGGTGATTGCCGAAGATTCCTCCATCGGAACGCGATGAAATTTTACACGATTGTTCTAGACTCAATTCCGCACAATTCCATTGAAGCAATCATCAAAGTGATGCTTGAGGAGGCATGGACGACGAACACGAATCCGCTGTCCAGAAAAATCTGCACGGTCACCCAAGGGCAATGTTGACGTTGAGACCCCGAGCTCTATGGATGTTTTTTCCGTGATCTCAATTGAGATCGAAGTTTGATGAAGGCACCCGTCCGATCTTGATGATCCATCATGGGATGTAGTCCTCGGCCGAGCCGAGGCGAGCAGTTGAGCCAACGACGAAGATGCTGACATCAACGATGAAGTTTCATTCCGACGGGTAGGCCATGTCGGAACTAATCTAAATTCCCTTCGCACCTTGGCGACTACCTGCAGAGACCTGTATGGGCCACCAATGTCGGAGGTAAATCCGACAGGTCTCGGGTAAGGGGTCCTGAGCTAGGCGTCTTGGAGCGATGGTAACAAGGACACGAGGATTTTAGCAAGGTTCGGGCTCTCTCGAAGAGATAGTGTCCTACGTCCTGCTTTTGATTGTATTGATATGGGGTATAGTACATAGTACACATGTATCTACCACAAGATTGTTGTGTAGGATTCTAATGATCTAAGTTGTAATGTTCTATTTACTAGGTTGACCTTAGTTTATATAATGTACTGGAGTCCTAGGATAACAGGAGTCCTTGCTTTGTGCACCAAGTCTTGTGGAGTCTTCCTTGTATATGTTATGGGCTTCCCGAAGTGGCCCACTAGTGAACGGGGTCCTCGGCCCGACCCACCTAGTCGGAAGACGATGTGGTGAGTACCCCTACTCTAGGACATCATCAATCATGGTGTCTGTGTCGCATGTGAGCGCTCGACGGATTTCGACTAATGGATGTTGGCAGATGATGTGACACACAAGGAATTCAATGATGTTTGGTGGTGCAGCCTTCAGAACACGACTGGTGTTTGGCGGTGCAAGGCCAAAGGTATGTGACGTCGTATGTCATCTGCAAAGCGGGAGCAGCCACTTTGCCCTCTTCTTAGATTAGATTCTCTCTTCCCATGGTGGGTATACATTATGTGTGTTTGTGTGGATGGCATCTAGGCCCGTTCTTTGCTTAAAAGATAAACTGCTCTCTCCAGCTTAAAAAATAAGTCGTCTCTAAAATTTATTGAGATTTCCAAAATAGTTATCCCAAAACTAGTTTAGAAACCCCAATGAATAAAAGAGCCGACTTATGGAAAAAAGTTGGGGAGGAGGTGACTTATTTTTTAAGCCGATAAAAGAAATGGCCCGTAGGCATGTGTTTGTACAGCAGCTATTTGTATGAAAATACCAAAGTGAACCCGGGTCTAGGCGCGACCTAATTGATTTTTTATAAAAAGAGGTCAAATATTTTCTTAAACTTTTTGTAACGAATATGGTATAGTGTTATACTCACATGAAAAGTCGTGAAGAAATGACTTTTGTGGTCTTCTATGCGAATAATCACAAAGTGGGATCTATGTAAAAGTTACTATTCAAAGTTTATGAATCTGTAAATTTGTTTTTCTAGAAGAACTTCAAAGTCATTTCTTCACAAAGCCTCATATGTGAGTAGAACACCAAAGCCATGTTCACCACAAAAAAGTTTTCGAATTTTTATTTTATTTACGTTTAAAAAATAAAAGTTTATATAGGGTGCGCCACATCCAAAAAACAAAAAAAATTGTGTCCCTGTTTGTCCTAGTCTTGTCTTGAGTGCTCGATTGTTTCGGTCTAGTATTAGTCTTTTGATTCAATTATAAAAGTACATTGTGCTGAGTAGAAGGTATCAATCTTTTTTTCAGTCGGCGCATCAAGATACAAGTTTTGTATTTGTTAAAAAGATCATTATAATCGTCATCTCTAGATTTTTTTTTTGGAAAAGGAGGATCATCCCCGGCCTCTGTATCATGATGATGCATGCAACCATTTTATTAATAAAAAGTAAAAAAGGTTCCACAAAAGTGCATAATCCAAAAGAGTTCACAGATCGAACTCATAAAAGTAAAAGTAGAATAAAGGCCACATCCGGCTACGCAAGAACAAGTTACTATGACTAAACACCTAGCCTATTAGTTAGCCGCCATCCAAACCGGTTGAAGATAGTCCGTGCTACCGTCTCCCACCGGTTGCATCCAGTAGCCAACAGCTCCCTGGATTCCGCATGTGTGAGTAACGACCACGCACGGATCCATGTTGTAGCTCTGTAGATAACCTGTAAAAGGTTGGTGAAGTTTTTCCTATTAAATATCATATCATTTCTGCAGTTCCATATAACCCAGAATAAAGCACATATCCCTATCGGAATATGACTCGCTATATTTGTTTGCACTCCAATAAGCCACGCTCCAAATAGCGTGTTCATACTAATCGGAGGGCCAATGTTAAAGGCTATATGTATAGTATGCCAAAGTAGTTGGGCAAGCGGACAATCGAGAAAGAGGTGTTTTATAGTTTCGTTCTGATCACAAAAACAACATCTGGTGTTTCCTACCCATCTGCGCTTAATCAGATAGATTGTCCTTCGTCGGAATCACTCCGTTATGAACAAACCACATAAATTTTTTAATTCTTAGCGGGACTTTAACCTTCCAGCTGTGAAGGGATGTCGGTAATGGCCCAGAATCAATGTGATCTAAATACATCGATTTCACGGAAAAACTACCACTTACGGTTAATTTCCAGTGAATAGCATCAGACTGGTCAGTGAGTTGAACTTCCATCAACCTACGGACTAAATGCAGCCACGAATTCCATCGTTTCCCAACCAAGGACCTTCTGAATTGAATATTCAGGGGAACCGACAGTAATACCGTAGCAACATAATCTTCCTTACGTTGCGCAATATTATATAAAGAGGGATACTGTATAGCCAAGGGCGTCTCCCCTAACCATGTATCTTCCCAAAACCTAGTAGTGTTACCATTACCAACATGAAATTTCACTCTGTGGAAAAAAGTATCTTTCATCTTCATTAACCCACTTCCAAAAAATGTGAATCAGAAGGTCTAACTGTAACCTGCGCCAAAGTCTTAGATTGTAGGTATTTATTGCGAAAAATTTGTACCCACGTACCTTCCGTCTCGACAGACAGTCTGAAGAGCCACTTACTAAGAAGGCATCTATTTTTAATTTCCAAGTTCTCAATTCCTAACCTGCCTTGGTCTTTGGGTGTACATACAATATCCCATCTGGTAAGCCTGTACTTCTTCTTGGTATAATCACTTTGCAAGATTGTATAGAGCGCGCATAAGGATACAACCCTCTAATCTACTAGCAAATGTAAAAGGGTTACTTGTATTTCCGCACGTGTATCCAAATAAATACTGCAAATACATCACATGCGAAAGAACGAGAACGTGTTAATAGACCACACCTCGTGTAAATAATTAAGTGGATGGAGTTGTCAAAATCCATTGATGAGCTCAGACTCATCTACTCCCTAGTACATAGTAATTTGAATAATTGCAAAAAACATGATACTTTCTTTTACCAAAGATGCTCGAGTATGCTAGGAGCATGCAAATTTTCGTGACACTCAAGGAGCTCTAGAAAAAATGCTTCCAAAATGTCTTTTTTTAAGTTTCTTTGAGAGCCGATTGTTTTTTAACTAGAGCTCCTCGAGTGCCATTTGTCCATAAAATTGTGTACACCCCTATCACACTCAAACATCTTCAGTGCCGAAGAACTTCAGCTTTTGTTTAATTTACTGTGCGTATGTGATGCAGATGAGCCTAGGCATAAAAACGCGATCCTCTAAACTTGTCCTGCAACTCCGTCTCCATAACTCGACCGACTTTCCTTCACTTTATTTTTACTATTCTGCGGTGCAGGGATGAACCGCGGTAAAGAAGCATCAATTTTGAGGGAAATCAAATATTTTGATGTTAGGTAGGTAGTAGGAAAAGAGTGTAAAACGCCAAAAGTGATGTTCTGATCCCGAGCTCATGTGAGCTTGAGTGAACAGTAAAATAATAATAATAAGTCAAAAAAATCTGAATTTTTTATACCAAACATTAACAAACATTTTCATCGTTTGCAAAGTTTCATCACCGGATAACGGATAACATATGTGGAAAACATGGCAACAAAATCGATGCTCCAAAATGCTTTTGAAAATAACATTTGGGAGCATCGATTTTGTTTTTCCTTTGCCATGTCTTTCAGAATGTTATCCGATAATAAAAATTTGCAAGCAATCAAAAGATTTCTCAATGTTTAGGAAAACAAACTTAGTGTTTAAAAAAAATCATTTTTTTAGATTTTACTGTTCACCCGAGCTCACGTGAGCTCGGGATCAGAACAGTCGCGGTCTTCACACGCGGACTTTTCTCAAGTTAAAGTGACCAAACTGTCGAGTTCGAAAACTAAAGTGACCAGACAGTTATAAATTTTTCTTTTGATGTACAGATCGTCATAAGCTAGTTTAACAAGCGTTCTCTGTTTGCGAATGAGCTTAACAAGATGAAGCCTCTTTGATTCGCATGATCATCAAAACATCCAATAGAAAAGACACAGGATCGAAATGTCATGCTTATCTTAATAATCCTATAAATTTGGTGTTGTTAAGTTTGATCAGATGCTATAAATCCTATAGGAAATAGTACAAAGAAATCCATAGACAGAGTTTCTATAGGAATCAATCTTGTGAATCAAACAAACAACATAGAAAAAAATCCTAAAAATTCTAATCCTTCAAAAAATTTATAAAAATCCTTTGAATCAATGAGCCCTAAAGTTGTGCAACTCGAGGGCGGCAATCTATGAACTGTGATAACGAAAGAGAAATGCGCCTACCAGTACCTACCCACCATCAGCTTCCTACCAGTACAAATGAAACGTCCCGTCTGGTGTCTGCTATGCCACAGAGTTATTGCTGCAAGCCCGATCCGGTGGCAGAAGGCGACGCACACTCTTCATTGTCTCCGGCCAAGCAAGCGAGCACTCGGAATAATCATGAACATATATAGGGTGTCACCTATATCAAAAAGTGCAAACACAAGCGGAGCTCCATAGAGCTCTTTATCTTATTTTCAGCCAAAATAGTTTTGCACACAACAACAAAAATCTTATAAAAATTATACGTGTATACATATATTTGTAGTATACATGTATAAAATTTCATGAACATATATATTCATATGTGATGTACACAAAAAACAAATACACATATTAAAATGTTTTTTATTTTGTTGTATTTGGGTCAAATATTTGTCTTTTTTGAGTAGCATGCAAATAACCAATTTGGTTGGTAAAACTTTATACATACTTGAAGATATGTATTTGTAAAGAAAAAGTTGAAACTTCTAAATTTATATTTTTTAAGAAAAGAACGAGCTTCATGGAGCTTGGTTTCTGCAACGCCACACTCTCACCTATATATGCTATAGTTGTCAAGCTTTAAAACAATTTAGTGACATTATTTTCCATGTGTATGCTATAGCCCCTGAATGTACTGCCGCCACCCGCAACTGGTGACACCGTTGTGCCCCATCTCTCCACCTCGTTCTCCTTAAGCCATCGCCTTCGCTAGTCCATCGCCGCCCTCAACCTCCCCTCTACCCCTTCCTTCTATTCCCGCCACTAGCCCGCCCCACACACCGAACCGTAAACATTTGACCCCCCCCCCCCCCCCCCCTCTACCGAGAACGCCGGCGCCCATCGCTTCCGTCCCAGGCCTCGCTGGCCCTCGCCGCTGCGTTTCCATCTATCTTAGAGCTCGTGTAAATCGACCTATACACACAAAGAAAATTCTTTTAAAACTGAGTAATAATAGAACCGCACTAATAAAACCCTGAATCGTCATACACCCCAAACGTACTAATCTCTCCCTCCCGGATAGAAACAACAAGGCCGTGGCGTACCAGATCTTGCAACATCTCCGCATGTGGCTCACCGTGTCCGCGTTGAACCCATGGCTTAGCTTGTAGCTACTCCCCGCACCAAACGTACTAATTAGCTACAGTGCACCGGACGTGATCACGCTGCACACACAGCACTATGCATGTCGTTGGTGAACTGGCGATGCACGCTGCCACTGTCGCAGTGCCGTGATCGGTCGCCGCGTAAGCTCTGTCACCAGCTAGCTAATCAGTCGCTGGGTAGTACAAGGCTCCATTGCCGGCGCGCCACGCGTGTGCTTGCACGTACACGCGACGAACGTGTCGTGTCGCCCATTCGCTCCGTTGGATCTTGCATAGTTGCTTTATACTAGGTAGGAGAGCGAGAGGGTACGTGCGTGACGCGCCCATGGAGTTGTCACA
Organism: Elymus sibiricus; assembly: GCA_039707655.1. Lineage (NCBI taxonomy): Eukaryota > Viridiplantae > Streptophyta > Magnoliopsida > Poales > Poaceae > Elymus > Elymus sibiricus. Next base: position 124,589,775 of record CM077667.1, on the reverse strand, counting down.
GCAACCCAAAGGAGATCGGAGTGGCCAAGGAAGCAGGGAGGGTGATAACGACGTTACAACCGGGATGGATGGAGTCGGACAAAAGACTCGTCGATCCTATCAACGGAAATTACATGGAGGTGGCCGGCCGGCCGGCCTCCATCCACTGCACTGCGCAGAGCGCACTGTCTGGCCCGTGCGGTGACAACTGGCCATGCCCTGAGAAAAATGCTGCAAAAAGAGAACAAAATTAAGTAGAGAGTATGTCGCTCGCACGTCATTGCGAAAACGAAACATGATCCATGAGATGCACCGTTTCTGCGGAAGCAATGGGTGATCCTGGTACACCAAACATGCCCACAAATTCGGAGATTCGGAGCATACACGCTGGTAATTATCAGCACCGCTGGAAATGCCTGCTACTTGTCTACCTCTGCCAGGACGAGAGCGACCGGGCCAGCATACCTCAGAATCTACCATGAGTGATGCTACGCGGACGATAGCCTTTGCCCGATCTGTGGACGACCCTATCGATCACACCATTCATAAATAAACAAAGCAAGAGCATCTATAGCCGCGATTTTTTAATTTGACCCCTCAAACGCCTGCGGACGCGCCCGGGCATTGATCGGGCATGCCTCATATATTTTTTCTCCACATCTACATATCTCATATTGGACCGAAAATGCCTTTTGGAGCTCGGCCTCCATGGAGGCCGGTTTTTGAAAAGTTCAAAATTCATCAAATTTCATATTTTTACATTTCAAAAAAATCTGAAAAAAATATAGATGTACATGAAGGCATAACACACATGTGTGTAAATTTTTAGAACGAAATTCATTAAAACGAGGGCTGTGCAAAAAAGACAAATTTGTGGCTTTTTAACACAGGATACTATTCATCCCAATGTAGGAGATATGCCCTAGAGGCAATAATAAATGTTATTGATTATCTCCCTGTTCATAATTATGTTTATGTTCCATGCTATAACTGCAATGATTCTCGAGTCTACAAATAAAACGAGGCTTGGAGGGAAACTCGTGTGCACGTGTGGGATAATAAACGGTAAAATGTATTCCTAGTCAAGCCTCTATAACTGGCTCAAGTATTGCATGATGATCTTGTTTTCCTGATCATGGGCATGACTATGCCGGCAATTTTGAGGGCACAATTGTTGGTAGAACACTTGTGTTGAATCGACCCAAATTGATGTTATGCTATGAGATACATTCGTCATAAGTTAATGGTTTATAACACAGAGATAGTTAATGTTTGCATAATTCCTTAGACCATGAGAGTGTCGAGTCTCTTCATGCTTGCTTCATGAACTTTGGGGTTTGTTAAACGTCATCCGTAAATGGGTGGCTATTACGGCGGCTTACGGATTCATGGAAAAGTATGTCAAGGGACTTGATAGCTCAAGATTGGGATTTGCTCCTCCGACGATGGAGAGATATCTCTGGGCCCTCTCGGTGTTACGGTATCCATCATCGTCTGGCCAGACACAGGGTGATTTGATCACAGGGATGCCGGAACACGGGAACGAGAAAAGAGAACAATACCGGCAACGAGGTAACTGGCATTGTGGACAAGTGTTGATCCACGAGGATGCCAACATGTCTCACCTCGGGTTATTGTAACATATCGCGAAGCAACAGGAATAGCTCACGGCAACTGGAGGTTCACTCGAATATTCATTCGTGTGGGTATAGGGGTCAATATGGGTGTCCACGGCTCCGATGTTGATCATTGATCGGAAAGTGTTCCGGGTCATGTCTATACTTCACCGAACCTATAGGGTCACACGCTTAAGGGTCATCTATCTGCTGAATACTAGACGGGGAGTCTGAGAGAAATTCACCGAAAAAGTTTCGGACGAAACGGAAACGTTCCGGAGAGGATATCGGAATAGTTCCGGTAAAACTGAAAAGTTGTTTCAGAGGATACCATAAAGTCAGATTGGTTTCGGCACATGCCTGATAATTCTTGGAGGGTGCCAGAATCGTTCTGGAAACTTTCTGGAATTTTCCGGGATGAAAACCGGAAATGTTCCGGAGCTGCCGGAACCGCTTCAGATGCTTTTCGCAGATGAAAATCACTAAACCGGAATTGTTCCGGATCGCATTGAAACTTATTTTAGTGGGTACTGGAATTGTTCTAAGCCCACATAAATATTTTCAGTTCGACCGGACGCTGAAAAATGTCGTCGTGAATAGTGAAATCAGATTTATGGATATGGTTGGAAGTTGGCTTTCCACAAATATCTTCCCAAGATATTTTGGGATGACATGGCATTTTGGATATGCCCATCCTACCCCTTGTTTTTCCTATAAATAGAGGGGAGGAGGCAGCCCCATATGCTTCATGCTTGCTCTCACATACACATGCCATGACATTTCTGGCTTCTCTCTCCCTCCCAGCGAAATAGTTTCGTAGAGCCGAAAGGCTGTCTGGGTTCCGGCAGGAACTAGTTCTGGACGGCGAAGCCCTGCCGGATAGATGACACCGTATGTGTGCAACTCTGTAGAGAGATCGTAGTTTCGGTCTTAGTTCGAGAGTGCCTCCCGAAGGGCTGTCCGTGTGACCGTCCGAGTTTTGGAGGTCCTCCCGAAGGGCTGTCCGAGTGACAGTCCGAGTTTCGGAGGTCCTCCCGAAGGGCTGTCCGCGACACCGTCCGGGGGACTGTGCGACCACCTCCCGGAGGGCTGTCCGCGGGGCAGATGAGGGTATACATCCTCGCGGTTGGGAGGTTGTAATATCCTAGCTGCGGGGATCTGCACCGCCGTTCGTCATCGACTCTACTTCCGCTGCGCTACGAGTCGGTAACGAAACAGATCAAACCTTGTATGCAGTCTCCATAGTGATCCTGGGCTGGTACGTAGGTCGGAAAATTTTTGTTTTCTGCTGCGTTCCCCAACAGTGCCATCAAGAGCCGTGCTATGCGTAGATGCAGGTTGCGATCTAGAATACATAGAGATGTATGGGTGTTGCACAATATAATTAGGTAGTAGATGAGATCTATTGCTGAAAATTATTTGTGCGGGTGACAGATGAAGTCTGTTACCCGATGTTCTTGTTGCTTCCCTAGAATTTGCGTTTGCTCAATCTCGAGACAGTATGGTGGAATTTCACAAAGTTCTGGCAATCCGCGATCCTGATTGATCAACGAAGTGCTTCAGTTCTTTGGGTTCCGCCATAGTCAAAAGAAAGATGAAATTCGCAGATGAAAGGGCATTGCAGATATGATCTGCACGGGGGTCATGCGTATGACGAAGTTTAGTATGGGGCTCGAGATTTAATTATCTCGTGTTTCATACACCCCGCGATGTTAATCTAGCGACTTGAATTATCACACTTGATGATAAAACGTTGGTAGCTGCGGTTTGTTCGAAACCTTAGAAGCCACGTAAAATGAAAATTTGCATAAACCGATTAGAGGCGTCTAACTTGGTTTTGCAGGATGGTTTGCATGTGCATGTGATGTGGTATAGCAGTGTTCATAATAATTTGATTATGTATGAGATGACTATATGATGTAAATTGATTAACATGACCTGCGTGTCATGATTCGGCATGATGGCTGGAGCCATATGATTGCACTTTAATGACCTGCGTGTCAACCTTATGTAATGCACTTATTTTATTAGCTATAGAGATAGCAATATTATCTGGTGCATCGACAAGGTGGTGGCAATCTTCGCGAAGGTGAACACCGACGCGAATGCCGAAGACGAAGAAATAATAGACTTCTCCGTCAGAAAGGGCTATACCATATCATGCTATTATGAATTGCCTGAGATGTTTATCCCTTATGATGCACCCTTCTTGATTGCGCGGTAGTCGCTTTTATTAGGGTGATCTCTCACAAAAATATCAAGTACTTAGTGTTCACCCAAGTGTAGCACCGTCTGAAATTCGTATCTTTTCGGGGTGCGCCATGTCCACATGGGTACGAACGAATCGAGAGGAATGAGGCGGGTGAGGTCAGACCTCGCAGCGAGATCACTTGGTTGTCTTGACGTTCTGGCTTGATCGTCCTGAGCTCGGAACACGCCCATCGAAAGATGAACAGGAGTCACATAGAGATGTGATCGGCATGTTTGCCCACCAATTGAAATTCTCGTCATCAGTGATGTCCACATCAATGGCGTTGAATTGAAATGTGGATCTTGTATCACTCACAATCAATTATGAGAGATATTGATTTGAGTGGGAGCGCTCTGTAGAATTAATTCTTTTAATTCTCAGTGCAATTAATTTTGAACACTGTCTAAGTGTGATTTGCATAATAGTTATAGAATAATGGCTCACGTTTCCACCTTCCCTATTAAAATTGAATAGCTGTTAAATATCTGGTTAAAACTTTACGGTTGGTAACGTAATGTGATGATTGTCCTCAAGAGTGCCGAGAAGGACTTTGTCCTATCGCATACTTTCGGTATTCTCCCGCTAATGCTATGGATGATATGACTCTCGTCCTTCGATCCAAAAGCTAAAATTCCGTTACGGTCAAGTGAAATACGTTTGCTTCCATGAGACCCGAACTTCAAAAGTTTGGATAGTTATGTGATATTCATGGAATCTGAAAATCATTTTCAGAGACAGACAAAGGCTAAAAGATATGAGATATCCAAAGCAATGTTTGTTTGCAAGCTGTTAGTAAAGGAGTTTACTATGCATTAGACTAATAAGAGAGGGATCCAGGAGAACGCCTGTCATATGATGAAAGGTGAATAAAACAACAACTTAAAGAGAAAGGAAGTGTCCGAAGGGTGTTAGTAAGACTTTCACGCCTAGGAAGTCCGGGGCTAACGCCACTCTTAAGTTGGATGCTTCTTCTGAGAGTAGGAGAAATACTAAAAGTTAAAACTATTAGAAGTATAAAGGCAAAAGGAAAGGAGACTGGAATATCCAGCTCATGTATGAATGTCATACAGGTTTTTGATGTATAGAAGGCTGGTCAAAGATATAGTTCTTGGGAATTATGGTTAAACATGTTAATCACTAATTCTTGGGTATTGTGAGTTAATCACAAAGATACCCGCTCGATTGCATTCTGTTGCAACTTGATGTAAGAACTACTATGGCCTGAAAGACTAGCCAGGAATGAGGTTTAGATACACGTAGGGAACATAGTAAATGTTACTATGCCTTCCATAGGTGTATTCCCGATGTATTTACTTTCATAAATCATTTTAGAGTTTTACACACTCTAGCCCATTGCATAAAGTATCTTGCAAGAAGGTTGTTCATAAGAGAACTTTTAATGTTCGGAGTTATGAATAACAAAAGGGCCATACTTTCATTATGAATGAGAAGTATGTTATGAATATTGATAATAATACATTACCTCTGTATTTACTTTCATAAATCATTTTAGAGTTTTACACACTCTAGCCCATTGCATAACGTATCTTGCAAGAAGGTTGTTCATAAGAGAACTTTTAATGTTCGGAGTTATGAATAACAAAAGGGCCATACTTTCATTATGAATGAGAAGTATGTTATGAATATTGATAATAATACATTACCTCTGTATTTACTTTCATAAATCATTTTAGAGTTTTACACACTCTAGCCCTTTGCATAAGGTATCTTGCAAGAAGGTTGTTCATAAGAGAACTTTTGATGTTCGGTGTTATGAATAACATAAGGGCCATACTTTCATTATGAATGAGATGTATGTTATGAATATTGATATTAATATATTCCCTATGTATTTACTTTCATAATTCATTTTAGAGTTTCACACTCTAGCCCTTTGCATAAGGTATCTTGCAAGAAGGTTGTTCATAAGAGAACTTTTGATGTTCGGTGTTATGAATAACATAAGGGCCATACTTTCATTATGAATGAGACGTATGTTATGAATATTGATATTAATACATTGCCTCTGTATTTACTTTCATAATTCATTTAGAGTTTCATACACTCTAGCCCTTTGCATAAGGTATTTTGCAAGAAGGTTATTCATAAGAGAACTTTTGATGTTCGATGTTATGAATAAAATGAAGGGCCATGCTTCCATACAGGATGGGATGTATGCTATGAATATTGATGGTAATATGATACATCCATAACACTGACGCTAAATGTCGCAAGACTAAAAGAATACCACACAAGTGTGGCACTGCATTTGGTCACATTGAAGAAACCCGCATGGAAAATTCCATTGTGATGGATTTTAAAGTCGTTTGATTTTGAATCATCTAACACTTGCAACTTTCCTCTGAAAAGTGAAGTGACTGAAATACCGTTCACAGGCCATAAGGAACGAGCAAAGAACATATTGGTGATCATACATTATGATGTGTGTAGTCCAATAAATGTTGTTGCAAGTAGTGGATTTGTCTATCTTCAGAAATGACTCAAGTAGATATATGGATATTTACTTGTTGAGACGTAAGTCTGGATCTTTTGAATTCGTTCATAAGGTTTTCAAAAATGAAGTAGAAGTTATTGTAACAACAAAATTATGTTTCTACAATTCGATTGCAGAAAGGAATATTTGAGTTACAACTTTAGCGAATGTCTAATGAGTTATGAAAGGGGTTTCATAACTTGCACCTCCTGGAACACCACTGCAAGTGGAAAGTCCGTGAAGATGTAATCGAACCATTTATGACATGGTAAGATCAAAGATGACATAAATAAAATTGCCATTATCCCTTTTAAAGTGATGCTTTAGAGACTGCGGCTTTTTCACTGAAAAGAGCTCCATCAGGTCGGTTGAAATGACGCCATGGTATGGTACGCCCAACCATGTTATATCTTTTCTTAACATTTGGAATATGGGGCTTGTGTAAAAGGTTACAAACCTATTCCAAATCAGACAAGTGCTACTTTGTAAGGTTATCCCAAGTCATTGGGTATTTCCCCACCACTATACCGAGGCAAAGGGTTTTGCCGCAAAACGGTATGCTTTAAAAGAGAATAGTTCTTACAAAAGGTGAGTGGGAGGACAATGCAACTCGACGAGATAACCAGTATCTTCGTCATCAGGTCAAAGGAAAGGAACCTTGGAAGTGATTCCGGCATTTCCTACTGCGACTGATACGGAAGCCTCTACATGAGATGTATGGACTTCGGTCGAACTTGCAGCTGAACCGCGTAGGAAAAACTCGTGCAAACCTCTCAGGTGCGCATACGAGATATTGTTGTTAGACAACAGTATACCTACGATACACAAGGAAGCATTGATGGGCCCTGACTCCGGAATTGGTTAAATGCCAAATACAATCCGAGATAGTTTCCATATAAGTGGTTCGAGATTAAAATCTTGATACACCTTTCGGAAGACTTAGAGTCTAACGAATATTTATGGAACTAAAAACTGATACGGATAAAAATGTTTTATCCATAAAGCTCGACTTGTTGAAATAACAAGTTCAAGGAGTTGACTACGATGAGTATGTTTCACCGTAGCGATGCTTGAGGTCGGTTCGGGTTGAACTAGCAATTAATTCATATATCAATCATGAGATATGAAATATGGATGACAAAAGGATTTCCATCTGATGGAAATGAAACCTAGGACTTATATGTGATACAGTCCAAAGTAAATTGTTGATCCAGAGGATGCTAGTAAGTATGCAAACTTCAGAGTTCCAGCGATGGACAGAAGAGAGCAAAGTGGAGTTGGAATCTTCGTTTTTGATGGAATGGTCAAAGGGGTTTGACTTCATCAAATGGGTATCGAAGATACTTGTGATTCAAGAAAGTAAGTGGGAGCATAATAATATTTCTAAAAACCTTGTGTACTTGACACATTGTTAATTGGAAATAAATTTCTTGACATGAATTAGGACTTCATTTGAAAATAGTTTTTCGATGAAGTGCTTAGGCTAAATAGCCTCAATATTAGGCATGATGATCTATGGAGATAGATTTACCTAATGGGGCTAAGCAATGAATACATATTGACAAGGTGCTAAAACCTTTTAGCATTTAAAACGCCAAGGAGTGATTCTTGCCGAAGTCACATGGGAAGAGTTTTGCAAGACTCGGTGTCTCAAAACACAGATGAGCAAAAATACATGATGGTGATTCCACACACTCTTGTGTTTGGATTAATCATGTATTCCATGGTATGTAAAACAACCAGATATGTCCAATACTCCAAAGTTGTTGCGAGTATAGATACCAAAGTGATCAAAAGTACTGATCATGGGACAACAGTGAAAGATGTCATTAGGTACTAGAGTAGTACTGATGACATGTTTTCTCGCAAGCAGAGATTATGAAGTGCTCGTTGTAAGTAATTACATCGATACAGTCTTCATCAATGCTCCATGCGATTTTCGATTTAAGTTAAGGGTTTTGTGTGATACACAATACGGTGGCACGGTAAGTTGGAATTGTTCTTAACAGGTTACTGTGGCGAATTCTATAACAAAGGCTAAGTATGTTGATGCTTAAGAAGCGACAAAGAAGTTATTGAATCATATAGTTCATTCATGAACTTAGTATGGTTCCAAGATGGCTTTGGTCTATGGGACACTATTGCAGATAGTTGCTCCATAGCTCAGTCTGAGGAATCAGGTTTCGACCAATGATTCACACATATGCAAAGCCAAGTCCACACAAAATATGAATTTTGTGAAAGCGTGAAAACGCGAGGATATGCAAAGTTACACACGGAGCTGAAGTTGTCAGATCCGTTGGACATCAGGCTATACCACAAGCGAAGCATATTTTACACCGGTATGCCATAGGTGTAAAGTGCATTAGCATTGACTAGATTATTGACTCTAGTTCAAGTGGGAGTCTGTAGGAGATATGCCCTAGAGGCAATAATAAATGTTATTGATTATCTCCCTGTTCATAATTATGTTTATGTTCCATGCTATAACTGCAATGATTCTCGAGTCTACAAATAAAACGAGGCTTGGAGGGAAACTCATGTGCACGTGTGGGATAATAAACGGTAAAATGTATTCCTAGTCAAGCCTCTATGACTGGCTCAAGTATTGCATGATGATCTTGTTTTCCTGATCATGGGCATGACTATGCCGGCAATTTTGAGGGCACAATTGTTGGTAGAACACTTGTGTTGAATCGACCCAAATTGATGTTATGCTATGAGATACATTCGTCATAAGTTAATGGTTTATAACACAGAGATAGTTAATGTTTGCATAATTCCTTAGACCATGAGAGTGTCGAGTCTCTTCATGCTTGCTTCATGAACTTTGGGGTTTGTTAAACGTCATCCGTAAATGGGTGGCTATTACGGCGGCTTACGGGTTCATGGAAAAGTATGTCAAGGGACTTGATAGCTCAAGATTGGGATTTGCTCCTCTGACGATGGAGAGATATCTCTGGGCCCTCTCGGTGTTACGGTATCCATCATCGTCTGGCCAGACACAGGGTGATTTGATCACAGGGATGCCGGAACACGGGAACGAGAAAAGAGAACAATACCGGCAACGAGGTAACTGGCATTGTGGACAAGTGTTGATCCACGAGGATGCCAACATGTCTCACCTCGGGTTATTGTAACATATCGCGAAGCAACAGGAATAGCTCACGGCAACTGGAGGTTCACTCGAATATTCATTCGTGTGGGTATAGGGGTCAATATGGGTGTCCACGGCTCCGATGTTGATCATTGATCGGAAAGTGTTCCGGGTCATGTCTATACTTCACCGAACCTACAGGGTCACACGCTTAAGGGTCATCTATCTGCTGAATACTAGACGGGGAGTCTGAGAGAAATTCACCGAAAAAGTTTCGGACGAAACGGAAACGTTCCGGAGAGGATATCGGAATAGTTCCGGTAAAACTGAAAAGTTGTTTCAGAGGATACCATAAAGTCAGATTGGTTTCGGCACATGCCTGATAATTCTTGGAGGGTGCCAGAATCGTTCTGGAAACTTTCTGGAATTTTCCGGGATGAAAACCGGAAATGTTCCGGAGCTGCCGGAACCGCTTCAGATGCTTTTCGCAGATGAAAATCACTAAACCGGAATTGTTCCGGATCGCATTGAAACTTATTTTAGTGGGTACTGGAATTGTTCTAAGCCCACATAAATATTTTCAGTTCGACCGGACGCTGAAAAATGTCGTCGTGAATAGTGAAATCAGATTTATGGATATGGTTGGAAGTTGGCTTTCCACAAATATCTTCCCAAGATATTTTGGGATGACATGGCATTTTGGATATGCCCATCCTACCCCTTGTTTTTCCTATAAATAGAGGGGAGGAGGCAGCCCCATATGCTTCATGCTTGCTCTCACATACACATGCCATGACATTTCTGGCTTCTCTCTCCCTCCCAGCGAAATAGTTTCGTAGAGCCGAAAGGCTGTCTGGGTTCCGGCAGGAACTAGTTCTGGACGGCGAAGCCCTGCCGGATAGATGACACCGTATGTGTGCAACTCTGTAGAGAGATCGTAGTTTCGGTCTTAGTTCGAGAGTGCCTCCCGAAGGGCTGTCCGTGTGACCGTCCGAGTTTTGGAGGTCCTCCCGAAGGGCTGTCCGAGTGACAGTCCGAGTTTCGGAGGTCCTCCCGAAGGGCTGTCCGCGACACCGTCCGGGGGACTGTGCGACCACCTCCCGGAGGGCTGTCCGCGGGGCAGATGAGGGTATACATCCTCGCGGTTGGGAGGTTGTAATATCCTAGCTGCGGGGATCTGCACCGCCGTTCGTCATCGACTCTACTTCCGCCGCGCTACGAGTCGGTAACGAAACAGATCAAACCTTGTATGCAGTCTCCATAGTGATCCTGGGCTGGTACGTAGGTCGGAAATTTTTTGTTTTCTGCTGCGTTCCCCAACACCCAAAAGTTCATGAATTTGTTCTTTTTGCACAGATCGCATCTCAAGGTATTTCATCCTGAATTTTTGCACACATACACATTTCATCCTTGTATACTTGCATATATTTTTCAGATTTTTTTGAAATCAGGAAATTTGAATTTTGAATTGTTTAAAAATAAAGGCCTCCATGGAGCCCGAGCTCCAAAACGCCCTACTCATATCGGACACCCTATATTCATATTACACATGCAACGTTAAACTATTCTACGTGATCAAACATCGGACAACAAAATCAGAAGCAAATGAACACAAGATCGGCTGCAGACGGACATCAAGCATCACCCAAAAGATCATCTGGACATAGTTCACCAAACATAGTTCTTCAATTTCTACAACTAAAAACTACATAAACAATGCCGGGGGAGGGAGGGCAGATCACCACTTCCTCGCCGGCGCTTTGCCCCTTGGGTCGCCGGCGTAGCTGTAGCCGTCCGCGGTTGGCGGAGGGTCTTGGTCGTCATCGGAGGAGGAGTTGCAGTTGTCATCGTCGTCGGAGTCGGAGTCGGAGAGGACGATTAGGCCCTTCATCCGACGGACCGCCCTGTCCTGCTCCCGCTTCAACTTCACGAGCCAGGCCTTCTCCTCCGCTGCCTCCGTCGCCTCTCACTCTGACTGCTCAATAGCAAGCCGGAGCGCCTTGGCATTCTTTCGTCGGAGGCGTCGATCGTTCGTCTCCGCCGTCATGAGAGACCGGCAGTACACCCATGCGAGGAGGCGTTCGTCCTTGTCAGGTTCCGCTGACATCCCGCGGTGGCGGCGCGCGGACTGCTCCGCTTCCCTCTCCCTTGCCCGCTGCCTCTCACGGCGGGCAGCGCGCGCCTTCAATTCCGGAGTGCGCGCGCGGGCCAGCGGCGCGGGCACTAGCACCCAACGCTCCCCACGTGGAGGAGCGGGCGGCGCAGGCACTAGCACCCAACGCTCCCCGCGTGGAGGAGCGGGCGGCGGAGGGAAGGAGAGCGCGGGGGGGTGCGGACTACGCAGTCCTGGCGGAGCTGCGCACGGGCCGGGAGGGTCCATCCGGCGTCCGTGCTGCGCCGGTGCGGGAGCTGCGGATTAGCTCCAGATCTACAACTGTCGTCGGTCTCCACCTTGGACCGCTCCAAGGCGATGCAGAGAGCCAGCTCCTCGGAGTCGACGTCGGAGCCGGAGCGGCTACCGGAGCTTGACATTGGAGTGGATGGGATTGGAATCGGAGAGGGAGAGGAGGGAACAGAGCGAGAGAGAGTGAGCTAGGGTACGGAGCGAGGCGCGCGGAGTGGGGATTTTGGGATTTTGTGGGACAACTGTGGGGTCGATGGTGGGCTGGGTCTGTCAGGCAAACGTGTCCGGGCGTGCCCGGACGCCCCCATATCTGCCTCATATTTGGATTGGATATGAGAGGTGTCGGTCAGGCCGGGCGTTTGAGGCCAGTTTGACAGGCCTGGCTGGGTCGAAATTTCGTAACCGGTCACTGACCGGACGGCCTGTCCGGGCGTTTGAGACAGTATGAAGGGTCTGTTGTAGATGCTCTAAAGCCCCAGCCATTTGATTACTTGTCGGCGAGAGATCTTTTGTTGAACGTTTGTGTGGAGTAGTATTGTCTTACCATTCCTAGTTGGTGTGACTCTACTGATAGATACAACGGGACATAATATAATATTACTTACGCAATCGTCGTAATTTTGTCTGTTATTTTATTATTAATCAAATTAATACTTTATCCATCCCTCTCACCGGTAAGTGGATACCCTTTTATTTTATTTTCCGCATCATACAGCCTCACAATAGAACTTTTCCCACCTAAACTTTTCATTCTTTGTAGCTGGAGCTAGCTGAAAGCCAAGCATGATCCACTCCACTATGGTGGAGAGGCACCTCCTAGGTGGATTTGCTTAAAGAATGAATTTGGTGGAATGGACGTGATTTTGGAACGATGGAATAGGCCCTAAAAGTGGAATAGGAAGTGTTGCTTCCCTCAATCTTGGTCAACGAGCCTATGGATTCAGCTCCTCTCTGCCTGGCGCTTAGAGGGTTGGAGGTGAGTGAAAAAAAGAGCGATACTAGATAGTTTCAGCTTTGTGGGTTGCGGCCTAGTGGATATTATTGTGACTTTAGGGCTAAAGGCGCCATTTAGTAATCAACTCATTGTACCATAATTGCTATATAACTCTTATAGTGGGTAGATACTATTTTGTGTGTAGGTCGCGCGAACAACCTACTGGCACCCCTCCAGCGTTCGGTTCAGTGTTTGGGCCACCACCGGTTTTTGAAGGTACTAGAACGTTCCTTGAACTGGTTTATTGTTTTTCCTTTGTTTTTTCGTTGGGTTTTATTTTCATTTTTCTTTTTCTTTTCTCCTATTCTCTTTCTTTCACATATCTTTTTATTTTCTGCTTTTCCTTTTTTATTTTTATTCTTAATTTTTATTTTTGCAAATATCTTTAAAACTTTTGAATGTATTTTTACATTGTGATCATTTTTCGAATTTCTGAACACTTATAAAAATTAAAGACATTTTTCAAATTCATGAATATTATTAAAAAATCCACGAAAATTCACTTAGAACGTGAAAATTTTACAAATTCACGAACATTTTTTGCAATTGTGAACATTTTTTAGAAATTTAACAACATATTTTTGTTTTAATTATTTTTTATATGAATTAACATTTTTATAAGCAATGAACACTTTGTTAACCGATTTTGTTCGAAATTTGGGAATATTTTTCGTTTTATGTGAACATGTTTGGAAATTTGAACATTATTTGAATTCACCAACTTTTTTTCAAATGCATGAACATTTTTTAAATACATAAACATTGTTCAAAATCTTGAATATTTTTTGAATATGGGAGCAGTTTTCCAAATCATGAACAGTTTTTTATTCCGCGGACATTATATAATTTCTGGAACATTTTTTTTCAAAATTAAAAACATTTGTATTATGAATGCTCGATCATTTGTGATTTCTTGAACGTTGTTTTTTCAAAATTCTGTATTATTGAGAAACATGGAACTTTTTTTAAATCCCGGATTATTTTAAAGAAGAAAAAAAATAGAAAGGAAAAAAACGAAATGTTGGCGTATTTCTCTCTATCAGGGGAACGCAATGTAGGCTACGCTGGTTTTTCGGTGGCCGAGTTAGTCTGGAGCTGAAAAATACTTCTAAGCAATTCGGGGAGGGATTCTCAAAAAAAAAAAGCAATTCGGGGAGGGTTCTCACAGGTCTTATACCTTTTTTACTCGACTCTTTTTCTTTCAGTTGGTTTTTATTTTTATTTTTATTTTTCCATTTTCCTTTCCATTCCTTTTTTCTTTATTTATTTCTCGGCTTATTTTTTACTGATTATTTTGTAAAAAAATAACATTAAAAATTCATGTACATTTTATCAATTCGCAAATATTTTTTGAATTTTCAATAGTTTTAAATCCGTGAACACTTTAAAAAAATCCTGATCATCTTACAAACTGAACATTTGTCAAATGATAATATCTTTTCATATTTGTGACCTTTCTAAATTTTTGAATAGTTTTGGAATTCATGGACTCTTTTTCAAGTTCAAGAACATTTCTCAAATTGGAGAATATTTTTTCAATTCGCAACATTTCTCAAACGTGTGAGCACTTTTGTAAATTCATGAAGAATTTGTAAATTTCTGTTCAACTTCTGAATTCGCCAACACTTTTCAAATTCGTAACATGTTTGAATTTTTAAATCAAGAACATTTTTCATACTCGTGAACATTTTTCCAATTCTTGAACATATTTTAAATTTTCAATAATTGGAGTTCTCGAACATTTTTCAAGTGAACATTTTTCAAATTCATTTTTTAGAACAAATCTTTAAAAAAATTTGAACATTTTATGAATTCATGGATACCTTTCATATTCGTGAACATCATTTCCATTTTATAAACTTTTTCGTACTGTTGAACATTTTTCCAATTCGTGAACATTTTCAAGATCGGGGGCTTTATTTTCAAATTCATGAACATTTTTTAAATTCTTGAATATTTTAAATCTTTTATTTTTTTTATATACGAACACGTTTTGAATTCATGGCCATTGTTTTGAATTCATGAAAATTTTCAAATTGACGATTATTTTTCATTTTTTAAGTTGTTAACATTTGTGAACAATTTAAAAAATTCAGAAATACATTTTTAAACCTTATCATTTTTTACCACAAACACACCAATTGTTTGAAAAGGAAAACATATCCCTTTTATGTGGCCATGATGCACTGCCTTTCTTTTACTATATGCACACACTGAGTTTTTTAGGGACCATGTACATAGGCACTTAGTTCTTCCAATGTACGTTCTGGGCTGTGCTACCTTCGGACAGTTGGTTAGTGATGTCGAATTCAGTGTGTTTTTTAGTCCCAATACAACATTGGAGGTTCGAGGTATGCACACAACTTAACACTATTTTTGAGGCTAGGTCAGATAAATATTTGGGACTACCGTCGAAGGTTGGTATCGACTGTAGGGATTGCTTTCTACATCTAGTTGACAGAGTTTGTGCACTTTTTAGTGGTTGGATATCAAAGATGTTTTCTATACTGGGAAAGAAACTCTCATGAAGGCAATGGCACGTGCCATTTTGGTCTATGACATGTTAGTTTTTAATATCCAAAGAATATTTACAAGGCCATCTGTGATGCTACTGCGAGATATTGGTGAGGGGACACACGAGATAAAAAGAAAAATACAATGAAAAGCATGGTGGAAGATGTGTATCCCAAAGAATGGAGGCATGAGTTTCCATGATTTACATTGCTTCAACAAAGCAATGTTAGCGAAACAATGTTGGAGATTACTGTCTGAACCAGATTCACTTTATACTCAGATTTTACTCGGATGGGGATTTGTTGAACGCTACTTTGAAAAAAGGGTCTTCGTATACATGTCAAAGTATAATGACAGGGTTAAAAACTTTCAACAAGGGGCGATATGACGACCTGTGGATGGTGCATCGATAAATATGTGGGAGGATCAGTGGATCCTTTGTAGGGTTATGACCCATAGGGGGAAATGCTTGTTGCAAAATGTCCAATGTCTAATTGACCCGATCATTGGAATCTGAGATAGCATATGGCCAGGGACATTTTTTGGATTGTCGATGCTGAGAAAATTTTACAACTACCGCTATCATCTCATTGACAAGCAAATTTTATACCATGGGCTCGTACCAAATCTGGTTGTTTTACGGTGCACTCGGCATACTATATGGACAGGAGGTGAGAATATAGATCGAGAGCTCACTTAAACGAAGGAGAAGGAAGGGTGGATCATCACCATATTTGGGAGGAAATTTGGGGTAAAACAGTTCCTCCCAACGTGCATGCCTTCAACCGGAGATTCGTGGTACTGTAAATTATCGGACCGCCATATGAAAACTCCGGTTAAATGTCATGTGTGTCGTACTGATCCCGACCATCTACGGTATGTGTTATTCATATGTGACAGCAAAAGTTGCGTGGGATGAACTAGATCTGAGAGAAACTATTGAAGCTGCATCAACTCATGTGCGTTCTGGTGTGGTTATTTTGGAGCGGTTGTTGTATGCGAAAATTCCAGGTGGCACGATTATCCCAATTTCCAAGAGAATTGAGAGGATTATTGTAGCTGGATGGTACTTATGGTTGGATCACCGACAAATTGTGGTTCTCCAGTTCGATCGACTATGAGTATAAGAGGCATATTAGCAAACACATTGTCTAATAAGGTGAAGGTACCTACGTGATCACAGAGGTGGGTCAGGCCGGCATAGTGAAGTTCAACATCGATGCTAGCTATCATCTTGATGCTGGCTCAGGAGCTACGTGAGCATTGTTGCAGGATGTACAAGGGCTTTTATTGCCGCTTCTTTCTCGTAGATGGGGTATGCCATGGACGTCGTGACAATGTAAGCTAAAGCGTTACTGAAGTGTTGCGTCTAGCTGGCGATATGGGGGATCTTCTCCGTTGTAGTGGAATGTAATTCTTTGGAAATTATTCAAGCCATACTAGATCCGTCGGAGTAGCGTGCTTCCCGCAACGGTGGTTACAAATGATTGTGAAAGTTGATGAGTTCTTTCAGCTGGGTGACGGTAGAGCACTGTGCTCGGGAAAGCAATGTTGCTGCGCATTGCCTCGCTCCAGCGAGTTACAGGGAAACATGCTGGAAAGTGGCGGGAGCATCCGCATGATTTCTTAATTTCCTTTTTTTGTAACACACATGCTTATTGTTTAATGAAGGGCGCAGAATTAAAAAAAGTATGCTCTCGGGCACACCATATGCATGTAAAAGGATCCACCGAGATTGTACAATATGGTTTTTGAAACAAGGCACACGGTGAAAGCGGTCGGGTGTTACTTGGTCGGCCCAACTAGAGCAACACTACTAGGAAGTACATGAGTGATACCTCGTGTATGTGGGAGTGGCTATATGTCGCTTGTTGCGACGCAGACCGCCGCCTCGCCTACAAGGCGTCGGTGGTGGGCAGACCCGTAGGACGTGGTTTGTCATGATGACGTCATGCTAGCATTACCCAAATTTATTTTTCTCTTTCTTATTTGTATTTATATTTTAAATGCATATATGATTCAAAAACTAAACTTTACTTAAGAAATTGGAAAGCATGAATTTGAAACATGTTAACAAAAAAATGTTTGTGGCAATGGGAAAAAATGTCCCCGTATTTGCAAAAGCAAGTGTGAATTGATTTAAAAAAATTATATATAATGTAAAGCAAATATTTTCCTAACGTAAAAAAATATTTGGTACCATTAGATAAAATGCACGTACATTTTATGTAAATATTCTCGTGTTTCAAAAAAAATGTTTGTGACATACTAAAAAAATGTTGTACATGATGTAAAAAAATGGCCACGTAGGTTAAAAAAAATGTTTGTTTCCATTAAAAGAATATTCGTGGCATTTTAAAGAAATATAACTTGTTTCCATAAATGCCCGTGAAATTTTCAAAAATATTTATATGGTGTAGAAAAAAGGTTTTTGTAGTTGAAAAAATATATTTGTGGCCAATAAAAATGTACAAAATGTATTTAGAAAATGTCACTGTGTATTCAAAACATGTATTTAAGAAATGTATATCATGTATTTGGAAAATATCCAGGTATATTGAACAGAGTGTCATGTGTGCTCTAAAAATGTACATTGTCTACTGAGAAAAAGTAGATATGTGTTTTTTTAAACCCAATAAAAACCGACAAAGGGGGAAAAGCAAAAAACAACAAAGAAAGCTAAGAAAATCAGCACGGAAACAAAAAAGAAAACCAAAGTATAATGAAGAAAGAAAGAAAACGAAAAAAAAGCAAACTACTGAAAATAAAATAAAACATAAGAAGAAAACGAAAAAGAAAACCCAAAGAAAACCGGGGTATAGGGTATTATTTGACAAATCTGGCCCTTTGTTGAAACTAATGCCACGTCTGGCCCTTTAGCGAAACTATTTGCAAATCTGGCCCCTGAGGTCGGCGCCAAAGAGGATGGCGTCGAACTTGTGCAGGTCGGCGCCAAGACATTTCTGCAGTGAGATGCTTTGAGGGGTCGGCTCCAAGGAGCTCGGCGCCGACCTTGCTTCGGCGCTTGATTCTGCTGGCGCCGACCTGCACATGTTCGGCTCCATCCTCTTTGGCGCCGACCTCAAGGGCCAGATTTGCACATAGTTTAGCCAAGGGGCCAGATGTGGCATTAGTTTCGGCAAAGGGCCAGATTTGTCAAATAATACGGGTATAGGGGACGTACAGCTCTCAGCGAGCAACCGCGCAAATGGGCCGGCCCGATGCTCCTAGGCAGTTCGTATTAGAAACTGATACGAGCGACATATAACCCTGACAAGTGTATGTATCACTATAAGTGACACATATTACCTCCCCATAGTGCACAGATCGCAAACTTCATGACAAACATTGATATGGTTGCCAGCAAAAAAAAAATACAGGGTCCAGCAAAAATTTCGTATGGTCCCAACAAAAATGACATGGTTTCAGCGACAATGATATAGTTTCCAGGAACTTTTTTACATGTTTCCCAAAAAAAGGGATGGTTCCAGCAAAAAACAGACAAACGCAGTAACATCATACTGCAACACCTTCTCCCTTGCCACCGTTGTAGCAGCACCTTGCCTTGCCCGTCGTAACATATCATCTTGCTAGTGATAGCAAAAAAGAGGAAAAACTCATCGTTCCCATGGTCGCATTGCCACCGCGGCCTGTATCGTGTCGCCGTCACCGTTTGCAGCTCCACCCCGGACGTCTTCATAGCATGGTCGCAGCAGTCGCTGACCACCCAAAACCAGCATCGTCGTACCCCCCATGGACGCCCAGGTTGCAACAATGGCGATGCGATGAGGGGACCAACGACTTGCATATGAGGGGTGTTGCCGGGGACACAAGCACATTGAACGGGGGCGCGCACGTGAGGCACAATTTGCAGCAATACCGCGCAGGGGGCAGCAGCTCCTTCGTGGGAAATGAGATAATGGGAGAGCCGAGAGAGAAGGGGATGTGTGGATAGAGGAGGAAGAAAGAGTGGAGGAAAGCATCGCAACGAGCGAAAGCATAAGGGCGAAGGGGTAAAGCAACACATGTGGTTCACATCCCACGCGTGCAAGCGAGACCGACCGAGCGCTCGGCCGGTCGGTCGACGTGAGACATTTTCCTTCTCTATACCGGTTTGGTGCTAAGTTTTTACCTTAACCCTTTTTCTTCGGGCCTTTCTGTTTCTTCCAATCTTTTTTCCGGGTTTTATTCTTTATCATTTTTAAATTTTTAATTTTCCTTTCTTTTCTCTTTTTCATATTTCCTTTTTTAATTGGCTAGTTTGTTTATTCATTTGTATTATACTTCTGGTTTAAAATATGTATTTTTGGAAAATACATGAATCAGTGTAGCACTTTTTTCTAAAACTAAACAAATATATTACTAAAAGTGGTGAGTATTTCTTTAAACACAAACATTTCTTTAAATGTATATTTCTAGAATTGCATGAATACTATTTATAGTACATGGACACTTTATTTAAATCACATGATTTTAAAATATACAAATGTTTTTTCATAAATTTTGAAATTTTTCTGAAATGACACTTTCTATTTCCATGAATAGAACCTATTTTACGAAATTTAGAAAAATGAGAACCTTTAAATTTCTTGCACATTTTTTAATACATGAATATTTAAATACAAATATTAACACCTTTAAAAACCCTTAGACACCTTTTCAAATTTCACAACACTTATTAAACTTTCATAAGCATTTTTTGGCCGCCCGTACCCACCCGGGCGTGTCTGACACATTGGACCGGCCCACCCAAATCCCATAAATATCTCATCGTTAACTGCACCCCTTGCCAAACCCTAGCTGTTTTCCACTACACTCCACTTCCATTCCGCTCCGCCAAGCTCCTCTTTGGTGATCTCCAACCATTTCTGACAAGTCCGGCAACGTATCTAAGTCCGACAACTTCGGATCCGTCGACTGGGACCTCATCCCCTGTTCGGATGAGGAGGAGATAACCGTCTGGTTGGTTCTCCGTTGGTCCCGAGAGGATACCCAAGCTCAGGTTGCCTCGCTACTTGAATTCATTGCCAGAAGCTCATGGCGAATGGAGTAACACGCGCGCACTTGATGGGTCGTGCACACCCTCGCCCGCACCTCTGTGGCATACAAAAAATGGGGCTTGGATATGTGGCTCAAGACGCGTGTATGCTCCAAATTCGAAGTCGAACAACAACGGCTGGAGGTACAGTCGTACCCCCAAGGGTGGCCCCATGGCGTCCAAGCAATCTCGAAGATGGGTCCTTGTCCTTGTGAAGTCGAACTCCGAGTCTGAGGTCAACGTCGCCAGTGCGTACGACCACGGATGCTCTACATACTGTTGGGGAACGTTGCATGGGAAACAAAAAAATTCCTACGCTTCACCAAGATCAATCTAGGAGATGAGCATCTACGAGAGGAGAGATCGGATCCACATACCCTTTTAGATCGCTAAGCGGGAAGCGTTAAGAAACGCGGTTGATGTAGTCGAACGTCTTCGCGATCCAAATCGCAAGCCGTCCCGTGATCCAATCACGATCTAGCGCCGAACGGACGGCACCTCCGCGTTCAGGACACGTACAACTCGATGACGATCTCCGCCTCCTTGATCCAGCAAGCGAGGGCGGAGAGGTAGATGGGTTCTCCGGCAGCACGACGGCGTGGCGGCGGCGGTGGTGGAGCTGATCCGGCAGAGCTTCGCTAAGCAATACCGAACCAATCTATTCTAGAGGAGAAACGATCTAGGGGAGAGGGAGGGCTGCGCCATGGCTTAAGGTGTAGCAGCCCTCCCAAACCCCCACTATATATAGGGGAAGAGGAGGAGGGGGCGGCGCCCTAGGGTTCCCACCCCTAGGGGTGCGGCGGCCAAGGGGGTGCCTTGGCCCCCAAGGCAAGTGGTGGCCGCCCCCCCTAGGGTTCCCCCAATGCCCTTCGGCCCCATGGGCCCTTGACGTGGCTTGAGACTGCGTCGGTATTTCCCCAAAGAGGAAGGAATGATGCAGCACAGCGATAGTAAGTATTTCCCTCAGTTATGAAACCAAGGTTATCGAACCAGTAGGGGGATCACCACCACCCAATAAGCAGCACCTGCACACAAACAACAAATACTTGCAACCCGACGCAAAAGAGAGGTTGTCAATCTCTCTACGGTAATACGATAGATTAGGTAGTGATAGATAGGAGAGATAGATCTCTCAAGAACACAAATAAAAAGAGTAAATATGCAGCAATATGTTTTTGGGTTTTTGGTTTTGTAGATCTGAAAACAAAGATTGCAAAAAAGGTAGATCGGAAAGCAATATGTTGGAAAAGTAGACCCGGGGGCCGTAGGTTTCACTAGTGGCTTCTCTCATGAGTATAGCGCACGGTGGGTGAACAAATTACTGTTGGGCAATTGATAGAAAATCGAATAGTCATGCCGATATCCAAGGCGACGATCATTATATAGGCATCACGTCCAAGATAGATAGACCGACTCTTGCCTGCATCTACCTCTATTACTCCACACATCGACCGCTATCCAGCATGCATCTAGTGTATTAAGTTCATGGAAAAACGGAGTAATGCAATAAGAACGATGACATGATGTAGACAAGATCTATTCATGTAGGAATAGACCCCATCTTGTTATCCTTAATAGCAACGATACATGCGTGTCTTGCTGCCCCTTCTGTCACTGGGAAAGAACACCGCAAGATCGAACCCATCACAAAGCACCTCTTCCCATGGCAAGAAAAATCGATCTAGTCGGCCTAACTAAACCAAAGATTCAAAGAAGTAATACGATTCTATAAGCAATCATGCATATAAGAGATCAAAGAAGACTCAAATAATATTCATGGACAGAAACTGATCATGAACTCAAAATTCATCGGATCCCAACAAACACACCGCAAAAGTTTACATCAAATAGATCTCCAAGAGACCATTGTATTGAGAATCATAAGAGAGAGAGAAGAAGCCATCTAGCTACTTCCTACGGACCCGTAGGTCTATGGTGGACTACTCACGCATCATCGGAGAGGCACCTATGAGGAAGATGAACCCCTCCGTGATGGTGTTTAGATTGGATCTCGTGGTTTTGGAACTTGCGGCGGCTGGAATTGTGTTTCGTCGTCTTCCCTAGGGTTTTTGGAATATTTGGGAATTTATAGGCATCAGAGGTGGTGGAGAGGGGCCCCGAGGAGGGCACAACCCATCAGGGCGCATCGGCCCCCTGGCGCGCCCTGGTGGGTTGTGGTCTCCTCGGCCCACTCCCCCGGCACTTCTTTGGCCCACTGGGTGTCTTCTGGTCTAGAAAAAATCTCCAAAAAGTTTCGTCGCAATTGGACTCCGTTTGGTATTGATTTTCTGCGAAGTAAAAAAACAAGCAAAAACAGCAACTGGCACTTTGGCACCATGTCAATAGGTTAGTCCCAAAAAATGATATAAAGTTGTTATAAAATGATTGTAAAACATCCAAGAATGATAATATAACAGCATGGAACAAGCAAAAATTATAGATACATTGGAGACGTATCAGCATCCCCAAGCTTAATTCCTACTCGTCCTCGAGTAGGTAAATGATAAAAACAGAATTTTTGATGTGGAATGCTGCCTAACATGTTCATCATATTCTTTTCTTTTGTATAGCATGGACATTTGGACTTATAGATGATTCAAAGCAATAGTCTAGTTTTAACATAATGACTTCAATACTCAAGCATGTCAACAAGCAACCATGTCTTTCAAAATATCAACACTAAAGAAAGTTATCCCTAGCCCATCATGCTCAATCATTGATCCATTCATGAAACACACTCAAATATTAGCTATGCCCAGTGCTCAAGTACGATCATAGTGCCCCCTAGTTGGTGCTTTATAAGAGAAGATGGAGACTCAAAGCAAAAATAAAAAATGCATAAAGTAAATAGATAAGCCCTTCGCAGAGGGAAGTAGAGATTTGTAGAGGTGTCAGAGCTCAAAGTTTTAAATTGAGAGAGAAAAATATTTTGGGTGGCATGCTTTTCCTGTCAACGAAAACGACAAAGTTGCTCACAATACTTTCCATGCTAGATATATCATAGGCGGTTCCCAAACAGAAAATGAAGTTTATTCCTTTTTCCACCAAACTTTCACTTTCCATGGCGGGCCGTATCCACGGTTGCCTTCCATACCAACACTTTCCAAGGAATTTATTATTTGACAACATAAAGTAAATATTTTTTTTCTTTTTCATTTAGGGAATGGGCATCTCTATTACCGCCGCACTCTCGTGCAATGACAAGTGAATAAACACTCATCTTGAGAATAACACATCTAGCATGGAAAAATATTGGACATTCCCCACCGTTTCATGAGCGGTACGGGCACACAAAAGAGAAAATTTATTTTTAAAATTTAGAGATGGCACATACAAATTTGCTTGGAACAGCATGGAAATACCGCATATAGGTAGGTATGGTGGACTCATAAGGCAAAACTTGGTTTAAGGATTTTGGATGCAGAAGTAGTATTTCTACTTAGTACAAATGGAGGCTAGCAAATAGATTGGGAATCAACAAAACCAAGAAACGAAAATTCACATAAGTGAGCATTAAACATAACTAACACCGAATAATGCACCACAAGTAGGATGTAACTTCATTGCATAACTATTGACTTTCGTGCATGCATAGGGAATCACAAACCTTAAGACCAATATTCCTACTAAGCATAATTACTCACTAGCATGACTCACATATTACTATCATCATGTTTCAAAACTATTACAAAGAATCAAGTTTAATTTGTCCAATGATCTTCATGAAAGTTTTTATTATATCCTCCTTGGATATATATCACTTTGGGACTAGTTTCATATATTGCCATTGCTTTTTGGCAAGCTCAAATAAATTTAAGTGAAGCATATGAGCATAAAGATTTCATCTCTCAAAAAGGTATAAGTGAAGCATGAGACGATTTCTACAAAATTTACTAACTCTCAAATTAATCTAAGTGAAGCATGAGAGTATTTCTACAAAAATTTCCAAGCACACCGTGCTCAAAAAGATATAAGTGAAGCACTAGAGCAATTTTATAGCTCAAAAAGTTTAAGTGAAGCATAGAGAGCAATTGTAACAAATCATAGAATGATTTTGGCTTTCTCAAATAGGTGTGTCCAGCAAGGATACAAAGGAAAACCTAACAAACAAAGCAAGCAAACATACAAGACGCTCCAAGCAAAACTCATGATATGTGACGAATAAAAATATAGCTCCAAGTAAAATACCGATGGTCGTTAGAAGAAAGAGGGGATGCCACTCGGGGGCATCCCCAAGCTTAGTTGCCTGTTACTCTTTGGATATATCTTGGGGGTGCAGTAGCATCCCCAAGCTTAGGCTTTTATCACTCCTTATTCCTTCATCCATCGTGATCTCACCCAAAACTTGAAAGCTTCAATCACACAAAACTCAACAAAATCTTCGTGAGATCCGTTAGTATAATAAAGCAAATCACTACTTTAGGTACTGTTGCAAACTCATTCATATTTTATTATTGCATTATACCTACTGTATTTTAACTTTACCATGGCTCATACCCTTCAATATAACCCATAGATTCATCAAAACAAGCACACAATGCAACGAAAACAGAATCTGTCTTAAACAGAATAGTCTGTAGTAATCTGTACTCTAACCATACTTCTGTAACTCTACAAATTATGAAAAATTACTACAACATAAGGAATTTTTATAGCAACACTGTTAAAATTTCAGCTCAAGATTACGTTCCTGCAAAAAATGAAAATTCAAATACTGGACGCAAAGTTTCTGTTTCAGATTCAGCATCACTTCTACTCATCCTATGAATCATCCTAAAGGCTTTACTTGGCACAAACACTAAATAAACCATAAAAACACAATCATAACAGAGGCATAATTGTGTCAACACACAAAAACCGAAAGGAAAAAGCCAAAATTTATTTATTCATTGGGTTGCCTCCCAACAATCGCTATCGTTTTATGCCCCTAGCTAGGCACAATGGATAGATTCAAGTATTGTCATCTTTGGTTTTGGATGAGGAGTTTTTGTCAAGAGGTTTTGCAAATAGAACTTGAAACACATCATCCATAGCAACCTTAGCACTATCAAGTTGTCCCTCTACGTAACCCCTTTGATTACCGGCCACGATCCAAGAATATTGTTGGTTCACGTCATTGAAAACTTGTTGGATCATATCTAAAACAGGGACTTCCTTTTTGAGATTCTCATAAAAAATTTGATTATTTCCAAGCAAATATCTCATCATATAATCACTATTGTAAAGGATTTCTCCTATTACCGGTTTTTCACGGTTCATACCATAAAAGTCA
The DNA here is from genome assembly GCA_039707655.1 of Elymus sibiricus. Classification (NCBI taxonomy): domain Eukaryota; kingdom Viridiplantae; phylum Streptophyta; class Magnoliopsida; order Poales; family Poaceae; genus Elymus; species Elymus sibiricus. The sequence goes on along the minus strand of CM077667.1, from coordinate 124,564,116 downwards.
AAGATCTCCCTAGCTTCCCGTACTATGTGATCAAATTCATTCATAAGAACAAGGGTAGCTAGATTTTTAGCTTTGGAATTCTTTATGACGGGTAGCTTTGCAAGGTAGGATGGGTACGAATAAATCTATTTTCAAGTTTTAGAACTAGCGCCGAGATAGCTTCCGCATAAGATTTAGTTCTTTTCATAATAGGGGTATCATCGAGAGTCAAATTCCCAACGCAATTGAAAAACTCTTGAATAGTTTCTTTTCCTATAACGTTCCCTTGCCCCAAAACAAAAGTTTTAGAATCAAGATTAGCAGAACGTCCAATTTTAGGAGTCCTGCCATCATCCGTTTCTGCCATACCAAAATCCCTCATGGTGACAAGCAAACAAGAGATCTGACAAGAAAAAGGGCAAACGAAAAAGAGGGCGAATAAAACGGCAAATTGGTGAAGTGGGGAAGAGGAAAACAAGAGGCAAATGGCAAGTAATGTAATTGCAAGGAGATAAGATTTGTGATTAGAAACCTGGTAGATGATGATGGAGTCCCCTCGGCGCCTACGATAGGCACGTAGAAGAGACCGCTTCCTTCCCGGCAACGGCGCCAGAAATTCCTTTGACGTGGCTTGAGACTGCGTCGGTATTTCCCCAAAGAGGAAGGGATCATGCATCACAGCGACGGTAAGTATTTCCCTCAGTTATGAAATCAAGGTTATCGAACCAGTAGGAGGATCACCACCACCCAATAAGCAGCACCTGCACACAAACAACAAATACTTGCAACCCGACGCGAAAGAGAGGTTGTCAATCTCTCTACGGTAATAAGATAGATTAGGTAGTGATAGATAGGAGAGATAGATCTCTCAAGAACACAAATAAAAAGAGTAAATATGCAGCAATATCTTTTTGGGTTTTTGGTTTTGTAGATCTGAAAACAAAGATTGCAAAAAAGGTAGATCGGAAAGCAATATGTTGGAAAAGTAGACCCAGGGGCCGTAGGGTTCACTAGTGGCTTCTCTCATGAGTATAGCGCACGGTGGGTGAACAAATTACTGTTGGGCAATTGACAGAAAATAGAATAGTCATGACGATATCCAAGGCGATGATCATTTTATAGGCATCACGTCCAAGATAGATAGACCGACTCCTGCCTGCATCTACCTCTATTACTCCACACACCGACCGCTATGCAGCATGCATCTAGTGTATTAAGTTCATGGAAAAACGAAGTAATGCAATAAGAACAATGACATGATGTAGACAAGATCTATTCATGTAGGAATAGACCCCATCTTGTTATCCTTAATAGCAACGATACATGCGTGTCTTGCTGCCCCTTCTATCACTGGGAAAGAACACCGCAAGATCGAACCCATCACAAAGCACCTCTTCCCATGGCAAGAAAAATCGATCTAGTCGGCCTAACTAAACCAAAGATTCGAAGAAGAAATATGATGCTATAAGCAATCATGCATATAAGAGATCAAAGAAGACTCAAATAATATTCATGGATAGAAACTGATCATGAACTCAAAATTCATCGAATCCCAACAAACACACCACAAAAGTTTACATCAAATAGATCTCCAAGAGACCATTATATTGAGAATCATAAGAGAGAGAGAGAAGAAGCCATCTAGCTACTGCCTACGGACCCGTATGCATATAAGAGATCAAAGAAGACTCAAATAATATTCATGGATAGAAACTGATCATGAACTCAAAATTCATCGGATACCAACAAACACACCGCAAAAGTTTACATCAAATAGATCTCCAAGAGACCATTGTATTGAGAATCATAAGAGAGAGGGAAGAATCAATCTAGCTACTGCCTACGGACCCGTAGGTCTATGGTGGACTACTCACGCATCATCGGAGAGGCACCTATTTGGAAGATGAACCCCTCCGTGATGGTGTTTAGATTGGATCTCGTGGTTCTGGAACTTGCGGTGGCTGGAATTGTGTTTCGTCGACTCCCCTAGGGTTTTTGGAATATTTGGGAATTTATAGGCATCAGAGGCGGTGGAGAGGGGCCCCGAGGAGGGCACAACTCATTGGGGCACATCGTGGCCCCCCTGGCGCGCCCTGGTGGGTTGTGGTCTCCTCGGCCCACTCCCCCGGCACTTCTTTGGCCCACTGGGTGTCTTCTGGTCCAGAAAAAATCTCCAAAGAGTTTCGTCGCGATTGGACTCCGTTTGGTATTGATTTTCTGCGAAGTAAAAAAAGCAAAAATAGCAACTGGCACTTTGGCACTATGTCAATAGGTTAGTCCCAAAAAATGATATAAAGTTGTTATAAAATGATTGTAAAACATCCAAGAATGATAATATAACAACATGGAACAAGCAAAAATTATAGATACGTTGGAGACGTATCAGCCCTTGTGGGAGGTGCGGCCAGCCCACCAGGGGCTGGTGCGCACCCTCTCATAGCCCATGGGGCCCTCCGTGGCAGGTGGACCCACCCAGTGGACCTCCGGAACCCTTTCGACACTCCCGATGAAACCCGGGCAAACTCCGAAACTATTCCGGTGCCCAAACATCAACTCCCTATATATCAATCTTTACCTCCAGACCATTCCGGAGCTCCTCGTGACGTATGGGATCTTATCCGGGACTCCGAACAACCTGTGGTCACCAACATACATAACCCAACAATACCTATTCGTCACCGAACCTTAAGTGTGCAGACCCTGCGGGTTTGAGAACTATGTAGACATGACTGAGACACCTCCACGGTCAATAACCAATAGCGAGACCTGGATGCCCATATTGGTTCCTACATATTCTACGAAGATCTTTATCGGTTGAACCTCTATGTCAAGGATTCAGTTAATCCCGTACGCAATTTCCTTTGTTTATCGGTATGTTACTTGCCCGAGATTTGATCGTCGGTATCTCCATACCTAGTTCAATATCGTTACCGACAAGTCTCTTTACTCGTTCCGTAATACAAGATCCCGTGGCTAACTCCTTAGTCACTTTGCTTGCAAGCTCATTGTGATGTTGTATTACCGAGTGGGCCCTGAGATACCTCTCCGTCACACGGAGTAACAAATCCCAGTCTTGATCCATGCCAACTCAACAGACACCCTCGGAGATACCTGTAGAGCATCTTTATAGTCACCCAGTTATGTTGTGACGTTTGATACACACAAGGTACTCCTCCGTTGTCAGTGAGTTACATGATCTCATGGTCATAGGAACATATACTTGACATGCAGAAAACAATAGCAATAAACTGACACGATCATATGCTACGTTCATAGTTTGGGTCTTGTCCATCACATCATTCTCCTAATGATGTGATCCCATTATCAAATGACAACTCATGTCTATGACTAGGAAACCATTGCCATCTTTGATCAACGAGCTAGTCCATCAGAGGCTTACTAGGGACACATTGTTGTCTATGTACCCACACATGTATTTGAGTTTCCAATCAATACAATTATAGCATGGATAATAAACAATTATCTTGAACAAGGAAATATAATAATAACCATTTTATTATTGCCTCTAGGGCATATTTCCAAGAGTCTCCCACTTGCACTTGAGTCAATAATCTAGCTCACATCACTATGTGATTTACATTGTAATGAATCTAACACCCATACAGTTCTGGTGTTGATCATGTTTCCCTCGTGGAAGATGCTTAGTCAACGGATCTGCAACATTCAGATCCGTGTGTACTTTGCAAATATTTATGTCACCCCCCTCGATGTAATCGCGGATGGAATTGAAGCGTTGCTTTATGTGTCTGGTCCTCTTGTGAAACCTTGGTTCCTTGGCTAGAGCAATGGCACCAATGTTGTCACAGAACAGAGTCATTGGGTCCAGTGCACTGGGCACAACTCCAAGATCCGTCATGAACTGCTTCATCCAGACACCTTCCTTCGCCGCCCCCGAGGCAGCTATGTACTCCGCTTCTCATGTAGAATCAGCTACCACGCTTTGCTTGGAACTGCACCAGCTTACCGCTCCTCCATTAAGAATAAATACGTATCCGGTTGAAGACTTAGAGTCATCCGGATCAATGTCAAAGCTTGCATCGACGTAACCCTTTATGACGAGCTTTTGATCACCTCCATAAATGAGAAACATTTCCTTAGTCCTTTTCAGGTACTTTAGGATATTCTTGACCGTCGTCCAGTGATCCACACCTGGACTACTTTGAAACCTTTCGGCCATACTTATGGCAAGGCTGACGTCTGGTCTTGTGCACAACATTGCATACATGGTAGAGCCTATGGCAGAAACATAGGGGATGACACTCATCTTTTCTCTATCCTTTGCAGTCACTGGGCATTGAGTCTTACTCAACTTCATACCTTGTAACACAGGCAAGAACCCTTTCTTGGACTGATCCATTTTGAACTTCTTCAAAACTTTATCAAGGTATGTGCTCTGTGAAAGTCCTATTAAGCGTCTTGATCTATCTCTATAGATCTTGAGGCCTAATATGAAAGCAGCTTCTTCTAGGTCCTTCATTGAAAAACTCTTGTTCAAATATTCCTTCATGCTTTCCAAAAAATCTATATTGTTTCCAATTAGCAATATGTCATCCACATATAATATTAGAAACACTATAGAGCTCCCACTCACTTTCTTGTAAATACAAGCTTCTCCGTAAACTTGTATAAACCCAAACGCTTTGATCACCTCATCAAAACGCTTATTCCAACTCCGAGATGCCTGCACCAGTCCATAAATGGATCGCTGGAGCTTGCAAACTTTGTCAGCATTCTCTAGATCGACAAAACTTTCTGGTTGTATCATATACAACTCTTCCTCAAGGAAACCATTAAGAAACGCTGTTTTGACATCCATCTGCCAAATTTCATAATCGAAAAATGCAGCTATTGCTAACATGATTCTGACGGACTTAAGCATCACTACGGGAGAGAAAGTCTCATCGTAGTCAATTCCTTGAACTTGTGAAAAACCCTTTGCCACAAGTCGAGCTTTATAAACGGTGACATTACCGTCCGCGTCCGTCTTCCTCTTAAAGATCCATTTATTCTCCCCCGCAAAAAAAAAGATCCATTTATTCTGAATGGCCTTTCTCCCTTCAGGTAATACTTCCAAAGTCCACACTTTGTTTTCATACATGGATCCTATCTCGGATTTCATGGCCTCTAACCATTTGTCGGAACCCGGGCCCACCATTGCTTCTCCATAGCTCGTAGGTTCATCGTTGTCCAACAACATGACCTCTAAGACAGGGTTACCGTACCATTCAGGAGAAGTACGTGTCCTTGTCGACCTACGAGGTTCGATAGTAACTTGATCCGAAGCTTCATGATCACTATCATTAGCGTCCTCTTCAACTGATGTAGGCTCCGTAGAAACATCTTTCTGCGCTGCGCTACTCTCTGGTTGAAGTGAAGGTTCAACAACCTCATCAAGTTCTATCTTCCTCCCACTCAATTCTTTCGAGAGAAACTCTTTCTCGAGAAATGACCCGTTCTTAGCGACAAACACTTTGCCTTCGGATCTGAGATAGAAGGTGTACCCAACCGTCTTTTTTGGGTATCCTATGAAGACGCATTTCTCCGCTTTGGGTTCCAGCTTTTCAGGCTGAAGCTTTTTGACATAAGCATCGCATCCCCAAACTTTAAGAAACGACAACTTTGGCTTCTTGCCAAACCACAGTTCATACGGTGTCGTCTCAACGGATTTATATGGTGCCCTATTTAAAGTGAATGCAGTTGTCTCTAAAGCATAACCCCAAAATGATAGTGGCAAATCGGCAAGAGACATCATAGACCGCACCATATCCAATAAGGTTCGATTACGATGTTCGGACACACCATTACGTTGTGGTGTTCCAGGTGGCGTCAACTGTGAAACAATTCCACATTGTCTTAAGTGATTGCCAAACTCATAACTCAGATATTCTCCTCCTTGATCTGATCATAGGAATTTAATCTTCTTGTTACGATGATTCTCAACTTCACTCTGAAATTGGTTGAACTTTTCAAACGTTTCAGACTTATGTTTCATTAAGTAAATATACCCATACCTGCTTAAGTCATCAGTGAAGGTGAGAAAATAACGATAACCACCGCGCGCCTCAATGCTCATCGGATCGCATACATCAATATGTATGATTTCCAACAAGTCACTTGCCCATTCCATTGTTCCAGAGAACGGTGTCTTAGTCATCTTGCCCATGAGGCATGGTTCACATGTGTCAAGTGATTCAAAATCAAGTGACTCCAAAAGTCCATCAGCAGGGAGTTTCTTCATGCGTTTTACACCAATATGACCTAAGCGACAGTGCCACAAGAAAGTGGTACTATCATTATCACCTCTACATCTTTTGGCATCAATGTTATGAACATGTGTATCATCACTATTGAGATTCAATAAGAATAAACCCCTCACATTGGGTGCATGACCATAAAAGATATTACTCATATAAATAGAACAACCATTATTCTTTGATTTAAATGAGTAACCGTCTCGCAATAAAAAAGATCCAGATATAATGTTCATGCTTAACGCAGGCACTAAATAACAATTATTCAGGTTCATCACTAATCCCGATGGTAATCGAAGAGCGAGCGTGCCGACGGCGATCACATCAACCTTGGAACCATTTCCCACGTGCATCGTCACTTCATCCTTTGCCAGCCTCCGTCTATTCCTTAGTTCCTGTTTTGAGTTGCAAATGTGAGCAACCAAACCGGTATCAAATACCCAGGCACTACAACGAGAGTTGGTAAGGTACACATCAATAACATGTATATCATAATACCTTGTTTGGTGTTGGCCGCCTTCTTGTCGGCCAGATACTTGGGGCAATTCCGCTTCTAGTGGCCAGTACCCTTGAAATGAAAGCACTCAGTTTCTGGCTTGGGTCCAGCCTTGGGTTTCTTCACGGGAGGGGCAACTGATTTGACACTCTTCTTGGAGTTACCCTTCTTGCCCTTGCCATTCTTCTTGAAACTAGTGGTTTTATTGACCATCAACACTTGATGCTCCTTCTGGATTTCAGACTCAGCGACTTTCAACATCACAAACAACTCAGCGATTGACTTATTCATCCCTTGCATGTTATAGTTCAATGATGTCTACTACGCAACCTTCTTCTTGTAGACTCGTGTTGGGCCTCCAAGCGCAGAGTTTTGTAGGACAGTAGCAATTTTCCCTCAACTGGTTGACCTAAGGTTTATCAATCCATGGGAGGTGTAGGATGAAGATGGTCTCTCTCAAACAACCCTGCAACCAAATAACAAAGAGTCTCTTGTGTCCCCAACACACCCAATACAAAGGTAAATTGTATAGGTGCACTAGTTTGGCGAAGAGATGGTGATACAAGTGTCATATGGATGGTAGATATAGGTCTTTGTAATCTGAAAATATAAAAACAGCAAGGTAGCAAGTAACAAAAGTGAGCAAAAACGGTATTGCAATGCTTGAAAACAAGGCCTAGGGTTCATACTTTCACTAGTGCAAGTTCTCTCAACAATACTGACATAGTTGAATCATATGTAAATCCCTCACGTGCGACAAAGAGTTCACTCCAAAGTCACAAATAGCGGAGAACAAACGAAGAAATTATTGTAGGGTACGAAACCACCTCAAAGTTACCTTTTCCGATCAATCTTATGAGCTATCCCTATAAGTGTCACGAACAGCCCTAGAGTTCGTACTAAAATAACACCTTAAGATACACATCAACCAAAACCCTAATGTCACCTAGATACTCCAATGTCACCACGAGTACCCATGGGCTTGATTATACGATATGCATCACACAATTTCAGATTCATCATGTTCAATCCAACACAAAGAACTTCAAAGAGTGCCCCAAAGTTTCTACCGGAGAGTCAAGACGAAAACGTGTGCCAACCCCTATGCATACATTCCCAAGGTCACGGAACCCGCAAGTTGATCACCAAAACATACATCAAGTGGATCAATAGAACATCCCATTGTCACCACGGATATCCCATCGCAAGACATACATCAAGTGTTCTCAAATCCTTAAAGACTCAATCCGATAAGAAAACTTCAAAGGGAAAACTCAATTCATCACAAGAAGATAGAGAGGGGAAAACTCCATATGATTCATCTATATTAATAAAGCTCGCGGTACATCAAGATCGTGTCATCTCAAGAACACGAGAGAGAGAGATCAAACACATAGCTACTGGTACATACCCTCAGCCCCGAGGGTGAACTACTCCATCCTCGTCATGGAGACCGCTGGGATGATGAAGATGGCCTCCGGTGATGGTTTCCCCCTCCGGCAGGGTGCCGGAACGGGCTCCCGATTGGTTTTTCGTGGCTACAGAGGCTTGCGGCGGCGGAACTCCCGATCTAGGTTTCTTTCTGGGGGTTTTGGTATTTATAGGAGTACTTGGCGTTGGAATCACGTCAGGGGGGTGCTCGAGGGACCCACAAGCCAGGCTTGTGGCCTCCTCGGAACTCCTCTCCGGTATCTTTTTTCTCCAGTATTTTTTATATTTTCCAAAAATATTCTCCGTAAATTTTTAGCCCATTCCGAGAACTTTTATTTCTGCACAAAAAACGACACCATGGTAGTTCTGCTGAAAACAGCGTCAGTCCGGGTTAGTTCTAATAAAATCATACCAAAATCATATAGAATTATTGTAAACATGGCATGAATACTTCATAAATTATAGATACATTGGAGACGTATCAGCATCCCCAAGCTTAATTCCTGCTCTTCCTCGAGTAGGTAAATGATAAAAGAAATAATTTATGAAGTGTGAGTGCTAGCAAGTGCACAAGTTTGATCAATGATAATTCCAATCACTTTTTCTAGCATCAATATAAACCGTAAACAGTAGTCCATCTCATAAAACTTCTCATGATCAAGTAACAAGCTATTCACATGTTAAAGTATAGACCAGAAAGTTTCTTGAAAACTAACAAACCATATTCCTAGTCATCGAACAATTGCAATTCATCTTATTTTCAGGAAGGGTCTATGTAAGAGCTTTGATTTAGCAAATTCCACATACTCAACTATCATATAGTCTTCCATGATTATTGACACTCAAAGCATATTTTTATAACAAATAGCATCCATCGAACATAGAGAAAGATAGGGGCTTAATGTTTCGCCTCCAAACTTATTTATCATATAGATAATTGTCAACAATAATAATTCATGATCAAATATATTTGTGTGGATATATATGTCTAGATCATTCCCCAACACATGACGCTTGCCAAGAGAAAAAGGCGAAATATAGGAAGTGGTGAAGATCACCATGACTCTTGCATAAAGGTAAGTACTAGAAAGTAAAAGATAGGCCCTTCGCAGATGGAAGCATTGATTTGCAAAGGTGCCAGGGCTCGAGCTTTTAAAACAGAGATGAATAATAATTTTGAGCGGTATGCTTTCATTGTCAACATAACAACCGAGAGATCTCAGTATCTTCCATGCTAGATACATTATAGGCGGTTCCCAAACAGAATGGTAAAGTTTTTACTCCCCCTCCACCAATCAATCACACTCCACGGCGAGCCGAATCCACGGGTACCGTCCATACAAACAACAATCCTGGGGGAGTTTTGTTTCATTATATTTTGATTTGATTTTTGAGCATGGAACTGGGCATCCCGAATACCAGCCACTTTCTCGTGAATGATAGTGAATCAACACATATCGTGAGAATAACCCACCTAGCATGGAAGATACTGACAGACCCTAGTCACTATATGAGCGATTCGGGCATACAAAACAGAATATTATTTTAAGGTTTAGAGTTTGGCACATGCAAATTTACTTGGAACGGCAGGTAAATACCGCATATAGGTAGGTATGGTGGACTCATATGGAACAACTTTGGGTTTAAGGAAGTTTGGATGCACAAGTAGTATTTCTACTTGGTGCGGAAGTTTTGGCTAGTATGAGGTGGAAGCAAGCACCACATGTTGGAGGATCCATAACAATATAACTTCTATACAAATATACCCAAACATAACTCATTAAGTTGTCTTCCTTGTCCAATTTTAACTAATTTGCTCGAGTTTGAAAATAGTTAATGAGCTCACAATCATAGAAGATGTCCAAGATAGTATATTTATATGTGGAATCTCTCTTCCTTCAATATTCTTTCATGAATTGTTCAAGTGACCAATGCGGTGTTTGCTAACTTTCAATAAATTTTACCACCTATACTTATTATGTGTAAAGTCATTACTCCCCATGGGATAAGTATATGAAGCATATTTAATTTCAGATTTATGATATTCAATTCATTAAACCATTTACTCATAGGATATAGGTGAAGCACGAGAGTGAATGACAAACTACTCCAAAAAGATATAAGTGAAGATCAATGCGTAGTCAACAATTAAATAACTATGTGAAGACTCTCTCATCTAAGAATTTCAGATCTTAAGTATTTTATTAAACAGCAAGCAAAAGAAAAATAGCACTCCAAGAATAGCACGCATCATGTGAACGAATAAAAATTTAGGCTCAACATAGGCTAACCGATAATTGTTGATGAAGAGAGGTGGGATGCGTAGCATCCCCAAGCTTAGATGCTTGAGACTTCTTGAAATATTTACTTGGTGTGCCCTGGGCATCCCCAAGCATGAGCTTTTGTATCTCGTTCAATCCTCTCATATCATGGTTTCACCTATTCTCAAAAACATCATCCACACAAAACTTGAAAAGAACTCGTGAGATAGGTTAGTACACATAATAATAAATCAACTCTTTATGTACTGCCAAGACAAGTTGCATAATAATTTTCAAACATTAGGTACTGTTTACTATCATTTCCACAATTTATATCTACCAATATAGGCTATGCAAACTAGAGGATAAGTAGATAACAAAACTATGACAGCAATCTGTCCAAACAGAACAGTCTGTAGCAATTTATGAAAATAGTGTACTTCTGTAACTCAAAAAATTATGAAAATTTAGGACATGCTAAATAATTTATATGACAACACTGTGTAAAAATTTCAAAAACGTTCCACGTCCAGTAAAATATGAAAATTCAAACACTACAGCAAAAGTTTCTGTTTTTACACAGCACACATCAAAACATGCAATGCAAGCATCCTAATGCAATTCTTGGAACTTTTTATTGAAAAACAAGATTATAAATAACACCTAACAGAAAACAACAAAATAATATGATGCTCCAAGCAAAACTCATATTATGTGACGAATAAAAATGTAGCTCTAAGTAAGATATGCCGATAGTGTTGAAGACGAAAGAGGGGATGCCTTCCGGGGCATCCCCAAGCTTAGGCGCTTGATTCTTCCTTGGATATTACCTTGGGGGTGCCTTGGGAATCCCCAAGCTTAGGTTGTTGTCACTCCTTATTCTCCTCATATCGGTGTCTCACCCAAAACTTGAAAACTTCAATCACAGAAAACTTAACGGAACTTCGTGAGATGGGTTAGTATAATAAAGATAAATAATTCACTTAGGTACTGTCAAGACAAAATTCATAATTGTTCCCACATGATACCTACTTTATTCTATTATTCCCATAATTTATACCACTAAATATAAGCTATGGAAACACTAAAACAAGCAAACTATGCATGCAAAACAGAACAGTCTGTGAAGATCTGTAGTGTAACCGTACTTCCATGTCTCTAAAAATTATGAAAAATTAGGAAAACTTGAAGGATTTGTATATTAAGACCGTGTAAAAATTTCAGATCATTATCACGCTCCTGTAAAAAATTAAAATTCCTGTACTGGAGTCAAAAGTTTCTCTTTTGGTTCAGCATCAATTCTACTCATTTTGTGAGTCATCCCAAAGGCTTTACTTGGCACTTTATTGAAATAAAAGACACAAAACATGATTACTACAGTAGCTTAATCATGTGAACACACCAAAATAGAAGGTAAAAGTGTTGGGTTGTCTCCCAACAAGCGCTTTTCTTTAATGCCTTTTAGCTAGGCAAGATGATTTCAATGATGCTCACATAAAAGATAAGAATTGAAACACAAAGAGAGCATCATGAAGCATATGACTAGCACATTTAAGCCTAACCCACTTCCTATGCATAGGGATTTTGTGAGCAAACAATTTATGGGAGCAAGAATCAACTAGCATAGGAAGGCAAAACAAGCATAACTTCAAAACTTTGAACACATAGAGAGGAAACTTGATATTATTGCAATTCCTACAAGCATATGTTCCTCCCTCATAATAATTTTCACTAGCATCATGAATGAATTCAACAATATAACCATCACATAAAGCATTATTTTCATGATCCACAAGCATAGAAGTTTTACTACTCACCACATAAGCAAATTTATTCTCATCAATAGTAGTGGGAGCAAACTCAACAAAATAACTATCATGTGAAGCATAATCCAATTTAAAATCATGATGACAAGTTTCATGGTTATCATTATTCTTTATAGCATACATGTCATCACAATAATCATCATAAATAGGAGGCATGCTTTCATCATAATAAATTTGCTCATCAAAACTTGGGGGACTAAACATATCATCTTCATCAAACATAACATCCCCAAGCTTGTAGCTTTGCATATCATTAGCATCATGAATATTCAAGGAATTCATACTAACAACATTGCAATCATGCTCATCATACAAGGATTTAGTGCCAAACATTTTATTGACTTCTTCTTCTAACACTTTGGCACAATTTTCCTTTCCATCATTTTCACGAAAGACATTAAAAAGATGAAGCATATGAGGCAACCTCAATTCCATTTTTTTTGTAGTTTTCTTTTATAGACTAAACTAGTGATAAAACAAGAAACTAAAAGATTTAATTGCAAGATCTAAAGATATACCTTCAAGCACTCACCTCCCCGGCAACGGCGCCAGAAAAGAGCTTGATGTCTACTACGCAACCTTCTTCTTGTAGACTCGTGTTGGGCCTCCAAGCGCAGAGTTTTTGTAGGACAGCAGCAATTTTCCCTCAAGTGGATGACCTAAGGTTTATCAATCCGTGGGAGGTGTAGGATGAAGATGGTCTCTCTCAAACAACCCCGCAACCAAATAACAAAGAGTCTCTTGTGTCCCCAACACACCCAATACAATGGTAAATTGTATAGGTGCACTAGTTCGGCGAAGAGATGGTGATACAAGTGTAATATGGATGGTAGATATAGGTCTTTGTAATCTGAAAATATAAAAACAGCAAGGTAGCAAGTAACAAAAGTGAGCAAAAACGGTATTGCAATGCTTGAAAACAAGGCCTAGGGTTCATACTTTCACTAGTGCAAGTTCTCTCAACAATACTGACATAGTTGAATCATATGTAAATCCCTCACGTGCGACAAAGAGTTCACTCCAAAGTCACAAATAGCGGAGAACAAACGAAGAAATTATTGTAGGGTACGAAACCACCTCAAAGTTACCTTTTCCAATCAATGTTATGAGCTATCCCTATAAGTGTCACGAACAGCCCTAGAGTTCGTACTAAAATAACACCTTAAGATACACATCAACCAAAACCCTAATGTCACCTAGATACTCCAATGTCACCACGAGTACCCATGGGCTTGATTATACGATATGCATCACACAATTTCAGATTCATCATGTTCAATCCAACACAAAGAACTTCAAAGAGTGCCCCAAAGTTTCTACCGGAGAGTCAAGACGAAAACGTGTGCCAACCCCTATGCATAGATTCCCAAGGTCACGGAACCCGCAAGTTGATCACCAAAACATACATCAAGTGGATCAATAGAACATCCCATTGTCACCACGGATATCCCATCGCAAGACATACATCAAGTGTTCTCAAATCCTTAAAGACTCAATCCGATAAGAAAACTTCAAAGGGAAAACTCAATTCATCACAAGAAGATAGAGAGGGGAAACTCCATATGATTCATCTATATTAATAAAGCTCGCGGTACATCAAGATCGTGTCATCTCAAGAACACGAGAGAGAAAGATCAAACACATAGCTACTGGTACATACCCTCAGCCCCGAGGGTGAACTACTCCCTCCTCGTCATGGAGACCGCCGGGATGATGAAGATGGCCTCCGGTGATGGTTTCCCCCTCCGGCAGGGTGCCGGAACGGGCTCCCGATTGGTTTTTCGTGGCTACAGAGGCTTGCAGCGGCGGAACTCCTGATCTAGGTTTCTTTCTGGGGGTTTTGGTATTTATAGGAGTACTTGGCGTTGGAATCACTTCAGGGGGGGGTGCTCGAGGGACCCACAAGCCAGGGGGGCGCGCCCCCTAGGCTTGTGGACTCCTCGAGACTCCTCTCCGGTATCTTTTTGCTCTAGTATTTTTTATATTTTCCAAAAATATTCTCCGTAAATTTTCAGCCCATTCCGAGAACTTTTATTTCTGCACAAAAAACGACACCATGGTAGTTCTGCTGAAAACAGCGTCAGTCCGGGTTAGTTCTAATAAAATCATACCAAAATCATATAGAATTATTGTAAACATGGCATGAATACTTCATAAATTATAGATACGTTGGAGATGTATCATTCAACACAAAGCTCTTGTAGCTAGGTGGTAGTGATTGAAGAACTCTGTCAGTGATCGCCTCCGGCGGGAGAGCAATTCCCAACTCAGCCAGACGGTTGGAATACCCAGACATTCTGAGTATGTGTTCACTGACAGACCCGTTCTCCTCCATCTTGCAAGCATAGAACTTATCGGAGGTCTCATACCTCTCGATACGGGCATTCTTTTCAAAGAGAAACTTCAACTCCTGGAACATCTCATATGCTCCATGACGTTCAAAACACCTTCGAAGTCCCGGCTCTAAGCCATACAACATAGCACACTAAACTATTGAGTAATCATCCGAACGTGACTACCAGGCATTCACAACGTCTGCAGACGACACTGGAGCGGGTGGCTCACCGAGCGGTGCATCTAGGACATAAGCCTTTTGGGAAGCCGTGAGGATAATCCTCAGATTACAGGCCTAGTCTACAAAGTTACTTCCATCATCTTTCAACTTGGCTTTCTCTAGGAACGCATTGAAATTCAGGGGAACTACTGCGCGAGCCATTGATCTACAACATAAATTTGCAAAGACAACTTAGAGTATTGTTCAACATAATGAGTTTAGTTAATCATATTACTTAAAAACTCCCACTCAAATTGACATCCCTCCGGTCATCCAAATGCTACATGATCCAAATTCACCAACCCAAGTCCGATCATCACGTGAGATGAGGTGGTTTCAATGGTGAACATCTTCATGTTGATCATATCTACTATATGACTCATGTTTGACCTTTCGGTCTCTTGTGTTCCGAGGCCATGTCTGTACATGCTAGGCTCATCAAGTTTAACCCGAGTGTTCCGCATGTGCAACACTGGCTTGCACCCGTTGTATGCGAACGTAGAGTCTATCACACCCGATCATCACGTGGTGTCTCGAAACGACGAACTTTTGCAACAGTGCACACTCAGGGAGAACACAATTTTATCTTGAAATTTTAGTGAGGGATCACCTTATAATGCTACCGTCGTCCTAAGCATAATAAGATGCATAACGGGATTAACATCACATGCAAATCATAAGGGACATGATATGGCCATGAACTTGTGCTTTTGATCTCCATCTCCAAAGCACCGGCATGATCTCCATCGTCACCGGCATGACACCATGATCTCCATCAACATGTCACCATAGGGTTGTCGCGCCTGAAAGGGATCGAGATGGACCTAGAGGGGGGGTGAATAGGTACAATTACAAATTTTAATTATTACTTAGCAATTTTAGGCAATATTGCAGAATATGAAGGTGAGCCTAACAATTGCAAGGATGAAGGTTAAGCTATGTGTACTAAGCTCGGCAACACGTAGGAGATAATAAAGCACAAGTAATACAAGTAAGCACTCAAAGACAAGTAACCACAAGTAGGGAGTTAGGGTTAGGGATAACCACAACTCCGAGAGACGAGGATGTATGCCGATGTTCACTTCCTTGGAGGGAAGCTACGTCACCGTTTAGAGAGGTGGATGTTACCACGAAGGCACACCAGCGCCACGAAGGCTCACCCTATTCTCTCCTTGAGACAACACCACGAAGGCGTTTCTCAACCACTAGTGGTAGGCCTTTGAGGTGGCCTCCAAACCCTCACAAACTTTCCGGGGGAAATCACAAAGGTTTGATTCCTCTCCGAAGAACTCCTACCGCCTAGGAGTCTCCAACCTCCAAGAGTAACAAGATCAAGGGAAACGCTCAAAACTTGCTCAAAACACGAATTGCTTTGGTTGATAGAAGGGGAGAGGGACGATCTATCTTTTGATTGGAACAACACTCGAGAATCCTCACAAACGCTCTTGGGGTCTAAGATTTGGTGAGGGCAAGAGAGAGTGAGGAGAGAAGGTGTTCTTGGAATCTTTCTAATGTGTTGGACAACCCTCACTCAAGGTAGGGGAAAGGTATATATATAGTAGTGGGAAGAAAGTGGCCGTTGGAGGCCACTTATTCTGCGCAGGCTCCGGACGTCCGACTTGGCCCAGACGTCCGGACAGACAGGAGCAGCCGGACGTCCGAGTGTGCACGGTCGACCGGAAACACGGTCGTCCGGAGAGGCCGGAAATCCATAGGTTTGGTTTTGTAAAGAGGGCACCGGACATCCGGACGCCCACGGACGTCCGGAGACCGGTCGACCGGAGGGACCGGAAATCCGTAGATTTGGTTCTGGTAAGAGTATACCGGACGTCCGGACGGCGCCGGAAATCCGTAGATTTGGTTCTGGTAGGAGTATACCGGACGTCCGGACGGCGCCGGACGACCGAAGGTTTGTGAGGCGCCGGACGTCCGGACCCAGTCGGACGTCCGAGAAGAGGCAGAACACAGGGATAGAAAAGAACAACCGATAGTTTTGTGTGGGAATTTGAGCAAGTCCCTCGCGAGAGCCAGTGATCCCCTCTTAATAGTGCGGGATCCCTATACTCAAAAGTAAACTGAAAAAGCTGAATCTTGTTATCTTGTTTATTGATACTTCGAGCATCTTGGATATGTCAGTTATGATCCGCACATTGATCTCTTGGGAACTAAACCCGAGATGCACTTGACCGAACGATTAGTTCCCTATATGTATGTTGTCAACAACATCAAAACATGATTACGGGCATGATTGTACTTTCAATCTCCCCCTTTTTGGTAGTTGATGACAACATACATACAGCTTAAAAAAACTTAGTAAGCTTAAGAGAGATTTGTTTTGGAGCTCCCCCTTATTGTATGCATAGTGACAAATAATTATGGGCAGGGAGGAGCTCCCCCTTTACTTAATAGTGAACACAATTAGTAAGTCGACATAAAAGGACATCGATATCTTATGATAACATGACACACATAGATGGCATCACTCAAGTAGCATTACATCATAAATAGCAAAGCTTAAAGTGTCTTCAACATCGACAGCATAGCATAGTGGTTCACATAGCATAGTGGTTCATCATACATAAATAGTACCATGAGTTTTAACAAAGACAAAACAAATCACACACACTAGCTAGTAGATAATCTTCTCCCCCTTTGGTAGCAAGTACCGAAAAAGGGAAAGTCCCAGAGCAACTAGTCATGCACTCAGAGATCACTGTCGTCATCGTTGTCACCACGGGTGCCACTACCGCCTGCCTCATCAAAGAAATCAGCCCACTCAGGAACAGAAGGGAAACCAAAGTCGGAAGGAGGAGCCTCCGGAGGAAGCTCGTCCTCACTCATATCAGTTGCTCCGGAGTCTCTCAGGCGAGCCTTCAAAGCATTCTTAGAGCGAATCATGCGAGTGACCACATCGTGGTTTTGTGAGCACTGAAAGGTGAAAACCTTCATCATGGTCGACTGAGCCTTTCCAAGAAAATGAACAACGCGATCGAGGGAGGCATTGCCAGAGGAGGCAGGATAAGACCGAGCAGGAACCCGTCGAGTAGGAGCGGACGAGGATTTCTTGGGAGCCCAATCATCCGCCATATGAGGTGGAATAGCCCATTGATGATGCACATGAGTTCGAGCGATGGGGAAGGGAGCCACATGCTCAATGAGAGCCTGAATAAAAGGAGCATGAGGAAAGGTCCGCTTGTATTGAAGACTAGCGAGGCGAATCTCATGCCATAGGAAGTGTGGGACATTGATCTTCCATTTAGGATGTTCGTTAAGACGAGTCATGAGATCAATACAATACCCGCTACAAGTCCCCTTGTCCCCCATCTTGGGGTAGATGGTGCAAATGACACACTGAAAAATGATGAAGAAAGGAGACCTCCAAATAGAGACTTCATGGAGGTCTTTTCCCTTTTCATCGTCGTCAAGCTCTTCAAGAGGTTTAAGAAGAAAGCCACAAGCCATAACAGCTTTGGGCGCATGATGGGGGTCATCCTTGTGGATTTTGAATCCAATGTCAGGAAAACCAAGAGCGGCGACAAACTGAGAATAACTGGCGGATAGCTCGGTGTCAGACGTCATCCAGGTGACGGTATTGTCGGGACCAAAGAAACAAGTGGCATAAAATTGATGAATGGCAGCATGGTTGAAATCACGTTTGAACGAAAAAGGGGCAGCCAGACCAGAGGACTCAATGAGACCAATGGCACCCGGATATTTCGCTGGGTGAGAGCGAATATGCTCAAGGTCAATGTGGTGATGAACAGACATACCTTTTGGAATAATGACGGTGGTGAAAATGTCTGCTTGAACATTTGTGCAAAAACGAGAATCCAGAGAGTCATGCTCGATAGAGAATTGGTCAGTGTCGCGACGAAACTTAAGATATGCAGATTTGGGGACTTGAGTGAAGTCCTTTATCTTGCGACCAAGGGCAGGAGGAGGTTCAAGAGATATGCGGCGAGCTTCACCTAGTGGCTGACTCGGAGGCGGAGGAGGCACGAACGAGGCCCTGCGAGTGCCAGGCTTGGGGGCATTTTTGCGAATGCCAACAAACTCAGCGCGTTCTTCATACTCCATGTCTTCGTCATAGTTAGAGCCCTCCGAGGACGAAGAAATCTCATGAACGGGACGTTTGGCAAGGCGCTTTTTAGGACGAGCCCGTTCTTGAGAGTCCTCGGATCCTTCACCACGGGAACCCCGGGCAGATGAGCCCGCAGGGAACTTGTGCCCGGAGTGCTTGATCCTTGGCATGGTGAGGTCTCAGCCACCACGGTAGGAACCCTAGATAAAAGAGGAAAAATTGACACTCCTTGACCACGAATGCATGATTTGGAGGGAAATAGCCGGTGGAGAAGAAGCATAGGGAGGAGATCTACCTTAGATCCAGAGAGGGAGACTGGATCCGGCCCGAGGAGCGACCGGGGGCGACCGGCGGCGCAGGAGGAAGAGAAGGAGTGGGGGCGGCGCGGAGGCTAGGGTAACTGCCCAGCCCCGCGAGCCCCCGCGATTTATATATGCGCGGCCGAAAACGGTCCGGACGCCCGAGAGGGACCGGACGTCCGGAGGCGGGCCAGGCCACGGACGACCGAAAGGGGGCCGGACGTCCGAAGACTGGAAGAGAAGACGTAGAATTATCAATCAGCCGTTAGGGGTTCGGACGCCCGTGATGGTTCGGACGACCGGGAGTCGGACGACCGGAGTGGTCCGGACGTCCGAAGACTTGTCTAAAAGAGGGTCGAGGCAGGGTTTAGGCTAGTCAATGTCCATGGCACCGGGGACGAAACGAAAGAGAGACATCATGGAGGGCATAGTGATCATGACCGAACCAATCAACGATAACCCTAGTTTAGTTAAAACAAACCGCTCTAATAATGTGTATAGTAGGGCGGTGGCTTATGCCACCATGTTTGAGTAAATGTTGTATGGCACTGCGAAGATAGAAACCTTGAGCCCATTGCCACTACTCCATCATTTAAAGCACCAAGTCACATATCGTGAGCTAGGTACCTTTGAGAGTGTTTGGTTTATTTATGCATCAGAATAGGGTGAGAGCACTCATGAGTTGGATGTCTCCCCCTAAATACATGCCTACACATAGACAAGGCATGAAGTAACTGTAAGCAGGTGTGCAAAGATTTCACATAACGTTATCAAGCTCCAAGATACCAAGTTCACGCCTAAGTTGACAGAACCTAGCTTCATCCAGCGGCTTGGTGAAGATGTCTGCAAGTTGCACGTCCATGCCAACATGAGCAAGAGCAATGTCACCCTTTTGCACATGGTCTCGTAAGAAGTGATACCGAATGTCAATATGCTTGGTGCGAGGGTGATCAACAGGGTTTTCAGCAAGCTTGATGGCACTTTCATTGTCGCATCGTAGGGGCACATGTCTGTAAGTTATACCATAGTCCTTCAAAGTTTGCCTCATCCATAGCAATTGTGTTGCACAACTTGCAGTTGCAATGCATTCGGCTTCAGCGGTGGATAGGGAGACACAATTCTGCTTCTTCGAGGACCAACTTTCCAAGGAGCGTCCAAGAAACTGACATGCCCCGGAGGTGGATTTCCTTCCTACCTTGTCTCCAGCCCAATCCGCATCAGTGTACCCAATTAGATCAAACTTGGCATCCTTGGGGTACCATAGGCCTAACTTTGGGGTGTAAACAAGGTATCTAAGGATATGCTTAACCGCCTTATAATGACTTTCCCTAGGGGTAGCTTGAAATCTTGCACAAATGCCTACACTTAACATGATGTCTGGCCTAGATGCACAAAGATAAAGCAATGAACCAATCATAGAGCGGTAAATAGATGGGTCAAACGGGATACCGTTTGTGTCTTCATCAAGAAAAATCTTGGTTGCCATGGGTGTCTTGGCTGGTCTGGCATTTGTCATGTCAAACTTCTCTAGAATATCCTTGAGGTATTTTGTTTGAGACAAGAAAATTCCTTCTTGAAATTATTGTATTTGAAATCCGAGAAAGAACTTCAAGTCCGCATTGAGTGACATTTCAAAGGTCTTGGTCATGGAGGCCGCAAACTTCTTGCACAAATGAATGTTAGGAGAACCAAAAATGATGTCATCCACACAGATCTGGCATAAGATCAAATCACCTTTTTCCCTCTTAGTAAAAAGAGTAGGATCGATCACCCCTCTCACAAAATCATCATCAAGTAAAAACTTCTTAAGATGATCATACCAAGCACGCGGTGCTTGTTTGAGGCCATACAACGCCTTGTGAAGTTTATACACATAGTCTTTGTGATCGGGGTCAACAAACCCAGGTGGTTGTGATACATATACCTCTTCTTGTAGAGGACCGTTAAGAAAAGCACTCTTCACATCCATTTGATGTAACGTAAACCCATTGAAAGCAGCATAAGCAAGTAAGATGCGAATAGACTCAAGACGGGCAACGGGAGCAAAAGTCTCACCAAAGTCCAAACCTTCAACTTGGGAGTACCCTTGTGCCACTAACCTTGCCTTGTTGCGGATGATTATGCCATTCTCATCTTGCTTGTTCTTAAAAATCCATTTTGTTCCAATGACATTGTGTTCCTTAGTTGGTCTCTTGACTAATGACCATACTTTGTTGCATTTAAAACTGTTCAACTCTTCTTGCATAGCAACGAGCCAATCATTGTCCCTCAATGCATCTTGTACCTTGAGTGGCTCAATACTAGAGACAAACGAAAAGTGAGCACAAAAGTTTGTCAATTGTTTACGAGTGACTCTACCTTTCGATATGCCGTTAAGAATTTGATCAACATCGACACGACCGGCCACTCGTGGCATGATGGAGGTCAGGGTTTCATGAGGTTCAACTTCATTTCCATCATCTACATCCTCAACATATGGATCATTAATGTGTGGTGGAAGATCTTCTTCTTCATGTTGCATTTGTGGAGGTTCATCATCAATGATTGCATTTTCTTGTTCTTGCTCTTGGTGATGATCTTGTTCTTGAGTGTGATCATGGTGAGGGACGTGTTCTCCTTCTTGATCCTGAACAACGGGCATAGTTTGAGCACTGGGATCTTGTGGAGGTATGGGTGTTGAAGTGACTTGAGGATGAGAGAAACTTCCATCTTCTTCATCATCATCATGAGGTTCTTGTTCCATTGGAAGAAGAGCACCAACACCCATGGTCAAAATATCTTGAGAGGGATCTTCTTCACCTACATCACTTAGATCAACTTGCTCCCCATGGGAGCCATTAAATTCATCAAACATCACGTCACAAGTTTCTACAACACATCCATTGGATTTGTTGTAGACTCTATAGGTGTGAGAGTATGATCCATAACCAACAAATATCCCCTCAATTGTTTTGGATTGAAATTTTCCTAACCGTTCCCTCTTGTTGAGGATGAAACACTTGCACCCGAATACACGAAAGTACTTGACATTTGGCTTGTTCCCGGTTAGGAGCTCATATGGAGTCTTCTCCAATATCGTGCGGAGGAAGAGCCGGTTTGATGCATGGCATGCGGTGTTGACAGCCTCAGCCCAAAAACTATGTGGTGACTTGTATTCATCCAACATGGACCTTGCCATTTCCACAAGTGTACGGTTCTTCCTCTCGGCTACACCATTTTGTCGAGGAGTGTAGGGTGCGGAATATTGATGCTCAATCCCCTCATCACTAAGAAATTCTTCCAAGGTGTAGTTTTTGAACTCGGAGCCATTATCACTTCTTATTGCCAAGATTTCTTTGTCAAACTTGCGTTGGGCTTGCTTGGCAAAATCAATGAAGGTGATCTTCGTCTCGTCCTTGGACTTGAGGAAAAACACCCATGTATATCTTGAGTAATCATCAACAATGACCAGTCCACACTTTTCCCACCAAGACTATCCCATGATGGAGGCCCAAAACGATCCACATGAAGGAGCTCCAAAGGCCTTGAAGTAGATACAATATTCTTGGGTGGGTGCTTTGATTGATGTTGCTTCCCGGCTATGCATGCACTACACACACGATCTTTCTCAAAAGAGACATTGGTTAGTCCAAGGATGTGATTACCCTTTAAGAGATTTTGAAGATTTCTCATGCCGACATGGGCTAGCCGGCGATGCCATAGCCACCCCTTGTCGGCCTTGGCCATTAGACAAGTTGCATGGAATGTGCTCTCTTTCGAGAAATTAACCGTGTAAAGGTTGCCATCCAACTCTCCAACAAAAGCCACTTCGAGAGTATCTCTCTTAAAGACTTTCACATCCGTTAGTCCAAATAGTGTATCATAACCAACAGAAGCCAATTGGCGAACAGAAAGCAAATGGTATTTGAGGGATTGGACAAGCATGACATTTGCAAGAGACATGTCATTTGTGATAGCCACCTTGCCCAACCCGAGTACCTGTCCTTTTGATCCTCCACCGAACACAATGCTCATAAATGGTTGAATAGCTTCCATGAAATCAAAAAGCAATTTGCTATCTCCGGTCATATGGTTGGTGCATCCACTATCGATCACCCATTTGACTCCACCAGAGAAAGCAACCTACACACAATTTATGACTTGGTTAGAGGCACCCATTTTGCAATGGGACCTCTCAAGTTAGTCACAAGGGTCTTAGGGACCCAAATAGCATAGAACCGGAATGCATTACGAGGACCAACAAATTTAGCATAAACCTCTCCATCCTTTGTTTTACGAAGTACATAGGATGGAGGCATGAACTCTTTTGGCTTGTTGAGAGTGGGCATGCCCCTAGTGGCCTTCCCACTCACAACCTTACCTTTCTCCTTGTGCCCTTCTCGTACAAATGCTTCTTTGAGAGGGGTGGTGCACTTGTGAGAGGACGTCTTCTTCTTGCTTGTGCTTGGGTCAAACCCGAGCCCTTCCTTGGCAAACACCTCATTGTGTTGGCTTAGTACCTCATTAAGGTTCTTTTGTCCTTGAGCACATGTCATGAGTCCTCTCTCGAGTTGTGCCTTTAGAAAACGGTTTTCCTCAAGAATAGATGCTAGGTCACCACTAGAGTTAGTAGTACAAGCATCAACATTGATAATAGGTGAGGAGTAAACCTTGGCTAGAGTTTCAAGATAAGTAAGTTTGAGTGTCTCAAAGCTCTTTGTAAGAAGAGTGAGCTCCTCTTCCTTAGTCTTGAGGGATACGGATAGAAGCTCACAGTCCTTAGAGAGAGAAGCATGAGATTCCACAAGCTTACTTTTATCATTTATCAACTCCTTGCACGAGTTCTTGGCCTTTTTCAAGGAGGCAAGATTTTTAGCATGATCATCAATGTTTGCACCAATTTTTAAGCATAGTTCATCATTTCGTGCTTCCTCATATTGGACTTTCCGCTCAAGGATTTCGTACTTTTCCTTTTCCTCGGTGACGAGGGTTTCGAGTTCCTTAATGGTATTGGTGTGCTTACTCACCATCTCCATAAGCATACGAAACATAGTGAGCTTCTTTCCTTTAAGGGAGCACATGAACTTATTTAGTTTCGCAAGCATAGGATCATCTATATCGTCATCATCATACTTATCCTCCGCATCAAGATACTCATCACAAGGAGTAGACGGAGTGAAAAGAGAGGGATTTGAGCGTGGGGTTACCTTGACCTTGTCAGGAGAGTTTTGGTCCTCTCCATCTTCTATGACGGCCTTTGCCATTAAGCACTTGTGAGCATTGCCCTTGTAGTCTTTCATATAGTTGTAGGTGACAACATCACCACTCTTGTTGACTAGCCTCAAGGTGTTTTGTGAATTTTGAGCTACTTCGGCAACCCCACCAACATCATCTGGATCAGATTCTTCATGAGCAACCATTGCTTTCCCATCTCTCCTCTTGAGCTTGGAGTTCATAGGATTTGGCAACTTCTTCTTTGAAAAGGTCTTGGGAAACCTTGGTTTATCTTCTCTCTTCTCATAAGGGCAATCGTTGGAGAAGTGGTTGGTTTCCTCATAGTTGTAGCATTTTCTCACTTTCTTCTTCTGGAATCTTCCCTTGGATTTTACCGCGCTAAACTTCTTGACAAAGAGGGCAATGTCTTCATATGAAGGGCTCTCATCGGAGTCAATCTCATCACCATCTTCATCATCATCATCATCTTCTTCTTCTCCACTTTGCTCTTCCTCACATACATGCTTGGCCTTCAAAGCAAGATTGATCTTTGATGTTGAGGTACCATGCATGGCAAGATGTTTTGTAGCATTTGCCTTTGACTCTTTGAATAGTTGGAAAGTAGATATGATGTCATCCGGAGTCATTTCCTTGAACCCATGATGTTGTCTTATGTCCCACACCATTTGGTGATGATATGGAGCAAGAGCATGAAGTAGCTTGTCCACGAGAAATCTCTTAGTCAAGTTGAATCCATCTTGTGTCTTGTCACAGTCACAGGACTCAATGTCGGCAGTGAGAGTCATGAGACGCTCAAGGATCTGCTTGGGGGATTCACCATTTTCCATACAAAAGTTTTGCAATTGGCCCTTGGCAATTTCATACTGAGCAAGCCGGAGGGTGGAGGTACCGGTCTTGGTCCTTACAATGCTGTCCCATAATTCCTTAGCACTTGTGATGTGTATGTAAGGTCTCCGTTGCTTATCATTCATTCCTTTTCTTATGCACATGATTGCGGTGTCGTTGAGATGCTTGTCATAAGTTTCTCTTGGAGTGAGATTCTTTGGGTCGACAGGGTGGTAGCCATGCTCCAGAATGTCCAACATTTCATCATTGGCGTACCTAAGATGATCCTGCATACCAACTCTCCACAAAGCAAACTCGGAACTGTCATCAAGCAAGGGAGGTTTTCCTCCAGGATTATACTTAGGTTTCTCAACTTGAGGTCTAGCATAAAGCCATGGAACACTAGTTTGATCATTGCTAAGAGGTTGTTGGCCAAGTGAAGGAATAGGCACAGTTGGCCTCGAGGCCGCACCACCTGGAGGTGATGCAATCATCGTGGTTAATGTGGCTAATCTCATTTGGACCAAGGCCTCAAGAGAAGCATCATGCTCCTCCTTTTGCTTAGCAAGAGCCCGTTCCAGATCCTCAGAAGTGAAGGACTTGACTTCCGTGGAAGCCGTGCCCTTATACTTCGGATCCGCAACAAGGGGAGTCCCATCGGGGTTCATCTCGCTCTAGGGCGGTTAAGCCATAAGAATAGAGCACGAGGCTCTGATACCAATTGAAAGGGATCGAGATGGACCTAGAGGGGGGGTGAATAGGTACAATTACAAATTTTAATTATTACTTAGCAATTTTAGGCAATATTGCGGAATATGAAGGTGAGCCTAACAATTGCAAGGATGAAGGTTAAGCTATGTGTACTAAGCTCGGCAACACATAGGAGATAATAAAGCACAAGTAATACAAGTAAGTACTCAAAGACAAGTAACCACAAGTAGGGAGTTAGGGTTAGGGATAACCACAACTCCGAGAGATGAGGATGTATGCCGATGTTCACTTCCTTGGAGGGAAGCTACGTCACCGTTTAGAGAGGTGGATGTTACCACGAAGGCACACCAACGCCACGAAGGCTCACCCTATTCTCTCCTTGAGACAACACCACAAAGGCGTTTCTCAACCACTAGTGGTAGGCCTTTGAGGTGGCCTCCAAACCCTCACAAACTTTCCGGGGGAAATCACAAAGGTTTGATTCCTCTCCGAAGAACTCCTACCGCCTAGGAGTCTCCAACCTCCAAGAGTAACAAGATCAAGGGAAACGCTCAAAACTTGCACAAAACACGAATTGCTTTGGTTGATAGAAGGGGAGAGGGACGATCTATCTTTTGATTGGAACAACACTCGAGAATCCTCACAAACGCTCTTGGGATCTAAGATTTGGTGAGGGCAAGAGAGAGTGAGGAGAGAAGGTGTTCTTGGAATCTTTCTAATGTGTTGGACAACCCTCACTCAAGGTAGGGGAAAGGTATATATATAGTAGTGGGAAGAAAGTGGCCGTTGGAGGCCACTTATTCTGCGCAGGCTCCGGACGTCCGACTTGGCCCGGACGTCCGGACAGACAGGAGCAGCCGGACGTCCGAGTGTGCACGGTCGTCCGGAGAGGCCGGAAATCCGTAGGTTTGGTTCTGTAAAGAGGGCACCGGACATCCGGACGCCCACGGACGTCCGGAGACCGGTCGACTGGAGGGACCGGAAATCCGTAGATTTGGTTCTGGTAAGAGTATACCGGACGTCCGTACGGCGCCGGAAATCCATAGATTTGGTTCTGGTAGGAGTATACCGGACGTCCGGACCGCGCCGGACGACCGAAGGTTTGTGAGGCGCCGGACGTCCGGACCCAGTCGGACGTCCGAGAAGAGGCAGAACACAGGGATAGAAAAGAACAACCAATAGTTTTGTGTGGGAATTTGAGCAAGTCCCTCGCGAGAGCCAGCGATCCCCTCTTAATAGTGTGGGATCCCTATACTCAAAAGTAAACTGAAAAAGTTGAAGCTTGTTATCTTGTTTATCGATATTTCGAGCATCTTGGATATGTTAGTTATGATCCGCACATTGATCTCTTGGGAACTAAACCTGAGATGCACTTGACAGAACGATTAGTTCCCTATATGTATGTTGTCAACAACATCAAAACATGATTATGGGCATGATTGTACTTTCAGCGCCAAATATTGCTTCTACAACTATTGCTAACTCATAGCGATAAAGTAAAGCAAATGACACAAATTAATTAAAGACAACCCTATGACTCCTGTCGGTTGCCGTACTCATCGACATGCAAGTCCATATTTGCTATTACAAAACATGATCATCTCATACATCACATATATCACATCATGTCTTTGGCCATATCATATCACAACATACCCTGCAAAAACAAGTTAGACGCCCTCTAATTTGTTGTTGCATGTTTTACGTGGCTGTTATGGGTATCTAGTGATACGTCTCCGTCGTATCTATAATTTTTGATTGTTTCATGCCAATATTCTACAACTTTCATATACTTTTGGCAACTTTTTATACTATTTTTGGGACTAACATATTGATCCAGTGCCCAGTGCCAGTTCCTGTTTGTTGCATGTTTTTTGTTTCGTAGAAAATCCATATCAAACGAAGTCCAAACGGGATAAAAACTTACGGAGATTTTTTTTGGAATATATGTGAATTTTGGGAAGTGGAATCAACAGAAGGCGGTGCCCGAGGGGCCCACAAGCCAAAGGTGTCGGTGTTAAAACCGGTGGATCTCGGGTAGGGGGTCCCGAGCTGTGGGTCTTGGATCGATGGGTAACAGGAGACAAGGGAGACGGTGTTTACCTAGGTTCGGGCCCTCCTATGGAGGTAAAACCCTACGTCCTACTTTGTTTGTATTGATGATGGTGTATCGAGTACAGAGTTGATCTACCACGAGATCGTATGTAGTGGTCTAAACCCTAAGAGCTATGCTCGTATGATGATATGATCTATGATGATCTGATTGTGCCTAATGACTAGCCTAGCCTCGGCTTATATAACACACCAGAGGCCTAGAATAACAAGAGTCCTAGTCGGCTACGTCGATGGAGAGGAGTCCTTGTCTTGATCACCAAGTCTTGTGGAATCTTCCTCGTATGCATCATGGGCTGTCCGAACTGGCCCATTAATGAACCGCCCTGGGGGTCCTCGGCCCGACCCACTGGTCGGGAGACGACGTGGTGAGTACCCCCTAGTCCAGGACACCGTCAGTAGCCCCCTGAACCGGTCTTCAAGTTAGGGACGATCCTCGGTTCTTCCGAACAGTTCTTCGTCTTCGGCCGTCGGTCTTGAAAACTGGTTCAATAAATCTTCCCATCACTGATCTTGAGGATCGCCGAGGTGAATCTGAAGAGTTCACAAGTCGGGCATCCGAGGAGCCCCTTTAAGTTGTCGGCCTGTATTAATACCTCATTATTTTTACGCCACAACTCGGGTCCGAAGTGTTTCCCGTGTGGTGGTGTCTTCTTTGTGTCCGAGCTCCAACGCCGAACTGTATCCGAGGTGTCTTTCTGAGCCCGAGCTCCAACGCTGGTCGGCATCCGAGGTGTCATAGGATACCTCGGTCTCTGAATATTTGAAGTAGTTCATCCGAGCTTAAATATCGGGATAGTCTTTTATGGAACCAGTCATTCGCATTCGAGCTTTATGCCGGACTGCTTCCGAAGTGTCTTCGATCTTGAGCTTTATGCCGGAATGCTTCCGAGCTCCAACGCCGGACCGCATCCGAGCTCCAACGATGATCAGCGTCCGAGGTGTCATAAACTACCTCGGTCTTTAAAAGATTGAATGAATTCAGCCGAGCTTAATGCCGGAAATGCCCTCTATGGAGCCAGCCACTTGCGCCCGAGCTTTATGCCGGACTGCTTCCGAGGTGGTGCACCACCCCGACCGCGGGCTGATTTTTTGTGGATATTGTCGATTGGTGCAATTTATTCTCTGCCGAGATATATAGCCAGTAGCCCTCAAGGTGCGTGTCGGTCTAAAACCTGAGATGCCCCTGAAGGAAAAAAATAATAATCAAAATAAAACCACTAATCCCAGTAGCCCTTGAGACTTAGGTCGATTTGCAAAATCGGCCTGAGGATCAAGTTCTTGCTCGGCGGCATTCGTTAGGGATGTAAACGTGGTACGCAGTAGTTTCCGAGACTCGGGTTGGGTGCGGCCGACCAACCTAAGGATCGAATCTCCTCAGAAACCGTGTTGCACTTTGAATTTGCTGCATTGAATATGCAATGCAATAGCCCCCGAGCCTTAATTTGGGCACGGGTGGTCGAATTAAGGATCAATATTTGTTTGACACAAACTTTGTTACGTTTGACACAATTTATGTGTAATGATTCTATGTATCCAAGTACTTTACATCATTAATGCTCAGATCCGCATTGTACAAGACTTTGTTGACCGACCATCGGCTTCAACCTCCTTGGCTAGTAGCCGAGGAGTGTTTGTCCTACTTTATAAAGCCTTTATCAGGGCAAAGATTTACGGCAAACAAGGCAATCTAGCCATGCGGTTTTATAAACAAAGGTACGCGGAGAGATATGTTATATTACTACTTAACGTAAGAAACATCCTCTGAGAAAAATAGTTCATTTATAAGTTCCTTTTCCCAGGATATCATGTTGATCATGATCGTGAACCCTCAACTCCGATCAATGTGGGAGGAAAATATTGAGGATTTAGTTCGGCAAATGTTCCCGAACTTTGTGGTCTTTAATGAACCAAAATTTTCACTTCCGCCGTTGCCGACCAATTATATTCTAAAGATGGCTAGCTTTTGGCTTCACCCAGTCTGAGGTACTAACTCGGATGACCCGGAAATAACAATCACAGAGGTGCTCCCTTTACCCCCTAGCCGAACAATCGGGAACGTGGGGGGTAAGCACAGGAGCCAGGCAACCCAGCTTGGCCAAAATCTTAAGTCAAACTGATGCATATCTATGGCGTTATAACGATCACTATGGAAGGCAGCGTTCATATATTAAATACAAACGCTGATGATATGTTGGGCTCTCCAGGAATCCCCATGTATCTATGCCGAGGTGCCACAAGGAACCCTCGGTATGGTTTATTTTGACTCCGTCGCGACTGTTTATAATCTGAAAGTGGCCTATCGTCGGCTTCCACCCCTTTGTAGATGCTACGTAGGGTGTTTCCGTACAAACAAGACAACCCTTAGCCGACGTCTCGGTGCCCGGAGGCGGTTGTGTTAGTGGAAACGAGGCAATCAGATATTTAGGCTTTATAACTTTCACTTAGTCATAGGAGCATATGTTTGGGGGCAACTTAATGGCCCCCGGTATACGTCGACTCCTCGGATTATTCGAGGTCGAACCACCCACAACTTGGCCTTTTCAAGAAAGAAAGGCCCTTCGTTTTACTCGGATAACCTCGATCGGCTATATTTGGTTGAACACCGCCTACGGTTCGCTGACCGATTTACGCTTGTTGTGACAGTCAGCTTTCAGCTTTCTCCAACTGAGGCACTTAACCAGTTAAACCGGAAGTGACAATCGCAGTGGTTCTCCCTTTACCCCTTAGCTGAAAAAAGCGGAAACGTAAGGGGTAAGCACAGGAGCCGGGCAATCCAGCTATAGACCAAAGACACAACTCAAAATCAATGCATATAAATACGAAATACCGAGGCATTTTGCCGAGGACTGCATGGAGTACCTCGGTGTTTGGTGGGTTCGGTGTTAACCGCAGACCCCCTTTAATACTGCCGATGCGTGAAATGCATCTTGCGTTGTACTGCAAGAGTTATGCTCGGAAAAACCAAAAAACTTATGCAAAAAAGTTTATGTTTGTATAAAAGAAAATTGTGCCAATCCGGAATTGGTCTAAAATTTAATTTGTGCTTCGGTCGTGCTTTAACAAGATACATCCGATTTCCAGACTTCAAGCGGGTCACCCTTCGGCTTCAACCTCCATATCCCGAAGGTGGAGTGTTTCTCCAAGGCCAGTTTAGCAAACTAAACGCGAGCGGCTCTAGAGAGAAACCCGGCTGTCCGGCTATTAACCACACACTCGCATCGAAAAAAGGAGTAGTAGATAAAGACTTTGCAACGACCAAGAAGAAAACACATTTATTATAAAACGACTCATACAAATTTAAGAGCCCCCAGTTAAATCGGGTCAATAAATTTTTAACAAACAAAGGTTTTTTGTTTAACAAAAAATATAATGTTTGGCTGCACTGAACAAAAAGTAAAATTTCAAAGAGAGCTTAGCACGAAGACGACTTAGCTGGTTAATGTGCTCGGTGCGGTTCGGGGTTGTGGCGTGACGAAGACGTAGTCCTCGGCCTGGCCGAGGTCCCAGCCCCCAAGCCCGAGGTAATCGAGCTAAGAGCTCGGGTCGAGAAGTGGCAACGCAACACGGTTGCTGCGGCGAGGCGAAGCCCCCGGTCTAGCCGAGGAGAGTAGTTCGGCAGCGTGACAGTGAAGCCCCCTGGTCCGTCGACCATGTCGACGACACAATTTTGTTGATGGAGGCGGGACGACGATGTAGGCACGCCAAGGTGACCGCATGACACAGCCGA
Source organism: Elymus sibiricus (assembly GCA_039707655.1). NCBI lineage: Eukaryota > Viridiplantae > Streptophyta > Magnoliopsida > Poales > Poaceae > Elymus > Elymus sibiricus. The sequence goes on along the minus strand of CM077667.1, from coordinate 124,532,325 downwards.
AGCCGATTACCTGTGCACACAATATAGTGCAAACCAAGAGTAATAACAAATAAAGGTAATAATATATTAAAAAAAATCTTCTACTTAGTTAATTTAAGTGAAGCAAATAAGTAAAGGAATATGGCCTGGGCGCCGAGGTGCCTGAGCGAAGAGTTCGGCTTGACGAAGTGGCAACGCTGCACGGTCGATGTGGAGAGGCGAAGTCCCTGGTCCAACTAACATGGCGAAGCTGGTCGGCTGGTGACGCCGAAGTCCCTGGAGCAGGTTGATGAAGATATGCCAAAGTCCCCGGTCTAGCCGAGGTGACGGAGCAAGTCGGCTGGTGACGCCGAAGTCTCATGCCTGCCGAGGTGTCGAAGCAGGTTGACTGGTGACGCCGAAGTCCCACGCCAGCCGAGGTGTCGAAGCTGGTCGGCTAGTGTCGCCGAAGTCTCCGGAGCGGGTTGATGAGAAGATGACGAAGCCCCCGGTATAGCAGAGCAGATCGGTATGGTGACGCTAGAGCCCCATGCCAGCCGACGTGTAAAAGCAGGTCGGCGTGGTGGACGTCAGCTTGAAAAAGTAACGGCGCGGCGATGCGACGCAGGTCGGAATTTGTGACGAGGTCAATGCTGGCTTGATGAAGCAACGGAACGCCCGCCCCGTACAACCCGCGGATGACAAGGTTCTCTTGATGATTATTCGGCCCTCGCGATGCCGAACTCTTGGTCGGTTGACCGAGGTGATGAGAAAATTTCCTTCAAAAAGGACGCCTCACAACCCATTCATGAAAAAGATGAACTCGGGTCGGATTAGTTTTCGCGCAGAAAATAGATCCAAAATTCGTTGTACTCATCGGACGTTTCCCAGAGTTTAGACGGTCGGATCGAGCTGAAATTTTGAGGGGTGATCGGTATAAGAATTGCGCAGCCGATGAACGGTGGGATTTTCAAACGGATATCCGAGCTAGATACTGGACACCTCGTCCTAAACTCATCCAGATTCCCGTCCAGATTCGATAGGGCTCCGGTATATTGGAGATTGCCGGAGATTCCTCCATCGGAACGCGACGAAATTTTGCAGGGTTGTTGTAGATACAATTCCGTAAAATTCTACCGAAGCAATCGTCAAAACAACACTCGAGGAAACGGGGACGACGAACACAAATTCGCTGTCCAGAAAAAACTTCAATATGCAGACGAGCCATCGATCCTTCTAGCGATCCCACAGCGGAACTCTCAATGAAAGCACCAATGTCGGTGTCAAAACCGGTGGATCTCGGGTAGGGGGTCCCGAGCTGTGGGTCTTGGATCGATGGGTAACAGGAGACAAGGTAGATGGTGTTTACCCAGGTTCGGGCCCTCCTATGGAGGTAAAACCCTACGTCCTGCTTTGTTTGTATTGATGATGGTGTATCGAGTACAGAGTTGATCTACCACGAGATCGTATGTAGTGGTCTAAACCCTAAGAGCTATGCTCGTATGATGATATGATCTATGATGATCTGATTGTGCCTATGATTAGCCTAGCCTCGACTTATATAACACACCAGAGGCCTAGAATAACAAGAGTCCTAGTCGGCTACGTCGGTGGAGAGGAGTCCTTGTCTTGATCACCAAGTCTTGTGGAATCTTCCTCTTATGCATCATGGGCTGTCCGAACTGGCCCATTAATGAACCGCCCTGGGGGTCCTCGGCCCGACCCATTGGCTGGGAGACGACGTGGTGAGTACCCCCTAGTCCAGGACACCGTCAATAGGGGGGCGTCCTGGGGGGTAGGGCATGCCAGGGTGGCTTGTGGTCACCCCGTAAGGCTGTTGGGGCCCTTCTTTCGCCGCAAGAAATCTAATATCCGGATAAAAATCGTGTTAAAATTTCATCCCAATCGGAGTTATGGATCTCCGGGAATATAAGAAACGGTGAAAGGCCAGAATCTGGGAAGGCAGAAACAGAAGGAAACAGAGAGAGAGATCCAATCTCGGAGGGGCTCTCGCCCCTCTGCTGCCATGGAGGCCAAGGACCAGAGGGGAAACCCTCCTCCCATCTAGGGGGGAGGTCAAGGAAGAAGAAGAAGGAGGGGGTCTCTATCCCCCTCTCTCCCGGTGGCGCCGGAACGCCGCCGGGGCAATCATCGTGTGACGGCGATCTACTCCAACAACTCCGTCATCTTCAGCAACACCTCCATCACCTTCCCCCATCTATCTACAGCGGTCCACTCTCCCGCAGCCCACTGTACCCTCTACTTGAACATGGTGTTTTATGCTTCATATTATTATCCAATGATGTGTTGCCATCCTATGATGTCTCAGTAGATTTTTGTTGTCCTATCGGTGATTGGTGAATTGCTATGATTGGTTTAATTTGCTTGTGGTTATGTTGCTGTCCTTTGGTGCCCATCATATGAGCACGCGCGTGGATCACACCATAGGGTTAGTTGTATGTTGATAGGACTATGTATTGGAGGGCAAGGGTGATAGCAGCTTCAGCCTAGCATAGAAATTGATGCATACGGGATTGAAGGGGGACCAATATATCTTAATGCTATGGTTGGGTTTTACCTTAATGAACGTTAGTAGTTGCGGATGCTTGCTAATAGTTCCAATCATAAGTGCATAGAATTCCAAGTAAGGGATGACATGCTAGCAGTGGCCTCTCCCACATAAAACTTGCTATCTGTCTAGTAACGTAGTCAATTGCTTAGGGACAATTCCGCAACTCCTACCACCACTTTTCCACACTCGTTAAACTAACTTAATTGTTACTTTATCTAAACAGCCCCTAGTTTTTATTTACGTCTTCTTTATTATCTTGCAAACCTATCCAACAACACCTACAAAGTACTTCTAGTTTCATACTTGTTCTAGGTAAAGCAAACGTTAAGCGTGCGTAGAGTTGTATCGGTGGTCGATAGAACTTGAGGGAATATTTGTTCTACCTTTAGCTCCTCGTTGGGTTCGACACTCTTACTTATCGAAAGAGGCTACAACTGATCCCCTATACTTGTGGGTTATCAAGACCTTTTTCTAGTGCCGTTGCCGGGGAGCAATAGCGTGGGGTGAATATTCTCATGTGTGCTTGTTTGCTTTATCACTAAGTAGATTTTATTTGATGTTCTAAGTTGTTCTCTATCTTTAGTTATGGATATGGAACACGAAATACCAAAAAAATTAGGTGTACTTGCTACTCATGGAGATGGGGAAATATGCCCTAGAGGCAATAATAAATTGGTTATTATTATATTTCCTTGTTCATGATAATCGTTTATTATCCATGCTATAATTATATTGATTGGAAACTCAAATACATGTGTGGGTACATAGACAACACTGTGTCCCTAGTAAGCCTCTAGTTAACTAGCTCGTTGATCAAAAGATGGTGAAGGTTTCCTAGCCATGGACATGAGATGTCATTTGATAACGGGATCACATCATTAGGAGAATGATGTGATGGACAAGACCCAAACTATAAACGTAGCCTATGATCGTGTCAGTTTATTGCTATTGTTTTCTGCATGTCAAGTATCTGTTCCTATGACCATGAGATCATGCAACTCACTGACACCGGAGGAATACCTTGTGTGTATCAAACGTCACAACGTTACTGGGTGACTATAAAGATGCTCTACAGGTATCTCCGAGGGTGTCTGTTGGGTTGGCATGGATCAAGACTGGGATTTGTTACTCCGTGTGACGGAGAGGTATCTCAGGGCCCACTCGGTAATACAACATCACAACGAGCCTTGCAAGCAATGTGACTAAAGTGTTAGCCACAAGATCTTGTATTACGGACCGAGTAAAGAGACTTGCCGATAACGAGATTGAACTAGGTATAGAGATACCGACGATCGAATCTCGGGCAAGTAACATACCGAAGAACAAAGGGAACAGCATACGGGATTAACTGAATCCTTGACATAGAGGTTCGACCGATATAGATCTTCGTAGAATATGTAGGAACCAATATGGGCATCCAGGTCCCGCTATTGGTTATTGACCGTAGAGGTGTCTCGGTCATGTCTACATAGTTCTCGAACCCGCAGGGTCTACACACTTAACGTTTGGTGACGATTAGTATAGTTGAGTTATTGTGTTGGTGACCGAAGGTTGTTCGGAGTCCCGGATAAAATCCCGGACATGACGAGGATCTCCGGAAGAGTTCGGAGGTAAAGATTGATATATGTGATAATAGTGTTTTGATCTCCGGAAGGGTTCCGGAATTCACCGGAAGGGGTTCCGGATGTTTACCGAAGTGTTCGGGTGCTGCAACACTTTATATGGACCAAAGGGGTAAAGCCCACGAGGTATTGGAAAGTGCAAAAGGAAGTTTTGCTGCTGCCTTAAGCGGTACTACCGCTGGTAAGGCAGTACTACCGTGTAAGCGGTACTACCGCTTGTGTGAAGCGGTACTACCGCTCATGAGCGGTACTACCGCTTGTACGCGGTACTGCTGGAATCCGAGTGGGACTCTTTCCGTGCGGGCCAAACCGACCTTGTGCGGGCAAAACCGACCTTGTGGAGGCTTTCTCTCCAAGTTTAGACCCCAGGTGTCAACATATAAATAGAGGGGCAGGGCTAGCACACGGGATACATCAAGATTTCCCAAGCCGTGTGCCGGCAACCCTAACCCTCTAGTTCGTCCCGTCATAATCTCCGTAGTGCTTGGCGAAGCCCTGCAGAGATTGTTCCTCACCACCATCACCATGCCGTCGTGCTGCCGGAACTCATCTACTACTTCACCATCGCTCGCTGGATCGAGGAGGTGAAGGCGTCATCAAGCCGTACGTGTGTTGAACGCGGAGGTGCTGTTCGTTCGGCGCTAGATCGTGTTTGGATCAAGGGACGACTTGCGATTTGGATCGCGAAGACGTTCGACTACATCAACCGTGTTTCTTAACGCTTCCGCTTAGCGATCTACAAGGGTATGTAGATTCACTCTCCCTCTCGTAGATGCTCATCACCATGGATAGATCTTGCGTGTGCGTAGGAAATTTTTTGTTTCCCATGCAACGTTCCCCAACAGTGGCATCTGAGCTAGGTCTATGCGTAGATGAGATCTCGAGTAGAACACAAAAGGGTTTTGTGGGCGTTGATATTCAGATTGCTTCCTCCCTTGGTCTTTTCTTGTTTCGGCGGTATTGTGGGATGAAGTGGCTCGGACCAACATTACTCGTACACTTACGAGAGACCGGTTCCTTCAACTGACATGTAACTTCGTTGCATAAAGATGGCTAGCGGGTGTCTGTTTCTCCCACTTTAGTCGGATTGGATTTGACAAAGGCGGTCCTTGAGAAGGTTGAAAAGCAATTTTTATATCACCGTTGTGGTTTTTGCGTAGGTAAGAATCGTTCTTGCTAGATACCCGTAGCAGCCACGTAAAACTTGCAACAACAATTAGAGGACGTCTAACTTGTTTTTGCAGGGTATGTTGTGATGTGATATGGCCAATTACATGATGAGATAAATGTGATGTATGAGATGATCATGTGTTGTATAGAATATCACGACTTGCATGTCGATGAGTACGACAACTGGCAGGAGCCATAGAGTTGTCTTTAATTATTTTCGCCGTTTTGCTTTACTTTATCGCTATGAGTTAGCAATAGTCGTGGAAGCAACAGTCGGCGCGACAACCTCATGGCGACATGTTGATGGAGATCAAGATGATGGAGATCATGGTGTCATGCCGGTGACGATGGAGATCATGCCGGTGCATTGGAGATGGAGATCAAAAGCACAAGTTCATGGCCATATCATGTCACTTATGATTTGCATGTGATGTTAATCCTTTTATGCATCTTGTTTTGCTTAGGACGACGGTAGCATTATAAGGTGATCCCTCACTTAAATTTCAAGATAAATTGTGTTCTCCCCGAGTGTGCACCGTTGCGAAAGTTCGTCGTTTCGAGACACCACGTGATGATCGGGTGTGATAGACTCTACGTTCACATACAACGGGTGCAAGCCAGTGTTGCACATGCGGAACACTCGGGTTAAACTTGACGAGCCTAGCATGTACAGACATGGCCTCGGAACACAAGAGACCGAAAGGTCGAACATGAGTCATATAGTAGATATGATCAACATGAAGATGTTCACCATTGAAACCACCTCAACTCACGTGATGATCGTACTTGAGTTGGTGGATTTGGATCATGTGACACTCGAATGACCGGAGGGATATCAATTTGAGTGGGTAATATGATTAACTAAACTCATTATCTTGAACAATAGTCTAAGTTGTCTTTGCTATATTTATGTTGTAGATCATGGCTCGCGCAGCAGCACCCCTGAATTTTAATGCGTTCCTAGAGAAAGCTAAGTTGAAAGATGATGGAAGTAACTTTGTGGACTGGGCCCGTAATCTAAGGATTATCCTTACGGCTTCCCAGAAGGCTTATGTCCTTGATGCACCGCTTGGTGATCCACCCGCTCCAGTTGAGTCTCTAGACGTTGTGAACGCCTGGCAGGCTCGCTCTGATGATTACTCAATAGTTCAATGTGTAATTTTGTATGGCTTAGAACCGGGACTTCAAAGACGTTTTGAACGTCATGGAGCATATGAGATGTTCCAGGAGTTGAGGTTTATCTTTCAGAAGAATGCCCGGATTGAGAGGTATGAGACCTCCGATAAGTTCTATACTTGCAAGATGGAGGAGAACGGGTCTGTTAGTGATCACATACTCAGAATGTCTAGGTACTCCACCCGTCTGGCTGAATTAGGGATGCCCCTTCCGCCAGAGGCTATCACTGACAGAGTTCTTCAATCATTGCCACCTAGCTACAAGAGCTTCGTGTTGAACTATAACATGCACGGGATGAACAAGTCAGTCGCCGAGCTGTTTGCGATGCTGAAAGTCGCTGAGTCTGAAATTCAGAAGGAGCATCAAGTGTTGATGGTCAATAAAACCACTAGTTTCAAGAAAAATGGCAAGGGTAAGAAGGGTAACTCCAAGAAGAGTGGCAAAGCAGTTGCTCCTCCCGTGAAGAAACCCAAGGCTGGACCCAAACCAGAAACTGTGTGCTTTCATTGCAAGGGAACTAGACACTAGAAGCGGAACTGCCCCAAGTATTTGGCTGACAAGAAGGCGGCCAACAACAAACAAGGTATATATGATATACATGTTATTGATGTGTACCTTACCAACTCTCGTTGTAGTGCCTGGGTATTTGATACCGGTGCGGTTGCTCACATTTGCAACTCTAAACAGGAACTGCGGAATAGACGGAGGCTGGCAAAGGATGAAGTGACGATGCGCGTGGGAAATGGTTCCAAGGTTGATGTGATCACCGTCGGCACGCTCGCTCTTCAATTACCATCGGGATTAGTGATGAACCTGAATAATTGTTATTTAGTGCCTGCGTTAAGCATGAACATTATATCTGGATCTTGTTTATTGCGAGACGGTTACTCATTTAAATCAGAGAATAATGGCTGTTCTATTTATATGAGTAATATCTTTTATGGTCATGCACCCGAAGTGAGGGGTTTATTCTTATTGAATCTCGATAGTAATGATACACATGTTCATAACATTGATGCCAAAAGATGTAGAATTGATAATGATAATACCACTTTCTTGTGGCACTGCCATTTAGGTCATATTGGCGTAAAACGCATGAGGAAGCTCCATGCTGATGGACTTTTGGAGTCACTTGATTTTGAATCACTTAACACATGCGAGTCATGCCTCATGGGCAAGATGACTAAAACGCCGTTCTCTGGAACAATGGAACGGGCAAGTGACTTGTTGGAAATCATACATACTGATGTGTGCGGTCCGATGAGTATTGAGGCGTGCGGTGGTTATCGTTACTTTCTCACCTTCACTGATGACTTAAGTAGATATGGGTATATTTACTTAATGAAACACAAGTCTGAAACGTTTGAAAAGTTCAAACAATTTCAGAGTGAAGTTGAGAATCATCGTAACAAGAAGATTAAATTCCTACGATCTGATCGAGGAGGAGAATATCTGAGTTATGAGTTTGGCAGTCACTTAAGACAATGTGGAATTGTTTCACAACTGACACCGCCTGGAACACCACAGCGTAATGGTGTGTCCGAACGTCGTAATCGAACCTTATTGGATATGGTGCGATCTATGATGTCTCTTGCCGATTTGCCACTATCGTTTTGGGGTTATGCATTAGAGACAGCTGCATTCACTTTAAATAGGGCACCATCGAAATCCGTTGAGACAACGCCATATGAACTTTGGTTTGGCAAGAAGCCAAAGCTGTCGTTTCTTAAAGTTTGGGGATGTGATGCTTATGTCAAAAAGCTTCAGCCTGAAAAGCTGGAACCCAAAGCGGAGAAATGCCTCTTCATAGGATACCCAAAAGAGACAGTTGGGTATACCTTCTACCTCAGATCCGAAGGCAAAGTGTTTATCGCTAAAAACGGAACATTTCTTGAGAAAGAGTTTCTCTCGAAAGAATTGAGTGGGAGGAAGATAGAACTTGATGAGGTTGTTGAACCTTTACTTCAACCTGAGAGTAGCGCAGCGCAGAAAGATGTTTCTGTAGAGCCTACATCAGCTGAAGAGGAAGTTGATGATGATCATAAAGCTTCGGATCAAGTTGCTATCGAACCTCGTAGGTCGACAAGGACGCGTACTGCTCCTGAGTGGTACGGCAACCCTGTCTTAGAGGTCATGTTGTTGGACAACGATGAACCTACGAGCTATGGAGAAGCGATGATGGGCCCGGATTCCGAGAAGTGGTTAGAGGCCATGAAATCCGAGATGGGATCCATGTATGAAAACAAAGTGTGGACTTTGGAAGTATTACCTGAAGGGCGTAAGGCCATTCAGAACAAATGGATCTTTAAGAGGAAGACGGACGCGGACGGTAATGTCACCGCCTATAAAGCTCGACTTGTGGCAAAGGGTTTTTCACAAGTTCAAGGAGTTGACTACGATGAGACCTTCTCACCCGTAGCGATGCTTAAGTCTGTCAGAATCATGTTAGCAATAGCTGCCTTTTTCGATTATGAAATTTGGCAGATGGATGTCAAAACAGCGTTCCTTAACGGTTTCCTTAAGGAAGAGTTGTATATGATGCAACCAGAAGGTTTTGTCGATCCAGAGAATGCTGACAAAGTTTGCAAACTCCAGCGATCCATTTATGGACTGGTGCAAGCATCTCGGAGTTGGAATCTTCGCTTTGATGAGGTGATCAAAGCGTTCGAGTTTATACAAGTTTACGGAGAAGCTTGTATTTACAAGAAAGTGAGTGGGAGCTCTATAGTGTTTCTAATATTATATGTGGATGACATATTACTGATTGGAAACAATATAGAAATGTTGGAAAGCGTGAAGGAATATTTGAACAAGAGTTTTTCAATGAAGGACCTAGGAGAAGCTGCTTTCATATTAGGCATCAAGATCTATAGAGATAGATCAAGACGTTTAATAGGACTTTCACAAAGCACATACCTTGATAAGATTTTGAAGAAGTTCAAAATGGATCAGTCCAAGAAGGGGTTCTTGCCTGTTTTGCAAGGTGTGAAGTTGAGTAAGACTCAATGCCCAGTGACTACAGAAGATAGAGAAAAGATGAGTGTCATCCCCTATGCTTCAGCCATAGGCTCTATCATGTATGCAATGCTGTGCACAAGACCCGATGTCAGCCTTGCCATAAGTATGGTCGGAAGGTTTCAAAGTGATCCAGGAATGGAACACTGGGCGGCGGTCAAGAATATCCTGAAGTACCTGAAAAGGACTAAGGACATGTTTCTCGTTTATGGAGGTGATCAAGAGCTCGTCGTAAAAGGTTACGTCGATGCAAGCTTTGACACTGATCCGGATGACTCTAAGTCGCAAACCGGATACGTATTTATTCTTAATGGGGGTGCAGTTAGCTGGTGCAGTTCCAAGCAAAGCGTGGTAGCTGATTCTACATGCGAAGCGGAGTACATCGCTGCCTCGGAGGCGGCGAAGGAAGGTGTCTGGATGAAGGAGTTCATGACAGATCTTGGAGTAGTGCCTAGTGCGCTTAACCCAATGACTCTGTTTTGTGATAATACTGGTGCCATTGCTCTAGCCAAGGAACCAAGATTTCACAAGAGGACCAGACACATAAAGCGACGTTTCAATTCCATCCGCGATTACATCAAGGAGGACGACATAAATATTTGCAAAGTACACACGGATCTGAATGTTGCAGATCCGATGACTAAACCTCTTCCAAGGGCTAAACATGAACAACACCAGAACTGCATGGGTGTTCGATTCATTACAATGTAAATCACATAGTGATGTGAACTAGATTATTGACTCTAGTGCAAGTGGGAGACTGTTGGAAATATGCCCTAGAGGCAATAATAAATTGGTTATTATTATATTTCCTTGTTCATGATAATCGTTTATTATCCATGCTATAATTGTATTGATTGGAAACTCAAATACATGTGTGGGTACATAGACAACACTGTGTCCCTAGTAAGCCTCTAGTTAACTAGCTCGTTGATCAAAAGATGGTGAAGGTTTCCAAGGCATGGACATGAGATGTCATTTGATAACGGGATCACATCATTAGGAGAATGATGTGATGGACAAGACCCAAACTATAAACGTAGCCTATGATCGTGTCAGTTTATTGCTATTGTTTTCTGCATGTCAAGTATCTGTTCCTATGACCATGAGATCATGCAACTCACTGACACCGGAGGAATACCTTGTGTGTATCAAACGTCGCAACGTTACTGGGTGACTATAAAGATGCTCTACAGGTATCTCCGAGGGTGTCTGTTGGGTTGGCATGGATCAAGACTGGGATTTGTTACTCCGTGTGACGGAGAGGTATCTCAGGGCCCACTCGGTAATACAACATCACAATGAGCCTTGCAAGCAATGTGACTAAAGTGTTAGCCACGAGATCTTGTATTACGGACCGACTAAAGAGACTTGCCGATAACGAGATTGAACTAGGTATAGAGATACCGACGATCGAATCTCGGGCAAGTAACATACCGAAGAACAAAGGGAACAGCATACGGGATTAACTGAATCCTTGACATAGAGGTTCGACCGATATAGATCTTCGTAGAATATGTAGGAACCAATATGGGCATCCAGGTCCCGCTATTGGTTATTGACCGTAGAGGTGTCTCGGTCATGTCTACATAGTTCTCGAACCCGCAGGGTCTACACACTTAACGTTTGGTGACGATTAGTATAGTTGAGTTATTGTGTTGGTGACCAAAGGTTGTTCGGAGTCCCGGATAAAATCCCGGACATGATGAGGATCTCCGGAAGAGTCCGGAGGTAAAGATTGATATATGTGATAATAGTGTTTTGATCTCCGGAAGGGTTTCGGAATTCACTGGAAGGGGTTCCGGATGTTTACTGAAGTGTTCGGGTGCTGCAACACTTTATATGGACCAAAGGGGTAAAGCCCACGAGGTATTGGAAAGTGCAAAAGGAAGTTTTGCTGCTGCCTTAAGCGGTACTACCGCTGGTAAGGCAGTACTACCGCGTAAGCGGTACTACCGCTTGTGTGAAGCGGTACTACCGCTCATGAGCGGTACTACCGCTTGTACGCGGTACTGATGGAATCCGAGTGGGACTCTTTCCGTGCGGGCCAAACCGACCTTGTGCGGGCAAAACCGACCTTGTGGAGGCTTTCTCTCCAAGTTTAGACCCCAGGGCTCAACATATAAATACAGGGGCAGGGCTAGCACACGGGATACATCAAGATTTCCCAAGCCGTGTGCCGGCAACCCTAACCCTCTAGTTCGTCCCGTCATAATCCCCGTAGTGCTTGGCGAAGCCCTGCAGAGATTGTTCCTCACCACCATCACCACGTTGTTGTGCTGCCGGAACTCATCTACTACTTCACCATCGCTCGCTGGATCGAGGAGGTGAAGGCGTCATCAAGCCGTACGTGTGTTGAACGCGGAGGTGCCGTCCGTTCGGCGCTAGATCGTGTTTGGATCGAGGGACGACTTGCGATTTGGATCGCGAAGACGTTCGACTACATCAACCGTGTTTCTTAACGCTTCCGCTTAGTGATCTACAAGGGTATGTAGATTCACTCTCCCTCTCGTAGATGCTCATCACCATGGATAGATCTTGCGTGTGCGTAGGAAATTTTTTGTTTCCCATGCAACGTTCCCCAACATATGAACCATGGTGAAGTTGGACTACAGTAGATATAATGCTAATATGAATTTGGAATGAGTTTACAACAGTACTAAAAGTGGTGATTTACTTTATTATACTAACGGATCTCACGAGGGTTTTGTTAAGTTTTGTGTGATTGAAGTTTTCAAGTTTTGGGTGAGATCATGATGGATGAAGGAATAAGGAGTGGAAAGAGACTAAGCTTGGGGATGCCCAAGGCACCCCAAGGTAATATTCAAGGACTCCCAAGAAACTAAGCTTGGGGATTCCCCGGAAGGCATCCCCTCTTTCTTCTAACAACCATCGGTAATTTTACTTGGAGCTATATTTTTATTCGTCACATGATATGCGTAAATCTTGGAGCGTCGTGTGCTTTTTATTTTTCTTTTAATAATGCACCATGCTGGTATGAGAAAGTCCTTGGTTGATTTATAGAAGGCTCTTTGCACCTCACTTATATCTTTTGAGTATGGCTTTATAGAATGCTTCATGTGCTTCACTTATATCATTTGAAGTTTGGATTGCCTATTTCTCTACACATAGAAAACCGCATTTGTAGAATGCTCTTTTGCTTCACTTATATTTGTTAGAGCGTGTGCATATCTTTTGTAGAAAGAATTAAACTCTCATGCTTCACTTATATTTATTTAGAGAGTTAACAGGAGTTGGTCATTCACATGGTTAGTCATAAAATCCTACATAAAACTTGTAGATCACTGAATATGATATGTTTGATTCCTTGAAATAGTTTTTGCGATATAAATATGGTGATACTAGAGTCATGCTAGTGAGTAATTGTGGATTGGTAGAAATACTTGTGTTAAAGTTTGTGATCCCCGTAGCATGCACGTATGGTGAACCGTTATGTGAAGAGATCGGAGCATGGTTTATTTATTGATTGTCATCCTTTGTGTGGAGGTCGGGATCGCGCGATGGTTAGCTCCTACCAACCCTTCCCCTAGGAGCATGCGTGTAGTACCTTGTTTCGATGACTAATAAATTTTTGCAATAAGTATGTGAGTTCTTTATGACTAATGTTGAGTCCATGGATTATACGCACTCTCACCCTTCCACCATTGCTAGCCTCTCTAGTACCGCGCAACTTTCGCCGGTGCATTACACCCACCATATATCCTTCCTCAAAACAGCCACCATACCTACCTATTATGGCATTTCCATAGCCATTCTGAGATATATTGCCATGCAACTTCCACCGTTCCGTTTATTATGACACGCACCAACATTGTCATATTGCTTTGCATGATCGTAAGATAGCTAGCATGATGTTTTCATGGCTTGTCCGTTTTTTGATGTCATTGCTATGCTAGATCATTGCACATCCCGTTACACCGCCGGAGGCATTCACATAGAGTCATATTTTGTTCTAGTATCGAGTTGTAATTCTTGAGTTGTAAGTAAATAAAAGTGTGATGATCATCATTATTAGAGCATTGTCCCATGTGAGGAAAGGATGATGGAAGCTATGATTCCCTCACAAGTTGGGATGAGTCTCCGGACTTTACAAAAAAATAAAAGAGGCCAAAGAAGCCCAAATAAAAAAAGAGGCCAAAGAAGCCCACCAAAAAAATGAGAGAAAAGAGAGAAGGGGCAATGCTACTATTCCTTTTTCCACACTTGTGCTTCAAAGTAGCACCATGATCTTCATGATAGAGAGTCTCCTATATTGTCACTTTCATATACAAGTGGGAATTTTTCATTATAGAACTTGGCTTGTATATTCCAATGATGGGCTTCCTCAGATTGCCCTAGGTCTTCGTGAGCAAGCAAGTTGGATGCACACCCACTTAGTTTTCAGTTTGAGCTTTCATACACTTATAGCTCTAGTGCATCCGTTGCATGGCAATCCCTACTCACTCACATTGATATCTATTGATGGGCATCTCCATAGACCGTTGATACGCCTAGTTGATGTGAGATTATCTCCTTCTTTTTTGTCTTCTCCATAACCACCATATTCTATTCCACCTATAGTGCTATATCCATGGCTCACGCTCATGTATTGCGTGAAAGTTAAAAAGGTTTGAGAATACTAAAGTATGAAACAATTGCTTGGCTAAAACTGGGGTTGTGCATGATTTAATACTTTGTGTGATGAAGATGGAGCATAGCCAGACTATATGATTTTGTAGGGATAACTTTCTTTTAGCCATGATATTTTGAGAAGACATGATTGCTTTATTAGTATGCTTGAAGTATTATTGTCTTAATGTCAAATGATAGACTATTGCTTTGACTCACTCGTGTCTTAATATTCATGCCATGATTAGATTATATGATCAAGATTATGCTAGGTAGCATTCCACATCAAAAATTATCTTTTTTATCATTTACCTACTCGAGGACGAGCAGGAATTAAGCTTGGGGATGCTGATACGTCTCCGTCGTATCTATAATTTTTGATTGTTTCATGCTAATATTCTACAACTTTCATATACTTTTGGCAAATTTTTATACTATTTTTGGGACTAACATATTGATCCAGTGCCCAGTGCCAGTTCCTGTTTGTTGCATGTTTTTTGTTTCGCAGAAAATCCATATCAAACGAAGTCCAAACGGGATAAAAACTTACGGAGATTTTTTTTGGAATATATGTGAATTTTGGGAAGTGGAATCAACAGAAGGCGGTGCCCGAGGGGCCCACAAGCCATAGGGGCGCGCCCTGGGGGGTAGGGCGCGCCAGGGTGGCTTGTGGTCACCCCGTAAGGCGGTTGGGGTCCTTCTTTCGCCGCAAGAAAGCTAATATCCGGATAAAAATCGTGTTAAAATTTCAGCCCAATCGGAGTTACGGATCTCCGGGAATATAAGAAACGGTGAAAGGCCAGAATCTGGGAAGGCAGAAACAGAAGGAAACAGAGAGAGAGATCCAATCTCGGAGGGGCTCTCGCCCCTCCGCTGCCATGGAGGCCAAGGACCAGAGGGGAAACCCTCCTCCCATCTAGGGGGGAGGTCAAGGAAGAAGAAGGAGGGGGGCTCTCTCCCCCTCTCTCCCGGTGGCGCCGGAACGCCGCCGGGGCAATCATCGTGTGACGGCGATCTACTCCAACAACTCCGTCATCTTCACCAACACCTCCATCACCTTCCCCCATCTATCTACAGCGGTCCACTCTCCCGCAACCCGCTGTACCCTCTACTTGAACATGGTGCTTTATGCTTCATATTATTATCCAATGATGTGTTCCCATCCTATGATGTCTGAGTAGATTTTTGTTGTCCTATCGGTGATTGGTGAATTGCTATGATTGGTTTAATTTGCTTGTGGTTATGTTGCTGTCCTTTGGTGCCCATCATATGAGCGCGCGCGTGGATCACACCATAGGGTTAGTTGTATGTTGATAGGACTATGTATTGGAGGGCAAGGGTGATAGCAGCTTCAGCCTAGCATAGAAATTGATGCATACGGGATTGAAGGGGGACCAATATATCTTAATGCTATGGTTGGGTTTTACCTTAATGAACGTTAGTAGTTGCGGATGCTTGCTAATAGTTCCAATCATAAGTGCATAGAATTCCAAGTAAGGGATGACATGCTAGCAGTGGCCTCTCCCACATAAAACTTGCTATCTGTCTAGTAACATAGTCAATTGCTTAGGGACAATTCCACAACTCCTACCACCACTTTTCCACACTCGTTAAACTAACTTAATTGTTACTTTATCTAAACAGCCCCTAGTTTTTATTTACGTGTTCTTTATTATCTTGCAAACCTATCCAACAACACCTACAAAGTACTTCTAGTTTCATACTTGTTCTAGGTAAAGCGAACGTTAAGCGTGCGTAGAGTTGTATCGGTGGTCGATAGAACTTGAGGGAATATTTGTTCTACCTTTAGCTCCTCGTTGGGTTCGACACTCTTACTTATCGAAAGAGGCTACAACTGATCCCCTATACTTGTGGGTTATCATCTAGTAAGAACGATTCTTACCTACGCAAAACCACAACGGTGATATACAAGTTGCTATTTCACCTTCTACAAGGACCTCCTTTGTCGAATCCGATTCAACTAAAGTGGGACAGACAGACACCCGCCAATCATCTTATGCAACAAAGTTACATGTCAGTCGATGGAACCGGTCTCTCGTACGTGGACGAGTAAGGTTGGTCCGAGCCGCTTCATCCCACAATACCGCTGAATCAAGAAAAGACTAAGGAGGGAAGCAATCTGAATATCAACGCCCACAAACTTCTTTGTGTTCTACTCGTGATGTCATCTACGCATAGACCTAGCTCTGATACCACCGTTGGGGAACGTTGCATGGGAAACAAAAATTTTCCTACGCTTCAACAAGATCAATCTAGGAGATGAGCATCTACGAGAGGAGAGATCGGATCCACATATCCTTGTAGATCGCTAAGCGGGAAGCGTTAAGAAACGCGGTTGATGTAGTCGAACGTCTTCGCGATCCAAATCGCAAGCTGTCCTGCGATCGAATCATGATCTAGCGCCGAACGGACGGCACCGCCGCGTTCAGCACACATACAGCTCGATGGCGATCTCCGCCTTCTTGATCCAGCAAGCGAGGGCGGAGAGGTAGATGGGTTCTCCGGTAGCACAACGGCGTGGCGGCGGTGGTGGTGGAGCTGATCCGGCAGAGCTTCGCTAAGCAATACCGAACCAATCTATTCTAGAGGAGAAACGATCTAGGGGAGAGGAAGGGCTGCGCCGTGGCTTAAGGTGTAGCAGCCCTCCCAAACCCCCACTATATATAGGGGGAGAGGAGGAGGGGGCCGGCGCCCTAGTGTTCCCACCCCTAGGGGTGCGGCGGCCTAGATGGGGCCGGCGGCCAAGGGGGTGCCTTGGCCCCCAAGGCAAGTGGTGGTCGGCCCCCCTAGGGTTCCCCCAATGCCCTTCGGCCGCATGGGCCCTTGTGGGAGGTGTGGCCAGACCACCAGGGGCTGGTGCGCACCCTCTCAAAGCCCATGGGCCCCTCCGGGGCAGGTGGACCTCTGAAACCCTTCGGGCACTCCCGATGAAACCCGGGCAAACTCTGAAACTATTCTGGTGCCCGAACATCAACTTTCTATATATTAATCTTTACCTCCGGACCATTCCGGAGCTTCTCGTGACGTCCGGGTCCTTATCCGGGACTCCGAACAACCTTCGGTCACCAACATACATAACCCAACAATACCTATTCGTCACCGAACGTTAAGTGTGCAGACCCTGCAGGTTCGAGAACTATGTAGACATGACCGATACACCTCTATGGTCAATAACCAATAGCGGGACATGGATGCCGATATTGGTTCCTACATATTCTACGAAGATCTTTATCGGTTGAACCTCTATGTGAGGGATTCAGTTAATCCCGTACGCAGTTCCCTTTTTTTATCGGTATGTTACTTGCCCGAGATTCGATCGTCGGTATCTCCATACCTAGTTCAATCTCGTTACCGGTAAGTCTCTTTACTCGTTCCGTAATACAAGATCCCGTGGCTAACTCCTTAGTCACTTTGCTTGCAAGCTCATTGTGATATTGTATTACCGAGTGGGCCCTGAGATACCTCTCCGTCACACGGAGTAACAAATCCCAGTCTTGATCCATGCCAACTCAACAGACACCCTCGGAGATACCTGTAGAGCATCTTTATAGTCACCCAGTTACGTTGTGACGTTTGATACACACAAGGTACTCCTCCGGTGTCAGTGAGTTACATGATCCCATGGTCATAGGAACATATACTTGACATGCAGAAAACAATAGCAATAAACTGACACGATCATATGCTATGTTCATAGTTTGGGTCTTGTCCATCACATCATTCTCCTAATGATGTGATCCCGTTATCAAATGACAACTCATGTCTATGACTAGGAAACCATAGCCATCTTTGATCAACGAGCTAGTCCATCAGAGGCTTACTAGGGACACATTGTTGTCTATGTACCCACACATGTATTTGAATTTCCAATCAATACAATTATAGCATGGAAATAAACAATTATCATGAACAAGGAAATATAATAATAACCATTTTATTATTGCCTCTAGGGCATATTTCCAACACATACACCAGCTGCGGTGGCAAAGCCAAGATCAAGGCCCGTCATGCTTGCCGTGAGAGGTGAAGGAGCACCGCGGGGACAAGGCCGTGGATGACACCCTTGCTTGGATCCTGGCGAAGCGGCGAGCCCGGGTGGCGTGTGCCCTCGCGGTGGAGCAAACTCGAGACTTTTGTGCCACATCCGACACCTCCTGTCGAGAAGATCCGCCTCGACCCCTTTGTCGTCTTCTACCGCTACTATCACGACCAAGAGGACAAGGGCAAGGGCAGTTGTGGGCGAACTTTCTCTATAGCTCTATTTTAACTAGTAGAACATGCCTAATTTGGATAGGCAGATGGCATGTAGGATGTATGTCCCATATGAACTTTCTGCTATGTCATAGATGAACTATCAAGTCTATGTTGCATGAGATTGTATAGATTTGGAGGTTTGCATATAAGGGGAACAACCGTGGACATGAATAAATGAGGGCTGACCAGGCGTTGTCCACAAACGGATCATAGAGGGGGCAGGGGGAAACTTCACCGATGGACAAAATTTCTTCGTTCTCTCTCAAAAACATGTAAAGTTATCCCGACAAAAATAACATGTAATGTTCATTTGTTCTGAACCATGGCAATTAATAGGGCGAGGTCCGAACGGCGGGAGACCTTGTCATTGGTCAACAAGCATAGGAACTAGTTGTCGCCGTGGGACATAAAAGCACCAGGCAAAACTAAGATTCACATGTGGAGGTTGATGAGAAATGGGTTGGCTGTTGGCGTGGAGTTACATCGTCGAAGAATCAAGAAAGGTGTGTTCTGTACTGCCTATGGGAGAGGGTAAACAATATTTCATAGGTTACATGCTTGTCCGCAGTCTATGGTGTTTTGGAAATTTCTTCGCTCGGAGAAGGGGGTTCCGGTGGCGATCCCACAACTCTATCCATTTGGTTCCAGCAGTGGTTGGCCAATATGAGTGATGAGGAAAAGAAAGTGATGATCCCGGCGGTGTATGGTCCATGGCTAGCAAGAAATGACTACAACCATATGCATG
Organism: Elymus sibiricus; assembly: GCA_039707655.1. NCBI lineage: Eukaryota > Viridiplantae > Streptophyta > Magnoliopsida > Poales > Poaceae > Elymus > Elymus sibiricus. The sequence goes on along the minus strand of CM077667.1, from coordinate 124,513,163 downwards.
AATGGCATTCGGTACACGAGAAGAAGGCCACACTGTCGAGCGATGGAACCCGCTGGATTATGGCTGGATTAAAGCAAATTCTGACGGGCCTCTGTCAAAGTTCAAGGACAAAGGAGGGGGTGGGTGGTCCTTCGCGACCATGATGGTGTATGCAAGGGGGGTGTTTACTACATTTTCCCACGCATTACCGACCCCGAGCTCGCCAAGATAATGGCCTGTCGGAAGGCGGTGCAAACACCCAATGTGTTCACTTGAAGGTCAACATCAAGGGGGCGGCGGCGGTGCAAACACCCAATGTGTTCACTTGAAGGTCAACATCAAGGGAACGTCGGCGATGCTAAACTCTCCCGCGGGAAATCTTTCAGCTACATGCCCGCTCATAGAAGAAGTGAAGACGTTGCTTCAATCACGACAAGGTTTCAAGATCTGTTGGGTGAGACGTTCAGCTAATATTTTCTGAACATAAGAAGGGCCTCGCCCTCCGTTTTTCGTTAAAGAAACCACACGGTTCGCCTAAGCAAACTACTGCAGAAAATAAAAAACTAGAGGTAAACTAGCAATCTTACAACCAACATAAGGCATAGCATCAACCCACAACAACCAGGGGGGCAGGGCCGCCAAAAACATCAAATGTCGCCCTATTACATCATACAGCAAAATGACCCACCAGAACATAAAAGCAAAGCATCCACACATAGCAGCAACAAGGGATGACCAACTCGCTTCGATCCTGCATACTCCATATCGCCACCCCTATGCGCTTTGTATATCTCACTTGCTACATGTTCGAGCAGTTTTGCCCTCATCATCAGCGCCTCTGTTTTGGTCTCCTTTATCTGCAAGATCGACCACCCCACAATCCAATAGCAAAGTAGCTTAATTAGAATTATTGGGTCATTGTAAATCTTTAGCTAGGGAAGGTGTAAGATATGAGATGTGCAAGGTGTGGCTCCAAGATCCACTGGATCGATCACGGCACGGGCCTCTCATCGAGGAGATAAAGGAGCTCCTCTCCTCTCTGGATGATTTTAGGGTGACTTGGGCTAGACGTTCCGCGAATCGTACGGCGCATACGCTAGCTAGGGATGGCTGCCTGACTAAACTGTGCAAGACTTGGTTTTCTATCTCTTTGCTTTGTATTCGTGATATTATTGCGTCCGAGGCCGCTTAGTTAATAAAAGGCAGCGTTTTCCCCTTAAAAAAAGATCCACCTGATTGCATTTTGCAAATCGTATCTGATGAAATCCCGTGCGTGTTTTAACTTGTAAGTAATAAAGTTGCATTTCTTTAAAAACAATTAAAGTTGCATTGTTCTCCTAAAAGGAAAAAACTAATAATCTGATTCTTTTTTCTCCTTCGTAACCAGCCTCACAAACTGTATATACTTGCAACAGTTCAGTCGACACACATATACACACATGGTACACTAAAACAAAGACAGAGTAGTATATATACAATTATACATGCATATCGTAGACCCCAGGCAGAACATAGAAACGAAAAAAGAAGCCCGAAAGGCTTCATATGTAGACAAATTTCCTTAGTTCTGAACGAGCCCTCTACTAATACCTGAATTTTCCTTCTTCTTTGTTTAGCTAAAACCTTAGTAATATCATGCAGCATATACCACTGATGATTCCACACTGAGCTTGAGCTGTATATGTACATAAATACATAGCTTTATGAGATACAGATTTCACGATCCTCTTGCGTTGGCCTGCACCCAGCCAGCTGAAAAAGAGGTCGGATCCTCGTTGACTATTTCATGGAACAGTTGAGGTCCTTGGTGATGGCAGACATGCAGCTGGAGCTCCTGGAGAGGCCACCGGCATTTGCGCTGTCCCTGGGGCTGTTGGACTTGCCCCTCTTCCTGAAGATCTCCCTCATGGCCTCCGTCTGCATGAGCACCGGGTTGGCGCGCCCCAGGCGGTTGAACCGCCCGCACACGGCGATGTGCGCGGCCAGCGCCTCCTCCGTCGTGCTCCGGCTCCTGTCCGCCTCGTCGGTCACCGCCGCGGCGCACAGCCCGCACACCCACCGCCCGCAGTACCGCTCCCGCACGCGCCGCACGTACTCGGCCGAGCACTCCTCCGTCATGCCGCAGCACTCGCAGCGCGTGTCGTCCACCTGCTCCGACACCGCCGGCAGCTTGGCCGCCGCGTCCACCACGGCCGCCTTCTTGGTGAACTCCAGGGCCAGGTCGGACATGGCGCGCTGGAGCCCCTCCATCGAGATCCTCCGCGGCTTCTGCTGCTGCCTCGGCCGCCCCATCGGCACCGCCTCCGCCGCCGCCGCCGCCACGGCCGCGTCACCGTTAGGCGCCATCGATCGAGCTGCCCTTGATGCAAGAAACCAACCACAAACTGATTCAACTGGAAAGCTCTAGCAGTTACCAAGCACAAGCAGCTGACGTATAGCACCCAGTGAACTCTGACCGATTGCAAGTGTGAGTTGAATATCAATATGTGAAGGAGGAGGCGAGCTTTATACGCCGTCGAGGGTTAGGGTACGTACGCATCCACCTCGCCGCTCACGGAGCGGCGCGGGTACGTGTGGAGCGGACGAGTCGGTAGCGAGTCTCTGCTCGTGACATTCATAATTAAGAAGGCGAGAGGGATCACCTGGAAGCCCTAGATCTCTCAACATTCATATGGCTATGATTAGCTAACGGTTGCTTGGTTCCGCTAGTGCTGAGCCACAGGGCCGCCTCAACGTCTCATGCTCGTGACCCGTGAGCGAGATCTTAATGTAGCCTGGGAAGGTGGCAGCTACCTGATCGACCTGCTCGAATTTTCTTATCCACGAGTAATATACTAGCAGCAGTAGCAAGCTGGAAAGATATGCGAAAAATCATGATTGGAAAGATTAATATTGGTCTCAACTTGCAGTGGTGCCATTGCTTCTATATTTTTTCTCTACAAAATGTTAAAAATCGCAGGCTGGTTACTTGTCCTCTCCGGTCTCCACGATGAAGAACGACAGGTACACCTATGGTGTGCCGAAAGGGCAAGAACAATTAGGGACATTCATACCGGGAGAGTAGTTGTCTGTATTCTGGCTACGGCCTTTTCTTGTATATAGATTCTTCTTGCTTAATTAATGGAATGGCAAAGTTTTTGCCTTGTTTTATTATAGAAAGAAAAAAAGGCTGATGATGCTGGCACGAAGAAGCACACATCAGGCAGTCAAAATGATTAAAATTCATTAATAATGAAAAAATGTAGCCAGTCGATTGCGCTATTTTCGAGTTAATTGCATAAAACCACCACATTTCAGGCATCGTTTGCGGAAAACTACCTAGTCCCTATTTACTTGCAAAAATCACCGCGTTTCTGGTAATCTTTTTGCAAAACACACTGATCGGAGTGTTTGACCCGTTTGATCACTTTCTGACAAGTAGGCCCATACAGTAAGGAGCTGACTAGGCAAACAAAATTACACACACACCCCTGAATCAAGAAATAGAAAGCAATCAACCCCACCCACCCCCGACTGTGCCGTGCCGCCCCACCAGCTCCCGTCCTCGCCCCCATCGGCTCCTGCCTCCGCCGCCAGAAGCCCACCGCCGGTCGGCCGGACGCGGAGACGAGGAGGCACCGGCTCCCGTCGCCGGCGCAGGAATCCCACCGCCGGCCGTCCAGACGCGGAGACGACGAGGCACCGGCTCCCGTCGACCCCCACCCCGCTCCCGCCGCCGCCGCCGGAAGCCCACCGCCGGTCGTCCGGACGCGGAGACGAGGAGGCACCGACTCCCATCGCCGTCCCCCACTGGCTCCCGTCGCCGCCTAGGAAGCCCATCGTCGGCCGGTCGGACGCGAAGACGAGGAGGCACCGGCTCCCGTCGCCGCCCCCCACCGGGTCCCATCTCCGCCGTCGGAAGCTGAGCCGTCGAGTGCTAGTTGGCACGGCACGGGCGGCTGGAGCTTCTCCTGCAACAACGCCGGCGGCGCGGGCCAAGCCGCCCGGTGTGCCCACCCATTGTTGCATATCTGATATCCAAGGGGAGGGGGTCGATTGCTTTCTTTTTGTAGATCTAGGGGGATGTATGTCAATTTGTTGCCAAATCAGCGCCTTACAATCCGGGCCTACTTGTCAGAAAGTGATCAAATGGGCCAAACACTCTGATCAAGTGTGTTTTGCAAAAAGATTACCAGAAACGCGGTGATTTTTGCAAGTAATTAGAGACTAGGTAGTTTTCCGCAAATGACGCCTGAAATGTGGTGGTTTTATGCAATTAACTCCATTGTTTTCAGAATGCACGTAAAAAACAAAAATGTTGTTCTGCACCAAGTTGAGGTAAGCTCGGATGAGCAGTAAAATCTAAAGTATTTTTTAAAAAAATATCTGAATTTTTTCTCATGAAACATTGATGTTTTCTACATACATAAAAAAATTCGCTATGAAATCACATTTGTGTCCACACCTACACGAATGTGATTTCATCGCAGAAAATTTCACACATGTTAAAAAAAACATTAACGTTTCTCGCAAAAAAAAAACATCAATGTTTCTTTTAAAAAATCAGTTTTTTTTAGTTTTTAACTATTTTTTGGAGTTTTACTGTTCATCCAAACTCATCTGAGGTTGGGTGCAGAACAGCCGTGTCCCGTAGAAAACAACAACTCAGAGCATCTTCAACAGACGTCCAAAAACAGCCTCGCGCGCTAAAAATCCTTTTTTTGTGCCGGACAGCTCCAGCAGAGGCTGTAAAATACTGCGCACACAAAAAAGTTTTGGGCACGCACTAAAAAGCGCTATCGCAAGCTGTAAATTTGGGGCGTTGGATCGTGTGCGCTTCACAATTTGCACCATGTGTTTTTTTGGACGCGCGTTTTTGGGCATCTGAAAAACCAATGTTAACCCGGTGCGTTAAAAGTGCTACCGTGACGCGCTAAAACTATTTTAGCGCGCGAAACTTTTGTGCGCCGCTCTCATGGCCAGTTGCGCATGATATTTGTGCAGATAGTTAGCAGATCGATTTGCTCGAATTTTCTCGGCCACGAGTAACGAATAATGCACTTGCAAAAAAAAGAGTAATGAATAATGATAGTGGAGTGGTACTAACCCTGCTTCCAGAGAATCAATTACTGAATTTGCAAGAGAAGACCATTCATGCGTGGTTGCAACTTGCAGTGTGTTGCAATCGAAAGTAATGGATATGTCGCGCTGGTCACTTGCTGTCCGCTCCAGGATCAAGAGCGAGACATGGTCGAAACGATGCATGCGTGAAGAACTACGTTGCACCGAGGCTCAAAACTGTCAGAGAAAGATACATTTCCTTGGAAAATAATACTCCCACATACGGCAGATCAAACACAAAATGCTACATACGGCAGATCAAACACAAAATGCTACTAGAAGTAGAAAGACCGTTATATCAACCAAAAGTATATGGGCACTCCTCTCTTTCTGATCCTAAACAAGCAGCGGAGTGAACATGTCTTTGACGACGATAATGAAAACGAAGATTTGGAGAAACCAAAATGAAATTCTTCGGAGCAAAGCAAACGATCGATCACGGGTAGTGTCGTGTGACTGTACCACATGCCGCCGCACTGTGCGCGACGATATCCACAGAACTGCCCGGTCACCCTAGGCCAAGCAAAGCGGGTAAGTACCGCGTACCGACGTGCCGTGCGTTGCATGAGAAAAAAGAGAGGGAAAAACGAGGAGTGCGCAGTCACGAGAGGCTCGGCTCGACCGAGAAGGTGTGCATGCGTGCATGGCTCTTTTCGTTGCACTTGGACTCCCCACTCCCGCGCGTCTCGCTCCGACAGCTACCCCTCGTCATTGGGTTTTGCGGCTGCGTGATTGCGCACTCTCTCTCTCTCCTGGTGGCTGTGTGAGTCCCCACCCCCTCTCGCTCAAACTTGTTACAATGAAAGCTTTTTAAAAGGAGAAAGACCCCCGGCCTCTGCATCAGCATGATGCATATGTCCATATTGTTAAGTAAAACAAATAAATCCGTGTTCGAGTACAAGCTCCGTCTGAGTTGAAAAAAAAGCAAATGAAAACAATAAAGACGTAAAGCGTCACAACCGGCAACAATAGGGCAAAATGACTAAACACCTAATCTATTGTTGGACCGCCATCCAAACCGTTTGCAGAAATTCTGATTTACCATCTCCCATCGGATAGACCCAGTAACCAAAAGCTCTCTAGCCTCCACAGGGGTGAGTAGCGACCACGTACGGATCCAAGTAGTGGTCATGTATATTACCTGTAAAAAATTAATCGGAGTGTGTTTGTTAAAAACCATATCATTCCCGTAGTTTCATATAGCCCAAAGTAACGCACATACTCCTATCCAAATATGTGTCGCAATAGTTGGATCGACCCAATTTAGCTATGTCCCAAATAACGTTTGAATACTATTTGAAGGTGTGATGTTAAAAGCTATATGAACTGAACGCCATAATAATGTAGCCATCGGGCACTCGAGAAAGAGGTGTTTAATCGTGTCATCATGATCACAAAAACAACATCATTGGCTGCCCTCCCAACTACGTTTTGCCAAGTTGTGCTTAGTCAGAATCACCTCTTTGTGAACGAACCACATAAAGACTTTGATTGGCACTTTAATTTTTCAAATATGCGTCGATCTCGGTATTGGACCAAAGTTGATTAGGTCGACATACATGGATTTCACTAAAAAAACAGCCCATTCATCGGAAGTTTCCAGTGAATGATGTCTGGCACATTAGATAAATGGACGTCCATCAACCTCATGACCAGATGTAGCCAATAATTCCATCGGTCTCCGACTACCGACCTGCGGAACTGAATATTTAGAGGTACAGACTGTAATACTGTCGCAACATATGTGTCCTTACGCTACACAATATTATACCAAGACCGATATTGTGTAGCCAGCGGTGTCTCCCTAGCCACATATCCTCCTAGAATCTAGTAGACTGACCGTTCCCAATGATGAATTTGTTCTGTGGAAGAAGGTTGCTTTCATTCTCATCAGCCCCTTTCAGAAAGGTGAATCATTGGGTCTAACGGAGACCTGGGCCAATGTTTTAGATTGTAGGTATTTGTTACATAATAACTACACCCACATGCCTTCGGTCTCAACAGACAACCTAAATAGCCACTTGCTTAGTAGGCATCTGTTGTTTACCGCTGAATTCTCAATCCCTAGCCCCCTGGTCCTTGGGACGGCAAATTATATCCCATTTAGTAAGCTTGTATTTTCTCTTAATTTCATCGCTTTGCCAAAAGAATCATGATCAATAGAAATCTAAAATTTTCCGTACCCTACATGTATTTAAAGAAAGACAGGAGGAACATTGGCATGCTCGTGAGTACTGAGTTTATCAGTACCAGTCATAGTGAAAGTAACTTCCTAGTAACATAGAGTCCAACTCAGCAAATTTGCTTATGTGGCAATGATTTAATGAGCAGAGAGATGAATTGAGTAACATAGCTAATTACTCATACTATGAGTAACATGATCAGGACATCAATACCATTGTTACACCCACAACCCCTGCTGCTATACATACTCGACCAATTACTAGAGCTCGCACATGCCAATTGAATTACCGGGTACTTTGGTTTCTTGGAAATCCTTCTAATGTTCATGAACATATGATGCTGCCTAAATTAGATACTTTTGTTTTACTTATGAATGAAGGACCTAACATGGACAAGAAGGATGGCCATTGGAACGGGAACAAGCATGAAGAAGAAGGTGCGCGCACGGGAAAACACAATGGAGATTCCAGTGGTGATTTTCGCATTTTGAAGACAACATAATGAGAGCATGAAGGCTTGGACGAAATATTCAAGATGCCACTTTATAAATTTCGTCCATAGGCGATGATAGGTGTTGCGCCACCTTATTTTTGGGCCAGGCCCATGTAATTTCGAAATACCACATTATAGGATGTTTTGAGAGTCCGTATGTGTGGGGGAACTGAGTTAGGGTTGGTTTCGGACCCCTCTTCCAAGGGGCCACGAAATCCCCCTCTATTCCCCCATATATACAGCCTTTAGCACGCCGTTTAGACCTGGGTTTTGTTTAGATTAAAAGTTCGCCATAGCTGAAATTCGCGTGTTTCATTTTGTGTTCTACGACCAGGCCAAGGCGTCAGAGAACCCCACTTTCATCAATAAAGCTTTCCTCTTATATTCATAATATCCAGATTGCAATTTCAGTTTCTTGCTTGTTCTTCGTTTGCATGCAGGAAATAGATCCTCATGGTCAGGTTGATCGTGCTCCGGCGTGGTCAATAGCCTCTCGGAGTTGGTTTAGCGATTGCTAAGGCGCGACGTCCTCGCATGTTCGTAGTCGGATCATCAAAGTCTACTCCACCGAAAACGATAGCCACCATCTCATCGAAAGACGGGACAACTTTGCCTCTATCAAGTGGTATCAGATTTCCAGGTTGCTCGGTGAGAATTTCCAGTTTTTCATAGTTTAGATCGCATATGCTCTTCATACCTACAATCCACGAAAAAGCCACAAAAAATTAGGGTTAGATCATCATATCCGAACCAATCTGAGCCTTTGCAGTTTTCTGTTCGGTGTTTTGCTTTGTTGAATTTGTGGTTGCATCGTGACGTAGCTTGAGACTGCGTCAGTATATTCCCCAAAGAGGAAGGGATGATGCAGCACAACGATGGTAAGTATTTCCCTCAATTATGAAACCAAGGTATCGAACCAGTAGGAGGATTACCACCATCTAATAAACAGCACATGCACACAAAGAACAAATACTTGCAACCCGACGCGAAAGAGAGGCTGTCAATCTCTCAACGGTAAAAAGATACATTAGGTAGTGATAGATTGGAGAGATAGATCTCTCAAGCACAAAATAAAAAGGGCAAATAAAAAGTGCAGCAAGGTATTTTTGGGTTTTTGAAATAATAGATCTGAAAACAAAAGCGGCAAAAAGATAGATCGGAAAGCAATATGTTGGAAAAGTAGACCCGGGGCCCTTAGGTTTCACTAGTGGCTTCTCTCATGAGTATAGCACATGGTGGGTGAACAAATTACTGTTGGGCAATTGATAGAAGATCAAATAATCATGACGATATCCAAGGCGATGATCATTATATAGGTATCACGTCCAAAATAAGTAGACCGACTCCTGCCTACATCTACTACTATTACTCCACACATCGACCGCTATCCAGCATGCATCTAGTGTATTAAGTTCATGGAAAAATGGAGTAATGCAATAAGAACGATGACATGATGTAGACAAGATCTATTCATGTAGGAATAGACCCCATCTTGTTATCCTTAATAACAACGATACATGCGTGCCTCGCTGCCCCTTCTTTCACTGGGAGAGGACACGGCAAGATCGAACCCATCACAAAGCACCTCTTCCCATGGCAAGAAAAATCGATCTAGTTGGCCGAACTAAACCAAAGATTCGAAGAAGAAATACGAGGCTATAAGTAATCATGTATATAAGAGATCAAAGAAGACTCAAATAATATTCATGGATAGAAACTGATCATGAACTCAAAATTCATCGGATCCCAACAAACACACCGCAAAAGTTTACATCAAATAGATCTCCAAGAGACCATTGTATTGAGAATCAAGAGAGAGAGAGAGAGAGAAAGCCATCTAGCTACTGCCTACGGACCCCTAGGTCTATGGTGGACTACTCACGCATCATCGGAGAGGCACCAATGAGGATGATGAACCCCTCCGTGATGGTGTTAGATTGGATCTCGAGGTTCTAGAACTTGCGGCGACTGGATGTGTTTTTTCGTCGACTCCTCTAGGGTTTCTGGAATATTTGGGAATTTATAGGCATCAGAGGCGGTGGAGAGGGGCCCCGAGGAGGGCACAACCCATCAGGGCGCGTCTGGGGCCTCTGGCGCGCCCTGGTGGGTTGTGGTCTCCACGGCCCACCTCTCTGGCACTTCTTTAGCCCACTGGGTGTCTTCTGGTCCAAAAAAATCTCCAAATTTTTTTGTCGCGATTGGGCACCGTTTGGTACTGATATTCTGCGAAGTAAAAACAAGCAAAAACAGCAACTGGCACTTTGGCACTATGTCAATAAGTTAGTCCCGAAAAATGATATAAAGTTGCTATAAAATGATTGTAAAACATCCAAGAATGATAATATAACAGCATGGAACAAGCAAAAATTATAGATACGTTGAAGACGTATCAACATCCCCAAGCTTAATTCCTATTCGTCCTCGAGTAGGTAAATGATAAAAACAGATTTTTTGATGCGGAATGCTGCCTAACATGTTCATCTCATATTCTTTTTCTTTTGTAGCATGGACATTTGGACTTTTAGATGGTTCAAAGCAATAGTCTAGTTTTGACATAATGACTCTAATACTCAAGCATGCCAACAAGCAACCATGTCTTTCAAAATATCAACACTAAAGAAAGTTATCCCTAGCCCATCATGCTCAATCATTGATCCATTCATGAAACACACTCAGATATTAGCTACACCCAATGCTCAAGTACGATCATAGTGCCCCCTAGTTGGTGCTTTATAAGAGAAGATGGAGACTCAAAGTAAAAATAAAAATTTGCATGATTTGTAGAGGTGCCAGAGCTCAAAGTTTAAATTGAGAGAGAAAAATATTTTGAGTGGCATGCCTTTCCTGTCAACGAAAACGACAAAGTAGTTCACAATACTTTCCATGCTAGATACATCATAGGCGGTTCCCAAACAGAAAATAAAGTTTGTTCCTTTTTCCACCATTCTTTCACATTCCATGGATGGCCGTATCCACGGTTGCCTTCCATACCAACACTTTTCAAGGAATTTATTATTTGACAACATAAAGTAAATATTTTTTATTTTTTATTTCGGGAATGGGCATCCCTATTACCGTCATACTCTCATGCAATGATAAGTGAATAAACACTCATCTTGAGAATAACACATCTAGCATGGAAAAATATTGGACACCCCCTACCGTTTCATGAGCGGTACGAGCACACAAAAGAGAAATTTATTTTGAAAAGTAGAGGTGGCACATACAAATTTGCTTAGAACGGCATGGAAATACCGCATATAGGTAGGTATGGTGGACTCATAAGGCAAAACTTGGTTTTAAGGATTTTGGATGCACAAGTAGTATTTCTACTTAGTACAAGTGGAGGCTAGCAAATAGATTGATAAGCAACCAACCAAGAAACGAAAACTCACATAAGCGAGCATTGAGCATAACTAACACTGAATAACGCACCATAAGTAGGATGTAATTTCATTGCATAACTATTGACTTTCGTGCATGCATATGGAATCACAAACCTTAACACCAATATTCTTATTAAAGCATAATTACTCACTAACATGACTCACATATTACTATCATCATGTCTCAAAACTATTACAATGAATCAAGTTTAATTTGTCCAATGATCTTCATGAAAGTTTTTATTATATCCTCCTTGGATATCTATCACTTTGGGACTAGTTTCATATATTGCCATTGCTTTTTGACAAGCTCAAACAAATCTAAGTGAAGCACATGAGCATAGAGATTTCATCTCTCAAAAAAGTATAAGTGAAGCATGAGAGGATTTCTTCAAAATTTACTAACTCTCAAATTAATCTAAGTGAAGCATGAGACTATTTCTACAAAAATTTCCAAGCACACCGTGCTCAAAAAGATATAAGTGAAGCACTAGAGCAATTCTATAGCTCAAAAAGTTTAAGTGAAGCATACAGAGCAATTCTAACAAATCATAGCATAATTTTGGCTCTCTCAAATAGGTGTGTCCAGCAAGGATACAAGTGACAAACTAACAACCAAATCAAGCAAAGACTCAAATGATACAAGACGCTCCAAGCAAAACTCATAGTATGTGACGAATAAAAATATAGCTCCAAGTAAAATACCGATGGTCGTTAGAAGAAAGAGGGGATGCCACTCGGGGGCATCCCCAAGCTTAGTTGCTTGTTTCTCTTTGGATATATCTTGGGGGTGCTGTAGCATCCCCAAGCTTAGGCTCTTTTCACTCCTTATTCCTTCATCCATCGTGATCTCACCCAAAACTTGAAAACTTCAATCACACAAAACTCAACAAAATCTTCGTGAGATCCGTTAGTATAATAAAGCAAATCACTACTTTAGGTACTGTTGCAAACCCATTCAAATTTTATTATTTCATTATACCTACTGTATTTTAACTTTACCATGGCTCATACCCTTCAATACAACCCATAGATTCATCAAAACAAGCACACAATGCAACGAAAACAGAATCTGTCCTAAACAGAACAGTCTGTAGTAATCTGTACTCTAACCATATTTCTGTAACTCTAAAAATTCTGAACAATTAGGAAAACATAAAGAATTTGTATAGCAATACTGTGTTAAAATTTCAGCGCAATATCACGTTCCAGTAAAAAATGAAAATTTGAAAACTGGAGGCAAAGTTTCTGTTTCAGATTCAGCATTGTTTCTACTCATCTTATGAATCATCATAAAAGCTCTGCTTGGCACAAACACTAAATAAAACATAAAAACACAATCATAACAGAGGCATAATTGTGTCAACACTCAAAAATAGAAAGGAAAAGACAAAAATAAATTTATTCATTGGGTTGCCTTCCAACAAGCGCTATCGTTTTACGCCCCTAGCTAGGCATAACACATAGTTTCAAGTATTGTCATCTTTGGTTTTGGATCCATAGGATGCTCTCATGATTGATTCATATGGTGGATTAATTCTTGTTCTAGGGAAGTGTTCCATACCCTTTCTTAGTGGAAACTGAAATCTAATATTGCCTTCTTTCATATCAATCACGGCACCTATAGTTCGTAAGAACGGTCTACCAAGTATAATGGGACAAGACGGATTGCAATCAATATCAAGAACAATAAAATCTATGGGCACACAATTCCTATTTGCAAGAATAAGAACATCATTAATTCTTCCCAAAGGCTTTTTAATAGTAGAATCCGCCAAGTGCAAATTAAGAGAACATTCTTCAATATTGGTGAGACCAAGCACATCACATAAAGATTTCGGAATCGTGGAAACACTAGCACCCAAATCACATAAAGCAAAGCACTCATAATTTTTAATCTTAACCTTAATGGTAGGTTCCCACTCATCATGTAATTTTCTAGGAATAGAAATCTCCAACTCCAACTTTTCTTCAAAAGATTTCATCATGGCATCAACTATATGTTTAGTAAAAGCTTTATTTTGCTCATAAGCATGGGGTGATTTCAACATGGATTACAGCAAAGAAATACATTCAATCAAAGAGAAACTATCATAATTAAAGTCTTTGCAATCTAACATAGTGGGCACATCACTAGTTAAACTTTTGACCTCTTCAAACCCACTTTCATCAAAATTTTCATCAAGATTTTCACCCTCCAAATTATTGGGACGCCTTCTAGCTAAAGTTGAATCTACTTCAGTCCCTTTATCATCAATCTTAATATTACTAAACAAGGAATCAATAGAAGAAACACCAATCATTTTAAGATCTTCATCATTTTTCTGAAAGCAATCGCTAGAAAACGATTTTTCTAAGAATTCTCTTCTAGCTCTAAGCATAGCGGTTCTTTTCTTACTTTCATCCGTAGAGACATATAAAGCTTTAATTGATTCATCAATCTTAGGCACAAAAGCTTTCAACTTGGGATTTTCCACATCATGAGAAATTCTATCAATGCTTCTAGACATATCATCAATTTTATTCAACTTTTCTTCTATCGTAGTATTGAAAGCCTTTTGCGCATTGATAAATTCTTTAATATTACTCTCAAGATCAAAGATGTTACTATAACTATTGTAAGAAGAATTACCATAGGAATTGCCATAATTATTAGAGGAATTTTCAGGAAAAGGCCTAGGATTAAAATTACCTCTATAAGCATTGTTATTGAAATTGTTTCGCGAGACAAAGTTCACATCTACAGAATCACTATTTTGCTCAATCAAGGTAGACAAAGGAACATAATTAAGATCAATAGGAGCATTTTTACTAGCAACCAACTTCTGCAAAGCATCAACCTTATCACTCAAAGTACTAATTTCTTCAACCGAATTAACCTTTTTACTAGTAGGTGCTCTTTCGGTATGCCATTGTGAATAATTTGCCATAATATTGTCTAGCAATTTAGTAGCTTCATCCAAAGTAATTTCCATAAAAGTACCACCCACGGCGGAATCTAAAAGATTTCTAGAGACAAAATTCAATCCCGCATAATTTTTTTGTATGATCATCCAAAGATTTAAACCATGAGTAGGACAATTTCTTAGCATCAATTTCATTCTTTTCCAAGATTGTGCAACATGTTCATGCGCAAGTTGCTTAAAATTCATGATTTGTGTCCTAAGAGAAATAATTTTCGCGGGCGGAAAATACTTAGTAATAAAAGCATCCTTGCACTTGTTCCAAGAATCGATACTATTGCGAGGTAAAGAAGAAAACCAAATTTTTGCACGATCCCGCAAGGAAAAAGGAAATAATTTCAACTTCACTATATCATTGTCCACATCTTTTTTCTTTTGCATATCACACAATTTTACGAATGTGTTTAGATGGGACGCGGCATCCTCATTAGGATTACCGGCAAATTGATCTTTCATGACAAGATTCAACAAAGCGGCATTGATATCACAAGACTCCGCACTAGTGGCGGGAGGAGCAATAGGAGTACTAATAAAATCATTGTTATTAGTATTGGAAAAAAACACACAACTTGGTGTTTTCTTGAGTCATCGTGACCACGCAAACAAGATTGCAAGCAAGCAAGAAATCTGACGAGAAAAAAGGCAAACGAAAAGAGAGCGAATAAAACGGCAAATTGGGTGAAGTGGGGGAGAGGAAAACGAGAGGCAAATGGCAAATAATGTAATTGCAAGGAGATGAGATTTGTGATTAGGAACCTAGTAGATGATGATGGTGTCTCCTCGGCGCCAGAGATTGGCACGTAGAATAGACCGCTTCCTCCCCGGCAACGGCGCCAGAACTTCCTTTGACGTGGCTTGAGATTGCGTCGGTATTTTCCCCAAAGAGGAAGGGATGATGCAGCACAACGACGGTAAGTATTTCCCTCAGTTGTGAAACCAAGGTATCGAACCAGTAGGAGGATCACCACCACCTAATAAGCAGCACCTGCACACAAAGAATAAATACTTGCAACCCGACGCGAAAAAGAGGTTGTCAATCTCTCTACGGTAAAAAGATAGATTAGGTAGTGATAGATTGGAGAGATAGATCTCTCAAGCACAAAATAAAAGGGCAATTAAAAAGTGCAGCAAAGTATTTTTGGGTTTTTGATATAATAGATCTGAAAACAAAAGCGGCAAAAAGATAGATCGGAAAGCAATATGTTGGAAAAGTAGACCCGGGGGCCGTAGGTTTCACTAGTGGCTTCTCTCATGAGTATAGCACACGGTGGGTGAACAAATTACTGTTGGGCAATTGATAGAATATCAAATAATCATGACGATATCCAAGGCGATGATCATTATATAGGCATCACATCCAAGATAAGTAGACCGACTCCTGCCGGCTTCTACTACTATTACTCCACACATTGACCGCTATCCAGCATGCATCTAGTGTATTAATTTCATGGAAAAACGGAGTAATGCAATAAGAACGATGACATGATGTAGACAAGATCTATTCATTTAGGAATAGACCCCATCTTGTTATCCTTAATAGCAACGATACATGCGTGCCTCACTGCCCCTTCTTTCACTGGGAGAGGACACCGCAAGATCGAACCCATCACAAAGCACCTCTTCCCATGACAAGAAAAATCGATCTAGTTGGCCTAACTAAACCAAAGATTCGAAGAAGAAATACGAGGCTATAAGTAATCATGCATATAAGAGATCAAAGAAGACTCAAATAATATTCATGGATAGAAACTGATCATGAACTCAAACTTCATCGGATCCCAATAAACACACCGCAAAAGTTTACATCAAATAGATCTCCAATAGACCATTGTATTGAGAATCAAAAGAGAGAGAGAGGAAGCCATCTAGCTACTGCCTACGGACCCGTAGGTATATGGTGGACTACTCACGCATCATCGGAGAGGCACTAATGAGGATGATGAACCCCTCCGTGATGGTGTTAGATTGGATCTCAAGGTTCTGGAACTTGCGGCGGCTGGATGTGTTTTTTCGTCGACTCCTATAGGGTTTCTGGAATATTTGAGAATTTATAGGCATCAAAGGCGGTGGAGAGGGGCCCCGAGGAGGGCACAACCCATCAGGGCGCATCTGGGGCCTCTGGCGCGCCCTGGTGGGTTGTGGTCTGCACGGCCCATCTCTATGGCACTTCTTTGGCCCACTGGGTGTCTTCTGGTCCAAAAAAAATCTCCAAAAAGTTTCGTCGCGATTGGACTCCGTTTGGTACTGATATTCTGCGAAGTAAAAAACAAGCAAAAACAGCAACTGGCACTTTGGCACTATGTCAATAGGTTAGTCCCAAAAAATGATATAAAATTGCTATAAAATGATTGTAAAACATCCAAGAATGATAATATAACATTATGGATCAAGCAAAAATTATAGATACGTTGGAGACGTATCACATCGTCGTGTCAAGTTGTTGGTCTTAGCGTCTAGTATTTTAGAGTTTCGAGTTCTGTTCACAGGTTGTCATGCCACCGCCGCACCATCTTCATCGCTGCCATATACCACCACCATACCAGATACATCACCGCTGTCATATACCACCACCACACCAGATACATCGCCGCTGCCATATACCACCACCACATATCTCCCACCAATTCGAGTCCACATATACCATCACATATCCGCCATCACGTCAATCCGAGTCCACCTCCATCACATATTCGCCACCAATATCTGTTCCATCGCCCCTACATATATCCGCCATTAGTCCGAGTTCCACCAAATTCATATCCACCACCATTCCTAGTCCGAGTCCAGTATTTGCTGCTTTGTTGTTGATTTCCAGAACACGCCATACTACGTGTCGTGGGCAAGGTAGACTCCCCAAAACTTCCGTGATACCCGCACAAGAAAAATAGTTCCAGTTTAAAAAAAAAACCAAGTCTGGAAAATTTTGGCTAGGCAGTTTTTAGACCATTCTAAGACTTTTTCGTTTTTTTGTTGTTGAGCAAAAAAAAAAACAGCGCCAAAGAAAGAGAAAAAATTCAGAGTGTGCTTTTCCCTTGATACGTGCCGCGCCGTGATTTTGTTGGTGTTCTAGGATCGCGTCTCTAGTACAGTCTAGCCTAGCACCAGCACGGTACCGTCGTTGAGCGTCTTTTTAACTTTGCATATCTGACCTGATTATTGCTAACCCTTTTTGCTACCATAGTATAAGCCTTTCCAGCTCCACATACATCTACTTCGTGTGTTTGACAACACCTGACAAACGCTCTATCCAAGCTTTGAGAGTTTTTGACTACAACGGTTGCCGATCACCGCCTGCTGCTGGGTAAGAACTGGTAAGAATTTGAGATTTGTTTGACGGATTTGTGACACACCACCATCACCACCACCACTTCTCAGTAGTCTATAGGTTCATATTCTTGTGTGTTCCTATTGCTGCTAACCATGACATGATCAGAAGCTGACGAGATCGACTAGGAGAGCATGACCAACAAGGAGCTCCATGATAAATTTCAGCAAATGATGGGTGAACAGGTGGATGACTTGGTGACTAGCTTGGGAGAGGCCATGGAGAAGTTAGATAGTTTAGTGAAGACGTTCGACACCAAGATGGACGCTAAGTCAATGAGGTGCTTGCATGTCTACCACCACCAGCTGCACCTGTCATACCTCTGCAACAACAACAACATCGTCCGAATTTTGCGGGCCGAGCGCAACGTGTGCCTACCGGTCAAGGCCAAAATTCTGGTGTCGTTGCTACTGCTGCAGTTTCTGTGGCTGCTGCTGCTACTGTGGTTGAGCAGAATGAGGATTACGTGGTGATTATGATGACGAGGGAGAGGTTGCTCCCAATCAGCACCAGGGGCAACCACCACCATAAGCACCAGGTCGTCCACATGCATACAATCGCAATGGTAGGGCTGCACCACCCCCTCAGGTACGGGATCATGACCATCACCCTAAACTTAAATTGAATATTTCGACATTTGAGAGTAGATATGTTCCTGATATATATCTTACTTGGGAGTTAGAAACAGAACAACATTTTACTTGCTTACAATTTCCCGAGGATAGACGTGCTGCTGCTACTGCTGTTTGTGAATTCACTAGTTTTGCTTGTGTTTGATGGTCTGAACATTGTAGAATACATCATGACAATATCCCCACTACTTGGGCTGCTTTAAAAACTGCTATGCGTAATCGTTGGGTTCCACCATATTATCAACGTGAAATGCGACATGTAATTTGACATAAAAGACAGTTTGATTTGCATCCTCAAAAGAAAAAAAAACAGATCAATTTGCCATGCTTAGAAGTGACGTCAGTATTTTTGTAACTTTTTCATGCTTCAGGGCCATTCTTTAGATGGAAATAACAGCCAAGGCTTGCTCAGGCATTAGGCTTTTGGGCCCGCCCATACATAAGCCCATACATAAAGTAAAAATATCAGCTATGAGATAGTAACAATGGCATTTTATTTGTGCACAAGCTCATTTATACATTTGTTATGCTCATATTTGGCAAAACAAATGCACTGCTGGTTCGATTTTCATATATGCACGTGTTATTTCTGTTTAAACATTGTGCGACCTTATCCTCGAAAGTTAGGGTAACTAAGATTAGGTTAGTTGTTCAAAAAAAAAAACTAAGATTAGGTTATCTTGTTTCACCCTTTGTGAGCGAGGTTGTCTCTTTTCTAAAACTAGTAAGTATGCACGTGCACGCACGTATGACCGTATTAAAGAATCATGTAGCTCAAATCTTAATTTAAGGTTAATATAGCTTTGCAGATATAGTTATTTTCATATGAGCACCATATCTTGTATCGAACATGCACACGGAATAGACTTCTAAATCATACAAACTTAAAAAGACATTACATACAATAGTATGTTAGTCAATTTTGTCCCCCAGATTGACAAGTAACACACACATAGGCAATAACCTCATCGGCTCTCGAGACATATGCAACAAAATGTGAAACCAAGTTAGACATTAAGCATGCATATTTCATTTTTCTCATAACTCCATACTTTACGAAAGCCACAAACTTTGTGTATTTAACTTTCGAATATAACCATTATTTCTCCTTATATCTTAAACCTAATCATATCTTCAGTGATGTTATGCACCTTCAATGTAAACCATTAAATCAAAAACCGTCAAAGCATCAATAACTTTAGCTATACATACAACTTTTGGTACCATGACTTTGTGTAACCACAACAATCATGAAGCTCCCCATGCGCTATAACCCGCAAATCACCTCAAGTCCTTAAAAGGTAGAAAAAATACATTAACAAAATGAAAATGAAAATGAAAATGGAAGAACTGGAAGCTGCCTTCAACATGGTGAGACCTTGAACCCGCTGCACAAACAAGAGAGGTAAACCTGAAAGAAAACTGCCAATACATTAGCTGGTAAGAAAACAAGGAATAAATTTTTGTATATTTCACATATACCTATAGTAGCCTCAAACTTGAGATATGAAATGGCATACACAACTTTACAAGATAAAATCTATGAGAGTAAAAGGTGTATGCTCTAAAATGGAACCGAGAGAAAGAGTAAGTAGATTAAGCCGCGGTGGTATGTATGTCTGATGTATGTGAAGGTCTTCTGAATCCAGACTCACCCATACTAAGCACAAGTTGGCAGCAT
The DNA here is from genome assembly GCA_039707655.1 of Elymus sibiricus. Taxonomy (NCBI): domain Eukaryota; kingdom Viridiplantae; phylum Streptophyta; class Magnoliopsida; order Poales; family Poaceae; genus Elymus; species Elymus sibiricus. The sequence goes on along the minus strand of CM077667.1, from coordinate 124,493,421 downwards.
AATAAGATCCTCATCCAAATGTTTTAAATAAGTATTTAAGAACATAAATTAATTTCATTCTTGCAGGGGTGCAGACTGCAATAGAGGGTACAAAAAATAAATATCATGGGAACCCTAATATAAGATTACCTCTGCAGGATAGTATATACCTAACTTGACTTCAATTTATAAGTGGCATGTCAGTGAAATATCACTTGGGATAATTTATTATGCCGGTACATGGTTCCCCTGCAACAGCACAAGAACAACAGAGGTTTATTATCCTGGGTAAAAAAACATACCAAGATCAAGTCGGCATCAAGTTTAGTCACATATCCGAAGAACTGATTCTATACAAATACAATATATAAGCATTGTATGCTCTACATATGACATGTAGTCGAATCTAAAAAGATACATCAGACATGTCATTGAATTAGGTACAAACTTTCAGTGCTAATATGGAAAACCATCACCTCAAATTGAGATATCAGGATTCAGAAGTAAGAAAGTATTAACAAAGGCCAGCAGCCTAACAACAGGGATTTTGTTTATACAAAAAATAAAGAGGCAGAAAACGTCTCTTTGCTCCATATGAAACGTGATGCATGAATGGGGAATAAGGAACTGATTCATACCTACTGTACGCAAGCACGAATAGCCGCTGCCGGATGCCCTCCTCGTCAAATGTTGCAACCCGATGCTATGCTGCTACCCGCCCCTTTGGGTGGGCCTGGTGCTGGGCGAAGTTTGGCTTCACTGCAAACAGTTCCAAGGACAGACAGGGTCAAGTGGCTGCAAACAAGGAATAAATAGTGCTCTGCAAAGCAACTATACATATGAACACTTGGAACCTAAGAAGCATGGCTAGAAGAGAATATACGTGCAGTCAGCACAAAAATTAATTAATCTTGTGTACATCTTTAACTGCAATCAACGTGTAATGACAGTGTAGGCATCAACAGAGGAATGATAGGTTGGGACTGGGTTCTGTGACTGGAATGGTGTCTTTCAATCATGAAGGATTGATGATTATCATCAGAAAACTAAAGATAGTGATGAGACCAACAAGGTATAATTTTGACTATATAACCAGAAAACTAACAACCAAGAAGTGAGAACAAGGCTCATCTTTCCTTACCAGCCATGAATGAAGCCTCATTGTTGAGGACCTTGGGTCACAAACCGCTGCAGGAGGCCAATCTTCCCGTGTCATATGCCGGTGGCGACGACGTGTAGGTACGGTCGAACAACTTGGTCATGGGGTACTTGTCGAGGCCCTCTTTGGCACGCAGAAGATTAATCAGTCGAAGCAGAGGCACTGTTTGGCATAACTGCAAACCATTCCAAGAAGGACAAACAGGGTCAAGTACTGGCAGCAAAGCAAGTATACATAGGAATCTCTACTTGTGAAACCTAAGAAGCATGGCTAAAAGATAGTATGCGTACACTCAGCCCAAAAATTAATTAACCTTGTGTAATTCTTTAACTGCAATCTACGTGCAGTGACAATGTGCATCATCAACAAAGAGGTGAGATGTGAGAGCTTGAGACTTTGTTCTATGACTGGAACGGTCCTTCATTCATGCAGAAAACAAATGATACTGCTGAGCCGACTGACTGAATAGCACATGATTTAAAACTCAAAAAGGTATAATTTTGACTATATAACCAGAAATCTCGACCATGAGGTTAGAACCTGGCCAGCCATGAAGCCTCATCAGTGTTGACGACCTTGGGTCACAAGCTGCTGCAGGAGGCCAATCTTCTCCAAGAGACCAAGACCTTCGACGTGTAGGTGCGGTCGGACAGCATGGTCAGAATATACTTGTCGAGGGGCACGCAAAAAACATATCAGTCCAAGCAGAGGCGGGCGATGCAATTGAGTCCCCAAATGAACAATTTAATAGAAAGGAAATTTTCAGACCTCGCATCGAGCGCGTGTTGGTGGCGACGACCCACAATCCATCTCCACGAAGGAAGACCGCCTGGAACCTGGCGCTCCTCCCACTGCGCCCCGACCCACTCACCTTACCCCCCACGGCCATGCGCGCCGCCGCCGGCTACCCTTGCAGCCGTGCCGTCCGTGCTGCACCACGGCAACCACCGTCGGGTACCAGCAACAGCCTCTGCGCGCCACACTCGCGGACGAGCTCTGCCTCCGGTGCCGCCCTGCCTTCCTTCACCCGCCGCCAGCCGCACCACCTCGCCTAAGCGTCCCCCCCCCTCTGCCTCATTCCGACCAGAACCGCCACCTGCATCTGCTTTGCGCCGCTGCTCGTCCGTCTTTGCCCTGCAGCCGTTGCCGATGCGCCGCTGCTCCCCACCGCCGTCGCCTCTCCGGCCGACCCCACAACCACCACCGGAGGAGCAGGGGAGTCAACGTCGTCCCCCTCGAAGACCTTTGATGGGGAAGACGAATCAGGTGAGGGGGGAGGAGGCGCACGCCATTGGAGATCTTGCAGCGCCCGGTTGAGGCCTTGAGGGCGAGTGATCCGATTGGGGTCAGTTTCTTTTTTTCATGCGTGATTTTAGGGGTCGCCGATGGCAGAGTTTTCGTCCGCTCTTTGAAATTGATAAACGCACTTTTGACGAGGGCTAATTTTTATGTCGACGGTTAGATCTAAATGAGTGGGTCTAATCACATGGCTCTCATTGATTTGGGTTGCTTTGTGTACGTTAGGCTGGGTACACTTAGCGATGAATATGTTTGCTTGTTTTATAGTAATAGAGATATTTTCTGTCGAGAATATAAAATTAGATTCTGTATTTTTTTTATAGGAAAGATTCTACATTCAACTGGGAAGAAAAAATGTCCGTTCAAAAAAAAATAAAATAAACAAAATGGTGATAAACTGAAAAGGAGAGATTCCAATTGCGTAGCAGGAGGCGGCCGAGCTACAGCCTACAGCACACATCGCTTTCCGCTTCCGCCGCCGGGCCGTCTCCTCCGACCTCTCGCGCCTCACCCTCCTCTAAACCCCTGGTTGAACCCTAGCCACCGCCTCCGGGAGCATGCACGCCAGGCTGCTCGGTGCTCCGTCCCGCGCCTCCGCCTCCGCCTCCTCCTCGTCGTCCGCCCCCTCCGGCGGCCGCCACCCGTGCGGCGCGTCTTGGCGGCCGCGGCCGCCAAGCCGGAGCTCCGCCTCGCCGCCGCCTCTCTCGCTGTTGCGCGCCGGCGCATCCATGGAGCCCGCTTCGACGGAGGGGTAAGCTATTCGTGGAGTGTCGATTTGTGCCGATTGGCGTTTATGGTTTCCGCCGCTCGGTGAATTCCTGCGTCCCCGTGGGCGTTTGTTGGAGAGTTTTCACCTGATTGGCCTGCTTCTGCGTGTGCGGCGTTTCAGGCAGAGCGACCCGTCTGTGCATGGCGTGGCCGATAGGGTCGTCGGGGTGCTGGGGGGCGGCCAGTTGGGGAAGATGCTGTGCCAGGCGGCCAGTCAGATGGGGATCAAAGTGGCCATCCTGGACCCCCTCAAGGACTGCCCGGCAAACTCCGTCTGTTACGAGCATGTCGTGGGGAGCTTCAATGATGGTGACGCGGTCCGTGAGTTTGCGAAGAGGTAGGCGAAACTGTGATCCCGCTTGGTTGATTTGAGGGGCTGGCATCCCTGTACATTACCGTTCTCACTTCTCAATCTGCTTTGACAAATCCTTTGTATGATGCTAGGTGTGATGTTCTAACTGTGGAAATTGAGCATGTGGATGCTGTGACACTTGAGAAGCTTGAAAAACAGGGTGTTGTTTGTGAACCCAAAGCCTCTACCATCACGATTATTCAGGTAATCTTTCCCTCCTTGTGCCAACCGTCCTACAGTTTGGACAACTTCATACTACAACCACTAGCATCTAATGGGCTATTCACGGCAGATGCATTTCCACCTTTTGTATATGCCATGCTTGATGTATTGACACTCCATTCTACTGCAGGACAAATACAGGCAGAAAGGCCATTTCTCAAAATTTGGAATTCCGATAGCTGACTTTGTTGAAGTAATCCACTGTCTGTTTACATTTAGTGAAATTATTGGAGCTGTAACTATTTTGATATAAATTTGTAGTGGTGTTTTGCAGGTTGATACTTTAAGTAGTATAGAAAAAGCTGGGGAAATGTTTGGCTATCCCCTAATGGTAAAAAGTAAAAGATTGGCATATGATGGTCGTGGGAATGCTGTTGCTCACGATAAAAAAGAGCTATCTTCTGTTGTTTCTTGTAAGTTTGATAAGCATTTGTATTATTTTTACAAAAATCAATAAAAAAACACAGCAGCGTCCTGCTGTTTCCCTAAACCAAAAAAAATGTTTGATAAGCACTGATTTAACACAGCCCTTTTCTAATTGAATTCCTAAAACCAGAAGCTGTTCTATGATTTGCTAAATCAGCTATAAGGCGAGCTAGCATTTAAACATCTTAAGCTATCATTTCGAGGCCCATGTTTCTTAACATAGTCTGAGCTGGCCCAACCACCTGTAAAATAATCAACTGATGATGAAACTAATTTTCATTGATTCTTTATTGCTGCAGCACTGGGTGGATTTGAGCACGGCTTGTACGTTGAGAGGTGGACACCTTTTGCAAAGGTTAGCTTTATTTGTTTTTATTTGTGTAAGAAATTAAATCCCACTAAAATTGGTCAAACCCTCAAATATTTTTTTTATGCCCTGCAGTATTTTTAAGTGTTTTCAAATTCTATACCCGAAAAAAAGTGTTTGTAAATTATATATATTTTCTGCATTTTTGGGTTTACAAGTTAACCTTCACATAGAAAATGATCCATAATGCAACCTATATATAATACGTAGTCACCATTTTGTAATTTTCAAACACATAGTAAATTATACGTAGTCACCATTTTGTAATTTTCAAACACATAGTAAATTATACGTAGTCACCATTTTGTAATTTTTGACTGCATGCCCATACTATTATTTGTTCTTTGTGCTTGTGCATCTGGCAGTGTCATACATGCAAGCTTGAGATGAATATATGATAAGTTCTGCAAGTTTATTGCAAGATATTTGTTCTTTCTTTTGTAGAATTTATTACAGAATACCATGATAGGAGTACTATAACAGAACAGATTGCTTGAATACCTATCATATTGTCATGGGTTATAGTTGATTATTACAACTTCTATTTTTTTTGCTTATGCATTTCTGTCATTTAACATTCTTTCATTTAGGAGCTTTCTGTAATTGTGGCAAGGAGCAGAGATGGTTGTACAGTCTGTTATCCTGTCGTTGAAACCATTCATAAGTAAGAAATTCCTTTTGTTATGATTATTATATTTTGGCCTGCAAATCATTATTTATGTTTTGCTCTGTTTTCCAAATTTGCAAAACGTGAAGCCTTTGTCTGGAACATTCAGGGATAACATCTGTCATGTTGTTGAAGCTCCTGCTGAGATACCTGAGAAAATGAAGAAGTTAGCTACCAGTGTAGCTGAAAAAGCTATCAGATCGTTAGAAGGTGCTGGTGTTTTTGCTGTCGAACTATTTTTAACAAATGACAATCAGGTTTGTTCGAACATTTATGCATGTCTTATGTAACTGAATCCTCCTATGATGATGTTGGATCTTTCTGACGTTCATAATTTTACTAGGTTTTATTGAACGAAGTAGCCCCTAGACCTCACAATAGTGGACACCATACAATCGAGGCATGTTACACTTCACAATATGAGCAACATTTACGTGCTATTCTTGGACTTCCTCTTGGTGATCCTGCAATGAAAGCACCCGCAGCAATAATGTACAACATCCTAGGCGAGGATGAGGTATATCTTTCCTACTTTTAAAGTTTTGAGTTGGTGGTGAGTTCACCCCATATACTACACTTTCTCATTCCTACACGTGGAGACTGTTGCAACTAGCACCAAACGAATTTAAAAAAATCTCAAGCCAGGAGTTCATCTCAGGATGTGTATCCGGAAGGTCCTATCCTTGCGAACGGCACGACACATGCATTGTTTCCGTATAGAGAGCAAACAAAAGAATAAAATAATACATCCACGCAGCTCTTCGGGGAGATGAGAAGGCCATCCATTCTTGAGGACCTGCATGCTTCTCTCTCTCTCTCTCTCTCTCATATGCTCTGTTGTGACTCCACAAGCATCACCTATTAGTTTACACTGTTTGCTAAGCTAAAATTTAACTAGTGCATGATCTCCATGCCATAAGTAACTAGCACTCCAAAGATTCTACCAGGGAAAGCAAATAGCCGAATGCATATGTACTTTTCCGTTACACCTTGCATTGAATAAGCAAGGTTGAGGACAACAGCCACCACCACAATGTTCTTTATTGAAGAAGAAAACAATATCCTTGTAAAATTCATTTATGTTTTCTGTCTGTTGTATTATATCATAATTCTCTGGGAAAGCACAGATAAGAAGGTTGACACTTGACATGAGATGTGCAGTAAGCACCAACATGGAAAGATGTTGACATGTAAATATAACTGGCATAGAAAGAGGATTCGTTTTTTAACAAAAAATAATAGAAGCAATAACTGTCCCCTGGGACTAACGTATCTTAGATAGATTAGCTTCATCTTGAAAGATGGATTGATGCGTGGCATTGACATGCATCCCCTGAAATTCATTTTCATATCCAAGAAAATGTACTTAGTTTTTGATTCATTTTTTCGCATGGTTGTTCATCATAATCATTGTCTTATGAAAGAACATGTATAGTCTTTGCTCATTTTTGGTTCTTTTTAATGGGTAATTTTGCGGTTGGTGGTGGATCAGAATTTGGTCGGTGCACCTTGAAACTACATGCATTGCTTGAGTAATATATCTTCAGGAGATTTATATATATGTTGTGCTGATATTACTTAATAGTAAAGAGCATTAATGTTGCAAAATGCCGTAGCATCCAAGCCATCACATCGCTGAAGGAAACACGTGATTGTCACATTATATCTATTCTTTTTAATAGGGTATAAGAAAATGATTGTTGTCATATATGATGATGAAGTCGATCGATTTAAACTTCAATTGTAGGGGGCGGCTTTATTATGCGTGACAGACGTTCAAAGAACTCATTATGAGAAACCAACACTATTTGTTTGTAGATAGCCACTTTGTGTGCGTTTTCATCTCCGTGACAATAGTTAATGAGATAAGAAATTCGAATGATCAGTTGATCCCATTGTTCCTGCAATTTATGCCTTTTGACAAACTTTAGGAGTTTAATCTGGGTAATGATACATTTGTTAGCAGGTGCTTCAATTTGCTCTGTTATATTCTAATTTCTAAATTTTCTTTTGTAACAAAGAATTTATTATTTTTCCTGTATTTTTGTTATATATCTCACCTCATTTTATGTAGTTTCGTAGCGTAGCACGGGTGTTTTACTAGTATATAGCACAGTCTCGTGTTGATTTGCCCTCCATTTTTTGCTATGTTAAACATTGATAGTTAGGTTAGTTACTGATTATTTTTTAGGCCACCATGTTATTATACTGGTTACCTATATAATGTTGAGCACCAATTGCTACAGGGTGATTCGGGATTTGCTACAGCCCATCAGCTGATTAAGAGGGCATTAAATATTCCCGGTGCATCAGTCCATTGGTATGCAAAGCCAGGTTGGTTCAGCCCACACACTTAGCTGTTGACTGTTATTGCAGAAAGTTGACAGTTCTGTTTATTGCTTTCCCATGCCATCAAATATTATTTAAAGAATTGTTCTTCCAGAGATTCGGAAGCAAAGAAAGATGGGTCATATTACGATTGTGGGGCCTTCTATGTTCGATGTAAAAGCACATTTGGACAGGTTGCTGCAAAGAGACACAGATGTCCCAAAGAAAGGTTAGATTTATTCATATCATACCATTGTTCTATCTTCAACTCGCTGTTGGTGGATGTATTGCCTTTAGGTAGTACTGTACTGTATGGTTGCATGACTTTGATTATTCTGTTTGATATCTCTGCCAACTATAGATTTTCACGGTGTATTTATTAATTAAAGGGGATCTGGATTGATTTCCAATTGCCACAAGCACTATTGTTCATGAGAGTGGTATGATGGTGTCTAGGAACGGACAATAGTTTTCTATATGCACTAACTTGGATGACTTTTGAACTTTATTCGTATACTTTAAAAATAATAAAATAACAGTGTATTAGGATGCCGGAAAGAGAGTGTAGGAGGCAGATGAAATTTGAATAATGAATAACCAGTTTAAAACAAATGATACTACTACTGGGGCAAATAATGTCAATGGCTCAACGCATCCAAGTTATCTGGTCTGTCTAAATTCTAGTGATTGAAACTTGTTACACCCTTGTGATGTCTTTGTATTTGCCATGGTGAAATTATTCAGGCTTTTATTATGCCACCTGCCAATATACTTGATTCCTTTTTTGGTGATGAAAGTCTTCTCATTCTATTCATTCCATTTGCTGAGGAGGTCTAGAATGCTTTTGTTAATTACAGTTAGACCTCGTGCTGCAATTATAATGGGCTCGGATTCTGATCTTCCCATAATGAAAGATGCTGCAGCAGTACTGGAGAAATTCAACATACCTTTCGAGGTTTGATGTCTAAAACCTTTTTCTGTAGACAAGCTTTGGGCTGTTGGCATGGCCAGTCTGCAGCTTGATGGATTGTTCATTTTTTCAGCTTACAATTGTCTCGGCACATCGTACACCAGAGAGGATGTATGCTTATGCATTGTCTGCTAAGGAAAGGGGATTAGAGGTCATTATTGCAGGCGCAGGTGGAGCAGCTCACTTACCAGGCAAGTGTTTGTTTACGGGAAAAAATATGCTCCTAAATTCCCCATGCCGTTTTTTAAACATAAACATTAGGGTAGAATTATGTGCATTCTGTTATACCCTATTCTGTCAAAATGAGTAATGTTGAGGGGCGGTAATGTGATATAAACGTTTACCAAGATCATGTTATTATCTATTCTATCGAGTGTCTGTTATAGCATGTCGGAGATTTTGAAATAAAGTACTAGTGTTTCTCGATCAAATTGACACAGCATTGGCGCTGTTGACGAAGCCCGTATGCCTGAAGTCTAATGAATGATTTTTTTGTGATTAATTAAGGACAATCTTGTAACTGTTTGTTGCAGGGATGGTGGCTTCATTGACTACTCTTCCTGTAATTGGAGTCCCCATCTGGACTAAGTCATTACAGGGAACGGATTCCCTCCTATCTATTGTGCAGGTGAGGGCTTAAGTCTTCTTTTTAATACCATTCAAAAGCAGAATGATACTGTGATAAACATCACATAATCGTTGATTGTAACTATATGTATCAATGCCCACTCTTCTTGCATCATCAGATGCCTTTTTATTTCTAATCGATTACTTATGGACGAAGTTGACTCTTGTGTTGTTTATTCTCACCAATTTTGCAGATGCCGAAAGGTATTCCTGTTGCTACGGTTGCAATTGGAAACGCTGAAAATGCAGGCTTGTTGGCAGTTCGGATGCTTGCCTCAAGAGATCCTGAGTTGTCGGACAGGTATGGTTCATTTCTGATGCTATTCTCTTGCAACTTACAAATCCAGCTTGGTACCCTGCGTGTGATTTGTATGGTAAGCCACTGGTTTCGAACTGTTAACTTGTCGTCCGTGGAAGGTTGATGGTAGATGCAGGCCCCCGTAATGGGTAAAGTTGCCAACAGAGAAACAGAGCTAGTCAATGACATCAATAAAATGGACCACTTTATTTATAAATAATAAACGCTTTACAGTCAAGATTTTTTTAGAATTGCAGTCAGTCAAAATAATAAATTGAATTTATGGCTTTCATGGCCAACCCTTTGTGTGGTGCGAAAGGACATACTGTTAACAGAGAAAGTGGCTTGAACCAATAATCCTTGCTTGGAATATGCTTTGCCGGTTGCTTCCGTGAAAAGATGATATACATATGGTTTGTATCGTATATTTGATTGTAGCAGGAAGTCTCCAGTAATCTGGTTCACCAACATTGATGTCTAATACTCAATTGCAGCCTGCAATTAGGGTGGATAATAAGCTAGCTTGTCACGACTTGTTAAACTAGGGAGGCTGCCACTGCCACAAGTCCCATCAACAACTGGCCAGAGCGAGGTTTTGCACAGTTGCATGCAGAGTGGGGATCTGAGTTTGGCATGGATAGTCATAGAGGCAGAAGATTCACAGGTTCTTTTCATGCCATGCTCGGACACCCTATTGCTCGCAGAGGCCAGTGGTTGGGGTGGTGGGTCCATGGGTGGGTGGGAGGTGGTTGCGGGCTGGAACTGGATGTGATTGAGGGTGAGCAGAGGAGTTGAACTGTGTTGGTGATTTGCGTTGTGTGGGCTGGGATAGTGGAATGTGTTGCAGATATGGCATATTGGTTATCTTGCTACTGGTCTGACTTGAGCCTAATGAGCAGAAGATTTTTCATGGACGACAATGTTTTGCCATCTACATGGCATCGCCATTATTCAATTCATTTACAGTTTTTGTCAAATTTTGGACTGGTTCTTTGTGTGACTTGGTTATTGGCTATTGAATTTCTTTTCAGTGAACTATTTATTTGCATTTAAAGTCATTGTTTATTATGGTTCTTTCATTGCAATGACATTATGTATCATTGCATTAGTTAACATGAAGGGTGCTACACATTGCCTGACAAAAGCATGTTCTGTGATCACTAGGCGTAGTTATGTGCGAAAGTGCTCTTCTGATCACGAGCTCATGTGAGCTCGGGTGAACAGTAAAATCGAAAAAAATAGTAGAACATTTCAAAAAAATCTGAATTTTTTTTGTGAGAAACATTGATGTTTTTCCCGCATGCGTGCAAAGTTTCATCACCATATGACTTTCGTGGAAAATGCAGCAAAAAAAAACAAAATCGATGCTCCAAAATGCTACAAAAAACAGACTTTTTGGAACATCGTTTTTGTTTTTTTTGCCACATTTTCCACGAATGTCATCTAGTGATGAAATTTTGCAAGCATGTGGGAAAAACATCAATGTTTCTCACAAAAAAAATTCAGATTTTTTTGAATTTTTTTACTATTTTTTTCGATTTTACTGTTCACCCGAGCTCACATGAGCTCGGGATCAGGACAGCTGCGTCTTAGTTATGTGTGCCTAGTAACTTTTACGATTGTTGCACAATATCGTTCTGATTTGTGTTTATTTCTTGCAGGGTAAATGAATACCAGCAAGATCTGGAAGATAGTGTGTTGGTCAAAGCAAGATTGCTCGAGGAATTAGGTTCGGTCAAATATCTGCAGCAATATATGAATCCTTGAGCACCGACTCTCTGTTCTGTTGACATCTTTTAACATCCAATCCTGACAAAAGCAGAAAAATCACCGTGGGTGAGATTCTTAAAGATAGTTGCACTATATACTGTTCCTGAGTGCTAATTGTTCATCCGGCCTGCCTGGCTGTTCGTCCGGCTTTCGTTCTTATTGTGCTAATTGTATCTGCCTGCTAAATTGCTCCACTCATCCAAAATTTTCTTTCTCTAGTGTGGTCCTAGTAGAGTTTTAGAGTGAGAGCAGGCTGGAGGAAATTTTTGTTGGAAATTAATATACTTTACACGATGGGTAATGATGCTAATATTTTTATCTTGGCGAATACGCCTAGTGTCTTGATGTTCATATGTCGGCTACGGCCTACTCTCAGTTACATCTGAGTAAAAAACTTTGCTGTATGTTTTGAGTAATTCTATCACTGTTGTGGTTCTAGTGGACGTGTAACCTAGATGCGCAGCAACAGTGCATATCATGCAGAAACTTTGGAGAGCAATGTGTTGCGCTCACACACCGTGACTAAATATAGCTTTGCAGATGTGATATGCTGGGAAAAGGCCATCACGCTCATGGTCTTTTTTTGAGATTAATGATGAATATGATAGTTGAGATGATCATCTTGATCGACCTCGCGAGATGTAGCAGGATATGCAAACTTTGGTGCTTTTACACTTAATAACCTTTCTGCTTTTCAACCACCAGTTACATTCAGAGGCACACTCATGATGATTTGATGTCGTGATGGGCAGATGGGCAGAGTTCGACCCATGCCCAGGAAAGGTGTCAGTTAACTCTCAGTACCCATCATACATCATAACATATACTCATGTGGGTTAAAAATGGTCGACAGTTACGATTGTTAACATTTTTCTTTTGAGGGAATTACGATTGTTAACATTGATTTATGCTAGCCATGTCATCGATCATACTCCATCAGGACCTCTGTCCTCGGTTCTGATTATGTGTTGTGTTTCTACACCCGACTGCCTTCTCCTTGTCAACCTGTCCCGTGGCACCGATCCACCGACTGTAACGTCTAAGAGCATCTACAGCTATGGTTTGCAAATCCGGACCCTTAAACGTCCGACGGATGCGTCCACGGGCACACCGGTCAGTCCTTAAATCTCATCGTCCACATCTGGATACCTCATAATAGAAATCTAAAATCCATATAAAAGCATGTAAAGAACAAAAAAAATCTAGATCATCTACCCTACTCGTCGGAGATGTCGACTATTTTCGTGCTCGGCTCCGGCTGCTCATCCGCCTGCTCCTCTGGCTCCTTCACGTCAGCCTCTGAATCTATCTCCGTGTTGAGTTTGACAAAAAGAGTGTCGTCGCCGTCCGCACCTACCGGATGAAGCGCCGATTGGTTTCCACATAGGCCTCATCCTGGATGGACTTCAAGATGACCTGCTGCTCCGCCATCTCATCCATCTGAGCAACGACGAACTCCGCCTCCGCCTGGTCCATGGTGAAGCCCGGAGCCGACGCCATCTCCTGCTCCGGCTGCTCTGCCTCCTCGTTCACCCGCTCCTCCTCCATCGGAGCGGGCTGCTGCTTCGCTCTCTCCTCCTCCTCTGCCTGCTCCTCCTCCTCCGCCTACTCCTCCTCCGGCTCCGACGAGTCCGGAGGCAGCCCGGTAGCGATGCGGGCGGCACGCCTCGCCCGGATCTCCTGCTGTATCTGGTACCGGTGCTCCGGCGTGAGCATCGCATAGATAGTTATCTTTCAACGGACCATGGCGCTGCCGGAGAGCGGCGGAGCGGGAGAGAGGAGGTGAATGGACTCGGGCGGGCGCCGCAGAGAGGGAGGAGGTGGATGGGCTATGGTTGGGGGACGCCGGCCGGCTTAAATAGCCGGATTTGACCTCGGGCGGGGAGCCGGAGCGGCGCCACGCGGCGTCCCCCCTCCCCCCGGAGGAGACGAGTGTTGGACCGCCGGGTTTTCGGGCGATTCCGTGTGGACCCAAGCGTCAGTCCGACATAGCGAACGCGTCCGGGCGCCCCCGTATCCACCCCCATATTTGGGTTGGATATAAGGGGTGTTGGTCAGCCCGAGCGTTTGAGGCCTGTTTTGAGGAGCCTGATCGGATCGTTTTTTTGTGACCGGACAGTGACCGGACGGCCTGTCCGGGCATTTGAGACGAGTTTGAGAGGTACGGCTGTAGATGCTCTAATATCTTTGTCGAATCACCGGGCTCGGCTTCACGTGCATTGCAGATCCGCACCGACTTGGTCTTAGGCCTTGCACTGCTGTCACGAGCTTAACCATTCGGCATGATGCTAGGGCCATCGTTGTTGCAGAGGATGGGTATAATTGGCATCTCGCGATATTAATATATTTTCTTTGTCGAAAAAAAATGATGCTAGGGCCAGGATCTGCCTGAGATCTCTGATGCGCATGCAATGCAATGCAAGGTTCATGCCACTAGGCTCGATGGGCACGCAAGATTTGTGCCACTAGGCTAGGTTCTCTGTTCTCTCATTCTCATAGTTGGTTGAGGCGATCACGGGGACGATTGCTGCTAACCGCCTCTCTTGGCTACTTGGTTCATAGCTTCTGTTACGCATATACGGAGTATTACGTTGCATCGTTGTCCGTCGAGCACTGCTGGCTGCGCCGGGCGTGCCACCGGTAGGTGGTAGCACACGCCATCTTCGTTCGTAGCCCCGAGCTCGCACGAGGGCATCGTGCATTCCTGTAGCTTTTCCGAGGGGATGCGCTTCATTGGGCAACTTGAGCACTTCATTGATTACTTAGACGGCGCTGATTGGTTGACAGGTAAGAAGGGCTCGTGATGACAGGAAACCGTGCAGACGAACACGATCGAGTGGATAGGATGCATATGCATATTTTTTTTCTTTTGAAAAGGGGATAAGGACATCTCCAATGCTGATCCGCAAATTCCTTCGGTATATGTTTGTTTTTGTGTTCGGACATGGTCCATGGACATGATACGGGAGAGAGCCATCCAATACTAATTACAAAGTATCCGGTTAGAAGCAGAAAAAGTAGGTGAAGACCATATGCATGTGGTGGGATATTGTGGTGTGGTGTCCGGTTGGGAGGAGAGAGAGAGGAGAGGGAGACCATGCATGTGCGGAGAGAGAGACGAGAAGAGGACCACGCGGAGGCTTTTGATTGGTCAAGTGGATGTCCGGACTCCCGCAAGACCCTCATGTTTGTCTCTACTTTGCCGAAAAACGGACGTTCAGACTACTTCGCGGACCGATGCAAGACCGCGTTGGATTATAAAAGCGAACAAAAGTTTCCGATCGGACATATACCGGAGTTCTATGAGTCTCCCTTGAAGATGCCCTAACCTGGCCTCTGCGTAGTATGATGCACACAACCATTTTATTAAAATACAGTACGTGCTAGGACCGTCCTCCCAGAGATACCTGACATGGCCCCCCTGGTTAGACCGGGCCCAGCGAACAACGTCAAGAGGTCAAGCGAGGCCAGAGCCAAAGGAAGAGAGGCGACCAAATCAAGCAGCAGTGATTGGATGGAGCGTGACCAATGTGGAGAGGTGTACCTTATACTCTCTCCATTACTTCATGTAAGGTGTATTATTTTTGACACGGTAACCAAGGCATATAATAATAGACAATATATGAAGAAATTACCCTTGACTAATTTGTTGATTATTGACGAATAATCATTTAGTTTAGGAAAGAAAGAGATACATGCAATTAGGAGAGAGATACTTTCCTTTTTTCTCTACAAAGAGATATACATGCTATCGGGGGAGAGATATTTTCCTTTTTCTGAAGGGCTAAAAACGGAATTACAATGAATTGTAAGAAATGCACCTTACATTATAGAATTTTATCAAAAAACAAATACACCTCATATAAAAGAATGGAGAGAGTATTGCGTAGGGCGTGTGTGCGGTTGGGATTATGAAATGATATTGTAATTGACTGAAAGGAAGTTGCCCTTCCTCTACCTACTTTCCCTTCCCGTCTCCTTCCTCTCGGTCTGCCTACCAAATTCCTAAATCCATCAAGCGAGTGAGCACATGTTACATCAGCCAATCTGGACACTGTACACTGTACACCGTGTACACTAAGCAGCGATATCATAGCAAGCAGGCGAAGCGCATCGTGACGATGGAAGAGCAAATCACGGCCCTCACCAAGGCCCTTAACAAAGGGCGGCTGGCCAACAAGGCCAGATTGGAGGCGATCCAGGCCTCCCTGAAGCTAGCAACGAGTGGACTGAGCTGCGCCCACAAGTTGGCTACATCACGCTACATCTAGTGCTCACGACGCCCATGGATCCGACCCTGCCGGGCGGCGTTGTGATGCGCAGGCGTCGAATCCAACTATCGACGATCCCTAGCACCACGAGCCAAGTGACCACAGAGGGATTGACGACACCGGAGGGCCGACACACGGGGTTGTCACCACCCAGGTGCAACTTTCGGTCAAGGGTACGTCCTCGGCTGCCTTTGTTCCTCGCGCTGGATTCGAGTGCACACATGGGGGAGTTTGATCTACACACTGTACACACTGCTCCCCTTAGTTAGTCTTTGTCTAAGTTAGTTTTTCCATCATTTGACGGCGAAAATCCATAGTTCTGGAAAACACACTACGAGAAATATTTTTATGTTTATGGGGTTCAATAAGAACTGTGGGTGCGGGTCACCACTCTCCATTTTCACGGTGAACGTGACGCGTTGGCTACAACTGCATGAATCTTGGAGTTCTACCATGTCTTGGGAAGAACTGTGTGAGGCCTTTTGCGGAAATTTTGGTCACGAGCAATACCAAGCACACTTACGTCAGTTTAGGATACTTTGTCAGACATGCACAGTGAATGCGTATATGTCAAAATTTAAGGAACTTATGCACAAACTGCTAGCACATAATCCGTCTTTCGCTCCACCACACAATTATTAGAAGGATTGCGGCAAGAAATTTGAGTTGGCGTTACCGTTTTCTCTAGCTTCGATGCATGAGGAGCTGATGGACACACTTCCTTGTCGGGAGTATAGGCGCTAGGATGCGCGCGTGGTCTCTGGTTGAAATGCGAAGAGCGATGGGGTAAGGCCATCAGTGCGCCGCCACAGTGCAATTACATGTGGTTGAGGAATTGCTGGAACTATTTCACGACGACAATCAAGCTGACCTTGACGAGGATATTCTCATGTACATTTCTAAGGTAGTCACCACAGGGCAGACGACTCCACACACTGTCAAATTGGTGACCACAATTGCAAGAAAGGAGGTACTGATTTTGGTAGACTGATAAACTCGTGCCAAAAGGTTTACAACAAAACATGACCATCTCGATCAGAAATAAGATTACATAGTTCATCCACATAATCTGCTATTGACACGTCATCCGAACTGGCTGAAAACCCCATGAAACCGTTTTCATATGGATGCACCCAAAGGCCATAGATTCGCGTGCATCCACACACTGATCATGTACGAGTTGACACCGTAGCACTGAAGATAATTTGCAAAAATGTTGGAGTAGAATATTTGTTAAAAACACACTCAGTTTAACAATTTTAAATTGCCCAAAGAATGGCACAAATGCCCATGCAAATTTGTTTCCTTCAGATTGTGATTAATACCTTCCAACCAATTACCAAACAAATTTGGTATACTTGTTTTTTTTAACACAGTACGGACACATGCGCTCATATACACGCGCATACACTCACCCTATGAACGCACACACGCACACCCTACCCCTATGAGCACCTCCGAGAGACTGAGCCGGCATATCTTCTTGAAATTTACGAAGTCACTGTAAGCACCTCGTCGTCGACGGGAACGTCTTCTCCCACTGAATGCACATCATCGGAAATCCTGAAATAAATTCAGGAATAAATGCGAGCACCAGAATTTGAACCTGATGGGCTGGGGATACCACAGTCCCTCTAACCATCCAACCAAGGTTGGTTCGCAATTTGGTATACTTGTTGGTGGTGGTAAATTGAAGGTAGCATGAATAGTATAGGAAATCAACTTAGCGAACGAACATCAATAAATGATGAATCATTTCCTCTTGATCACAAAAATAACATTTGTGCTATCCAAATACGTTTTGCAAGATTATCTTTGGTAAATACTATATCCCTCAGCAAGAACCATGAATACTTTAATTTTACAAATGACGTTTGTTTTCTAAATATGATTTCTTCAAAAAACAGGCCTAGACTTCATGAGATCCGCATGCGTAAACTTCATGGTGAAGACACCACTATAGTCAACCTCCAATGCAACGTATCTAGCGTGTGAGTTAGATTCATCGACATCAACCAACTCAATGGATCCATTTAGTCCATTTGTCGTCAGGTAAAGCGATGTGCTACACACTTTAGATACAAAAAATTATGCAAATAAGGTAGGTAGTTAATTATCCAATTATCATAAAGCAGCTCGACCCAAATGATATTACTATAATCCACCATAATTCTGGATGTATTATGTAATGAATAAACAAATTTACTTCTCCCTCCATTCATAATTCTTGTCGTGGACTAAAACCGTGACAAGAATTATGGAATAGAGGGAGTATTTTTTAGGCTTGAGAAATTGCTATTTCTAACCAAGTAGATCAAATTGCATATTATGAAACTTGAAACCTATGGATGGAAACAAAAAATTCGATGTAGTAGGAAGTCTGCAGTTGCTCAATTGCATAAGTTTTCTTGAGTCACCTCTGCCTTATATCATTGGCTTGACATCACCATCTTAGAGTTCATTGTATTACCCGTCGCCACGATCATATTCACCACCTTGCTCCCAGGTAACACCGTCGAATATCGGTACCTGCAGCTCCAGGTGAGCTCGCCCATGACATAAGAGGTAAAGAATGTCTTCAAGTTGCCCATATGTAGTAGTTAATGTTTGAGGTGTATTTTGCAAAATACGAGGGTCTTGAAGGGAAACCTGAGATGCATTCAAGGGCTATTTCGCAAAATCACAGGCACAAATCTTGATGGAAGCAATGATCCAGATAGTTCTTGTATGTCCAAGTAGTCGTGGACTTGAGTTTTCGTCGACATGAGAGCGTGTATAGATGGTGTACTTGGAGCTCATCATGATTGGAACAGTGGATCAAGTTAAATTTGACTAGATGGGGTCACTTGCCTTGCTGCCCCTCCTTTTTGTGTGGGGTTCACTTTCTTCTTATTTTAAGCACTATATTATTGGCGTTCGTTAGCCAATGTGTAATGGGATGTTTGTCTTTGTGGGCTCTTAGCTATAGTAAGCTTGATGTTTTTCTTATGGTGATGACATCCTTGTTGGAAATATGCCCTAGAGGCAATAATAAATTAGTTATTATCATATTTCCTTGTTCATGATAATCGTTTATTATCCATGCTATGATTGTATTGATTGGAAACTCAAATACATGTGTGGGTACATAGACAACACTGTGTCCCTAGTATGCCTCTAATAAGACTAGCTCGTTGATCAAAGATTGTTAAGGTTTCCTAGCCATAGACATGAGATGTCATTTGATAACGGCATCACATCATTAGGAGAATGATGTGATGGACAAGACCCAAACTGTGAACGTAGCATATGATCGTGTCAGTTTATTGCTATTGTTTTCTGCATGTCAAGTATCTGTTCCTATGACTATGAGATCATGCAACTCATTGACACCGGAGGAAAACCTTGTGTGTATCAAACGTCACAACATAACTGGGTGACTATAAAGATGCTCTACAGGTATCTACGAAGGTGTCTGTTGAGTTGGCATGGATCAAGACTGGGATTTGTTACTTCGTGTGACGGAGAGGTATCTCCGGGCCCACTCGGTAATACAACATCACAATGAGCCTTGCAAGCAAAGTGACTAAAGAGTTAGCCACGGGATCTTGTATTACGGAACGAGTAAAGAGACTTGCCGGTAACGAGATTGAACTAGGTATAGAGATACCGACGATCGAATCTCGGGCAAGTATCATACCGAAGAACAAAGGGAACAACGTACGGGGTTAACTGAATCCTTGACATAGAGGTTAAACCGACAAAGATCTTCGTAGAATATATAGGAACCAATATGGGCATCCAGGTCCCGCTATTGGTTATTGATCGTAGAGGTGTCTCGGTCATGTCTACATAGTTCTCGAACCCGCAGGGTCTGCACACTTAAGGTTAGGTGACGTTTCGGTAGAGTAGAGTTATGTATGTTGGTGACCGAAGGTTGTTCGGAGTCCCGGATGAGATCCCGGACGTCACGAGGAGCTCCGGAATGGTCCGGAGGTAAAGATTGATATATAGGAAAGTGGTGTCTGAACTCCGGAAAGATTTCGGGCATTTCCGGCAGTGTACCGGGAGTGACGAATGGGTTCCGGGGGTCCACCAAGTGGGGCCACCACACCCCAAGGGGGTCACATGGGCCTTAGGGTGGCGCACCAGCCCCTGGTGGGCTGGGCGGCCAGCCCAAGAGGGCCTATGCGGCTGGACTTGTGGGAAAAGGAAAACCCAAGTGGGGAAGGGAAGGAGTCCTACTAGGAGTAGGATTAGAGGTGGATTCCTCCACCTCCACCTCCTTGCGGCCGACTCCTAGGAGGAGCCCTAGGTCGGCCAGCCCCTCCCCTCCCTCCTATATATACTAGAGGGGAGAGAGGGCAGCCGCACCCAAGACAAAGCCACGGTGCAGCCCTCTCTCCCCAATAGATCGTCTCCCTCTAGTTTCGGTGGTGCTTAGGTGAAGCCCTGCCGGAATAGTTCCACCATCATCATCGCCACGCCGTCGCGCTGCCGGAGAACTCATCTACCTCTTCGCTCCCTCTTGCTGGATCAAGAAGGCGGAGATCGTCATCGAGCTGTACGCGTGCTGAACGCGGAGGTGCCGTCCGTTCGGCGCTAGATCGTGATTGGATCGCGGGACGGCTAGCGATTTGGATCGCGAAGACGTTCGACTACATCAACCGCGTTTCTTAACGCTTCCCGCTTAGCAATCTACAAGGGTATGTAGATCCACTCTCCCTCTCGTAGATGCTCATCACCATGGATAGATCTTGCGTGTGCGTAGGAATTTTTTTGTTTCCCATGCAACATTCCCCAACAGTGGCATCATGAGCTAGGTCTATGCGTAGATGAGATCACGAGTAGAACACAAAGGAGTTTGTGGGCGTTGATATTCAGATTGCTTCCTCCCTTGGTCTTTTCTTGATTCAACGGTATTGTGGGATGAAGCGGCCCAGACCAACCTTACTCGTACGCTTACGAGAGACCGGTTCCATCAACTGACATGTGACTTTGTTGCATAAAGATGGCTGGCGGGTGTCTGTCTCTCCCACTTTAGTTGGATCGGATTCGACAAAGGCGGTCCTTGAGAAGGTTGAATAGCAATTTGTGTATCACCGTTGTGGTTTTGCGTAGGTAAGAATCGTTCTTGTTATATACCCATAGCAGCCACGTAAAACATGCAACAACAATTAGAGGACGTCTAACTTGTTTTTGCAGGGTATGTTGTGATATGATATGGCCAATGACATGATGAGATATATGTGATGTATGAGATGATCATGTTATGTATAGATAATCACGACTTGCATGTCGATGAGTATGGCAACCGGCAGGAGCCATAGGGTTGTCTTTAATTATTTTTGTCGTTTTTGCTTTACTTTATCGCTATGAGTTAGCAATAGTCGTAGAAGCAACAGTTGGCGCGACAACCTCATGGCGACATATTGATGGAGATCAAGATGATGGAGATCATGGTGTCATGACGGTGACGATGGAGATCATGCCGGTGCTTTGAAGATGGAGATCAAAAGCACAAGTTCATGGCCATATCATGTCACTTATGATTTGCATGTGATGTTAATCCTTTTATGCATCTTATTTTGCTTAGGACGACGGTAGCATTATAAGGTGACCCCTCACTGAAATTTCAAGATAAAATTGTGTTCTCCCCGAGTGTGCACCGTTGCGAAAGTTCGTCGTTTCGAGACACCACGTGATGATCGGGTGTGATAGACTCTACATTCGCATACAATGGGTGCAAGCCAGTGTTGCACATGCGGAACACTCGGGTTAAACTTGACGAGTCTAGCATGTACAGACATGGCCTCGGAACACAAGAGACCGAAAGGTCGAACATGAGTCATATAGTAGATATGATCAACATGAAGATGTTCACCATTGAAACCACCTCATCTCACGTGATGATCGGACTTGAGTTGGTGAATTTGGATCATGTGACACTCGAATGATCGGAGGGATGTCAATTTGAGTGGGAGTTTTTAAGTAATATGATTAACTAAACTCCTTATCATGAACATAGTCTGAAGATGTCTTTGCAAATTATGTTGTAGATCAATAGCTCGCGCTGTAGCTCCCCTTTGTTTTTATACGTTCCTAGAGAAAATAGAGTTGAAAGATGATGGTAGCAATAATGCGGTCTGGGTCCGTGATCTGAGGATTGTCCTCATTTGCTGCACAGAAGGCTTATCCTTAATGCACCGCTCGGTGCACCACCCCCCTCAAGCGTCGTCTGTAGATGTTGTGAACATCTGACAGGCACGTTCTGATGACTACTTGATAGTTCAGTGCATCATGCATTACGACTTAGAATTGAGGCTCCAAAACATTTTGAACGTCACGGAACATATGAGATGTTCTAAGAGATGAAATTGGGATCTCAGGCTCGTGCCCGTGTTGAGAGGTATGAGACCTCCAACAAGATTCTTTGCCTGCAAATGAAGGAGAATAGCTCAATCGGTGAGCATGTGTTCAGATTGTCTGGGTGCTACAATCGCTTGAATCGAGTGGGAGTTGATCTTCCAGATAAGATAGTGATTGATATAGTTCTCCAAGTCACTGTCACTTAGCTACTAGAGCTTCGTGATGAACTATAAAATGCCAGGGATGGAAATAATGATCCCTGAGCTATTCGCGATGTTTGACACCGCGAAGGTAAAAATCAAGAAGGAGCATCAAGTGTTGATGGTTAGTGAAACCACTAGTTTCGAGAAGGGCAAGGACAAGGAGGGAAACTTCATGGATGGCAAGTTAGTTGCTGCTCCAGTGAAGAAACCCAAGGTTGATCCCAAACCCGAGACTGAGTGCTTCTATTATGAGGAGAACGGTCACTGAAGCGGAACTGCCCTAGATACTTGGTAGATAAGAAGGTTGGCAACGTCAACAGAAGTATATTTGATATACGTTTTATTCATGTGTACCTTGCTAGTACTCCTAGTAGCACCTGGGTATTAGATACTGGTTCAGTTGCTAAATGTTGGTAACTCGAAATAAAAGCTACGGAATAAACGGAGACTAGCTAAGGGCGAGGTGACGATGTGTGTTGGAAGTGTTTCCATGGTTGATGTGATCACCATCGCACGCTCTCTCTACCTTCGGGATTAGTGATGAACCTAAATAAATGTTATTTGGTGTTTGCGTTGAGCATGAACGTGATTAGATCATGTTTATTGCAATACGGTTATTCATTTAAAATAGAGAATAATGGTTATTTTGTTTACATGAATAATACCTTCAATGGTCATGCACCCAATGAGAATGGATTATTGAATCTTGATCGTAGTGATACACATGTTCATAATATTGATGCCAAAAGATACAAAGTTAATAATGATAGTACCACATACTTGTGGCACTGCCGCTAAATGTCATATTGGTGTAAAGCGCATGAAGAAACTCCATGCTGATGGATCTTTGGACTCATTCGATTTCGAATCGGTTGAGACATGCGGACCATGCCTCATGGGCAAGATGACTAAGACCCCGTTTTCCGGTATGATGAAGCGGGCAAGTGACTTATTGGAAATGATACATGTTGATGTATTCGGTCCAATGAGTGTTGTAGCGTGCGGTGGATATCGTTATTTTCCTACCTTCACTGATGATTTGAGTAGATATGGGTATATTTACTTAATGAAACACAAGTCTGAAACGTTTGAAAAGTTCAAACTAATTCAGAGTGAAGTTTGAGATCATCGTGACAAGAAGATAAAATGTCTATGATATGATCGTGGAGGTGAATATCTGAGTTACGAGTTTGGTATGCAACTTAAGACAATGTGGAAGTTATTTCACAACTCACGCCGCCTGAAACACCATAGTGTGATGGTGTGTCCGAACGTCGTAGTCGTGCTCTATTGGATATGGTGCGGACTATGATATCTCTTATCGTTTTGCCACTATCGTTTTGAGGTTATGCATTAGAGACAACTACATTCACTTTAAATAGGGCACCATTTAAATCCGTTGAGATGACACCGTATGAATTATGGTTTGGCAGAAACCTAAGCTGTCATTTCTCAGAGTTTGGGAATGCGACGCTTATGTCTGATAAGCTCAAACCCAAAGCAGAAAAGTGCATCTTCATAAGATACCCTGAGGAAATAGTCGGGTATACCTTCTATCTCGGATCCAAGGGCAAAGTGTTTGTTGCTTAAAACGGGTCCTTTCTCGAGAAAAAGTTTCTCTCGAAAGAATTGAGTGGGAGGAAAGTAGAACTTGATGAGGTTGTTGAACCGTCACTTCAGTTGGATAGTAGCACGACGCAGAAAGATGTTTCTGTGGCGCCTACACCGAATGAAGAGGAAGTTAATGATGATGATCATGACACTTCGGATCAAGTTACTACCGAACCTCGTAGGCCGACAAGAACTCGTACCGCCTCTGAGTGGTACGTCAATCCTGTCTTGGAGGTCATGTTGTTAGACAACAGTGAACCTACGAGCTATGATGAAGCGATGGTGGGCCCGGATTCCAACAAATGGCTGGGAGCCATGAAATCCGAGAAAGGATCCATGTATGAAAACCAAGTATGGACTTTGGTAGACTTGCCCGTTGAACGACAGGCCGTTGAGTACAAATGGACCTTTAAGAAGAAGACAGATGTTGATGGTAAATGTCACCATTTATAAAGCTCGGTTTGTCGCAAAGAAGTTTTCGACAAATTCAAGAAGTTGACTACGATGAGACTTTCTCACCCGTAGCGATGCTAAAAGTCTGTTGGAATTATGTTAGCAGTTGCTGCTGTTAGGGCATATTTCTCCCTTAGTGGTTTTGGTGATTGATGACAATACTTTTGCGGACTAATCGTGTGCATTGAGCATTTTAGATATTCCATCACTTGGCACAAGACGATTGATGCCCCTCGGAGCTTTTATAAAGACGGTGTTTTTCTTGCGTTTCTTTTTCGGTGGTATTGAGTCGTAGGAAAACCGTACTATTAAGAGGGGGTCCGCTTTGGAAAGGTATGGGTGGAATCAACACGTACACAACCCCATATGCACCCACATCCCCTTCCGGCAACTTGGAGATCTTGTCTGGGCAGTTTTCCTGTCACCCAAGCGGTAGTACCGCTCGGTACCACGGTAGTACCGCTTATGCGGTAGTACCGCTGTGGTCTACCGCAGCTAGTACCGCTTGGGGGGTTTTCTTCTGGTATCCTGTTTCTTCTTGCGGTAGTAGAGCGGTAGTAGTGCGGTAGTACCGCAATGCGGTACTTCCACTTTCTAGTACCGCTTCAGTACCGCTTGCTGAAATTCTTCTGGTATCCTGTTTTCTTCTCGCGGTAGTAGAGCGATAGTTGAGCGGTAGTACCGCTCTGCGGTGCGGCTGCTCCAGTACCGCTCTACTCCCTGGTCTCTGCTGTTCTGCGGCCCATAGCGGTAGTACCGCTTTGTGGGCACGGTAGTACCGCTCAATGTGGTACTACCGCTCAGTATTTGGGACTACCGCTCAAGCGGTAGTACCGCTCTCCGGAGCGGTAGTACCGCTTGTGTGTGCGGGCTGAGCACAGGTAACGGTTGGATTCTATCCCCACTATATAAAGTGGGTCTTCTTCTCCAACCAGCCTTACATCTTATCCTCTATCTCCATTGTTGCCCCCAAGCTCCATTTTTGCCCTATCTCTCTCCCTAGCCAACAAAACTTGTTGATGTTCTAGGGTTTGGAGGAGAGGGCCTCGATCTACATTTCCACCAAGAGATATTTGATTTCCCCCCACTAATCCCTTGCGGATCTTGTTACTCTTGGGTGTTTGAGCATCCTAGACGGAAGAGGTCACCTCGGAGCCACATTCCATTGTGGTGAAGCTCCGTGGTGGTGTTGGGAGCCTCCAATTAAGTTGAGGAGATTGCCCCAACCTTGTTTGTAAAGGTTCGGTCGCCGCCTTCAAGGGCACCACTAGTGGAATCACGGCACCTCGCATTGTGTGAGGGCGTGAGGAGAATACGGTGGCCTTAGTGGCTTCTTGGGGAGCATTGTCCCTCCACACCGCTCCAACGGAGACGTACTTCCTCTCAAAGGGAAGGAACTTCGGTAACACATCCTCGTCTTCACCGGCTCCACTTGTGGTCATTTCTTACCTTTACATTTTACTTGCTTTACTTGTATTGTATCCTTTACTTGCTTGTGTTGTGATTGTTAGCATCATATAGGTTGCTCACCTAGTTGCACATCTAGACAACCTATTTTGTTGCTAACCCTAATTTGTTAAGAAAAGCTAAAGATTGGTAGTTGCCTATTCACCCCCCCTCTAGTCAACCATATCGATCCTTTCAATTGGTATCAGAGCCTCGTCTCTTTATTAAGGGTTTCACCACCCGAAGAGTATGGTTGACGACGGGGAACGGGTTGAGGAAGTGCCCGAGGCCGTGGAGATGAACACGGTCACCCGAGACGTCTTAAACGAAGCTATGGCTTCACTTAAGACGTCTATGACGGCCGAGGTCAAGTCCATGCTTAAAGAACTCCTTGAGGGGTTGAAGTCCACTCCCGATCCGTTGCTTGTGGTTAATCCCACCGCATCGGCATCGGAGGCCAATTCCGGCAAGGAATCTGCTAAAGACTCTCAAACATCTTCCCCTCATGGTAAGAATGGGACGGGAACGCACGCCTCGGTTCCGCCTCCCCCGGTCTATGGAGGACTGGTCCCCTCACCTCATATAAACAATCATGGTCCTCCTCCTAAGCTTGATTTGACTAACTTCGCTAATTGGGTGTTTCGTATTAAGTCTCATTTGATTTATAGCTCAACTCAACTATGGAGAATCATTGAACAAGGCTATTATCCGCATGACCCAAGCAACTTGTCCCCAAGAGAAGAAGTGGACAACCAACTCAACGCATCCGCCTTGTTCATTCTTCAAGCCGCCATGCCTCCCGAAGAGCTTCCTCATTTGCGCCCATTCACTCTTGCCAAAGATGCATGGGAGCATATCAACTCGTTGTACAAGGGAAGCTCAAGCATTCAACGCTCCAACTTTGAGGTTATTCTTGATGAGGCCGATGAGTTTGTTATGAATGAAGATGAAGATCCTCGTGAGCTTTACCGGAGATTGACTACTCTTGCGGTCTCACTCCGAGATCATGGGAGCAAGGACACGGATGACAATTGGATCAAGAGCAAATTCCTCAAGGCCATTATGCCTTACAACAAGAGCATGTCCTCCGTGATTCGTCAAAGACCAGACTTCCACACCTTGTCCTTCAGTGATGTGTTGGATGAGTTTATTGCTATGAACATTTTGAACAAGACCGCCGACAACGCACTTGCTCGTGTTCAACGCTCGAAGAAGCCCAACCTTGCTTTGAAGGCCAAGGTAGTTCATGAAGAGGAAGAAGAAGAAGAATATGAGGACGAAGATTGCCCCGAAGACACCAAATATGATTTCCACTTGCACATGGCTCTTGCGTCAAGGCAATTTTGGGGCAACAAGAGAAACTCAAGGCCCAACTCCTCCAAGAACAACTCAAAGGGCAAGCAACGGGTAAGGACGTGCTACAATTGTGGCAATGTGAGTCACTTTGTGGTGGATTGTCCGTATGAGAAGAGGGAGGACAATGGTGGCAAGCTCATCCGCAAAGAAAAGGCCAAGTCCTTCCCCAACAAGAACAACAACTACATGAAGAAGGTGCCTCAAAAGAGTTTGGTGGTGCAAGAAGAGTACGACTCCGATGATGATGAAGTTGCTAGTGGTGAAGGGGTTGCTACGGCCTCCGTCGCCATCGCCACCTCTCCATCACCAAAGGTGTCCCTCTTCGACTCCCCCAACGAGAACTCCATCACCACCCACAAGTGCCTCATGGCCAAGGCCACCAACAAGGTAACCTCCAACATCAAAACCAGCATTTCTTCCACTCCTTCTTTGATGAATTGTGTGGAAGAAAGTGAGGAGGCAAAGGTGGAGGAAAATGAATTTGACAAGTTCATGGCCAAGCTCAAAGGTGAGACCAAGAAGCACTTTGTGGCTCTCTTGGAACAATTAGGTGAGGCCAATGAAATCATCGAATCTCATGAAGAGACCATCTCTAAGTTGGAAGGGCATAGTAGAGATTATGCCGATGAGATTGCCGATCTTTCTATTGCTCTTGAGGAAGAGCAAGGTCATAGAGTGGATCTTGAGGAGACACACAATCTAGATCTTGCTAAATTAAAGAAAGATCGTGATCATGCTATTGTTCTTGCTAAAGTGCTTAAAACTGAGAAGGATGAACTTGGGGTTGGCCATGCTAGACTCGAAGAGGAGTTTGATTTACTTGACAAGGCTCACAAGGCCTTGAAAAGTGCTCATGCTACACTCAAGGAGTCTCATGATCAACTCCAAGTGAAGCTAACTAAAGATATTGCTACTTGTCCTCCTTTTGTTTTAATTGATAATGCTCGTGCAACTAACCCTTGTTGTGAGCATGCACATCTTGTTGAGGAGAATGCCAAGTTGAAAGAGCAAATTGAGAAAGGCCTTGTCGCGTGCATACAAGGTGAGAAAAATCTCAACGAACTTTTGAGCAATCAAAAGGAAGTTGTGGCAAAGGAGGGACTTGGATTTGCACCCAAGTCGAAGAAGAAGAAGTCAAACAAGAAGAGCAAGACCAAGCTAGCTCTCCCTCTCAAAGATACATTTATGAAAGAGGGAGAGGGTGCTCCTAAGAAGAAGAAGAACGAGGCGGTGGGTGGTAATGTCAATAGGGGCAAGACCACTCATCCCAACAAAGCCGGCGATTTTAACCCTTCTTATGTTTTATGCCGTGCTAGTGATTGGCATGTTTATGCCAAATTTGTTGGTTCTTCTTATGAGTACATTGAATGGTCCATTTGGGTTCCTAAGACCCTTGTTACTAACATGAAAGGACCCATTCAAGAATGGGTACCTAAAACCAAGCATTGATCTTATGTAGGAGTTTGCTTCCGGTGGGGTGTCATGGTTGCTTGATAGTGGAGCGACAAATCATATGACCGGAAGCAATGACTTGGTGGTGGACGTTCAAGCAAGTTCATCTATGCCCACCCATGTCCAATATGGTGATGCTTCAATGTCAAAGGTATTGGGTCTCGGCAAGGTGGTCATCTCACCGGACTTGTCCATTGAGAAGGTCATGCTTGTTGAGACCCTTGCATTCAATTTACTTTCCGTTCGTCAACTTGCTTTTATGGGCTTTGCAACATTCTTTGATATTGATACCGTGACCCTTTTGTGGAGCAAGACTCTTAAAGTAGCTTTTGTTGGGCATGTCGAGAACGGTCTTTATGTGGTTAACTTCTCAGAGCGACCCACTAAGACCGCGACTTGCCTAATGGCTAAAGTTGACGTGGGATGGCTTTGGCATCGCCGTTTAGCCCACGTCAATATGAGATCTTTGCAAAGTCTCCTCAAAGGGGACCACATCCGAGGACTAACAAATGTTAGTTTTGTCAAAGATCGTGCTTGCAGTGCTTGTATCGAAGGGAAGTTACATGAGACGGCTCACCGACCCAAGACCATTATCTCTTCGAAGAGGCCCTTGGAGCTCCTTCACATGGATCTCTTTGGTCCTCCAACGTTTGACAGTCTTGGGGGAAGAAAGTATTGCTTGGTGATTGTGGATGATTATTCAAGATACACTTGGGTATATTTCTTCAAGAGGAAGAGCGAGACCCAACAAACCGTGATCAACTTTGCTAATGAAGCTCAAAGTCAACATGATGCAAAGATATTGATCATTAGAAGCGACAACGGCACCGAGTTCAAGAACTACACCTTGGATGAGTTTCTTGGTGATGAGGGGATCAAGCATCAATATTCCGCACCTTATACCCCTCAACAAAATGGTGTAGCGGAGAGGAAGAACCGGACGTTGATGGACGCGGCAAGGACCATGATGGCGGAGTTCAAGTCTCCATACAACTTTTGGGCCGAAGCCATCAACACCGCTTGTCATGCATCCAATCGGCTCTACCTCCGCAAAGGCTTGAACAAGACTCCATATGAAATACTTACCGGCAACAAGCCCAACCTCACGTACTTCCGGGTGTTCGGTTGTAAGTGTTTCATTCTCAAGAAAGGTGTTCGCTTGTTTAAATTTGATTCTAGAGCTCAAGAGGGTATATTTGTTAGTTATGCTACAAACTCTCATGCTTACCGTGTTCTCAACAAGTCCACTGGACTCATTGAGGAGACGTGTAACGTGGAGTTTGACGAGAATAATGGCTCCCAAGTGGAGCAAAGTGGTCTTTGTGATGTAGGTGATGAAATTCCTCCTCAAGCCATAAGAAGAATGGGTGTGGGCCAAATCCTACCCATTGAGGAACCCCTTGTGGTGGAAGGAGAAGGACAATGTTCTACGCAAGTGGAACCATCACCGACACAAGACCCACACGCTTCCGAAGAACAAACCAAAGGCCCTCAACCAAGTGATCAAGATCAAGGGCAAGATCAATCTCAAGATGTTGGTGATGCACCAAATGATGCCCAAGATCAAGATCACGACACCGAGCAAGCTCAAGATCAAGGGCAAGCTCATGATCAAGAGCAAGCTCAAGATGACGCTCGAGATAATCCTCCTCAAGTGACTCCGGAGGAGCTATTGGAGCGTCGTGCCGCCAAGATTGCTTCCAAACTCGAGAAAAAGGGGCATGTCTTGGAAAATGTCTATGGAAGCTTAAAGAAAGGGGTAACCACTCGTAAACAATTATCAAACTTTTGTGAGCATCACGCGTTTGTTTCGTGTGTTGAACCCCAAAAGGTACATGAGGCGCTCGAGGACACGGATTGGCTTGAAGCCATGCATGATGAACTCAACAACTTCGAGCGCAACAAAGTGTGGACATTGGTGCCAAGGCCAATGGAGAATCATAATGTCATTGGAACCAAATGGATCTTCAAGAACAAGCAAGATACGAACGGTGTTGTCACTCGAAACAAGGCAAGATTGGTGGCACAAGGCTACTCCCAAGTCGAGGGTATCGACTACGGTGAAACCTTTGCTCCCGTTGCTCGTCTTGAATCTATTCGTATGTTGCTTGCATATGCTTCTCATCATGATTTTAAGTTGCAATAAATGGATGTGAAGAGTGCATGTCTTAATGGTCCTCTTAATGAGTTGGTATATGTCAAACAACCCCCGAGGTTCGAGGATCCCAAGTTCCCCAATCATGTATACAAGCTCGATAAGGCACTCTATGGCCTTAAACAAGCCCCACGTGCGTGGTATGAGCACCTTACCGAGTTGTTGCAAGACCATGGGTTTGAAATTGGGAAAATCGATCCCACTCTTTTTACTAAGAGGGTTAAAGGGGATTTGTTCATATGCCAACTATATGTTGATGATATTATCTTTGGTTCTCCTAACAAAGCTTTCAATGATGAGTTTGCCACACTAATGACCGAGAAGTTTGAGATGTCTATGATGGGAGAGTTGGAGTTCTTTCTTGGGTTCGAAGTCAAGCAAAGAAGAGAAGGAACCCTCATCAACCAAGTCAAATACACCCAAGACATGCTCAAGAGATTCAAGCTAAAAGATGTCAAACCGGCCAAGACTCCAATGCCTACCAAGTGCCAACTCGACATCGATCCCAATGGTAAAGCGGTGGATCAAAAGGTATACCGTTCCATGATTGGTTCCTTGCTTTACCTTTGTGCATCTAGACCGGATATCATGTTGAGTGTGGGAATGTGTGCACGGTTTCAAGCCGCGCCTAAGGAAAGTCACTTTGTGGCGGTCAAGCGAATCTTTCGATATTTGGCTCATACCCCAAACTTTGGCTTATGGTATCCCAAAGGAGCAAGCTTTGATCTCATGGGTTATTCGGACTCGGATTGGGCGGGAGACCGTGTGGATAGGAAGTCAACCTCCGGAGGGTGCCAATTCCTTGGTCGCTCCTTGGTGAGTTGGTCTTCGAAGAAGCAAAATTGTGTGTCTCTCTCCACCACCGAGGCTGAGTATGTAGCTGCCGCAAGTTGTTGTGCACAATTGTTATGGATGAGGCAAACTTTAAAGGATTACGGTGTCACTTGTGACAAAGTGCCTCTCTTCTGTGACAATGAAAGTGCAATCATGATCTCCCACAATCCGGTGCAACATAGCAAGACGAAGCACATTGAGATTCGTCATCATTTCATCCGGGATCACGTCAAGCGGGGAGAGATTGATATTATTCATGTAGGAACTCAAGAGCAACTAGCGGATATTTTCACGAAGCCATTGGATGAAGCAAGATTTCGCGAGTTAAGGCATGAGCTAAATATCATTGATTCGAGCAACGTGTCTTGAATCTCGTCACACCCCACCGCATTCATCATGTTTATCTTGTTCTAGATATAGGCATGGACATAGGGGGAGTGTTGTTCTCTCAATGAACTCTCCCTCCCCCCATTATGCATAAATTAATCAAGTCTTTCACATTAGCCATTTTTTTATGGTAATTGTGCTTCAAAGATGAGTTTTGGTCATGGGCCCAAGGTTAAAATCTTCGCGGTGCCATACCAATTGACTCAAACATAGGTGGCTTCGGCCACCGCCCTCTCTTTTGAGAGTTTTTGTCGTTAGGGGTTTGTTTGTGCTTTGAGTCACTCCAAGTTTGCTCCTCGCTTTTTCGCTCTTTTTGAACTTGGAGTGTCTCTGCCCATTTGCTATGTTTTGTGTCTCCAACCCAAGCCCACTTCATCTCTAAACATCTCATAGTTGCATAAGCCACCACTTCATTTTTGAACTTGGCTGTTTTCTGAGCTGCGAGCGGTACTACCGCTGTGACAGGACGGTACTACCGCTTTAGCGGTACTACCGCTCTCCGTGCGGTACTACCGCTTAGAGGACTGTGGGAAGGGTTCAGTGGGGGCAAGGGAAGTTTTACTTCCCCATACCCATTCATCTCTTCTTCCCCACGACTCTCTCTCTCTGCAGCGAAGAGGAGCCGTGGCCGCCGCCTCCGGTACGCCGTTTCCGCGCCGTCTTCCTCGATTCCGACCGGTGGAGTCGATCCCCACCACTCCCCGGTATTGCCCCCGTTTCTCGTTCCGATGGTTCTATCTTTTGAATCTAGGCTTTAGGGCAATGCATGGTGAAAAATAAATCTTTGGCTAGATTGTGGCATGAGTAGGACGAGGTTTGACTGCTAGATAGGAGTTTAGGGGCTACTTTGCAGTTTTAGTGGAGATTGGAGACTCCGGTACTACCGGTTCTGACAGTCGGAGTTCGGTCTGGGCTTCGGGCGGTACTACCGCTCTGTATAGAGCGGTACTACCGCTTTAAGCGGTACTACCGCTGTAAGTCCACGGTACTACCGCTTGAGTCTTCAGCAACCACTACTGTTGTAAACTTGCTTCTATTTCTCACATTTTATTTCCTTTGGCTTATGCATTGCTTTTACACCTGCTTTCCCTCGTGTTTGTGTGTCTGGTTCAGGTGGTAGTGGCTCCGGTCCTTATGTGGCTCGTCGCAAGAACCTGAAGCGTGGACGCACTCAACTGGCCAGAGATGACAGTTCTGCAAGTAAAGAAGAAGAGGCTCAACCAGCACCTGCCAGGCAGTTAGTCAAGAAAACCGTTGCTAAGAAGAAGAAGGAGAAGGCCAAGTCTGTGTCCGAGTTGAATTCCAATGAGTACTGGGCCTACCGTGAGCGAAATCCCTACACTCGACCTCAAGATCCAAGTTTGGTGGGTAGGCCGTTCTGGAACAAAGATCAGGCATTGGTCTATCATGATGTGATCAAGGGCAAGAAGAACTTGTTTGTCAAGACCAAGTCAGTGAATATTGAACACATGCAGAATGACCCAGAGTACTTTGGAGAAGCTCTTGCCCTATGTGAGCAGTTTGACATTGTCAAGATCATCACTTTCAACCTTGACGTTGACCCTGAGTTGGTGGCACAGTTCTACGCCACAGTGTTCTTCGGTACTGATGATGACAGGACCCTCACTTGGATGACACTTGGTAGGCGGATGCAGACCACCTGGAAGACTTTCATGAACAGTTTGGGCAATGGTGATGATGGTCTGCACAACTCTCTTGGTCTTCGCCCTCACCTGCGTCAG
The DNA here is from genome assembly GCA_039707655.1 of Elymus sibiricus. Lineage (NCBI taxonomy): Eukaryota > Viridiplantae > Streptophyta > Magnoliopsida > Poales > Poaceae > Elymus > Elymus sibiricus. The sequence goes on along the minus strand of CM077667.1, from coordinate 124,459,931 downwards.
TCTCCGGCTCACAAGTCCAAGTTGCTCCGGTACACCACCATTAGGAAGACTGCCAAGGGAGATGTCAAGGAGCTGAATTCGTTTCTGGACATTATGCATCGCATTTTCAGGCACTCTCTTTTCCCTAGGGTGGGAAACTTTTACATGGTGCATGGTCATCTGGTTGACATGCTCCTCATGTGCGAGAAGGAGAAGGGTAAGACCACGGTTCTGGATGTGTCACATGTGATGTGGACTGAGCTCGGTTCTGCTGTGTATGGCCGGAAGGTACCTATCTATGCCCCTATGATCTACAAGCTCATTATGGACACTTGGGAGAGGCAGTTCCCTGGTGAGTTGCTTGAGACCAGCCCTTTGGTCTCTCACGAGGAGATTAAGCTGAGGCAGAAGGAGCGCTGGGGTCCTGCACCGGCTCCTGAGGTTGAGTTTCCCTTTGCAGCGTCAGATGAGTCAGCAGAGCCTGACTATGTGCCAGCCTCTGAGCAGCCCTCATGGGCTGCCAAGCTCAAGAAGAAGATGAAGAAACTGTTCTGTATCGAGGCACAAGGTCAGTACAAGGCACATGTAGCACAGAAGATGTCTCGCAGTCGAGACAAGGCCATCATGAGGAAGATTGGCCTCGAGGTCGCCAGTGGCTCAGAGGACAGGATCACGTCAGAGGAGAGGTGGATCTCAGGTCACTGCCGCTGGACAGATTCAGATGACTCTACTGGTGCTACTTCTGCACCTCCACCTGCTCGTGCTACTCGCTCTACCCGTGCTACTTCGTCTACTGCTGGTGATCTTGCTGATGATAACGAGATCCTCGAGGAGACGGATGAGGATGCGACCGCGGAGTCTGATGAGGACGTGACCGCGGAGTCTGATGAGGATGCTGAGTAGTACTACCACCTCGGGTAGCTTTAGTGTCACTCTTTACCTTTTTGGCGTCTTGATGCCAAAGGGGGAGAGAGTTTAGGACCGGGGATTTGCTTTTGCAGGGTGTTGTCGAGTCACAAGCTCGTGTTTTATTTGCGTTGGTTTTTATGCTTGTGAACTCTTTTATCTTATTTGCTTTGTGTTGAGACCATGAGACTATGTTCCTGTATGGTGTGAGACATACGCTACCTTATCTATCTTACTATGTCATATTATCTGTGTGTGGAGCTATGGTTATTATGTTGCCCTTTATCTTCATGCTCTCTTACACTTGCTTGCAACCATACTTAGTGCTTATATTATGTTTGTTGCAAGTAATGCCTGGTATATAAAATATAGGGGGAGTGTTGATCCTAGTGTGTGTGCTTTGCATTCCAAAAGCATACCTAAATAGTGCACACAGCTAGGGGGAGCCCGTCTATATTTTGTAGATGTTGGGTTTGCTTATTATCTCGTTTTATTAATTGTGCAAATCCCGTGTTGTCACCAATTCACCAAAAAGGGGGAGATTGTTAGGGCATATTTCTCCCTTAGTGGTTTTGGTGATTGATGACAATACTTTTGCGGACTAATCGTGTGCATTGAGCATTTCAGATATTCCATCACTTGGCACAAGACGATTGATGCCCCTCGGAGCTTTTATAAAGACGGTGTTTTTCTTGCGTTTCTTTTTCGGTGGTATTGAGTCGTAGGAAAACCGTACTATTAAGAGGGGGTCCGCTTTGGAAAGGTATGGGTGGAATCAACACGTACACAACCCCATATGCACCCACATTCCCTTCCGGCAACTTGGAGATCTTGTCTGGGCAGTTTTCCTGTCACCCAAGCGGTAGTACCGCTCGGTACCACGGTAGTACCGCTTATGCGGTAGTACCGCAGTGGTCTACCGCAGCTAGTACCGCTTGGGGGATTTTCTTCTGGTATCCTGTTTCTTCTTGCGGTAGTAGAGTGGTAGTACCGCAATGCGGTACTTTCGCTTTCTAGTACCGCTTCAGTACCGCTTGCTGAAATTCTTCTGGTATCCTGTTTTCTTCTCGCGGTAGTAGAGCGGTAGTTGAGCGGTAGTACCGCTCTGCGGTGCGGCTGCTCCAGTACCGCTCTACTCCCTGGTCTCTGCTGTTCTGCGGCCCATAGCGGTAGTACCGCTTTGTGGGCACGGTAGTACCGCTCAGTGCGGTACTACCGCTCAGTATTTGGGACTACCGCTCAAGCGGTAGTACCGCTTGTGTGTGCGGGCTGAGCACAGGTAACGGTTGGATTCTATCCCCACTATATAAAGTGGGTCTTCTTCTCCAACCAGCCTTACCTCTTATCCTCTATCTCCATTGTTGCCCCCAAGCTCCATTTTTGCCCTATCTCTCTCCCTAGCCAACAAAACTTGTTGATGTTCTAGGGTTTGGAGGAGAGGGCCTCGATCTACACTTCCACCAAGAGATATTTGATTTCCCCCCACTGATCCCTTGCGGATCTTGTTACTCTTGGGTGTTTGAGCATCCTAGACGGAAGAGGTCACCTCGGAGCCACATTCCATTGTGGTGAAGCTCCGTGGTGGTGTTGGGAGCCTCCAATTAAGTTGTGGAGATTGCCCCAACCTTGTTTGTAAAGGTTCGGTCGCCGCCTTCAAGGGCACCACTAGTGGAATCACGGCACCTCGCATTGTGTGAGTGCGTGAGGAGAATACGGTGGCCTTAGTGGCTTCTTGGGGAGCATTGTGCCTCCACACCGCTCCAACGGAGACGTACTTCCTCTCAAAGGGAAGGAACTTCGGTAACACATCCTCGTCTTCACCGGCTCCACTTGTGGTCATTTCTTACCTTTACATTTTACTTGCTTTACTTGTATTGTATCCTTTACTTGCTTGTTTTGTGATTGTTAGCATCATATAGGTTGCTCACCTAGTTGCACATCTAGACAACTTATTTTGTTGCTAACCCTAATTTGTTAAGAAAAGCTAAAGATTGGTAGTTGCCTATTCACCCCCCCTCTAGTCAACCATATCGATCCTTTCAGCTGCATTTTTCAATTATGAAATCTGGCAGATGGATGTCAAAACATCATTTCCTTAACGGTTTCCTTGAGGAAAGGTTGTATGTGATACAACTGGAAGGTTTTGTCAGTCCTAAGGATGCTAAAATGTATGCAAGCTCCAGCGATCCTTCTATGGACTGGAGCAAGCATCTCGGAGTTGGAATATATGCTTTGATGAGGTGATCAAAGCTTTTGGGTTTATACAAAGTATAGAAGAAACTTGTATTTACAAGAAAGTGAGTGGGAGCACTATAGAATTTCTGATAAGTATATGTGGATGACATATTGTTGATCGGAAATAATGTAGAATTTCTGGAAAGCATAAAGGGTTGTTTGAAAAGAGTTTTTCAAAGGAAGACCTGAATGAAGCTACTTAAATATTGGGCATCAGGATCTATATAGATAGATCAAGACGTCTGATAAGACTTTCAATGAGTACATACCTTGACAAGATTTTGAAAGAGTTCAAAATAGATCAGTCAAAGAAAGAGTTCTTGCCTGATTTGTAAGGTGTGGAGATGAGTGAGACTCAAAGCTCGACCACGGCAGAAGAAAGAGAAAGGACGAAGGTCGTCCCCTATGCCTTATCCATAGGCTCTATATAGTATGCCATGCTGTGTACTGCACCTAGTGTGTGCCTTGCCATGAGTCTGTCAAGGGGTACAAGAGTGGTCCAGGAGTGGATCACTGGACATCGATCAAATTATCCTTAGTAATTAGAGGACTAAGGAAATGTTTCTCGGTTATGTAGGTGATAAAGAGTTCGTCGTAAAGGGTTACGTCGATGCAAGCTTTGACACCTATCCGGATGACTCTGAGTAGCAATCCGGATACGTATAGTGGAGCAACCATTTGGAATAGCTTCAAGTGGAGCGTGGTAGCATCTGCAGTATGACATATAGATTTGCAAAGAACACACGGATCTGAATGTTGCAGACCGCTGACTAAAAACCTCTCTCACATACAAAACATGATTGCACCCCAGAACTCATTGGGTGTTAGATTCATAACAATGTAAATCACATAGCGATGTGAGCTAGATTATTGACTCTAGTGCAAGTGGGATACTGTTGGAAATATGCCCTAGAGGCAATAATAAATTAGTTATTATCATATTTCCTTGTTCATGATAATCGTTTATTATCCATGCTATGATTGTATTGATTGGAAACTCAAATACATGTGTGGGTACATAGACAACACTGTGTCCCTAGTATGCCTCTTATAAGACTATCTCGTTGATCAAAGATGGTTAAGGTTTCCTAGCCATAGACATGAGATGTCATTTGATAACGGGATCACATCATTAGGAGAATGATGTGATGGACAAGACCCAAACTGTGAATGTAGCATATGATCGTGTCAGTTTATTGCTATTGTTTTCTGCATGTCAAGTATCTGTTCCTATGACCATGAGATCATGTAACTCACTGACACCGGAGGAATACCTTGTGTGTATCAAACGTCACAACATAACTGGGTGACTATAAAGATGCTCTACAGGTATCTCCGAAGGTGTCTGTTGAGTTGGCATGGATCAAGACTGGGATTTGTTACTCCGTGTGACGGAGAGGTATCTTAGGGCCCACTCGGTAATACAACATCACAATGAGCCTTGCAAGCAAAGTGACTAAAGAGTTAGCCACGGGATCTTGTATTACGGAACGAGTAAAGAGACTTGCCGGTAACAAGATTGAACTAGGTATAGAGATACCGACGATCGAATCTCGGGCAACTAACATACCGAAGAACAAAGGGAACAGCGTACGGGATTAACTGAATCCTTGACATAGAGGTTCAACCGATAAAGATCTTCGTAGAATATGTAGGAACCAATATGGGCATCCAGGTCCCGCTATTGGTTATTGACCGTAGAGGTGTCTCGGTCATGTCTACATAGTTCTCGAACCCGCAGGGTCTGCACACTTAAGGTTAGGTGACGTTTCGGTATAGTAGAGTTATGTATGTTGGTGACCGAAGGTTGTTCGGAGTCCCGGATGAGACCCCAGACGTCACGAGGAGCTCCGGAATGGTCCGGAGGTAAAGATTGATATATAGGAAAGTGGTGTTTGAACTCCGGAAAGATTTCAGGCATTTCTGGCAGTGTACCGGGAGTGACGAATGGGTTCCGGGGGTCCACCAAGTGGGGCCACCACACCCCAAAGGGGTCACATGGGCCTTAGGGTGGCGCACCAGCCCCTGGTGGGCTGGGCGGCCAGCCCAAGAGGGCCTATGCGGCTGGACTTGTGGGAAAAGGAAAACCCAAGTGGGGAAGGGAAGGAGTCCTACTAGGAGTAGGATTGGAGGTGGACTCCTCCACCTCCACCTCCTTGCAGCCGACTCCTAGGAGGAGCCCTAGGTCGGCCAGCCCCTCCCCTCCCTCCTATATATACTAGAGGGGAGAGAGGGCAGCCGCACCCAAGACAAAGCCACGGTGCAGCCCTCTCTCCCCAATAGATCGTCTCCCTCTAGTTTCGGCGGTGCTTAGGCGAAGCCCTGCCGGAATAGTTCCACTATCATCCCCGCCACGCCGTCGCGCTGTCGGAGAACTCATCTACCTCTCCGCTCCCTCTTGCTGGATCAAGAAGGCGGATATCGTCATCGAGCTGTACGCGGAGGTGCCGTCCGTTCGGCGCTAGATCGTGATTGGATCGCGGGACGGCTAGCGATTTGGATCGCGAAGACGTTCGACTACATCAACCGCGTTTCTTAACGCCTCCCGCTTAGCGATTTACAAGGGTATATAGATCCACTCTCCCTCTCGTAGATGCTCATCACCATGGATAGATCTTGCGTGTGCGTAGGAAATTTTTTGTTTCCCATGCAACGTTCCCCAACAATCCTTACCTATGTTGGACACTCAAATTTAGGATTCTCTTCTTCATATTACAACTCAAGATGCAAAATCGGACAAACAAATCCGGCACCGACACACAACTTCATACAAAGACCATCACAATCGTTACCCCCCAAAAGGCAGCCCAACCCAGCCGACGAACCAATCCGGCATGTACACACACTATCAAACAAACAAAACCAACTCCATTTGCATCAACAACCGCACACCAGACAGTCTAAACACCACCAGAACAACCAATGCCCAAAATTTCTCCTGACCCAACCCGAGAGTACAATGAATGCGACAACAAGAGCAACAACAAGTAAAAGGAAGAGAAAATAAAGCGAATTGTTGGACGAAGCGAAGGAAGACGATAAAGACTGACACACACCCAACAGTCGAATGGACCCTTCCTCTCAGCAGGTAGAAAGAGGAAAGACAATAAGTAGGAGAAGACACCACCAACGCGATGAACCCCTCCCATTGTCGACCAACTCCCGCGCCCCTCTCAGCCACACCTACAATGGTACCAGAAAATGACAACAATTAGAAAAAAACGACAGAGAAATCAGCTTCGCCCCGTTGGCCCACGAGCAACCACAAGGTCAATCCTCCCTCCCGCATCTACCAACTATGCACATCACACAAGCACCAACACGTGAAAATTACACGCATGCCACGGGTTACCGCCGATGGACCCAAGCAAGAGCTGACAACTAGGCCCCATGTGGTACTCAAACCCGAGTCCCCGATGCACCAGAGAGCTCCCTTTCTAGGAAGCTTAATATTGTACTCCCCGTAAAGATATACAAGAGTATTTAAATCACTATTTTAGTTATCTAAACGTTCTCATATCTCTTTACAAAGGGGTAGTTACAAAGATGTGTAAGACGTATCATGCTTCATGCCCACGAATTTTGTGCATGCTAGGGCCTTAGCCCGCCCCCTAGGATATAGGTATTTGCAAATTAAATACAGAAAGGTGTCTCTCACATCCATTTCGTAATCAAGATAACATCGCCTTCACTGGATCTCTCTTTCTACACCTTTTTTGCAATTTGCATGATGCATGATTGCTTACGATACTAGCCAGTGATCGACCCCATAAACTGCACACGGCGCTATCGTGCATGGGATGCATGCATGCTCCAAGCCTAGAAGCATTCGTTTTCCTAGGATCTATAGGCTTGCTTTGCGGCTCCTAGTTGGGTCTACGCTGGACGGTGCCATGCTGGTAATTTTTAAGTTTCCTTTTTTTAAAGGACCCGGATATGTTATAGGGGTTCACCGAAAGGATAAACACTGTAAACATAATACAAAATATCTCAAGGACCTTGGACCGTCGAATGACCACTACCGTCGGCAAAACGAGCCGTCGATGCGACTCTGTCGTCGCCCTCCTGTCGGAGCCGGTCTTATCTTGTCGATGACAGCCGGAACTCTTCATGCACGCACTCCTAAGGACCAACGCTGCAAAACTGCATTTTTTTTACTAGTGCATTCATATGTATATTCAGTACTTTATTAGCTATTTGTAATGTGTTTTGACAAAAAAAAGTGCTATCCTTTGTAATGTTACCCTCACGTTGGTCAAGTTCTAGATCCGCCACTACCTAGAATCTTGCTGGTTAGCATCACAAGTTGGTGGGCTAAACAGTCCGGATTCGAGGCCACCATCTATTTAACTTGAACATACCTCCTCCTAATCTCCTATGCTCAACTCATTTTAAGATGATGCACTGCTCTGCATTTAAGAGTACATATCCATCAGACTATCACCAATCGCTGCACCTTTTTGTAAGCTAGTTGCTGAGAAAAGCGATTCAAGTTGCACTTTCTTTTTAACTTTAGCAGTTAAACGGTTCACACTTTGAGCAGAAAACTACTAATCATCACCAGTCACTCTCTCGATCTCCCTATAAATAGGAGATTTGATCATCACGCGGCATCATATTCTCTAGCTTCGACGTACTTAATTACACCAGGAGCGGCAGAACATGGCGACTATCCAAAGCAAATCGACGCCACCACAATCTGTTACGGCAAGCAGGCTTCCTCCCAAGGTAATTGCGCATCAAATTTTCTACCCAAATGAAGTATTATTAATTAAGCAATTATACATACTCACGTGTGCATGTATGTGGACTCATTTCTCATCTGTGTTGATCAGAAGGAGGAGCAAGAACTCCGGCGAGCCTACTCAGAAATGGCGAGCAACATGGAGAAGCTGGTCATCGTAAGCAGCAGCAGCGGCAACCCATGCCCTGACGACAGCGCCGACGTCTCGGAGGTAGAGACGGTGCGCTGCGCGTGCTGCGCCGTGGCCGAGGAATGTACGGCGGCGTACGTCGGCGGGGTCCGCGCGGCCTTCTGCGGCGACTGGCTGTGCGGGCTATGCGGGGAGGCCGTGAAGGAGCGGATGGTACGGGACCCGTCCGGCGGCGTGGAGGCGGCGCTGGTGTCCCACGAGGCGGAGTGCCGGGACTTCAACGCCACGAGGCTGAACCCGACGCTGAAGCTCGCCGGATCCATGCGGGGCATCGCACGCAAGAGCTTCGACCGGAGAAAGACGAATACGTCGACGTCGTGCCAGGACCGCCACCTCCGCACGGCGGCGTCCCGGGCGGTGGCGCTCGCGAGGTCAGTCAGCTGCGACCCGCGGTTCCTGGCGGACGTGATTAACGGGCCGTCCGGAGAGCAGTCCCGATGAGGCCACGGCCCACAGCCTCACATGGCCAGCCGGATTTATTGATTCCTACTCGTATTTGCTAAAAAAAAAGACATCTATTCATAAAGAGTAGTACTCGAGTGAGTACGCTTACTAAAAAATGACATAGTGTATCCGTAAAAAAAAAGACAAAGTATGAACTTACTAAAACAGATACAGAGTATCCTTCAAAAAAATATCGAGTATGTAAGCACTTACTGTGTGCCATCGATGTGGACGTAGCTACGCCATGCACTTTCTGTAGACAGTTTCATGGATCTTTCATGCATACAAACATATTATGTGTATGCACGTGATGCATTCCTTTGATGCACGTGGGCAATATAGAACGTTATGTGTGTAATTATTATAAGTAAAAATAATGCTATAACATGTTTCTGAACTCGGTTGTGAAATTATTTTGTTGTTTTCTCCAGTTATTTTTTTGGAGCATCAGGGGGCCTGAAGGCATCCGTGGTTCCATTATATGAATGAAACCAAGTACTAACAGAGTGCAAACTGTCCCCAAAAAATTTACACACATGAAGAAAGGCCGCGAAACTAAAACTTAACCTCTGCTAAAGGTAGTAAGGCAACTAGGAAATGAGAACCCGGAGCACACATCTTCCCAGGGACAACAGGGGAAAAGGTATAAGGATTACAACATGAAAATATCAACTCAAGCTCTTCATGGGGCAGCAATAGTCGCCACCACAGCCGCCACGATGGCCAGGGATGTCCAATCCAACTTCGTCTTCTTCAGAGGAGATTGGATCGGAGACATATGCTTTCTCCAATTAATTGACATTCCTAAATCGATCTTTAGGGGATAAGTCGATACACATTATTATATTATCACTAATGCCAAATAAACCATCACATACAACACACCTTTGGTGCTTCTAAAGAATAGCCTGCGATGCAAAACCGTCTTGGATTGTTTATATAGAGCCGTCACAGATGGGTCTCACTGTAATGTAAAAAACATTTGTGTTGCCTTTTATTCATTGCCAGATTTTTTATGTGAACCGTCTAAGATAGGTATTTTTTTGAGCAAAACGTCTAAGATAGTTACCGTCTTAGATAGGCAACTATCAACGGCAATGCTACAAATTATAGGTGTTTCTGCCCGCTAGTGATAACATGCATCTTAAACAAGCTCCTTTTTCAGCCAGCCATAAATATATCTAGTGGGCCATGTCCAAAACCCCAAAGCAATCCCATCTACTGTTATACTTATATGCTCATCTCTCTCTGGGGCCTGCTATGTATCGCTTGAAGCATGCACGAGAACTATATCTCGCTTATGTTGAGAGTATCTACCGTCTTGTCGAAACTTTTTCTGGCGTGCTACAGAACTGGACCGGGCTTTTTCGTGTGATTCTTCCCTCGCGCGCTGTTGCTCATTGTATTCACTTCGCTAGTTTGCTCGTTACGTTCCCTTCGCCAGTTCGTTTCCCTTTTTTATTTTTATTTCAGTTGTCTATATTTCTTCACTGGTTTTTTTCTACACATGTTTCTACTTATTTTTATGTTTTCTTATTATTTTAACGGTCTTATTTCAGTTATTAATGATTTTTTATTTTATTTTTTTCGTTAGTTATCCTTTGCTACTTTCCGGTTTTTATTGGTTAATTTTGTTCTTTTCTATTTTGTTTATTTTCTATTTGCTTTTTGTTTCTTTCTTAGTTTTCACCAATTTTGTTTGTTATTCTTGGGGTATTATTTCTTCGTTTCCTCATGGTTTTTCACGGTTTTTCTTCGCTTATGGGATCTATCTTTTGTCCCTTTCATCGGTTTCCACCGATTTTCTTATTTTACTTTTTCTTCAAAACAACACTACATTTTCAAACACATTTATACATTTTACGTATACATAAGAAATATTTGTTTATACATGTTTATCATTTTTAAGTACAGTATTAACATTTAAATTTTCTATGTTTGATAACTACTGTTTTCATATGCAGTGTACATTTTCAGTATATACAAGGAACATTTTTATTACATATTTAAAATTTTCTAAATATATCTTCAGCATTTGTATACACGATCAACATTTTTGAAAATTTATTATTTTATGTTCAAAATTTAAGTATACGTTTTCATTTTTTTATACACCAAGAACATTTCTTGTACATGTTTAATATTCTTGAAATAGATGATTATCAGTTATTCGATTTTTTTGTGATGACATTTTTTTCATATATATTATACAATTTTGGTGTATATTAAGAACATTGTTTTATACACGGTTACCATTTAAAAAAAATATGATTATTATTTCTTGATACATCAATAACATTCTTAAAAATGTATGTTTTATTTTCAATATTTCAATACACGTTCTAATGTTTTTTTTGTACATTAGGAACAATTGTTTAGAAACTATTACATTTTTCAATGGATGATTAACATTTTTTCAAATACTTGATTAATATCTATTAAATATAGGATCAACTTTTTTCATACACATTGTATTTTGTCGTATACATGAGGAACATCTTTTCTATACAAATTTAACATTCTTGCAATTTCTAGATTAACAATTTCAAAGTCCTATGTAGAGTGTTTTTTTAATTTATATATTAAGAATAATTGAAATTATAAAAAAGGTAAAAAATAAAGCAAAAAATTAATAAAAATAACCCCAGAAAAAACGAGGTTATGGCCTCCCACCAGCTGGGCCAGCCATGTATCGCCCTTCCTTAGGCGAGGCTGTCCTATACACCGCGTCAAGGCCCGCCCTGAAGCGTGCGCCTCGCGTCAAAGAGCTCCTAGTCAGCGCTATAAGCGCTGGTTAGGAAGCTGGCGCTCGCGGACATGCCGGCGGCCGCTACCAAATATTGCACCAACTAGCTTGCCTGCTTGCTCGCCTCGCCAACTAGTTACTTTTCTTTCGCTAAAATAAACTATATTTCCTGATTTTTTCTGCATTTGGTCTGCTAGCAAAACAACCAGCTGGTTTTCATAGAATTGTTTACTTATTTTTAAAATAGTTCCTGGTTTGAACAAATGTTTCCAAATTATGGATTTATATAAATGTTCACCGATTTGTATAAATGTTCACGAAATTATGGATTTGGTAAAACTTCACAAATTTGAATAACGTGTGGGCATTTGAATAAATGTATATCTGAAGAAAGTTGGCAAATTTAAATAATTTTAATTAAGTTGGAAATTTTCATGAATATGAAAATGTTCACGAATTTGTTTCTAAAAACTTCATTAATTTTCAAAGAACTTCATGAGTTAGGAAAAAAATCACGAATTTCAATGTGTTGAAAATTATACACTTCTAAATTGCAAAAATTAAAAAATACTTTGAGAATTTGAAAATTCTTTGTGTGTTTGATTTATGACAAATTTGTAGAAATTTCAGCGGATTTGATAAATTTTTCAATATTAAAAGAATTCACAATTTTAAAAATTTAATACTTAAAAATAAATTTTATGTAAAACTGAAATTTAAAAAGTAAAATAAAATAAAAAGGATAAAATATAAAAACGCAACGAAAGCCCCGCATGGAAAAATAGAAAGAAACAACGCCCAGAAAAAAGGGAGCTACTAATTAGCGAGCACTCCCTCAAAAGCCTCCCAACGATCACTCCCACGCGCCGCCACTTGGCGCGTTCTCAGCCGCCGCCACGTGTCGCGCTCTGAGCGTTCACTTCGGATTTAGTTTTATTTTTTCGCACGCGTTTTCTGCTTTTTAGATTGGTTTTTTTTCGGGTTTTTTGGTGTTCCGGTTTTTCATCGGTCTTTCTTAGCTTTTGGACGATTTTTTTAATATCTTTTTCCGTGAGAGGCACGGTTTTGCTTCCCCAAGAGGCACGGTTTTGCTTTCGTGAGAGGCACGGTCGTGCCTCACGAAAAGGGAAAAAACGCGTTTTCTGTTTTTTTTTCTTTTTCGCGAGAGGCACGGTTTTGCTTTCGCGAGAGGCACGGCCGTGTCTCTCGGACAGGGGAAAAAACACGTTTTCGGTTTTTTTGCGAGAGGCACGGTTTTACTTTCGAGAGAGGCACGGACGTGCCTCTCAGAAAGGAAAAAAAACGCGTTTTTTTTCCCGAGAGGTACGATTTTGCTTCCGTGAGAGGCACGGTCATGCCTCTTGGAAAGGGAAAAAACGCTTTTTCTGTTTTTTTTCTATCGCGAGGCACGGTTTTTCGTCTTGGTTTTTTTCATCCGTTTTTTTTGTGAAAGAAAAATTTCGTCAAAACCTATCAACATGGGATCTAGTTTTAAAGATCTCGATGCGAGGAACCCAACGGTGAAAACAATTCAAGATTTGGATGCACGGTTTAAGAAATAAAACGTTTTGAAAATACGGATCTCCGAAAAAAAGGAAAACTTCCAGGTTGCGACAAGTGCCACACATGCAGTGCGCCGCTTGTCGCAACCTGGAAAGGTGAGAGTGATCCTTGAAAAGAGTACTCCTCAATTACTGATTTCGCCGAAAAAATCTGCGGAACCTGAACCAGTGAAAAACCACTTGGGCCGGTCCATATAGAACGCAGGTTTACCAAATGGTTTAAAACCGGCGACAGCTATGTGTCGTCCTTATGATTCCTAATAGATCGCCTACCAGCGATACAGCAGTGCACTGGCCCATTAGCTGCGTTGCTGCGCTCGATCGATATAGCCAGTTTTCTTTTTTATTTTCTTTTCATTTTCTGTTGTTTTTATTCGGTTTCCCTTGTATTCTTTGCCAGTTTTTTGATTTTATATTTTCTTCATTATTTTATACTTTATTTTTTCTTCGGTTCTTTCCTGTTTTTTTCTTAAATTTTCTTTTTGTTTCATTGTCGGTTTTTTTGTTTTTGTTTTTCCTACAAATTTTTACTTTGTCCTACACGTTATATATTTTTTATATATATGAGAAACATTGTTGTACTTTCTATAATATTCTTAAATATATGTTTAATATTTTTCCAAAACTTGTTTTGATTTTCTTCAAATACGTGTTATTTTTTTTCAATACATGTTGAAACATTTTTGAACTGTGCTAAAAGTTCAACACATGCATTAAATCGTTGCATGCAAGGATTAAGAGAAAACTCACCAGTGCTCCCTCCGTCCGGGTTTATTAGCCCCCCTCTTATTTTGTGTTACAGTTTGACCTATACATTAACTAACAAAATGTAAGCTACAAGTCATAAAAATTACATTGTTGGAAAGCTCTTTCAAATACAAATCAAACAATATAATGTTTCATAACATGTATTTTATATTTTTAGTAGTTTATAGATGGTCAAAGTCTGGCACAAAATACAAAAGGGCCCAATAAACCCGGATGGAGGTAGTACATGTAAAGGTTCTTGTTCATTTATTGGTCATGCATGCATGTGTTGCAATTAATACACTGGTAAGCACAATTTCTTGATGCAAACGAATCCCATAATTGAGTACTTTTGCAAATTACAAAAAATATTCCATCACTCACCATCTATTTTGGTTGGTGAGATTTTTGAATTGAGCTCCATAAATCACAGGATAGGGAGTACATGCCATTATTATGATAATTGAGGAACTTGTGGCAAAGTTCTACAAGCTCTCCATGGGTTCTCTTTATAGATAGATTTTCAAATCTACTAGGTGCTATGAGGTAATGGGTAAGGCGAGGATTCCATCAAACATAAAGATTTTCCTTTGGTAGGTTTCTAGGAACGAGATCCGAAGTGGGGATCGGGTGATCATGAGACATGGCCTGGGGGACGACACTTGCATTTGGTGCGGGCTCGATAAAAATCGTGACCACATACTCTTTTGATGCATAGGGTCCAAATTCATGTGGAGTGTGATCCGAGACACCATGAGTTGCTCGTGGAATTCCATCAACTTGTGCAAGGGGCCCACAAAAACTATAGATTTTTTTCTTGTATGGGAATTGTTGCATTAGCATGGTCACTTTGGAATGCTGGAAACCAATTGAAGGTCTTGAATTGAAGCACCTGACTGATCTTGTGCATAAATTTGTTGTCCTTCTACAACAAGACCAACCACAACATGATCGTCTTATTGTTAGAATAAATCCGAGGCACACCGTCGATCATCCGAGGACCAAGCAATCACACAAGGCATGACACCGAGATTTGTTAACGAGGTTCACCGATATGGCTACATCCCCGGGGCTTGACTACGGGCGCTCCTCCCCGTGACACCGTCACAATACCGCACCCTGGCCGCCCTGGGCACCGGCACACACCGCCGGCTCCCCCTGCGTTCCTGTGCTATTATGTTGGCATAGGTTACATCGTGTGTCTACCCCCGCTATATATGAGAGGCCTAGGATACAAGTGTCCTATTAGGACACGACTCCATATCCTATGTAAACACAATACTACTCAGAGTCCAACTGTAACCTATCTTGTACACAATATTCGACACAACTCTAACAAACTCCACCTTGGCGAATATTCTCCACCACCTTGAATTTGTCCATGTGTCAAACTTCCATGTACATTGGACTTGAGCTTATCCCATGAGCACCGCTGCTACTCCAAAGACTCCATGTGACTCCACCTGCAACTTGTAGTCCATTCTTTTCTTGAACACAGTCAACACTCGAGCGAAATTAAGTTCCACATTACTCTAGTTTGCGCTTCCAACTTCCAGAGTATCCAACACCATCACACACCGATCACTGACCTGCGTGAAAATGAACAACTCATATATTGGGTGTCACACATAAGAGTTACCTGAACTCAACATCACCGCTCTTTTCTTGACCGCCTGTCTGAAACTTGAAGGAATTTCACCATTGCTTGTAGTCATCCCGAGTCAAATTCGCAGTTGTCTCACCACATGTATGACCACCAGAGCCCTGGCCCGTCTCCATGTCCCGTGCATACCGCACGCCTCGCCGCTATTACTGCGTCGAGCCTCCACTGTCCCGGTCGAGTCTCAAGGGTCGCGAACCCACACCACTCAACCTCACTGCAGAGTACCACCGATCATCACCGACCGATGACGAGTTTCACGCTTCCATCAGACCACTGGGCTCCAGTCCGAACTACGTGTCTCTCGCTTTTCCCGCTGAATAGGCTGCGATCTCCGGATCCTTACACCGTAGCCCCTCAATCCAGCTCCACCTTCAACATGACTCCATGGTAGATGATCAGTCCACCCCGCGCCCCGTCGACTTCAAGCTCCGTGTGTACATCACCTTGAATCAACCCTGCGCCATAGTCTTGTTGAAGCCACACACGCCTCGGGCATGTGCCACGTGTTTCCACGCCCAGAAGTCGGTCACCATCAGCATCACGCTCCAATGTCGTCGTCGCCGATCTCACCACCGTCTTCTGTACCAACCGACTCACGTCGATCCGTCAGACTGTCTAGTCCGACCCAGCCGAACTCGTTCGACTGCATGACACGCTCCAGACTTGCAAATCATCTTCCGCGAATTTCCATCTATCACATGATAATTCCATCTTAGTTGACTTGGCTTCCTGCAACAACGCCTTCAAGCATCTCTTTTGTGCCAACAAATCTTTCACATTTGTCTGTCATAACCCA
This sequence comes from Elymus sibiricus, assembly GCA_039707655.1. Taxonomy (NCBI): domain Eukaryota; kingdom Viridiplantae; phylum Streptophyta; class Magnoliopsida; order Poales; family Poaceae; genus Elymus; species Elymus sibiricus. Next base: position 124,443,919 of record CM077667.1, on the reverse strand, counting down.
AGGCTTTCAGTTCCGTCGAACTTCTCCACCTCAAACCTGATACCTGTTGGCGTCATGATTCTTTGTATGACTGACCCTGCGAAAAATTACCGAGCTCGCGATGTCCCAAGTACACGTACCAAAGCTTCGAGTACTAATAGCAAACCAACGGCTCCTGTTATGGCTCAACTCCCGATGCTAAGCTATTTGCTTTGCCAATGCCCCTGCTAATTCCGATGGATATCCAACGTGATGGATTTTTCCCTCACCAAATTGATCTGCCTGCTGCCTCGCTGTGTCACATGAGGACTCGGTCCTCTTTTTTTTTTTTCTCAAAACAAATCTCACAATCTCTGCACACCGGTTAAACCTGTAGCTTGCTCTCCCAATCGATTAGCTCACAGCCTCTTGCTGGATGGCCCTGTACGTTTCTGCTGGCTCGGGCCCTGCCTAGGTCGGCCGTCTGCGTTCCTGCTTGGCTGCTTCCTAGGCCGCCTTGGCGTGCAGCGTCCCGTCCGCACGCTAGGCGAGCATACACGCTGGATCGTGCTGCCGCCGCCACGCGCCTGCTGCCGCTTGCCCAAACCGTCAAGCCGCACGTACGCCACGCTGCTTCCTCGATCTGATGCACGGCCTAGTTTGATCCGTCGAGAAGTGTCACTGTTCCCAATTGCTTCTTTTCCGATCTTGTCGAGAACCACGCCATAGCCGGCTGCATCTCAGACTCAATCCTTCCTCTAGATCAACAATCCATAGCCTCCGAATCAACCTAGCTCATGATACCACTTGTTAGAATAAATCCGAGGCACACCGTCGATCATCCGAGGACCAAGCAATCACACAAGGCATGACACCGAGATTTGTTAACGAGGTTCACCGATATGGCTACATCCCCGGGGCTTGACTACGGGCGCTCCTCCCCGTGACACCGTCACAATACCGCACCCTGGCCGCCCTGGGCACCGGCACACACCGCCGGCTCCCCCTGCGTTCCTGTGCTATTATGTTGGCATAGGTTACATCGTGTGTCTACCCCCGCTATATATGAGAGGCCTAGGATACAAGTGTCCTATTAGAACACGACTCCATATCCTATGTAAACACAATACTACTCAGAGTCCAACTGTAACCTATCTTGTACACAATATTCGACACAACTCTAACACTTATCATCATGCTTTGTGCAAAAGTGTCAAGTTCTTCACGTCGCCTCAAGACGGGACAATGCGGGCTAGGGAACCATCATCTGATCGTTGTGTTCCCTTCAAAGATTGTTTGTGAGCGACCCTCTTTGTTTCCTAGGTCTAGTGTCTAGCTTGCAAGCAATGTGTCACTTTGTTCGGTCGCTTGTGACCATGTATGATTTCGTTTACTTTACTTTGGACCATGTATGATTTCGTTTATTTTACTTTGCACCCTTTCTGTAAGAATTAAGGGCCTCAATTTATTGCTGGGCAAGCGCCTCTCTTTTGAAAAAAGGTTACTCCGCCTTGTGCGTACCTTGTCCTCTACGATTTCGTTATCGAATAGTAGAGAATACAATTAGGTGCGAACAATTCCGTTATCGACTTCAGAGAATCTTGGTGTAGCTAGGTATTTGTCACTTGTTGATAGCATGATCAATGTTCTTGAAGAAAGAAACCGTAACTTATTAGATTTATTACTACTAACAAAATACAAGTGTTTTTCTGTGTAGGCTTAACTAAAGTACAAATTTAGGCTACTCCGTAGCACGTGCGGGTGAGGCTACTGCTACTCCCTGAGCCTGAGGCTAGTACGGGAGCTGGTGCGCGCAGTCGAGGTTGGGCCCGACGTCGACGCCGAGGACCTGGCAGTACCTCCGGTAGAAGCCGATCCGGTTGTTGACCCGCGCGTCGTCGGCGATGTTGCACTCGAGGCCACCATTGACGATGTTGGTGACCAGCCCGAAGCCGGCCGTCCGGTTCGCGGCTGCGTCGGCCCTGCTGGGGCAGTACTCGCCGACCATCACCTGGTGGCACGACGGCTTGGCCTCCCTGGGCGTCATCCAGAACCACATCGCCGTCTGGAACGCCGTGTCCGAGCAGTTGGCCACCAGCTCCGGGTTCCGCAGCCCGTCGAACCCCAGCGCCTGCCCCGCCGGTCCGTAGTTGAAGTTCCTGCAGTTGATCAGCCGGCCAGATGTCAGCACACGTACGTGCGTTCTAGTAACTTCTAAGGAGCTGGCGCCATGAGTGAAATTTGCAGGTAAGCTCTGTGAATTTGTCTTAGTACCATGAGATTTGGATGGGGCCTCGGCCGTGGTAGGACTTGCCGGGGTAGCACGGCCACCGCTTGTCGGTGGCGTCGCAGTAGCTGCTCTGCGGGCTGATCTCCTCCTTGTAGCACAGGCCCCACGAGTAGGGCCCGTCCGGCGCGGTAGCCCAGCCGCCGGTCGTCTCGTGGGAGATCTGCGCGAGGAAGGCGGCGACCTCGCGCCTGCGCGTCACGAGGTCGCCGGTGGCGCCGAACTTGGGGAACTTCTTGGTGGCGCGGATGAAGGACGCGTAGGTGTAGAACCCCTTGGCGGGGCAGACGGCGTCGTCCTTGTGCAGGAACAGGGACGAGTAGAGATCCTCGCTGACGATCGCCCCCACCGGGCCGCACTGCCCGGCGGCGCCGTGCCGCGCGCCCGCCACGGCCGCGGCGGCCGCAAACGCGGCGACGGCGATGATGAAACGGAGGCCGCGCGCGTGAGGTGCCATTGCTGGAGTGCTCGTTGGCGGCTTGCTCGACATGAGGACACGCGTGTGCATTATATATCCGCTCTGCCTGCTGGTGGAGGGGCGTGAGGACGTGGGGAATGCGACAATGGCGGCCGGCAGTGGCGTGGTGGGTGGGGCGACGCATGCAGCTAGTGGCGCGGCCGTCGACGCAGCTCTCTGACCGCGCCACCATTGGTTGACCTGATCATGTCAGCGCCAGGCAGAGGATCGTGCGAGCCGGTCTGGGTCTCACTCTCGATCACCGGGAGCACCCATGCTGCAGCTCCCTACAGAGGCCATGCATGCAGGCGGACTGAATAAAGAAAGGAGCAAGACGAGGAAGAGGGCGTAACGGCGACGGCACAGTCGTCAGTCTGACCGAGAAACGGCCATGGATGGGCGTCCAAGCAACAAACCCCATTACTTGTCAGGGCATTCTAACGCCGATCCGCAAATTTTCTTCGACATCCGTTTGCGAAAAGGAAAACAGTCTGCAGACACTGATGTTGAAGCTCGTCATTCAACGCTGTCTGCATACATTTTAAATTCTTTTTCAATAAATCGGATGAAATTCATGCAAACAACACAAATTTTCATATAAACTGAAAAAGATACATGCGAACATGAATTTCATACAAACATAATGAATTTCCGCTCATTCCTCACCATGTCCATGCAATGGGCACGAGCCTTGCCGATGGTAATGATGCAATGCACCGAAGAGGGTGGCGCTGGCTCATCCTCGGCCGCATCCCCCATTGGAACGTCATTGGCCGCTGGCTATTTGCTGGTATGCCAGCCGACAACAATGGAGGCCATCTCCTTCTTCTGCTCCAGCGACAGTCCGTCCCAGAGAGCTTTGGAGCGCGAGGCGGCCATGGTGGGAATGGTGCAGAGAGAAGAAAGGAATCGGAAGAGGATGACTGTCGGCTATGGCCAGGGTTGGAGTTTATATAGCGGGCGAATGGCAATGGTGTGCGGCAGACGAACGAACTGGTGGCGTCGGAGTAGGTTTCGCGACAACCGCATGCCACTAATGTGGGCGACAGACGAACGGACGGGGTGTCGTTTGAACGCGGAGCAATCGCGTGCACTGGGAAGTGGTGCTCTCTTGGCCGGCGCGCCGCTTCAATGCCGGCATCAGTGAGAGGCCGCGTCCGTTATGGGACGCTTTGGAGCGGCGCTTACCGTTTCGGACGTGAAGCACGTGCGGGCGAGGGAGGCGTTTTGATGGGCTAGTGTGGTCAGAAGCGGGCGTGACAGCGGTCCGAACGCCTGCCACGCCCCCGTTGTCTCCGGTTTACAGGAGAAAATGCGTCTGAATCGCCCTGCAACCGATGCAAGACTGTGTTAGATGACAAACCACGTATGAACCGTGTGGTCCGGATGTATAAATGCGGTTTGAGGGTCAAGTTGGACAAAGATTGCGTCTTATTTGTTCCTAGTTGAATTGGCAAGTGGAGCTATACAAATCCAGAAGATTCAGCTATAGACTATGAATTGTAAGTGGAGCTGTGGTGCGTCCAAGCATTATATATGTGCCGGAAATTGGGAAATCATTGCAGCAATAGGAAGACCATTCAGCATGCGGGTGCGCAGGGTATCTTGCTAACCAGGTCAGCAGCTTACATGGTGAGTGGAGTTCGTTGGCGCAATACGACCGGTTGTTAGTGCTGCAATATAAGAATGCGCCTGTTCTTTTCTCGAAGGAGGTAAGCATGCGTGTCTCTTCGAGTTAGCGTTGACTGCTATAGGGTGGAAGATATGTGCACGGCCTGCAAATCACGGCCGATCTCTTTGTATCTTCCTTTCACTTTTGTATTTATTTACAGATATATTAATATTAAGATGAATCAACCTGTAGTTGGATGGTTAGAGAGACAGTGGTATCCCTAACACACCAGGGTTTAAGTCCTGGTGCTTGCATTATTTCTGGATTTATTTCAGGATTTTCGACGATGCGCATTCAGTGGAGGAGATGTTTCCGTCGATGACGAGGCTCCTACGGTGATTTCGTAAATCTCAAGATGATATGCCGTCTCAGTCTCTTGGAGGTGCTTATATGGGTAGGGTGTGCGTGTGTACGTTCATAGGAGTGGGTGTATGCGCGTATATATGAACGCTTGCGTCTGTACCGTGTTAAAAAAATGACACAATATCGATATCTAATCAAGGGCTGGCTCTAAGTTTTGGGAAGGCCCTTGGCAGTGGCTGCGGCAGACCCAAAAAAAGTGGGGTCAACTGATACAAACTCTTTAAATTTAATAAAAAATTGCTCAAATATATCTAAAACTAAAGGTAGTTTGTGAAAAATTGTGGGCCAGGAGCTGACCCGATAGCTTATACACATAATCACCACTGATCCTTGGGCGAAGTCGACAACATGGTCCCCTAAAGCTATATTTACGTGTGTGTGTGATCCAGGCCAGATAATTGCATTAGTCCCGGTCGTGTTACGGACCGAGACTAATAGATGCATCAGTCCCGGTTCGTGAGGCCAGGATGCCGGCCGGGCCTCGGCGGGCACCAGTCCCGGTTCGTCTGACCCCTTTAGTCCCGGTTCCAGCCACCAACCGGGACTAAAGGGGCTCCCGGTTCGTGTCTGGAACCGGGACTAAAGGACAGTCTTCTGTCCCGGTTCTAGCCACAAACCGGGACTAAAGAGATGCCTATATATATGCTTGCCCCTGCCCGCTCACTCCTCAGTTTTTTGGTCGGCCGGCGTGTGGGAGGTGTGTGCTGCTCTGCTCTCACCTCCTATGCACACGAGGTGTTCGATGAAATGCCCGAGCCACGCTTAAGCTTTCTCCTTTCCAAGCTCGACCTCCAAGCTCCATTTTCCCCAAGATTTGTCTAGGTTTGGCGGTCCGTCCCGTCCCGTCCCCGTCCTCACTGTCGTCGATCGCCCGTGCCGATCTCGTCGTCGGCACCACCGTGGTGAGCCTCTTGTTCTTATCTTCTTTTTAAAAGAAATTTTTTTTCTTACTTGTATGATTTACATAGATACTTGTATAAATTTCTTACTTTTATTATTGTTTGTTATTATATAGTGCCATGATTTTGGTATCCGCCCCCGTCGGCCCTCGTCCGGTCTATGATTCGGATGTGGTATATTATATTTTATAACTATTTGTTACATTTAGTATTTATGACAATTATGCCGACCAATGTGACATAGATGTTTTTATCTAGGAGGTATGTGAACCGGAAATTCCAACCGACCCTCTTGTCGAGAGATTAAATTTAGTTGAAAAAGAAAACGAGTATTTGAAAGAAAAATTGAAAAGAATTGAGGAGAAGAAGATGAAATTGGAGTTGCAAGTTGCCGATGTCGTCGATGACCACAAGATCAAGATGGATGCAATGCGCTTGAAGATTAGAAAGATAAGAAAATATGCCATTGATAATGAGGCTTGGTATCATTATGCTGTTGGATCAATTGTTACCTTAGTTGCGATTATGATCGCATTTTTTGTTGCATTTAAAAGTTTTACATAGTTGTATGTTAGTTTCAATTTATGTTTTAATTAGATGCTCTAGAGAGCTGTATGTTGTTCTATCAGAACTATGTATGAACTTTATGTATTTATTTTTTCAGTAATAACATTTGATCACTACTGTACTTTGGTTTTAAAGTGATGATGAACTTGTATTAATTTGGTCACTTCTCTATTCATGATGTTCTGTAATGGTTTTTGATACACTTAATTATATAATGCACGTAGATGAACCGGTAATGGATGTACGGTGACCGACGCACCTCCGAGTACATTGTGGGCCTGCATAAATTTCTCGAAGTGGCTGAGGCAAACAAGCAGAATGGTTTTATGTATTGTCCATGTATTGTCTGTGAGAATACAAAGGATTACTCTAACTCGAAAACCCTTCACTCCCACCTGCTTGAGAAGGGTTTCATGCCACACTATAATGTTTGGACCAAGCACGGAGAAAGAGGGGTTATGATGGAAGACAACGAAGAAGAAGAGGATGATGACAACTATCCTATGTTCCCTGAATACGGTGATACTGCAACGGGGGAAGCTGGAGATCAAGAGGCACCAGACGATGTGCCCAATGATGATCTTCGCCGGGTCATTGTTGATGCACAGAGAGAATGTGAAAGTGAAAGGTAGAAGTTGAAGTTCGATCGCATGTTAGAGGATCACAAAAAAGGGTTATACCCAAACTGTGAAGATGACAACAGAAAGCTCGGTACCACACTGGAATTGCTGCAATGGAAGGCAGACAATGGTGTATCTGACAAGGGATTTGGTTCGCTACTGAAAATAATGAAGAAGAAGCTTCCAAAGGATAACGAATTGCCCGACAGTACGTAAAAAGCAAAGAAGGTTCTCTGCCCTCTAGGATTGGAGGTGCAGAAGATACATGCATGCCCTAATGACTGCATCCTCTACCGCGGTGAGTACGAGGAATTGAACGCATGCCCGGTATGCGGTGCATTGCGGTATAAGATCAGATGAGATGACCCTGGTGATGTTGAGGGCGAGCGTCCTAGGAAGAGGGTTCCTGTCAAGGTGATGTGGTATGCTCCTATAATACCACGGTTGAAACGTCTGTTCAGAAACAAAGAGCATGCCAAGTTGTTGCGATGGCACAAAGAAGACCGTAAGAAAGACGGGAAGTTGAGAGCACCCGCTGACGGGTCGTAGTGGAGAAAAATCGAGAGAAAGTGGGGGGACTTTGCAGGTGACGCAAGGAACGTATGGTTTGGTTTAAGTGCGGATGGCATTAATCCTTTTGGGGAGCAGAGAAGCAATCATAGCACCTGGCCCGTGACTCTATGTATCTATAACCTTCCTCCTTGGTTGTGCATGAAGTGGTTGTTCATTATGATGCCAGTGCTCATCCAAGGCCCTATGCAACCCGGCAACGACATTGATGTGTACCTAAGGCCATTTGTTGAAGAACTTTTACACCTATGGAATGGAAAAGGTGTACGTGTGTGGGATGAGCATGAACAAGAGGAATTTGACGTACGAGCGTTGCTGTTTGTAACCATCAATGATTGGCCTGCTCTTAGTAACCTTTCAGGACAAACAAACAAGGGATACAACGCATGCACGCACTGTTTAGATGATACCCAAAGTATATATCTGGACAAATGCAAGAAGAATGTGTACCTGGGACATCGTCGATTTCTTCCGACCAAGCATGCCTTAAGAAAGAAAGGCAAGCATTTCAAAGGTGAGACAGATCACCAGAAGAAGCCCGTCCTCCATACTGGTGATGATATACTTGATATGGTCAAGGATTTACAAGTAATCTTTGGAAAGGGTCCTGGCGGACAATCTGTTCCGAATGACGCTGAGGGACACGCACCCATGTGGAAGAAGAAATCTATATTTTGGAACCTACCCTATTGGAAAGACCTAGAGGTCCGCTCTGCAATCGACGTGATGCACGTGACAAAGAATGTTTGCGTGAACGTGCTAGGCTTCTTGGGCGTGTATGGGAAGACAAAAGATACACCGGAGGCACGGGAGGACCAGCAACGTGTGAACGAAAAAGACGGCATGCATCCAAAGCAGTATCAAGGTCCTGCCAGCTACGCTCTAACCAAAGCGGAGAAGGAAATCTTCTTTGAATGCCTGCTCAGTATGAAGGTCCCGTCTGGCTTCTCGTCGAATATAAAGGGAATAATAAACATGGCAGAGAAAAAATTCCAGAACCTAAAGTCTCATGACTGCCACGTGATTATGACGCAACTGCTTCCGGTTACATTGAGGGGGCTTCTACCAGAAAATGTTCGATTAGCCATTGTGAAGCTATGTGCATTCCTCAATGCAATTTCTCAGAAGGTAATCGATCCAGAAATCCTACCAAGGTTACAGAATGATTTGGTCCAATGTCTTGTCAGCTTCAAGTTGGTCTTCCCACCATCCTTCTTCAATATTATGACGCACGTCCTAGTTCACCTAGTCGATGATATTGCCATTCTGGGTCCTGTATTTCTACACAATATGTTCCCCTTTGAGAGGTTCATGGGAGTCTTGAAGAAATATGTTCGTAATCGTGCTAGGCCAGAAGGAAGCATCTCCACGGGCCATCAAACAGAGGACGTCATTGGGTTTTGTGTTGACTTTTTTCCTGACCTTAAGCCGATTGGTGTCCCTAAATCGCGGTATAAGGGGAGACTGAGTGGAAAAGGCACGCTAGGAGCGGATTCAATAATATGTAGAGATGGACATTCCTAGGCGCAAGCACACTACACAGTTCTACAGAATTCTACCTTGGTGGCCCCGTATATCAATGAACACAAGAATATTCTATGCTACAAACACCCGGAGCAGTCTGACGACTGGATTACACATGAACACATCGGGACTTTCAGCGGTTGGTTGCAAATGCATCACATGCGTAACAACACTATTGGAGATGAGCTGTACTTGTTGGCCAGGACACCATCTTCGACTATATGGACTTACCAAGGGTACGAGATAAATGGGAATACATTTTACACGATCGCCCAAGATAATAAGAGCACCAACCCAAACAGTGGTGTCCGCTTTGATGCAGCAATCACCAATAGGGCAAAGGACACATATTATGGTTACATAGAGGATATATGGGAACTTGACTATGGACATGAATTTAAGGTCCCTTTGTTTCGGTGCAAATGGGTCAATCTGTCAGGAGGCGGGGTGCAGGTAGAATCGCAGTATGGAATGACAACAGTGGATCTCAACAATCTTGGGTACACAGATGAACCGTTCGATCTAGCCAATGATGTGGCACATGTTTTCTATGTGAAGGACATGTCTACCAAACCGAGAAAAAAAAGATAAGGAAGCGAATACATCAAACGATGAGCCAAAGCGTCACATAGTTCTTTCAGGGAAAAGAAACATCATGGGAGTGGAGGACAAGACAGACATGTCTGAAGATTATGAAAAGTTTCATGAAATTCCTCCCTTCAAAGTTAAGGCTGACCCAAGCATCCTGTTAAACGATGAAGATTATCCATGGTTACGGCGCAATAAGCAAGGGACACACACGAAGAAAAAGTGAAGACTTTCTCTCCACAACTATTCTGATGATGTCTTTGATCTAGAATATCAGTGCAGTTACATGTCAAGAAATGAAACCCCTTTTGTAATAGATGAGTTTTCGTCCGAAACCCTGATACTTCGAAAGAGATTGTCCAGTTTGTACACGAAGTGCATCCAGTTTTTCCCGTAACCCTCTCAACTTTTTAGCACATGCTATGTGGATGAAATTATGACACCATGCCAAGGCTCAACCTTTTCAGAGTTCATTTGTAGTGCTTGTCAATTTCAGGGTCATTTAGCTCAAAATAAATCATTAAATGCATGAAAAATAGCAAATGAAGTTAGAAAAGGGTTGAAAATTGATGATGTGGCTTTGAATGGTGCATTTTGAACACACAAAAATTCTGGAGTTAAAATAAGTTAAAAAAATGAAATCCCTTTGTAATAGATGAGTTTTCATTCGAAACCCTGATACTTCGAAAGGGATTGTCCAGTTTGTACACGAAGTGCATCCAGTTTTTCCCGTAACCCTCTCAACTTTTTAGCACATGCTATGTGGGTGAAATTATGACACCATGCCAAGTTTCAACCTTTTCAGAGTTCATTTGTAGTGCTTGTCAATTTCAGGGTCATTTAGCTCAAATAAATCATTAAATGCATGAAAAATAGCAAATGAAGTCAGAAAAGGGTTGAAAATTGATGATGTGGCTTTGAATGGTGCATTTTGAACACATAAAAATGCTGGAGTTAAAATAAGTTAAAAATGAAATCCCTTTGTAGTAGATGAGTTTTCGTTTGAAACCCTGATACTTTGAAAGGGATTGTCCAATTTGTACACGAAGTGCATCCAGTTTTTCTCGTAACCCTCTCAACTTTTTAGCACATGCTATGTGGGTGAAATTATGACACCATGCCAAGTTTCAACCTTTTCAGAGTTCATTTGTAGTGCTTGTCAATTTCAGGGTCATTTAGCTCAAAGAATGAACTAATAGCAAAAAGAATGAACTAAAAAGCTTTTATAAAACTCCAATAGAAAAAAGAATGAACTAAAAATAATCAATTAAAATATTTTGTTATGATCAACTAAAACAAAACTATAATATTCTTCAATAGCAAAAAGAATCAACTAAAAAGCTTTTATAAACCTCTAGTTATTATCAAAATAATTAACTTAAAATTATATAAAATTTATGCAACTAAAATTATCAAAGTATTTTTTGTTAAAAACTTTAATAGCAAAAAAAAATTTCATAAAGTATTTTTTGTTAAAAACTTTAATAGCAAACTAAAATAACAAAAAAAAATGCCGCCTACTAGGCCACCACGGGCTGCATACGACTGGAAACCCATCTGTACATGGGCTAAGATGCAGGCCCGCGGGCCCAGCAGGCCCAATATGGCAGAGACAAAGGTTAGGCATGTACTGCCTGCATTAGAGAGGAGCTCGACAGCTCAGGCGCAGCGCGCCTTATAAACCAGTGTGGGCGCCTCTCAACTAGCGAGGTGGGACTAAACTTTTGGCTGCGGCAGCACCAACCCTTTAGTCCCGGTTGGAGCCACCAACCGGGACTAAAGGGCTGGGCTTCCCGCCCTTTGGGCTGCTGAAATTCACCTTTAGTCCCGGTTGGTGGCTCCAACCGGGACTAAAGGGGGGCCATTAGTCCCGGTTGGAGCTACCAACTGGGACTAAAGGTCTTTGTATATAAGCAGCACTTAGGAAAATTTCCAAGAGCCATCCGCAGTTCCCCCGACGACGCCGAAGACCACCTCGACGCCGCCAGGCTGCCCGAGCTCGCCGTCGCCTCCGAGCCGTCCCCGAGCCCGCTCCTCGTCGCCGGACCTCCCCGCCGTCCTCGTCGCCGGACCTCCCCGCCGTCCTCGTCGCCGGACCTCCTCGCCCTCCTCCCCGAGCCCGCTCCTCGTCACCGCCCCCGACTCCGTCCCCGAGCCCTGCCCGACGCCGTCACCTCGTCGTCGCCTCTGAGCCGTCCCCAAGCCTGCTCCTCGCCGCCAGACCTCCTTGCTGTCTTCTTTGCCGGACCTCCTCTCCCTCCTCCCCGAGCCCGCTCCTCGTTGCTGCCCCCCGACGCCGTCCCCGAGCCCTCCCCTGACAGTGGTAAACTGTGCACATCAAGTGTATGATGAAATGCTAGAGGGCTCTAGGAATTTTAGGAATTTTTAAGAATTTTTGTGGTGAGGTGTTGATGCACAAAAGAGAGTCTGGCAAAGTTTTAGAATTTTTGGAGCAATTTAAATTGGGCTTTGACCATGGAGTTCGAATCTGGTCCAAATTTGAACTGAATGAAATTTGAAAATATTGAACTATGGAACCAAATGTTTTTGGTGGAATGGGTTGTGGGTACTGTCAAATAGATGGAGTAATTTTTGTGGGTGGAAAAGAATTGGGGAGAATATAGCTCCTTTGCAAATCAAAGAACATTTTTTTTGCATTAGAGTTCATTTTGTCTTTGCTATGTTTCTGCCATGCCATGTTATGTTTGTTGCATCAAATATGTATGAGATGTTAGATGGATAGATAGATATGTTTAGATGGATGGATGATCATTTTGTCTTTAGAGTTTATTTAGAGTTCATTTTGATGTTCATTGAAGAAATTTTTGTTGTGGCAAAGTTATGAAATTTAGAGCTTTTGACCTTAATTATATGGCAAAGTTGTGGCATATAATCTACTCTGCTCAAGATCGATGGATGGATGGATGTATATATATAGAAAATGTTGATATGATGATTTTTTTTGTTCATAGATTTTTTTATGTTCATAGATTTTTTTGTCCATGTATGTATGTATGTATAGATGGATGGATTGATGTATATAGAAAATGTTCATATGTAGAGGAAAACACTTATATGAAGTGTCTCCATTAGAACTATAGATCATTGGCGATCATCTAACAAAGTTTGTAAATTATAACAGTTTCTGGAATTAATATCAAGTGGCACTTTTCAAACAAAGTTTTGAGCAAGCTAATGGACTCTAGCAGAGATGCAATTGATACTATCTTGTAGATCACATGAGAGTGGTAAATATTGATATAAGGCACTAACCCATAGGATGTACAGAACAATAGTTGTAGCCTTTGGAAAACAGCTAAGTGATGTTTAAAGCTGAGGAATTCTCAGACTTAGCAGAATTCCAGGAATTTTCAAGATATTGGTAAAACTTTAGAAATCGATCAGAAAAATATGACGAATCCGAATATGCCCTCCGTTCGTCTGTCACAAGCAGCTAGCATAGCGAACTTGGAACCGTCCCCCTCCGTTTCAGCTGTTCGAAAATGCAGACTTCGGGAAAACATTCCCGGATGTTATCCCCCTTCACCTATATCGTGTAGTGCCGCGTTAGAACACCCCTAACTCTCTCGGGAATTCAACATATCCCCGATAACTTCGACATGAGGGGGGGGGGTCCGCAAGTTTCTATATGGAGGGAATGATTTTTGAAAACAGAGAACTATTTTTTAAATAGAGGAAACTCTGTCAAGTGTTGTATTTTGGTGACAAATATACTTCTTTTTTGCTTTATGTGATAGCTAGTTTGAAGTGTCAATGTTTTATGTGCAGAAACTATGGATCACAGAGACTTAGAAAAAGAAGAGTTGTTGGGGGATATAATCTGCGACGGAGGTGATGATGATATCCTGTTGTTTCTCAATGACACCGATGGTGATAGAAGAGAGGATGATGGCTCCGGTGATCCAATGGAGGAGGAAGGAGATCATGATGGCTCCGGTGATGGAATGGAGGTGGAAGGAGATCATGACGGCTCCGGTGATCGAATGGAGAAGGGAGCCTTAACTGTTTCAAAGTCCGACGAGGTATATATATATATATATATATATATATATATATATATATATATATATATATATTAATTAAGCCTCTGCTGACTAGATGCATTAATTGTTTTGTATGTACATATATTAACGCTTCTTTCTTCTTTTAGCCCTCCGGATCGAGCCAAACTTCGGTAAGGAGACGAGGCCCGAAGAAAAGGTTGGACCCGGATGAAAGGTTCACGAACGAAGAAGTCTCTCCAGAAGGCCAACCGATTGCTCCCAAGCGGACCAAGGACAAATTTATACATCAGTGCGGAGTTATTGTTAGGGACAGCGTCCCAATCAGCATCCAAGAATGGAATAAGAAGAAGGACCCTGAAGTTCCTTATGTCCACGATAGACTGAAAGATGATCTTTGGAACTCGCTGATGGGAAATTTCAGCCTACCGCCAGAGGAGGATCCGAATAACCCAGTTATACAGCAAAAGGTCAAGGCGTTTGCTCTTAAGAAGATGACAGAACTATTCAAGAACTGGAAGAAACTATTGAACAGAAAGTTTGTCGACAAAGACGAGACTCCAGAATTCACCAGTCAATACTTGAAGATAAAAGATCACTGGCCCGCATTTGTGGCCTACAAGAAATCGGAGAAGGCCAAGCAAAGGTCAGATATAAATAAGCAAAATGCTGCAAAGAAGCAGTATCACCATGTTACGGGTTCAGGTGGCTACAGCAAAGCCCGACCTACGTGGGACAAAGCTGAGCAAGACCTGCTTGCTAAAAATGTCCAACCAACGACATTGCACTGGCCAGATCGGGCAAGGACTTGGTTCTTCGGGGTTGGGGGAACTTTGGACCCAGAATCAGGGAAGTGTGTTTGGACGAAAGCTCAACTTCAAACACCCGTCACAAGGCTTGAGGAAGCAATCAAGAAAGCGCTGGAAGGGAGGTTCCATCCCGACAGAGAGAAGGACGAGCTGTCAATGGCTCTCGGGAATCCTGAACACCCTGGACGAACACGAGGCACATCAGGCTCCGTTCCGTGGGTGCATGGGTTTCCCGACAGCACTGGTTATAGAAGCCGACAGAGAAAGAAGCAAGAGGAAGCAAGCGAAATGCAGAAGATCAATGAAAGATTAGCGAAACTAGAGGCACTTGAGAGCCAGCGAGCTACCGGCCCACCATCTCAGCGGCGCGAAGATCCTTCATTGGATACTACCCACGATGCTACCCCACCATCTCAGCGGAGAAGCAGCGTGGCTTCTACGGAGCTCATTCAGCCTGATAGCACGGCTCCTCGCTACCCCATGGATAGTATCACGGATAATGAACATTGTGTGCTAATGGCGAAATGCCATAACCTGACCTTGAAGGTGGCAGTCGGCTATGTCTTACCTCCTCGACCTGATGCAACTTTCCATTTCGCTCCGGTTCCAGCTGGCTTTGCTATTGTCGGGGTGGATGAAATAATGGACGGATTTAAGGGGCTAGAGCTTGAGTACACTACAGGTGAAGGGGAGATTCTTCTTGAAAATGCCTTAAGGACTACCTGTCTATGGAGAAAGGAAAACATCCTGCTTCCAAACTCGACGCCGCCTCAGCAGACTCAGCCAGAGGAGGCCCCTCAGCAGACTCAGCCGGAGGAGGCCCCTTAGCAGACTCCTCACAGTCCAGCTCTGCTATCTCCGTTGCCTGAGTCGTCTCTGGCGCGTAAGCCGTCTCCGCCGCCTCAGCGGACTCCGACGGAGGAGGCTCCTCAGCAGAATCCTCCTCTGCCTCAGCTGTCTCCGCCGCGTCAGCGGACTCCGCCTCCTCCGCCGCCTCAGCAACAGCGGAAGAGAGCCACCGCCGCTCCGGCGGCTAGCAGCAGTACACCGAAGAAATTCAGATCAGGCCCAAGCCTTAAGGTTCCTCCCAAGTTACCCTACGACATGACTGAGGAGGAAACCAACAAGATCGTGGCTGCCGATGTGAAACGCCAGCTTGCACCAAAACGCGCACCTCCAAAGGAGAAAGTAGATCCGGTAAAAGCGAAGCGAACTCTGGATGCCCTTAGGCGACCACCACCGCCTCCGCCGCAATCAAACTATGACCGTTGTATTCAAAATACATTTGATCAAGCGAAGCGGTCGGGAAACTTAAGTAGCAGTGGTGCAAGAAGTGGGAAAAGAATTCCCCAGCTCGGTGAACAAGAAAACCAATCGTGCCCCCGCTCAAGGTGTTTACCGATATCGCTAATGACCCGGAGATAGCGGACGATGGTCTTGCTATCACTCTTGGTGATTACTTAGATGATTTGGTACAGTTCGAAAAGGCCGAGGTAGTAGCATCCTTAAGATACGAGCATGGGAAGCCTCTCGTCAGACGTGAGGAGCTCAAGGGTCTACCAACGAGGATGCAACAATTGCATGAATGGTACTTGAAATCCTGCAAGGACAGGACCGGCAATATCTTCGTGGTAATTAGAGATGAGCACTTTTCTTCAATGGAGTCCAGGAGTTGTTCGTTGAATTTGACGAATATTTTCAGTTATACAATCAAAAGGACCTCGACAAAACTATCGTCAGTTCCTATTGTGTGTAAGTATTTTTTCTGTAAAGTCTCTAGCTCAGCTCGTTCATTGCATGTATAATTATCCTCACACTATATTATATGCAGATTGAAGATCATCGAATGCAGAAAACGACAAATCTATGACATTGGGTTCATTAACCCAAATACCATAAATGAACATACGTTAAAACAAAGCCCCCGTGAAATAGAGCAAAACTTGCTACGGGCGTTACTTGGACAACAAAATAGAAGGGAAATACTATTTCCTTACAACTTCCAGTGAGTGTTACTGTCTTGTACGTGCACATTCTATTTCGTTTACTCGAGGTTAAGTGTAATTGATGAGTTATGCGTGCGCAGTTTCCACTTTATTCTACTAGCCATTCGGCCTGACGAGGGAGTAGTACTTGTCTTGGACCTGAGACGTAAAGATCCTAAGGAGTGGACGAACATGAGTGAAATGCTTCAGAAGTAAGTTAAAATCATTATCGCACCATATCGGCAACTTTCGTTCATTTCCTGACGTCAAGTAATCATTTTCTTTGCCGTGCAGGGTTTGGAAAAAGTTCACCAACCAGGCTAGGAGTGAATGGAGAAAGGAGCTGCGATTTTCACACCCCAAAGTAAGTACTAGTTACTAACTAGTACCGCACATCGTCTCTCATTCATTCTAGTTTCAATACCATTATCATGCTTGATTATCATTTTGATTGAACTCTATTCTCGTAAAGTGCTTGTGGCAGGCACCCGACACTAATTTATGTGCATACTACGTTTGCGAGTTCATTCGCCACTCGACCTCTGAGCGGGGCATATCTCCAGAACAATTTGAAGTACGTAAACAATATTCACATTTTAATTTTATTACCTTCAATTATGTTGAGTTTCATTCATATATATATATATATATATATATATATATATATATATATATATATATATATATATATATATATATAAACACTATTCTGATCACGGGATCAAAATATTATTCTGATCACGAGTTGAACTTCCTGAGTTACCCAACCTGAACTTCCCTCTGTAGGAACCCGACCTTCGGGCTATCTTCGCAACCGTGTCTCCCCGCGCGAATTTTTCTGGTCAGTCGTGTTCTATGTGATGTAAGTGTAATCTGGGAACGATTTTTAGCAACTAAATGCCCGTTTTAAATAGGAATCTCGCTCGTTGGCGGATTTGCTCTCGGGACGTGATGAACTTGCGTCTGTTGCAATTTTACTGCCTGAGTTGTTCGACCTGAACTTCCCTTAGTGAGAGGTTGAACTTCCTGTAACATTGTCCAAATGAGACTTGCAATATACCATTAGAAAGCTGTGGACACGACGGTCACAGCCTAAGTTGAATTTTTGTCAAAATCTAAATGGTTTAAGAGCAGTTTGGAAAACCGTTTTTGTTCATACAAAAAAACGTGAATAGTATTTTCGACACTATTTCTAAACCTTTTATCGGAATGAGGCAAATGAGATGGCATTGGATAGTTGCTGCAAATCCGCTCATTTCCCATGTTGAACATTTTTCCAAATTCCCTACGGATTAAGAGGAATTTCAAAAATGGCAGAATATTGGAAACCGAACAGCCGGGTTCGTATTTCGGGGTTAATTTGAAAACGGCTAGTCCTATCGACGCATATGATATGGCGTTGGAAAGCTTATGAAAATGCGCATCTTTCCATATAAAAAGTTTGTTCTAACTATGAACGCTTTAAAAGTAATTTGGAAAATAGCCGAATCTGTACCGAGTTCGTATTTTCACGTTATTTTCTCAACGGTTTGTCGGAATGAGGCAAATGATATGGCGTTGGAAATCTTGAAGAAATGCGAAACTTTTTTATGTAGATCGTTTCTTCCTGTTCTTTACGGTTTTAAGTCAATTTCAAAAATGGCAAAAAACGTATTTTGGCCGTAATTTCTAGAAATTTTATCGGAATGGGGCAAATAATATACTGTTGAAAAGCTACGGAAAATGCAAAACTTTTTCATGCAGGTGGTTTTCTCTGATTCCTAATCGTTTTCAAGTAATTTCGAAAACGGCGAGATGACGCGTTCTGCCTTTTATCGCGAAACAGAGTCTTCGAAAATGCACCGCGTGAAGAACTTGAACTTCATCGGCACGTCTACCTGAACTTCACTCTGTTTCTTCACATACTGTTTTTTGCTCCTAGCTCTCCATCCACTCACCAGAATTGAGCAAGTGATATACCGATGGAAAGCTGCTGTAAACACGCAACTTTTCCATCTTGATCATTTTTTTCATACTCGCGACGGTTTAAAAGATTTTCATCCGAAATTCATTTAGCGTAGTAGTTGAACTTCCTGCTGTTTCCACGTTGAACTTCTGTCGCGTATTTTTGTTTGTAATTTCTCACCCATTTGTCTTTTAGCATACTCGCACTAGAGATCTCGAACTGCACCTGGAGGAGCACGTGAACTTCTTGCAACAAATCTTTTAGGCTTTTAGTTTTTTATTCGTTTTATTCTCATTTGAAATGCATTCCGTGTAGTAGTTGAACTTCCCGGTATTTTCACTTTGAACTTCTACCACGTATTTTTGTTCGTAATTTCTCACCCGTTCATCGGAGTTGCACAAATGATATACCATGCCAATTACCACTCTCACAACAAGTTTTGAACTTTCCCGTGCCGAGCACCTGAACTTCTTGCAACTAAATTTTTATACTTTAACTTTCTATTTCTATTTTCTTTTATGAAAACACACACCATGCAGTACGTGAACTTCTGGCAGTTATGAATTTGAACTTCTCTCTGTTTCGCATTAGTAATGAAAACAATCTGAGTTTTTTATAGACATCGAACCGCTCTAACTTTTTTATTTGAACTTCTTTGTGTTTTTTTTCGAAATGTGAAAATTGGAGTATTTTTAGAAACATCAAACTTCTTCGTTATTTCTTGTTCACATAGTTTTTGAGATAAAAGAACTAGCACTCATGGAAAAAAATGGAAAGTTCACGGGTAGCAGAGGGAGCAGGTCGGCATAGCAGCAGGTGGGCGTCACTTTTTTGAGGAGTGCATGCTGTTGCAGGAAGGAGGAGCCACCGCCGGCTCCGTCGGAGAAGGTTGGGGGGAGGTGCTGGGACACACATTCACCAGAGTCGAGGAGCACGTGGGAGCCGGAGGAAGCCGCACTCGGGGGCTGGTGGAGGGAGACGGCCGCGACCCGGTGGGTGGCCCGCGTCGCGGGGTGCTCTCGTCGATGGGACCCCTTGCGGCGGCGGCAGGGATCCTGGGCGCGCGGGACCAGCCGTGGAGAGCTGCTTCCCGCCGTGGCGGCGCTGTCGTCGACGGGACCCTGGGCGGCGGCGGCGGCCAGGAAGGGAGGCGGGGTGGCGGCGCGGACCAGGGAGGGCCCGGGGAGGTCGCGCGGCGGCGGGGACCCCGGGGAGGTTCATGCGGCGGCGCGGGGGTGAGGGGGATCTAGTGCGGGGGCAGGAGGTTGGGGGCGATGGGATCGGGAGTGGTTTTTTTTTCTTTTTTTCTTTTTTCGCTACCGCTTCGGTGAGTTCGGGAAACCTCGTCGCTCCCTATATAGGGTGATCGGGATCAGAATAACTATTCTGATCCTATGATCAGAATAGTGCTACTATATATATATATATATATATATATATATATATATATATATATATATATATATATATATATATATTGACCCTCTTCTTTAAATTAGATCTGGCGGAAGCGGGACGAACTCCTACCAACTGATCGCATACGAGCAATTCAAGAGGAATTGGCGGGATTCTTTGTTGATCATGTCATACCTAAAGACGGAGAATGCCATCGGGATATGAAATGCGATCTTGGTAATTAGATATTAGGATCGTAAGAGATGTTATATTGTATATATGCATGAACGTGTACTATATGTAATAGCGTCGAATAGATTTACGAAAACTTTTTGCATTGTTCGACCAAGCACGAAGAAAGAGAGGTCACTTCTCTATATATTGATCATGACGATGTTGTGTAATGGTTCCTTCATTGCTATATGTAGTAGCTAGCGTTGAGTTGAATGAAAAGCATGAAATAAAAATGGTAAACACAAAAAGAAAAGGGGAAACACAATATGAAACCCCTAAACCCTCCAAAACCCCTAAACCCCTCCTTTCAAAAAAAAACCCAGCGCCTGGCAGGTGCTGACGTGTGGCTGCCTTTTAGTCCCGGTCGGTGTTACCAACCGGGACTAAAGGTCCTCCTGCCTGGGCGCCCCACGGCGGCCACGTGGAGCTCCCTTAGTCCCGGTTTGTAAGCCAACCGGGACTAAAAGTGATGGGCATTAGTCCCGATCGTTTTGTCCCGTTTGCAGAACCGGGACTAAAGGCCCTCTGGAACTGGGACTGATGCCCTGTTTTCTACTAGTGGAGAGCATATATTTCAGTTGCAAAGGATTGAGAATTGACTTTCAAGCATACATTCTTAACTTGAGATGTCCAATAATGATTGTGGAACAATGTCATATTACTACAAAATGACTGAACCAATAGTAAAGCAGAACTATAGTATGATTACCTCAAATAAGAACAAAATCCTAGTGATTCCATCAACAATAAAGCTTCGGTGATTTACAAGACCCCTTTTTTTGGGCATTTCTTGATGCAAAATCATCAACAATACAGATCAACGTTGTCCATGGTATCCATCTCAATTCTGCGTATAACCAAGCCATTCAATCTTTCTTGCAACATGGTTGGCCTGAGCAAGTAATGTTTTTTAGCAGGCGAGGTTGACCAATTTAGCGAGCCAGAAAGATGAATGACCGAAGGAGGCGTTATTGAGTCGGAGCCCACAGACACTGCACGCAGGTGCCAACAATACATAGGGGTCCCCAGATCCTATTTGGCGCCTTAAGGGTCAGTTACACGCAAATTTCCTAACTAGCGGAGTCCCAGCACTACGTGACATAATGGGTTGGCCCATGTATTTTTTTCACAGTTTTCGTGTGTTTTTTCTGGCCTTTGTCTCTTGGTAGTTTTTTCCAGCATGGTTTTACGCGGTTCTCTTTTTTCTTTTTCCTTTACTTTTTCGGTTTTTTTTCAAATACATGAACTCTTTTCAGATTTTTTTTTTTGAAAAATCGTGAGGTTTATAAAAGTTTACAAACTTTTTTGAACTTGAATTTTGTTCATTTTACGATCTTTTTCCAAATTGCAAAAAATTCAAGTTGTGATTTTTTTTAAAACTGTTAATTTTTTAAAATATATTTTTTAATCATTTTTAAAATCCATGAATGTTTTCTCAAATTTTTGAAATTTGTTTTTCAAATTATGAACTTCTACAAATCATTTTTTGAAGTTTTTAAAATTGTTGAATTTTTATTCAATTTTGTGAACTTTTTTCAAATTAAAAACTTTCCAGGTCTTGAAATTTTTCCAAATTTATGAACTTTTCGCAAATTAGCTATTTTTTAAAAATTTCATGATTTTCCCATTTTTTGCAAAGAAGTCGGCGGTTAACTCTCGTTGATCAACAATCAACCGTGGTTCACCGATCACAGTGAACGGGCATTGATCCATTAGTTAAATAATTTTTAAAAACCGCTGCTGGTCTGGCGCATATACTCACGCGCGTGAGGGCTTTGTTTCCTTAGCTAGTGCCTAAGTCGCCAATTAGGAGGCCCCAGCCTGAAGCGCTGAGGAGGAGGTCTCGAGCGAGTGCTCCTAGGGGGTAAACACTCACACATTGTGTGAGTTGGCGGCCATGTTTATCTGTTTTTTATTTGCTTTATTAAAATACGTATGGGCTTTCCAAAAACTTTTGAATTTTTTAAAAATATCCATGTATTTGTTTGCTCGCAAAGTTGAGCTTTTATGTTTTCCTTGTTGCAAGCCAAAATGTTTGCAAATTCAAAAACTGTCATGATTTGTTTTTTAAAAAAAATCTGTGCTTTCAAAAAATGTGCTCAAATTAAATTTGTTTTCATTAATTCCAAAAACATTCCCGAATTCAAAATATCTTGGTTATTTCAAAGAAAATTGTCAGTTTGAAAAAAATATTCATTAGTTTCAAAAACTGTGATTTTGAAAATAATTCACGAATTTCAAAAATATTCTTTAATTCGAAATTTTGTTACAGCTTTTAAAAAAAATTGGGAATAAGAAAATTGTTTGCGACTTGCAAAAAAAATCCATGAATTCAAAAATTCTTCATGATTTTACATTGTTCTTTAACCAATTTTAAAAAATGCAAATTGAAGAAAGAGCAAAAGGAAAAGAAAAACAAAAAGAAAAGAAAAAATAATAAGAAAAACATAAAATTATAAGAGAAAAAAAGAAAGAAAACCAAGAAGAAAACATAAACTCCTTAAGGGAAGGTTTTAGAATCTTCCCAAAACTGGTGAGGAAAACCCCAGAATGGGCATCCCATATTCGATCTTTATTCCCCGACCATCAGTCGAATGGACTAGGACTATTTTCACTAGGTTGATCAATCAACCATCTCAAGCGACGAATGAAGGATGTGTGCAACCTTGAGTGAAGAGGATGGTGACGTTTCACGTTTTCCCAACCATCAGTCGAATGGGCAAGGACTATTTTTACTAGCTTTTATGATCTCTCTTCTACTAATGTTATGTATCGCCCTTTTGCGACCACTACTGAGTACTTACCTATAGGCGACCTGAGTTGGGCTAGGGCCAGTAATGTTCTATCAAGTAACATGTTGTTGGACACACGGAACCAGTTCACCATGGTTTTGGAAGCTTCCCGAACCTCACGTCCGATTTTGGGAAGTTTTAGAAGGTTATTATCTTTTTTTTCAAACTAGTTTTTTTGTTTTTTCCATATATTTGTTTTAATTTTTATTTCTTGAACATTTTTTCAAATTTGTTAATACATTTTGATATTCACAAATATTTTCTGAATTCATGAACATTTATAAAATTTCAGATTTTTTTGAATTCACACACTTTCATGAGCAATTTATAAACATGTTTTTTTTAATTTGAGATTTTTTTGAATCCACACACATTTTTTTGAATTTATAAACATTTTTTAAATAAGTGAATGTTTTTTCAGTTCATGAACATCTGTTCGAATTTTTGAATAATTTTAAAATTCGTGAATTTTTTGAATAAATTATTTTTCAACTCACAAATATTTTTCTTATTCATATAGATTTTCAGAATTCATGAACATTTTTAAAATTTGCTAGCATTTTTAAAATTCACAATTATTTATCAAATTTGTGAGCATTTTTTGAGTTCAAAACCTTTTTCAAGTTCATGAACAATTTTCAATTATTTTTCTTGAATATTCTTAAATTTGCAAACCTTCTTAAAATTTATGATCAATTTCTGAATTTGTGAACGTTTTCAAGTTTATGCATCTTTGTGCAATTGTCAATATTTTAAAAATTTGTGAATATTATTTAAATCGATGAACATTTTCTAAAAATTGGGTAAACAAGAAACAAAAAACTGAAACTATATAACACAACATATTGTAGTGGATGTGTAAAAAAATTGTTGTTAGCTGGAGTGGCTCGAACTTACTACATTTAACGAGAAAACAAATATGGTCGCTGATAATGGGATCAACTATAAATCTTTTCGACACGTAGAGTTTTGAACCCAACTAGTGGCATAAATAGTTGGTTGATGGATAATTGTAAGGAATTGTTATAAAACCTGTAGAAACTGTTTGGTTATATATTTTTTTATCAAGAGAGCAACTACAATAATGTAATTTGCAATACGTCGCTAGAATAGTCTCCCTGTTTCTACAAAAAACAACTTAGATGGTGGGGGAAAACATAGTAAAGCTCATCATGTGACAAATCTCTGATAGTAGAACTCAAACCCAACACCGTGTCATTGAAATAGTATGCATGTTTCTAAAACACAAGTGAACTTAACAATGGAAGACAACAAATTAAGAAACCCCGACTTAGTTAAACATAAAGCCAAGACAGTGTGAATGCTACAAAGCCAAGTTGAAGACATATGCATGCCAATTTAATGGATGGCATGACTAGCCATGTACATAATTGTGACATTTATGTCTAAAAACTTGAGCTCGGTCGCACGACGGTCAACATCGAACATTCAAGATCATGAAAATGCTACAGGAGCAAGCTGAGCTTCGTCACAAATATAGATTGATTTGTTTTATAAAGTTATGATATATATGTATAAGAAACCTGAGCTTGATATTCGAGCATCACGTCATACTTGACAATGAGCACCAAAGCTTGCATGTGTGCTCTAAGAGCAATATGATATCCATCATCACTATAGATGACAAAATATAGATAACATTGTAAGTAAGAATGCTATGCATAAAATTATACATTTCTGATAACTTGTAATTAACCTTGTACTACCGCACACTACAAATACACAAAAACTCACTGATGAACAATCAATTGAAATGAGCTCCAACTTGCATATATAGCATGCATACAACACTAACTTCTAATAACCATCCCTAATCATGACAAATGGGCTACATATAGCTAATTGCCATCCAAATTATGGGCAAATATTAAGAAACCCTAAAATGTTATGCCTTCCCTTCCATGCCTTCGTTAATGCAACAAAGGCATGCGATAAAGGAATAACATTTAACACTACGTGGTGTTTATCATTAGATCGAACTATGAATTAACCTTATGTAAAATATTAGTCATATATTTAGAACTAGGCAACAGAAGGCAGTGCTTACAATTAGTCACCATCAACAATAAACAAGTTTATGCTAGATTTTTAGTTAGCTAGTTTTGCAAAAGAATAGTCAATACTAAATATGTCGTTCTCTCGAATGGTAAGCAAAATGAACAATGCCTACTTAGACGGTTGGTTACATAGTTCAAAATGAGACATGAGAGAGAAATACTTACATACAATGGGTACAAAATAACTGGGCTAAGCTATTCTTTAGAAAACTAGGAAAAATGTAAGGATGTGCATGTCTCAAATCTTAGCAGCTTGTAATATAATATAAGGTGTAGGTTTAAGGAGTTGTCTCTAATGAAATTAAAAACAAATCATCAATCCTAAACCCTATACCCTTTTTTTTTCTTATTATGGTTTTCTTCCATGATTTAAAAAGAACTAAATATTTTGTCGAATTTATAGGAATGACTCAGAATTACCCAACGACTTTAGGGATAAGTGCTAAGTTTTAACTACAATTAAGAGAAACAAACACTTGATCGCTTACAGAAACAAACTTGCGACAAAGTGATCTATGGGTGCCCACAAGATAAGAGGTTTCTCAAAATAATAAGAGAATAGGGCTCTTGGAAGGACCGAACATAGAAAGCGGCCAAGTATAACATCTACTCCAATCAATAAAAAAAGACAATTGATTGCAACCATGGTGAGGTGCTCGGCTTAGATAGTATATAGATATGTTTATTGTCGGTTTTAACTTTTAGGAGTGAAGAGCAAGATAGTGTCTTCCTAGATCAGACGAGAGAGAATTATAAGAGAAAAAATATTAGTTATCTGCTTAGATGAGGTGAAAGGGCATGCGAAAGATAATTAAGAGTTAATGGACATACAAGGATAGTATTTGTTCTAACAATGTAGTAGTTTTTCTAACAAACGAGCATTTAATTAATTCTAATTAACCATACATATAAGATAAAAATTAAATCCTAACGCACAAGCAAAGTATCTGTTCTATCACATAGCACGACATGCACATGACAAGTTTTGCAAGTTTTCACAAAGAAGCATATAGTAGCCACAATCTAGGACACATGAACATATATCACTCCTAACATATTTGACATGAACGAATCTAATATATAGCAACTCTAACATATCTGACATGTAGTAGTTCTAACAAGTGTAGTACATGAGGGAGAGGATTTGTGGCATGCAAATGCGGGGGCACTCATGTCCCTGGTGCCCACTTTTTATTTTGGCTTTCGATTTTCAAAGATTTATATCTTTTAAACAAAAGTTCTAAATTAAGTTATGTTTTCATATTCGGGTTTCTCGTGACCAATGCTTTCAAATAAGGTTCATTTTGAATGTATTTTGATGATTTAAAAAATATGTGAAGTTCAATGTTGAAACTTAGTATGATCGACCAATAAAAATAAATTATTTTGTGTCTACGCCCGACAGAAAAAAATGCTTGAAATTATATCTCCGTAATTGGTTGAAACTTGGCAGTTTTAGATGCAAAAAGCAAAAAAACATAAGTTTCATAGTTGCAACTTATTTTTTTTTGGAGAGATTTTCTTTTTCACCGTGCCCTCATGCAGAAGAAATTATTTCTGCCCGTTGAGGATGTTATTATTTACGTTAGAGCGCTATGTTTAATACTTAGTATTTATAATATTATTTTCATAAGTCAAACCGTTCATGATTAAGGGTTTGCTTGGATGAAAGCCACACCTTCCCAGACCACATGTCATAACCACACTTTCTTAGTCTAGTGGAAAATTCTTTGCCTCACTTGTGGTATGCCAAAATTTCTTAGCACCCTACCATCTTATACAGAAGATATCGCTTGAAGCAGAGGAGCTTCATGCATGGCGGAGCGGGACGAGGCGGGTCTCGTGGCGGGCTTGCTAGGCCGGAGGGGCGAGGGAGTGTGGTGGCATGG
This sequence comes from Elymus sibiricus, assembly GCA_039707655.1. NCBI lineage: Eukaryota > Viridiplantae > Streptophyta > Magnoliopsida > Poales > Poaceae > Elymus > Elymus sibiricus. The sequence goes on along the minus strand of CM077667.1, from coordinate 124,417,265 downwards.
TTTAGGGGGGGGGGGGGGGGGGTAGATAAGACAAAAGTAAGTGAAAAGTTATATGTGTATCACACTGAAAAGTGGGCATCACGGATCAAGAAAAAATATAAAGGTTGCGGTTTAGGGAGTCTACTTTGCAAATTTGTTCTAGATTCTTTAAGTTTAAAAAATGTTCAGTTTTTGCGAGAGTTATTTATATTACTCACGTAGCCTCGCAACCATCAAAAATACAAAGTTCGACGACCTCATAAGAGCATCTCTAGCAGACCCCGTAAAAAGCCCCGACCCGCAAAATAACCGCCAAAATGCGGGTCGGCGCAGAAAATCCCGCCCGAACAAACCCCGCAAACGCGGCCGGCCCGTAAATTTTTTTGAGGGGCGCGGCAAAATCTTGACCCCAACCCGCGAATACGCGAGCCCCCCCCCCCCCCCCCCCCCCCCGGCCCGTCGGTGCCCTGCATATAGCGGGAGCGGTTGGTGGGGAGGACATTTCAGCCCGCGCTTTTCCCCACCTACCACCTCCCCTCTCCTTCCCGCCCCGCCGCCCATGATTCCGGTGAAAGTAGCCAGCGGGATCACGCCGAAAGGCCGCCACACGCACGAGGTTGCCCTCCGCCCCCACCCCCTCATGCGTCGGCGACCCGGAAAGTTGCAGATCTGCGGCCCTTCGTCGCGGGCGGCCGGATTTGGCTTTTCCGGCCGCCGACGGCTGCGCCAAGCGATGGACTGGTCGGGGAGCACCTCGCGCAGCCCCGGCAAAGTCCCATCGCCGCATGCAAGTACGGGTTCGTCCTGCCGCCGCCGCTGACGTTTTGCCGGTACGGGTTCGGACTTGCGGGCCGGCGGGAGCGGCGCCAGACCAGACCCCGCAAAGCTGACCCGTAAAAGAGCATATTCCGCGAATATCCTTTTATACGGGTCCGTTTTGCGGGGTCTGCCTCTGCGGCCGTCCGCGCCGGCCCGCAAAGCCGTTTTTCCGCGAATGCAAACGCGTTATGCGGGTCGGCGTTATGCGGGGTCTGCTAGAGATGCTCTAAGTACCTGGCCCTAACCACACCATGGTGGTGCGGGCAATACATCTACCAAACGCTGCCCAGGAATGGCTCACAAATTTCATTGAATTTGCCAGAGATCCTTTTAGGAGCTTTGCTACTTATAAATTAATTTCTCACTGGGGTGCATCCGTGCATGTGTACCAGGGAGGGCGTGTGTAGCTACTGGCCTTGGACTATGTAAGTCTAAGCATTTTAGTATGTGCCTGCTTGCATATTTTGTTTGGACGTGTTAGTGAGTACAAGTACCGTTCTATGAGACCATGGAGCAACTGTTGCCAACCCTGGGTATATGGAACCACATTCACATATTGGAAAATTTGGCAGAACTTTAGTCACACAACACATGCATGACAAATCGGTTTAATGGAGCGTATATTTTTGTAAATTAGTGATTTTACTTTATCCCTGCATTTATGGGATAATTTACGTGCAACATTATCAATATTTTCTTAACATAGCTACAAATAAATGGATTGACAATGGGGCGACGTACACGTTTGAATAAGCAGCTAACTTTGGATCAAGCTAAACTGCAAAATTAATTTGGTAATATCAGCTAAAACAAGCATATCTTGTTAATAAACATGCATCGCCTCTTGACTCTTGAGAGAATACTCCTATAGCTTATCCTGTTTATTACGATAAACAGAGTTACATGCCTTTCTGAACTTCTATACGTACTAACTATATATGGTTCTGATAATGGATCTTGAATCTTGATGATCATGGGTCAACATTTAAATTGAAGTTCTTATAATGGAAAGGGTGTAGTCTTTGTCGAACATTCTGATTAGCTCTGAGCAATTCTGTGTAAAGAAGATTTGTAATGTGATGTTGCATCAACTTATTAACGTATATACATGAAATTATAAATGTACGTAGGGAAGTCCCTTACGAGCATCTCGTTGTTAATCACAACAAGATCTGTGGTGCGATGATGCACTCATCAAGCTATTAGCTAGCACCTCCTATGCTATGAGCGTGTAAAATTAAAATAAATTAAGTGGACGCCAAAGAACAGATGGGCGCAATTAAGGCCGGGGTTGAAGATGTGCTAGCTATTCGATCACGTTAACAAGCAATTAATCATGCAATCCCATCCATATCTGTAACAGTAATCTCTTACCATATCACATTTGTTTGTTGGTTCACTATAAATCCTTGGCACCCTGCAGCCCGGGTCGATCGTCCACTATAAATCCTCCCCTCCTCCCATTCGTTGAACTCGCCAAAGCCATCAACTTACCTTTGCTGGTTTTATCCTTGTGTTGCCTGCTTGCTTGCTCGAGGCCGGCCGGCAATGGCTCGCAAGAAGGTGACTCTCCAGTACATCCCCAACGACTCGACCCGGCGCGGCACCTTCAAGAAGCGCCGCAGGGGCCTGATGAAGAAGGCCAGTGAGCTGGCCATCCTGTGTGACGTCAGGGCCTGTGTGTTGGTGTACGGCGAGGGCGAGACGGTGCCGGAGGTGTTCCCATCTCACGCCGGGGCAGTGAAAATCCTGAACATATTCAAGAAGATGCCGGAGCTAGAGCAGTGCAAGAAGATGATGAACCAAGAGGGCTTTCTCCGCCAACGCATCGACAAGCTCCGGGACCAGGTCCACAAGTTCGGGCGCGAGTCCCAGGACCGCGAGATCAAGACCCTACTGCACAAGGCCATGAGTGGCAACCTCCCTGGCCTCGTCGGCCTCAACATTGAGGAGCTCACCAGCGTCGGCTGGAAGGTGGAAATGCTTCTCAAGGGCATCGGCGATCGCATCGCGAAACTCCGCGGACAGCCTCCGGCTCCATACGTGACCGGCAGCATGGACATGGGGTATCCGGCGATATATCAGCAGGCGCCTACGCATGAGGGCTGGCTCGACATGGTGAGGTCCGGAGGGGACCTCGGTGCTCTTGTCTGTAGTGGCTACTCTGGTGGCCACGACGCCGCAAGCACCAGCTCCAGCGTCGGCTACTATGGCGGTGACATGATGCAACCCTTTGATTTGGGGTTCGGTTGGTAGTGGGGCACCGATCTTGGAGCGTCTTCGAGTCCTTTCCCTCCCATGCAAGGAGGGAGTGCACGACCAGCTACATCAATCTCTCGTCTCGTGTCGATCGTTTATCAACACATGCATCTCTTATATGTTTCGGGTTCTTGCGGGGTCTTATATGTTTCGTTTACTTCGTCGCAAGGGGCCACTCCCGTCTTGGCACCCATGTTGGTGTGTTTTATACATCTGGTCCAGTGGCGGAGCTTCACGGGGGCGAACCTGGGCGCCCCCCCCCCCCCCCACCCCACCCCCAGCTCATAGAAAACCATATGTATATAAGGTGTGGTCACTCCCCACCTTATAAAGTCCAGCGACAACCCATAAATAAAGAGTCCAACGATAGCAACAACAATAACAACAATTACTAGTATTATATCAATACTAATAAGCTCATCAATGTATCATCCTCCCAAAAGTCGGTTGGTTCTTTCCTTAAAACAAAAAAAATAACATAAATTCCGGATATTTTTTAGAAAAAAATAACCCTATATTCAATTATTATTATCCGGTGTAGACTTGGCAGCTCCGCCATAGAGGAGCGACATCTCAGGTAGTATGTAATAGGTGCAGTCTCACTAGAGCCAGGATGACACGACAATACGCGTTGGAGATGTAATAGACGATGACAGCGGTGGTGGGACCAAACGGCAACAAGTACCACTCAAATGTACCAGAAATCAACATGCCCGAGGTCATGATCACAATATGAAGCAAGCACCCGCAAACCACAAGTAGTTTACGCACAAAGTAAGATAGAAGCGAATATGGAATTTCCGTTCTCAAATAGGAGATTCAAAGTATGGCAATCTCCTAAACAAAATTTATATAGGCTAAGTGTGTTTAGATTTATTTTTTTAGAGCCCACACCTGATGATAGTATTACATCCCGACTTAATAGAAATGATAGACGATTCATATTAACAAGAAATTCGTTTTTTCTTTCGAAAACCCTTCCACAAAAAATCTCAAAGTTAAGCGTGCTTGATTTGAAGCAATTTAGGATGAATGGCCGACTAATAAGTTGATCCTTTACAGCAAAAAAAAATGTTGATCCGGAAAGCACACGAGTGACCACAAAATGCGCAGAAAAAAAGAAAAAAACTAATGCCACTGGCCGGGATGTTACATATATCCTTATAAGGTTTGTTTGTTACAAACACCCAGAGACACCCGATCAAGCCACACATGGCGCGCAAAAGTGCCGTAGATCGCTGAGTGAGCAATATAGTGTGCATTTTTGTTGCTCTCCCTTCCTTCAGTGATTGAAGGAACAAGGGCTCATCTTTGGGAAATTACGGACAGATCACAATGGAGGTGAAACAACGTGCTATGCTAGTTTGCCAGGTTAGGACTCGTCCCTAAGAGATCATCTAGGACCCAAGTCTCCAAAAACACACACAAATGATGCATATTTTTTTTAACACAATACAGACGCAAGCGCTCGTATACACGCGCATACACTCACCCTTATGAATGCACACACGCACACCCTACCCCTATGAGCACCTCCGAGAGACTGAGCCGGCATATCATCTTGAAATTTACGAAGTCACCGAAGGTACCTCGTGGTCGACGGGAACGTCTCCTCCCACTGAATGCACATCGCCGGAAATCCTGAAATAAATGCGAGCACCAGGATTTGAGCCCTGGTGGGCTGGGGATACCACAATCCCTCTAACCATCCAAACACAAATGATGCATCTTGCCATAGTGAACTCTATTCCGTGGTCGATACAACGTTTTCTCGAGCAAATGCTCACGCCTGGACCTGTCCCATTTATTGTTTTGGCCATTCTTTTTTATGGGTGGAAAAGAGATTCTCATTACTCACGGAGGCTTCTCAGCCATTGTCAAGTTTACAACGAATTCTAATTCCGAATGCAACCATACTGTAGTACGGGAGTGTTACGGTTGTACACGGCAAGTTCATGACTAACCTTATTCTGCGAACGACAACAAAGAATAAAAGAAATCTCCCTATATCCACAGTTGAGGCTAACTTCTGAATCTCCTTAATCAATATGCGATGCATTGATCGATCCTCCGAATTTGCTGTGAGCAACGACACCGCCTCCGCGCTATCTAGCTCGACCATAATGGGAAGCTCCGTTCGATGGAGGGCCAACTCCAACCCCTCTCTACATGCCGCTAGCTCGGCACCCAGCGTATTATCACATGTACGAATTTCCCAGCAAGCATTATAGATGATATCTCCATGTGCATCCCGGAGGACCATAGCACCTCCTTCCATACCTGTGGACGGGATGAAGCTCCTGTCCGTGTTTAGCTTCGTCCAGCCCGGACCAGGAGGGACCCAACTCAGCTCCTTCTTAGGCATGGCGTTGGAATGATAGGCTAGCGGGAGGGCATTGAGTACCATTTTTCCTCTCTCAACATCACCATTGGGGTACTGTTGAAGGCACAACAATGAGCTAATATATCCACGCAGGAACCGACGAGAAGCCTCAGTTGGGGGTGGCTTTTTCTCATGCGTGATCTCATTCCGCACGTACCAAATCCTCTACATGGTCATCAATATGACCATACGCGTCGTCTCGTCCAGTGGCTCGAGGAGAGTAAAGAGCCATTCCGGCCCCGAGTTGCAAATGGCTTCGACCCTCGGGATATGCCAATCAAGCGCTAGAGCATGCCATAGTTCCTTCGCAAGGGGGGACCTGCATAACACATGAAACCCATCCTTTCATTCCACACCACAAAGGGGACATATGTCAGAAAGCTCAAGGTGACGAGAGAATTTATTTGCCCAAGTAGCTAGTGAGTTGGTGTTGGGGAACGTTGCATGGGAAACAAAAATTTTCCTACGCACACGCAAGATCTATCCATGGTGATGAGCATCTACGAGAGGGAGAGTGGATCTACATACCCTTGTAGATCGCTAAGCGGGAAGCGTTAAGAAACGCGGTTGATGTAGTCGAACGTCTTCGTGATCCAAATCGCCGAGCATCCCGCGATCCAATCACGATCCGTCTCGCGATCCAATCACGATCCGTCCCGCGATCCCATCACGATCCGTCCCGCGATCAAATCATGAACTGTCTCGCGATCCTGATCACGGTCCTTCCGATCTAGCGCCGAACGGACGGCACCTCCGCGTTCAGCACACGTACAACTCGATGACGATCTCCGCCTTCTTGATCCAGCAAGAGGGAGCGGAGAGGTAGATGAGTTCTCCGGCAGCGCGACGGCGTGGCGGCGATGGTGGTGGAACTATTCCGGCAGGGCTTCGCCTAAGCACCGCCGAACTAGACTAGAGGAAAGAACGATCTAGATGAAGTAGAGAGAGCACGTGGCAATTAGGGTTAGCTCTCCCCTCTAAATCCTCTAGTATATATAGGAGGGAGGGAGGGGAGGAGGCAGCCTCAAACCCACAAGGGCTGGCCGAAATTGGAGGTGGAGGAGTCCTACTCCAATCCTATTAGGAGTAGGATTCCTCCTCTCCACTTGGAAACCATTTCCACCTTTCCCCCTTTGGGTTTTTCCCACCCCTAGCCGCATGGGCCTTAGTGGGGGGCTCGGCCAGCCCACTAAGGGCTACTACTCAGAGTCGTCCGGATAGGTGTCAAAGCTTGCATCGACGTAACCCTTTACGACGAACTCTTTATCACCTCCATAATCGAGAAATATTTCCTTAGTCCTCTAGTTACTAAGGATAACTTTGACCGCTGTCCAGTGATCCACTCCTGGATCACTCTTGTACCCCTTGACAGACTCATGGCAAGGCACACACAGGTGCGGTACACAGCATGGCATACTATACAGAGCCTATGGATAAGGCATAGGGGACGACCTTCGTCCTTTCTCTTTCTTCTGCCGTGGTCGAGCTTTGAGTCTCACTTAACTCCACACCTTACAAATCAGGCAAGAACTCTTTCTTTGACTGATCCATTTTGAACTCTTTCAAAATCTTGTCAAGGTATGTACTCATTGAAAGTCTTATCAGACGTCTTGATCTATCTCTATAGATCCCGATGCCCAATATTTAAGTAGCTTCATTCCAGGTTTTTCTTTGAAAAACTCCTTTCAAACAACCCTTTATGCTTTCCAGAAATTCTACATCATTTCCGATCAACAATATGTCATCCACATATACTTATCAGAAATTCTATAGTGCTCCCATTCTCTTTATTGTAAATACAAGTTTCTCATAAACTTTGTATAGACTCAAAAACTTTGATCACCTCATCAAAGCGTATATTCCAACTCCGAGATGCTTGCTCCAGTCCATAGAAGGATCGCTGGAGTTTGCATACATTTTAGCATCCTTAGGACTGACAAAACCTTCCGGTTGTATCACATACAACCTTTCCTCACGGATACCGTTAAGGAAACGATGTTTTGACATCCATCTGCCAGATTTCATAATCGAAAAATGCAGCAACTGCTAACATAATTCCAACAGACTTTAGCATCGCTACGGGTGAGAAAGTCTCATCGTAGTCAACTCCTTGAACTTGTGAAAAACCCTTTGCCACAAGTCAAACTTTATAGACGGTGACATTACCGTCCGCGTCCGTCTTCCTTTCAAAGATCCATTTGTTCTGAATGGCCTTTCGTCCTTCAGGTAATACTTCCAAACCTCATACTTTGTTTTCATACATGGATCCCATCTCGGATTTCATGGCCTCTAACCATTTCTCAGAATCCGGGCCCATCATCGCTTCTCCATAGCTCGTAGGTTCATCGTTGTCCAACAACATGACCTCTAAGACAGGGTTGCCGTACCACTCAGGAGCAGTACGCGTCCTTGTCGACCTACGAGGTTCGATAGTAACTTGATCCGAAGCTTCATGATCATCATCATTAACTTCCCCTTCAACTAACGTAGGCTCCACAGGAACAACTTTCTGCGCTGCGCTACTCTCTGGTTGAAACAAAGGTTTAACAACCTCATCAAGTTCTATCTTCCTCCCACTCAATTCTTTCGAAAGAAACTCTTTCTCGAGAAAGGACCCGTTTTACCAACAAACACTTTGTGCTTGGATCTAAGATAGAAGGTTTACCCAACTGTTACATTAGGGTATTCTATGAAGATGCATTTGTCCGCTTTGGGTTCGAGCTCATTAGGTGAAAAACCCTTTTTCACATAAGCGTCGCAGCCCCAAACATTAAGAAATGACAGCTTAGGTTTCCGCCAAACCAAAATTCATACGGTGTCATCTCAACGGACTTAGATGGTGCCCCTTTTAAAGTGAATGTAGTTGTCTCTAATGCATAACCCCAAAACGATAGTGGCAAATCGATAAGAGACATCATAATTCGCATCGTATCCAATAGAGCACGACTATGACGTTCGGACACACCATCACACTATGGTGTTCCAGGTGGCGTGAGTTGTGAAACAACTTCCACATTGTCTTAAGTTGTATACCAAACTCGTAACTCAGATATTCACCTCCACGATCAAATCGTAGACATTTTATCTTCTTGTCACGATGATCTCAAACTTCATTCTGATTTTGTTTGAACTTTTCAAACATTACAGACATGTGTTTCATTAAGTAAATATCCCCATATCTACTCAAATCATCAGTGAAGGTAGGAAAATAACGATATCCACCGCACGCTACAACACTCATTGGACCGAATACATCAACATGTATTATTTCCAATAAGTTACTTGCCCGCTCCATCATACCGGAAAACGGGGTCTTAGTCATCTTGCCCATGAGGCATGGTCCGCATGTCTCAACCGATTAAAAATCGAATGAGTCCAAAGATCCATCAGCATGGAGTTTCTTCATGCGTTTTACACCAATATGACATTTAGCGGCAGTGCCACAAGTATGTGGTACTATCATTATCTAACTTTGTATCTTTTGGCATCAATATTATGAACATGTGTATCACTATGATCAAGATTCAACAAACCATTCTCATTGGGTGCATGACCATTGAAGGTATTATTCATGTAAACAGAATAGCCATTATTCTCTAATTTAAATGAATAACTGTATTGCAATAAACATGATCTAATCACGTTCATGCTCAACGCAAACACCAAATAACACTTATTTAGGTTCATCACTAATCCCGAAGGTATAGAGAGCATGCGATGGTGATCACATCAACCTTGGAAACACTTCCAACACTCATCGTCACCTCGCCATTAGCTAGCCTCCGTTTATTCCGTAGCTTTTATTTCGAGTTACTAACATTTAGCAACCGAACCGGTATCTAATACCCAGGTGCTACTAGGAGTACTAGTAAGGTACACATCAATAACACGTATATCAAATATACTTCTGTCGACGTTGCCAGCCTTCTTATCTACCAAGTATCTAGGGCAGTTCCGCTTCAGCGACCGTTCTCCTCATAATAGAAGCACTCAGTCTCGGGTTTGGGTTCAACCTTGGGTTTCTTTACTGGAGTAGCAACTGGCTTGCCATCCATGAAGTATCCCCCCTTGCCCTTGCCCTTCTCGAAACTAGTGGTTTTACTAACCATCAACACTTGATGCTCCTTCTTGATTTCTACCTTCGCGGTGTCAAACATCGCGAATAGCTCAGGGATCATTATTCCCATCCCTGGCATTTTACAATTCATCACGAAGCTCTAGTAGCTTAGTGGCAGTGACTCGGAGAACTATATCAATCACTATCTTATCTGGAAGATCAACTCCCACTCGATTCAAACGATTGTAGCACCCAGACAATCTGAGCATATGCTCACTGATTGAGCTATTCTCCTTCATCTTGCAGGCAAAGAATCTTGTTGGAGGTCTCATACCTCTCAACACGGGCACGAGCCTGAGATCCCAATTTCAGTTCTTAGAACATCTCATATGTTCCGTGATGTTCAAAACGTTTTGGAGCCTCAATTCTAAGCCGTAATGCATGGCGCACTGAACTATCAAGTAGTCATCAGAACGTGCGTGTCAGATGTTCACAACATCTACAGACGACGCTTGAGGGGGTGGCGCACCGAGCGGTGCATTAAGGACATAAGCCTTCTGTGCAGCAATGAGGACAATCCTCAGATCACGGACCCAGTCCGCATTATTGCTACCATCATCTTTCAACTCTATTTATCTAGCAACATATAAAAATATAAGGGAGCTACAACGCGAGCTAGTAATCTACAACATAATTTGCAAAGACATTTTGACTATGTTCATGATAATGAGTTTAGTTAATCATATTAAAAACTCCCACTCAAATTGACATCCCTCCGGTCATTCGAGTGTCACATGATCCAAATCCACCAACTCAAGTCCGATCATCACGTGAGTTGAGGTGGTTTCAATGGTGAACATCTTCATGTTGATCATATCTACTATATGACTCATGTTCGACCTTTCGGTCTCTTGTGTTCCGAGGCCATGTCTGTACATGCTAGGCTCGTCAAGTTTAACCCGAGTGTTCCGCTTGTGCAACACTGGCTTGCACCCGTTGTATGTGAACGTAGAGTCTATCACACCCGATCATCACGTGGTGTCTCGAAACGACGAACTTTCGCAATGGTGCACACTCGGGGAGAACACAATTTTATCTTGAAATTTAAGTGAGGGATCACCTTATAATGCTACCATCGTCCTAAGCAAAATAAGATGCATAAAAGGATTAACATCACATGCAAATCATAAGTGACATGATATGGCCATGAACTTGTGCTTTTGATCTCCATCTCCAAAGCACCGGCATGATCTCCATCGTCACCGGCGTGACACCATGATCTCCATCATCTTGATCTCCATCAATGTGTCGCCATGAGGTTGTCGCGCCATTTGTTGCTTCTACGACTATTGCTAACTCATAGCGATAAAGTAAAGCAAAACGGCAAAAATAATTAAAGACAACCCTATGGCTCCTGCCGGTTGCCGTACTCATCGACATGCAAGTCGTGATATACTATACAATACATGATCATCTCATACATCACATATATCTCATCATGTAATTGGCCATATCACATCACAACATACCCTGCAAAAACAAGTTAGACGTCCTCTAATTGTTGTTGCATGTTTTATGTGGCTGCTACGGGTATCTAGCAAGAACGATTCTTACCTACGCAAAAACCACAACGGTGATACACAAATTGCTATTCAACCTTCTCAAGGACCGCCTTTGTCGAATCCGATCCAACTAAAGTGGGAGAGACAAACACCTGCCAGCCATCTTTATGCAACAAAGTTACATGTCAGTTGATGGAACCGGTCTCTCGTAAGCGTACGAGTAATGTTGGTCCGGGCCGCTTCATCCCACAATACCGCTGAATAAAGAAAAGACCAAGGGAGGAAGCAATCTGAACATCAACGCCCACAAACTCCTTTGTGTTCTACTCGTGATCTCATCTACACATAGACCTAGTTCATGATGCCACTGTTGGGGAACATTGCATGGGAAACAAAAAATTTCCTACGCACACGCAAGATCTATCCATGGTGATGAGCATCTACGAGAGGGAGAGTGGATCTACATACCCTTGTAGATCGCTAAGCGGGAAGCGTTAAGAAACGCGGTTGATGTAGTCGAACGTCTTCGCGATCCAAATCGCCGAGCGTCCCGTGATCCAATCACGATCCGTCTCGCGATCCAATCACGATCCGTCCCGCGATCCCATCACGATCCGTCCCACGATCAAATCACGAACCGTCTCGCGATCCTCATCACGGTCCTTCCGATCTAGCGCCGAACGGACGACACCTCCGCGTTCAGCACACGTATAGCTCGATGACGATCTCCGCCTTCTTGATCCAGCAAGAGGGAGCGGAGAGGTAGATGAGTTCTCCGGCAGCGCGACGGCGTGGCGGCGATGGTGGTGGAACTATTCCGGCAGGGCTTCGCCTAAGCACCGCCGAACTAGACTAGAGGAGAGAACGATCTAGATGAAGTAGAGGGAGCACGTGGCAATTAGGGTTAGCTCTCCCCTCTAAATCCTCTAGTATATATAGGAGGGAGGGAGGGGAGGAGGCAGCCTCAAACCCTCAAGGGCTGGCCGAAATTGGAGGTGGAGGAGTCCTACTCCAATCCTATTAGGAGTAGGATTCCTCCTCTCCACTTGGAAACCCTTTCGACCTTTCCCCCTTTGGGTTTTTCCCACCCCTAGCCGCATGGGCCTTAGCGGGGGGCTCGGCCAGCCCACTAAGGGCTGGCTTGACTCCTCCCATAGCCCATGAGGCCCTTTGGGTCGAGACACCCCTCCCGATGGTCCCCGGTACCCCTCCCGACACTCCCGGTACACTACCGAAATACCCGACACTTTTCGGAGCTCCTATATATCAATCTTTACCTCCGGACCATTCCGGAGCTCCTCGTGACGTCCAGGATCTCATCCGGGACTCCGAACAACCTTCGGTCACCACCATACATAACTCAATACTACCGAAACGTCACCGGACCTTAAGTGTGAAGACCCTGCGGGTTTAAGAACTATGTAGACATGACCGAGACACCTCTACGGTCAATAACCAATAGCGGGACCTGGATGCCCATATTGGTTCCTACATATTCTACGAAGATCTTTATCGGTTGAACCTCTATGTCAAGGATTCAGTTAATCCCGTATGATGTTCCCTTTGTTCTTCGGTATGTTACTTGCCCGAGATTCGATCGTCGGTATCTCTATACCTAGTTCAATCTCGTTACCGGCAAGTCTCTTTACTCGTTCCGTAATACAAGATCTCGTGGCTAACACTTTAGTCACATTGCTTGCAAGGCTCATTGTGATGTTGTATTACCGAGTGGGCCCTGAGATACCTCTCCGTCACACGGAGTAACAAATCCCAGTCTTGATCCATGCCAACTCAACAGACATCCTCGGAGATACCTGTAGAGCATCTTTATAGTCACCCAGTTATGTTGTGACGTTTGATACACACAAGGTATGTGACGCCCTGGTTTTGTGCTACAATAATCTCTGTAATTAAGCTACAGTAATCCCACGCTTGTGATGCCACGTCACCACGTTTACTGTTGCTAATCTCGCGATGATTCAATCCCGTTCAAATTCAAATTTAAAATAAAGTCAAACAAATAAAGTTTTCAAATATCAAAACAAAAATGCTCAAAGTGTGGCAAATATTCTCTAGATATTTGTCATGTTGAAACCACATTTTTATAAAGTGTTTAAATGCACTAAAATATTTAAAACAGCAGCAAAACGATTAAATAAATGCCTTTTATATTTTATAAAATACTAGACTATTTTTATTTGGGGTTAAACCTTTTTTTTGTGGCAGTGACATAATTAATAAAACTAAATTAAATAGAAACTAAAAATAAAACAGAAAATAAAAATAAATAAAAAAAGACAAAACAAAATTAAAATAAAAATAAAAAGAAAAACCCCTACTAGGCCGAATTAGGCCGGCCCAGCCGGCTCCTATAAGGGAGCCAGGGGCGCCGAACCCTAGCGCCCCCAGCCCTCAGCGCCCGCCCGATCCCCCGCCGCCGCCGCCAGGTCCCGTCGGGCGCCCGCCCGTCCCCCCGCCGCCGTCGACGGGCCTGGCCCGAGCCGGCCGCCCCTCCGCCCGCCCGATTCCCCCCCCCCCCGACGACGCGCCGGCCCGACCGCGCCCGCGCCCGACCCGGCCGCCTCGCCCCGCTCAGGTCCCTCCCCCCGCCAACAGGCACTGCTCGCCGCCTCGCGCCGTCCCCCCTAGACGCTGGAGCCCGCGCCCGGACCGCGCCGCCGCCTCCGTCCGCCTCCTCGACCGCCCGCCCGCCGTCGCGCCGCCGCCGCCTCGTCCCCATCGTCGCGCCTCCGCCGCTCGCCGACCCCGCTGTGAGCTTCCCCCCCCCCCCCCCCCCCCGACGACGGCAGTAGCCGGCCCGGCCCGGCCGAGCCAGTGTGCGTGCGTATGGATGCATGCATGTGTGTGTGTATGTATGTATGTATGCATGTATGCATGTATGTATGTATATACTAAAAACAAATAGAAATAATAAAATTAATAAAAATAAATAAATAGTTAATTAGTTAAGTAAATTGATTAATTAATTAGTTAATCAATTAATTAGTTAACTAAACAGTATTTTACTGTTTTGGATAATTCGGATTTATTAATTAAAAGAATTTCAGAATAATGATAAATCTTTATTAATTAATATAAAATAAACCGTAGTCCGGATGAAAAAGTTTTGAACATGAAAGTTGCTCAGAAAAATCCTACGGTTTCGAATACGCAGTCCGTTAGTCTGTCACGTGCTCCTAGCATAGCAAGCATGGAACTTTTCCATCATTTTCGTCTGTCCAGTAGTAGCCCGAGACCCGGAAAATATCGTCAGATATTCTTCCAACCCGTCTGCGACGTGTAGTACTGCGTTAGTGCATGCCTAGCTCTGCAATATTGCCATGTCATGCATCGTGTTGCATCTGTGCTTTATATTTATTGTTTCTTCCCACCTCTTCTCTCCGGTAGACCCCGAGACTGACGGTGCTGCCGGGTACGACTACTTCGTTGACGATCAGCCTTTTGCCGCAGAGCAGCAATGCAAGCAACCCCCCTTGAGCATTCCGATATCGCCCATTTCTTTCCCTCTCATTCTTGCATTAGATTTTGCTACTGTATTAGTTAGCTCCTATTCTGATGCATAGCCTGCTTTTGATAAACTACTACTATACTTGCTGTTATATCAACTGCTTAGTATAGGTTGATCAATGAATCCCCTGTGACCCCCTTAGTCCTAGTTGCCCCTGCTTCTTCATTGACGACTCGACGACTCGAAGACTCGGTCAACCGACCGACGAGCCAGGTCCCTCACATCACCGCACACCCCTTAGTTGTACGACTCTGTAGAGTTACTATCGAGTACCGAGGGTGACACCTCGTGAAGTACTCATGATGCTAACTCTGTAGTGCAGCTAGTCAGTCGTGGTTATCGAGGGTGATTCCTCCTTCGCCACTCCCGACGATGACTCTGTCGTGCAACCCCTAAAGTGTGGGACCCTCGAGGGTGATTCTTCTAAGTCCACCTTGACGGTTTCATCGAGCGGGACCCTTTGAGGGTGATTCCTCAGGTTCCGTCTTGATGTTTTATACACACAGTTACTATGACCGGGTTACAGAAACATGTTGGTGATGGGTCGGCCCTGAGGGGTACCCACGGTTTGATGGTGATGAGGCGTGGACGGGCAGGAGAGGCCCTTGCCACACATCCTCGAGACGGGGCGACGGGACTGCACTTCATGGGTCGCGCTTGCCCCGCATTAATAAAATGCTAATGGGTTGGGTATTTGATCTGAGTTGGTCGTTGACCTTTTTACGCACCAAACCTTCACGTGGGAGAAGTTATGGGTACTCAGCGTCGTTGTATCAGCCGAAGCTCTTCGGACGTCAGCAATGGAGCGGCGCGCGCCCGAGTGGCCTGGACGGTGCAGCTCTTGGACTAGAGTGTACTAGGGCTGACCTCGGCCGCCCACGCATCGTGCATGAGCGCAGAGGGCAAGTGGGCCCACGACCCCTTTGTGCTTAGGATTTAGACCGGCGGGCTGGCCTCTCTGTTGAGCCTAGGTGGGGTGACGACGTGTTGCTATCCCGAGGCCGGGCATGACCCAGGAAAGTGTGTCCGGCCGGAGGTGAGCAAGCGTGTTGGAAATGCGGTGCACCCCTGCAGGGATGAATTCATCTATTCGAATAGCCGTGTCCACGGTAACAGGACGACTTGGAGTTATACTTTGACCTTCTACAACTATAACTGTGACTTAAATTTGAAATAAATGTTGGCTCCAAGATTGCTTCCTCGCAGGGAGTCTCGGAAGAATCTCTGGGCGTGGTTACTTAATAAAATTGCTACAATAATATGACTATATATGAGATACCAGTCTACTCTCTTCTAATGCTGCAAGATGTTGAAGATGCTAGTCTTCGATAGGACTAGGCCTTCTCCCTATTCTTGCTTTTTGCAGTCAGTCCAGATATAACCCCTCTCCTTGATAATGATGCATACTTAGCATAGTTCTGATGTCAGTCTTGCGAGTACTCACCGCTGCTTTGCTTTCTCTTTCCCCCTCGATACGATTCTGCGTTCAGACGACGGAACCCAGGAGATGGAGTACTCCGGAGACGACTACTACACCACCGCTGGAGCCTACTACTACGTGGAGAGTGCCGACACTCAGGAGTAGTTAGGTTGGCTCCCAGGCAGGAGGCCTCGCCTCGTTCGATCCGTTGTTATGTTTGTGCTAGCCTTCTTAAGGCAAAACTTGTTTAACTTATGTCTATACTCAGATATTATTTGCTTCCGCTGACTCGTGTTTGTCGAGCTTTGTATTCGAGCTCTCGAGGCCCCTGGCTTGTAATATGAAGCTGTATGACTTTAATTTGTGTCTAGTATTGTGTTGTGATATCGATCAGTGAGTCCCTAATCTTGGTCGTACGCATTGCGTGTTTGATTACCGTACGGTCGAAATTGGGGGCGTCACAAGTTGGTATCAGAGCCAACTGCCTGTAGGTAGCCCCCTTTCCAACTCCTTGGCCGAAGTTGAGTCTAGTACTTGAAAAACTTTTACTAACATAGTTGTGTGGCTTACGGGCCCACTTCTTAATCGGGTGGTATTATGATCTTTTATTCCTCATCTATACTCTGGATTCTGATCTCTCTTCTCTTTCGGGTTAAAGATTTTATTAACTCTAACTCTAGGTTCTCGTAACTACTCCTCCCGGAGAGCCCCTCATTTCATACGATGGCTCAATTCATCTGAAGACTTCGAAGATACTCTCCTATGTTCTCCCGAGAACTTGTGCTCATCGCTTTTGCGATTCCCTTCCGCCGTCAACCCCTATGGATGACTACATGCAATTGTCCCTCATACTTTCATATCCAGTTGCTCTTGTTATTACAAGGTAAATCGAATTATCTTACCGGAGATTCGTTCTTCCCCGGTTGATCATGTGTTTCACGGAATTCTTTGAAACGCTATTCGGTCTTCCGTAATCCTCAGTAGCCTTTTGCTCTTGACCTTTCTCACCGGCTTGCATTATGGTTAATTCCAAGTGTCTAGCAATATTAAGTAAATCCTTTGTGGTTTTCATTTGATTTTATTGATTCAACCTGTGTGTGAATGCACGCAGTCATCAGTTGTTTATCATAAATTATCCGTCCGGCTCAGACGTCTTTCCAAACATGGGTTGGTTCCCGACAAATCAACCTTGATTGATTGCCCATCTAAGTCCTTTCATCTTACTTGTATTTGATCGGAACATCTGTTTCCGATACACCAAGTAGGGAATCTTAAGTCCTTTGGTTATTTAAGCATCAAATTATTTGGATGTTCTATGATCTGATGCCTTACATTACTTCTTCCTCTGATTGGGTACCGATACTCACATCAGGTTCTTTGTGGACCGCCAGATCCAGTGTTGGGTGATGTCTACTACGCAACCTTCTTCTTGTAGACTCGTGTTGGGCCTCCAAGCGCAGAGCTTTGTAGGACAGTAGCAAATTTCCCTCAAGTGGATGACCTAAGGTTTATCAATCCGTGGGAGGCGTAGGATGAAGATGGTCTCTCTCAAACAACCCTGCAACCAAATAACAAAGAGTCTCTTGTGTCCCCAACACACCCAATACAATGGTAAATTGTTTAGGTGCACTAGTTCGGCGAAGAGATGGTGATACAAGTGCAATATGGATGGTAGATATAGGTTTTTGTAATCTGAAAATATAAAAACAGCAAGGTAGTAAGTAACAAAAGTGAGCAAAAATGGTATTGCAATGCTTGAAAACAAGGCCTAGGGTTCATACTTTCACTAGTGCAAGTTCTCTCAACAATACTAACATAGTTGAATCATATGTAAATCCCTCACGTGCGACAAAGAGTTCACTCCAAAGTCACAAATAGCGGAGAACAAACGAAGAAATTATTGTAGGGTACGAAAC
This sequence comes from Elymus sibiricus, assembly GCA_039707655.1. Taxonomy (NCBI): domain Eukaryota; kingdom Viridiplantae; phylum Streptophyta; class Magnoliopsida; order Poales; family Poaceae; genus Elymus; species Elymus sibiricus. The sequence continues at coordinate 124,399,341 of CM077667.1, read as the reverse complement.
CACCTCAAAGTTATCTTTTCCGATCAATCTTATGAGCTATCCCTATAAGTGTCACGAACAGCCCTAGAGTTCGTACTAAAATAACACCTTAAGATACACATCAACCAAAACCCTAATGTCACCTAGATACCCCAATGTCACCTCGAGTACCCGTGGGTTTGATTATACGATATGCATCACATAATTTCAGATTCATCTATTCAATCCAACACAAAGAACTTCAAAGAGTGCCCCAAAATTTCTACCGGAGAGTCAAGACAAAAACGTGTGCCAACCCCTATGCATAGATTCCCATGGTCACGGAACCCGCAAGTTGACCAACAAAACATACATCAAGTGGAACAATAGAACATCCCATTGTCACCACAGATATCCCATCGCAAGACATACATCAAGTGTTCTCAAATCTTTAAAGACTCAATCCGATAAGTAAACTTCAAAGGGAAAACTCAATTCATCACAACTAGATAGAGAGGGGAAACACTCCATATGATTCATCTATATTAATAAAGCTCGCGGTACATCAAGATCGTGCCATCTCAAGAACACGAGAGAGAGAGAGAGAGATCGAACACATAGCTACTGGTACATACCCTCAGCCCCGAGGGTGAACTACTCCCTCCTCGTCATGGAGAGCGTCGGGATGATGAAGATGGCCTCCGGTGATGGTTTCCCCCTCCGACAGGGTGCCGGAACGGGCTCCCGATTGGTTTTTCGTGGCTCTGGAGGCTTGTGGCGGCGGAACTCCCGATCTAGGTTTATTTTTGGAGGTTTCTATATTTATAGGAATTTATGGCGGTGGAAACAAGTCAGGATTGGCCACGAGGTGACGACAAGCTAGGGGGCGCGCCCTAGGGGGGCGCCCCCCAGGCTTGTGGTGGCCTCGTGGCTCCCCTGGCCCAACTCCAACTCTCCCTGAGCTTCTTCCGGTCCATAAAAATTCACCGTAGATTTTTATTCCATTTGGGCTCCGTTTGATATTCCTTTTCTGTAAAACTCAAAAACACGGAAAAAACAAGAACTGGCACTGGGCTCTAGGTTAATAGGTTAGTCCCAAAAATAATATAAAGTTGTAGTAAAAAGATTGTAAAACATCCAAGAATGATAATATAACAACATGGAACAAGCAAAAATTATAGATACGTTGGAGACGTATCAGCATCCCCAAGCTTAATTCCTGCTCGTCCTCGAGTAGGTAAATGATAAAAATAGAATTTTTGATGTGGAATGCTGCCCAACATGTTCATCATATTCTTTTCTTCTTTGTATAGCATGGACATTTGGACTTGTAAATGATTCAAAGCAATAGTCTAGTTTTAACATAATGACTTCAATACTCAAGCATGCCAACAAGCAACCATGTCTTTCAAAATATCAACACTAAAGAAAGTTATCCCTAGCCCATCATGCTCAATCATTGATCCATTCATGAAACACACTCAAATATTAGCTATGCCCAATGCTCAAGTACGATCATAGTGCCCCCTAGTTGGTGCTTATAAGAGAAGATGGAGACTCAAAGCAGAAATAAAAATTGCATAAAGTAAGTAGATAGGCCCTTCGCAGAGGGAAGTAGGGATTTGTAGAGGTGCCAGATCTCAAGGTTTAAATTGAGAGAGAAAAATATTTTGAGTGGCATGCTTTTCCTGTCAACGAAAACGACAAAGTAGCTCGCAATACTTTCCATGCTAGATACATTATAGGCGGTTCCCAAACATAATAGTAAAGTTTTTACTCCCCCTCCACCAATCAATCACACTCCACGGCGAGCCGAATCCATGGGTACCGTCCATACAAACAACAATCCTGGGGGAATTTTGTTTCATTATTATTTTTTTGATTTGATTTTTAGCATGGGACTGGGCATCCCGAATACCAGCCACTTTCTCGTGAATGATAGTGAATCAACACATATCGTGAGAATAACACACCTAGCATGGAAAAATATTGGATACTCCCCACCGTTTCATGAGCGGTACGGGCACACAAAAGGGAAAATTTATTTTGAAAATTTAGAGATGGCACATACAAATTTGCTTGGAATGGCATGGAAATACCGCATATAGGTAGGTATGGTGGACTCATAAGGCAAAACTTGGTTTAAGGATTTTGGATGCACAAGTAGTATTTCTACTTAGTACAAATGGAGGCTAGCAAATAGATTGGGGAGCAACCAAACCAAGGAACGAAAAATCACATAAGTGAGCATTGAGTCATAACTAACACCAAATAATGCACCACAAGTAGGATATAACTTCATTGCATAACTATTGACTTTCGTGCATGCATAGGGAATCACAAACCTTAACACCAATATTTCTACTAAAGCATAATTACTCACTAACATGACCCACATATTACTATCATCATGTTTCAAAACTATTACAAAGAATCAAGTTTAATTTGTCCCATGATCTGCATGAAAGTTTTTTATTATATCCTTCTTGGATATCTATCACTTTGGGACTAGTTTCATATATTGCTATTGCTTTTTGACAAGCTCAAACAAATTTAAGTGAAGCACATGAGCAAATCACAAGCTACTCTCAAAAGATATAAGTGAAGATCAATGAGTAGTCAAACAATTAAGTAGCTATGTGAGGACTCTCTCTCTCTCAATAAATATTTTCAGATCTGAATACTTTATTCAAACAGCAAACTAAACAAAAAATAGAACTCCAAGAATAGCACGCATCATGTGAACGAATAAAAATTTAGGCTCAACATAGGCTAACCGATAATTGTTGATGAAAAGAGGTGGGATGCGTAGCATCCCCAAGCTTAGATGCTTGAGACTTCTTGAAATATTTACTTGGGGTGCCTTGGGAATCCCCAAGCTTGAGCTTTTGTATCTCGTTCAATCCTCTCATATCCCGGTTTCACCTACTCTCAAAAACTTCATCCACACAAAACTCGAAAAGAACTCGTGAGATAGGTTAGTACACATAATAATAAATCAACTCTTTATGTACTGCCAAGACAAGTTGCACAATAATTTTCAAACATCATATACTGTTTACTATCATTTCCACAATTTATATCTACCAATATAAGCTATGGAAACTATATGATAAGTAGATAACAAAACTATGACAGCAATCTGTCCAAACAGAACAGTCTGTAGCAATTTATGAAAAAAGTGTACTTCTGTAACTCAAAAAATTATGACAATTTAGGACATGCTATAAAATTTATATGAGAACACTGTGTAAAAATTTCAGAAACTTTCCACGTTTTAGTAAAATATGAAAATTCAAACACTACAGCCAAAGTTTCTGTTTTTACACAGCATTCATCAAAACATGCAATGCGAGCATCCTAAGGCAATTCTTGGAAATTTTTATTGAAAAACAAGATTATAAATAACTCCTAACAGATAACAACAAGATAATATGACACTCCAAGCAAAACTCATATTATGTGACGAATAAAAATATAGCTCTAAGTAAGATATACCGATAGTGTTGAAGACGAAAGAGGGGATGCTTCCGGGGCATCCCCAAGCTTGGGCACTTGAGTCTTCCTTGGATATTGCCTTGGGGGTGCCTTGGGCATCCCCAAGCTTAGGTTCTTGTCACTCGTTATTCTCCTCATATCGGTGTCTCACCCAAAACTTGAAAACTTCAATCACACAAAACTTAACGGAACTTCGTGAGATGGGTTAGTATAATAAAGATAAATCATTCACTTAGGTACTGTCAAGACAAGATTCATAATTGTTTCCACATCATACCTACTGTATTCTATCATTCCCATAATTTATATCACTCAATATAAGCTATGGGAACACTAAAACAAGCAAACTATGCATGCAAAACAGAATCTGTCAAAAACAGAACAGTCTGTGAAGATCTGTAGTGTGACCATACTTCCCTGTCTCTAAAAATTCTGAAAAATTAGGACAACCTGGTAAATTTGTATATAAATCATGTGTAAAAAATTCAGATCAAAATCACGTTCCAGTAAATTTACAAAATTCCTGGACTGAGAGCAAAAGTTTCTGTTTTTGCACAGAATCAAGTCAACTATCATCCACACTATCCCAAATGCTTTACTTGGCACTTTATTGAAATAAAAGACACAAAACATGATTACTACAGTAGATTAATCATGTGAACACACCAAAAAAGAAGGTAAAAGTGTTGGGTTGTCTCCCAACAAGCGCTTTTCTTTAATGCCTTTTAGCTAGGCATGATGATTTCAATGATGCTCATATAAGAATAGTAGTTGAAACATGCAAAAGAGCATCATGAATCTCATGACAAGCACATTTAAGTCTAACCCACTTCCTATGCATAGGGATTTTGTGAGCAAACAATTTATGGGAACAAGAATCAACTAGCATAGGAAGGCAAAACAAGTATAACTTCAAAACTTTGAACACATAGAGAGGAAACTTGATATTATTGCAATTCCTACAAGCATATGTTACTTCCTCATAATAATTTTCAGTAGCATCATGAAGGAAATTCAAAATATAACCAGCACATAAAGCATTCTTTTCATCATCTACAAGCATAGAAATTTTACTACTCTCCACACAAGAAAATTTCTTCTCGTGACTAAAAGTGGGAGTAAACTCAACAAAATAACTATCATGAGATACTTGATTGACATAACCACATTCAATATTAAAATCATGATGACAAGTTTCATGGTTACTATCACTCTTTATAGCATACATGTCATCATCATAATCATCATAAATAGGAGGCATGCTTTTATCATAATAAATTTGATCATCAAAACTTGGGGGACTAAACATATCATCTTCATCAAACATAGCATCCCCAAGCTTGTAGCTTTGCCTATCATTAGCATCATGAATATTCAAGGAATTCATACTAACAACATTGCAATCATGCTCATCACTCAAAGATTTAGTGCTAAACATTTTAATAACTTCTTCTTCTAACACTTGAGCACAATTTTCCTTTCCATCATTTTCACGAAAGATATTAAAAAGATGAAGCATATGAGGCAACCTCAATTCCATTTTTTTGTAGTTTTCTTTTATAGACAAAACTAGTGATAAAACAAGAAACTAAAAGATTTAATTGCAAGATCTAAAGATATACCTTCAAGCACTCACCTCCCCGGCAACGGCACCAGAAAAGAGCTTCGTTGACGGGATGTGAGTGCCGCTTACCTAGCCTCCCCGGCAACGGCGCCAAAAAAGAGCTTGATGTCTACTACGCAACCTTCTTCTTGTAGACTCGTGTTGGGCCTCCAAGCACAGAGTTTTGTAGGACAGTAGCAAATTTCCCTCAAGTGGATGACCTAAGGATTATCAATCCGTGGGAGGCGTAGGATGAAGATGGTCTCTCTCAAACAACCCTACAACCAAATAACAAAGAGTCTCTTGTGTCCCCAACACACCCAATACAATGGTAAATTGTTTAGGTGCACTAGTTCGGCGAAGAGATGGTGATACAAGTGCAATATGGATGGTAGATATAGGTTTTTGTAATCTGAAAATATAAAAACAGCAAGGTAGCAAGTAACAAAAGTGAGCAAAAACGGTATTGCAATGCTTGAAAACAAGGCCTAGGGTTCATACTTTCTCTCAACAATACTAACATAGTTGAATCATATGTAAATCCCTCACGTGCGACAAAGAGTTCACTCCAAAGTCACAAATAGCGGAGAACAAACGAAGAAATTATTGTAGGGTACGAAACCACCTCAAAGTTATCTTTTCCGATCAATCTTATGAGCTATCCCTATAAGTGTCACGAACAGCCCTAGAGTTCGTACTAAAATAACACCTTAAGATACACATCAACCAAAACCCTAATGTCACCTAGATACTCCAATGTCACCACGAGTACCCATGGACTTGATTATACGATATGCATCACACAATTTCAGATTCATCATGTTCAATCCAACACAAAGAACTTCGAAGAGTGCCCCAAAGTTTCTACCGGAGAGTCAAGACAAAAACGTGTGCCAACCCGTATGCATAGATTCTCATGGTCACGGAACCCGCAAGTTGATCACCAAAACATACATCAAGTGGATCAATAGAACATCCCATTGTCACCACATATATCCCATCACAAGACATACATCAAGTGTTCTCAAATCCTTAAAGACTCAATCCGATAAGTAAACTTCAAAGGGAAAACTCAATTCATCACAACTAGATAGAGAGGGGAAACACTCCATATGATTCATCTATATTAATAAAGCTTGCGGTACATCAAGATCGTGCCATCTCAAGAACACGAGAGAGAGAGATCAAACACATAGCTACTGGTACATACCCTCAGCCTCGAGGGTGAACTACTCCCTCCTCGTCATGGAGAGCGTCGGGATGATGAAGATGGCCTCCGGTGATGGTTTCCCCCTCCGGCAGGGTGCCGGAACGGGCTCCCGATTGGTTTTTCGTGGCTCTGGAGGCTTGCGGCGGCGGAACTCCCGATCTAGGTTTATTTTCGGAGGTTTCTATATTTATAGGAATTTATGGCGGTGGAAACAAGTCAGGATGGGCCACAAGGTGACGACAAGCTAGGGGGGCGCGCCCTAGGGGGGGGGCGCCCCCCAGGCTTGTGGTGGCCTCGTGGCTCCCCTGTCCCAACTCCAACTCTCCCTGGGCTTCTTCTGGTCCATAAAAATTCACCGTAGATTTTTATTCCATTTGGGCTCCGTTTGATATTCCTTTTCTGTAAAACTCAAAAACACGGAAAAACAGGAACTGGCACTGGACTCTAGGTTAATAGGTTAGTCCCAAAAATAATATAAAGTTGTAGTAAAAAGATTGTAAAACATCCAAGAATGATAATATAACAGCATGGAACAAGCAAAAATTATAGATACGTTGGAGACGTATCATTGGGTTATTATCCGATAGCATCCTTCACATTCAAAATTCTTGTGATGTTCTTCCCCTGATACATGATGCCATTGGTAAGCTGTGTCTTCTCCCTCTGATAAGTTGTATCCTATGCTTTCGTCAGCCATGCTCTGTTTGCAAGCATGTGTTAATTACTCTTGAAGCTTGTGGTATATGTTCCTAAGATGCCCCGATGGGTTGGACCTATGCCTTCCTTAATTCGTGTGAACCCGACAGTTTTCACGAGTCATACTCTCCTGGTGTTTTGCCAGTTAAACTTTCAAAACTACAACTTCATCAAAGGCGAGGTGTAAATGGAACGTGATGCATTGATGAAGTGGGAGTCAACGTTGAACGATGTTGATCTTATCATAGAAGCTTCTCCTTTCAATAATCATTCAATGTATGATTTGATCTTTTATCTTTGATCTTGTCCTTTGCAATCGTGGTTCCGACCATGTTGTTCTACTTTGATTTCGTTCTTAGACAAGTTAAAGTGCTTGTCTTCCACAGATCAATACGCTAGTCTAACCTCTATGCTGATCTACCGCCGAGTAATATCCCTGGTATCTTGATAAATATCACGGAGCTATATAACTTCTTATGAGCTCCTCATCAACTATGATATTTCACTGATTCCAGTTCCCTCGTGTCCTGGGTTGTTGGACAATCAAGGACACTGATATCTGAATCGAGTACGCATTGCGATTCGACAACTCTTAGTAATCTTCTTTGATTATGAGTTGTACTCGATCATGTCATTCCAAGCTGTTAGATACTGAAGCCCGGCTATATGCTTTGAATGCATTAAATGTGTCACCTCTTGAAGGGGTTGAAAACATTCCAGTTGTCCGGGATTTCCAAGATGTTTTCCGGAAGAACTTCCAGGGATTCCCCCTGCTAGAGCTGTCGAGTTTGTCATCGACTTGGTACCTGGTACCACTCCTATAGCCAAGCGTCCGTATAAGATGCCACCACATGAACTCCTTGAACTTAAGCAAGAAATTGACAATTCGCTTCGTCTGGGTTTCATTCGTCCAAGTTCCTCTGCTTGGGGCGCACCTTCTCTCTTTGTCAAGAAGAAAGATGGTACGAATCGATTGGTCCAAGATTACTGTCCCATCAACCAAGCAACGATTCAAAACAAATATCCGCTTCCTCGGATCAATGATCTGTATGATCAACTTGCTGGTTCATCATTGTTTTCAAAACTCGACTTGAGGTTGGGTTACCATCAGATCCGAGTTCGTGAAGAGGATATTCCCAAGACTGCATTTGTTACTCGCTATGGTTCATACGAGTACACCGTCATGTCCTTCGGCTTAACCAATGCTCCAGCAACCTTCTCTCGCCTGATGAACTATATATTCATGGATTACCTCGATAAATTCGTCATGGTTTATCTGGATGATATCCTGGTTTACTCCAAGAATAAAGAAGAGCATGCTGAACATCTTCGTCTTATACTGGAGAGGCATCGAGAACACCAACTTTATGCAAAGTATTCAAAGTGTGAGTTCTAGATGGACGAAGTAACCTACCTTGGTCATGTCATCTCCAAGGATGGTATTGCGGTCAACCCTGAACGAGTTCAGGCTATTCTTGATTGGACTCCCCCGAAGAATGTCAAGCAAGTCAGAAGTTTTCTCGGACTCGCCAGCTATTGTCGTCGATTCGTCGAGAACTTCTCCAAGATTGCAAAACCCTTAACCAATTTGCTTCACAAAGGTGTTAAATATGAGTGGACAGAAAAATGTCAGGAGAGCTTTTAGGCACTTAAGGACAAGCTGACATCTGCTCCAGTGCTTGCTCCTCCGGATACTCGTAAGGACTTCGTCATTTATTGTGATGCTTCACGTCAAGGAATGGGATGTGTCCTAATGCAAGAACGCAGAGTGGTTGCTTATGCATCTCGTCAATTGCGTCCTCATGAAGAGAACTACCCAGTTCATGACCTTGAACTTGCTGCAGTAATTCATGCACTGAAAGAGTGGCGGCAATACCTTGTTGGAAATCGTTGCGAGATCTACACCGATCACCAAAGTCTGAAATACCTGTTTACTCAACCAGATCTGAACCTCCGTCAACAGAGGTGGATGGAGCGCATAGCAGATTACAATGTGGGTATTTCTTATACCCCAGGCAAGGCTAATGTAATGGCTGATGCCTTGAGCCGCAAGTCTTATTGCAATCACCTCCAGGTTCATAAGGTTCACCCCCTTCTTCAAGAAGAATTCCGCAAGCTGAACCTCCATATTGTTCCTCAGGGTTATCTCGCTCCCCCTCCTGAAGGGTCCTACAAAATGAACCTCCACGTTGTTTCCCAGGGTTCTCTTAATACCCTGGTTGCTAAACCAGATCTTGTGGACATCATCAAGTGGATCCAGAAGTGTGACAATGAAGTCGAGAGGATTAAATTCGATCTCGCAGAAGGAAAGCCCTCACCCTTCACTATTGCTGAGGATGGCGCTTTGTACTTCAAAGGCCGCCTAGTGGTACCGAGTAAGGAGAAAAATCATGATATGACTCAGGAGGTCATGAAGGAAGCACATGACACTCTGCTGTCTATTCATCCTGGTAGTACCAAGATGTACCAAGACATTCGTCGAAGATTCTGGTGGTCTAACATGAAGCAAGACATTGCACGCTATGTTTCAGAATGTGACATTTGCCGTCGGATCAAAGCAGAACATCAAAAGCCTGCTGGAACTCTGCAACCTATTTCTATTCCTGAATGGAAATGGGATCATGTTGAAATGGACTTCATTACTGGTTTTCCCAGATCGTAGAAATGTAATGATGCTATTCTTGTCGTCATTGACCGACTGTCCAAAGTTGCACATTTTCTGGCTGTCAAGGAAACTATTACTGCTAGTCAGCTAGCAGATCTTTACATGTCCAGAGTTGTTTCACTCCACGGTATTCCATTGGTGATTAGTTCAGACCGTGGCAGCTTATTCACTTCAAGATTCTGGGCAAGTTTCCAGGAAGCTATGGGAACTCATTTGTCATTCAGCACCGCTTTTCACCCTCAATTCCAGGGACAAGTTGAAAGAGTCAACCAGATTCTCGAAGACATGCTTCGAGCTTGTGTCATTTCTTTCGGTAAGAAATGGGAGGAATCTCTCCCGTATGCTCAGTTCTCCTACAACAATAGCTATCAAGCTAGTCTGAAGATGGCTCCCTTTGAAGTATTATATGGACGTAAGTGTCGAACTCCTCTGAATTGGTCAGAAACTGGGGAACATACACTTATCGGTCCGGATATTATCCAACATGCCGAAGATCAAGTCCGCATTATTCATGCAAATCTGAAGGCTGCTCAGTCTCGTCAAAAGAGTCAGTATGACCGTCATCACAAAGATATGGTCTATCAACCTGGCGAGAAGGCTTATCTTCGAGTCACGCCAATGAGAGGTACACACCGTTTTGGGATCAAGGGCAAGCTGGCTCCTTGATATATTGGTCCTTTCACTATTCTCGAAAGGCGTGGTAAAGTGGCATATCAACTGGAACTACCGCCAAACCTTTCTCAGGTTCACGATGTGTTCCATGTGTTACAGCTTCGCCGCTGCTTCAAGGATCCTATCCGAGCAGTGGATCATGATATGCTTGAATTACAACAAGACCTTTCTTACAAGGAGCAACCAGTCCGCATTCTCGATGAAACTGAACGTCGGACTCGTCAGAAGGTTACCAAGTTCTTCAAGGTGCAGTGGGCAAATCATTCTGAAGATGAAGCCACTTGGGAACGCGAAGATCATCTTCGTGCAGAATACCCCGGGGTCTTTCCTTCTACTTCTTAATTCTCGGGACGAGAATTCTTTTTAGTAGGGGAGAATTGTGACGCCCTGGTTTTGTGCTACAGTAATCTCTGTAATTAAGCTACAGTAATCCCACGCTTGTGATGCCACGTCACCACGTTTACTGTTGCTAATCTCACGATGATTCAATCCTGTTCAAATTCAAATTTAAAATAAAGTCAAACAAATAAAGTTTTCAAATATCAAAACAGAAATGCTCAAAGTGTGGCAAATATTCTCTGGATATTTGTCATGTTGAAACCACATTTTTATAAAGTGTTTAAATGCACTAAAATATTTAAAACAGCAGCAAAACGATTAAATAAATGCCTTTTATATTTTATAAAATACTAGACTATTTTTATTTGGGGTTAAACCTTTTGTTTTGTGGCAGTGACATAATTAATAAAACTAAATTAAATAGAAACTAAAAATAAAACAGAAAAGAAAAATAAATAAAAAAAGAAAAAACAAAATTAAAAATAAAATAAAAAGAAAAACCCCTACTGGGCCGAATTAGGCCGGCCCAGCCGGCTCCTATAAGGGAGCCAGGGGCGCCGAACCCTAGCGCCCCCAGCCCCAGCGCCCGCCCGACCCCCCCCCGCCGCCGCCAGCTCCCGTCGGGCGCCCGCCCGTCCCCCCCCCCTCCGCCGACGGGCCTGGCCCGAGCCGGCCGCCCCTCCGCCCGCCCGATCCCCCCCCCCCCCGACGACGCGCCGGCCCGCCCGCGCCCGACCCGGCCGCCTCGCCCCGCTCCGGTTCCCCCCCCCGCCAACGGGCGCTGCTCGCCTCCTCGCGCCGTCGCCCCCCCGGCGCCGGAGCCCGCGCCCGGACCACTCCGTCCGCCTCCTCGACCGGCCGCCCGCCGTCGCGCCGCCGCCGCCGCCTCAACCCCACGGTCGCGCCGCCGTCGCTCGCCGACCCCGCCGTGAGCTTCTCCCCCCCTCCCCCCCACCGACGACGGCAGCAGCCGAGCCGGTGTGCGTGCGTGCGTGCGTATGTATGTGTGTGTCTGTGTATGTATGTATGTATGTATGTATGCATGTATGTGTGTATGTATGTATGTATGCATGCATGTATGCATGTATGTATGTAAATACTAAAAACAAATAGAAATAATAAAAATAAATAAATAGTTAATTAGTTAATTAAATTGATTAATTACTTAGTTAATCAATTAATTAGTTAATTAAACAGTATTTTACTGTTGTGGATAATTCAGATTTATTAATTAAAAGAATTTCAGATTAATGATAAATCTTTATTAATTAATATAAAATAAACCGTAGTCCGGATGAAAAAGTTTTGAACATGAAAGTTGCTCAGAATAATCCTATGGTTTCGAATACGCAGTCCGTTAGTCTGTCACGTGCTCCTAGCATAGCAAACATGGAACTTTTCCATCGTTTTCGTCTGTCCGGTAGTAGCCCGAGACCCGGAAAATATCGTCAGATATTCTTCCGACCCGTCTGCGACGTGTAATACTGCGTTAGTGCATGCCTAGCTCTGCAATATTGCCATGTCATGCATCGTGTTGCATCTGTGCTTTATATTTATTGTTTCTTCCCCCCTCTTCTCTCCGGTAGACCCCGAGACTGACGGTGCTGCTGGGTACGACTACTTCGTTGACGATCAGCCTTTTGCCGCAGAGCAGCAAGGCAAGCAACCCCCCTTGAGCATTCTGATATCGCCCATTTCTTTCCCTCTCATTCTTGCATTAGATTTTGCTACTGTATTAGTTAGCTCCTATTCTGATGCATAGCCTGCTTTTGATAAACTACTACTATACCTGTTGTTATATCAACTGCTTAGTATAGGTTGATCAATGAATCCCCTATGACCCCCTTAGTCCCAGTTGCCACTGCTTCTTCATCAACGACTCGACGACTCGAAGACTCGAAGACTCGGTCAACCGACCGACGAGCCAGGCCCCTCACATCACCGCACACCCCTTAGTTGTACGACTCTGTAGAGTTACTATCGAGTACTGTTGGGGATATAACCCCGTGGTAAGACCCGCCCAGGAGGGGCCGGGTCATACCTGGCGGCTCATAAGCAAAACCCTTAAGGTGGGCCAGAAGATGAAGGCCAGGCCGCATGGCGGCTTACCAGGCGGGCCAAGACAAAGGCCCAGAGACAGAAGATGGTGTGAGACCCGGGCGGTTAAGCCGCCCGGAGACGGCTTGCTCAAGGAGGCAAGGCGACTTAGAGACAGGATTGACTACGTTGTATGAGTCGGTTTAGGACTCGTGTAACCCAGGACCTTGACCTCTTATATAAAGGCGAGATCCTAGGGCGGCTTAGACAAGAAACCAATCAATCGAGAACTAGGTCAAGCGAATCCGCTCCCTTGTAATCGATACCCCAATCAATACAGCACAAGCAGGACGTAGGCTTTTACCTCTTCTTGAGGGGCTGAACCTGGGTAAACTCGTGTCCCTCGTCTCGACCAACCCCTTTGAGTCCACCGTCTTAGCAATGGCCTCGAACCTAAGTCTTCGGACATCCGCAGTGACAAAACCACGATAGTTGGCGTCCACCGTGGGGCCAGCGCTCGGTGGTGTTGAGTTCTCAAAGGGCTCTCTTCCAGGGATCGAGGGGTACGCTGTTGGCAGGATGACCAAGAGTCGCCGCTGCAAACTCTACATCGACGACGCCGGCTGGGGCCCCGAGGCCGACTCAGTCGAGTATGGTTTCCGGGTCCCCTTCGGCGGAATCCACGTCTTCATCGGCAAGATCGGCGGATCTGAACCCGGGCCGGACATCTGCACCGACATCGTCGAGCCGGCCCGGCGCGAGCAACCCGCCCGACGCGTGCGACCCGCCCGTGCTAACCCGGGCAGGAAGTATGTCTTCGTCGGCTTCACCCAGGGCATGGAGCTTGAAGGCTCTGTATCTCGAGAAGAAACTCTCATCTGCTCAGAGGATGGATCCTCCAGCGGAGAGACGAAATCGATCTATCAGCTTCATAACGGTGGGCTCGGGGGCTACGCCGAGCCTTACCCCGAGTCCGAGTATCATGAGCTGGAGGATTATGAGCCGCCGAACTGTGATGCCGTCTTCATGGCGGGTTCAGCGGCGGCTCCTAGCAGCACAGCCGCCAGTGCGACCGGATCAGGGGCTGGCAGGCCGCCGGCTCAGGTTCTTTTGGATCTGATGAACGAGCTTACGACCCTGATGGAAACTGAGGTCACTGCTGAAAACCAAGCGGCCCATAACGCGGAGATCACAAGGTTGAAGAACCAGATGACCGGAGTCCAATAGGAGATCAACGCGTTGAAGGCTCAGATGGATGCTGAGGCAGAGCGCCCTAGGGCGGATGCTTTCCGTTTTGAGTTAGAGCAGCAGTCTGCGGCGGCGGTTCATCAGATGAGGCATCAGTCCCGCCTGCTGGATCAGTATGAAGCCAGAAACCTTTTTTAACACGCCAGGGACGGGACGGAATGTGCCTTTGACCGTAACCCGGACGGCGGAAGTACCTGGAAGCCGGGCGGCGGTTCAGCATCAGCGGCCAGACCCGCCCCGCCGGAACCAGACCCCACCACAGCCTTTTCCGACGCCACCTGGTCATTATTCTAATCCGGCTAAGATATGGTGGCAGCGGCAACCCGGCTTGGTACAGTCCCCATCCCCGATGAGGTGCCTTTTGCAAAAGAGGTGCGGAACGCTATTGGATACCTGCAGACGGCGGTGGCCCAGCAGGAGAAGTATACTTACAGCCTGAGCCGCGTGCATTCAACTCCCATCCCCAGCCGCAGCTATAGCCGGCGTTATGAGTCGCCGGCGGTTTCTAGCAGTGAACGACATCGGAACCCGCCGCGAGTCGATCGGGCGGCTCTGGATGCTCAGGCGCTGGTGGATCGGGCAAGAGCGCAGCGAGAAGCGGCGGCTCTGGCGGCGGCGGCGGCTCATCAGGAACCCACAGTTGCACCTTCCGTCTTAGTTGGAGCAGGAGTAACCTCCAGGGCTGTGGGAGTGCCGTGCTTAGCGCCGGCTCTGAGGAACGAGCGTCTGCCGAAGGATTTTAAGGGTCCTCGCAAGGTCCCAATTATACTGCTGACCTACCTCCAGAGGCTTGGATCGAAAGCTATGAGCTGGCCATGGAGATGTTAGACGTCAGTGATGCAGTATGTGCCAAATATTTCATCATGATGTTGGAAGGGCCGGCTCGCACGTGGTTGAAGGGCTTGCCGCCCAACACCATTAATTCCTGGGCCGAATTAAAGGCGAAATTCATCAAAAATTTCCAAGGAACGTGCAAGCAGCCCATGACGATTGTGGATTTGGACCATTGTGTGCAGCGTGATGACAAGTCGGCTCATCACTGGGTCCGGCGGGTCTCAACCATCATCCACTCTTCTGAACAGATTACGGCGGCTCAAGCAGTTTTGATTCTGGAGAAGAATTGCCATTTTACACCATTGAAGCAGAAGCTTGGCCGGCTCAAACGCTCATGCCAAGACATGGGGGAGATCATGGCGGCTCTCACCAAGTATGCAGACTCTGACAACACGAAAGACCCAGGCTCTGATGACGAGAAATCAGGTCAGGGGAAGAAAGGTAACAATGGCAAGGGTCAACAGCAAAACGTGGCCGGCAATAGCAACCCGGGCAAGCGGAAGAACCCGGACGGCGGGTCAGAATTGGTGGCGAACACCAGCGCTGGGAACAATCGTGCTAAGGGCAATGGGAACTTCAGGCCATCCTTTAACAAGGGTAAAGCTCCTTTTAACCTGGAAGAGATGCTCAATAAACCTTGCTCAGAGCACAGCCGGCCTGATAAGCCGGCAGGTCATACATGGAGGGATTGCAGTATTATGCGGCAGTTTCGGGATTACAGCCTTCAACAGCATCGTAATAACGGTAATGGCCCGTCAGGCGGTACAGGGCCGGGCGGCTCAGGATCCGGGTACCAGGGTCAAGGCAACCAAGGAGGTCATCATCAACAGTCTGGCGGTGGAGGCCAGCAGCAGAACAACCAATCGGGATACCAGAGTAACCCGAAGCAGCTCAGCGGGGGTCAGTATCATGTTTTTACAACCAGCCTTGACAAGCGAGACCGGAAGGTGCGCAAGCGGGCGGTTAATGCAGTCATGCCGGCTCTCCCGCAGTATTTGAAGTGGTCCGAATATGACATAACTTGGAGGAGGGAGGATCACCCACCGCGTGTTGATAACCCGGGGCAACTGGCTTTGGTAGTTGCCCCCCAGGTGGGAGGATACGTGTTCACTAAGGTACTTATGGATGGTGGCAGCAGCATCAACATCCTGTATTATGACACTTTCCGCCGGATGGGTTTGCTTGATAAGGATCTTAAGCCCTCTTCAACAGTTTTTCACGGTGTGGTGCCTGGAAAGTCGGCTTATCCAGTCGGAAAGATTTCTTTGGAGGTAGCTTTTGGTGATGAATTCAACTACAGGGTGGAGTCTTTGTGGTTTGAAGTGGTCAAAATCAAGAGCCCATATCACGCTCTGTTTGGACGGCCGGCTTACGCCAAGTTCATGGCTAGGCCTTGCTATGTTTACTTACACCTCAAGATGCCCGGGTTGAATGGGACGATCACCGTGCATGGTGATCGGAAGACGGCTCTTGAGTGTGAGGAAGGTGATGCAGCTTACGCAGAGTCAAGTTGTGCTGAGGCAGAGCTCAAGTTTTATAAGGAAAATGTTGACCCGGAAGATATGACTCCACTGAAGAAGCCTAACATGGAATCTGAGCCGCCTCTCAAGTTTGTGGCAGAAGATACCAAGTTGGTGGACTTTACACCGGGCGACTCATCACAGCAGTTCACTATCGGGGCTAATATGGACCCCGCATAGGAAAGCGCGCTCATCGAATTCATCCGTGAGAATTGGGACATCTTTGCATGGAAGCCTTCTGACATGCCGGGTGTACCGAGAGAGTTCGCTGAGCACCACCTTAATGTGGATCCTAAGTTTAAGCCGGTCAAACAGTTCCTCCGGTGGTTCAATGAGGAGAGGCGCAAGGCTATTCTAGAAGAGGTGCCCCGGCTCTTAGCAGCAGGGTTCATCGTCGAAGTTTTTCACCCAGAGTGGTTAGCTAACCTGGTGCTAGTGCTTAAGAAGAATGGCACGTGGCGTATGTGTGTGGATTACACGGACCTTAACAAGGCCTGTCCAGTTGACCCGTTTGCTCTCCCCCGTATCGACCAGATTATTGATGCAACGGTGGGTTGCGAGAGTTTATGCTTCCTGGACGCTTACTCAGGGTATCATCAGATCAAAATGGCAGTTAAAGACCAAGAGAAGACGGCTTTCATCACGCCTTTTGGTGCTTTCTGCTATGTGTCTATGCCTTTTGGGCTCAAGAGTGCCCAGGCGACTTACCAGCGTTGTGTGCAGAACTGTCTTCACGGTCAGATTGGGCGCAATGTTCATGCTTATGTGGATGATATTGTGGTCAAGTCCAGGAAGAAGGAGACTCTACTTGACGACCTGAAGGAAACGTTCGATAATTTACGGGTCTATAAGATGATGCTTAACCCGGCTAAGTGTGTCTTTGGAGTTCTTGCAGGCAAGCTCTTGGGATTTCTAGTCTCTAAGCGTGGCATTGAAGCTAATCCGGACAAGATAAAGGCTATCACTTCCCTGTCTGAGCCAGCTTGCATCAACGACGTTCAGCGCTTGGCGGGTCGAATCGCCGCGTTAAGCCGGTTCATAAGCCGCCTGGGTGAGAAGGCTATTCCTCTGTATCAGATGATGAAGAAAACAGACAATTTTGTCTGGAGTAAGGCGGCGGGTGAAGCGTTTGAGGCGCTCAAGAAGCAGCTGGTTGAGCCGCCGGTCTTGGCTGCTCCGGCTGAGAAGGAACCTTTACTCCTTTATGTGGCGGCTAACAACAGGGCAGTCAGCGCCGCGATTGTTGTGGAGCGTAAGGAGGCAGGGAAAGAATACCCGGTTCAGAGGCCGGTTTACTACGTCAGTGAAGTCCTGATAGAGTCCAAGCAAAGGTACCCACATTGGCAGAAACTGATATATGGGGTGTTCATGGCAAATCGTAAGTTGAAGCATTACTTCCTGGGACACCAGATCACTGTAGTTAGCTCTGCCCCGTTGGGAGACATAATTTAAAACAGAGAAGCCACTGGCAGGATTGCTAAGTGGGCATTGGAGCTTGGGCCTCTTAATCTGAAATATGTGCCTCGCACAGCTGTCAAGTCTCAAGCCTTGGTGGACTTTATAAATGACTGGACAGAGTGTCAGTCGCCCAAGGAGAAGCCGGATAACACATACTGGACAATTCACTTTGATGGATCCAGACAATTGGAAGGGTCAGGGGCTGGAGTTGTCTTAACATCCCCTAGAGGTGACAAGTTTTGTTATGTGTTAAGGTTGATGTTTCCCTGTACTAACAATGCAGCTGAGTATGAGGCTTTACTTCACGGCCTCTGCGTGGCTAAGGAGATGAACCTGAGCCGGGTTAGATGCCTCGGCGACTCAGACCTCATAGCTCAGCAAGTTTCAGGCACGTGGGATTCCAAAGACCCACGGATGGCGGCTTATCGTCAGGCGGTGGACATCATTGCTGGACACTTCAAGGGTTATCAGGTGGATCATATTGACCGTCGCAAGAACGAGGCGGCTGATGCATTGTCAAGGCTGGGCTCTCAGCGTAAGCCGGTGCCACCTAACGTTTTCTTGGATGTGTTATATCATCCGTCTGTTAAGCTACCTTCAGAGGAGGATCTGGCCGTACCTGACCCGGAGGGGCAGCTGGTGGTGGCTCTGCATGCTATCCCTGACTGGACGCTGCCTTACTTAGCGTATTGACTCACGGCGAGTTACCCGAGGACGAGACCTTGGCAAGACAAATCATCAGGCGATATAAATCCATGACTATCATCAATGGCGAGTTACACAAGCGCAGTTTCACTGGTGTTTTCCAGCGTTGCGTTTCTCCTGAAGAGGGTAAGGAGATATTAAATGAAATTCACGCTGGCGATTGTGGTCATCATGCCGGCTCAAAATCTTTGGTGGCTAAGGCTTTCCGGCATGGTTTATTCTGGCTGACGGCTCATAAGGACGCAGAAAACTTGGTCATCAAGTGTGATGGATGTCAGAAGTTCGGGCGACGTGCTCACGTGCCGGCTCAGGAATTGCGGATGATTCCAAGTACCTGGCCATTTGCGGTCTGGGGGCTTGATATGGTCGGGCCCTTCAAGAAATCTAAAGACAAGAAGACCCACCTTTTAGTGGCAGTGGATAAGTTTACCAAGTGGGTTGAGGCTGAGCCGGTCGCCAAGTGTGACGCGGCTACGGCAGTTCAGTTTGTCAAAAAATTGATCTACCGTTTTGGTTACCCTCACAGTATCATCACGGACAATGGCACAAACCTATCCAAGGGGGCTATGCAGGCATTCTGTGAAAGTGAGCACATCCGGCTTGACGTCTCTGTTGTTGCTCATCCACAATCCAATGGTCAGGCGGAGCGTGCTAACCAGGAGATCTTGAGAGGCATCAAGCCCCGGCTTATGGTTCCTCTACAGCGAACGCCGGGTTGTTGGGTAGAAGAGTTACCATCAGTTCTATGGAGCATCAGAACTACTCCCAACAGGTCGACAGGCTATACGCCTTTCTTCATGGTTTATGGCGCAGAAGCCGTGTTACCAAGTGATATACGTCATGACTCGCCGCGGGTGGCGGCTTACGTTGAGAAGGATAATGAGACAGCGCGTCAGGACGCGTTAGATGCTTTGGATGAAGAGCGTGATCTGGCGGCGGCTCGATCGGCGATTTATCAACAAGACCTGCGTCGCTATCATAGCCGCAGAGTTAAGACCCGGACATTTCAGGAAGGCGACTTGGTGTTGCGCCTGATTCAAGATCAGACGGATGCGCACAAGCTATCTCCTCCATGGGAAGGACGCTTTGTGGTTAGCAGGAATCTCAACAATGGGTCATACTATCTCATTGACGTACGAGACGAGTCACGCACTTCTGGACAGGAGACCCACCGGCCGTGGAATATCGCTCATCTGCGGCCTTACTATACTTGAGTCATCGTCTCCCACCATTGTACATCATCATTGTATATATCACTTATATATATATAATAAAGTTGGCATCCCTGCAAGCCGGGGCCTCTGCCGTTCTATGTATCTCAGATTGTGCAAAGATGGATACAACCACAAGGTCATTTGGGGGCTTCTAACCCGCCAGGGTTTAGCTTACACACCCTCTTGATCGGCTCTTCAGCCACCGTAAGGCCGGGTCATATACACAAAAGTTGACTCTGTCAACAAGGTCATTTGGGGGCTTCCAACCCACCGTGTTTAGCTTACACACCCTCTTGATCGGCTCTTCAGCCACCGTAAGGCCGGGTCATATACCCAAAAGTTGACTCCGTCAACAAGGTCATTTGGGGGCTTCCAACCCGCCGGGTTTAGCTTACACACCCTCTTGATCGGCTCTTCAGCCACCGCAAGTTTGAGTTAAACCTGCCTGTATGCTGCTGCTGCTCCGCTATGTGACCCGCCGAACCCTTATCAGTTAATCTCGACTAGAGACCCTGAACTGTTCAAAGGATTTTTGACAGTCACTCTCACTAGAGACGCTGTACTGGTCAAGGTTAAACCGGCGGCTCTTGTCACGTGAGGGCCGGCTTACGGAAAGCGAGGATAAACTGACCCATCTGCTGCATACTCTCCGCTATGTGGCCCGTTCGTACTCTTAAACAGTTACTCTTTTAAAGACCCTGCACTGTTTAAGGTTCAAACGACGGATTTACGTCACGTGAGAAGTAGCTTATGGGCCCTGGGGTACTCATGCCCTGCTGCGCCTCTTTATGGTTTGTTGTTGCTCTTACCAGTTAATCTCGCCTAGAGACCCTGAGCCGTTCAAAGGAGTTGACGGCCACTCTCACTAGAGACCCTGTGCTGTTAAGAGTTCAAACAACAAAGTTCATGCCATAAGAGCCGGCATATGAGTTTTCGTAAAAACAAGGTTATGGAAGGTTTAACATCTCTGGGTTGTGCTTTTTCAAGCCGCCCTTATAGCAATACAGGGCATATTCTGTCTTGTTTGTTTTTGCAGGGTTTATCTCTTCAGATGAGCCGCCGTGAAATATGATGAAAAGATGGTTGTAAGCAGAACACAAGACAGATAAAAGTGCATCAAGTTGTGCAAAGATTCATACGTGCGCGATGGCACGGCTCAGGCAATCAAGTTTTTCTACGCCTATTACAAAATTTCCCAGGGAGCACAAAATACAAAGGACTTAAGTTTTTGTACAACTTCTAGTTTCGGCGGCTCAGAAAGCCGGGTTATCAGTTTCAGGAGCAAGTGTTCAGCTCGATGGCGGGTCATCCTGCGGCGGGTCTTCGACCTCTTCGATCTGAAGATTGTCCACATCCCAGTTGCAGTTTGTTAACGCTTCAAACTGAGCCTCATCAAAGAGAGGAGATGGGTCAATTTCAGGAGCAAAGAGTGTCTTACGGCGTGCAGGAGTCAAGTCTCTAGCTTCAAACGTTGGGCAGCGCACTCGTTTGTTATCCTCGCCATAAGCCGCCTGGTAGGAGGTCAGATCAATTTCATCGGCGAGTGTTGATTTGAGTACTCGAGAAGCCTTCATACACTTGGCATAGTCAGCTTCCGTAAATTCTGAGCCGTCATCTTTTTTGGATGGAAAGCCATCCATCATCTCTTCTGCAGTCAGTTCAGGGGCAAAGGCGAGAGACCGGCTTAGTGCGGCCATTGCTCCCTTTCTGGCGGCTGATCGTTTGAGCTCCTCAATTTGCTTGGGCAGAGTTGACAAGAGCTCTATCACTCCCTTCATGAATTTGGGGATGCTTTTTTCATTCAGCATCGCTTTGATGGTGCAAAGGGTCCCGCAGTATAGCTGTTCTGTCAAGGTGTATACTGCTTTAAGCTTCAACAAGCTGTCAGAAGATAGCTGGCGGCTTCTTTGACCTGCAAGGAAAGATTAGGCGTTATAAGCCGCCCACACAGTTTTTAAACAAGGCAAGGAAATTTGCTAAGTATTCAGTACTTACCAAAGATAGCAGAAGTCATCCTAGAAATATGGCGCTTGAGGGTTTGTAGCTCATCCGACACAAGCTTGAGTTGCTGGTCAGCATCGTCTGCACGCTTGGTCAGGGCGGCTTGTGTAGACTCAGCACTCTTTTTAAAGGCATCAAAGTCAGCTTGAACCTTCTCAAGCTCCTTAACGGCAACCCGCCATTTCTCTTCCGCCTCAGACCGGGCGGTTTGTTGCGAAGCAAGGTTTTCTTTTACGCCGGTCAGATTAGACTCGGCCGCGTCCAAAGCTTCCTGTATTGTACAAAAACAAAACAGTTCAGGAGATTTAAGCCGCCAAGATGAGATATTAAGTGCACGATTGATGAAGCTGTTACTATACAAGTCTCAAGCAGATTGCAAGCAATATACTTGACACTTGGGGGCTAATGTCTGTGTTTTCTCTCCAAATTTACAATGAAGTTCCGGCTCATCTTCGTAAAGATAAGCCGAAACTTGGGGGCTACATACGGCGCTTTCCAAGTTTACAGTGAAGTTCCGGCTCATCATTTTTATAATAACCCGGACTTGGGGGCTACCCTTGGATCAATTTTCAACTCAGTACCGGCTTAATATCTATATTAACCCGATACTTGGGGGCTACAAGCTAAGCAATTTCAATTATGACAAGGATTGGAAGACCCGGTCTACTATTTGCAATACTAAACCAGCTCTTGGGGGCTACATAAGGGCATAAGGAAAAGTAAGAGAGGAGTACCTCATATTTCTTTTTCATCAGTCCAACAAGTTTCAATTCCATGTTGCGGCTTGTGGAGAGGCGATTCAGATAACCAGCATGAAGTTCATCTGCAGTCATTTTTTCCAACACGGGGAATTCAAACTCAAGCTTTTCTGGTGAGCTTGTTTCAGTCTGGCAGGTGTGCTTCATTAACACATGGGGATCAAGGAATTGATAACCCGTCCCAGTGACAACAACATCTGGATGAGCTGTATCTTCGGCGGCTGTTGAAGGGCTCGGCGGCTTAGGATCAGCCTTTGGTGGACTCTCAGGAGTGGCCATGTCATCATCAGACGGCTCAGAGGGCTGAGGAATGTCGGCAGATGCATCTTTTCTAGCCTCAGTGGGCTCAACATGAGGTGCAGGTGAATCCGGCTTAGTAGTCTCCGGCTCTTGGGCGGTAGGAGCAGCGGTAGACCCGCCGGTTTTCCTTCGTTTTGCTTGAGCCCTGGAAAACAAAAAGATTGTCACAAAAAGGACAAGTATGGTAAAAAGGTATGATGCAAATTCAAAGGTACTTACTCCAGGTTGATCTTCAGAGGAGGCGGCTTGGATGCAGTAGAGTCGCCAGATGAAGGAGGTGACTCCTAGGAAAAGTTAAGACGATGAAAAACAGAGTAAGGTTACGATGCAAGACTGTCAAAAATTGGATTTAAATAAAAGAGTACCTTAGCAGGCCGTTTCCGAGGAGCCGGAGAGTTTGGCAAGCCGGTCAAAAGCTCTTCAGAGCCGGTGCTCCGGGTCTGACGTCTGGAGTTATGCTGTTGCTTTTTCAAAAGAAAGTTGGGGTCTAAATAAGCAAGAGGATGAGAAAATGGGACTTTTCGGATGACCCGTCGTACTTTCTCCGGTGGAAAGTTTTCTGAGTCAGAGGAAATGTAAGTTACCTCAAGGGCATCTGCATGGCTTGTCTCCGTTTCCTCCTGTGAATAATTATCGTCAATAAGTTGCATAAAGAGACGGCCAAGAGAGTCAAGTTCTACCTCCGAGTCATCCAGCTCAGGTGGTTCCTGAGCGATAGTTTTCTTCTTCTGGGTGCGGGTTTTACCCGCCTTAGGCTTCCTCACAGGAGGGTTATACTTCTTCTTCCAGAAAGAAGAGCCGGCCTGCGCATAAGCCGCTAACAAGGTTAAAAGGAGCAAGGTAAAAGGTCAAGACAAGAATGACCAATTTTGTGGGAAAAGATTTCTTACAACTGGAGCCGGGTTCTTGACACAGAAAGGTTTCAGCCCAACTTTGTTGCAAACCGCTTGCTTTTCGCCAAGAAGTGTTTTGACGGAGGAGTTGATGTCTTGTTCTGTCAGAGGGGTGGTGTTGAAGCAGAGAGTGTCATTGGGCTCACCCGTGAATTGGTGCATGAGTCGGTCATGCCGGCTCAGTGGCAAAATCTTCCAGCTAACCCAGCAGCGGGTTAAGTCGACGCCAGACAAGCCGTTGGCCATTAAGGCCCTGATCTTCGCGAAAGCCGGAGCATATTTCGCTCGCTCTGCGGCGGACATCCGGTCTGGGAGTTCTCCAGTGTTGCAAAGCCGGGTAGGACGGTAACCCGGCAGCGGATTCTGTTCTTTGGGAGAAGTGTCCTTGCAGTAAAACTAGGTTTTGTTCCAATCCTTGGGGTGACTTGGTAAGATAGCTGCTGGATAGGGCAAATTTCTCCGTCTCTGGATAGATACGCCGCCAAGCTCCAAACTTGGTCCAGCCGCCACTTCAGTTTGGCGGTTGACGTAATGGTAATCACGGAAGAGGTCAACAGACGGCTCTTCTTGCAGGTAAACTTCACATAAGACTTGAAACTGACACATGTTGGTGACAGAGTTTGGGCCTATGTCTTGAGGGTGAAGCTTGAAGAAATGAAGAACGTCCCGGAAAATTTTCGACCCGGGCGGGCTAAATCCACGAAGGAGGTGATCAGTGAACACGACAACTTCTCCTTCCTGAGGAGTAGGTCTTGTTTCTGGCCCTGGAACCCGCCAATGTATAACATCCTGAGCCGGCAGGATGCCCAATTCTATGAAATCAAGTAAGAGTTGTTCGGTGACTCCGGAGCTGACCCAATCGCAAGACGAGGGTGCTCTCGACATAATGGCGGATCAAACTGCGAAAAGGCGCAGAGTGTGGCGGCTTAGAAAAACGTCAAATAATTAAGGCAGCTATGGTCAGCATAAGGGTGAGGTGTTAAGCCGCCGATATATTTATCAGAGAGCCGGCAATGCAATGGCGGGTTAATTGGACAAGGTGATGCTAGAAATAATGTTAAGTGTGGGCAAACAGATTTCGCATATTACAACCATGGCTGCAAGATCTACGGGCGAAGATAAAGGAAATATATTCAAAAACCTAAAAAGGGGGAGTGGAGGAACAGACGGACAACATGTGGAGAAGACTGCTATGCAGATCTATAGCGAGCGGGCATTGGCATTAACAAGACAACCGCAAAAGATAGACCGCGTTATAAAGATTTGAGGGGACGTTTGCAATCTACATTACGAAGAACGGCGAAGAACAGCGAAGAACACTAAAGAACTCCGATGAACTCGGGAGATCCTAATGGAGATAACTACAAATTAGGTAAGGGTTGAGAATGGTACCTTGCGGAGGCGGACGGGCCGGCGAAACTCTAGACCAACTCAGGTTGATGCAGTGGCCGGCGTTGGGCGTGACGGCGATGTCCGGTCGGTGCGGCGGAGCTTCAGAGGTGCGGGCGTCTGAAGAAGGAAGAAGACAGTGGCGGCGGAGAAAAGGAAGGGGGCCCCCCGTGCCCCTATTTATGAGATGGGATGGCAACAGTGCGCGTGAAAGTCGAGGAGGTGCAGTG
This sequence comes from Elymus sibiricus, assembly GCA_039707655.1. Lineage (NCBI taxonomy): Eukaryota > Viridiplantae > Streptophyta > Magnoliopsida > Poales > Poaceae > Elymus > Elymus sibiricus. The sequence goes on along the minus strand of CM077667.1, from coordinate 124,374,113 downwards.
ATGATTGACCGGAAGGGGCGCCTCGATTTTCGGGCCGACCGTTTAATGAGAAGATCAATTGCGGACGTCACGGAATCTTTTTAGCATATTCGGCATGACGGCACGGCGGGTTATAAGTTTCTTTTTCAGGTAACAAAAATATGAGACTCGCCGCCAAGTGAATTGGAAGATTGACATGAACAGGCTCAAATCAATCTGGGGCCTAATGTTGGGGATATAACCCCGTGGTAAGACCCGCCCAGGAGGGGCCGGGTCATACCTGGCGGCTCATAAGCAAAACCCTTAAGGTGGGCCAGAAGATGAAGGCCAGGCCGCATGGAGGCTTACCAGGCGGGCCAAGACAAAGGCCCAGAGACAGAAGATGGTGTGAGACCCGGGCGGTTAAGCCGCCCGGAGACGGCTTGCTCAAGGAGGCAAGGCGACTTAGAGACAGGATTGACTACGTTGTATGAGTCGGTTTAGGACTCGTGTAACCCAGGACCTTGACCTCTTATATAAAGGCGAGACCCTGGGGTGGCTTAGACAAGAAACCAATCAATCGAGAACTAGGTCAAGCGAATCCGCTCCCTTGTAATCGATACCCCAATCAATACAGCACAAGCAGGACGTAGGCTTTTACCTCTTCTTGAGGGGCTGAACCTGGGTAAACTCGTGTCCCTCGTCTCGACCAACCCCTTTGAGTCCACCGTCTTAGCAATGGCCTCGAACCTAAGTCTTCGGACATCTGCCGTGACAAAACCACGACAAGTACCGAGGGTGACACCTCGTGAAGTACTCATGATGCTAACTCTGTAGTGCAGCTAGTCGGTTGTGGTTATCGAGGGTGATTCCTCCTTCGCCACTCCCGACGATGACTCTGTCGTGCAACCCCTCAAGTGTGGGACCCTCGAGGGTGATTCCTCTAAGTCCACCTTGACGGTTTCATCGAGCGGGACCCTTTAAGGGTGAGTCCTCAGGTTCCGTCTTGATGTTTTATACACACAGTTACTATGACCGGGTTACAGAAACATGTTGGTGATGGGTCGGCCCTGAGGGGTACCCACGGTTTGATGGTGATGAGGCGTGGACGGGCAGGAGAGGCCCTTGCCACACATCCTCGAGACGGGGCGACGGGACCGCACTTCATGGGTCGCGCTTGCCCCGCATTAATAAAATGCTAATGGGTTGGGTATTTGATCTGAGTTGGTCGTTGACCTTTTTACGCACCAAACCTTCACGTGAGAAAATTATGGGTACTCAGCGTCGTTGTATCAGCCGAAGCTCTTCGGACGTCAGCAATGGAGCGGCGCGCGCCCAAGTGGCCTGGACGGTGCAGCTCTTGGACTAGAGTGTACTAGGGCTGACCTCGGCCGCCCACGCATCATGCAGGAGCGCAGAGGGAAAGTGGGCCCACGACCCCTTTGTGCTTAGGATTTAGACCGGCGGGCTGGCCTCTCTGTTGAGCCTAGGTGGGGCGACGACGTGTTGCTATCCCGAGGCCGGGCATGACCCAGGAAAGTGTGTCCGGCCGGAGGTGAGCAAGCGTGTTGGAAATGCGGTGCACCCCTGCAGGGATGAATTCATCTATTCGAATAGCCGTGTCCACGGTAACAGGACGACTTGGAGTTATACTTTGACCTTCTACAACTATAACTGTGACTTAAATTTGAAATGAATGTTGGCTCCGGGATTGCTTCCTCGCAGGGAGTCGCGGAAGAATCTCTGGGCGTGGTTACTTAATAAAATTGCTACAATAATATGACTATATATGAGATACCAGTCAACTCTCTTCTAATGCTGCAAGATGTTGAAGATGCTAGTCTTCGATAGGACTAGGCCTTCTCCCTATTCTTGCTTTCTGCAGTCAGTCTAGATATAACCCCTCCCCTTGATAATGATGCATACTTAGCATAGTTCTGATGTCAGTCTTGCAAGTACTCACCGCTGCTTTGCTTTCTCTTTCCCCCTCGATACGATTCTGCGTTCAGACGACGGAGCCCAGGAGATGGAGTACGCCGGAGACGACTACTACACCACCGCTGGAGCCTACTACTACGTGGAGAGTGCCGACCCTCAGGAGTAGTTAGGTTGGCTCCCAGGCAGGAGGCCTCGCCTCCCAGGCAGGAGGCCTCGCCTCGTTCGATCCGTTGTTATGTTTGTGCTAGCCTTCTTAAGGCAAAACTTGTTTAACTTATGTCTGTACTCAGATATTATTTGCTTCCGCTGACTCGTGTTTGTCGAGCTTTGTATTCGAGCCCTCGAGGCCCCTGGCTTGTAATATGAAGCTGTATGACTTTAATTTGTGTCTAGTGTTGTGTTGTGATATCGATCAGTGAGTCCCTAATCTTGGTCGTACGCATTGCGTGTTTGATTAGCGTACGGTCGAAATTGGGGGCGTCACAAGGTATTCCTCCGGTGTCATTGAGTTGCATGATCTCATGGTCATAGGAACAGATACTTGACATGCAGAAAACTATAGCAATAAACTAACACGATCATATGCTACGTTCATAGTTTGGGTCTTGTCCATCACATCATTCTCCTAATGACGCGATCCCGTTATCAAATGACATCTCATGTCTATGACCAGGAAACATTGACCATCTTTGATCAACGAGCTAGTCTATTAGAGGCATACAAGGGACACAGTGTTGTCTATGTACCCACACATGTATTTGAGTTTCCAATCAATAGAATTATAGCATGGATAATAAACGATTATCATGAACAAGGAAATATGATAATAACTAAATTATTATTGCCTCTAGGGCATATTTCCAACAGTTGGTCACAATTCTTGAAGTAAACATGTGTACCTCTAGGGGAGCAGGGCACCCCCATATGGTCTTCAAGATGGAACGACGACCATCCGGTGCCCTGCTCGTGGCGGTGGCCGATGGACGCTCGCGCTCGTCCATGGCAAACCAGTAGGCAGAATGAACGGTGAAGATACCGTTCTTCTCCGACGCCCATGCGATGATGTCGTCGGTGACGCGAGGTGATGTGCGGATACTGGATATCACGTCGATGTCCACCGGAGGAAGTATTGCTGGAGGAGGTCCATACGCGAGGACCCATCTTTCTTTCTTTCTTTACTAGATTTCTTTTTGTCATACATTTAATATATATTTTATTTTATTGTCCATTTGTGTTTCATTTTTACTAGTTTTCTTGATTTATGTTTTTTCTACTCCCTTTGTTCACAAATGTAACGTAAGACGTTTTGGCAAAACAGACACATTTGTGAACAGAGGGAGTACTTTTTTGGACTGCAGCACTTTCCCAGTGGTATATGAACATATATTCATACATTATAAACAACTTTCCTAAGTCTATGAACTTTCTAAAAGATACATAAAAAATTAATGCTCCCTTAAATCCATATTAATTGTCGCTCGCTTAGTATGATTAGAGGGAGTACATATATACAATTTCTTGTATATATAAGTATTGTTCAAATATACTATGAACAACTTTTTGAAGTCTATGAACTTTGTAAAAGAATATATATGTAAAAGAATTTGGAGCTACCACGCACCACGGCGGCCCGCCGCTCGTACCCTCCACCTTGTGTTAGGGTTTCTCCTGCCTCCCGTCGGCGCCGTCGCCGGTCTACCTCGTCTCCTATGGTCTTAGGAACATGGAGGCGTGGTGGATCCTGGTCCTTGCTGGTGGGAGGGCTTCGTTTTCTGATGTTTTTAAGTTTTGTTAGAATTTTGTGTCCTACTCAAAGATACGAGGCGAAGTCGGCTCTTTACAGTGGAAAAAGGTTCTCCCCGCCTAGCCCCCGTTCCGATGGTGTTCCTAGCATCATCGGAAGGTGTGTGAAGGTTTGTCTCCGGCGGATCTCATGGGATTCGGTCGGCGTTTGTCTTCGGTGGATCCATGTGCATCTGGTCTTCGTTCGTCTGTGTTCGTGTGTCTACATGTTGGATACTTTCGATCTACTATTTTCTTCATCGGTGGTGGTTGCTGTTCTGGCGCGCTGGTCCTATGAGGCCTTGGCATGACGACTTCCCGACTGTCTACTACAACAAGGTTTGCCCGGCTCCAATGACGGAGGGGCAATGATGGCGGCGCGCCTTCGGCTTGCTTCAGTGCTTGTAGTCGTCGCTAGGTGGTCTATGGACCTGGATGTATTTTTTACTTCTGGTGTTCTTTGTACTATCTTGACAGTTGATAAACAGATTGAAAATTTTCCTCGCAAAAAAAAAAAGAATATATAGAAATAATACAACATAAATACAATTTCTTGTATATATGAGTATTGTTTATATTAGATATAATACATAAATATGAGTATTGGACTCCTCCGATACATGTGTACTATAAAGTTGTACTAATAAGCGACACTTAATTTGGATCTGCGGGTAGTAGTTTTATGTTGTTTACTCCTCGTTCAGGGCATAGCGCAAGCTACTGCGTTGGCTCCTGATTGCCTCATGCTTGATGGCACAAAATCTCGATCGGCCTGAAGAGGCCTCTAGCATAGTGGCGCGAATCGGGGAAGGAGTAAAACGGCGCGGCCGGTGCAAAGCGTACGCGTCGGCTCTGGATCTCCCACCGCGGTGCGCGCGCGCGTGCGATCGCGGCTGTTGGGGAGCATGCTGAAAACGGGCAGACATTAGCATAACGCGGCGTAAAGCCGCCGGCCGGGTCCTGTCATCCTCGACGCCAGACGCCATGTTCGCCTGCCTCCATCCATCCATCGTGCATTGCCACTGCAGCCTTCATCGCGCGCCGCCACGCACGCCTCAGCCGGTCTGTTCTCGTCACGTTCTCATTCATACTCTCATCCATCCCGTCGCCCCAAGCTAGCCAACTTCAAGCGGGAGAAAAGAGAAAGAGAAAGAGGGATGGGCTCCGTGCGCTGCGCCGTGCTGTTGCTGCTCGTCTGCACGGCGGCCGAGGTCGTCACCCACGGGGAGACGCAGGGTTTCAGCTGAGTTAGTACTGTCAATTTTTGTTTTTTTGTGCGTCTTAGAGCATCTTCAGTCACGACTTGCAAATCCACCCCTCAAACGCCTGCGGACACGCCCGGTCAGTGACCGGGTGTGTCCGTTTTGAACCCCTATTTTTTCATCCGTGCAGCCACATCTCTCATATTTTTTCTCATATGTCCGGTCACTTGCACGTATTTGGTGGAGAAGAAGAGAGAGAAAGAAAAAAATGAATAAAGAAAGAGAAAATGTGGTCCGGGGTGGGGTCACGTCCTACATGGCGGACTGACCGGGTGCGCCCGGGCGCGTCTGCGACCCCTCATATCGTCCTCATATTTGAGATGGATATGAGGGGTGCCGGTCAGTCCGGGTGTTTGAGATGGGTATGAGGGGTCCGTATGGATCGATTTTTTGTGACCGGACAGTGACCGGGCGGCCTGGCCGGACGTTTGAGGAGGGCATGAGGGGTCCGGCTGTAGATGTTCTTACCTACGTGTTTTCACCGCTCCCCAACGTAAATGTGCGATCGCATCGATGACCGGCCTGCAGGTGTTTCTGTGGAGGGAGCATCGTCTGGCTCGGGCAGCAGGCTGATGCCCGATTTCTGCTCAACGACTTTCATCGAGCTCGACAAGCCTTGCACAGACAAGCTGTGCAACGATGAATGCATGAAGCTCTTTCCAGGCCCCGGCGGCTGTGAGAAAGGGAAATGCCTGTGTGGTTTATGCTGAGGAGGAAGAAGAAATTAAAAGGCCTACTCCCTCAGGTCAAGTGTCGTCGATGCTGTACGTGGAAGCTGTGAAACTTCCCCTAGTTGCTTGTTGATTTCAATAACGTGCCTTCCTCTCCATTCGGTCATCTTCTGGCCTTGTATCATCCAACTTATTTCCTTGAGACGCCATCCCGACCCCTGCGTCGCCTCTGCTCTGGCGACTCGGGGGAGCCCCCACCGGCGCCGCCACCTCTCCCCTCCTCCCCCTCCCCTCGTCTCGCCGCCGCCTGAGGAGCCCGCCGGCGAAGCCCGCGCTGGCTCCAGGGAGGGTGGCGGCGGGGCACCTCGCTGGGTGGCGCGGCGCGCGGATCCCGGCCGCTCGGGTGCGATTCGGCGGCGGCTGGCGTCGCGGAGGCTGCTCCGGGTGTCCGGTGGAGTCGGCCCTCGGTGTTGCTCCCTTGCTCCGGCGCGGGCGGTGGGACGCGGCTAAGGGGCGGCGGACGGTGCGCGGCGGCCGGATCTGGCCGGTCTTGGTCGGATTCGGAGTGGCAGCGTCTGGGCACGTCGTCGTCGGAGGTTGGCGGGGCGCGGGGTGGTCTGCGGTGGACGCGGTGGCGGGCTACATTGGCGCGCGAGCGGTGCCGTCGTCTCACGGCATGAGGGGCTCGGGCAGCAGCTGCACAAGGGGCTCGGGCGCCGTGGTTCTGGCGTCGAGCGGGGTCTGGCACGTCACTCACGGCATGAGGTGCTGTGGTTGCCAGCGCGCTTGCGAGGTGCGGCAGCAGCTGCACGACGAGGTGGAGCCGGTGGAAGTCGACCATGGGGATTGTGTGCTGTGCAGTGCTTCGGATCTGCTCGGATTCGGAAGTGTGGAGGAGCTCCGGGCGAAAGTCTAGCACTGACCGTGGGTCGGTGCCGGCAACAGCGGCGCCATGGCCATGGTGTCGTCCCCCTTCTTGAAGGTGTTGCCGTGGAGCTCCATTACACGACTCTCCGGGAGAAATCCCTAGCTTCGGATGGTCGAAGCGGGCGATGACGGCGGCTACGTCGTTTCCTTCTTTGAGGCATCGTCTTGGAGAGTCAGCATGTTGCAGTTTGCACGGATCTCTTCGTCGTCTGAGACTGTGGACGTCGGGGCGGCGGCTCCGGGTGGTTTCTGATTGTGCGTCGAGATGGCGATCTCGGGAACAATGTGAGTGGCAGCTCTATGAGGCGGGGCACTATCTCGACATTGGTTGGGTGGCATCCTTGTCCCGCTTGGGCGGTAGGGGTGTCGGCTCGGTCGATGCGCCCCAGAGGGGGTGGTCTAACTTTACGTCGGGGCGGCGGCCCCGGATGTGGTGCGACGTTCGTGGTCTGCGAGTGGTTGCCCTGAGCAGTGTGGGCTGCGGGCAGCTGGGTTGTGCGGCGTTGCTGCTCGATGGGAGCGGTGGTATGTCGGGGCGGCGGCCCCGGAAGGCGGTGCTGGTGGATTGCGCTGGGCGCGATGGAGCGGTGGATGTCGGGGCGGCGGCCCCGAGAGAATCATTGTGGGGTCTAGACTTCTGTGGCAACGATGATGGTGGGAGCGATGTCGGCGACGCGGCAATGGTTGCGGTAGTCGACTCTTCTCCGACGTGTCCACGGCTTTGCCTCGGTTTGCTTGTTGCTGTGGAGTCGAAGCTGCGGCGGCGAGGCCCTGTGGTGTACGATGACTGGCTGCAGGTGGCCCGTTCGGTGATCTTGCGTGGCGCCAGCCGTGCCTGGTTTTGTTCTTCTGAGTTCTCCGTCAGAGTCGGAGCTGCGTTGTCTGGCTACATGTCGACTTGTCGTCGATGAGGGTGGGCTTTGCCCTGTGTGTTTCAGTCTATGGAAGTGGGCTTGGCCCTTGTTGTTTCGGTTTTTGCCCGGTTTTCCGTAATTAACTGGGCAATTCTCTTCTGCTTAATTAATAGATGAGGCAATCTTTGCCTCCGTTTCGAAAAAAAATACTTATTTCCTTTTCCTTATTGGGTACGTAGTACTATCTAGAACACAATTTATTTTGTTCGATTCTGTCGCTTTTGTTCTTCAAGAGAGAGGCTTGGTTCCAACAATGACGTGCACCCATATGCATAAATTATTCCGTTTGTACTGTATGCAGCACCTATAAATCGACGAAAGCACTGGCTGGCCGATGCAGAATACACAGTGAGCGTTAATCACTATATATCTAAGTCACCACACTCCTTCTATAAGCACTTATAAATACAGCATGAACGTTCCGGTCATCTGCGTGCCTCCGTGCGTGCGTGTCGCGACCAATTTCATGGCTTGTTCCATCTTGTGCACTCTGCTTGCGGTGGTGACCGTGGCGGTGATCGGCACCGTTCGCGGCCACGGCGACCCCCTCACCGCGGGATTCACCCCTGTGAGGCTGACGGAGTCCCAGTTTGTTGTGCAGAGGCCCTACGACGTTCCGCTCCACGCGCGCTACGAGTTCGCCGGCGGCGTGCGCCGGATGTGGGTCTACTCCACCGACAAGCCCATCAGCGCCACCCACCATGGTGCCGCGCGCACCGAAACCAAGATCGACGTACGTACGCTACGCGCCCATGCGGCATCTACGAGACTACGAGTTCGTATCATCTCATGCGCTCGCACGTTGCTTATATCAATTCGTGTGTTGCGCCATGGAGCGTGCACGCAGGAGGTGTACAGGTCGGGGGTGTGGCAGTTCGAGGGCGAGGTGTACGTGCCGGCGGCACATCCGGCGCGTGCATCATGCAGATCTTCGGGGCGGCGCCGGAGCGGCAGGCGACCACGCTGATGCTCCACGTCTACGACGGCAGGCTCACCTTCTACCACGACCTGCAGAGGGTGCTCGCCGACGGCGTGTACGACCGGTGGCTCCGGCTCAACGTCGTCCATGACGTGGGGGCGCGCAACGTCACCGTGTTCGTCGACGGCACCGAGGTGCTGCGCTCGCGCAGCCACGGTGCGCCCGGCGCGGCGCACTACTTCAAGTTCGGGGTGTACAAGCAGTCGCACCATCACCCGTCGGACCGCATGGAGTCACGATGGAGGAACGTCCGAGTCTTCACAAAGCCATGAATCACGCGATGGGTACGCAGTTTGATGATTTCGTTGGTTCCAACTCGATTCATTTGCAGCTCTCAAATGTCGCATTTTAGAAGAATTTCATCCATTATATTTCCGTTGATGTGTGTTAATTTGGACGGTGGTTAGAAATAGATTTGGAGAACTCAACGGCTCTATTCATTGATGACTTGTATACATCTGTTAGACATATATTTGGTGTACGTGTATTTGGTAGTCTAGGATTTGTAATTCGTATCCTACCTTATCTCTAGGAGAGGCTTTTTGCCCTTCAAGTCTTGTACCCAATATATACTCGGCCTTGAGGCTCAATAATACATCCATCATATTACGCCAATATCCCTCTCTCTCCCTTCAACATGGTATCTGCCGCAAATTCCTAGACCTAGCCGCCGCCCGCCGCTTCCGCACCGCGCGCCGCCCCCGGGGCGGTCGGCCTCCATGACCGCCGCCGGGGGCCGCGCCGCCCGTACCTAGGGTTCGTTCGCCGGTCGTGTTGACCGGCTGTCCTAGAGAGTCTTTTTCCCGATCTCTTGGTCCGGATTTTTCTCTCTTCCGTCGGTCGCTTTGATCGGCGTTTTCTTTTTGGTTTTCCGATCTAAGATCGGTTTGCGTCGCCCGCCGCCGCCGTCGACCCCGCGCCTCTACTCTGACACCAGCGCGACCAGCCGGCCTCTACTCAGACCCGGCGGCCTCGCGCGCCGCGACAACCCGTCACGGCCGTCGTCCGCGCATCTGCCCGCCCGTCGCTCTACACCGGCCGTCGCCGCCCTGCGCCAACAGGACGCTTGCATCATCCACCTACCGTCTCCGTCGTCACTCGCCGGCCGCCTCGGGATACTCGGCTGCCTTAGGCCTGCCGGTAGCCGGCCCCCTCACCGACTGCACTGGGACTGCCGGCTGCCGGGCTTGCCGGCTGCCTTGGTCTTGCCGGTTGCCGGCTGCCTCGGGTCGCCGGTTGCCGGGCTCGCCGGCTATGCCGGGCTTGCCGGGCCTGCCGGCTGCCTCGGGCTCGCCGGCTACGCCGGGCTTGCCGGGCCTGCCGGCTGCCTCGGGCTCGCCGGCTACGCCGGGCCTGCCGGCTCACCGGCTTCCTTCGGCACGCCGCTCCCCGCCGGCCGCCGTCGCCTTGGTCTGCTCGACACCCCACTTCATCGTCCACGACGCCATCATCATCACCGAGCAACGCCTCCGACCTTGCGTGCGATTGGATTGATCACCCGCTCGCCGCGATCGACTCCATCCGCGCCATGCGACTGACCTGATCAGTCGGTTGCATGCGCCTCCGCAGGTCCTGTGAAGGCTGTCCCCGAGTACAGCGCGCCCCTCCACCGATCGAGCAACGGGCTACCGCTGCGTTGCCCCATCGGGCCGCAGCGGCGCCGCCCTGTGGTTCTTCCCGCGGTTGCCCCGACCCGCGAGCCGCCGCTACACCGCCCCTTCGGGCTGTAGTGTCGCGGCACGCGGTCCCCACCGCTGCCCGAGGCCGTTCCCGTGGCTGCACCTACCCGCGCATCGCCGCTGCGTCGCCCCTTCGGGCTGTAGCGCCGCGGCACGCGGTCCACGCCGCCTCCCCGAGGTCTTCCCGCCGTCGCCCCGACCCGCGCGCTACCGCTTCGTCGCCCCTTCGGGCCTTAGCGCCGCGGTGCGCGGTCCACTCCGCCGGTCCAGCGCGTCGACTTCTACGTGGCATGTGCCGCGCCGCCTCCCTAGGCACGGGAACGCCATCGTCCGTGCCGGTCTTCGTCACGCTGTCGGGTTCTTTCTCGCCTACTTCGAGCATCACCGCCGCACTCCTAACCAGCCGCCGCCGCCGCTCTTCTTCGGCACTGCTGCAGCTCACCCACCCGAGCCGTGCCGCCAGTCCACCCCCTTCTTCTTCGTCCAGCACCAGCTTATCGCCAGCGTCGCCGTCGTCTACCCCGACCACTTCATCTACTCCGACTACCGCGGGCGACATCGCCCCCCCCCCCCCCCCCGCCGATTTGCGCCGCAACCGTCGTCGAGTCCTTCTCTGCTAGCCTCCGACATGGCGTAAAAGTTGTGTGCAGGTCCCCGTCTACGCATGCCCGGTGCTGGCAACACCGACGCGTGCCTTCGTCCCCGATGTGTTCCCAGGTCTGGCAAGCCTGGAGCGACGCATCGTCAACATCGACTTCGTCCGTCTACGCATGCCCGGTGCTGGCAACACCGATGCGTGCCTTCATCCACGACGTGTCCCCGGACTTGGCAATCCCGGCGCGACGCGTCTCAACTTCGTCTTCTTCCCGGCGCACCACTACTTCGGCACCACTGCGCCCATGACTAACTCGGCGCCTCATTGCGCCCGCGGCTCCTCGGCAACTACCTCGACACCGGCTACCCCGACTCGACATCGACCACGGCATTCTTCGCACGGCTACCTCGACCACGGCTAGACCACCCTACGCTCTCGGTTACCTCGACATCGGCACAAAGGGCTATCATCTCGCTTGAGCAACTCATCGGCTTCCTCTACAGTCCACGCGTTCGCGACGCGACACCATCCCCGACGCTCCCGCTGCGACTGCGGGGGGATGTCAGCCCGTCGGCTGTTATTCTCTCCAGTCTGACCGTCCGCAACGCTCCTGTTGTTCGCAACGCTACCGCTACGACTGCGGGGGGATGTTAGAGATATATTTGGTGTACGTGTATTTGGTAGTCTAGGATTTGTAATCCGTATCCTACCTTATCTCTAGGAGAGGCTTTTTGCCCTTCAAGTCTTGTACCCAATATATACTCGGCCTTGAGGCTCAATAATACATCCATCGCATTACGCCAATATCCCTCTCTCTCCCTTCAACAACATCGACTCATAGCAGGCGTTGCAAGGAATAATGCAGCTTGAATCTTCATGTCATGGAATCAAAGCCAAGACATTAACAACACAACTACACAGCTGCTATCTTTAACAAACACAACTACGCGGCTGCTATCTTGTCCTTGGGAATCAATCCTATCAATTCTGCAATCTTCAGCTTCTTCCTGGCGTACCGCTCAGACATTTCTGACGACTCGCGCTGAAAACGGAAAGAGTAAGCTACTACATACTTACAAAACTGCAAGTGGATACAATGTTGTTTGACAATATCCACCCAACATACCGTCCAGCGAATTTCCTGTTTAATCAGCTCACGGGCTAAAGCAATTCAAGTGATATGTTTTGCGTTAAAAAAATGTGCCGATTCATAACAAAAGAAAGCACATATAGAACGTATGTGGAAAAAAATAGCCTACTGCTAGCTCCATTTTGGAATCGCCGTGCTCCAGCTCATACTCCATACTCCGGCCGTGTGCTGGAAACAAGTTAGCCTCATAAACTTGCTTGAGAGCATCTCTGAAATGCAGATGAACATTGATTGTTCAAGGGAAAAATGAACAACATCGCCAAGCATAAGTGGAGAGCAAGTATTCACAAAACACAATCCATCAGTAAAAATAACAATGTTGAGTTTTGTGTTGGGAATTAGCACACAAATTCACTTGTGGTTAACTGAAAACTGCAGCGGAAACAAAGTAATCTCAGCACCACATCATGTACTAATTCAAGGATCGTTGCTTAGCACGGAAGGAAACATATGCAGCAGGATATATGGAGGTAAAATGTTTCGCAGCAGGCAAGACATTCCTCTCTGGAGTGTCTTGTGGTAGGAGAAACTTTCTGAACAGCAGCAAGCATAAAAAAAGAGACACCAAATTTTTACGTGGAAATCCCCTCAACTTGAGGGGAAAAACCACAGGCCGAAGCCACCCAAATCCTCTTCCACTATTATCAAATGTGGGATACAACAAGTTCTTCTCTAGATAGCACTAGAGGATCTCATACATCAAGATTTCTGAATCTTGGATGAACACAATAGGATTTTGGGAATCAAGAGCTAGGGATTGAAACAATCTCATCAAAGATGATGGAACCGGAGCTTGAAGGAGACAAGGTGGTGGATCTGGAGCATCACAACCTTGGGGAGGAACTCCCTTTGCTTCTTCCTTCAATCTTCCTCTTCTTTCCTTTCTCACTTGGTTTTCTCTCTTCTTCTCTCTGGAAGGATGAACTGATTTTCGTCACTCTTGGTGGTGGCTGTTGGATGGAGGGTAAAGCATCTCCATCCTCTCACATGCAAATACCAAAATGACCCTAGGTCATAACCCTAATGGGTAGTGGGCTTCTGCGCCTCTTTGGGCTGCCTAAAAGGCTTCAAATGGTCATATCCTCACAGCCCACATGAGGAGGATATCCCAACAAATCTCCCCCTCCGACTCATGAGGGGGGCACCTCCATGCCCGCTATCTTGCAGCATACTTGTAGCTTCTCATTTGGCAATATCTTGGTCATCATATCCGAACCATTGTCGTCGGTATGGATCTTCTCAAGTTTCAGCAACTGGGAACTCACAACATCTCGAATCCAATGATACCTCACATCAATGTGCTTGGTTCGAGAGTGATAGCTTGAATTCTTGGCAAGGGGAATACCACTTTGACTGTCGCAAAATAAAACATACTTCTCTTGCTTCATGCCAAGCTCTTGCAAGAAGTTCATCCACAAAACTTCCTTGCCAGCATCAACCGCTGCTATGTGCTACTTCTCGAGCATGTGTTGGTTTCCGTGAAGAGGAACGGATGATGCAGCAAAGTAGATAAGTATTTCCCTCAGTTGTTGAGAAACAAGGTATCAATCCAGTAGGATATACAAGCAAGTCCCCAATAGATGTACCTACACAAAGAATCAAACACTTGCACCCAACGCTATAAAGGGGTTGTCAATCCCTTCACGGTTACTTGCAAGGATGAGATCTGATAGAGATAGATAGAATAGATTGCTTGAACAGAAAGTAAAACAAAAGTAAAAATAATGCAGCAAGGTATTTTTGGTATTTTTGGTTTTAGATCTGAAAGTATAAGATGGAAAATAGACCTGGGGGCCATAGGTTTCACTAGAGGCTTCTCTCATGATGGCAAGTATTACGGTGGGTGAACAAATTACTGTCGAGCAATTGATAGAAAAGCGAATAATTATGAAGATATCCAAGGCAATGATTATGCATATAGGCATCACGTCCGTGTCAAGTAGACCGAAACGATTCTGCATCTACTACTATTACTCCACACATCGACCGACTCCTGCCTGCATCTAGAGTATTAAGTTCATGAAGAACAGAGTAACGCATTAGGTAAGATGACATGATGTAGAGGGATAAACTCAAGCAATATGATGAAAACCCTATCTTTTTATCCTCGATGGCAACAATACAATACGTGCCTCGCTACACCTACTATGTCACTGGGTGAGGACACCGCAAGATTGAACCCAAAACTAAGCACTTCTCCCATTGCAAGAATTACCAATCTACTTGGCCAAACCAAACCAATAACTCGAAGAGACTTGCAAAGATATGAAATCATGCATATAAGAATTCAGAAAAGACTCAAATAATATTCATAGATAATCTGAACATAAACCCACAATTCATCGGATCTCGACAAACACACCGCAAAAGAGTATTACATCGGATAGATCTCCATGAAGATCATGAAGAACATGGTATTGAAGAGCAAAGAGAGAGAAGAAGCCATCTAGCTACTAGCTATGGACCCGAAGGTCTGTGGTGAACTACTCACGCATCATCGGAGGGGCAATGGAGTTGATGTAGATGCCCTCCGTGATCGAATCCCCCTCCGGCAGATTACCGGAAAAGGCTCCAAGATTGGATCTCACGGGAACCGATGCTCCTGGCGGCGGAAAAGTGTTTTCGTGGCTCTCTTTGGTATCCAGGGAATATTTCTGAATTTATAGGCCGAAGAATAGGGTTGGAGGAGTTGCCGTGGGGCCACAAGCCAGGGGGGCGCACCCCCCTAGGGCGCGCCCCTGTGGCTTGTCGCCACACGGTGGCTCCCCTGCCTTGGTCTCCAAGTCCTCTGGGTTGCTTCTGGTCCAAGAAAAATTATTCCGAAGATTTTATTCCGTTTGGATTCCGTTTAATATTCCTTATCTGCAATACTCAAAAACAAGGAAAAAACAGAAACTGGCACTAGGCTCTAGATTAATAGGTTAGTCCCAAAAATAATATAAAATAGCATATTAATGCATACAAAACATCCAAAACAGATAATATAATAGCATGGAACAATCAAAAATTATAGATACGTTGGAGACGTTTCAAGCATCCCCAAGCTTAATTCCTGCTCGTCCTCGAGTAGGTAAATGATAAAAACAGAATTTTTGATGTGGAATGCTACCTAACATATTTATCCATGTAATATTCTTTATTGTGGCATGAATATTCATATCCGTAAGATTCAAAACAATAGTCTAATATTGACATAAAAACAGTAATACTTCGAGCAAGGCAATTGTGTACTTTCGAAATAACATGGCCTTAGAAAGTTATCCCTACAAAATCATATGGTATGGCTGTTGGGGAACGTTGCATGGGAAACAAAAATTTTCCTACGCACACGCAAGATCTATCCATGGTGATGAGCATCTACGAGAGGGAGAGTAGATCTACATACCCTTGTAGATTGCTAAGCGGGAAGCGTTAAGAAACGCGGTTGATGTAGTCGAACGTCTTCGCGATCCAAATCGCCGAGCGTCCCGCGATCCAATCACGATCCGTCTCGCGATCCAATCACGATCCGTCCCGCGATCCCATCACGATCCGTCCCACGATCAAATCACGAACCGTCTCGCGATCCTGATCACGGTCCTTCCGATCTACCGCCGAACGGACGGCACCTCCGCGTTCAGCACACGTACAGCTCGATGACGATCTCCGCCTTCTTGATCCAGCAAGAGGGAGCGGAGAGGTAGATGAGTTCTCCGCCAGCACAACGGCGTGGTGGCAGTGGTGGTGGAACTATTCCGGCAGGGCTTCGCCTAAGCACCGCCGAAATTAGACTAGAAGAGAAAACGATCTAGAGGAAGTAGAGGGAGCACGTGGCAATTAGGGTTAGCTATCCCCTCTAAATCCTCTAGTATATATAGGAGGGAGGGCGGGGAGGAGGCAGCCTCAAACCCTCAAGGGCTGGCCGAAATTGGAGGTGGAGGAGTCCTACTCCAATCCTATTAGGAGCAGGATTCCTCCTCTCCACTTGGAAACTCTTTCCACCTTTTCCCTTTTGGGTTTTTCCCACCCCTAGCCGCATGGGCCTTAGTGGGGGGCTTGGCCAGCCCACTAAGGGCTGGCTTGACTCCTCCCACAGCCCATGAGGCCCCTTGGGTCAAAATACCCCTCCCGATGGTCCTCGGTACCCCTCCCGGCACTCCCGGTACACTACCGAAATATCCGAAATTTTTTCGGTGACCAAAACGGGACTTCCTATATATCAATCTTTACCTCCGGAGCTCCTCGTGACGTTCAGGATCTCATCCGGGACTTCGAAAAACCTTCGGTCACCACCATACATAACTCTACTATACCGAAACGTCACCGAACCTTAAGTGTGCAGACCCTGCGGGTTCGAGAACTATGTAGACATGACCGAGACACCTCTACAGCCAATAACCAATATCGGGACCTAGATGCCCATATTAGTTCCGACATATTCTACGAATATCTTTATTGGTTGAACCTCTATGTCAAGGATTTAGTTAATCCCGTATGATGTTCCCTTTGTTCTTCGGTATGTTACTTGCCCGAGATTCGATCGTCGGTATCTCTATACCTAGTTCAATCTCGTTACCGGCAAGTCTCTTTACTCGTTCCGTAATACAAGATCCCGTGGCTAACACTTAGTCACATTGCTTGCAAGGCTTATTGTGATGTTGTATTACCGAGTGGGCCCTGAAACACCTCTCCGTCACACGGAGTAACAAATCCCAGTCTTGATCCATGCCCACTCAACAGACACCCTCGGAGATACCTGTAGAGCATCTTTATAGTCACCCAGTTACGTTGTGACGTTTGATACACACAAGGTATTCCTCCGGTGTCAGTGAGTTGCATGATCTCATGGTCATAGGAACAGATACTTGACATGCAGAAAAATATAGCAATAAACTGACACGATCATATGCTATGTTTATAGTTTGGGTCTTGTCCATCACATCATTCTCCTAATGTTGTGATCCCGTTATCAAATGACATCTCATGTCTATGGCCAGGAAACCATGACCATCTTTGATCAACGAGCTAGTCAACTAGAGGCATACTAGGGACACAGTGTTGTCTATGTACCCACACAAGTATTCGAGTTTCCAATCAATACAATTATAGCATGGATAATAAACGATTATCACGAACAAAGAAATATAATAATAACCAATTTATTATTGCCTCTAGGGCATATTTCCAACAGTCTCCCACTTGCACTAGATTCAATAATCTAGTTCATATCACCATGTGATTTACATTGTTATGAATCTAACACCCAATGAGTTCTGGGGTTCGATCATGCATTGCATGTGAGAGAGGTCTTTAGTCAACGGGTCTGCGACATTCAGATCCGTGTGTACTTTGCAAATCTCTATGTCATACTGTATACACTGCTACCACACTCCACTTGGAGCTATTCCAAATGGCTGCTCCACTATACGTATCCGGATTGCTACTCAGAGTCATCCGGATTGGTGTTAAAGCTTGCATCGATGTAACCCTTTACGACGAACTCTTTATCACCTCCATAATCGAGAAATATTTCCTTAGTCTTCTAGTTACTAAGGATAACTTTGACTGCTGTCCAGTGATCCACTCCTGGACCACTCTTGTACCCCTTGACAGACTCATGGCAAGGCACACACCAGGTGCGGTACACAGCATGGCATACTATACAGAGCCTATGGATAAGGCATAGGGGACGACCTTCGTCCTTTCTCTTTCTTCTGCCGTGGTCAAGCTTTGAGTCTCACTCAACTCCACACCTTACAAATCAAGCAAGAACTCTTTCTTTGACTGGTCCATTTTGAACTCTTTCAAAATCTTGTCAAGGTATGTATTCATTGAAAGTCTTATCAGGCGTCTTGATCTATCTCTATAGATCATGATGCCCAATATTTAAGTAGCTTCATTCCAGGTTATCCTTGGAAAAACTCCTTTTCAAACAACCCTTTATGCTTTCCAGAAATTCTACATCATTTCCGATCAACAATATGTCATCCACATATACTTATCAGAAATTCTATAGTGCTCCCACTCACTTTATTGTAAATACAAGTTTCTCATAAACTTTGTATAGACTCAAAAACTTTGATCACCTCATCAAAGCGTATATTCCAACTCCGAGATGCTTGCTCCAGTCTTTAGAAAGATCGTTGGAGCTTGCATACATTTTAGCATCCTTAGGACTGACTAAACCTTCTGGTTGTATCACATATAACCTTTCCTCACGCAAACCGTTAAGGAAACTCTGTTTTGACATCCATCTGCCAGATTTCATAATCGAAAAATGCAGCAACTGCTAACATAATTCCAACAGACTTTAGCATCGCTACGGGTGAGAAAGTCTCATCGTAGTCAACTCCTTGAACTTGTGAAAAACCCTTTGCCACAAGTCGAGCTTTATAGACGGTGACATTACCGTCCGCGTCCGTCTTCCTTTTAAAGATCCATTTGTTCTGAATGGCCTTTCGCCCTTCAGGTAATACTTCCAAAGCCCATACTTTGTTTTCTTACATGGATCCCATCTCGGATTTCATGGCCTTAACCATTTCTCGGAATCCGGGCCCATCATCGCTTCTCTATAGTCTCGTAGGTTCATCGTTGTCCAACAACATGTACTCTAAGACAGGGTTGCCGTACTACTCAGGAGCAGTACGCGTCCTTGTCAACCTACGAGGTTCGATAGTAACTTGATCCGAAGCTTCATAATCATCATCATTAACTTCCTCTTCAACTAACGTAGGCTCCACAGAAACAACTTTCTGCGCTGCGCTACTCTCTGGTTGAAACAAAGGTTCAACAACCTCATCAAGTTCTATCTTCCTCCCACTCAATTCTTTCAAGAGAAACTCTTTCTCAAGAAAGGACCCATTTTAGCAACAAACACTTTGCACTTGGATCTGAGATAGAAGGTACACCCAACTGTTATATTAGGGTATTCTATGAAGATGCATTTGTCCGCTTTGGGTTCGAGCTCATTAGGTGAAAACCCTTTTTCACATAAGCGTCGCAGCCCCAAACATTAAGAAATGACAGCTTAGGTTTCCGCCAAACCAAAATTCATACGGTGTCATCTCAACGGACTTAGATGGTGCCCCTTTTAAAGTGAATGTAGTTGTCTCTAATGCATAACCCCAAAACGATAGTGGCAAATCGATAAGAGACATCATAATTCGCATCATATCCAATAGAGCACGACTATGACGTTCGGACACACCATCACACTATGGTGTTCCAGGTGGCGTGAGTTGTGAAACAACTTCCACATTGTCTTAAGTTGTATACCAAACTCGTAACTCAGATATTCACCTTCACGATCATATCGTAGACATTTTATCTTCTTGTCACAATGATCTCAAACTTCACTCTGATTTTGTTTGAACTTTTCAAACGTTTCAGACTTGTGTTTCATTAAGTCAATATCCCCATATCTACTCAAATCATCAGTGAAGGTAGGAAAATAACGATATCCACCGCACGCTACAACACTAATTGGACCGCATACATAAACATGTATCATTTCCAATAAGTTACTTGCCCGCTCCATCAAACCGGAAAACGGAGTCTTAGTCATTTTGCCCATGAGGCATGGTCCGCATGTCTCAACCGATTCGAAATCGAATGAGTCCAAAGATCCATCAGCATGGAGTTTCTTCATGCGCTTTACACCAATATGACACTTAGCGGCAGTGCCACAATTATGTGGTACTATCATTATTAACTTTGTATCTTTTGGCATCAATATTATGAACATGTGTTTCACTACGATCAAGATTCAATAAACCATTCTCATTGGGTGCATGACCATTGAAGGTATTATTCATGTAAACAGAATAACCATTATTCTCTAACTTAAATGAATAACCGTATTGCAATAAACATGATCTAATCATGTTCATGCTCAACGCAAACACCAAATAACATTTATTTAGGTTCATCACTAATCCCGAAGGTAGATAGAGCGTGCGATGGTGATCGCATCAACCTTGGAAACACTTCCAACACTCATCGTCACCTCACCCTTAGCTAGCCTTGTTTATTCCGTAGCTTTTATTTCGAGTTACTAACATTTAGCAACCGAACCGGTATCCAATACCCAGGTGCTACTAGGAGTATTAGTAAGGTACACATCAATAACACGTATATCAAATATACTTTTGTCGACGTTGCCAACCTTCTTATCTACCAAGTATCTAGGGTTGTTCCGCTTCAGCGACCGCTCTCCTCATAATAGAAGCACTTAGTCTCGGGTTTGGGTTCAACCTTGGGTTTCTTCACTGGAGCAGCAACTGGCTTGCCATCCATGAAGTTTCCCTCCTTGCCCTTGCCCTTCTCGAAACTAGTGGTTTCACTAACCATCAACACTTGATGCTCCTTCTTGATTTCTACCTTCGCGGTGTCAAACATCGCGAATAGCTCAGGGATCATTATTTCCGTCCCTGGCCTTTTATAGTTCATCACGAAGCTCTAGTAGCTTAGTGACAGTGACTTGGAGAACTATATCAATCACTATCTTATCTAGAAGATTAACTCCCACTCGATTCAAGCGATTGTAGCACCCAGACAATCTGAGCACATGCTCACCGATTGAGCTATTCTCCTTCATCTTGCAGGCAAAGAATCTTGTTGGAGGTCTCATACCTCTCAACACGGGCACGAGCCTGAGATCCTAATTTCAGCTCTTAGAACATCTCATATGTTCCGTGACGTTCAAAACGTTTTGGAGCCTCAATTCTAAGCCGTAATGCATGACGCACTGAACTATCAAGTAGTCATCAGAACATGCCTGTTAGATGTTCATAACATCTACAGATGTCGCTTGACGGGGTGGCGCACTGAGCGGTGCATTAAGGACATAAGCCTTCTGTGCAGCACTGAGGACAATCCTCATATCACGGACCCAGTCCGCATTATTGCTACCATCATTTTTCAACTCTATTTCTCTAGGAACATATAAAAATTCAAGGGAGCTACAGCGCGAGCTAGTAATCTACAACATAATTTGCAAAGACATTTTGACTATGTTCATGATAATGAGTTCAATTAATCATATTACTTAAAAACTCCCACTCAAATTGATATCCCTCTGGTCATTCGAGTGTCACATGATCCAAATTCACAAACTCAAGTCCGATCATCACGTGAGTTGAGATGGTTTCAATGGTGAACATCTTCATGTTGATCATATCTACTTTATGACTCATGTTCGACCTTTCGGTCTCTTGTGTTCCGAGGCCATGTCTGTACATCCTAGGCTCGTCAAGTTTAACCCGAATGTTCCGCATGTGCAACACTGGCTTGCACCCGTTGTATGCGAACCTAGAGTCTATCACACCCGATCATCACGTGGTGTCTCGAAACAACGAACTTTCGCAACGGTGGACACTCGGGGAGAACACAATTTTATCTTGAAATTTAAGTGAGGGATCATCTTATAATGCTACCGTCGTCCTAAGCAAAATAAGATGCATAAAAGGATTAACATCACATGCAAATCATAAGTGACATGATATGGCCATGAACTTGTGCTTTTGATCTCCATCTCCAAAGCACCGGCATGATCTCCATCGTCACCGGCATAACACCATGATCTCCATCATCTTGATCTCCATCAATGTGCGCCATGAGGTTGTCGCGCCGACTGTTGCTTCCACGACTATTGCTAACTCATAGCGATAAAGTAAAGCAAAAACGGCAAAAATAATTAAAGACAACCCTATGGCTCCTGCCGGTTGCCGTACTCATCGACATGCAAGTCGTGATATTCTATACAATACATGATCATCTCATACATCACATATATCTCATCATGTAATTGGCCATATCACATCACAACATACCCTGCAAAAACAAGTTAGACGTCCTCTAATTGTTGTTGCAAGTTTTACGTGGCTGCTACGGGTATCTAGCAAGAACAATTCTTACCTACGCAGAAACCACAACGGTGATACAAAAATTGCTATTCAACCTTCTCAAGGACCGCCTTTGTGAAATCCGATCCGACTAAAGTGGGAGAAACAGACACCCGCCAGCCATCTTTATGCAACAAAGTTACATGTCAGTTGATGGAACCGGTCTCTCGTAAGCGTACGAGTAATGTTGGTCCGGGCCGCTTCATCCCACAATACCGCCGAATCAAGAAAAGACCAAGGGTGGAAGCAATCTGAATATCAACACCCACAAACTCCTTTGTGTTCTACTCGAGATCTCATCTACACATAGACCTGGCTCTGATACCACTGTTGGGGAACGTTGCATGGGAAACAAAAAATTTCCTACGCACACGCAAGATCTATCCATGGTGATGAGCATCTACGAGAGGGAGAGTAGATCTACATACCCTTGTAGATCGCTAAGCGGGAAGCGTTAAGAAACCCGGTTGATGTAGTCAAACGTCTTCGCGATCCAAATCGCCGAGCGTCCCGCGATCCAATCACGATCCGTCTCGCGATCCAATCACGAACCATCCCGCGATCGCATCACGATCCGTCCCACGATCAAATTACGAACCGTCTCGCGATCCTGATCACGGTCCTTCCGATCTAGCGCCGAACGGACGGCACCTCCGCGTTCAGCACACGTACAGCTCGATGACGATCTCCGCCTTCTTGATCCAGCAAGAGGAAACGGATAGGTAGATGAGTTCTCCGCCAGCACAACGGCGTGATGGCAGTGGTGGTGAACTATTCCGGCAGGGCTTCGCCTAAGCACCGCCGAAATTAGACTAGAGGAGAAAACGATCTAGAGGAAGTAGAGGGAGCACGTGGCAATTAGGGTTAGCTATCCCCTCTAAATCCTCTAGTATATATAGGAGGGAGGGAGGGGAGGAGGCAGCCTCAAACCCTCAAGGGCTGGCCGAAATTGGAGGTGGAGGAGTCCTACTCCAATCCTATTAGGAGTAGGATTCCTCCTCTCCACTTGGAAACTCTTTCCACCTTTCCCCTTTTGGGTTTTTCCCACCCCTAGCCGCATGGGCCTTAGTGGGGGGCTTGGCCAGCCCACTAAGGGCTGGCTTGACTCCTCCCACAGCCCATGAGGCCCCTTGGGTCGAAATACCCCTCCCGATGGTCCTCGGTACCCCTCCCGGTACACTACCAAAATATCCGAAACTTTTCCGGTGACCAAAACGGGACTTTCTATATATCAATCTTTACCTCCGGACCATTCCGAAGCTCCTCGTGACATTCAGGATCTCATCCGGGACTCCGAAAAACCTTCGGTCACCACCATACATAACTCTACTATACCGAAACGTCACCGAACCATAAGTGTGCAGACCCTGCGGGTTCGAGAACTATGTAGACATGACCGAGACACCTCTACAGCCAATAACCAATAGCGGTACCTGGATGCCCATATTGGTTCCCACATATTCTACGAATATCTTTATCGGTTGAACCTCTATGTCAAGGATTCAGTTAATCCCGTATGATGTTCCCTTTGTTCTTCGGTATGTTACTTGCCCGAGATTCGATCGTCGGTATCTCTATACCTAGTTCAATCTCGTTACCGGCAAGTCTCTTTACTCGTTCCGTAATACAAGATCCCGTGGCTAACACTTAGTCACATTGCTTGCAAGGCTTATTGTGATGTTGTATTACCGAGTGGGCCCTGAGATACCTCTCCGTCACACGGAGTAACAAATCCCAGTCTTGATCCATGCCCACTCAACAGACACCCTCGGAGATACCTGTAGAGCATCTTTATAGTCACCCAGTTACGTTGTGACGTTTGATACACACAAGGTATTCCTCCGGTGTCAGCGAGTTGCATGATCTCATGGTCATAGGAACAGATACTTGACATGCAGAAAACTATAGCAATAAACTGACACGATCATATCTTATGTTTATAGTTTGGGTCTTGTCCATCACATCATTCTCCTAATGATGTGATCCCGTTATCAAATGACATCTCATGTCTATGGCCAGGAAACCTTGACCATCTTTGATCAACGAGCTAGTCAACTAGAGGCATACTAGGGACACAGTGTTGTCTATGTACCCACACATGTATTTGAGTTTCCAATCAATACAATTATAGCATGGATAATAAACGATTATCACGAACAAAGAAATATAATAATAACCAATTTATTATTGCCTCTAGGGCATATTTCCAACACTGGCTATGCTCCATCTTCCCCACACAAAGTATCTAAATCATGCACAACCCCGATGAACAAGTCAAGCAATTGTTTCACACTTTTGGTGTTCTCAAACCTTTTCAACTCTCACGCAATACATGAGCGTGAGCCATGGATATAGCACTATAGGTGGAATAGAATATGGTGGAGGTTGCAAGGAAAAAGGGAGAAGATAGTCTCACATCAACTAGGCGTATCAACGGGCTATGGAGATGCCCATCGATAGATATCAATGTGAGTGAGTAGGGATTGCCATGCAACAAATGCACTTAGAGCTATAAGTGTATGAAAGCTCAAAAAGAAAACTAAGTGGTCGTGCAAGATGAAACTCCACTAGTTATATGAAAGTGACAAAATAGGAGACTCTGTATCATGAAGATCATGGTGCTACTTTGAAGCACAAGTGTGGAAAAATATAGTAGCAATTGTCCCTTCTCTCTTTCTCTCATTTTTTTTCCTTTTTTCGGTGGGCATCTTTGGCCTCTTTTTTTTATTTGGGCTTCGCTGGCCTTTTATTTTTTTGTAAAGTCCGGATACTCATCCCAACTTGTGAGGGAGTCATGGCTTCCATCATCCTTTTCTCACACGGGACAATGCTCTAATAATGAAAATCATCACACTTTTATTTACTTACAACTCAAAAAGAAAATTACAACTCGATACCTAGAACAAAATATGACTCTATATGCAAGATGAAAGTGATGGTGCATGTCATGAAAAGCGGAACGGTGGAAGTTGCATGGCAATATATCTCTGAATGGCTATGGAAATGCCATAATAGGTAGGTATGGTGGCTGTTTTGAGGAAGGTGGGTTTGATGTACCGGCGAAAGTTGCGCGGTACTAGAGAGGCTAGCAAAGGTGGAAGGATGAGAGTGCGTATAATCCATGGACTCAACATTAGTCATAAAGAACTCACATACTTATTGCAAAAGTCTATTAGTTATCAAACAAAGCATTAGACGCTTGCCCCTAGGGGAGAGGTTGGTAGGAGTTAACCATCGCGCGCTCCCGACCCTCACACAAAGGTTGACAATCATTAAACAAATCATGCTCCGACTTCGTTACATAACGGTTCACCATACGTGCATGCTACGGGAATCACAAACTTCAACACAAGTATCTCTTCCAATTCACAACTACTCACTAGCATGACTCTCATATTACCATCTCCATTATCTCAAAACTATATGCAAGGAATCAAACTTCTCATAGTATCCAATGCACTTAATATGAAAGTTTTTATTATATCCCTCTTGGATGCCCATTATATTAGGACAAAAATCATAACCTAAACAAATTACCATGCTGTTTTAAGAAACTCTCAAAATAATATAAGTGAGGTACGAGAGTTTAATAATTTCTATAAAATATAACACCACCGTGCTCTAAAAAGATATAAGTGAAGCACTAGAGCAACATTGCCTAGCTCAAAAGATATAAGTGAAGCACATAGAGTATTCTAATAAATTCACGATTCAGCGTGTCTCTCTCAAAAAGAGTGTGTGCAGCAAGGATGATTGTGGCAAACTAAAAATCAAAGACTCATATCATACAAGACGCTCCAAGCAAAACACATATCATGTGGTGAATAAAAATATAGCCTCAAGTAAATTTACCGATGGATTGAAGACGAAAGAGGGGATGCCTTCCGGGGCATCCCCAAGCTTAGGCTTTTTGGTATCATTGAATATGGCTTGGGGTGCCTTGGGCATCCCCAAGCTTAGGCTCTTGCCACTCCTTATTCCATAGTCCATCAAATCTTTACCCAAAACTTGAAAACTTCACAACACAAAACTCAACAGAAAACTCATGAGATCCGTTAGTATAAGAAAAATAAATCACCACTTTAGGTACTGTTGTGAACTCATTCTTTATTTATATTGGTGTAATATCTACTGTATTCTAACTTCTCCATGGTTCATACCCCCCGATACAACCCATAGATTCATCAAAATAAGCAAACAACACAAAGAAAACAGAATATGTTAAAAACAGAACAGTCTGTAGCAATCTATAGACTTCGAATACTTATGTAACTCCAAAAATTCTGAAAAATTAGGACAATCAGGGAAATTTTTATATAAATCTTGTGTAAAAATTTCAGATCAAATCACGTTCCAGTGAATTTACAAAATTCCTGGACTGAGAGCAAAATTTTCTGTTTTTCAGCAAAATCAAATCAACAAACACCGTAGACCACCCCAAAGGTCTTACTTGGATCAAACACTAATTTAAACAAGAAAACACAATTATTACAGAATTAATAATGTGGAAAACACACCAAAACAGAAACAAAAAACAGAAAGTAAAAAATAAAATTGGGTTGCCTCCCAACAAGCGCTATTGTTTAACGCCCTTAGCTAGGCATAACGATTTTAATGATGCTCACATAAAAAGTAGTAATTGAGATATGCAAAAGAGCATCATGAATAGCATGAAAAGCACATTTAAGTCTAACCCACTTCCTATGCATTGGGATTTTGTGAGCAAACAATTTATGGGAACAAGAATCAACTAGCATAGGAAGGCAAAACAAGCATAACTTCAAATCTTTGAACACATAGAGAGGAAACTTGATATTATCGCAATTCCTACAAGCATATGTTCCTCCCTCATAATAAATTTCAGTAGCATCATGAAGGAATTCAACAATATAACTATCATATAAAATTTTCTCTTCATGATCCACATGCATGCAAAGTTGACACTCTTCCAAAATAGTGGGATTATCATTAACTAAAGTCATGACCTCTCCAAACCCACTTTTATCAAAAATTTCATAAGATCAAACACTCTCCAAAATAGTGGGATCAATAATGCCTAAAGTTGACACTCTTCCAAACCCACTTTCAATATCATATTCATCAGGAGTATTAAATAAATTATCAAGATCATAAGAAGCATTATCACCCCAATCATGATCATTGCAATAAGTAGTGGTCATGGCAAACTCATCAAATATAGCATCCCCAAGCTTGTGGGTTTGCATATCATTAGCACAATTGATATTAATAGAATTTATAATGATATCATTGCAATCATGCTTTTCATTCAAGGAAACATCGTAAATCACTTCATCACAATTTTCAGATTCACGAATCTCAAGCAAAACTTCATAGAAATAATCAAGTATACTCAACTCACTAGCAATTGGTTCATCATAATTGGATCTCTTGAAAAGATTAGCAAGTGGATGAGGATCCATATCAATAGATTTTTAGCAAGCAAAGATGCAAGCAAATAGAAGGCACATGGCAACACAAGCAAACAAAAAGAGATCCGGCAAGAAAAAGGCGAATAAAACGGCAAATTGGTGAAGTGGGGGAGAGGAAAACGAGAAGCAAATGGCAAATAATGTAAATGCAAGAGATGAGTTTGTGATGGGTACTTGGTAGGCTTGATGTAGATCTCTCCGGCAACCACGTCAGAAATTGACAAGTTAACGGGAAAGTTCTTCTCTTGACTTGCTATGTATCTCCCCGGCAACGGCGCCAGAAATCCTTCTTGCTACTTCTCGAGCATGCAATGGTTTCCGTGAAGAGGAACGGATGATGCAGCAAAGTAGATAAGTATTTCCCTCAGTTGTTGAGAACCAAGGTATCAATCCAGTAGGATATACAAGCAAGTCCCCAATAGATGTACCTACACAAAGAATCAAACATTTGCACCCAACGCTATAAAGGGGTTGTCAATCCCTTCACGGTTACTTGCAAGGATGAGATCTGATAGAGATAGATAGAATATATTGCTTGAACGGAAAGTAAAACAAAAGTAAAAATAATGAAGCAAGGTATTTTTGGTATTTTTGGTTTTAGATCTGAAAGTATAAGATGGAAAATAGACCCGGGGGCCATAGGTTTCACTAGAGGCTTCTCTCATGATGGCAAGTATTACGATGGGTGAACAAATTACTGTCGAGCAATTGATAGAAAAGCGAATAATTATGAAGATATCCAAGGCAATGATTATGCATATAGGCATCACGTCCGTGTCAAGTAGACCGAAACGATTCTGCATCTACTACTATTACTCCACACATCGACCGACTCATGCCTGCATCTAGAGTATTAAGTTCATGAAGAACAGAGTAACGCATTAGGTAAGATGACATGATGTAGAGGGATAAACTCAAGCAATATGATGAAAACCCCATCTTTTTATCCTCGATGGCAACAATACAATACGTGCCTCGCTACCCCTACTATGTCACTGGGTGAGGACACCGCAAGATTGAACCCAAAACTAAGCACTTCTCCCATTGCAAGAATTACCAATCTAGTTGGCCAAACCAAACCAATAACTCGAAGAGACTTGCAAAGATATGAAATCATGCATATAAGAATTCAGAAAAGACTCAAATAATATTCATAGATAATCTGAACATAAACCCACAATTCATCGGATCTCGACAAACACACCGCAAAAGAGTATTACATCGGATAGATCTCCATGAAGATCATGAAGAACATGGTATTGAAGAGCAAAGAGAGAGAAGAAGCCATCTAGCTACTAGCTATGGACCCGAAGGTCTGTGGTGAACTACTCACGCATCATCGGAGGGGCAATGGAGTTGATGTAGATGCCCTCCGTGATCGAATCCCCCTCCGGCAGATTACCGGAAAAGGCTCCAAGATTGGATCTCACGGGAACTGAGGCTCCTGGCGGCGGAAAAGTGTTTTCATGGCTCTCTTTGGTATCCAGGGAATATTTCTGAATTTATAGGCCGGAGAATAGGGTTGGAGGAGTTGCCGTGGGGCCACAAGCCAGGGGGCGCCCCTCCCCTAGGGCGCGCCCCTGTGGCTTGTCGCCACACGGTGGCTCCCCTGCCTTGGTCTCCAAGTCCTCTGGGTTGCTTTTGGTCCAAGAAAAATTATTCCAAATATTTTATTTCGTTTGGACTCCGTTTAATATTCCTTATCTGCAATACTCAAAAACAAGGAAAAAACAGCAACTGGCACTAGGCTCTAGATTAATAGGTTAGTCCCAAAAATAATATAAAATAGCATATTAATGCATATAAAACATCCAAAACAGATAATATAATAGCATGGAACAATAAAAAATTATAGATACGTTGGAGATGTATCACTATGTACTCAGCTTCTGTAGTTGATGTAGAAACGCATTTTTGCTATCTTGATTGCCATGACACTGCTCCCCCTGCATAAGTCATCAGGTATCCAGATGTGGACTTCCTACGATCCTTGTCACCTGCATAATCTGCATCTGTATAGCCTTGCAATACAGGTTCACTGCTTCCAAAGCATAAACAAGATGTAGAAGTTCCCTTGAGATACCCGAGAATCCACTTCACTGCTTCCCAGTGTGCTTTACCTTGAGTTGTCATGAACCAGCTAACAACTCCAACTGCATAGGCAATATCAGGCCTAGTGCATAGCATGACATATATCAAACTGCCCACAGCAAATTGGTAATGTACTTTCCTCATTTCTTCTTTCTCCGTCTTGCTTGTAGGACATTGTTTTGAATTCAGTTTGTGATGTCTTGCGGAGAGATAACAGATTTTGCATCTTTCATATTGAACCTTTCAAGTACCTTTTCAATGTATCTTTACTGCGAGAGCCAAAGCATCTTCTTTGATCTATCACGGGAGATCTTCATGCCAAGTATTTGCTTAACTGGTCCTAATCCTTCATGGCAAATGATTTACTCAAAGCCTTCTTGAGGAGAGCAATCCTCTTTGTGCCATTTCCAATAATCAGCATATTATAAACATACAGCAATAGAATAATGAAATCACCCTCAGCGTACCTCTTCATAAAGACACAATGATCAGGTTGTGCTTTATGGTAACCAAGCTTAGTCATAAAAGACTCAAACTTCTTGTACCACTGTCGAGGAGCTTGCTTCAAGCCATACAAGCTCTTCTTCAATTTGCATACTAAGTACTCCTTGCCTGCAACCGTGACTCCCTTTGGCTGCTCCATGTATATCTCCTCCTCTAGGTCACCATGTAAGAATGTTGTCTTTGCATCAAGTTGTTCAATTTCCAAGTCCATGGTGGCAGCCATGACAAGCACAACTCGGATCGAAGACATCTTGACCACCGAAGAGAATATCTCATCATAATCGATGCCCTTTTTCTGACTGAAACCTTTCACAACCAGTCTGGTCTTGTACCTTGGATGTGAGGTGTTTTCTTCAGTCTTCACTCTGCACACCCACTTGTTCTTGAGTGCTTTCTTGCCCTTTGGCAGATTTACTAACTCAAAAGTATCATTCTCATACAGGGATTTCATCTCATCCTGCATGGCTTCTGACCATTCATCCTTGTTCTCATCAGACAATGCCTCCTCATAGCATGAGGGCTCACCTACATCAGTCATCAACACATATTGATGTGCTAGATACTTAGAAGAAGGAATGTGACGTCTTTCACTTCTTCTTTGCTGCTGCACTGGTGGTGAATCAGGTGGATTTTCGTTGGCGTCATCATTACTAACTTCGTCATCATCATCACTTGATGGCTACTCGTTGCTTTGACTTGTAATGCCTTGGTCAGTTGAATCTCCATTGTCTTCAGTGTCATCATCTCCCCCATGATTGTCATGCACGAGAGGAGGACGGGTTGGATCCATGTCAACCTGAGGTGTGTTGGTCATTGGCTTCTTTGGTTTCCCAATATCTTTTAATATTTCATCTTCAATGAACACCACATCTCGGCTCTCACAATCTTCCTATTGGCTGGATCGCACAACCTATAGCCAAACTCTTCACTTGGTTGGCTGAGGTAGATGCACTGCTTTGTCTTGCTATCAAGCTTGGATCTCTCGTTCCTTGGAACATGTACAAATGCCCTGCAACCAAAAACCTTCAAGTGCTTGTATGATACCTCCTTCCCTGACCAAACTCTCCAAGGAATATCACCTGCAAGAGGAACTGAGAGAGATAGGTTAACCACATACATAGCATTCATTAATGCTTCAGCCCAAAATGAATTAGGTAAATGAGCATGAGAGAGCATAGCTGTGACCCTCTCTATGAGTGTCCTGATCATTCTCTCTGCAAGACCATTGAGTTGAGGTGTCTTTGGTGGACTCTTCTCAAGCCCGATGCCAAACTTTCTGCAATACCTTTCAAAAGGACCTCGGTATTCACCACCATTGTCTGATCTCACGCACTTCAATTTCCTGCCAATTTCTCTCTCAACTTTGACATGGAACTCCTTGAAGGCTTCAAGTGTTTGGTATTTGTGTTTCAACACATACACAAAAACCTTTCTGGAATGGTCATCAATGAAAGTCACAAAGTATAATGCTCCACCATGGGATTTTTCAGTCATGGAGCAAACATCAGTGTGCACAATATCAAGAACATTTTCTGCACGATGTGGAGGGAGTGTACGAAGTGCAACGCTATGTTGTTTTCCAGCAAAACAATGTGCACAGGGTTTTGATACGTCTCCAACGTATCTACTTTTCCAAACACTTTTGCCCCGGTTTTTACCTCTAATTTGCATGATTTGAATGGAACTAACCCGGACTGATGTTGTTTTCAGCAGAACTACCTTGGTGTTATTTTTGTGCAGAAATAAAAGTTCCCGGAATTGGACGGAACTTTTTGTAGATTTTTTCTGGAATATATAACGAATTATGGAGCGAAGACCTGCCGGAGGGAGGCCACCTGTGGGCCACAAGCCAACAGGGCGCTCTCCCTAGGTCGCGCCCTGTTGTGTGTTGGGGCCCACGAGGCTCCTCCGACCCTGATTCCAGTCCTATAAAATCACATCTCCGGAGTAAAAAATCTGAGAGAAGTTTTCATCGCGTTTCACGAGACGAAGCCGTCGCCACCTCCTGTTCTTCCTCGGGAGGGCTGATCTGGAGTCCGTTTGGGGCACCGGAGAGGGGAAATCGTCGCCGTCATCATCACCAACCCTTCTTCATCAACACCGCCATGATGCTCACCACCGGGAGTGAGTAATTCATTCGTAGGCTTGCTGGACGGTGGTGGGATTGGATGAGATTGATCATGTAATCGAGTTAAGTTTGATAGGGCTTGATCCCTAGTATCCACTATGTTCTGAGATTGATGTTGCTATGATTTTGCTATGCTTAATGCTTGTCACTAGGGCCCGAGTGCCATGATTTCAGATCTGAACATTTATATTCATGGCACTCGGGCCCTAGTGACAAGCATTAAGCATAGCAAAATCATGCTATGTTGTGGGTTATCAAGACTGGGCCGTTGTTGGGGTCCTAGCTCATCTAATAAGAAAATGAAGAAGAAAAATGATAGGAACTTGCATGCTCCTAGAGAACCTGTTACAGAAACACCTACTGAGAACCATAATGATGTTCCTATTTCTGATGTTGAGACCCAGTCTGGTAGTGAACATGCACCTAGTGATAATGAAAAGGAAGATGAAAATAATACTGTGCATGTAGATGCTCCACCAGATAGGAATAAAGAACATGATAACGATGTAGAAATAGAACCTGTCGAGGATCTTGATAACCCACCTCCTAAAAATAAACATTATGATAAGGGAGACTTTGTTGCTAGAAAACATGGAAAGGAAAGAGAGCCATGGGTTCAAAAACCCATGCCATTCCCTCATAAGTCTTCTAAAAGTAGGGACGATGAAGATTTTGAGCGCTTTGCTGAAATGATTAGACCTGTCTTTTTGCGTACTCGTTTGACCGATATATTGAAAATGCCTCCATATGCTAAGTATATGAAAGATATTATTACCAACAAAATAAAAATACCTCAAACTGAAATTGCTACTATGCTTGCTAATTATTCTTTTGATGGAGGAATACCTAAGAAGCTAGGAGATCCTGGTATACCAACAATACATTTCTCTATTAAAAGAAATTATGTTAAAACTGCTCTATGTGATTTAGGGGCTGGTGTTAGTGTTATGCCTTTCTCCCTTTATAAAAGACTTGATTTGAGTAAGCTTACACCTACCGAGATATCTTTGCAAATGGCTGATAAATCCACTCCTTTACCTATTGGAATTTGCGAAGACGTTCCTGTTGTGGTTGCAAATGTTACTATCTTGACAGACTTTGTTATTCTTGACGACAATATGTTGATCATCCTTGGTAGTCCCTTTTTAAACACTGCAGGGGCTGTTATTGATTGCAATAAAAGCAAGGTTACCGTTCATGTCAATGGCAAGCAACATACCGTGCATTTCCCGAAGAAGCAAACTTTGGTTAATAATATTAATGTCATTGAGCCTATTCCCACGGTTATCATTGGAAGTTTTACAATTCCTCTACCTACTGTTAATAAGAAATATTATAATCTTATTGTTGGGGAGATGCAAATCCCCATTGACGTAACCTAGTGATATACAAAAATTCTTTGGTTGCATGTTAATCAGAAACGGTTGTTAATAAGACTTGATCAACCTTATTAATGGATCCTTTTCAGAAGACATGTTATTGATGAATTTAGTATTTACAACTCTCTGTATCAAAAATTTATCCTCTGTTATTTGTAGTTTTTATAAAATAAATTAGCTTGATTTGCCAGTTTTCTGTTTTTCCCGTGCATAGAAAAATGACAAAAAATAAAAAAAGTCTCAGATTGCCACAAAATTTTAACATGAATTTTTCTGGAATATATAAGAATTTTCGGCACAAAAATTGCAGCAAGGAAGTGCACCAGTGGGCCACAAGCCAACGGGGTGCACCCCCTAGGCTGCGCCATGATGGCTTATGGGGCCCACAGGGCCCCTTGCCTTATCCCTTCGGCTCACTCCTTCTCCTACCTCCAGAAAAAATTCCCTAGCTCTCTCTCTCTCTCCCGTGTTCTTCACCTAGAAACTGAAATTTTCGATCTCTTTGCTTGGAACTCTGTTTCCGAAACTGTTTTAAGGAATTGTTCCTTGGTATGTGAGTCCTCCACTCCTCCAATTAGTTTTTGTTTTAGTGGTTTATATTTTGCATAATATGTTGCACTTGGTGCTACAGAAAATGAGCTTGCATGTTGAATTCTTTGAGTTCCAAGTAGTATGAATGCTTGATATGGCCTCTAGGCATCATTGTGAGTAGTTGCTATCAATCTTGCAAAGTTTTATTGACATAAATTTGTTGCTTAAAAATTTCAGAAATTTGTGCTTAGGAAAATGAATTTCTTAAGGAAAGGTTCTTCAAGCCGGATCCCCAAGGGAGTTGTTAGGAGAACTCAGGACCGCGACATCAACATTGTTCGCAACACGGAGGTTAGGCCCTGTGAATGGCCACATGACGTGGCTTGAGACCGCGTCGGTATTTCCCCAAAGAGGAAGGGATGATGCAGCACAGCGACGGTAAGTATTTCCCTTAGTTATGAAAACCAAGGTTATCGAACCAGTAGGAGAACCACGCAACACTATGTAAACGGTACCTGCACAGAAAGAACAAATACTTGCAACCCGACGCGTAAGAGAGGTTGTCAATCTCTCCACGGTAAAAAGATAGATTAGATTGTAATAGATTGGATAGATAGATCGCACAAGAACACAAAATAAAAGAGGCAAATAAAAAGAGCAGCAAGGTATTTTTGGGTTTTTGGAATAATAGATCTGAAAACAAAAATCGGCAAAAGATAGATCGGAAAGCAATATGTTGGAAAAGTAGACCCGGGGGCCGTAGGTTTCACTAGTGGCTTCTCTCATGCGTATAGCACACGGTGGGTAAATAAATTACTGTTGGGCAATTGATAGAAGATCAAATAATCATGACGATATCCAAGGCGATGATCATTATATAGGCATCACGTCCAAGATTAGTAGACCGAAACGATTCTGCATCTACTACTATTACTCCACACATCGACCGCTATCCAGCATGCATCTAGTGTATTAAGTTCATGAAAAACGGAGTAATGCAATAAGAACGGTGACATGATGTAGACAATATCTATTCATGTAGGAATAGACCCCATCTTGTTATCCTTAATAGCAACGATACATGCGTGCCTCGCTGCCCCTTCTGTCACTGGGAGAGGACACCGCAAGATCGAACCCATCACAAATCACCTCTTCCCATGGCAAGAAAAATCGATCTAGTTGGCCTAACTAAACCAAAGATTCGAAGAAGAAATACGAGGCTATAAGTAATCATGCATATAAGAGATCAAAGAAGACTCAAATAATATTCATGGATAGAAACTTATCATGAACTCAAAATTCATTAGATCCCAACAAACACACCGCAAAAAGTCATTACATCAAATAGATCTCCAAGAGACCATTGTATTGAGAATCAAAAGAGAGAGAGAAAGACATCTAGCTACTGCCTACGGACACGTAGGTCTATGGTGGACTACTCACGCATCATCGGAGAGGCACCAATGAGGATGATGAACCCCTCTGTGATGGTGTTAGATTGGATCTCGCGTTTCTGGAACTTGCGGCGGCTCGAAGTATTTTTCGTCGACTCCTCTAGGGTTTCTGGAATATTTGGGTATTTATAGATCTCAGAGGCGGTGGAGGGGGTTCCCGAGGTGGCCACATCCCACCAGGGCGCCCCCGGGGCCTCTAGCGCGCCCTGGTGTCTTGTGGATCGCGTGAGCTCGTTCCTGGTTACTTCTTTGGCCCACTGGCGTCCTTCTGGTCCAAAAAAAATCTCCAAAAAGTTTCGTCGCGATTGGACTCCGTTTGGTACTCATATTCTGTGAAGTAAAAAACAAGCAGAAAACAGCAAGTCGCACTTGGCACTATGTCAATAGGTTAGTCCCCAAAAATGATATAAAGTTGCTATAAAATGATTGTAAAACATCCAAGAATGATAATATAACAACATGGAACAATCAAAAATTATAGATATGTTGGAGACGTATCAGCATCCCCAAGCTTAATTCCTACTCGTCCTCGAGTAGGTAAATGATAAAAATAGTATTTTTCTTGTGGAATGCTGCCTAACATGTTCATCACATATTATTTTCTTTTGTAGCATGGACATTTGGACTTCTAGATGGTTCAAAGCGATAGTCTAGTTTTGACATAAAGACTTTAATACTAAAGCATGCCAACAAGCAACCATGTCTTTCAAAATATCAACACTAAAGAAAGTTATCCCTAGCCCATCATGCTCAATCATTGATCCATTCATGAAACACACTCAGATATTAACTACACCCAATGCACAAGTTTGATCGTAGTGCCCCCTAGTTGGTGCTTTATAAGAGAAGACGGAGACTCAAATAAAAGTAAAAATTGCATAAAGTAAATAGATAGGCCTTTCGCAGAGGGAAGTAGAGATTTGTAGAGGTGCCAGAGCTCAAAGCTTAAATTGAGAGAGAAAAATATTTTGGGTGGCATGCCTTT
This sequence comes from Elymus sibiricus, assembly GCA_039707655.1. Classification (NCBI taxonomy): domain Eukaryota; kingdom Viridiplantae; phylum Streptophyta; class Magnoliopsida; order Poales; family Poaceae; genus Elymus; species Elymus sibiricus. Next base: position 124,337,855 of record CM077667.1, on the reverse strand, counting down.
CCTATCAACGAAAACGACAAAGTAATTCTCAATACTTTCCATGCTAGATACATCATAAGCAGTTCCCAAACATAAAGTAAAGTTTATTTCTTTTTCCACCATTCTTTCACAATCCATGGCTAGCCGTATCCACGGTTGCCTTCCATACCAACACTTTACAAGGAATTTATTATTTGACAACATAAAGTAAATTTCTTTTTCATTTCGGGACTGGGAATCCCTATTATCGCCATACTCTCGTGCAATGACAAGTGAATAAACACTCATCTTCAGAATAACACATCTAGCATGGAAAAATATTGGACACCCCCTACCGTTTCATGAGCGGTACGAGCACAGAAAAAGGAAATTTGTGTTGAAAATTAGAGATGGCAGATACAAATTTGCTTAGAACAGCACGGAAATACTGCATATATGTAGGTATGGTGGACTCATAAGGCAAAACTGGGTTTAAGGATTTTGGACGTAGAAGTAGTATTTCTACTTAGTACAAGTGGAGGCTAGCAAATAGATTGAGAAGCAACCAACCAAGAAACGAAAATTCACATAAACGGGCATTGAGCATAACTAACACCAAATAATGCACCATAAGTAGGATGTAATTTTGTTGCATAACTATTGACTTTCGTGCTTGCATAGGGAATCACAAACCTTAACACCAATATTCTTACTAAAGCATAATTACTCACCAACATGACTCACATATCACTATCATCATGTCTGAAAACTATTACAAGGAATCAAGTTTAATTAGTCCAATGATGTTCATGAAAGTTTTTATTATATCCCTCTTGAATATCTATCACTTTGGGACGAGTTTCATATATTGCCATTGCTTTTGACAAGCTCAAACAAATTTAAGTGAAGAACATGAGCATAACAATTTCATCTCTCAAAATAATATAAGTTAAGCATGAGAGAATTTCTTCAAAAGTTACTAACTCTCAAATTAATCTAAGTGAAGCATGAGAGTATTTCTTCAAAAATTTAAAGCACACCATGCTCAAAAAGATATAAGTGAAGCACTAGAGCAATTCCATAGCTCAAAAAATTTAAGTGAAGCATAAAGAGCAATTCTAACAAATCATAGCATAATTTTGGCTCTCTCAAATATATGTGTGCAGCAAGGATACTTGTGACAAACTAAAAAGCAAATCAAGCAAAGACTCAAATAATACAAGACGCTCCAAGTAAAACTCATGATATGTGACGAATAAAAATATAGCTCCAAGTAAAATACCGATGGTTGTTAGAAGAAAGAGGGGATGTGATGACCCACATGTATAGGGGGTCAATCGTAGTCCTTTCGATAAGTAAGAGTGTCGAACCCAATGAGGAGCAGAAGGAAATGACAAGCGGTTTTTAGCAAGGTAATTTCTGCAAGCACTGAAATTGTAGGTAACAGATAGTTTGATAGCAAGATAATTGGTAACGAGCAAGTAACGGTAATGGTAAATAAAGTGTAACAAGGTAGCCCAATCCTTTTGCGGCAAAGGACAGGCCAAAGCAGTCTCTTATAATAGGCAAAGTGTTCTTGAGGGTACACGGGAATTTTGTCTAGTCACTTTTATCATGTTGGTTTGATTTGCGTTCGCTACTCTGATAATTTGATATGTGGGTGGACCGGTGCTTGGGTTCTGTTCTTACTTGAACAAACCTCCCACTTATGATTAACCCCCTCGCAAGCATCCGCAACTATGAGAAAAGTATTAAGATAAAATCTAACCATAGCATTAAACATTTGGATCCAAATCAGCCCCTTACGAAGTAGCGCATAAACTAGGGTTTAAGCTTCTCTCACTCTAGCAACCCATCATCTAATAACTACTCCACAATGCATTCCCTTAGGCCCAAGGATGGTGAAGTGTCACATAGTCGACGTTCACATGACACCACTAAGGGAATGACAACATACATATCATCAAAATATCGAACACATATCAAATTCACATGATTACTTGCAACATGACTTCTCCCGTGACCTCAAGAACAAATATAACTACTCACAAATAATATTCATGCTCAAGATCAGAGGGGTATTAAATAGAATAATGGATCTGAACATATAATCTTCCACCAAATAAACCATATAGTAATCAACTACAAGATGTAATCAACACTACTAGTCACTCACAGGTACCAATCTGAGGTTCCGGTACAAAGATTGAACACAAGAGATGAACTAGGGTTTGAGAGGAGACGATACTCTTTAAGATGTTGATGAAGATTGGCCTCCCAAAGATGGGAGGGGTGTTGGTGATGATGGCTTCGATTCCCCCCCCCCCCCCTGGAGGGAAGTTCCCCCGGCGAAATCGCTCCGCCGGAGGACAAAAGTGATCCTGCCAAAGTTCCACCTCGAGACGGCGGCGTTCCGTCCTGAAAGTCCTCTCCTTATTTTTTCTAGGTCAAAAGACCTTAAGTACCAGAAGATGGGCACCGGAGGTGGGCTGGGCTGAGCACAACCCACCAGGGGGCGCCTGGGGGGCCCGGCGCGCCTTGGTGTCTTGTGCTCACCAGGTGCCCCCCCTCCGGTAGTTATTTGCTCCAGTATTTTTCATATATTCTAAAATAATTCTCCGTGAAGTTTCAGCTTATTTGGAGATGTGCAGAATAGGTATCTCTGATCTGCTTTTTTAGGTCCAGAATTCCAGCTGTCGGTATTCTCCCTCTTTGTGTAAACCTTGCATATTATGAGAGAAAAGGCATTAGAATCACTCCCTAAAGCATTATTATGCATAAAAACATTATAAATAACAGTAGGAAATCATGATGCAAAATGGACGTATCAACTCCCCCAGGCTTAGACCTCGCTTGTCCTCAAGTGAAAGCCGATATCGCAAAACATGTCCACATGGTTAGAGAGAGAGGTGTCGATAAAAACAAAATACGGACATAGTAGCATCATGCTTATTATCATAGCAGCAACAAACTTTATCATAGAACTTATTGATATGACTTTTATTATATAACTTCATCATATAACTTCTGATGAACAAGTAATAATTCATCACAACATAGAAGTATAAAGCATAAACCTTATTGAAAACCAACAAACTATGTTCTCAGTCAACTTTGCAACTACAATTCTTCATATTTTCAGGAAGAGTCTTGTGTCGGAGCCTTTTGGCAAGTCCACATACTCAACCATCATTTAGTCTTCTATGATTGATAACACTCACAACATACCCATGAGCAAAAAGTTTCAACCGGACACATACAAAGATAGGGGCTTATAGTCTCGCCTCCCAACGTATTCACCTCAAGGGTGATGTCAACAATAATAACTCATGCTCACTCATATCCAACTGGATATATGTGCCTAGATCTTTCCTTACCACATGATGCTTGCAAAAAGAATAAGTGAAAAGGAATAGGGAAGAATACTTTGACTCTTGCATAAAAGTAAATACATAAAAGTAAAAGATAGGCCCTTCGCAGAGGAAAGCAGAGGTTGTCATGCGCTTTTTGGTTTGTATGCCAAATCCCTTAATTTAAAAGAACGTCACGCTATATTGCCGCCTATGATATCAACCTTTATTATGAAGTCCGTCACTTTTATTACTTTGCCATCATAAGTTCGTACAACACTCAATTTTCTCTTACACTAATTGATCAAACACATTTGGAAGCAATTTTTTATTGCCTTAGTGCACCGATGACAAATTACTTGAAGGATCTTACTCGATCCGTAGCTAGGTATGGTGGACTCTCAAAACATGAGTATGGGTTTAGGGTTTTTGGATGCACAAGTAGTATTTCTACTTAGTGCGGAATTTTTGGCTAGCAAGGATATTGAGCAAGCACCACTTGTTGAAGGATCTATGACAATATAGCTTCTATGTGAATATGAACACACATAAATCATTACGTTGTCTTCCTTGTCCAACGTCAACAATTTTGGCATATAATATTTAATGGGGGCTCACAATCATAAAAGATGTCTAGTATAGTGTATTTGCATGTGAATCTTCTCTTCCCTTATTAATTCTTTCATGAATTGCATCATTGATCAATGCTATGTTTGTCAATCTCCAATAAATTTTACCATTTATACTTTTCCTTATGTGATGTCATTACTTACCATAAGATTAGCATATGATCCTTTTCATTTATTTCCTTTTTATTTTGATTGCAACAAGAAAGTAAAGAAGCAAAAGCTCAAACTAAACTTTATTATATAACTCTCACTCGATTACATAGATAGATAGATCACGAAACTAACACTCAAAAATAGATCATACTAAACTTTTATTCAACTAAATCATGAAAGAGCTAAGGATAGCTCAAGCCAAGGGGAGTTCCCATACCCGTGTACTCAAGTCTCCTTTGGTGGTGAAGATGATGAAGGTGGTGGTGATGAAGTGTCACACTTCAGACTCAATAGGTACTCCAATTTGCGGATGACTCTACGAAGGGTGATGATGTGCTCCTCTAGCAAAATATTTTCACGAGTGAGAAATTTATTCAGACTCAATTGTTTTGTCCTCCTTCTGGAGCTTGATCCTTCATAGCTTCCTTACCCTTGTCTTCATTATTGGATTCTTTTGGCTCCTCTCTCTTCAGCTCCATCTTCATCAGCGAGGAATCTTCTTGTACGTTATTGGAGGCGGGAGAATACATGATGCCTGGCTTGATAGATCTGATAGGAAAACAGCACGAAACTAGAACATGGGATTTTTCTGCGATGCGGTGGTCAAAACAATCGGGGATATATATAAAGAATTTTTATCTAGGGAAGCAAGAATATGGAAGGAAAACTGAGTCGGGGAGGTGTCCGAGGTGGGCACAACCCACTAGGGCGCGCCTGGCAGGGCTGGCGCGCCCTGGTGTATCGTGCTCACCTCGGTTGCTTTCCCGTTTATTACTTATTTTCCTAATTTTTGTAATATTCCAAAACTGACAGAAAATATTTTTGCGGATTTTTCGAAGTCCGTTTACTTACCGTATCACGTACCTCCTCTTTTTCAGAATTCTGGAGTGTTCCGAAAGGTTTCTTTTATGTGTTCCTCCGATGTCATTGTTTGGATAATGTTGCTTTCAACATTAATAGGCGTACCTGAGATATAGTGTTTAATTCTTTGTCCATTGACCACCTTCGGGTTAGTACCTTCGGCATTATTAATCTTGATAGCTCCAGAATGATAAACCTCTTCGATAATATATGGTCCTTCCCATTTGGAAAGAAGCTTGCCTGCAAAAAATCTTAAACGAGAGTTGTACAAAAGAACATATTCTCCAACTTTGAATTCCTGCTTTTGAATTCTTTTGCCATGCCATCTTTTATCTTTTTCCTAGAATAGTTTGGTATTTTCATAAGCTTGGGTTCTCCATTTATCTAGCGAGCTAATATAAAATAACCTCTTCTCACCGGCAAGTTTGAAATCATAATTGAGTTCTTTAATTGCCCAAAATGCTTTATGTTCTAACTCTAGAGGCAAATGACAAGCTTTTCCATATACGATTTTGTATGGAGACATACCCATAGGATTTTTATAAGCTGTTCTATAGGCCCAAAGTGCATCATCTAGTTTCCTAGACCAATTCTTTTGAGACCTATTGACAGTTTTTTGTAATATTAATTTTATTTCTCTATTGCTAAGTTCAACTTGTCCACTAGATTGAGGATGATAGGGTGATGCAATTCTATGATTAACATCATATTTAGCAGGCATCTTACGGAAAGCACCATGAATAAAGTGTGAACCACCATCAGCCATTAAATATCTAGGGACTCCAAACCTCGGGAAGATAACTTCTTTAAGAATTTTAATGGAGGTGTTATGATCAGCACTACTAGTTGGGATAGCTTCTACCCACTTAGTAACATAATCAACAGCAACCAAAATATGAGTATACCCATTAGAGGAAGGAAAAGGTCTCATATTAATCTTGTGCTGACATAGAGTGGGACTAATGCCCTTAAGATCATCAAGAGTATATCCAATAGCAGCCCAGTGCTTCCTCAGAATTTTTAATAATCTTTCTTCTTCATGTTCTGAAAGGTTAGCACTAATAATAACAGGATATATCTTTTTCTCATCAAGATAAGCATACTTCAAAGTGTCAGGCAATTGTTTTAATTCAAACACAGGATCACCTTTAGGTGGAGGAGGACCTCCAAGAGTTTCAATAGGCAAATTGTGTTTTAGGAGAGGTTGTTGTTCAAAGAATTTTTTATCTATTTCATTTCTTTCATGCAAGTGCATATCATTTTCATGGTCTAGCAGATATTGTTCTAGTGGATCGGTAGGAGGTACGGCAATAGAAGCAAGACCAATATTTTCATCCTTACTAGATAATTCTTTATCACGAGGTTATCTACTAAACTTGGAAAAATTAAATTCATGATACACATCACCAAAACTAACACCGACAGTTTGTTTTTCACAATCTATCTTAGCATTGACGGTGTTCAAGAAAGGTCTACCAAAGATAATGGGACAAAAGTCATCTTGTGGGGAACCAAGAACTAGAAAATCAGTAGGATATTTTATTTTCCCACACAAGACTTCAACATCTCTAACAATCCCAAGTGGTGTGATGGTGTCTCTATTAGCAAGTTTAATAGTAACATCAATGTCTTCTATTTCAGCAGGTGCTATTTCATTCATAATTTCTTGGTATAAGGTAAAAGGAATAGCACTCACGCTAGCACCCATATCACATAAACCATGATAGCAATAATCTCCTATTTTGACTGAGACAACAGGCATGCCAACTATGGGTCTATGTTTATCTTTTTCATCGGGTTTGGCAATTCTAGCAGCTTCATCACCGAAGTAAATAACATGCCCATCCATATTTTCTGCCAAGAGATCTTTAACCATAACAACACTAGATTCTACTTTAATTTGCTTAGAGGGCTTAGGTGCTTTAATATTACTTTTGCGAACCACAGTTGATACCTTAGCATGTTCCTTTATCTTAACAGGGAAATGTGGTTTTCCAATATAAGCAGTAGGCACAACTGGATCAACATTGTAAATGATGGTTTCATCCTTAGCTTTTACCGGTTCTTTAATTTCTTCTTTAATAGGGGGATGATATTTAAACCACTTCTCCTTAGGGAGATCAACATGAGTAGCAAATGATTCACAGAAAGAGGCTACTATCTCAGAGTCAAGTCCATATTTAGTGCTAAACTTGTGAAAAGCATCAGTATTCATAAAAGATTTAGGGAAACCCTTCCTATCTATAGTCTGATTGGAGACGCGTGTCAGACTAGTCGACGGCCGTCGATTCAATTGAAATCCGACGCTCACAACGTGCTCTTCATATGTAAAAAAAAGACAATCCCGTCATCCGGGAATTAATTTCCCGTAACTCCCGCATGTAATCTCTCCCTAATTTCTCGCCCCACATGCCTCCCGATTCCATTCGCCGCCAACAACACGCATAGGCCCAAGCTCGCCTTGCCCAGATCCCCTTCCACCCCCGCCTCCATCGCCCGTCATCGTTGTGCAGCACAGACCTCACCGGTCAGTCCCCTTCCCCTACTCCTCCCCACCACATCGTCTATTCATCGATCTACCAAGGTGCTAATTATGTAAGACAATTGTGGATGTAATCTGCCAAGGTGCTAATTCTTCACGACACCATGACTGTGATCCGCCAAGGCCGACGAGAGCGGGCACCAACAACCGTTAGTGAGAAGTTTGAAGGCCGATCCCTTTGGCATGGTGAGCGTCACAAAGAGTTGATTCCAATGTGTGTTCCTCACTGATATTGCTGGTCACATCACAATGATTTAATTCTCCTATGCTTAATTCATATGTGCTTGATTAGTAGGTGGCCGTGATGCCCATCCCAGCAGGGAGGATGGATTGACATCGGGCAATCACCAAGGGACAGGATCATGCTCCCGTCGGCTGGAGTGCCATCCCTTCTCGACAACGATGGGAGCATGCCCGTCTGGTTGCACATAACAATGACTCACGTCCTCGGTTGACCTAGTTTTAGTTTCATATTTAGCCGCCCTACTTTGCACTAAAGAAGGTCTTGGCTAATGGTTCATCACTGTTGCATCGCCGCTCCATCCATGCCCAATGCTTCTTAGTGCCGCTAACCATGGCGATATGAGGAAGCACGCCTGCCATGCATGGCCAGCATTGGAAGGACACACATCTGACATCAAATAGAAGCACGATTACAATCGCAATGAAGCACGGCCAACTTCGAAACAAAGCATGTCGACCATCAGCCCAATGGTGTTTGAACTGTGCCTAGATGCCACGTTTAGTTTAGGGAAGCAAATTATATTTTTTGGATGCACATTCTAGTTTCTTTGGAAGCAATTGTTGGGGAACATTGCATGGGAAACAAAAAATTTCCTACACACACGCAAGATCTATCCATGGTGATGAGCATCTACGAGAGGGAGAGTGGATATACATACCCTTGTAGATCGCTAAGCGGGAAGCGTTAAGAAACGCGGTTGATGTAGTCGAACGTCTTCGCGATCCAAATCGCCGAGCGTCCCGCGATCCCATCACGATCCATCTCGCGATCCAATAACGATCCGTCCCGCGATCCCATCACGATCCGTCCCGCGATCCTGATCACGGTCCTTCCGATCTAGCGCCGAACGGACGGCACCTCCGCGTTCAGCACACGTACAGCTCGATGACGATCTCCGCCTTCTTGATCCAGCAAGAGGGGGCGGAGAGGTAAATGAGTTCTCCGGCAGCGCGACGGCGCGGCGGCGGCGGTGGTGGAACTATTCCGGCAGGGCTTCGCCTAAGCACCGCCGAAACTAGACTAAAGGAGAAAACGATCTAGAGGAAGTAGAGGGAGCACGTGGCAATTAGGGTTAGCTCTCCCCTCTAAATCCTCTAGTATATATAGGAGGGAGGGAGGGGAGGAGGCAGCCTCAAACCCTCAAGGGTTGGCCGAAATTGGAGGTGGAGGAGTCCTACTCCAATCCTACTAGGAGTAGGATTCCTCCTCTCCACTTGGAAACCCTTTCCACCTTTCCACCTTTGGGGTTTTCCCACCCCTAGCTGCATGGGCCTTAGTGGGGGATTCGGCCAGCCCACTAGGAGCTGGTTTGACTCCTCCCACAGCCCATGAGGTCCTTTGGGTCGAGACACCCCTCCCGATGGCCCCCGGTACCCTCCCGGCACTCCCGGTACACTACCGAAGTACCCGAAACTTTTCCAGTGACCAAAACAGGACTTCCTATATATCAATCTTTACCTCCGGACCATTCCGGAGCTCCTCGTGACATCCAGGATCTCATCCGGGACTCCGAACAACCTTCGGTCACCACCATACATAACTCTACTATACCGAAACGTCATCGAACCTTAAGTGTGCAGACCCTGCGGGTTCGAGAACTATGTAGACATGACCGAGACACCTCTATGGTCAATAACCAATAGCGGGACCTGGATGCCCATATTGGTTCCTACATATTCTACGAAGATCTTTCTCGGTTGAACCTCTATGTCAAGGATTCAGTTAATCCCGTACGCTGTTCCCTTTGTTCTTCGGTATCTTACTTGCCCGAGATTCGATCGTCGGTATCTCTATACCTAGTTCAATCTCGTTACCGGCAAGTCTCTTTACTCGTTCCGTAATACAAGATCCTGAGGCTAACACTTTAGTCACATTGGTTGCAAGGCTTATTGTGATGTTGTATTACCGAGTGGGCCCTGAGATACCTCTCCGTCATATGGAGTAACAATACCTAGTCTTGATCCATGCTAGCTCAACAGACACCTTCGGAGATACCTGTAGAGCATGTTTATAGTCACCCAGTTACGTTGTGACGTTTGATACACACAAGGTATTCCTCTGGTGTCAGTGAGTTGCATTATCTCATGGTCATAGGAACAGATACTTGACATGCAGAAAACAATAGCAATAAACTGACACGATCATATGCTACGTTCATAGTTTGGGTCTTGTCCATCACATCATTCTCCTAATGATGTGATCCCGTTATCAAATGACATATCATGTCTATGGCTAGGAAACCTTGACCATCTTTGATCAACGAGCTAGTTTACTAGAGGCATACTAGGGACACAGTGTTGTCTATATATCCACACAAGTATTAGTGTTTCCAATTAATACAATTATAGCATGGATAATAAACGATTATCATGAACAAGGAAATATAATAATAACCATTTTATTATTGCCTCTAGGGCATATTTCCAACAATTTCCCACTTGCACTAGAGTCACTAATCTAGTTCACATCACCATGTGATTTACATTGTTACGAATCTAACACCCAATGAGTTCTGGGGTTCGATCATGCTTTGCATGTGAGAGAGGTCTTTAGTCAACGATGTGCAACATTCAGATCCGTGTGTTCTTTGCAAATCTATATGTCGTACTGCAGATGTTCCCACGCTCCACTTGGAGCTATTCCAAATGGCTGCTCCACTATACGTATCCGAATTGCCACTCGGAGTCATCCGGATAGGTGTCAAAGCTTGCATCGACATAACCCTTTACGACGAACTCTTTATCACCTCCATAATCGAGAAATATTTCCTTAGTCCTCTAGTTACTAAGGATAACTTTGACCGCTGTCCAGTGATCCACTCCTGGACCACTCTTGTACCCCTTGACAAACTCATGGCAAGGCACACATAGGTGTCGTACACAGCATGGCATACCATATAGAGCCTATGGCTAAGGCATAGGGGATGACCTTCATCCTTTCTCATTCTTCTGCCGTGGTCGAGCTTTGAGTCTCACTCAACTCCACACCTTACAAATCAGGCAAGAACTCTTTCTTTGACTGATCCATTTTGAACTCTTTCAAAATCTTGTCAAGGTATGTACTCATTGAAAGTCTTATCAGACGTCTTGATCTATCTCTATAGATCCTGATGCCCAATATTTTAGTAGCTTCATTCCAGGTTTTCCTTTGAAAAAACCCTTTCAAACAACCCTTTATGCTTTCCAGAAATTCTACATCATTTCCGATCAACAATATGTCATCCACATATACTTATCAGAAATTCTATAGTGCTCCCACTCACTTTATTGTAAATACAAGTTTCTCATAAACTTTGTATAGACCCAAAAACTTTGATCACCTCATCAAAGCGTATATTCCAACTCCGAGATGCTTGCTCCAGTCCATAGAAGGATCGTTGGAGCTTGCATACATTTTAGCATCCTTAGGACTGACAAAACCTTCCGGTTGTATCACACACAACCTTTCCTCACGGATACCGTTAAGGAAACGATGTTTTGACATCCATCTGCCAGATTTCCTAATTGAAAAATGCAGCAACTGCTAACATAATTCCAACATACTTTAGCATCGCTACGGGTGAGAAAGTCTCATCGTAGTCAACTCCTTGAACTTGTGAAAAACCCTTTGCCACAAGTCAAACTTTATAGACGGTGACATTACCGTCCGCGTCCGTCTTCCTTTAAAAGATCCATTTGTTCTGAATGGCCTTTCGCCCTTCAGGTAATACTTCCAAAGCCCATACTTTGTTTTCATACATGGATCCCATCTCGGATTTCATGGCCTCTAACCATTTCTCGGAATCCGGGCCCATCATCGCTTCTCCATAGCTCGTAGGTTCATCATTGTCCAACAACATGACCTCTAAGACAGGGTTGCCGTACCACTTAGGAGCAGTACGCGTCCTTGTCGACCTACGAGGTTCGATAGTAACTTGATCCGAAGCTTCATGATCATCATCATTAACTTCCTCTTCAACTAACGTAGGCTCCACAGAAACAACTTTCTGCGCTGCGCTATTCTCTGGTTGAAACAAAGGTTCAATAACCTCATCAAGTTCTATCTTCCTCCCACTCAATTCTTTCGAGAGAAACTCTTTCTTAAGAAAGGACCCATTTTAGCAACAAACGCTTTGTGCTTGGATCTAAGATAGAAGGTTTACCCAACTATTATGTTAGGGTATTCTATGAAGATGCATTTATCCGCCTTGGGTCCGAGCTCATTAGGTGAAAAGCCTTTTTCACATAAGCGTCGCAGCCCCAAACATTAAGAAATGACAGCTTAGGTTTCCGCCAAACCAAAATTCATACGGTGTCATCTCAACGGACTTAGATGGTGCCCCTTTTAAAGTGAATGTGGTTTTCTCTAATGCATAACCCCAAAATGATAGTGGCAAATCGATAAGAGACATCATAGTTCGCACCATATCCAATTGAGCATGACTACGACGTTCGGACACACCATCACACTATGGTGTTCCAGGTGGCGTGAGTTGTGAAACATCTTCCACATTGTCTTAAGTTGTATACCAAACTCGTAACTCAGATATTTACCTCCACGATCATATCGTAGACATTTTATCTTCTTGTCACGATGATCTCAAACTTCACTCTGATTTTGTTTGAACTTTTCAAACGTTTCAGACTTGTGTTTCATTAAGTAAATATCCCCATATCTCAAATCATCAGTGAAGGTAGGAAAATAACGATATCCACCGCACGCTAAAACACTCATTGGACCGAATACATCAACATGTATCATTTCCAATAAGTTACTTGCCCGCTCCATCAAACCGGAAAACGGGGTCTTAGTCATCTTGCCCATGAGGCATGGTCCGCATGTCTCAACCGATTCAAAATCGAATGAGTCCAAAGATCCATCAGCATGGAGTTTCTTCATGCGCTTTACACCAATATGACATTTAGCGGCAGTGCCACAAGTATGGGGTACTATCATTATTAACTTTGTATCTTTTGGCATCAATATTATGAACATGTGTATCACCACGATCAAGATTCAATAAACCATTCTCATTGGATGCATGACCATTGAAGGTATTATTCAGGTAAACAGAATAACCATTATTCTCTAACTTAAATGAATAACCGTATTGCAATAAACATGATCTAATCACGTTCATGCTCAACGCAAACACCAAATAACATTTATTTAGGTTCATCACTAATCCTGAAGGTAGAGAGACCATGCGATGGTGATCACATCAACCTTGGAAACACTTCCAACACTCATCGTCACCTCACCCTTAGCTAGCCTCCGTTTATTCCGTAGCTTTTATTTCGAGTTACTAACATTTAGCAATTGAACCGGTATCCAATACCCAGGTGCTACTAGGAGTACTAGTAAGGTACACATCAATCACACGTATATCAAATATACTTCTGTCAACGTTGCCAGCCTTCTTATCTACCAAGTATCTAGGGTTGTTCCGCTTCAGCGACCGTTCTCCTCATAATAGAAGCACTTAGTCTCGGGTTTGGGTTCAACCTTGGGTTTCTTCACTGGAGTAGCAACTGACTTGCCATCCATGAAGTTTCCCTCCTTGCCCTCGCCCTTCTTGAAACTAGTGGTTTCACTAACCATCAACACTTGATGCTCCTTCTTGATTTCTACCTTCGCGGTGTCAAACATCGCGAACAGCTCAGGGATCATTATTTCCATCCCTGGCATATTATAGTTCATCACGAAGCTCAAGTAGCTTAGTGACAGTGACTTGGAGAACTATATCAATCACTATCTTATCTGGAAGATCAACTCCCACTCGATTCAAGCGATTGTAGCACCCAGACAATCTGAGCACATGCTCAATGATTGAGCTATTCTCCTTCATATTGCAGGAAAAGAATCTTGTTGGAGGTCTCATACCTCTCAACACGGGCACGAGCCTGAGATCCCAATTTCAGCTCTTAGAACATCTCATATGTTCCGTGACGTTCAAAACATTTTGGAGCCTCAATTCTAAGCCGTAATGCATGACGCACTGAACTATCAAGTAGTCATCAGAACATGCCTGTCAGATGTTCACAACATCTACAGACGACGCTAGAGGGGGTGGCGCACCGAGCGGTGCATTAAGGACATAAGCCTTCTGTGCAGCAATGAGGACAATCCTCAGATCACGGACCCAGTCCGCATTATTGCTACCATCATCTTTCAACTCTATTTCTCTAGGAACATATAAAAAATTCAAGGGAGCTACATCGCGAGCTAGTAATCTACAACATAATTTGCAAAGACATTTTGACTATGTTCATGATAATGAGTTTAGTTAATCATATTACTTAAAAACTCCCACTCAAATAGACATCCCTCTGGTCATTCGAGTGTCACATGATCCAAATCCACCAACTCAAGTCCGATCATCACGTGAGTTGAGGTGGTTTCAATGGTGAACATCTTCATGTTGATCATATCTACTATATGACTCATGTTCGACCTTTCGGTCTCTTGTGTTCCGAGGCCATGTCTGTACATGCTAGGCTCATCAAGTTTAACCCGAGTGTTCCGCACGTGCAACACTGGCTTGCACCCGTTGTATGCGAACGTAGAGTCTATCACACCCGATCATCACGTGGTGTCTCGAAACGACGAACTTTCGCAACGGTGCACACTCGGGGAGAACACAATTTTATCTTGAAATTTAAGTGAGGGATCACCTTATAATGCTACCGTCGTCCTAAGCAAAACAAGATGCATAAAAGGATTAACATCACATGCAAATCATAAGTGACATGATATGGCCATGAACTTGTGCTTTTGATCTCCATCTCCAAAGCACCGGCATGATCTCCATCGTAACCAGCTTGACACCATGATCTCCATCATCTTGATCTCCATCAATGTGTCGCCATGAGGTTGTCGCGCCGACTGTTGCTTCCACGACTATTGCTAACTCATAGCGATAAAGTAAAGCAAAAACGGCAAAAATAATTAAAGACAACCCTATGGCTCCTGCCGGTTGCCGTACTCATCGACATGCAAGTCGTGATATTCTATACAATACATGATCATCTCATACATCACATATATCTCATCATGTAATTGGCCATATCACATCACAACATACCCTGCAAAAACAAGTTAGACGTCCTCTAATTGTTGTTGCAAGTTTTACGTGGCTGCTACGGGTATCTAGCAAGAACAATTCTTACCTACGCAGAAACCACAACGGTGATACAAAAATTGCTATTCAACCTTCTCAAGGACCGCCTTTGTGAAATCCGATCCGACTAAAGTGGGAGAAACAGACACCCCCCAGCCATCTTTATGAAACGAAGTTACATGTCAGTTGATGGAACCGGTCTCTCGTAAGCATACGAGTAATGTTGGTCCGGGCTGCTTCATCCCACAATACCGCCGAACCAAGAAAAGACCAAGGGAGGAAGCAATCTGAATATCAACGCCCACAAACTCCTTTGTGTTCTACTCGAGATCTCATTTACACATAGACCTAGCTCATGATGCCACTGTTGCGTAACATTGCATGGGAAACAAAAAAATTCCTACGCACACGCAAGATCTATCCATGGTGATGAGCATCTACGAGAGGGAGAGTGGATCTACATACCCTTGTAGATCGCTAAGCGGGAAGCGTTAAAAAACGCGGTTGATGTAGTCGAACGTCTTCGCGATCCAAATCACCGAGCGTCCCGCTATCCCATCACGATCCATCTTGCGATCCAATCACGATCCGTCCCGCGATCCCATCACGATCCGTCCCGTGATCCTGATCACGGTCCTTCCGATCTAGCGCCGAACAGACGGCACCTCCGCGTTCAGCACACGTACAGCTCGATGACGATCTCCGCCTTCTTGATCCAGCAAGAGGGGGCGGAGAGGTAGATGAGTTCTCCGGCAGCGCGACGGCGCGGCGGCGGTGGTGGTGAAACTATTCCGGCAGGGCTTCGCCTAAGCACCGCCGAAACTAGACTAAAGGAGAAAACGATCTAGAGGAAGTAGAGGGAGCACGTGGCAATTAGGGTTAGCTCTCCCCTCTAAATCCTCTAGTATATATAGGAGGGAGGGAGGGGAGGAGGCAGCCTCAAACCCTCAAGGGTTGGCCGAAATTGGAGGTGGAGGAGTCCTACTCCAATCCTACTAGGAGTAGGATTCCTCCTCTCCACTTGGAAACCCTTTCCACCTTTCCACCTTTGGGGTTTTCCCACCCCTAGCCGCATGCGCCTTAGTGGGGGGTTCGGCCAGCCCACTAGGGGCTGGTTTGACTCCTCCCACAGCCCATGAGGTCCTTTGGGTCGAGACACCCATCCCGATGGCCCCCGGTACCCTCCCAGCACTCCCGGTACACTACCGAAGTACCCGAAACTTTTCCGGTGACCAAAACAGGACTTCCTATATATCAATATTTACCTCCGAACCATTCCGGAGCTCCTCGTGACGTCCAGGATCTCATCCGAGACTCCGAACAACCTTCGGTCACCACCATACATAACTCTACTATACCGAAACGTCACCGAACCTTAAGTGTGCAGACCCTGCGGGTTCGAGAACTATGTAGACATGACCGAGACACCTCTACGGTCAATAACCAATAGCGGGACCTGGATGCCCATATTGGTTCCTACATATTCTATGAAGATCTTTATTGGTTGAACCTCTATGTCAAGGATTTAGTTAATCCCGTACGCTATTCCCTTTGTTCTTCGGTATGTTACTTGCCCGAGATTCGATCGTCGGTATCTCTATACCTAGTTCAATCTCGTTACCGGCAAGTCTCTTTACTTGTTCCGTAATACAAGATCCCGTGGCTAACACTTTAGTCACATTGCTTGCAAGGCTTATTGTGATGTTGTATTACCGAGTGGGCCTTGAGATACCTCTCCGTCATACGGAGTAACAAATCCCAGTCTTGATCCATGCCAGCTCAACAGACACCTTTGGAGATACCTGTAGAGCATCTTTATAGTCACCCAGTTACGTTGTGACGTTTGATACACACAAGGTATTCCTCTGGTGTCAGTGAGTTGCATGATCTCATGGTCATAGGAACAGATACTTGACATGCAGAAAACAATAGCAATAAACTGACACGATCATATGCTACGTTCATAGTTTGGGTCTTTTCCATCACATCATTCTCCTAATGATGTGATCCCGTTATCAAATGACATCTCATGTCTATGGCTAGGAAACCTTGATCATCTTTGATCAACGAGCTAGTTTACTAGAGGCATACTAGGGACACAGTGTTGTCTATGTATCCACACATGTATTAGTGTTTCCAATTAATACAATTATAGCATGGATAATAAACGATTATCATGAACAAGGAAATATAATAATAACCATTTTATTATTGCCTCTAGGGCATATTTCCAACAGCAATAGTTCATATTAGTTCCAAACTGATGCAGTGTTTCAATGGTAAATAATTCTGCTTGGAAACAAATATTTGGAAGCAAATTAATGATGCTTCCATCGTACATTTTTTTTCTCCACTTGATTAAGTTGCAATGAAATAATATATGAAGCTTCCAAAGGATACTAGAAATGCTTTCGTTGTTGAGACAGATGTTTACATGCTTCTATATATGGAGCTTCCAAAGTACTACACATGTATAGATAGTTTTTCCTAGAAATGCTTAAACTGTTCTTACTGAATTTCTAGTATAGTTGGAAGAAAAATGCATCTGCATGTTGGTGGATACCTTGTTTCATTCTCATTTCAAATCTATATGCTTCGAACACACTGTAATGCATCCTACTCAATAATTCCTTATCCGGAGCCCTCTTTTCATGCTTCAGGGCCAGAAAATCTTCTTCCAATTTCAATGATCTATTTAGCTTATTTTCATGGTTCCTGCAAACATTCTGCTTCTGAATCACCCCTCAAGTGCTTCGACCAATATTAGTTTGTGCTACAGCCACGGCAATGTTGCTTCTTTTAATAAAATTATTGTTCATACATTTTTATTCTTGCACCAATTTTTTTATTTGAACCACTACAATGTATGCTTCGTTGTTTCTCATTGATGTTTCAGTGAAAAACATACAAGATGCTTCTAAAATTTTCTTATAGATCTTTCCATGGTAGTGAATCCCCACTTCAAGCATCACCAATGTGTGCTTCGATTATTGTCTAGACATATTGGTTCGATCAAGTGTGCTTTAACCAATACCCGTGAGTATTCTTTCAGTGATATTATCGTACATTGTGTTTTGCTTCTTGCGGCGATATTTTTGTTTCAACCACTACTGATGTTAGCTTCATTGTTTCTTTCTTATGTTTCCATGTACAGATATTTTTCCCACCCGATTCTGCTGCCGTCTTCATTTCCAACACAATGCTAATAGTGTTGAGTGTGTTGGACCAGGGATCACTTCTTACTAGAGGCTACCTCGTCGAGGAAGAACTCATGACATGTGCGGAGCTGTCCTATGATTAGTTAATTGAAAACATACATCGAAGCTGATTATGTATAAGTGAAATTAGTGTTGTTTTCATGAACAGAATTGTATATTGTTTCTATAGATGAATTTTGAGGCGGTGTATATTCTTGATTTGTGTTTCTTCTGTTGGCGAAGCATACATTTCTATGAAATGTGAATAATATTTTTGGTGCACCATAATGTTTCCAAAGCAACTGAAATAATGCTTTTGTATCGTAGAAATAATGCTTCCATACAAAATAAAAAGATTTTTGTCACATGATTGGATAATTTCATCGCAACATGAATGGGTGCTTCCGTCGATAAAAAGTAATGCTTCTATCATTGGATAGTATATTTCCATCGTGACGTGAAAATGTGCTTCCATTGATAAAAAAGTAATGCTTCTATGCAAACATGTCATGAAAAAGTGCATCTACGAAAATACTTATTTTTTCTATTTGTTTGTTGGAAGCACATCACAATCTAAAAAAACATATTTTCCTTGAAAAGATGCATCTGTGAAAATAAAATTATATTTGTTTGTTGGAAGCAAATCACGAGCAGTTATTAGGAAAATAATTAGACGCAATTAGTGCAAAAATCTCGTAATCAATGAGAAGCACCTTTAATTAAGCAGACCAACACACCATGGCGTGGGATTTCTACACCAAATCAGACGGTCATCCTACTTCTCATCCAACGGACATGCATTGGTCTGATGGGAAGCAAAGGATCAGTAGTCTGATCCCTATCGTCTCCCAAAGATTTAACACAATCAAACTTAAGATTTATACCTGACTCATTACCTTCGTCGACTTCCCAATCTTCAGAGTTGCGTTTAATTCTTTCTCAGAGATCCCACTTGAATTCAAAAGTCTTCTTCATAAAATAACCAACACAAGAAGTATCGAGCATGGATCGATCATTATTAGAAAGCCGAGCATAAAAATTCTGAATAATAATTTCTCTCAGGAGCTCATGATTGGGGCATGAATATAACATTGACTTAAGACCCCCCCCCCAAGATAGATCGATGCTTTCTCATTCACGAGGCCAAAAATTATATATATAATTCTGATCACGATGAACTAGATGCATAGGATAAACATTTTGGTGGAATTCTAATTGCAATCGATTCCAGTTCCATGATCCAATATCATCACATTGCCTATACCATGTCAATGCTTTTCCCATCAAAGATAAAGGGAAAACCTTCTTTTTAACTTCATCTCCGGATAAACCCGCAAGCTTAAATAATCCACAAATTTCATCCATGTGTATTAGGTGCATATCAGGATGTTCAGTTCCGTCTCCTGCATAAGGATTAACTAGCAGTTGTTCTACCATACCCAAAGGAATTTAATAACCAATATTTTCAGTAGGTGCAGTAGGTTGAGGGGCAACTAATTGTGGTTCCGATTGAGGTGAAGATACCCCGAACAAACCCCTCAAAGGATTGTTTTCCATAGTAGCAAGTGACAATAAATTTCAGCACGTAGTATAAGTTTTTCCTTACCGATTTCCACTTACCAAGAGCGCTTCACTCCCCGGCAACGGCGCCAGAAAGGAGTCTTGATGACCCACAAGTATAGAGGGTCAATCGTAGTCCTTTCGATAAGTAAGAGTGTCGAACCCAACGAGGAGCAGAAGGAAATGACAAGCGGTTTTCAGCAAGGTAATTTCTGCAAGCACTGAAATTGTAGGTAACAGATAGTTTGATAGCAAGATAATTAGTAACGAGCTAGTAATGATAACGGTAAATAAAGTGCAGCAAGGTAGCCCAATCCTTTTGCGGCAAAGGACAGGCCAGAACAGTCTCTTATAATAGGCAAAGTGTTCTTGAGGGTACACGGGAATTTCATCTAGTAACTTTTATCATGTTGGTTTGATTTGCGTTCGCTACTTTGATAATTTAATATGTGGGTGGACCGGTGCTTGGGTGCTGTTCTTACTTGAAAAAACCTCCCACTTATGATTAACCCCCTCGCAAGCATCCGCAACTACGAGAAAAGTATTAAGGTAAAATCTAACCATAGCATTAAACGTTTGGATCCAAATCAGCCCCTTACGAAGTAGCGCATAAACTAGGGATTAAGCTTCTGTCACTCTAGCAACCCATCATCTAATAACTACTCCAAAATGGATTCCCTTAGGCCCAAGAATAGTGAAGTGTCATGTAGTCGATGTTCATATGACACCACTAAGGGAATCACAACATACATATCATCAAAATATCGAACACATATCAAATTCACATGATTACTTGCAACATGACTTCTCCCATGACCTCAAGAACAAAGGTAAATACTCACAAATAATATTCATGCTCAAGATCAGAGGGGTATTAAATAGCATAATGGATCTGAACATATAATCTTCCACCACATAAACCATATAGGAATCAACTACAAGATGTAATCAACACTACTAGTCATCCACAGGTACCAATCTGAGGTTCTAGTACAAAGATTGAACACAAGAGATGAACTAGGGTTTGAGAGGAGACGGTTTTGTTGAAGATGTTGATGAAGATTGGCCTCCCAAAGATGGAAGGGGTGTTGGTGATGACGGTGGCTTCGATCTCCCCTCCGGGAGGGAAGTTCCCTCGGCGGAATCGCTCCGCCGGAGGGCAAAAGTGCTCCTGCCCAAGTTCTACCTCGAGACGGCGGCGTTCCATCCTGAAAGTCCTCTCCTTATTTTTTTTTATGTCAAAAGACCTTAAGTACCATAAGATGGGCACCGGAGGTGGGCTGGGCTGAGCACAACCCACCAGGGCGCGCCTGGGGGGGCTGGCGAGCCCTGGTGTCTTGTGCTCAACAGGTGGCCCCCCTCCGGTAGTTATTTGCTCCAGTATTTTTCATATATTCTAAAATAATTCTCCGTGAAGTTTCAGCTTATTTGGAGATGTGCGGAATAGGTATCTCTGATATGCTTTTTTAGGTCCAGAATTCCAGCTGCCCGTATTCTCCCTCTTTGTGTAAACCTTGCATATTATGAGAGAAAAGGCATTAGAATCACTCCCGAAAGCATTATTATGCATAAATACATTATAAATAATAGTAGGAAATCATGATGCAAAATGGACGTATCAGTATGCCACTCGGGAAATCCCCAAGCTTAGTTGCTTGTTTCCCCTTGGATGTTATCTTGGGGGTGTTGTAGCATCCCCAAGCTTAGGGTCTTTTCACTCCTTATTCCTTCATCCATCGTGATCTCACCCAAAACTTGAAAACTTCAATCACACAAAACTCAACAAAACCTTCGAGAGATCTGTTAGTATAATAAAGCAAATCACCACTCTAAGTACTGTTGCAAACCCATTCATATTTTATTATTGCATTATACCTATTGTATTTTAACTTTACCATGTCTTATACCCTTCAATTCAAACCATAGATTCATCAAAACAAGCACACAATGCAACAAAAACAGAATCTGTCAAAAACAGAACAGTCTGTAGTAATATGTACTCTAACTATACTTCTGTAACTCTAAAAATTCTAAAAAATTAAGATAACGTAAAGCATTTGTATAGAAACATTGTGTTAAAATTTAAGCTCATTATCACACTGTAGTAAAAAATGAAAATTCACGCACTGGAGTCAAAGTTTCTGTTTCAGATTCAGCATTGTTTCTACTCATCTTATGAATCATCCTAAAGGCTTTACTTGGCACAAACACTAGATAAAACATAAAAAACACAATCATAACAGTAGCTTAATTGTGTCAACACTCAAAAACAGAAAGAAAAAGGTGAAATAAATTTATTCATTGGGTTGCCTCCCAACAAGCGCTATTGTTTTACGCCCCTAGCTAGGCATAAAGCATAGATTCCAGTATTGTCATCTTTAGTTTTTGCTCCTTAGGATGCTCTCATGATTGATTCATATGGTGGCTTAATTCTTGTTCTAGGGAAGTGTTCCATACCCTTTCTTAGTGGAAATTTAAATTTAATATTGCCTTCTTTCATATCAATCACGGCACCTATAGTGCGTAAAAATGGTCTAGCAAGTATAATGGGACGAGACGGATTGCAATCAATGTCAAGAACAATAAAATCTATGGGCACATAGTTCCTATTTGCAAGAATAAGAACATCATTAATTCTTCCCAAAGGATTTTTAATAGTAGAATCCGCCAAGTGCAAATTAAGAGAACATTCTTCAATATTGGTAACACCAAGCACATCACATAGAGACTTCGGAATGGTGGAAACACTAGCACCCAAATCACATAAAGCAAAGCACTCATAATTTTTAATCTTGACCTTAATGGTAGGTTCCCACTCATCATGTAATTTTCTAGGAATTGAAATCTCTAACTCCAACTTTTCTTCAAAAGATTTCATCATGGCATCAACAATATGTTTAGTAAAAGCTTTATTTTGTTCATAAGCATGGGATGAATTTAACATGGATTGCAGCAAGGAAATACATTCAGTCAAACAGCAACTATCATAATTAAAATCTTTGCAATCCAAAATAGTGGGCACATCACTAGTTTAAGTTTTGACCTCTTGAAACCCACTTTCATCAATGTTTTCATCAAGATTTTCACCCTCCAAATCATTGGGACGCCTTCTAGCTAAAGTTGACTCTACTTCAGTCCCTTTATCATCAATTTTAATATTACTAAACAAGGAATCAATAGAATAAACGCCAATCACTCTAAGATCTTCATCATTTTTCTGAAAGCAATCACTAGAAAACATTTTTTCTAGAAATTCTCTTTTAGCTCTAAGCATAGCGGTTCTTTTCTTACTTTCATCCATAGAAACATATAAAGCTTTAATTGATTCATCAATCTTAGGTGCAAAAGCTTTCAACTTGAGATTTTCTACATCATGGGAAATTCTATCAATGCTTATAGACATATCATCAATCGTATTCAACTTTTCTTCTATCGTAGTATTGAAAACCTTTTGAGCATTGATAAATTCTTTAATATTACTCTCAAGATCAGAGGGGTTCCTATTATTATTGTAAGAAGAATTACCATAGGAATTACCATAATTATTAGAGCAATTTCCAGGAAAAGGCCTAGGATTAAAATTACCTCTATAAGCGTTGTTATTGAAATTGTTTCGCGAGACGAAATTCACATCTACGGAATCACTATTTTGCTCAATCAAAGTAGACAAAGGCACATCATTAAGATCAATAGGAGCATTTTTACTAGCAATCAACTTCATAAGAGCATCAACTTTTTCACTCAAAGTACTAATTTCTTCAACCGAATTGACTTTTTTACTAGTATGTGCTCTTTCACTATGCCATCATGAATAATTTGCCATAATATTATCTAGCTATTTAGTACCTTCACCCAAAGCAATTTCCATAAAAGTACCACCCGCGGTGGAATCTAAAAGATTTCTCGAGACAAAATTCAATGCCGCATAAAAATTTTGTATGATCATCTAAAGATTTAAACCATGAGTAGGACAATTTCTTAGCATTAATTTCATTCTTTCCCAAGACTATGCAACATGTTCATGCTCAAATTGCTTAAAATTCATGATTTGAGTTCTAAGGGAAATAATTTTCGCGGCGGAAAATACTTTGTAATAAAAGCATCCTTGCACTTATTCCAATAATCGATACTATTGCGAGGCAAAGAAGAATACCAAATTTTTGCATGATCCCGCAAGGAGAAAGGAAATAATTTCAACTTCATATCATTTTCCACATCTTTTTTCTTTTGCATATCACACAATTCTACGAATGTGTTTAGATGGGACGCGACATCCTCATTAGGAGTACCGGAAAATTGATCTTTCATGACAAGATTCAACAAAGCGGCATTAATATCACAAGACTCCGCACTAGTGGCGGGAGGAGCAATCGGAGTACTAATAAAATAATTATTATTAGTATTGGAAAAATCACACAATTTGGTATTTTCTTGAGTCATCGTGACTAAGCAAACAAGATTGCAAGCAAGCAAGAGATCTGACGAGAAAAAGGGCAAACGAAAAAGAGGGCGAATAAAACTGCAAATTTGTGAAGTGGGGGAGAGGAAAATGAGAGGCAAATGGCAAATAATGTAATTGCAAGGAGATGAGATTTGTGATTAGGAACCTGATAGATGTTGATGATGTCTCCCCGGTAACGGTGCCAGAAATTCCTTTGACGTGGCTTGAGACTGCGTCGGTATTTCCCCAAAGAGGAAGGGATGATGCAGTACAACGACGGTAAGTATTTCCCTCAGTTATGAAACCAAGGTTATCGAACCAGTAGGAGAACCACGCAACACTATGTAAACGGTACCTGCACACAAAGAACAAATACTTGCAACCAGACGCGTAAGAGAGGTTGTCAATCTCTCCACGGTAAAAAGATAGATTAGATTGTAATAGGTTGGATAGATAGATCGCACAAGAGTACAAAATAAAAGAGGAAAATAAAAAGTGCAGCAAGGTATTTTTGGTTTTTGGAATAATAAATCTGAAAACAAAAAGCGGCAAAAGATAGATCGGAAAGCAATATGTTGGAAAAGTAGACCCGGGGGCCATAGGTTTCACTAGTGGCTTCTCTCATGAGTATAGCACACGGTGGGTAAACAAATTACTGTTGGGCAACTGATAGAAGATCAAATAATCATGACGATATCCAAGGCGATGATCATTATATAGGCATCACGTCCAAGATTAGTAGACCGAAACGATTCTGCATCTACTACTATTACTCCACACATCGACCGCTATCCAGCATGCATCTAGTGTATTAAGTTCATGAAAAAATGGAGTAATGCAATAAGAACGGTGACATGATGTAGACAAGATCTATTCATGTAGGAATAGACCCCATCTTGTTATCCTTAATAGCAATGATACATGTGTGCCTCGCTGCCCCTTCTGTCACTGGGAGAGGACACCGCAAGATCGAACCCATCACAAAGCACCTCTTCCCATGGCAAGAAAAATCGATCTAGTTGGCCTAACTAAACCAAAGATTCAAAGAAAAAATACGAGGCTATAAGTAATCATGCATATAAGAGATCAAAGAAGACTCAAATAATATTCATGGATAGAAACTGATCATGAACTCAAAATTCATCAGATCCCAACAAACACACCGCAAAAAGTCATTACATCAAATAGATCTCCAAGAGACCATTGTATTGAGAATCAAAATAGAGAGACAAAGCCATCTAGCTACTGCCTACGGACCCGTAGGTCTATGGTGGACTACTCACGCATCATCGGAGAGGCACCAATGAGGATGATGAACCCCTCCGTGGTGGTGTTAGATTGGATCTCGCGGTTCTGGAACTTGCGGTGGCTGGAAGTATTTTTCGTCGACTCCTCTCGGGTTTCTGGAATATTTTGGTATTTATAGAGCTCAGAGGCGGTGGAGGGGGTTCCCGAGGCGGCCACAACCCACCAGGGCGCGCCCGGGGCCTCTAGCGTGCCCTGGTATCTTGTGGGCCGCCCGACCTCCCTCCTGGTTACTTCATTGGCCCACTGGCTTCCTTCTGGTCCAAAAAAAATCTCCAAAAAGTTTTGTCGCGATTGGACTCCGTTTGGTACTGATATTCTGCGAAGTAAAAAACAAGCAAAAAACCAACAACTGGCACTTGGCACTATGTCAATAGGTTAGTCCCAAAAAATGATATAAAGTTGCTATAAAATGATTGTAAAACATTCAAGATTGATAATATAATAGGGAACAATCAAAAATTATAGATACGTTGGAGACGTATCACCACACACGCCCTTCATGAACGAAGCGAGTTTTTTATGAAGAATTCATGCAATTAGTTGTAAATGCCTGGCTTACCGACTTCCTCGCAGATGAGTGTGACCAATATTATCTCCTTACTAATTCCTTCGTGCAAAACTTCTACTTCACAAATACGCCCGGTGCTCCCACAGTACGTTTTGATCTTTATGCCACCAACTATGAATTGCCTCTACATGAATTTTGTGAAATATGTTTGCTTCCCTCTGACGGGGGAATGCGTGAGCCTAAGCCCAAGGAGTTTGAGGACTTCCTCCTCACCTTAACTGTGGGAGAAACTAGGGGCGTGTCAAACACTAGAGACACTAGTTTGCAATTTCCGTCTGTGCACTATTTTTCTCTGTTTATAGGAAAATGCATTACTGCCATGGAACAAGGTGGTGGTCTCAGTGCCCCTACCCTGGCTATTCTACGTTGTGCACTTTATGGTGATAATACTTACAACATAGAAGCTATTGTAGCGCGCCAATTAAATCTTAACCGAACCAAGGGCAAGGTTCATGATGGTATTTATGCCACTCGCTTGGCAAAGCGTTTTGAAGTTGCTATACGCCCTACTGATTACTTGTTGCCTAAGGTTTATCTTGATCACCAGTCTATGATGGAACACCAATTCATTGAGGAACCGCAACCATCGCAACATCTTCGCTACAGCTTAGTATTTAACGAGAAGACTTGCGATATTATTCCTTTGCCTGCACCCTCTTTGTTTAACTATCATGCCAGGAATGGATACAGAATAATGTCAGAAGATTTAATTGCTTACCAGAATGAGCTGGCTGCTACGGAGGCTGAGGTCCAGGCGTGGATGCTCAGGTGCCCCATCTGGAACACTTTCCCGGACCTGATGGCTATTATCAGTGGTGATCACCAAGCTAGGCAAACGCCTAAGCTTGGGGGAGTATGTATTTCTCACCGACATTACATTCATGTTCACACACTTCATATAAATTGTCGGTGTTCATCCTATTTCATTGTACATCCATGTTAGTTTTGTTTTTACGCTTTCTTCTTGTCTGTTTGAAAAACTTTGTAAAACCCAAAAATATTTCTCGCTTCTTTTCAATTTTCTTTCCCCGTTTAATTATCCTTAGCACTAAAAAAGAAAACCCAAAAAGATTTCCTTTGCATGTTGGGAGCTTTCCCGTGTAAATAGTTTTTCTCGCTCTTGTTTTCCCTTAGTTTATTTGCTTGCTTGAGAAAAGCAAAAAAACTCGAAAAACATTTCAGTATGTTTCTCTGAATTTCTTTTCTTTTTGTTGAGTCTTTGAAAGGAGAAAACCACGATGAAAATCTTGAGTGGCTCTTATATGCTTTATTGTTGATCTAACAGAGAGCCAATATTACCTTGTCTTCTCCTTTGTCCAAAACTGTCATGCAGATTCCAGCTTAGTCCAAGGTATTCTTGCACTATTATTATTATCACATCATTCTGTCGTGCAAGTAAAAGGCAATAGTGACGATATTTGACGAAGTGATCGTGGCAAAGGAAGCTGGTACGAATTCTTCTTGTTTTCGGTTTTTGTAAATATGTTTAGCCCGTTCGATCTTGATTCAGTATATTATGAGTGAACATGTTTATGATGACAATTAGAGATTATAGCTTTTCATGCCATGCTTAAATAGCTAGTAGTGAATAATGATTTATCTTATAGGTCAACGTGCATAAAAATGGTTATGATGTGGTATGGTAGTATGGTATTTCCCTCTAAGAAATTCGAGCGGCTTGACTTGGCCCATGTGCAAACATGTAGTTGATTCAAAACCAATGCAGCCTTCATGATGTTTAAATTCAGAGTGTTCATATCCTACTCATGTTATGTCCAATGTTAATTATTCACAATGCATACCAATGACCGTTTTCGCTCTCTAGCTGGTCGCTTCCCAACCTATTGCTAGCCTTCACCTGTACTAAGCGGGAATGCTGCTTGTGCATCTAAAACCCTGAAACCAAGTTATTCCACATGAGTCCACCATACCTACCTATATGCGGTATTACCCTGCCTTTCCAAGTAAATTTGCATGTGCCATCTCTAAATATTCAAATAAACATATATTTTGTGCACTCGTCTCGCTCATGGAGCGACGAGGCGGTTAGTATCTTTCATGCTAAGTGAGTTATTCTCAAGACGATCGTTTATTCGCTGTCATTGCATGAGAGGGGCTGGTAAAAAGGATGCCCAGTCCTGTATAATCAAAAGTTAATTAAACAAAACTCCCTGGGACAGTTGATATGTTGGCAGGCATCCATAGATTCTGTTAGCCATGGTTTGTGTATGGATTGTGGATTGGAGTAAACTTTACTATTCTATTTGGGAACCGCCAATAATGAGTTTAGCATGGAAGATATTGAAAACCTTTGTTGTAACGTTGACAAGAAAAGTGCACCACCCAAAAACTATATTTCAATTCTGTTTTAAAACTTGAGCTCTGGCACCTCTGCAAATCAATGCTTCCCTCTGCGAAGGGCCTATCTATTTATTTTTACGTTGAGTCTTCACCCTCTTACTAAAAGCACCAGACCGGAGAGCACTATTGTCATTCTTATGCATTGAGTCTAGTTAATGTTGGATGTGAGCATGACTGGATCTTTTTTACCCTGAATTATAATGTTTAGTCGCTGCTTGAACCTCAGTGGTGCTCTGCATTTATGTTTTGCGGTCTCAGAAAGGGCTAGCAAAATACCATGTCACCATATTATATCACGATTGTTTTGATAAATTGTTGGCATGTGAGATATCTTATTATTTAATTTGCTTGCTAGTTGGTTATGTATTGCCATGAGTTAATCTGACGTTTAGTTGTTATCATGTATGTGGTTATTTATAATTTATGCTGAAAACTTGAGCACTAGCTAAGCATGTGTATAACGACGAGAACAAAAGAGTTTGCAAAAGTTTTCTTTATCACTTTCAGTTTGTCAACTGAATTGCTTGAGAACAAGCAATGAGTTAAGCTTGGGGGAGTTGATACGTCTCCAACGTGTCTACTTTTTCAAACACTTTTGCTCTGGTTTTGACCTCTAATTTGCATGATTTGAATGGAACTAACCCGGACTGATGTTGTTTTGAGCAGAACTACCTTGGTGTTATTTTTGTGCAGAAATAAAAGTTCTCGGAATTGGACGAAACTTTTTGTGAATTTTTTTGGAATATATAATGAATTATGGAGCGAAGACCTGCCGGAGGGAGGCCACCCGTGGGCCACAAGCCAACAGGGTGCGCCCCCCTAGGCCGCGCCCTGCTGTGTGCTGGGGCCCATGAGGCTCCTCCGACCCTGATTCCAGTCCTATAAAATCACAACTCCGAAGAAAAAATCAGAGAGAAGTTTTCATCGCGTTTCACGAGACGGAGCCGCCGCCACCTCCTGTTCTTCCTCGGGAGGGCTGATCTGGAGTCCGTTTGGGGCTCCGGAGAGGGGAAATCGTCGTCATCGTCATCACAAACCCTTCTTCATCAACACCGCCATGATGCTCACCACCGGGAGTGAGTAATTCTTTGTAGGCTTGCTGGACGGTGGTGGGATTGGATGAGATTGATCATGTAATCGAGTTAAGTTTGATAGGGCTTGATCCCTAGTATCCACTATGTTCTGAGATTGATGTTACTATGACTTTGCTATGCTTAATGCTTGTCACTAGGGCCCGAGTGCCATGATTTGAGATTTGAACATATTATATTACCTCTGAATATAAGATTGAATTGGATCCTATCTTGCAAGTTGTATGCACCTATTACGTGTCTTGATCCGCATACCCCAAGGTGACAATAATTGGGATTATCTCTGGTGATTGCCGTAGTTTGAGGAGTTCATGTATTCACCATGTGTTAATGCTTTGTTCCGGCTCTCTATTAAAAGGAGGCCTTAATATACCTCAGTTTCCAATAGGATCCCGCTGCCACGGGAGGGTAGGACAAAATATGTCATGCAAGTTCTTATCGCAAGCACGTATGACTATATACGGAATACATGCCTACTTTATATTGATGAATTGGAGCTAGTTCTGTGTCGCCCTAGTGTGTAACTGTTACATGATTGATGTCATCTAAATCATTATCCATCACCAATCCACGTGCCTACACTTTACATATACTGAATCTTGCTAAGTTACTATTACTACTGCTACTGTCACAACTGCTACAAAATTGATGTTGTCACCACTACTGCTACTTTTGCTACTACTATTTGCGTGCTACTAAACCTTTGCTGCAGAGAGATATTCCAGGTGCGGTTGAATTGACAACTCAACTATCAAGGCCAATAAATATTCTTTGGCTCCCCTTGTGTCGAATCAATAAATTAGGGTGAAATACTACCCGTGAAGACTTTCGTGATCCCCTATACTTGTGGGTTATCAGGTTTCAAGGATATACCTTTCAACTCAGGGAGTTACTCCATGCGAGCAAGAGCATGCACGCCCTTATCACTCATATGCCCAAGCCTCCTGTGCCACAATTCCACCGAAGTGTCTTTTTCAGCAATGTTCAACACCTCATTGCACAACTTGGTTTTAGTCACATAGAGATTACCTTGGCTACTTCCTCGAGCCACAATCAAAGAGCCTTTGGTGAGCTTCCACTTTCCTTCACCAAAATAATTGATATGTTTGATATCATCAAGCTTGCACACTGACAATAAATTCAGCTTATATCAGGAACATGCCTCACATCATCGAGCACCAACCTGCAACCTGTGTTTGTTTAGAGCCCTTGCCAACAATTGTTGACGAACCACTATTTCCCATCATCACTTGGCCAGTAACACCACTAGTGTAAGATGTGAAATACTCCTTGTGTGATGTGATGTGGAAGGATGCACCTGAATCCAAAACTCAACTCATGGCATCATCACGAATAGCACTATAGCATTCATCATCTTCAATGACTAGATAGTCCTCATCTGTTGCAGTCATGGCTGAGCTGCTCTCAGCCTTTTGCTCGGTTTTCTTTGCAAGTTTCCCCTCTGCAAGCTCTCTTTTGTACTTCTTGCACTCTCTCTTTATGTGCCCCGGATTGCCACAATGAAAGCAAGTAATATATTTTCTCTGTTTTGACTTTGATATCCCCCTGGATTTCTTTCTGCCTTGCTGAAATCTGGTGTGACCGTGTCCACGGTTCTCATTCTTCCCATGGGTTTCAGCCACATATGCATCAGAAGAAGAGGCATCGCCCTTTTCCTTCTTTTTGGCTTCTTCATTCAGCATGTTGTTCTTCACCATCTCCAAAGTCAGCTTCCCATCTGGAGCTGAATTGCTAAGTGACACAACAAGCGTGTTCGAACTATCAGGCATGGAACTCAACAGCAACAATGCTTGCACCTCATCCTCAAAGTTGATGTTCATGGCTGAAAGTTGATTTATATGGCATTGAAAGACATTCAAGTTCTCAATCATAGTTGTGCCATCTCGGTACTCAAGCTTTGCAAGTCTTTTGATCACCGAGGCCTTGTTCATTGATGTCTTCCTCTCATACATAGACTCCAACTTCTGTCACATCTCATACGCATTTGTGTCATTTGCAACATGGTGGAATATATTGTGGTTGATGTACAACGGAATCATACCTACTGCCTTTCTATGCAACACTCTCCATTCTTCTTCCGTGACACCTGTGGGTATCTTGTATTTCACAATTGGCTCATACAAATCCTTGCAATAAAGAATGTCTTCCATCATGGGCTTCCATAATGAGTAATTGGTAGAATCAAGTTTTATCATGCCACTTGTAGTAGCGCTTTCTTCCAAAGCCATTGTGAGCAGCACTTCCAGCAACAATCAAGCAAATGGGATTAACAGCCTCCCAAGCAACCAAGGCTCTGATGCCACTCTGTTGGGAATTAGCACACAAATGCACTTGTGGTTAACTGAAAACTGCAGCGGAAACAAAGTAATCTCAGCACCACATCATGTACTAATTCAAGGATCGTTGCTTAGCACGGAAGGACACATATGCAGCAGCATATATGGAGGTAAAATGTTTCGCAGCAGGCAAGACACTCCTCTCTGGAGTGTCTTGTGGTAGGAGAAACTTTTTGGACAGCAGCAAGCATCAACAAAGAGACACCAGATTTTTACGTGGAAAGCCCCTCAACTTGAGGGGAAAAACCATGGGCCGAAGCCACCCAAATTCTGTTCCACAATTATCAAATGTGGGATACAACAAGTTCTTCTCTAGATAGCACTAGAGGATCTCATACATCAAGATTTCTGAATCTTGGATGAACACAATAAGATTTGGGAATCAAGAGCTAGGGATTGGAACAATCTCACCAAAGATGGTGGAGCCGGAGCTTGAAGGGGACAAGGTGGTGGATCTGGAGCATCACAACCTTGGGGAGGAACTCCCTTTGCTTCTTCCTTCAATATTCCTCTTCTTCCCTTTCTCACTTGGTTTTCTCTCTTCTTCTCTCTTGAAGGATGAACTGATTTTCGTCACTCTTGGTGGTGGCTGCTGGATGGAGGGTAAAGCATCCCCATCCTCTCACGTGCAAAGACCAAAATGACCCTAGCTCATAACCCTAATGGGTAGTGGGCTTCTGCACCTCTTTGGGCTGCCTAAAAGCCTTCAAATGGTCATCTCCTCACAGCCCACATGAGGAGGATATCCCAACATTTTGAATGAAAAGGCTGATGTGTAACGCTAACCTGATGATCCGCATTGAGCCGCCTCCAAATGTGATACAAGATAACATCAAGATCTTTCACAAACACGTGATGTATGCGCACACTCCATATATACTCCTGAATTGAATCGAAAGAATGCAATTGTTTTAAATACAACTATAACTATAGGGCCGAACATCTGACCGAGGAATGGACAGAGGAATCGTACATGGAAACCAACAGGTGCTAGTTTCAAAGTCATGCAGGGAAACTTAGAAGCGATCCTAATTGCTTTGAACATAGCCTTTGAACGTTTATGCACCCACTAAATAATAGAACAAAAAAATTATTGTGGTGCTGCAATATTTATATAGATATTTTTTGCGGTTTCATGGTTTTGAGAGGTCAATATGCATACCTCAATAGAAGACTCATTTGTTAGCGCATACTGCTCAAGTCACTGTCAAGAAAAAAACGTTGTTAGTCCAAGAAAACAAAAATACTGAACAAAGTTCTAATCTTGAACTATCTGATTATTGCACAAGGCATACTTTAAGTTTCTTCACAATTGTTTCCCAGTAGCTGAGATAATCTCTATCAGCTTCAGGGGTGCTATAAAATGCTCGGTATCTTCTCCAACTTGAATACTCATCACCCTGCACCCAAATAAAACAACAAGAAAACAACATAGTATAGTTGTCCTAAGAATAACAAGCACTGGACATAAGCGAACGGGATGCTCTTATGAGAAGACCTAAATAACACATAGTACTCGAACATATGTCAAAAATATATTGGGACTCGGAAAAACGGGCAAATTTTGTTTATGCATAATAAAACAGGATAGTAGCTAGTTGTATTCTGGGAGCAGCGTATAGCATGAACGCCCAATTGAGGTTTTAGGATTTGTTCCATCCAAATAACAATTAGAAATTAATCTAAGTTTGTTTTTTAATTGAAAGTCCCCGCTAAAAAAAGGTCTGCCTTTTCTTTTGTTGTAGATTGCATGCTATTTTAACACAATTGATGAACTGTTGGACTTGGTTCCAACTCGGGTGTCCGCCCCCATGAACGCACATCTTGATATGCCTTTTACGGCAGAGGAGGTACGAACAGTGTTGTTTCAAATGGCCCCATCCAAGGCGCCCGGGGTGGATGGTTTTACTGCAGGGTTTTTTCAGAGACACTGGTCGTTTTATTGAAAGATGATATAGTCTCGGCAGTGTTAGGATTCCTGAACGAGGGTGAGCTACCAGAGGGAATGAATGACACTGCGATTACACTTATTCCTAAGGTAAGGCACCCACAACGTATAAGCCAGTATAGGACTATCTCCCTATGTCCTATTTTGTACAAAATTGCATCTAAGTGCATTCCCAACAGAATGAGGGATTTTCTTGATGAAATAGTGAGCGAGGAGCAAAGTGCGTTTGTTCCTGGGCGCCTCATCACTGACAATGTTCTTATTGCACATGAGAGTGTTCATGCAATGAATAAAAGGAAGAAAGGAAAAAACTGGGTTTGTGCTATAAAATTAGACATGATGAAGGCGTACGACCGGATCGAATGGCACTATCTTGAGGCCATCATGACTAAACTGGGATTCAGCTCAACCTTTATCAGACTGATTATGAAGTGTGTATCATGAGTTCGGTTTGCAGTTCGTGTGAATGGTGAGTTATTGCCATACTTTACCCCTTCAAGGGGATTCCGGCAAGGAGACCCCATGTCACCATATCTGTTTCTTCTGTGCATGGAGGATTTTACAACGTTGTTAAATAGATTTGGTGGAGCTCTTGTGGACAAGGGAATTCGAGTTAGCACCCACCCACCGTGGATTAATCATCTACTTTTTGCAGACGATAGCCTTATTTTTATGCAAGCTAAACTGGAGAGTGCTACAAGATTGAATAACATCTTGAGGATCTATGGTGAATGTTTGGGCCAGTGCGTGAACAGAGAGAAGATCTCTATTTTCTTCAGTCCAAACACACCACATTTAGTAAGAGTACTGCTGAAAGGTGCCTTGGGCAATTGCGGCTGAGGCCTTTAATGAGAGATACTTGGGCCTCCCTACATCAGTAGGACGGATTACATCTGGCACTTTCGATTTCATCGGGGAGAGGGTTAGATCAAAGTTGAATGGAGGAACAAAACGATTGCTTTCTTGCGCAGCGAGGGAGGTCTTGATCAATTCAAGGGCACAGGCAGTCCCAACATACACTATGAGCTGCTTTAAGCTAACGAAAAAAGTGTACAAAGGTATATCATCGCCGATGGCAAAGTTTTGGTGGAGCGGTTCAATTGACCAGTGTTCCATGCATTGGATAGATTGGAAGTCCTTGTCACTGCCAAAAATACGAGGAGGAATGGGATTCCGCGATCTGTAGTGTTTCAATGTTGCGTTGTTGGGAAAGCATGGATGGAGGCTGATTACAAATCTGTAGTCCTTATATTCCAGGGTACTCAAAGGACGGTATTTCCCAACGACAGATTTCCTGCATGCTACTGTTCCACGCAACGCCTCAGCTACCTGGAGAGAGATCGTTGCAAGGAGGGCGACAATTGAGGCTGGGATGCTGAAGAGGATCGGAGATGGGTCCTCCATAAGCATATGGGAGAGGATAGATGGCTCCCAGGAAGATTATCATTGCGGCCATCGGGACAGATTGGTGTTGTCATTATACATACAGTTTCAGATTTAATAGACAATGATAATTGGTCTTGGAAAGCTGATCTAATCAGGAACAACTTCATACCCCCGGAGGCCGATGCAATTCTAAACATTCCACTCAGACAAGGAGGTGGTGATGATTTTTGGGCTTGGGCTCATGAGAGGTCGGGATCTTACACTACGAAATCCGCGTATCGTGCTCTAATGACTCGTAACGAGCAGCTAGCTCTAGAGGAAGGGACGATAACAGAATCTTCAGAGAATGATACACAGTTGTGGAAACGACTATGGAAGCTCAAAGTGTTACCCAAGGTTTGTGTGTTCTGGTGGCGAGTCCTACGTGGGATCCTCCCGGTGGAAAAAACACTCCAGCACAGACACATCGCAACCTTAGCATGATGCAAAGTCTGCCTGGGTGCGGACGAAGACATGGTCCACGCACTGATTCAGTGCTCTCATGCTCAAAATTTCTGGACAGAAGCAAGACATTGGCTGCAACTTAAGGTGCCGGAGTTACATCCTAGCACGTGGTGCAAGGATATCCTATGTGATTCATGCTTTGCTGAGGCAGACCGGGTAAAAATTGTTACTGTCATGTGGACGATTTGGACATCCCGAAACAACATAACGCATGATAGAGAGAGCATGAACCCGGTACAGGCCATGAAGCGCATTAGAGAAGCACTAACTTTGTTGGAGCTTCCGTTGGAACAGACCAGGATTTTGTCTGGGTTTGGATGGAGACCACCTGATCATGATTGGGTTAAGATCAACACAGATGCTAGTGTTTCATCGACTGAAAGTAAGAGTGGTGCTGGAGGACTTGCAAGAATTCCCACTACTTTTGTTGCTGCCTGGAGCAAGTCGTATCCCAATATTACGGATCCACTAACGCCAGAAGCTCTTGCTCTGTGAGATGGGGTTATTTTTGCTCAGCTTCGGGGGGTTTCACGAGTACAGATGGAAGTGGATTGTTTAGAGATGGTACAACTCTGAAACTCGTGACACTTCTCGCGCTCTGTTATAGCGCCGCTACTGTTAGAGATTGAAGAGTTAGCCTTATCCTTTCTTTCTTTTGCTATTCAACATGTAATGAGAAATGCCAATTTGTTGGCCCACTTGTGTGCGACACATGCAAGCACACTCGGGGCCCCGACTGTTGGATGGATTCACCACCCGGTTTCCTCGTGACCAGCGTTATGGCTAATCGTGGTGGTGCAGAGATTGTTTGAATAAAGCTCTAAGTTTCCTGGAAAAAAAAAGGTTCTTCCTAGTACCACTCTGTTGCTTTATTTAAGTTGTTGTGAAACCCGTCTACTCCTTGATTCTTTCTAGTGCCACTCTTTTGTCATTGTAAACCATTGTGAATCCGGCTGCTCTTTGAGTCTTTATAGTGCCACTCCTTTGTCACGTTCTTTTGTCACTTCATTTTTTAATTAAATTTAAGCTTCAATCACGGAGGTTATATTGAGGACTCACTGCTTAACCGAAGGAAGAGGTAATTTAAGCATATGTGGACCAATGTGATGGTTTGTTTACTTCTTGTTTTGATAATATAACAGATAGATAGATATATCAACGGACCTTAGATTTTTAAACACGAGAAATCAAAAGCTTTTCATGGTAATTTATGTTCACGTGGGGATGACAAATTTAGTTGATGAGCACATCAATTTTCTGGCAAAAAAAATGAACCGAGGCACGGATCTGCCATGCTCGTCAACTAAACTTGCCACCCTTAATAAACATAATTTGCCATGTCTAAAAATCTGACGTTCGCTCGATATTAGGGTATATCAAATACATATGCGGCGCTCTAAAAACAATGTTTTGTGTTTGATTATGTTTGTTTGAGATAGAGAGGCTTGATTATAACAAAGAAGTGCATCCGCATGCATAAGTAATTCCGTGTGAATGCATCTAAGACAAAAGCACGCTGGCTGGCGGCCAAAGAATAAATGACGGTAGATGTTACTATCTTCCCGAATGCAAGTCCCTTTAGGACTTTGGTTCTAGTGATCAACATATATACTCCTTTTTGTACTCCTTGAGCACTATATAAATGCATCATGCACGTACCTCTTGTTCCAACACTAACCGTTCTAGACTTGAGTCATTTGCGTGCGTCCGTGCGTGCGCGAGCGACCTGATGGCTTACTCCATCTTGTGTAGTGTACTTGTGGTGGTCACCGCGGTGGTGATCGGCACGGCTCGCGGCGGCAGCGGCTCCGGCGACCACCTCACCTCCGGCTTCACCCGTGTGAGGCTGACGGAGTCCCAGTTTGTCGTGCAGAAGCCCTACAACGTCCCGCTCAACGCGCGCTACGAGTTCGCCGGCGGCGTGCGCCGGATGTGGGTCTACTCCACCGACAAGCCCATCAGCGCCACCCACCCCGGCCGGTGGCGCGCGCACCGAGATCAAGATCAACGTATGCAGGCGCCCATGCGGCATTCGACACCGAACATATCCTCCATTTTTGTTGTTGCTTAATTATATGCGGTTTTGCTAATTATTGTGCTGCGCCATGCATGGACCGTGCATGCAGGAGGTGTACACGTCGGGGGTATGGCAGTTCGAGGGCGAGGTGTACGTACCGGCGGGCACATCCGGCGCGTCCATCATGCAGATCTTCGGGGCCAAGCCGGAGCGGCAGGCGACGACGCTGATGCTCCACGTCTACGACGGCAAGCTCACCTTCTACCACCGCCTGCAGAGCGTGCTCGCCCACGACGTCTACGACCGCTGGCTCCGGCTCAACGTCGTCCATGACGTAGGCGCGCGCAACGTCACCGTGTTCGTCGACGGCGCCGAGAGGCTGCGCTCGAGCAGCCACGGCGGGCCGCACGCCGAGCACTACTTCAAGTTCGGGGTGTACAAGCAATCCCACCACCACCCGTCGCACCGCATGGAGTCACGGTGGAGGAACGTCCGGATCTTCACCAAGCCATGAATCACACCATGTCTGATTGGTTCCAATTCCAACCATGGTTTTGAATTTCAGTTTCATAAATATTTCGACACCTACCGAAACTGTCGAAGTTCAGTTCGATGATTTGATAAACATGATTTTAAATTTCTGTTCCAACCATGTTGTATAATTCAAAATATTTCCCTTGATTGTGTGTTAATTTGGACGTTGGGATGTTGTGATGAGATCGACGATGATTATTATTCAAGAGCAATGCTAATCTTAAATAAACTTCGCCGGTGATGAGCTCTACCGGTGGCGGTGGAGACCTCGATGGAGGTCGGCGGCGGCATTTTCCTTCCGGCACTTGCTGAGTCCCCCTTTGGCTAATCGTAGATGTTGAGATTATCTCTATTAACATGCCAAACTAAATGGCAACATTTCCTTTTTTTCTGTCTTAAAGTTACAAGAATAATTTAACACTAAACAATGCTGATTAGTAAACTAACCATCTTCATTGATTATGACTTGTACAAATGGCCGTGCGTTGCAACGGGCATTGAAATTCGCAAAACCTGGTCCATATGCTATTACGCACCATAGTTTATATTCAATCCTGATAAACTTATGTAATAAGGTTACATTGGTTATTGCTTTTTCGGATTTTGAAGTGTGAATGTTAAAAAGTCATCTTAGCATTCTTCATCTTATGAAAGAGTAGTGGTTCATGGAATAGTTTGTGAATCGTTTTTACTTTTATGAAAATTGGAATGTTTTTTAAGGAGAAAAGTATTCGAACTCTTGTAATATTGTGAATGTTTTAAGTCTTGTGAACATTTGTAAATGCACATATTTTTCAATAAAGTGTTTTTTGGAATGTTTGGCCAGTTTTTAAAATGTGTGAACATATATAAAACTATGTTTATTTTTTAACTATTTTTACTATGTTGATTTTCTTCGATGGAGTTTGTCATTTGGTTGGGAAGAGTTATTCTATTTATTTTTTGCAATTATTAGGCTTGGTCCAAACGAACATGCGCGCGCACACACACATGAACTCATCTCCCTTCCCCCGTTCCCCATTGATCTCAAGCCTCCCCCTACTGCCCGGCGACATCGCCTAGGCCCACATCGCCTATCCTCCCTGCATCACCCAGTTGTAACAGACTGAGACCAATTCTCTAGATTTCTTTCCGTAATTGATATTATTATTATTTTATTTTGCATCATCATGTCATCATGCTAATAAATATTTACAACCCAGATTAAATGCAAAATAATAAATTGCATAGATATTTGATCTATTTAAAATGGGGGAATTAATTTGGAATTAACCATAACTTGCAAAATAAATTGCATGCCTTTTCTACGTCAAATCTTGGCCTCAAACTTTTCCCATAAAATTATTTTATCATTTTCACAAGCTGCACCAAAATTCTCAACATTTTGGACACTTCTTAAACCTAGTCCTAGTTCAAACCCATTTGAATTTTCAAATGGGTTTGAAATCAAGCTTCACACACATGCCCACTCCTACTTTTTCTTGGGTCAACCTCATTTTTGGGAGTCCAGGAATATTAACCCTTCTAACATTTTCTTTTCTCTCTTTCCTGTTATTTTTTTTTAGGGGTACTATTTTCCTGTCAATGGAAAAGAAGGAAGAGAGAGAGGAAGCCCAGCCGCAGCCTCCAGCCAGGCCATTCCAAGGCCCAACCAACGCCATATTAACCCTAGCTACCCTGCCGCTGCCCCGCCGGCGTGCCTCTCCTCCTCCCGTTTTCACCCCCTCCTTCTCCTCCCTTTGCACCGCCCACGCCCCTGCCGCTGCCTCGACGGTGCGCCTTTCCTCCTCCCGTTTTCCCTCCTCCCTCTCCTCCCTTGCACCGCCCGCGCCCCTGCCGCTGCCCCCGCCGGCGAGCTCCGGCCTCTTCTCCTCTCATTTTTCCTCCTCCTCCCCGCGCCTTTCCTGACGCTTCCCTCCTCCTCACACTCCTGCCTTCCACCGTCGCACCGTGTCGTCGCGGCCAGCTCCCGCCGACCGGCTGCTGCCACGAGCCGTCACCATCTGCTCCCCCGCCGTGACCTCGGCCTTCCTCCTCTATAGGTCCACACAACGCCTTGCCGCCCACACGCAAGGGGCTTCTCTTTCCATTATTCCTTCACCGGATTTGCACTCCAGCCACCGGTCTCTTTCCTGTTCTTTTTGTCAGACTGTCTGGAATCCCCAATCCTTAGCTTCTCCTTGTTGATATCCTAGAAAACTCAAGAGTATATAAACTAGGATAATTGTATATAGAGTAGCGACATGGGACTATTGAATATTGAATAGATGAATGAATTAGCCCCTGGATCGTGCCCAACATGAATGATCGGAAAGCCCAGTACAAGTCGCGGCTAAGTACGACAATAATGACTGTTATTTTCCTTACTTAAGGACCGCGGGTTGATTACGGTAAACTATAGAGACTTAGAGCATCTCCAACAGCCTTGCTATCCTCACTTGCTAAAAACTGGGTATAGCAAGAGGAGAGAGAAGATTTAGCAACCCCAACAATTTTTTGCTCCAACAGCCTTGCTATAAAATTTAGCAAGCCTCTCAATGACACGTGGGGACATGTGCCAAGCGCGGGCCAGCAGGAATCTAGGGGGCAGTGGGGTCCACTTGTCAATGGAACAAAAGTGGGCTGCTAAAAATTATACAAAGTGACTCTAGACTTTGCAAATATACCAAGTGGAGATGCAAATATACAAAGCTTTGTAAAAGATTCTGTGGGGGGACCACTTATACAAAGGCTGTTGGAGCAATGTTTTTGGGTCAAGTTGCTATATTTTCAGTTTTTACAAATCCTAGCCAAATATAGCAAGGCTGTTGGAGATGCTCTTATTTGTAAAATTCCTGAACAAAACGAAACGTTTTTCGCAGTTAAGAAAGGACTGCAGGTTTAATTATCAGAAAGTACAGGGACCTTTTTTACAAAAGCACCATGACGGTGAGCGGGCAGAAGCAATACGTACTTTATTATTAGGGGTAAAGATTACATGCATACTATGGACGAGCCTGCCCAACGAAACTCATGGGATGGGCTTGTCTAACATTTTCGTTGAATATTTTCAGAATTTGAACGGAATTGTCCTAGCTGGAATAATACTTCATCCCTCAAACCAGCCACAAAACACCCCCTCCTCCCACATGGTATTTTACCGCAAAAATGCTACACCTATGTAAAATCTACGCCTCGACACGTAACTTTTCTAACTAATCTCTCCACCCCACCCCTAATTCAACTCGGGGTGGGCCCCCTTCCCTGATGTCGTTCAACCAACCGAGTGATGTTATTCTAAGAGCATCTACATGATATACGCAGAAACTAGCAAACTACCGCCTACACTACTCATCATCGAAAATATCCATGACGTTTGTGCTAGAACCGCC
Source organism: Elymus sibiricus (assembly GCA_039707655.1). Taxonomy (NCBI): domain Eukaryota; kingdom Viridiplantae; phylum Streptophyta; class Magnoliopsida; order Poales; family Poaceae; genus Elymus; species Elymus sibiricus. The sequence goes on along the minus strand of CM077667.1, from coordinate 124,296,376 downwards.
GGCCTCATGGTCATTGGCGGCCAGGAGAAACGATGTCACCTCGTCGTCGTCCTCCTTGGAAGCCTCACGAAGGAAGCGTTGATTGGCCACCACCTCCACCTCCGAGTGGATGGAGTCAAGGATGGCTCGCTACTCCGCCGCCTCCTCCACTTGGGCGAGCTCGAACTTGGCGGGCGCGTCCACCATGCCAAATACGGCCTGCTTCGGCAGCAGTGCTAGCTCCTCTTCCATCTTCTCCTCCTATCCGCCTCCTCCATCTCTGCCCCACCACCTCCTCCTGCTGCTCCACCTATTTTCCCTCTAGCTCATGTGCCTTCTCTCCTTCGAACTATCCGGAGGTAGGCAGGTCGCAATGTGTGTGGCACGACGCGCACGGACCTCCTCCTACGGCTGATGGTCCCGTGTCAAGAGCTTGTAGTAGGCCACTTTGTTAAGGACCATGACGTGGCCGATGTTGGTTGACCTCAAACTATGGTGGAATAGGGAGAGGAGGGGGAAGCGGTGTGGATGGGAGGATGATAATGGGCTAGCCACCGTTCGACTTAAATAGTCGGACTATGTCCCTGGGGCGGCGTGCCGGGCGGGCCGGAGCGGCGCCATAATGCATCCTTACCTAAACCGGAGGAGGCACTTCTCGGTCCGGCAAATATTAGCTCGGTCCATTCGTTAGTGTTACGTGGCGGCCCTGTCCAAGCGCGTCTGGGGGTCCCCATATCTGCCACACATATGGGCATGGTATGGGGATTGCTAGATAACACTGATGTTTAGGCTGGATTTGCATGATCCGGTTGGGTGTCAAATTCGTGACTGGACAATGACCGGGAAGGCCGTCGGGTTGCTTGGGACGGACATGGGGTGTCTGGTTGTAGATGCTCTTACATGACAGATTTACGATAAAAGGTATTTCTAGAACTCAGCCGAGTGAGACTTAACGACATCTCAGTTGAGTGACGTCAGCGTACATGTGGTGATGCTAGCGGCATGGCTGAATGCTGCAAACGACGATGAAAAATATTGCGATAGTACTGTAAGCAACGACAACATATGCTACAATCGTTCTGAATAAAAATGCTACAACTGTCAAAGGAAGATGTTGCAACCGCTGAGATGACGTGCTACAATCGATGAGGGACGACATGCTACAACCAACAAGATGGATGTTGAAACCGGCAGGAAAAAATATTGCAAACAATGGGACAGAATGCTGTAAGGTCAACTGAGACTTTCTTAAATCTCATTGGACTGAGTTTTAGGGCCTCTTTGATTCGTAGGATTTTGAAAACGCATGAATATGAAAAGCGTAGGGTTGGAGTGGCATGTGCATTTGAACCCTATAGGATTAGCAAGGAATGTTTGATGCCACAGGAAAAACAAAGGAATTGTAAAAAGATGTTGGAGTGGATGTTAGATTTCCTATGAAATGTAGTACAAAAGATTTCATAAGAAAAAAATTCTATGGGATCTAATCCTATAAATCAAAGGACCAATATAGGAAAAATTCCTAAGAATCTCAATCCTCCAAAAACACTATAGCAAGCCCGTTACGATGGTCTTAGAGCATCTCCAACAGGCGCCCAAAAAACGTCCCGCGCTGCAAAATTCCCCGTTTTAGCGCGCGCGTAGCCGAACCGGGCGCTCCAGCGGCCGCCCAAAAACCGCGCGCGCGGCATAAGTGCTTCCTCGCGCGGAGCGAAACGGCATCGTGCGCCACTTATTTGGTGCGCCTGCTCCCGCGCACGGAAGCACTCGAGCGCTCGCGCCTCGTCTCCCACCTCCCTCCACCCCAGCGCCCGCGCCGCAGCCGCGCCACCCATTTGCTCCGGCGACCCGACGGCGTTTCCCCGACCTATCCCGCGCCGCTGCAGCTTCCTCCCCTTCCCTCTAGTCGCCGCCGGCCCTTGCGCGCTCCATTCCTGCGGCGAAAAGCGCTCGGCCGCCCACCAGCGCTAGGCGCCCACAAGGTGTTCGACAGAACGCCCACAAGGTATATATTGCTCAAACTACACATTTTTTACATTAATTTAATGCTTGTTGTTCGTAGTTTTTATAGACTAGTTTAAATTTAATATTCTAGATGAGTTCATCATATAATTCTTCCGAAGAAGAATTTTATATTGAAGAGGAAGAGGACCTTGCAATCATCGTAGCTATGCACATCAATAAAAAACCGAAGCACGGTGGCTCGGTTATGGGTCGGCAGAAAATTTGGAGGGACAAGATCGATGCCGACAACAGATTGATGAGGCACTATTTTGTGGAGAATCCCACATACCCCGAGTCGTATTTCCGACGCCGTTTTAGGATGAGCACCGGGTTGTTCAGGCGCATTGCAGAGAAACTAGCGAGCCATGGTCGTTTTTTTCAGCAAAGGAGGAATGCCGCCAAAGAACTCGGGCATAGCACCTTTCAAAAGGTGACAGCCGCTTTGCGTATGTTAGCATACGGTATTCCGGCTGATCTAGTTGATGACCACTTGGCCATGGGTGAGAGTCAAGCCATCATGTGTGTCAAGCGCTTTGCAGTTGGAATTGTGCAAGTGTTTGGCCCAGAGTATTTGAGATCTCCCAATGCTGAAGACGCCGCAAGGCTTTTGGATGAACAAAGCTCGCGGGTTCCCAGGTATGCTTGGCTCAATAGATTGCATGCAGTGGAGTTGGAAGAACTGTCCTAAGGCATGGCATGGACAATTCCACGGCGCGAAAAAGGGTTCCACTATAATCCTTGAAGCGGTGGCCGATCAAGAGAATTGGATTTGGCATGCTTTTTTGGAATGCCTGGATCTTTGAATGACATCAACGTTGTCAATCGGTCACCACTGATGAATAAGATTGCAAATGGTGATCTGTCACCGATACAGTTCGTAGCAAATGGTCATACATACAACTATGGCTACTATCTTACGGATGGCATCTATCCAAAGTGGCAAACATTTGTGAAGCCGTTGAAAAAACCGCAAGGTAAGAATAATCTAGATTTTCACAATGCTCAGGCGGCGGCTAGGAAAGATGTGGAGAGAGCATTTGGGATTTTGCAAGCCCAATTTGCTATTGTGAGAGGACTGGCTAGATTTTGGGATCAAAAGATCCTTTGATACATCATGCACACTTGTGTGATCATGCATAATATGATCATCGAGAATGAACGTGGCAAAAATTTAGACTACTCTCAGTATGAGCTCTTGGGACATCCCGTACGAGTGCGGCAGAGTGCTGCGAGGGTGGCCCGATTTGTTGCCTCCTATCATGCTATTCGGCGTGCCGAAACGCATGATCATCTTCAGAACGATCTCATCGAGGAGTTGTGGGAATGGAATGGCCGTCAAAACGCATGATTTATTTGCTTGTTTGATGTTGTATTGTTGAACTATTTGTTGTACTAGATGATAAACTATTTGTTTGAGCTGTAATAAAATTGAACAATTTATTATTGTTGATTTATTTCTATGTGTTTGATCTGTTGGTTTTGTTTTTGGAGCGCATATGTTGTTTCAGATGGGCGCGCGCCGTGTTTTTTCAGCGCCTGCTGGAGCGCCGCGCGCTATATTTTGCGGCGGCCGTTGGAGCCAGCGGGTAGGCGCGCTAAAAACTACTATTTGCGCGCGCTAAAACAGTTTTTTGGGTGTTGCGCGGGAGATGCTCTTAGGGCATGTACAATGGTTGATAAGATAGTCTTATCTTAAGTCTTGCATGTAATTTAGAGATGACAATTTTTTTTGTCTACAATGGGTTATCTCTTAGCCTTATCTTTGATAACTAGCTATTCCTAAAAACGTGGTGAGACAAATTGTGCTAAGAGATCACCTCTTGTCTTCTCTTAAATAAGAGAATGCAAAGCTTTTTTCTGAGTTCTCTCTCCTCCACCTTATCATTTATCCTACATGGCATTCTTAAGATAGCACCATTGTACATGCCCTTACATACTACTGTCATTGGTGACAGTTACTCCGTAGATGTAGCTAGCAAAGCTGGAACCGCTTACGTCCCTCCATGCAAAGGCCTCAGATTTCTTCGAGAATTCCGGCCGCCCTCCCCACGAAACGCTTATCCTCGAACCCAAATTTGGTTAAGATTCCCGATCAGCCGCCGCCCATTCTTCCATTCCTTGGCCGGAGATGCAAGTCACTCCACCCAGCCGGCGCCGGGAACGACCAAAGTCGCCGACACTGCTCCTCCTCCTCCTTCAGCAGGCAGTTGTACGTCATGGATACAGCGCGCTGGCCGCCTCGACCCCACCCGCCGCGCGCGGTTCTACAGCATGCTGGCGCCCCTGGGTTTCGAGGCCGCGCTAGGCGTGTCTGTCCCTTCCTTTCTGCTATGGCGCTCCGCCGGGCAGCCAATGGCGCAGGTGTGGATCATGTCGCTCGCCCTCTGCTCCTAGCCTTCCGCTTCATGCTCTGCATCTGGCGGAGCTGGTGGTTCCCCACTGACTTGATCCGCCTCTCCTACGGGCCCCTGCTCGCCTACTTCGTCGCCGGCCATCTCGGCGCCCCCCACGCCGCCGTCATCATCCTGCACGCCAGCACGGCGTTCGCCGCCGGGTACGCGGGCTACTCCCTGGCCGGGCACCGCCTGCACGTCAGCGGCACCGTGCCGGCCCTCGCCCTCCTGCCCAGCCCAACCCATCCCCCCACAGCAGGGAAGAAGCGGAGGGACACATCAATCTGGTGCACAACTTGACGATCATCGTGGTGGTGCTCTGGGCCGCGTTCATGGCGCTCATCCTCAAGGTAGTCGAACCGACCGACGAACTGATGACCGCGTTCCTCCTATCGGCGGTAGGGTGGATGCACGCCGGCTTGTGGGCAGTGGGGATCTCCAGCGGGATCATCTGCGGAGTTTCCTTTGATCAGCCGACGCCGTCTGTGTCCTCGCTCAATCCATGTTTGATCGGACGATGTTCGTTCATCGGCTTAATCCTCGGCCAAATCCCGTTCGTCTTGTTCCATTGGTTGTTGATGCTGGACCTAGTTGCCTACCTTGCGTACTACTTCGCCGTAATCTAACAACCTGGTAATTAAAGCAATCTAGCATACCTGGTAATGAAGCAATGCATACCATGGTAGAATTAAAGCGTACTACTTCGCCGTTTTATCTACACTACCTGCATTCTTTAAATTGTTTATGGAATTGAAGTTGTCGACTCAATGAGACAAAGAGAGGTAGTCGAGATTGATGATCCAATTGCAGATGGCTGGATCTACTGCTGAACTTTGCTACTATGATGGGGAATTGGTTCTTATCCCCAAAAATTAGGGAGTACATTTATCAAAGGTTTCTCAACGACTAATACGATGGATTTTGAAAAATGTCTCCATCCACATTTCACCGAAGGTACGAACTACATGTATCAGTTATAATGACGATCACTCGATTGATGATCTGTGCAAGCAAGCCAGAGCACAGAAAGGGCCTCAAATCCTTGATCATCTTGATCTTGTCTGAAATCGGGAAAGAGCGCAACAGCTGCACCTTCAATGCAACAACTGCAAGTCAGGCAAAAATTTCAGCAGCCATCAAAAACACTTTCCAGCTATGGCACCAAGCAGGAGCCAAGTCTTTTGAGCACCCTTCCGGGCAACCGCCGTGAGTACTCAGATTTTTGGCCAACTCCTGTTGTTGGGACATTTTCAGTTCTTCTTTTTATCTCCTTGATCTTTTGATCACCCACCCATCGAATTTGTATTCCCATTTTGCTCCCTGCTATCAATATATGCAAGTCAGCCATCAGTTGGATCTTTCAAAAAATAAATAAATTATATTACCAGAAAAATTCATACAATCAAAGTCCTTCATAGGGACCAAAATCTGTAATTTTTTGGTAATTCTGGTTTCCACTGTGACGGAAGAACAAGCCAAACGATCATGAATGTGACTGAAATTCAACCAAGTTTGGATTTCCGAATAAAAAAACATGTTTTGGTCAGTTTTTATTCAAAAACAATATGATTTCATTTTTATAGAAAAGTAAATATTTTGGTAGGGACTATGGACTCAAAGACTGAACATTTAATAAATAGGTTTTTGTTATATTCTGGTCAGTGAGAGGTTCTAATGGGGTGACAAGTTTTGGTAATTGCACTGCAGGTGCTCTGATCAACGTTGATATGTTTACACACCTTTCTTCTGCTGATAACATACACATATACTCTCTGCATTGGACTGGAGAGGGAATGCTTCATCTCCATGCCCTGCAATCGTTGGGCGCTGGAAATGTCCACACGAAGTTCAAGCACACCACTAGAGCTATCAACTTTTCTTGCCAGCCGTCCCTAAAGAAATCAATGGTAGAATGGGTAGCTCTTCCATCAATCGAGGTTCTGGCAAGATCGAAGCAGATGCACGCTAAAGCTTTATATTTTGTTGTTATAATGGAACCTCTCATAGATGATCGTGATATGGAGATTGCTTCAGCATCTCCCGACGAGGTACTCTGGGTTGTTGAACCAATCGAAGGTGAGGCCGCCGAGGTTTTCGATCCAGTGAGGTCAGAATTAAAACGTACTACTTCGCCGTTTATCTACACTACCTGCATTCTTTAAATTGTTTATGGGATTGAAGTTGTCGACTCAATGAGACAAAGAGAGGTAGTCGAGATTGATGATCCAATCGCAGATGGCTGGATCTACTGGTGAACTTTGCTACTATGATGGGGGAAATTGTTCTTATCCCCAAAAATTAGGGAGTAGATTTATCAAAGGATTCTCAATGACTAATACGATGGATTTTGAAAAATGTCTCCATCCACATTTCACCGAAGGTACGAACTACATGTATCAGTTATAATGAAGATCACTCGATTGATGATCTGCGCAAGCAAGCCAGAGCACAGAAAGGGCATCAAATCCTTGATCATCTTGATCTTGTCTGAATTCTGGAGCGAGCGCAACAGCTGCACCTTCAAGGCAACAACTGCAAGTCAGGCAAAAATTTCAGCAGCCATCAAAAACACTTTCCAGCTATGGCGCCAAGCAGGAGCCAAGTCTTTTGAGAACCCTTTCGGGCAACCGCCGTGAGTAATCAGATTTTTGGCCAACTCCTATAGTTGGGACATTTTCAGTTCTTCTTTTTATCTCCTTGATCTTTGATCACCCACCCATCGAATTTGTATTCCCATTTTGCTCCCTGCTATCAATATATGCAAGTCAGCCATCAGCTGGATCTTTCAAAAAATAAATAAATTATATTACCAGAAAAATGCATACAATCAATGTCTTTCATAGGGACCAAAATCTGTAATTTTTTGGTAATTCTGGTTTCCACTGTGACGGAAGAAGAAGCCAAACGATCATGAATGTGACTGAAATTCAACCAAGCTTGGATTTCCGAATAAAAAAACATGTTTTGTTTAATTTTTATTCAAAAACAATATGATTTCATTTTTATAGAAAAGTAAATATTTTGGTAGGGACTATGGACTCAAAGACTGAACATTTAATAAATAGGTTTTGTTATATTCTGGTCAGTGAGAAGTTCTAATGGGGTGATAGGTTTTGGTAATTGCACTGCAGGTGCTCTGATCAACGTTGATATGTTTACACACCTTTCTTCTGCTGAGAACATACACATATACTCTCTGCATTGGACTGGAGAGGGAATGCTTCATCTCCACGCCCTGCAATCGTTGGGCGCTGCAAATGTCCACACTAAGTTCAAGCACACCACTGGAGCTATCAACTTTCCTTGCGAGCCGTCCCTAAAGAAATCAATGGTAGAATGGGTAGCTCTTCCATCAATCGAGGTTCTGGCAAGATCGAAGCAGATGCACGCTAAAGCTTTATATTTTGTTGTTAGAATGGAACCTCTCATAGATGATCGTGATATGGAGATTGCTTCAGCATCTCCCGACGAGGTACTCTGGGTTGTTGAATCAATCGAAGGTGAGGCCGCCGAGGTTTTCGATCCAGTGAGGTCAGAATTAAAGCGTACTACTTCGCCGTTTATCTACACTACCTGCATTCTTTAAATTGTTTATGGGATTGAAGTTGTCGACTCAATGAGACAAAGAGAGGTAGTCGAGATTGATGATCCAATCGCAGATGGCTGGATCTACTGCTGAACTTTGCTACTATGGTGGGGGAAATGGTCCTTATCCCCAAAAATTAGGGAGTAGATTTATCAAAGGATTCTCAATGACTAATACGATGGATTTTGAAAAATGTCTCCATCCACATTTCACCGAAGGTACGAACTACATGTATCAGTTATAATGAAGATCGCTCGATTGATGATCTGCGCAAGCAAGCCAGAGCACAGAAAGGGCATCAAATCCTTGATCATCTTGATCTTGTCTGAAATCTGGAGCGAACGCAATAGCTGCACCTTCAAGGCAACAACTGCAAGTCAGGCAAAAATTTCAGCAGCCATCAAAAACACTTTCCAGCTATGACACCAAGCAGGAGCCAAGTCTTTTGAGCACCCTTTCGGGCAACCGCCGTGAGTAATCAGATTTTTGGCCAACTCCTGTTGCTGGGACATTTTAGGTTCTTCTTTTTATCTCCTTGATCTTTTGATCACCCACCCATCGAATTTGTATTCCCATTTTACTCCCTGCTATCAATATATGCAAGTCAGCCATCAGCTGGATCTTTCAAAAAATAAATAAATTATATTACCAGAAAAATTCATACAATCAAAGTCTTTCATAGAGACCAAAATCTGTAATTTTTATGTAATTCTGGTTTCCACTGTGACGGAAGAACAAGCCAAACGATCATGAATGTGACTTAAATTCAACCAAGTTTGGATTTCCGAATAAAAAACATGTTTTGGTCAGTTTTTATTCAAAAACAATATGATTTCATTTTTATAGAAAAGTAAATATTTTGGTAGGGACTATGGACTCAAAGACTGAACATTTAATAAATAGGTTTTTGTTATATTCTGGTCAGTGAGAGGTTCTAATGGGGTGACAGGTTTTGGTAATTGCACTGCAGGTGCTCTGATCAACGTTGATATGTTTACACACCTTTCTTCTGCTGAGAACATACACATATACTCTCTGCATTGGACTGGAGAGGGAATGCTTCATCTCCATGCCCTGCAATCGTTGGGCGCTTGAAATGTCCACACGAAGTTCAAGCACACCAGTAGAGCTATCAACTTTTCTTGCCAGCCGTCCCTAAAGAAATCAATGGTAGAATGGGTAGCTCTTCCATCAATCGAGGTTCTGGCAAGATCGAAGCAGATGCACGCTAAAGCTTTATATTTTGTTGTTATAATGGAACCTCTCATAGATGATCGTGATATGGAGATTGCTTCAGCATCTCCCGACGAGGTACTCTGGGTTGTTGAACCAATCGAAGGTGAGGCCGCCGAGGTTTTTGATCCAGTGAGATCAGAATTAAAACGTACTACTTCGCCGTTTATCTACACTACCTGCATTCTTTAAATTGTTTATGGGATTGAAGTTGTCGACTCACTGAGACAAAGAGAGGTAGTCGAGATTGATGATCCAATCGCAGATGGCTGGATCTACTGGTGAACTTTGCTACTATGATGGGGGAAATTGTTCTTATCCCCAAAAATTAGGGAGTAGATTTATCAAAGGATTCTCAATGACTAATACGATGGATTTTGAAAAATGTCTCCATCCACATTTCACCGAAGGTACGAACTACATGTATCAGTTATAATGAAGATCACTCGATTGATGATCTGCGCAAGCAAGCCAGAGCACAGAAAGGGCATCAAATACTTGATCATCTTGATCTTGTCTGAATTCTGGAGCGAGCGCAACAGCTGCACCTTCAAGGCAGCAACTACAAGTCAGGCAAAAATTTCAGCAGCCATCAAAAACACTTTCCAGCTATGGCGCCAAGCAGGAGCCAAGTCTTTTGAGCACCCTTTCGGGCAACCGCCGTGAGTAATTAGATTTTTGGTCAACTCCTATAGTTGGGACATTTTCAGTTCTTCTTTTTATCTCCTTGATCTTTTGATCACCCACCCATCGAATTTGTATTCCCATTTTGCTCCCTGCTATCAATATATGCAAGTCAGCCATCAGCTGGATCTTTCAAAAAATAAATAAATTATATTACCAGAAAAATGCATACAATCAAAGTCTTTCATAGGGACCAAAATCTGTAATTTTTTGGTAATTCTGGTTTCCACTGGGACGGAAGAACAAGCCAAACGATCATGAATGTGACTGAAATTCAACCAAGTTTGGATTTCCGAATAAAAAAACATGTTTTGGTTAGTTTTTATTCAAAAACAATATGATTTCATTTTTATAGAAAAGTAAATATTTTGGTAGGGACTGTGGACTCAAAGACTGAACATTTAATAAATAGGTTTTGTTATATTCTGGTCAGTGAGAGGTTCTAATGGGGTGACAGGTTTTGGTAATTGCACTGCAGGTGCTCTGATCAACGTTGATATGTTTACACACCTTTCTTCTGCTGAGAACATACACATATACTCTCTGCATTGGACTGGAGAGGGAATGCTTCATCTCCATGCCCTGCAATCGTTGGGCGCTTGAAATGTCCACACGAAGTTCAAGCACACCAGTAGAGCTATCAACTTTTCTTGCCAGCCGTCCCTAAAGAAATCAATGGTAGAATGGGTAGCTCTTTCATCAATCGAGGTTCTGGCAAGATCGAAGCAGATGCACGCTAAAGCTTTATATTTTGTTGTTATAATGGAACCTCTCATAGATGATCGTGATATGGAGATTGCTTCAGCATCTCCCGACGAGGTACTCTGGGTTGTTGAACCAATCGAAGGTGAGGCCGCCGAGGTTTTTGATCCAGTGAGATCAGAATTAAAACGTACTACTTCGCCGTTTATCTACACTACCTGCATTCTTTAAATTGTTTATGGGATTGAAGTTGTCGACTCAATGAGACAAAGAGAGGTAGTCGAGATTGATGATCCAATCGCAGATGGCTGGATCTACTGGTGAACTTTGCTACTATGATGGGGGAAATTGTTCTTATCCCCAAAAATTAGGGAGTAGATTTATCAAAGGATTCTCAATGACTAATACGATGGATTTTGAAAAATGTCTCCATCCACATTTCACCGAAGGTACGAACTACATGTATCAGTTATAATGAAGATCACTCGATTGATGATCTGCGCAAGCAAGCCAGAGCACAGAAAGGGCATCAAATCCTTGATCATCTTGATCTTGTCTGAATTCTGGAGCGAGCGCAACAGCTGCACCTTCAAGGCAACAACTACAAGTCAGGCAAAAATTTCAGCAGCCATCAAAAACACTTTCCAGCTATGGCGCCAAGCAGGAGCCAAGTCTTTTGAGCACCCTTTCGGGCAACCGCCGTGAGTAATTAGATTTTTGGTCAACTCCTATAGTTGGGACATTTTCAGTTCTTCTTTTTATCTCCTTGATCTTTTGATCACCCACCCATCGAATTTGTATTCCCATTTTGCTCCCTGCTATCAATATATGCAAGTCAGCCATCAGCTGGATCTTTCAAAAAATAAATAAATTATATTACCAGAAAAATGCATACAATCAAAGTCTTTCATAGGGACCAAAATCTGTAATTTTTTGGTAATTCTGGTTTCCACTGGGACGGAAGAACAAGCCAAACGATCATGAATGTGACTGAAATTCAACCAAGTTTGGATTTCCGAATAAAAAAACATGTTTTGGTTAGTTTTTATTCAAAAACAATATGATTTCATTTTTATAGAAAAGTAAATATTTTGGTAGGGACTGTGGACTCAAAGACTGAACATTTAATAAATAGGTTTTGTTATATTCTGGTCAGTGAGAGGTTCTAATGGGGTGACAGGTTTTGGTAATTGCACTGCAGGTGCTCTGATCAACGTTGATATGTTTACACACCTTTCTTCTGCTGAGAACATACACATATACTCTCTGCATTGGACTGGAGAGGGAATTCTTCATCTCCACGCCCTGCAATCGTTGGGCGCTACAAATGTCCACACTAAGTTCAAGCACACCACTGGAGCTATCAACTTCCCTTGCCAGCCGTCCCTAAAGAAATCAATGGTAGAATGGGTAGCTCTTCCATCAATCGAGGTTCTGGCAAGATCGAAGCAGATGCACGCTAAAGCTTTATATTTTGTTGTTAGAATGGAACCTCTCATAGATGATCGTGATATGGAGATTGCTTCAGCATGTCCCGACGAGGTACTCTGGGTTGTTGAACCAATCGAAGGTGAGGCCGCCGAGGTTTTCGATCCAGTGAGGTCAGAATTAAAGCGTACTACTTCGCCGTTTATCTACACTACCTGCATTCTTTAAATTGTTTATGGGATTGAAGTTGTCGACTCAATGAGACAAAGAGAGGTAGTCGAGATTGATGATCCAATCGCAGATGGCTGGATCTACTGGTGAACTTTGCTACTATGGTGGGGGAAATGGTCCTTATCCCCAAAAATTAGGGAGTAGATTTATCAAAGGATTCTCAATGACTAATACGATGGATTTTGAAAAATGTCTCCATCCACATTTCACCGAAGGTACGAACTACATGTATCAGTTATAATGAAGATCGCTCGATTGGTGATCTGCGCAAGCAAGCCAGAGCACAGAAAGGGCATCAAATCCTTGATCATCTTGATCTTGTCTGAAATCTGGAGCGAACGCAACAGCTGCACCTTCAAGGCAACAACTGCAAGTCAGTCAAAAATTTCAGCAGCCATCAAAAACACTTTCCAGCTATGGCACCAAGCAGGAGCCAAGTCTTTTGAGCACCCTTTCGGGCAACCGCCGTGAGTAATCAGATTTTTGGCCAACTCCTGTTGTTGGGACATTTTAGGTTCTTCTTTTTATCTCCTTGATCTTTTGATCACCCACCCATCGAATTTGTATTCCCATTTTGCTCCCTACTATCAATATATGCAAGTCAGCCATCAGCTGGATCTTTCAAAAAAATAAATAAATTATATTACCTGAAAAATGCATACAATCAAAGTCTTTCATAGGGACCAAAATCTGTAATTTTTATGTAATTCTGGTTTCCACTGGGACGGAAGAACAAGCCAAACGATCATGAATGTGACTGAAATTCAACCAAGTTTGGATTTCCGAATAAAAAAACATGTTTTGGTCAGTTTTTATTCAAAAACAATATGATTTCACTTTTATAGAAAAGTAAATATTTTCGTAGGGACTATGGACTCAAAGACTGAACATTTAATAAATAGGTTTTGTTATATTCTGGTCAGTGAGAGGTTCTAATGGGGTGACAGGTTTTGGTAATTGCACTGCAGGTGCTCTGATCAACGTTGATATGTTTACACACCTTTCTTCTGTTGAGAACATACACATATACTCTCTGCATTGGACTGGAGAGGGAATGCTTCATCTCCACGCCCTGCAATCGTTGGGCGCTACAAATGTCCACACTAAGTTCAAGCACACCACTGGAGCTATCAACTTTCCTTGCCAGCCGTCCCTAAAGAAATCAATGGTAGAATGGGTAGCTCTTCCATCAATCGAGGTTCTGGCAAGATCGAAGCAGATGCACGCTAAAGCTTTATATTTTGTTGTTAGAATGGAACCTCTCATAGATGATCGTGATATGGAGATTGCTTCAGCATCTCCCGACGAGGTACTCTGGGTTGTTGAACCAATCGAAGGTGAGGCCGCCGAGGTTTTCGATCCAATGAGGTCAGAATTAAAGCGTACTACTTCGCCGTTTATCTACACTACCTGCATTCTTTAAATTGTTTATGGGATTGAAGTTGTCGACTCAATGAGACAAAGAGAGGTAGTCGAGATTGATGATCCAATCGCAGATGGCTGGATCTACTGCTGAACTTTGCTACTATGGTGGGGGAAATGGTACTTATCCCCAAAAATTAGGGAGTAGATTTATCAAAGGATTCTCAATGACTAATACGATGGATTTTGAAAAATGTCTCCATCCACATTTCACCGAAGGTACGAACTACATGTATCAGTTATAATGAAGATCGCTCGATTGGTGATCTGCGCAAGCAAGCCAGAGCACAAAAAGGGCATCAAATCCTTGATCATCTTGTTCTTGTCTGAAATCTGGAGCGAACGCAACAGCTGCACCTTCAAGGCAACAACTGCAAGTCAGTCAAAAATTTCAGCAGCCATCAAAAACACTTTCCAGCTATGGCACCAAGCAGGAGCCAAGTCTTTTGAGCACCCTTTCGGGCAACCGCCGTGAGTAATCAGATTTTTGGCCAACTCCTGTTGTTGGGACATTTTAGGTTCTTCTTTTTATCTCCTTGATCTTTTGATCACCCACCCATCGAATTTGTATTCCCATTTTGCTCCCTACTATCAATATATGCAAGTCAGTCATCAGCTGGATCTTTCAAAAAAATAAATAAATTATATTACCTGAAAAATGCATACAATCAAAGTCTTTCATAGGGACCAAAATCTGTAATTTTTATGTAATTCTGGTTTCCACTGTGACGGAAGAACAAGTCAAACGATCATGAATGTGACTGAAATTCAACCAAGTTTGGATTTCCGAATAAAAAAACATGTTTTGGTCAGTTTTTATTCAAAAACAATATGATTTCACTTTTATAGAAAAGTAAATATTTTGGTAGGGACTATGGACTCAAAGACTGAACATTTAATAAATAGGTTTTGTTATATTCTGGTCAGTGAGAGGTTCTAATGGGGTGACAGGTTTTGGTAATTGCACTGCAGGTGCTGTGATCAACGTTGATATGTTTACACACCTTTCTTCTGCTGAGAACATACACATATACTCTCTGCATTGGACTGGAGAGGGAATGCTTCATCTCCACGCCCTGCAATCGTTGGGCGCTGGAAATGTCCACACTAAGTTCAAACACACCACTGGAGCTATCAACTTTCCTTGCCAGCCATCCCTAAAGAAATCAATGGTAGAATGGGTAGCTCTTCCATCAATCGAGGTTCTGGCAAGATCGAAGCAGATGCACGCTAAAGCTTTATTTTTTGTTGTTAGAATGGAACCTCTCATAGATGATCGTGATATGGAGATTGCCTCAACATCTCCCGACGAGGTACTCTGGGTTGTTGAAACAATCGAAGGTAAGGCCGCCGAGGTTTTCGATCCAGTGAGGTCAGAATTAAAGCGTACTACTTCGCCGTTTATCTACACTACCTGCATTCTCTAAATTGTTTATGGTATTGAAGTTGTCGACTCAATGAGACAAAGAGAGGTAGTCGAGATTGATGATCCAATCGCAGATGGCTGGATCTACTGCTGAACTTTGCTACTATGATGGGGGAAATGGTTCCTATCCCCAAAAATTAGGGAGTAGATTTATCAAAGGATTCTCAATGACTAATACGATGGATTTTGAAAATTGTCTCCATCCACATTTCACCGAAGGTACGAACTACATGTATCAGTTATAATGAAGATCACTCGATTGATGATCTGCGCAAGCAAGCCAGAGCACAGAAAGGGATTCAAATCCTTGATCTTGTCTGAAATCTGGAGCGAGCGCAACAGCTGCACCTTCAAGGCAACAACTGCAAGTCAGGCAAAAATTTCAGCAGCCATCAAAAACACTTTCCAGCTATGGCGCCAAGCAGGAGCCAACTCTTTTGAGCACCCTTTCGGGCAACCGCCGTGAGTAATCAGATTTTTGGCCAACTCCTATAGTTGGGACATTTTCAGTTCTTCTTTTTATCTCCTTGATCTTTTGATCACCCACCCATCGAATTTGTATTCCCATTTTGCTCCCTGCTATCAATATATGCAAGTCAGCCATCAGCTGGATCTTTCAAAAAATAAATAAATTATATTACCAGAAAAATTCATACAATCAAAGTCTTTCATAGGGACCAAAATCTGTAATTTTTTGGTAATTCTGGTTTCCACTGTGACGGAAGAACAAGCCAAACGATCATGAATGTGACTGAAATTCAACCAAGTTTGGATTTCCGAATAAAAAAACATGTTTTGGTCAGTTTTTATTCAAAAACAATATGATTTCATTTTTATAGAAAAGTAAATATTTTGGTAGGGACTATGGAATCAAAGACTGAACATTTAATAAATAGGTTTTTGTTATATTCTGGTCAGTGAGAGGTTCTAATGGGGTGACAGGTTGTGATCATTGCACTGCAGGTGCTCTGATCAACGTTGATATGTTTACACACCTTTCTTCTGCTAAGAACATACACATATACTCTCTGCATTGGACTGGAGAGGGAATGCTTCATCTCCACGCCCTGCAATCCTTGGGCGCTGGAAATGTCCACACTAAGTTCAAGCACACCACTGGAGCTATCAACTTTCCTTGCCAACCGTCCCTAAAGAAATCAATGGAAGAATGGGTAGCTCTTCCATCAATCGAGGTTCTGGCAAGATCGAAGCTGATGGACGCTATCTGATCTTCGGAGAGGGAGCCGGGATTGTAGTATCCTGGTGCACTCGCAGCCTTTTGCATTTAGCTTGTAAAATGACGCCAATGACTTCTGTTGTCAATTGCCAAATCTTTGCCATTTTACTTTCCTGTAGTTATACTTTACCTGAATTGGGTTGTCAACCTTGGTTTCATTTGATAATGGAACCGATGGAGGTGGGGGTGATCTAATAGAATGAAGTGATAGTGCCCATATTTTAGTTTATGTCGACACTACATATCTTAGGGCTCTCGTGGTCGTATATGTTGTGAGACAACTGCGAATTTGATTCGGGATGACTACAAGCAATGGTGAAATTTCTTCAAGTTTCCGACAGATGGTCAAGAAAGAGCGGTGATGTTGAGTTCAGGTAACTCGTATGTGTGACACCCAATATGTGAGTTGTTCACTTTCACGCAGGTCAATGTTCGGTGTGTGATGGCGTTGAACGGATACTCTGGAAGTTGGGAGCGCAAACTAGAGTAATGTGTAACTTATGCTCAAGCGTTGACTGTGGTCAAGAAAAGAAGGGACTACAAGTTACAGGTGGAGTCACATGGAATCTTTGAAGTAGCAGTGGTACTCATGGGATAAACTCAAATCCAATGTACATGGAAGTTTGACGCATGGACGAATCCAGGATGGTGAAGAATATTCACCAAGGTGGAGTTTGTTAGAGTTGTGTCGAATATTATGTACAAGGTAGGTTACAATTGGACTTGTAGTTGTATTGTGTTTAGACAGGGTATGGAGTCGTGTCCTACTAGGACACTTGTACCCTTGGCCTCTTATATAATGAGGAGGTAGACACACAATGTAATCTATGCCAACATAATAGCATAGGCACGCAGGCGGAGCCGGCGACGCGTGTCGGCGGCCGGGGTGCGGTATTGTGACGGTATTGATATGTCTCCAACGTATCTATAATTTTTGCTTGTTCTATGCTGTTATATTATCATTCTTGGATGTTTTACAATCATTTTACTATAACTTTATATCATTTTTTGGGACTAACCTATTGACATAGTGCCAAAGTGCCAGTTGCTGTTTTTGCTTGTTTTTTACTTCGCGGGAAATCAGTACCAAGCGGAGTACAATCGCGACAAAACTTTTTGGAGATTTTTTCTCAGCCAGAAGACACCAAGTGGGCCAAAGAAGTACCAGAGAGGTGGGTTGTGGAGGCAACAACCCACATGGGCGTGCCACGGGGCCCCGGCACGCCCTCGTGGGTTGTGCCCTCCAAGGGGCCCCCCTCCACCGCCTCAGATGCCTATAAATTCCCAAATATTTAGAAAACCCTAGGGGAGTCGACGAAACACAATTCCAGCCGCCGCAAGTTCCAGAACCTCGAGATACAATCTAAACACCATCACGGAGGGGTTCATCTTCTTCATAGGTGCCTCTCCGATGATGCGTGAGTAGTCCACCATAGACCTACGGGTTCGTAGGAAGTAACTAGATGGCTTCCTCTCTCTCTTTTGATTCTCAATACAATGGTCTCTTGGAGATCTATTTGATGTAAACATTTGCGGTGTGTTTGTTGGGATCCGACGAATTTTGAGTTCATGATCAGTTTCTATCCATGAATATTATTTGAGTCTTCTTTGATCTCTTATATGCATGATTAATTACAGCCTCGTATTTCTTCTTCGAATCTTTGGTTTAGTTAGGCCAACTAGATCATTTTTTCTTGCCATGGGAAGAGGTGCTTTGTGATGGGCTCGATCTTGCGGTGTCCTTTCCCAGTGACAGAAGGGGCAACAAGGCACGCATGTATCGTTGCCATTAAGGATAACAAGATGGGGTCTATTCCTACATGAATAGATCTTGTTTACATCATGTCATCGTTCTTATTGCATTACTCCGTTTTTCCATGAACTTAATACACTAGATGCATGCTGGATAGCGGTCGATGTGTGGAGTAATAGTGGTAGATGCAGGCAAGAGTCGGTCTACTTATCTTGGACGTGATGCCTATATAATGATCATCGCCTTGGATATCATCATGATTATTTGATCTTCTATCAATTGCCCAACAGTAATTTGTTCACCCACCGTGTGCTATACTCATGAGGGAAGTCACTAGTGAATCCTACGGCCCCCGGGTCTACTTTTCCAACATATTGCTTTCCGATCTATCTTTTTGCCTCTTTGTTTTCAGAATCCAAAAATATATTGCTGCACTTTTTATTTGCTCTTTTTATTTTGTGTTCTTGAGAGATCTATCTCTCCTATCTATCACTACCTAATCTATCTTTTTACCGTAGAGAGATTGACAACCTCTCTTTCACGTCGGGTTGCAAGTATTTGTTATTTGTGTGCGGGTGCTGCTTATTGGGTGGTGGTGATCCTCCTACTGGTTCGATAACCTTGGTTTCATAACTGAGGAAAATACTTACCGTCGTTGTGCTGCATCATCCCTTCCTCTTTGGGGAAATACCGATGCAGTCTCAAGCCACGTCAAAGGAGTTTTTTGGCGCCGTTGCCGAGGAGGAAGCGGTCTCTTCTACGTGCCAATCTCAGGAGCCGAGGAGACTCCATCGTCATCTACCAGGTTCCTAATCACAAATCTCATCTCCTTGCAATTACATTATTTGCCATTTGCCTCTCGTTTTCCTCTCCCCCACTTC
Source organism: Elymus sibiricus (assembly GCA_039707655.1). Classification (NCBI taxonomy): domain Eukaryota; kingdom Viridiplantae; phylum Streptophyta; class Magnoliopsida; order Poales; family Poaceae; genus Elymus; species Elymus sibiricus. The sequence goes on along the minus strand of CM077667.1, from coordinate 124,277,417 downwards.
ACCAATTTGCCGTTTTATTCGCCCTGTTTTTCGTTTGCCTTTTTCTCGCAGGATCTCTTGCTTTCTTGCAATCTTGTTTGCGTAGTCACGATGCCTTTGTCTACCTTGATTGAGCAAAATAGTGATTCCGTAGATGTGAACTTTGTCTCGCGAAACAATTTCAATAACAATGCTTATAGAGGTAATTTGAATCCTAGGCCTTTTCTTGAAAATTCCTCTAATAATTATGGTAACTCCTATGGTAATACTTCTTACAATAATAATAGGAACACCTCTGATCTTGAGAGTAATATTAAATAATTTATCAATGCGTAAACGGCTTTTAATACTACAATAGAAGAACAGTTGAATAAGATTGATGATATGTCTACAAGCATTGATAGAATTTCTCATGATGTTGAAAATCTCAAGTTGAAAGCTTTTGTGCCTAAGATTTATGAATCAATTAAAGCTTTATATGTCTCTATGTATGAAAGTAAGAAAAGAACCGCTATGCTTAGAGCTAAAAGAGAAATCTTAGAAAAATCGTTTTCTAGTGATTGCCTTCATAAAAATGATGAAGATCTTAAAGTGATTGGTGTTTCTTCTATTGATTCCGTGTTTAGTAATATAAAAATTGATGATAAAGGGACTGAAGTAGAGTCAACATTAGCTAGAAGGTGTCCCAATAATTTGGAGGGTGAAAATCTTGATGAAAATTTTGATAAAAGTGGGTTTGAAGAGGTCAAAACTTTAACTGGTGATGTGCCCACTATTTTGGATTGCAAAGACTTTAATTATGATAGTTGCTCTTTGATTGAATGTATTTCTTTGCTGCAATCCATGTTGAATTCACCCCATGCTTATGAGCAAAATAAAGCTTTTACTAAACATATCGTTGATGCCATGATGAAATCTTTTGAAGAAAAGTTGGAGTTGGAGATTTCTATTCCTAGAAAATTACATGATGAGTGGGAACCTACCATTAAGGTCAAGATTAAAAATTATGAGTGCTTTGCTTTATGTGATTTGGGTGCTAGTGTTTCCACGATTCCGAAATCTTTATGTGATGTGCTTGGTCTCACCAATATTGAAAAATGTTCTCTTAATTTGCACTTGGCGGATTCTACTATTAAAAAACCTTTGGGAAGAATTAATGATGTTCTTATTCTTGCAAATAGGAACTATGTGCCCATAGATTTTATTGTGCTTGATATTGATTGCAATCCGTCTTGTCCCATTATACTTGGTAGACCGTTTTTACACACTATAGGTGCTGTAATTGATATGAAAGAAGGCAATATTCGTTTTCAGTTTCCACTAAGAAAGGGTACGGAACACTTCCCTAGAACAAGAATTAAGCCACCATATGAATCAATCATGAGGGCATCCTATGGATCCAAAACCAAAGATGACAATACTTGAATCTATGTGTTATGCCTAGCTAGGGGCGTAAAACGATAGCGCTTGTTGGGAGGCAACCCAATGAATAAATAAACTTTTGTTTTTTTCCTTTCTGTTTTTGAGTGTTGACACAATTATGGCTCTATTATGATTGTGTTTTTATGATTTATTTAGTGGTTGTGCCAAGTAGAGCCTTCAGGATGATTCATAAGATGAGTTGAAGCGATGCTGAATCTGAAACAGAAACTTTGCGTCCAGTGTTTGAATTTTCATTTTTTACTGGAACGTGATCTTGAGCTGAAATTTTAACACAGAGTTTCTATACAAATTCTTTACGGTGTCCTAATGTTTCAGAATTTGTAGAGTTACATAAGTATGGTTAGAGTACAGATTACTACAGACTGTTTTGTTTAAGACAGATTCTGTTTTCGTTGCATTGTGTGCTTGTTTTGATGAATCTATGGGTTATATTGAAGAATATGAGCCATGGTAGAGTTAAAATACAGTAGGTATAATGCAACAATAAAATATGAATGGGTTTGCAATAGCACCTAAAGTAGTGATTTGCTTTATTATACTAACGGATCTCACGAAGATTTTGTTGAGTTTTGTGTGATTGAAGTTTTCAAGTTTTGGGTGAGATCACGATGGATGAAGGAATAAGGAGTGAAAAGAGCCTAAGCTTGGGGATGCTACAGCACCCCCAAGATATATACAAAGAGAAACAAGCAACTAAGCTTGGGGATGCCCCCGAGTGGCATCCCCTCTTTCTTCTAACGACCATCGGTATTTTACTTGGAGCTATATTTTTATTCGTCACATATCATGAGTTTTGCTTGGAGCGTCTTGTATCATTTGAGTCTTTGCTTGCTTTGCTTGTTAGTTTTTCACTTGTATCCTTGCTGGAAACACCTATTTGGGAGAGCCAAAATTATGCTATGATTTGTTAGAATTGCTCTATATGCTTCACTTAAACTTTTTGAGCTATAGAATTGCTCTAGTGCTTCACTTATATCTTTTTGAGCACGGTGTGCTTGGAAATTATTGTAGAAATACTCTCATTCTTCACTTAGATTAATTTGAGAGTTAGTAAATTTTGAAGAAATCCTCTCATGCTTCACTTATACCTTTTTGAGAGATGAAATCTTTATGCTCATGTGATTCACTTAAATTTGTTTGAGCTTGCCAAAAAGCAATGGCAATATATGAAACTAGTCCCAAAGTGATAGATATCCAAGGAGGATATAATAAAAACTTTCATCAAGATCATTGGACAAATTAAACTTGATTCCTTGTAATAGTTTTGAGACATGATGATAGTAATATGTGAGTCATATTAGTGAGTAATTATGCTTAGTAGAAATATTGGTGTTAAGGTTTGTGATTCCCTATGCATGCACGAAAGTCAATAGTTATGCAATGAAGTTACATCCTACTTATGGTGCATTATTCGGTGTTAAGTTATGCTCAATGCTCGCTTATGTGAATTTTTGTTTCTTGGTTTGGTTGCTTCTCAATCTATTTGCTAGCCTCCATTTGTACTAAGTAGAAATACTACTTGTGCATCCAAAATCCTTAAACCAAGTTTTGCCTTATGAGTCCACCATACCTACCTGTATGCGGTATTTCCATGCCGTTCCAAGCAAATTTGTATGTGACATCTCTAAATTTTCAAAATAAATTTTCTCTTTTGTGTGCCCGTACCGCTCATGTGCTAGTCTCAAGATGAGTGTTTATTCACTTTTTATTGCACGAGAGTGCGGCGGTAATAGGGATTCTCATTCCCGAAATGAAAAAGAAAAAATATTTACATTATGTTGTCAAACAATAAATTCCTTGGAAAGTGTTGATATGGAAGGCAACCGTGGATACGGCCCGCCATGGAATGTGAAAGTTTGGTGGAAAAAGGAATAAACTTTATTTTCTGTTTGGGAACCGCCTATGATATAACTAGCATGGAAAGTATTGTGAACTACTTTGTCGTTTTCGTTGACAGGAAAGGCATGCCGCCCAAAATATTTTTCTCTCTCAATTTAAACCTTGAGCTCTGGCACCTCTACAAATCCCTACTTCCCTCTCCGAAGGTCCTATCTATTTACTTTATGCAATTTTTATTTTTACTTGAGTCTCCATCTTCTCTTATCAACACTATCATCGTACTTGAGCATTGGGCATAGCTAATATTTGAGTGTGTTTCATGAATGGATCAATGATTGAGCATGATGGGCTAGGGATAACTTTCTTTAGTGTTGATATTTTGAAAGACATGGTTGCTTGTTGGCATGCTTGAGTATTGAAGTCATTATGTTAAAACTGGACTATTGCTTTGAATCATCTAAAAGACCAAATGTCCATGCTATACAAAAGAAAAGAATATGAGATGAACATGTTAGGCAGCATTCCACATCAAAAAATCTGTTTTTATCATTTACCTACTCGAGGACGAGTAGGAATTAAGCTTGGGGATGCTGATACGTCTCCAACATATCTATAATGTTTGCTTGTTCCATGTTGTTATATTATAATTCTTGGATGTTTTACAATCAATTTATAATAACTTTATATCATTTTTTGGGACTAACCTATTGACATAGTGCCAAAGTGCCAGTTGCTGTTTTTGCTTGTTTTTTTACTTTGCAGAATATCAGTACCAAACGGAGTCCAATCGTGACGAAACTTTTTGGAGATTTTTTCTGGACCAGAAGACACCCAGTGGGCCAAAGAAGTACCAGAGAGGCGGGTTGTGGAGGCCACAACCCACATGGGCGCGCCAGGGGGGCCCCAGCGCGCCCTGGCGGGTTGTGCCCTCCACGGGGCCCCCCTCCACTGCCTCTGATGCCTATAAATTCCCAAATATTCAGAAAACCCTAGGTGAGTCGACGAAACACAATTCCAGCCGCCGCAAGTTCCAGAACCTCGAGATCCCATCTAAACACCATCACGGAGGGGTTCATCTTCTTCATAGGTGCCTCTCCGATGATGCGTGAGTAGTCCACCATAGACCTACAGGTCCGTAGGCAGTAGCTAGATGGCTTCCTCTCTCTCTTTTGATTCTCAATACAATGGTCTCTTGGAGATCTATTTGATGTAAACTTCTGCGGTGTGTTTGTTGGGTGATAACCCACAAGTGTAGGGGATCGTTTGTAGCCTTTTTCGATAAGTAAGAGTGTCGAACCCAACGAGGATATAAAGGTAGAAAAATTATTCCCTCAAGTTCTATCAACCACCGATACAACTCTACGCACGCTAATGCTTGCTTTACCTAGAACATGTATGAAACTACTTTGCGGGAATAAAACTAGAAGTACTTTGCAAGATAATAAAGAACATGGAAATAAAAGTTAAGTGTTGCTTTAATAAAAGAACAATAAAAGTAAATAACTTAGTAGAAAGCTTTTTGTGTAACGCAAGAGAAAGATTGTCCCTAGGCAATTGAATATAATATGATAGATAATTATCATATGCAATGGGGGAGAGGCATACGCTAACACACTTTCCGTACTTGGATCATATGCACTTATGATTGGAACTCTAGCAAGCATCTGCAACTACCAAAGATCATTAAGGTAAAACCCAACCATAGCATTAAGTATCAAGTCCTCTCTACTCCCATACGCAACAACCCACCTACTCGGGTTTATGCTTCTGTCACTCAAGCAACCCACCATAGGAAAATCATGAACATATTGCAACACCCTACAGTGGGGATCCCTCACGTTTGTGCGACACGGAGGACACCATAGGACAGCACCATATCAACATACAACTCACATCCATAACATCATACCACAATTAACCCATAGGACAAAAGAGATCTACTCAAACATCATAGGATAGCCAAATATCATTGGGAAATAATATATGTAGTTGAGCACCATGTTTAAGTATAGATTACAGCGGGGAAGAGAGGTGTTACACCGCTGCATAGAGGGGGAGAGAGTTGGTGTTGACGGCGGCGAGGTTGTTGGTGTAGATCGTCGTCACGATGATTGCCCCGGCGGCGTTCCGGCGCCACCGGGAGAGAGGGGGAGAGAGCCCCCCTCCTTCTTCTTCTTCCTTGGCCTCCCCCCTAGATGGGAGGAGAGTTCCCCCTCTGGTTCATGGCCTCCAAGGCGGAGGAGGGGCAGGAGCCCCTCCTAGATTGGATCTCCCTCTTTGTTCTCTTCTGTTTCACGTTCCTGTTTTCTAGCCGAAAAATGTTTCTTATATTCCCGGAGATCCGTAACTCCGATCGGGCTGAAATTTTGAGGGAATTTTTATCCAAAAATTAGCTTCCTTGTGCCCAAAGGAGAGCTCCAACCGACTTACGAGGTGGGCACAAGACACCACCACGCGTTTGGGCCCCTGGGCGCGCCCTGGTGTATCTTGGGGGATGTGGGCCTCCGTTTGCATTTATTCCACTTCCCAAAATTCACAAATATTCCAAAAAAAATCTCCGTAAATTTTTATCGCGTTTGGACTTCGTTTGATATGGATATTCTGCGAAACAAAAAACATGCAACAAACAGGAACTGGCACTGGGCACTTGATCAATATGTTAGTCCAATAAATCATATAAAATGTTGCCAAAAATATGTGAAAAAGTTGTATAATATTGGCATGAAACAATCGAAAATTATAGGTACGACGGAGACGTATCAGCATCCCCAAGCTTAATTCCGGCTCGTCCTCGAGTAGGTAAATGATAAAAAAGATATTTTTTATGTGGAATGCTACCTAGCATAATCTTGATCATATATCTAATCATGGCATGAATATTAAGACACAAGTGATTCAAAGCAATAGTCTAGTTTTGACATAAAGACATTAATATCCAGGCATCCCAACAAACAATCATGTCTTTCAAAATATCAAGGCTAAAGAACGCTATCCCTACAAAATCATATAGCATTGTCATCCGCTGCCTTCTTAACACAAAGTATAAATCATGTACTACCCCGGTGTCAGCCAAGCAATTGGTTCATCCTTTTTAACGCGCTTCAGCATTTTCAACTCTCACGCAATACATGAGCGCAAGCCATGGATATAGCACTATGGGTGGAATAGAATATGGTGGTAGGTTTCAAAGGGGTAAAAGTGGAGAAGAAAGTCTCGCATCAACTCAGTGTATCAACGGGCTATGGAGATGCCCATCAATAGATATCAATGCGAGGAGTAGGGATTGCCATGCAACGGATGCACTAAGAGCTATAAGTGTATGAAAGCTCAATATGAAAACTAAGTGGGTGTGCATCTAACTCTATAATGAAAAATTCCCACTAGTATATGAAAATGACAACATAGGAGACTCTCTATATGAAAAACATGGTGCTACTTTGAAGCACAAGTGTGGAATTAGCATGCCCCTTCTCTTTTTGTCTCTTTTTTTATTTTTTTATTTTTATTTTTTTCTAATTTTTTCTTTTTTTTTCTTTGTCCGGAGCCTCATCCCGACTTGTGGGGGAATCATAGTTTCCATCATCCTTTCATCATTGGGACATGCTCTAATAATGAATAATGATGATCATCACACTTCTATTTACTTACAACTCAATTATTACAACGATAGTAGAACAAAGTATGACTCTATATGAATGCAATGATCTAGCGTAGCAAAGATATCAAAAAAACGGACAAGCCATGGAAACATCATGCTAGCTATCTTACGATCATGTAATGCAATATGACAATGAATGCTCAAGTCATCAAAACGGAAGCAGTGGAAGTTGCATGGCAATATATCTCAGAATGGCTATGGAAATGCCATAATAGGTAGGTATGGTGGCTGTTTTGAGAAAGATATAATAAGGCTTATGTGTGATAGAGCGTATCATATCACGGGGTTTGGATGCACCGGTGAAGTTTGCACCGACTCTCGAGGTGAGAAAGGGCAATGCACGGTACCGTAGAGGCTAGCAAATTGCGAAAAGGTAAGAGTGCGTATAATCCATGGACTAAACATTAGTCATAAAGAACTCACATACTTATTGCAAAAGTTTATTAGCCCTCGAAGCAAAGTATTACTACGCATGCTCCTAGGGGGGAGGTTGGTAGGAGTTAACCATCGCGCGCCCCCGACCTTCACACAAAGATAGACAATCAAGAATAAATTGCGCTCCAACTTCCTAGCATAACGGGAGACTATACGTGCATGCTTCGGGAATCACAAACCTTAACACCAATATCTTACTAAACACGATCATCCACTAGTACCTCCCACATATTATCATCTCTATATCGCAAAACTATTGCAAGGAATCAAACATATCATATTCAGTGATCCCTAAGTTTTATGTAGGATTTTATGACTAACCATGTGAATGACCAATTCCTGTTGACTCTCTAAATAGATATAAGTGAAGCAAGAGAGTTTAATTCTTTCTACGAAAGACCATGCTCTAACAAATATAAGTGAAGCAAAAGAGCATTCTACAAATAACGGTTTTCTATGTGAAGAGAAACAGGCAATCCAAACTTCAAATGATATAAGTGAAGCACATGAAGCATTCTATAAATAAACCATGGACAATCTCATACCAGCATGATGCATAAAGGAAAACTGAAAACTAAACACAAAAGACGCTCCAAGATTTACACATATCACATGAACGAAACGAAAACGAAAACATATCGATACTTGTTGAAGAAAGATGGGATGCCTTCTGGGGCATCCCCAAGCTTAGACGCTTGAGTCTCCTTGGATATTTACTTGGGGTGTCTTGGGAATCCCCAAGCTTGAACTCTTGCCTCTCCTCCTCCTCATATCGAGACCTCCTCGATGTTCGAATACTTCATCCACACAAAACTTAACAAAAGATTGGTGAGATCCGTTAGTATAATAAAGCAAATTTATACTTTAAATCCTGTTGCAAACCCATTTATATTTTATATTTGCATTATCCCTGCTGTATTATAACTTTTCCATGGCTTATACCACCGATAAAATCGATAGTTTCATCAAAACAAGCAAAACAATGCATCAAAAACAGAATCTGTCTTAAACAGGATAGTCTGTAGTAATCTGAACTTTGACCATACTTCTGTAACTCCAAAAATTCTGAAACATTAGGACGAAATAAACATTTTGTATATAAATACTGTGTAAAAATTTCAGAAACTTTTGACGTTCTAGTAAAAAATGAAAATTCACGCACTACAGCCAAAGTTTCTGTTTTTACAGCGCACATACCAACAAACAATCTAATCATCCTAAAGGCAAATCTTGGCGCATTATTTTTATAATATAATGGATTTGTACAAGGGGATAATTATTTTTGTTGGAAAAGTTTCCATGATTCAAGACTCACAAAGTTTCCATGGGCATGAACAAAGTTCAAGAATATCCCCCACTTCAACGATGCTCATCATCTCTCTCACTTTCACCTTTCCTTTTGTGAAGTTTTAGGTTCCCCTCTATATTTTTTTGTTTTTAAACTTTATAAAAGCACACAACAGAAATAAATGACTCTCTAAAACTTCTGGGTTGTCTCCCTGGCAGCGCTTTCTTTAAAGCCATTAAGCTAGGCATAAAGTGCTCAAGTAATGGATCCACCCGGATCCCAAGGTATATCAAAGCCAATTTTAATTAACAATGATTTGTAATTTAGTAGTGAGCACAAAGTGATATATATCATGCAATGACGAAGTCTAACTCTCTTCCTATGCATCGGCATGTCATACAAGAACAATTCATGCACATTAAGTAAAGGCCAATGCATAGTATAAACAGTTTCTTGCAATTTCATAGTATTGGAAACATAGAGAGGTGAAGATTTGGTTCCTCTCTCATAATAATTGCAAGTAGTAGCAGCAAGCACATGCATATTATATTCATTAAAATCATCATGTGTAGTAGCAAAACGCAACCCATCAATGTAATCCTTAATAAGAGCAAACTTCTCCGATATAGTGTAGTTGGGAGAATTCAAAAAGATAATAGGACTATCATGTGTGGGTGCAATAGCAACAATTTCATGCTTAACATAAGGAACTATAACAAGTTCATCTTTATAAGCATAATTCATATTGGCATCATGGCCACAAGCATAGCAAGCATCAAGTTCATAAAAAAGGGATATTTCAAATGAATCCATGGGATCATAGCAATTATCATAGCATTCATCCTTTGGTAAGCACGAAGGGTAATTAAACAATGTATGAGTTGAAGAGTTACTCTCATTAGAAGGTGGGCATGGGTGATCAATCCGCTCTTCCTCCTTTTGTTCTTCGCTCTCCTCCTCATCTTTTTCGTCTAATGAGCTCATAATTTCAGCAATTTCTTCTTCCATAGATTCCTGCAAATTATTAGTCTCTTCCAAGGCAGCGGTCATTCTCTCAATAAATTCAATAATATCAGCATTGCAATCATAATTATCATAGCAATATTTAAGTATGGATAAATTTTCAGATTCGTAAGGAACATCATCGTCATACTTTTCAAGCAAAGAAGCAATTTCATAAGCACCTTTAAAAGCAACAAATTCTTCTATTCGTTCAACATCATAGTAATCATAAATACCTTTAGCATATGAAGCCAAGGTTTCATTATCGTTGAATTTACATTGAAAGGGAAGGTGTCGAGCTTCTATCATAGAGCAACAAGTAAAGTCACATCTCGAGCATGCATCCCAAGCAAACCATTGCAATATTCTAATTTGATCCCATAAGTGTTTCCCTTTTTGAGACAAGAGATAATCCCTAAATTACTCACGTTGATCCAACGTGTCTCCCATTATAAAGTTCGATGAGGATTTCTCAGGATTATCAAAGGAGTAATTAACGTGTTTCACATAACTACATCGAGGGTTTTAGGAGGTTCCCCATCTCCATGAGTAGCAAGTACCACTAATTTTTTTGGTGTTTCGTGTTCCATATCCTTAACTAAAGATATAAAACTACTAATAACAGAAAATAAAAATTACTTAGTGATAAAGCAAACAAGCACACACGAGAATATTCACCCCACGCTATTGCTCCCCGGCAACGGCGCCAGAAAAAGGTCTTGATAACGCACAAGTGTAGGGGATCGTTTGCAGACTTTTTCAATAAGTTAGAGTGTCGAACCCAACGAGGAGCTAAAGGTAGAACAAATATTCCCTCAAGTTCTATCGACCACCGATACAACTCTACGCACGCTAATGCTTGCTTTACCTAGAACAAGTATGAAACTACTTTGCGGGAATAAAACTAGAAGTACTTTGCAAGATAATAAAGAACATGGAAATAAAAGTTAGGTGCTGCTTTAATAAAAGAACAATAAAAGTAAATAACTTAGTAGAAAGCTTTTTGTGTAACGCAAGAGAAAGATTGTCCCTAGGCAATTAAATATAATATGATAGATACTTGTCATATGCAATGGGGGAGAGGCATATGCACTTATGATTGGAACTCTAGCAAGCATCCGCAACTACCAAAGATCATTAAGGTAAAACCCAACCATAGCATTAAGTATCAAGTCCTCTTTACTCCCATACGCAACAACCCACCTACTCGGGTTTATGCTTCTGTCACTCAAGCAACCCACCATAGGAAAATCATGAACATATTGCAACACCCTACAGCAGGGATCCCTCATGTTTGCGCGACACGGAGGGCACCATAGGACAGCACCATATCAACATACAACTCACATCCATAACATCATACCACAATTAACCCATAGGACAAAAGAGATCTACTCAAACATCATAGGATAGCCACATATCATTGGGAAATAATATATGGAGTTGAGCACCATGTTTAAGTAGAGATTACAGCGGGGAAGAGAGGTGTTACACCGCTGCATAGAGGGGGAGAGAGTTGGTGTTGAGGAGGCGAGGTTTTTGGTGTAGATCGCCGTCACGATGATTGCCCCGGCGGCGTTCCGGCGCCACCGGGAGAGAGGGGGAGAGAGCCCCCCCCCCCCCTCCTTCTTCTTCTTCCTTGGCCTCCCCCTAGATGGGAGGAGAGTTCCCCCTCTGGTCCATGGCCTCCATGGCGGCAGAGGAGCAGGAGCCCCTCCTAGATTGGATCTCCCTCTCTGTTCTCTTCTGTTTCACGTTCCTGTTTTCTGGCCGAAAACCGTTTCTTATATTCCCGGAGATCCGTAACTCCGATTGGGCTGAAATTTTGAGGGGATTTTTACCCAACAATTAGCTTCCTTGAACCCGAAGGAGAGCTCCAACCGACTTACGAGGTGGGCCCCTGGGGCGCGCCCTGGTGTATCTTGGGGGCTGTGGGCCTCCGTTTGCGTTGATTCCACTTTCCAAAATTCACAAATATTCCAAAAAAAATCTCCGTAAATTTTTATCGTGTTTCGACTTCGTTTGATATGGATATTCTGCAAAACAAAAAACATGCAACAAACAGGAACTGGCACTGGGCACTGGATCAATATGTTAGTCCAATAAATCATATAAAATGTTGCCAAAAATATGTGAAAGTTGTATAATATTGGCATGAAACAATCAAAAATTATAGATATTACGGAGACGTATCATTGGGATCCGATGAATTTTGAGTTCATGATCAGTTTCTATCCATGAATATTATTTGAGTCTTCTTTGATCTCTTATATGCATGATTACTTATAGCCTCGTATTTCTTCTTCGAATCTTTGGTTTAGTTAGGCCAACTAGATCGATTTTTCTTGCCATGGGAAGAGGTGCTTTTTGATGGGTTCGATCTTGCGGTGTCCTTTCCCAGTGACAGAAGGGGCAGCAAGGCACGCGTGTATCGTTGCCATTCAGGATAACAAGATGGGGTCTATTCGTACATGAATAGATCTTGTTTACATCATGATAGCATTACTCCGTTTTTCCATCAACTTAATACACTAGATGCATGCTAGATAGCGGTCGATGCGTGGAGTAATAGTGGTAGATGTAGGCAGGAGTCGGTCTACTTATCTTGGACGTGATGCCTATATAATGATCATCGCCTTGGATATCGTCATGATTATTTGATCTTCTATCAATTGCCCAACAGTAATTTATTCACCCACCGTGTGCTATACTCATGAGAGAAGCCACTAGTGAATCCTAAGGCCCCCGGGTCTACTTTTCCAACATATTGCTTTCCGATCTATCTTTTTGCCTCTTTGTTTTCAGATCTACTAAACCAAAAATCCAAAAATATATTGCTGCACTTTTTATTTGCTCTTTTTATTTTGTGTTCTTGAGAGATCTATCTCTCCTATCTATCACTACCTAATCTATGTTTTTACCGTAGAGAGATTGACAACCTCTCTTTCGCGTCGTGTTGCAAGTATTTGTTATTTGTGTGCAGGTGTTGCTTATTGGGTGATGGTGATCCTCCTACTGGTTCGATAACCTTGGTTTCATAACTGAGGAAAATACTTACCGTCGCTGTGCTGCATCATCCCTTCCTCTTTGGGGAAATATTGACGCAGTCTCAAGCCACGTCAGGTATCACGGGGAGGAACGCCCGTAGTCAAACCCCGGGGATGTAGCCATATCGATGAACCTCGTTAACAACTCTCGGTGTCGTGATCGTATGATTGCTTTGTCCTCAGTAGATCGACGATGCATCTCGGATTAATTCTAACAGGTAGCTACCCTAATCATAGCTACCGAGGTAGATCATGAGTTGTGCATTCTGGCATATCTATCAACCTCATCACACCTCGCATATCTCCGAATCTTCACCCATGTATCAAACATCAGACGACACTAGCAGCTATTTCTCGTTGCATTGTATCGGTTCGTCGTCATCTTTGGCTTGCTGGCCGACTGGCAGCTCAACCGACATGTCAACATTTCCATCTTCGTTGTCATCACAGTTGTTGATAGAGGCGAGGGTCCCAATCTTTTAATGAGATGATAGCTATCGATTTGGTGAAGATGACTTTGACGATCCGACTACAACGTGCACGACGTTGCGCCTTAGCAGTCGCTAAACCAACTCTAAGAGGTTATTGACCACGCCGGAGCACGATCAACCTGACCACGAAGGTCTCTTCCTGCAAGCAATCGAAGAACAAGCAAGAATATGATAAAGCAATCTGAATATTGCGAATATAGATGAAGTATCGATAAAGGTGGGGATCCGAAAGTGGTCTTGGTCTGGTCGTTGGACAGAAATGAAGTACAAAAAGTTGCAATGGCTAACTTTTAACTAAACAAATCACAAGGAAAAAGCTACTAGATTGATCTACTTATATAGGAGCAAGGGGTGGCGGCCAAGGAGGTCGGAGGACGTCCCAAGGCATCCTAAAACTAACCCTAGGTCGTACAAGACCCATGGGCCCAACTGGAGGTGATGCAACACCTTTGGACTTGTAGTTTGACTCGGATTCTGCTGCAGCGTCAGATTGTTTCGTCAATATCTCCACGCTCCGGATGAATTTGAAGGTGAATTCAATTGGGTTGGAAAGTACATGAAATCTACTTTCCAACAAAAAATAATCATCCAATTCGGAGTCCGGATGCAAAAGTTCTTGGAGTTTTGAGACAGGTATGTCTGTGCAGTCCGATTCTGAGTCCAAAACGTGGGAGACTTGGACTCTATCTTCTGTGACGTGAGAGAACTTCTTGAACAACACATAAACGTTTCATTTTCCCTTATCTTCATATGTGGATTGTACAAGTGTCTGGTAGTTCTGCAATTAGGCATGAAACAAAAAAATATGAAGTACTTTTGTTCTATATAACATAAATAAATTATTGCATAACTTTTATCAGAAATCACCTCAAATAAATACACATACGCAATATTTGTGATCTTATCCAAGGTAGCCCTATCCTCATTAGTTGTTGGCGCCATCGTGATCTGGGCATATCGTTATTGGCAACTATTATATGCTAAAAGCAATAATTATAAGATACATGTTAAACTATTGAACAAACATAATATGATGAAGAACGCAGGGGGGGGGGGGGGGGGGGAAGCGCCCTGTCCGCCCCATTATCATAACTTAAGTAGTCCTTCATGGTTGGTAGAGTTAGATCTTAGGTCGTCGCCCCTTTTCCCATGGCCTAGGGCTAGCCTTGAGTTTGATGTGTCTGTACCAAGAAAGAGAGGGTTGTAGTGGTGTACTTCACCGGTCTCTACCTACCCATCATCTCCACGCTCGTTTTGAGCTCTTTTACGTTACCCCGAAATTGATATGGACCGTCTATTTCTCCTGATCCAATGACGATCGTGATTTCGTACTCCATCACTAGTCACACAGAGTACTCCCTCCGTTTCTTTTTAGTCTGCATATAAAGTTTGGTCAAAGTCAAGCTTTGTAAAGTTTGACTAACTTAATACTAAAAAATATAAAGATTTATAATATGAAATCAATATTATCAGACGCACCACGAAATGTATTTTCATACTATATAGTTTTAGTACTGTAGATATTCATATTTTTTTATATAAATTTGGTCAAATTTTATGTAGTTTGACTTTGACCAAATCTTACACGCGGAGTAAAAAGAAACGGAGGGAGGAAGTACTAACTAAAAAAGTCATGGAGTACCTTGATCCAAGGGGCAAAACCATAATCATAACAGGCCGTTTTTTTTACTCTGGTCTTTTTACTCCCATTGGTAACCTCCGAGCATTCAACGTCTAAAAAATTCATTCCTTTTTTACTAAACCCTATTCTATTCATGGCGGCCGGAGATTGGATTGCCGGCCACCACCACAACACCACCACCCTGGGTTGGGGTGAAGCCAAGACAAGCTAGTCTCACGATTTGCACGCCGTCCTGAGGGAGTTTTTTCACGTCCATGGTGGACGAGGAGCCGCGGATGAGCCTAAAAACACCCACGCCGTTCAGAGCCCCATGGCGGCTCGTTTACTGAAAGAAATTTAAGTTACAACTTCGGTAGTGTTCGAGAGCGATCAATTGGCCACGAATCTGCAGCCCCTTGGTTTCCTCTGTACTCCTCATTTTCATGATCCAGACGTCAGCGTGTGGTACATCAATCTCGAGCACACAGCACGCGGACAAAGCAATCCGATCAACGGGTGATGGCGTGCCCGAGGCGACCCGATATGCTGACACGGAGTAAAATTATTTATGGTACCATGGTACTCCAAAATAATTCAGATATGCTGACACGGAGTAACATAAATAATTTTGCTGGTGTATATAGCATATCATGAAAATCATTAGAAAGTGTAAACATCAAAAATGAAATTTTAATTTGCAAATAGTCTTAATAGACCATGTATATGGAGAGTGGCGTTTTGGCTCCTAGGTGTATATACACCTATTATGAAATACATATAAAAAACACATTTCAAAATGTCAAAAAAATTCAAGAAAAAATACCGCGTGTACATAAGGACATCCTATGTTTGCACACAAATTTTGGTGAAAAAGGAAAAAATTTGTGGCATGTATAAAAAAGATAAAAATATGCCTCGTGAATAGCTGTAATCAAGCATCGAAACTTGTCTTTTTTACACAAGCCACAAAAAATGTCATTTTTCATCGAAACTTGGTGCACGCACATATAATGTCCGGATTTACACACGGGATTTTTTCTTGAATTTTTTTAACATTTTGAAATGTGTATTTACACGATGGGTGCATATACACCTATGAGCCAAAGTGAATTTCCGATGTATACGTGGCTATAAGCCAGAAGTGATAATTGTAAGACACATGTTCAACTATTGGATTCATAGAACCACGTGAAGCACGCCGTGGGGTGGGGAGGGGTGTTTTGGCTCCCGGGTGCATTTGCACCCGGATGAACAGTGACACAAAAAATAATATTAAATGTTTTCAAAAAAATCTGAAATTTTTTCTGGATGTTTGTGTTACTGTCGCAAGCATGCTTGACAATTTTCATGTGAATCGGAGCAGTGGTGTTTCGTCGGTGAAAAAAACAAAATTGGATGTGACATTTTGGGGTAACAATTGATGTTCAATTTGTTTTTTTCGTACAGGCCAAAATGCTTAACCTTTTTGTCTAGAAATTTCCAGGTAGCATTTGAACGTGACAAAGACCATACAAAAAATTTGTTGGAATTTTTTTCACATTTCAAAATTCATTTTCGATGGGTAGGAGCAAATGCTCCCGGAAGCCAAATTGCATTTCCGGCCGTGGGGGTTCCTTTTTTGTGGGGTGGGGGGGGTGGGGGGGAGGGGGCAAGCGCCCACTATCCACCACATAATTCTAGCTTAAGGGCTAGTTCTTTTCAGCTCTTGATTCTCCATAATCTGATTTTGAGAAACTGTCCACAGAATCAGCCGTTTAGTTATTTTTTCAGATTGTAGTCGAAGATTTTTGTATGAGTTGTGCGCTGAGATGTATGTAACGCCCTTATATTGAAACTATATCTTAACTTGTTAGCACTTGATTGTTCCAAAGTACACTGAACCCGACGGATCTATCTGTATGTTCCGTCAACTTCGTTTTCATCCCTATTAGTTCCTACGTATGGTGGAGACGTGGATCCTCCCCTCCTTGAATGCGTTTCTGTTGTTCTTCCACTGCTTTGTTGCAGTAGATGGCTTTGGTCCGTATCACCTGGATGATATTTCGTATCTTAGACTGCCTTGTTATATTTTGTGTCTGAAGGGTTCTGTTGATCTTGCATGATCAGTTGTTGGGTTAGCTGATTGGGGTGCGTTGTTTTACCCCGGTATGTAATGTTGGCAATTGTTCCTTGTCTTCTATAGTAGTAGTTTAGATGTCAAGACATATGAATTTCTATAATATAAAAATCGGAGAGGGTAGCCTCGGAAAATCGAAATTGCTCTGCATACGCAAAAACTGCATACGATTTCCATACGATTTAATTCCCAACTGTACGTGGAACACAGTGGACCACTGCTATTCAGCGTCGTACATAAATCGTAGGTTACTACTTAGCTTTCCTAAAATAACTTACGGAGCTGTACAAAGCCCAGGTAGCCTCTCTCTCTTTTTTCTTTTCTTTTTTGTTACAAAAAACAGTGTGGTGGTGTGAGCCATTGCGTCCGCTTCTAAGTTGCACTGCACCCGTTGTTCGTAGGAGAAGAAAAAGAGGAAATGAAAGTACTAGAACAAAAGCAAGCAAACAGCGTCACCAATCTCGACACACACCATCAAGCCGTACAAAACACCACCATGCATCATCCAAGCATTGTACCGCGCCCATCACCAATACAGCGACAACAACAACAACGACCGGTCCCACGATCGACTAAACGAAGGACCAGTCGATGAAGGCGAAGCAGACGCAGTGGGCGGCGCCGGCGCCGCCGTCGTCGAGCACCTTCCACGCCACCGCCTTCCCGTACGACGCCGGCCGGCCCATGCTCGACGCGCACGTCCCGCCCTCGACGCACGCGAACCCCTGCTCCGCGACGCTGGCCATCAGGTCCGCGCACAGCAGGCCCTTCCTCCCCTGGTCGCAGTCCAGCACCTTGTCCATGGTGATCTCCCGGAGCGCCGCCAGCGTCGTCTCCAGCATGTCCAGCCCGGACTGGTTCGCGAACGTCAACACCGGCATCGCCTGCAGCGCCATCACCACACCGTCGGATCAAATCAAAGCCGGTGGAAACATACCACAATAGTTTATATATAGCATGTGCTGAAAGAAGCTGTTCAACTTCAAGGTGAGTAAAACCCTGGAACAGTACCTTGAGAGAGCAGCATAGGATGGCGCTGGTATGGTGCCAGAGGGCTTTGAGCGCCGACTCGCCGCTGCTAGCGTCTGCGGCTTCGATGAGCTCGGCGCCGAAGTGAAACCTGCACGACCAACCCAGCAGCATCGGCACAAAACACAAACTAACCAAATATACACCCTGGTACTATGATGACTGCAAGATCGACCACAGACCTGTAGCTCTGGACAATCCATCGGGAGAGCGTGGCCGCCTCCGGATTAACAGGGGGGAGGAGACGAGAGCTTCCATGTGGCACGAGGTGCGAGGACGACAGCGCCAGCGCTATCCGTTGCACCGACGAGATGATGCTGCGCATGTACTGCCGCGCCATGGCCGCCACGCTGTCCTGCAGGTGGCTCTCGAAGGCAAACTGGAATGCGATCGTCATCACAGCCTTCAAGCCACTCCTGGAGTGACCGATTATCCTGCTTCCGGGTGTTCCAACCTCGAGGGTGGACGCGAGGTCCAACGTGCAGTTCGGGCTAGACGTGTCCTGCATGCGAAACATATATGGAGGGGCAGAGGATTGAGCTGGATGAATTCTCTGGCATTTTCAAGCTGAGGTGTTGTCTCATATTTGGGTGAAATCTACTTACAAGAGGAGAGTCGATCGGAATGATGCGGAAACCGGAAGGCAGCAGCGGAGAATCATCACTGAAAGATGCGTCTATGGGTGCAAAGATAAGCTCTGAACAAGTGCCTATGGTGTTCTCGTCAACCCCGTTGTACATCTGCCAATTCAATCCAGAGCACAAGTTTTACAAAGGAGACATGTCAATTTCCCAAAGCTCAATTGAGCAACTAGATGAAAAATATGTGCGTCAGGTAGTGAAATAAACTCATTGTCAAAATAGAACTAACAAACAAATGTTACCTGCAAGAGAAAAAGATCGCGATGCATGAGTGTATCTTGATAGTTACTGGCATTTCCAATCTTGATAACTTCCAGGAACTGAAGATAATGAATTGCGCAGTTAAAACATGGAGCAGAAGGACATTATGGACCAGGGATTTAAAAAAAAAATCAGAACACCAGGAGCTTACTTCTTCAGGGTCAAACGTGTGTGCTGAAGGAAGTATAACCTGGCCACTAAATCCTCCAAGACGAGACATAGGTAAATTGCAGAAATTGGGTTTCAGCGCAGAAGCAAAGAATGCATCTAAACTGCTATCAGCCCACTGCGACCGATGCTCCCGCAAAAACCGCAGGAGTGACGGTGGTGAGACATCCTACAATCAGTACCAGAATCAATGTTAATATCGGATTCTTTTTCACGAAAACAAACTTGGAAATGTGTAAAGAAACTAACCTGCAACAACATTGACGCCTTCGCACAAAGAACGCCAGTACTAACCATGGGTAGTCCATCATTGAATGTTGCGTTGCAACTCATCAATTTACTTGGGGATGAATTAACAGAGATACAAACATCATCGACGCCATCGCTCTCAATCACGGACCATCCATCATCAGCAAGCCCACCGAGAGTTTCATTGAAACCTCTGAAACAGGTGCGAAATCAGTTACACTCTTGACTGAAACAGATTCATGGTAAGGAGCATCTACAATCTGCTTGTGCTGGTTTTTTTAAAGCAATCTGCCTGTGCCGTTCAAGAGCCCAACCTGGTGAGCTTTTGGCTCAGAGCTCGCAAGGCTGCAGGCTGTCTGCCCCATCCAGTGATTACAGAATGAGTATCTTCATGAGCAACTTGCCTGAGATAGCGCAAGGCCTGGATTTGCAAAATTGAGTTATTCCAAATATTAATGTTTTATGCCTAAGCAGCAAGTGTTATCAAGAGAAATAAAAAACGGTATAGTCCATCTTATTGTACCGCCATCGACATCTTCTGGGCCACCATGGCAGAAGATTCATACAGTGGCCTCACAACTTCAGGCACACTCCAAGGCTGTGCACGAACACAAAGTAGCTTGCTTAAGTTTCCGTGATATATGAACTAGATAAAGGAACAGTTTATCATTTGTTGCTGAATTGCTATTACCTCCAGGTCCAAATGGTCAACGATGTGAATCACGCTACCTCCACCATCACTAGGCCGGATCAAGAAACCACTGGGAAGCATCTCACCTCTAACAAAAGGCTGGACAAGGGGCATACTTGGGCCTCCTTGCTTGCTACTGAGTGATCTTTCACATACCTTTAGAGCAAAAACAGTCAGGAGGATGACACATGAACACGCTATGATACTAATTGGACACGAATGTTTGATGATTAGCAACTCACCACTAGGCTTCCATCATCGAGAATGGAGGTGTAGCGCATCAACCAGAAGTCGCGAGCAGGCGCTAATGTCGTTGGAGCATAGAGCTGGATCGGAGATGAAAAGAAATGTCAAGCTCGTGATATGGTAGGGTCAGCTGAGAGTTGTCATGGTAGAGTTAACGAATCAGTTCCTACCTGCATGTATAGCAGCTCGATGGTGCCATTGCTGCCAGCAGGCAGCACATTTACCACCTCCATAGAGCGGCAATCACGCAGCCAAAGTGGCCGATCCTTGAGGATTTCGGCAACCTGAGTCGACAAAACTCAGCAACAGTCAGGAACACTCTTTGATTTTAACAAAATCAAAAGCGAAGAGATGTAATGAAGTGAAAGCAAGGAAATAGTCAAAAAAAAAGGGAAAGCAATGAGCTTACTTTGGCAGGCTCCATGCCTACGAGGCCGCAAGCTCGCGCAGCAACGCCCGCGCAGCCATGCGAGATGGCGATGATTCCAATGGAATCCGGACCAGGCTGCAGGCAGCAAGAATGGTTGATTGAGCACACCGTGCAAGAAGTTGAGAGTTCAGAAAGAGGGAATTGAGAGGAAAGAGACCTTCATCCCAGGCATTTGGACCCACTCGACGGCGGTTCCGGTGGCCTTGGACAGAAACTCCGTTAATGTCTCCTCCGCGATAGACATCAATCTGCATGAAAAAATCCATCCATACATGTCCTCGCACAGATACAAAAGCAAAGAGACAATGGCCTGTAAGGACTGAACACAAGTAACGTACCCAGCAGGGCTGGCGTCGCAGGGCGGCGGCGGCGGCACGGCGACGACGTTCTGCTGGCCGCTGGTGACGACCGACTCGCAGCTCGTGTCCGTGGTGGCCAGCCCCGCCTGCAACGGCAACGGGAGAGGGGGAGGGGGAGGAGCAAAGGCGTGAGCTGGCGGCCGCCGCAAGGGAGGAGGAGGAGGAGGAGGAGAAGGAGGAGGACTCATCGCCGTGGTCGCGGGAAGAGGAGGAGGTGGAGGAGTGCGTACGCTGTGCGTCTGCTGGCGGTAGTATCCGTTCTCGTAGACGAGGTGGGAGACCTGCTTCTGGAGGCGGTCGTTCTCCTCCATGAGCAGCTTGTTCATGGCGGCGAGCTTGCGGTTGAGCGACTGCAGGCGGCCGGACTCCTTGCGCTGCTTCTCCCGGCAGCGGCGGTTCTGGAACCAGACC
Source organism: Elymus sibiricus (assembly GCA_039707655.1). NCBI lineage: Eukaryota > Viridiplantae > Streptophyta > Magnoliopsida > Poales > Poaceae > Elymus > Elymus sibiricus. The sequence continues at coordinate 124,256,013 of CM077667.1, read as the reverse complement.
TTGATCTGCTTGGGGTCGACGGCGGCCAGCACGGCGCACTCCCGGACCAGCTGCTGCCGCCGCAGCGAGCTCGGCTTGGGGCACTCGTAGTAGAGCCGCTCCAGCGCCTCCACCTGCTCCGGCGTGTACCGCACGTACTTGCTCGCGTCCATGGCCGCCGCCGCCGCCTCCCTCGCCTCCCTCGCCGTCACCATCGGCGCCTAACCTACCGGACCTGACTATCCCTCTCCCGCGACCGTTGGTTGAAGGGCACGTACGTGCGTGGACTAGTAGCGGAGTGGAGTGAGGAGGAAGGCTGGGGCCTGGGTACGTGGTGGGGCATGCATGTGGCTAGCATGGGGAAGGTGGGAGGGGGCGAGAGTCGCCGGTGCCGGTGCCGGTGCCGCTCGATCGATCGCGTAGCTTAGTCTGCTCCCTCTGGTCTAGTGGGCATCGGCAAGCACAAGGAGGGCCGTGCTTTTTCGGTCGACGAGCTGTGTCGCTTCTTCTTTAAAGAAGGCAGAAGCAAGCAAGCAAAAGGAAAAAAGAAAAAAAAAACTGGCTCGCTGGGTCGCTCGATCGAACCAACCAACGGCGCCCGCGCGCGTGCTATTAAATTTCGAAAAGGAAAGTTCCGTGCGGCCTCGTCCAACCCATTCCCGGCCGTCCGGCATGGTTTTCACCAAGGGATCCTCTCGTTTCGCATCCCCCACCCACAACACCGGTAATATAAATCATTTGCCTTTACAAGCCAGGAATTTTGCAGAACAGATATTAAAAAAAAACTTGTTCGGGCGTTAACCGTTCAAAATGTAGGGCTTTCACTCGAATTTTGCATAAATTTTACAGAAAATGGTTCAGCTCCCATAGAATCTGGCGAAATTTCTCATTCAAACAGGCCTAGATACGTTACTTCTGTGGTTAAAATTCAGGAGCTATTTGGAGTTAGTGAGGATTATTATTTTTGAACTGGAGTTCTTTTTTTTTTTTTTTTTGAACTGGAGCTAGTGAGGATTATTAGGACTACTACCAGCTGATCACTACACTCCCGGTTAGAATCAAGTACCGTAGTTTAATTTAGCTTAACAAGCAACAACGGACCACACACTAGTTTACGCAACTGACCGGAAGCTTTCCGCACATGCTTTAGCAGATTCGAGGCTTTGCTCATCTTTTTCCTTCTTTACTTGTTTTCCTATCGGTAGAATACAAGCTGCATCTTTTTTCCTTTGTCGCGCGCGCCACGCACAGAGAGAAGAGGAGAAAACAACTGAAAATTCAGCAGCAGTGGCTAAAGGAATCCCTTTTCCTTTATCTTTTTTCCTGCTCTCCTTTCAATATTTCCGCGAGCGCTCTACTCAAGAGACATTCCCCCTGGCTCAGGGCGTGAGCTCTCGATCCCTGAGATCGCCCGCGGATATTCCTCGTGGGTTCGCGTAAATTCGCTCACAATATTGGCCCTATTGCGCGTCCCTGATCTCCTCCATGGAAGCACTCAAAGCTCCTCTAGAAACAACAAAACAAAAAAAATATCCGTTCCTTCAGCGGCCCAAAATCTCTCTGGCGTTGGAGGCCTCAAGGGATAATTGCGTGCGTGCAATTTTAGTGATATTTCGACTTTTTTTCTTCGATTGTTTGACGGCCATTTCTGAAAGCAAAGCAGAGAACAAGACGCTGTTCCAAAGAGCAAAGCAGCGGTACCTGATCAGAACCAGAGAATTTTCCTCGAGATTGGAGACGGGGAGGCAGAGAGGCGGGTTCACCTTCCTTTGGTAAAACACACGGGTAAGACTATCCACAATGGGAGTAACATAGATAGTAACATATACTCCCTCCGTCCGGTAAAGAGTGAACATTTGGCTTTAAAATTTGTCCACAAAAGAGTGTACTTCTATCCTCCCAATGCACTTTAAAGAAGGAAAAAATGTTTCTCTCTCATCACACGATAATCAAGACCAATAGCATTCTACACATGGTCTTATTAATTTCTACTTGCACTTAGCTCATTGGGGGTTTGGTAATTAAAGAGGAGAGAGATGGTGGCTTGCACCTTTCCAATGCATTTTTTACTCCACTCCATAATTTGTCCTAAAATTTCTAGATGTTCACTTTTCACCGGACGGAGGGAGTATGTCACCTAAACAAAAAATATGATGTGGCAACTAATTAATGAGAAGAGAGAGAAATTGAGTAACTTAGCATGTTACTACCCGTATGAGTAACATAACGCATATCAAGTCAAGATGAGTCTATAAACTAATAAATGAAAAGTTTAATGTTACTATCCCTATATTACTATCCATTGTGGAGGCAGTAACTTAGACTAACGTGTCGGGTTGTGTGAGTGCGAAACGCAGAAGACCCGGCGAGAAAGCGGATTTTCCTCGGCAACTGGAGCCTGATTAAAGGCGGCGTTGCGCATCTTGGACTCCGATCCGCCCCATACGGATTCCCCGTCAGACTATCTGTACTAGTATCAGCAACACCCCACGGCGTCGGTGAAAATCCGCCCAGGCTTTTTTTTTCCTTTCTTTCTTTGCAACGCTTCTTTTTACCGCCTCCTTCTTTTTACTGCTTTGCTGCTGGTCTCGGTTCCAGAACGGGCAGCGATCATTTCAAACAGCTTTCTTTAACTACCTCTTCACAAGGCTTCAGACGCTCGTCAAGCATTTACTATATTCCTTGTGAAAATGCTCGCGCGTATTCCACGAAATAACATTGCAGAAATTCCATAAAATGCTTCACTTCATGGCTCTTTAGGTAGAATATATAAAATTTTGACTTAGTTCGAAGTACTCCCTCCGTCTCGGTGTATAAATCTTACGTTGTGCACTGCGACCAAGGTGAAGGGAAAACGAAAAAACTTAATATTTATTAGCTAATTAATATCATTGCATGCAATAAACTGACCAATGCATGCGGTGCTAAGTAGTCTCAATGCATTAAAAACATACACGCTCCACACTTTCTATTGGTTGATTCCATTATTCATATTAAGAAACAAGAAACGAGGTGAGAATTAATGCACCGCGTCTAAGTGTTTTGGAAAAATCTGATTTTCGTAAGATGGCTTATACACCGAGACGGAGGGAGTACTGGTTTTTTACAAATATAACTAAGGAGTTTCGATGCTGTATGTGATAAGTACTTTCCTAAAATGGGTCTTATGATCCTATTTTCCAGGTGGGTATACCTTGATGAATTTGCAGGTGAAATTCATGAGTGTGTTTCTATTTTATGGTTTTGCAGACATGCTAGGTCGGTTTCTCATCCCTATAGTATTTGGGAGCAAAATACCATCTTCAGGATGGCATCAGCCTATCTGGAATGCAGGATTTACACATAAAAAAATGTAACAGCTAGTAGCATGGACACTCACAAATTATCCATCTATGGTCATTTTCTCTAGAACCTAATCATTGCCTCCCTCTGGAGTGCGGGATATCGAAGAAAAAAAAAGGGCAACTATATAGGAGTGACAATGCAGCGCAGCTCTACAATAATACTACAAACAAACTGCATTATTGTCCTGGAAAGATGTTTGCTCTAACAGTGCACAACAAATTGTTTCCAAGAGATCTACTGTAGCTCGCATGTTTGAATTTCTCGTCATATTTCCCATAGATTGAGCCATTTCATAGAAATTTTGTAGGAATGTGCAATCAGAAGGGCCTAGAAACGTATCAGTTTAGGTTTTTGTTTGATCATTTAAGTGAAGGGTAACCACAAAGGGGGGCACTACAAGTTAGACCTAGTTCCCATCTGCATTACACTGCCATGATACCGTATTAATGCAGGTAACCACAAAGGGGGGCTGCAGGCTATCAGCTTGACAGCTGCAAGCCAACCACTATTGAGTACTGGTCCACATGGCACCTGCCAAGACCACACTTTACCTCATATCAAAACTCAAGGAGATACTCCATGTTTCCTTTCCCACTCTAAGGAGAGGAGATACTCTGCTGCAAACATATGAAAACATTTTTTTTTTCGTATTGAAAACAGCCAAAGCTAAAAAGCTAGGGCTTGTCCTATCCCACTACCAACACCTAACCTGGGTCTGACGTGTCGTGGCCTGGATATGCACACCTTTCGTGTTATTCTAAGCTAATCACCCATCCATGGACCTCTTTGGCCTCCCCAGATTTGCAAAACTAATATTTTTTGCTGAACTTATCAGCCCATCACCCCCTTCTTTTGAATAACCAGCAGGCTTATTCTAAACCCACCAACAATCCCTCCTTCCACTGGGCAGTCAGCTTTTGTTAACAATGCCACCAAAATCCCACTTTTCCTCCACTTAACAATGGTGGTGGCCAAATGCAATGCTTTGAGTTTTATATATTTTCAATCAAGATTATCAAGGAGAGCACTAAGCACATATTTAAGATGTGAATTCACATGGAAAAGCAGCAGGCATGTGACAGCTAATGGAATGGAGTTTAAGGGGGGACAGGATGGCCTACCATGCAGGCCACTGCCACTTGGGAAAGGTGCCGAGATCCAAACAAATTCCGAGACACTCTGCTCTGTGGAAACGAATGGTGTCTGGATTGACCACTACTGCAGTGCAAAGGCATGGTCGGCAAAATCATTACAGGATCTGTACAGGGGCGGTAACGTTCCAGAATTCAAGAAGTGACAGATCGTAGTAAGATGCGAAAACATATTTGTCGCCACAAAGTATACTGGCCTTGGATTGGATGGGCGCGACCAAACCCATCGAATAAAACATGCTTGAAGATACCCCTGTGAAGTAATCGCTTCCACACAACTGTCTGGTCCATTTATCTCGTCCGAATTGCCACCTTCAATTTGAGACACCTGGGATAGACGATGGATCCTGCGACAGGATGAATTCAGTCGACAAGTGTTCCCTAGATGGTGAAATGAAAAGGACAGTGAAAGTCATATCTGACTGACTTACAACTAGGTAGACAGGAATTCAATCAGTCGCCTGTCAAGATCAAAGTGCTGGCAGAGAAGCTTCTGCAAGAAAGGTATAGACATAATACCACTATATCAGACATCTCTCCCAAAAGCAATACCACATAGTTGGAGCTCATCATTAATGCTTGATATAGTTGAATTTCACAATAAGGTCAGTGAGGAAGACAGTATAACTAACTGAAGTTTCAGGAGCTCTATCATTGGTGAAGCTTTGATGTATTTATCATCTCGGTAATCGGTGCTTTGAATGAGGCACAATGCCAGATATCCAGCCCTAATGTTTCGTCGGAACTAAAACGAAAGGGAACTGTGGTGCTATATTGCACCACATATCATCTGGTTTCACGGCTTTTTTAGGTGGGCCATATCTCAACTATTTCGCTTTCACCCTTTTCTTTAACAGGGAAGTAGAGACTGGAGAGAGCGCTGCTCAGTTAGCTAAGTGTGTGAGTGCACGCCCTCCCCACCTGTGTTCAAGTTCTGGTTCTGGACCAGGCAGGAAGCTCACGATTGCCTCTCCTTAATAAGAATGCCCTAGTGGCTAGTCTGTGTAGGTCTAGTTTTAGGTCCGCCACCCTCGCTAGCTCCTCTCAACTGCTTTTCTTTGTTTTTCTTTTCAGGAACTGGGGTTATTGGTTTCCCACAATTGGAATAACCAGCCAAATTAAAATTAGATACAGAAGTAGGATAATGAAGCTCTTTAGACAAAACAACCATATTCCTAATTCTTAATGTCAAAACCATTTGGCTATATGCCTAGAAGTAACTTGTTTCTGGTTATTCCTCCAGTTGTGTAAATCACAACAGTTATTGATTCTCTTGCTACAAGACAATGTGATCAAACAGATAATATTCCAAAGCTATATCATATTAGTTGGTACATGAAAAGGTAGATATGATGAAATTATTTCAGTCATATTTCATAACAACAATATGGAAGTGATGAAAAATAACCTTGGTAACTTTTGGCACGAATACTTTTGTTCCGTTTCCGATTTCTGGGAGCCGAGCAACTTCAGTCGCCTTGTCAAACAGTATATAAGTGGGAAGATGATCTGTCAATGAAATCAACAGACTGTAACCCTTGTGGGAAGAAAGACTAAAGCACATTCTGAACAAGATCCCAGTAAGGAGTCCATGGATTATGTAGACTGAAATGTCGACCATCCAAACCAAGTAGAAAAGAGCATAGGTGGCAGAAATAAAACTAAAGATTTACCCCACATGGATATTCCAAACCTCGCTGCAGCATTTGGAAAATGCCCTATATCAACTAATCCAAAAGAAATGTTCTTGTTGGAGTACCTGCATTAAGAAAATTATCAGAATGTGATCCAATATATATAACATACTACGGATATTGTGCTCAGAACAAACTATAGATATTTGATAGATTATATTACACTAATCATACCAATATTGACTGGGAAAAGATCAGATCGCTAATCAGTAAAATAGTGCATATCCGTTTCAAAAAAAAACTATATTTCAGAAGCAAAGTAATGTAAGTGGCATGAGGCTGCAAAGCTAAATGACAGGAATATCTCATGCTTCCAGCTAAGACTCAACCTCTCTCAGAATAGTAATGCCTAACTCTATGTTAGAGAGTTCAGGCATGTACTCTAAACAGTTGTAAAAGGAGTAAACAAAAACTCCAAATACGTACATGTTAGAGAGTTCAGGCATGACACTGCTTGCTTGTATACATGGTGTTAAAAAGGAAGTCCGGAACTCAACCTGTTAACATGGGATTGAAATATATGTTATTAGAAGTTCCCTAAAAATGAAACAGTAAGTGCAGTAAAAAAAAGGGGTAAACGGTAAAAAAATAAGTACAAGAAATTACCAGACAAAATCGTGTTGTTGGCTCTTCAGTTAGCAGGCTTTCCAGTTGTAACGGGGTCAATTGATTTAAATGGCCTAAGTAAAAAAAAAATAACACCTTATCTCATCTCCGACGTAAGAGGGAACTGCAGTGATGTTTGAAATTAGTGTAAAATGAATATGAATAATGGGAGTACATGTAATACTTCAGTATTATCACTTAACAGAAGAATATGATTCTACAATGTCACCTTTTTAGCAACGGGATCACATACGGGTGTGCCTAAGGAAAAGAGTAGTACTTGCACATAGTAAAAAGATTGAAATTATTAAACTAGAAACCAATTTGTTAGCATAATTTATTCAACTCGTAATCTTGATCCGGCTCAAAACCCTCTGTCAAGCATTTTGTCCAGGTTTGCAACGTTGGTAATCCACAGCTAAATTAACTTTTTTAAATGATTCAGTTTACCAATTTAAAGCCTTTTAGGCTAATTAGCGAATAGGTATCACAATTCCAGCTGCAATAATACTCGCCAAGAAGTAATTAGAAGGCCCACGTTGTGGCAATTCCACCGAAAGTAGGGTTAATCCTACAACATGTCCTGGCATACCACTGTGATTCAGGGTTCCAAACTCCTGTCTATGAGACTCCTGGGAACAAAAAAGGCCACATCGATTGCCTATTTATCTACATTGTCATCCTCTGGTCTCAAAACTCAATCAGCAGCCATCTCACTCGTAAGCTACGACAGATGGTTCTCAAGTAGGTAAGCCACAACCCATGTACCCCACATAGGATATACCTGACAGAATCAATGGGTTTGCAACTATGAGTAGCATATTGGCACATGGTACGCATAGATTGAAATTTAATTACCAAGATGTGGAATAATCACATCAATGGTGCAGACCAAAGATACAAATACAAATTGAAGGACTATCATCTAACTTTACGAATACAGTTCACTGACAGAGAGTTCTTTTTTTTTCTTTCGAGGGGGATAACGCTATGCATAACTTCCATGATTAAATGACTAAAAACAGAATTGCAAACCATACCTACGCCATCATAAGGTGGCTGTTGAGCCATAGCATATATAACTGCAAATGAAAAACAAAATGTAAGCAAAGGTAAAATGGGTGAATGAAGCAGTTCAGATTAGCATGAAAATTGTATCCAAAGCATATCTCGAATTTTACAGCCAGGAAAAACTTCTGATAGGATTTGAATGCATCTTGAAATCGGAATATTAAGATGCATCAAGACTTAGATAAATCAGGAAATCTGAGAGGACCAAGTAAGCAATCCAAAACCAGTGTGCCCCATGTCAGATATATTTCTCCGTGGTAGTTTCAATGCTTTCTGTACTATGACTAGCATAGTGGCTCATAACTTGACACACACAAAAATACACTTGGTACTCCGCTGTAGTGACTGCTGCAATGCCACTGGTGTCAGCATTGCCACAGAGTATGTCACTCATATCAGAGCTAGTCAATGCGGATCTTGCTGGGCATTGGAGTGTCTTGCCATGCTACGTAGAACAAGGAAACAAAATTGTTCGCATTCTGCCTAAAGAAGATGGTCCCGATCCCATTTCTATGGTCCTTGATGTTATGCTACAAGCAAGGGATGGATAATCTGATAAGAGTTTCGGCTAAAATTACGTTGCAACTGACACTTGTTCCATAGCATATATTCCTCCTCAGTGATCCAGTAGGAAACAATGAGTGGTATTTATTTTTTTCTTTACGGACTGAGTAATGTTTTAAGAAGAATTCCACATCAACAAAATTACAGTTTAACAACTTCAGTTATTGAATATTAATTCATTCATAGTCTTTTATAGTCTAGTGCTACTAATCTCATGGCTACAGCTTCGTTTTGCAAACTTGGATGGGTGTTTGATGATCAGGGACACAGTGTAAATAATAGACAGATTCAGTATGCAGGACAAGGGTACAAAGGTTACATCATAACGTCGATCAAACTAAGCGACTGCTACATAAACTGATATAACCTCCAAGTTGTGTTGGAAAATGATTGAGACCAGTCTAATAGAGCATAAAAAATAGCATTGCATGAATACAGATCCAGCAAAAATATGAACTAGAGAATGAACAGTGTAGGAGATTCAGAGAAGAAGGAAATTCCCTATTAAGTGCTCAAAACTTGAACGTATTGTCAAGGGGGTGATATAAAACACGTTAGTTATTTTACTTTGCAGTTGATAAGAATGCACAGCAATAAAACCCAAAGATAAATAAAAGCATACCAATAAATCCCAGTAAGTAGCCCACGGTCAACCAATAATCAATAATAACAAAAGTAACCACCAACAAGAGGCCCTGCAAAGCAAAACAAGAACATAAGGAGCATCAAGATATTTAGCAATATGAACCGTAGTAGGGAACAGCAATGCTTTTAGTAACCTGGCTTACCCTTGCCTAGAAGGCCAGAAGTTACATAAAAACCAAAAATCATGATAACAAAGTAAGAGAACAAAGCCATTCCATATTAACACACCTTTGCATAGAGCAATGAATCAGCGATGAATGTTTCCCAGTGTTCCTCTTTCACAATCTGGTAAGCATTACATTATTTGATCAGCAAATTACAAGCTTCATTTTTCATACAAATCATAGAAGTGCTTTTGAGAGACCTGCATTTGGGACCTAACTGACCCCGAATGCAGAGATACAAAATCACACGCAGCTCAGTACTCCAACCAGTCGAATTGCCGAATTTCAGTACGGTACAAGGGAAACTTTACTCGGAAACACTAGTGGTGGTCATTAGACACCGTACCTTCACCGTGAAGAGCACCAGGAAGACGAGCACCGCCTGGATCTCCTGCAGAAACACAGACACAAACGCCGATCCGCGTGAGCCAAAAAAGTTCGAAGGACCGGCGGGACGGCACGATCCGGATCTAGACTCGGGGACCGCGGGATCTAACCCGTCGGATGAGGCGGCTGTGGAGCTCGGCGTCGTCCTCGGCCGAGGGCGCCGTGGTGCGGGCCGCGAAGTAGGAGAAGAAGGCGATGAGGTGGAGGAAGTAGTAGGGCTCCGAGATAGCCACGTCGAGCCACGGGAACGGGTGGCCCCGCCTGCTCGCCCCACCGCCCGCCGCCGGCGCCGACGCCTCCGTCGCCGTCGCAACCTCCATTTTGCCTGCTTCAACTTTTTTTGACCCGGAAACAGTTACGCCTTCGCAGTAACCTCTCGTTCTATTTCCCTTCAAGTGGGCCCCACCAGTCACGGGTCCACCAGTCAGTCGGTGAGTTTCCGTTGCTTTGCTTAGGCCAACTCCAGCGCACCACCCCAAACGGACGTCCGTTTTGTCCGGATTCTGTCCGTTTGGGGCGGGCAATGGGATCGTGTCCGGGCCTTTTTCTGGGATGCGGTGGCCGTGCGCCCAACGCGCGGACGCATCCTTTGACCGCATCCTGTCCGTCACGGCCAATATGCCCATATATTCATTATTTCAATGTTTAAAACAAGTTTGCACGTCCAAATATTATTTGTCTCAAATAAAAATAGTTTTACAACCCAATCGAAATTGTCTCGAATAAAATAGGTTTACAACCAAATCGAAATTGTCTTGAATAAACATAATGAACCAATACATCTATTGGTTGCCAATGTGAGTCCACATGTGGTCAACCAAGTCATTTTGAAGCGTCAAATGAGTGTGACAATCACGTATTTCACGATGGAATTGGGTAAACTGTTCAAACGTGGCCGGTTCTTGATGTAGGGGCTCAATATTTTCACCTTGAAAATCAAATCCTTGGTCGAAGATGCTGTCATCACGCTTGTCCTCGACGATCATGTTGTGCATGATCACACAAGCAGTTATCACCTCCCAAAGCTTCCTGAAAGGACGTAGATGTCGCCTAGAGGGGGTGAATAGGCGCTTTAAAATAATTACAGTTTAGACTTGAACAAATGCGGAATAAATTAACATTTAATATGTCAAGCACAAAACCTAAAACAACTAGGCTCACCTATGTGCACCAACAACTTATGCTAAGCAAGATAAACAACTAAGTGATAGCAAGATATATAGCAAGAAACAATATGGCTATCACAAAGTAAAGTGCATAAGTAAATGGCTCGGGTAAGAGATAACCGAGGCACGCGGAGACGACGATGTATCCCGAAGTTCACACCCTTGCGGATGCTAATCTCCGTTCGGAGCGGTGTGGAGGCACAATGCTCCCCAAGATGCCACTAAGGCCACCGTAATCTCCTCACGCCCTCGCACAATGCAAGATGATGTGATTCCACTAAGGGACCCTTGAGGACGGTCACCGAACCCGTACAAACAAGGTTGGGGCAAACTCCACAACTTAATTGGAGGCTCCCAACAACACCACGAAGCTTCACCACAATGGATTGTGGCTCCGAGGTGACCTCAAATGCTCGGGTCAATCTCCACAACCTAATTGGAGACCCCGAAGCTTGCCCGGAGCTTTGCATCACAATGATTGAGCTCCGAGGCACCACCAACCGTCTAGGGCGCCAAAGCACCCAAGAGAAACAAGCTCAAGGGTGCTCAAACACCCAAGAGTAATAAGCTTCCCAAACTTCACTTCCACGTATCACCGTGGAGAACTCAAACATATGCACCAAATGCAATGGCAAGGGCACACGGAGTGCCCAAGTCCTTCTCTCCCAAATCCCTCCACAACAACTAATGCTATGGAAGAAGATGAGAGGAAGAACGAAGAAGAACACGAAGAACTCCAAGATCTAGATCCAAGGGGTTCCCCTCACATAAAGAAGAAAGTGATTGGTGAAAATGTGGATCTAGATCTCCTTTCTCTTTTCCCTCAAAAACTAGCAAGAATCATTGGAGGGATTGAGAGTTAGCAAGCTCGAAGAAGGTCAACAATGGGGGGCAAACTCGAGCTCAAGAGATAAGATCCATTGGGGAAGAAGACCCCCTTAAATAGGTGGGGAAAAATCCAACCGTTACCCTCACAGCCCGCACACAAGCGGTAGTACCGCCCACCAGCAGAACTGAGCAGCAGTAGAAGGGGCGGCGGTAGTACCGCTTAGTACTACCGCCACTACTACCGCTGCGGCTGGAGGGCTGGCGCGGGACACCAGACAAGTGACTGGAGCTGTCTGGTGCCTCGCGCGAGTTCCCCGAGCCACCCCACTTCCCCCAGCGGTACTACCGCTGGCCATGGCGGTAGTACCGGCTGTAAGCGGTACTACCGTGCTGGCCAGAGCGGTACTACCGCGGGAAGGCAACAAAGAACCCAAGCAACCAGATGGAAACAGTAAAACCAGAACTGCCATAACCTTCGCATATGAGCTCCGAATTGAGCAAACTCAATCTTGTTGAATTCAGGACGACAAGAGCTATCCAACAGCGACTGGTTATCTTAAGAAGAGGCGGTATGAAAATGCCAATGATATAGAGATATGAAACCTCTATGAATGAAGAACCGGCAAAAACTACAACATCGAAAACATCATAGAAGATGCATATGGACTCCGTTTTCGATGAACTTGAGCTTGTCATGAAGCTGACCATAAGCTCAAGACCCCACATAGAGAAAAACCAATCAAGAACCAAGAAAGATGATGATGCCAAGAATGTAATGGTTTGAGATCTCAACGAACGATACGATCAAGCTACTCACTTGAGAGCCCCCCTTGATAGTACAGCTATCGATCCTATAACCCAGTCTCCCAACTACCATCATGAGACCGGTAAAATAGAAAACCCTATCAAGGTCAAACCTTTGCCTTGCGCATAGTCCACTTGAGCTAGATAATGACGATCTTGTCCTTCTCAAGATGGACCACCTTTCTTGATTGCGTCGGCTCGATGAAGACTAGTAGATTGCTTCCCCATACTCCACTATGGGAGAGCCACTCTTTGGCACATCTTCACAAGACCATTGTCACCACAATGAACGGCAAGCTTCAAGCATGATCTCTCCATGATGCTTCACTTGAACTTGCACACCGCAACCTTGATGACGATCACCACTTGATGTCATCCTCCATGGGTTGTATGAGATCTTCCTCTTTGTAAGAGCATAATTTCCCCTAAGTAGTTTTGGCGGTTGATGACAGTGTGTTTGCGGACTAACTGTGTGCATTAAGCTTTCAGAGATTATCAGGTGGCATGAGACGGTTATCTTCCCCTCAAGTAGTTTATCAGAAGACGGAGTCTTTTCCTTTCGAGGTTAGGTTGGTGGACCTGAGTCGTAGGGAAATCCGTACTATTAAGAGGGGATCCGCATCTGGAAAGGTTGGAAGGAATCATCACGTACACTTTGCACCCCAGTCCTTTCCCGGCACAATGGAGCTTTCTCTGCCCCCAAAGGCTCCAAAGTTTCTCCTAAGCGGAAGTACCGCTCTTCAGAGCGGTAGTACCGCTCCAGCGGTACTACTGCCCTGAAGGTTTGCTCAAACGACCGCTTAGTGCTTAAGCGGAAGTTCCGAGCGGTACTACCGCTTTGAATTACCGCTTATATTTCTTAAGCGGAAGTTCCGAGCGGTACTACCGCCCCGAACTACCGCTTATGTTTCTTAAGCGGAAGTTCCGAGCGGTACTACCGCCCGTAACTACCGCTTATATTATTTAAGCGGAAGTTCCCAGCGGTTCTACCGCCCTGAGGAACTTTGGAACCTCTCTCGCATCCTTTTTTTCCGGGTTTCTGGAACCTCTAAGCGGAAGTACCTCCCTATGTTGAGCGGTACTACCGCCTCAAGCGGAAGTACCGCTCCCTACCGAGCGGTACTACCGCTTAGTTGTTCCAGTGCGTGTATAAGCGGAAGTACCACCCCCTAGGACGGTACTACCGCTTATGCGCGTATCTGGGCAGAAAAACGGCCAGTTTTCCTCCCACCTATATAAGTGAGTCTTCTTCCTCATTGAAGCTCACCTCTTCCCACATAAAGCTCCATTGTTGCTCCTAAGCTTATTCTTGCTCCTTCTCCCTCCCTAGCCATCAAAACTTGTTGATGCTCTAGGGTTTGGAGGAGAGGGCCTCGATCTACACTTCCACCGAGAGATATTTGATTCCCCCCATCAATCCCTTGCGGATCTTGTTACTCTTGGGTGTTTGATCACCCTAGACGGAAGAGGTCACTTCGAAGCCATAGTCCATTGTGGTGAAGCTTCGTGGTGTTGTTGGGAGCCTCCAATTAAGTTGTGGAGATTGCCCCAACCTTGTTTGTAAAGGTTTGGTCGCCGCCTTCAAGGGCACCAATAGTGGAATCACGGCACCTCGCATTGTGTGAGGGCGTGAGGAGAATACGGTGGCCCTAGTGGCTTCTTGGGGAGCATTGTGCCTCCACACCGCTCCAACGGAGACGTACTTCCCCTTACCGGGAAGGAACTCCGGTAACACATCCTCGTCTCCACCGGCTCCACTTTTGATTACCTCTTACCTTTACTTTGTGCAAGCTAATTATATTGTTATATCTTGCTTGCTTAGCTTGTTGTTGTGATTAGCATCATATAGATTGCTCACCTAGTTGCACATCTAGCCAACCTATTTGTTGCTAAGCCTAAATTGTTAAAGAAAAGTTAAAAATTGTTAGTTGCCTATTCACCCCCCCCCTCTAGTCAACCATATCGATCCTTTCAATTGGTATCAGAGCGAGGTTTCTTTATTAAGGGTTTCACCACCCGAAGAGTATGGTTGACGACGGGGACCGGGAGGTTGAACTCCCCGAGGCCGTGGGTGTGAACACGGTCTCTCGCGAGGATTTAAATGAGGCCATGTCCTCGCTTAAATCCTCCATGACGACCGAGGTCAAATCCATGTTTGAAGAATTCCTTGACACACTTAAACTTTCCACCGATGCGGTTCAAGTGGTTAATCCCACTAACTCGGCATCGGATGTCAAATCCGGTAAGGAGGGGGCTAGTACTGATAATCGTTCTCAAGGAATTAATGGGTCAGGGACTTTTGCCTCAGTTCCCCCTCCCTTGGTCTATGGAGGACCGGTGCACCCACCTCATATAGTTAACCACGGTCCTCCTCCTAAGCTTGTTAAAAATGATTTCGCTAATTGGCTTTTCAGTATCAAGTCTCATTTGGATCACAGCTCAATTCAACTCATGCGAGTCATTGAAGAAGGATTCTACCCTCGTGATCCACGCAACCTCACTCCAAGGGAAGAAGCGGATAAACAGCTAAATTCATCCGCCTTGTTCATACTCCAAGCTGCTGTTCCTACTGAAGACCTACCTCACCTGCGTCTTTTCACTGTTGCTAAAGAGTGTTGGGAACACATTATCTCCATGTACAAGGGCAGCTCAAGCATTCAACGGTCAAACTATGAAGTTGTCCTTGATCAGTCAGATTAGTTTGTAATGATAGAGGATGAGGAACCGCGTGAGCTCTATAGAAGGGTGACTGCCCTCGCGGTTGCCCTCAAAGATCATGGCAGCAAGGATGTGGATGATACGTGGGTCAAGCGTAAGTTTCTGAAGGCCATCATGCCCTACAACAAGGCCATGTCCGCTGTCATCCGTCAAAGACCGGACTTTCACACCTTGTCTTCTGGTGATGTGTTGGATGAATTTATTGCAATGAACATCTTGAACACAACAGCTGACAATGCTCTCGCTCGCGTGCAACGGTCAAAGAAATCATCCCCCAACCTTGCTTTGAAGGCCAAGGTCTGTCAAGAGGAAGAAGAAGAAGAAGAGGAAGAGGGTTGCCCTGAGGACACCAAATATGCCTATCATGAGCACATGGCTCTTGCGTCCAGGCAATTTTGGGGTAACAAGAGAAACACAAGGCCCAACTTCTCCAAGAACAACTCAAATGGGTCAAAGGGCAAGCAACGAGTGAGGACCTGCTACAACTGTGGTAATGTGAGTCACTTTGTGGTGGATTGTCCATACGAGAAGAGGGAAGACAATGGTGGCAAGCTCATCCGTAAAGATAAGGCCAAGTCGTTCCCCAACAAGACCAACTTCACCAAGAAGACTCCACACAAAGTGTTGGTGGCTCAAGAAGAGTATGCATCGGATGATGATTGTGATGACGGAGACACAAGTGGTGAAGGAATGGCAATGGCATCTGTGGCTATTGCATCCTCCACCCCAACAAAGGTGTCACTCTTCGACGCCCCCAATGAGAACCACATCGCTAGGTGCCTCATGGCAAAAGGTATCACCAAGATAACCTCCAACGCCAAAACCTCAAACATTAAGACTTCTGTTTCTTCCACTCCGTCTTTGTTAGATTGTGTGGATGAACTTGAGGAGGCGATAGAGGGTGAGAATGAGTTTGACAAGTTCTTGTGTAAACTCAAGGGAGAGTCCAAGAAGCACTTCGTTACTCTCTTGGAACAACTTGGTGAGGCCAATGACACGATTGATTCTCAAGAAGAATCTCTTGAGGAGATGAGAGGCCATAGTCGTGATTATACCGACGAGATAGCAGATCTTTCTATTGCTCTAGAGGAAGAACGAGGTCTTCATTTGACTTTTAAGGAGTCACACAATGACGACTTTGCTAAATTACGTAAAGATTATGATCATGCTATTGTTTTTAACCGTGTCCTTAAATCTGAAAAGGTTGCACTTGGGGTTGACCATGCTCGACTCAAGGATGAGTTTGTCTCTCTTGACAATACTCATAAAGCATTGAAGAGCGTTCATGCTTCTCTTAAAGAGTCACATGATCAACTCCAAGTGAAACTCACTAAAGAAATTGCCACGTGTCCTCCTTTTGTCTTAATTGATAATGCATCTGCTACTAACCCGTGTTGTGAGCATGCACATCTTGTGGAGGAAAATGCTAAGCTAAAAGAGCAGCTTGAGAAAGGCCTTGTGACATGTATACAAGGTGAGAAGAATCTCAATGACCTTTTGAGCAATCAAAAGGAAGTGATTGCAAAGGAAGGAGTTGGGTTTGCACCCAAATCCAAAAAGAAGAAGAAGAAGAAGACCACGAAGGCTCCTCCGCTCAAGGAAACATTTGTCAAAGCAGGGAGCATTACTCATGAGAAGAAGAAAGACAAGGTTGTGAGTGATAATGCCAAGAAGGGCAAGATCACTCCCTCCAACAAGGCCGGCGATTTTAACCCCTCTTATGTTTTGTGCCGTGCTAGTGATGGGCATGTTTATGCCAAATTTGTTGGTTCTTCGTATGAGTATATTGAGTGGTCTATTTGGGTTCCTAAGACCCTTGTCACTAACATGAAAGGACCCATTCAAGAATGGGTACCTAAATCCAAGCATTGATCTATTGTAGGACTTTGCTTCCGGGGGAGTCTCATGGTTGCTCGATAGTGGAGCAACAAATCATATGACCGGAAGCAAGGACTTGGTGGTGGACGTTTGACCCGATGCATCCGTGGCCACCCAAGTCTTTTTTGGAGATGATGCAATCTCAAAGGTATTGGGTCTTGGCAAGGTGGTTATCTCCCCGACCTTAACTATTGAGAGAGTCATGCTTGCTGAGACCCTTGCATACAATTTACTTTCCGTTCGTCAACTTGCAATCATGGGTTTTAGTACTTTCTTTGGCATTGATACCGTGACCCTTTTGTGGAGCAAGACTCTTAAGGTAGCCTTTGTTGGACATGTCGAAAACGGTCTCTATGTGATTAACTTCTCGGAGCGACCCACTAAGACCGCGACATGTCTAATGACTAAAGTTGATGTGGGATGGCTTTGGCATCGCCGACTAGCCCATGTCAATATGAGATCTTTGCAAAGTCTCCTCAATGGGGATCACATTCTTAGACTGACAAATGTGAGTTTTGCCAGAGATCGTGCTTGCAGTGCCTGTATCGAAGGAAAGCTACATGAAAAAGCTCATCGTCCAACTACAACAATCTACTCAAAGAGGACCTTAGAGCTCCTTCACATGGATCTCTTCGGGCCTCCATCTTTTGACAGCCTTGGAGGAAGAAAATATTGCTTGGTAATTGTGGATGATTACTCGAGATACACATGGGTATATTTCTTCAAGAGGAAGAGTGAGACCCAACAGACCGTCATCGACTTTGCAAATGAAGTCCAACGTCAACATGAAGCAAAGATTTTGATGATCAGAAGTGACAACGGCACTGAGTTCAAGAACTACACCCTAAATGAGTTTCTCAGTGATGAGGGGATAAAGCACCAATATTCCACACCTTACACCCCTCAACAAAACGGTGTTGCGGAGAGGAAGAACCGGACGTTGATGGATGCGGCAAGAACCATGATGGCGGAGTTTAAATCTCCGTACAACTTTTGGGCCGAAGCCATCAACACAGCATGTCATGCATCAAATCGGCTCTATCTCCGCAAAGGCTTGAACAAGACTCCTTATGAGATTCTTACCGGGAACAAGCCCAACCTCAAATACTTCCGGGTGTTCGGTTGTAAGTGTTTCATTCTCAAGAAAGGTGTTCGTTTGTCTAAATTTGAATCTAGAGCCCATGAGGGCATATTTGTTGGTTATGCTGCAAACTCTCATGCTTACCGTGTCCTCAACAAGTCCACGGGACTCATTGAGGAGACGAGTAACGTAGAGTTTGATGAAAATAATGGCTCCCAAGTGGAGCAAAGTGGTCTTTGTGATGTAGGTGATGAAATTCCTCCCCAAGCCATAAGAAGAATGGGTGTGGGATACTTCCTACCTGTTAGAAATATGCCCTAGAGGCAATAATAAATTGGTTATTATTATATTTCCTTGTTCATGATAATCGTTTATTATCCATGCTATAATTGTATTGATTGGAAACTCAAATACATGTGTGGGTACATAGACAACACTGTGTCCCTAGTAAGCCTCTAGTAGACTAGCTCGTTGATCAAAGATGGTTAAGGTTTCCTAGCCATTGACATGAGATGTCATTTGATAACGGGATCACATCATTAGGAGAATGATGTGATGGACAAGACCCAAACTAAGAACGTAGCATTTGATCGTGTCAGTTTATTGCTATTGTTTTCTGCATGTCAAGTATCTGTTCCTATGACCATGAGATCATGCAACTCCCTGACATCGGAGGAGTACCTTGTGTGTATCAAACGTCGCAACGTAACTGGGTGACTATAAAGGTGCTCTACAGGTATCTCCGAGGGTGTCTGTTGGGTTGGCATGGATCAAGACTGGGATTTGTTACTCCGTGTGACGGAGAGGTATCTCAGGGCCCACTCGGTAATACAACATCACAATGAGCCTTGCAAGCAATGTGACTAAAGTGTTAGCCACGAGATCTTGTATTACGGAACGAGTAAAGAGACTTGCCGGTAACGAGATTGAACTAGGTATAGAGATACCGACGATCGAATCTCGGGCAAGTAACATACCGAAGAACAAAGGGAACAGCATACGGGATTAACTGAATCCTTGACATAGAGGTTCGACCGATAAAGATCTTCGTAGAATATGTAGGAGCCAATATGGGCATCCAGGTCCCGCTATTGGTTATTGGCCGTAGAGGTGTCTCGGTCATGTCTACATAGTTCTCGAACCCGCAGGGTCTACACACTTAACGTTTGGTGACGATTAGTATAATTGAGTTATTATGTTGGTGACCGAAAGTTGTTCGGAGTCCCGGATAAGATCCCGGACATGACGAGGATCTCCGGAATAGTCTGGAGGTAAAGATTGATATATGTGATAATAGTGTTTTGATCTCCGGAAGGGTTCCGGAGTTCACCGGAAGGGGTTCCGGATGTTTACCGAAGTGTTCAGGTGCAGCAACACTTTATATGGGCCAAAGGGATAAAGCCCACGAGGTATTGGAAAGTGCAAAAGTAGTTTTGCTGCCGCGTAAGCGGTACTACCGCTTGGTGAAGCGGTACTACCGCCCGAGCGGTACTACCGCTTGTGTGAAGCGGTACTACCGCCCAAGCGGTACTACCGCTTGTGCGCGGCTGTGCACGGTTCGGCAGGGATCCGAGTTGGACTCTTTTCCTGCGGGCCAAACCGACCTTGTGCGGGCAAAACCGACCTGGAGGAGGCTTTTACTCCAAGTTTAGACCCCAAGGCTCAACATATAAATAGAGGGCAGGGCTAGCACACGGTACACATCAGGATTTCCCAAGCCGTGTGCCGGCAACCCTAGCCCTCTAGTTCCTCCGTCATAATCTCCGTAGCGCTTGGCGAAGCCCTGCAGAGATTGTTCCTCACCACCATCACCACGCCGTCGTGCTGCTGGAACTCAACCACTACTTCACCATCGCTCGCTGGATCGAGGAGGTGAAGGCGTCATCAAGCCGTACGTGTGTTGAACGCGGAGGTGCCGTCCGTTCGGCGCTAGTTCGTGATCGGATCGAGGGACGACTTGCGATTTGGATCGCGGAGACGTTCGACTACATCAACCGCGTTTCTTAAACGCTTCCGCTTAGCGATCTACAAGGGTATGTAGATTCACTCTCCCTCTCGTAGATGCTCATCACCATGGATAGATCTTATGTGTGCGTAGGAAAATTTTTGTTTCCCATGCAACGTTCCCCAACAGTGGCATCTGAGCTAGGTCTATGCGTAGATGAGATCTCGAGTAGAACACAAACGAGTTGTGGGCGTGGGTGTATACATATTGCTTGCCGTTACTAGTTGATATTTGATTCGGCGGTACTGTGAGATGAAGCGGCCCAGACCGACATTACGCGTACACTTACGCGAGACAGGTTCCTTCAACTAACATGTAACTTCGTTGCATAAAGATGGCTAGCGGGTGTCTGTCTCTCTCACTTTAGTTGAATCGATTTCAATGAAGAGGGTTCTTTTAGAAGATCAAAAAGCAATCACTACACCACGTTGTGGTTTTGCGTAGGTAAGAACGGTTCTTGCAAACCCGTAGCAGCCACGTAAAATTTGCAACAACAATTAGAGGACGTCTAACTTGTTTTTGCAGGGTATGTTGTGATGTGATATGGCCAATTACATGATGAGATATATGTGATGTATGAGATGATCATGTGTTGTATAGAATATCACGACTTGCATGTCGATGAGTACGGCAACTGGCAGGAGCCATAGAGTTGTCTTTAATTATTGTATGACCTGCGTGTCAATCATTAAGCGCTATGTAATGCTTTACTTTATCGCTAAACGTTAGCAATAGTCGTGGAAGCAACAGTCGGCGCGACAACCTTATGGCGACACGTTGATGGAGATCAAGATGATGGAGATCATGGTGTCATGCCGGTGACGATGGAGATCATGCCGGTGCTTTGGAGATGGAGATCAAAAGCACAAGTTCATGGCCATATCATGTCACTTATGATTTGCATGTGATGTTAATCCTTTTATGCATCTTATTTTGCTTAGGACGACGGTAGCATTATAAGGTGATCCCTCACTTAAATTTCAAGATAAATTGTGTTCTCCCCAAGTGTGCACCGTTGCGAAAGTTCGTCGTTTCGAGACACGCCGTGATGATCGGGTGTGATAGACTCTACGTTCGCATACAACGGGTGCAAGCCATGTTGCACGTGCGGAACACTCGGGTTAAACTTGACGAGCCTAGCATGTACAGACATGGCCTCGGAACACAAGAGACCGAAAGGTCAAACATGAGTCATATAGTAGATATGATCAACATGAAGATGTTCACCATTGAAACCACCTCAACTCACGTGATGATCGGACTTGAGTTGGTGGATTTGGATCATGTTACACTCGAATGACCGGAGGGATGTCAATTTGAGTGGGAGTTTTTAAAGTAATATGATTAACTAAACTCATTATCTAGAACAATAGTCTAAGTTGTCTTTGCTATATTTATGTTGTAGATCATGGCTCGCGCAGTAGCACCCCTGAATTTTAATGCGTTCCTAGAGAAAGCTAAGTTGAAAGATGATGGAAGTAACTTTGTGGACTGGGCCCGTAATCTAAGGATTATCCTTACGGCTTCCCAGAAGGCTTATGTCCTTGATGCACCGCTTGGTGATCCACCCGCTCCAGTTGAGTCTCTAGACGTTGTGAACGCCTGGCAGGCTCGTTCTGATGATTACTCAATAGTTCAATGTGCAATGTTGTATGGCTTAGAACCGGGACTTCAAAGACGTTTTGAACGTCATGGAGCATATGAGATGTTCCAGGAGTTGAAGTTTATCTTTCAGAAGAATGCCCGAATCGAGAGATATGAGATCTCCGATAAGTTCTATGCTTGCAAGATGGAGGAGAATGGGTCTATCAGTGATCACGTGCTCAGAATGTCTGGGTACTCCACCCGTCTGGCTGAATTGGGGATGCCCCTTCCGCCAGAGGCTATCACTGACAGAGTTCTTCAATCATTGCCACCTAGCTACAAAAGCTTCGTGTTGAACTATAACATGCACGGGATGAACAAGTCAGTCGCCGAGCTGTTTGCGATGCTGAAAGCCGCTGAGTCTGAAATTCAGAAGGAGCATCAAGTGTTGATGGTCAATAAAACCACTAGTTTCAAGAAAAATGGCAAGGGTAAGAAGGGTAACTCCAAGAAGAGTGGCAAAGCAGTTGCTCCTCTCGTGAAGAAACCCAAGGCTGGACCCAAACCAGAAACTGTGTGTTTTCATTGCAAGGGAACTGGACACTGGAAGCGGAATTGCCCCAAGTATTTGGCTGACAAGAAGGCGGCCAACAACAAACAAGGTATATATGATATACATGTTATTGATGTGTACCTTACCAACTCTCGTTGTAGTGCCTGGGTATTTGATACCGGTGCAGTTGCTCATATTTGCAACTCTAAACAGGAACTGCGGAATAGACGGAGGTTGGCAAAGGACGAAGTGACGATGCGCGTGGGAAATGGTTCCAAGGTTGATGTGATCGCCGTCGGCACGCTCGCTCTTCGATTACCGTCGGGATTAGTGATGAACCTAAATAAGTGTTATTTGGTGCCTGCGTTAAGCATGAACATTATATCTGGATCTTGTTTATTGCGAGACGGTTACTCATTTAAATCAGAGAATAATGGTTGTTCTATTTATATGAGTAATATCTTTTATGGTCATGCACCCAATGTGAGGGGTTTATTCTTATTGAATCTCGATAGTAATGATACACATGTTCATAACATTGATGCCAAAAGATGTAGAATTGATAATGATAATACCACTTTCTTGTGGCACTGCCGTTTAGGTCATATTGGCGTAAAACGCATGAGGAAGCTCCATACTGATGGACTTTTGGAGTCACTTGATTTTGAATCACTTGACACATGTGAGCCATGCCTCATGGGCAAGATGACTAAAACGCCGTTCTCTGGAACAATGGAACGGGCAACTGACTTATTGGAAATCATACATACTGATGTGTGTGGTCCGATGAGTATTGAGGCGCGCGGTGGTTATCGTTATTTTCTCACCTTCACTGATGACTTAAGTAGATATGGGTATATTTACTTAATGAAACACAAGTCTGAAACATTTGAAAAGTTCAAACAATTTCAGAGTGAAGTTGAGAATCATCGTAACAAGAAGATTAAATTCCTACGATCTGATCGAGGAGGAGAATATCTGAGTTATGAGTTTGGCTGTCACTTAAGACAGTGTGGAATTGTTTCACAATTGACACCGCCTGGAACACCACAGCGTAATGGTGTGTCCGAACGTCGTAATCGAACCTTATTGGATATGGTGCGATCTATGATGTCTCTTGCCGATTTGCCACTATCGTTTTGGGGTTATGCATTAGAGACAGCTGCATTCACTTTAAATAGGGCACCTTCGAAATCCGTTGAGACGACGCCATATGAACTTTGGTTTGGCAAGAAGCCAAAGCTGTCGTTTCTTAAAATTTGGGGATGTGATGCTTATGTCAAAAAGCTTCAGCCTGAAAAGCTGGAACCCAAAGCGGAGAAATGCGTCTTCATAGGATACCCAAAAGAGACAGTTGGGTATACCTTCTATCTCAGATCCGAAGGCAAAGTGTTTGTCGCTAAAAACGGAACATTTCTTGAGAAAGAGTTTCTCTCGAAAGAATTGAGTGGGAGGAAGATAGAACTTGATGAGGTTGTTGAACCTTTACTTCAACCTGAGAGTAGCGCAGCGCAGAAAGTTGTTTCTGTGGAGTCTACATTAGCTGAAGAGGAAGTTAATGATGATGATCATGAAGCTTTGGATCAAGTTGCTATCGAACCTCGTAGGTCGACAAGGACGCGTACTGCTCCTGAGTGGTACGGCAACCCTGTCTTAGAGGTCATGTTGTTAGACAACGATGAACCTACGAGCTATGGAGAAGCGATGATGGGCCCGGATTCCGAGAAGTGGTTAGAGGCCATGAAATCCGAGATGGGATCCATGTATGAAAACAAAGTATGGACTTTGGAAGTATTACCTGAAGGGCGTAAGGCCATTCAGAACAAATGGATCTTTAAGAGGAAGACGGACGCGGACGGTAATGTCACCATCTATAAAGCTCGACTTGTGGCAAAGAGTTTTTCACAAGTTCAAGGAGTTGACTACGATGAGACCTTCTCACCCGTAGCGATGCTTAAGTCCGTCAGAATCATGTTAGCAATAGCTGCCTTTTTCGATTATGAAATTTGGCAGATGGATGTCAAAACAGCGTTCCTTAACGGTTACCTTAAGGAAGAGTTGTATATGATGCAACCAGAAGGTTTTGTCGATCCAGAGAATGCTGACAAAGTTTGCAAACTCCAGCGATCCATTTATGGACTGGTGCAAGCATCTCGGAGTTGGAATCTTCGTTTTGATGAGGTGATCAAAGCGTTCGAGTTTATACAAGTTTACGGAGAAGCTTGTATTTACAAGAAAGTGAGTGGGAGCTCTATAGCGTTTCTAATATTATATGTGGATGACATATTGCTGATTGGAAACAATATAGAAATGTTGGAAAGCGTGAAGGAATATTTGAACAAGAGTTTTTCAATGAAGGACCTAGGAGAAGCTGCTTTCATATTAGGCATCAAGATCTATAGAGATAGATCAAGACGCTTAATAGGACTTTCACAAAGCACATACCTTGATAAGATTTTGAAGAAGTTCAAAATGGATCAGTCCAAGAAGGGGTTCTTGCCTGTTTTGCAAGGTGTGAAGTTGAGTAAGACTCAATGCCCAGTGACTGCAGAAGATAGAGAAAAGATGAGTGTCATCCCCTATGCTTCAGCCATAGGCTCTATTATGTATGCAATGCTGTGCACAAGACCCGATGTCAGCCTTGCCATAAGTATGGTCGGAAGGTTTCAAAGTGATCCAGGAATGGAACACTGGACGGCGGTCAAGAATATCCTGAAGTACCTGAAAAGGACTAAGGATATGTTTCTCGTTTATGGAGGTGATCAAGAGCTCGTCGTAAAGGGTTACGTCGATGCAAGCTTTGACACTGATCCGGATGACTCTAAGTCTCAAACCGGATACGTGTTTATTCTTAATGGGGGTGCGGTTAGCTGGTGCAGTTCCAAGCAAAGCGTGGTAGCAGATTCTACATGCGAAGCGGAGTACATCGCTGCCTCGGAGGCGGCGAAGGAAGGTGTCTGGATGAAGGAGTTCATGACAGATCTTGGAGTAGTGCCTAGTGCGCTTAACCCAATGACTCTGTTTTGTGATAATACTGGTGCCATTGCTCTAGCCAAGGAACCAAGATTTCACAAGAGGACCAGACACATAAAGCGACGTTTCAATTCCATCCGCGATTACATCAAGGAGGATGACATAAATATTTGCAAAGTACACACGGATCTGAATGTTGCAGATCCGATGACTAAACCTCTTCCAAGGGCTAAACATGAACAACACCAGAACTGCATGGGTGTTCGATTCACTACAATGTAAATCACATAGTGATGTGAACTAGATTATTGACTCTAGTGCAAGTGGGAGACTGTTGGAAATATGCCCTAGAGGCAATAATAAATTGGTTATTATTATATTTCCTTGTTCATGATAATCGTTTATTATCCATGCTATAATTGTATTGATTGGAAACTCAAATACATGTGTGGGTACATAGACAACACTGTGTCCCTAGTAAGCCTCTAGTAGACTAGCTCGTTGATCAAAGATGGTTAAGGTTTCCTAGCCATTGACATGAGATGTCATTTGATAACGGGATCACATCATTAGGAGAATGATGTGATGGACAAGACCCAAACTAAGAACGTAGCATTTGATCGTGTCAGTTTATTGCTATTGTTTTCTGCATGTCAAGTATCTGTTCCTATGACCATGAGATCATGCAACTCCCTGACATCGGAGGAGTACCTTGTGTGTATCAAACGTCGCAACGTAACTGGGTGACTATAAAGGTGCTCTACAGGTATCTCCGAGGGTGTCTGTTGGGTTGGCATGGATCAAGACTGGGATTTGTTACTCCGTGTGACGGAGAGGTATCTCAGGGCCCACTCGGTAATACAACATCACAATGAGCCTTGCAAGCAATGTGACTAAAGTGTTAGCCACGAGATCTTGTATTACGGAACGAGTAAAGAGACTTGCCGGTAACGAGATTGAACTAGGTATAGAGATACCGACGATCGAATCTCGGGCAAGTAACATACCGAAGAACAAAGGGAACAGCATACGGGATTAACTGAATCCTTGACATAGAGGTTCGACCGATAAAGATCTTCGTAGAATATGTAGGAGCCAATATGGGCATCCAGGTCCCGCTATTGGTTATTGGCCGTAGAGGTGTCTCGGTCATGTCTACATAGTTCTCGAACCCGCAGGGTCTACACACTTAACGTTTGGTGACGATTAGTATAATTGAGTTATTATGTTGGTGACCGAAAGTTGTTCGGAGTCCCGGATAAGATCCCGGACATGACGAGGATCTCCGGAATAGTCTGGAGGTAAAGATTGATATATGTGATAATAGTGTTTTGATCTCCGGAAGGGTTCCGGAGTTCACCGGAAGGGGTTCCGGATGTTTACCGAAGTGTTCAGGTGCATCAACACTTTATATGGGCCAAAGGGATAAAGCCCACGAGGTATTGGAAAGTGCAAAAGTAGTTTTGCTGCCGCGTAAGCGGTACTACCGCTTGGTGAAGCGGTACTACCGCCCGAGCGGTACTACCGCTTGTGTGAAGCGGTACTACCGCCCAAGCGGTACTACCGCTTGTGAGCGGTACTACCGCTTGTGCGCGGCTGTGCACGATTCGGCAGGGATCCGAGTTGGACTCTTTTCCTGCGGGCCAAACCGACCTTGTGCGGGCAAAACCGACCTGGAGGAGGCTTTTACTCCAAGTTTAGACCCCAAGGCTCAACATATAAATAGAGGGGCAGGGCTAGCACACGGTACACATCAGGATTTCCCAAGCCGTGTGCCGGCAACCCTAGCCCTCTAGTTCCTCCGTCATAATCTCCGTAGCGCTTGGCGAAGCCCTGCAGAGATTGTTCCTCACCACCATCACCACGCCGTCGTGCTGCTGGAACTCAACCACTACTTCACCATCGCTCGCTGGATCGAGGAGGTGAAGGCGTCATCAAGCCGTACGTGTGTTGAACGCGGAGGTGCCGTCCGTTCGGCGCTAGTTCGTGATCGGATCGAGGGACGACTTGCGATTTGGATCGCGGAGACGTTCGACTACATCAACCGCGTTTCTTAAACGCTTCCGCTTAGCGATCTACAAGGGTATGTAGATTCACTCTCCCTCTCGTAGATGCTCATCACCATGGATAGATCTTATGTGTGCGTAGGAAAATTTTTGTTTCCCATGCAACGTTCCCCAACACTACCCGTTGAGGAACCCCTTGTGGCTGAAGGAGAAGGACAATGTTCTACTCAAGTGGAACCATCACCGACGCACGACCCACACGCTTCCGAAGAACGCAGTGAAGACCCTCAACCCCGTGATCAAGATCAAGGGCAAGATCAACTCGATAGTGATGTTTCTACTTCACATGATGCTCAAGATCTTGTTGACACCCCCGTGCAAGCTCAAGATCAAGATGAAGCTCGGGACCAAGATCTACTTCAAGATCAAGGTCAAGCTAAAGATCAAGATCATGCTCAAGATCATGAGCAAGACGGTGCTAGTACCGAAGCTCGTCAAGTTACCAAGTCTCAACTTTCCATGGAGGAAATTCTTGAAAGACGAGCTGCCAAGAATGCTGCCAAGCTTCAGAAAAAGCAACACCTCCTAGAGAACGTCTACGGAAGTTTGAAAAGAGGGGTAACTACTCGTCGTCAATTAACAAACTTTTGTGCACATCATGCGTTTGTTGCTTGCTTTGAACCTCTCAAGGTACAAGATGCACTCGAAGACGAGGATTGGCTTGAAGCCATGCATGATGAAATCAACAACTTCGAGCGCAACAAAGTGTGGCGATTGGTGCCAAGACCAAAAGAAAATCACAATGTCATCGGAACCAAATGGATCTTTAAAAACAAGCAAGATGCACATGGTATCATTATTCGCAACAAGGCAAGACTGGTGGCTCAAGGCTACTCCCAAGTCGAGGGTATCGACTACGGTGAAACCTTTGCCCCTGTTGCTCGCCTTGAATCTATTCGTATGTTGCTTGCTTATGCTTCTCATCATGATTTCATATTATATCAAATGGATGTGAAGAGTGCTTTTCTTAATGGTCCTCTTAAGGAGTTGGTATATGTCAAGCAACCCCCGGGGTTTGAGGACCCCAAGTTCCCCAATCATGTATACGTTCTCGATAAGGCACTCTATGGCCTTAAACAAGCCCCACGTGCGTGGTATGAGCACCTTACCGAGATGTTGCAAGATCGTGGGTTTGAAATTGGGAAAATCGACCCCACTCTTTTTACTAAGAGGGTTAACGGGAACTTGTTCGTATGCCAACTATATGTAGATGATATTATCTTTGGTTCTTCTAACAAAGCTTTTAATGATGAGTTTGCCGCACTAATGACCAAAGAGTTTGAGATGTCTATGATGGGATAGTTGAAGTTCTTCCTTGGATTCGAAGTCAAGCAACAAAGCCAAGGAACCTTCATTAACCAAGCCAAATACACTCAAGACATGCTCAAGAGGTTCAAGTTGGATGAGCTAAATCCTCCGAAGGCCAACACTCCGATGCAACTCAAATGCCAACTTGACAGTGATCCCAATGGTAAAGCTGTGGATCAGAAGGTATATCGCTCCATGATTGGATCTCTGCTTTACCTTTGTGCATCTAGACCGGATATCATGTTGAGTGTGGGAATTTGTGCACGATTTCAATCCGCACCTAAGGAGAGTCACTATGTGGCTGTCAAGCGAATCTTTCGATATTTGGCTCATACCCCAAACTTTGGCTTATGGTACCCCAAAGGTGCTTCATTTGATCTCATTGGATATACTGACTCGGATTGGGCGGGAGACCGTGTGGAAAGGAAGTCCACTTCCGGAGGTTGCCAATTTCTTGGTCGCTCTCTGGTAAGCTGGTCTTCCAAGAAACAAAACTGTGTTTCTCTCTCGTCCACCGAGACCGAGTACGTAGCCGCCGCAAGCTGTTGTGCTCAGATTCTTTGGATGAGGCAAACTTTAAAGGATTATGGTGTCAACTGTGACAAAGTGCCTCTTTACTGCGACAATGAGAGCACGATCAAGATCTCCAACAACCCGGTTCAACACTGCAAGACGAAGCATATTGAGATTCGTCATCACTTCATCCGGGACCACATCAAGCGTGGAGAAATTGATCTTATTCATCTTTATACCAAGGAACAGCTTGCAGATATTTTCACGAAGCCATTAGATGAAGCAAGATTTCGCGAGTTAAGGCATGAGCTAAATATCATTGATTCGAGCAATGTGGCTTGAATTTGTGCACACCCCACCACTCTCATCATCATGTCTTGTTTAGGTGTAGGCATGGACATAGGGGGAGTCTAGTTCTCTCAATGAACTATCCCTCTCCCTATTATGCATAAATTAATCAAGTCTTTCACATTCGTCATTTTTGATGACTCCTGTGCTTCAAAGACGAGTTTTGGTCATGGGCCCAAGGTTCATATCTTCGCGGTGCCATACCATTTGACTCAAACATAGGTGGCTTCGGCCACCGCCCCCACCTCCTAGGGAGACATTTGCATTTCTAGTGGTTGTTGGTTCGAATTTGTTGTTTTCATGTCTTTGTCTCTTCGGGTTTGGTTTCTCAAAAGGACTTGGAGTAACTTCTTGCATATGTCTAGTAGAATGTTTTGTTGCTTTTCAACATTCAAGATTTGGTAGTTTTGCTGTTTTTGCTGGGAGCAGTTTTTAGTCATAAGCGGTACTACCGCTCTGGTGGACGGTACTACCGCTCAAGCGGAAGTACCGCCCATACCAGCGGTACTACCGCTTCGGGGACTCCCTGACGATTCTAGTAGTGGGCAGGGGGAGTTCTAACTCCTCCCCATACCCATTCACGGTCTCGTCTCCGCCCCTAGCGACCGAAGCTCTCCCATTCCGTGTCGGTCTTCGCATTTTCGTCCGGTGGGATCGATCCCCACCTCTCCCTCGTGCCATGGAACCCGGTATTGCCCTCGTTCTTTCTCTTTTGACCTAGCTTTTCTTCAATCTTAAATCTAGGGCAATGCGGGTGGTGTTTCTTGTTTTTCTCGATATTCTTGGCATGAGTAGGACGATTATGATCACTAGAGCTATATCACATGGTTAGGGATTCGGAGTGTGGTGGATTTGTGGTCATTTCCCTGCCGCGGGGATCTTCCCGTCGCCAGGGCGGTACTACCGCTCCGGTATGACCGGTACTACCGCTTCAAGCGGAAGTACCGCTCCTACCCAAGCGGTACTACCGCTTATCACTGAATCTCCCACCTCCGAGTACTTTTCTCTCTCTAGTGTTTTTGCTTGATTTTTGCTGGATATTTACAGTTGCTCTGTCTCTTGCCGTTGCTTCTTTGTGAGTTCAGGTGATGATGGCTCCGCTATGGGTGCTTGTCGTGTGAATCCAAGCCGTGGTAGTTCCAAGTGGTACCGAACGTCTGATGAAGCAGAAGCTGGCTCAAGTGCTCAACCCCAGCGGCAGTCCTCAAAGAAAGCTGCCACCAAGAAGCAAGATGTCAAGGAACCTCAGGATATGTCTGGCACCGAGTTCTATGAGTTTCATCAACTCAATCCTTTCCGCCGCCCTCAGGACCCCAAGTTTGTTGGTCGTCCCTTCTGGAACAAGGCTCAGTATCTCATTAATGCTGGAGTCCTAAAGGGCAAGACGAACCTGTATGTGCCTCATGTCAAATCCATCAACACGGAGCATATGGTCAACAACCCTCACTCTGCCTACTTTGCTGAAGCTCGTGCTCTCTGCCAGCAATGGGGTCTGTATCCCATTATTTCTTTCAACAAGGATTTTGACTGCGAGCTTGTGGCTCAATTCTTTGCCACTGTCCACTTTAACGCTGATGAGGAGCGGAGCTTCATATGGATGACTGGTGGCAAGGTCTTGCGTTCCAACTGGAAGACGTTTATGAACTCTTTGGGTTATGCAGACTCAGGGGAAAATGAGCCAGTTGATCTCCGACCGCACACTGCAGAGCAAGCCATTCACAAGTCCAAGCTCGTGCGCTACCAGAGGATTGTCAAGACTCACAAGGGTACTCGCACCGAACTCATTCCATTTCTGGACATCATGCACCGTATCTTCCGCAACTCTCTGTTTCCACGTGTGGGGAACTTGGACCAGGTTCACTCTTATCTCGTGAATCTGCTTATTCTGTGCATCAAGGAAAAAGGCAAAGATTCCACTTTGGATGTTTCCCACATCATGTGGACAGAGCTTCGCTCATCAATTCTTGACAGGAAGGTGCCTATCTACGGTCCCTATATCTTCAAGCTCATTGAGGATACTTGGGCTCAGCAGTTCCCCGGTGAGCGTCTTATCACTGATCACATGGTGACTCATGGGGTTCTTAAGCTGCGTGTGAAGGAGGATTGGGGCGTTGCGCCCTCTGTTCCAGAGATCGCTCCCACCGACTCTGATGATGAGTCTGAGCCTGAGTATACTGATGCCTCCTATGTTCCTCGCTCTGAGACTGTTCCCTCTTGGGCTGCCAAGCTCAAAACCAAGGTGAAGAATCTTTTCTGCTTTCAGATCAAGGGTCAGTACAAGGCCCATGTGGAGGCCAAGAAAGCTCGCAGCCGTGACAAGAGGATCATGAGGAAGCTTGGTCTGCAGATTGACAGCGGGTCTGAGGAGAGGATTACTGATGAGGAGGAATGGATCAAGAAGAACTGCCCAAATGTTGAGTCAGAAGATGATGTGCCTGCTGCTACTGATGAGGAGGGAGATGATGAGCTTGATGACTGACTATGCTGTGCCTATCATCACTTGGTCTCACTTTAGTCCTCTATGCCCCTTTTGGTGTCTCGATGCCAAAGGGGGAGAGAGTGTGTAGGGATTTGCTGAGTCACGAGTATTTCTCCTTTTAGCTGCGTATCTCTTGTCTCGTGAACTCCCTTATTTGCTTTGGTTGTTTGCTTTGCCTATAATGTCAGACCTCTGAGTACTTTGTATGGTGTAAGACATACTACCTCTTATATCCATTATGTCTACATTATCGTAAGTCTATATTTCCTTATTTGCTTACCTGCTCATCACTCTTTCCGTTATGTATGCAAGTATGTGGCCTTGTCTATAAAATATAGGGGGAGTGGTGATCCTAGTGTGTGCTCTGTGCATTTCAAAAGCATAGTCAAATAGGGCACACATCTAGGGGGAGCCCGTCTATATTTTGTAGATTTTGGGATTGCCATAGTCTTACTGTATATCTTATTGGCAAATCCCGTGTTGTCATCAACCCACCAAAAGGGGGGAGATTGTAAGAGCATAATTTCCCCTAAGTAGTTTTGGCGGTTGATGACAGTGCGTTTGCGGACTAACCGCGTGCATTAATCTTTCAGAGATTATCAGGTGGCATGAGACGGTTATCTTCCCCTCAAGTAGTTTATCAGAAGACAGAGTCTTTTCCTTTCGAGGTTAGGTTGGTGGACCTGAGTCGTAGGGAAATCCGTACTATTAAGAGGGGATCCGCATTTGGAAAGGTTGGGAGGAATCATCACATACACTTTGCACCCCAGTCCTTTCCCGGCACGATGGAGCTTTCTCTGCCCCCAAAGGCTCCAAAGTTTCTCCTAAGCGGAAGTACCGCTCTTCAGAGCGGTAGTACCGCTCCAGCGGTACTACTGCCCTGAAGGTTTGCTCGAACGACCGCTTAGTGCTTAAGCGGAAGTTTCGAGCGGTACTACCGCTCTGAACTACCGCTTATATTTCTTAAGCGGAAGTTCCGAGCAGTACTACCGCCCCGAACTACCGCTTATGTTTCTTAAGCGGAAGTTCCGAGCGGTACTACCGCCCGTAACTACCGCTTATATTATTTAAGCGGAAGTTCCCAGCGATTCTACCGCCCTGAGGAACTTTGGAACCTCTCTTGCATCCTTTTTCTTCCGGGTTTCTGGAACCTCTAAGCGGAAGTACCGCCCTATGTTGAGCGGTACTACCGCCTCAAGCGGAAGTACCGCTCCCTACCGAGCGGTACTACCGCTTAGTTGTTCCAGTGCGTGTATAAGCGGAAGTACCGCCCCCTAGGACGGTACTACCGCTTATGCGCGTATCTGGGCAGAAAAACGGCCAGTTTTCCTTCCACCTATATAAGTGAGTCTTCTTCCTCATTGAAGCTCACCTCTTCCCACATAAAGCTCCATTGTTGCTCCTAAGCTTATTCTTGCTCCTTCTCCCTCCCTAGCCATCAAAACTTGTTGATGCTCTAGGGTTTGGAGGAGAGGGCCTCGATTTACACTTCCACCGAGAGATATTTGATTCCCCCCATCAATCCCTTGCGGATCTTGTTACTCTTGGGTGTTTGAGCACCCTAGACGGAAGAGGTCACTTCGAAGCCATAGTCCATTGTGGTGAAGCTTCGTGGTGTCGTTGGGAGCCTCCAATTAAGTTGTGGAGATTGCCCCAACCTTGTTTGTAAAGGTTTGGTCGCCGCCTTCAAGGGCACCAATAGTGGAATCACGACACCTCGCATTGTGTGAGTGCGTCAGGAGAATACGGTGGCCCTAGTGGCTTCTTGGGGAGCATTGTGCCTCCACACCGCTCCAACGGAGACGTACTTCCCCTTACCGGGAAGGAACTCCGGTAACACATCCTCGTCTCCACCGGCTCCACTTTTGGTTACCTCTTACCTTTACTTTGTGCAAGCTAATTATATTGTTATATCTTGCTTGCTTAGCTTGTTGTTGTGATTAGCATCATATAGGTTGCTCACCTAGTTGCACATCTAGCCAACCTATTTGTTGCTAAGCCTAAATTGTTAAAGAAAAGTTAAAAATTGTTAGTTGCCTATTCACCCCCCTCTAGTCAACCATATCGATCCTTTCACTCTTGATGCAAGCCCTTGGAAATATACCTAACCCCACAACGAACTCTCACGTAGACCATGGGTTAGTACACAAAGCGTAATGGACAATGCTTACCATACCATGGGATCACTTCATCCCACTTGGTACATCTTCTACGCTTTGTGTGTTGATCAACTCGAATCATTCTTTGCCTTAATCTTGATCAACCTTGTGTCTTCTCTTCTCTCTTCACAAAGATGATGTCTTGAAGGTAAACATGAATGTTCACACAATCTTCTTCTTCAAGACATGCTTGCAATGAGATCAACTCTCACATGACCAATCTTTGGATAAAACCTTGAATACCACCTTGGTCACCATATAAACTCCTTGAAACCAACAGATGGACTTCAAGAAGTACCTACGGACAAATCCCTTCGAATATAACTCAGGGCAACCATTAGTCCATAGGGATTGTCATCAATTACCAAAACCACACATGGATAAATGTGCTCTTACACTTCCCTTGATCCCATGTCAGTGCAGGGTTTCGAACGATACCCCATCATGATTGAAGCACATCAAAAGCACGTTCCACATCATTTCTAGCACTCTCTTGCATTTGGGCAAATCTCTGTCTCTTCTTACCTTGGGGGTCCGAAATTGTCTTCACAAAAGTTGACCATTGAGGATATATACCATCAGCTAGATAGTATCCCTTGTTGTAGTGGTGGCCATTGATCTCAAAGTTGACAGGTGGGGAGTGGCCTTCTGCAAGCCTTGCGAAGACTGGAGAACGTTGCAACACGTTGATATCATTGTGAGAACCTGCCATGCCGAAGAAAGAATGCCACATCCAAAGATCTTGCGAAGCCACCGCTTCTAATATGACAGTGCACGCTTTAACATGCCCCTTGTACTGGCCCTTCCAAGCAAATGGACAGTTCTTCCACTTCCAGTGCATACAATCTGTGCTGCCAAGCATGCCTGGAAAGCCTCTATCGGCGTTGATCGCCAACAGCCTTTCTGTATCAGCGGCATTTGGCTGCCTCAAGTACTCAGGGCCAAACACTGCCACCACGGCCTTGCAGAAGTTGTACATTGACATCAGACATGTGGACTCACTCATGCGCATGTACTCATCCACCAGATCGCCTGGAATTCCATATGCAAGCACGCGGATTGCCGCAGTGCATTTCTGATAAGAGGAGAATCCAAGCTTGCCAAGGGCATCCGTTTTGCACTCGAAAAATGGGTCATGAGCAACCACTCCCTCTCGGATACGATTGAACACATGCCTTGCCATACGAAAACGGCGACGGAATTTTTTCGGTTTGTAGAGCGCGGTATTCTCAAAGTAATCGTCATAGAGCAGGCCGTGGCCTCTCTCTCTGTTGCGGTTCAGGTTGGGAGCACGGCCAGGGACTGACTCCCTGTACTGAGGCCGCTGCCGTTCAATGTGGCCGTGAACGACCAGTGCAGCCACCACAAGATCTTCGTCATCCGAGGACGAATCATCGATGAATAAATGAAGTGGTTGAAGAAAAATTCATCTCCACTGTCCATACCTTTGTGGGCAAAGTGTCAAACACCTTGCGGTCGTGGTGGCAAAGAGGCCGCGAAGATCACCTCGATGCAGCAGGGGCGTTTGGCGGCCGGCTACATGTCGCTCTGGAGCACCCGACGGAAGCTGCTGTGGTCCATAGGCGTCGCCGGCGGTCGTATCCCCTCTGACACCGGATACGACGGCGACGGCCAAAACTCCTCCAAACGACGGCCAAAACTCCTACGAAAGCGCAGGCGTGGTGGCGGAGACGTGGTTTGGTATGGACGGCCGGGGGCTGAGCAGTGAGGAGGCGGCCGGAAAATAGTGGCGGCGCCGGCGACGGGGGTGGGGCGGGGAGGGCGGGTGGAGTCATTGAAGGTGAATGAAGCGCTGGTGTCCCCGACAGGCGGGCCACGGGGAGGACAAGGGCATGCGTCTCGTCCGTCCGTGCGCTGTCCGTTTCACCCCAAACGCGGCGCATGTTTGGGTCGGGAATGGGTCAAAAACGGACGAAAACCAGACATTTGTCCGTTTGGGGCCGCGCGTTGGGCCGCGCTATTCCTCCGTTCTATCCTAAACGGACTAGGACGGACGAGGATGGGGTCTGGCCTTACGCCTTCGCTCGCGTCGATAAACCCAAATCCCACACTCATACAGACAATCGATCGTGCCGCTAGGGTTTCTGCTCCTCCTCCTCGCCGCCGCGATGAGCGCCACCAGGCCGGACCACCGGCGGCACCAGTCGCCGTTCCTGCGGGACCTCTCGTCCCCGGTATCCTCGTCCTTCCGCATGCCCCCGGCGTCCGTGCGCCGCGAGGCCCAGGCCTCCACCCCGCCGCCGCCTCCCCCGCTGCTCTCCCTCG
This sequence comes from Elymus sibiricus, assembly GCA_039707655.1. NCBI lineage: Eukaryota > Viridiplantae > Streptophyta > Magnoliopsida > Poales > Poaceae > Elymus > Elymus sibiricus. The sequence continues at coordinate 124,219,658 of CM077667.1, read as the reverse complement.
ATGACCTGTCCCGCCACTCCCCCTCGCCGCCGCCACACACGCCCCCGCAGGCGGCCATGTCCCCGTCGCCTCCGCCCGCTCGCGGGGGGCTCTTCTCCACCCCGCAGCGCTCCAACGGCTCCCCCTCCCTGGCGGCGTGGTGGTCCCCCTCGAGGGAGGAGAAGGCCAGGGATAGCTCCCCGGTCGACGGAGTCGTACATCAGCAGCAGTCCCCGGCCACGGCGTCTGGACAGCAGCAGCAGCAGCAGCAGGTGGCGCTGATCACACTGCCGCCGCCCAGGGAGGTCGCGCGTCCGGAGATGCCGAGGGATTCGGTGCTCTCCACTGGCCGGGTCGATGAGGAGGAATGGGTCACCGTTTTTGGGTATGTCACCTCTTCTCCTTCTGACTCAATGCACATAATGCACTAGATTTCTGATGGAATTTGTGGCGTTCGTTCATATAGTCGCCTATGTCTATGCATAGGTTTTGTTGCAATTAGAGGTAAGGGTTGTTGTTTAAGTGATTGGTAAGTGACTGAAGTGGATAAGTATACAAAAATTGGGAATCATGTATGTCTTGTATGCAGTACCCCTGTAGGAGTTGTATGCGATCAGACAGAACCATGTGGTCATTGGGTGATGCAGTTTCGACATACTGTTATCTAATTGTGTTTTTCACACCAAGATTAGCTATATGAAATTAGCTAAAAACACCATAGTGCTTAAAATGATGATTGGCGTTCATTTCTCCAGCTTAGTGCTTGAAGCAACGTCCAAATGACCATCAAGTTACTGTATAAAAGAGTGATGGAAAGCTGAGGCCACAAGTCCAATCGTTAACATGTTGAAATTTGGGAGAACCATTAGCCTAATAATGATGATGCTATTGCTGACTCTGACCAAATCGCCAAACTCATAAACACATTAACTGATTGGTAAGTGGATTAAGTGGATCAGTGTTCAAAAGAAATGGGAATCATGTATGTCTTATATGCAGTACACACTTAGGAGCTGTATGTGATCAGACAGAACCATGTGGTGATTCGCTGATGCAGTTTCAACTTTCAACATACCGTGATCTAATTGTGTTTTTTATACCAAGATTAGCTCTATGACCTTGGTTGAAAACAACAGACTGCTTAAAATGATTATTTGCATTCATTTTTCCAGTTTAATGCTTGAAGCAACGTCCAAATACCCATTGTACTATGTAAATTAATGATGGAGGGCTGAGGCCAGAAGTTCAATCGCTGACATGTTAAAATTTGGAAGATCATTAGCCTAAGAATGATAGTTCTGGGACATAGTACCATTATTATACTATTGCTGACTATGACCAAATCACCGAACTCGTGAGCACATTAACCAATTCAGTTTCGCTAATTTTCTAGACCAGACTATATTTTGGTGGTTCGAGCCATCGACGTGTGGACTTTGTGGAAATCTCTTAGTATTTTTGTGATTGATGAAATTTGTCACGGATTTTGTGGCATTTATAGTCTGAAAGCTATTCATTTTCAAGCTTTATGTACCAATTGTTACAAAACAACCCTGCCCCGCTGTGTCTGATGAGAAAGTGTTAAAGTTCTCTTGTTATTTCACATGTGTATTAGGCTATGGACTGCATTTCCTGATTAACACATGTTGTCTGTACTATACAGTTACACAGTATTTTTATGATTTGGTACCCTTGCAATTGCACATTTGTTGGCTTTGTGATGGCTTATTATTCGCTATGCGTATTGTTCTGCGACATTGTCTGAGTGGGAGTGATTTAATGTCCATATTCGATGGGTTTATTTCTGCCCAAGAATGATGGTTTTCTATGCTTTCTCATTTCATCATTTGTGCCCCTGTTACAGATACCTACAGTTATCGAAACTTAGCTAATCTGAAAGTAGGTAGCGTTGTTTTTCATGTGTCGCCTAAGCGCTGAGGCGCCCCGGGAAGTAAGGCGTCCACCCTGCCTTAGACATGAAATGTATGACTGCTTCAATGAAAGGTCCACTGTTGTCAGAGGTCTCTGCTACTGCCTGTTCCTTGCTGCATCATCGTTATGGCTGCTTCTGGGCCTTGGAGACGATGACCCCACCATCCCCCAACACTCAGGCGAGCATCCCTTCATGCCCCTGCTTCCACTGTTTCCTTCCCTTGCCGGATCTACTCTGCTCTTGGGGAAGAAGGGATGCTGCGGTGAGGGAGAATCAGAGAAGGCTAGGGTCATGATCAGAAGGGATAAGTTTTAGGGTTGTGGGCTGCTACAACGAGGAAAGAGAGCAGAAGGTGTGTGGTGGCTGTGGTGAGGAAGGAGTGAGGATAGTGGAATTAGGTCACGGGAGGAGTATATAGCTACTATATGGTACTTTGGGCCACGGGGAAGTGCATAGGTGGTGGCCCATCTCTCGGTCTTTCTTATTTTCCCTTGCATTTTATGTGTTAAACTGCTTGATTGCTCTGTTCCTTCTATGTCTAAGGTGTTGCCTTTGACTTACCGCCTCGCCTTACATGCTTCAAAGGTAAGGTGGGGGTTAGGCGCCCCGCCTCACCTTACTTAGGAGGTTGAGCAATGAAAACAGCTGGTAATCTAGCAATAAATAGTTTTAGGAACCTTATGTAAGTTCTGCATCTAGGCGTTGGATGCATGATATAGTATACAGTCATACATAACATCTGGATACACCTATGTTATCGTTGCATATGGAGACGTTTCTTGAACATATCAATAAGATTGCATCCCCATGGTGCTAGTTATACCCCTGCATCTGTTCAACTTCTGATATACAGACATGATTATTATTGTTGTACTTGAATGTATATTTACTTAAGCTATATCGTTTGAAGCAGATATTCTCCAATGCATGATCTAGTTCATTGGTTAATTTTCCTGTCCGGATTAAAATGTGCTTATGTAACTGTGTCTGATCATGCTACTTGCCTTGTTTCTGCCAGTTTTCTGCCAGCTGATACCAACTTTGTACTGAGAGAATTTGAGAAATGTGGGCTAGTCTTGAGGCATGTTCCTGGTCCGAGGGATGCGAACTGGATGCATATCTTGTATCAGGTATAATTGTTAGAGCACTGATACTTATAATATACAGATCTCTGTTTTTCCCTACTCATAATGAAAATATTAGCCTGAAAGTAATCTGATAGGATAAATATCATTGCGCGTGAGGGTGTATCCTCAAAAACATGGAGTACTCCGGTACTCTGCCTCAAACACCACTTCGAAAGTCGATAAAAAATCAAGAAAAAATGAAGATAGACACAACATGTGTCAATCATGTCACGTTTTGAAATCCAAATTCCAATCTCAAATCTAGAAACAAAAAAAAAAAATACAAATCCAGCTGTGAGTAATAGTTCATTCAAGTTGGGCTGTGAATTTTTGGCCCATTATCACTGCCAGCACTGTATTTGTCATTTGTGTTTCTTGAGCTACATGTTGAGTTTGCATTTGAAATTTTGTGACAAGATAGATACATGAAGTGTCAGTGCTTTTCCAGAATTTTTAACGACTTTTGATGGTCTGAAGCACAGGTGTATCGGGAGTATCAAAATCACAGAAACAGCTAAATGCGCCATTTTTTTTGCTAGCCTATGTATTTGTTTCTGAACTGAAAATTAAAATGAAATGAAGACCGAAACAGACCGTGAGTGACAAAACAGTTCCTTCTGTGCACCTACTCTACTATATCAGCATATCATATGAAGTGATGATGGACACAATGGTCAATATTGCCCTGTAGTTTGATTGTCCTTTACTATGACACAGTCCCTTGGATGTGATAAGCTTTGCCTACCATCAATAATTAATGTGGGACCTTGCTAATGTACTCTAGTTGAAACTTGAAACATGCCAACAGTTTGTAGATGTATGCAAGATTCCACTTTAAGGCCCCAGTTCCGCGCCTTGTTGGTAGTGCATCTGTCTCATTGCTGATTTGTATTTTCTTTTATATGTTTCAGAGCCGTCATGATGCGCAGAAAGCGCTTGCCAAGCATGGTCAGCAGCTAAACAGTGTTCTTATCATTGGGGTGAAGCAAGTGGATCCATGGCAGCGACCGTATCTGAACGAAAACACCAGTGACACCTACAACGGCGGCATGTCAATTCCATTTCCGTCACAGGCCGTAGCCCTGAGCGGTTTTGCTACCAGGAACACGCTGGCGCCTTTACCGAACAATTCCTTGCAAAACGGCAACGAGAGCAACCGTGGGGCGTCCGGGGCCATCGCTTCGCCCGCGAAATCGGTCTGGTCCAAAGTCATGGACGTGATGTTTGGCCTCTAAATCCTGCTGTCTAAATTTTGTTGGCGATGTATCAAGGCAAAACGAGGATCACTGATGTAGTAGATGGCATTGCCATGACATATGTTTTCTTGTCGTTTGCTTGCGTTCATGTTCATGTTCATGCGATGCCGTTACGATGTGTTTCGCCCCAAGAATTAGAGGTTGTGGAGCTACATGCTTGTGCCAGATGAATCATCTAAATCCCTGGTTTTGACCTCCCTCCCAGATTCAATGATGCTGGCCTAATGTCCAACACTTCTTTACCGAAAGATTTAGCGGGCGCAGAAGAAATGATATCTCATCAACCTGGAGACAGGGTGCGAACGGTTCCCCCCCGTGGAAACAACGGATCCGGCTTTGCTTCTGCTCTCTTGTTCTCTGCATCTTGCAGGAACAGAAGAGAAAAAATAAAGGAGAAAAAATGGAGGTTGACCTTTGTTAGTTAGCTACGGGTAGACTTTCAACACACGTTCTGAATTCTTCATGATTAGGGTATGAACGCAAACGGTTTGACAAATTGAAATAGCTGCCGACCGATGATCATCCGTTGACATAGCGCGGTTGAGTCAATCCAGCTCGCTAAATTCAACATTAATAGTACTGCTGTGCTGCATTTTTTTCTTTGCCGGGTGTAGTACTATGCTGCTTAGCAGTACTTGTTATAGATGATGAAATATAATTAACTCGATAAGTAACAACATCAAGTACGTCCTGGCGGTTGGAATTTCAGCACGTCTCACGAAGAAATCAACGATGAATGCGGTATACGGAAATGTCAACCAATATATTTTAACACAAAGTAAACTGAAAATCTTTCCAAAATTGTGGGCTAGTGCAGGCTACAAAACGTGTGAAGCCACCACGTTGCCATCTTTGCGCCTGCAGAAAAGATAATACTACATGTCAACTCCAGGTACACAAATTGTGAGCATTTGTTTGAATCAAACTCGTACGCCCGTTGTACTATTGAATTAGACTCTGAAACTAAAAAAAATAACTCTAGAGGTTTCTTTCTTAGAGATAATATTAATATTATTATCTAGGAGTGCCTCTGGCATAAAAAACAATTGTGTATGTCTTCTCAGCCGGCCAAGTGTCTCCCACAAAAGCCGTCTTTACCGAAGGCCGTACACAAAAAACATTGCATTTTATAAAAGACACGAGCTCGTCCTCTTGCCAATCTTGGACATTTTAAAATCGTGTGGAAGCAGAGAGAGCACGTACTTAAAAGCATATAGTATTAGTACTTGACAGACAAAACATTGATAAATATGAGCGCTTGCGTCTGTACTGTGTTCAAAAAAAAATACCGTGGCCATTGGAGTTTTGCTATGACACAAACCTCTCAACCGAAAGGGCAACTTCCAATCACTGTTTCTTGAATAAGAAATGCGGTAATGCCCAATCGAGGAAGCGTGATGTGGGCTTGTCGTTAGTTTGGTCATTAGTGATGAGCAATCACTGTCAAAGCTGGTACTTAACGACCTGATCATGGCCGAGTCAGTGCGACGTTTAGGGCCTCTTTGGTTCAAAGAAGTATTATACGAATTTCTTCGTTTCAAAAAAAATTATACGAATTTCGGAGGATTCCGTTCCTTAGGAGCTGTTTCTGTAGAACTCTTGGTTTATAGGATTAGAAATCATGGGGTTATTTCGCAAAAAATATCATAAGTTTCTTTTTTCTGTGGTCTACATTGCATGGAAATCCTAAATAAATTCCTATTTAATCTAACATCGTGATATTATTATTTTGTTATCTCCATGACAATTATATCATGTGCCTAATCTTTTAGGAAAATTCACGTGTTCTTCTGTGGTGAAGATAAACAACTTATATTATAGAATCAATCGTGTGTTTTCATTTCCCGTAGGAATTAATATCGTATGGCATCTTGATCATATGTTTTCTGTATTCCTGTATTTTCACAATATTGTGAACCGTCAAGGCGATGCCCTGTCTCCGTACCTCTTCATCATCGTTGCCGATGTTCTTCAGCGTCTAATTCGGTCGGCCTGGACGGAAGGGCAGCTCGCTCACCCTGTTTCCCCCTCCCTTCCGTGTCCGGTCCTCCAATACCCTGACGATACCCTTATCCTTTGCCCCGCCGATATCCCCTCCGTCACTCGCCTCAAAGGCATCCTCGACGCCTTCGCCCTTACTACCGGACTGGCCATCAACTTTCACAAGTCCGGATTTATCCCCCTGCACTGTAGCGCCGACCTGCCGTCTTCTATGGCGTCCGTTCTCAGCTGTCACATCTCCTCTTTCCCCTAACCCTACCTTGGTTTTCCCCTGTCCCCGTTTAAGCTCCCCGTCTCTGCGTATGATCCCCTCATCCGCTCGTTCGATCGCTACCTCTCTGGGTGGCGAGCCCTCCTTCTCTCTTCCGGCGGAAGGATGGTCCTCTGTAACGCTGTCCTCAACAACCTTGCTACCTACTTCATGTGCTCTTATTTGCTTCCCTCTGGTGTGGTTGAGTTGATCGATCGTAGGCGCCGTGCCTTTTTTTGGACCGGCAAGGATTCTTGCTCGGGTGCTCGTTGTCTTATTGCTTGGGATAAGGTGTGTGCTGATGTGCAGGAGGGTGGCTTCGGAGTTCGGGATCTGCGTCGACAAAACATGTGCCTGTTGCTCAACTTCGTTCACAAGCTTCACCAACCGGACTGCCCGCCGTGGAAGAGCTGGTTTCTTCACTCCTCCAGGGGGGACATCGGCGATCGCTCTTCGGCTCCATCGTTCCTCGAGGTCATCGTCCGTCACGGCCTCCCGACATACCGGGCTATCACCCGGGTCGAGCTACGGGATGGCCGCGCGACCTCCTTCTGGCACGATAGGCCCGGCAGCGTGCTCTGCTTCGACTTCCCGGCCTTGTTCTCTCACTCTACGCGCCCTAACGCGACAGTGGCCTCCGTCGTCGCCGATGGACTGCATCTTCAGCGGCGCATGTCCGCCATCGCTGATGCGTAGCTGGTGGAGGCCCGGGCCCTCCTCGACGAGCTGGAGCTGGTGGACTCGCCGGACCGGCGGATCATGGCATGGGGGGACTGCCGAGACTTCAGCTCCCGCGCGGCGTTCCGAGTCCTCTCTCCGCATGGGGTGCTCTGTCAAACCTCCATCGACATCTAGAGCTCTCGTCTCCCGTGGAAGATCAAAATCTTCGCCTGCCTGCTGGTCCGGGATCGCCTCAGCACCAGGCGGAACCTGCTCGCGAAGCACTGCGCGCCCTCCAGTGTCTGTGCCTCCTGTCCAGATGAGGAGTCCACCGTCCATATTTTCGCTACTTGCAGGCGCGCGGCGACTACTTGGGAAAGGCTTAGGATGGGCCCGTTCCATTCGATAGAAGACGTTCTCTCCTCTACTCCGCCTGAGGCCCCCGCGACTGCTGCTTGGAAGGACTGCCTCTACGTTCTCCTTTGGCAGATCTGGAAGGCTCGCAACAACGCCACCTTCAACGCGACCTGCTGCCACGCCGACGACATCCTTGCTAGAACGGCGGAGGACATTCTGATGTGGAGTCGTCGATACGACTCCCCCGCCCGAGACGACATGCTCTCGGCCCGTCTTTTCTTTCTCTCGGTCCTGTAGATCCCCTCCCCCCATGTTACTTTCGCTTCCCATATCTTGCGGTTTTTTTATCTTTTCGATGAAGAAAACTATGTATGACTGACCTTGTGTCCTTCGAGTAATACAACAACCGGTGGGGCATCATGCTCCCCCGTCATTCTAAAAAAAAAACAATATTGTGAACCTTGCTCCCCCGCAAAAAAAAGACCTTAATTGCTGGTTTAGCATAAGAGCAACCGCACTGATTATAATTCTAAGAAAATTGCACCACAAATAGTGTACTGCATTATTTTTTTAGGTCGGTGCCCACTTTTCCATTGCGAATTTAGTTAGTTTTAGATATCTATACGAATTTATTCAATGAAGATTTTATTTTTGCAGCTTCAAAGTATATACGCTCACAACTATAAAAGTTAAAAAGCGAGTGTTTTTTTTGCGGGAGAATAATAAATGTTCTTCAAAATCCATCACGGCAAACTAATAAGGTAGAGAACAAAAGTATATGGTCATTTATGTATAGTATAACACATTTTGTATGTTTCAACAAATAATTCCATCATGTTAAGAAAATTATCTTGCAGCCGACCATTGGTTTCAAATATTGATAGTTACTTAAATATTGATAGTTACTTTACACACTGCTTACGTAGCCTTCCTGAATTTCAGAGCCATATGCGTCAGATTTATCATCGTCTTAGGGAGGAATTTTCTGTAATGGAACAAATCAGCTTCACTGTCAATTTTAAATCAAGAATGCTAGTACTAACCACGTTGACATATTAATCTCAATAGCCAGAAATGCGGCTGATGACAGCGCATGCCGGACACCATGGGCGCAAACTTCTGCGTCTTGACTTGGCCGGTCACGGATCACGGATTAATTAGTTACTAAACTATACTTGTTTGTGTATTAGAATTGATTATCTTCATCGCTTTAATTAACTAGACGATTTCTTTGTCGCAGATCTACAGTACAAGGATGCTTAAAAGATTGATGCCGTACGCGGTCATGTAGTTAGCTTTGTGTATATACATACGTGCACGAGGAAATACTACGATCTTATTTAACTATATAAGCATATAACTATGGTATGATTGGTATCTAATCGTGCGTATGTATACATTCTTAGATGAAGGTGTGTATGTACTACGGAGTAATTTGCATAAATAATGAACTACTTCCTCCGTTCCTAAATAATTGTCTTTTTAGAGATTCAACTATGGACTACATACGAAGCAAAATGAATGAATCTACACTCTAAATTATGTCTATATACATCCGTATGTAGTTCATAGTGAAATCTCTAAAAAGACAAATATTTAGGAACGGAGGGAGTATGATGCTGAACTATATGATCTTTGATTTCAATTCCCGTGCCAATTGTCCCCTCAGTAGGTAGATCGGGTGGCATACTGTGTGGTATTAAAAAAGAGACTCTTGAAGTTGTTTCCTCGTCGACTGGGAAATTTCTTATCCAGGCTACAGTTTTTGACATTAAGAATAAATGCATATGGGCGCTTGTAGTGGTGTACGGGGCGGCCCATGACGACCATAAAGAAGAATTCCTTGATGAGATGATTCATACATGTATCAATCTTAGGGTTCCATACATCATAGGTGGTGATTTTAACATCATCCGGGGGGTGGGTGAGAAGAACAAAAACCCTGGCAATTCCCATTACATTGATAAATTCAACACAGTCATTAATTCCTTGAACCTGCGGGAGATCCATATGTGTGTGTGTGTGTGTGTGTGGGGGGGGGGGGGGTGGCAAGTACACCTGGACCAATAAGCAGAGACATCCTACGTTGGAAAAGCTCGATAGAGTTCTTATGAGCTTTGACTGGGAAGATCTGTTTCCTTTGGTTTATGTGCGCAAACTAGTCAGAGATGTATCGGATCACAACCCCCACCTGTTGTCATCCAATCCTGGCAAATTTGGTCCATCCCATGTTCGTGAATTCAGATTTGAGCTTTGTTGGTTAAAAAAGGAGGAGTTTTATCCTAAAGCCAAAGATATCTGGGAACAACCTGTACGATCTTGTGACCCGATCGATATCCTTAACATTAAACTCAAACGCATCAAGAAATATTTTAAAGGGTGGGGATCCAATGCTTTCGGAAATGATAGGAAGAAGAAGATGAGTATTAAAAAGGAGTTGGAAGAGATTGATAAGATGGAAGAGGAGGGCCCACTAGATTCTGAGATGTACGAAAGAAGAACTTTCCTACATGCTGAAATTAATGAGATCCTGAGCAAAGAAGAGCTTTTCTGGCTTCAGCACTCTAATGAACGATGGCTGCCGAAAGGAGACCAGAATACTGCCTTTTTTCATCGGGTAGCTAATGGCAGAAAACGTAAAAATACAATTCACTCGTTTACGAATGGGGATGTGACCATTGAGGGCACCCCGAACCTTCTAGCTCATGCTACAAGTTACTATAAGGAACTGTTTGGCCCGGCTAAGGGAAACATGTTCCACTTGTCTCCTGACACCTGGTCCGCTGAGGAAAAGTTGAGTGTAGATGATAATAACCTGCTTACCCGTGAGTTCACGGAAGAAGAGGTGGAAAAAGCCCTATTTTCTATGGATAATAATAGAGCCCCTGGTCCTGATAATATTCCAGCTGAGTTTTATAAACATTGCTGGGATTTTGTAAAAGCTGACCTGATGCGCCTCTTCGAAGCATTCCGTAAGAATACCCTTGATGTGGCTCGTTTGAACTACGGTGTGATCACCTTGATTCCTAAGCTAGATGGAGCTAAAAAAATTCAGCAGTATAGGCCTATTTGCTTGCTGCAGTGCCCCTACAAGTTGATCACTAAAGTACTGAATAATAGAGTTGCAATTTACACTGATATTCTTATCAGTAGACACCAAAATGCCTTCATAAAACATAGAAACATTATGGATGGCATACTAACCCTACATGAGGTATTACACCAGACACAGTGCAAGAAGAGAATTGGTATTGTCCTAAAGCTGGATTTTGAGAAAGCGTACGACAAAATTAACTGGGATTTCCTTTTGGAGTGCCACCGCATCCGTGGTTTTGGAGACACTTGGTGTGGTTGGGTTAAGAATATACTTTATAATGGTACAGTGAGTATCAAGCTTAATAATGAAACGGGGCCTTACTTTCAAAGTCACAAAGGGGTACGCCAAGGAGACCCTTTTTCTCCTTTCTTGTTTAATCTTGCGGTAGAAACGTTATCTAAGATGATTCTAAATGCTCAAAAGGAACATCTTATTACTGGCCTTGCCCCAGATCTGATTGAGAATGGAGTGGCCATCCTTCAATATGCTGATGACACTGTCATATGCTTTGAGCATGATAGAAAGGCGGCAGTTAACCTGAAGCTACTCCTATATATGTTTGAACTCATGTCTGGGCTTAAGATCAACTTTGTTAAAAGTGAGATCCTTTGTGTTGGGGGGGATGATGATACTTTAAAATACTATGCAGATTTGTTCAATTGTCAGATTGGACACTTCCTTATGAAATATCTGGGTGTTCCTGTTAGTTACACTAACCTTCGAAAAACCTGGACTGGTTATTTGTAGATGAGAGATTCCTTAAATGCTGCGAATCCTGGATTGGTAATGCTGCATCCTCGGGAGGTAGGTTAACCCTGATGAATTCCTCCCTGACTAGCATTGTCATCTACTATATGTCCATGTTCTTACTACCTAAGATGGTTATATATAAGCTAGATAAACACCGCAAAAGGTTCTTCTGGCAAGAACATGAAGGTCGTAAAAGATATCATCTAGTGAAATGGGATCGCATTTGTAGATCTAAGAAAAAAAGGGGCTTGGGGGTGAAAGACCTTCATAAACAAAATATTAGCCTTCTCACCAAATGGTGGTGGAAGTTGGAGACTCAGGAAGGGTTGTGGCAAGATGTGATAAAAGCTAAATATTTTAAAAAAGATGATGTCACCTCGGTGAAAAGTAAATTCGCTGACTCACCGATTTGGAAGGCCATTATGAAGGTGAAAGAGTATTACATGGCTGGTAGAGGAGTCGTTTTAAATGTTGGCAACATCGCTAGACTCTGGCTAGATCCTATAGACGACAATCCACCATTGAAAAACACATATCAAGACCTGTTTAGTATATGTAACCGCCAGGAGATCACGGTGGCTCAGTTCAGAGCTGGAGTTGATGATAATTTCTTTAGGAGACAACTCCATCACCATCTTTTGTGTCAATGGGGAGACCTTAAAAGCAAAGTGGGGACCTGGACAACCTTGGATACCTCGGATCAGATCACATGGACCCTTGGGAAGAAGAAAGTGTTCTCAACCAAATCCATCTATGAATATCTAGAGATAAATATTGCGGGCTGTGACTATAGATGGATCTGGAAGTCAAAACTCCCCCTTAAAATTCAGATCTTCTTGTGGCAACTCTTCCAGGATGCTATCCTAACTAGAGATGTGATGAAAAGAAGGAAATGGGCTGGTAATCCTAGATGCTCGTTCTGTAATGAGCGAGAGACATCGCAACACCTTTGTTTTACTTGTCCTGTAGCCAGGGTTGTTTGGAGAACGATCGGCTGTGTATTTGGCACTAGCCTGGGTCCGAATAATATCTGGCAATATTTCTCGTGGTGTTACATGTTTCTTCCTGATGGTGCCAGATTTTATACATTTGGCCTGGCTGCAGTATGTTGGGCAATTTGGAATTGCCGTAACCGCGCTACTTTCGAAGATAAAAAGTTGAAATCCCCTTTTGATGTGGTCTACTCTACATGTGGATATCTTAACTATTGGGCAGGTCTGCTAACTGGAGCCGATCGGGAGGCGATGGAACGCGGGACAAAGATGCTGAAGAGCAATGCATCAAGCATGATGCGGATCTGCGCGGCTCCGGAGAGCGTCAACTGAAGATTGAGAGGAAGATGATAAAGGCTCCCCCCTGAAGATGTGGATGTGTGGACAGCTGGTGTTCGATACTAGCTCTTTTTGTTCTCTGCTCCTGCGTGGGCATTTGATGATGGCTCGGTTGTGAGTCTGCTTGCACTTTCCTTCGGTTTGCATGTTTCCTGTCGTCGGTCGGACTGTTTCCTTAATGGTGGTGGTTAGGATAGTTGGTTCATATATGGTGTTTCTGGGTTTTCGCCCTGCGGTAGGCTGCTCGATGACGAGTGCCTATGGTGGGTTTCCCAGAAATGCTTTGAGCCCGCTCCCCTTTCCAGTTTCCTTGGTTGGACAGAACTTTGTATTTCCGTTATGATGAGTAATGGAAAGGGGTTCGCCCTGTTCAAAAAAAAATTCCCATGCCAATTGTTTTTGTGTATGTTCACGTCAGGTAAACTTAAATTTGCTTGGCTTCGCCCAACTGTGTGCCAAAGTCAAGTTGGTAGTAGATAACTACATATGCAAACAAGTCTACCATGTAGAAATTGTGCGTTGCTATATGAAATCAGTTGGTCGGTCCGGCGGCGAAAGTTGGTGAAATCAGTTGCTCACGGATTTTTGTTTTACATGACACCACTGAATTTTCTTTCTTTCTTCGGGTCAGAAGGGGTTGATCAATAATAAGTGAATAAGAGCATCTAGAGCCCGGACGTTCCAAACGCGTTTCAAACGCTCGGACGGGTGTACAGCTTATTCGTCGGTCACAAAAAATCGACCCACCCAGACACCTCAAACCGGCCTCAAACACCAGGGTTGTCCTTCCCCCTCATATCCAGCCCAAATCTAGGATGGATGGGGGAGCGGTCCGGGCACGCCCAGGTGCGTCCGTTACGTCGTAGCTGACAGGCCTGACCCATCACCGACCCACCGTTGTCACACAAAATCCTCAATCCGGCGCCTCGCTCGGAACCCTAACTCACTCACTCTCCTCTCTCGCTTCATCCTCTCCTCTTCCCTCTCAAATTCTGATTCAATTCGGCGCAATGTCGAGCTCCTGTAGCCACTTCAGCTTCGACCTCGACTACGAGGAGGGTCTGGCCCTCCACATTGCCTTGGAGCGGTCGAGGGTGGACACCGGTGGGCAGCTCTCGCGCCGTCCCCTTCTCCCGTCGTCCGCTCCTCCGTACGAGCAGCGGTGGGTGCTAGTGCCTGCGTCGCCGGCCCGCACACGCACTCCGGAATTTGAGGGGCGCGCCGCCTGGCCTGAGAGGCAGCGTCAAGGGAAAGGGACGCTGTGGAGCAGTCCATGCACCGTCGCCGATGGGTGTAGGTGGAGCCCGACGAGCACGAATGGCTACTCACATGGGTATACTGCCGGTCGCTCATGACGGCGGAGACGAACGCTCGCCACCTTCGGAGGAAGAACACAAAGGCGCTTTGTCTTGCTATTGAGCAGTCGGAGCGCGAGGTGAAGAAGGCAGCGGGGGAGGTGTCTCGGGTCACGAAGTTGAAGCGGTAGCAGGACAAGGCCGTCCACCGGATGAAGGGGCTAATCGTTCTCTCCAATGACGGTGGCGACCACAGGTCCACCTCCTCCGACGATGACGAAGATCCTCCACCAGCCGCGGATGCCTACAACTGCGCCGACAACCGGAAGGGCAAAGGGGCGGTGAGGAAGTGGTGATCCCGCTCCTCCTCCTATGTTTATATCATTTTTAGTTGTTGAAGTTTAAGAACTTGTCCGACGACAAACTGAGATAATCTTTTGGACGATGTAAAGTTTGTTGGCAAATTTTAAGATGCTCCCTCTTACCCCTCTTTTTGCATATGAGGTAAGAAGGTAAGAGTTAATCAGACCACAAATTAATGAAATCAACGTCTCAGATCTATTATATACTCTTACCTCTCATGTCAAAATAGGGGGTGAGAGGGAGAATGTTAAAAATGCTCAAGTTTGTTTATGTGCATTTGGTTGTCCGTTTGCAGCTGATTTTATTGTCTGATGTTTGATCACGTAGAGTAGCTCATCATGTTGCATGTGTTATATGGATATAGAGGGACGAATATGAGATACGCGGATGTGAAGAGAGAAATATGAAGCGTGCCCAGTCAATGCGCGTCCGCGGGCGTTTGAGAACCGAATTAACCCATCGTAGCTGTAGATGCTCTAAAAATCCAGAAATACTAACCTACCAGTGGGATATGAAAAGCTAAGAAACCTTCCATCCCTAGCTAATCCACCCACCCCCCCCACACCCCCCTAATTTTCCATTTCGAAAAAACCCTGAATTTCACTAGGTGGGACTCCTCCCTTTTCTCTTCCAATCAAAGTATTCCAGCTAAGCTCGTATGTAAGGTAGCCCTCCGTTTTTTAAATATAAGTCTTTCTAAAGATTTCAATATGAACTACATGCGAATGTATATAGACGTATTTTAAAATGTACATTCATTCATTTTACTTTATATGTACTCTATATTAGAGTCCCTAAAAAGACTTATATTTAGGGACGGAGAGCATAGTTTAAAAAACCAGACCGGACCGTGGTCGAACTGGAAAAAACCGGAACTGGCGGTTTTTAAAGCTAATAAGACTGTTGTGCAATCAGACCGGAAAAAAGCGGTCGAACCGGTCAGTTTTCTAGAAAACCGGTGAAAACCCGGGCCATTGAACCAGAGAGCTGTACACGGGGCCTACCCACGACCCAATAACCAACTCGGTTGTGCTATTGTGTTGTCCATTACATGGAAATAATTTTATTTGATCATTGTTTCACACTATATTAGCACATATATTACTCAACATATATTATTTTGTAGTAAAAAACCAGACAATCGGACCGATGAACCGGCGGTCTGAACGGTAAAACCTGAACCGAGAGCCTCACCGGTTCAATTACCGGTCCAGTTTTTTAAACTATGATGAAGAGTAGTATTGTAAAAAAAATACGTAGGTGTAGCGTTGTCCATAAAACTCTGAATCACGTGCACCACACCCCCCGGCCGCGCACGCCGGCAGCTCCGGCAATCGCCGGCGGAGCGACCGCTCAGGGCGGGGCGAATTTCAAATCGCCCGCCTAATCGCCGCTCTCAGTCCGTACAGGACGCTCTCCCACCTCCCTAAGAGCATCTCTAGCAGACCCCGTATACCCCGACCCGCAAAATAACCGCCAAAATACGGGTCCGCGCGAAAAAACTACACGATCAGACCCGTCTCGGGCCTCGACCTGCAAAAAAAATTTGCGGGGCGCGGTAAAAGTTCGCCCTCAACCTTTAGATTCACGGGGTGGGAGGCCAACCCGAGAGCGCCATGTATATGCAAAAGACCGTTGGCAGGAGTCCAACTGCCATCGGATCCTTCATGGCTTGCTCCCGGCCGCCGCCCCGGTCGTCCCCGGCAGTCGCCCGTCCAACCCGGCCGCTGACGTGGCTTGAGATTGCGTCGGTATTTCCCCAAAGAGGAAGGGATGATGCAGCACAGCGACGGTAAGTATTTCCCTCAGTTATGAAACCAAGGTTATCGAACCGGTAGGAGGATCACCACCACCCAATAAATAGCACCTGCATACAAATAACAAATACTTGCAACCCGACGCGAAAGAGAGGTTGTCAATCTCTCTACGGTAAAAAGATAGATTTAAAGATTGATCGATCTCTCAAGAACACAAAATAAGAAGAGCAAATAAAAAGTGCAGCAATATGTTTTTGGATTTTTGGTTTTGTAGATCTGAAAACAAAGAGGCAAAAAGATAGACCGGAAAGCAATATGTTGGAAAAGTAGACCCGGGGGCTGTAGGATTCACTAGTGGCTTCTCTCATGAGTATAGCACACGGTGGGTGAACAAATTACTGTTGGACAATTGATAGAAGATCAAATAATCATGACGATATCCAAGGCGATGATCATTATATAGGCATCACGACCAAGATAAGTAGACCGACTCCTGCCTGCATCTACCACTATTACTCCACACATCGACCGCTATCCAGCATGCATCTAGTGTATTAAGTTCATGGAAAAACGGAGTAATGCAATAAGAACGATGACATGATGTAGATAAGATCTATTCATGTAGGAATAGACCCCATCTTGTTATCCTTAATGGCAACGATACATGCGTGCCTTGCTGCCCCTTCTGTCACTGGGAAAGGACACCGCAAGATCGAACCCATCACAAAGCACCTCTTCCCATGGCAAGAAAAATCGATCTAGTTGGCCTAACTAAACCAAAGATTCGAAGAAGAAATACGAGGCTATAAGTAATCATGCATATAAGAGATCAATGAAGACTCAAATAATATTCATGGATACAAACTGATCATGAACTCAAAATTCATCGGATCCCAACAAACACACCGCAAAAGTTTACATCAAATAGATCTCCAAGAGACCATTGTATTGAGAATCATAAGAGGGAGAGGAAGCCATCTAGCTACTACCTACGGACCCGTAGGTCTATGGTGGACTACTCACGCATCATTGGAGAGGCACCTATGAAGAAGATGAACCCCTCCGTGATGGTGTTTAGATTGAATCTCGAGGTTCTGGAACTTGCGGTGGCTGGAATTGTGTTTCATCGACTCCCTAGGGTTTTCTGAATATTTGGGAATTTATAGGCATCAGAGGCGATGGAGAGGGCCCCCGTGGAGGGCACAACCCATCAGAGCACGCCGGAGGCCCCCTGGAATGCCCTGGTGGGTTGTGCTCTCCACAGCCTACCTTCCTGGAACTTCTTTGGCCCACTGGGTGTCTTCTGGTCCAGAAAAAATCTCCAAAAAGTTTCGTCGCGATTGGACTCCCTTTGGTACTGATATTCTGCGAAGTAAAAAACAAGCAAAAACAACAACTGGCACTTTGCCACTATGTCAATAGGTTAGTCCCAAAAAATGATATAAAGTTGTTACAAAATGATTGTAAAACATCCAAGAATGATAATATAACAGCATGGAACAAGCAAAAATTATAGATACGTTGGAGACGTATCAGCATCCCAAAGCTTAATTCCTACTCGTCCTCGAGTAGGTAAATGATAAAAACAGAATTTTTGATGTGGAATGCTGCCTAACATGTTCATCTCATATTCTTTTTTTTGTATAGCATGGACATTTGGACTTGTAGATGATTCAAAGCAATAGTCTAGTTTTAACATAATGACTTCAATACTCAAGCATGCCAACAAGCAACCATGTCTTTCAAAATATCAACACTAAAGAAAATTATCCCTAGCCCATCATGCTCAATTATTGATCCATTCATGAAACACACTCAAATATTAGCTATACCCAATGCTCAAGTACGATCATAGTGCCCCCTAGTTGGTGATTTATAAGAGAAGATGGAGACTCAAAACAAAAATAGAAATTGCATAAAGTAAATAGATAGGCCCTTCGCAGAGGGAAGTAGGGATTTGTAGAGGTGCCAAAGCTCAAGGTTTTAAATTGAGAGAGAAAAATATTTTGGGTGGCATGCTTTTCCTGTCAACAAAAACGACAAAGTAGCTCACAATAATTTTCATGCTAGATATATCATAGGCGGTTCCCAAACAGAAAATAAAGTTTATTATTTTTTCCACCAAACTTTCACATTCCATGGCGGGCCGTATCCACGGTTGCCTTCCATACCAACACTTTCCAAGGAATTTATTATTTGACAACATAAAGTAAGTATTTTTTCTTTTTCATTTTGGGAATGGGCATCCCTATTACCGACGTACTCTCGTGCAATGACAAGTGAATAAACACTCATCTTGAGAACAACACATCTAGCATGGAAAAATATTGGACACTCCCCACCGTTTCATGAGCGGTACGAGCACACAAAAGAGAAAAAATATTTTGAAAATTAGAGATGGCACATACAAATTTGCTTGGAACGGCATGGAAATACCGCATATAGGTAGGTATGGTGGACTCATAAGGCAAAACTTGGTTTAAGGATTTTGGATGCACAAGTAGTATTTCTACTTAGTACAAATGGAGGCTAGCAAATAGATTGAGATGCAACCAAACTAAGAAATGAAAATTCACATAAGTGAGAATTGAGCATAACTAACACCAAATAATGCACCACAAGTAGGATGTAATTTCATTGCATAACTATTGACTTTCATACTTTCATAGGGAATCACAAACCTTAACACCAATATTCCTACTCAAATATAATTACTCACTAACATGAGTCACATATTACTATCATCATGTTGCAAAACTATTACAAGGAATCAAGTTTAATTTGTCCAATGATCTTCATGAAAGTTTTTATTATATCCTCCTTGGATATCTATCACTTTGGGACTAGTTACATATATTGACATTGCTTTTTGACTAGCTCAAACAAATCTAAGTGAAGCACATGAGCATAAAAATTTCATGTCTCAAATAGATATAAGTGAAGCATGAGAGGATTTCTTCAAAATTTACTAACTCTCAAATTAATCTAAGTGAAGCATGAGAGTATTTCTACAAAAATTTCCAAGCACACCGTGCTCAAAAATATATAAGTGAAGCACTAGAGCAATTTTATAGCTCAAAAAGTTTAAGTGAAGCATAGAGAGCAATTCTAACAAATCATAGCATAATTTTGGCTCTCCCAAATAGGTTTGTACAGCAAGGATACAAATGAAAAACTAACAAGCAAAGCAAGCAAAGGTACAAGACGCTCCAAGCAAAACTCATGATATGTGACGAATAAAAATATAGCTCCAAGTAAAATACCGATGTTCGTTAGAAGAAAGAGGGGATGCCACTCGGGGGGAATCCCCAAGCTTAGTTGCTTGTTACTCTTTGGATATATCTTGGGAGTGTGGTAGCATCCCCAAGCTTAGGCTCTTATCACTCCTTATTCCTTCATCCATCATGATCTCACCCAAAACTTGAAAACTTCAATCACACAAAACTCAACAAAATCTTCGTGAGATCCGTTAGTATAATAAAGCAAATCACTACTTTAGGTGCTCTTGCAAACCCATTCATATTTTGTTATTGCATTATACCTACTGTATTTTAACTTTACCATGGCTCATACCCTTCAATATAACCCATAAATTCATCAAAACAAGCACACAATGCAACGAAACAGAATCTGTCTTAAACAGAACAGTCTGTAGTAATCTGTACTCTAACCATACTTATGTTACTCTAAAAATTCTGAAAAATTAGGACAACGTAAAGAATTTGTATAGAAACACTGTGTTAAAATTTCAGCTCAAGATCACGTTCCAAAAAAAATTTAAAATTCAAATACCGGACGCAAAGTTTCTGTTTCAGATTCAGCATCGCCTCTACTCATCTTATGAATCATCCTAAAGGCTCTACTTGGCACAAACACTAAATAAACCATAAAAACACAATTATAACAGACGCATAATTGTGTCAACACTCAAAATCAGAAAGGAAAAAGCAAAATTTTATTTATTCATTGGGTTGCCTCCCAACAAGCGCTATCGTTTTACACCCCTAGCTAGGCATAACGCATAGATTCAAGTATTGTCATCTTTGGTTTTGGCCACCTTTGTGAGGGCCTTCTTGAATCCGGGGGGCTCTTTACGCTTCCCCAAATTTTCAGGAGAAGAAACCATCTTGAGATCCAAATTATCCAAACGCTTGTTGCAAAGGGTTATCAAAGTATTCAAGCGATTGAGGTTCCCACTAATATGTTTGAGGGGCTCGTGATATTTTTGTAACTCGACTAAGTGCTTATGTAAGTCACTCAATTTGTCGAGAATTTGAACCCCCTCTTGTGTAAAAGCAAGCCCCTTCTTTGATGGAGGAACCCCCAAAATCCCTTCCAAACGTTCATAAGCGGCGTTTGCATCAAGTTCAATAAAATTCCCTTTAGAGGCATAATCCAAAAGCTCTCTATGATGCAAAGCCAATCCAATGTAAAAATTTCTAAGCAAAATTTTTGCATCTCTTTTAGATTGGAAATACGATAAGATTCCATTAGCCTATACCAGGCATCTTTAAAATTTTCCCCTTGTTTTTGTTTGAAGTATAGCACTTCAAAATCTGGTGACAAAGGGGGAGTAGTAGCGCTAGCCATAAGAACAAGCCAAGAGATTTGTGATTCGGAACCTGGTAGATGATGAATAAAACGGCAAATTGGTGAAGTGGGGGAGAGGAAAACGAGAGGCAAATTGCAAATAATGTAATTGCAAGGAAATGAGATTTGTGATTCGGAACCTGGTAGATGATGATGGAGTCTCCTCGGCGCCTAAGATTGGCACGTAGAAGAGACCGCTTCCTCCCCGGCAACGGCGCCAGAAATTCCTTTGACGTTGCTTGAGACTGCGTCGGTATTTCCCCAAAGAGAAAGGGATGATGCAGCACGGCGACGGTAAGTATTTCCCTCAATTATGATACCAAGGTTATCGAACCAGTAGGAGGATCACCACCACCCAATAAGCAACACCTGCACACAAATAACAAATACTTGCAACCCGAGGCGAAAGAGAGGTTGTCAATCTGTCGGTGTACTAAAGTATGGGTCTTTTTAGTACCCCTTACTTGTGCACGAGCAGTTGTAGCCGTACCGCGGCAAGCCTTGCCGGGGAATAGCTAGGAGTAATCACGAGACTAAGACGACAAGGAGACATTCAAGTCAACGATCAGACCAGAAAACAGAAGACCAAAGGGTTGCGGAGGCCCGGCAAGACTCTTGCCGGCAAGGCCTCGCGCCAGACAAGACCCGGTCCCGGCAAGCCCCGGGCCCGGCAAGGATTCGGTCCCGGCAAGCCCCGGGCCCGGCAAGGATTCAGCCCCGGCAAGGATTCAGCCCCGGCAAGGATTCAGCCCCGGCAAGGCTCTGCACAGTGCAGCGCTATCGCTCCAGTGCAGCGGCCAGCCTTGTCGTTTAGGGCTTGTCCTCATGGTGACGTGGTGCGATGCTGGCCACGAGATGCTTGAGCGGTGCTGATGGGATGGCTGCTTTTGCCCATCCCCTGAAAAGCTTTTCCAAGCCCAAGACGCTAAGGGACACCTCAACGGGCACCTCACGGTGCATTTAATGAGCTTGTCCTAAGCCGTCAGGGTTAGGTATGATAACACTGTAGCTACTTTCCACCTCATGCCTTATCTCGTACGCCACTATGGTAGCCCCTTTGATTAATATAAAAGGAGGCCCGAGACGTACAGGGAAGGAGGCACTTCTGGAGGCCCATTCTGCATGCGTAGCTGCTACTGTAGCTCCCAGAACTTGGCCAAGAACATCCACCATAATACAATCAAAGAAGGAGTAGGGTTTTACGCATCCGTGCGGCCCGAACCTGGGTAAATCCCCGTGTGCTGTTCGTTAGTTCTGCTCTTCGCGCAATCCTCTCCCCTTGCCGAACCGTAAGGGATCTCCTTGGTCCCATAGGTGCTCGTTTCCCACGACATCTTTGGCGCGCCAGGTAGGGGGATCGAGGTTGTGCGAACCTGATCTGGTGATCAGCGCGTCAGATCTTCGATCATCTTCACCGCCATGGCTCCCAAGAAGAAGGGTTTCACGGCGGTTGGTCCATCTGCATCCGTCGTGCGTGATGCTGCGCGCGCAGGCGACGGGGTAGGCGCGGGTGGAGGCTCCGAGCTTCCACGGCGTTCCGGCGATCCGAGCCGGACGAGCAACAGGTCCAAGGATGGAGCTGCGCGACCTGCGGGTGGTGCAGCGACTTCCAAGGATGGAGCAGCGCCTTCCAGGACGAATACGCCGGCGCATACACCGCGACCTTCTCAGGACGCGCGTGACGTGCAGCCTCAAGACGTTGGTGGTTCTAGGCGTCCGCATGGGAAGTCCCCTGCGCATCACTCCCAGGGTGCGCAGGGCCAAGATCCGCGTCAGCACGCTGGTGGAAGCCGCGCACGGGTGCAGAGTCGTGATGGCGCTCCTTCTAACCCTGTTAGGAGTTTGAGCACCTCACGTTGTTCGCACCTGTCGCCGCCGCCTACGCCAGCAGAGGCGTTGGCGCGAGCTCAGCTGCCCCTAGACTTCCCTCCCGCCGCGGAGAAGCTAGACGAGTGGCGAGCCGCTATCCAGAGCCTCATCGGCCTAGCCAACAACGACGTGCCGCAGCAGGGTGAACCCTCGCGACTGTAGTCGTCTAGGCTGGTGCGTGGCGATGGAGAGAAGACTGGAGCTGGAACGACTACGTTGCGTTCCCCTCCGCTACATCAAGAGCGGTCGTTAACTCGACGGACCGGCGCCCGTGAGGATGATTCCACGGCATCGTCTGATCCGCGGGTTCGCCGCGATCAACGTCACGTTCTCCGGGAACGGAAGGAGGACGCTCGAACCACCATTGAGCGCCGAAGGGAGGCGCGTCGCCAGTCCGACAAGCGCGCTGGGACCGCTGTTGACGAGCCTGCGCCAGGGTACCCTGGCTCCCTACCTTACGAGGTGCGTTGCCCAGCGTTTACTCGTGAGCTGCGGCAAGTCCAGTGGCCCAGCTCCCGCTCCTTCAAGCCGGAAGTACCGGAGAAGTACGACGGCAAGACCCATCCGTCCGAGTTCTTGAGCATCTACACCATCGCGGTGCAGGCTGCCGGGGCTCGTGACGATAAGGTGCTGGCCAACTACTTTCCGTTGGTACTGAAGCCCAACGTGAGATCGTGGTTGATGCACCTGCCCGAGAATTCCATCTCTTCTTGGGCCGACCTGTGCCATCAGTTTGTTGGCGCCTTCACCGGCGGCCATCAAGCTCCTGGCCAGGAGAGTGATCTGCACATCATTCCCCAGAAAGAAGGCGAAACTTTGCGCAAGTATATCCAGAGGTTCAGCCGCATCCAGCACAACATTCCTGACGTTCATCCCGCCGCCGTCATCAGCGCCTTTCATCAGAATGTGCGCAATCGTAAGATGCGGGAGGAGCTGGCGATGAACAAAGTCAGAGATGTCGCCGAGCTTTACGCTTTGGCTGACAAGTGTGCTCGGGCAGAGGAAGGAAGGAGGCTCCCCGGCGAGAACGCTGGCGCTGGAGTCGACTCCGATAGCGAAGGCGCTCCTGCCCCGGCAAAGAAGGGGCGGCGGAAGAACAAGAAGCGCAAGGGCAAGGCCGTGCGTGCCGTCGAAGGTTCCGGCCACACCGGCACCGCCAAGAAGTCCAAGACCGACGACCCCAGCAAGGAGATTGCCGGGTGTGCGGCGTGTCAGGCCTTGGCGGCTGCCGACAGGCCGGAAGGATCCGGCAAGCAGTACTGTAAGATCCACCGTACCAAGGGCCATGATCTCCAAGATTGCCGGCAAGTTGAGGAGCTTGCCAAGAAGCAGCGCGCCGAGTATGAAAGGCGCGACAAGGAAAGAGCCCAAGATGGTACCGGAGGGTCCGGCAGGAAGCGCGGTCGAGGAGGTCGCCGCGGCAAGCCCAGGCAGCAGCAAGAGAAGCCTGCCCGGGGCCGCACCAAAGAGCAAAGAGATGAGGACGATAATGCAGAGGGCGATGAGTCCAGCGAACACGAGTTCCAGAAGGCTACAGAGGCCATGTGCGTCGACGGGGGCGCCTCGTTGCATTCCTCTCACCGCCAGCTCAAGCAGTGGGCGCGCGAGATTAATGCGGCAGAGCCATCCCTCGATGCCCGGAAGCCACTGAAGTGGTCCCACACGCCTATCATTTTTGACGCCGAGGATCACCCTGATCGCACAACTGCGGTCGGGTGTTTGCCATTGTTGGTTTCACCAACGACCCGCAACCTCCAAGTGACGAAAATGTTAGTTGACGGTGGGGCCGGCCTGAACCTGATCTCGCCCGATGTGATCAAGAGGCTGCAAATTCCCGACGAAGATCTCGAGGAAACTGGCTATTTCCAAGGGGTCAATCCGGGAAGGAATTAGCCGAAGGGCAAAATCACGCTGCCGGTAACATTCGGCAGCGAGCTGAACTTCAGGACGGAGAAGGTCGTCTTCGACGTCGCCAAGATACCGTTGCCGTACAATGGAATCCTTGGCCGCCCAGTGCTGGCTAAGTTCATGGCGGCCTCGCACTACGCCTACAACGTCTTGAAGATGCCCGGTCCAATGAGCGTCATCACTGTCCACTCCGACAAGAAAGACGCGCTCATTTGCACCGACAAGCTCTACCGGGAAGCAGTTGCAGCGTCCGCCGTTAAGGCGCATGCTCCTGCCGCTCAAGATCCCGGCAAGAAGAAGCGGCCCGGCAAGACCTCTGGTACGAACTCCGGCAAGCGCGCCTCTCCGGAGTGCTGCGCTGCCGTCGAGGGTGCCCCAGAGAGCTCTGCCGGCCAGATCAAGAAATCCAAGGCTGCTCCGCCTGAGACCAAGAAGGTGCCCGCCAAGGAGGACGGGACGGGAGGAACTTTCACCATAAGCTCCACCCTTGATGACAAATAGGAAAGCGCGCTCGTTGCCTTCCTGCGGGCGAATGTCGATGTGTTTGCATGGCAACCATCTGACATCCCCGGCGTTCCCAGGGAGGTAATTGAGCACCACCTAGCTGTCTGTCCCCACGCGCGGCCCGTCAAGCAGAAGGTGCGGAAGCAAGCCTTGGAGCGGCAAGAGTTTATTGCGGAAGAGATAAGGAAGCTTGAGGCGGCAGGCCTGGTTAGAGGGGTCCTCCATCCTACATGGTTGGCCAATCCAGTTGTTGTGCGCAAGGCGAATGGTAAATGGAGGCTATGTATTGACTTTACAGATATCAATAAAGCCTGTCCAAAAGATCCCTTTCCCTTGCCGCGCATCGACCAGATTGTGGATTCCACTGCCGGCTGCGATCTGCTGTCATTTCTTGACGCATACTCAGGCTATCACCAGATCTTCATGGCAAAAGAAGACGAAGAGAAGACCGCATTTATCACCCCATGTGGCACATACTGCTTCTTGCGTATGCCTTTCGGGTTGAAAAGTGCTGGGTCGACCTTCGCAAGAGCCGTCCAGATTGGTTTCAAGACCCAGCTTCATAGAAATATGGAAGCTTACATGGATGACATAGTGGTCAAAACCAAGGACAAGGCAACGCTCATTCAAGATCTGGAGGAGACATTTGCAAATCTGCGCGGGATCAACCTGAAGCTCAACCCCGAGAAGTGCGTGTTCGGTGTCCCATCCGGCAAGCTTCTCGGGTTCTTTGTATCTCAGCGTGGAATTGAAGCCAATCCCGACAAGATCAAGGCAATTGAGCAGATTGAAGCGCCAAGACGAGTTAAGGATGTGCGCCGCCTTGCCGGCTGCGTCGCTGCTTTGAGTAGGTTCATCTCAAGGTCTGCTGAGCGCGCCCTGCCATTTTTCAAAATTTTGAAGAAGGCAGGTCCAATGAAATGGACTCAAGAAGCGGAGGCAGCGCTGCAGGATTTGAAGAGGTACCTCTCCTCTCCGCCAGTACTAGTCGCGCCTAGGCCACAAGAGCCGTTGCTGCTATATCTAGCGGCAACGAATCAAGTGGTTAGTGCTGCGCTGGTGGCAGAGAGAGAAGCAGAGGAGGATGCAGCGGCAATGGCAGACCCGCCAAGCGACTTGCCGGGGCCAGCCCCGGCAGAGTCTGGTGCCGACAAGGAAAGATCCGCGCAGTCAAGCCAAGCAGTGCAGAAGAAGAAGATGGTGCAGCGCCCAGTCTATTTCGTCAGCTCCCTGTTGCAGGGGGCTAGGTCGAGATGTTCTGGTGTGCAGAAGTTGCTCTTCGGCCTTCTCATGGCCTCGAGGAAGCTGCGCCATTACTTCCAAGCACACGAGATCACCGTCGTCACTCGTTTTCCGCTGCAACGGATTCTCCGGAACCCAGAAGCAACCGGCAGGATTGTGGAGTGGGCGTTGGAGCTATCATGCTTTGGTCTCAAGTTTGAAAGTTCTTCAACTATCCAGAGCAGAGCCTTGGCAGAGTTCATTGCAGAATGGACCCCAACGCCAGACGACGAAGTTCAGGAATCAGCGATCCCCGGCAAGGAAACAGATCGCGAATGGATCATGTACTTTGATGGAGCCTTTTCGCTGCAAGGCGCCGGTGCCGGCGTGCTGCTTGTCGCACCCACCGGAGAGCACCTCAAGTACGTCATCCAGATGCATTTTCCCCGGGAGAGATCTACCAACAACACGGCAGAGTATGAAGGACTGCTTGCCGGTCTCAGGATCGCAGCGGACCTTGGGATCAGGAAGCTCATCGTCAGGGGTGACTCCCAGCTCGTCGTGAGGCAGGTCAACAAAGATTATCAGAGCCCGCTGATGGAAGCATACGTCGATGAAGTGAGGAAGCTAGAGGAGCGCTTTGACGGTCTTCAGACAGAGCATGTTCCTCGATCAGAGAACAGCATTGCCGACGACCTGTCGAAGCGTGCCGCACTCAAGCTACCTGTGGAACCAGGGACTTTTGTGCTCCGCTTGACTCAACCATCCGTGTCGCCATCGACAAGGCCTGATAAGAGAAGAAAGTTAAGTACCGGCGAGTACTTCCCGGCAGGGCTTCCCGAAGCCCCCGGCAAGGATCTTGCCGGGAACGACACGGTTGCTGGTGAGCAGTGGCTTCGCGCAGAACCTCAGGTTCTTGCCGTGGAAGCAAGCGCCCCTGCTGCCAAAGAAATGCCGGTTGCCGGCGAGCAGCGGCTTCGCGCAGAACCTTTGGTTCTTGCCGCCGAAGCAAGCGCCCCTACTGCCAAAGAAATACCAGTTGCCGGTGAGCAGCTGCTCCGCCAAGAACCTCGGGTTCTTGCCGTAGAAGCAAATGCTCCCGTAGCTGAAGAGTCGCCTTTAGTCCTTGTCGTCGAGCCACAGGCTCCGGCATGGGCACAGCAAATAGTCCATTTCCTTCAGACAGGAGAACCCCCTGAGGAGCAGGAAGAAGCTGAGAAAGTAGCCCGTCAGTCAAATATGTACCAGTTCGTCGACGATGTCCTGTACAGAAAGCGGCCCAACGGTGTGAAATTGAAGTGCATTCCTCGGGAGGATGGACTAGAGCTGTTGGCAGAGATTCACGGGGGCATATGTGGATCCCACATAGGCTCAAGAGCCCTTGTCGGCAAGACATTCCGGCAAGGATTCTTCTGGCCTACTGCTCTCCAGGATGCAACTGCACTAGTAACCAAGTGTGAAGCGTGCCAGTTTCATTCAAAGCAACTTCATCAGCCAGCTCAAGCTCTCCAGACGATCCCTCTCTCTTGGCCCTTCTCGGTCTGGGGGCTCGACATACTGGGTCCCTTCCCCCGCGCTGCCGGGGGCTTCGAGTACTTGTACGTTGCTATCGACAAGTTCACGAAGTGGCCAGAAGTGGAAGCAGTGAGGAGGGTGACAGCACAGTCAGCAGTCAAGTTGTTCAAGGGGATTGTGTGCCGTTTTGGTGTGCCGAACAGGATCATCACCGACAACGGTACGCAGTTCACAAGTCGCACCTTCATGCAGTATGTCCAAGACCTTGGCGGCAAGATCTGTTTTGCCTCTGTTGCTCACCCGAGAAGCAATGGCCAAGCGGAAAGGGCGAACGCTGAAGTGCTGCGTGGTCTCCGGACCAGAACTTTCGACAAGCTGCACAAGCATGGAAGACGCTGGATTGATGAACTGCCGGCGGTTCTTTGGTCGATCAGGACGACGCCAAATCGAGCCACCGGCCAGACACCCTTCGCTCTGGTTTACGGAGCGGAGGTAGTTCTCCCCACGGAACTCATATACGGGTCACCTCGAGTGCTCGCTTATGATGAGCTTGAGCAAGAGCAGCTGCGGCAGGATGACGCGCTGCTCCTTGAGGAGGACCGTCTTCGGGCTGCTGTGCGAGCTGCTCGCTATCAGCAAGCTTTGCGCCGCTACCATAGCCGTAAGGTCCATGCCCGGAGTCTTGAGGAAGGCGATCTTGTTCTTCGGCGCGTTCAGTCGGCCAAGAATTCCAACAAGTTGACGCCGAAGTGGGAAGGCCCTTACCGGGTAGTGCGAGTCACCAGGCCTGGCGCTGTTCGCCTGGAGACCGAAGAGGGCTTGCCAGTGAGCAACTCCTGGAATATCGAGCACCTTCGCAAGTTCTACCCGTAAGGCGCGGTTGTTCGGGTTTCTTGCTGTGATAGCGATACGGCCAGCAGGCTGCTGACGACCCGAATCCAGCGCTCGCGGCAGCGTAACGCTCCGGCAAGATCCCGACAACGCCATTCTGTACGAGTGTTGCCGCTGGCATGTAATCCTTTGTACAGAGCAGGCACATCCCTGTGCATATTTTATAAGATCTGTGTGCTTTACATTTCTTGTTGATTTCATGTCATTCTATATGCATGTATTATCTGAGATATGTATTGCACTTGATCCCGGTAAGAGCTAATGAACCGTCAAGGTTCCATACCTTTATTTTATCTTCTTTCTTTTTCTCAAGAGATAGAAGATTCCCTCGCGCGCAAGTTTGCCGGGGGGGGGGGGGGGGTAGGAGAATGATGGTATGGATGCCAGACGACGTTCAAGGTTGGCGCCTTGCCGGAAGAAAAGGAATAGCGACAAAAAGCAGAGCTAAGTTGCTAAACCCCTTAAGCAAATTTTAATTTTTGCAAGGTTGTATTCCCTTGAACGATATCGGCTTTGTATGGAAAACCTGCACGCGATGGAATCTTGCCGTGATCGGCTGCGCCCTTACTCTGTTTCGAGTCCGCTCAACAGTCTAGGTGGCCGCGCTGAAAGCGTCAAGATTTCTTGCCGTGAGCAGCACCACCCGCAAGCTGCTGACGACCCGAATCCAGCGCATGCGACGGGGTTATGCTCCGGCAAGTTCCTAGCAAAGCGTAGGGCATACGCCATACAGAAAGAAATTGAACAAGGGGAATAGCATGCCATGATTCAAAGAGAGCAAGTTATATTACAACCAGTGCTTTCCGCATTTCTGACATAAGACAAATTGTCTTTTACATGGAATGCTGGCGGCAAGATGAAGAAGAGATAGGAGGCTACAGCTAGTCCCGGCGATTGCCCTCGACCCTCTTCACCTGGCTCACCCGATCGACGATGGGCGCGACAAGCTCTTCGAGAGCCTTGACGTCCGCGTCCTTCGGCAAGCTCTTCAAAACTTTGGAGAGGTCGACGCCAGGGTTCCTGTACGCCACCTTCATCAACACCTTGCGGAGGACGAGCTGGCAGAGCTTCCGGGATTCGTCGACCAGCTTGCTTGTCTGGTTCGCCTGGAGTAGCTTGAGGGCGTCGACGAGCTTGTCGAAGAACATGGTTAGCCTGGCGCTTGAGGATATGTTGTCGTTGACAGAATATCCGAAGCCCGGCAAGTCCATGGCCTCCAGCTCCGCGCCAAGCTTCCCGGCAACGTCCGCCAGCCTGGCAGTCCAGAGCTTCATGCTTGAAGTGTACTCATTGTGGGTGGTGGCGGCGTTCTGGAGCAGCTCCTGTTCGTCATGGAGGTCTTTGATAAGAGTCCTCTCGCGAACTCGTGCGGCCTCAAGAGACTCCTCCAGCGTGGATAGCTTTAGCTTCAGATCTTCAATGGAGTCCTTGGCGGAGGAGAGCTGCTGGATCTTCTCGGATGCAGCAGCCTGCGTCTCCATCAGGCTGTGGAGAGCCTTGTCTCTCTCGGCCTCGAGTGTTGAGACTTTCTTGCCGTGGTCCTCGAGAGCGGCCTCCAGCTGCTTCGTCTTCTCCTCCAGCAAGTTCTTGGCGGTCTCCACAGCTCCGGCAGCGTCGAGGGCCTCTTTGAGCTTGCCGGCGTGGTCTTCAGTTAGAGCTCTGAGCGTCTTCAAGTGTTTCTGCTCAAGCTCCTGGACCCGCCGCGCGACAAGACTTTCGAGATCTTCATCCTTGTTGCGAAGCTTGGCGGCAAGCGCCGCCTCGCGGGCGGCAAGGTCCTCTTCTTGGGCGTCAAGGCTGATGCGGCGCTGCGTCAAGAGGGCTTCTGCCGGGGCGGCTTGCTGGGCGGCCTCCTCCTGCGCTTTCTCGACGTCTGATTGCTTCAGCAGGAGGACGTTTCGCTCTTCCGCCAGCTACTCCCGATAAATATTCAGCTCTTGGAGGGCCTCGCCATACCAAGCCTGTGTCTCCGTGACGCGTTGTTGGAAGTCTCCTTCCGCGGCCTCGACGAGCGCTGCCCGGGAGTCCAGTTTCTCCTTCCGGGCGCGGTAGAGCGTCTGGAGCTTCTGATAGTTGTCATTCATGGCTTGAAGTAATTGCTCCTCCTTGAGCTCACTGACGGCAGCGACGGTGATTTCCCCGTCAAGATGTTCTCCTTCAACCAGCTCTTCGATGTTTGCCGATCCCGGCATGCTGACAACGTTCTTGCCGGCCCTGATATATTGGCTTGAGGGAGGGGCCTGGGACGACGAGGGTTGGTCTTCGGCAGTCGAGGGCCCCGCGGTAGTAGAAGCGCCTGGCGCTCCTGCGGCGGAAGCGCCGTCAGTATTGCCGCGGGTCTCCTCACCGGCCCCCTCAGCGGCCTTGGCGGCCTCGGCGGCCTCAGCGGCAGCAGCCTTGGCGGCCTCGGCGGCAGCGGCCTTGGCGGCCTCAGCGGCAGCAGCCTCGGCGGCAGCAGCCTTGGCGGCCTCGGCGGAGGCATGCTTGGCGGCCTCTTCGGCAGCAACCTTGCCGGCTTCAGTGGCGGCATCCTTGGCGGTCTCTTCAATGACAGCGTCAGTATCCATGAGCTCTATCAGAAGAAGATTGAAAGCCAAGAACTTGATTAAGATGAAGCTGGGAAGGAAGTTCAAGAAGACAAAAAGAAGAAAAACCAAAGCGACAAGAATTCTTTGGGGCAAGTAACTTTACCTGCGTCAAGGAAGGGGTTGCCGAAGCTTGCGCTTGTCGGCCCCTCCTCATCGTCGCGGTAGAGCTTGCCCGAAGACTCACCCCTGGGCGGTGTGGTCGACGGAGGTGGCATGGCAGAGGCAGCTCCCGCTGTTGCTTCTCGCTGTTGCTCCGCTCCTGCATGCCCGGAGATGTCAGCAGAGAAGATGCACACCCCGGCACGCGCCAGTGGGTAGTGAGTAGAAGACTCATGTTGGGGGCTGCGCCGGGGGCTGCGTTGAGGGCTGCATCGAGGATTGCGTTCTGGGCTTGACTCCGAGCTGACGAGAACCGTTTCCGGCGCGCCCGAGGTGCTTGCCGGTGGCTCGACGCTTGTCGAGGTCTTGGCCCTCTTCGCCATCCTTCGCGCCAAGGTCTCTATTTCCCTGTGGAGATAAGAACAGAGCAAGATTAATCAAGCAAAACTAGAAGGACAAGAATCAAGGCTGCGGCGGGACTCTTACTCTTCTTCTTCTTCCTCGGAGCTGATGGCGGAGAGGTCGAAGCCGACCCCCGCCGCAGTTCCTGACGGAGGAGGAGGAGGAGTGGCCCTGGGCCGCTTGGCAGCGGCAGGTTGCGGTGCGGCCCCGCCGGCCGCCCCCTTGCCGGAGACCTCGCTGCTTGAGGAAGGTTGGCGGGCTGGAGCGCTAGTGACGTTCTTCCGGAGGACGCGCCTCTTCCTGTGTTGAAGAGCTGGGGGCTCTTCTTCCTCCTCCTCTTCTTCCTCTTCGGCGGCGTCTCCGGCAGAAGAGCTCCCGGTAGCGGCTCCGCTTGGCTCCCCGGCAGCCTCGTCTCGCCCGGCAAGATCTTCCCGCAGTGGGTCCCCGCCTTCGCTGGACTCAGCGCTGCCGGCTTCTTCTGCAAGGTTCGCCTCTTCCGCCCTGCTGGCAATGTAGGCGAGCTCCTCCTCCATGGTGGCGCGGACAAGGTTCTCCTCGCGGATGGCCTTCTCCGTCAAGTTGTCGAAGAACGCCAGCGCCTGCTCCGCAGACGGCTCGATCCACCTCTCGTCGATGCTATGGGCATTAAACGCCGGCATCATGGCGATGATGGAGGTCAGTGATGAGTTGTTGCATAGTGGGACGACGCCTGCCGGCAAGTCTCCCACTGTTCCAGAATTGAAGAGCTGTTGGCAAAGGGCTGCGTGCCCCATGGCTGTCAGATCATAATCCAGCCCAGGCCGCACCCTCATGACGTCGGCAGCGTTCGTGTACTCCCAGGCAGGGCGCCCCTTGTTCTGCAGTGGGGCGATGCGCCGGCGTAGGAAATCTGAAGCAATCATCTCCACCTTCAGCCCGGCAGCCCTGAGGCGCAGTATCCTGGTGATGGCGACGGTGAGTTTGCTGTCGTCAGGGTCCGCGGCACCCCAATCCTTGCCGCGGGCCACCTTCTGCTTCCGCACCTCGCAGAATGGTTGGGGCTCCTTTTCCCGGACCCAACACCACTTGCCGCGCCACTCATCCCATCTATCGCGGTAGAGCCCCTCTGGGTACGTCTCCTTGGTTGCCGTCCTCGGGATCCAACCGATGCTGCCGGAGAGGGCGTCGCCCCTTTGGATGCGGGGGTAGAAGTAGTGCCGGAAAAGTACAGTGCTCGGGATGACCCGAACAAAATTCTCGCAAAGATGCGCGAAGACGGACATGCAAGTCACGGCATTCGGCGTGAAATCTAGCAGCTGGAAGCCGTAGGTGAGCATGATGTATACGAAGAAATCCGAGTACGGAGGGCAGAGGCCGCACCAGAAGTAATCGGCAAAGAAGGGATAGTCTCTTGGCTTTGCCTTGCGAGAAGCTACACTCACTTTGGTGGCTGGATGCGCCG
Organism: Elymus sibiricus; assembly: GCA_039707655.1. Classification (NCBI taxonomy): domain Eukaryota; kingdom Viridiplantae; phylum Streptophyta; class Magnoliopsida; order Poales; family Poaceae; genus Elymus; species Elymus sibiricus. The sequence continues at coordinate 124,186,474 of CM077667.1, read as the reverse complement.
TGGTCTCAGTCGCCCATGCGAACTGGTACCTCTTCTTCAAGGTCTCCGCATCAAGCGTCGAGGGGAAGACAGCGCGTTCCTTCCGCATCTTCACCAACTTGCTCTCCGCCGCGGCGGCCACTTCCGCCGCCTTGCCCTTGCTCAGCTTGGGCGGCATGGTGGCTATGGAAATGGGCGCTGAAGACGTCGGGAGCGCGGTGGAGGCGGGTGGAGGGAGAAAGGCTCTGCTTTGGGCACGAGGAAGAAGACGATGGCGACGGCTCTGAGATTGAGATTGGAAAGGCGGAGGGGGTAAATGAGCGGTGCCCTCTGCGATTCCCATTTTATGGGGAAGGCGCGAGGCAGGCTCTTTACCGCCCGCTTTTGCAGCGGAGTTTCCGCCCACGTCTCTCACGTCGCGCGATTAATGCGCGTAGTGGGGGGGGGGCGTGGTAAAAGAGATAATGATTACGAGCAGTTATTCCCTGCCACGCGTGCCCGTGCACTGTTTTGGGCCTAGCCCAACAGGCCTGGCACCCGTGTATGGCCTAGGCCCGGGGGCTCCTGTCGGTGTACTAAAGTATGGGTCTTTTTAGTACCCCTTACTTGTGCACGAGCAGTTGTAGCCGTACCGTGGCAAGCCTTGCCGGGGAATAGCTAGGAGTAATCACGAGACTAAGACGACAAGGAGACATTCAAGTCAACGATCAGACCAGAAAACAGAAGACCAAAGGGTTGCGGAGGCCTGGCAAGGCCTCGCGCCAGACAAGACCCGGTCCCGGCAAGCCCCGGGCCCAGCAAGGATTCCGCCCCGGCAAGGATTCAGCCCCGGCAAGGATTCAGCCCCGGCAAGGCTCTGCACAGTGCAGCGCTATCGCTCCAGTGCAGCGGCCAGCCTTGTCGTTTAGGGCTTGTCCTCATGGTGACGTGGTGCGATGCTGGCCACGAGATGCTTGAGCGGTGCTGATGGGATGGCTGCTTTTGCCCATCCCCTGAAAAGCTTTTCCAAGCCCAAGACGCTAAGGGACACCTCAACGGGCACCTCACGGTGCATTTAATGAGCTTGTCCTAAGCCGTCAGGGTTAGGTATGATAACACTGTAGCTACTTTCCACCTCATGCCTTATCTCGTACGCCACTGTGGTAGCCCCTTTGATTAATATAAAAGGAGGCCCGAGACGTACAGGGAAGGAGGCACTTCTGGAGGCCCATTCTGCATGCGTAGCTGCTACTGTAGCTCCCAGAACTTGGCCAAGAACATCCACCATAATACAATCAAAGCAGGAGTAGGGTTTTACGCATCCGTGCGGCCCGAACCTGGGTAAATCCCCGCGTGCTGTTCGTTAGTTCTGCTCTTCGCGCAATCCTCTCCCCTTGCCGAACCGTAAGGGATCTCCTTGGTCCCATAGGTGCTCGTTTCCCACGACACAATCTCTCTACGGTAAAAAGATAGATTAGGTAGTGATAGATAGGAGAGATAGATCTCTCAAGAACACAAAATAAGAAGAGCAAATAAAAAGTGCAGTAATATGTTTTTGGATTTTTGGTTTTGTAGATCTGAAAACAAAGAGGCAAAAAGATAGATCGGAAAGCAATATGTTGGAAAAGTAGACCCGGGGGCCGTAGGATTCACTAGTGGCTTCTCTCAAGAGTATAGCACACGGTGGGTGAACAAATTACTGTTGGGCAATTGATAGAAGATCAAATAATCATGACGATATCCAAGGCGATGATCATTATATAGGCATCACGTCCAAGATAAGTAGACCGACTCCTGCCTGCATCTACCACTATTACTCCACACATCGACCGCTATCCATCATGCATCTAGTGTATTAAGTTCATGGAAAAACGGAGTAATGCAATAAGAACGATGACATGATGTAGACAAGATCTATTCATGTAGGAATAGACCCCATCTTGTTATCCTTAATGGCAACGATACATGTGTGCCTTGCTGCCCCTTCTGTCACTGGGAAAGGACACCGCAAGATCGAACCCATCACAAAGCACCTCTTCCCATGTCAAGAAAAATCGACCTAGTTGGCCCAAATAAACCAAAGATTCGAAGAAGAAATACGAGGCTATAAGTAATCATGCATATAAGAGATCAAAGAAGACTCAAATAATATTCATGGATAGAAACTGATCATGAACTCAAAATTCATCGGATCCCAACAAACACACCGCAAAAGCTTACATCAAATAGATCTATTTGAAGTAAGCTTTTGCGGTGTGTTTGTTGGGATCCGATGAATTTTGAGTTCATGATCAGTTTCTATCCATGAATATTATTTGAGTCTTCTTTGATCTCTTATATGCATGATTGCTTATAGCATCGTATTTCTTCTTCGAATCTTTGGTTTAGTTAGGCCGACTAGATCGATTTTTCTTGCCACGGGAAGAGGTGCTTTGTGATGGGTTCGATCTTGTGGTGTTCTTTCCGAGTGACAGAAGGGGCAGCAAGACACGCATGTATCGTTGCTATTAAGGATAACAAGATGGGGTCTATTCCTACATGAATAGATCTTGTCTACATCATGTCACCGTTCTTATTGCATTACTCCATTTTTCCATGAACTTAATACACTAGATGCATGCTAGATAGCGGTCGATGTGTGGAGTAATAGAGGTAGATGCAGGCAGGAGTCGGTCTATCTATCTTGGACGTGATGCCTATATAATGATCATCGCCTTGGATATCGTCATGACTATTCGATTTTCTATCAATTTCCCAACAGTAATTTGTTCACCCACCGTGCGCTATACTCATGAGAGAAGCTACTAGTGAACCCTACGGCCCCCGGGTCTACTTTTCCATCATATTGCTTTCCGATCTACGTTTTTTGCAATCTTTGTTTTTAGATCTACAAAACCAAAAACCCAAAAATACCTTGCTGCATATTTACTCTTTTTATTTGTGTTCTTGAGAGATCTATCTCTCCTATCTATCACTACCTAATCTATCTACTTCCCGTAGAGAGATTGACAACCTCTCTTTCGTGTCGGGTTGCAAGTATTTGTTGTTTGTGTGCAGGTGCTGCTTATTGGATGGTGGTGATCCTCCTACTGGTTCGATAACCTTGGTTTCATAACTGAGGGAAATACTTACCGTCGCTGTGCTGCATCATCCCTTCCTCTTTGGGGAAATACCGACGCAGTCCAAGCCACGTCAAAGAAATTTCTGGCGTCGTTGCCGGAGAGGAAGCAGTCTCTTCTACGTGCCTATCGTAGGCGCCGAGGGGACTCCATCATCATCTACCAGGTTCCTAATCACAAATCTCATCTCGTTGCAATTACATTATTTGCCATTTTCCCCTCGTTTTCCTCTCCCCCACTTCACCAATTTGCCGTTTTATTCGCCCTCTTTTTCGTTTGCCCTTTTTCTTGCCGGATCTCTTCCTTGCTTGCAATCTTGTTTGCGTAGTCACGATGACTCAAGAGAACACCAAGTTGTGTGATTTTTCCAATACTAATAACAATGATTTTATTAGTACGCCTGTTGCTCCTCCCACCACTAGTGCTGAGTCTTGTGATATTAATGCCGCTTTGTTGAATCTTGTCATGAAAGATCAATTTGCCGGTAATCCTAATGAGGATGACGCGTCCCATCTAAACACTTTCGTTGAATTGTGTGATATGCAAAAGAAAAAAGATGTGGACAATGATATTTTCAAGTTGAAACTAGTTCCTTTTTCCTTGCCGGATCGTGCAAAAATTTGGTTTTCATCTTTGCCTCGCAATAGTATCGATTCTTGGAATAAGTGCAAGGATGCTTTTATCACTAAGTATTTTCCTCCCGCGAAAATTATTTCCCTTAGGACGCAAATCATGAATTTTAAGCAACTTGAGCATGAACATGTTGCCCAATCTTGGGAAAGAATGAAGTTGATGATAAGAAATTGTCCTACACATGGTTTGAATCTTTCGATGATCATACAAAAAATTTATGCGGGATTGAATTTTGTCTCTAGAAATCTTTTAGATTCCGCCGCGGGTGGTACTTTTATGGATATTACTTTGGGTGAAGCTACTAAATTGCTAGATAATATCATGGCTAATTATTCTCAATGGCATACCGAAAGAGCACCTACTAGTAAAAAGGTTAATTCGGTAGAGGAAATTAGTACTTTGAGTGATAAAGTTGATGCTTTGATGAAATTGGTTGCTAGTAAAAATGCTCCTATTGATCTTAATGATGTGCCTTTGTCTTCTTTGATTGAGCAAAATAGTGAATCCGTAGATGTGAATTTTGTCTCGCGCAATAATTTCAATAACAATCCTTATAGAGGTAATTTTAATCCTAGGCCTTTTCCCGGAAATTCCTCTAATAATTATGGTAATTAACAGTAATGTTAAAATTGAAAATGAAGGGACTGAAGTAGAGTCAACTTTAGCTAGAAGGCGTCCCAATAATTTGGAGGGTGAAAATCTTGTTGAAATTTTTGATGAAAGTGGGTTTGAAGAGGTTAAAACTTTAACTAGCGATGTGCCCACTATCTTGGATTGCAAAGATTTTAATTATGATAGCTGCTCCTTGATTGAATGTATTTCTTTGTTGCAATATATGTTGAATTCACCTCATGCTTATGAGCAAAATAAAGCTTTCACTAAACATATCGTTGATGCCATGATGAAATCTTTTGAAGAAAAGTTGGAGTTGGAGATTTCTATTCCTAGAAAACTACATGATGAGTGGGAACCCACGATTAAGGTCAAGATTAAAAATTATGAATGCTTTGCTTTGTGTGATTTGGGTGCTAGTGTTTCCACGATTCTGAAATCTCTATGTGATGTGCTTGGTCTTACCAACATGGAAGAATGTTCTCTTAATTTGCACTTGGCGGATTCTACTATTAAAAAGCCTTTGGGAAGAATTAATGATGTTATTATTCTTGCAAATAGGAATTATGTGCCCATTGATTTTATTGTGCTTGATATTGATTGCAATCCTTCTTATCCCATTATACTTGGTAGACCGTTTTTACGCACTATAGGTGCCGTGATTGATATGAAAGAAGGTAATATTCGTTTCCAATTTCCCTTGAGAAAGGGTATGGAACACTTCCCTAGAACAAGAATTAATCCACCATATGAATCAATCATGAGGGAATCCTATGGATCCAAAACCAAAGATGACAATACTTGAATCTATCCAATATGCCTAGCTAGGGGCGTAAAACGATAGCGTTTGTTGGGAGGCAACCCAATGAATAAATAAAATTTTGCTTTTTTCCTTTCTGTTTTTGAGTTTTGACACAATTATGCCTCTGTTATGATTGTGTTTTTATGGTTTATTTAGCGTTTGTGCCAAGTAGAACCGTTAGGATGATTCATAGGATGAGTAGAAGTGATGCTGAATCTGAAACAGAAACTTTGCGTCCAGTATATGAATTTTCATTTTTTGCTGGAACGTGATATTGAGCTGAAATTTTAAAACAGTGTTGCTATACAAATTCCTTACGTTGTCCTAAGTTTTCAGAATTTTTAGAGTTACATAAGTATGGGTATGGTACAGATTACTACAGACTGTTCTGTTTGAGACATATTCTGTTTTTGTTGCATTGTGTGCTTGTTTTGATGAATCTATGGTTTGTATTTGGGGGTATAAGCCATGGCAAAGTTAAAATACAGTAGATATAATGCAATTATAAAATTTGAATGGGTTTACAACAGTACCTAAAGTAGTGATTTGCTTTCTTATATTAACGGATCTCACGAAGATTTTGTTGAGTTTTGTGTGATTGAAGTTTTCAAGTTTTGGGTGAGATCACGATGGATGAAGGAATAAGGAGTAGCAAGAACCTAAGCTTGGGGATGCTACCGCACCCCCAAGATATATCCAAAGAGTATCAAGCAACTAAGCTTGGGGATGCCCCGAGTGCCATCCCCTCTTTCTTCTAACGACCATCGGTATTTTACTTGGAGCTATATTTTTATTCGTCACATATCATGTGTTTTGCTTGGAGCGTCTTGTATCTTTACTTCCTTTGTTTGTTAGTTTTTCTTTTGTATTCTTGCTGTACACACCTATTTGAGAGAGCCACAATCATGCAATGATTTGTTAGAATTGCTCTATGTGCTTCACTTAAACTTTTTGAGCTATAGGAAATTCTCTAGTGCTTCACTTATATCTTTTTGAGCACGGTGTACTTGGAAACTTTTTTAGAAATAGTCTCATGCTTCACTTAGATTAATTTGAGAGTTAGTAAATTTTTGAAGAAACCCTCTCATGCTTCACTTATACCTTTTTGAGAGATGAAATATTTATGCTCATGTGCTTCACTTAAAATTGTTTGAGCTTGGAAAAAAGCAATGGCAATATATAAAACTAGTCCCAAAGTGATAGATATCCAAGGAGGATATAATAAAAACTTTCATGAAGATCATTGGACAAATTAAACTTGATTCCTTGTAATAGTTTTGAAATATGATGATAGTAATATGTGAGTCATGTTGGTGAGTAATTATGCTTAGTAGGAATATTGGTGGTAAGGTTTGTGATTCCCTATGCATGCATGAAAGTCAATAGTTATGCAATGAAGTTACATCCTACTTGTGGTGCATTACTCGGTGTTAGTTATGTTCAATGCTCACTTATGATATTTTTCGTTTCTTGGTTTGGTTGCTTCCCAATCTATTTGCTAGCCTTCATTTGTACTAAGTAGAAATACTACTTGTGCATCCAAAATCCTTAAACCAAGTTTTGCCTTATGAGTCCACCATACCTACCTATATGCGGTATTTTCATGCCGTTCCAAGCAAATTTGTATGTGCCATCTCTAGATTTTTAAAATATTTTTTCTCTTTTGTGTGCCCGTACCGCTCATGAAACGGTGGGGAGTGTCCAATATTTTTCCATGCTAGATGTGTTATTCTCAAGATGAGTGTTTATTCACTTGTCATTGCACGAGAGTTCGGGCGGTAATAGGGATGCCCATTCCCGAAATGAAAAAGAAAAAAAATATTTACTTTATGTTTTTAAATAATAAATTCCTTGGAAAGTGTTGGTATGGAAGGCAACCGTGGATACGGCCCGCCGTGGAAAGTGAAAGTTTGGTGGAAAAAGGAATAAACTTTATTTGCTGTTTGGGAACCGCCTCTGATATATCTATCATGGAAAGTATTGTGAGCTACTTTGTCGTTTTCATTGACAGGAAAATCATGCCACCCAAAATATTTTTTCTCTCTCAATTTAAAACTTTGAGCTCTGGCACCTCTACAAATCCCTACTTCCCTCTGCGAAGGGCCTATCTATTTACTTTATGCAATTTCTATTTTTGTTTTGAGTCTCCATCTTCTCTTATAAGCATCAACTAGGGGACACTATGATCGTACTTGAGCATTGGGCATAGCTAATATTTGAGTGTGTTTCATGAATGGATCAATGATTGAGCATGATGGGCTAGGGATAACTTTCTTTAGTATTGATATTTTGAAATACATGGTTGCTTGTTGACATGCTTGAGTATTGAAGTCATTATGTCAAAACTAGACTATTGCTTTGAATCATTTACAAGTCCAAATGTCCATGCTATACAAAGAAGAAAAGAATGTGATGAACATGTTAGGCAGCATTCCACATCAAAAATTCTGTTTTTATCATTTACCTACTCGAGGACGAGTAGGAATTAAGCTTGGGGATGCTGATATGTCTCCAACGTATCTATAACTTTTGCTTGTTCCATGCTGTTATATTATCATTCTTGGATGTTTTACAATCATTTTATTACAACTTTATATCATTTTTTGGGACTAACCTATTGACATAGTGCCAAAGTGCCAGTTGCTGTTTTTGCTTGTTTTTTACTTCGCAGGAAATCAGTACCATACGGAGATAAAACGCCGCGGGAATTTTTGTGGATTTTTTCCAGACCAGAAGAGACCATATGGGCCAAGGAACACTAGCAGAGGGGGGCCCAGGGTGGCTAGCACCCACAAGGGCGCGCCGGAGGCCCCCTGGCGCGCCCTGGTGGGTGCTGGGCTACTCCGGCACCCCCTCAACCAACTATCGTTCCTATAAATTCCCAGAAAATCCAAAAACCCTAGAGGAGTCGCCGAAACACAATTCCAGCCGCCGCAAGTTCCAGAACCTCGAGATCCAATCTAAGCACCATCACGGAGGGGTTCATCTTCCTCATAGGTGCCTCTCCGATGATGCGTGAGTAGTCCACCATAGACCTTCGGGTCCGTAGGCAGTAGCTAGATGGCTTCCTCTCTCTTATGATTCTCAATACAATGGTCTCTTGGAGATCTATTTGATGTAAACTTTTGTGGTGTGTTTGTTGGGATCCGATGAATTTTGAGTTCATGATCAGTTTCTATCCATGAATATTATTTGAGTCTTCTTTGATCTCTTATATGCATGACTGCTTATAACATCGTATTTCTTCTTTGAATCTTTGGTTTAGTTAGGCCGACTAGATCGATTTTTCTTGCCACGGGAAGAGGTGCTTTGTGATGGGTTCGATCTTGTGGTGTTCTTTCCCAGTGACAGAAGGGGCAACAAGACACGTATGTATCGTTGCTATTAAGGATAACAAGATGGGGTCTATTCCTACATGAATAGATCTTGTCTACATCATGTCACTGTTCTTATTGCATTATTCCGTTTTTCCATGAACTTAATACACTAGATGCATGCTGGATAGCGGTCGATGTGTGGAGTAATAGAGGTAGATGCAGGCAGGAGTCGGTCTATCTATCTTGGACGTGATGCCTATATAATGATCATTGCCTTCGATATCGTCATGACTATTCGATTTTCTATCAATTGCCAACAGTAATTTGTTCACCCACCGTGCGCTATACTCATGAGAGAAGCTACTAGTGAACCCTACGGCCCCCGGGTCTACTTTTCCATCATATTGCTTTCCGATCTACGTTTTTTGCAATCTTTGTTTTTAGATCTACAAAACCAAAAACCCAAAAATACCTTGATGCATATTTACTCTTTTTATTTGTGTTCTTGAGAGATTTATCTCCCCTATATATCACTACCTAATCTATTTACTTCCCGTAGAGAGATTGACAACCTCTCTTTCGTGTCGGGTTGCAAGTATTTGTTGTTTGTGTGCAGGTGCTGCTTATTGGGTGGTGGTGATCCTCCTACTGGTTCGATAACCTTGGTTTCATAACTGAGGGAAATATTTACCGTCGATGTGCTGCATTATCCCTTCCTCTTTGGGGAAATACCGACGCAGTCCAAGCCACGTCAAGAGACCATTGTATTGAGAATCATAAGAGAGAGAAAGGAAGCCTTCTAGCTACTACCTACGGACCCGTAGGTCTATGTGGACTACTCACGCATCATCGGAGAGACACCTATGAAGAAGATGAATCCCTCCGCGATGGAGTTTAGATTGGATCTTGAGGTTCTGGAACTTGCGGCGGCTGGAATTGTGTTTCGTCGACTCCCATAGGGTTTTCTGAATATTTGGGAATTTATAGGCATCAGAGGCGATGGAGGGGGGCCCCAGGGAGGGCACAACCCATCAGGGCGCGCCGGGGGCCCCCTGGCGCGCCCTGGTGGGTTGTGCTCTCGACGGCCCACCTTCCTGGCACTTCTTTGGCCCACTGGGTGTCTTCTGGTCCAGAAAAAATCTCCAAAAAGTTTCGTCGCGATTGGACTCCGTTTGGTACTGATATTCTGCGAAGTAAAAAAAGCAAAAAACAGCAACTGGCACTTTGGCACTATGTCAATAGGTTAGTCCCAAAAAATGATATAAAGTTGTTATAAAATGATTGTAAAACATGCAAGAATGATAATATAACAGCATGGAACAAGTAAAAATTATAGATACGTTGGAGACGTATCAGCCGCCGCCCGTCCGTACTGGCCGCCGTCGCCGCCCTGCCGTCTTGGCCAGATTCGGCGACGGCGACGTGAGCCAGCCAGCTAGCTAGCTCCTGGATGGATTGCGTGACCGGAGCTAGCTAGCTAGCTAGCTCCTGGATGGATTCCGCGACGGACGCTTCGTGCAAAGCCGTCTTGGACGCCGGTGGCTTCGTATTTGGCCGCTCCATGCGCTATCCACCGGTTTTATAGGAGCGAATTTAGCTGACCATGAACACGGGCGAGAGGAAGAAAAAGATCTGGAAAAAAATAAGCGAATATTCGATTTTACGGTTCAAGTTTAAGGGGTTTGTTCGGCCGCAGCTCGAATTGACCCTTAAAACGTGTTCGTTTTAAGGGGTGTGCTAGAGATGCTCTAACTTATCCAACCCCCTGAATTTTCCATTTCAAAAAGAAAAACGAATTTCATTGGGTGGGGCTCCTCCCTTTTCTCTTTCAATCAAACTTTTCCAGCTAAGCTTGTATGTAAGGTAGCCCTTCTTTTTAAATATAAGTTTTTTTAAGATTTTGATATGAATTACATATAAATGTATATAGATGTGTTTTAAAGTGTAGATTCATTTATTTTGTTTTTTTATCTAGGCTATATTAAAATTCCTAAAAAAACTTATATTTAGGGACGGAGAGTAGTATTGTACATAAAAAGAACTACGTCGGCGTAGCGTTGTCCATAAACCCTGAATCCCCTGCACCACACATGCGTGCGCCCGTCATTGATTACTCCGGCCAATTCGATCCAGCTCAGTCAGAACCAGAATATTAGTTTCTGCTCAATCGCTACGGCGCGCCTCGACGCATCCTTGTTTCTGACTGACTGCTGTACATGTACAGGTACACATCGCAGTTAGTGGCATTCATGTACGAGATCTCCGGTAATCTTGACCCGACCTATCGCGGCCGTCCTCGTGTGCACAGGTGGCCGTCCCGCGGTTCTTTGAGCCCCCGGGGAAGGGAAACAGGTGGCAGCTTTGTTTCCCATTCCCAACCCATGCGTGCACTGTCGATGAGCGATGCATATCGCGTCCATACAGATGTACTAGTCCTGCATGTATGTGTGCCTTGCATGTACTGGCTCGGCCGAGGAAGTTAATTTTTTATTTTTTTGGAATATCCATATAGTTTTCTGCAGCTATACTCCTATTTTGGAACCAAATGTTAGATCCGTGGTTAATAATAGCCAGCTGATGCCGTGATGTTTCTCTATCGCACGCCAGAGGGGAGAGCACGTGGCTGGTTGTATGGTGCAAACCTGGGCTGTTGCTCAGCTGTGATGTGCCGTCCCTGGCCTTTCACTATTCTAGTGTGCTACAAAACCTTGTGATAAAAAATACTTGGCAAGATCATATTCCCATGTCTTTGTAGAATGTATGTTGAAACACAGAAACACACAAGACTTGCCAAAAACAAAACAATAACCTTCGTGCTGGTGCATGACCGCCTGGGAAGGAGAAGTGTGCTGCTCCCTCCGGACAGAAATATAAGTCGGGCACAAGGTTTGTTAATCAATTGTTCTAAAAAAAAGGTTTGTTAATCAATTTTGCTAAAGCACATCTAGATGTGCTATAAGTATTGCACGTCTAAGTACTACATCGTTGATTTTACGTGAAGATTCGTGTGGGTATTTTATTTTCCTTTTTTTATGCTTGATTAAATCACTTATATGTGTAATAACTATGGCACATTTAGATATGCCCTATACACACCCTTAACTTTGTTAATTTACCTAGCAAAACATGTAATGTGTCATGAAAAAATATTTACAAATGTTGTTCTGCGACGAATCTACATATACTTTTTTAAGACATAGAATACTTGTATCGCTAGTCAAATCAAACATGTAAGAACCTGTGTCCGACTCATATTCCCATATGGAGGGAATAAGATAGCATGTCAAGTCTCAATCATTTATGTCTAGATGTCGTTTTCATAAACATATCCCTCGGGGCGTCCATGTTGTAAGGGCATATTTATACCCTAATGGTTTTGGTGATTGATGGCAATGCGTTTTGCGGACTAATCGTGTGCATTAAGCTTTCAGAGAATATCAGGTGGCACGAGACGATTATCTTACCCCTCAGGAAGCTAAAAGGAAGACGGTGTCTTTTTGATGATTTAGTGTCCGTGGACTTAAGTCGTAGGAAAAATCCGTACTATCAAGAGGGGGTCCGCGGTGGGAAAGATTGGGGAGGAATCATCACGTACACACTCGCACCCCCATTCGTTTCCCGGCAACATGGAGTATCTGTCTTTGCCCTACTCTCCCTGTCTTTCCCTCAGCGGTAGTACCGCTCTGGGAAGCGGTAGTACCGCACTCAGCTGGTACTACCGCCCCAGCCGGCGGTAGTACCGCTTAGGGAAAGAAGGGAGGGCTGGGCACCTCGCGCGTGGGGTCAGACGCGTCTCTGGGTGTGTCTGGTGCCCCGCGCCAGCTCCCAGCCGCAGCGGTAGTAGGGACGGTAGTACTAAGCGGTACTACCGCTGCCCCTTCTACTGGCTTCTGTTGGGCGGTAGTACCGCCCCAACCAGCGGTACTACCGCTGAAGCGCGGCTGGTGGGTGGGCAACGGGCAGATTCCTCTCCCTCCTATATAAAGGGTCTTCTTCCCCAAGAAGCCTTACCTCTTATCCTTCCCCAAGCTCCATTGTTGCCCAAAGCTCATTCTTGCCCGATCTCTCTCCCTAGCCAACAAAACTTGTTGATACTCTAGGGTTTGGTTGAGAGGGCCCCGATCTACACTTCCACCAAGAGAAATTTGATTCCCCCCACTAATCCCTTGCGGATCTTGTTACTCTTGGGTGTTTGAGCACCCTAGACGGAAGAGGTCACCTCGAAGCCATAGTCCTTTGTGGTGAAGCTTCGTGGTGTCGTTGGGAGCCTCCAATTCAGTTGTGGAGATTGCCCCAACCTTGTTTGTAAAGGTCCGGCTGCCGCCTCCAAGTGCACCACTAGTGGAATCACGGCACCTCGCATTGTGTGAGGGCGTGAGGAGAATACGGTGGCCCTAGTGGCTTCTTGGGGAGCATTGTGCCTCCACACCGCTCCAACGGAGACGTACTTCCCTTTACCGGGAAGGAACTTCGGTAACACATCCTCGTCTCCATCGGTTCCCCTTGTGGTTATTTCTTACCTTTACTTCACGCAAGTTACTTACTTTGTTTATCTTGCTTGCTTGAGTTACTTGTTGTGTTTAGCATCATATAGATTGCTCACCTAGTTGCATATCTAGCCAACCTATTTGTTGCTAAGTATAAACTGTTAAAGAAAAGTTAAAAATTGGTAGTTGCCTATTCACCCCCCTCTAGTCAACCATATCGATCCTTTCAATTGGTATCAGAGCTACGTCTCTTTACTAAGGGTTTCACCACCTGAAGAGTATGGTTAACGACGGGGACCGGCCGGTTGATCTCCCCGAGGCCATGGGTGTGAGCACGGTCTCTCGTGAGGATTTAAATGAGGCCATGTCCTCGCTTAAGTCCTCCATGACGACCGAGGTCAAATCCATGTTTAAAGAATCCCTTGACACTCTTAAACTTTCCACCGATGCGGTTCAAGTGGTTAATCCCACTAACTCGACATCGGATGTCAACTCCAGTAAGGAGGGGACTAGTGCTGATAAGGATAATCGTTCACAAGGAATTAATGGGTCGGGGACTTTTGCCTCAATTGCCCCTCCCCTGGTCTATGGAGGACCGGTGCACCCACCTCATATAGTTAATCACGGTCCTCCTCCTAAGCTTGTTAAAAATGATTTTGCTAATTGGGTTTTCTGTATCAAGTCTCATTTGGATCACAGCTCAATTCAACTCATGCGAGTCATTGAAGAAGGATACTATCCTCGTGATCCACGCAACCTCACTCCAAGGAAAGAAGCGGATAAACAGCTAAATTCCTCCGCCTTGTTCATACTCCAAGCTGCTGTTCCTACTGAAGACCTACCTCACCCGCGTCCCTTCACTGTTGCTAAAGAGTGTTGGGAACACATTGTCTCCATGTACAAGGGCAGCTCAAGCATTCAACGGTCAAACTATGAAGTTGTCCTTGATCAGTCAGATGAGTTTGTAATGGTAGAGGATGAGGAACCGCGTGAGCTCTATAGAAGGGTGACTGCCCTCGCCGTTGCCCTCAAAGATCATGGCAGCAAGGATGTGGATGATACTTGGATCAAGCGTAAGTTTCTGAAGGCCATCAAGCCCTACAACAAGGCCATGTCCGCTGTCATCCGTCAAAGACCGAACTTTCACACCTTGTCTTCTGGTGATGTGTTGGATGAATTTATTGCAATGACCATCTTGAGCACGACAGCTGACAATGCTCTCGCTCGCGTGCAACGGTCAAAGAAATCATCCCCAACCTTGCTTTGAAGGCCAAGGTCTGTCAAGAGGAAGAAGAAGAAGAAGAAGAAGAAGAAGAGGGTTGCCCCGAGGACACCAAATATGCTTATCATGAGCACATGGCTCTTGCGTCTAGGCAATTTTGGGGCAACAAGAGAAACACAAGGCCCAACTTCTCCATGAACAACTCAAACGGGTCAAAGGGCAAGAAACGTGTGAGGACTTGCTACAACTGAGGTAATGTGAGTCACTTTGTGGTGGATTGTCCATACGAGAAAAGGGAAGACAATGGTGGCAAGCTCATCCGCAATGATAAGGCCAAGTCTTTCCCCAACAAGACCAACTTCACCAAGAAGACTTCACACAAAGTGTTGGTGGCTCAAGAAGAATATGCATCGGATGATGATGGTGATGACGGAGACACAAGTGGTGAAGGAATGGCAATGGCATCTGTGGCAATTGCATCCTCCACCCCAACAAAGGTGTCACTCTTCGACGCCCCCAATGAGAACCACATCGCTGGGTGCCTCATGGCTAAAGGTATCACCAAGGTAACCTCCAACGCCAAAACCTCAAACATTAAGACTTCTGTTTCTTCCACTCCGTCTTTGTTAGATTGTGTGGATGAACTTGAGGAGGCGATAGAGGGTGAGAATGAGTTTGACAAGTTCTTGTGTAAACTCAAGGGAGAGTTCAAGAAGCACTTCATTGCTCTCTTGGAACAACTTGGTGAGGCCAATGACACGATTGATTCTCAAGAAGAAATTCTTGAGGAGATGAGAGGCCATAGTCGTGATTATGCCGAAGAGATAGCAGATCTTTCTATTGCTCTAGAGGAAGAACGAGGTCTTCATTTGACTCTTAAGGAGTCACAAAATGACGACTTTGCTAAATTACGTAAAGATTATGATCATGCTATTGTTCTTAACCGTGTTCTTAAATCTGAGAAGGTTGCACTTGGGGTTGACCATGCTCGACTCAAGGATGAGTTTGTCTCCCTTGACAATGCTCATAAGGCATTGAAGAGCGTTCATGCTTCTCTTAAAGAGTCGCATGATCAACTCCAAGTGAAACTCACTAAAGAAATTGCCACGTGTCCTCCCTTTGTCTTAATTGATAATGCATTTGCTACTAACCCGTGTTGTGAGCATGCACATCTTGTGGAGGAAAATGCTAAGCTAAAAGAGCAGCTTGAGAAAGGCCTTGTGACATGTATACAAGGTGAGAAGAATCTCAATGACCTTTTGATCAATCAAAAGGAAGTGATTGCAAAGGAAGGAGTTGGGTTTGCACCCAAATCCAAAAAGAAGAAGAAGAAGAAGACCACGCAGGTTCCTCCACTCAAGGAAACATTTGTCAAAGCGGGGAACATTACTCATGAGAAGAAGAAAGACAAGGTTGTGAGTGATAATGCCAAGAAGGGCAAGATCACTTCCTCCAACAGGGCCGGCGATTTTAACCCCTCCTATGTTTTGTGCCGTGCTAGTGATGGGCATGTTTATGCCAAATATGTTGGTTCTTCTTATGAGTATATTGAGTGGTCTATTTGGGTTCCTAAGATCCTTGTCACTAACATGAAAGGACCCATTCAAGAATGGGTACCTAAATCCAAGCATTAATCTATTGTAGGACTTTGCTTCCGGGGGAGTCTCATGGTTGCTCGATAGCGGAGCAACAAATCATATGACCGGAAGCAAGGACTTGGTGGTGGATTGTGACGCCCTGGTTTGTGCTACAGTGATGTATGTAATTAAGCTACAGTAATCCCATGCTAATGATGACACGTCACCACGATTTACTGTTGTTAAACTCGCGTTGGTTCAAACCCCGTTCAAATTCCGTTGCAAAATAAATTCGTCTGAAAGGTGGATTTAAAAGTTTGGCAAAACTGGAATTAAAAATGTTGGATGGGTTGCAAATATTCCCTAAGATTTTATAAAATTTAAACCGGAATTTTTCGAAGTATTTTAGAGCCTCTAAATACTTAAAACAGACGCTGTTTAATAAGAAAATAAAAAAAACTAATGGGCCGAAACTGGCCAGCCCAGCTGGCTCCTATAAGGAGCCAGCGAACCGGCCGATCGGGGCGAAGTCCTAGCGCCCCCGATTCTCCCCCCCGCCGCCAGTGCCTCTGGTGCCCGAGCCCCCGCGCCGATTTGCCCCCCCCGACGCCGACCCGCCGGCCCGAGCCGTCGCCCGGACCGTGCCGCCGCCCCGCCGCATGCCTCCTCCGCGCGTCGCCCCGTCGTCCGCTCCACCGTCGTCTCCCCGCGGCCGCCTCGCCGCCGCCCCGCCGCCGTCGTCCCCCCGCGGCCGCCTCGCCGCTTCCCGGCGTCGCCGTCGCCGACCGCCGCCCCGCCACCTCTCGCCGTGCCGCCTCGCCCGCCCCCACTGTGAGCTCCGCCCACCGCCCCCTCCCCCCCCCCGCCGTCGGCGACCGTCGCGCCGCCGCGTCGTGCGGCTGTGCGCACGCGCGGGCGTGGACGCGCCCCCGGCCGGACATGTCCGGCGCCCGAATGGATGCCGCCCGGACATTGTCAGGCCCAGCCAATGACACGCGCGGCCTAGTGCCCCTGTTTAAAAAAATTAAATAAATAGAAATAATAATAATAATAATAATAATAATAATAATAATAATAAAATGTTAAAAATAAATAAGTAAATAAAAACAATTAGTTAAATTAATTAATTAGTTAATTAGATGATTAAGTTTAATTAGATTAATTAATTAAACTGTTAATTAATTAAATTTAAAACAATATTTACTGTTTGGATAATTCGAATTAATAATTAAAAGAATTTCAGAATATTATTAAATCTTTAAAAATTAATATAAGATAAATCGTAGTCCGGATTAAAAAGTTTTGAACATGAAAGTTGCTCAGAATAATCCTACGAATCCGACTATGCTGTCTGTTAGTCTGTCAGGTGCTCCTAGCATAGCAAACGTGGAACTTTTCCATCGTTTTCGTCTGTCCGGTAAAAGCCAGAGACCCGGGAAATATCGACAGATATTCTTCCGACCCGTCTGCGATGTGTAATACTGCGTTAGTGCATGCCTAGCCCTGCATATTGCCATGTCATGCATCGTGATGCATTTGTCTGCTTTGTATTTATTGTTTCTCCCCCCTCTTCTTACCGGTAGACCCTGAGACCGACGCTGCTACCGGTTACGACTACGCCGTTGACGATCAGCCTTTTGCCGCAGAGTAGCAAGGCAAGCAACCCCCCTTGAGCATTCCGATATCGCCCATTTCTTTCCCTCTTATTCTTGCATTAGATTTTGCTACTGTATTAGTTAGCTCCTAATCTGATGCATAGCCTGCTTTTGATAAACTGCTACTATACCTGCAACAATATCAACTGTTTAGTATAGGTTGATCAATGAATCCCCTGTGACCCCCTTAGTCCCAGTTGCCCCTGCTTCTTCATCGACGACTCGAAGACCCGAAGACTCGGTCAACCGATCGACGAGCCAGGCCCCTCACATCACCGCACACCCCTTAAGTATGGCACTGCAGAGCTACTATCGAGTGCCGAGGGTGATACCTCACTTAGCACTCCCGGTGTTAATTCTGTAGCGTAGCTAATCGGTCGAGGGTATCGAGGGTGATTCCTCCTTCCCATTTATCGATAGCGACTCTTGCCATACACATACCTCGAGTGGGATCCATCGAGGGTGATTCCTCGGATATCCACTTGGTGTATAAACACACAGTTACTTCAACTTGACATTGTTTACATGTGAAAGACGGGACTGGAGGGACAGGCGGTACCACCCTGGTTGATGTGGACCTGAGTTCCCGACAGTCTTGAGACGGGTCGGCCCCAAGGGTACCCGTGTGTGAGATGTGGTGGGATGCGCCGGTAAGGCATCCAAAGGGTTATGTTGAGGCGTGGACGGGTAGGAGAGGCCCTTGCCACACATCCTCGAGTCGGGGTGATGGGACCGCACTTTATGGGTCGCGCTTGCCCCGCATTAATAAAATGCTAATGGGTTGGGTATTTGATCTCAATTGGGTCGTTGGCCTTTTTACGCACCAAACCATCGCGTGGGAGAAGTTATGGGTACTCAGCGTCGTTGTATCAGCCGAAGCTCTTTGGACGTCAGCAATGGAGCGGCGCGCGCCGGATTGGACTGGACGGTATAGCTCTTGGACTGGAGTGTGCTAGGTCTGCTTCCGGCCGCGTACGCATTGTGCAGGAGCGCGTAGGGCAAGTGGGCCCACGACCCCTGTGTGCTTAGGATTTAGACCGGCGGGCTGGCCTCTTCGTTCAGCCTAGGTGGGGCGACGACGTGCTGCTATCCCGAGGCCGGGCATGACCCAGGAAAGTGTGTCCGGCCGGAGGTGATCAGGCGTGTTGGAAATGCTGTGCACCCCTGTAGGGATGAATAATCTATTCGAATAGCCGTGTCCACGGTAACAGGACGACTTGGAGTTGTGCCTTGACCTTATACAACTATCATTGTGACTTTAAATTGAATTGAAGGTTGGCTCCGGGATTGCTTCCTCGTAGGGAGTCGAGGAAGAATGTCTGGGCGTGGTTACTTAATAAAATTGCTACAATAATATGACTATATATGAGATACCAGTCTACTCTCTTCTAATGCTGCAAGATTGCTGAAGATGTTAGTCTTCGATAGGACTAGGCCTTCCCCTCATTTTTGCTTTCTGCTGTCAGTCCAGATATAACCCCTCCCCTTGATAATGATGCATACTTAGCATAGTTCTGATGTCAGTCTTGCGAGTACTTTGGATGAGTACTCACTGCTGCTTTGCTTTCTCTTTCCCCTCGATACGATTCTGCGTTCAGACGATGGAGCCCAGGAGATGGAGTACGCCGGAGATGACTACTACACCACCGCTGGAGCCTACTACGTGGAGAGTGCCGACGCTCAGGAGTAGTTAGGAGGTTCCCAGGCAGGAGGCCTCGCCTCTTTCGATCCGCTGCTTATGTTTGTGCTAGCCTTCTTAAGGCAAAACTTGTCTAACTTATGTCTGTACTCAGATATTATTTGCTTCCGCTGTCTCATGCTTGTCGAGCTTTGTATTCGAGCCCTCGAGGCCCCTGGCTTGTAATATGAAGCTGTATGACTTTAATTTGTGTCTAGTGTTGTGTTGTGATATCGATCAGTGAGTTCCTAATCTTGGTTGTACGCATTGCGTGTATCTTTAGCGTATGGTCTAAGATCGGGGGCGTCACAAGTTGGTATCAGAACCGACTGCCTGTAGGTAGCCCCCTTTCCAACTCCTTGGCCGAAGTTGAGTCTAGTCATTGAAAAACTTTTACTAACATAGTTGTGTGGCTTACGGGCCCACATCTCAATCGGGTGGTATTAGGATCTTTTATTCCTCATCTATACTCTGTGTTCTGATCTCTCTTCTCTTCGGGTTAAAGATTTTATTAACTCTAACTCTAGGTTTTTGTAATTACTTCCCCCGGAGAGCCCCTCATTCTAGACGATGACTCGATTCATCAGAAGACTTCGAAGATACTCTCCTATGTTCTCCCGAGAACTTGTGCTCATCGCTTTTGCGATTCCCTTCCACCGTCAACCCCTATGGATGACTACATGCAATTGTCGCTCATACTTTCATATCCAGTTGCTCTTGTTATTACAAGGTACATTGAATTATCTTACCGGAGATTCGTTCTTCCTCGGTTGATCATGTGTTTCACAGAGTTCTTTGAAACGCTATTCGATCTTCCGAAATCCTGAGCAGCCTATTGCTCTTGACTTTCCCACCTGCTTACATGGTGGTTAATTCCATATGTCAAGCAATATCCATTAAAATCCTCTGTGATTTTCATTTGATTTTATTGATTCAACCTGTGTGTGGATGCACGCAGTCATCAGTTGTTTATCATAAATTATCCGTCCGGCTCAGACGTCTTTCCAAACATGGGTTGGTTCCCGACAAATCAACCTTGATTGATTGCCCATCTAAGTCCTTTCATCTTACTTGTATTTGATCGGAACATCTGTTTCCGATACACCAATTGGGAAATCTTAATTCCTTTGGTTATTTAAGCATCATATTATTTGGATGTTCTATGATCTGATGCCTTACATTCCTTCTTCCTCTGATTGGGTACCGATACTCACATCAGGTCCTTTGTGGACCGCCAGACCCATTGTTGGGTTATTATCCGATAGCATCCTTCACTTTCAAATTATTGTGGTGTTATTCCCCTGATACATGATGCTATTGGTAAATTGTGTCTTCTCCCTCTGATAAGTTGTATCCTATGCTTTTGTCAGCCATGCTCTGTTGTCAAGCATGTGTTAATTACTCTTGAAGCTTGTGGTATAGGTTCCTAAGATGCCCCGAAGGGTTGAACCTATTCCTTCCTTAATCCGTGTGAACCCGACAGTTTTCACGAGTCCTACTCTTCTGGTGTTTTGCCGGATCATCTTTCAAAGCTACAACCTCATCGAAGGCGGGGAGTAAATGGAAGGTGATGCATTAATGAAGTGGGAGTCGACCTTGAACTTTGTGCTCATGCCCATGGGAGCAATGTTGATCTTATCATAGAAGCTTCTCGTAACAATAAATTTTCTCTTGGTATAATTTGGTCCAGTATCTGTGATCTTATCCTTTGCAATCGTGGTTCCGACCATGTTGTTCTACTTTGATTTCATTCTCAGACAAGTTAAAGTGCTTGTCTTCCACAGATCAATACACTAGTCTAATCTCTATTCTGATCTACCTCCGAGTATTATCCCTGGTATCTTGATAAATATCACGGAGCTTTATAACTTCTTATGAGCTCCTCATCAACTATGATATTTCACTGACTCCAGTTTCCTCGTGTTCTGAGTTATTGGACAATCAAGGACACTGATATATGAATCGAGTACGCATTGCGATTCAACAACTCTTGGTAATCTTCTTTGATTATGAATTGTACTCGATCATGTCATTCCAAGCTGTTAGATGCTGAAGCCTGGCTATATGCCTTGAATGCATTAAATGTGTCACCTCTTGAAGGGATTGAAAACATTCCAATTGTCCGGGATTTGAAGATTCTTTCCGGAAGAACTTCCAGGGATCCCCCCTGCTAGAGCTGCCGAGTTTGTCATCGACTTGGTACCTGGTACCACTCCTATAGCCAAGCGTCCGTATAAGATGCCACCACATTAACTCCTTGAACTTAAGCAAGAAATTGACAATTCGCTTCGTCTGGGTTTCATTCGTCCAAGTTCCTCTGCTTGGGGAGCACCTTCTCTCTTTGTCAAAAAGAAAGATGGTACGAATCGATTGGTCCAAGATTACCGTCCCATCAACCAAGAAACGATTCAAAACAAATATCCGCTGCCTCGGATCAACGATCTGTATGATCAACTTGCCGGTTCGTCAGTGTTTTCCAAACTCGACTTGAGGTTGGGTTACCATCAGATCCGGGTACGTGAAGAGGATATTCCCAAGACTGCATTTGTTACTCGCTATGGTTCATACGAGTACACCGTCATGTCCTTTGGCTTAACCAATGCTCCAGCAACCTTCTCTCGCCTGATGAACTATATATTCATGGATTACCTCGATAAATTTGTCGTGGTTTATCTGGATGATATCCAGGTTTACTCCAAGAATAAAGAAGAGCATGCAAAACATCTTCGTCTTATACTGGAGAGGCTTTGAGAACATCAACTTTATGCAAACTATTCAAAGTGTGAGTTCTGGATGGACGAAGTTGTAGGAGATATGCCCTAGAGGCAATAATAAATGTTATTGATTATCTCCCTGTTCATAATTATGTTTATGTTCCATGCTATAACTGCTATGGTTCTCGAGTCTACAATAACCACGAGGCTCGGAGGAAGACTCATATGCACGTGTGGGATAATAAACGGTAAAATGTATTCCTAGTCAAGCCTCTATGACTGGCTCAAGTATTGCATGATGATCCTGTTTTCCTGATCATGGGCATGGCTATGCCGGCAATTTTGAGGGCACAATTGTTGGTAGAACACTTGTGTTGAATCGACCCGATTGATGTTATGCTATGAGATACATTCGTCATAAGTTTATGGTAAATAACACAGAGAAGTTAATGTTTGCATAATTCCTTAGACCATGAGAGTGTCGAGTTTCTTCATGCTTGCTTCATGAACTTTGGGGTTTGTTAAACGTCATCCGTAAATGGGTGGCTATTACGGCGGCTTACGGGTTCATGGAAAAGTATGTCAAGGGACTTGATAGCTCAAGATTGGGATTTGCTCCTCCGACGATGGAGAGATATCTCTGGGCCCTCTCGGTGTTACGGTATCCATCATCGTCTGGCCAGACACAGGGTGATTTGATCACAGGGATGCCGGAACACGGGAACGAGAAAAGAGAACAATACCGGCAACGAGGTAACTGGCATTGTGGACAAGTGTTGATCCACGAGGATGCCGATGTTTCTCACCTCGGGTAATTGTAACATATCGCGAAGCAACAGGAATAGCTCACGGCAACTGGAGGTTCACTCGAATATTTATTCGTGTGGGTATAGGGGTCAATATGGGTGTCCACGGCTCCGATGTTGATCATTGATCGGAAGGGGTTCCGGGTCATGTCTATGCTTCACCGAACCTATAGGGTCACACGCTTAAGGGTCATCTATCTGCTGAATACTAGACGGGGAGTCTGAGAGAAATTCACCGAAAAAGTTTCGGACGAAACGGAAACGTTCCGGAGAGGATATCGGAATAGTTCCGGTAAAACTGAAAAGTTGTTTCAGAGGATACCATAAAGTCAGATTAGTTTCGGCACATGCCTGATAATTCTTGGAGGGTGCCAGAATCGTTCTGGAAACTTTCTGGAATTTTCCGGGATGAAAACCGGAAATGTTCCGGAGCTGCCGGAACCGCTTCAGATGCTTTTCGCAGATGAAAATCACTAAACCGGAATTGTTCCGGCTCGCGTTGAAAATTATTTTGGTGGGTACTGGAAATGTTCTAAGCCCACATGAATATTTTCAGTTCGATCAGACGCTGAAAAATGTCGTCGTGAATAGTGAAATCAGATTTATGGATATGGTTGGAAGTTGGCTTTCCACAAATATCTTCCCAAGATATTTTGGGATGACATGGCATTTTGGATATGCCCATCCTACCCCTTGTTTTTCCTATAAATAGAGGGGAGGAGGCAGCCCCATATGCTTCATCCTTGCTCTCACATACACATGCCATTGACTTGTCTGGCTTCTCTCTCCCTCCCAGCGAAATAGTTTCGTAGAGCCGAAAGGCTGTCTGGGTTCCGGTGGGAACTAGTTCTGGACGGCGAAGCCCTGCCGGATAGATGACACCGTATGTGTGCAACTCTGTAGAGAGATCGTAGTTTCGGTCTTAGTTCGAGAGTGCCTCCCGAAGGGCTGTCCGAGTTACTGTCCATGTTTCGGGGGTCCTCCCGAAGGGCTGTCCAAGTGACCCGCCCGAAGGGCTGTCCGTGAGGCCTCCCGGAGGGCTGTCCGAGGATCCGTCCGGTGGGACTATCCGAAGGACTGTCCAGAGGCCTCCCGGAGGGCTGTCCGAGGATCCGTCCGGTGGGACTATCCGAGGGACTGTCCAGAGGCCTCCCGAAGGGCTGTCCGAGGATCCGTCCGGTGGGACTATCCGAGGGACTGTCCCGATGCCTCCCGAAGGGCTGCCCGGAGATCCGTCCGGTGAGCAGACGAGGGAGTACATCCTCGCGGTTGGGAGGTTGTAAAATCCTAGCTGCGGGGATCTGCACCGCCGTTCGTCATCGACTCTACTTCCGCTGCTCTACGAGTCGGTAACGAAAATGATCAAACCTTGTATGCAGTCTCCATAGTGATCCTGGGCTGGTACGTAAGTCGGAAAATTTTTGTTTTCTGCTGCGTTCCCCAACAGTGGCATCAAGAGCCAGGCTATGCGTAGATGCAGGTTGCGATCTAGAATACATAGAGATGTATGGGTATTGCACAATATAATTAGGTAGTAGATGAGATCTATTACTGAAAATTATTTGTGCGGGTAGCAGATGAAATCTGTTACCCGATGTTCTTGTTGCTTCCCTGGAATTTGCGTTTGCTCAATCTCGAGACAGCATGGTGGAATTTCACAAAGTTCTGGCAATCCGCGATCCTGATTGATCAACGAAGTGCTATCAGTTCTTTGGGTTCCGCCATAGTCAAAAGAAAGATGAAATTCGCAGATGAATGGGCATTGCAGATATGATCTGCACGGGGGTCACGCGTATGACGAAGTTTAGTATGGGGCTCGAGATTTAATTATCTCGTGTTTCATACACCCCGAGATGTTAATCTAGCAATTTTGAATTATCATACTTGATGATAAAACGTTGGTAGCTGCGGTTTTGTTTCGAAACCTTAGAAGCCACGTAAAATGAAATTTTGCATAAACCGATTAGAGGCGTCTAACTTGGTTTTGCAGGATGGTTTGCATGTGCATATGATGTGGTATAGCAGTGTTCATAATAATTTGATTATGTATGAGATGACTATATGATGTAAATTGATTAACATGACCTGCGTGTCATGATTCGGCATGATGGCTGGAGCCATATGATTGCACTTTAATGACCTGCGTGTCAACCTTATGTAATGCACTTATTTTATTAGCTATAGAGATAGCAATATTATCTGGTGCATCGACAAGGTGGTGGCAATCTTCGCGAAGGTGAACACCGACGCGAATGCCGGAGACGAAGAAATGAAAGACTTCTCCGTCAGAAAGGGCTATACCATATCATGCTATTATGAATTGCCTAAGATGTTTATCCCTTATGATGCACCCTTTTGATTGCGCAGTAGTCGCTTTTTATTAGGGTGATCTCTCACTTAAATATCAAGTAGTTAGTGTTCTCCCAAGTGTAGCACCGTCACGGCACCTAACTTTTCGGGGCATTGCATGATCTCCATGGGTGCGAACGATTAGGGATGTGTGAGGCGGGTGAGTTGAGACCTCGCAGCGAGATCACTTGGTTGTCTTGACGTTCAGGCATGAAAGTCATGAGCTCGGAACACACGCATCGAAAGATGAACAAGAATCACATAGAGATGTGATCGGCAAGTTTGCCTACCGATTGAAGTTCGCGCCATTTGAGTTCATCTCGAACCGTGGCGTTGAAATTAAATGCGGGTCTTGAATCACTCAAAATCAATTATGAGAGATATTGATTTGAGTGGGAGCGCCCTTTAGAATTAATTCTTTTAATTCTTAGTGCAATTAATTATGAACTTTGTCTAAGTGAAAATTGCATAATAGTTGTAGAAGAATGGCTCGCGTTTCCACCTTCCCTATTAAAATTGAATAAGCTGTTAAATATCTGGTTAAAACTTTACGATTGGTAAACGTAATATGAGGATTGTCCTCAAGAGTGTCGAGAAGGATTTTGTCCTATCGCATGCTTTTAGTATTCTCCCGCTGATGCTATGGATAATGAGACTCGTCCTTTGATCCAAAAGCTAGAATTTCGTTACGGTCAAGTGCAATATGTTTGTTTCCATGAGACCCGAACTTCAAAAGTTTGGGATAGCTATGTGATATTCATGGAACTGAAAATCATTTTTCAGACACAAACAAAGGCTAAAAGATATGGGATATCCAAAGCAAGGTTTGTTTTGCAAACTGTTAGTAAAAGGTGTTTACTATGCATTTGACTAATAACAGAGGGATCCAGTAGAACGCCTGTCATATGATGAAGGTGAATAAAACAAACAACTTAAAGGAAATGTCCGAAGGGTGTTAGTAAGACTTCCACGCCTAGGAAATCCGGGGCTAACGCCACTCTTAAGTTGGATGCTTCTTCTGAGATAGAAGAAATACTAAAAGTTAAAACTGTTAGAAGTATAAAGGCAAAAAGAAAGAAGACTGGAATATCCAGCTCATGTATGAATGTCATACAAGTTTTTTATGTATAGAAGGCTGGTCAAAGAAATAGTTCTTGAGAATTATGATTAAACATGTTAATCACCAATTCTTGGGTATTGTGAGTTGATCACAGAGATACCCGCTCGATTGCACTCTGTTGCGACTCGATGCAAGAACTACTATGGCCTGAAAGACTAGCCAGGAATGAGGTCTTAATACACGCTGGGAACTTAGTAAAAGTTACTATACCTTCCATCGGTGTATTACCTATGTATTTATTTTTCATAATTCATTATAGAGTTTTACACACTCTAGCCCTTTGCATAAGGTATCTTGCAAGAAGGTTGTTCATAAGAGAACTTTTGATGTTCGGTGTTATGAATAACATAAGGGCCATACTTTCATTATGAATGAGATGTATGTTATGAATATTGATAATAATACTTTACCTCTGTATTTACTTTCATAAATCATTTTAGAGTTTTATACACTCTAGCCCATTTGCATAATGTTTGTTGCAAAAGTGTTGTTCATGAAAGAACAATTGTTGTTCGGAATCATGAATAACATAAGGGCCATGCTTCCATAGTGGATGGAACGTATGTTATGAATATTGATGGTAATATGATACATCCATAACACTGACGCTAAATGTCACAAGACTAAAGAGAATACCACACAAGTGTGGCACTGCGTTTGGTCACATTGGAGAAACCCGCATGGAAAATTCCATTATGATGGATTTTGAAAGTCGTTTGATTTTGAATCATCTGACACTTGCAACTTTCCTCCGAAAAGTGAAGTGACTGAAATACCGTTCACAGGTCATAAGGAACGAGCAACAAACTTATTGGTGATCATACATTTTGATGTGTGTAGTCCAATAAATGTTGTTGCTGGCAGTGGATTTATCTATCTTCAGAAATGACTCAAGTGGATATATGGATATTTACTTGATGAGACGTAAGTCTGGATCTTTTGAATTCATTCATAAGGTTTTCAAAAATGAAGTAGAAATTATTGTAACAAGGAAATTATGTTTCTACAATTGGATTGCGGAAAGGAATTTTTGAGTTACAAGTTTAGCGAATGTCTGATGAGTTGTGAAAAGAGTTTCATAACTTACACCTCCCGGAACTCCACTGAGAGTGGTACGTCCGTGAAGATGTAATCAAACCATTTTTGATATGGTAAGATCAAAAATGACATAAATCAATTTGCCATTATCTCTTTTAAAGTAATGCTTTAGAGACTACGGGTTTTACACTGAAAAGAGCGCCATCAGGTCTGTTGAAATGACGCCATGGTATGGTACGCCCAACCATGCTTGGTCTTTCCTTAACATTTGGAATATGGGGCTTGTGTAAAAGGTTACAAACCTATTCCAAATCAGACAAGAACTATTTTGTAGGTTATCCCAAGTAATTGGGAATTCCTCCACCACGATACCGAGGCAAAAGGTTTGCCACAAAGAACGGTATAATTTTGAAAGAAAATGTTTCTTGCAAAAAGGTGAGTGGGAGGACAGTGCAACTCGACGAGATAAACAGTATCTTCGTCATCAGATCAAAGGAAAGGAACCTTGGAAGTGATTCCGGAGTTTCCTACTGCGACTGATACGGAAGTCTCTACAATAAAATGTATGGACTTCGGTCGAACTTGTAGCTAAACCACGTAGGCAAAGCTCGTGCAAACCTATCAGGTGCGCAAACGAGATATTGTTGTTAGACAACAGTATACCTACAATACACAAGGAAGCGTTGATGGGCCCTGACTCCAGAATTGGCTAAATGCCAATACAATCCGAGATAGTTTCCATATAAGTGATTCGAGATTAAAATCTTGATACACCTTTCGGAAGACTTAGAGTCTAACGAATATTTATGGAACTAAAAACTGATACGGATAAAATGTTTTATCCATAAAGCTCGACTTGTTGCAATAACAAGTTCAAAGAGTTGACTACGATGAGATTGTCTCACCGTAGCGATGCTTAAAGTCGGTTCGGGTTGAACTATCAATTAATACATATTTCAATCATGAGATATGAAACATGGATGACAAAAAGATTTCCATCTAATGGAAATGAAACCTAGGACTTGTATGTGATACAGTCCAAAGTAATTTGTCGATCCAGAGGATGCTAGTAAGTATGCAAACTTCAGAGTTCCAGCCATGGACAGAAGAGAGCAAAGTGGAGTTGGAATCTTCGTTTTTGATGGAATGGTCAAAGGGGTTTGACTTCATCAAATGGGTATCGAAGATGCTTGTGATTCAAGAAAGTAAGTGGGAGCATAATGATATTTCTAAAAACCTTGTGTACCTGACACATTGTTAAATTGGAAATTTCTTGACACGAATTAGGACTTCATTTAAAAATAGTTTTTCGATGAAGTGCTTGGGCTAAAACAGCCTTGATATTAGGCATGATGATCTATGGAGATAGATTTACCTAATGGGGCTAAAGCCAAAAATACATATTGACAAGATGCTAAAACTTTTTAGCATTTAAAAACGCCAAGGAGTGATTCTTGCCGAAGTCACATGGATAGAGTTTTGCAAAACTCGGTGTCTCAAAACACTGATGAGCGAAATACATGATGGAGATTCCACACACTTTCGTGTTTGGATTGATCATGTATTCCATGGTATGTAAAACAACCAGATATGTCCAATACTCCAAAGTTGTTGTGAGTATAGATACCAAAGTGATCAAAAGTACTGATCATGGGACAACAGTGAAAAATGGTCATTGAGTACTAAAGTAGCACTAATGACATGTTTTCTCGCAAGCGGAGATTATGAAGAGTTCGTTGTAAAAGGTTACATCGATACAGTCTTCATCATTTCTCCATGCGATTTTCGATTTAATTTGAGGGTTTTGTGTAATACACAATATGGTGGCACGGTAGTTGGAAATTGTTCCAAACAAGATACTGTGGCGAATTCTATAACAAAGGCTAAGTATGTTGATGCTTAAGAAGCGACAAAGAAGTTGTTGAATCATATAGTTCATTCATGAACTTAGTATGGTTCCAAGAAGGCTTTGGTCTATGGGACACTATAGCAGATAGTTGCTCCATAGCTCAGTCTGAGGAATCAGGTTTCGACCAATGATTCACACATATGCAAAGCCAAGTCCACACAAAATATGAATTTTGTGAAAGCGTGAAAACGCGAGGATATGCAAAGTTACACACGGAGCTGAAGTTGTCAGATCCGTTGGACATCAGGCTATACCACATGCGAAGCATATTTTACACCAGTATGCCATAGGTGTAAAGTGCATTAGCATTGACTAGATTATTGACTCTAGTGCAAGTGGGAGTCTGTAGGAGATATGCCCTAGAGGCAATAATAAATGTTATTGATTATCTCCCTGTTCATAATTATGTTTATGTTCCATGCTATAACTGCTATGGTTCTCGAGTCTACAATAACCACGAGGCTCGGAGGAAGACTCATATGCACGTGTGGGATAATAAACGGTAAAATGTATTCCTAGTCAAGCCTCTATGACTGGCTCAAGTATTGCATGATGATCCTGTTTTCCTGATCATGGGCATGGCTATGCCGGCAATTTTGAGGGCACAATTGTTGGTAGAACACTTGTGTTGAATCGACCCGATTGATGTTATGCTATGAGATACATTCGTCATAAGTTTATGGTAAATAACACAGAGAAGTTAATGTTTGCATAATTCCTTAGACCATGAGAGTGTCGAGTTTCTTCATGCTTGCTTCATGAACTTTGGGGTTTGTTAAACGTCATCCGTAAATGGGTGGCTATTACGGCGGCTTACGGGTTCATGGAAAAGTATGTCAAGGGACTTGATAGCTCAAGATTGGGATTTGCTCCTCCGACGATGGAGAGATATCTCTGGGCCCTCTCGGTGTTACGGTATCCATCATCGTCTGGCCAGACACAGGGTGATTTGATCACAGGGATGCCGGAACACGGGAACGAGAAAAGAGAACAATACCGGCAACGAGGTAACTGGCATTGTGGACAAGTGTTGATCCACGAGGATGCCGATGTTTCTCACCTCGGGTAATTGTAACATATCGCGAAGCAACAGGAATAGCTCACGGCAACTGGAGGTTCACTCGAATATTTATTCGTGTGGGTATAGGGGTCAATATGGGTGTCCACGGCTCCGATGTTGATCATTGATCGGAAGGGGTTCCGGGTCATGTCTATGCTTCACCGAACCTATAGGGTCACACGCTTAAGGGTCATCTATCTGCTGAATACTAGACGGGGAGTCTGAGAGAAATTCACCGAAAAAGTTTCGGACGAAACGGAAACGTTCCGGAGAGGATATCGGAATAGTTCCGGTAAAACTGAAAAGTTGTTTCAGAGGATACCATAAAGTCAGATTAGTTTCGGCACATGCCTGATAATTCTTGGAGGGTGCCAGAATCGTTCTGGAAACTTTCTGGAATTTTCCGGGATGAAAACCGGAAATGTTCCGGAGCTGCCGGAACCGCTTCAGATGCTTTTCGCAGATGAAAATCACTAAACCGGAATTGTTCCGGCTCGCGTTGAAAATTATTTTGGTGGGTACTGGAAATGTTCTAAGCCCACATGAATATTTTCAGTTCGATCAGACGCTGAAAAATGTCGTCGTGAATAGTGAAATCAGATTTATGGATATGGTTGGAAGTTGGCTTTCCACAAATATCTTCCCAAGATATTTTGGGATGACATGGCATTTTGGATATGCCCATCCTACCCCTTGTTTTTCCTATAAATAGAGGGGAGGAGGCAGCCCCATATGCTTCATCCTTGCTCTCACATACACATGCCATTGACTTGTCTGGCTTCTCTCTCCCTCCCAGCGAAATAGTTTCGTAGAGCCGAAAGGCTGTCTGGGTTCCGGTGGGAACTAGTTCTGGACGGCGAAGCCCTGCCGGATAGATGACACCGTATGTGTGCAACTCTGTAGAGAGATCGTAGTTTCGGTCTTAGTTCGAGAGTGCCTCCCGAAGGGCTGTCCGAGTTACTGTCCATGTTTCGGGGGTCCTCCCGAAGGGCTGTCCAAGTGACCCGCCCGAAGGGCTGTCCGTGAGGCCTCCCGGAGGGCTGTCCGAGGATCCGTCCGGTGGGACTATCCGAAGGACTGTCCAGAGGCCTCCCGGAGGGCTGTCCGAGGATCCGTCCGGTGGGACTATCCGAGGGACTGTCCAGAGGCCTCCCGAAGGGCTGTCCGAGGATCCGTCCGGTGGGACTATCCGAGGGACTGTCCCGATGCCTCCCGAAGGGCTGCCCGGAGATCCGTCCGGTGAGCAGACGAGGGAGTACATCCTCGCGGTTGGGAGGTTGTAAAATCCTAGCTGCGGGGATCTGCACCGCCGTTCGTCATCGACTCTACTTCCGCTGCTCTACGAGTCGGTAACGAAAATGATCAAACCTTGTATGCAGTCTCCATAGTGATCCTGGGCTGGTACGTAAGTCGGAAAATTTTTGTTTTCTGCTGCGTTCCCCAACAGAAGTAACCTACCTTGGTCATGTGATCTCCAAGGATGGTATTGCAGTCAACCCTGAACGAGTTCAGGCTATTCTCGACTGGACTCCCCCGAAGAATGTCAAGCAAGTCAGAAGTTTTCTCGGACTTGCCAGCTATTGCCGTCGATTCGCCGAGAACTTCTCCAAGATTGCAAAACCATTAACCAATTTGCTTCACAAAGGTGTTAAATATGAGTGGACAGAAAAATGTCAGGAGAGCTTCCAGGCACTTAAGGACAAGCTGACGTCTGCTCCAGTGCTTGCTCCTCCAGATACTCGTAAGGACTTCATCATCTATTGTGATGCTTCACGTCAAGGCATGGGCTGTGTCCTAATGCAAGAACGCAGAGTGGTTGCTTATGCATCTCGTCAATTGCGTCCTCATGAAGAGAACTACCCAGTTCATGACCTTGAACTTGCTGCAGTAATTCATGCTCTGAAAGAGTGGCGACAGTACCTTGTTGGTAATCGTTGCGAGATCTACACCGATCACCAAAGTCTGAAGTACTTGTTTACTCAGCCAGATCTAAATCTCCGTCAACAAAGATGGATGGAACGAATAGCAGACTACAATGTGGGTATTTCTTATACACCTGGCAAGGCTAATGTAATGGCTGATGCCTTGAGCCGCAAGTCTTATTGCAATCACCTTCAGGTTCACAAGGTTCACCCCCTTCTTCAAGAAGAATTCCGCAAGCTGAACCTCCATATTGTTCCTCAGGGTTATCTCGCCCCCCTCCTGAAGGGTCCTACAAAATGAACCTCCACGTTGTTTCCCAGGGTTCTCTTAATACCCTGGTTGCTAAACCAGATCTTGTGGACGTCATCAAGTGGATCCAGAAGTGTGACAGTGAAGTCGAGAGGATTAAATTTGATCTCGCAGAAGGAAAGCCCTCACCCTTCACTATTGCTGAGGATGGCGCTTTGTACTTCAAAGGCCGCCTAGTGGTACCGAGTAAAAAGGAAAACAATGATCTGACTCAGGAGGTCATGAAGGAAGCACATGACACTCCGCTGTCTATTCATCCTGGTAGTACCAAGATGTACCAAGACATTCGTCAAAGATTCTGGTGGTCTAACATGAAGCAAGACATTGCCCGCTATGTTGCTGAATGTGATGTTTGCTGTCGTATCAAAGCAGAACATCAAAGGCCTGCCGGAACTCTACAACCTATTACGGTTCCTGAATGGAAATGGGACCATGTTGAAATGGACTTCATCACTGGTTTTCCCAGATCGCAGAAAGGTAACGATGCTATTCTTTTCGTCATTGACCGACTATCCAAAGTTGCACATTTTCTGGCTGTCAAGGAAGCTATTACTGCTAGTCAGCTAGCAGATCTTTACATGTCCAAAGTTGTTTCACTCCACGGTATTCCACTGGTGATTAGTTCGGACCGTGGCAGTTTACTCACTTCAAGATTCTGGGCAAGTTTCCAGGAAGCTATGGGAACTCATTTGTCATTTAGCACCGCTTTTCACCCTCAATCCCAGGGTCAAGTTGAAAGAGTCAATCCGATTCTCGAAGACATGCTTCGAGCTTGTGTCATTTCTTTCGGCAAGAAATGGGAGGGATCTCTCCCATATGCTGAGTTCTCCTACAACAATAGCTATCAAGCTAGTCTGAAGATGGCTCCCTTTGAAGTGTTATATGGACGTAAGTGTCGAACTCCTCTGAATTGGTCAGTAACTGGGGAACGTACACTTATCGGTCCGGATATTATCCAACATGCCGAAGATCAAGTCCTCATTATTCATGCAAATCTGAAGGCTGCTCAGTCTCGTCAGAAGAGTCAGTATGACCGTCATCACAAAGATATGGTCTATCAACCTGGCGAAAAGGCTTATCTTCGAGTCACGCCAATGAGAGGTACACACCGTTTTGGGATCAAGGGCAAGCTGGCTCCTCGATATATTGGTCCTTTCACTGTTCTCGAAAGGCGTGGTAAAGTGGCATATCAACTGGAGCTACCGCCAAACCTTTCTCAGGTTCACGATGTGTTCCATGTGTCGCAACTTCGTCGCTGCTTCAAGGATCCTATCCGAGCAGTGGATCATGATATGCTGGAACTGCAACAAGACCTTTCTTACAAAGAGCAACCAGTCCGCATTCTCGATGAAACTGAACGTCGGACTCGTCAGAAGGTTACCAAGTTCTTGAAAGTGCAGTGGGCAAATCATTCTGAAGATGAAGCCACTTGGGAACGCGAAGATCATCTTCGTGCAGAATACCTCGGGCTTTTTCCTTCTACTTCTTAATTCTCGGGACGAGAATTCTTTTTAGTAGGGGAGAATTGTGACGCCCTAGTTTTGTGCTACAGTGATGTATGTAATTAAGCTACAGTAATCCCATGCTAATGATGACACGTCACCACGATTTACTGTTGTTAAACTCGCGTTGGTTCAAACCCCGTTCAAATTCCGTTGCAAAATAAATTCGTCTGAAAGGTGGATTTAAAAGTTTGGCAAAACTGGAATTAAAAATGTTGGTTGGGTTGCAAATATTCCCTAAGATTTTATAAAATTGAAACCGGAATTTTTAGAAGTATTTTAGAGCCTCTAAATATTTAAAACAGACGCTGTTTAATAAGAAAATAAAAAAAACTAATGGGCCGAAACTGGCCAGTCCAGCTGGCTCCTATAAGGAGCGAGCGAACCGGCCGATCGGGGCGAAGTCCTAGCGCCCCCGATTCCCCCGCCCCCCGCCGCCAGCGCCTCTGGCGCCCGAGCCCCCGCGCCGGCCCAAGCCGTCGCCCGGACCGCGCCGCTTGCCTCCTCCGCGTGTCGCCCCGCCGTCCGCTCCGCCGTCGTCTTCCCGCGGCCGCCTCGCCGCCTCCCGGCGTCGCCGTCGCCGACCGCCGCCCCACCGACGTCGTCCCCCCGCGGCCGCCTCACCGCCTCCCGGCGTCGCCGTCGCCGACCGCCACCCCGCCGCCTTTCGCCGCGCCGCCTCGCCCGCCCCCACTGTGAGCTCCGCCCGCCGCCACTGTCAGCTCCGCCCGCCGCACCCTCCCCCCCCGCCGTCGGCGACAGTCGCGCCGCCGCGCCGTGCGGCTGTGCGCATGCGCGCGCGCGTGCGTACGTGCGGGCGTGGACGCGCCCCCGGCCGGACATGTCCGGCGCCTGAATGGGTGCCGCCCGGACATTGTCCGGCCGAGCCAATGACACGCGGGGCCCAGTGCCCCTGTTGAAAAATAAATAAATAAATAGAAATAATAATAATAATAATAATAATAATAATAATAATAATAATAAATAAGTAAATAAAAACAATTAGTTAAATTAATTAATTAGTTAATTAGATGATTAAGTTTAATTAGATTAATTAATTAAACTATTAATTAATCTGTTAATTAGTTAAATTTAAAACAATATTTACTGTTTGGATAATTCGAATTAATAATTAAAAGAATTTCAGAATATTATTAAATCTTTAAAAATTAATATAAAATAAACCGTAGTCCGGATTAAAAAGTTTTGAACATGAAAGTTGCTCAGAATAATCCTACGAATCCGACTACGCTGTCTGTTAGTCTGTCAGGTGCTCCTAGCATAGCAAACGTGGAACTTTTCCATTGTTTTCGTCTGTCCGGTAAAAGCCAGTGATCCGGGAAATATCGCCAGATATTCTTCCGACCCGTCTTTGATGTGTAATACTGCGTTAGTGCATGCATAGCCCTGCATATTGTCATGTCATGCATCGTGATGCATTTGTCTGCTTTGTATTTATTGTTTCTCCCCCCTCTTCTTATCGGTAGAACCCGAGACCGACGCTGCTGCCGGTTACGACTACGCCGTTGACGATCAGCCTTTTGCCGCAGAGCAGCAAGGCAAGCAACCCCCCTTGAGCATTCCGATATCGCCCATTTCTTTCCCTCTTATTCTTGCATTAGATTTTGCTACTGTATTAGTTAGCTCCTAATCTGATGCATAGCCTGCTTTTGATAAACTGCTACTATACCTGCAACAATATCAACTGTTTAGTATAGGTTGATCAATGAATCCCCTGTGACCCCCTTAGTCCCAGTTGCCCCTTCTTCTTCATCGACGACTCGAAGACTCGAAGACTCGGTCAACCAACCGACGAGCCAGGCCCCTCACATCACCGCACACCCCTTAAGTATGGCACTGCAGAGCTACTATCGAGTGCCGAGGGTGATACCTCACTTAGCACTCCCGGTGTTAATTCTGTAGCATAGCTAATCGGTCGAGGGCATCGAGGGTGATTCCTCCTTCCCATTTATCGATAGCGACTCTTGCCATACACATACCTCGAGTGGGATCCATCGAGGGTGATTCCTCGGATATCCACTTGTTGTATAAACACACAGTTACTTCAACTTGACATTGTTTACATGTGAAAGACGGGACTGGAGGGACAGGCGGTACCACCCTGGTTGAGGTGGACCTGAGTTCCCAACAGTCTTGAGACGGGTCGGCCCCAAGGGTACCCGTGTGTGAGATGTGGTGGGATGCGCCGGTAAGGCATCCAAAGGGTTATGTTGAGGCGTGGACGGGCAGGAGAGGCCCTTGCCACACATCCTCGAGTCGGGGTGACGGGACCGCACTTTATGGATCGTGCTTGCCCCGCATTAATAAAATGCTAATGGGTTGGGTATTTGATCTGAGTTGGGTCGTTGGCCTTTTTACGCACCAAACCATCGCGTGGGAGAAGTTATGGGTACTCAGCGTCGTTGTATCAGCCGAAGCTCTTCGGACGTCAGCAATGGAGCGGCGCGCGCCGGATTGGACTGGACGGTATAGCTCTTGGACTGGAGTGTGCTAGGTCTGCTTCCGCCCGCGTACGCATCGTGCAGGAGCGCGTAGGGCAAGTGGGCCCACGACCCTTGTGTGCTTAGGATTTAGATCGGCGGGCTGGCCTCTTCGTTGAGCCTAGGTGAGGCGTCGACGTGCTGCTATCCCGAGGCCGGGCATGACCTAGGAAAGTGTGTCCGGCCGGAGGTGATCAGGCGTGTTGGAAATGCGGTGCACCCCTGCAGGGATGAATAATCTATTCGAATAGCCGTGTCCACGGTAACAGGACGACTTGGAGTTGTGCCTTGACCTTATACAACTATAATTGTGACTTTAAATTGAATTGAAGGTTGGCTCCGGGATTGCTTCCTCGCAGGGAGTTGAGGAAGAATCTCTGGGCGTGGTTACTTAATAAAATTGCTACAATAATATGACTATATATGAGATACCAGTCTACTCTCTTCTAATGCTGCAAGATTGCTGGAGATGCTAGTCTTCGATAGGACTAGGCCTTCCCCTCATTTTTGCTTTCTGCAGTCAGTCCAGATATAACCCCTCCCCTTGATAATGATGCATACTTAGCATAGTTCTGATGTCAGCCTTGCGAGTACTTTGGATGAGTACTCACCGTTGCTTTGCTTTCTCTTTCCCCTCGATACGATTCTGCGTTCAGACGATGGAGCCCAGGAGATGGAGTACGCCGGAGACGACTACTACACCACCGCTGGAGCCTACTACGTGGAGAGTGCCGACGCTCAGGAGTAGTTAGGAGGTTCTCAGGCAGGAGGCCTCGCCTCTTTCGATCCGCTGCTTATGTTTGTGCTAGCCTTCTTAAGGCAAAACTTGTCTAACTTATGTCTGTACTCAGATATTATTTGCTTCCGCTCACTCGTGCTTGTCGAGCTTTGTATTCGAGCCCTCGAGGCCCCTGGCTTGTAATATGAAGCTGTATGACTTTAATTTGTGTCTAGTGTTGTGTTGTGATATCGATCAGTGAGTTCCTAATCGTGGTCGTACGCATTGCGTGTATGTTTAGCGTACGGTCTAAGATCGGGGGCGTCCCATGGATGTTCGACCCGATGCATCCGTGGCCACCCAAGTCTCATTTGGAGATGATGGAATCTCAAAGGTATTGGGTCTTGGCAAGCTGGTTATTTCTCCGACCTTAACCATTGAGAGAGTAATGCTTGTTGAGACCCTTGCATACAATTTACTTTCCGTTCGTCAACTTGCACTCATGGGTTTTAGTACCTTCTTTGGCATTGATACCGTGACCCTTTTGTGGAGCAAGACTCTTAAAGTAGCCTTTGTTGGGCATGTCGAAAACGGTCTCTATGTGATTAACTTCTCGGAGCGACCCACTAAGACCGCGACATGTCTAATGGCTAAAGTTGATGTGGGATGGCTTTGGCATCGCCGACTAGCCCATGTCAATATGAGATCTTTGCAAAGTCTCCTCAAAGGGGATCACATTCTTGGACTAACAATTGTGAGTTTTGAAAAAGATCAGGCTTGCAGTGCCTGTATCGAAGGAAAGCTACATGAAAAAGCTCATCGTCCAACTAATACAATCTACTCAAAGAGGACCTTAGAGCTCCTTCACATGGATCTCTTCGGGCCTCCATCTTTTGACAGCCTTGGAGGAAGAAGATATTGCTTGGTGATTGTGGATGATTACTTGAGATACACATGGGTATGTTTCTTCAAGAGGAAGAGTGAGACCCAATAGACTTATAGGGGAACGCGACAGAAAAAAAAATCCGGTATAGCGAGCACGCCCAGGACCACTATGGAGACTGCATACAAGGTTTGATCTGATCTGTACCGACTTGAAGCGAAGCGGAAGAAGAGTCGGTGGAGATCGTTGGTGCAGATCCCCGCAGCTAGGATTTTACAACCTCCCAACCGCGAGGATGTACTCCCTCATCGGACAGTCCCCCGGACGATGTCGCGGACAGCCCTTCGGGAGGACCCTCGAAACTCGAACGGAGACTCGGACAACCCTTCGGGAGGACACACGAACAGCCCCTCGGGCAAAAGATCGAAACTACGACCTCTCTACGGGGTTGCACACATACGGTGTCATCTATCCGGCAGGGCTTCGCCGTCCAGAACTAGTTCCTGCCGGAACCCAGACAGCCTTTCGGCTCTACGAAAAACTCTTTTCGTGGGAGGGAGAGAGAGAGCTTGCAAAGCAAAGCATGTGTATGAGAGCTAAGGATCAAGAGATGGCAGCCCACATCTCCTCTATTTATAGGAAAACCAAGGGGTAGGGTTGGCACTAGAAAATACCAAACTACCCCCACTTTATGTCACACATAAAAAACATAAGAAGGAAAAAGGGTGCCATGTGGAGCTCCATGGAGGAGCTCCACCCTTGGCCGGCCACCCCTTGGGGGCCCCCCCATGAGGAGCTTGCTTGCTCCCCAATCCCTTCTAGAAGCCTTTTTGGAAATATCCAAAAAGGTGTTTTTCCAAAAATATCCAAAAAGCACTTTCACTATTCACGACGACATTTTTCAACGTCCGGTCGAACTGAAAATATTTATGTGGGCTTAGAACAATTCCAGTACCCCACTAAAATAATTTTCAATGCGATCCGGAATAATTCCGGTTTAGTGATTTTCATCTACGAAAAGCATCTGAAGCGGTTTCGGCAGCTCCGGAACATTTCCGGTTTTCATCCCGGAAAATTCCTGAAAGTTTCCAGAATGATTCTGGCATCCTCCAAGAATTACCAGGCATGTGCCGAAACCAATTTGACTTAATGGTATCCCCTGAAACAACTTTTCAGTTTTACCGAAACTGTTCCGGTGTTCTCTCTGCGGAACTTTTCCGCTGTCCGAAACTTTTCCGGCGTCCGAAACTTTTTCGGTGATTTTCTCTCAGACTCCCTGTCTAGTATTCAGCAGATAGATGACCCTTAAGCATGTGACCCTATAGGTTCGGTGAAGCATAGACATGACCTGGAACCCCTTCCGATCAATGATCAACATCGGAGCCGTGGACACCCATATTGACCCCTATACCCACACGAATGAATATTCGAGTGAACCTCCAGTTGCCGTGTGCTATTCCTGTTGCTTCGCGATATGTTACAATTTCCCGAGGTGAGACATGTAGGCATCCTCGTGGATCAACAACTTGTCCACAATGCCAGTTACCTCGTTGCCGGTATTGTTCTCTTTTCTCGTTCCCGTGTTCCGGCATCCCCGTGATCAAATCACAAAGTGTCTGGCCAGACGATGATGGATACCGTAACACCGAGAGGGCCCAGAGATATCTCTCCAACGTCGGAGGAGCAAATCCCAATCTTGAGCTATCAAGTTACTTGACATACTTTTCCATGAACCTGTAAGCAGCCGTAATAGCCACCCTTTTACGGATGACGTTTAACAAACCCCAAAGTTCATGAAGCAAGCATGAAGAAGCTCGATACTCTCATGGTCTAAGGAATCATGCAAACATTAACCATCTCTGTGTTATTTAACCATTAACTTGTGACGAATATATCTCATAGTATAACATCAATTTGGGTCGATTCAACACAAGTGTTCTACCAACATCGTGCCCTCAAAATTGCCGGCATAGCCATGCCCATGATCAGGAAAACAGGATCATCATGCAATACTTGAGCCAGTCTTAGAGGCAAGACTAGGAATACAATTTACCGTTTATTATACCACACGTGCACATGAGTTTCCCTCCAAGCCTCGTGGTTATTGTAGACTCGAGAATCATTGCAGTTATAGCATGGATCATAAACATTCATTACAAACTCTGAGATACAAAAGTAACTGATATTACTGCCTCTAGGGCATATCTCCTACAGTCTCCCACTTGCACTAGAGTCATAATCTAGTTACATGGCTTCCCTAACACCAATGGCAATCCGGTGTTGCTCATGCTTTGCTCGTGGTAGAGGCTTCGTCATCGGGTCTGACACATTCAGATCCATGTGAACTTTGCGTACTTTCACTAAACCTTCTTCGACATGATGTCGAATGAGTTTAAATTTGCATTGAATATGCATTGTCTTATGGTGCGAACATGGCTCCCTTGCCTGAGCCACGGCGCCACTATTATCACAATAGATCTCCACCGGGTCCAGAGCACTTGGAACCACACCAAGGTCTTCAAGGAATTGCTTGATTCCGACAGCCTGCTTGGAGGCTTCTGAAGCAGCAACATATTCTGCCTCCGTTGTAGAATCCGCTACAGTCTTTTGTTTGGAACTTTTCCAATCAACTGCACCGCCGTTCAATATGAAAACATAGCCAGATTGAGATTTGAAGTCGTCTGGGTCAGTCATGAAGCCTGCATCAGTGTAACAACTTACAATGAGCTCTTCATCACCTCCGTACACAAGGAGTAAATCCTTGGTCCTTCTGAGGTACTTAAGAATACCCTTGACTCTGGCCCAGTGTTCCAATCCTGGATCACCTTGGTACCGGCTGCTAACACTTAGCGCATAGGAAACATCCGGTCTTGTACATAGCATGGCATACATAATAGAACCAACTGCCGAAGCATATGGAATATCATTCATTTTTACTCGCTCATCGAGGGTCCGAGGACACTGATTCTTGCAAAGCACTATGCCAGGTGACATGGGGAGTAGGCCTTTCTTGGAGTTCTCCATGTTGAACCTTTTCAACACTTTGTCAATGTACGTGCTTTGGCTAAGCGCTATCAGGCGTCTTGATCTATCTCTATAGATCTTGATGCCCAATACATATGCCGCTTCGCCTAAGTCTTTCATTGAAAAACTTTTCTTCAATGAGTCTTTTATTTCGCTAAGAAAATTCACGTCATTTCCAATCAACAATATGTCATCCACATACAAGATTAGAAATGCTTTTGCGCTCCCACTAAACTTCTTGTACACACAAGATTCTTCATCGTTCCTGATGAAGCCAAACTCTTTGACCACTTCATCAAAACGAATGTTCCAGCTCCTTGATGCTTGCTTCAGACCATAAATGGCTTTCTGAAGCTTACATACCTTTCCAGCATTCTTAGGATCGACAAAACCTTCTGGCTGTA
Source organism: Elymus sibiricus (assembly GCA_039707655.1). Classification (NCBI taxonomy): domain Eukaryota; kingdom Viridiplantae; phylum Streptophyta; class Magnoliopsida; order Poales; family Poaceae; genus Elymus; species Elymus sibiricus. The sequence goes on along the minus strand of CM077667.1, from coordinate 124,145,154 downwards.
TCATGTATACATCCCTTTCAAGGTTTCCATTTAGGAAAGCCGTTTTGACATCCATCTGCCATATTTCATAATCGAAATAAGCAGCAATTGCTAGTAATATCCGAACAGACCTAAGCATAGCTACGGGCGAGAAAGTCTCATCATAGTCCACTCCTGGAACTTGCGTGAACCCTTTCGCGACAAGTCTAGCTTTGTGGACAGTAATGTTACCATCCGCGTCCGTCTTTCTTTTGAAAATCCATTTACAACCAATGGGTTTTACGCCATCTGGAAGTTCTTCCAAGTTCCAAACTTGGTTTTCGTACATGGATTCCATTTCGTATTTCATGGCCTTGTGCCATTCCCTTGAGCTAGGCCCCGCCATCGCTTCCTTGTAGTGCGCAGGTTCATCGTCTTCAAGAATGAAGATTTCGTTATGAAACCACTCAGGTGGCTGGATAGCCCTACCTGATCTGCGCGGTTCAGTTACAACATTGTCTGAAGTTTCCGCATCATATGCGACAACTTCCGGCTCAGTTGTAGGGATAATTAGCGGAATTTCTTCCGGTTCCTTAGCCATATCAACGGTTGCCGAAGATTCACTAATCTCATTAAGTTGTACTGTCCTCCTACTTACTTCTTTAGCGAGAAACTCTTTCTCGAGAAAGACTCCGTTTCTAGCGACAAACACTTTGTGCTCGGAGGGAAGATAGAAGGAATACCCAATGGTCTCAATTGGATAACCTACAAAGTAGCATTTATCTGCTTTGGGATCGAGTTTGCTAGGCTGTAAACGTTTTACGTATGCCTCACAACCCCAAATTTTGAGATGCGACACAATGGGTTTCTTCCCATACCATAATTCAAATGGCGTCGTCTCAATAGATTTAGACGGTGCTCTGTTTAATGTATAAGCTGCAGTGAGTAGTGCGTGACCCCAAAAAGATATTGGAAGATCTGTAAGAGACATCATCGACCTTACCATGTCTAACAGGGTTCGGTTACGTCGTTCCGACACTCCGTTTCGCTGTGGAGTTCCGGGAGGCGTAAGCTGTGAAACGATTCCACGGTCACTCAGATGTTGGCCAAACTCGTGACTAAGATATTCGCCTCCGCGATCAGACCGCAGAAACTTAATCTTTTTGTTACGATGATTTTCTACCTCATTCTGAAAATCTTTGAACTTTTCAAAGGTTTCCGACTTATGCTTCATTAAGTAGATATAACCGTACCTACTTAAATCATCAGTAAAAGTTACGAAGTAGAAATGCCCACCCCGTGCGATTGTGCTCATTGGACCACATACATCACTATGTATTATTTCCAATAATTCACTCGCCCGTTCAGGATGACCCATGAACGGCGTCTTGGTCATTTTTCCCATCAAGCAAGCTTCACATGTGTCAAATGATTCAAAATCAAGGGACGGCAAAACTCCATCTTTATGGAGTCTTTGCATGCGTTTCTTTCCGATGTGGCCAAGGCAACAGTGCCACATGAAAGTGGTGGTGGTATCAGCTTTCTAAAGGCGTTTAGCATTCACGTTAAAGACATCATTTTCACATTCAAGATTTAGTATGAAAAGGCCCCCAACAATGGGTGCAAATCCATAAAATATGTCCTTACAATAAAGTGAACAACCATTGTTCTCAGACTTGTAGGAGTACCCATCGTGTACCAAACTGTTGGAAATATGCCCTAGAGGCAATAATAAATTGGTTATTATTATATTTCCTTGTTCATGATAATCGTTTATTATCCATGCTATAATTGTATTGATTGGAAACTCAAATACATGTGTGGGTACATAGACAACACTGTGTCCCTAGTAAGCCTCTAGTTGACTAGCTTGTTGATCAAAGATGGTTAAGGTTTCCTAGCCATGGACATGAGATGTCATTTGATAACGGGATCACATCATTAGGAGAATGATGTGATGGACAAGACCCAAACTGTAAACGTAGCATTTGATCGTGTCAGTTTATTGCTATTGTTTTCTGCATGTCAAGTATCTGTTCCTTTGACCATGAGATCATGCAACTCACTGACACCGGAGGAATACCTTGTGTGTATCAAACGTCGCAACGTAACTGGGTGACTATAAAGGTGCTCTACAGGTATCTCCGAGGGTGTCTGTTGGGTTGGCATGGATCAAGACTGGGATTTGTTACTCCGTGTGACGGAGAGGTATCTCAGGGCCCACTCGGTAATACAACATCACATTGAGCCTTGCAAGCAAAGTGACTAAAGAGTTAGCCACAGGATCTTGTATTACGGAACGAGTAAAGAGACTTGCCGGTAACGAGATTGAACTAGGTATAGTGATACCGACGATCGAATCTCGGGCAAGTAACATACCGAAGAACAAAGGGAATAGCATACGGGATTAACTGAATCCTTGACATAGAGGTTCGACCGATAAAGATCTTCGTAGAATATGTAGGAGCCAATATGGGCATCCAGGTCCCGCTATTGGTTATTGGCCGTAGAGGTGTCTCGGTCATGTCTACATAGTTCTCGAACCCGCAGGGTCTACACACTTAACGTTTGGTGACGATTAGTATAATTGAGTTATTATGTTGGTGACCGAAAGTTGTTCGGAGTCCCGGATAAGATCCCGGACATGACGAGGATCTCCGGAATAGTCCGGAGGTAAAGATTGATATATGTGATAATAGTGTTTTGATCTCCGGAAGAGTTCCGAAGTTCACCGGAAGGGGTTCCGGATGTTTACCGAAGTGTTCGGGTGCAGCAACACTTTATATGAGCCAAAGGGATAAAGCCCACAAGGTATTGGAAAGTGCAAAAGTAGTTTTGCTGCCGCGTAGGCGGTACTACCGCTTGTGTGAAGCGGTACTACCGCCCGAGCGGTACTACCGCTTGTGTGAAGCGGTACTACCGCCCAAGCGGTACTACCGCTTGTGTGAAGCGGTACTACCGCTTGTGCGCGGCTGTGCACGATTCGGCAGGGTCCGAATTGGACTCTTTTCCTGCGGGCCAAACCGACCTTGTGCGGGCAAAACCGACCCGGAGGAGGCTTTTACTCCAAGTTTAGACCCCAAGGCTCAACATATAAATAGAGGGGCAGGGCTAGCACACGGGATACATCAGGATTTCCCAAGCCGTGTGCCGGCAACCCTAGCCCTCTAGTTCCTCCGTCATAATCTCCGTAGTGCTTGGCGAAGCCCTGCAGAGATTGTTCCTCACCACCATCACCACGCCGTCGTGCTGCTGGAACTCAACCACTACTTCATCATCGCTCGCTGGATCGAAGAGGTGAAGGCGTCATCAAGCCGTACGTGTGTTGAACGCGGAGGTGCCGTCCGTTCGGCACTAGATCGGAAGGATCGTGATTGGATCGCGGGACGCTCGGCGATTTGGATCGCGAAGACGTTCGACTACATCAACCGCGTTTATTAACGCTTCCGCTTAGCGATCTACAAGGGTATGTAGATTCACTCTCCCTCTCGTAGATGCTCATCACCATGGATAGATCTTGCGTGTGCGTAGGAAATTTTTTGTTTCCCATGCTACGTTCCCCAACACAAACATGATCCAGAGATAATGTTTCTACACAATGCCGGAACAAAATAACAGTTACTTAGTTCCAAAATAAATCCTGAAGGGAGACGTAGAGGCATAATGCCGACGGATTGAGCGGCGATCCCAGCGCCGTTCCCGACACGCATCACGACTTCATTCTTTTCCAGCTTGCGCACCTTCTGAAGCCCCTGTATCGAGTTGCAAATGTGAGCAACCGATCCGGTATCAAATACCCAAGACTTAGAATTTTCGCTAGCAAGCAAAACGTCAATGACATTAACTTGTATAACAATTATACCATTTCCGGTTTTTCCGGACTTCTTATCTTCCAGATACTTCTTGCAGTTTCTCTTCCAGTGACCTGTGCCCTTGCAGTAGAAGCACTCAGTTTCATTCTTGGCTCCGCCCTTAGATTTGCGTTGGAAGCCGGTCTTACCGGCGCCCTTGCCCTTCTTTGGCTTGCCTTTCTTTTTGAAACTGACAGTTTTATTCACAAGCAACACTTGCTTGCGATTTTTCTGCAGTCCTCCTTCAGCAGTTTTCAGCATGGCAAGCACCTCATTTGCTGTTTTGTCCAACCCATTCATGTTGTAGTTCATGATAAAACTGCCATAAGACGGGGGGAGTGAACCTAGCAACAAGTCCATAACATGCTCTTTCGGAAGTGGGAATTCCAGGGTTTTAAGCCTTTCAGCGTAGCCAATCATATTGACTACGTGCTCGCCAACTGAACTGCCCTCAGCCATCTTGGTCTCCGCCATCATTTTCATGATATCAAAACGTTCAGACCATGCATTAAACTTGTACAGAGCATCCAGATCCTTGATCATATCAAAGGAGTTATGGAATTCAAAACGTTTTTGAAGCTCTGAACTCATGCAAGACAGCATGAGGCACTGCACTAAGTTGAAATCATCATCCTTAGTGGCCCAGACATTTTGTATGTCTGCCGCGGCTGTTTCCGCCGGCTTAGGTGGAAGAGGTCCGTCAAGCACGTACACTTTCTTAGCGCTCCTGAGGACAATCCTCAGGGCACGGACCCAGTCCGCATAGTTGTTTCCATTCACAGCTAACTTCTCTTTCTCTAACATCGGGCCTAAGTTGAACGCGCTATTGCGAGCCATTTGATCTACAACGGAAAACACAAGTTCACTTAGACTTTGTTCATAATGATTTATGCACTAGTGAATAAACAATTTTATTCTAAAAAGCGCTCCCACTCAAATCAATATCTCTCATAATTGATTGTGAGTGATTCAAGATCCAAATTGTAATTCAACGCCATTGTTCGAGATGAACACCGATGTCGCGAACTCCAATTGGTAGGCAAACTTGCCGATCACATCTCCATGTGACTCTTGTTCATCTTTCGATGCGTGTGTTCCGAGCTCAGGACGATCCTGCCATGAACGTCAAGACAACCAAGTGATCTTGCTGCAAGGTCTGACCTCACCCGCCTTACACCCGTACAATCGTTCGTACCCATATAGATCATGGCGCACCCCGAAAGGAAAGATGCTGTGACGGTGCTACACTTGGGAGAACACTAACTACTTGATATTTTTAGTGAGAGATCACCCTAATAAAAAGCGACTACCGCGCAATCAAGAAGGGTGCAACATAAGGGATAAACATCTCAGGCAATTCATAATCAACATGATATGGTATAGCCCTTTCTGACGGAGAAGTCAAGTATCTCTTCGTCTTCGGCATTCGCGTCGGTGTTCACCTTTGCGAAGATTGCCACCACCTTGTTGATGCACCAGATAATATTGCTATCTCTATAGCTAATAAAATAAGTTCATTACATAAGGTTGACACGCAGGTCATTAAAGTGCAATCATATGGCTCCAGCCATCATGCCGAATCATGACACGCAGGTCATGTTAATTACATCATATAGTCATCTCATACATAATCAAATTAATATGAGACCTGCTATACCACATCACATGCTAACCAAGTTAGACGCTTCTAATCGGTTTATGCAAAATTTTATTTTTACGTGGCTTCTAAGGTTTTTACTCAAACCGCAGCTACCAACGTCCATCATCAAGTATGATAATTCAAGTTGCTAGATTAACTTTCCAGGGTGTATGAAACACGAGATAATAAAATCTCGAGCCCCATACTAAACTTCGTCATACGCGTGACCCCCGTGCAGATCATATCTGCATTGCCCTCTCGTCTGCGAAACATCCATCTTTCTTTAACTATGGTGGAACCCAAAGAACTGTTAGCAGTTCGTTGATCTGTCAATCAGCATACTCAGGAGCAGCATGAAAGGATCGCGGATTGCCAGAACTTTGTGAGATTCCACCATGCCGTCAAGATCAGGACTACGCAAATTCAAGGGAAGCAACAAGAACATCGGGTAACAGATTTCATCTGCTACCCGCACAAATAATTTTCAGCAATAGATCTCATCTACTACAAAATTATACTATGCAATACCCATACATCTCATGTATTCTAGATCATAACATGCATCTACTCATAGCCTGGCTCTTGATGCCACTGTAGGGGAACGCAACAGAAAATAAAAATTTCCGGTATAGCGAGCACGCCCAGGACCACTATGGAGACTGCATACAAGGTTTGATCTGATCCGTACCGACTCGAAGCGCAGCGGAAGAAGAGTCGGTGGAGATCGTTGGTGCAGATCCCCGCAGCTAGGATTTTACAACCTCCCAACCGCGAGGATGTACTCCCTCATCGAACAGCCCTTCGGGAGGCGGTCGGACAGTCCCCCGGACGATGTCGCGGACAGCCCTTCGGGAGGACCCTCGAAACTCGAACGGAGACTCGGACAGCCCTTCGGGAGGACACACGAACAGCCCCTCGGGCAAAAGATCGAAACTACGACCTCTCTACGGGGTTGCACACATACGGTGTCATCTATCCGGCAGGGCTTCGCCGTCCAGAACTAGTTCCTGCCGGAACCCAGACAGCCTTTCGGCTCTACGAAAAACTCTTTTCGTGGGAGGGAGAGAGAGAGCTTGCAAAGCAAAGCATGTGTATGAGAGCTAAGGATCAAGAGATGGCAGCCCACATCTCCTCTATTTATAGGAAAACCAAGGGGTAGGGTTGGCACTAGAAAATACCAAACTACCCCCACTTTATGTCACACATAAAAAACATAAGAAGGAAAAAGGGTGCCATGTGGAGCTCCATGGAGGAGCTCCACCCTTGGCCGGCCACCCCTTGGGGGCCCCCCCATGAGAAGCTTGCTTGCTCCCCAATCCCTTCTAGAAGCCTTTTTGGAAATATCCAAAAAGGTGTTTTTCCAAAAATATCCAAAAAGCACTTTCACTATTCACGACGACATTTTTCAGCGTCCGGTCGAACTGATAATATTTATGTGGGCTTAGAAAAATTCCAGTACCCCACTAAAATAATTTTCAATGCGATCCGGAACAATTCCGGTTTAGTGATTTTCATCTGCGAAAAGCATCTGAAGCGGTTTCGGCAGCTCAGGAACATTTCCGGTTTTCATCCCGGAAAATTCCAGAAAGTTTCCAGAATGATTCTGGCATCCTCCAAGAATTATCAGGCATGTGCCGAAACCAATTTGACTTAATGGTATCCCCTGAAACAACTTTTCAGTTTTACCGAAACTGTTCCGGTGTTCTCTCTGCGGAACTTTTCCGCTATCCGAAACTTTTCCGGCGTCCGAAACTTTTTCGGTGATTTTCTCTCACACTCCCTGTCTAGTATTCAGCAGATAGATGACCCTTAAGCGTGTGACCCTATAGGTTCGGTGAAGCATAGACATGACCCGGAACCCCTTCCGATCAATGATCAACATCGGAGCCGTGGACACCCATATTGACCCCTATACCTACACGAATGAATATTCGAGTGAACCTCCAGTTGCCATGTGCTATTCCTATTGCTTCGCGATATGTTACAATTTCCCGAGGTGAGACATGTAGGCATCCTCGTGGATCAACAACTTGTCCACAATGCCAGTTACCTCGTTGCCGGTATTGTTCTCTTTTCTCGTTCCCGTGTTCCGTCATCCCCGTGATCAAATCACAAAGTGTCTGGCCAGACGATGATGGATACCGTAACACCGAGAGGGCCCAGAGATATCTCTCCAACGTCGGAGGAGCAAATCCCAATCTTGAGCTATCAAGTTACTTGACATACTTTTCCATGAACCCGTAAGCCGCCGTAATAGCCACCCACGGATGACGTTTAACAAACCCCAAAGTTCATGAAGCAAGCATGAAGAAACTCGATACTCTCATGGTCTAAGGAATCATGCAACGTTAACTATCTCTATGTTATTTAACCATTAACTTGTGACAAATATATCTCATAGTATAACATCAATTTGGGTCGATTCAACACAAGTGTTCTACCAACATCGTGCCCTCAAAATTGCCGGCATAGCCATGCCCATGATTAGGAAAACAGGATCATCATGCAATACTTGAGCCAGTCTTAGAGGCAAGACTAGGAATACAATTTACCATTTATTATACCAAACGTGCACATGAGTTTCCCTCCAAGCCTCGTGGTTATTGTAGACTCGAGAATCATTGCAGTTATAGCATGGATCATAAACATTCATTACAAACTCTGAGATACAAAAGTAACTGATATTATTGCCTCTAGGGCATATCGCCTACAAGACTGTCATCAACCTTGCAAATGAAGTCCAACGTCAACATGAAGCAAAGATTTTGATGATTAGAAGTGACAACGGCACTGAGTTCAAGAACTACACCCTAGATGAGTTTCTCAGTGATGAGGGGATAAAGCACCAATATTCCACACCTTACACCCCTCAACAAAATGGTGTTGCGGAGAGGAAGAACCGGACGCTGATGGATGCGGCAAGAACCATGATGGCAGAGTTTAAATCTCCGTACAACTTTTGGGCCGAAGCCATCAACACAGCGTGTCATGCATCAAATCGGCTCTATCTCCGCAAAGGCTTGAACAAGACTCCTTATGAGATTCTTACCGGGAACAAGCCCAACCTCAAATACTTCCGGGTGTTCGGTTGTAAGTGTTTCATTCTCAAGAAAGGTGTTCGTTTGTCTAAATTTGATTCTAGAGCCCATGAGGGCATATTTGTTGGTTATGCTGCAAACTCTCATGCTTACCCTGTCCTCAACAAGTCCACCGGACTCATTGAGGAGACGAGTAACGTAGAGTTTGATGAAAATAATGGCTCCCAAGTGGAGCAAAGTGGTCTTTGTGATATAGGTGATGAAATTCCTCCCCAAGCCATAAGAAGAATGGGTGTGGGATACTTCCTACCCGTTGAGGAACCCCTTGTGGCCTAAGGAGAAGGACAATGTTCCACTCAAGTGGAACCATCACCGACGCTCGACCCACACGCTTCCGAAGAACAAAGTGAAGGCCCTCAACCCCGTGATCAAGATCAAGGGCAAGATCAACTGGCTAGTGATGTCTCTACTTCACATGATGCTCAGGATCTTGTTCACACCCCCGTGCAAGCTCAAGATCAAGATGAAGCTCAGGACCAAGATCAACTTCAAGATCAAGGTCAAGCTAAAGATCAAGATCATGCTCAAGATCATGAGCAAGCCGGTACTAGTACCGAAGCTCGTCAAGTTACCAAGCCTCAACTTTCCATGGAGGAAATTCTTGAAAGACGAGCTGCCACGATTGCTTCCAAGCTTCAGAAAAAGCAACACCTCCTAGAGAACGTCTACGGAAGCTTGAAAAGAGGGGTAACTACTCGTCGTCAATTAACAAACTTTTGTGCACATCATGCGTTTGTTTCTTGCTTTGAACCCCTCAAGGTACAAGATGCGCTCAAAGACGAGGATTGGCTTGAAGCCATGCATGATGAAATCAACAACTTCGAGCGCAACAAAGTGTGGCGATTGGTGCCAAGACCAAAAGAGAATCACAATGTCATTGGAACCAAATGGATCTTTAAGAACAAGCAAGATGCACATGGTATCATTATTCGCAACAAGGCAAGACTGGTGGCTCAAGGCTACTCCCAAGTCGAGGTTATCGACTACGGTGAAACTTTTGCCCCTGTTGCTCGCCTTGAATCTATTAGCATGTTGCTTGATTATGCTTCTCATCATGATTTCATATTATATCAAATAGATGTGAAGAGTGCTTTTCTTAATGGTCCACTTAAGGAGTTGGTGTATGTCAAGCAACCCCCGGGGTTTGAGGATCCCAAGTTCCCCAATCATGTGTACATTCTCGATAAGGCACTCTATGGCCTTAAACAAGCCCCACGTGCGTGGTATGAGCACCTTACCGAGATGTTGCAAGATCGTGGGTTTGAAATTGGGAAAATCGACCCCACTCTATTTACTAAGAGGGTTAACGGGAACTTGTTCGTATGCCAACTATACGTTGATGATATTATCTTTGATTCTTCTAACAAAGCTTTTAATGATGAGTTCGCCGCACTAATGACCAAAGAGTTTGAGATGTCTGATGGGAGAGTTGAAGTTTTTCCTTGGATTCGAAGTCAAGCAACGAAGCCAAGGAACCTTCATCAACCAAGCCAAATACACTCAAGACATGCTCAAGAGGTTCAAGATGGATGAGCTAAATCCTCCGAAGGCCAACACTCCGATGCCACTCAAATGCCAACTTGACAGTGATCCCAATGGTAAAGCTGTGGATCAGAAGGTATATCGATCCATGATTGGATCTCTGCTTTACCTTTGTGCATCTAGTCCGGATATCATGTTGAGTGTGGGAATTTGTGCACGATTTCAATCCGCACCTAAGGAGAGTCACTATGTGGCTGTCAAGCGAATCTTTCGATATTTGGCTCATACCCCAAACTTTGGCTTATGGTACCCCAAAGGTTCTTCATTTGATCTCATTGGATATACTGACTCGGATTGGGCGGGAGACCGTGTGGAAAGGAAGTCCACTTCCGGAGGTTGCCAATTTCTTGGTCGCTCTCTGGTAAGTTGGTCCTCCAAGAAACAAAACTGTGGTTCTCTCTCGTCCACCGAGGCCGAGTATGTAGCCGTCGCATGTTGTTGTGCTCAGATTCTTTGGATGAGGCAAACCTTAAAGGGTTATGGTGTCAACTGTGACAAAGTGCCTATTTACTGTGACAATGAGAGCACGATCAAGATCTCCAACAACCCGGTTCAACACTGCAAGATGAAGCATATTGAGATTCGTCATCACTTCATCCGGGACCACATCAAGCGCGGAGAAATTGATCTTATTCATCTTTATACCAAGGAACAACTAGCAGATATTTTCACGAAGCCATTAGATGAAGCAAGATTTCGCGAGTTAAGGCATGAGCTAAATATCATCGATTCGAGCAATGTGGCTTGACTTAGTGCACACCCCACCATACTCATCATTATGTCTTGCTTAGATGTAGGCATGGATTTAGGGGGAGTCTAGTTCTCTCAATGAACTATCCCTCCTCTTATTATGCATAAACTAATCAACGTCTTTCACATTCGCCATTTTTAATGGTTTTGTGCTTCAAAGACGAGTTTTGGTCATGGGCCCAAAGTTCAAATCTTCGCGGTGCCATACCAATTGACTCAAACATAGGTGGCCTCGGCCACCGCCCCTCCTAGCGAGGCATTTGCTTTTGAGAAGCTCGTTTTTCTTTGTCTTCGGGGTCACTCCAACCTTTTGGTTTGTTTTAGATCGGCATCATCGGAGTGTTCCCTGTTGTTTGGATGTTTTGTTGTCTCCAACCTTTTTACCAAACAATTCTTGCATAAGCCACTCTCTTGTTTTCTTTTTTCTGCCTTGGTGGTGTCCAGAGCGGTACTACCGCTGGCTTGGACGGTAGTACTAAGCGGTACTACCGCTATGCCCAGCGGTACTACCGCCGGAGCGGTTCTACCGGGCGTCCTGCCACTATGTAGAATCAGGGCGGTACTACCGCCTGCCCGGGCGGTACTACCACCTGTGAGTTCCCACGAAGGGATATGGGGTGGGGCAGGGGAAGTTTCTACTTCCCCGTACCCATTCACCCCTGTCTCTCGTGGTCCTCTCTCTCCAGGCGCTCCCAAGGGCGCGGAGGCCTTCGCCGGATCTCCGTTTCCGGCCATTCCTTCGCAAAACCGTCCGGAGGAGTTGATCTCCAACCCCCCCTCTCGCCATGGACGCCGGTATTGTCCCGTTTTTCTCTCCCTAGGTTCTCCTATTTTTGAATCTAGGTATTGGACAATGCATGGTAGTTCCATCCTTTTTGGGTCAAATCCGGGCGTGATTCTCCTATACAAACTTGCTAGGAAGTGGTTCTCAAGGTTTTGCAGTCAAATATGTGAATTTGACATCCCCGGTAGTACCGATCCTCACCGGCGGCTGTAGGTCCGCTGCAGTTTTCGCCTGAGCGGTACTACCGCCCCTTGGGGTGGTAGTACTAAGCGGTACTACCGCTGGTGGCAGCGGTACTATCGCTGGAGATGCCAAATGCCCATGTTTTCTCTTAAATCTTCAGAATTGCTTCTAATTTTTCCTTTTTTTTCTTTCCTTTCCCTGGCTTATGCAAACTGGTTTACACTCTTTTGCTCTCGTTTGGTGTTCTCATTTTGGTTTCCAGGTGGTAGTAGGAGGAACCCGAGCCATGAGACCGGATCCAAGCGACCGCGCACCTCCGAAGAAGGCGATAGCTCAGTCAACCCTCCCAGGCAGCAGACAAAGAAGGTTGCCTCCAAGAGGTCGCAGCCATCCCTGGACAAGATCCCTATCAAAGATTTCTGGGCCATCCGCCGTCACGATCCATATGTCTCTCCTCAAGAGAATGTTGTTCGTAACCGTCCCTTCTGGACCAAGCAACAATTGCGTGTTTACAATGACGTGCTTCTGGGTAAGGAAAACATTTTTGTGCCAAATGTGAAATCGATTGATATGGAGTGCTTGGAAAAGAATGCCCACTACTTTGGCCAGGCTATTGAGCTCTGTCAAAAGCTTCAGCTCACCCATCTCATGGAATTCAACATGGACTTCAATGCTGAGATGATTGTTGTGTTCTATGCTACCGTTCACTTTGGGACTGATGATGCCAGGACTATGACCTGGATGACTAATGGGAGGAGATTGTCTGCTACATGGAAGGAGTTCATGGACCTTCTTCACGTTGAGGACAGGGGGCTCGATGACCCTGTCGGTTTTTGCCCACACAAGGAACCTTCGCCAACTCACAAGCGCCAACTTTGGCCCTACTCCACTGAGAAGGTATCCAACACCATTGGCAAAACTACTTATGTTCTGCAGCCATTCCTTGATATTATGCACCGCATATTTCGGAACACCTTGTTTCCTCGTGTTGGAAACTTGGACCAGGTGCACTCCTACCTGGTGGATCTGTTGCTCTTCTGTCAGCATATGAAGGACTCTGCTGAGGTGCCTGCTCTGGATATTTCTCACATCATGTGGTCTGAACTGCACTCTGCTGTCTTTGATCGTAAGGTTCCTATTTATGGCCCATACTTGATGCTTCTTCTTGAGAGCACGTGGGCTAAGACCCATCCAGACATCATCTTTGAGCATGGTGAGGTGGTTACTCATAAGGTTGTGCAGCTCCGTCAGAAGGACAAATGGGCAAACTATGTTGCTCCCGAGGCTGATCTGGCTGATGATGAGGTTGAGGATGAAGATGAGGATGACGAGGATGATGAGGACTTTGTGGTCCAGGGTGGTGCGGCTCCTCGTTCTGCTCCTTCTCTGGCTGAACCATCTTGGGCTAAGAAGCTCAAGGAGAAGATGAAGAAGTTGTTCTGTTTACAGGCTAAGGGTCAGTACAGGGCTCATGTTGCTGAGAAGGAAGCTAGATGGCGTCACAAGGCTCTTGGCAGACACGTTGGGTTGGAGGTTCCCAGTGGTTCTGAGGAGGTCATTACTGATGAGGAGGTCTGGATCTCATGGCACTGCAAGGACTCTGACGATGATCTGCCTGGCTCTTCTGCTCCTGCTCCGCCCGACACCGTTTCCCACACTCTAGAGTCCGGAGAGTACTGATGATGGGTCCTCGTGCTCTGCCACCTGTGTGTCTTAGTCCTCCCTACCCTTTTGGTGTCTCGCTGCCAAAGGGGGAGAGAGTGTAGGGATTTGCCGAGTCACGAGCATGCGTTTGCTTTCCGAGTTGCTTTCTTTTATGTCATTGCTCGTGAATTCTTTCTAGTTGCTTTGCTTTGCTTTGCTTATGGTTGTGAGACTTCTGTCACTTTGTCGTATGGTGTAAGACATATGCTATCCTTAATTATCCTTATATGTCTCGTTGTGAGTTAGTTTCATTATTCCATCTGTGTTATACTCTCACATAGTGCTCCTTGCTTAGTTATCTATGTCATATTATATATTGTTGCAAGGAGTATTCGTCTCTAAAATATAGGGGGGGGGTTGATCCTAGCATGTGTGTTTTGCATTCCAAAAGCATATCAAATATAGCACACATCTAGGGGAGCCCGTCTATATTTTTGTAGATGTTTGGGTTTGCTTTCTTTCTCTTATTTATTCTATATGCAAATCCAGTGTTGTCATCAATCCACCAAAAAGGGGGAGATTGTAAGGGCATATTTATACCCTAATGGTTTTGGTGATTGATGACAATGCGTTTTGCGGACTAATCGTGTGCATTAAGCTTTCAGAGAATATCAGGTCGCACGAGACGATTATCTTACCCCTCAGGAAGCTAAAAGGAAGACGGTGTCTTTTCGATGATTTAGTGTCGGTGGACTTAAGTCGTAGGAAAAATCCTTACTATCAAGAGGGGGTCCACGGTGGGAAAGATTGGGGAGGAATCATCACGTACACACTCGCACCCCCATTCGTTTCCCGGCAACATGGAGTATCTGTCTTTGCCCTACTCTCCCTGTCTTTCCCTCAGCGGTAGTACCGCTCTGGGAAGCGGTAGTACCGCTGAAAGATCGTGGATGTCGCCTAGAGGGGGGGGATGAATAGGCGCTTTAAAATAATTACGGTTTAGGCTTGAACAAATGCGGAATAAAACTAGCGTTTAATTTGTCAAGCACAAAACCTAAATCGACTAGGCTCACCTATGTGCACCAACAACTTATGCTAAGCAAGATAAACAACTAAGTGATAGCAAGATATATAACTAGAAACAATATGGCTATCACAAAGTAAAGTGCATAAGTAAAGGGCTCGGGTAAGAGATAACCGAGGCACGCGGAGACGACGATGTATCCCGAAGTTCACACCCTTGTGGATGCTAATCTCCGTTAGAGCGGTGTGGAGGCACAATGCTCCCCAACTATGCCACTAGGGCCACCGTATTCTCCTCACGCCCTCGCACAATGCAAGGTGCCGTGATTCCACTAAGGGACCCTTGAGGGCGGTCACCGAACCCGTACAAATGGCAACCCTTGAGGGCGGTCACCGAACCCGTACACTTTGGCAACCCTTGGGGGCGGTCACCGGTACCCGACAAATTGCTCGAGGCGATCTCCACAACCTAATTGGAGACCCCGATGCTTGCCCGGAGCTTTACACCACAATGATTGAGCTCCGAGGCACCACCAAGCCGTCTAGGGCGCCAAGGCACCCAAGAGGAACAAGCTCTAGGGTGCACAAACACCCAAGAGTAATAAGCTTCTCAACTACTAACTTCCACGTATCACCGTGGAGAACTCAAACCGATGCAACTAATGCAATGGCAAGAACACACGAAGTGCTCAAGTCCCTCTCTCTCAAATCCCACCAAAGCAACAAAAGCTATGGAGGAAAGTGAGAGGAAGAACAAGGAGAACACCAAGAACTCCAAGATCTAGATCCACAAGGTTTCCCTCACATAGAGGAGAAAGTGATTGGTGGAAAGATGGATCTAGAGCTCCTCTCTCTATTCCCTCAAGAAGGAGCAAGAATCATTGGAAGGATGGAGAGATAGCAAAGCTCTAGAAGGTCAACAATGGAGGAGAGAGAGCTGCAAGGGGATAAAAGAACCGTTGGGGCAAGGGGGAAGAAGACCCCCTTTTATAACCCCCCACCAAATCGAACCGTTACCTGTGCTGGACGCACTCAAGCGGTACTACCGCTCCAAGGAGCGGTACTACCGCTTAGAGCGGTACTACCAGCCGAAGCCAGTGAGTACAGCAAGCACAGGAGCGCGGTAGTGCCGCACAAAGCGGTACTACCGCCCCCACAAGCGGTACTACCGCAAAGGTTCGTAGAACAGCTCAGAAACGAGGTAGTGGAGCGGTACTGGAGCGGTACTACCGCCCTACATCCGCTCTACTACCGCTAAGGAGAATAGAGCAACAGAAGCTTGCACACTCTTCGAAATACAAGCGGTAGTAGCAGCGGTAGTTGAGGGCGGAAGTACCGCACTAAGCGGTACTACCGCTCTACTACCGCACTACTTCCGTTTAACAAATATCGGCAACAGAGACGTGCACAGAAGGAATTTCCCAAGCGGAACTAGCAGCGGTAGTAGAAACCGGAAGTACCGCCCAAGCGGTACTACCATGCTACTACCGTGCCACTACCGCACAAATAAATTAGGCAACAGAAGAAAATCCCACAAGCGGTACTCGCTGCGGTAGACCACAGCGGTACTACCGCATAAGCGGTACTACCGTGGTACCGAGCGGTACTACCGCTTGGGTGACAAGAAAACTGCCCAGGGACTGAAACTGCCATAACTTCTGCAAATGAGCTCCGAATTGAGCAAACTCAAGCTTGTTGGATAGATAACGACAAGCACTATCCAACAGCGACCCGGCATAAACTCCAACATCGAAAACATCATAGAGGATGCAAATATGAACTCCGCTTTCGATGAACTCGAGCTTGTCATGAAGATGACCATAAGCTCAAAAACTCACAAAGAGAAACATCAAACAAGAACAAAGAAAGATGATGCAAGAATGCAATGGTTTGAGCTCTCTACGAATGATACGATAAAGCTACTCACTTGAGAGCCCCCCTTGATAGAACGGCTATCGATCCTATAACCCGGTCTCCCAACTACTACCATGAGACCGGTAAAATAGAAAACCTATCAAGGGCAAACCTTTGCCTTGCGCACAGTCCACTTGAGCTAGATGATGACGATCTTGACCTCCTCAAGTTGGACCACCTTTCTTGATTGCGCCGGCTCGATGAAGACTAGTTGATTGCTCCCCCATACTCCACTATGGGTGAGCCACTCTTCGGCACATCTTCACAAGTCCATTGTCACCACAATGGACGGCAAGCTTCAAGCAGTGATCTCTTCGTGATGCTCCACTTGAACTTGCACACCGCAATCTTGATGACGATCACCACTTGATGTCATCCTCCATGGGTTGAATGAGATCTTCCTCTTGACGCAAGCCCATGGAAACATACCTAACCCCACATAGAACTCTCGCATAGAACATGGGTTAGTACACAAAGCGTAATGGACAATGCTTACCATACCGTGAGATCACTTGATCCCACTCGGTACATCTTCTACGCTTTGTGTGTTGATCAACTTGAATCACTCTTCATATTTAGTCTTGATCGACCTTGAATCTTTCCAACTCTCTTCATTAGGATGATGTCTTGAAGGTAAACATGAATGTTCACACAATCTTCTTCTTCAAGACATGCTTGCAATAGGCTCAACACTCACATGACCAATCTTTGGATAAATCCTTGAATAGAACCTTGGTCAACACATATTCTTCTTCTAATAACCTTGAAACCAACAAATGGTCTTCAAGCAATGCCTATGGACAAACCCTTCAAATATAACTCAAGGCAACCATTAGTCCATAGAGATTGTCATCAATTACCAAAACCAAACATGGGGGCAGCACATGTTCTTTCAACCGCGCTCAGCCGGTACTACCGCCCCAGCCGGCGGTAGTACCGCTTAGGGAAAGAAGGGAGGGCTGGGCACCTCGCGCGTGGGGTCAGACGCGTCTCTGGGTGTGTCTGGTGCCCCGCGCCTGCTCCCAGCCGCAGCGGTAGTAGGGACGGTAGTACTAAGCGGTACTACCGCTGCCCCTTCTACTGGCTTCTGTTGGGCGGTAGTACCGCCCCAACCAGTGGTACTACCGCTGAAGCGTGGCTGGTGGGTGGGCAACGGGCAGATTCCTCTCCCTCCTATATAAAGGGTCTTCTTCCCCAAGAAGCCTTACCTCTTATCCTTCCCCAAGCTCCATTGTTGCCCAAAGCTCATTCTTGCCCGATCTCTCTCCCTAGCCAACAAAACTTGTTGATACTCTAGGGTTTGGTTGAGAGGGCCCCGATCTACACTTCCACCAAGAGAAATTTGATTCCCCCCACTAATCCCTTGCGGATCTTGTTACTCTTGGGTGTTTGAGCACCCTAGACGGAAGAGGTCACCTCAAAGCCATAGTCCATTGTGGTGAAGCTTCGTGGTGTCGTTGGAAGCCTCCAATTCAGTTGTGGAGATTGCCCCAACCTTGTTTGTAAAGGTCCGGCTGTCGCCTCCAAGTGCACCACTAGTGGAATCACGGCACCTCGCATTGTGTGAGGGCGTGAGGAGAATACGGTGGCCCTAGTGGCTTCTTGGGGAGCATTGTGCCTCCACACCGCTCCAACGGAGACGTACTTCCCTTTACCGGGAAGGAACTTCGGTAACACATCCTCTTCTCCATCGGTTCCCCTTGTGGTTATTTCTTACCTTTACTTCACGCAAGTTACTTACTTTGTTTATCTTGCTTGCTTGAGTTGCTTGTTGTGTTTAGCATCATATAGGTTGCTCACCTAGTTGCATATCTAGCCAACCTATTTGTTGCTAAGTATAAACTGTTAAAGAAAAGTTAAAAACTGGTAGTTGCCTATTCACCCCCCCCCCCCTCTAGTCAACCATATCGATCCTTTCACATGTGTGAGACCCAAGAGCGATTAAACTTTTCTTGCGGGAGCCGCCACCGCCTTTTTACCACATCGTCGTCCTTGGAGGAGTCCTTACCTTACCCTTGTCGACGGCGATGACCCTCCTTGCTCAGCCTCTTCGGTTTCTGTTTGTAGCATGACTTCTTAGCCAGTGTGTGCTCAGAGGCGTGGTGGCGATAAATGTGGTGCGACCAATTCAATGAGGAACGACACTTCTGGAGATCGTGTGGTTTTCAAGGTGGTCGGTTAATATCGTAGTGGTTCAGCCATTATTGGCAGACGGTGGTGGCGATGAGTGACGGTGGTGGTCGGTTAAGACGTTGATGTGTGTTGATATGTATTGTCATGGGTGAAAACCTAGAACTTAACCCTCACTACACGAATTCGGTGATGATGATGTGACTTGCGGGTTATCTAGTAGTTTGTTATACAAATTGATCGCATTGATTCCCTCATTAATCGAATCCGGGGACGATTATGTGAGTCATAGTTATCAGAATAGCTATCTATCATGCAATTCTGAGTTTGTTATCCAAATTGATCAGATTGATTCTACTCGATAGAATCTGTGGTCAGGCCCGGCCCTGGGGCGGGGCAAACGGGGCGGCCGCCCCGGGCCCCCAAAAGTCAGGGCCCCCCTCCTGGGTATGTGTACGTAGGCTGCAGTACAGGTGATTTTATCGAGCGACAGAAAAATTGTGACGTGTTAGCCTAGGAAACAAAAAGAGAGACGTGGCCATGTGGGCCTGCCGGTCTGGCCTAGGTTTGCGTCACGTACGAGTACATGCACATGACGTGTATAGGAAAGGAATCGCTGGATTCCCGGTTTCCTTTTTATTCGGATTGTCGTTTCTTCCGCTGACCGCTAACCGCTGTTCGTCTCGTCTAATCGCCGTCTTCGACTCTGCTTCGCTGCGCTCTGCCTGAGTGCCTGGCCTCGTGACGAACGCCGACTACAGCAGGTACTGTGCGTCGCTGCGTTCACGTTCACGTTCTCACCTCACGCCTGTCTGCCGTCTGCTCTCACATTCTCAATCGCACGTTCTTCTTCCTGTTTTTTTTATTCTAATCCCAATTCCCCAAATCAACTGGGTGATCAAATCATTGAGCACACATAGCTAGATTAGATTATAGAGATAAGGTACTATACTATGGCCTACCAGATTTTGTCATCATAATATATGTAGATCTGTAATTAATCTGATATTTTAATCTAATATTTTATTTAGCTTTGTGCTAATTGTAAAATCTAATTGTTCCTTTTAAATTCAACAAGGTCATGTCAGGTTCGGGTAGAATGTATTCATCCGAAAGTCATAAAAGAAAAAAGAAGAATGAGGTAGATGAGGAGAAAAAGGCATTGAGTTGATCCCTTTTAAAATACTATAAGAGCAACACCAGCACTTCATCAGGAAATGCAGAGGACTTGGCGATAGTTCTTGCGGATGATCAAACTAATGCCAATCGGGAAGATGACACTCATACTCCTACAGAAGACGATGTTGACATCAACATGGATGATACCAATGTGAGTGATCATGAGCCCATATTTAATTCATCTGCGACATAATCTGCTAGTGTTGATGAGGAACGGTTATTACAATGGATATTTATGATCCAAGCAACTAGGGTAGTCTGATTTCTGATTTCTGAGATCTACAATGTCGCAAGAGAGGTTAAATGGCTTGGCTACTTTATACATTGAGAAAAAAATGCTTGATGAAATTGATATTAGTACTATCATTAGTGATTTTGCATCTCAGAATGTTAGGAGAAATTTTTTATGGTAATATGTAATACGTTATGTGATATGCACACCGATTTTGGATGTACTTAATTATTTTCTTTAATAAAATTATACCTACATATTATGATTACTAGTTAGACATTTATACTAAAGGCTCCGAAGGGCCCCGGATTATAGTTTCGCCCCGGGCCCCTGAAATCCCAGGACCGGCCCTGTCTGTGGTTTTAAGACACGACAATAATGAT
This sequence comes from Elymus sibiricus, assembly GCA_039707655.1. Classification (NCBI taxonomy): domain Eukaryota; kingdom Viridiplantae; phylum Streptophyta; class Magnoliopsida; order Poales; family Poaceae; genus Elymus; species Elymus sibiricus. The sequence continues at coordinate 124,124,844 of CM077667.1, read as the reverse complement.
CTCCATGATTTTCTATTTTACTTTACGGGTTGTGATCCGATTTAGAATCATGATCTTGACAACTTTGGTTAGTCATACATCTCGATGGAGGTGTCAATTTGGTTAGCCTCATCCACCATGTGTAGTTGATGTTGCGTGTAGATGATTTTGTGTAGCCCTTGCGTAGGGGTTATGTGAATTCGGATTTGTCCGGATTTTAGGAGATGTGCCATATTTATATTAATAATATCCAAAAAACTTTTGCAAAAAAAATAACATCAGCAAATTAGAGCACATATGTAGAAATCAAAAGAGACAACACACCATGCGGAATCATAGGGAACAATGAAAATTTACAAAAAAAATCTTCCTAGTCCTTGCAACCACCAACAAAACGATCAAAATCTTCGGCCACCGTTGTCGCCAGAGCGTTCCATGGAAAGGAGAAGAGACAACCTCACCAAGCCGAGATCTAAGAGAAAGTCATAGCGGCAAAACTGTGTTGTGAGACTTTGAACATGCGTTGTCTCGAACGGCTACACAGTTATCACTATGGGTTGTCGACCGGATTTCATGCATTGTCATGTATCGTGTTTAGCAATTCGGCATGGCACGTGTTCTTTCTCTTCCCTCGTCAAACTTTAGGCTCAGCGATGCAGATGCCAGAGATAATGAAATCTTGCGCTCTTAAAAAAATAACCTTCAAAGACATATGTGTGGTAAGCCTTACATGATCTCGACTATTAAAAAGAAGTTGGTAGTCTTGCCTCGCCTCCCATCATCGTTTTTTTTTCTCAACCCCACCTCCCGCTGTATTTACTGTTTTCTTCTTCTAATCTAACCCAATCTAATATATTAGGAAAAAAACTCTTGGTGCTACGTCAGTTTCCTCGTCCTGGCCAGAGCCCCTATTATGTATTCCTCTTTCTGTTCTAAGGCTTACATTGATGATTTTTTTTTGCAAACTTGATTTTAGTTCTTTTGTCGGCAATGGGTCCTAGTTGTGAGTCCAATTGTCAAAAGTTGTCATTGATAATTCATGGAAGGTGTAAATTTGCTCCATAATAATTAATTGTTTATTATTTTCAAATAGTAGTTACTCAAACACCTATTTGTGCATGTTTTCTTTGATGTGTAAACTTTTAAATGACTAATAGTGATGTGATTATTTCAAAATATGAATCCAATACATTTTTTGTTAGTAATTTATTTAAGGAAAGATATATATTTTTAGATTATTAGCAAAAATATATAAATCGTGCTTTTGCAATACTATTTTCAAAATATAATTCTTTTCAGAAAGGGGATAACCCTTGCCTCTGCATCATATGATCCACACAACCATTTTATTAAATCTAAAGTACACCCAAGTCATCTAGTACCAAATGCTTTACAACAAAACACAACCATCTCGATTAGAAACAAAATTACATAGATCATACACATAATCTGCTACTGGCACGTCAACCAAATTGGCTGAACAAACCCCGTACAACCATTTCCAAACGGTTGCACCTAGAAGCCACATGCTCTCACGCATCCACACGTTGCAGTGATGACCAAGTACGGATTGACACCGTAGCTCTGAAAATAACCTGCAAAATATTAAAATAGATGATCCATTGAAAACACAATCATTCCGACAATTCAAAATCTCCCCAAGAATGGCACAAATTCCACCGAATTTGGCCCTTTAGATTATGGTTAATATCCCCCAACCAATTGACAAACAAACTTGGTGTGCTTGTTGGTGGTGGTAAATTGAAAGTAACATAAAATTATACAAGTAAACTTTAAAGATTGCGACTATTAAGATGCATAATATATTTAACATGAAAATACATATCCATATAAGAATGTTATGCCAACATTTAATTTAGCATGCGAGAGATTTGCACAATAGTTTCTTCAGTTATGACCCATGATGAGCAGTTCACCTAATGTTCGGAAAATTCTTTAGCTGGCAACTAAGATCCAAAGCTTTCTCGGGTTATGAAATGACGTCAAAATATTGGTTTCATGACAGTTGAAATTTGCTCCAACGCAAATGCGTCGTGTTTCTGGCAATTGATGTTTGCTCCGTAGCGAAGCATGGGCGTTATGCTAGTTAGAATCAAATGCAAAATTAGTGAGATGGACGCTTATATTTTCCCAATGGTGGCATGGCATGTGAATGTGAAGATACATGGCATATTTGGTACTCCCTATGTCCGGATTTATTAGATCCCTCTTATCTTTTATTAAAATTTGACTTATAAATTTAATTAACAAAATGTAAACTATATGTCATAAAAAATGTATTGCTGAAAAGCTCTTTCAAATACAATTCCAACGGTATAATGATTTATAGCATATACTTTACATTTTAGTAATCTATAGATGGTTAAAGTTTAACCCAAAATACAAGGATGCCTAATAAATTGTTTGAATGCACCGTGGCCTGGAGCGAGCCGTCGCCCCCTACGGCCCTACCCACCGCCGATGATTACTGCGAGTCGTTGGGGCTGGACTGGACAAACACCTGCACACAAAGGTCCGTCCTTTTCTCTCCAGGACAAGAAGGTATTAAATCCGTTGCGCCCGTTTGGCCGACCTCGAGCAGGAGACAGAAGCATACTATATGTACTTCGGACAGGTAGTTTAATTTAGACCGATCTTCACATCGCCGGCCAGACGATACATGCACCCATTTACTCTTTCGTGGCGCCATTAACTTCGGCTCCAACCAGAAATATCAATGATTTCATGCGCCAAATTATCAAGCTACTAGTACTTAGTTTATATGGATTCTAGTACATAGGGATAGAGTAATTGAGGAGATAATTAAGAAGATAATCATGTCTGGACACATGTTGTGGCTGAATACGTGCGAGATACTATTTGAAAACGATAAACTCAAAAACTAACCCAAGATCCATGCGCACAAAAGAGGAGGCGTGCTCCATCGATCGACGCAAACTAATCGCGATCACACCAAGTCATGTCATCAACTCATCACGTGGTATAACGAAAACGATCGACCCGTCCAGCAATAGAAGTTACTGTTTAGTAACGTCTGCATACATTCATTTCAGCGACAGTAAATTCTGGATGGAGTGAATAAAAGTCAATAGCTTATCCCACGAAGAGTTTTAATCTCTCCGCCGTTGAAATGCGGTAGTTAGGTTCGAAAAAGATGTTGCTTCCCGTATTGTAAATCAAGCCAGCCAACATCGTTATCAAGCAATTGCGTCACATATCTGAGGTGGTATGTCAAGTTAATTCCTGAAAACTACATCTCATGGCCAAAGTATCAACAGAGCTATCATGTTGAGGTTGCTTCATTTCACCCACAAGAAAACCCGTAATTTTGCGGTAACCTAATTCACATGTACATTAGATTCTTATGTTCAAACTCAACTCACATCTAAGCTAAATTGGTCACAAATATCTCATTTTACAGGTAGTCTCAATCCAAACATGCACAAACCGAATTAAAGGTAAAAGAAAATGTGCTTCATTTTAAGCAGCACTGGAAAACCACACAAAACCAAGAAAAGAAGAAGAAGAAGAAAGGAAATCAAGTGTTTACAGCACAAGCCTAATACTCCCACAGGAGAGGCTGGAAGCCGATTGGGTCGAGACAATCGTACGCCGTCCAGCAGTGATCGGACGGCGCGAAATCCACCACGTCCTCCACCCACAGCGGCGCGAGCTCGTCGAACACCATCTCCACCTGTGCAGCCGAGAGCTGCAGCTCATTTCCCTGGCTCGGCTGGAACGGCGGCTCATGCTCGGGCTCGTCTCGCGCGGCCGGCTCGTCGCATGGCGCCGGGGCATTGCCGCGCGCGGAGGCCGGCGCGGAGGCGGGGGAGGTTGAGGCGGAGCAGCACTGGTTGTCGTGGTCGTGCATGAGGGCGGCGCGCGCGGCGGCGGCCTGGACGTCGCACGGGGCGAGGGAGACCGGGCGCGGGAGCGCGGGCGCGAGGTCCGGGAAGTTGAGCACGGCGCGGGCGCCCTTGATGCTGAGCGCGGCGGCGTCGTGCGCGCGCGCGGCCATCTCCGGGCACGGGAAGGTGCCGAGCCAGATGCGGGACTTCTTGCGCGGCTCCCTGATCTCCGACACCCACTTGCCCCACGCCCGCATCCGCACGCCGCGGTACGACGCCGCCGCCGCCGGGGCCGCCTCCTCGTCGGCCGCCGCGCGCTTCCGCTTGTTGCCGCCGCTCTGCTTCTTGTCGTCGGCCCTGGGGGAGCACGAGGACGTGGAGTAGGAGGAAGTGTAGGACGACGTGGTCGTGTTGGTCGTCGTCGACGAGGACTCCGAGCTCTGCTCGCTCGCCGCCATGCGCGCGCAGAGACCACCACGTGCCCCCGCCCCTGTGGAATGCCACGCGCTAGCTCGTGATAATGGCGAGGACGGTGCAGGGAGCAAGGCTCGAGTTACTACGAGCGAGGAGGGAGGGAGATGTAGAGGAGGAGGAGGGAGGTGGCGCTGTATATGTAGAGGAGAGTGGAGGCAACGTGGCGTGGGATAGGAACCCATGAACGACAGCTGACTCCGCCATGATCAATAATTAGGGTCGCATGGTCTTTCTCAGGGCCGGAGCTGCATGCCCCCCCCCCCCCCCTCCCCCCCCTCTCCTGACTGACTCCATGCCCTGCTACACCTAGATACTCAAGTCCTCCCAACGATTTAACTCACTGACATTTCATAACGCAGCACGCCTTCTTCAAAATTACACATGTGGTTGTAGAAATAAAAACTTCTGTAGCACAGTCAAATTATAAATACCAATTATTTCTCACTCGGGCGAACCAACCTGTGATTGGATGGTTAGAAGCACTATGGTATCCTAGCCCATCAGGGTTCAATTCCTGATGCTCACATTTATTCCTGTATTTATTTCATGATTTCCGGCGATGCGCATTCAGTGGGAGGAGACGTTCCCGTCGACGACGAGGTGCCTACGGTGACTTCGTAAATTTCAAGATGATACGCCGGCTCAGTCTCTCGAAGATGCTCATAGGGATAGGGTGTGCGTGTGTGTGTTCATAGGGGTGAGTGCATGCGCGTGTATATGAGCGCTTGCGTCTGTACTGTGTTCAAAAAAAATATTTCCCACTCGGCATTTTTTTAAGGGCAATGATGGGATAAAACCCCACTGCAATTTTTATAAATTAGTTAAAGAGTGAATTCTATTTTGACCCAATGTTTCGCATTTGTGACCACGATTATGACATTTAGTAGTTTCTCCATATGTTTACCCAATGTAGGGAAAATTGTGCCACAAATTATCTCATTTATTTATTTTCTCTGTTTCAGTGTTGACTGTGCATGCCATCTCGGCTGGTTTATTTTTACTGTTCGGTTTTGTATGGTTTGATCTCGGTTCGGCAGGGGATGAGTCTTACCTGGCTGCGGGGGAGATTTCAGGTTCGAACTACAGACGCACCTCCAATTTTTCACTCATATTTCTTGCTTCCCATTGACCGGTAGGACCCATCCCCTGACAAATCACCCTTTGTGCCGAGGTGTGCAGGAAAGTGGCCCCCATCTCTTCTTCAAATGCCGCTTCTCTCTCAGGCTCTGGGGCATGGTTATTCGCAAACTTCGCATCCATGACATGGACAAGTCCGCATGGCTCTGTGGAGGCATGGTGGGCGAGCACGTGCGGCGTCGGCATCGTCGACCGAAAGGCCAAGGCTTCTATTACCATGCTGGTGTCGTGGGTCATCTGGAATGAGCGCAATGCAAGGGTGTTCAGGCAGAAGAGTGCACCACCGCAAGTCTTGCTAAACAACATTGTTGACGAGGCGAACCTCTGGATCAAAGCCGGGGCAAAGAAATTAGGGACCTTCTTATTGCGAGAATAATTGTCATGCCGTATTTTGGGTGTGTGTTGTAACAAACTCCTTCTTCTCCTTAATTAATATATGAGGCAAATCTTTTGCCTCCGTTCAAAAAAAAAGAGCAAATAAAAAACAGTTAAATAAACCAGCCGGAATGGCATGTACAATCAACATTGAAAGAAAAAATAAATAAATAGGATAACTTGTCGCACCAGTTTGCTTAAATTGGGTAAATATGTGAAAATTTGCTAAATGGGGTAGTTGATGTCACAAACGTGAAACAAGGAGGTAAAAATAGAATTCACTCTTAATTAAAAGAATTCAAACAATATCTACAAATGACTAGAAATAGGTGTAAGGAAGAAAACAGAAGAAAGAAAGAAAGATTACAGATTAAAGTTTACAAAAGGAGTCGGCCATTAAGACAAACAGCTTCATGTCTCCTCTCTAAATTTCAGCAGTGTGAGCTCTTGATGGTAAATTTATTTACATCTCATTAAACTGGGCGCCTCATTGAGTATTATTACTTTTGGAAGTCCAGATGGCCCAGGAAGGAAGTACAATAATTTCCATAAAAAAGAGCACCCTTGACTTTTCCTTTAGATCTGACCTAAGAACAGAGAGATTTATGTTTCCTTGGGGACAAACAAAGTTCCAACAATTTTCAGCAAAGGGCCACCTCCAAAAAAGTTTCTCATTCGACATTGATAACCATCTGATCAAGATCTTGTCGTGTCTTTTGTACATGTATAAATCTCATGTTACGATGGTCAACAGTGAACTTAGAGATAGTTATTGTTCAGACGCCTATGAATAAATAGTAAAACTTTTGGGTTAAACCTCATGCGCCTAAAAAATTGATGCATCAATCGATTTCAACGAAGCCCCGAGCACGACGTCGACGGTGGGAACGAATAAGAGGGAATAGTAAAGGAGGGTTAGAGGGATGGCGGGGGCAGTGATAGCACATCGGTGGGCGGCGGTTCAGGCAAGGGCGGGGCAATGAGGCGAGCGTACTAGCGCATCTGACCGTGGGAGGCGGGGATAGGCTGTTAGGCGGGCGTAGGATAACACCACGGCGGAGAAATTGCTCGTGTGCTGGGGATAATGATCTAACAATCCGAAAAATTGACTAACACTATTTTTTTTCATGCGGGCCCATAGTAAAACCAATATGAAATAGGCAGTCTTTTACACGAATTTATTTGTCAGATTTATAAACTTAAGATATCATGAAAATATTTTCACAATCAATCTAATGATATCATTCCATGTATACATTTGTGAGCTTTGACTACACAGTATTTTGGAATGCCATGTTTTTCCGAATTTGTATGTACTACTCCCACCATACCCTAATAGCCAGGAAACCACTATCCCGGCAGTTTATTTGCCCTCTAAAGAGCTTTCTCCCGGCAGATTACATGCCATTGCATCCGTGTTGTGGTGTAGTGTTGGTTGTAGCAACATCTTATATTATGGGAAGGAGGAAGTAGTAAGTAATTTGCTTGTTCCAAACCGTGCCTAAACGACTATGCCTTAATTTTCATGTGCTAAATTGTGTTACAATAAACTTACTTTATTCTAAAATCTTCTTCGAAAAATAGTCATAAAAAGGGATGAATATATAGGTTAACCAAACAGCAATCGACTGACACCAACTTTTTTCCAGTGCCATCAAGAATAAGCGGGCCCATTGTAAAACCAATAAGAAATATGCAGTCTTTCACACGGATATATTGGTCAAATGTACAAACTTAAGATATCATGAAAAAAAATTACAATCAATCTAATGATATTACTTACCCTGCAAACAAAATATATAATGATATTATTTAATGTATACATTTGTGAGCTTTGACTACACAATATTCTGGAATGACGTGTTACTACTTCCTCCGTATCGTTAATATAAGATGTGATTATAACCAATATGCTCTGGGTTGGTGGCAATAGGAAATAATTTGCTTGTCCCAAACCGTGCCTAAATGACAATGCCTTAGCTTTCATCCGCTGAATTGTGTTACATTAAACTTATTCTATTCTATGATCTGCTTCGACAAATAGCCGTAAAAAAGGATGAATATCGGTTAGCCAAACAGTAAAATAAGCTAAGACTGTTGGGCGAATGAGATGCCCTAAGATGGCACTAGTTTAAGCGACTCTAATGTGGTCTCACAGATAAACACGTCGGCATCTTTTGCTCACATGAGATCACATCGCGTTCGCCTCATCTCGTGGGTCGTGGGATGAGAAGAGTCACACAACAGGTAAACTCATTTCTCACTGCCTCGATCTTCCTAAATTATATGCCGTCGGTATGTTGGCGCCTGATCTTTGGAGGCCAGCCAGTTGTTCGCCATTGTGGACGCAGAGGTTTTGACATTGCGGTCACCTACTCGCACATGACTGTTGGACAGATGGTGTTTGCGCGTGACAAGATCGATGAGATTATCTTTCAGTAGAGCTTCACAGCTTGCTGGCATGTTTGGAGGCGGCTACCCCTGGATCTGACAAGACAACTATGAAGGGGGCTCTTAGGAGCAAAAGAAAGAAAGGTGTCGTCCGCGGATGCTTGATGGATGGTTATCAGCCTCTTAGATTGTTCTTATGGCTTGATTTGTCTCCGTTGATTTGGCGGTGTCCGTGGTCTTCGGCCAAGGTGGTTGATGGTTGTTACGTGTTGGGTATGATTGTCGAACTGATCATGCATTTATATAGAGTTGCATGATCCGTAAGTAGTCCAATGTAGTTAGTTTATATAGGTTGTTTGTTAATTACCTAGGCAATTCTTCTTTTCTTAGTTAATTGACAAGGTAAATCTTTTACCTTCATTTTGAAACAATAATAATTTATAGCCAGTTCTCACTGAACTGGCATACTCGGTTCACTTTAGGCACGTTGCCCTCTTGCAGATAGCTAGCTGGACCTGCGGGCACGCGACGCCTCTTCAATCCTACCACGAGGGGAGAGCGCGATCGAGCACGTATCTTTCCCTCTCCCAGCACTGTGCATGGCTGCGGTCCTAGCTTGGCGCGTTAATACGGGTCGCTGCGGGAGTTGCACGCATGCAGGCAAGCACGCGTACGCGCGCAGGGTTAATACGGTGCTGGGCTGGGTGCATGCATGTGCGCCCGCATTCATCGATCGATCCAGCGCAGCATGGGTTCGTGTTCCCGGGTTCGGAGTAAAGGACGCACCTGTCTTTCTTCTCCTGATGCTGCTGTTTCTTTTACCGCAGTGAAACATGGCTTTCTGCATGCTGGTATAACACTAGCTAGGTGATCGATCGGTTACTACCGATGCACCAATAATCCGCGGTTTGGTACAATGGATTGATTTAGTTTTCCATGCGTATTGAGAAACCTAAAATTCCTCAGAGTTCACTTTAGGTAAATATGCGTATTGGAATGAGCGATTAGGGTATCTCCACCCGCAAACTGCATGTATCCGTCCGGACTGCGAAAGCCATCCAACGGTATCGTGTATCAGTCCGCGACGCGGTCCGGACTTGATTTCTCCCGTAAATTGGAGACAAGTGTAGGAAGGTTTGTGGGAATCCAGACACACGAAACGTACGAATCAAACACCTCAGGCCCACCTAAAACCCCCCTCCAGGTCCTATTTCCTTGCTCCGCCCCTTCCCCCCTTGCTTTGCATCTGCACCCTCCACCTCCGTCGTCGCTGCTTCTTGTACGTCTCCGGGCGCCAAAGTCATTGTCAGACGTCCGCAAGCAGCACCGACGCGTCCACTCGCCGTTACGACGGAGCTTTCCACCCTGGAGCCATTTGTACCCAGATACACTTCGCTCCCTGTCAACGACATGCATGACGGACACCATGCCCGGAGGTGTTTGGTCAAATGCCATTGAGCTTATTTTCAATTGCTATGTCGTTTTTCAAAGTTCGAAGGCTCGTGAGCTACTCGACCATGGAGGATGAATTATTGTGCGATTTGTGGCTGGCCGTATCCGCGGATTTCATAGGCAGGTGCGGAGGGGATCCCTTCTGAGAGCAAATGCATGAAAAGTTTCACGCACGAAAGCACATTGCGCCCTACGACATGTACATAATTCAACCACGCAACGTGAAGTCGTTGTCGTATCGCTGGCATGCTATCCAGATCAGCGTCATCGAGTTTTGTAATGTGGTTCGTCAGCTGGAGGCAAGGTGACCATTGCACGCGACAGAGGACGAGATCGTAAGTTTTTTTTCCTCTTGCTCAACTTGTCGATTGATTCATTCATTCAATGTTGGTCTATACATGATATGTAGCCCGCATGCGCTGCCGTGGAGTAACACAGGACACAGGGACGGGTATTTACGTACACACATTGTTGAATGAAGCTGAAGGGGCAGTATGTAGGATGACATGATCCGTTGTCAAAAACTTATTGGACATCTGGTTAATGTAGTTAAATTTGAGACATTGTTATACTAAACTTAATTTGCATGGTATGTACGGATAATTTGTGTTAATTTCTGTTCGAACTTTGATGAATATCATCCGATTTACATGAATTTCGTCTGGTTTGTTAAAATACGGTTTAAAATGTATGCGGCTACAATTAGACGGCGTCCTTCTACATCTGTATCCACGGACTGGTCGTTCTGTCCACGAACAGACGTAAAAGGAAATTTACGGGTTGCCATACCTTCAGTGGACCTTCTAAAGGAGCGTATACTATTGTCCGTACCGTCCTGCCCCCGGTAGATTGATTATGTAAATGCTTAGCGAGAATTGAAATAATCGTTTACGTACTACTAGTGCATATACAGTACTTATTTGGCACGACGCCATTGTGAGCATCAATTTAGGAAGTACAACCGGGGATATTATCAATGCCGCCCTTCACCCGTCGGCAGTTCTACATGCCGGGCACTACCGTATTGTTTCCGTTTCTTATAATCATTTCTTCTTCGAGCAGTTTTAACATTGTTTCTCATGTCTTCTCTTTTCACATAAGTGGTAAGAGTATACGATAAATCTGAGTCGATGATTTCATTAAATAATATGTCTGATTAACTTTTATCTTCTTATCTATCATGTAGAAAGATAAGGTAAAAAATAGTAACACTCCAATGTCAATCCATAGAACAACACTTTAGGGCATCTTCAAGGGCCCACAAACCGTCCGCATCCGTCCAGACTGTGTTATCTGGACCACGGATGCCATTCAACACGGGCATTGTATCGGTCCACGGGATGGTTCGGACGGGTTTTCTTCCGTGAATTGGAGACAAACGTGTTGTGGATGGTGGGGTGGGGGGGAGGGGGTCGGGAGTCCGGGCACCCGAAACGTAGGACTGACACCCCTGACCCACCCAATCCCCCCTCATGGTCTCATTTCCTTCCACTCTGTCCCTTCTTCCCCTTACTTTGCTCCACACCCTCCAACTCTGCCGTTGTTGTTGTACCTCTCCGTCCGCCATAGATGCATTGCCGGACGCCCGCAACTAGCATCGACGCGCCCACTCGCTTTTACGACGGTGTTGCCCACGCTGGAGCCGTTTGTACCCATGTACATTCCGTCCTAGTCGACGACCTCCGTGGCGGACACCACGCCCGACAGGTGTTCGGTCCAATGCCATTGAGCTTTTTTTTCAAATGCTATGTCGTTTTTTAGAGTACAAAAGATGGTGAGATACTCGACCATGGATGATGAGTTGGTGTGTGATGCACGGTTGGCCGTATCCACGGATTTCATAGGTAGGAGCAAAGGGAAGGTGTTCTGGCAGCAAGTGCATGAAACGTTTTAGGCATAAAAGCACATTGCGTCCTACGACATGTACATCATTCAACCACGCAACATGACGTCGTTGTCGTAACGTTGGCACACTCTTCGGATTAGGGTCATCATGTTTTGCGACGTGGTTCGTCAGCTCGAGGCAAGGTGGCCATTGCACGCGATAGAGGACAAGATCGTAAGTTTTGCTTCCACTTGCTCAATTTGTTGATTGATTCATTCACTCAATGTTGGTCTACACATTATAATATGTAGCTCGCACGTGCTGCCGTGGCGTACTACATGACAGAGGGACGACCCCTGTCGACGACCTCCATGGCGGACACCACTCCCGACAGGTGTTCGGTCAAATGTCATTGAGCTTTTTTTCAAATATATGTCGGTTTTTAGAGTACGAAAGATGGTGAGCTACTCGACCATGAAGAATGAGTTGTTGTGCGATGCACGGTTGGCCGTATCCATGGATTTCATAGGCAGCAGCAAAGGGGAGGCCTTTTGCACCAAGTGCACGAAACGTTTCAGACATAAAAGCACATTGCGTCCTACGACATGTACATCATTCAACCACGCAATATGAGGTTGTTGTCATATCGCTGACACACTCTCCGGATCAGCGTCACCAAGTTTTGCGACGTGGTTCGTCGGCTCGAGGCAAGGTGACCATTGTGCGCGACAGAGGACGAGATCGTAAGTTTTGCTTTCTCTTGCTCAATTTGTTGATTGATTCATTCACTCAATGTTGGTCTACGCATTATATGTAGCCCGCACGCGTTGCCGTGGCGTACTACATGTCTGATGGACGGCCATTTACGTGCACACGCTGTTGGATGAAGCTGAATATAAAGTATGTGTGGAACGACATGATCCCTTGATGAAAAACTTGTTGGACTCCGGGATCTAGTCGAATTTGAGACATTATTGTACTAGACTTAATTTGCATGCTATAGATGATTGGTTTGTGCTATTTTCTATCCGAACTTTGATGAATAACGATTGGTTTGCATGAATTTTGTTCGGTTTGTTTAAATACGGGTTGACATGTATGTGGCTACGGTTGAATGCGTCCTTTGCATCCGTGAACATGGTTGATCTTTTTCTATCCGTGGACGGATGCGGGGGAAAATTACGGGTCGTTCGTTGGAGATGGGCCGTGCTCTATCTGTAGACCAAAACCAGGAGAGCACGCACATACATGACGGCGGCGAGAGAGAAAAGACGAGAGCTAGCTACTGGCTAACGGAAAGTGTCCGTGTCGTGCATGCATATGCATCCATCCGTTGGCGTAGCCGGCCCGGCCGGTGGTTGGGATACGGAGAATGACCCGCGGCCGGGGGCAAGAGATGCGCATCATGTCAACCATCGCCAGTCGCATCTGCAAAAGGGACAAGAGACTACAGATACATGCGTGCGTGCATGGGCAAAGCTAGCTAGCGAGCACTAGAAAGATCAAGCATGGACCGATCAAAGATCGCGTGCCGCCCTGCACTGCTTAATTAGCTTGGCTGGGTCATGAGAAAGGGCCAAGCTAGTTGTTCGCCGTTGGGTGCTCTCTCTCTCTCTCTCAGAGTTCAGCAGAGTTGCATAGAGGTGGCTGGCTAGCTAGCTAACTCACGGGCCAGCCAATCCAAACGACGATCGGAACCAAATACCGGCACTGCACACACTTTTCCCTTTTTTCTTCAGTGTTTCCTCTGTAATTCGTCTTCCCATGCCGCCGTTTTGAATTTGAATGCAGGCTTCAGATTAAGGAAATAGTTGGACGGGACGGATGGATCCATGTAAGCTGTAATGCGGATGGGCCTGCATGCATTACATTCCAGACTGGAGCAGGAATCCGTCCGTACGTATTGTGTTGATGGCGTGCCGTGCGCCGCCCATCTGTTCGTGTTGGCGACCTCGGATCGGATGGAGCTCCTCTCTGGAGCCATGTCTGCATGGGTGGGCGGGCGATCAGATCACAACGATCCACGCATTGTTTACTTGCAGGCCGTGGGTTGCACAGAGACAGAGTAGTAATGAGCGATGGCCTGTCTGCACAGATAACATAAGCAATGACCTAGCTCCCCATTCCCATCTGGATGGGGAGCCATTACTTCTGAATATGCCAAGGATAATGAAAGCAGAGTCTGAAAGCACCCAGCGGTTTTTGAGAGACCCAGCCAAACAAGTCTCCCAGGATTGAGAGAGAGACCATACGTAGCCAAACCATGAGCATCAACATTTGATGTTCTATGTTCAAAACCAAAATTACAAGAACCAAAGGTTTTTGCTTGATCTCTAATCTCTTCTGTAATTCCCTCGTGGCTTCCTCCCCCTTCATGGATGATATGACCAACCACTGGCTTACAATCTGATGCGATGTACAAATGCTGGGTCCCCAAATCCTCTGCCAAAGACATGGCTTCCCGGCACACTATAGCTTCCACCGAACCTGGCTCCAAGCTCCAAGCGACCCCATATAACGAGATGAGCCTAGACAAACACCATTCCGATCGCGGAAAACTACAACAGCTGCACTAGCATTATGATCATGTGAGATGCCTCTGTCCACAATAAATTTGATTTGCCCTTCCGCCGAAGCTCGTCATGTTGGTTGGATCATGTTTGTTGGATGTGATGTGATCGTACGTTTTATCGGAAGGGCCCTGTAATTTATTTTATTTTTGAAAAAAATTCCGATCTATTCATCTTCAATCATGGCAGTACAACGAATAGCAGAAATAATAAAAATTACATCTAGATCCACAGACCACCTAGCGACGACTACAAGCACTACAAGCACTGAAGTGAGCCGAAGACGCGCCGCCGTCACCGCCCTCCATCACCGGAGTCGGGCACAACTTGTTGTAGTATACAGTCGGGAAGTCGTCGTGCTAAGGCCCCGTAGGACCAACACACCAGAACAGCAACCGCCGCAGATGAAGAATAACATAGATCGGAAGGATCCAACCCAAAGACACACGAACGTAGACGAACAACGACGAGATCCGAGCAAATCCACCAAAGATAGATCTGCCGGAGACACACCTCCACACGCCCACCAACGGTGCTAGACGCATCGCCGGAATGGGGGCTAGGCGGGGAGACCTTTATTCCATCTTCAGGGAGCCGCTGCCGTCTCGTCTTCCTGAGCGGGACACAAACCCTAGCAAAACTGAAAGAAATGACTAAAAACGGAGCCCTCCCGCCGGCCCTTGCCGAGATCAACCGCGCCCCCATGGCCCTAGGGCCACTGGAGTGGAGGCGGACCTGCGGCAGCGCCGGCGGGAGGCAGGAACCCTAGCTTTTTTGTGAAGGAGGAGGAGGCGTCTAGGCTGCTATTATTCGTAGATCGGAAACAACATCGTTTCCCAGAGTTTTCGGCAGTATCGGAAGGGCCCTGTAATTGATCCAACTCTGCTATGTATCTGCTCACAGACAAATGGGTTGAGAGAGGAGTCTGGTTGATAACTTCATGGATGAATTTCCTTGTAGCCGTCCACACCGCCCACAATGTTACAATCAGCCGAGATAGATCCTTGTGAGGAAGCACCTCTCTCATGTAGAATAACCAGTTACTACTAGAGGTTCTATAGTGGCCATCATATGCTAGATCTTGGTCCACCAGTGCCCATACACATCTTGCCATCGAACACCCAATGAGACTATACCTCCATGAATCCTGAATTCTACACATGGAGCTACTATCTGCAATGGACATATTCCTGTGTTTCGTGACATCCTCCATGGGTAAAGAGGCTTTTGCTAGTCGCCATAAGAAGAATTTTAATTTGGCCATAAGAAGAATTTTAATTTGGGCTAAGCAGGTGTTGGGTTACACATGCTTTTAGCTGGAGTCTATATTTCGCTCTTAGCGAGTGAAAAAAAGAGAGAGCTCGTCAGCGAGACGCTCTTGCATGGGCCGGGCCCAGTAGCGCATCTTTCTCTTTCTTTTTTCCCTTCGTTTCTTTTCACTCCTTTCTTTTAGATTAACTACCTCTGTATTCTTTCAGTTAACATATAAGCACATTTATTTATTTTCAATCATGTGAATTAATATTATTTATCCAAAACCTGAACATATTTTTACAGCTACATGTATATTTATTTTTACACACAACTTCTGATAGCAATATATTTTTGAAAAATGAAAAAACATTTTTCATATAAGCATGATTTATTTTAAAATAAATGAGTCCTTTTTCATGCACATATCATTTTTTCTATGCATTCAAAAAAATATGGTATTGTTAGTATTTTTTAGAGCCATTGAAAAACGTTCCGGTAATTTAAAAACGTGTGCATGTAGTTCTAAAAAAGTACACGTATTTTAAAGCATGATAGTGCCTTATAAAAAGTCTTTTTGAATTAGAAATTGTTCTCATATTCTAGAAAAACGATCGTGTAATTTTAAAATGTTTGCGTCCATAAAAAAAGTTCAGCTAATGTTGAAAAAGTATTCAAGCATTAAATATATCAAATAAAAAACCTGTTTTTTTTTAAAAAAATGGGAAAACACGAAAAGGAAAAAGGAATGGGAAAAGCAAAATATAGAGGGAAAAAGAAACATAAGAAAAGTGTATGGGTTGCTCTATGTTCTTCTTTTATAGCGAAGGACTAGGAGGTATAACACACGATTGGGCCGGGCCCCAGAAGCACTCGGCCGTGTGGCTCCGGTGAGAAAAAAACACCCATGTGGTGCAAGTTTTAGGGATTATGTGATGTTATTTTCTTTACCTTAGAGTCTTGTTCTCAGCTTTCTAATGTAATTTCTGCAAAATAAAGGAAACTGTGGGTCCTTCCGGACTCGACTACTGTCCAGAAAAAGTGAATAGAATAAAAATAAGAAATGAAAAATAAAAATCTGAAAGAAAACCAAGTGAAAAAAATGTGAGAAAAACAAAAACAAATCACGAAACCAACATTCTAGTTTCCCAAACTTGGGTAGGCCCAGCACAAGCAGTCATATGCGAACATCGAAGAACAAAAGATTCCCTTGAGTATTACCGCATTGCAGGAGTATGCCTCGCTTGATGCGAGATGTAGCTTTGCGTTTTGGGAATGCTCTTTAGACCGGCTTTAGAAACTTCCATGCGGTATTGTTCCCTTTTATTTCAGTTTTTTTTGTGTATCTTAATCAGTTTTTTTATCAAATACATGTCTGCTTTAAATACAAGTTGCAAATTTTTCTATACATGTGGAACTGTTTTTATACACACTTGATCATTTTTCAAATACCAGGCACCTTTTTTTAATACATGTTTGAACTTTTTTTGGAAAACATGTTGAAAAAATTCAAACACACGATGACCATTTTTGTGAACAAAGTTTTTTATTTACATGAACATTTTTTACATTGCGTACATTTTTAATGAGGAAAACATTTTTTTAATGTGACCTGCATTTTTTCATGGCATGGAACCTTTTTTACATTGTATATTTTTTAAAATGTCACGAACATTCTTTCTAAAGGTGTAATATTTTTTAAATGGCATGATCTATTTTTAAATAATTGTTCTATTTTTTAAAATTACTCTAACAATTTTTTTACATTGTGTTACATTTTTTAAGCTAGAACTGGATATTATTTAAAAATAAAGTAAATTACTTTTCTGAAATAATTTTATTTTAAAACTTCTAAAATACACAATAAAACGTTAATATAAAAATGTAAACAAAAGTAAGAAAAGGAGAACGCTATTGGCCAGCCTAATAGTTGCGACCTAAAGAGACTTTGAGGCGAGACCTCGTACTTCAGAATGTTCCTATGGCTCCCATGTAAACACGGTGAGCACCTATGTTTCGCTCTTGGCGGCAAATAATCTGCCCCCCCCCCCCCCCCCCCCCCCCCAAGTAGTGAACGCCCCGACAAGGCCAGCTCAATAGTAGCGATCTGAAGTACTTTTGAGGCACGAGCTCCTAAGTGCCGGTCTTTGCGGCGGCCTCCCGCACAGGGAGCAGCAGGATTGGGTCGGCCCATCGTGCGCTGTAGTGGCACGGCTATTGTAGCCGACACTTGCGAGAAATGGATCTATTGGTGCAATTGGAGCGGTGTGCAGAGATCAACATGGAGCATATTTGGGAGCTTTTGTCAGACTTTTCAAGGGCATTTTTATCCACCAACTCTAAAGGCACTAGTCGTGAAGGAAGCTTTGGCGCTTGCTAATGATCTTTACGTTTATCAGATCCTATGCATCGGATTGCAAGATGGTGATAGATGACATCAAGCAGGAAAATGCGGTGATTTACGGTGCGACAATCCGTGAAATCATTGGTCGTGCTACTACGTTTTCTAGGTGCATTTTTATTCATGAGTTTAGCAGCTCAAATGTCGAGGCTCATAATTTAGCAAAGCATGCATTATCTTAGGGCTGGTTGTCATGTCTGGTTAGGTCAGTCCTTATCTCATAATTTCGTCCATGCAAAACATTGTGGCGATTTAATAAAGCTTTGTGAGATTGTTTAAAAAAGAAAAGGCTATAAATTTTGTGACTTTTTTAAGTCCAAACATTTTTAACTGAAAAGATATATTTTTTAAAAAACGGGAACATTTTTGGGAAAACATGTTCTTTAAAAAAATTGTGAAGAAATTTTTTAAAAAATATTTTATTATATTCCCTAATATATTTTCAATATATGAAGAATTATTTAAAACAGGAATATTTTTTTGAAAACAAGAATATTTTTTTGAATTTTTGAATGCAGATAAACGGGATCATTTTTTGATATTCTGAACAAAATTTGATAGAATTGTTTTATAAACACCAACATTTTCAAAAATTACAATTGTTTTTTAATTTTGAAATATATTTAGATAGGAAACTTTTCTGAGAAAATGTAGAAAAATAAAACAATCGAAAGAAAAAAAGATAAAACGAAAAGCATTAAAAAAAACCTACCCGGAAGGCGAAATGGGTCGGCCTTGCTGGTTGGCTCCTGGGCGAAGCCTGAGCAACAAAGGGATTTCAGAAAAGTCTGGATCCGCGTCGTCTTGGGCCCTTTGTGACAAGGAAAACAAAAAGAAAAAAGTATAGAAATCACCCTCAAATCCACTGTTTGGGATACATACCCCCTGAACTGAAAACCGAGACAAAAAACACCCTGAAATTACTTAAACCGGTTTAATAACCCCCTTGAGTGGTTTCTAAGAAATCTGCAGCGGTTTTTGTCCCCCTGATGTTGATTAGGCGCTGACTGGCACAAAGTGCTGAGTAGGTTATGGTGGGTCCCATTAGTCAGCTGCGGAGGGGGAGGGCGCCGCCAGGGAGGAAATCATAGGATACATAGAAGGAGGCACACGCGCAACCGGCCGCAGGGAGCGGAGGTGAGGGATTATCTTTGAGTCGAACCATTCCTAGACAAGATGGCAAGCCCATTCGGCGATGCAAAGCCGGCCGGCCGCGGCAGGCATTGCTGCTCTGCCCCTACCCCCACAAACCCTCGAAATTGGCACGGGCGCCGGCGGCGAGAGGATGGCGAGGGAGGTCGCGCGCTCACCGGGTTGAGGTCGGGCTGCATAGGGGGAGGGCGGCAGAAGGAGAGGAAGAAGCGCCTGGTGGAGTCGGCGACGCCGGCGGCCCGGTCCACCTCGCACGCCCACGCCGCGTCCATCCCTCACCTCCGCTCCCTGTGGCCGGTTGCGTGTGCGCCGCCTTCTATGTATCCTGCAATTTCCTCCCTGGCGGCGCCCTCCCCCTCCGCAGCTGACTAATGGGACCCACCATAGCCTGCTCAACACTTTGTGCCCAGTCAACGCCTAATCAACATCAGGGGACAAAAACCGCTGCCAATTTGTTAGAAACCACTCAAGGGGGTTATTAAACCGGTTTAAATAATTCCAGGGTGTTATTTGTCCCGGTTTTCAGTTTCGGGGGGTATGTATCCCAAACAGTGGATTTGAGGGTGATTTCTATACTTCTTTCAAACAAAAATGAAGAAGGCGATGTGGACGGATGGACCCGCAGTCTAGAGTGGGGCACTGGGACGAAAGGAACCAGACCACCGGCGAGTACGTAGAGCCGAGCATGGATGGACTCGTGGAGGGCACGAACTGATTCCCGGTGAGGTGAGATAAGGAGGCACAGATGCTCGACCATGCAGATTCGTATTCTGAAAGACACCCTTGTGGAATCACTGGTGCATGCACCCTGCTTTTCGTTTTTTTATTTTGCGGGTCTGCTTTACGTTGTTCCAGCGGGAGGATTGTGGTCGGAGGGCGATCGAGCGAGACAGGAGGCGATCGAGCACTGTAAAAAATCTGGAGAAGAGACCAAAGGTGATAGGGTCGCACATATATACGGCCACAATTCTAGTCCACTGTTTCCGTTCGGCCGGGGAGAAGAACGCTCAAGTAACTGATTATTGTGGCGGATTGAGGGGGATGTGTACTGGCAAAGCAAAAGGGTCGACGGACAAGAGAAGAAAGATGTGGTGGCGGAACGGGCCGGCGGCTAGGGTTTCGCACCCGGGCCGCCCGCGGAAGAGCGACACGGGCCCCGTATTGTTGAGAAAGATGGCCTTTGGAATGATTTACTTCCTTTGATCCGTATTAATTATCATTCGATCCGTCTTAATTATCATTGATTTAGTACAACTAACATAAGCCGGGGGTACTTTTCCTTCTTGCTTTTTCGTGTGAACCAAACTAGAATGTGAACTTTGGTGTAGGATTGAAAATCAATCGATGGTTCGATGGTTTGATGATAGTGGTATCCCAACCCACCGAGGTTCAAGTTTTAGACTTGACATCGGTGCCCGCATTTTCTAGATTTATTTCAAACTTTTCGGTGATGTGCGTTCAGTAACGACTTCATCAATCTTAAGATAATGTGTTGGCTCAGTTTGTCAAAGATGCTCATAGATTAAGATGTGTGTAGGTGTTTTCACCAGAAAGAAAAAGATTACATGTACGTATGTATGAGCGATACGTGTTCAAGAGAAAAAAGCTTTGATGTAGGAATCTTCCTGCCTTTCGGTGTAACGACCTAAGGGCATCTCCAAAGTGAACCATCAAAACGGACATAAATATAAGGGTCAGCGTGTCCGGACGCTACAAGTCATCCATTACGGTGCCTCATTGGTCCACAAACACATTCGCTTGTCCGAAAACCCACAAATTGGACGCAAACCAGGAGCAGGTATACATGAGTCTGGAGGTGTGTCATGTACGTGCCTGACCGCTATGCCCCACCAAAAACCCTCTCCTCTCTCCACGCGAAATGGTTGCCGCACATTCATGTCCGACAAACCGCTCCAAAACGAATGTGACTCTACGACATTGATGTCCGTTAGAATGATGCGGTCGGACGAGCCGGAGGGCGACATCGCTTCAATGAAACGACGATGTGGCGCCCAAGAAGCCTACTCCGGCCGATGCACCACACAACCATTCGCCTGATCGCGAGTATTTAAGCGCGGCTTTGGCGCTGTCCAGAGCACATCACATCTCATTGTCTCATCTCTGGTCACAGCTGCTCCACTCCTTTCCTCTCACCTCCATTGTTGATGCCGAAGTCCTGGTTCTCCGCTCGCAGGTGGCTCTAGATCTCCTTCCAGATCCGGATCGTTGCATTGCCGCCATCGCTCTCTGGGGCCATCGACCCCCCCACGATGGCTGGCTCCTCCAGGAAGGAGCAAGAGCCGCAACACATGTGCCTCCACACGGACGAGGAGTACCATGCGCAAACGGAGATTATGCCCGAGCGGCCACTCAGGTACCGCGATCCGGCACCGCCGTCCCCGCCGCGAGCCCGTGTCAAGGCAGAGTAGGCGTCGCCAGCTCACCACCACGTCAAGGAGGATCAGGTGTACCGGCATGCAACCGTGGCGTCCAAATCTGACATCGTGTGAAGCATGAGCCAACATCGCCGCCACATAGCCGGTACGCCCGCATCGAGGAGCCGGCGCACGACAAGGCCTTGAAGAGGAGGTGCCCTCGACAATTGCGAAGGCGCTCCTCTTCCACCAGCTCGGTGGCCGTGTAGCGAAGCATCATGTCGGCGGAAGAGAGCTCGACCAGGGAGGCGGCACAGAGGAAGTGGTGCAACGTGGCACGCCGAGCGTCCTTCGCGAAGTCCTACGCCGCACCCGCATGGGTCCTCACGGACGATGACCTCACAGAGACCTGGGCTTATGACCGGTTTTGTGCGAGGTCATCGTCTGCTACAAATTAGTTTAGTTTTTTTAAGTTTTAGTTAAACCAACAAAATATCGTCTAGTTTATATAAATTATGTATGGCTAGTGCCAGTATGCGTTAATTCCGTTGTGTTTACATGAATTATGTCTGAATGTTTTTTTATCGCGGTCAGAGGCTTGGGGCAAGCGTTGGATCGTTGGCTCCCGTATCACTGTCCGCGGATGAGTTCGGACTCGTCCGTGGACAAATACTATGTCCGTTTCCGGTGTTGACGTTGGAGATACTCATGTTCGGGTCACCATATTCGGCATCTCCCTTCTCATAAACTGCATAGTCCGCATGATAAGCATTTGTGATTCTCGCCATCTGCAAACATAGGAAACAAAAATGCATCAATAAAAATTCAGAAAATGGATGACCTGCGGTTTCTCCAAACCGGTACAATGCGGATATTTCAACCAATAAAAGGAGCAAAGGGGGAGAGTACGTTAAAGAGTGGAAGGGGGAAGATAACTCATCGATTTGGAGCTCCGGTCTGCAAAATTGAGGGAGGTGCGGTCGGGATGAAGCAGGAAAGGGTAGGCTTGACTGTTTTGTTGATCCAAGGGGCATATGGCTCCTTGGACAGGGATGTCGCGCTATTGGGCATGACGTCTTCAAGTCATCTCTGATCGTCATGTTGCTCTTGACCAGGGCGTCATGCTCAATAGTTTGGCGTCTCGATGTCATGAAAATGAGTTATTAAATGAACAATTTCCAAATCGGGTTCATTTTGTGTTGAATTTTCCAAAAGGGGCGGGCACTTGCTGTACTTTAGTTCGACCGGTGAAGGCGTATGTCCAAGTAACAGGTTGCGCGCGTTTTTCCCTACCCTAGCCGCCGCCACGAAACAGGCCTAGGGAGGCGATTTTCTTCCACCGATCTCCACCGGCGAGGGCGCTGGCCCCCTCTCCCTCCGACTACTGCTCCGGCGGCAGGAGGGAGGGGGGACCCCGTTCCTTCGCTATGTAGTTAGGGTTTGGATTTGTAGGTCGTGGTGCGCCGTTGGGGTGGTGG
Source organism: Elymus sibiricus (assembly GCA_039707655.1). Classification (NCBI taxonomy): domain Eukaryota; kingdom Viridiplantae; phylum Streptophyta; class Magnoliopsida; order Poales; family Poaceae; genus Elymus; species Elymus sibiricus. The sequence continues at coordinate 124,102,115 of CM077667.1, read as the reverse complement.
GAGCGGCGTCCGGACGAATAAATCTGCCTCAACTCCACTCCCACACCGGCGGTGTCCTTCATGACAGCGTCTCGGAGTTGTTGGCATCGTGTGTTTGCCGATCCTTCAGATCGGCGGCGTTAGGGTTCATGGATGGTGTCGGCGAGACGGCGGCGGCGGCTCCATCAGGTGTGTCTCTCCTTCTGCTCTGTCCCCGTTGCTGCGGCGTTGTCTCCGACGTCATGGTGGAGCAGGAAGGTTTTGTCGTCCAGGAGTACGCGCAGACGGTTGTCTACGCAAGTGACAGCTGGAAGATGGTACATCTTGTGCTGGGTTTGTGGTTGGAGGCTGACAGTTCTGGTTTTCTCCTCCGACGTCGTAGTCGTGCGGGGGTGTCAGTTCTGGAGTTCGATGGCGTGTCCGGGGACACATTGCCCCGGTCTGATTCTTTCAACGGTAATGGTTTTGCTTCAGGCAAACTACTTTGGAGGTCTGTAAAGCTGCTGATCAGCGATGGAGCCGCGTCGAGCTCGGGTGAAGAGGTGATCTGTCTCTTTTTCCTTAGTGGAGAGGGACAAGCGCCGGTTTCTTGCATAGGATTATCCTATCTTTTCAGTCCTGTAATGTCGATGTTTACGTGGCTTGTAACTGAATCTTTATGTTATTAATGAGACACATATTACTATGCCAAAAAAAAAAAGAGTCGGATCGTGTAAACGTGTGGTGTCGATCGAGCAGTACAAATACGGGGGTAAGCTATCGCTGGAGCGCAAAACGACTCAACAAAGGCCGCGCGTACGTACAGAGAGACAAGGGAAGAAGAAGAGGAAAAAGTCTGATCCCGTGCGCAGTTCGTTGCTTCTCTTCAGCTTCGTCCGGCGTCGAGGGTTTGGAGGATGGGAGCAACGCTCTCGTCCGTTTTCAAGGCCGGGACGGCCGGAGCAGCCCAAGTTGAAGTTTCCCGGGCGGCGGCTGATGGCGAGAAGAGGACGTCGTGGCCGGAGCTGGTGGGCTGCAGCGTCATCGACGCGGCGTCCTTGATCCTGAAAGACAGGCCCCAGGTCCGCGTCTACTTCTACGACTACGGCGAGGACGCGCCGCCGCCTGGGTTCGACCCCAAGCGCGTCGTCATCTTCTGCGACAAGCGCAACCGCGTCGTCACGACTCCGACGTACGGTTAGCTTAGCCAGGGCTCCGGCCAGTTACCTCCGCAAAAAAAGAAAACTCCCCGCCGAGTTGGATATGGAGATGTAGTACTTTGTTTTTCTTTTGTCATAGTTTTTTTTTTTTTGCCGGAGGTTTGAGAGATCTTAATTATATCATAGTTGAGTTACTACTTCCGTGACTTCATCCACATTTACGAATTCTTTGTTGCATAATAATTGACATTATTTTCGAGAAAAGGATCCAGTCAATTACACATGATAAAATTACATCAAAATTTTGAGACCACCGAACGACCACTACTACCGCCAGAACTAGCCGCTAACACGTCGATGTCGTCGCGCTCCCCTACCGAAGTGAACTTGACCTTGTTAATGACAGCCGAAAAGTTTTCATGCACGTGTCTTTATGGACTAGCGCCCTGCAGCAGTAGTCGTCGTCGTTGAACCCTTGAATAGATTTGAAGCACGTGGCACCAAATCTCGTCACACGACGAAAAACCCTAACCTCACTGGTCCAAGGAGACATCAGAAATCTACGCTTGAGCTCCGTCGACTACGTCCATAAGGACGAATTCGAAGAGGATTGAAACCCTGATGACAAACTCAAATAAGAAGAGTAGCCATCCGCCCGAGCACCGCACATGAGAGGATTAAAAATCCTAACCTAAACTACTAACCGAAGCGGAGGCGCCGAAAGTCCTCTCCCGCCATCGGCTGTCGGGGCGGTATCCAGGGTCATTTTCTCGTTTTTCGACCGGGGGGGGGGGGGGTATTCTGCTGCCTGGCATTTCCTCTCTTCCTGGTAATTTTTGCGCAACACAGTTCGGCGATCCGGAGAGGGGAGTCAAGGAGGCAGATTGCCCTAGGACGAGAAGTTTTTTTTTGCTGGGAGCAAGAAGATGGGCAACGGGTTGGTTTCGTCTATGCCGTAGGTCGCTCGGGAGGTGTACCCAGCGCGATTTATCCATATATGTTAAAGTATGATTTTGTATAGCTAACCGTACGCGTATTCCGTTTGTATACGGCTGTACATATACGCTTATAGGGTTTTTTCTTGGTTTCCAAGACTTGTAATTGAGCTATAAATATATGAGCCGATCGCCCCTTGAGAGGCGTCTTCCCTCAAATCCTTTTCACGCTTATATGGTATCAGTTTTTTAGATCCTAAACCTAGCTTCCGCCGCCCCCGCCGCCACAAACCCTAGCCGCCGCCGCGGTCCTCCCCTCCCTCCCTAGCCGCCGCCATGTCTGGCTCCGCCACCACGTCGTCGGCGCTAGGGGCGCAGACCTCCGGGGCGCTCTCCCCGGCCACGCTCGTCGCCGCCTCGTCCTCCCTCACGTCGCCGGCCTCCCAGGCCGTCCCCGTCGTCCTCGACCTGCAGAAGTCCAACTACGCCAAGTGGCGCATGCTCATCACCGTCCTCCTCGGCAAGTACGAGCTCATGGACCATATCTCCGCCGACACGCCGGCGGCCGACCGCACGGCCGAGTGGCAGCGCCAGGACTACGTCGTCCGTTCGTGGCTCTACGGCTCCATCAGTGAGGACATCCTCGACACCATCATGGCTCAAGACCAGACTGCGTACGACGCCTACGCACTGATCAAGAACCTCTTCCTCGACAACCATCTCACCCGCGCCGTCTACCTCGAGGCGCAGTTCCGGGCCATCGTCCAAGGCGACCTCACCGTCACCGCCTACTGCCACCGCCTGAAGGCCCTCTCCGACGCACTCGCGGACGTGGGGAAGCCCGTGACCGACCAGACCTTGGTCCTCACCTGCCTTCGGGGTCTCAACCCTCGCTTCTCCGACATAATCACCCTTGTCACAATGCAGGTTCCGGCTCCCTCCTTCCCGCAGACGCGCTCCCTCCTCCTTCTGCGTGAGAACCAGCTCGCCAACGCCGCTACGGGCGGCTCCGTGCCGTCTCAGGTCGCCCTCTACGGCAACACCGCCGGGTCCTCCACCGGCGGCAACCCAGGCGGCAACGGCGGCCGCTGGCAGAAGAAGAAGAAGAACGTCGGCGGGGGTGTTGCCAACCCCAACGCCGCCTACCCCGTCGCGGCACCCGGCCCGTGGATCTGCTTCAACCCGTACACCGGCCAGACCCAACAGATGCAACCCTCCTGGCGCCCCTCCAGCGGCCCGGCTCCTCCCGCCGGGGGCGCTGGCCTCCTTGGGCCGCGGCCCACCACTCCAGCGCCGCCGCCTCGCCAGCCGACCTGGGTGCCACCAGGCCAGGTCGCCTACACGACCCAGCTGGCGCCCTTACACGGCCAAACCTGGGGCACCAACCCGCCTCCGCCCGCGACGCCGTACCCCTTCGGCAACGGCCAGCCTCCTGCATGGGACTGCTCCGCCCTCGTCGTCGCCCTGAACACCGCCGCCGGACCCCCGGCCGCCGGCTCCTCCACATCGGGCGCATGGGTCATGGACTCCGGAGCCACCTCCCACATGGTCTCCGACCCTGGTATACTCTCTACTTCCTCCCAACCTCCTCCTCCTTTTCGTGTCACCGTTGGTAATGGTGTCCCTCTTCCCATCACTGCCACCGGCCACACCATTCTACGCACACCTAGTCACACTTTCTACCTAAACAATGTTCTAGTTGTTCCAGATATTATCAAAAATCTTCTTTCTACTCGTCAATTTACCATCGATAATTCTGTTTCCGTAGAATATGACCCTTTTGGTTTTTCTATTAAGGATCTTCAAACTCGGCGCGAGATCATACGCTGCAGTAGCCCCGGCCCACTCTACGAGTGCTTCGCCAACAACACCACCACCACCTCGCCGTTTGGACTCGTCGCCACCACCACCTCATCGGAGCTATGGCATCGTCGTTTAGGACATCCGGGTCGTGACTCTATGTCACACTTATCGTCAGCATTTGCTATTCCATGTAATAAAAGTACTCTAGTGTGTCATGCCTGTCAACTTGGCAAGCACGTGCGTCTACCGTTTTCTAGATCATCCACAGTTTGTGTCGTTCCGTTTCAATTACTTCATTGTGATTTATGGACCTCCCTAGTTGCTAGTAATTCTGGATTCAAATATTACCTTGTGATTGTCGATGATTTCTCTCATTTTATGTGGACCTTCCCACTTCATCGTAAATCCGACACCTGTGATATTCTTGTTAACTTTGTCGCTTATGCACGCACCCAATTCAATCTCCCTGTCGTGTCCTTCCGAACCGACAACGGTACTGAGTTCGTTAACTCAACCTTCGTCGAGTTCCTCACACGTCACGGTATACACCTCCATATGTCCTGCCCATATACTTCCCCTCAAAACGGCAAGGCTGAGCGCGCTATTCGCACTCTTAACGACATCACCCGCATCCTCCTCTTCCAAGCTTACATGCCTCCCGCTTACTGGGCCGAGGCGCTAGCCGTCGCGACCTTCTTGCTTAACCGCCGCCCCAGCCAAGCCTTAGATTTTCGCATCCCATACACCCTCTTATACCGACAGCCACCCTCCTTCTCCGACCTCCGTGTCTTCGGGTGTCTGTGCTATCCGAACCAGTCCGCCACGGCGCCGCACAAGCTCGCCCCTCGCTCCACAGCGTGCGTGTTCCTTGGTTACCCTCCCTCTCACCGCGGATATAGATGTCTAGACCTGTCTTCTCGCCGCGTCATCATCTCCCGCCACGTCGTTTTCGATGAAAATACTTTTCCCTTTGCCACCACCCGCACCGATCAGTCTTCGGACGATCTGGATTTTCTTCTGGATCTAGCCGCCACGCAGCCCGCGCCCGCAGTCGTCGCGCCCCTGGCGGGCCAGCCCAGCATGGTGCCGGCCTCCTCGGCCCAGCCCACCATGCATGGCTCGGCCCCTGCGCCCCCGCCGTCGATCACCGACGCGCCCGCCTCACCAGCGCCACCTCCGTCTGCGTCCTCGGGCCAGCCACCCTCCCCGCCACCACGCCCACCGCCTCCCCCTCCTCGTCGCTCTTGCGGCACCACCGCCCCCGCCATGAACACCCACACCATGCTCACTCGCGCCAAGCGCGGTATTGTTCAGCCCATTGACAAACTCAATCTCTCGGCCGAACATTCTTCCATATCTCCTATTCCCAAATCCTATCGCTCTGCTCTTCAGGACCCTCTTTTGCGTGCCGCCATGTCCGAGGAGTACGATGCTCTTCTTCAGAACCATACTTGGTCTCTTGTTCCTCGTCCGGTTGGTGCTAATGTTGTTTCAGCGAAATGGATCTTCAAGCACAAGTTTGGCGCTGATGGAGGTCTTGCTCGGTACAAGGCCAGGTGGGTGGTCCGTGGATTCTCACAGGAGCCTGGTATTGACTATGATGAGACTTTCAGTCCTGTCGTCAAGCCAGCTACGATCCGCGTCGTGCTCAGCATCGCCGTCTCACATGCTTGGCCGGTTCATCAGCTAGACGTCAAGAACGCCTTCCTCCATTGCAATCTCGACGAGGTGGTTCACTGTGAGCAGCCGCCCGGCTTCATCGACCCTGCGCATCCTCAGCACGTCTGCCTGCTCCACAAGTCCCTCTACGGACTCAAGCAGGCGCCCCGCGCGTGGTACCAGCGGTTCGCTCATCACGCTCATCGACTCGGCTTCGTGGCTTCCCAGAGCGACGTGTCTCTGTTCGTGCTTCGGCGCGGTACCGAGATGGCCTACCTGCTTCTCTACGTCGACGACATCATCCTCACCGCGTCCAGCGCCGGGCTCCTACAGCACATCACCGACCAGCTTCATCACTAGTTCTCCATGACCGATCTCGGGAACCTGTCCTATTTCCTCGGGATCTCGGTCTCTCGCTCCGCTTCGGGGATGCTTCTCTCGCAGCGCCAGTACGCCATCGACCTTCTTCAGCGCGCTGGCATGATGAATTGCAACCCGTGTGTTACGCCCATTGACACCTGTTGCAAGCTGTCTGCCGACGATGGTCCTCTTGTCGCCGATGCCACCGAGTACAGGAGCTTCGCCGGGGCTCTTCAGTACCTGACGCTCACCCGTCCTGACATTGCCCATGCTGTCCAGCAAGCGTGCCTCTACATGCACGCTCCCCGGGAACCTCACCGCAACCTCGTCAACCGGATCCTTCGCTACGTCCGTGGCACCCTCGACCTCGGGCTTTAGCTTCACTCCACGCCGGCCGCCTCCCTCACCGCCTACTCCGACGCGGATTGGGCCGGCTGTCCTGACACCCGACGCTCCACTTCTGGCTACTGTGTCTATTTCGGTGACAACCTGGTGTCCTGGTCCTCCAAACGGCAGGCCACGGTGTCCCGCTCCAGTGCCGAGGCTGAGTACCGAGCCGTGGCTGAGTGCTGCTGGCTTCGACAGCTTCTTCTTGAGCTCCATCGTCCTCTCCCGTCCGCGACCGTTGTCTTTTGTGATAACGTCAGTGCTGTTTACATGGCATGTAACCCGGTCCAGCATCGCCGCACGAAGCACATCGAAATCGACATCCACTTCGTTCGTGAGAAGGTGTCTCTCGGTCAGATTCGGGTTCTTCACGTGCCGTCCTCGCAGCAGTTTGCCGATATCATGACGAAAGGCTTACCGTCTCAGCTCTTTGAGGACTTTCGGTACAGTTTATGCGTTCGACCGACGCACAAACTGCGGGGATGTTAAAGTATGATTTTGTATAGCTAACCGTACGCGTATTCCGTTTGTATACGGCTGTACATATACGCGTATAGGGTTCTTTCTTGGTTTCCAAGACTTGTAATTGAGCTATAAATATATGAGCCGATCGCCCCTTGAGAGGCGTCTGCCCTCAAATCCTTTTCACGCCTATAATATATCCTAGGGTATGGATAAATTGAGAAGGGTCCGGAAGAGCTAGCCATCGGCATCAATGGAGGTATCTGGGAAAGGCAAGATAGACGGACACGGCCGGCCGGTGAAGAAGGTACGTGTGCGCTGGGCTTGCTCGTGCGCGTGCGGTGACGGTGAGAGATTCCTTTCGCGCGGCGGATGGCGAACGGGCGCTAGCCCCCGTAGCGTAGCTAGAGTTTCTCCCGTCCCCAGCCCGTGCCGGACCGGCTGATTCCCTCCCTGTCAAGGTCTCGGCCCCGGCTCTCGCGACCCCCTCCCCCCCTCCGGCCCGGCGCGCGGCTATATATACCACCGCAAGCAGCAGCCATTGCTCCTCACCAAGCAAGAGCATAACCAATTAACCACAAGTCGATTTGCGAAGCACTCTCCGATCACAAGCCAAGACCACCATGGCTGACAAGTGCGGCAACTGCGACTGCGCTGACAAGACCCAGTGCGTGTAAGTGCCTAGCCAGCCAGATCAAACTATCGATCTAATCCATCTCTTCTACTCTCGAGTACCTCTGGCTAGCTGCTAGCTGCTCCACATGATCTTCATCTTCGTGTTCCTATCCATCTTTGCTCCGCTGCTCTGTCTCTGAACATGCTGTCGTGTGTTGTCATGTGTGCAGGAAGAAGGGCGACAGCTACGGCATCGTCATGGTTGACACCGAGAAGAGGTACTATTTCACTTCGTTGATCCTCCGTTATTAAACTAGAAAATGATCAATTGACGTTGGTCCATGCATGTACGTGCAGCCACTTCGAGGTGCAGGAGACCGCGGAGAACGACGGCAAGTGCAAGTGCGGCACCAGCTGCACCTGCACCAACTGCACCTGCGGCCACTGAAGCCTCTCATCATGCGTCTACCCGTACTAGTAAACCCGCGTCAATAAAAGTCTGTGCGTGTGTGTCTACGTCTGTTGTGTTGTTGCCGTGCGAAAACCTGAAGGTTAGCTGATGATGTGTGCATAGGACATCGATCGGATCGGCCTCGATCCTGGCCGTGTTCCCCTGTAACCAGCGGCTGAGCTTCAGGTTTGTTGTACTATCGCCATGTGATTGTGAGCTGAGCTCTTACGTGTTGGGGCATGTGACTTCATTTCGTGTATCTGTGTTGCATGGAATGAAATTTATCATGTGGTTTCCTAGCTAGTCAAACGTCTATTTGGGAGGTTGTCTCTCTATGGAGCATCTATGTATGCCTGTTTGCAGATCAGGGCGGCAATCAAGCAACATCTAGACTGGTGTTTAGTCTTTTTTTTTATCTTGACATAAAGGTTTTCTGACAACACGCAAAAAACTTGTCCCGGTTTCATTAACAAAACTTAGCAGGTTCTTTACACCACCGCGCGAAGGTTAGGCACGGACCACATGCGGCGGGTATAGGCGTTTATTTTTTGCAAGGGGGAGAGGAAACGAAACAAATCAAAAAAAAAATGTTGGACCTACGTTTTTCTAGACCTAGGCTCCATAACATCCATTGTTGTCCAACAAAAAATATCAATCGAGATATACACCCTTTAAGGGTTGTATGAAGAGTTCCGAAAATCAACCGAGGGTTGGCATACTTGTAAATTTATAATCACCTTTCGCACCTTGTGGGTATGGGCGTGTTGGGGTTGTGTGCCTCTTCATATGCACAGGCGAGGTTTATACTCATTCTGATTTCTATTGTCTGAATGTGATGTTTGAGTCAACAAATTTCCTTCATCGAAAAAGTAATAATGGCCTACTATTCCTTCCGTGTGCCTCGTGCCTTGGGCCGATTGTGACATACGGCCCTATCCCTCTTGCCGTTGATTATGATTATATTTTTTTTCCCGGATGGATTTTGGGCATCAATTGATCATTTTTAAATATATTGTTTATCATAGAACTTCTTGGATCAAACATTTGTACAAGTCATCCTCTATAAACATACTTGTAAGAGCATAATTTTCCCCAAGTAGTTTTGGTGGTTGATGACAATGTCCTTGCGGACTAATCGTGTGCATTAAGCTTTCAGAGATTATCAGGTGCCACGAGACGGTTTTCATCCCCTCAGTTGTTACAAGAGAAGACGGCGTTTTTCTATCGATTTAGTGTTGGTGGACTTGAGTCGTAGGAAAATCCGTACTATCAAGAGGGGATCCGCTTTTGGAAAGGTTGGGAGGAACTATCACGTACACATTTGCACCCCCTTCCGTTTCCCGGCGCAATGGAGTTGCTTCCTGCCCCAAAGGTCCATGAGTTGTATATAAGTGGAAGTACCGCTCCAAAGAGCGGTAGTACCGCCCCAGTGGTACTGCCGCCCTGCGGTACCGGGGTCACTATCGCTTATATTTTCTTTCTGGTGCCTTCGGGTGCCTTTGCCCTTGATTAGCGGAAGTATCGCTGGGAGCGGAGCGGTGGTACCGCCTGAGCCGTATTGCTGCTCTCCACTTCCAACCCCACTTCCGCTTATTTTATGCTCTATGATGTCTTCGGCACTCGAGTAGTTTTTGAGCGGCGGTAACTAGCGGAAGTACCGCTCTGAGCGGTACTGCCGTACTGCCCTCCTCTTCTACTGCTAAGTCTGGGCTTCATACAGTGCTAAGCGGAAGTACCGCTTCGGCGGAAGTACCGCCTTCCTGACTATCTTCAACTGCCTGTGAAGCCCAATACTTCCGTGCAAGCGGAAGTACCGCTCCCCCGAGCGGTACTACCGCTTATGCACAACTTGTGGGCAGAAAACGGTCAGATTTTCTTCCACTATATAAGTGGGTCTTCTTCTCCAAGTAGACTCACCTCTTTTCCCCAAAAGCTCCATTGTTGCTCCAAAGCTCACGCTTGCACGATCTCTCTCCCTAGCCATCGATTCTTCTTGATGCTCTAGGGTTTGGAGGAGAAGGCCTTCATCTACACTTCCACCAAGAGAAATTTGATCCCCCCCCCCCCCCCACTAATCCCCTGCGGATCTTGTTACTCTTGAGTGTTTGAGCACCCTAGACGGAAGAGGTCACCTTGAAGCCATATTTCATTGTGGTGAAGCTTCGTGGTGGTTTTGGGAGCCTCCAATTAAGTTGTGGAGATTGCCCCAACCTTGTTTGTAAAGGTCCCGTCGTCGCCTTCAAGAGCACCACTAGTTGAATCACGACATCTCGCATTGTGTGAGGGCGTGAGGAGAATACAGTGGCCTTAGTGGCATCTTGGGGAGCATTGTGCCTCCACACCGCTCTAACGGAGACGTACTTCCCCTCAAAGGGAAGGAACTCCGGTAACACATCCTCGTCTCCATTGGTTCCACTTGTGGTTACTTCTTACCTTTACCTTGAGCAAGCTTTACTTATATTGTATCCTTTGCTTGCTTGTGTTGTTATTGTTGTTAGCATCATATAGGTTGCTCACCTAGTTGCATATCTAGACAACCAATTTGTTGCTAAACCTAATTTGCTAAAGATAAGTTAAAAGCTGGTAGTTGCCTATTCACCCCCCCCCCCCCCCTCGGTCTAGTCAACCATATCAATCCTTTCAATAATTTTTCTTACTTGGCAGTTTTAGTAGCATGTTGCATGCAACAAAAGATTTGGTAAACTTGTTATGCGCGGGGTAGGTTGAGTTGTCTTTCTGGTATTTATTGTCTTCGATTCAATTGTTTTCACATGAAACTTTATAGGAACTTTATGAAAAGAATATTAGTTTTGAGGTGCCTCCCACAAACATGTCTTCTATTGATAAATTTCAACCGGATGGAAAAATTATTACTGCTCTCACAATATTTTATATCAAACATCACATAAGTACAAAAATCATAGCGGATATTCTATCCATATCAATGATGTTTATTCAAGACATACATAATAATTAAGTTATGCTGGAATGTTTTCTCAAAAGGTAAACAAAATTGGCTTGGCAAAAATTGGAACCGAACGAAGTAGGCCTTTGGATGACCAACTTTAATTCAATTTCTCTATTCAGTGAAAGATTTAATTTCTTTAACACAAGGGTGGATCGGCTGTCGCAAATAGACGAGCCCACGCTCGCAGTGGACCGACGTAAGCCGGCCTTGTTTGCGGCGTTCATTGTGTTGTTTTTCAGTGGCTGGTTGTTGTTGGGTTTTTTCTTTGTGTGATCTTTTGCTTTGATTTTTCTTTTTCTTTTTCTTGTTTCATTTTGTGGTTTTCTTATGTTTTTTCCTATGGTTCTGTTTTTCTTACATTTTTATAGTTTTTGCATCATAAATATTTTTCTAATATCAGTTGAACATTTTTCAAATACACAATGAATTTGTTATAATATACAGTGAGCATTTAGAAAAATACACGCTAAAAATATTTTAATATGCAGTGAAATATTTTTCAATGTATGGTAAACTTTAATTAATACACAGTCCAATTTTTAAAAATACACACTGAACATTTTCTTAATATTGCATGTATTTTTAAAAATATTTTGCCATCCTAAGGTTGGCCCGGCCTATTCGTCACTCGCCTCAGGCACCAACTAGCGTATAATAGGAGGACTCCAACACAAGTGGTCTAGTCCGCACAGTCCTTCGAAATCACTAGTTAAAGGTTACCCCTTATAAAGATCACTCCCACAGAGTTTTCCTATGTTACATAGATCCGTTTATTCAAAAAGCATTTTATCTCTTGAACCTTGTGTGCAAATCGTGAACCGTTTTCACCATTGGATTTCTTGCGTTGAAATTTTCAAAAATAAATACCATTTTAATACGTTTTGATGAAATTTTTAAAGAAAAAACCCAGAAATCAAAAAAAAGAAAAAAAAGAAGAAACTGGCTACCAGAAGAAAAAACGAATGTCAAAAAATATTAGAAAAAACCCGGAGTCTGCAGATTTGAAAATTTCACACATTTGAAAAAGTTTGTGAATTCATAAATTCAAAAAAAGGATCACAAAAAATTGAAAAATCTCATAAATTTGAGAAAAAATAATGAATTTGAAAAGGATTGTAAATTTCAAAAAAATAAAATGTATGTGGGTTTTGGAAAGGTTCAAAATTTGCATTTGAAAAAGTTTACACATTTTGCAAAAACGAAGTCGCGCGCTTTGAAAATTATGAGAAAAAATGAAAAAAAAATAACGAAAAAAGAAAGAAAAAATAAACCAGAAGGAAAACTGAATGAAAAATTAGAAAGAAAGGTTGCCCTATGGCTGGCGAATCATGCGTGTACACTCTGATCCAAGCCCGGGGCGAATGGCGGGGAGGGGGTGGTACGCCGGTTTGTAGGAATAGCATAGCTGGCGCTGAGGGCGTTGTGTGGGAATGTCACGGCAAGTGTCCTCATAGGAGAACTTAGTTGTGAGGCCATAGCGGCTAGTCATAACCTTGAATGGGGTTGATCGGGAACGAGAGAGGCAAATTTATCCAGGTTCGACCCTTCTGGTGAGGTAAAAGCTTACTCCTGCTTGTGTTTACTTATTCGATGTCAAGATCTCAATTATAAAGGTGTTGTTTCGCTACCTATGGCTCTTGAGCTTCTAACTTGGATCTGTCCTTTGAATCCACCCCAGGCTTGCCTTTCCAATAAGTCTATATCTATACCTACTATTTTTACTATTAAAGGGATGAACGCTTCTTTCTCCCGATTTTTCGTCCGTTTCATACGTCCTAATATTCTTTCGTCCGTCATGATTTTCGTTCGTTTTTTCCTAGGTCGTTCCGTTACCCGTAGCTACAAAAAAAATTGTGTGTAGAAGGATTTGAACCATGGTTGACAGGAAAGGACGCGTAGCCTTGACGAAAGGACCAACTCATCCAGCCATAGTTATTGAAAAAAGAACGGAAGGTATTCTATTTATTAGTGAAATGATTTTTCTCAAACAAAAAGATTCATGTGTGTTGGAAAGAATCCGGATTTGTGATGCTGCATGTTGTGCCGTGTACGTCGACTCGGCACCTTGCATCTAAACTCATCTTTTTTTTTTTTTTGAGGGAATCTAAACTCATCTATTTATAAATACACCTATGAGTTAAAATTAATAAACCGTCTAGAGGATCAATAAGCAAAGGGTGAGGAGAGGCGGTCGATGCACGTTCGTGGGAAAATAGCAGCAAGGAAAGAACGCCTCTACGTGCATGCATGCATGACTATGACTAATCAAAGAGGCACATGCAATAAGTATCGAAGAAAGAGCAGCCTAGGTGCCTGTCATGCTCCGCTAGCTTACATGACCTTCAGGCCGAAAACGGTTCAGGAGTACGCAATCCCATCTAGAGCTAAGTGTGTTCCGGTGCCTGTCCCATGCTGACCAATAAAAGAATCGATGCCCATGCATGAGTCCGTGTCCGGCTAGCTTACATGGCCTTCTGGCCGGAAACGATTCAGAGCACAATCCCATCTAGAGCTAAGTGTGTTCCGAAATCAATGGCTGAGCGTCGAATGGAACGACAACAACGATCCCATCTAGCTGAACAACCAGCTAGCAGAGCGAACTATGGTGTTTCGGCAATCAATCGAGTCAAGTGTGCATCGGCCGGAACATCGCCCAGTCGGACATATGGACTCCTTCAGCTCTAGGCAAGAGCCCTCAAAGTGAAACACGACGCTGGACTCGATCCTTGATATTGGCGACTGCTGAGTGTGACTACTCATATATTTTTCTCCCATTGCAACGCACGGGCATATTTGCTAGTTATAGATAACACATGGACGGCCCTTTTCGAAATAGGGTTCTTTACACCACCGCATGATCGTTAGACACGGACCACATACGGATATAGGCGGGGGTTTTTTTGCATGAGGGAGAGGAAACAAAACAAATTAAAAAATTGTTGGACCTAGGTTTTTCTAGACCTAGGCTCCATAACATCCATTGTTGTCCAACAAAAATCTGAATCGAGATATGCACCCTTTACAAGGTATGAAGAGTTCCGAAAATCAACCAAAATTGTTTTTTCTCCTTTTTCCCTTTTCGAGAAGCACAATAGGTGTGCTTTAGCGGTAGCAAATTTGTACCTTCACGAGAATAAAATATGTGCTTCTCGTGGAAGCATAACTTTTTTTTTCTTTTCGAAAAGCATAACTTTGCTTCCCACATAACATAATCTGGGTCTCCATCAGAAGTAAATATGTGTGTCTCGAGAGGCAAATATATGCTTCTCGTGAAAGCATGCAATTTTTTCCACGAGAAGCTCAGCAGGTGTATAAAATGGGGAAGTTTTTGGATGGATCTCCTATTAGGTCACCACCGGGTTAAGCTTCCACAAGAGAGAGAAAAATCACATTTATTTGCGGAAAGCAATTCCGAGTCTTCATCAGAAGAAAATTTGTACTTCTCGTGGAAGCATAAACCTTTTCTTTTCCGAGAAGTATAGTTGTACTTTTTGTGATAGCAAATATCTAATTCTGATGGAATCACAATAAAAATTCACGCAAAAAAATACGACTTTTTCTTCAAAACCTAGGAAAAATCAAGCAACAACCGAAAAATACAAAAAAACGAAAAAAACCATTAAAAGTGTGAAAACACGTACAAAGAAAATAGAGCACCCAACATGATGCATGTGACGAGGCTGGATGCACCACTTGACATGCTCTCAGAGCACGAAAAGTGACCCCTGGAGGTCCCCCACAACGAATGACCTCCAGTTAATTGCTCTCACATTCCTCCCTTGATGTTCGGCTTTAACGTCCAAATCTTTTGTGTTAGACAAACCGAGTGTCTAAATTGGAAGTGAGTTCTTGCGAGACCTTGTCGCTAGCATGTCATATTACAAAGTATTAAAGCGGCTAAGCTATGGCTCCTGGGGTGAGTTCCCAGTTATGGCAGTAATTCTCTCATTTGCTGCCACGTGGATATGGTTTTCTATCAGTTTTTTTTTGCACTCGCCAGGTTTGACCGGTTCGATAGGACCGTGCTGGGTTGCTGGGCCAGTTGTTCCCGATATTTTTGCCGCTTACGAGGATCTCTCGCGAACCCACGTCCCCGACTTCTCCTGACTCTTCCCCTCGCTCCTCCCTCCTTCCTTCTCGAGAAACAGCGGTAGCACCTCCTCCACGGCTTTCACTGCCACGCCTACACCCCTCCCCCCATCCCCCCCACCCAACTCGCCATCCCCGTCGTTTCCCGACGAGCCGACGAACAGCCGGTGCGCGCGGTGCCCCAACGCGGCAGCGTGCAACCATCGCCGGTCTTCTTGGTGTCGTCTTGCCACCCGTCCATCCCTCTCCCGCGCCGATGGCACACAGGGGGAGCCGAGGAAGGGGAGGAGGACTCCGGGGAGATGGACAGGGCTGGGGAGCTCAGCGCGCCGGCGGGGAAAGCGAGTCCTGGCGAGGCAAGTTCCGACTGCGGCAACGGCCGTCCCGTGGCGTCGCCCACCAGAGCGCTCAGTTCAAAAATTCGCCACACACAACAAGGACACTGATTACGGGGATTGTGTTATTTGGTAGGGATTATCATGGGCACATCCACTGCACATGTCATTCTTATTACATTGTAGGAGTACCAGATTAGAGAAAGACGTGGAAGGTACTATGCTTACATGTTAATTAGGCAATCTGAGCCTGTTTAAATTGACGCCCTGAAGTAGTGTCCGCCTTCACCTTCAGATTTCTTTCTTCAAACTTTCATGTTGTATAAGATTATGTGCTTCAGTGCTTCCACCCCTGATCAAATCTACTGGTGTGACTAGCCAGTGATGCACTTATTTTTTTCTATGAGTATGATTATTGGATCTCTTCGTGAGGGGAAGCGCCCTCTTCGAGAGATTCTAGAAATGCAGTATGTGTGTGATTATATGATTATTGGATCTTTTCTGGAATCTCTTGAAGCCGAGGTACATCTGTGTGATTATATGATTATTGGATCTCACATATTTTTGTAAGCAATGCAGTATGTGGTATTGTGACTAGCCAGTGATGCACTTATTTTTTTCTATGAGTATGATACATCTGTGTGATTATATGATTATTGGATCTCACATATTTTGTAAGCAATGCAGTATGTGGTATTGTTTTTCATTTGTGATAGACAATATTAAATAGGAAATCTGTCGAAAAGTATGTGGTCTATAGTAGTTTATAAAAAACTTGCCGGACTGACAACAACAAAATATGATTTAGTGTTACCAGAAGAGAGATCTTGATTTGTGACTTTGGTTTAATTTGAGTTTTTATTTTAAATATGATTTAGTGTTACCGAACTGACAACAATGAAATATTTCCAGTTACTGCAGTTAAGCAATGCGGTAAGTCAGTAATGCTGACGCGTCGTACTATAATCATGTGACCTACCAGATCAAAGCTCGGATACGCAACAGGCAGTAGCAAGCAGCTTTAAACCGGTGGCGGCAGCCAACAACTCTTCGGCGACAGCAACAACAAGGTATGTTGCCTTCTATTAGTTTTTCAGAACCTAGCTGTTTGTGTGCTTTTCTTATCAACTGAACTAATCGTTGGCCATGATCTGCCGTCTGTTTCTAAGTGTGGTGGTGGCCATGGTACAGGATAATTCCTCTTTCTGCTGGATGTTCTTCTTCGGTGGATTCTCTGGGTGTGTTGCATGGTTCCTTTTATGCGTCACTGTCTTCATCTTCTGCCGCTGAAGTGCATGGAGCGACTGCTCCTTTTGTTGGTATGGTTTCTGTTGTAATTCTCCCCTCCCCCCTCTGGTTCTATCTGTTATTGCTGTGCTTAGAATTGTGTTTTTGCGATCAGTTTGTTGATCCTGCTGAGGCGCTCCGCCGCCGTCGGGATATTCGTGAGGGGAAGCGCCCTCTTCGAGAGATTCCAGAAAAGGAGTATGTTACCTCGGCTTCTTCAGGTGTGCCTCTTTTTCTCTTGGTCTTTTGTGAATATTTGAATTGACACTTTTGTCTTATGTTGTTCTCTTTTTGTTCTTTCTTTGTTCACAGCATTGACTCTTCCTTCCTATGTTGCCCAAGGTGATTGTTTTGGAGCGTTGTCTTCATCCTGTAGGCCGATTACTTTGACACGATCTGTGGATCCTTTTTTGGACTCTGGACAATCTTTATATATGGTTTTCGGCCTGCTTTGTGTGCCTTGCCGACTCCATTGGGTATGTTTTGCTTCATATGCTTATTAATTTTGTCTTCTCTGCTGTATTGTTGGTGTTTAGGGTTTGTGTCTCCTACTCAATCAATGTGTTTTTTCCTTCTCCAGTGTTTCCCTGGCCATACATTGATTTCTGTGCAAGCTGGCCTCAATAAAAGGAAGCGGAACTTTCTTTGGAGGCACCGATCGGGCAAGAGTGAAGGTATGTGTTTTACTACTTAAGTATGCTGGCTATTGCTCTTTTTTCCTTTGTATTTTTCCTTTGTATTAATAAGTTTATAAGATATAAGATTACTGTATTTATTCCTTCCTAGACAAAAAAATACATCTTCTGACTCTTATACTTATCCATATACTTTTCTGGAATTTTCACACACAGGCGCACAGACACACACACACACACACACACACACACACACACACACACACACACACACACACACACACACACACACACACACACATAATTAATATAGTTTTAATCATCTAGATTTACCATGAAGCTCAGCAATCAGCCTTTTAAAGAGGTGTTCATGAGCGATGGACAGCTGCACACAAGGATGTGTGTCATGTGGCACTATCCGTTTACCATTGAGCCCCTTCCTCAGATTGGCAGGCAACCAGCCGAGCCTATTCTCACTGGTATAAATCAAATACTACTTGACACTGATGCCAAATACTTGACATTGAAGTTGAACCAATCATCCATAGGACCAGTGAAGAAAGAAAAGGTGTTTCTTTTCCAGACCATTGGGAAGTTGTCTAGGTATTCAGACTAGCAGAAAAATAGAACCCTTTATGCAAACGGTGTTCCATACTGTTCTATAATTGACTTTCTGCAATCACATCTGATGACAGTTCCAAGCCACCAGAGAATCACAATATCTACGAAAGGTCTTCCCCTCTATCTTGCATCAGATCCAGTTGTAGAACCAATATTGAGCCTGTATTGTCTACTTGATTATGTTCCTGACGACATAGAATCAATGGTTGGTCTAACAGTTTTTACTTGCATGGCCTACACCCAGCAAAGCATACTGCTTTCCCAATGATATAGTTGTAAAACTCAATTATGTATAGTTTGAATGATTTGATTATCTAGGCCAGTAATATGCAGCATCCTTTAGTGTCTATACAATTAAACTGCAGTGCAAAAATTACAGTGATGACACCTATGGAGCAACAACATGGAGCACCAGCAGAATGATTTATTTCCTGTGCACTTTTGGACGACAGTCTCATCAACAAGTTTCTCCACATAGTGATACTACTACTAACAAGTTTCTCCACATAGTGATACTAACAAATAAACCATATGTGGGTATTTAGGTGACTTACTTTGTTTCCTTGCACTCATGAAAACAACCATGCTCTATATGCTTAGTTTCGTCTTCTCATATCAGCTTTGCATCCACACAGAGTGAAAAATAATAGTGGCATCCAACTTGGCCTAGGAAAATATGATACTCCATGGCTTTCCTTTTAATTTTATTCACTGCTTTCTTGCAACAAAAAAACAATGGTACTGTGGCGGCGAGTAAGCAACAATCTGTAGCATCATGCATTATCTCGGTAGGATCTTCCTGGTGCTGCATGGTGCCAGTAGTGAGAAAGGTGTTATTTTTCTCATAGTTCTGGGGATTTTGTTTCCTAATTGATGGTACTGGGCTTCTTAGGTCCTTGCTAATCTTCCATGCTCAGCGCGCAATTCTTTTAGCATTTGTGTTTTATTGGGTTGTTGCTAAAGTTCCCAGCATTTTAACAATCCCATGTTTCATTCATAAATCTGGGGCGCAATTGTTGTTAATTTACAGATGAATCATTCGCTATTAGAACCTAGCATGCATATATATTATTATTATTGTCTTTATGATTCCATAAAAATGTGTACTGTTAACCATGGTTATGTTGTAAAAATAAATCTGGGCCCAATCTGGGACAAAATATTATATGTATTGTTACATGCATTCATTATAAATTGTATATTCCAAGAAGATTGACTACATACTTCCAACCTCTCACTGGAACCTTTTCCCTTACTACATCCCAGTAATCACATACATGGTATTCCCCGCTTTCTACATGGTCTTTTGTAGGAGAAGATTGTTTTCGATAAAGGTAGGAGAAGATTGTAGCACTTCTAATGATTTCTTCCCTCTGACAGTTCAATCCAACATCACTCCCCGAAGAACTAGAAGTGACAAGCTTGGCATCACTGCTTGCCAAGACGAAGGAGAACAAACCCAGAAGAACTAAAAGAATCCCAGTTTGGCATCACTTCTTGCAAAGACAAAGAAGACCAGCTCTTATGGCTTGCAGAAATAGAACAAGAAGTAAAAGAAGAGTACGCAAATCCTGCAAGCCACCTTGCTGACACGCTTCAAATTAGCATTCTTTCTTCTAATTAGGAAAGTGATGACAAAGCATAACCATTTTATCAAATCGAGTTACGGGACATTAGCAGAAACCGGCGTCAGACAACTAAGTAAACTATTGATGATTTAGTTGCTATAGAACCAACCAATATCATGGTATTAGACTGATTATTTATCTGCATAACTATTTCCAGTTTATTTAGTATTCCTGCTAAATTTAGTATCACCCTATTAATTGCCACTATATGATTTATTGGCATGCCTTGCATCAAAGGCATGTTTGTTTTTTCCAACTCATCATCAGTTATAAGAAGAGTGTTCTCATGTTGATACCTGACCAAAACTTCATAATAGATGTTTCATTAACAATGTATCATCAGGTAAACCGGCAAGGTTGTTTTTTGGCTTTTGATGTTCAGTCCAGAAATATTTGGTACTTATCATGATCAAAATTCACCTTTATCATTGGTACCCTCTGCATCATGTTCTGGTGCCATGTGTGCTCCTCCCTGCAATTACCCATTGATAATTTTACAATTAGTTCCTTATTAAAGGTCACGGGTTAATCTGCTGAAACAATGATGTGCAACCAAACTATAGTAAATCATTTGAGTTCTTCCACATAGATTTAAACCGTCATTTCCCATTCTTCCAGTTTCAATATATTTAATGTTTTTCATTGTTTAACTCTCTTACTTTTCATATCCTCTACAGTGAGAATTTCTCCAAATTGATTACCATCCGCACTCTCTTTTGTCCCAAGTTTCTTTGGTTACAAAACCGCCCATTAATGTTATATTTTTTATGATTTGTAATACTAAACTCAATGAAGCATCAGTGATGATTAACTAATAAACGTTACAGGTAGCGTCTTGGTTCAGATGGCAGAAACCAAAGATGATGTTACCCCATTGTTTTGTAATCTGCAAGTTAAGCTTCTTACGCTAGATGACATGCAACAAAATCTAACAATGATTGATACAGTGGCAGACAAAGTGACAGAAGCTGGTTTCGCGGATTCATTCATATTTCAAAGTTACCTGAGCTGGCCACTATCCTTGCTTATACATACAAGCTAATCAACGACGGGCCAATATGCGGGCGCGGCGTGCCGCCGCGCTTCTGCCTGCTAGTAAGTAATAACTATACTAAAGCGGCAGTAGTTTGATTTTTCCAGTTTTTTGACTTTTTTTTACCAATGTCCTGTTGACAATTACGTGGGTGGCCTCCTCTTATTCTGTTTTTTACAGCTGCTGTTGATTCACCATAGAGGCCAGCGCTTCCTTCTTCTTTCTTCGAGAAACAGAGAGAGAGCACAATAAAGGGACAGGGGGAAAGAGGAGTTGTGCTGCTCCGTTGCCGCAGCTGGCGGTCCATGCCGTTGTCGAGTTCCCCTCCCCCTCCGACATCTCCCCTCCTCCTGCCCCTCCTCCGCTTCTGCTCCTCGCGCCTCCCCTCTTTCTCTTACACAGAGAACAGACATGGGCCAACCGCGGAGATGCGACAACGATCCCTGTGACAGCGGGATCGATCGCAGTTTCCCCTCGGCTTTCTCCTACCTCACGCTAGGAGCCATCCACCCAGCGTGGCCTTCTCTTCACGCTTAGGCACGCCTCCTCCCCCCCTTTTTTGTGGCTGCAATAGGGATGGTTTTGTTCCCTGCTACACAATTTTCTTTTTTTCCTTCCATTGATTGGTTGGTTGCTTGACAAAATGTTCGTGTGGTGTCAGGTTTAGTGTGGACAAATCTTGACAAAAATACACATCTATTGTATTCTTTGATGTTGCTATTTCATGCCCTCTAACTGTTTGTTAGTATGTCTACAAGAACTAAACATCTTTTTTTTATGTTTCTATATCTTGATCCAGTTAAGACTTTCGTGTGTGCAGGACAACCCCAACGATGGGTCGCCCGTTCTATGTGTCATGTTTATCTTGAAGAACGGATGGGCCATATAACTAAGTTGCTGGTCTTTTCTATCTTTGCATCATCTCGTTCTTCTTCTTCTTCTTCTTCTTCAGGCTATTCTTGGTGGCAGAAAGAGGGGAGAGAGATATATATAGAGGGAATAAATATTGTGTCTTATTGGTAACTGCTGGTTTAGGGTGAGTTCGTACTTTAATAGGGTCTCCACTGCAAAATCAGAGACTCCCAAGATCAAAAAATCCTGTCGGCGGGTCGGGGCTCAGAAGCGGAGTCCATGAGGATGGCTCTCCCCCCTCCCTCCTCCCCTCTCCCCCCTCCTCCCCGGCGACCTCGCTTCCTCCTTCTCGGCCCGCGGTGGATGTGCTCTCTGCGCCTCCCTCCCCGTCTCCGGCGCTGCTCTCGTGGCTGTCGCCCCCAGGGCGGAGCTCTCAGCTCCCTCTCCCCGATCTGGGAATCGTTTATGGGCTTTGGCTGGCGACGACGACGCCTCTGACTCTGACCTCGAGCCTGTTCGTGCTGCGGTGGCGGTTGTGCCGTTGGGTGCTCCGGCTCCCCGGGCTAGGAAGTTTGCGCCTGGGGGCCGGGGACGACCGGTCGTCTCTACGGTGGATGCCCCCGGCTGGTCTCGTGTGGCCAGGCGGCGGCACAGATCTGGTAAGTTCTCCTGCCCCTCCCCTGCTCGTTGTGCTGGTGAATCTTCGGTCGAGTCCCTAGGGGTGGATACCGTGTCGTCGCCTGGATCGCCCCCTTCTCCGACGTGCTTTGCTGGTTTGGCCTCTCCCTCCCTACCTCTGGCCGCCGGGGCGTCGCCGGCGGCGCGCTGCGGCTCGGGTGTGGGGAGGACGGAGGCAGTGCCAACCCTAGCACTGGTTCCCTGTTCGCAGGCTTGTGGGCATGTGGACTTCCTGGACCTTGGGCCACCCTTGGGTGGGCCGCCCACGGTTCCCCCCCTCTCCTCTACTTCTGTTTTTCCACCTCTCCTATCTACAGTCGCTGGGCCTCCCGCCCCCGTCCCCCCCTATTCCATTACTTCTGCGGCCCTTTCGGCCTGCCAGCCCATCTCTGGCACTGCGTGCTCGGGGTACTTATGGGTGTGCAAGGGCTCCTTTCCTCCTTTCCTAGGGTTTCCGGCTTCCTCTTCCGATCTGCGCAGGCGTCGCGCCCCCATCCGTCTCTTTCGTAGACCTAGCCCTCCACCTCCTCTCTCCCTCACCTTTGCGGAAGCCCTAACCATGGATAAATCTCGAGGCTCTTCTAGTGAGGTGGCTTCTGGGAGCAAGTGCCGCCGCGACGGCTCTCCGGCGGAGGGTGCTGATCTTGAATATGAAGCTTCTCTGCGCTCCAAGCTTGAGGTCGAGTAGGCGGTCCGCGAGCAGGTGGCTCGTTACCGTGAGGCCTGGGCGGCGGGGCCGGAGTGGTTGCAGAGAGATGAGCGGGCTCGATCTCTGGGTGGATCCAGTTCTCTGGCCACTGGATCTGGTGGTGGGACGGCTCCGGAGGCTGATCCTTGGGAGGCAACGGCGGCGGGCGGCGCTGCGGGCTCGACGTCTTCCAACCCCCGCCCTCCTCCTCCCTGTGGTCAGGTTCCTCTCCCTCGCCAGCAGATCCGTGCGCCTGGATCTGGTGTTGCGGTTTGTCCTCCTTTGCGTTCTAACTTCGGCCCTCCTCCCCAACAGTACAAGGCTCGCCGTTTCACTAACTCCTCTCCTGGTGCTTCCTCCTCTGGCCTTGGCGATGGCATCCTCCCTCCCCCGCCGCCTCCTCCACCGCGTCACCTCGCACCTCCACCAAACTCCTCTTCTGCCCTCACTTGCTTTGCGTGTCACCAGCCGGGGCACTTTCAGTCTAGGTGCTTCAATCCGCCCTTCTGCCTCATCTGCAGATCTGAGGGCCATCTCACTGTGGATTGTCAAAACCGTATTAAGCCTCCTGCTTTTGTGCACTATGGGATCGGACTCCCGGGTTGCTCCTTCTTTGCTCTTGACAGTGAGATTCCTCAGGTGGTGGTGGCTCCTTCGCTATCCAACGTGGCCATCATCACTGTGCAGGGGCAGAAGATTTCTCCTCATGTTCTGTTGGAAGGGCTGCGGGTCTGGGATGTGGACGGTTGGGACTGGCAGGTGCATCAGATCTCTGAGTTCGAGTTTGCGGCAGTCTTCCCATCTAAGGAGAGTCTCAGGATGATTTCATCATGAACCAGCTTCACGCTGCCGCACAACCAGTTGGTGATCTCTGTTAAGGCCGCGGTGAATGGCACCAAATATGTTGGTCCGCTATCTAATGTTTGGGTCCTGGTTGATGATGTTCCTGCGGGCCTCAGATCTGTCCCTTTCTTGATGGCATTTGGTGTTCTGTTGGGTAAGCCAATTGAAGTTGATTCTGAGTCTCTGAACAAGCTTGGCCCTGCCTGCATGCGTCTTTGGGCTATTGATCCGGTTTGCCTGCACGGGGTGGTGGATGTTTTTCCCTCTATTGAAGGTATCCGCCTTCGGGTCCGGGTCGAGGGGGCTGAGGCCGCTCACGCTCCCCCACCCTCTCCTCCTCATGGGCCCTCGAACTCAGAGAAGCATGATGATGGCTCGGTAGGTGGACACGATCCGAGTGGCGGGACGGATGCCCGGTTCACTCAATCCGAATGGGAGGGCATGGAACCAGCGGTCAGGGATCTGTTTCTGAAAAATGCACCAATGGGGGATGCTCAGAAAGAGGCTGTGAAGGAAAGCGTGTCTGCTGCTGCTGAGCCTTCTGTGAACGTGCAGGGGAAGGCGGCTCCCGTTGGTACCCCCATCTCTGGTGTGTGTTCGAACATGCCGATCCGGCCTCTGTCTCCTTCCACCTCGGGCATTGAAGATATGGTTGCTTCCCCTGTTCGTTCTGCTGGTAGTCCTGTGAGCAAGAAGAAGCATACTGTCAGGAAGTTCTCTGCTAAGAGTCGGGCATCGTCGGGATCCAAGCATTCGGTGGCTGGGCTGTGCCGTCGCCTTGATGCTGACCTGGGGGCGGCGTCTGGTTCTCCTTCCAGGTCTGCGATGCCTTCCCCTACTGCTCGTTCGCCGACGGTTCGCACGCCTACCTCCACGACCCGCAAGGGGCGGCGGTGCGCGACTCTGGGGTGCCGGTGGTGGTGCGGGCGGAATGGCGTGCGGCGGCCAAGGATCTCCCTCCTACAGGTACTTCCCCCCTCCTACCTCCACTTCTTCTCCGGCTAGGTTAGTTTTACCTGCTCTCTCTGATGACCATTTACTGCATGTTTTATCTGATGTGGGGGTTTCTGTTGATCCGAGTTTTGGGTCTCCCTCTGTTATTCTATCTGTGATTCGGGCTAACGAGGTTGCCCAAGCAGCCATTGCCAAGGCCAAAGAGTTGACTGCGGCGAACGGGGTCGCCGCAGTCCCGGGTGCGTCGGTTGGGGGTGACAATGGTGGTGGCCAGTCACTTCCTCCTCCCTCCAAACGGGCCCCTCCTAAACGTGCTAAATCCTGTGTAGCTCCTAGCAGGTCTAGTCTACGCATCAAAAACTTGTCTTTTAAATGAGGGCTTTATTCTGGAATATTAGGGGTTTTGGTGCTAGGGGGCGCCGGGACCAGATTAGGGATGTGGTCAGAGGAGATAACATCGATATCATTGGGCTAGTCGAGATTTTCAAAGATTATTTCTCTACTAATGAACTTTCTGCTATTGCTGGGATGGATAGATTTGATTGGAACTGTCTACCTGCGTCGGGGCATTCTGGGGGGATTCTTATTGGGACTAAGCGAGACCTTTTCGATTTTGTTACCTTTGATCATGGTATTTTTTGGGCTAGTACTGTGGTGCACCATCGTCAACTTAATACTCTCTGGGAATTCATGGTAGTGTATGGACCTGCGGATCACTCTCTATCCTCCTTGTTTCTAGACGAAATCTCAACGAAAATTGATGCTTGTACCTTGCCTATTGTGGTAGGTGGGGATTTCAATCTGCTGCGCTCCCCCGCTGATAAGAGCTCTAGTAATTTCTCGTGGTCTTTGGCAGATGCTTTTAATGCTTTTATCCGTGATTGTGCCCTTCGGGAACTCCCTCGGGTGGGAGCCCATTTCACCTGGACTAACCACCAAGCCACCCCGATTCGCTCTGTGCTGGACCGTGTCTTCCTTTGCCCGAATTGGGATTCCCTTTTCCCTCATGCCTCTCTGAAAGCTAAGCCTATTGTGGGTTCGGATCATGCCCCTCTTATCTTGGACGCGGGCCTGGATAATCCTGTGGTTTCCTCTAGATTTCAATTCGACGCTTCCTGGCTGTTGGTTGATGGTTTCTCTGAGATGTTGGCTAACAAGATTTCCGGGCTTCTCGCTTCCTATCTCCGCTCGTTCGGACCCATGGATGACTAGCACAAATGTTCTTATGCGTTGCGTAAATTCCTTCGTGGCTGGTCTCGTAACAGAGCGGCAGAGGCTTGCCGTCAGAAGGGCTCTTTGGAGGCTCAGCTTGCGGATTTGGATGCTTTGGCTGATGGTTCGGGCCTCTCGGAGAGTGATTGGGCTGTTCGCTATGCGCTGGAGGATGCTTTGATGCAGTTGCATCAACAGGCCGAAATCTATTGGCGCCAAAGGGGCACGTTAAACTGGACTCTTAAGGGTGACGCCCCTACGGCATACTTCTTTGCGATCGCTAATGGTAGAAGGAGAAGATGCTCGATCGACAGTCTTCTTATCAACGGCATCAAAACTTCTGACCAGTCCCAAATCCTAGCTCATGTGGTTAAGTTTTTCTCCTCCCTCCTTGATGCCAAACCAGAGTCGGGTCTCCTGCTTGCTTCCTCTCTTTGGGATACTCCTTCGCGGATTTATAGGGAGGAGAACGATGCCCTAATGTTGCCTCTCTTTGATGAGGAGATATGGGAGGTTATTAAGTCTGCCAATCCGAATGCCGCCTCGGGCCCTGATGGATTCTCTATTCCTTTCTTCAAGAGGTTCTGGCCTCAGCTTAAATCTTTGATCTGTAAGGTTATTCAAGGATTCTGCCTTGGGACGGTGGATATCTCCCGTCTTAACTATGCTGTTATCTCACTCATCCCTAAGGTTAAGGGTGCTGAGTTGATCTCGCAATTCCGGCCGATTGCTTTGATCAATAATTTCGCGAAATTTCCGGCTAAAGGCTTCGCCACGCACCTGTCCCTTGTCGCCCATAGGGTTCTTAGCCCTTTCCAATCTGCTTTTGTGAAGGGCAGATTCATTCTGGATGGGATTCTTTGCTTACACGAGATAGTTCACGATCTTAAGGTTCATAAATCTAAGGCGGTGATTCTCAAATTGGACTTTGAAAAAGCGTACGATTCGGTCAGCTGGCCCTTTCTGAAACAGGTCTTGCTTGCGAAAGGTTTTGATGGGGCCTATGTTCATAGGGTTATGCAGCTGGTCTCAGGGGGCCATACAGCTATTGCGGTTAATGGTCAGGTGAGCAACTTCTTTGCTAATGGCAGAGGTCTTAGGCAAGGCGACCCTGCTTCTCCTCTTTTGTTCAACTTCGTGGCGGATGCCTTATCCCGTATTCTTTCTAGGGCTGCCTCATGTGGCCACATCTCCCCGGTCATTTCCCACCTCATTCCCGCGGGTGTCACCCACCTCCAATATGTTGACGATACTATTATCATGGTTGAACTTAATGACTCCTGCATTGCTCATCTCAAATTTATCCTTCTCTGCTTTGAAGCTCTTTCGGTTCTAAAAATCAACTTTTCCAAAAGTGAGGTTATCGTTACTGGTGTTGATGATGCGGAGGCTCTTAGGGTGGCCCACCTCCTTAACTGTAGCCTTGGCTCTTTTCCTTTTAGGTACCTGGGTCTTCCTATTGCCTCGGATAAATTGTGTGCCAAGGAGTTCGCCCCGACGGTTGCTAAGGTGGGCAACAGAGTGCTCCCTTGGCGGGGTAGATATAATACGAATGCCGGGAAAGTTGCCCTCACTAATTCCTGCCTCTCCTCTTTACCTATATTCATCATGGGCTTCTACCTCCTCTCGGCTGGCACTCATGAAGGCTTTGACAAACACAGGGGAGCTTTTTACTGGAACTCTGCTGATAACAAACGGAAATATAGGCTTGTCAAACGGAAGATTATTTGTAGACCCAAAAACCTTGGGGGGTTGGGGATCATTAACACTGCTGTGATGAACAATTGCCTTATGATTAAATGGTGGTAGAAAATCATGAGCTCGGGTGTTGACTCTTTATGGTTCTCTATTCTCAAAGCGAAATACTTTCCCTCTTCTAACCCTATGTTCTCTTCTGCTCAGGGAGGATCCCAATTTTGGAAAGATCTTATCAAGATTCGCCCCATTTTTAAGGAGCACGTCAAATTCATTGTGGGCAACGGTGCCTCCATCCGGTTCTGGCTTGATTGGTGGTGCGGAGATTCTACCCTCTCGGTGGCCTTCCCCATGCTATTTTCTTTCTGCCCTGATCCTGAGATCTCCATCGCGGAGCTTTCGGCCAATAATTGGGACCTTGCTTTCCGGCGTTCTCTGTCCCCTGTAGAGTTGGAAGATTGGCACCGGCTTGCTGCCTTCTTCTCCATGCTCTCGGAGACAGATGACTCGGTTTCTTGGCCTCACTCGTCTTCTGGTCGCTTCACTGTTAAGTCCCTGTATGCTAGGATCATTGGCGGTACCCCCACTAACAGATTTGGCCAGGTTTGGCGGGCCTGTATCCCTCCTAAGGTAAAGATCTTCATGTGGCAAGCCTTTAGGGCTCGTCTTCTTGCGGCTGACCAAATTCGTAAACGTAATGGCCCGGGCTCGGATCGCTGTGCTCTGTGTGACGGTCTGGTGGACACAAATCATATCTTTTTCCAGTGCGTTCTTGCAAAGCTGGTCTGGTGCTGTATTAGATCGTGGCTCCAAGTATCCCGGGATCCTTCTTCTTTTACTGAGCTTCGGGTCCTTGCCAATGGTCTTGTTGGGGTTACCAGGTGGCTTTTCTGGGTTGGTTTTTCTGCGGTTTGCTGGGCCCTGTGGACAACCAGGAATAAGTTTACTATTGAACATATTTTCCCCGCTAAACCTGCTGATTGCTTATTTAAAACTTGCATGTTCCTGCAGCAGTGGAGATCATTGACTAAGATGCAAGACCGTGATGGGTTCGACTGCCTTCTCTCCAAGATTCGGGCTTCGGCATCTACTCTTTCGAGGCAGGAGCCTGCTGGCTAGTTGTTTCTGGTGCTCCCTGGCTTAGATGGTGTCTCATATGTTATCATGCTGCTACTTGGTTTTCTCCGGCCTGCGCGCCGAGGTTGTGGCCTCTGCGCCTTGTACCCAGTACTTGCGGTTTCGCGCTCTATTGTTCTCTCTAGGTTCGGTTGTGGCTTTGTGATGTTGTGGAACTCTGCCTGGTGGCTTTATTTATAAAGTCGGGCTCTGGCCTTTTCTCTAAAAAAAACTAAGTTGCTGGAGTGTATCAAATATGGCATGGTTGCCACTTTGGCAGATTGTTCAGTAGATATTAGATTGAGAAGGTACGGGATAGATGAAAAATATACATTGCATTATTTCTTACTCCTTTTATAAAAGCTATTTAATTTATTCCATTTAGATCAAGGTAGCATCAGCTCTTGTGTGATCCTGAGTAATGGATTAACTCAACTTAATAGTTGCACCATATGTTTGTTGATCCGATAGTGTATTGTTATGTTACTCAAAATTGATTCCAGCGGAATTGTATTTAGAAGCACTTCTTATTATGAAACTACATTTGGTATTGTGGTTATCATTATACCGTGATTCCTAACATGCTTTTCTTTAGTTACTATTCAGTTTTGCTAAGAGAAAGAATCCATGTGAATGGTTTTGTTTTCAGCTGTATCAGCGTGGATATTGCATCTCAGTTCTCTTATGTAGATCGGGTTACGTGACATACACCTTATTCCTTTAAGTGCGCTTCGACGACCTCTACTACAGTGCTCTCCTGTTATTCAACAAAACTTTAAAGGTAAGCTCCTTTTCTTGCTTCTTGCTATAATTTCTCCAATTATGTGTCAGTTATGCTGATAAAGAGGAAAACCCTGTTAGTCTTAATTAGCACATGAGACTTAGTTTTCAAACAAAAAGTTATTGTCACAGTAATATTTCTTACTTACTTTGAGTCTGAATCTAAGAACTTTTCATTGCAAGATTACCAAATGTGCTAATATTCTAATATGCCACATTTCCTGCTTAATGTTGTCCACTATATATTCAGGAACGTATTACTTGGTAATGGTTTGCTCTGCTTCTCCAGGTTTCCTTGTGCTACTTGCAGGTTTTACTCTCTGTGATGATCGTTGGCATTCATCCATAACTAAATTATCTCTATTTAGTTATGATCATATGTCACAATTTCATTCCGGTCTCCACTCATTCTCTAGCACCTTGAGGCCACTAGCCTTGCTTGCTAAGGAGAAACATCCCTTTGAACAAATTATTTTAAAATTGCCATGTTCTTCTAGATTAATTTTAAAACATTTTCCATGTATTTCCACTTCTAAAGGGTGTTGCCAGTTTGTCTATTTGAGTACTGGTTTGTTGCATGGCAGAGCATTTCAAAAAAAGCATCATCCATGGACTAGCAATTTTGATGCCCTGATTACTCTCGGAAGGCAAGCTATTGCTCATGCAATTTAAAGAAAAAAATTGAGTCAATTTTTTAAAGCTTCTTATCACCGTTGTTTCACATGTTTACTAGCATGATGGAAGATGATATGGTGAATAAACATGAATTACCTTGTGCTCGACAAGTCGGTCAACACGATACGGTTTCTGGCCATGGACGCCGTCAAGAAGGCCAACTCGGACCATCTCGATATGCCGATGGGCCACATCCTCTATGACCAGGTCATGAGGTACTCTAAGAATTCTTACTGATTCAACTACGACCGCTGCGTCCTCTTCGCCGACGAGTACATGTTCCAATAAATATAGGTAGTACTTAAGAAGCTAAGTTCTATAGTTCTTCCATTTCGACATCGAAAGGTGCAATTCATTCTGTTGTGTGCTTGGTTGAATTAGATTCTACTGTACTTAGGTATGCCATGGACAGATATTACAGATGTTTCGTTGTCAACCAATAGAATGCTAAATTTTTCCTTATGTTCCAACCAGTTTGCGATCATGGAACTACCACTCTTAAAAGATGTAAACAAACAGGAGTGCCGGTGGAAAATAATTTCTCGATTTGCAAGGGTTTGGGAAGTCAAGAATTCTTACACTAGAGACAAGTATTATTATTGGATTTTTTTATGCGTTCCTATTCTAGAGTAGTACCTATTTATTGAAAATTTGCTTTGTCCATGATGATTTCAGAATGGCGCAATGGAAGGTCTGGTACCCAAGAAAGAGTAGGTCAATTCAAAAAATCAGTTTAATGAAGGAAGCATCTATACAGTCGAAGATTGCAATATATATGATGCAAGATCGAGGTACAGATCCATGGACTATCCTCTACTCTATGGGGCGCAGCATCACTATTCTATAGTAAGTTGGCACCAATCTTTCAATTCAAGAGGCATTTCATTTGCTATATTTCCCAAGAATTGTTTTTTCTTTGTGGTTAGTTGATTGTCTGTCTTTCGTTTTTAGCCAACATTCTGTAGTTATTTTAAGTTACTTATTTAACTGTCTTGCAGTGACTTAGCCACTGCTTTCTGACTCATGTCTAATTTATGTCTAGAATGGCAATATTTAACCCTCACTTACAAGGTATACACTAGAAAATGTACCTTTTTAGTGTTCTGTTGTTCTGGAAGTGCATAAACATTTGTAGC
The DNA here is from genome assembly GCA_039707655.1 of Elymus sibiricus. Taxonomy (NCBI): domain Eukaryota; kingdom Viridiplantae; phylum Streptophyta; class Magnoliopsida; order Poales; family Poaceae; genus Elymus; species Elymus sibiricus. Next base: position 124,071,100 of record CM077667.1, on the reverse strand, counting down.
AAATAGCATATACAGTATGAAACAGTGCATGCTTTCTGTTTAATGTCTTATAATCATTTGTTATTTCTATGTTAAATCTCATGTTCACACGGCTAGCTGCAAGTCAGCATGCCATTTGAAATGTTCAATTTTAAAGAATCTTCAAAACTATCAACTTTTCCATGGGTTGTAGCAATATTTGCATTGAATCAATTTCTGCACATAAATTAAGCATTTACCACAGGTTAGAATGTCAAACTTAATATTGATTTTATGGTTGTTGAGATGGTTCCAGATAGCATGATATTAAATATACCATCTCTAGGAAAAGGGAAAGTAGGCAAATTCCTAATATGGCATCTCACTTTTCCTTCCTTAGCATTTTTTGTGCACTGAGATGTTGGTGTTTACCATCAAGGAATAATCAAGCAAACAGAGAACAAGTGACGATGCCATATAGCTCATGCAGTTTCCAGCACCATCTTTTTTACCATTTTCTCTTGCATAGAGATCCACCGGAAAGTGACCAACTATTGTACTGGAGAATGTTCAAGCTACATACCTAGATATGGATTGTGTAATCTCTCTCCCGTGGCGTGCTATTGTATTATTGATCAAATTAAAACATAAGTGCAGTATGCACGTCTGAATATAATGGTGGATCCATTTATGTTCCATACGAGTGCAACCCCATTAAGTCCATCAATTCTGGATCTAATGAACCTTTGCGAAATCAGTCTATAAGATTTGGTTGGCTTCTTCTTACCATAACATTAGTGTTCCTAAATATGTATAACAACAAAACCTCGTAAATCTAAACAAATCAGCAGCAGCTAATTTGATGGCAGGCACTTCTACGGGCGCGGCGTGCCGCCGCGCTTTTCTGCGCTAGTTATGTTGTTATAGTGCACGAGGTAGTGGTGCATGGGCCGCGGTTCGATAAGCTTTTCCACCCCCATCGTTTGCCTGGCTACGCTCGTTTGAATGTTGTTTTTAGCACTCGTTTTTTCTGCTGATGTCGATCATTCTCTTAGTATTAAAAAAACTCAATATTTTGTTAACTTGAAAACGTTCGAGATATGGAAAAAGTGCATAATTTTTTTAAAAATAGTGAATTTGGGAAAAACATTACAAATAAAAAAAAATGAAAATCGTCATTTGAAAAAAAGTTCATGAAATCCAGAATTTGAAAAGGTGAGCGAATTTGGGAAAACGCGCATTTGAAAATAAAAATGAACACATGAATTTGGAAAAAGTTCCTTACTTTGAACAAGATCACAAATTTTCAAAACATATCGTGGATTTGAAAAAGTTCATGCATTTGAAAAGGGTTCGCGAATGTAAGCACTTCAAAAAGTTCACAAATTTGAAAAAGGTTTACATAATTTTAATAGCTTTTTGGTTTTTTTAAATGCGCATTTAAAAAGTTCACACATTTGAAAAAGTGTGAATTCATGGCTTCGAAGAAATGATCACAAAAAATATAAAAATTTCATAACTTTAAGAAGAAAATAATGAATGAAAAACATTGTAAATTTCAAAAAAAATAATGAATTTAAAAAAATGCATAAACCTTTAAAATTTATTTGTATTTTGAAAAGGTTCATAATTTGAAAAAGGTTCGTGTATTTGAAACAATTTACACATTTTGCAAAAACAAAGTCGCGCACTTTCAAAATGTTGAGAAACAATGAAAAGAAAAGAAAGAAAGAAATTAACCAGAAGGAAACCCCGTGAAAAAATGGAAAGAAAACCAGGTTGCCCGAGCGGCTGGCGAATCATGCATGTACACTGCGATCCAAGCCCGCGACGAATGGTGGGAGGGGGTGGTACGCCGGTTTGTGGGAATACCGTAACTGGCGCGGAGGGCGTCAAATAGGATTTGGGGTCTTCGTTTGTATGAGACGCAAGACCCCTTCATCTTTTTTCTTGACCACAGTACAGACGCAAGCGCTCATGTACACGCACATATACTTATCCGTATGAACGTGCACACGCACATCCTACTCCTATGAGCACCTTCGAGAGACTGAGCCGACATATCATCTTGAAATTTACGAAGTCACCGTAGCCACCTCGTCGTCGACGGGAACGTCTCTTCCCACTGAATGCGCATCGCCAGAAATCCTGAAAAAATCCAGGAATAAATGCGAGGACCAAGACTTGAACCCTGATGGGTTGGGGATACCACAGTCCCTCTAACCATCCAACCACAGGTTGGTTCGCAAGACCCCTTCACCTTAGTATGTATGTAATGGGCTAGGCCTAGCGTGATGTCCCTCCGTCAGCCTATGTACGGTATGGTACGTATTTTTTTTTTCAAAAACATTTTAATGTACACATTTTGGAAGTTAATTTGGTTAAATACTTAAAAATTCACCGTGCATTAAAAATGTTTGCTAATGTATACTATTGTTTTTTAGTAAATAAATACTAATAAAGAAAGTTATCACATTTGAAAAATGTTCACGTGTTTAAAAATGTGCATACCATTCAAAAAATGCTGCACATTTATTCAAAGAAGAGTTTAATGTTTAATTAAAAATGTTTAACATGTGTTTACAAAATGGTCATCAAGATTTCAAAAAAAATTGACGCTAATCAAAAATAAATTCTTCATGTATTTCAAAAAAAGTTCAAGCTATATCTTAGAAATCTGTCACATGTATTAAAAAAATATTCAATGTGTATTAAGAAATTGCTACACGTATATTCAATAAAGGTCACACGTGTAGTGAACAAACTTAACCTGTAGTAAAAATTGTTCAAACGTTTTTTTTTTAGAAAATGGTCATCATGTATTTGAAAAATGTTCAACGTATATAAAAAAATATTTAGCATTCATACAAAAAATGTACTTGTATATTTCAAGAAAGACGACAGATATTTAAAAAATCAAAATAAAATAAAAATGTAAAATAAAGGAAGAAGAAACAATGAAAGTACACTAAAAAAGAACCCGAAGTAAACCAACAAAGAAAAAACAGAAAAGAAAAAGGGCCGTGCTAGGCGCTGGCCGACCGGCCGAGACTTTCGTTGGGCCGGTCGGACGTGCACCGCCCGATTAACCCCCTCTATCCAAACAACTTCGTTCTAAAACGCGACTCTGATCCAACGGAGGCACGGCTCACCCGCGGCTGCCATCAAAGCACCTGGCGACGACGTAGTGAATCCCGTTCAGGCGCTCGAAGCTCCCATCGCCATTGCAGTACCTGACGGCAACACAGCAAACTCCGCCGCACGACCCTGCAGTCCCTCGTGTAGTTACGGTCGCATCGGTGACCGCTCGCCGTCGTAACGTCGCAGACTGCCGGAATCGATGTCGGTTCCAGCAAAACGGCACCGGCCACAGCAGGCCAAAAACGCGGTTCCAGCAAGGTAGATTCACGGTTCCAACATTTTTCATCGACGTGACGCGCGTCGCCGTCGAGAAAATGCACGGGTCCAGCAGGCTGCCGTTGCATGCCGTTGTAGCAAATCACCATCGCCCAATCGTAGCATTTTTTATGGCCGTTTCCAGCAGTGGAGGTTGCCGGTTTCAACATTTTTCGCCGTCGGTTGTAGCTCGCCATCTGTGTCGTCGCTCCGTCGTAGCAATTTTCTTTGCCGTTTCCAGCAATGGGAAACGACGGTCCCAACTTTGTTTTCTTGTCGTGCATGCCGTCTTGGCCATATGCCGGCTCTAGCACGGCCAGTCACCGCCTCATGTTGCCTCCGCTGGGTAGCGCAGTGGTCGCCCAGTCTCTTAGCAGCCCCACTTTCCCCGCACCTTACGGCTGCAGCTGAGCACGCTACCGGCCGCAACACCAGCACATTGCCACAGCTCCACACCGCCGATTGCTGCTCCAGCGCATCGCCGCAGCTCCACACTTCCTAGATGTGGTGGTGGAGAAAAGAGGCGGAGAGAGAGACGACAGGGAGAGTTGAGCGGTGGAGAAGATGCAAGAGGACGGGAATGGGAAGATAATGTCGCCGCCGCATTTCTCATGGGGCCCGCACGAGGACGCGTGCAAAGTAGCCACGCGTGGTTGCGTGTCGCTCTGGTCAGTTCGATCAGGCCAGATCAAACGATCAGCACGCATCCGGCCAAACTTTCAGCCGGACAGCCGGCAGGAACGTTTCCCAAAGGAAAAAAGCAAAGAATACTGTTAAAAAAAGTACTAAAAACTGAAAGGAGAAAACACCCGCACTGGATGTTCTAAAACCGGTTTGTAGAACATTCTCAAAACTATTTTAATGGACGGTGATACATCAAAGCATCTATAGCCGGACCCCTCATACCTCCCTCAAACGTCCGGGCAGGCCGTCCGGTCACTAACCGGTCACAAAAAATCGACCTAATCGCCCCCCTCAAACGGACCTCAAACGTCCGGGCTGACGGCACCCCTCATATCCAGCCCAAATATGGGGCGGATATGGGGGAGCCCGTGCACTTGGGCACGCCCGCCACGTCGGCCTGACGGCGTGGCCCCACGCGGACTTGCCCGGAAACCCGACGGGCGCTTCGACCGTCGGCGCGGTGTGAACGCCGTGTGGCGTCGCTCCGGCTCCCCGCCCTTATCCATACCTGGCTATTTAAGCCGGCCGGCATCCCCCAGCCCTAGCACATCCACTCCTCCCTTCTGCCGCTGCCACCCGAGCCCATCAGCCATGCCCCCACGCCGCCGCCGCTACACGATCCGGCATCGTCTCTGTCTACTTGAGCAGGCCCGGATCCGAAGGGCCGCGGGGCTACCTCTGGATCCGGAGGAGGACTTCGAGGAGGACGAGGAGGTGGAGGAGGAAGAGGAGGAGGAGCTGGGGGTGGAAGAGGACGAGGAGCAGGAGCCGGCGGAGGAGGCACCGCCGCTAGCTATGGGGGAGGACCAGCAAAAGCCGGCGGAGGAGGCGCTGCCGCTGGATGTGGGGGAGGAGGAGGCGCCGGCGGACGTGGATCTGTGGCCGGAGCAGCTGGCCATCCTAAACTCCATCCGCTCAGAGTCGGCTGCGGAGGCCAAGCGTCTTCGTCGGCGGCAGATGGAGGCAGAGTGGGCTGCGCAGGAGGCGGCGCAAGCAGCTCAGGCTCCGGCGTAGGCGGCTCAGGCCATCTCCAACAACGACGAAGAGTGGTATAGTACGTAGTACGTAGACTATTCATTTTTCATGCTTTTGTATGGATCTAGGGGATGAAATATGAGAGACTTGGATGTAGACGAACAAATTTGAGGCGTAAGCGGTCAGTGTCCGCGGACGCGCCGGCGGACATTTGAGGGACCGGATTTGCAAGTTACGGCTGTAGATGCTCATACATCTCATAACAAGCTAGATATTTGATAGGTGTCTGGTCAGCCTGGTCAGAACAAAAAAAAAACACAGAAACGGCCCAAACTGAGGGACGAAACGTGTATACATAGAATTACAAGGTGTAGGCAACCGCAGCCTGTCCATTACAACTCTGAAATACTCATACACTTCACTCATACAGTAGAAATCACGTACGAACATGGAGAAGAAAGAGAAGGAGTGAAACGAAAGACAAGCGAGAGAAGGTACTACGAGTACGACCATGGCAAAGGCAGGTCCGCTTTTTTCAGGCCCAGCCGTCCGGCACACAACAGTCTCCTGCTGTAGCAACTGTTGAGTTTCCGCGGCATGTGACTATGTGATCACCTGCTAGCCTCGGCCCTCGGCGCTGCCTGCCTGCCTGCCTGCCTCGGCTCGGCTGCACGCACGCAGGCAGGCTACTGGCTACGCAGCATGCAGTAGCATCTTTCTCAGCTTCGAGACAAGATCACAAGAAGCCATCGCCATTGCCATTGCCATTGCCAGCCACTGCAGCTGCATGCGCATCTCTCTCACGTCCGCATCACACCACCAGGCACCAGCGACTAGACCCGCCCCCTCTCTATCTCTCTTTTTCTCCGACCGCTCGCGCCTCGTTTCCCCCTTCTTCTTCCTCCGCCACATCGGTTTCCTGAAGAATGCTTGCGTACTGGTACGACAATGGCTGAATACATATTTTTCTGGGTTGAGCAAAGACTGAATCCGAATGCATGATAGACAGCGTCTCTTCTGAGTTCTGATCGAGCCGTAGGATGCCGGCATCAGACTGACAAGCACACCGCGCATGGCCTTAACTTGCCCGTACCGGTGCATTGTGCGCTGGTCAAAATGAGCATTTTTGTTCTCTGAAAATTGCAGGGCGGGGTCTCTGTCTCAGGCAGGAATTATTTTGGAGAAAACAAACGGCGCCGATCACTTGGCCGGTTGGCCCGTTGGCCGGCCTCGCGTATTGACGACGGAGAGGGGCCACGTACTCTACTCCCCGGTGGTTGGGTTGGTTGTCTTCCTCCTCCAGATCCCGATCCCCCGGCCGGCCGCATGTGCACTGCTAGCTAGCTGCGCAATGCTAGCCGGGCATCCATGCCCTACGGGCTTCGTCCGTACGTACGTCCATGGCGGCATGACCGAGACAACGTACAATGCACATGCGTGTATCGGTGTATGCATACACACTACGTAGGTCGAAAGTAAGGTTTCACGTGTCACTAATTAATCCCAACGAACCGCGTATGGGACTAAGTTATGCACGTACCAACTAATTAAGTATGCAAATGTAAATAGCGTGGTTTGGGCTGGCAACTTCAACGCATGGACACATTTCGTTTGCTTTTGTCCACTTGGGTCCGTGTGGCAGATACGATGGCCCAACATGCGAACGCAAACTCATTTTGTGTTCATCCGCCGACGGTGTGGATGCAAACCCATTTAGGTCAGATTTACGCCCCACGGATAGCAGATGAACGCGTCGTGCGTTCGCACGGTGTCCGTCCTGGCACCAGGCATCAGTCACCCGACCAGCACCGTTGGTCCTTTTAAATGCGTGCGTGCGGGGGCCCCGACCTTCACCTTGACGCGGCGGGGTGAATGCCGGCGCACGACCGCCTGTACGTGTCTGTCCACCAATGCTGACACTACTGGGAGAATGCCATCCCGATGCCCTCGTTGGACGTCAGCTTGCAGCACGACTCTCATTTGAACCCGGTTAGGGTCCCGGTGCCACTGGGTGCCGGCCACAGGTCGTCGCGGGAGGCGGAGATCTACCGCCGTGGAGCTCGGCTCCCGGCCGACCTCCGCGATGACCCGACGTTCACGGTGGACTCCACGCACTGAGACACGTGGTTCACCAACGAGCATGACCAAACACCGATGGTCGTGCTTCAAGGGTGCTCTATGTGCATCGCGTGCGCTCCACCACCACAACCGATGGCGGTGGTGGAGGAGGAGGAGCTCGAAGAGGCCCATAGGAGGGTTGTCGAAGCCTTCGAGCTCGAGGAGCTTGCCAGGTGGCCTAGCGTGTCTCTGGTGCTGGCCGAATTGGCTGGAGTGCACGTTGTCACGCCCGAGCCCGTGGCGGAGTAGCAGCACTCGTCACTAGTGGGTGTTGGGAAACGTTGCATGGCAAACAAAAATTTTGCTACGAACACCCACGATCTATCTATAGAGCGGAAGCGTATATTACGCGGTTGATGTAGTCGTACTCTTCACGATCCCATCGCGATCCAATCCGATCCAGTGCCGAACGACGCCACCTCCGCGTTCAGCACACGTGCGGCTCGGTGACATCTCCTCCTTCTTGATCCAGCAAGCAAGAGAGGAGAAGTAGATGGGATCTCGACCAGCACGACGGCGTGGTGGAGATGGTGGTGAAGTAGTGTCGGCAGGGCTTCGCTGCGCGCTGCCGGAACTAGGAACGGAGGAGCAACGGGAGAGAGGGAGGCGCCAAGGGGCTGGTATGTCCTCTTGGGGGCGCCCCTCCCCTCTATATATAGGTGGAGGGGCATGGTGGCCATCCCTCCAAGCCCTAGGGCTGGCACACCAAGGGGGAGGAGTTGGACTCCTAGTCCAATTCCCTCCTTTCCATACAGAGGTGGACTTTCCACCTTTCCGAGCCGCATGGGCCTTGAGAGACTTGTGCGCCTGGCCCAATAAGGCTAGGGCGCCTCCCCTCAGCCCATGCTGACCCTTGAGATGTGGGGAACCCTTGATGGACTTTTGGACTCCTCCGAAAGTCTCCAAAACCTTCTGGAAGCTTTCTAGTACAATACCGGGAAAACCCGAAACTTTTCTAGTAGCCAAAATATGACTTCACATATATAAATCTTTACCTCCGGACCATTCCGGAGCTCCTCGTGGCGTCTGGTATCTCATACGGGACTCCAAACAACATTCAGTCACCAACGTACATATCCCAATACTACTCTAGCGTCACCAAACATTAAGCGTGTGGACCCTACGGGTTCGAGAATCATGTAGACATGACTGGGACACCTCTCCGGTGAATAACTAATAGTGGGACCTGGATGACCATATTGATTCCTACATATTCCACGAATATTTTATTGGTCGAACCACGATGTCAAGGATTCAGTCAATCCCGTATGCAGTTCCCTTTTTCTATCGGTATGTTACTTGCCCGAGATTCGATCGTCGGTATCTGATACATAGTTCAATCTCGTTACCGGCAAGTCTCTTTACCCGTTCCGTAATACAAGATCATGTGACTAACTCCTTAGTCACATTGCTTGCAAGCTTCTTGTGATGTTGTATTACCGACAGAGCCCAGAGATACCTCTCCGTCATACAGAGTGAAAAATCCCAGTCTCGATCAACGTCAACCCAACAGACACCCTCAGAGATACCTGTTGAGGAACGTTGCATGGGAAACAAAAAATTTCCTACGCACATACAAGATATATCCATGGTGACGAGCATCTACGAGAGGAGAGATCGGATCCACATACCCTTGTAGATCGCTAAGCGGGAAGCGTTAAGAAACGCGGTTGATGTAGTCGAACGTCTTCGCGATCCAAATCGCATGACGTCCCGCGATCCAATCACGATCTAGTGCTGAACGGACGGCACCTCCGCGTTCAGCACACGTGCAGCTCGATAAAGATCTCTGCCTCCTTGATCCAGCAAGTGAGGGCGGAGAGGTAGATGAGTTCTCCGCCAGCACAACGGCGTGGTGGCGGTGGTGGTGGAGCTGTCCCGGCAGGGCTTCGCCAAGCACAGCCGAGACGATCTAGTGGAGAACAGATCTAGAGGGAGAGAGAGGCAACCCGTGGCTTTTTCAGGTTGGCTGCCCTCTCAATCCCTCCACTATATATAGGAGGAGAGGAGGAGGTGGGGTGCCCTAGGGTTCCCAACCCTATGGTGGCCGGCGGCCAAGGAGGTGGGGCGGCGTCCAGGGTGGCTTGGCCACCAAGTTTGGTGGCTAGCCCACCCTTTTGGCCCAACCCTAGCCTCTAGCCGCATGGGCCTTGAGGTGGGAGGTGCGGCCAGCCCACCAGGGGCTGGTCTGCACCCTCTCACAGCCCATGGGGCCCTCCGGAGTAGGTGGACCCACCCGGTAGACCCCCCGGAACACTTCTGGCACTCCGTCACACCACTCGCAGGTCACGGAACTTTTCCGGAACTCAAACACCAGCTTCCTATATATCAATCTTCACCTCCAGACCATTCCGGAACTCCTCGTGACGTCCGGGATCTCATCCGGGACTCCGAACAACCTTTGGTCACCAACATACACAACTCAATAATACCGAAACGTCACCGAGCGTTAAGTGTGCAGACCCTGCGGGTTCGAGAACTATGTAGACATGACCGAGACACCTCTACGGCCCAACCATAATTCATACGGTGTCATCTAAACGGACTTCAGATGGTGCCCTATTTTGAAGTGAATGTAGTTGTCTCTAATGCATAACCCCCAAAATGATAGTGGCAAATCGGTAAGAGTCATCATAGTACGTACTATATCCAATAGAGTACGGCTACGACGTACGGACACACCATCACACCATGGCGTTCCAGGCGGCGTGAGTTGTGAAACAATTTCCACATTGTCTTAAGTTGTATACCAAATTCGTAACTCAGATATTTACCTCCACGATCATATCGTAGACACTTTATCTTCTTGTCACGATGATCTCAAACTTCACTCTGAATTTGCTTGAACTTTTCAAACATTTCAGACTTGTGTTTCATTAAGTAAATATACCCATACCTACTCAAATCATCAGTGAAGGTAAGAAAATAACGATATCCACCGCATGCTTCAACACTCATTGGACCGCATACATCAACATGTATCATTTCCAATAAGTCACTTTCCCACTCCATCATATTGGAAAACGGGTTCTTAGTCATCTTGCCCATGAGGCATGGTCTGCATGTCTCAAGCGTTTCGAAATCGAGTGAGTCCAAAGATCCATCAGCATGGAGTTTCTTCATGCGCTTTACACCAATATGACCTTAGCGGCAGTGCCACAAGTATGTGGTACTATCATTATTAACTTTGCATCTTTTGGCATCAATATTATGAACATGTGTATCACTACGATCGAGATTCAATAAACCATTCACATTGGGTGCATGACCATTGAAGGTATTATTCATGTAAACAGAATAACCATTATTCTCTTGACTTAAATGAATAACCGTATTGCAATAAACACGATCTAATCATGTTCATGCTCAACGCAAACACCAAATAACATTTATTTAGGTTCAACACTAATCCCGAAGGTAGAGGGAGCGTGTGATGGTGATCACATCAACCTTGGAAACACTTCCAACACACATCGTCACCTCGCCCTTTAGCTAGTCTCCGTTTATTCCGTAGCTTTTATTTCGAGTTACTAACATTAGCAACTGAACCGGTATCTAATACCCAGGTGCTACTAGGAGTACTAGTAAGGTACACATCAATAACACGTATATCAAATATACTTCTGTTGACGTTGCCAGCCTTCTTATCTGCCAAGTATCTGGGGCAGTTCCGCTACCAGTGACCGTTCCCCTTATTATAGAAGCACTTAGTCTCGGGTTTGGGTTCAACCTCGGGTTTCTTCACTGGAGCGGCAACTGGCTTACCATTCATGAAGTTTCCCTTCTTGCCCTTGCCCTTCTCGAAACTAGTGGTTTTACTAACCATCAACACTTGATGCTCCTTCTTGATTTGTACCTTCGCGGTGTCAAACATCGCGAATAGCTCAGGGATCATCTTCTCCATCCTTGGCATGTTATAGTTCATCATGAAGCTCTAGTATCTTGGTGGCAATGACTTGGAGAACTATGTCAATCACTATCTTATCTGGAAGATCAACTCCCACTTGATTCAAGCGATTGTAGTACCCAGACAATCTGAGCACATGCTCACCGATTGAGCTATTCTCCTTCATCTTGCAGGCAAAAAATCTTGTTGGAGGTCTCATACCTCTCAACACGGGCACGAGCCTGAAATCCCAATTTCAGCTCTTGGAAAATCTCATATGTTCCGTGACGTTCAAAACGTCTTTGGAGCCTCAATTCTAAACCGTAAAGCATGACGCACTGAACAATCAAGTAGTCATCAAAAACGTGCCTGTCTGATGTTCTCAACACCCATAGAAGACGCTTGAGGGGGGTGGCACACCGAGCGGTGCATCAAGGATACAGGCCTTCTGTGCGGCAATGAGGACAATCCTCAGTTTACGGACCTAGTCCGCATAGTTGCTACTACTAACTTTCAACTTAGTTTTTCTCTAGGAACGTATCAAAATCTAGGGGAATTACTGCGCGAGCCATCGATCTACAACATAATTTGCAAGGATATTTTGACTATGTTCATGATAATGAGTTCAACTAATCATATTGTTAAAGAACTCCCACTCAAATCAACATCCCTCAGGTTGTCTAAGTGTGACATGATCCAAATCCACCAACCCAAGTCCGATCATCACGTGAGATGAGGTGGTTTCAATGGTGAATATCTCCATGTTGATCATATCTACTGAAAGGACGTGGATGTCGCCTATAGGGGGGGTGAATAGGCGCTTTAAAATAATTACGGTTTAGGCTTGAACAAATGCGGAATAAAACTATCGTTTAATTAGTCAAGCACAAAACCTAAAACAACTAGGCTCACCTATGTGCGCCAACAACTTATGCTAAGCAAGATAGACAACTAAGTGATAGCAAGATATATAACAAGAAACAATATGGCTATCACAAAGTAAAGTGCATAAGTAAATGGCTCGGGTAAGAGATAACCGAGGCATGCGGAGACGACGATGTATCCCGAAGTTCACACCCTTGCGGATGCTAATCTCCGTTCGGAGCGGTGTGGAGGCACAATGCTCCCCAAGAAGCCACTAGGGCCACCGTAATCTCCTCACGCCCTCGCACAATGCAAGATGTCGTGATTCCACTAAGGGACCCTTGAGGGCGGTCACCGAACCCATACAAACAAGGTTGGGGCAAACTCCACAACTTAATTGGAGGCTCCCAACAACACCACGAAGCTTCACCACAATGGATTATGGCTCCGAGGTGAACTCAAATGCTCGGGGCAATCTCCACAACCTAATTGGAGACCCCGAAGCTTGCCCGGAGCTTTGCACCACAATGATTGAGCTCCGAGGCACCACCAACCGTCTAGGGTGCCAAAGCACCCAAGAGGAACAAGCTCAAGGGTGCTCAAACACCCAAGAGTAATAAGCTTCTCAACTTCTCACTTCCACGTATCACCGTGGAGAACTCAAACCTATGCACCAAATGCAATGGCAGGGGCACACGGAGTGCCCAAGTCCTTCTCTCCCAAATCCCACGACAACAACTAATGCTATGGAGGAAAAAGAGAGGAAGAACGAAGAAGAACACATAGAACTCCAAGATCAAGATCCAAGGGGTTCCCCTCACATAGAGGAGAAAGTGATTGGTGGAAATGTGGATCTAGATCTCCTCTCTCTTTTCCCTCAAGAACTAGCAAGAATCATTGGAGGGATTGAGAGTTAGCAAGCTCGAAGAAGGTCAACAATGGGGGAAGAACACGAGCTCAAGAGTTAGGGAGCAATGGGGAAGAAGACCCCCTTTTATAGGTGGGGGAAAAATCCAACCGTTACCCCCACAGCCCGCACACAAGCGGTAGTACCGCTCAGGGGAGCGGTACTTCCGCTTATACCCATCCTGGAACAATAGAGCGGTAGTACCGCTCAGGAGGGAGCAGTACTTCCGCTTAAAAAAGATATGCGGCACTTCAGGGCGGTACTACCGCTCTGTACTTCCGCTTAAAAAAATAAGCGGTAGTAGCAGCGGTAGTACACAGCGGAAGTACCGCCGGAGCGGTACTACCGTGGTACCGAGCGGTACTACCGCTAGTTCAGAGAAAAACTGCCCTGATACTGAAACTGCCATAACTTTCGCATAGGAGCTCCGAATTGAGCAAAATCAAGCTTGTTGGATTCAGGACGACAAGAGCTATCCAATAGCGACAGTATAAAAATGCCAATGGTATAGAGATGTGAAACCTCTATCAATGAAGAACCGGCAAAAACTCCAACATCGAAAACATCATTGAAGATGCATATGGACTCTGTCGTGGTTTTGTCACGGCAGATGTCCAAAGACTTAGGTTCTAGGCCATCGCTAAGACGGTGGACTCAAAGGGGTTGGTCGAGACGAGAGACACGAGTTTACCCAGGTTCGGCCCCTCGAGAAGAGGTAAAAGCCTACGTCCTGCTTGTGTTGTATTGATTGGAGTATCGATTACAAGGGAGCGGATTCGCTTGACCTAGTTCTCGATTGATTGGTTTCTGTCCAAGCCGCCCCAGAGTCATACCTTTATATAGGAGGTCAAGGCTCTGGGTTACACGAGTCCTAAACCGACTCATACATCGTAATTGATCCTGTCTCTAAGCCGCCTTGCCGTCTTGGGCAAGCCGTCTCCGGGCGGCTTAACCGCCCGGGTCTTCACACCATCTTCTGTCTCTGGGCCTTCGTCTTGGCCCGTCAGGTACGCCGCCATGCGGCCTGGCCTTCATCTTCCGGCCCACCTTATAGGTCTTGGCTACGAGCCGCCAGGTATGACCCGGCCCCACCTGGGCGGGTCTCACCACGGGATTATATCCTCAACATTAGGCCCCAGGTTGATTTGAGCCTGCTCATGTCAATCTTCAAACTTATTCGGCGGCGAGTCTTCCATTTTATCACCTGAAAAAGAAAACTCATAACCCGCCGTGACGTCACGTCGAATATGCTAAAAGATTATGTGACGTCTGCAACGGATCCTCTCATTGAAGGGTCGGCCCGAAAATCGAGGCGCCCTCTTCGGTCAATCATCACTGTGCTTCCTCAATTTTCGCGTGCACTATTGCCATCCCACCTCTTAAATAGGGATACGAAGGGGCCCCCTTTTTCCTTCTCCGCCGCCACGTCTTCTTCTTCCTCCTTCCAACAGCCGCACCTCCGGAGCTCCGCCGCACCTAACCGGACTTCGCCGTCGTCCCCAACACCGGCCGCTGCATCGACCTGATTCGGACCAGAACTCCGCCAGCCCGTCCGCATCCACGAGGTACCCTTCTCAGCTCTCATTAAATCTGGAGTCATCTCCATTAGGATCCCCCGAGCTCATCATTTTTCCCTGCTGTTCATCAAGGTGTTCTTCGTAGTGCAAACCCCCCCAAGCATCTTCTTGAATCTTGTACTGCTGCTTATCTGTCGCGGCCATCCTTTTATTGTCAATGCCCGCTTACTTTAGATCTACATACCAATCTCCACTGCGCGCTGTCCGCCTGTTCTTCTTCTCCTTTTTAGGTTTTTGAATATATTTCATTTTACCTTCGCCCGTAGATCTTGCAGCTATAGAAGCAATATGTGAAACCTGTTTATCTGCATTTAACTGTATTTTCCAACATCGCCTTGTCCATATAACCCGCCATTGCATTGGCGGCTCTCTGATAAAAACACTTCGGCGGCTTAACACCTCACCACTATGTTGACCACAGCTGCCCTGACTAGTTAATATTTTTCTAACCCGCCATACTCTGCGCCTTCTCGCAGTTTGATCCGTCATTATGTCGAGAGCTCCCTCATCCTGCGATTGGGTCGGCTCCGGAGTCACCGAGCAACTTCTACTCGACTTTGTAGAATCGGGTATCCTGCCGGCTCAGGAAGTTATACATTGGCGGGTTCCCGGGCCAGAGATAAGACCTACTCCCAGGGAAGGAGAAGTTGTCGTATTCACTGATCACCTCCTTCATGGGTTTAGCCCGCCCGGGTCAAAATTCTTCTGGGACGTTCTTCACTTTTTCAAGCTTCACCCTCAAGACATAGGCCAAAACTCTGTCACCAATATGTGTCAGTTTCAAGTCTTATGTGAAGTTTACCTGCAAGAAGAGCCGTCTGTTGACCTCTTCCGTGATTATTACTACGTCAACCGCCAAACTGAAGTGGCGGCTGGACCAAGTTTGGAGCTTGGCGGCATCTCTATCCAGAGACGGAGAGATTTGCCTTACCCAGCAGCTATCTTGCCAAGTCACCCCAAGGATTGGAACAAGACTTGGTTTTACTGCAAGGACACTTCTCCCAAAGAAGAAAATCCGCTGCCGGGTTATCGTCCTACCCGTCTTTGCAACACTGGAGATCTCCCAGACCGGATGTCCGTCGCAGAGCGAGCGAAATATGCTCCAGCTTTCGCGAAGATCAGGGCCTTAATGGCCAACGGCTTAACTGGCGTCGACTTAACCCGCTGCTGGGTTAGCTGGAAGATCTTACCACTGAGCCGGCGTGACCGACTCATGCACCAATTCACGGGTGAGCCCAATGATACTCTCTGCTTCAATACCACCCCTCTGACAGAACAAGACATCAAGTCCTCCGTCAAAACACTTCTTGGCGAAAAGCAAACAGTTTGCAACAAGGTTGGGCTGAAACCTTTCTGTGTCAAGAATCCGGCTCCAGCTATAAGAAATCTTTTTCCACAAAATTAGCCATTATTGTCTTAACCTTTTACCTTGCTCCCTTTAACCTTTCCGGCGGCTTATGCATAGGCCGACTCTTCTTTCTGGAAGAAGAAGTATAACCCTCCTGTGAGGAAACCTAAGGTGGGTAAAACCCGCGTCCAGAAGAAGAAAACTGCCGCTCAGGAACCGCCTGAGCTTGACGACTCAGAGGTAAAACTTGACTCCCTTGGTCGTCTCTTTATGCAACTTATTGACAACAACTATTCCCTGAGGTAACTTACATTTCCTCTGACTCAGAAAACTTTCCACCAGAGAAAATACGGCGGGTCATCCGGAAAGTCCCATTTTCTCATCCTCTTGCTTATTTAGACCCCAATTTTCTTTTGAAAAAGCAACAGCACAACTCCCGACGTTAGACCCGGAGCGCCGGCTCTAAAGAGCTTTTGGCCGGCTTATCAAATTCTCCGACTCCGCGGAAACGGCCGGCTGAGGTACTCTTTTAACTAAGTCCAGTTTCTTAGTTCTTTCATTATAACTTTACTCAGCTTTCATCGTCTTAACCTTCTTTTAGGAGACGCCTCCTTCATCTGGCCACTCTACTGCAACCAAGCTGCCTCCTCTGAAGATCAACCCAGAGTGCGTACCTTTGTATTTGCACCATACCTTTTTACCATCCTTGTCCTCTATGTGACACTCTTTTTGTTTTCCAAGGCTCAAGCAAAACGAAGGAAGACCGGCGGGTCTGCCGCTACTCCTACTGCCCAAGAGTCGGAGATTGCTAAGCCGGACTCCCCTTCAACTCATGCTGAGCCCACTGACGTTATGAAAGATGCGCCTGTAGATACACATCAGCCCTCTGAGCCGGCGGATCATGACATGGCAACTAAAAGTCCTCCAAGGGTCGATCCTAAGCCGCCCAGTCCTTCAACAGCCGTCGAAGACACAGTTCTTCTAGACGTTATCATCACTGGGACGGGTTATCAATCTCCCGAGCCTCATGTACTGACAAAACACACAACAAGGCTAAAGCTTCCTCGCCTGAGAAGCTTGATTTTGAATTCCCCGTGTTGGAGAAGCTAACTGCAGACGAGTTACATGCGGGTTATCTGAACCGCCTCTCCACAAGCCGGAACATGGAGCTCAAACTTGTTGGTCTGATGAAGAAAAAATATGAGGTACTCGTCCTGCTTTTGCTTTTCCTTGTACCCTTATGTAGCCCCCAAGAGCTGGTTTAATATTGCAAATAGTAGACCGGATCTTCCAATCCTTGTCATAACTCAAATTGCCTAGCTTGTAGCCCCCAAGTATCGGGTAAATATATATATTAAGCCGGTACTTAGTTGAAGAGTAGATCAAGGGTAGCCCCCAAGTCCGGGTCAATATAAAAATGATGAGCCGGAACTTCCCTGTAAACTTGGAAAGCGCCGTGTGTAGCCCCCAAGTGCCGGCTTAACTTTACGAAGATGAGCCGGAACTTCATTGTAGATTTGGAGAGCGCCTTGTGTAGCCCCCAAGTGCCGGCTTAACTTGACAAAGATGAGCCGGAACTTCATTGTAGATTTGGAGAGTGCCTTGTGTAGCCCCCAAGTGCCGGCTTAACTTGACGAAGATGAGCCGGAACTTCATTGTAGACTTGGAGAGAAAACACAGACATTAGCCCCAAGTGTCAAGTATATTGCTTGCAATCTACTTGAGACTTGTAGCATACCAGCTTCATCAATCATTTATGAATATCTTATCCTGGTGACTTAAACCTCCTGAACTGTTTTGTTTTTTGTGCAATACAGGAAGCCTTGGAGGCGGCCGAGTCTGATCTGGCCGGCTTAAAGGAAAACCTTGCTTCGCAACAAACCGCCCGGTCTGAGGCGGAAAAAAAATGGCGGGTTGCCGTTAAGGAGCTTGAGAAGGTACAAGCTGATTTTGCGGCTTTCAAAAAGAGCGCTGAGTCTACCCAAGCCGCCCTGACCAAGCGCGCAGACAATGCTGACCAGCAACTCAAGCGTGTGTCAGATGAGCTGCAAACCCTCAAGCGCCATATCTCTAGGATGACTTCTGCTATCTTTGGTAAGCACTGAATACTTAGAAAATTTCCTTCCCTTGTTTAAAAACTTGTGCGGGCGGCTTATAACACCAAAATCTTTCCTTGCAGGTCAAAGAAGCCGCCAACTATCTTCAGACAGCTTGTTGAAGTTAAAAGCAGTATATTCCTTGGCAGAACAGCTGTACGGTGGGACCCTTTGTACCATCAAAGCAATGCTGAACGAAGAAAGCATCCCCAAATTCATGAAGGGAGTGATAGAACTCTTATCAACTCTGCCTAAGCAAATCGAAGAGCTCAAACGATCAGCCGCCAGGAAGGGAGCAATGGCCGCGCTAAGCCGATCTTTGGCCTTTGCCCCTGAACTGACTGCAGAAGAGATGATGGATGGCTTTCCTTCCAAGAAAGACGACGGCTCAGATTTCACAGAAGCTGACTATGCCAAGTGTATGAAGACCTCCAGAGTACTCGCATCAACACTGGCGGACGAAGTTGATCTGACTACATACCAGGCGGCTTACGGTGTGGACAGCAAACGAGTGCGCTGCCCAACCTTCGAAGCCAGGGACTTGACACCTGCACGCCGTAAGCAACTCTTTGCTCCTGAAATTGACCCGTCCCCCCTCTTTGACGAGGCTCAGTTTGAAGCTTTAACAAACTGCAACTGGGATGTGGACAATCTTCAGATCGAAGAGGTCGAAAACCCGGCGCAGGATGACCCGCCATCAAGCTGAAATCTTGCTTCTGAAATTGATAACCCGGCTTCTTGACCCGCCAAGGCTAGCAGTGTACAAAAAACTTTAAGTCCGTGGTATTTTGGGCTCCCTGTGAAGTTTGTAATAGGCATAGAAAAAACTTGTTTGCCTGAGCCATGCCATCGCGCACGTATGAATCTTTGCACAACTTGATGCATGCTTATCTGTCTTGTGTTCTGCTCACAATCATCTTTTCATCATATTTCACGGCGGCTCACCTTAGGAGATAAACCCTGCAAAAACAAACAAGACAGAATATGCTCTGTATTGCTGTAAGGGCAGCTTGAAAAAGCACAACCCGGAGATGTTAAATCTCGTATAATCTTGCTTTCTTTTTGTGAAAACTCATATGCCGGTTCTTCTGGGTGGATTCGCTACTTGAACTCTCAACAGTACAGGGTCTCTAGTGAGAGTGACCGTCAATTGCTTTGAGCGGCTCAGGGTCTCTAGGCGAGATTAACTGATAAGAGCGTAACGAACCAGAGAGAGACGCAGCAGGGCATGACTACCCCCAGAGCCCATAAGCTACCTCTCACGTGACATAAATCCGTCGTTTGAACCTTAAACAGTGCAGGGTCTTTTAAAAGAGTAACTGTTTAAGAGTACGAACGGGCCACATAGCAGAGAGTCGGCAGCAGATGGGTGAGTTTATCCTCGCTTTCCGTAAGCCGGCCCTCACGTGACAAGAGCCGCCGGTTTAACCTCGACCAGTACAGGGTCTCTAGCGAGAGTGACTGGTAAGAGTTCGGCGGGTCACCTAGCGGAGCAGCAGCAGCATACAGGCAGGTTTAACTCAAACTTGCGGTGGCTGAAGAGCCGATCAAGAGGGTGTGTAAGCTAAACCCGGCGGGTTGGAAGCCCCCAAATGACCTTGTTGACGGAGTCAACTTTTTGGGTATATAACCCGGCCTTACGGTGGCTGAAGAGCCGATCAAGAGGGTGTGTAAGCTGAACCCTGGCGGGTTAGAAGCCCCCAAGTGACCTTATGGCTATATCCACTTTTGCACAATCTGAGATATAGAAAACGGCAGAGGCCCCGGCTTGCAGGGATGCCAACTTTATTATATATATGTATAAGTGATATATACAATGATGATGTACAATGGTGGGAGTCGATGACTCAGGTATAGTAAGGCCGCAGATGAGCAATATTCCACGGCCGGTGGGTCTCCTGCCCAGAAGTGCGTGACTCGTCTCGTACGTCAATGAGATAATATGACCCATTGTTGAGATTTCTGCTGATCACAAAGGGTCCTTCCCATGGGGGAGATAGCTTGTGCGCATCCGTCTGATCTTGAATCAGACACAACACCAAGTCGCCTTCCTGAAACGTCCGGTTCTTAACTCTGCGGCTATGATAGCGACGCAGGTCTTGCTGATAAATCGCCGATCGAGCCGCCGCCAGATCACGCTCTTCATCCAAAGCATCTAACGCGTCCTGACGCGCTGTCTCATTATCTGCCTCAACGTAAGCTGCCACCCTCGGCGAGTCATGACGTATATCACTTGGTAACACGGCTTCTGCACCATAAACCATGAAGAAAGGCGTATAGCCTGTTGACCTGTTGGGAGTAGTTCTGATGCTCCATAAAACTGATGGTAACTCTTCTACCCAACAACCCGGTGTTCGCTGTAAAGGAACCATAAGCCGGGGCTTGATGCCTCTCAAGATCTCCTGGTTAGCACGCTCCGCCTGACCATTGGATTGTGGATGAGCAACAGCAGAGACGTCAAGCCGGATGTGCTCGCTTTCACAGAACGCCTGCATAGCCCCCTTGGATAGGTTTGTGCCATTGTCCGTGATGATGCTGTGAGGGTAACCAAACCGATAGATCAATTTTTTGACAAACTGAACCGCCGTAGCCGCGTCACACTTGCCGACCGGCTCAGCCTCAACCCACTTGGTAAACTTATCCACCGCCACCAAAAGGTGGGTCTTCTTGTCTTTAGATCTCTTGAAAGGCCCGACCATATCAAGCCCCCAAACCGCAAACGGCCAGGTAATTGGAATCATCCGCAATTCCTGAGCCGGCACGTGAGCACGTCGCCCGAACTTCTGACATCCATCACACTTGATGACCAAGTTTTCTGCGTCCTTATGAGCCGTCAGCCAGAAGAAACCATGCCGGAAAGCCTTAGCCACCAAAGATTTTGAGCCGGCATGATGACCACAATCGCCGGCATGAATTTCATTTAAGATCTCCTTACCCTCTTCAGGAGAAACGCAACGCTGGAAAACACCAGTGACACTGCGCTTGTGTAACTCGCCATTGATGATAGTCATGGATTTAGATTGCCTGATGATTTGTCTTGCCAAGGTCTCGTCCTCGGGTAACTCGCCGCGAGTCAAGTACGCTAAGTAAGGCAGCGTCCAGTCAGGGATAGCATGCAGAGCCGCCACCAGCTGCCCCTCCGGGTCAGGTACAGCCAGATCCTCCTCTGAAGGTAGCTTAACAGACGGATGATATAACACATCCAAGAAAACGTTAGGCGGCACCGGCTTACGCTGAGAGCCCAGCCTTGACAATGCATCAGCCGCCTCGTTCTTGCGACGGTCAATATGATCCACCTGATAACCCTTGAAGTGTCCAGCAATGATATCTACCGCCTGACGATAAGCCGCCATCCGTGGGTCTTTGGAATCCCACGTGCCTGAAACTTGCTGAGCCACGAGGTCTGAGTCGCCAAGACATCTAACCCGGCTCAGATTCATCTCCTTAGCCACACGGAGGCCATGAAGTAAAGCCTCATACTCAGCTGCATTGTTAATACAGGGAAACATCAACCGTAACACATAACAAAACTTATCACCTCTAGGGGAAGTTAAGACAACTCCAGCCCCTGACCCTTCCAATTGCCTGGATCCATCAAAGTGAATTGTCCAGTATGTGTTATCCGGCTTCTCCTCGGGCAACTGACACTTTGTCCAATCATTTATAAAGTCCACCAAGGCTTGAGACTTGACAGCCGTGCGAGGCACATATTTCAGATTAAGAGGCCCAAGCTCCAATGCCCACTTAGCAATCCTGCCAGTGGCTTCTCTATTTTGAATTATGTCACCCAACGGGGCAGAACTAACCACAGTGATCTGGTGTCCCAGGAAGTAATGCTTCAACTTACGATTTGCCATGAACACCCCATATATCAGTTTCTGCCAATGCGGGTACCTTTGCTTGGACTCGATCAGGACTTCACTGACGTAGTAAACCGGCCTCTGAACCGGGTATTCCTTTCCTGCCTCCTTACGCTTCATAACAATCGCGACGCTGACTGCCCTGTTGTTAGCTGCCACATAGAGGAGTAAAGGTTCCTTCTCAGCCGGAGCGGCCAAGACCGGCGGCTCAATCAGCTACTTCTTGAGCGCCTCAAATGCTTCACCCGCCGCCTTACTCCAGACAAAATCGTCTGTTTTCTTCATCATCTGATACAGAGGAATAGCCTTCTCACCTAGGCGGCTTATGAACCGGCTTAATGCAGCGATCCGACCCGCCAGGCGCTGAACGTCATTGATGCACGCCGGCTCAGACAGGGAGGTAATAGCCTTTATCTTGTCCGGATTAGCTTCAATACCACGCTCAGAGACTAAAAACCCCAAGAGCTTGCCTGCAGGTACACCGAAAACACACTTTGCCGGGTTAAGCATCATCTTGTAAACCCGCAAATTATCGAACGTTTCCTTCAGGTCGTCAAGTAGAGTCTCCTTCTTCCTTGACTTGACCACAATATCATCCACATAAGCATGAACATTGCGCCCAATTTGACCATGAAGGCAGTTCTGCATACAACGCTGGTAAGTCGCCTGGGCGCTCTTGAGCCCGAAAGGCATACACACATAGCAGAAAGCACCAAAAGGCGTAATGAAAGCCGTCTTCTCTTGGTCTTTAACTGCCATCTTGATCTGATGATATTCTGAATAAGCGTCCAGGAAGCATAAACTCTCACAACCCGCCGTTGCATCAATAATCTGGTCGATACGGGGGAGAGCAAACGGGTCAACTGGACAGGCCTTGTTAAGGTCCGTGTAATCCACACACATACGCCACGTGCCGTTCTTCTTAAGCACTAGCACCGGGTTAGCTAACCACTCCGGGTGAAAAACCTCCACGATGAACCCTGCTGCCAAGAGCCGGGCCACCTCTTCTCCAATAGCCTTACGCATCTCCTCATTGAACCGCCGGAGGAACTGTTTGACCGGCTTAAACTTAGGATTCACATTAAGGTGGTGCTCAGCGAATTCTCTCGGTACACCCGGCATGTCAGAAGGCTTCCATGCAAAGATGTCCCGATTCTCACGGATGAATTCGATGAGCGCGCTTTCCTATGCGGGGTCCATGTTAGCCCCGATAGTGAACTGCTGTGATGAGTCGCCCGGCGTAAAGTCCACCAACTTGGTATCTTCCCTTGTTTAAAAACTTGTGCGGGCGGCTTATAACACCTAGGCGGCTTATGAACCGGCTTAAAAACTTGTGCGGGCGGCTTATAACACCAAAATCTTTCCTTGCAGGTCAAAGAAGCCGCCAACTATCTTCAGACAGCTTGTTGAAGTTAAAAGCAGTATATTCCTTGGCAGAACAGCTGTACGGTGGGACCCTTTGTACCATCAAAGCAATGCTGAACGAAGAAAGCATCCCCAAATTCATGAAGGGAGTGATAGAACTCTTATCAACTCTGCCTAAGCAAATCGAAGAGCTCAAACGATCAGCCGCCAGGAAGGGAGCAATGGCCGCGCTAAGCCGATCTTTGGCCTTTGCCCCTGAACTGACTGCAGAAGAGATGATGGATGGCTTTCCTTCCAAGAAAGACGACGGCTCAGATTTCACAGAAGCTGACTATGCCAAGTGTATGAAGGCCTCCAGAGTACTCGCATCAACACTGGCGGACGAAGTTGATCTGACTACATACCAGGCGGCTTACGGTGTGGACAGCAAACGAGTGCGCTGCCCAACCTTCGAAGCCAGGGACTTGACACCTGCACGCCGTAAGCAACTCTTTGCTCCTGAAATTGACCCGTCCCCCCTCTTTGACGAGGCTCAGTTTGAAGCTTTAACAAACTGCAACTGGGATGTGGACAATCTTCAGATCGAAGAGGTCGAAAACCCGGCGCAGGATGACCCGCCATCAAGCTGAAATCTTGCTTCTGAAATTGATAACCCGGCTTCTTGACCCGCCAAGGCTAGCAGTGTACAAAAAACTTTAAGTCCGTGGTATTTTGGGCTCCCTGTGAAGTTTGTAATAGGCATAGAAAAAACTTGTTTGCCTGAGCCATGCCATCGCGCACGTATGAATCTTTGCACAACTTGATGCATGCTTATCTGTCTTGTGTTCTGCTCACAATCATCTTTTCATCATATTTCACGGCGGCTCACCTTAGGAGATAAACCCTGCAAAAACAAACAAGACAGAATATGCTCTGTATTGCTGTAAGGGCAGCTTGAAAAAGCACAACCCGGAGATGTTAAATCTCGTATAATCTTGCTTTCTTTTTGTGAAAACTCATATGCCGGTTCTTCTGGGTGGATTCGCTACTTGAACTCTCAACAGTACAGGGTCTCTAGTGAGAGTGACCGTCAATTGCTTTGAGCGGCTCAGGGTCTCTAGGCGAGATTAACTGATAAGAGCGTAACGAACCAGAGAGAGACGCAGCAGGGCATGACTACCCCCAGAGCCCATAAGCTACCTCTCACGTGACATAAATCCGTCGTTTGAACCTTAAACAGTGCAGGGTCTTTTAAAAGAGTAACTGTTTAAGAGTACGAACGGGCCACATAGCGGAGAGTCGGCAGCAGATGGGTGAGTTTATCCTCGCTTTCCGTAAGCCGGCCCTCACGTGACAAGAGCCGCCGGTTTAACCTCGACCAGTACAGGGTCTCTAGCGAGAGTGACTGGTAAGAGTTCGGCGGGTCACCTAGCGGAGTAGCAGCAGCATACAGGCAGGTTTAACTCAAACTTGCGGTGGCTGAAGAGCCGATCAAGAGGGTGTGTAAGCTAAACCCGGCGGGTTGGAAGCCCCCAAATGACCTTGTTGACGGAGTCAACTTTTTGGGTATATAACCCGGCCTTACGGTGGCTGAAGAGCCGATCAAGAGGGTGTGTAAGCTGAACCCTGGCGGGTTAGAAGCCCCCAAGTGACCTTATGGCTATATCCACTTTTGCACAATCTGAGATATAGAAAACGGCAGAGGCCCCGGCTTGCAGGGATGCCAACTTTATTATATATATGTATAAGTGATATATACAATGATGATGTACAATGGTGGGAGTCGATGACTCAGGTATAGTAAGGCCGCAGATGAGCAATATTCCACGGCCGGTGGGTCTCCTGCCCAGAAGTGCGTGACTCGTCTCGTACGTCAATGAGATAATATGACCCATTGTTGAGATTTCTGCTGATCACAAAGGGTCCTTCCCATGGGGGAGATAGCTTGTGCGCATCCGTCTGATCTTGAATCAGACACAACACCAAGTCGCCTTCCTGAAACGTCCGGTTCTTAACTCTGCGGCTATGATAGCGACGCAGGTCTTGCTGATAAATCGCCGATCGAGCCGCCGCCAGATCACGCTCTTCATCCAAAGCATCTAACGCGTCCTGACGCGCTGTCTCATTATCTGCCTCAACGTAAGCTGCCACCCTCGGCGAGTCATGACGTATATCACTTGGTAACACGGCTTCTGCACCATAAACCATGAAGAAAGGCGTATAGCCTGTTGACCTGTTGGGAGTAGTTCTGATGCTCCATAAAACTGATGGTAACTCTTCTACCCAACAACCCGGTGTTCGCTGTAAAGGAACCATAAGCCGGGGCTTGATGCCTCTCAAGATCTCCTGGTTAGCACGCTCCGCCTGACCATTGGATTGTGGATG
Organism: Elymus sibiricus; assembly: GCA_039707655.1. Taxonomy (NCBI): domain Eukaryota; kingdom Viridiplantae; phylum Streptophyta; class Magnoliopsida; order Poales; family Poaceae; genus Elymus; species Elymus sibiricus. The sequence goes on along the minus strand of CM077667.1, from coordinate 124,045,702 downwards.
AGCAACAGCAGAGACGTCAAGCCGGATGTGCTCGCTTTCACAGAACGCCTGCATAGCCCCCTTGGATAGGTTTGTGCCATTGTCCGTGATGATGCTGTGAGGGTAACCAAACCGATAGATCAATTTTTTGACAAACTGAACCGCCGTAGCCGCGTCACACTTGCCGACCGGCTCAGCCTCAACCCACTTGGTAAACTTATCCACCGCCACCAAAAGGTGGGTCTTCTTGTCTTTAGATCTCTTGAAAGGCCCGACCATATCAAGCCCCCAAACCGCAAACGGCCAGGTAATTGGAATCATCCGCAATTCCTGAGCCGGCACGTGAGCACGTCGCCCGAACTTCTGACATCCATCACACTTGATGACCAAGTTTTCTGCGTCCTTATGAGCCGTCAGCCAGAAGAAACCATGCCGGAAAGCCTTAGCCACCAAAGATTTTGAGCCGGCATGATGACCACAATCGCCGGCGTGAATTTCATTTAAGATCTCCTTACCCTCTTCAGGAGAAACGCAACGCTGGAAAACACCAGTGACACTGCGCTTGTGTAACTCGCCATTGATGATAGTCATGGATTTAGATTGCCTGATGATTTGTCTTGCCAAGGTCTCGTCCTCGGGTAACTCGCCGCGAGTCAAGTACGCTAAGTAAGGCAGCGTCCAGTCAGGGATAGCATGCAGAGCCGCCACCAGCTGCCCCTCCGGGTCAGGTACAGCCAGATCCTCCTCTGAAGGTAGCTTAACAGACGGATGATATAACACATCCAAGAAAACGTTAGGCGGCACCGGCTTACGCTGAGAGCCCAGCCTTGACAATGCATCAGCCGCCTCGTTCTTGCGACGGTCAATATGATCCACCTGATAACCCTTGAAGTGTCCAGCAATGATATCTACCGCCTGACGATAAGCCGCCATCCGTGGGTCTTTGGAATCCCACGTGCCTGAAACTTGCTGAGCCACGAGGTCTGAGTCGCCAAGACATCTAACCCGGCTCAGATTCATCTCCTTAGCCACACGGAGGCCATGAAGTAAAGCCTCATACTCAGCTGCATTGTTAATACAGGGAAACATCAACCGTAACACATAACAAAACTTATCACCTCTAGGGGAAGTTAAGACAACTCCAGCCCCTGACCCTTCCAATTGCCTGGATCCATCAAAGTGAATTGTCCAGTATGTGTTATCCGGCTTCTCCTCGGGCAACTGACACTTTGTCCAATCATTTATAAAGTCCACCAAGGCTTGAGACTTGACAGCCGTGCGAGGCACATATTTCAGATTAAGAGGCCCAAGCTCCAATGCCCACTTAGCAATCCTGCCAGTGGCTTCTCTATTTTGAATTATGTCACCCAACGGGGCAGAACTAACCACAGTGATCTGGTGTCCCAGGAAGTAATGCTTCAACTTACGATTTGCCATGAACACCCCATATATCAGTTTCTGCCAATGCGGGTACCTTTGCTTGGACTCGATCAGGACTTCACTGACGTAGTAAACCGGCCTCTGAACCGGGTATTCCTTTCCTGCCTCCTTACGCTTCATAACAATCGCGACGCTGACTGCCCTGTTGTTAGCTGCCACATAGAGGAGTAAAGGTTCCTTCTCAGCCGGAGCGGCCAAGACCGGCGGCTCAATCAGCTACTTCTTGAGCGCCTCAAATGCTTCACCCGCCGCCTTACTCCAGACAAAATCGTCTGATTTCTTCATCATCTGATACAGAGGAATAGCCTTCTCACCTAGGCGGCTTATGAACCGGCTTAATGCAGCGATCCGACCCGCCAGGCGCTGAACGTCATTGATGCACGCCGGCTCAGACAGGGAGGTAATAGCCTTTATCTTGTCCGGATTAGCTTCAATACCACGCTCAGAGACTAAAAACCCCAAGAGCTTGCCTGCAGGTACACCGAAAACACACTTTGCCGGGTTAAGCATCATCTTGTAAACCCGCAAATTATCGAACGTTTCCTTCAGGTCGTCAAGTAGAGTCTCCTTCTTCCTTGACTTGACCACAATATCATCCACATAAGCATGAACATTGCGCCCAATTTGACCATGAAGGCAGTTCTGCATACAACGCTGGTAAGTCGCCTGGGCGCTCTTGAGCCCGAAAGGCATACACACATAGCAGAAAGCACCAAAAGGCGTAATGAAAGCCGTCTTCTCTTGGTCTTTAACTGCCATCTTGATCTGATGATATTCTGAATAAGCGTCCAGGAAGCATAAACTCTCACAACCCGCCGTTGCATCAATAATCTGGTCGATACGGGGGAGAGCAAACGGGTCAACTGGACAGGCCTTGTTAAGGTCCGTGTAATCCACACACATACGCCACGTGCCGTTCTTCTTAAGCACTAGCACCGGGTTAGCTAACCACTCCGGGTGAAAAACCTCCACGATGAACCCTGCTGCCAAGAGCCGGGCCACCTCTTCTCCAATAGCCTTACGCATCTCCTCATTGAACCGCCGGAGGAACTGTTTGACCGGCTTAAACTTAGGATTCACATTAAGGTGGTGCTCAGCGAATTCTCTCGGTACACCCGGCATGTCAGAAGGCTTCCATGCAAAGATGTCCCGATTCTCACGGATGAATTCGATGAGCGCGCTTTCCTATGCGGGGTCCATGTTAGCCCCGATAGTGAACTGCTGTGATGAGTCGCCCGGCGTAAAGTCCACCAACTTGGTATCTTCCGCCACGAACTTGAGTGGCGGCTCAGATTCCGTGTTAGGCTTCTTCAGTGGAGTCATATCTTGAGCTCTGCCTCAGCACAACTTGACTCTGCATAAGTTGCGTCACCTTCCTCACACTCAAGAGCCGTCTTCCGATCACCATGCACGGTAATCGTCCCGTTCAACCCGGGCATCTTGAGCTGTAAGTAAACATAGCAAGGCCTAGCCATGAACTTGGCGTAAGCCGGCCGTCCAAACAGAGCGTGATATGGGCTCTTGATTTTGACCACTTCAAACCACAAAGACTCCACCCTGTAGTTGAATTCGTCACCAAAAGCTACCTCCAAAGAAATCTTTCCTACTGGATAAGCCGATTTTCCGGGTACCACACCGTGAAAAACTGTTGAAAAGGGCTTAAGATCCTTATCAAGCAAACCCATCCGGCTGAAAGTGTCATAATACAGGATGTTGATGCTGCTGCCACCATCCATAAGCACTTTAGTGAACACATATCCTCCAACTTGGGGGGCAACTGCTAAAGCCAGTTGCCCCGGGTTATCAACACGCGGCGGGTGATCCTCCCTGCTCCAAGTTATATCATACTCAGACCACTTCAAATACTGCGGGAGAGCCGGCATGACTGCATTAACCGCCCGCTTCCGCACCTTCCGGTCTCGCTTGTCGAGGCTGGATGTAAAAACATGACACTGACCCCCACTGAGTTGTTTCAGGTTAGTCTGGTACCCCGATTGGTTATTCTGCTGCTGGCCTCCACCGCTAGACTGCTGATGATGACCTCCTTGATTGCCTTGACCCTGGTACCCGGATCCTGAGCCGCCAGCAGCAAAGCCGGCTCCTGATCCGCCCGGCCCTGAGCCGCCTGATGGCCCATTACCGTTATTCCGATGCTGTTGAAGGCTGTAATCCCGAAACTGCCGCATAATACTGCAATCCCTCCATGTATGGCCTGCCGGCTTATCAGGCCGGCTATGCTCCGGACAAGGTTTGTTGAGCATCTCTTCCAGGTTGAAAGGAGCTTTGCCCTTGTTAAAGGGTGGCCTGAAATTCCCATTGCCCTTAGCAAGATTGTTCCCAGTGCTGGTGTTCGCCACCAATTCTGACCCGCCATCCGGGTTCTTCCGCTTGCCCGGGTTGCTATTTCCGGCCGCGTTTTGCTGTTGACCCTTGCCATTGTTGTTTTTCTTACCCTGACCCGATTTCTCATCATCGGAGCCAGGATCCTTCGTGTTATCGGAGTCTGCATACTTGGTGAGAGCCGCCATGAGCTCCCCCATATCCTGGCACGTGCGCTTGAGCCGGCCAAGCTTCTGCTTCAGTGGTGTAAAATGGCAATTCTTCTCCAGAATCAAAACTGCTTGAGCTGCCGTAATCTGTTCAGAAGAGTGGATGATGGTTGAGACCCGCCGGACCCAGTGATGAGCCGACTCGTCATCACGCTGCACGCAATGGTCCAGATCCACAATCGTCATGGGCTGCTTGCACGTTCCTTGGAAATTTTTGATGAATTTCGCCTTTAATTCAGACCAGGAATTAATGGTGTTGGGTGGCAAGCCTTTCAACCACGTGCGAGCCGGCCCTTCCAGCATCATGATGAAATATTTGGCACATACTGCATCACTGGCGTCTAACATCTCCATGGCCAACTCATAGCTTTCGATCCAAGCCTCTGGCGGTAGGTCAGCAGTATAATTGGGCACCTTGCGAGGACCTTTGAAATCCTTCGGCAGACGCTCGTTCCGTAGAGCCGGTGCTAGACACGGCACTCCCATAGCCCTGGAGGTTAATCCTGCCCCTACTGAGACAGAAGGTGCAACTGTGGGTTCCTGATGAGCCGCCGCCGTCGCCAGAGCCGCCGCTTCCCGCTGTGCTCTTGCCCGATCCACCAGCGCCTGAGCATCCAGAGCCGCCCGATCGACTCGCGGCGGGTTCCGATGTCGTTCACTGCTAGAAACTGCCGGCGACTCATAACGCCGGCTGTAGCTGCGGCTAGGGATGGGAGTTGAATGCACGCGGCTCCGGCTGTAAGTATACTTCTCCTGCTGGGCCACCACCGTCCGCGGGTATCCAATAGCGTTCCGCACCTCCTCTGCAAAAGGCGCCTCGTCGGGGATGGGAATTGTATCAAGCCTGGTGGCCGCCGCCACCATGTTCTCCGCCGGGTTAGAATAATGACCCGGTGGCGTCGGAAAAAACTGTGGCGGGTTTTGGTTTCGTCGGGGCGGGTCTGGCTGCTGATGCTGAACCGCCGCCCGGCTTCCAAGTACTTCCGCCATCCGGGTCACGGTCAAAGGCACATTCCGTCCCGTCCCTGGCGTGTTAAAAAGATTCCTGGCTTCATATTGATCCAGCAGGCGGGATTTATGCCTCATCCGGTGAACCGCCGCTGCAGACTGCTGCTCTAGCTCAAGGCGGAAAGCATCCGCCCTAAGGCGCTCCGCCTCAGTATCCATCTGGGCCTTCATCGCGTTGATTTCCTGTTGGACTCCGGCCATCTGGTTCTTCAACCTCGTGATCTCCGCGTTGCAGGCCGCTTGGTTTTCAGAAGTGACCTCGGTTTCCATCAGGGTTGTAAGCTCGTTCATCAGATCCGAGAGAACCTGAGCCGGCGGCCTGACAGCTCCTAACCCGGTCGCGCCGGCGTTTGTGCTACTGGGGGCCGGCGCTGAACCCGCCATGAAGACGGCAGCGCGGTTCGGCGGCTCATATTCCTCCGAATCATGACATTCTGACTCGGGGTAATGCTCGATGTAGCCCCCAAGCCCACCATTGTGAAGCTGATAGATTGACTCCGTCTCTCCGCTCGAGGATCCATCCTCTAAGCAGATGAAGGTATCTTCCCGCGACATAGAATCTTCAAGCTCCATGCCCTGGGTGAAGCCGACGAAGACATGCTTCCTGCCCGGGTCAGCACGGGCGGGTTGCACGCGTCGGGCGGGTGGCTCGCGCCGGGCTGGCTCGACGATGTTGGTGCAGATGTCCAGCCCCGGTTCAGATCCGCCGATCATGCCGATGAAGACGTGGATTCCGCCGAAGGGGACCCGGAACCCATACTCAATGGAGTCGGCATCGGGGCCCCAGTCGGCGTCGTCAATGTTGAGCCGGCCGCGGCGACTCTTGGTCATCCTACCAACAGCGTACCCCTCGATCCCTGGGAGAGAGCCCTTTGAGAACTCAACACCACCGAGCGCTAGCCCCACGGTGGGCGCCAACTGTCGTGGTTTTGTCACGGCAGATGTCCGAAGACTTAGGTTCGAGGCCATCGCTAAGACGGTGGACTCAAAGGGGTTGGTCGAGACGAGAGACACGAGTTTACCCAGGTTCGGCCCCTCGAGAAGAGGTAAAAGCCTACGTCCTACTTGTGCTGCATTGATTGGAGTATCGATTACAAGGGAGCGGATTCGCTTGACCTAGTTCTCGATTGATTGGTTTCTATCCAAGCCGCCCCAGAGTCTCACCTTTATATAGGAGGTCAAGGCTCTGGGTTACACGAGTCCTAAACCGACTCATACATCGTAATTGATCCTGTCTCTAAGCCGCCTTGCCGTCTTGGGCAAGCCGTCTCCGGGCGGCTTAACCGCCCGGGTGTTCACACCATCTTCTGTCTCTGGGCCTTCGTCTTGGCCCGTCAGGTAAGCCGCCATGCGGCCTGGCCTTCATCTTCCGGCCCACCTTATAGGTCATGGCTACGAGCCGCCAGGTATGACCCGGCCCCACCTGGGCGGGTCTCACCACGGGGTTATATCCCCAACAGACTCCGTTTTTGATGAACTTGAGCTTGTCATGAAGCTGACCATAAGCTCAAGAAACCTCAAAGAGAAAAACCAACCAAGAACCAAGAAAGATGATGATGCCAAGAATGCAATGGTTTGAGCTCTCAACGAACGATACGATCAAGCTACTCACTTGAGAGCCCCCTTGATAGTACGGCTATCCATCCTATAACCCAGTCTCCCAACTACCACTATGAGACTGGTAAAATAGAAAACCCTATCAAGGTCAAACCTTAGCCTTGCGCATAGTCCACTTGATCTAGATGATGACGATCTTGACTTCCTCAAGATGGACCACCTTTCTTGATTGCGTTGGCTCGATGAAGACTAGTTGATTGTTCCCCCATACTACACTATGGGTGAGCCACTCTTTGGCACATCTTCACAAGTCCATTGTCACCATAATGGACGGCAAGCTTCAAGCATGATCTCTCCGTGATGCTTCACTTGAACTTGCACACCGCAACCTTGATGACGATCACCACTTGATTTCATCCTCCATGGACTGTATGGGATCTTCTTATTGATGCTAGCCCATGGAAACATACCTAACCCCACAAAGAACACTCACAGGGAACATGGGTTAGTACACAAAGCGTAATGGACAATGCTTACCATACCATGGGATCACTTGATCCCTCTCGGTACATCTTGTACGCTTTGTGTGTTGATCAACTTGATTCACTCTTTGACTTAGTCTTGATCAACCTTGTATCTTATCTTCTTTATGACCAATCTTCAGATAAAACCTTGAATACCACCTTGGTCACCATATAAACTCCTTGAAACCAACAGATGGACTTCAAGAAGTGCCTATGGACAAATCCTTCGAATATAACTTAAGGCAACCATTAGTCCATAGGGATTGTCATCAATTACCCAAAACCACACATGGAGAAATGTGCTCTTACATCTACTATATGACTCATGTTCGACCTTTCGGTCTCTTGTGTTCCGAGGCCATGTCTGTACATGCTAGGCTCGTCAAGTTTAACCCGAGTGTTCCGCATGTGCAAAACTGGCTTGCACCCATTGTATGTAAACGTAGAGCCTATCACACCCGATCATCACATGGTGTCTCGAAACGACGAACATTCGCAACAGTGCACACTCATGGAGAACACAATTTTATCTTGAAATTTTAGTGAGGGATCACCTTATAATGCTACCGTCGTCCTAAGCAAAACAAGGTGCATAAAAGGATTAACATCACATGCAAATTATAAGTGACATGATATGGCCATGATCTTTGTGCTTTTTATCTCCATCTTCAAAGCACCGACATGATCTCCATCGTCACCGGCATAACACCATGATCTCCATCATCTTGATCTCCATCAACATGTCGCCATGAGGTTGTCGCGCCAACTATTGCTTTTACAACTATTGCTAACTCATAGCGATAAAGTAAAGCAAAAAGGCGAAAATAAATTAAAGACAACCCTATGGCTCCTGCCGGTTGCCGTACTCATCGACATGCAAGTCGTGATAATCTATACAAAACATGATCATCTCATACATCACATATATCTCATCATGTTTTTGGCCATATCATATCACATCATACCTTGCAAAAATAAGTTAGACGTCCTCTAATTTGTTGTTGCATGTTTTACGTGGCTGCTATGGGTATCTAGCAAGAACGATTCTTACCTACGCAAAACCACAACGGTGATATACAAGTTGCAATTTCACCTTCTACAAGGACCGCCTCTGTCGAATCCGATTCAACTAAAGTGGGAGAGACAGACACCCGCCTGCCATCTTATGCAACAAAGTTACATGTGAGTCGATGGAACCGGTCTCTCGTACGTGGACGAGTAAGGTTGGTCCGAGCCGCTTCGTCCCACAATACCACCGAATCAAGATAAGACTAAGGAGGGAAGCAATCTGAATATCAACGCCCACAAACTCCTTTGTGTTCTACTCATGATCTCATATATGCATAGACCTAGCTCATGATGCCACTGTTGAGGAACGTTGCATGGGAAACAAAAAAATTCCTACGCACATACAAGATCTATCCATGGTGACGAGCATCTACGAGAGGAGAGATCGGATCCACATACCTTTGTAGATAGCTAAGTGGGAAGCGTTAAAAAATGCGGTTGATGTAGTCGAACGTCTTCGCGATCCAAATCGCATGCCGTCCCGCGATCCAATCACGATCTAGTGCCGAACGGACGGCACCTCCGCGTTCAGCACACGTGCAGCTCGATGACGATCTCCGCCTCCTTGATCCAGCAAGCGAGGGCGGAGAGGTAGATGAGTTCTCCACCAGCACAACGGCGTGGTGGCGGTGGTGGTGGAGCTGTCCCGGCAGGGCTTCGCCAAGCACGGCCGAGACGATCTAGTGGAGAACAGATCTACAGGGAGAGAGAGGCAGCCCGTCGCTTTTTCAGGTTGGCTGCCCTCTCAATCCCTCCACTATATATAGGAGGAGAGGAGGAGGTGGGGCGCCCTAGGGTTCCCAACCCTAGGGTGGCCGGCGGCCAAGGAGGTGGGGCGGCAGCCAGGGTGGCTTGGCCACCAAGTTTGGTGGCTAGCCCACCCTTTTGGCCCAACCCTAGCCTCTAGCCGCATGGGCCTTGAGGTGGGAGGTGCAGCCAACCCACCAGGGGCTGGTCTGCACCCTCTCACAGCCCATGGGGCCCTCCGGAGTAGGTGGACCCACCCGGTGGACCCCCCCGGAACACTTCCGGCACTCCGTCACACCACTCGCAGGTCACGTAACTTTTCCGGAACTCAAACACCAGCTTCCTATATATCAATCTTCACCTCCGGACCATTCCGGAACTCCTCGTGACGTCCAGGATCTCATCCGGGACTCCGAACAACCTTCGGTCACCAACATACATAACTCAATAATACCGAAACGTCACCGAACATTAAGTGTGCAGACCCTGCGGGTTCGAGAACTATGTAGACATGACCGAGACACCTCTACGGTCAATAACCAATAGCGGGACCTGGATGCCCATATTGGTTCCTACATATTCTACGAAGATCTTTATCGGTTGAACCTCTATGTCAAGGATTCAGTTAATCCCATACACTATTCCCTTTGTTTATGGGTATGTTACTTGCCCGAGATTCGATCGTCGGTATCTCCATACCTAGTTCAATCTCGTTACTGGCAAGTCTCTTTACTCATTCCGTAACACAAGATCCCGTGGCTAACTCTTTAGTCACATTGCTTGCAAGCTCATTGTGATGTTGTATTACCGAGTGGGCCCTGGGATACCTCTCCGTCACACAAAGTAACAAATCCCAGTCTTGATCCATGTCAACTCAACAGACACCTTCGGAGATACCTGTAGAGCATCTTTATAGTCACCCAGTTACGTTGTGATGTTTGATACACACAAGGTACTCCTCCCGTGTTAGTGAGTTACATGATCTCATGGTCATAGGAACACATACTTGACATGCAGAAAACAATAGCAATAAACTGACATGATCATATGCTACGTTCATAGTTTGGGTCTTGTCCATCACATCATTCTCCTAATGATGTGATCCTTTTATCAGATGACAACTCATTGTCTATGGTCAGGAAACCTTGACCATCTCTGATCAATGAGCTAGTGTAGTAGAGGCTTACTAGGGACACAGTGTTGTCTATGTATCCACACATGTATCTGAGTTTCCGATCAATACAATTATAGCATGGATAATAAACGATTATCATGAACAAGGAAATATGATAATAACCATTTTATTATTGTCTCTAGGGCATATTTCCAACAATACCTGTAGAGCACCTTTATGATCACCCAATTATGAAGCGACGTTTGATAGCACACAAGGTATTCCTCCGGTGTCAGGGAGTTGCATGATATCATGGTCTTAGGAACACGTACTTGACATGAAGAAAGCAGTAGCAACAAACTAAGTGATACGATCAAATGCTATGCCTACGGTTGGGTCTTGCCCATCACATCATTCTCCTAATCATGCGATCCCGTTATCAAATGAAAACTCATATCTATTTTTAGGAAACCTTAACCATCTTTGATCAACGAGCTAGTCTAGTAGAGGCTCACTAGGGACACGGTGTTGTTTATATATCCACACATGTATCTATGTTTCCGGTCAATACAATTCTAGCATAGATAATAAACGTTTATCATGAACAGGGAAATATGATAATAACCAATTTATTATTGCCTCTAGGGCATATTTCCAATAGTCTCCCACTTGCACTAGAGTCAATAATCTAGTTCACATCGCCTTGTGATTAACACCCAATGAGTTCTTTGATCTTGTTTTGCTTGTGAGAGAGGTTTTAGTCAACGGGCCTGCAACATTCAGATCCATGTCTAGATTACAAACCTCTATGTCATATTGTAGACGCTGCTACCACATTCCACTTGGAGCTATTCCAAATGACCGTTCCTCTATACGTATCTTGTTTGCTACTCAGAGTCATCCGGATCGGTGTCAAAGCTTGCATCGACGTAACCCTTTACGACGAACTCTTTATCACCTCCATAACCAAGAAACATTTCCTTAGTCCTCTAAGGATAAATTTGACCACTGTCTAGTGTTCCACTCCTGGATCACTTTGAAACCTTCCGGTCATACGAATGGCAAGGCTCACATCCGGTCTTGTGCACAACATTGCATACATAATAGAGCCTATGGTCGAGGCATAGGGGACGATTCTCATCTTTTCTCTATCTTCTGAAGTTGTTGGGTGATACGTCTCCAACGTATCTATAATTTTTTATTGTTCCATGCTGTTATATTATCATTCTTGGATGTTTTACAATCATTTTATAGCAACTTTATATCATTTTTTGGGACTAACCTATTGACATAGTGCCAAGTGCCAGTTGTTGTTTCTTTGCTTGTTTTTTACTTCGCAGAATATCAATACCAAACGGAGTCCAATCGCGATGAAACTTTTTGGAGATTTTTTTGGACCAGAAGACATCTAGGGAGCGAAAGAAGTACCCAGGAGGAGGCCCAGGGGGCCCACAAGACACCAGGGCGCGCCAGAGGCCCCCGGCGCGCCCTGGTGGGTTGTGGTGGCCTCGGGACCCCCTCCACCTCCTCTGAGCTCTATAAATACCCAAATATTCCAGAAACCCTAGAGGAGTCGACGAAAAACAATTCCAGCCGCCGCAAGTTCCAGAACCGCGAGATCCAATCTAACACCATCACGGAGGGGTTCATCATCCTCATTGGTGCCTCTCCGATGATGCCTGAGTAGTCCACCATAGACCTATGGGTCCGTAGGCAGTAGCTAGATGGCTTTCTCTCTCTCTTTTGACTCTGAATACAATGGTCTCTTGGAGATCTATTTGATGTAATGACTTTTTGCGGTGTGTTTGTTGGGATCTGATGAATTTTGAGTTCATGATTAGTTTCTATCCATGAATATTATTTGAGTCTTCTTTGATCTCTTATATGCATGATTACTTATAGCCTCGTATTACTTCTTCGAATCTTTAGTTTAGTTAGGCCAACTAGATCAATTTTTCTTGCCATGGGAAGAGGTGCTTTGTGATGGGTTCGATCTTGCGATGTCCTCTCCCAGTGACAGAAGGGGCAGCGAGGCACGCATGTATCGTTTCTATTAAGGATAACAAGATGGGGTCTATTCCTACATGAATAGATCTTGTCTACATCATGTCACCGTTCTTATTGCATTACTCCGTTTTTCCACGAACTTAATACACTAGATGCATGGTAGATAGTGGTCGATGTGTGGAGTAATAGTAGTAGATGTAGAATCGTTTCGGTCTACTAATCTTAGACGTGATGCCTATATAATGATCATTGCCTTGGATATCGTCATGATTATTTGATCTTCTATCAATTGTCCAACAGTAATTTGTTCACCCACCGTGTGCTATACACATGAGAGAAGCCACTAGTGAAACCTACGGCCCCCGGGTCTACTTTTCCAACATATTGCTTTCTGATCTATCTTTTGTCGCTTTTTGTTTTCAGATCTATCATTCCAAAAATCCAAAAATACCTTGCTGCACATTTTATTTGCCTCTTTTATTTTGTGTTCTTGTGAGATCTATTTATCAAATCTACTACACCTAATCTATCTTTTTTCCGTTGAGAGATTGACAACCTCTCTTACGCGTCGGGTTGCAAGTATTTGTTCTTTGTGTGCAGGTACCGTTTACATAGCATTGCGTGGGTCCTCCTCCTAGGTTCGATAACCTTGGTTTCATAACTGAGGGAAATACTTACCGACGTTGTGCTGCATCATCCCTTCCTCTTTGGGAAAATACCGACACAGTCTCAAGCCACGTCAAAGGAATTTCTGGTGTCGTTGCCGGGGAGGAGGTGCGAAAGTAGTCTCTCTTCAGCGTGCCAATCTCTGGCGCCGGGAGACATCATAAACATCTATCAGGTTCCTAATCACAAATCTCATCTCCTTGCAATTACATTATTTGCCATTTGCCTCTCGTTTCCCTCTCCCCCACTTCACAAATTTACCGTTTTATTCGCCCTCTTTTTCCGTTTGCCTTTTTCTCATCAGATATCTTGTTTGCTTGCAATCTTGTTTGCTTCACGATGACTCAATAAAATACCAAATTGTGTGATTTTTCCAATACTAATAATAATGATTTTATTAGTACTCCGATTGCTCCTCCCGCCACTAGTGCGGAGTCTTGTGATATTAATGCCGCTTTGATGAATCTTGTCATGAAAGATCAATTTTCCGGTACTCCTAATGAGAATGCCGCGTCCCATCTAAACACATTCATAGAATTGTGTGATATGCAAAAGAAAAAAGATGTGGACAATGATATAGTAAAGTTGAAATTATTTCCTTTCTCCTTGCGGGATCGTGCAAAAATTTGGTTTTCTTCTTTGCCTCGCAATAGTATCGATTCTTGGAATAAGTGCAAGGATGCTTTTATTACTAAGTATTTTCCGCCCGCGAAAATTATTTCCCTTAGAACTCAAATCATGAATTTTAAGCAACTTGAGCATGAACATGTTGCACAATCTTGGAAAAGAATGAAATTGATGCTAAGAAATTGTCCTACTCATGGTTTAAATCTTTGGATGATCATACAAAAAAATTATGCGGGATTGAATTTTGTCTCTAGAAATCTTTTAGATTCCGCCGTGGGTGGTACTTTTATGGAAATTACTTTGGGTGAAGCTACTAAATTGCTACATAATATTATGGCAAATTATTCACAATGGCATACTGAAAGAGCACCTACTAGTAAAAAAGTTAATTTGGTTGAAGAAATTAGTACTTTGAGTGAAAAAGTTGACGCTCTTATGAAGTTGTTTGCTAGTAAAAATTCTCCTATTGATCTTAATGATGTGCCTTTTTCTACTTTTATTGAGCAAAATAGTGATTCAGTAGATGTGAACTTCCTCTCGCGAAACAATTTTAATAACGATGCTTATAGAGGTTATTTTAATCCTAGGCCTTCTCTTGGAAATTCCTCAAATAATTATGTTAATTCCTATGGTAATTCTTCTTAAAATAATAATAGGAACCCCTCTGATCTTGAGAGTAATATTAAAGAATTTATCAATGCTCAAAAAGTTTTCAATACTACGATTGAAGAAAAGTTGAATAAGATTGATGATATGTCTAGAAGCATTGATAGAATTTCCCATGATGTAGAAAATCTCAAGTTGAAAGCTTTTGAACCTAATATTGATGAATCAATTAAAGCTTTATATGTTTCTATGGATGAAAGTAAGAAAAGAACCGCTATGGTTAGAGCTAAAAGAGATTTTTTAGAAAAAGCGTTTTCTAGTGGTTGCTTTCATAAAAATGATGAAGATCTTAAAGTGATTGGTGTTTCTTCTATTGATTCCTCGTTTAGTGATATTAAAATTGATGATAAAGGGACTGAAGTAGAGTCAACTTTAGCTAGAAGGCGTCCCAATAATTTGGAGGGTGAAAATCTTGATGAAAAAATTGACGAAAGTGGGTTTGAAGAGGTCAAAATATTAACTAGTGATGTGCCCACTATTTTGGATTGCAAAGATTTTAATTATGATAGTTGCTCTTTGATTGAATGTATTTCTTTGATGAACAAAATAAAGCTTTTACTAAACATATCGTTGATGCCATGATGAAATCTTTTGAAGAAAAGTTGGAGTTGGAGATTTCTATTCCTAGAAAATTACATGATGAGTGGGAACCTACCATTAAGGTCAAGATTAAAAATTATGAGTGATTTGCTTTATGTGATTTGGGTGCTAGTGTTTCCACGATTCCGAAGTCTTTATGTGATGTGCTTGGTCTCACCAATATTGAAGAATGTTCTCTTAATTTGCACTTGGTGGATTCTACTATTAAAAAGCCTTTGGAAAGAATTAATGATGTTCTTATTCTTGCAAATAGGAACTATGTTCCCATAGATTTTATTGTTCTTGATATTGATTGCAATCCGTCTTGTCCCATTATACTTGGTGGACCGTTTTTACGCACTATAGGTGCCGTGATTGATATGAAAGAAGGCAATATTAAATTTCAATTTCCACTAATAAAGGGTATGCAACACTTCCATAGAACAATAATTAAGCCACCATATGAATCAATCATGAGAGCATCCTATGGAGCAAAAACTAAAGATGACAACACTTGAATCTATGCTATATGCCTAGCTAGGGGCGTAAAACGATAGCGCTTGTTGGGAGGCAACCCAATGACTAAATTTATTTTTACCTTTTTCTTTCTGTTCTTGAGTTTTGACACAATTATGCTACTGTTATGATTGTGTTTTTTATGTTTTAATTAGTGTTTGTGCCAAGTAAAGCCTTTACGATGATTCACAAGATGAGTAGAAACAATGCTGAATCTGAAACAGAAACATCGACTCCAGTGCAGGAATTTTCATTTTTTACTAGAGCGTGATAATGAGCTGAAAGTTTAACACAGAGTTGCTATACAAATGCTTTACATTGTCCTAATGTTTCAGAATTTTAGAGTTACAGAAGTATGGTTAGAGTACAGATTACTACGGACTGTTCTGTTTTTGACAAATTCTGTTTTCGTTGCATTGTGTCCATGTTTTGATGAATCTATGGTTTGTATTGAAGGGTATAAGCCATGGTAAAGTTATAATACAGTATATATAATGTAATAATAAAATATGAATGGGTTTGCAACAGTACTTAGAGTGGTGATTTGCTTTATTATACTAACGGATCTCACGAAGGTTTTTTTGAGTTTTGTGCGATTGAAGTTTTCAAGTTTTGGGTGAGATCACGATGGATGAAGGAATAAGGAGTGAAAAGATCCTAAGCTTCGGGGTGCTGCAGCACCCCCAAGATAATATCCAAGGAGAAACAAGCAACTAAGCTTGGGGATGCCCCGAGTGGCATCCCCTCTTTCTTCTAACGACCATCGGTATTTTACTTGGAGCTATATTTTTATTCGTCACATATCATGAGTTTTGCTTGGAGCGTCTTGTATTATTTGAGTCTTTGCTTGATTTGCTTTTTAGTTTGTCAAAAGTATCCTTGCTGGACACACCTATTTGAGAGAGCCAAAATTATGCTATGATTTGTTAGAATTGCTCTATATGCTTCACTTAAATTTTTGAGCTATGGAATTGCTCTAGTGCTTCACTTATATCATGTTGAGCATGGTGTGCTTTAAATTTTTGAAGAAATAATCTCATGCTTCACTTAGATAAATTTGAGAGTTAGTAAACTTTGAAGAAATTCTCTCATGCTTCACTTATACTATTTTGAGAGATGAAATTTTTATGCTCATGTTCCTCACTTAAATTTATTTGAGCTTGTCAAAAGCAATGGCAATATATGAAACTAGTCCCAACGTGATAGATATTCAACAGGGATATAATAAAAACTTTCATGAAGATCATTGGACAAATTAAACTTGATTCCTTGTAATAGTTTTGAGACATGATGATAGTGATATGTGAGTCATGTTGGTGAGTAATTATGATTTAGTAAGAATATTGGTGTTAAGGTTTGTGATTCCCTATGCAAGCACGAAAGTCAATAGTTATGCACTGAAATTACATCCTACTTATGGTGCATTATTCGGTGTTAGTTATGCTTAATGCCCTTTTATGTGAATTTTCGTTTCTTGGTTGGTTGCTTCTCAATCTATTTGCTAGCCTCCACTTGTACTAAGTAGAAATACCACTTGTGTATCCAAAATCCTTAAACCCAGTTTTGCCTTATGAGTCCACCATACTGATACATCTCCGTCGTATCTATAATTTTTTATTGTTTCATGTCAATATTATACAACTTTCACATATTTTTGGCAACATTTTATATGATTTATTGGACTAACATATTGATCCAGTGCCTAGTGCGAGTTCCTGTTTGTTGCATGTTTTTTGTTTCACAGAATATCCATATCTAACGAAGTCCAAACGTGACAAAACTTTACGGATATTTTTTTTGGAATATTTGTGAATTTTGAGAAGTGGAATCAACGCAAACGGAGGCCCACAGACCCCAAGAGACACCAGGGCGCGCCCAAAAGGCCCACACGCGGCATGGTGGGTTGTGCCCACCTGGTACGTCAGTTGGAGCTCTCCTTCGGGCTCAAGGAAGATAATTTTTGGATAAAAATCCCCTCAAACTTTCATCCCGATCGGAGTTACGGATCTCCGGGAATATAAGAAACGGTTTTCGGCCAGAAAACGGGAACGCGAAACAGGAGAGAACAGAGAGGGAGATCCAATCTAGGAGGGGCTCCTACCCCTCCGCCGCCATGGAGGCCATGGACCAGAGGGGGAACTCTCCTCGCATCTAGGGGGAGGCCAAGGAAGAAGAAGAAGGAGGGGGGCTCTCTCCCCCTCTCTCCCGGTGGCGCCGGAACGCCGCCGGGGCAATCATCATGACGGCGATCTACACCAACAACTTCGCCGCCGTCAACACCAACTCTCTCCCCCTCTATGCAGCGGTGTAACACCTCTATTCCCCGTTGTAATCTCTACTTAAACATGGTGCTCAACTCCATATATTATTTCCCAATGATATTTGGCTATCCTATGATGTTTGAGTAGATCTCTTTTGTCCTATGGGTTAATTGTGGTATGATGTTATGGATGTGAGTTGTATGTTGATATGGTGCTGTCCTATGGTGCCCTCCGTGTCGCGCAAACGTTTCATGATTTGCCTATGGTGGGTTGCTTGAGTGACAGAAGCATAAACCCGAGTAGGTGGGTTGTTACGTATGGGAGTAAAGGGGACTTGATACTTAATGCTATGGTTGGGTTTTACCTTAATGAACTTTGGTAGTTGCGGATGCTTGCTAGAGTTCCAATCATAAGTGCATATGATCCAAGTATGGAAAGTGTGTTAGCGTATGCCTCTCCCTCATTGCATATGACAAGTATATATCATGTTATATTCAATTGCCTAGGGACAATCTTTCTCTTGCGTTACACAAAAAGCTTTCTACTAAGTTATTTACTTTTATTGTTCTTTTATTCAAACAGCACCTAACTTTTACTTCCACGTTCTTTATTATCTTGCAAAGTACTTCTAGTTTTATTCCCACAAAGTAGTTTCATACTTGTTCTAGGTAAAGCAAGCATTAGCGTGCGTAGAGTTGTATCGGTGGTCGATAGAACTTGAGGGAATATTTGTTCTACCTTTAGCTCCTCGTTGGGTTCGACACTCTTACTTATCAAAAAAGGCTACAAACGATCCCCTACACTTGTGGGTTATCAAGACCTTTTCCTGGCGCCGTTGCCGGGGAGCAATAGCGTGGGGTGAATATTCTCGTGTGTGCTTGTTTGCTTTATCACTAAGTAATTTTTATTTTCTGTTATTAGTTGTTTTATATCTTTAGTTATGGATATGGAACACGAAACACAAAAAAAATAGTGGTACTTGCTACTCATGGAGATGGGGAACCTTCTAAAACTCTCGATGCTAGTTATGTGCAAAGTATTAAATACTACTTTGATAATCCTGAGAAGACCCCATTCAACTTGATAATGGGAGTAATGTTGGATCAACGTGAATACTTTAGAGATTATAGCTTGACTCAAAAAGGGAAACTGTTATGGGATCAAATTCATATGTTGCATTGGTATGCTCGGGAGCTATGCTTGAGATATGATATTACTTGTTGCTCTAGGATGAACGCTCCACACCTTCCCTTTTCATGCAAATTTAATTATAATGAAACCTCAGCTTCTTATGCTAAAGGTATTTATGATTACTATGATGTGAAACAAATAGAAGAATTTGTTGCTTTCAAAGGTGCTTATGAAGTTGCTTCCTTGATTGAAAAGTATGATGATGTTTCTTACAAATCTGAAAATTTTGCCATACTTAAATATTTCTATGAGAATTATGATTGCAATGCTGATATTATTGAATTTATTGAGAGAATCACCTCTGCCTTGGAAGAGACTAATATTTTGCAGGAATCTATGGAAGAAGAAATTGCTGAAATTGTGAGCTCATTAGATGAAAAAGATGAGGAGGAGAGTGAAGAACAAAAGGAGGAAGAGCGGATTGATCACCCGTACCCACCTTCTAATGAGAGTAACTCTTCAACTCATACATTGTTTAATTACCCTTCGTGCTTACCAAAGGATGAATGCTATGATAATTGCTATGATCTCGTGGATTCATTTGAAATATCCCTTTTTGATGAACTTGATGCTTGCTATGCTTGTGGCCATGATGCCAATATGAATTATGCTTATAAAGATGAACTTGCTATAGTTCCTTATGTTAAGCATGAAATTGTTGCTATTGCACCCACACATGATAGCCCTATTATCTTTTTGAATTCTCCCAACTACACTATATCGGAGAAGTTTGCTCTTATTAAGGATTATATTGATGGGTTGCGTTTTGCTACTACACTTGATGATTTTGATGCATATAATATGCATGTGCTTGCTGCTCCTACTTGCAATTATTATGAGAGAGGAACTACATCTCCACCTCTTTATGTTTCCAATAATATGAAATTGCAAGAAACTGTTTATACTATGCATTGGCCTTTACTTAATGTGCATGAATTGTTCTTGTATGACATGCCGATGCATAGGAAGAGAGTTAGACTTTGCTGTCACATTATATATATCACTTTGTGCTCACTACTAAATTACAAATCATTGTCAATTAAAATTGGCTTTGATATACCTTGGGATCCGGGTGGATCCAGTACTTGAGCACTTTATGCCTAGCTTAATGGCTTTAAATAAAGCACTGCCAGGGAGACAACCCGGAAGTTTTAGAGAGTCATTTATTTCTGTTGTGTGCTTTTATAAAGTTTAAAAACAAAAAAAAATAGAGGGGAA
This sequence comes from Elymus sibiricus, assembly GCA_039707655.1. Taxonomy (NCBI): domain Eukaryota; kingdom Viridiplantae; phylum Streptophyta; class Magnoliopsida; order Poales; family Poaceae; genus Elymus; species Elymus sibiricus. Next base: position 124,025,985 of record CM077667.1, on the reverse strand, counting down.
CCTAAAATTTCACAAAAGGAAAGGTGAAAGTGAGAGAGATGATTAGCATCGTTGAAGTGGGGGATATCCTTGAACTTTTGTTCATGCCCATGGAAACTTTGTGAATCTTGAATCACAGAAACTTTTCCAACAAAAATAATTATCCCCTTGTACAAATCCATTGTATTATAAAAATAATGTGCCAAGATTTTCCTTTAGGATGATTAGATTGCTTGTTGGTATGTGCGGTGTAAAAACAGAAACTTTGGCTGTAGTACATGAATTTTCATTTTTTACTGGAACGTCAAAAGTTTCTGAAATTTCTACACAGTATTGATATAAAAAAAATTATTTATTCCTAATTTTTAAGAATTTTTGGAGTTACAAAAGTATGGTCAAAGTTCATATTACTACAGACTGTCCTGTTTAAGACAGATTCTGTTTTTGATGCATTATTTTGCTTGTTTTGATGAAACTATCGATTTTATCGGTGGTATAAGCCATGGAAAAGTTATAATACAGCAGGGATAATGCAAATATAAAATATGAATGGGTTTGCAACAGTACTTCAAGTAGCAATTTTCTTTATTATACTAACGGATCTCACGAGTCTTCTGTTAAGTTTTGTGTGGATGAAGTGTTCGAACATCGAGGAGGTCTCGGTATGAGGAGAAGGAGGAGAGGCAAGAGTTCAAGCTTGGGGATGCCCAAGGCACCCCAAGTAAATATACAATTAGACTCAAGTGTCTAAGCTTAGGTATGCCCCGGAAGGCATCCCATCTTTTTTCAACAAGTATCGGTATGTTTTCGTTTTCGTTTCGTTCATTTGATATGTGTAAATCTTGGAGCGTGTTTTGTGTTTAGTTTTTACTTTTATTTTATGCACCGTGATGGTATGAGATAGTCCATGGTTGATTTATAGAATTCTCATTGCACTTCACTTATATCTTTTGAGTATGGCTTTATAGAATGCTTCATGTGCTTCACTTATATCATTTGAAGTTTGGATTGCCTGATTCTCTTCACATAGAAAACCATTATTCGTAGAATGCTCTTTTGCTTCACTTATATTTATTAAAGCATGGTCTTTTTATAAAGAATTAAACTATCTTTCTTCACTTATATCTATTTAGAGAGTCAACAGGAATTGGTCATTCACATGGTTAGTCATAAAATCCTACATAAAACTTAGGGATCACTGAATATGATATGTTTGATTCCTTGCAATAGTTTTGCTATATAGAGATGATAATATGTGGGAGGTACTAGTGGATGATCATGTTTAGTAAGATATTGGTGTTAACGTTTGTGATTCCCGAAGCATGCACGTGTAGTCTGCCGTTATGCTAGGAATTTGGAGGACAATTTATTCTTGATTGTCTATCTTTCTGTGAAGGTCGGGGGCGCGTGATGGTTAACTCCTACCAACCTCCCCCCTAGGAGCATGCGTAGTAATACTTTGCTTCGAGGGCTAATAAACTTTTGCAATAAGTATGTGAGTTCTTTATGACTAATGTGAGTCCATGGATTATACGCACTCTTACCTTTCCGCAATTTGCTAGCCTCTACGGTACCGTGCATTGCCCTTTCTCACCTCGAGAGTCGGTGCAAACTTCGCCGGTGCATCCAAACCCCGTGATATGATACGCTCTATCACACATAAGCCTTATTATATCTTCCTCAAAACAGCCACCATACCTACCTATTATGGCATTTCCATAGCCATTCCGAGATATATTGCCATTCAACTTCCACCGTTCCACCCATAATGCTATATCCATGGCTTGCGCTCATGTATTGCGTGAGAGTTGAAAATGCTGAAGCGCGTTAAAAAGTATGAACCAATTGCTTGGCTGACACCGGGGTAGCACATGATTTATACTTTGTGTTAAGAAGACAGAGCATGATAAGGCTATATGATTTTGTAGGGATAGCGTTCTTTAGCCTTGATATTTTGAAAGACATGATTGTTTGTTGGGATGCCTGAGTATTAATGTCTTTATGTCAAAACTAGACTATTGCCTTGAATCACTTGTGTCTTAATATTCATTCCATGATTAGATATATGATCAAGATTATGGTAGGTAGCATTCCACATCAAAAATTACCTTTCTTATCATTTACCTATTCGAGGACGAGCAGGAATTAAGCTTGGGTATGCTGATACATCTCCGTCATATCTATAATTTTTGATTGTTTCATGCCAATATTATACAACTTTCACATATTTTTGGCAACATTTTATGTGATTTATTGGACTAACATACTGATCCAGTGCCCAGTGCCAGTTCCTGTTTGTTGCATGTTTTTTGTTTCGCAGAATATCCATATCAAACGAAGTCCAAACACGACAAAAATTTACGAAGATTTTTTTTGGAATATTTGTAAATTTTGAGAAGTGGAATCAATGCAAACGGAGGCCCACCGACCCCAAGAGACACCAACGCCCAGAAGGCCCAGGCGCGGCATGGTGGGTTTTTCCCACCTCGTACGTCGGTTGGAGCTCTCCTTCGGGTGCAAGGAAGCTAATTTTTTGGATAAAAATCCCCTCAAAATTTCAGCCCGATCGGAGTTACGGATCTCCGGGAATATAAGAAACAGTTTTCGGCTAGAAAACGAGAACGCGAAACAGGAGAGAACAGAGAGGGAGATCCAATCTAGGAGGGGCTCATGCCCTTCCGCCGCCATGGAGGCCATGGACCATAGGGGTAACTGTCCTCCCATCTAGGGGGGAGGCCAAGGAAGAAGAAGAAGGAGGGGGGCTCTCTCCCCCTCTCTCCCGATGGCACCGGAACGTCGCCGGGGCAATCATCATGACGGCGATCTACACCAACAACTTCGCCGCCGTCAAAACCAACTCTCTCCCCCTCTATGCAACGGTGTAACACCTCTCTTCCCCGCTGTAATCTCTACTTAAACATGGTGCTCAACTCCATATATTATTTCCCAATGACATTTGGCTATCCTATGATGTTTGAGTAGGTCTCTTTTGTCCTATGGGTTAATTGTGGTATGATGTTATGGATGTGAGTTGTATGTTGATATGGTGCTGTCCTATGGTGCCTTCCGTGTCGCGTAAATGTGAGGGATCCCCTCTGTAGGGTGTTATAATATGTTCATGATTTGCCTATGGTGTGTTGCTTGAGTGACAGAAGAAAAAACCCGAGTAGGAGGGTTGTTGCGTATGGGAGTAAAGGGGACTTGATACTTAATGCTATGGTTGGGTTTTACCTTAATGAACTTTGGTAGTTGCGGATGCTTGCTAGAGTTCCAATCATAAGTGCATATGATCCAAGTACGGAAAGTGTGTTAGCGTATGCCTCTCCCTCATTGCATATGACAAGTATCTATCATATTATATTCAATTGCCTAGGGACAATCTTTCTCTTGCGTTACACAAAAGCTTTCTACTAAGTTATTTACTTTTCTTTTTCTTTTATTAAAACAGCACCTAACTTTTATTTCCACATTCTTTATTATCTTGCAAAGTACTTCTAGTTTTATTCCCGCAAAGTAGTTTCATACTTGTTCTAGGTAAAGCAAGCATTAGCGTGCGTAGAGTTGTATCGGTGGTCGATAGAACTTGAGGGAATATTTGTTCTACCTTTAGCTCCTCGTTGGGTTCGACACTCTTATTTATCGAAAAAGGCTACAAACAATCCCCTACACTTGTGGGTTATCACATACCTACCTATATGCGGTATTTCCATGCCGTTCTAAGCAAATTTGTATGTGCCATCTCTAATTTTCAAAATGAATTTCCTTTTTGTGTGCTCGTACCGCTCATGAAATGGTAGGGGGTGTCCAATATTTTTCCATGCTAGATGTGTTATAATCAAGAAGAGTGTTTATTCACTTGTCATTGCACGAGACTACGGCAGTAATAGGGATGCACAGTCCCGAAATGAAAAATAAATTTACTTTATGTTGTCAAATAATAAATTCCTTGGAATGTGTTGGTATGGAAGGCAATCGTGGATACGGCTAGCCATGGATTGTGAAAGAATGGTGGAAAAAGGAATAAACTTTATTTTATGTTTGGGAACCGCCTATGATGTATCTAGCATGGAAAGTATTGAGAACTACTTCGTCGTTTTCGTTGACAGGAAAGGCATGCCACCCAAAATAATTTGTCTCTCTCAATTTAAGCTTTGAGCTCTCGCACCTCTACAAATCCCTACTTCCCTCTGCGAAGGGCCTATCTATTTACTTTATGCAATTTGTATTTTTAATTTGAGTCTCCATCTTCTATTGTAAAGCACCAAGTAGGGGGCACTATGATCATACTTGTGCATTGGGTGTAGTTAATATTTGAGTGTGTTTCATGAATGGATCAATGATTGAGCATGATGGGCTAGGGATAACTTTCTTTAATGTTGATATTGTGAAAGACATGGTTGCTTGTTGGCATGCTTGGGTATTAAAGTCTTTATGTCAAAACTAGACTATTGCTTTGAACCATCTAAAAGTCCAAATGTCCATGCTAGAAAAAAAACAAGATGTGATGAACATGTTAGGTAGCATTCCACATCAAAAATACTGTTTTTATCATTTACCTACTCGAGGACGAGTAGGAATTAAGCTTGGGGATGCTGATACGTCTCCAACGTATCTATAATTTTAGATTGTTCCATGCTGTTATATTATCATTCTTGGATGTTTTACAATCATTTTATAGCAACTTTATATCATTTTTTGGGACTAACCTATTGACATAGTGCCAAGTGCCAGTTGCTGTTTTTTTGCTTGTTTTTTACTTCGCAAAATATCAATACCAAACGGAGTCCAATCGCGACGAAACTTTTTGGAGATTTTTGTGGACCAGAAGACATCCAGGGAGCAAAAGAAGTACCCAGGAGGAGGAAACCCCCCCCCCTCGACCGCCTCTGAGCTCTATAATACCCGAATATTCCAGAAACCCTAGAGGAGTCGACGAAAAACACTTCCAGCCGCCGCAAGTTCCAGAACCGCGAGATCCAATCTAACACCCTCACGGAGGGGTTCATCATCCTCATTGGTGCCTCTCCGTTGATGCGTGAGTAGTCCACCATAGACCTACTGGTCCGTAGGCAGTATCTAGATGGCTTTATCTCTCTCTCTTTTGATTCTCAATACAATGGTCTCTTGGAGATCTATTTGATGTAATGACTTTTTGCGGTGTGTTTGTTGGGATCCGATGAATTTTGAGTTCATGATCAGTTTCTATCCATGAATATTATTTGAGTCTTCTTTGATATCTTATATGCATGATTACTTATAGCCTCGTATTTCTTCTTCGAATCTTTGGTTTAGTTAGGCCAACTAGATCGATTTTTCTTGCCATGGGAAGAGGTGCTTTGTGATGGGTTCGATCTTGCGGTGTCCTCTCCCAGTGACAGAAGGGGCAGCGAGGCACGCATGTATCGTTGCTATTAAGGATAACAAGATGGGGTCTATTCCTACATGAATAGATCTTGTCTACATCATGTCACTGTTCTTATTGCATTACTCCGTTTTTCCATGAACTTAATACACTAGATGCATGGTGGATAGCGGTAGATGTGTGGAGTAATAATAGTAGATGTAGAATCGTTTCGGTCTACTAATCTTGGACGTGATGCCTATATAATGATCATTGCCTTGGATATCGTCATGATTATTTGATCTTCTATCAATTGCCCAACAGTAATTTGTTCACCCACCGTGTGCTATACTCATGAGAGAAGCCACTAGTGAAACCAACGGCCCCGGGTCTACTTTTCCAACATATTGCTTTCCGATCTATCTTTTTCCGCTTTTTGTTTTCAGATCTATTATTCCAAAAACCCAAAAATACCTTGCTTCACTTTTTATTTGTCACTTTTATTTTATGTTCTTTTGAGATCTATTTATCCAATCTAGTACACCTAATCTATCTTTTTACCGTTGAGAGATTGACAACCTCTCTTACGCGTCGGGTTGCAAGTATTTGTTCTTTGTGTGCAGGTACCGTTTAAATAGCATTGCGTGGTGCTCCTCCTAGGTTCGATAACCTTGGTTTCATAACTGAGGGAAATACTTACCGTCGCTGTGTTGCATCATCCCTTCCACTTTGGGGAAATACCGACGCAGTCTCAAGCCACGTCACTGAGCATTGAGTCTTACTCAACTTCACACCTTGTAAGACAAGCAAGAACCCTTTCTTAGACTGATCCATTTTGAACTTCTTCAAAACCTTATCAAGGTATGTACTCTATGAAAGTCCATTAGGTGTCTAGATCTATCTCTATAGATTTTGATGCCTATTATGTAAGCAGCTTTACCCAGGTCTTCCATTGAAAAACTCCTTTCAAACAACCCTTTATGCTTTCTAGAAATTCTACATAATTTCCAATCAACAATATGTCATCACATATATTTATCAGAAATTCTATAGTGCTCCCACTCACTTTCTTGTAAATACAAGTTTCTTCATAAACTCTGTATAAACCCAAAAGCTTTGATCACCTTATCAAAGCATACATTCCAACTCCGAGATGCTTGCACCAGTCCATTGAAGGATCGCTGGAGCTTGCATACCTTTTAGCATCCTTAGGATGGACAAAACCTTCTGGTTGTATCACATACAACCTTTCCTTAAGGAAACCATTAAGGAAACGTTGTTTTGACATCCATCTACCAGATTTCATAATCGAAAAATGCAGCAACTGCTAACATCATCCCAACAGACTTTAGCATCGCTATGGGTGAGAATGTTCTCAGTGTAGTCAACTCCTGGAACTTGTCGGAAACCTCTTTGTGACAAGTCGAGCTTTATAAATGGTGGCATTACCATCAACATATGTATTCTTCTTAAAGATCCGTTTGTACTTAATGGCCTGCCAGTCATCGGGAAAGTCTACCAAAGTCCATACTTGGTTTTCATACATGGATCCTATCTCGGATTTCATGGCCCTTAGCCATTTGTCGGAATCCGGGCCCATCATCGCTTCCTTATAGTTTGTAGGCTCATCGATGTCTAACAACATGACTTTCAAGACAGGATCACCGCACCCCTCGGGGCATCACATGTCCTTGTCGACCTACGAGGATCGGTAGTAACTTGATCTGAAGTTTCATGATCATTATCACTAGCTTCCTCTTCAATTGGTGTACTCATCACAGGAATACCTTTCTGCGTGGCGCTACTTTCCAATTCAAGTGAAGGTTCAGTAACCTCATCAAGTTCTACCTTCCTCCCACTCACTTCTTTTGAGAGAAACTCCTTCTCTGGAAAGGATCCATTCTTGACAACAAGACTTGCCTTAGGATCTGTGATAGGAGGCAGACTGAATTGTTTCTTTAGGGTATCCTATGAAGATGCACTTCTCCACTTTGGGTTCGAGCTTATCAGGCTGAAGCCTCTTGACATAAGTGTCGCATCCCCAAACTTTAAGAAACGACTTCCGGACACACCATTACACTGTGGTGTTCCAGGTGGCTTGAGTTGTGAAACATTTTCCACATTGTCTTAAATTCATACCAAACTCGTAACTCAGATATTCACCTCCACGATCATAATGTAGACATTTTATCTTCTTGCCACGATGATTTTCAACTTCATTCTGAAATTACTTGAACTTTTCAAAATTTCAGACTTGGGTTTCATCAAGTAAATATACCTGTATCTACTCAAATCATTTGTGAAGGTAAGATAATAATCATATCCACCGCGTGCTTCAACACTCATTGGACTGCATACATCAATATGTATTATTTTCAACAAGTCATTTGCCCACTCCATCGTACCAGGAAACGTGGTCTTAGTCATCTTTCCCATGAGGCATGGTCCACATGTCTCAAGCGATTCAAAATTGAGTGAGTCCAAAGATCCATCAGCATCGAGTTTCTTCATGCGCTTTACATCCATATGACCTAAACAGTAGTGCCACAAGCATATGGTAGTATCATCATGAACTTTGCATCTTTTGGCATCAATATTATGAACATGTGTAACACTACGATCGAGTATTTAATAAACCATTCACATTGGGTGCACGATCATAAGAGATATTATTCATGTAAACAGAACAGCCATTATTCTCTGATTTAAATGAATAATCATCTCGTAATAAACAAGATCCATATAATGTTCATGCTTAACGCAGGCACCAAATAACATTTATTTAGGTTTAAAACTAACCCCGAAGGTAGAGGGAACGTGCGATGGTGATCACATCAACCTTGGAGACACTTCTAACACACATCGTCACCTTGCCCTTAGCTAGTCTCTGTTTATTCCGCAACTCCTGTTTCGAGTTACCAAATTTGGCAACTGAACCTGTATCAAATACAGAGGGGATACTACGAGCACTAGTAAGGTACACATCAATTAATAACATGTATATCAAATATACCTTTGTTGACGTTGCCAGCCTTCTTATCTGCCAAGTACTTGGGGCAGTTCCGCATCTAGTGACCATTACCTTTATAGTAGAAGCACTCAGTCTCGGGTTTGGGTCTAGCCTTAGGTTTCTTCATTAGAGCGGTAACTGGCTTGCCATTCTTGAGGTTTCCCTTCTTTCCCTTGCCCTTCTTGAAAGTAGTGGTCTTGTTAACCATCAACGATTGATGCTCCTTCTTGATGTCTACCCCCGCGGCCTTAAGCATCGTGAATAGCTCAGGATCATCTTCTCCATCCCTTGCATGTTATAGTTAATCACAAAGCTCTAGTAGCTTGGTGACTGGAGAACTCTGTCAATCACTATCTTATCTGGAAGATTAACTCCCACTTGATTCAAGCGATTGTATCACCCAGACACTCTGAGCACATGCTCACTAACTGAGATATTCTCCTCCATCTTGCAGGCAAAGAACTTGTCAGAGGTCTCATACCTCTCAACACGGGCATGATCTTGAAATCCCAATTTAAGCTCTTGGAACATCTCATATGCTCCATGGAATTCAAAACGTCTTTGGAACCTCGATTTCTAAGCCGTAAAGCATGGCGGAGTGAAATATCGAGTAGTCATTAGAACGTGCCTATTAGACGTTCATAACATCCACATACGACGCTGGAGGGGTTGGCACACCGAGCGGTGCATCAAGGACATGAGCCTTCTGTGCAGCAATGAGGACAATCCTTAGATTATGGACCTAGTCCACACAATTGCTTACACTATCTTTCAACTTAGCCTTTCTCTAGGAACGTATTAAAATTTAGGGGAGCTACAGCGCAAGCTATTGATCTACAACATAATTTTCAAAGACAACTTTAGACTATGTTCATGATAATTAGTTCAATTAATCAAATTATTAATGAACTCCCACTTAAATCAACATCCCTCAGGTTGTCTAAGTATTACATGATCCAAATCCACCAACCCAAGTCTGATCATCACATGAGATGAGGTGGTTTCAATGGAGAACACCTCCATGTTGATCATATGTACTATATGACTCATGTTCGACCTTTCGGTCTCCGTGTTCTGAAGCCATGTCTGTACATGCTAGGCTCGTCAAGTTTAACCCAAGTATTCTGTATGTGTAAAACTGGCTTACACCTGTTGTATGCGAACGAAGAGTCTATCACACCCGATCATCATGAGGTGCTTCGAAACGATGAACTTTCGCAATGGTGCATACTTGGGGAGAACACAATTTTATCTTGAAATTTAGTGAGGGATCATCTTATAATGCTACCGTCGTCCTAAGCAAAATAAGATGCATAAAAGGATAAACATCACATGCAAATCAAATAAGTGACATGATATCGCCATCATCATCTTGTGCTTTTGATCTCCATCTCCAAAGCATTGACATGATCTCCATCGTCGCCGGCATGACACCATGATCCCCATCATCGTGTCATCACGTGGTTGTCTCGCCAACTATTGCTTCTACAAATATTGCTAACTCACAGCGATAAAGTAAATCAATGGTATAAAATAAATTAAAGACAACCCTATGGCTCCCGCCGGTTGTCGTACTCATCGACATGCAAGTCGTGATAACTATTACAAAACATGATCATCTCATACATTACATATATCATATCACGTCTTAGCCATATCACATCACAACATACCCTGCAAAAACAAGTTAGACGTCCTCTACTTTGTTGTTGCAATTTTTACGTGGCTGCTATGGGCAACTAGCAAGAATCGTTCTTACCTACGCAAAGCCATAACGGTTATAATCAAGTTGCCTTTTAACCTTGTACAAGGACCCCTTTTGTCGAATCCGATTCAACTAAAGTGGGAAAGATAAACACCCGCCGGCCACCTTTATGCAAAACAAGTTGCATGTCAATCGGTGGAATAGGTCTCTTGTGCGAGGACAAGTAAGGTTGGTCCGAGCCGCTTCATCCCACAATACCACCGAATCAAAATAAGATATGGGAGGTAAGAAATTTGAACATCAACACCCACAACTACTTGGTGTTCTACTCGTGTATATAATCTACGCATAGACCTATCTCATGATGCCACTGTTGGGGAACGTTGCATGGGAAACAAAAAAAATTCCTACGAACACCCAAGATCAATCTATGGAGATGCATAGCAACGAGAGGGGAGAGTGTGTCTACGTACCCTCGTAGACCGTAAAGCGGAAGCATATATTACACGGTTGATGTAGTCATACTCTTCAAGATCCAATCGCGATCTGATACGTTTCCAACGTATCTATAATTTGTGATTGTTCCATGCTATAATATTATCATTCTAGGATACTTTTTGGGTATTTATTTAACAATTTATATTATTTTTGATCACTAACCTATTGACCCAGTGCCAAGTGCCAATTCGTGTTTTCTGCATGTTTCTGGCTTTTTAGGTTTACTCTACCAAACAAAGTCCAATCGACCCGAAACTTTTTTATGATTTTTTATGGACCAAATAAACACCTGGAAGCTTCGGGAGAAGACCGGAGGCCGCACTAGGGGCCTAGGACCCATCAGGTCATGGCGAGGGGGGTAGGCCGCGCCCTGATAGCTCCTGGCCCCCTCGGCCGCCTCCCGACACCCCTCCCTGGCCTATAAATTCACATATATTCCAAAAACCCGAGGAGAGCTCCTGAAACCCTTTTTCCGCCGCCGCAAGTCTCTGTTCCGCCGTGATCCCATCTGGAGGCCTTTTCTGGTACTCTGCCGGAGGGGGAATCCACCACGGGGGCCTTCATAATCTTCCTCGCTGCCTCCATGGTGATGTGTGAGTACCTCACCACAGACCTACGAGGCCATAGTTAGTATCTAGATGGCTATCTCTCTCTCTCTCTTGATCTTCAATACAATGATCATCGCATCTTCGCTTCAATCTATCCGATGTAATGCTTTTGTGCGGTGTGTTTGTTGGGATCCGATGAATTGTGGGTTTATGTTCAGATTATTCATGATAAAATATCAGAGTCTTCTCTGAATTATTTTATTGATTCTTATTGCATGATCATTATAGCTTCGTAAATCTCTCCGATCTATTGATTTGCTTTGGCCAAGTAGATTGATCTTTCTTCAGTGAGAGGGGTGCGTTGTAGTGGGTTCAACCTGACGAGTTTCTATATCCCAGTGACAGAAGGGGACAAGATACATCTTTGTGTTGTTGCTACTAAGGATAAAATGATGGGGTTCATTCATATTGATTGAGTTTACTTTTTCTACATCATGTCATCTTTCTCCAAGCATTACTTTGTTTTACTTAATACTCTAGAGGCATGCTGGATAGCGGTCGATGAGTGGAGTAATAGTAATAGGTGCAGGCAGGAGTCGGCCTATTTGTTTATGGACATGATGCCTATATGCACATGATCATTGTCGTGAATATGAACATGATTATTCGATTTTCTATCAATTGCCCAATAGCTCTACCCACCATATGTTTCCTACATGAGAGATGCCACTAGAGAACACTACGCCCCCGGATCTTCTCACTTATAAATTACAAAAAGCTTTCAATACCTCGCTGCATTTATTTATCTTTTATTTTATTTTGCAATTATCCATTACTATCTATTTGTTTCACTTGCCTGCAAATAATGAGTTCAAGGGGATTGACAACCCTCTTGCCCGCGTTGGGTGCAAGTGTTTGCTCTTTTGTGTGCAGTCACTGACGACGGTGGTTGCGTGCTACTCCTATTGGTTCGATAGACCTTGGTTCTTAACTAGGGGAAATACTTATCCGTTTGTGCTGCAATTACCCATTCCTCTTCACGAAAAACCCAACGCAGATCATAGACATCACGATCCAATCCGATCCAACACCGAACGTACATCACCTCCGCGTTCAGCACACGTGCGGCTCGGTGACGTCTCCTCCTTCTTGATCCAGCAAGCAAGAGAGGAGAAGTAGATGGGAGCTTCATGTCTACTACGCAACTTTATTCTTGTAGGCTTTGTTGGGCCTCCAAGCGCAGAGTTTTGTAGGACAGTGATGACCCACAAGTATAGGGGATCAATCGTAGTCCTTTTGGTAAGTAAGAGTGTCAAACCCAACGAGGAGAAGAAGGAAATGACAAGCGGTTTTCAGTAAGGTAATTTCTGCAAGCACTGAAATTGTAGGTAACAGATAGCTTGATAGCAAGATAATTGGTAACGAGCAAGTAACGGTAACGGTAAATAAGGTGCAGCAAGGTAGCCCAATCCTTTTGAGGCAAAGGACATGCCAGAACAATCTCTAGTAATAGGCAAAGTGTTCTTGAGGGTACACGGGAATTTCGTCTAGTCACTTTTATCATGTTGGTTTGATTCGTGTTCGCAACTTTGATAATTTGATATGTGGGTGGACCGGTGCTTGGGTGCTGTTCTTACTTGAACAACCTCCCACTTATAATTAACCCCCTCGCAAGCATCCGCAACTACGAGAAAAGTATTAAGATAAAATCTAACCATAGCATTAAATGTTTGGATCCAAATCAGCCCCTTACGAAGTAGCGCATAAACTAGGGTTTAAGCTTCTGTCACTCTAGCAACCCATCATCTAATAACTACTCCACAATGCATTCCCTTAGGCCCATGAATAGTGACGTGTCATGTAGTCGACGTTCACATGACACCACTAAGGGAATCACAACATACATATCATCAAAATATCGAACACATATCAAATTCACATGATTACTCGCAACATGACTTCTCCCGTGACCTCAAGAACAAAGGTAACTACTCACAAATAATAATCATGCTCAAGATCAGATAGGTATTAAATAGCATAATGGATCTGAACATATAATCTTCCACCAAATAAACCATATAGTAATCAACTACGCAAGGTAATCAACACTACTAGTCACCCACAGGTACCAATCTGAGGTTCCGGTACAAAGATTGAACACAAGAGATGAACTAGGGTTTGAGAGGAGATGGTGTTGTTGAAGATGTTGATGAAGATTGCCCTCACAAAGATGAGAGGGGTGTTGGTGATGATGATAACTCCGATTTCCCCCTCCGGGAGGGAAGTTCCCCCGGCGGAATCGCTCCGCCGGAGGGCAAAAGTGCTCCTTCCCAAGTTCCGCCTCGAGGCGGTGGCGCTTCATCCTGAAAGTCCTCCTCTGATTTTTTCTAGGTCAATTGTGACTATATACCAGAAGATGGGCTCTAGAGGTGGGTCGAGGTGGCCACGATACACCAGGGCGCGCCCAGGGGGGTCTGGCGCGCCCTGGTGGGTTGTGCCCACCTGGCAGGCCCCCTCCGGTAGTTTTCTGCTCCAGTATTTTTTATTAAATGCAAAAATAATCTCCGTAAAATTTCAGCTTCATTGGAGTTGTGCAGAATAGGTATCTCTAACGTGCTTTTCTTAGGTCCAGAATTCCAGCTGCCGGTATTCTCCCTCTTTGTGTAAACCTTGCATATTATGAGAGAAAAGGCATTACAATCACTCCCCAAAGCATTATTATTCAACAAAACAAAGTACATAACAGTAGGAAATCATGATGCAAAATGGACGTATCAACTCCCCCAAGCTTAGACCTCGCTTGTCCTTAAGCGAAAGCCGATATTGAAAAGCATGTCCACATGATTTGAGAGAGAGGTGTCGATAAAAAAAATATGGACATAGTAGCATCATGCTTATTATCATAACAGCAACAAACTCTATCATAAAAATTATTCAATACATTTTTATCATATAGCTTCTCATGAACAAGTAACAATTCATCACAACATAGAAGTATGAAGCATAAACCTTATTGAAAACCGACAAACTATGTTCTCAGTCAACTTTGCAACTACAATTCATCATATTTTTAGGAAGGGTCTCATGTCGGAGCCTTTTGGCAAGTCCACATACTCAACCATCATTTAGTCTTTTATGATTGCTAACACTCACGGCATACCCATGAACAAAAAGTTTCAACCGGACACATAGGAATATAGGGGCTTATAGTTTCGCCTCCCAACGTATTCACCTCAAGGGTGATGTCAACAATAATAACTCATGCCACCCATATACAACTAGATATGTGTGCCTAGATCTTTCCTCACCACATGATGCTTGCAAAAAGGAAAAAGTAAAAAGGAATAGGGGAGAATACTTTGACTCTTGCATAAAAGTAAAAGATAGTCCCTTCGCAGAGGGAAGCATAGGTTGGCATGCGCTTATTGATTTGCATGCCCAATCCCTTAATGTAAAAGAACGTCACGCTATATTGCCCCCTATGATAGCAACCTTTATTATGCAGTCCGTCGCTTTTATTACTTTGCCATCATAAGTTCGTATAGCGCTCAATTTTCTCTTACACTAATTGATCAAAACACTTTCAGAAGCAATTTTTATTGCCTTATTGCACTGATGACAACTTACTTGAAGGATCTTTCTCGATCCATAGGTAGGTATGGTGGACTCTCAAAAATGAGTTTGGTTTGGGTTTTTGGATGCACAAGTAGCATCTCTACTTAGTGCGGAATTTTGGCTAGCAAAGATATTGGGCAAGCACCACATGTTGAAGGATCTATGACAATATAACTTCTATGTGGATATGAACAAACATAAATCATTACGTTGTCTTCCTTGTCCAACGTCAACAATTTTGACATATAATATTTGATGGGGGCTCACAATCATAAAAGATGTCCAAGATAGTGTATTTGCATGTGAATCTTCTCTTCCCTTATTAATTCTTTCATGAATTGCATCATTGACCAATGCTATGTTTGTCAATCTCCAATAAATTTTACTACTTATACTTTTTCTTATGCGATGTCATTACTCACCATAAGATTAGCATATGATTCTTTTCATTTGTTTTCCTTTCCTTTATTTTGATTGCAACAAGACAGTAGAGAGAGAAAAACTCAAACTAAACTTTATTATATAGCTCTCACACGATTACATAGATAGATAGGCCATGAAACTAACACACGAAAATAGATCATGCTAAACTTTTATTCAACTAAAGCAAAAGGGAACTAAAAATCGAACTAAATAGGTAAAGATGAGTAAAAGTGATGGTGATACGATACCGGGGCACCTCCCCCAAGCTTGGCTCAAGACAAGGGGAGTGCCCATACCCGTGTGCTCAAGTCTCCTTCGGAAGTGGTGATGAAGAAGCCTTCTTCTTCATCTTATATTTAAGCATAAAGTTTTCCTCCCTTAGATCATCGTTCTCCAACTCAAGCCTTAATATCCTTTTACACAATGCTTCCTTGCTCTCCTGCAGAAAACGAGATGGGATAAATTGGACCTTAGGTTTATATCTTCTAGGAAGGCTTGATTTCTTAAACTCCACATGCATGTCTCCAGGTTGAGGTAATGGATCATCCTCTTCCTCAGAGTTATCATCTTTTGTTTCCTTCATGGTAGCATCTTCTTCCTCCTCCGAGGTCCATAGATAGGGGTAAATTTCCCTAAAGATCTTTAGGTCGGAGACATAGGGGTCAACATGGCTCTCCCCCTCAGAATCTTGAGACGACATATTGTCAGATCTGTCTGGGAAACAGCCCAAAACAAGAACAGAGGATTTTTCTGCGATGCGGCCGTCAAAACAGTCGAGGGTATATATAGAGAATTTTTATTCTTGGGAAACAAGCATATGGAAGGAAAACAGAGTCGGGAAGGCATCCGAGGTGGGCACAACCCACCAGGGCGCGCCCAGGGGTGCCTCGCGTGCCCTGGTGTATCGTGCTCACCTCGATCACCTTCCGGTTTATTTTTTTATTTCCAAAATTTTAAAATAATCCAAAACTTACAAAAAAAATATTTTTGCGGATTTTTCGGAGTCCGTTCACTTACCGTATCACATACCTCCTATTTTTCAGAATTCTGGAGTATTCCAGAAGGTTTCTTTTATGTGTTCCTCCGGTGTCATGGTTTGGATAACATTGCTTTCAACGTTAATAGGCGTACCTAAGATATAGTGCTTAATTCTTTGTCCATTGACCACCTTTGGGTTAGTACCTTCGGCGTTATTAATCTTGATAGCTCCAGAACGATAAACTTCTTCGATAATATATGGTCCTTCCCATTTGGAGAGAAGCTTACCTGCAAAAAATCTTAAACGAGAGTTGAACAAAAGAACATAGTCTCCTATTTTGAATTCCCACTTTTGGATTCTTTTGTCATGCCATCTTTTAACTTTTTCTTTGAATAGCTTGGCATTTTCATAGGCTTGGGTTCTCCATTCATCTAGTGAGCTAATATCAAATAGCCTCTTCTCACCGGCAAGTTTGAAATCATAGTTAAGTTCTTTAATTGCCCAAAATGCTTTATGTTCTAATTCTAGAGGCAAGTGACAAGCTTTCCCATATACCATTTTATATGGAGACATACCCATAGGAATATTATAAGCTGTTCTATAGGCCCAAAGTGCATCATCTAATTTCTTAGACCAATTCTTACGAGACCTATTAATAGTTTTTTGTAATATTAATTTTATTTCTCTATTGCTAAGTTCTACTTGACCACTAGATTGAGGATGATAGGGTGATGCGATTACGTGGTTAACATCATATTTAGCAAGCATCTTACGGAAAGCACCATGGATAAAGTGTGAACCGCCATCGGTCATTAAATATCTAGGGACTCCAAACCTCGGGAAGATAACCTCTTTAAGCATTTTAATGGAGGTGTGGTGATCAGCACTACTAGTTGGAATAGCTTCTACCCACTTAGTGACATAATCTACCGCAACTAAAATATGAGTGTACCCGTTGGAGGAAGGAAAAGGCCCCATGTAATCAAAACCCCAAACGTCAAATGGTTCAATAACAAGTGAATAATTCATAGGCATTTCCTGATGCTTACCGATATTACCAATTCTTTGACATTCATCACAAGACAAGACAAACTTACGGGCATCCTTGAAGAGAGTAGGCCAATAAAAACCAGATTGCAATACCTTATGAGCAGTTCTATCTCCCGCATGATGTCCTCCATAAGCTTCGGAATGACATTTCCATAGGATTTGTTCCTGTTCATGCTCAGGTACACAACGTCTAATAATGCCATCTACTCCTTTATAAAGATGTGGGTCATCCCAAAAGTAATGTCTCAAGTCATAGAATTTTTTTCTCTTTTGCTGGTATGTGAAGCTAGGTGGTATATATTTAGCGACAATGTAATTATCATAATAAGCATACCAAGGGGTGTTTCGTGAAACACTTATTGCAGCTAACTGTTCGTCAAGGAAACTATCATCTATAGGTAGTGGGTCATCAAGAATATTTTCTAACCTAGACAAGTTATCAGCTACGGGGTTCTCAGCTCCCTTCCTATCAACGATGTGTAAGTCAAATTCTTGAAGCAAGAGAACCCATATAATGAGTCTAGGTTTAGCATCTTTCTTTTCCATAAGATATTTTATAGAAGCATGATCGGTGTGAACAATAACATTGGAGTCAACGATATAGGATCTAAATTTATCACAAGCAAACACAACTGCTAAAAATTCTTTTTCAGTGGTAGCATAGTTTCGTTGGGCAGTGTCTAGAGTTTTACTAGCATAATGGATAACATTCAATTTCTTATCTACTCTTTGTCCTAGAACGGCACCAGCAGCATAATCACTAACATCACACATTATTTCAAAAGGCAAGTTCCAATCAGGTGGTTGAATGATAGGTGCAGAGGTTAAGGCTTTCTTGAGTGTTTCAAAGGCTTCCACACAATCATCATCAAAAACAAAAGGAATATCCTTTTGCAAAAGATTAGTAAGAGGCCTAGAAATTTTAGAGAAGTCTTTAATGAACCTCCTATAAAAACCAGCATGACCAAGGAAACTTCGAATACCTTTAATATCTTTGGGACATGGCATTTTCTCAATTGCATCAACTTTAGCTTTATCCACCTCAATACCTCGTTCAGATATTTTATGCCCCAAGACAATGCCTTCATTAACCATAAAGTGACACTTCTCCCAGTTCAAGACGAGATTAGTTTGTTCACATCTCTGCAAAACTCGATCAAGGTTGCTTAAGCAATCATCAAAAGAAGTTCTGTAAACGGAAAAATCATCCATGAAAACCTCCACAATCTTTTCACAAAAATCAGAGAATATAGCAGTCATACATCTTTGAAAGGTAGCAGGTGCATTGCATAAACCAAAAGGCATACGTCTATAAGCATAGGTTCCAAAAGGGCAAGTAAAGGTGGTTTTCTCTTGATCGGATTGTGACACAGGTATTTGAGAGAAACCAGAATATCCATCTAGGAAACAAAAGTGTGTGTGCTTAGATAGTCTTTCAAGCATTTGATCAATGAAAGGCAGAGGGTAATGATCTTTCCTAGTAGCTTTATTTAATTTTCTAAAATCAATTACCATTCTATAGCCAGTAACAATTCTTTGTGGAATGAGTTCATTCTTATCATTGGGAACAACGGTAATACCTCCTTTCTTACAGACACGATGAACGGGACTTACCCATCTACTATCAGCTATGGGATAGATTATACCTGCTTCCAGAAGCTTTAATATTTCAGTTCTTACCACTTCTTTCATCTTAGGATTCAATCGCCTCAGGTGATCAACAACGGGTTCAGCATCAGGTTCCATATTAATCTTGTGATGACATAGAGTGGGTCTAATGCCCTTAAGATCATCAAGAGTATATCCAATAGCATCCCGGTGCTTCCTTAGAACTTTCAATACTCTTTCTTCTTCATGTTCTGAAAGGTTAGCACTAATAATAACAGGATATATCTTTTTCTCATCAAGATAAGCATACTTCAAAGTGTCAGGCAATTGCTTCAATTCAAACACATGATCGCCTTTAGGTGGAGGAGGACCTCCAAGAGTTTCAATAGGCAAATTGTATTTCAGGAGAGGTTGTTGTTCAAAGAAAATCTGATCTATTTCATTTCTTTCACGCATGTGCATATCATTTTCATGGTCAAGAAAATATTGTTCTAATGGATCAGTAGGAGGCACATCAATAGAAGTGAGACCAATTATTTCATCCTTACTAGATAGCGCTTTATCACGGGGTTGTCTACTAAACTTGGAAAAATTAAACTCATGAGACACATTACCAAAACTGACACCGACAGTTTGTTTTTCACAATGTATCTTAGCATTGACGGTGCTCAAGAAAGGTCTACCAAAGATAATGGGACAAAAGTCATCTTGTGGGGAACCAAGGACTAGAAAATCAGTAGGGTATTTTACTTTCCCACACAAGACTTCAACATCTCTAACAATCCCAAGTGGTGTAATAGTATCTCTATTATCAAGTTTAATAGTAACATCTATGTCTTCTATTTTAGCAGGTGCTATCTCATCCATAATTTCTTGGTATAAGGTAAAAGTAATAGCACTCACTCTAGCACCCAAATCACATAAACCATGAGAGCAATGATCTCCTATTTTGACCGAGACAACAAGCAAGCCTACTATGGGTCTATGTTTGTCTTTTTCATTAGGTTTAGCAATTCTAGCGGCTTCATCACAAAAGTAGATAACATGCCCATCAATATTTTCTACCAAGAGATCTTTAACCATAGCAACACTAGGTTCTACTTTAATTTGCTCAGGGGGTTTAGGTGCTCTTATATTACTCTTACGAACCACAGTTGATACCTTAGCATGTTCTTTTATCCTAACAGGGAAAGGTGGTTTTTCAATATAAGCGGTAGGCACAACTCGATCAGCATTGTAAATGATGGTTTCTTCTTTAGCTATGACCGGTTCTTTAATTTCTTCTTTAATAGGGGGATGATATTTAAACCACTTCTCCTTAGGGAGATCAACGTGAGTAGCAAATGCTTCACAGAAAGAGGCTACTATCTCAGAGTCAAGTCCATATTTAGTGCTAAACTTGTGAAAAGTATCGGTATTCATAAAAGATTTAACACAATCAAATTCAAGCTTTATTCCTAACTCATTACCTTCGTCTAGTTCCCAATCTTCAGAGTTGCATTTAATTCTTTCTAAGAGATCCCACTTGAATTCAATAGTTTTCTTCATATAAGAACCAGCACAAGAAGTATCGAGCATGGATTGATCATTATGAGAAAGCCGAGCATAAAAATTCTGAATGATAACTTCTCTCGGAATGTCATGATTGGGGCATGAATATAACATTGACTTAAGCCTCCCCCAAGCTAGAGCGATGCTTTCTCCTTCACGAGGCCAAAAATTATATATATAATTTCGATCACGATGAACTAGATGCATGGGATAAAACTTTTGGTGGAATTCCAATTGCAAACGATTCTAGTTCCACGATCCAAGATCATCACATAGCCTATACCATGTCAATGCTTTTCCCTCCAAAGATAAAGGGAAAACCTTCTTCTTAACTTCATCTCCGGGTAAACCTGCAAGCTTAAATAATCCACATATTTTGTTCACATATAATAGGTGCATATCAGGATGTTCAGTTCCATCTCCTGCATAAGGTTTACCAAGCAGTTGTTCTACCATATCCGAAGGAATTTCATAAGTAATATTTTCAATAGGTGCTGTAGGTTGAGGGGCAACTAATTGTGGTTCCGGTCGAGGTGAAGATACCCCGAGCAAACCCCTCAAAGGATTGGTTTCCATAGTAGCAAGTCGCAATAAATTTCAGCACGTAGTATAAGTTTTTCCTTACCGATTTCCACTTACCAAGAGTGCTTCACTCCCCGGCAATGGCGCCAGAAAAGAGTATTGATGACCCATAAGTATAGGGGATCAATCGTAGTCCTTTCGATAAGTAAGAGTGTCGAACCCAACGAGGAGCAGAAGGAAATGACAAGCGGTTTTCAGTAAGGTAATTTCTGCAAGCACTGAAATTGTAGGTAACAAATAGTTTGATAGCAAGATAATTGGTAACGATCAGGTAACGGTAATGGTAAATAAGGTGCAGCAAGGTAGCCCAATCCTTTTGAGGCAATGGATAGGCCAGAACAATCTCTAGTAACAGGCAAAGTGTTCCAGAGGGTACACGGGAATTTCGTCTAGTCACTTTTATCATGTTGGTTTGGTCTGTGTTCGCTACTTTGATAATTTGATATGTGGGTGGACCGGTGCTTGGGTGCTGTTCTTACTTGAACAACCTCCCACTTATGATTTACCCCCTCGCAAGCATCCGCAACTATGAGAAAAGTATTAAGATAAAATCTAACCATAGCATTAAACGTTTGGATCCAAATCAGCCCCTTACGAAGTAGCGCATAAACTAGGGTTTAAGCTTCTATCACTCTAGCAACCCATCATCTAATAACTACTCCACAATGCATTCCCTAAGCCCATGAATGGTGTAGTGTCATGTAGTCGACGTTCACATGACACCACTAAGGGAATCACAACATACATATCATCAAAATATCGAACACATATCAAATTCACATGATTACTCGCAACATGACTTCTCCCGTGACCTCAAGAACAAAGGTAACTACTCACAAATAATAATCATGCTCAAGATCAAAGAGTTATTAAATAGCATAATGGATCAAAACATATAATCTTCCACCAAATAAACCATATAGTAATCAACTACGCAAGGTAATCAACACTACTAGTCACCCACAGGTACCAATCTGAGGTTCTGGTACAAAGATTGAACACAAGAGATGAACTAGGGTTTGAGAGGAGATGGTGCTGATGAAGATTGCCCTCCCAAAGATGAGAGGGGTGTTGGTGATGACGATAGCTTCGATTTCCCCCTCCGGGAGGGAAGTTCCCCCGGCGGAATTGCTCCGCCGGAGGGCAAAAGTGCTCCTGCCCAAGTTCCGCCTCGAGGCGGCGGCGCTTCGTCCCGAAAGTCCTCCTCTGATTTTTTTTTTCTAGGTCAATTGTGACTATATACCAGAAGATGGGCTCTAGAGGTGGGCCGAGGTGGCCACGATACACCAGGGCGCACCCAGGGGGGTCTGACGCGCCCTGGTGGGTTGTGCCCACCTGGCAGGCCCCCTCCGTTAGTTTTCTGCTCCAGTATTTTTTATTAAATGCAAAAATAATCTCCGTAAAATTTCAGCTTCATTGGAGTTGTGCAAAATAGGTATCTCTGACGTGCTTTTCTTAGGTCCAGAATTCCAGCTGCCGGTATTCTCCCTCTTTGTGTAAACCTTGCATATTATGAGAGAAAAGGCATTAGAATCACTCCCCAAAGCATTATTATTCAACAAAACAAAGTAAATAACAGTAGGAAATCATGATGCAAAATGGACATATCAGACAGTAGCAATTTTCCCTCAAGTGGATGACCTAAGGTTTATCAATCCATGGGAGCTGTAGGATGAAGATGGTCTCTCTCAAACAACCCTGCAATCAAATACAAGAAATCTCTTGTGTCCCCAACACACCCAATACAATGGCAAATTGTATAGGTGCACTAGTTCGGCGAAGAGATGGTGATACAAGTGCAATATGGATGGTAGATAAAGGTTTTTGTAATTTGAAAATATAAAAACAGCAAGGTAACAAGTGTAAAACAGCGAGCAAAACGGTATATTAATGCTCGGAAACAAGGCGTAGGGTCCGTACTTTCGCTAGTGCAATCTCTCAACAATGCTAATATAATTGGATCACATAACCATCCCTCAACATGCTATGAAGAATCACTCCAAAGTTCTTATCTAGCGGAGAACATAAGAAGAAATTGTTTGTAGGGTACAAAACCACCTTAAAGTTATCCTTTTCGATCGATCTATCCAAGTGTTCGTACTAAAATAACAATAAGTTATCCTTTCCGATCAATTTATCTAGAGTTCGTACTAAAATAACACCATATGATCCGCATCAACCAACTCTAATGTCACCTAGATACTCCAATGTCACCACAAGTATCCATGAGTTAATTATAAGATACACATCAAACAATTTCAGATTCATAATACTCAATCCAACACAAAGAACCTCAAAGAGTGCCCCAAGATTTCTATCAGAGAACGTAGGACAAGAACGTGCATCAACCCCTATGCATAGATTACCCCAATGTCACCTCGGGAATCCGCAAGTTGACTACCAAAACATACATCAAGTGAATCAAAGGAACACCCCATTGTCACCACAGGTATCCATATGCAAGACATATATCAAGTGTTCTCAAATCCAATATTCAATCCAACATAACGATATCTCAAAGGGAAAGATTCAATTCATCACAACGTGATAGCAAGGGAATAACATCATGTGATCCGACTATATTAACAAAGCCCGTGATACATGAAGATTGTGACATCTCAAGAACATGAGAGAGAGAGAGAGATTGAACACATAGCTACTGGTACATACCCTCAGCCCCGAGGGTGGACTACTCCCTCCTCGTCATGGCCTCCGCCGGGATGATGAAGATGGCCACCGGAGATGATCTACCCTCTCCGACAGGGTACTGAAACGCCTCCAGATTGGTTTTTCGTCGATACAGAGAGTTGCGGTGGCGGAACTTCTCTTCTAGGGTTATTTCTGGGGGTTTCTGAATATATAGGATTTTTGGGCATCGGTTTCACGCGAAGATGGGCCACGAGTGGACCACGAGACACCAGGGCGCTCCAGAGGGGCCTGGCGCGCCCTGGTGGGTTGTGCCCACCTCGTGGCTCTTCTGGCCCTCCAACGAAGCTTCTAGTGCCTTTTTTGTTTCAAAAAAAATCGTCAAAAAGTTTCATTGCATTTGGAGAACTTTGATTTCTTCACAAAAAACAACACCACGGTAGTTCTGCTGAAAACAGCGTTAGTCCGGGTTAGTTCTAAATAAATCATGTAAAGTGCATCAAAACCATATAAAAGTATTGTAAACATAGGCAATCATGGCATGAATACTTCATAAATTATTGATACGTTGGAGTCGTATCAGATCTCGACCAGCACGACGGTGTGGTGGAGATGGTGGTGAAGTAGTGCCGACAAGGCTTCGCTGCGCGCCGCCGAAACTAGGAACGGAGGAGCAACGGAGCAATGGGAGAGAGGGAGGCGCCAAGGGGCTGGTTGATACGTCTCCAACATATCGATAATTTCTGAAGTATTCATGCCATATTCATCTATGTTTACAATACTTTTATATCGGTTTGATGCACTTTATATGATTTATTTAGAACTAACCCGGACTGACGTTGTTTTCAGCAGAATTACTGTGGTGTTGTTTTTGTGCAGAAAATGAAAGTTCTCGGAATCGCCCGAAACTTTTTTGTGATTTTTTCTGGACCAAATAAGCAATATTGGAGCAAAGAACCACTGGAGAAGAGCCACGAGGTGGGCACAACCCACCAGGGCGCGCCAGAGGGCCCAGGCGTGCCCTGGTGTCTTGTGCCCTCCTCGTGGCCCATCTTGGCGTGAAACCAACGCCCAAAAATCCAATAAAGATAGAAACCATCAGAAATAACCCTAGACTCTCCGCTCTGCTGCCGCAACTCTCTGTATTGACGAAAAACCAATCTGGAGACGTTCCAGTACCCTGCCAGAGAGGGGAATCTATCTCCGGTGGCCATCTTCATCATCCCGGCAGAGACCATGAAGAGGAGGGAGTAGTCCACCCTCAGGGCTGAGGGTATGTACCAGTAGCTATGTGTTCAATCTCTCTCTCTCGTGTTCTTGAGATGTCACAATCTTGATGTATCACGGCTTTGTTAATATAGTCGGATCATATGATTTTATTCCCTTGCTATCATGTTGTCATGAATTGAATATTTCCCTTTGAGATATTGTTATGTTGGATTGAATATTGGATTTGAGAACACTTGATATATGTCTTGCATATGGATACCCGTGGTGACAATGGGGGTGTTCTATTGATTCACTTGATATATGTTTTGGTACTCAACTTGCGGATTCCCGAGTTGACATTGGGGTAATCTATGCATAGGGATTGATACACGTTCTTGTCCTACTTTCTCCGGTAGAAATCTCGGGGCACTCTTTGAGGTTCTTTGTGTTGGATTGAGTATTATGAATCTGAAATTGTTTGATGCGTATCGTATAATTAACTCATGGATACTTGTGGTGACATTGGAGTATCTAGGTGACATTAGAGTTGGTTGATGCGTATCATATGGTGTTATTTTAGTATGAACTCTAGATAGATTGATCGGAAAGGATAACTTGGTGTTATTTTAGTACGAACTCTTGGATAGATCGATCAGAAAGGATAACTTTAAGGTGGTTTTGTACCCTACAAAAAAATTATTCTTATGTTCTCCGCTAGATAAGAACTTTGGAGTGATTCTTCGTTGCACATTGAGGGACGGTTATGTGATCCAATTATATTAGCATTGTTGAGAGATTGCACTAGCGAAAGTACGGACCCTAGGCCTTGTTTTCAAGCAGGCAATACTGTTTGTGCTCACTTTTGTTACTTGCTACCTTGCTGTTTTTATATTTTCAGGTTACAAAAACCTGTATCTACCATCCATATTGCACTTGTATCACCATCTCTTCGCCGAACTAGTGCACCTATACAATTTGCCATTGTATTGGGTGTGTTGGGGACACAAGAGATTTCTTGTATTTGATTGCAGGGTTGTTTGAGAGAGACCATCTTCATCCTACACCTCCCACGGATCGATAAACCTTAGGTCATCCACTTGAGGGAAAATTGCTACTGTCCTACAAAACTGTGCGCTTGGAGGCCTAACAAAGTCTACAAGAATAAAGTTGCATAGTAGACATCAAGCTCTTTTCCGGCGCCGTTGCCGGGGAGGTGAGTGCTTGAAGGTATATCTTTAGATCTTGCAATTAAATCTTTTAGTTTCTTGTTTTATCACTAGTTTAGTTTCATAAAAGAAAACTACAAAAAAATGGACTTTAGGTTGCATCATTTGTTTCGTCTTTATAATGTCTTTCGTGAAAATAAGGATTCAGAAAATTGTGCTCAATTGGTAGAGGAAGAAATCATGAAAATACTTAATGAGAATTCCTTGAATGATGAGCATGATTGCAATATTGCTAGTATGAATTCTCTGAATATCCATGATGCTAATGATGTGCAAAGCCACAAGCTTGGGGATGCTATGTTTGATGAAGATGATATTTTTTGTCCCCCAAGTTTTGATGAGCAAATTTATTATGATGATGGCATGCCTCCTATCTATGATGATTATGATGATGACATGTATGCTATAAAGAGTGATAGTGACCATGAAACTTGTCATCATGATTTTTATTTTTATTTGGATTATGCCAATCATGTATCTCATGATAGTTATTTTGTTGAGTTTGCTCCCACTACGATGAATGAGGAGAAATATGCTTATGTGGAGAGTAATAAATTTTCTATGCTTGTAGATCATGAAAAGTATGCTTTATGTGATAGTTATATTGTGAAATTCCTTCATGATGCTACTAAAATTTATTATGAGGGAGGAACATATGCTTGTAGGAATTGCAATAATATCAAGTTTCCTCTCTATGTGTTCAAAGCTTTGAAGTTATGCTTGTTTTGCCTTCCTATGCAAGTTGATTCTTGCTCCCATAAATTGTTTGCTCGCAAAATACCTATTCATAGGAAGTGTGTTAGACTTAAATGTGCTTGCCATGTGATCCATGATGCTCTTTTGCATGTTTCAAATACTATTCCTATGTGAGCATCATTGAAATCATCATGCCTAGCTAAAAGGCATTAGAGAAAAGCGCTTGTTGGGAGACAACCCAACACTTTTCCTTTTTCTTTTTGAGTGTTCACATGATTAATCTACTGTATTAATCATGTTTTGTGTCTTTTATTTCAATAAAGTGACAAGTAAAGCCTTTGGGATGACTCACAAGATGATTATAATTGATGCTGAACCAAAACAGAAACTTTTGACTCCAGTACAGGAATTTTAATTTTTACCTGGAGCGTGATAATGATATGAAATTTTTACACAGTCTTCATATACAAATTATTCAGGTTTCCTAATTTTTAGGAATTTTTAGAGACAGGGAAGTATGGTTACACTACAGATATTCACAGATTGTTCTGTTTTTGACAGATTCTGTTTTGCATGCATAGCTTGCTTGTTTTAGTGTTTCCATAGTGTATATTTAGTAGAATAAATTATGGGAATGATAGAATACAGTAGGTATAATATGGTAACAATTATGAATCTTGTCTTGACAGTACCTAAGTGAATGATTTATCTTTATTGCACTAACCCTTCTCACGAAGTTCCGTTAAGTTTTGTGTGATTGAAGTTTTCAAATTTTGGGTGAGACACCGATATGAGGAGAATAAGGAGTAACAAGAACCTAAGCTTGGGGATGCCCAAGGCACCCCCAAGGTAATATACAAGGAAGACTCAAGCGCCTAAGCTTGGGGATGCCCCGGAAGGCATCCCCTCTTTCGTCTTCAACATTATCGGTATATCTTACTTAGAGCTATATTTTTATTCGTCACATAATATGTGCTTTGCTTGGATCGTCATTATATTTTTTTTATTTTCTGTTAGGTGTTATTTATAATCTTGTTTTTCAATAAAAAGTCCAAGAATTGCCTTAGGATGCTTGCATTGCATGTTTGATGTGTGCTGTGTAAAAACAGAAAATTTCTCTGTAGTGTTTGAATTTTCATATTTTACTGGAATGTGGAAAATTTCTGAAATTTTTACACAGTGTTTTCATATAAATTATTTAGCATGTCCTAAATTTTCATAATTTTTTGAGTTACAGAACTATGCTGGTTTAATAGATTGCTACAGACTGTTCTGCTTGGACAGATTGCTGTCATAGTTTCGTTATCTACTTATCCTATAGTTTCCATAGCCTATATTGGTAGATATAAATTGTGGAAATGATAGTAAACAGTATATGATGTTTGAAAATTATTGTGAAACTTTTCTAGGCAGTACATGAAGTGTTGATTTGTTTTTATGTGTACTAACCTATCTCACGAGTTCTTTTTGAGTTTTGTGTGGATGAAGTTTTTGAGAATTGGTGAAACCATGGTATGAGAGGATTGAACGAGATACAAAAGCTCAAGCTTGGGGATGACCAAGGCACCCCAAGTAAATATTTAAAGAAGTCTCAAGCATCTAAGCTTGGGGATGCTACGCATCCCATCTCTCTTCGTCGACTATCGGTTAGCCTATGTTGAGCCTAAATTTTTATTCGTTCACATGATGCGAGCTATTCTTGGAGTTCTATTTTGGTTTAGTTTGCTTTTTGAATAAAATACTCAGATCTAAAAATATTTATTGAGAGAGAGAGTCCTCACATAGCTACTTAATTGTTTGACTACTCATTGATCTTCACTTATATCTTTTGAGAGTAGTTTGATGTTTACTCTTGTGCTTCACTTGTATCCTATGAGTAAATTGTGAATGAATTGAATATCATAAATATGAAATTATCAATGTGCTTTATGCTTAGTAGTAGCTTCACATCTGGGTTAGAAAGTAAAATCTATTGAAGTTTGACAATTGCAATATTGGTCATACAAGCAATTCTTGAATGATTAGTATAAGGAAGAGAACTTTCACATACAAATATATTATCTTCGACATCTTCCATGATTGTGAATACCCATTAATTATTTTCAAACTTGAGCAAATTAGTTGAAGTTGGACAAGAAAGACAACGTAATGAGTTATGGTTGTGTATATTTGCATAGAAGTTATATTGTTATGGATCCTCCAACATGTGGTGCTTGTTTAGAACCTTTTGCTAGCCAACACTTCGTACTAAGTAGAGATACTACTTGTGCATCCAAAAATCCTTAAACCCAGTTTCTTGCCATGAGAGTCCACTATACCTACCTATATATGGTATTTCACTGCCATTCCAAGTAAATTTGCATGTGACACCTCTAAACATTCAAATAAACATATGTTTTGTGTGCCTGGACCGCTCATGGAGCGACAGGGGGCGGTCAGTATATTCCATGTTAAGCATGTTATTCTCATGATGAGTGTTTATTCACTCGTCCTTGCATGAGAGGGGCGGTAATAGGGATTCCGAGTCCCGAAATAAAAAAATGCAAATAATTAAACAAAACTCCCCCAGGAATGTTGTTGGTATGGACGGTACCCGTGGATTCGGCTAGCTGTGGAGTGTGTTTGTTGGTGGAGGGGGAGTAAACCTTTACTTTTACCGCTTGGGAACCGCCGCTAATGTGTTTAACATGGAAGATATTGATAACTCTTGGTCGTAATGTTGACAGGAAGGGTGCACCTCCCAAAATTATATTTATTTCTGATTTAAGCTTTGAGCTCTGGCGCCTTTGCAAATCCCTGCTTCCCTCTGCGAAGGGACAATCTATTTACTTTCAAGTTATTTACTATTCATGCTGAGTCAACTTCTTATTCCAACCTCAGTCTATTAGTTGGCAAGCATCATGTGGTGGGGAAAGATCAAAACATATATATCCAGTCAAATATATTTGATCATGATTTATTATTGTTGACAATTATCCATATGATAAATGAGTTGGGAGGCGAAACATTAAGCCCCTATCTTTTCTCTGTGTTCGATGGATGCCATTTGTTCTAAAAATATGCTTTGAGTACTAGCAATCATAGAAGACTATATGATGATTGGGTATGTGGAGCTCTTACTTAGACTTTATTGAGAATAAGTTGAATTGCAATTGTTTGATGACTAAGAACATAGGTTGTTAAGTTTCAAGAGAATTCATTGTTTGAACCATAACATGTGAATTGGTTGCTACTTTATCATGATGAGTTTTATGAGAAAGGTTGCTGGTTATGATGCTAGAAAATTGACTGAAAATATCAATGATCAAACTTATATATTATGCTAGCATTCACACTTCATAAATTAGTTCTTTTATCATTTACCTACTCGAGGACGAGTAGGAATTAAGCTTGGGGATGCTGATACATCTCCAACGTATCGATAATTTATGAAGTATTCATGTCATATTCATCTATGTTTACAATACTTTTATATGGTTTTGATGCACTTTATATGATTTATTTAGAACTAACCCAGACTGACGCTGTTTTCAGCAGAATTACCGTGGTGTTGTTTTTGTGCAGAAAATGAAAGTTCTCGGAATCACCCAAAACTTTTTGGTGATTTTTTCTGGACCAAATAAGACAAGAACCGCCGGAGAAGAGCCATGAGATGGGCACAACCCACCAGGGTGCGCCGAGGGCCCAAGCGCGCCCTGGTGTCTTGTGCCCTCCTTGTGGCCCATCTTGGCATGAAACCGACGCCCAAAAAATCCTATAAATATAGAAACCATCAGAAATAACCCTAGACTCTCGGCTCCGCCACCGCAACTCTCTGTATCGACGAAAAACCAATCTGGAGACGTTCCAGTACCCTGCCGGAGAGGGGAATCCATCTCCGGTGGCCATCTTCATCATCCCGGCGGAGGCCATGAAGAGGAGGGAGTAGTCCACCCTCGGGGCTGGAGGTATGTACTAGTAGCTATGTGTTCAATCTCTATCTCTCGTGTTCTTGAGATGTCACGATCTTGATGTATCACGGGCTTTGTTAATATAGTCGGATCATATGATGTTATTCCCTTGCTATCATGTTGTGATGAATTGAATCTTTCCCTTTGAGATATCGTTATGTTGGATTGAATATTTGATTTGAGAACACTTGATATATGTATTGCATATGGATACCCGTGGTGACAATGGGGTGTTCTATTGATTCACTTGATATATGTTTTGGTACTCAACTTGCGGATTCCCGAGGTGACATTGGGGTAATCTATGCATAGGGGTTGATACACGTTCTTGTCCTACTTTCTCCGGTAGAAATCTCGGGGCACTCTTTGAGGTTCTTTGTGTTGGATTGAGTATTCTGAATCTGAAATTGTTTGATGCGTATCATATAATTAACTCATGGATACTTGTGGTGACATTGGAGTATCTAGGTGACATTAGAGTTGGTTGATGCGTGTCATATGGTGTTATTTTAGTACGAACTCAAGATAGATTGATCGGAAAGGATAACTTGGTGTTATTTTAGTACGAACTCTTGGATAGATCGATCGGAAAGGAAAACTTTAAGGTGGTTTCGTACCCTACAAACAATTTCTTCTTATGTTCTCCGCTAGATAAGAACTTTGGAGTGATTCTTCATTGCACATTGAGGGACGGTTATGTGATCCAATTATATTAGCATTGTTGAGAGATTGCACTAGCGAAAGTACGGACCCTAGGCCTTGTTTTCAAGCATTGCAATACTGTTTGTGCTCACTTTTGTTACTTGCTACCTTGCTGTTTTTATATTTTCAGATTACAAAAACCTATATCTACCATCCATATTGCACTTGTATCACCATCTCTTCGCCGAACTAGTGCACCTATACAATGTGCCATTGTATTGGGTGTGTTGGGGACACAAGAGATTTCTTGTATTTGATTGCAGGGTTGTTTGAGAGAGACCATCTTCATCCTACACCTCCCACGGATTGATAAACCTTAGGTCATCCACTTGAGGGAAAATTGCTACTGTCCTACAAAACTCTGCGCTTGGAGGCCCAACAAAGTCTACAAGAATAAAGTTGCATAGTAGACATCACTGGTGTGTCCTCTTCGGGGCGTCCCCTTGACGTGGCTTGAGACTGCGTCGATATTTCCCCAAAGAGGAAGGGATGATGCAGCACAGCGATGGTAAGTATTTCCCTCAGTTATGAAACCAAGGTATCAAACCAGTAGGAGGAACACCACCACTACGTAAACAACACCTGCACACAAAGAACAAATACTTGCAACCCGACACGAAAGAGAGGTTGTCAATCTCTCTACGGTAAAAAGATAGATTAGGTAGTGATAGATTGGAGAGATAGATCTCTCAAGAACACAAAATAAAAAGGGCAAATAAAAAGTGAAGCAAGGTATTTTTGGGTTTTTGGAATGATAGAAGATCAAATAATCATGACGATATCCAAGGCGATGATCATTATATAGGCATCACGTCCAAGATTAGTAGACCGAAACGATTCTGCATCTACTACTATTACTCCACACATCGACCGCTATCCAGCATGCATCTAGTGTATTAAGTTCACGGAGAAACAGAGTAATGCAATAAGAATGGTGACATGACGTAGACAAGATCTATTAATGTTGGAATAGACCCCATCTTGTTATCCTTAATAGCAACGATACATGCGTGCCTCGCTGCCCCTTCTGTCACTGGGAGAGGACACCGCATGATCAAACCCATCACAAAGCACCTCTTCCCATGGCAAGAAAAATCGATCTAGTTGGCCTAACTAAACCAAAGATTCGAAGAATAAATACGAGGCTATAAGTAATCATGCATATCAGAGATCAAAGAAGACTCAAATAATATTCATGGATAGAAACTGATCAGGAACTCAAAATTCATTGGATCCCAACAAACACACCGCAAAAAGTTTACATCAAATAGATCTCCAAGAGACCATTGTATTGAGAATCAAAAGAGAGAGAGAGAGAGGAAGCCATCTAGCTACTGCCTACGGACCCGTAGGTCTACGGTGGACTACTCACGCATCATCAGAGAGGCACCAATGAGGATGATGAACCCCTTCGTGATGGTGTTAGATTGGATCTCGCGGTTCTGGAACTTGCGGCGGCTGGATGTGTTTTTCGTCAACTCTCCTAGGGTTTATGGAATATTTGGGAATTTATAGGCGTCAGAGGTGGTGGAGAGGGGTCCCGAGGAGGGCACAACCCATCAGGGCGCGCCCGGGGCCTCTAGCGCACCCTGGTGGGTTGTGGTCTCCTTGACCCTCCCCTCTGGCACTTCTTTGGCCCACTGGATGTCTTCTGGCCCAAAAAAAATCTCCAAAAAGTTTCGCAATGTTTGGGCTTCGTTTGGTACTGATATTCTGCGAAGTAAAAAAACAAACAAAAACAGCAACTGGCACTTTGGCACTATGTCAATAGGTTAGTCCCAAAAAATGATATAAAGTTGCTATAAAATGATTGTAAAACATCCAACAACGATAATATAACGGCATGGAACAAGCAAAAATTATAGATACTTTGGAGACGTATTAGCATCCCCAAGCTTAATTCCTACTCGTCCTCGAGTAGGTAAATGGTAAAAACAGAATTTTTGATGTGGAATGCTGCGTAACATGTTCATCACATATTCTTTTCTTTTGTAGCATGGACATTTGAACTTTTAGATTGTTCAAAGCAATAGTCCAGTTTTAAGATATTGACTTTAATACTCAAGCATGCCAACAAGCAACCATGTCTTTCAAAATATCAACACTAAAGAAAGTTATCCCTAGCCCATCATGCTCAATCATTGATCCATTCATGAAACACACTCAAATATTAACTACACCCAATGCTCAAGTATGATAATAGTGCCCCCTAGTTGGTGCTTTATAAGAGAAGATGGAGACTCAAAGTAAAAAAATAAAAATTGCATAAAGTAAATAGATAGGCCCTTTGCAGAGAGAAGTAGGGATTTATAGAGGTGTCAGAGCTCAAAGTTTTAAATTGAGAGAATTTTTTTTTGAGTGGCATGCCTTTCCTGTCAACGAAAACGACAAAGTAGTTCACAATACTTTCCATACTAGATATATCATAGGCGGTTCCCAAACATAAAGTAAAGTTTATTCCTTTTTCCACCATTCTTTCACAATCCATGGTTGGCCGTATCCATGGTTGCCTTCCATACCAACACTTTCCAAGTAATTTATTATTTGACAACATAAAGTAATTTTTTTCTTTTTTCATTTCGGGAATGGGCATCCCTTTTACCGCCGTACTCTCGTGCAATGGAAAGTGAATAAACACTCATCTTGAGAATAACACATCTAGCATGGAAAAATATTGGACACCCCCTACCGTTTCATGAGCGGTACGAGCACACAAAAAGGAAATTTATTTTGAAAATTAGAGATGGCGCATACAAATTGCTTAGAACGGCATGGAAATACCGCATATAGGTAGGTATGGTGGACTCATAAGGCAAAACTGGGTTTAAGGATTTTGGATGCACAAGTAGTATTGCTACTTAGTACAAGTGTAGGCTAGCAAATAGAGTGAGAAGCAACCAACCAAGAAACAAAAATTCACATAAGCGAGCATTGAGCATAACTAACACCGAATAATGCACCATAAGTAGGATGTAATTTCATTGCATAACTATTGACTTTCGTACTTGCATAGGGAGTCACAAACCTTAACACCAATATTCTTACTAAAGCATAATTACTCACTAACATGACTCACATATCACTATCATCATGTCTCAAAACTATTACAAGGAATCAAGTTTAATTTGTCCAATGATCTTCATGAAAGTTTTTATTATATCCCCCTTGGATATCTATCACTTTGGGACTAGTTTCATATATTTCCATTGCTTTTGACAAGCTCACACAAATTTAAGTAAATCACATGAGCATAGAGATTTCATCTCTCAAAATAGTACAACTGAAGCATGAGAGGATTTCTTCAAAAGTTTCTAACTCTCAAAATAATCTAAGTGAAGCATGAGAGGATTTCTTCAAAAGTTTCCAAGCACACTGTGCTCAAAAAGATATAAGTGAAGCACTAGAGCAATTCTATAGCTCAAAAAGTTTAAGTGAAGCATAAAGAGCAATTCTAACAAATCTTAGCATAATTTTGGCTCTCTCAATTAGGTGTGTCCAGCAAGGATACAAGTAACAAACTAAAAAGCAAAGCAAGCAAAGACTCAAATGATACAAGAAGCTCCAAGCAAAACTCATGATATGTGACGAATAAAAATATAGCTCCAAGTAAAATACCGATGGTCGTTAGAAGAAAGAGGGGATGCCACTCGGGGCATCCCCAAGTTTAGTTTCTTGTTTTTCTTTGGATATATCTTGGGGGTGTTGTAGAATCCCCAAGCTTAGGCTCTTTTCACTCCTTATTCCTTCATCCATCGTGATCTCACCCAAAACATGAAAACTTCAATCCCACAAAACTCAACAAAATCTTCGTGAGATCTGTTGGTATAATAAAGCAAATCACTACTTTAAGTACTGTTACAAACTCATTCAAATTTTATTATTGCATTATACCTACTGTATTTTAACTTTACCATGGCTGATACCCTTCAATACAACTCATAGATTCATCAAAACAAGCGCACAATGCAACGAAAACAGAATTTGTCTTAAACAGGAACAGTCTGTAGTAATCTGTACTCTAACCATACTTATGTAACTCTAAAAATTCTGAAACATTAGGACAACGTAAATAATTTGTATAGCAATACTTTGTTAAAATTTCAGATCAATATCACGTTCCAGTAAAAAATGAAAATTCGAACACTGGAGTTAAAGTTTCTGTTTCAGATTCAGCATTGTTTCTACTCATCTTATGAATCATCCTAAAGGCTTTACTTGGCACAAACACTAAATAAAACATAAAAACACAATCATAATAGAGGCATAATTGTGTCAACACTCA
The DNA here is from genome assembly GCA_039707655.1 of Elymus sibiricus. Lineage (NCBI taxonomy): Eukaryota > Viridiplantae > Streptophyta > Magnoliopsida > Poales > Poaceae > Elymus > Elymus sibiricus. Next base: position 123,990,385 of record CM077667.1, on the reverse strand, counting down.
AAAACAGAAAGAAAAAGATGAAAATAAATTTATTCATTGGGTTGCCTCCCAATAAGCGCTATCGTTTTACGCCCCTAGCTAGGCATAACGCATAGATTCAAGTATTGTCATCTTTGATTTTTGCTCCATAGGATGCTCTCATCATTGATTCATATGGTGGCTTAATTCTTGTTCTAGGGAAGTGTTCCATCCCCTTTCTTAATGGAAACTAAAATCTAATATTGCCTTCTTTCATATCAATCACGACACCTATAGTGCGTAAGAACGGTCTACCAAGTATAATGGGACAAGACGGATTGCAATCAATATCAAGAACAATAAAATATATGGGCGCATAGTTCCTATTTGCAAGAATAATAACATCATTAATTCTTCCCAGAGGATTTTTAATAGTAGAATCCGCCAAGTGCAAATTAAGAGAACATTCTTCAATCTTGGTGAGACCAAGCACATCACATAAAGACTTCGGAATCGTGGAAACACTAGCACCCAAATCACATAAAGCAAAGCACTCATAATTTTTTATTTTGACCTTAATGGTAGGTTCCCACTCATCATGTAATTTTCTAGGAATAGAAATCTCCAACTCCAACTTTTCTTCAAAAGATTTCATCATGGCATCAACGATATGTTTAGTAAAAGCTTTATTTTGTTCATAAGCATGGGGTGAATTCAACATGGATTGCAGCAAAGAAATACATTCAATCAAAGTGTTTGCAATCGAAAATAGTGGGCACATCACTAGTTAAAGTTTTGACTGTAGGACCGAAAGTATGTCTAGAGGGGGGGTGATTAGACTACTTGACCAAATAAAAATCTACTTTTTCCCAATTTTAAGTGTTGGCAGATTTTAGTAATGATAGCAAGTCAAGCACACCCTACACATGCATGTCTAAGAGTATAGCAGCGGAAAGTAACAACAAGCATGTATAGTAGAGGGTAGGAAGGAAGATCAAACGCAATTTGTAGACACGAAGATTTTTCCCGTGGTTCCAATAGGTGGTGCTATCGTACGTCCACGTTTATGGAGTCTTCAACCCACGGAGGGTAATGGTGGCGAGAGTCCACGGAGGGCTCCACCCATAAGGGTCCACGAAGTAGCAACCTTGACTATTCCATAACGTCTTCCGTCCACGAAGGACTAGCCTCACTATGGGTAGATCTTCACGAAGTAGGCGATCTCCTTGCCCGTACAAACTTCTTGGTTCAACTCCACAACACGAGTAGGAGGCTCCCAAGCGACATCTAACCAATCTAGGAGGCACCACCCTCCAAAAGGTAATAGGCTCAGCAATGTCGATGAACTCCTTGCTCTTGTGCTTCAAGATGATAGACTCCTCAACACACAATCACTCTCTCACAGATTTGGCTATGGTGGAAGAGATTGATTTGGTGGAAAGCAACTTGGGAAGGCTAGAGATCAAGATTCATATGGATGGAGTGGAATGGCTTGATCTCAACACATGAGTAGGTGGCTCTCTCTCAGAAAATATGCTGGGGCAAGTATGGAATAGTTCTGAGTGCTTCTCTTTCGAGTGGGTGGTGGTGAAGGGGTATATATAGGCATCTCCAAAAATCCAACCGTTACACCTAAAGTGACCAACTCGGTGACACCGATGTGTGAATCTCGGTGGTACCGAAGTGACCAAAAGGTGACAACTGTTGAATCTCGGTGAGACCGATATATAAATCTCGGTGGTACCGATTAGGTGACCAACGGTCAAATTGCGCAACTCGGTGACGCCGATCCAACAATCTCGGTGGTATCGATTTTGTGCATCGAGGTAACAGAAAGTTGGCAACCCAAACTCGGTGGCACCGAAGTGGAATCGGTTGCACCGATGTGCTAGGGTTTGGCATGGGTCTGTCTGAGTTTGGGAATCGATGGCACCGAGTGGAAAGTGTTGGTTGCACCGATTTTGGATATTTGACTTTGGACAGACTTTTGTGGAAGAGCTTGTGGGTGTTTTTGGTGACTATCACTTGTGCACGTATGAGCATTTTGTTCACCAATAGTACCTTACCCCCTTTTAACAGTATTGGCTTTCCTATGGACTCAAAGTGATTTCTCACAAAGTAAAATGTAGAGTCCTCTTGCGTGAAGCTTTGCCAATCCATTTCCTTGCATCTTGGGGTATCTCCACAATCCTTTTGCCATCCCTATCATTGAACTTTTCCTGAAATATGCTTAGTGGAAACATTAGTTCAATGACATATATGTTGTTATTAATTACCAAAACCACCAAGGGAGCAAATGTGCTTTCAATCTCCCCCTTTTTGGTAATTGATGACAACATATAGATCAAAGCTTCGACATATGATATAATTGTTGGAAATATGCCCTAGAGGCAATAATAAATTGGTTATTATTATATTTCCTTGTTCATGATAATCGTTTATTATCCATGCTATAATTGTATTGATTGGAAACTCAAATACATGTGTGGGTACATAGACAACACTGTGTCCCTAGTAAGCCTCTAGTTGACTAGCTCGTTGATCAAAGATGGTTAAGGTTTCCTAGCCATAGACATGAGATGTCATTTGATAACGGGATCACATCATTAGGAGAATGATGTGATGGACAAGACCCAAACTGTAAACGTAGCATTTGATCGTGTCAGTTTATTGCTATTGTTTTCTGCATGTCAAGTATCTGTTCCTTTGACCATGAGATCATGCAACTCACTGACACCGGAGGAATACCTTGTGTGTATCAAACGTCGCAACGTAACTGGGTGACTATAAAGGTGCTCTACAGGTATCTCCGAGGGTGTCTGTTGGGTTGGCATGGATCAAGACTGGGATTTGTTACTCCGTATGACGGAGAGGTATCTCAGGGCCCACTCGGTAATACAACATCACAATGAGCCTTGCAAGCAATGTGACTAAAGTGTTAGCCACGAGATCTTGTATTACGGAACGAGTAAAGAGACTTGCCGGTAACGAGATTGAACTAGGTATAGTGATACCGACGATCGAATCTCGGGCAAGTAACATACCGAAGAACAAAGGGAACAGCATACGGGATTAACTGAATCCTTGACATAGAGGTTCGACCGATAAAGATCTTCGTAGAATATGTAGGAGCCAATATGGGCATCCAGGTCCCGCTATTGGTTATTGGCCGTAGAGGTGTCTCGGTCATGTCTACATAGTTCTCGAACCCGCAGGGTCTACACACTTAACGTTTGGTGACGATTAGTATAATTGAGTTATTATGTTGGTGACCGAAAGTTGTTCGGAGTCCCGGATAAGATCCCGGACATGACGAGGATCTCCGGAATAGTCCGGAGGTAAAGATTGATATATGTGATAATAGTGTTTTGATCTCTGGAAGGGTTCCGGAGTTCACCGGAAGGGGTTCCGGATGTTTACCGAAGTGTTCGGGTGCAGCAACACTTTATATGAGCCAAAGGGATAAAGCCCACAAGGTATTGGAAAGTGCAAAAGTAGTTTTGCTGCCGCGTAAGCGGTACTACCGCTTGGTGAAGCGGTACTACCGCCGGCGCGGTACTACCGCTTGTGTGAAGCGGTACTACCGCCGGAGCGGTACTACCGCTTGTGTGAAGCGGTACTACCGCCCAAGCGGTACTACCGCTTGTGTGAAGCGGTACTACCGCTTGTGCGCGGCTGTGCACGGTTCGGCAGGGATCCGAGTTGGACTCTTTCCCTGCGGGCCAAACCGACCTTGTGCGGGCAAAACCGACCCGGAGGAGGCTTTTACTCCAAGTTTAGACCCCAAGGCTCAACATATAAATAGAGGGGCAGGGCTAGCACACGGGACACATCAGGATTTCCCAAGCCGTGTGCCGGCAACCCTAGCCCTCTAGTTCCTCCGTCATAATCTCCGTAGTGCTTGGCGAAGCCCTGCAGAGATTGTTCCTCACCACCATCACCACGCCGTCGTGCTGCTGGAACTCAACCACTACTTCACCATCGCTCGCTGGATCGAGGAGGTGAAGGCGTCATCAAGCCGTACGTGTGTTGAACGCGGAGGTGCCGTCCGTTCGGCACTAGATCGGAAGGATCGTGATTGGATCGCGGGACGCTCGGCGATTTGGATCGCGAAGACGTTCGACTACATCAACCGCGTTTATTAACGCTTCCGCTTAGCGATCTACAAGGGTATGTAGATTCACTCTCCCTCTCGTAGATGCTCATCACCATGGATAGATCTTGCGTGTGCGTAGGAAAATTTTTGTTTCCCATGCAACGTTCCCCAACAGTGGCATCTGAGCTAGGTCTATGCGTAGATGAGATCTCGAGTAGAACACAAACGAGTTGTGGGCGTGGGTGTATACATATTGCTTGCCGTTACTAGTTGATACTTGATTCCGCGGTATTGTGAGATGAAGCGGCCCGGACCGACATTACGCGTACGCTTACGCGAGACTGGTTTCACCGCTGCGTGCACTTGTTGCATAAAGGTGACTGGCGGGTGTCTGTCTCTCTCACTTTAGTTGAATCGGTTCAATGAAGAGGGTTCTTTTAGAAGATCAAAAAGCAATCACTACACCACGTTGTGGTTTTGCGTAGGTAAGAACGGTTCTTGCAAACCCGTAGCAGCCACGTAAAATTTGCAACAACAATTAGAGGACGTCTAACTTGTTTTTGCAGGGTATGTTGTGATGTGATATGGCCAATTACATGATGAGATATATGTGATGTATGAGATGATCATGTATTGTATAGAATATCACGACTTGCATGTCGATGAGTACGGCAACTGGCAGGAGCCATAGAGTTGTCTTTAATTATTGTATGACCTGCGTGTCAATCATTAAGCGCTATGTAATGCTTTACTTTATCGCTAAACGTTAGCTATAGTCGTGGAAGCAACAGTCGGCGCGACAACCTTATGGCGACACGTTGATGGAGATCAAGATGATGGAGATCATGGTGTCATGCCGGTGACGATGGAGATCATGCCGGTGCTTTGGAGATGGAGATCAAAAGCACAAGTTCATGGCCATATCATGTCACTTATGATTTGCATGTGATGTTAATCCTTTTATGCATCTTATTTTGCTTAGGACGACGGTAGCATTATAAGGTGATCCCTCACTTAAATTTCAAGATAAATTGTGTTCTCCCCAAGTGTGCACCGTTGCGAAAGTTCGTCGTTTCGAGACACGCCGTGATGATCGGGTGTGATAGACTCTACGTTCGCATACAACGGGTGTAAGCCATGTTACACGTGCGGAACACTCGGGTTAAACTTGACGAGCCTAGCATGTACAGACATGGCCTCGGAACACAAGAGACCGAAAGGTCGAACATGAGTCATATAGTAGATATGATCAACATGAAGATGTTCACCATTGAAACCACCTCAACTCACGTGATGATCGGACTTGAGTTGGTGGATTTGGATCATGTTACACTCGAATGATCGGAGGGATGTCAATTTGAGTGGGAGTTTTTTAAATATGATTAACTAAACTCATTATCTAAGAACAATAGTCTAAGTTGTCTTTGCAATATTTATGTTGTAGATCATGGCACGCGCAGTAGCACCCCTGAATTTTAATGCGTTCCTAGAGAAAGCTAAGTTGAAAGATGATGGAAGTAACTTTGTGGACTGGGCCCGTAATCTAAGGATTATCCTTACGGCTTCCCAGAAGGCTTATGTCCTTGATGCACCGCTTGGTGATCCACCCGCTCCAGTTGAGTCTCTAGACGTTGTGAACGCCTGGCAGGCTCGTTCTGATGATTACTCAATAGTTCAATGTGCAATGTTGTATGGCTTAGAACCGGGACTTCAAAGACGTTTTGAACGTCATGGAGCATATGAGATGTTCCAGGAGTTGAAGTTTATCTTTCAGAAGAATGCCCGGATCGAGAGATATGAGATCTCCGATAAGTTCTATGCTTGCAAGATGGAGGAGAACGGGTCTATCAGTGATCACGTGCTCAGAATGTCTGGGTACTCCACCCGTCTGGCTGAGTTAGGGATGCCCCTTCCGCCAGAGGCTATCACTTACAGAGTTCTTCAATCATTGCCACCTAGCTACAAGAGCTTCGTGTTGAACTATAACATGCACGGGATGAACAAGTCAGTCGCCGAGCTGTTTGCGATGCTGAAAGCCGCTGAGTCTGAAATTCAGAAGGAGCATCAAGTGTTGATGGTCAATAAAACCACTAGTTTCAAGAAAAATGGCAAGGGTAAGAAGGGTAACTCCAAGCAGAGTGGCAAAGCAGTTGCTCCTCTCGTGAAGAAACCCAAGGCTGGACCCAAACCAGAAACTGTGTGTTTTCATTGCAAGGGAACTGGACACTGGAAGCGGAATTGCCCCAAGTATTTGGCTGACAAGAAGGCGGCCAACAACAAACAAGGTATATATGATATACATGTTATTGATGTGTACCTTACCAACTCTCGTTGTAGTGCCTGGGTATTTGATACCGGTGCGGTTGCTCATATTTGCAACTCAAAACAGGAACTGCGGAATAGACGGAGGCTGGCAAAGGACGAAGTGACGATGCGCGTGGGAAATGGTTCCAAGGTTGATGTGATCGCCGTCGGCACGCTCGCTCTTCGATTACCGTCGGGATTAGTGATGAACCTAAATAAGTGTTATTTGGTGCCTGCGTTAAGCATGAACATTATATCTGGATCTTGTTTATTGCGAGACGGTTACTCATTTAAATCAGAGAATAATGGTTGTTCTATTTATATGAGTAATATCTTTTATGGTCATGCACCCAATGTGAGGGGTTTATTCTTATTGAATCTCGATAGTAATGATACACATGTTCATAACATTGATGCCAAAAGATGTAGAATTGATAATGATAATACCACTTTCTTGTGGCACTGCCGTTTAGGTCATATTGGCGTAAAACGCATGAGGAAGCTCCATGCTGATGGACTTTTGGAGTCACTTGATTTTGAATCACTTGACACATGTGAGCCATGCCTCATGGGCAAGATGACTAAAACGCCGTTCTCTGGAATAATGGAACGGGCAAGTGACTTATTGGAAATCATACATACTGATGTGTGCGGTCCGATGAGCATTGAGGCGCGCGGTGGTTATCGTTACTTTCTCACCTTCACTGATGACTTAAGTAGATATGGGTATATTTACTTAATGAAACACAAGTCTGAAACATTTGAAAAGTTCAAACAATTTCAGAGTGAAGTTGAGAATCATCGTAACAAGAAGATTAAATTCCTACGATCTGATCGAGGAGGAGAAAATCTGAGTTATGAGTTTGGCAGTCACTTAAGACAGTGTGGAATTGTTTCACAATTAACACCGCCTGGAACACCACAGCGTAATGGTGTGTCCGAACGTCGTAATCGAACCTTATTGGATATGGTGCGATCTATGATGTCTCTTGCCGATTTGCCACTATCGTTTTGGGGTTATGCATTAGACACAGCTGCATTCACTTTAAATAGGGCACCATCGAAATCCGTTGAGACGACGCCATATGAACTTTGGTTTGACAAGAAGCCAAAGCTGTCGTTTCTTAAAGTTTGGGGATGTGATGCTTATGTCAAAAAGCTTCAGCCTGAAAAGCTGGAACCCAAAGCGGAGAAATGCGTCTTCATAGGATACCCAAAAGAGACAGTTGGGTATACCTTCTACCTCAGATCCGAAGGCAAAGTGTTTGTCGCTAAAAACGGAACATTTCTTGAGAAAGAGTTTCTCTCGAAAGAATTGAGTGGGAGGAAGATAGAACTTGATGAGGTTGTTGAACCTTTACTTCAACCTGAGAGTAGCGCAGCGCAGAAAGTTGTTTCTGTGGAGCCTACATTAGCTGAAGAGGAAGTTAATGATGATGATCATGAAGCTTTGGATCAAGTTGCTATCGAACCTCGTAGGTCGACAAGGACGCGTACTGCTCCTGAGTGGTACGGCAACCCTGTCTTAGAGGTCATGTTGTTAGACAACGATGAACCTACGAGCTATGGAGAAGCGATGATGAGCCCGGATTCCGAGAAGTGGTTAGAGGCCATGAAATCCGAGATGGGATCCATGTATGAAAACAAAGTATGGACTTTGGAAGTATTACCTGAAGGGCGTAAGGCCATTCAGAACAAATGGATCTTTAAGAGGAAGACGGACGCGGACGGTAATGTCACCGTCTATAAAGCTCGACTTGTGGCAAAGGGTTTTTCACAAGTTCAAGGAGTTGACTACGATGAGACCTTCTCACCCGTAGCGATGCTTAAGTCCGTCAGAATCATGTTAGCAATAGCTGCCTTTTTCGATTATGAAATTTGGCAGATGGATGTCAAAACAGCGTTCCTTAACGGTTTCCTTAAGGAAGAGTTGTATATGATGCAACCAGAAGGTTTTGTCGATCCAGAGAATGCTGACAAAGTTTGCAAACTCCAGCGATCCATTTATGGACTGGTGCAAGCATCTCGGAGTTGGAATCTTCGTTTTGATGAGGTGATCAAAGCGTTCGAGTTTATACAAGTTTACGGAGAAGCTTGTATTTACAAGAAAGTGAGTGGGAGCTCTATAGCGTTTCTAATATTATATGTGGATGACATATTGCTGATTGGAAACAATATAGAAATGCTGGAAAGCGTAAAGGAATATTTGAACAAGAGTTTTTCAATGAAGGACCTAGGAGAAGCTGCTTTCATATTAGGCATCAAGATCTATAGAGATAGATCGAGACGCTTAATAGGACTTTCACAAAGCACATACCTTGATAAGATTTTGAAGAAGTTCAAAATGGATCAGTCCAAGAAGGGGTTCTTGCCTGTTTTGCAAGGTGTGAAGTTGAGTAAGACTCAATGCCCAGTGACTGCAGAAGATAGAGAAAAGATGAGTGTCATCCCCTATGCTTCAGCCATAGGCTCTATCATGTATGCAATGCTGTGCACAAGACCCGATGTCAGCCTTGCCATAAGTATGGCCGGAAGGTTTCAAAGTGATCCAGGAATGGAACACTGGACGGCGGTCAAGAATATCCTGAAGTACCTGAAAAGGACTAAGGACATGTTTCTCGTTTATGGAGGTGATCAAGAGCTCGTCGTAAAGGGTTACGTCGATGCAAGCTTTGACACTGATCCGGATGACTCTAAGTCGCAAACCGGATACGTATTTATTCTTAAGGGGGTGCGGTTAGCTGGTGCAGTTCCAAGCAAAGCGTGGTAGCTGATTCTACATGCGAAGCGGAGTACATCGCAGCCTCGGAGGCGGCGAAGGAAGGTGTCTGGATGAAGGAGTTCATGACAGATCTTGGAGTAGTGCCTAGTGCGCTTAACCCAATGACTCTGTTTTGTGATAATACTGGTGCCATTGCTCTAGCCAAGGAACCAAGATTTCACAAGAGGACCAGACACATAAAACGACGTTTCAATTCCATCCGCGATTACATCAAGGAGGACGACATAAATATTTGCAAAGTACACACGGATCTAAATGTTGCAGATCCGATGACTAAACCTCTTCCAAGGGCTAAACATGAACAACACCAGAACTGCATGGGTGTTCGATTCATTACAATGTAAATCACATAGTGATGTGAACTAGATTATTGACTCTAGTGCAAGTGGGAGACTGTTGGAAATATGCCCTAGAGGCAATAATAAATTGGTTATTATTATATTTCCTTGTTCATGATAATCGTTTATTATCCATGCTATAATTGTATTGATTGGAAACTCAAATACATGTGTGGGTACATAGACAACACTGTGTCCCTAGTAAGCCTCTAGTTGACTAGCTCGTTGATCAAAGATGGTTAAGGTTTCCTAGCCATAGACATGAGATGTCATTTGATAACGGGATCACATCATTAGGAGAATGATGTGATGGACAAGACCCAAACTGTAAACGTAGCATTTGATCGTGTCAGTTTATTGCTATTGTTTTCTGCATGTCAAGTATCTGTTCCTTTGACCATGAGATCATGCAACTCACTGACACCGGAGGAATACCTTGTGTGTATCAAACGTCGCAACGTAACTGGGTGACTATAAAGGTGCTCTACAGGTATCTCCGAGGGTGTCTGTTGGGTTGGCATGGATCAAGACTGGGATTTGTTACTCCGTATGACGGAGAGGTATCTCAGGGCCCACTCGGTAATACAACATCACAATGAGCCTTGCAAGCAATGTGACTAAAGTGTTAGCCACGAGATCTTGTATTACGGAACGAGTAAAGAGACTTGCCGGTAACGAGATTGAACTAGGTATAGTGATACCGACGATCGAATCTCGGGCAAGTAACATACCGAAGAACAAAGGGAACAGCATACGGGATTAACTGAATCCTTGACATAGAGGTTCGACCGATAAAGATCTTCGTAGAATATGTAGGAGCCAATATGGGCATCCAGGTCCCGCTATTGGTTATTGGCCGTAGAGGTGTCTCGGTCATGTCTACATAGTTCTCGAACCCGCAGGGTCTACACACTTAACGTTTGGTGACGATTAGTATAATTGAGTTATTATGTTGGTGACCGAAAGTTGTTCGGAGTCCCGGATAAGATCCCGGACATGACGAGGATCTCCGGAATAGTCCGGAGGTAAAGATTGATATATGTGATAATAGTGTTTTGATCTCTGGAAGGGTTCCGGAGTTCACCGGAAGGGGTTCCGGATGTTTACCGAAGTGTTCGGGTGCAGCAACACTTTATATGAGCCAAAGGGATAAAGCCCACAAGGTATTGGAAAGTGCAAAAGTAGTTTTGCTGCCGCGTAAGCGGTACTACCGCTTGGTGAAGCGGTACTACCGCCGGCGCGGTACTACCGCTTGTGTGAAGCGGTACTACCGCCGGAGCGGTACTACCGCTTGTGTGAAGCGGTACTACCGCTTGTGCGCGGCTGTGCACGGTTCGGCAGGGATCCGAGTTGGACTCTTTCCCTGCGGGCCAAACCGACCTTGTGCGGGCAAAACCGACCCGGAGGAGGCTTTTACTCCAAGTTTAGACCCCAAGGCTCAACATATAAATAGAGGGGCAGGGCTAGCACACGGGACACATCAGGATTTCCCAAGCCGTGTGCCGGCAACCCTAGCCCTCTAGTTCCTCCGTCATAATCTCCGTAGTGCTTGGCGAAGCCCTGCAGAGATTGTTCCTCACCACCATCACCACGCCGTCGTGCTGCTGGAACTCAACCACTACTTCACCATCGCTCGCTGGATCGAGGAGGTGAAGGCGTCATCAAGCCGTACGTGTGTTGAACGCGGAGGTGCCGTCCGTTCGGCACTAGATCGGAAGGATCGTGATTGGATCGCGGGACGCTCGGCGATTTGGATCGCGAAGACGTTCGACTACATCAACCGCGTTTATTAACGCTTCCGCTTAGCGATCTACAAGGGTATGTAGATTCACTCTCCCTCTCGTAGATGCTCATCACCATGGATAGATCTTGCGTGTGCGTAGGAAAATTTTTGTTTCCCATGCAACGTTCCCCAACAATAATCAATGAGTATAATCGTCACTTTGAGAAGTAGGTGATAAGCAAGAGCTCCCCCTAAATTTGTGCATTATTTTAAATTTGCGTTTGAATGCAAATGCACAATCGATTAGGTACATGGGGCACTCTTTCATGTCACATACAACTTGGTGGTGTGCGAGAATAATAAGAATGAACAACATAGCACAACACAATCAAGCAAAGGTGAATGATCATCTCATAAGCATTAAAATGATAGGAATTAGTAGCAACACACATTAAGCGTATGATCAAACACCACAAGAGTTTAACACATCCAAACCAAAAGATCAAATGTTTTTGAAAAAGCGATAAAAACCAACGCTCTCTCACTCGAAGCCTAAAGATCTATATACACTTCTCCCCCTTTGGCAACAAGTTACCAAAAAAGTTCAAAGAGATATAGCTAATCGTTCTTGGGTTGATCTCCTCCGGTAGTCGATGAAGGAGTCGAGAGAACTGCGTCGGCGAAGACCTCTGCTGATGTCATGGATGGAGTTGGAGTGGCAACTGGAGGTACTGGAGCTAATGGAGCTAAGGAGGCTGTAGCAGGTGCTGACGAAGAGGGCCTCAAATCTGAGACTGGCACTGTGGCTAGTGAGTGCCTGGCCTGAGAGGAGAGTCATCCTCATCATCTGAAGTGTTGGGACTGGGCACGCTGTCAACTTCCTTCTTCAGCTCATTCATTGTCTTTGTGAGCCCATCAACTTTGTCATTGAGGGTCTTGATCCTATTCTCAAAGATCCTCACAAGACTGTTTTGATTCCCCAGTATGTCCTTGATGTCCTTCTGCATACCCTGAACGGTGGTGATCAAGAGATCAATTTGCTCGTTCCTGGATCTAGGGACTTGAGTACCAGTGGCTCTAGCTGCCTCTGCCTCTGCTTGAGCTGCAGCTGATGTGGGATGATCTGGGTCCATCACCACAACGTTGTCCTCGAGATCTGGCTATAGGGGCAAGTGGGGCCTGTCAAGAGCAAAAATGTGCTTCTCCATCTTGGAATTGATGAGCATCTGAATGTAGGGTGCATAGCAGCATGAGCACTTCTGATCAGCAACAACCCTCTTCACAGTCTCTACTATCAAGTCCATCACCCTTATCCTGGTGTGTCTGTCAAGGTGGATCAGCATGTTGATTGAATAGCCTCGAATCATCTTCTCATCTCCAGACTTAGGCATCAATGTGTGCCTCAAGATAGTGTTCATGGTGCGGAGGCCAGCCTGGAGGAAGTAAATAGATCCTAACTTGTGAGATTTCAAGTTGGCAGCAGGGATAGCATTGTACATGTCCTTCATGAAATCATGGCTCTCCTTGGATTCAGAGTAGACATCCAAGTCACCATCTTGCACCTCTGGGACTGCTAAGATGGCAGCCCATTCATCAACAGAAGACTCATATCTTGCTCCTTCAGTCATCCACACAATCCTACCATCTCCATAGAAGTGAGCATTGGAGTAGAATTGCATGATCATCTCGTCATTCCATGCAGTGAATTCTTTGCCAACAAATTCATCTAGGCCAATGCAATGAAAATTGTCTTGAACATTTGGAAAGTAATCTTCATTTGCCTTGATATACTTCCAGTCAACGTATCTCATATCACTGACAGCTGGGCTCTTGTCAAGCAAGATTGTCTCATAGAAATCTTGTTGTTCCTTGGTGTAGAACCTGTAATCCACAGATGTCTTTCTCCTCTGAGCATATGGATCAATTGCTCTCCATGCCCTCAAACCAGAATCCTTCCTCTTCTTCATGTCTTCAGCAATCAGGTGGCTGGCATTGTGCTCTGGAAGGTGTGGTCTGAGCTTCATCAAAGCAGAAAAGTCATCATCATCCTCAGCTTCCCTGAAAGTGGAGGTCTTGTTCTTGGAAGAAGCTGGAATATCTCTGGAGAACCTCTTGGGTTTATCAGCAGTAACAGCCTTCTTGGGAGCAGACTTGGTGCTCTTAGAAGTCGTAGCCTTAGGCATAGCATCTGCCATAAGCTTCTTCTTCTTCTTGGGAGGGGCCTTTGCAGCTGGCTCTACCTCCTCCTCTTCAGCAGCTGCCTCCTCTGGATCCTCAAACATAGAGGTAGGCCTGCCAACAACATGGATAATCCTCTTCCTGGATTTCTTCTTCTCCCCTGCCTTCTTAGGCATAGATTTCTTGGGTGGCACAACTGTCATAGTTGCTCTGGAGCTCTCTGGTGCTCTGCTTGTCTCAGAGCTAGCATACTCCTTCCTTATAGCTTTCTTCTTTTTGGAAGAAGTGGCAGCAACATCTTTCTTAGGCAGCTCCTCAGGGATGAAGTCCTCATCCTCCTCATCAGAATTGAGCTTCCTCCTAGTCCTTGTAGCAGCCTTGGGCAGATCTGGAGAACTAGGCACATCATCAAAACTCTCCTCACGACTAGTGCCTGAACTCATGACAATATTCTCCTCTCTGAAATTGTTCTCACTGTCATCTGAAGCAGACATCTCTGACCCTGTGAAAAGAATATAGAGGAGCAGAGGGGTTGAGCAACACAAAACATAGAGATTTTCAAAAATTTGAACAAGGAAGACATTAGTTTTAGCTTTCGGCAGAAGGTATTTCGGTGTCACCGAGTGGTATTTTTCGGAGTCACCGAGACTAACCATATACATCAACAGAGACTTGGCAGCCTTTTCGGTGGAACCGAAAAGTCTGCTTCGGTCTCACCGATATGGTTCTTAGTAACCCTAAAACACAATCGGTGGAACCGATTTTTTCAACTCGGTGGTACCGAGATGCAATCTGTGGACAGCTAACCCTAAAATCTTCATTGTTCGCTAATCTATGGGAACTCTGGTGGATAGGGAGGATTGCACACATTGGCTTATAGATAAGAACTTCTCAATGCGCAAGAATTGGACGATGGAGCGCAAGAGAGGATCGGATCCGTACCCTAGCTTGGTGACGGTCCGCTACGGCGAAGACGGCGGCGAAGATGCCCGTCGACGGCGAGGATCCCAGCGGCGGAGGAGCACGGGGAGGCAAGGGCGACGACCGGGGGGTCCTTTTCGGCAGCTTAGGGTTTTGGAGCGCGACGGTTTGAGGAGTGAATTTCAAAGCGTCGGGTTCACAATATATATACCCTTTGCTGTCGGTGACACCGGTTCGAAATTTTCGGTGTCACCTAGTTTCTCAACTGACAGCTGACAGGGAAACTCGGTGTAACCGAGAATAAGGAATCGGTGTTACTGAGATTGGAAAACCAGATCAACCCTAGGCATTCGGTGAGACCGAGAATTTTGGTTGGTTCCACCGAGATGCACTTGGGAGGTTTTGGAGTGTAGCCCTTTTCGACACTGAACTCCGAGTGCATCTCACACAGAGGGATCGAGAAGTGCTTGTTCAAGTTTTGTGATGCAGCTAGAATGGAATATGAGGTGAGAAAGCATAGATAGCTAGAGAGTGGTCCTAGGCATTCTTGTCCATCCAATTGGCAAAAGAGAAAACAAAACCAAATAGCAACAATTGGATGTCCTCGAATGGATAAATAAATGCAGACCAACATGCTCACACAATAAGTTGTCAAATGAAATCATGGCAAACATGCACATACACACTAGCATCTATCAAGCATTTTGGCGATGATGGAGTCATCTATATATGAGTATATTGACTTAGGAGCCAAGTATGAATACTTGATCATAGGTCATACTCATCGTTTAAGCACAAGTGGGGTTACCACTTTTACATAAAGCATTTAATGTTGTCACATACCAAGAGATGCTTTAACTCAAGTCTTAGAGTAAAGCTCCCCCTTGATGTGACATCCCCCCATAGGAGGGATAAACTAACCTTGGGTTTTGTCGTAGAAGACTTCATGTTGGTGAGGTAGTGGTGGATGCTCAAGGTTGATGAAGATCACCATGAGTTGGGAGCATCCTTGTTGTTTCCTTACTCTTCTCACCTACATGGGTTAGTCCCAACACACAAGAGACAAATACAAGGATATCTATGGACATGGAGTGCAAAGCATATATGATGATGTCCATTGATTTGTTGATTACCTTGTCCCTTGCTTACCTTTGAGGGAATGTGTGACTCCTTGAACTATTGCATGATGTTGATGTAGATTGCAACTAGTTCTTGCCAATAATGAATGTGAGTGAATTTCATTGGCGGAGTCACCCCTCAAGAACTCTCTAGTTCTTCTTCTGGGGGACCCACATCAACTTGATGGGGATCCTTGGTGTTGAAGTAGCCCTTGTAGAAGTTGAGCTTGAAGTAGCCTTGGAAACCCACTCCACCAAAGCTTGGGATTCATCTTCATATGAGTCAATGTCCTCTTGAAGCTTGTTCTTGCCCTTGAGCTTGTGGTCTTGTGGTGGAAGGTCATCTTGAGTGTTTGTCCCCTTGGGAGGAGTATTTTCATACTTCACCTTTTGAGGAACAAACTTGGGCTTGGGGTATTGACCTTCTTCCCATTCAACTCCATTAGCGTTGAAGTAGCCAATGCCATGGTTCTTCCGGTATCCTCCGTGCTTGCGTACAATTTCCTCAAATTGCTTACACCTGGCAAGGCTCTTTTAGATACCTTTCTCTATAATCCCTTTCAATAAAGCATTTTCTTGCTCAAGTGTAACTTGGCTAAGAGAATCATCATTAGTGGAATCAACAGAACTACTAGAAGCAACATCATTAGGTTTAGCATTTTTATTGTTGCTACTAGATGAAGAACCTTTCTTGCCTTTGTTACTATTTTGTCTAGATTTGACTTGTGGCATGAATGTAGACAAGAGTAGTCGTTTGGCTAGATAAGATGAAGTCTTCTTTCGGAGATCGTCATTGATAGCTTTAAGAAACTCATGCTCTTGCTCCAAGGTGAGCTTCTCGAAGCATAACTTCTCATGAGTCCTTACAAGCTCTCTATGATCTTCGAGAGTAGATTCATGGGCTAACTTAAGAGTGTTTAGTTCTTTATTTAGTTGTTCTATTTTCATCTTATCATCATCAAATGACTTATCTTGACTAGCATGAGAATTATCAAGTTCATTTTGACTAACATCACTAGTTTTATCAAAGTGCAAGTCATCATCACAAAGCAAATCATCTTCATCACTATTGAAATCAAGATACTCGGGGTGTGATACCTTGGGGCCTTTAGCCATGAAGCAACTTCCACTCCCTTCGTTTGGTGAATCAAATAGATCATAGGAGTTGGTAGTCACTAGTGCAAGTCCGGCAACACCTTCATCTTGACTATAGTCGGAGTTGGAGTGACAGCTTCTCTCGGAGTTGTTGTCGGAGTCGGAGCCGGAAACCCATTCACCAACATGAGCTTGATGCCTTCTTCTTGTGTAGCTCTTGGTGTACTTGTCCTTCTCCGAATCCCTACTTCTCCTTGAGGGTCTTCATTCATAACGATCATCTCTACTCCTTCTCTCTCTTTGAGGTGATTCATTCCTTGAGCTTCGTCTTCTAGGTGACTCTTCTCTTAGTTTGTAGGGAGCCGTGCACTCATTTGAGCAGTGTCCGGGCTTCCCACAATTGTAGCAATTGCGGTCAAGACTTGATGAACGCTTCTCTTCATATCTTGAGTTGGAGCTTCGTTCTTTGCCTCTATTCTTGTAGAACTTGTTGAATTTCTTGACCATGAGGCTTATCTCTTCATTGGTGACAAGGTTGTCGCTTGAAGTTGCGGGAGCATCACTTGTGGCCTTGTAAGCACCGCTAGACTTGTTGTGAAGCTCTTCTTTGTCTTTGAGTGTCATCTCATGAGCAACAATCCTTCCAATGACTTCTGTAGGCTTGAGATCTTTGTAGTTGGGCATCATTTGGATCAATGTGCACACGGTGTCGTATCTCTCATCCAAAGCTCGAAGTATCTTCTTGATGATGAATTTGTCGGTCATTTCTTCGCTTCCTAAGCCGGCAATCTCATTGGTGATGAGAGCTAGCCTAGAGTACATCTCCGCGACTCCTTCTCCATCCTTCATCTTGAACTTGTCAAGCTGACTTTGAAGAACATCCAACTTGGATTCTCTCACGGACTCGGTTCCTTCGTGCATATCAACCAAAGTATCCCAAATCTCTTTTGCATTCTCAAGACGGCTGATTTTGTTGAATTCTTCGGGGCATAGGCAGTTGAAGAGAATGTCGCATGCTTGAGCATTGTATTGCAACATCTTCAATTCATCTGCGGTCGCTTCACGATCCGGTTCCTTTCCATCACCAAAGAGTTCACCTTGCAAGCCAACACGAACAACAGCCCATACGGTGGGGTTATGACCAAGAATATGCATTTTCATTTTGTGCTTCCAACTAGCAAAATTAGTGCCATCAAAGTATGGACCTCTACGGTGATAATTTCCCTCACTAGACGCCATACTCTCCTAGGTTGTGAGACCAATGCAATGGAGACCAAAGCTCTGATACCACTTGTAGGACCGAAAGTATGTCTAGAGGGGGGGTGATTAGAGACCAAATAAAAATATTTTTTTTCCAATTTTAAGTGTTGGCAGATTTTAGCAATGATAGCAAGTCAAGCACACCCTACACATGCATGTCTAAGAGTATAGCAGCGGAAAGTAACAACAAGCTTGTATAGTAGAGGGTAGGAAGGAAGATCAAACACAATTTGTAGACACGAAGATTTTTCCCGTGGTTCCGATAGGTGGTGCTATCGTACGTCCACGTTTATGGAGTCTTCAACCCACGGAGGATAACGGTCGCGAGAGTCCATGGAGGGATCCACCCATAAGGGTCCACGAAGTAGCAACCTTGACTATTCCATAACGGCTTCCGTCCACGAAGGACTAGCCTCACTATGGGTAGATCTTCACGAAGTAGGCGATCTCCTTGCCCTTACAAACTTCTTGGTTCAACTCCACAACACGAATTAGGAGGCTCCCAAGCGACACCTAACCAATCTAGGAGGCACCACCCTCCAAAAGGTAATAGGCTCGGCAATGTCGATGAACTCCTTGCTCTTGTGCTTCAAGATGATAGACTCCTCAACACACAATCACTCTCTCACAGATTTGGCTATGGTGGAAGAGATTGATTTGGTGGAAAGCAACTTGGGGAGGCTAGAGATCAAGATTCATATGGATGGAGTGGAATGGCTTGATCTCAACACATGAGTAGGTGGCTCTCTCTCAGAAAATATGATGGGGCAAGTATGGAATAGTTCTGAGTGCTTCTCTTTCGAGTGGGTGGTGGTGAAGGGGTATATATAGGCATCTCCAAAAATCCAACCGTTACACCTAAAGTGACCAACTCGGTGACACCGATGTGTGAATCTCGGTGGTACCGAAGTGACCAAAAGGTGACAACTTTTGAATCTCGGTGAGACCGATATATAAATCTCGGTGGTACCGATTAGGTGATCAACGGTCAAATTGCGCAACTCGGTGACGCCGATCCAACAATCTCGGTGGTACCGATTTTGTGAATCGAGGTAACAGAAAGTTGGCAACCCAAACTCGGTGGCACCGAAGTGGAATCGGTTGCACCGATGTGCTAGGGTTTGGCATGGGTCTGTCTGAGTTTGGGAATCGGTGGCACCGAGTGGAAAGTGTTGGTTGCACCGATTTTGGATATTTGACTTTGGATAGACTTTTGTGGAAGAGCTTGTGGGTGTTTTTGGTGACTATCACTTGTGCACGTATGAGCATTTTGTTCACCAACAGTACCTTACCCCCTTTTAATAGTATTGGCTTTCCTATGGACTCAAAGTGATTTCTCACAAAGTAAAATGTAGAGTCCTCTTGCTTGAAGCTTTGCCAATCCATTTCCTTGCATCTTGGGGTATCTCCACAATCCTTTTGCCATCCTTATCATTGAACTTTTCCTGAAATATGCTTAGTGGAAACATTAGTTCAATGACATATATGTTGTTATTAATTACCAAAACCACCAAGGGAGCAAATGTGCTTTCATTGACCTCTTCAAACCCACTTTCATCAAAATTTTCATCAAGATTTTCACCCTCCAAATTATTGGGATGCCTTCTAGCTAAAGTTGACTCTACTTCAGTCCCTTTATCATCAATATTAATATTACTTAACAAGGAATCAATTGAAGAAACACTAGTCCCTTTAAGATCTTCATCATTTTTCTGAAGGCAATCACTAGAAAATGATTTTTCTAAGAATTCTCTTTTAGCTCTAAGCATAGCGGTTCTTTTCTTGCTTTCATCCATAGTGACATATAAAGCTTTAATTGATTCATCAATCTTAGGTGCAAAAGCTTTCAACTTGAGATTTTCTACATCATGAGAAATTCTATCAATGCTTCTAGACATATCATCAATCTTATTGAACTTTTCTTCTATCGTAGTATTGAAAACTTTTTGCTCATTGATAAATTATTTAATATTACTCTCAAGATCAGAGGTGTTCCTATTATTATTATAAGAAGAATTACCATAGGAATTGCCATAATTATTAGAGGAATTTCTAGGAAAAGGCCTAGGATTAAAATTACCTCTATAAGCATTGTTATTGAAATTGTTTCGCGAGACAAAGTTCACATCTACGGAATCGCTATTTTGCTCAATCAAAGTAGACAAAGGCACATCATTAAGATCAATAGGAGCATTTTTACTAGCAACCAACTTCATTAAAGCATCAACTTTGTCACTCAAGGTACTAATTTCTTCAACCGAATTAATATTTTTACTAGTAGGTGCTCTTTCAGTATGCCATTGTGAATAATTTGCCATAATATTATCTAGCAATTTAGTAGCTTCACCCAAAGTAATTTCCATAAAAGTACCACCCGCGGTGGAATCTAAAAGATTTCTAGAGACAAAATTCGATCCCGCATAAAAGTTTTGTATGATCATCCAAAGATTTAAACCATGAGTAGGACAATTTCTTAGCATCAATTTCATTCTTTCCCAAGATTATGCAACATGTTCATGCTCAAGTTGCTTAAAATTCATGATTTGTGTTCTAAGGGAAATAATTTTCGCAGGCGGAAAATACTTAGTAATAAAAGCATCCTTGCACTTATTCCAAGAATCGATACTATTGCGAGGCAAAGAGGAAAACCAAATTTTTGCACGATCCCGCAAGGAGAAAGGAAATAATTTCAACTTCACTATATCATTGTCCACATCCTTTTTATTTTGCATATCATACAATTCTACGAACGTGTTTAGATGGGACGCGGCATCCTCATTAGGAGTACCGGCAAATTGATCTTTCATGACAAGATTCAACAAAGCGACATTAATATCACAAGACTCCGCACTAGTGGTGGGAGGAGCAATCGGAGTACTAATAAATCATTATTATTAGTATTGGGAAAATCACACAATTTGGTGCTTTCTTGAGTCATCGTGACTACGCAAACAAGATTGCAAGCAAGCAAGAGATCTGACGAGAAAAAGGCAAACGAAAAAGAGGGCGAATAAAACGGCAAATTTGGTGAAGTGGGGGAGAGGAAAACGAGAGGCAAATGGCAAATAATGTAATTGCAAGGAGATGAGATTTGTGATTAGGAACCTGGTAGATGATGATGGTGTCTCCTCGGTGCCAGAGATTGGCACGTAGAAGAGACCGCTTCCTCCCCAGCAACGGCGCCAGAAATTCCTTTGACGTGGCTTGAGACTGCGTCGGTATTTCCCCAAAGAGGAAGGGATGATGCAGCACAGCGACGGTAAGTATTTTCCTCAGTTATGAAACCAAGGTATCGAACCAGTAGGAGGATCACCACCACTACGTAAACAGCACCTGCACACAAAGAACAAATACTTGCAACCCGACGCGAAAAAGAGGTTGTCAATCTCTCTACGGTAAAAATATAGATTAGGTAGTGATAGATTGGAGAGATAGATCTCTCAAGAACACAAAATAAAAAGGGCAAATAAAAAGTGCAGCAAGGTATTTTTGGGTTTTTGGAATAATAGATCTGAAAACAAAAGCGGCAAAAAGATAGATCGGAAAGCAATATGTTGGAAAAGTAGACCTGGGAGCCGTAGGATTCACTAATGGCTTCTCTCACGAGTATGGCAATTGATAGAAGATCAAATAATCATGACGATATCCAAGGGGATGATCATTATATAGGCATCACGTCCAAGATTAGTAGACCGAAACGATTCTGCATCTACTACTATTACTCCACACATCGACCGCTATCCAGCATGCATCTAGTGTATTAAGTTCACGGAGAAACAGAGTAATGCAATAAGAATGGTGACATGACGTAGACAAGATCTATTAATGTTGGAATAGACCCCATCTTGTTATCCTTAATAGCAACGATACATGCGTGCCTCGCTGCCCCTTCTGTCACTGGGAGAGGACACCGCATGATCAAACCCATCACAAAGCACCTCTTCCCATGGCAAGAAAAATCGATCTAGTTGGCCTAACTAAACCAAAGATTCGAAGAATAAATATGAGGCTATAAGTAATCATGCATATCAGAGATCAAAGAAGACTCAAATAATATTCATGGATAGAAACTGATCATGAACTCAAAATTCATTGGATCCCAACAAACACACCGCAAAAAGTTTACATCAAATAGATCTCCAAGAGACCATTGTATTGAGAATCAAAAGAGAGAGAGAGAGGAAGCCATCTAGCTACTACCTACGGACCCGTAGGTCTACGGTGGACTACTCACGCATCATCGGAGAGGCACCAATGAGGATGATGAACCCCTTCGTGATGGTGTTAGATTGGATCTCGCGGTTCTGGAACTTGCGGCGGCTGGATGTGTTTTTCGGCGACTCTCCTAGGGTTTATGGAATATTTGGGAATTTATAGGCGTCGGAGGTGGTGGAGAGGGGTCCCGAGGAGGGCACAACCCATCAGGGCGCACCCGGGGCCTCTAGCGCACCCTGGTGGGTTGTGGTCTCCTTGACCCTCCCCTTTGACACTTCTTTGGCCCACTGGATGTCTTCTGGCCCAAAAAAATCTCCAAAAAGTTTCGCGATGTTTGGGCTTCGTTTGGTACTGATATTCTGTGAAGTAAAAAAACAAGCAAAAACATCAACTGGCACTTTGGCACTATGTCAATAGGTTAGTCCCAAAAAATGATATAAAGTTGCTATAAAATGATTGTAAAACATCCAAGAATGATAATATAACAGCATGGAACAAGCAAAAATTATAGATACGTTGGAGACGTATCATCTCCAGACCTCCAAGCCCTAGGACTGGTGCACGAAGGGGGAGGAGTTGGACTCCTAGTCAAATTCCCTCCTTTCCATACAGAGGTGGACTTTCCACCTTTCCCAGTCGCATGGGCCTTGAGGGACTTGTGCGCCTGACCTAATAAGGCCAGGACACCTCCCCTCAGCCCGTGCTGACCCTTGGGATGTGGTGGAACCCTTGGTGGACTTGCGTACTCCTCCGGAAGTCTCCGGAACCTTCTGGAAGCTTCCTGGTATAATACCAGAAAAAACCCGAAAGTTTCCCGGTAGCCAAAATATGACTTCCCACATATAAATATTTACCTCCAGACCATTCCGGAGCTCCTCGTGATGTCCTGGATCTCATCTGGGACTCCGAACAACATTCAGTCACCAACGTACATATCCCAATACTACTCTAGTGTCACCAAACGTTAAGCGTGCGGACCCTACGGGTTCGAGAATCATGTAGACATGACCGAGACACCTCTCCGGTCAATAACTAATAGCGAGACCTGGATGTCCATATTGATTCCTACATATTCCACGAATATCTTTATCGGTCGAACCATGATGTCAAGGATTCTGTCAATCCCGTATGCGGTTCCCTTTGTCTATATGTATGTTACTTGCCCGAGATTCGATCGTCGGTATCTGATACCTAGTTCAATCTCGTTACCGGCAAGTCTCTTTACTCGTTTCCTAATACAAGATCCCGTTACTAACTCCTTAGTCACATTGCTTGCAACCTTCTTGTGATGTTGTATTACCGAGAGGACCCAGAGATACCTCTCCGTCATACGGAGTGACAAATCCCAGTCTCGATCCACGCCAATCCAACAAACACCCTCGGAGATACCCGTAGAGCACCTTTATGATCACCCAGTTACGAAAGCGTCGTTTGATAGCACACAAGGTATTCCTCTGGTGTCAAGGAGTTGCATAATCTCATGGTCTTTGGAACAAATACTTGACATGAAGAAAGCAGTATCAACAAACTAAGCGATACGATCAAATGGTATGCTTACGGTTGGGTCTTGTCCATGACATCATTCTCCAAATGATATGATCCCGTTATCAAATGATAACTCATGTCTATGGTTAGGAAACTTTAACCATCTTTGATCAATGAGCTAGTATAGTAGAGGCTTACTAGGGACACGGTGTTTTTTTTTATATCCACACATGTATCTGAGTTTCCGGTCAATACAATTCTAGCATGGATAATAAACGTTTATCATGAATAGGAAAATATGATAATAACCAATTTATTATTGCCTCTAGGGCATATTTCCAACCGTGGAGGCAATCGTGGTCGTGGACGTCCACCTTCCCTTGCACGCCTGAGCTTGTGTCGTGCACGCCCGCGTGTGGGGGCGCAACGAGTAACAGTGGCCAGAAACCGTCAGCACATCAGGAGGATCAAATACCGTCAGCACATCAGGAGGAGGCGCCTGCGGCACCACCGCACTCGCCGGCGTCGACAGTAGTGTCGTGGTCATATCAATGGCCGGCCCAGGTCTACATTGACCTCACCGATGAGAACAACGGCAATGGCGACCACTATATCATTTATTTATGTTTTTAACTAATATTTTTTATGTTTAATTAATGGACGACCGGACTTTTGACGGCATTTTATATATGTTTTTATTTTCTAAAAATTGGTCAAAATTTGAAATGTGTTTATGCCGTTGGACGCACCTATGGTCCAGCGGACACGGGCAGACTTTTTATGTCTGCATGGCTACCCAAACGAATAAAAACCGATCGAATTATGTCTGCGTCCGGGTCCATGTATTGGAGTTGCCCTAATGTATGGGTTTCATCACAAGAAGCTCAATGTTATTCTGTGTTTGTTAGCCCGATTCCAAAAGGTGAAGGGCCACATGTCTCGAGGTATGAGGCTATCTATTAAATCGTCACTCGATGTTATTTTGTGTTTGTCAGTCTGAACCTATCTGCGATGTAATGCTCTTATGTGAAACTTTTTTTTACAAACACCGTTTGCTATGTAGATGCGCGCGCGCACACACACATCAACACACACACACACACACACACACACACACACACTCACACGCCGCCTACTAAAAATCAAGCCAAAGATGCCGAGATTCAAGATTGATGAAGTCATCATGGACGCCTTGTTATCGACGAAAACGTTCCCTCCAACAAAAATAATATGCACAATAGTGAGGCACAAAAACATCATACCCAGGGTTTGATTCTCTCGTGGATTGGGGATACCTCCACCCTCCTAACAATCCAACCACTAGTTGGTTCTCCCTATGTGAACAGTTAGTTTTTAGACTCGTTGTCTCTTTAGTTATTGATCATCAGTTGTCTGCTTGCCACAATTAAACTTCTCACCAAATTACGCCTTAAAGGTCACATTTCGGTTAGTTTCTTTTTGTCATTTCTTTTTCTTCGTTCTCTTTGAACCCCCCCCCCCTCACCTCACACACACACACACACTTTATGCTATACTTAAACTTATTAGTAGAAAATATCGTAGAACAAACAGAAAATACCCATCAAGGACAAATGGAACGCCTTATGTTGCTCTTTACCTCAGAACTACAGTACTCAGTGTCATTGATGTCCAACATGGTTGGCCCTGACATCATGACTAGACACTCAATCTCCGGGAACGACTTAGGTAGAATCTGAGCTTGTTGTACAAAAATAGAAAAAGACATCCTGGACCACTAGATTGGAGATGAATGGTGCAGATTTAGGTGGAGGGATCTCAGCCCACTTAATGTAGATTTTGCATATACCCCCCTACGAACAGTTAGACATGAAATAGGACATTTGCAGTATGCACCTCAAGTCTTCGTGAAATACAACCATTTTCAGACATGAACAGTGCTAATGCCCATCTGCTCTTTGTCTAAAACAACTGGTATCATATAAAATCTGAGGAAATAGTTACTGCATGAAATCCAGACACATTTACATGACACCGCTAATTTTTCAAGAGAGTTGAACATCTTGATCACTAAGAAACGTCAATATATATCAAAAATATTTTAGCACATTAGATAATAAGCCATCCGGATCAAGTAGAAGGACAAGTACATGTCAAACTTGAAATATAGCAATTTAAGGATTGAAATTATCCCTGCTCAGCAAGCACTTTAGTACTCAAGTACACGAGAACGCATCACAAGAGGCAGGTAGAACCACACGTACATGTCAAACTGGAAGTAGATCAAATTAATCACTAAAATTACCGCTGCTCTGCAAGCATTCCGGTACTTGAGTACATGAGAACACATCACAAGAGGCAAGTAGAACCACACGTACATATCAAACTGGAAGTAGAGCAAATTAAGGACTGAAATTATCAGGGCTCAACAAGCATTTGATTACTTGAGTACATGAGGCATGCATATCATTTTTAGTATATGGCCAGCAAGACCAAGTGGTAAAGACTGAAATTATCATCACCCAACAAGCATCTTGCTGGTACAGACCGAAATTATCATTTTGCCTCGTGTTAGTGCTTCCTGGTAATCGAGCTTCATGCTGGGAGAGATGACAACCTCCATGGACTCCTATACACTTGATCAGTTCGACCTACCTAGGTAAACACACCAAGTAAATAGGTGTCAGTAAGAAACGTATACCAAATAGCATATCTTGAGAAGAGAGACAATCATTATATATGTTCAGCTTCATTCGGTACTCCAACCTAGGATACATAACCTATATGTCAACCTTAGGATGAAATTCCTCAAACATATTAATACATATGTAACCAATCAGGATAACTTTGTAGGTCAAGTTGGCTTTCCAGCTTCTACAGGGGAGTTTTCAAATCAAATCAAATAAAATGGCATGTGATAGTTGGATATGTCTAACAGAGAGAGTACAAATATTGTTGCAGAATAGTTCATTATTCCATTATAGACCTACAATTTCAGGATTGGTTAAAATCATAAATGAACGACAAATAAGTGGCATTGAGAAATGTAAAGGGAGTTTATGACTACCCTCCAGATGCAAATTATTATTCAAATTTGATAGTTATAAGCAACAAACATGATGGAATGCATTATATTATACCTTGTAATAATAAGAAAACCACAACAACACGGGAAAAATATAAATGAACAAGATACCAAATAGGCTCATGTCATGGAATGCATTATATTATTCCTCAAACATCCCTGCTCTAACGATACCATAGGTCAGTAAACTGGAAGTCACACATATCTTTGGTAAATGATCTATGTATGCCTAATCGTTCCAATCAACCTAGTTGAGCAGTCATATCAAGACAAATAAGTGGTAGTCTTCGAAGCGAGAAGAAGCACAAACCTCTACTGTTTTGTCATTTGTTTCTTAGAACACGTTCTTGCATCATGAAACACCATTTCCTTACAAATGCTACATTTGCGCGCGACTTTCTGATGAATTCCAGGCCTTCTCTTCTCACCAGATCCACTCCTGATACCATCCCTATGGCCCTTTATTCTAGAGCATGTGTCCCTTGCATTGATATCCTTAGGTGTGAGGATGGTAACATGCTTTGGAATGATGCTCCCAATACATGACTCCTCATTTTCTTGTGTATCGCATGGTACGACCGAAACTAGTTGGGCTAAACCCAACTCAATGCTACACAAACTACTGTGCAGGAATTCAATTCCTTCCCTGGAGCCTTTCGAATTTCGCATGAGATCTTCTAGCTTGTCCCTCATAGCAACTATCTTCCTTTTCATAGCAATGTCAACCGAATCTATCAAATTTTCTTCAAGCACATTTCCTTCCCCATCATAGACAATGTCCCTAGGAATAGGGAAAATATCACATCATGAACATCATGTGAGTGAAGGTAGATAACTATTAATGTGTCTACATCTACATGAGAAGAAATATACCTTTTGCAATTTTTCTGCCATCGCTTAAGAATATAAAGGCTTGGCAATTCATTTATTTTCGCACCCCTCAATACCCTGATAATGTGACGACACACAATCCCCTTGGACTCAAAAAGCTTACAAGAACATTTAGCGGTCATGGATGTTGTGTCATAGAACACTTCTCTAATCTTCTTGTATTGATCACTGACAAACATGATTTTGATCCCATCATGATTTTCTGTCTGCTGAACATCACAATCATCTCTGGCAGCAAGCACCTGAGCCTGAAACAATTCAAAAACCTCATGTGTGAATAGAGCCATGCCTTGTCTCTCTATTTCCCATGATGTCAACAACTCACTTGTTGTGTATTCACTTGTGTTATCAGCAATCAGCTCACTTTGCCTTTGACATTTCAAAGCGGTGTCAAACCTCAGCCAAAACTCAACAAAGGTAAGCTTGCGATGGATGAAGCGTTTAAAAAATGAATTTGCACTCTCTGAAATAGAGGTTGTCCTGAGTAGACCAGCTAGGTGAATGTCCATGAAGTAAGCTGGTATCCATGTCGCACGAAGCCTATACCTTTTCGCGAACCACTCGTGGTCCTCCAACTGAAACTCTATGATGAAAGACTACCATCTATCTTCAAATTCAGCAGGTGTTTCAGAATTCCACACACAATATTTCAGCCTATCATAGAACACAAGGTCATTCCTCAATTCGGGACGTACCTTCCCTGGAACCTTTTCCATAATGTGCCAAATGCACAATCGATGTGTCGTGTTCGATGGAGTTTTTCCAATTGCATTTTTCATCCTAACACATTCATCAGTTATGATCACTCTAGGCGCAATCCCACCCATTGCTCTAAGAAATGACCTGAACAACCAAATATAGGATTCTTCTGTCTCATGAAGTAGAAACCCCGCCCCAAAAAAGACACTTTGCATATGATGGTTTACTCCAGTGAAGGGCGCAAAGGTGTATTCATATTGGTTAGTGCTGTATGTCGAATCAAAAGATACAACATCGTTGAAATGCCCATAGTTTTTCCTACTTGATGCATCCGTCCAGAATAAACGAATCAATGTACCGACCTCGTCAACTTCATATTCAAAGAAAAAGGAAGGATTTAGAGCCTTCAATCTACCAAATTGGTCCACCAACATTTGAGCATCACAATTCCTTATTTTATTTTTCAGTCCACCGTAGTGATTCTGTAGGTCTTTCTGGGTGCACCCAACATGCTGAAAACCACCAGCACCAACATTAAGCAGCCTATATGCTAAGGCAGTGCCAATGCTAGCTTTCTGGCAATCGTGAAGTGTTGTCTTGACTCTCTCACTAACTTGACGATTGGATCTAATCAAGTGTTGCTGGCTAGGTGGCACAAACGGGTGATTGTGATATTCAGTGAGTGAAGCTATCTTGTATTTACCATTACTTTCCCGAGTGACATATATATAAGCTTCACATCCACATCTAGTCAATTTAACCTTTCTCCTTTTCTTTGAAGTTTCATCAACAACCATACCTTTCTCGGGACGAAAGCCTTCTTTTGCACACAATAAGCGTTTCCATTGAAGCACATTATCTACGACCCTCTGTTGTCCAAGACGTACACCAAATCCAACATTGTGTGCATATGTCTTGTAAAATTCCAATACCGAGCCAATGTCATCAAATATCATCCCTACTGTTGGCTTCAATTCCTCATCACACTGGGGTTTATACAAAGAACCCTGAAACATTAATTGCAAGTTTAGTAACATTACCCTCACGTGACAACACCATCTCACTTGTAAAGACTACATGGTGTTCAGTTATGAGATGTCCATTTAATGCGAGTTATGAGATGACAATTCCTCATCATTTTGCCACTCCAAAAATTATAGTTTCAATCAAACTAAATTCAATTACTACTCCCATATGGAATGTCCATTTAATATGAGTATTACAGGTTGTGACAAGTGTTATAACACAATAGGGCAGTCTTGTTTCTACCGTACATATCTCCGCTATTTTGTTTTAGCAATTTTGTTTGCCGCCTAAGGTTTGACATGGACATGACATATGATAAGTGCATATTCTTCTATCAAACATGAATGCATGTAGTTTAGCACGGAGAAAAATAAGAAGTTACATTACATTAAAATACAAAAAACTGCGTGTACCTCTTGAGAGAATGATTCTTTTTTTCGGTGTACTAGAATCATCAATGAGAAGCATTGGGGAATTAATTTCTGCAAATGACGTTGCATCACTGAAATCTTGATTTTGAACGCTATTGACCGATTCCATGACTGCAAACAATATTTTAGCAACCAACATCACACAAGGGATTAACATAATGTTAGATACATCGGGATATCTTGAATTTATCATATCGCTATTGTCACCTGATAGTGTTGGTGCACATGCTGTGATCATTGGAATTGAGGGCTCTCCTAGAGGAGACATCGCATTGCTGCCCTCCATTACTGGATCCTGAGATGAGAATTGCAAATTTAGACCGGGGGTCATCTTTTCAAGTCAAACTTCTGCCACATGTGCCATATCAGAGGCATGGCTTATGGAAACACTTCTATTGTAGGGGAGTGTAATTAATTACTCTGGTACGAAAAGCTAAACAGAAGGACAAGAAAATATTCATGTGCATAGAAATACTGAGCAAGCACTGATAATACTTGCTTCTCGTATTTAAAACTTCAACAACAATTTTTACTAGAGCAATTACATTTTACTTGACCAGCATCAAGAGTTGAACTAATATAAAGTGCATGAGTATTTATTATGTGGAGTGTTGGTAATTACAGTACATATTCCCTTTCTGCATACAAAATAAAGAGTTTGGGTATGATGGGTATGATGGCCAATTGTAAATTCAGACCTATGTTTTTGGATACAATATCAAAATAACTTTTATAAAAAAAGAGCTTCCCTATTTTGGTAAAACCAATGTGTTGCTACAGAGAAAGGGGAAAAACATCTAAAGATTTCTACAAGTGTTCCAGTTTAACACCAGAGCAAGGGAGCCCAAAGTAACCCCTGTACTGGGCAAGCTAAGAAGGTATCCGACACAGCGCAAAACAAAAGCAGTAGAAATGGAGGCCAACAACTATCATACTATCATCACTACAAAACCACAACATATCAACTTGTTCCATTTGCTTCAGCTGATTGCAAAGTTGTCTAGCAGCGATCCACGAAGCTGTTGGAATTAACAAACTTGTCCGTAGAGAATAGTTGTTTGTTTCCTATATAGGAGTCCAAGTGAGCAACGCGGCCATGTGACTAGATTAGGAAAGCAATCAGTTTGAAATAGATTCGAAGTTGCACAAGTCGACTGCACGGGCACGTATATATCCACGCATCAGCATATGTATCTTTGCATGGAGAGAGAGAAAAAGAAAAATATCCATTGTGTCTCACGTGTGTGCGTTTCGGTTTGCAGCTGAAGAATCGACGAAGCCAGAGCAGCCTACTTTGTGTACTAGTGCATCTCTCGGAATAGCTAGTTTTGCTGCTACGGCTGAAGTAGCCATTGAAGCCAACACAAGCTTTTCATGAGCCAGTAGCAACACACAAATACCATAACTAAGCCATATCAGCAATCAACATGGTGCTGCTGGATAAAATAAGAATCCAACGAACATAAGCATCACCCCTGAACGGATCAGTTTCCATTGTAGTCGGGCTACTGTTCATTCCTCTTCTGTTGCTACTCAGCAACAAAATGGACAGATTCGACATTAGCAAGTGGAAAGAATATACAACAATAGAGATGTAGTATTAATCTAATAGCTAATAGACGGAGTAACATTTCTATTTTCCTGAAGAACGGAGAACCGTGGTGGCCTGTTCGCAGAACCAGAAGAGGCGAGGATCCACCAGCACCGAGCTACTGCTGAATCGCGACATGGGCGGGGGGGGGGGGGGATGGGGGGTGGAAGAGCACGGCGGCGAGCTGATCTGGGAGCCTGATCTACCTCAAACTGCGCCACCGGCGACGAAACGGTTAGGAGCCATCGTAGAGGAGATGGATCAGCATCTTTGCTGCACGTGCCCGCCCACCTTGGCTTAGGATCTGGGCCGCCGCCGCCGCCACAACCGCCGCCGATAAATTTTTGATCCCGTGGCGTCGCTGTGTGGGGGATTTGGTACAGAATAGGGAGGACAGCGAAAGCAAATTAGCTTGTAGTGTTGGACCTTTTTGTAAATTTTGTGCAAAGATCCCTCCATCCAGACCTGTGCCATCGATCTCTCATCCGACGGTCTAAGATGTTTTCTTCTATTTTTGTACAGCAAGCTCAGATTCTACCCAAGTCGTTCCCCTCAATCTCCTAACTACAGAAAAGAAAAGAATAACCAATTGGCCCCAATCCCAAATTCTTGAAACCCTAATTCATAAATCAAAGAAGCATATATTTCTATAACTTACCTTTGCATCCACTATTCAGTTGTTACTTGAGTCGGTGATGCAAAACATGTTGATTTCCTCCTCCTAACTCATGGCCGCAACGCCCATCGATGGTGACAAATTAGCAACAACAGACCGATGCAAGATGTCAAGAGCTAACACACTAAGTCGACTATAGAGGCAAAATAGCTTGGGAATCGACACTCCATCGAGGTATACAACAGTTTTCATCGCCAAGGTCGTCGGCCACACTCTGGTGCATGTGTCGTTGTGGCGCCGCCATCGCCAATGTTTCATGTTCGCTTCATCCCCCTGCCACCACGTATAGTTTAGGACGAAATATTTCTCATCTCTTGGTAATCAACTAATTGTTGTAGAGGTTAACTATTTATACATACCATCTCTCCCTTTTAAAATATAAGGTGTATTAGTTTTTTTTTAAACCAAACATGTACATGTTTCACCAAGTTTTTAGAAAACATTTATCAATATCGACAATACGAAATTTACCACGTGGTACACGTGATAATCAACACCAACTTGACCTAATACAATACTAAATATGTATCATTAGATCTATCAAGAACATTATTTTTATATTTTATTTATTATATATTGTAGATGTTGAGATTTTATTCTATAATCTTGATTAAACATACTCCCGTATAAGTTTGACTTGCACGAAAACTGATGCCCCTACATTGTGAAACGGAGGAAATAATTTATAAAAACAAATATGTACAATGTGGATTGTACTAAACTTGAAATAATCTCCACCATGGATGTTAAACTATAAATTTCGTCTTGTCACTTCTCACTGGCGACGGTGGTTTAATATTGCATGAAGCGACAGCCCAGACCCATGAACGCTGTATGGTACTTCGGCCGTTGCTATATGTGCACAGTCCACTCTAATTGGCAATATACATCTACACATGTTTTGGACCCATCTTGGACATAGCAACGTTGCCTGTTCTTTCGTATGACTTGTCTCCTCTTCCTGTCCTAGTCGCGCCGTGTCCATGCCTCTCTTTTTTTCTTTCAAAATGGCAGTTATCCTGCATTCATTAAGAAGAAAAGAGTTGCTCAGTTAATTAGAAAAAAACGAGCGAAAACCAGATTGACCAGTTAATTATGAAAAACTGGGCGAAAACCGTTACAACCGTTGAGCGGTACACATAAAAAAGCCCACGCACACCACTCCAAAGAGGGTCTCGGCGAGACAGCACGCACGCGTCATCATCATCACTCCTCCCCTAGAGGCGTCATCGCCATCCCTACACTCTGAGCAAACGTCTCCGACTCCGCCGTAGGCGATCGTCGACTCAACCCACACTGTAGCGGCCACGTGAAGCCGCATGAAGATCTATGTCAAAAACTCAACCACCTGCGGCCAGACGACGCAACACCAACTCTGACGAAAAACTCTGTAGGACAAAACCAGGCACGGCTGGCGCCACGAGAGATCGCCGAACGGGCTACCTGCAGCCAGTCATCGTATACCACAGGGCCCCGCCGCCGCAGCTTCGACTCCATAGCAACAAACAAACCGAGGCAAAACCGTGGACACGCCGAAGAAGAGCCGACTACCGCAACCATTGCCGCGTCGCCGACATCGCTCCTACCATCGTCGCTGCCACAGAAGCCTGGACGCCACACCCGCCGCCAACCGCCATCCACCGGTCTCGCTCGCCGACACCAAGCTCCCAAGACGAAGCCCCTAAGAGGGAAAACGACACCGAGGCGCCGCCATCGTCCAATCACAGATCAAGGTTTCCCCCGGAGAGGCCTAAAGGCCAGATCCGAGCAGGAGGGGTGGTAGAACAAAGCAGCGATGCCTCCAAAAAGGTCAACGACGGCCACAGACGCCGCCATCGCTGGTCATGGCACGAGGCCAAGACATGGTTTTCACCAAGCTCCACACCACCTCGGCCACACATCATCCCGCATTGGCGTCGGCAAGCCCACCAAACATCACCATCATCGAAGCTACCCATCGACGAAGAAGCACCAAGACCCGCCGCAGCCAACCGCACCTCGCCGAGACCACCGACGACCGGGGACCAGTTCCGCATCACACACCGCCGGAGCGCACTTCCTCGTCGCCATGGGCCTCCGATCTGCGAACCCCAGGGGCGTCCACGTGATGCCAGGCCGCGCAGACACACACCGGCCGCGCCCCTCGCGGCCGAAGCCGCCGCTCAAGCGCCGTACATGCCGCTCAAGCCCCTCCACCATGGGCTCTGCCAGGGCAGCAACGCCGCCTGAGCACCAGCACCACAGCAGACATCCACCCTGCCGCAGCAGGTCACCTCACCGCGCCATCTTGGACCACCGAGCCGCGCCCCCAAGCACCAGATCCGCGCCGCTCGAAGCCCCCTTCGCGCCCATGGCGCGCCCTGCGCGCGCCCGCAGCGGAAGAAGCCCAGCGTCGGAGCCGCCAGCCGCACCTTGCGGAGGCCGCCGACCAGCACCAGTCGCGTCACCGTGCCCCCTGCCGAAGCGCCAGATCCGCGCCCGACCCCTCAGCACGCACGCAGCGTGCCCAAAGCCACCCACCAGCCGCTGCACCTCCCGCCCAGCCTCCCTGCGCCCGCCCCCTGGATCGAAGCTCCCACGCGGCCGCGGCCGCTCAACGCCAGAAACGCGCCAGATCCGCCACCATCTCCTCCCGCGCGCCACCCGCGCCACCTCCGCAACGCCGGAACCGCCTAGTGCCACTTCACCCCCGCGCCGCCTGGCCGCCGCGAGGCCGGCGCCTCCACGCCGAGACACGGGCTCTCGCAGGCCGAGCCGCCCCGCGCCGCACGCGCGCCTTGCGAGAGGGAGGAGAGCCCCGCCGCCGCCGATGCCGCGCGGACTTTGCCGGCGGCGCCTTCCGGCGGCGGCGAGGTGAGAAGGGGAGTAGTAGGTGGTGGCCGGCGACGGCGATTTGGAGTGCGCCCGGGACGCTCGCGGGGAGCGTCACGGGGCCTAGTGGATGATGCGGACAACTAGTCTCACTATGCTTCTCTTCTCGTTCTTCTGTATCGGCAGGCTTGGACGCTTGGTGATAACTGGGTGCGTGGACTTGGTCAACTAGTGAAGTAGTGCGACAAGGATAAGAAGAAGAGGATCGAACTTGGTTATGCAAGTTGAGCTTTCATGAATGGATTTGGTGGCCAGTGGGTCTTATTAAAAACCCTGAAGCCCTTGATCCTATGCACAAAACCTGGATCATTATCCACACCATTAGAATGTACTTGTAATGATAAAAGAAGAATATACTTGTACTGCTCAGTCAGAAACGTAGTACTACCAGTTGTTTCTACTAGTACAGGCTTAACATAGCGTGGAAGAAACACCTTCTAATGCACATGTCAGCCATGTCAAAACTAGGCGGAAAAGTTTACGCGTTGCCAATTTCGTGATGCGATGTTTTTTAATACGCAGACATGAAGCTTTTGAATTGATGGAGGTACCACGTATGCATTGCTACCGATGAGAACAACACCTCCCACCGAAAAAACAATTTACGTTATTGTGACACATATGTATAACGTTTTCTTGAGAAAAAAAGACGCATATGTATAACGTCTAACATAAGGTTTAATCACACCCTCACATATACTCATCCTACGAATACATCCGAAAGACCGAGCCGACAAATCTTGAGGTTGACGAAGTCAGCACATGCGTCTTGTAGTCGGCATCTCCCGCTGAACTGACGTCGGCAAAAAAGTTGAAATCATTTCATAAAAATACGAGCACCGGTGCCAATTCTGAGATTTGAATCAAGGCGGAATGGTTCGACAAGATGAACCTAACCATCTGAATTTTGCTTAGTTCAAAGTTGTAAAAGAAGAGAGCGCGCGGTTATAAAACAATTGTACTCATGATTTTGGAAACGGATCGAATTGTGTGACTTGGTACCATTTATTTTGCGTAAGGTTTCTACCAAGTTTTCATCAGACGATCCTGTCCGCTTGACATATGCCACTCGATTGCCGCTTTCATTGACTGTCAGAAACCCCCTCTGCATTCCTAGGTGCTCTCCCCTCTCGAACAAGCTTTTCGCATTTTACCCGCCAAAAAAACAATCCACCGGAAGCAGCAGCAGCAGCGGCGGGCCCACCACGTCATACTCTGCCATGCTTAGAGCCCGTGTACGTCCGGCGTGGTCACGTAGCCCGGCTGCCTCCACGCCTGCGCGAACCAATTGGACGCTAGCTCAGCGCACTGCGTAACGGCCAGCGTCGTTCTCGAAGACGCACCCTCCAGAAAACCACCCTACCTACGTACTGGCCCCGACACCGCGGGCCCCGGCGTGCCGGACATGCCTGTCAGCGAGCGTATGTACAGACTGGTATGGAAACGAGTACGTAAGGTTATGTTGCCGGGGGCGCAGAGACATCGCAGCGAAGAACAGCTGCTTCCGTATTTAACTCCGGTGGGGAAATGGATCTGCACATATGCCCCCCGAAAGTCGGATTATTCTGCTCCGGTTTCTCATAAGCTTTCCATAGGAATGCCTGAGCCCCCCAAGTGTAGAAATATTGTGTAATTGACCTAGGGTGGTGCAAGTTTTTCTGGATTTTTTTTGCCAAATTCGTTTTCTTTGTTACATATAATACTTTTTTTATCACAGTACAGATGCAAACGCTCATACATGCGCACATACACCTATCCCTATGAGCAGTGGCGAATCTACAAAGAAAATGGAGGGTGGACTCAAAGTTTACGCCTAGAACCGAACCCTCTTTTGAAGAAAAAAATGGTTATCTCCTTCTGTGCACATAAACTGAAATTGCCCCGTGTCTGGAAACATGTACTCCCTTCGTCTGAAAATAAGTGTGTCTCAACTTTGTACTAAGTTGTACTAGAGTTGACACACTTGTTTTGAGACGGAGGGAGTAGTATTTACTAGATTTTTTTTTGTTTTTTTGAAAATATCACATTTTGACAAAAAAATTGGATGTGTTAAGCAAGATAGCCATTATCTCCAAATCTACTCGTTCAAATAAGCTCAAACTTTACCAAATTACTGTGAAAACATGTACTACTTGCTAGAATTTTTCTGTTTTTTTATATATAATTTTGAACCAATTTTGATCTGTTGACTATAATAGCTATTATCTTCAAATCCATTCATCCAAATAAGCTGAAACTTTGAATCTGTTGACTATAAATAGCAACTGAGATGTAAGGTGTTGGGGAACGCGACAGAAAACAAAAATTTCCGGTATAGCGAGCACGCCCAGGACCACTATGGAGACTGCATACAAGGTTTGATCTGATCCGTACCGACTCGAAGCGCAGCGGAAGAAGAGTCGGCGGAGATCGTTGGTGCAGATCCCCGCAGCTAGGATTTTACAACCTCCCAATCGCGAGGATGTACTCCCTCGTCGGACAGCCCTTTGGGAGGCGGTCGGACAGTTCCTCGGACGATGTCACGGACAGCCCTTCGGGAGGACCTTCGAAACTCGGACGGTCACTCGGACAGCCCTTCGGGAGGACCTCTCAAACTAAGACCGAAACTACAATCTCTCTACAGAGTTGCACACATACGGTGTCATCTATCCGGCAGGGCTTCGCCGTCCAGAACTAGTTCCCACCGGAACCCAGACAGCCTTTTGGCTCTACAAAACTATTTTGCTGGGAGGGAGAGAGAAGCCAGAAAAGTCTATGGCATGTGTATGAGAGCAAGCATGAGGTTTGGGGCAGCCCCCTCACCTCCTATTTATAGGAAAACCAAGGGGTAAAGTGGCCATTCCAAAAACCCAAAAATACCCATGAAGGAACACTTCCACAAGGGCATTTTAGGGAACTAATGGAGCAAGTGGGGCTCCACCATGGAGCCCACATGTGGCCGGCCAAGCCCTCATGGGGGCCCCCCAAGGGGGGCTTCCTTGACTCCCAAGTTCTTCTAGAAACCTTTTTGGAAATATCCAAAAAGGTGCTTTCCCAAAAATATCCAAAAAGCACTTTCACTATTCACGACGACATTTTTCAGCGTCTGATCGAACTGAAAATATTTATGTGGGCTTAGAACATTTCCAGTACCCACTAAAATAATTTTCAATGCGGTCCGGAACAATTCTGGATTAGTGATTTTCATCTGCGAAAAGCATCTGAAGTGGTTCCGGCAGCTCCGGAACATTTTCGGTTTTTCTTCCGGAAAATTCCCAGAAGTTTCCAGAATGATTCTGGCACCCTCCAAGAATTATCAGGCATGTGCCGAAATCAATTTGACTTAATGGTATCCCCTGAAACAACTTTTCAGTTTTACCGAAACTGTTCCGGTGTTCTCTCTGCGGAACTTTTCCGCTGTCCGAAACTTTTTCGGTGATTTTCTCTCAGACTCCCTGTCTAGTATTCAGCAGATAGATGACCCTTAAGCGTGTGACCCAATAGGTTCGGTGAAGCATAGACATGACCTGGAACCCCTTCCGATCAATGATCAACATCGGAGCCGTGGACACCCATATTGACCCCTATACCCACACGAATGAATATTCGAGTGAACCTCCAGTTGCCGTGTGCTATTCCTGTTGCTTCGCGATATTTCACAAACACCCGAGGTGAGATTTTCTGCATCCCCGTGGATCAACAACTTGTCCACTATGCAAGTTACCTCGTTACCGGTTTTGTTCTCTTTTCTCGTTTTCGTGTTCCGGCATCCCTGTGATCAAATCACACTGTGTCTGGCCAGACGACGATGGATACCATAACACCGAGAGGGCCCGAGAATATCTCTCCATCGTCGGAGGAGCAAATCCCAATCTTGAGCTATTAAGTTACTTGCCATACTTTTCCGTGAACCCGTAAGCCGCCGTAATAGCCACCCAGTAACGGATGACGTTTAACAAACCCCAAAGTTCACGAAGCAAGCACGAAGGAACTCGATACTCTCATGGTCAAAGGAATTATGCAAACATTAACTATCTCTGTGTTATTTAACCATTAACTTGTGACAAATGAATCTCATAGCATAACATCAATTTGGGTCGATTCAACACAAGTGTTCTACCAACATCGTGCCCTCAAAATTGCCGGCATAGCCATGCCCATGATCAGGAAAACAGGATCATCCTGCAATACTTGAGCCAGTCTTAGAGGCAAGACTAGGAATACAATTTACCGTTTATTATACCACACGTGCACATGAGTTTCCCTCCAAGCCTCGTGGTTATTGCAGACTCGAGAATCATTGCAGTTATAGCATGGATCATAAACATTCATTACAAACTCGGAGATACAAAATAACTGTTATTACTGCCTCTAGGGCATATCTCCTACATAAGGGGATGGCTACTAAGCTAAGAAATTGGACAGAGCTATGTAATAAACAACCTGCGGTCGTCGACCGGGCCTCCTGTACTGGATTGGACTGTTGGACGGAAGTGGAGCCGCGGAAGCCCTCCCTGGCTGACCGGAGGCTCAGGCGAAGGACGGGCGACGGCGGAGCGGAAGCTGTAGAGGGCCCTGGGCGACAAGCTCCCCGGCAGCCCGGCTCCCTCTGTCCCTCGGTGCCTCGGTTGATGACGGTGTTGGGCGAGGAGGCGGGGTACGGCGTCCGACAGCTAGGTTTGGCAGTTGCTGGTCCGCCTGGTCATGCGCGTGCTGGTGGTGACCTGCTCGTGGCCTCGTGCGCGAGCTGGTTAGTCACCGAATTTCCTTAGAAGGGCTGACTGCGTCAGTTTTCCTGGGTTGGGCCTAACAAATACGCTGAAGCCTAGTAGTAAAAATAAATTTAACAGATTTGGAGGGTAGGCTCGAGCCTATTGAAGCCTCCCTGCTGAATTCGCCACTACCTATGCCTATGAGCACGTCCGAGAGACTGAGCCAGCACGTCATCTTAAGATTGACGAAGTAACGTCTCCTCTCACTGAATAGACATAGCCGAAAAGCCTGAAATAAATCCAGGAACAAAGTTTCTTCTATAACTACTTTGTGAACTTTTGTATGTGATCAATTACTTTGTGAATATGAAATGAGCAATCTTTTTGTATATGGCTAATTGTTTGTTTATTTGTCAGCCGGGACACATATAGGTGATCGCTATATTTTAGAGTTGCATGCATGGCAAATACGTAGAAATTGTCTTTGATTAGAGGAAAGGCAATACCTTCGACCTTTGTAGACAACTTAAATTTCTGAATCACCGAGTGTAAGGGCATCTCCAACGCCGATTCTTAAATAGGACACACTATTTGGTTGAGAACTCATAGACATAAATACGAAAGCCCACCATCATCAAATGCCCGCCACAGTTAAACTTGAATAAAATATAGACTAGTTAGCTTCCTCCCGCCAAATCTAGCGCAACAAATTTGCTTGCTTCCGCCAAATAGTCTACTAATTAGCTAGCTTCCCCCTAATCTTGTAGGCCTCCTTCCTTTCACCAAATGAAGCATTTGAAGAAAAAATGAAGGAAAATAGTGCAACAAAAAGATTAGTGGCTTCCGCCAAACTCCTAACATGTTTTCCGTCAAACGCCGAGCATGTCAAACCCAAATAGCAACACAACAATGGCCTTCCACCATCCGGGCAGAGAGTATAGGGGTACATGGTGCTTTTGATTGGCCATGCAAATATCTGGACTCTCGCAAACCTCCCTCAATTTTCTTTCAGTTTTGCGGGAATTTGAACATGCAGACTGGTCTGCAGGCAAATAGAGGTCTGCGTTGAATGATAAACTACGTGTGGTTAACTTGGTTTGGACGTTTGCAGGCTATTTGAGAGCCCGCGGCGGAAATGCCTTGGAACTTTTAAAATGGAAATACTTGTGTGTGATCTCATTTTCTTATTCGTCCGTAGCCAGAAGGATTCCAAAATGATCTTAATTGAGTTGTCTACTATTGCAGTGTTTCATATTTCAAAGCACCAGAGAGGAAATTTTGGCTCATGTTGGTCTAGATTGGTTACTTTTTTGTTGTTGAATAAGGTTAACGGAGACATGCAATTGTTGCTTTCATTTTGGAGAGTTGACACCTTAGGAATAATGTGACCTTTGGGAATGAAAAATGCTTCAAATTCATCTTATGTTCTCGCCCAATCTTTGGGCGTTTTTAAGTGGAGTATCAAAGGAAACTGTTCATTCATGAAAGAGAAAAGTATGTTTTTGGTCTCTTAAGTTTATCAAAAGTATACTTCTGGGCCCTTAAGAATTTTTGGGTGACATTTGGTCCCTTGGGTCTCGAAACCGAAGACATTTGGTTCAAAACCGAAAATGCAGAATAAATCGCTGATGTGTCGTTGGTTTTTTCTCTCCTTCCCTCTCTCTCGTACATACTCTGTCCAAACTCCTCATATACGACCAACTTTAGAAAAACACGTACCAGTAAATACACAATCTTAGAGGCCTACCCATGAAAAATACACCCAAAGAAGCAATCAAGGGATCATGACATCACGGTCCACCCTCAGGGAAAACCCAAAATTACAAACAAGTCCCTGTCCTCTCGCCGTCTTCTTCACCTGGCCGTTGCCAGTCAGTCTCTCACTACTCGGCCCGCCTCCACTCCCAGGGTCCATCCACCCTCTCCTCCTCTCCCTCTCCCGCTCCCGCCCCAAACCCTAACCGCGCTCCCCCGCAATTCGCCGGAGCCCCGAGATCCGCTCCCCCGCATGCCGTGACTGCCCCGGCGGCGCGGCAGGCCGGGCCGAGTGACCCGCGCGCCCCTCCGGCGCCGCCGCCATGGGCTGCGTGTGCGGCCGCCCCGCGGCCATCGACGACGGCCGGTGCGGCCAGACGCCTCCGCCGGCGGGGAAGCTCTCGGCGGCGGGGGTGGCCGTGCTGAGGAGGGAGGAGGAGGCGCGGAAGCAGGCGCGGGCGCGGGATGAGGCGCTGGAGAGGCGGCGGGCGGCCGCGATGGCCATGGCGGCGTGCCAGGTGAGGAGCCCCGTGCCGAGGGCGCTGGAGGCGGAGCAGGTGGCGGCCGGGTGGCCGCCGTGGCTCGCCTCCGTCGCCGCCGAGGCCGTGCGCGGCTGGGTGCCGCGACGCGCCGAGTCCTTCGAAAAGCTCGACAAGGTCACGCTCCCTTCGTTTCTCCGCTCTCTGCTTCGCATTTTGCTTGTAGCTTTGGTCTCTCTGCTTCGGGACATGAGAAGTTCAGAACAGTAAAAATTGGAAAAATTGTCCTGCAATTGCTGCGTCTCCTTCTCTTCCGGATTTCTGTTACTACAAGACGAGGAAATATGGCCAGTCATTTCCATTCTTTATTCTTTCTTCATTGCTCTAGTGGATGCTTGGGATTTGCAAAAGTTGTGCTGTAACTGGAGGAATTTACCATTTTTTAGTGGTATACTGTAATTGGTAGTAGCTGGGGACGACTGGTAACAGTAAAATTCTGTTATGAGTGGAGGATGCCTTTTATCTTGGACGAAGAAAATTTGGTAGTCTTTTCTTTCTTTTGGACCTGTTTTGTTAGTCTCAGTGGACCATGGAACCTGGAAATATTAGACATCACTACCAATCTCTGCCATTAATGGGGCAATTCTTTCTTTTCAGGGGCTAGTTTGGATAGGCAAAAAATATACCCAATCTCTTTAGGTTCACATGGATCTTAGTCTAGTTCCCTTCCCATCTAAAGGAATTACGCTTATCCCCCTCCATCCCAGCAGCCCTTACTAGAAATGTGACGACAAGGTTCGAGAGCAAGGTGTCTACTTTTCAGCTACATATTGCTGCCCTACGGAAGACAAAAATGGGCAGTACTAATAATGGGATCGTACTTTTCACATTGTATTGAACTTCATTTGATGGTCGAATTTGGTGGAGGTATTCCGTCTTCCATGCTGTTGATACGTTAGGTCTGCGCTATTGCTTTAAAAGGTTAAGTAACAGGTTGAAAGCAATGCATTATTTTTCTAACATAAATTTTATGCTGTAATGAACGAACCTGTAAATGGTTTCATCAATGAAATCAGGCAGAAGTCCCTTTTCTTTTAAAAAAATGCTGTAACTTGTGTACATAGACGCTTGCTGTACTAAGTTGTCACTTTCCCGCATTTAAATATCACCTGGTTTAACTTATATCTAAATACCGTGTTCAATCATTGCTCTTTTTTCCAATTATCTAACAAAAAAAACATTGTCTT
This sequence comes from Elymus sibiricus, assembly GCA_039707655.1. Classification (NCBI taxonomy): domain Eukaryota; kingdom Viridiplantae; phylum Streptophyta; class Magnoliopsida; order Poales; family Poaceae; genus Elymus; species Elymus sibiricus. Next base: position 123,947,491 of record CM077667.1, on the reverse strand, counting down.
TTGTATTCAGATTGGTCAGGGAACATACAGTAATGTCTACAGAGCTCGTGATCTTGAAAAACAGAAGATTGTTGCTCTAAAGAAAGTACGCTTTGATAATTTGGTGCCCGAGAGTGTGAAATTCATGGCCAGGGAAATCCTCATTTTGCGGCGGCTTGATCATCCAAATATTATTAAGCTGGAGGGTCTAGTAACTTCAAGGATGTCTTGTAGCTTATATCTTGTTTTTGAGTACATGGAGCACGACCTAGCTGGCCTAGCTTCTTTTCCTGGATTAAAATTGACCGAGCCTCAGGTACATGGTATTCCGATGCAGAGGTGCTTAGTGCATTACTCATTCAATATTTCAAAAAAAAAGTCATGTTATGCAATCATTTATAACCCCTTAATTCACATGCAGCATTTACTTCACATATGGTTAGAACATTCAGCTAATAAGCATGATTCTTTACAGGTTAAATGTTACATGCAACAGCTACTCCGTGGCCTTGAGCATTGTCATAGTCGTCACATTCTGCACCGTGACATTAAGGGTTCCAATCTCTTGATTGATAACCGAGGCATACTAAAGATAGCTGATTTTGGCTTAGCAAGTTTCTTTGATCCTGAACAAAGGCACCCTTTGACTAGTCGTGTGGTCACACTTTGGTATAGACCACCAGAACTTCTGCTTGGTGCCACAAATTATGGTGTTGCTGTAGATCTGTGGAGTACTGGCTGCATTCTTGCTGAGCTATATGCTGGCAAGCCTATCATGCCTGGTAGAACAGAGGTATGCTATCAAGCTCTTTTCTTACTCGAAGCAAGTGCAACAAGATAGTGTTCTCAATTTTGTCATAAGATCAACTTGTGTACACTATTCTTTCTGCAGGTCGAGCAGTTGCATAAAATATTTAAACTCTGTGGTTCGCCATCAGAGGACTATTGGAGGAAGTCTAAACTTCCCCATGCAACCATTTTTAAGCCGCAGCATCCATATGCAAGGCGTGTTACAGACACATTTAAAGACTTTCCTTCACCCGCTCTAGCATTAGTAGATGTTCTTCTTTCAGTAGACCCAGCCGATAGACGGACAGCGTCTTCTGCATTGCAAAGTGAGGTATCTACATTCCTTCTACTTTTCTCCAGTGTCAGGAGACAATTCTGTTTGGTTATTTCAGACATACACATGTTATTTGATCAAGTACATCAAGCCATCTGATTTCCCAACTTACTTTTTCCCCGTAAAATATTGTAGTGAACTAGTGATTGAAGCTTGAACCGTTGAACTAGCAAAGCTTAACCATTTCAACCTTACCTTTTTTGTTCCTTGGATAGATCAGCTTAGTTCTGGACTTTTAACATTTTATGTTTAAGAGTTCGTCCTAGTTAGATGCACTGTCTAAGACAGTAATGAAGAGCTCCTCCTACTTATTTTATGTTGTCTCTCAGAGTCACCATTTTCTACATAGTTGGACTGTCCAGATTTTTTTTTAGTTGGGTTCAGTTGTTTGGATCAAGGACAATAGTTATAAACATATATTGCTACCCATTTCTGTGGCCTACTTGATGTGTATGTCTTTGTTGGAAAATGGTGTAGCTTGCAAATTGGAGCCAGCTAAAAATCACAATTAATTATTGAGTTGAATGTGTAAATGCTACCGTATGATACCATCCACGATTTTGTGTTGTTCTTATTAATTTAGAAATTTAACAATGTATTTATTATTATGTTTTTGCAGTTTTTTACAACAAAACCATATGCTTGCAATCCTTCAAGTTTGCCAAGATATCCCCCTAGCAAAGAGTATGATGCAAAACGCCGAGATGAGGAAGGTCGAAGGTACCCTCAACCAACTTATTATCTTGAACTGAGAACATTCTTATAGAGCTCGGATGAAGGTTCTGCTGACCTGATGCCATTTTTATTTTATTTTCATATATAGAACTGGAAACACGGTTTTGCAATGAAATAAGGCTGTTTATTCACACTGAGCAAGTTGCGCTAGCATCTTCATTACCTCATCGAATGCCTAATTTGTGGTAGCCCATACTCCAAAAGCCCATATATTTGCTTGGTTATGAACATGAACTTACCTACCTGTACAGTTTGTTGGAAACAAAACCATTCAATGCCACCGGATAACCACATTCTCCTTCTAGGCCCACATTTTCTTTCCTCTAAGCCGTCGCTGTTGCCATTTTGTCCTAATGGCATTTATTTGTGGACAAATGGCACACAATGGAGAAATAGTCAAAGCCATTGAATGAAGAGTTTGAAATCTGATGCGATGGAATGAATAAGCACTTATGTGGGAGGATATCATGCAACTGATAGTTATTATGTGGGAGCATATCATGCAACTGATAGTTATTATTTTCCTTTTTTGTGGGGAACAGATAGTTCTATCATTTCATTACCATAGGAGACTATCTTTCCACTCGTGAAATCTAGAGTATAGTTACTGTAATACTTTTTCAAAGCATGTGTTTTTTTTTCTCAAAAAAAAACACACACATGCTTTGAAAATTGGCTGGAAGTTAAATGAATAGTGTAGATTTGATTAAATGGAGCGTGTATTCCGTTGCCGTCATTCTTTTATTCACTTTTCTAAATACCACACCGGGATCTTCTTCACCTACCTGTAAAAAGTAGGTATATTGTCCATTTTGTATGTACTCTTTTAGACTTTTACACCTTCATGATTTATTTCATATGTTTGATTTTTCAGTGCCTATGGTTTGTTCTCTGCTTCATATTGGTTTTAATAGGTTGAACTTTAGGAAAAAATAAATAGGCTTGTGTCACGAATCACTGTTGTATTTAATCTCATGCTTATGCCTTTCTCTAGGCAAGGTACTGCTGGAGGAAAGCAACATCCTGAAAGACGAACTAGAGAGTCAAAAGCAGTCCCTGCACCTGATGCAAATGCAGAACTAGTGTCATCTTTGCAGGTATAGCCACCACTTGTTGACATCTTTATTGAATATATAGTCTTGTTCGTCTTTAGCTTGTTGAGGTATATTTACTCTTATTAGTGCTCTTCGAAATTATGTTTCTATTCATAATCATCAACAATGCCATATGTGATCCTTCCTTGTATATATAAGCTACCCTCCTTTCTCACAAGCATGTTGTATAAAGTCTTAAAACACACCAACAAGTATGCTCAGCGCATTTTCCTCTAGATTTTTACCATCCCCTTAATTTTTTATTTTGGAATGCCTAAAATCATGCTGTTTTTGTTTTCAGAAGAGGCAAGCCCAAGCCAATACCAAGAGCAGGAGCGAGATGTTCAATCCTTGCAAGGAAGACTCCGCATCTGGATTTCCAATCGAACCACCTAGTTCAACTCACATCATTGAATTGTCTGGAGACTCCAAACATGTCTACCCAACGAGAACCTTCCATTCTGGGCCTTTAGTTAACCCATCAAAGACTGGAACAAGCAAACATGGCGAACATCATGTACGTGCCGTTGCGGATCCCCGGAATTTCCCTGTGGTTGTATCAGCAAAATCAGATGCGCGTCCGGATGATAGCAATGGGATCGGGTTTACTCAAGCTGAATCATTTGCTCATGGACGGAGGCTGTCTGAATCTATTAACAAGCACTTCAGTGGTAGTGGGAAGTACGACCAAGTATTCCACCAGAAAGATGACAAGATCGCTGGCAGGGTGGATGGAGGAGGAGCTATTGTAAGTAACCCCAAACTTGTTCCAAACGGCGAAAACCTTTTCTTATGCCATTTCATTCTTGGTCATTGCATGGTTCCTTCAAATATCATACTATGTTGCACCTGTTGAAATCGAAATATCGTCACTTTTTAGGGTATAGATTTGTGCGTAATCCAGCAAGTTGTTCAGAAGTTTACAGGTATATGATCATCCTAATGCATAGTACATGGTAAACACACTAGGAGGCTACTGTATCCATTCATGCGTGAGAAATGTCAGGCAGCAACAGTGTGTCATTAGGTTGTAGCAAGAAAAAAAAAACTGACTTGTGGCGTTTGACGGCAGGGGTATGGATCAAAAGGCAACAAGATCCACCATTCGGGGCCTCTGACCTCCTGCCCTTCGGGCAACGTCGACGAGATGCTCAAGGAGAACGACCGGCAAATCCAGGAGGTTTTCCGGCGAACCCGGGTGGAGAAATCGAGGGTGAGGAGGGCCCATGGGCACGCCGGGGAGGCCGGGCTACGGGACTTCGGCGCTGTCCCGGTCTTCCCTTCCAGCCGCTCCAGCTACCGAGCCGCGCCCCAGTGATGGTAACCTGGACGTGTAGGCTGGCACCTGGCAGTGTAAGTTCGTATAGCTTAGTGGCAAAATCTCTTCTGGAGAGAGGTTTTTATTGCGTCTTTCTTCCCCCCTTAATTCCCGGGGGGATACACAGCAGATTCTGTACAGGAAAGACTCGGCCGTGTAATATTTGCCTGTTGGAATTACCACGGAGGTGAGTTGAGAGGAGGGGAGAAGGTGATTTGTTTGTTTACTTGGGAAGGTGATTCGAGTGCTGTGAAAAGTAAGAGTATTATGTGGCTGGTCTCCCGCGTTTCGGTTTCAGGTTTGCTGGTGTTAAAAATATGAGCAAATTACTACAAGATTTAATCTAAATAAGCAGTAAATGAATCATGACAGCAATAGTATAGACTAAACTAATCATGCAGACTAGCATAGTAAACGAGTAGATCAAATCCACGACACAAACTAGACACAGAAATTCTAGCATGATCTCAAACAGGGAGGACAAGATTGCATATGGTGCAGCGGGAGTAGAACCGCTAGCGGTGGTGTTCTTGGCCATGTCGTTGATGAAGAGGTTGCCGAGGTCGGGGAAGAAGTTGTTGTTGGCGAAGTCATCACAGCCAGCAGTCGCGCGATTGCGCTCCCCAAAAACCTGATCGCCCCTCTCCCGTACAGGATCTCGAGAGGCGGGGTTCCGGAGGCTTGCTGTCCCTTCTCGCGGTGCATGCCGAAAGGAGGGATGGAGAAGACTTGGATGACGGCGCAATGAACTGGAACGGTGTGAAACCATAGGTTGTGGCGGCGGCTAGGGTTGGCAGGGACCTCGCGTATATATATGCACGGCAGGGTGGAGCGACGTGGACTGGACTCACGTTCGAGTCGGTTACAGCCCACGATCCGACGTCTCAGATCGTGGTGCGTCTGTTACGGACTCTCCGTTCCTGACTGGCAAAAATAAACGCGTAGGTATGAGCTCGGCTCGGCTCAATCCCGCAACCCGCGGCGTGTCGTGACGAGGCGTGGCGTGGCGAGACTAGTGAGGAGGAGGAGTGCGCGAGGACCTCTTCTCTTCTCACTCACACCACACACACAGCCAACTCAAATGGGCCATGAGAATTTCAGATTTTAGATGGGCTTTGGGCCAAAGGCCTAATAGCAAAAATCCAATAACCCCTCACAAAGTCTCATTGGCATATATCATCATTTGTTCCAAAACATTGTTTATATACCGGTGCTTAATTGAGACTGTTAAGTTGAACTTCCATTTAGAATTTTATGCTACACTAGATCACAACTTGAATAGTGGACTATGCCTTGAACTACAAGTTTTCTGCGAGACTAGTTTCACACAAATCCTTGACCGATACCGGGCTGCCGCAAGGCGACATAGAGTCCACGAACGGTAGAGAAGAGAGCACCGGTCAGAGTCATCACCCATCACACTGAATCCATTGACCCTGACCTCACCGTAGACAGCCATCAACGCGGTGAACATCACGGGCCGGCCGTAGATGGCGAGTGGCACCGGTTTACCTGGAAAGCGACGGCTGTCTACTCGCAGAGACGTGTTGAGTCATCTGGATCTCGGGACAAATATGTAGCCTGCGTGTCCTCAATCAAAGACGAAGGGGGATGGCAAGCAAGGAAGAAGAGAACGCAGGTCCGTCCATGCGTCGTGTATGCCTGCGTCCAGGTGCTTCTTTTGCCTTGTGCGCAGTCACACGGTCAGTGATCGACTCTTAACCTACCTACTGAACTCGGCCGATCGCCCTCATCGTGTCCTGTATGTAACCCAATGATCCAGTGTACATGTGGACACGACACACGAGTGGCCACTCGCCGGAACCGGAACCAATCGGAAAGTGCTACCCAAAGAAAGAAAAGAAAAAGGTCGTCACCCTGCTGACTGAGGCGAACGTTTTGTCGCCGTCTTTGCCGTGCACGAGACGGGCGGCCCGCCTCGGTGGCCAGTCATCCCCGGCGGATTCTTCCTTCCTTCCCACCCATGCGACAGGCGACGGCGACATCCGGCGATCGATCGGTCATCCACACCTCCGTGCCAAAGCAAGCACGTACGTACGGGAACAAATCAAGCTTAGCTTCGTCGATGAGGGGCGCACGGCACGGTGTGCTCAAACATGCGAGACAGTGACCCCGCGAAATAAAATAATAAAAAACATCGTAACAGTTTTGGCGGTGAAAACCCTGAACCCTAACCAAACGAGCGGTTTGAAACGCTTGCCAGGAGCATATGCCTGCCACTGACGCACGCTAACAGGTGAAGGTGATGATAAAAGCTCCATCGAGACAAATCGAAACAGAGGTCTCTCCAAAGCATCTCGAATCAAGCATCGATCGACGGCGGCACACGCATGCCATTGGCCGTGCTGTCGTCAACAGCCGTACCGCTAGCAGCAACAGGGAGCACTTTAAAGACTCACACGTGAGCACACTGCTCCGCGAAAATGTCTTGGATGGCATGGCAACCTGTGGCGTGGCAAGCGACAGGCACAGCCATGTATCGTCGCCCGTCAGACACACCATCTTCTGAAAGACTGAAACGCGAATTGAAGGCTGGTTAGTTCGTGCGTAGCCGGTGTAGATCCATGACGACGATGTTTTTTTTTTTGAGGGGACATGACGACGATGTTTAATATAATAGTCCTAGAACGGGACGGGACGGATGGCCAATTATTGGCTCATTTCTGTGTACACTCTGCTCTTTCGTGCGTCTCAAATCCGTCTCAAACGTGACGAACTTCACAAAAACCCGACCCACTCAGACGGGTCAAACGGGCCTCAAACGTCCGGGCTGACCGATATCTCTCATAGTTAACCCAAATGTAAGGCGGATATGGAAAGGTCCAGGCATGACCAGGCGCGTCTGCCACGTCTCCTCCGTCGGACCGAAGGCGTCGCGTGGCGCCGCTCCGTCGGGCCGCATAGTGCCCTAACCCGGCTATTCGAGCCGACCACCGACAACGAAACCCGACCCGTCCACATCCCCCCCCTCCCCGCCGTCGTCGTCACTTTTCACTCGCCATCCGTCACCACGCCTCCGGGTAAGGAGCTACTCATATCTAAGAGCGGAGCGCCGGCTGTAGCTCCGTGACCAGATCATGGCAAGGCGCGAAGACCGGATCCCCGGGGGCTACCTCCGGATGCGATGGATCCGGAGGAGGACGGGGAGGACGCGAAGCAGGAGGAGGAGCAGGAGGACGAGGAAGAGGACGTGAGGGACGCTCATCTGCAGGCGGAGCAACAGACAATCCTCAATTCCCTCTGGTCAGAGGCGAATGCGGAGGCCAAGCGCCGCCATCTGCGGGAGGCAGAGGCGGAGCACGCGCGGGCGTCGGCGAGATGCTCTCATATATGGGTGAAGAGGAGGAGCCGGACCCTCCTATGCGTCCATCTTCGACGATGAAGCGTAGTTTAGGCTACTGTGATGTGCGTAGTATTTAAGATTTTCTTTTTGTATGATTTATATGGATCTAAGGGATGAAATATGAGATACTCGGATGCATAGCATCAAGCAGGGGTGAATCTACTAGGGGGGCTTTAACATGCTAGTTATCGACTAGAGGGGGGGGGGGGGTGAATAGGCGAATTTTATAAAAGTCTTGGAAACAGGGAGTGTATTCGAATAGAGCGGAAACGTAAACAGGATCAGGTAGGGATATAATCAAGAATCTAATCTAGGCATGCATCACAGTGAAGACATACAGACAGGTTAAGCTTTGACATCATGCACAGTAAGATGAGTCGAAGATAAACTTAGACAGTGCGAAGATAAACAGCAGGCATGAATGTCTTCAGTGATGAACAAGGAAAGGCTTCACGATACAGAACAGGAATGTAAGAAAGTGAAGGATAGAACCAGTTGCTTGACGAAGACACAGTATTTGTTGGACCAGTTCCAGTTGCTGTGACAACTGTACGTCTGGTTAGGGAGGCTGAGATTGAACTCAGAAGACCTCGTCTTCACCTTATTCCCCTTGAGCCAAAGTCACATAGACAACGCCCAATCACTCTGGTAAGTCTTCAGGGGAGACTTACGAAACCCGTACAAACTTGGTCACCCGGCGATCCACAATGACTCTTGGATTGCTCTAGACCCAGACGCCTAACCGTCTGGAAGATCACAGTCTTCAAGTGTAATAAGTCTTCAGTTCTCTCAGAACAGAATGACTTCGGTGATGCTCAAGCACTCTAGCTCTAGGTGTTTAGGTGTATCCTCGCAGGATGTGTCTCTCTCAATGTCTTCGAGGTGGGTTGCTCCAAAACGACAACAACCGTATCTCTCTTTGAGCAGCCACCTCCTTATGGTGGAGGGGGTGGGCTATTTATAGCCATCGGGCAACCCGACCTGATATGACCGAAATGACCCTGGGTCAATGGCCAACCGACACGTGTCACAACGGTCGGATTTCAAACACACGCGACAGCTTTACTTGGGCTACAAGTAAAGCTGACTCAACCAACTCTGGAAGAGATTTCCTCTCACTGTCTTCGCTCGAAGACATAGGTATGGGTTGAGCATCACGTCAGCATCTGACTTCGATCACCTCGACCCCACTTAACAGTACGGTGGTTCCTATGACTCAGGAAGGAAGAAACAAAACTACCAAAAGACTTCATCTTCGCGTTTCATTGTCTTCGGACGAATGTCTTCGCTTACCACCAATGGCTTCAACCGTCATCAATGTCTTCGGACATTTTTGGGGGTCGTCTTCGACGGCTAAACCGAAACTTCAGGGACTTCTCTCTGTGTTAACCTGTGAGCTCTCACAAACACATTAGTCCCTCAACCACGTTTGTCTTCAATACTCCAAAACCAAACAAGGGTGGCACTAGATGCACTTACAATCTCCCCCTTTTTGGTGATTGATGACAAACTGGTTGAAGTTTTCAGCGGGGATAAAAATATGTGAAGATAAGGTATTGAAGATTTTGATTACAAGATATAGAGAGGTCCCCCTGAAGATGTGCATATGAAAATTTTGCTTTGAATGCAAGTGCACATGGCATGTTGTAGTTTGTGGAGATCTCCCCATATACCTTGTAATCCAATCACTATGCATTTAATATATAAGTCGAAGATAATGAAATGCATAATGAAAAATGGTCGTCTGCAGAATGACTTCGAGCGCATGAAATAACTGGTAAGAAGCGCCAAAGAGTACGGTAAACATGAAGTGCAAACGTCCATCAGGACTTAAGTTTTACAACCCAAAACAACAATGTTCATAAACGTGAGTTGTAAACTTAGCAAAAATAGTACCCAGCCCTTATTAGTAGACCCGCTTGAAGACTATCATCCAATGCTTCTCCCCCTTTGTCATCGAATGACCAAAAAGGGACGAAGACATGGAAGAGCTAAATGTTCCCAGCAGGTGTCGATGAAGACGGTGCAGCAGGGTTGCGGGGAGCTGGTGCAGAGGAGCTTGGTGCAGTGCCGCGATAACGAGTCGATGGAGGCAGAGAGGTGGCATCATCAGCTTCATCAGCGAGCCTGACGTTAGCGAATGGGGCTGAAGAAGAGTAGTCACTGTCTTCGAGGGATGGGGTCTTGCGCCATTTCTCCGCACTGGGAGGTGGTGCACCAAATCTGTAGCGGGGGTGAAAGCCATCTTCTCGAAGCTCATCTTCAGAAGCCAACATAGTCAGAGTCCTCCATGAGCGGCGACTGGTTTCATAAGCCACAAAGGCATTCTTGGTGGCGAGGTTGCGAACATGATTGACATCTTGCATCATGGCATGCATCTGGCGTCGAGTCCACTCATGGTGCTTGTCTTGCCTTTGAATCAGTGAAACAAGAAGTTCACGATCAGTGAGTGCACGCTCTCTTCTTGGCAGGCGTTGACGAGGCAGAGTACTAGCAGTGGCTTCGGTGTTGGTAGCACCGGATCTGGGCCGTCGAAATGCACCAATGAGTCTTGCCCTTGATGGATTGGAAGGAATGTGAAGATCTTCAACATCAGCAGTGCCACTAGTGCCTTCAACAATGGGATTCTTGCTCTTGGATGGATAGAGATCTGCTGGCACAACTTCAATATCGGGAAGATAAACGCCATGGTTGTGAGCAGAAGGAAGAAACCTGGTGTTAGTTCTGTACTTGATGAAGCACATGATCCACGGAGCATAAATCTTCGGCTCGAGGACATTGAAACCATTGGCAGCAAGGTTGCGAAGAAATGTGTCTTGAAGATTGAACCTGATGCCATATACAATGTTGTAGAGCAATGTCTTCAGAGGCCCTTCAATCTCGCGAGATGAGTTGTGCCCTTTAATCGGCCAGATAGTGTGCCGAAGAATGTGATAGATAGTCCTGGGCAAGTACTGAAGATCATCCACAAAGAATGAAGTGGGCAATTCTGCATCTCAAGCCAAGGGCTTCATCATGGTCAGCATCTCAGTCATGTTGGGTTCTCGCATATGGAAGAGGCTTCGAGTAGCAATTGCATAGGCTTCAGAGCGAGGATCCAACTCTTCACCAGAGGCATCAAGTGGTGTTGCAGGAAAGAAGTCCAGTGGTGAAGCAGTAATGTGCTCATCCCTTATCATAAACTCCAGCTGCCATGAGTTCAAGTCATGACCGAAGCCAGAGATGTGGAGAGTGGCGTAGAACTGGAGGATGAGCTCTTCATTCCAGTCTTCATGGTCAGTGCAGAAAGGCAGGAGACCCACATCACGAAGACAATCCAATGCTTGATCAAAACAGGGAAGACCTTTCATAGCTTCAAAACTGAGATGTTTGTGGGGAAAGATCCTGTTTTGACCGTAAAGCACACACATATAGTACTGACGATGTGGTGCACTCCAGAACCCGTCAGACTGAATCATGGCATGCTTGTAAGGATTGCGTTCAGAGTTGAAGAAGGTATTGTTCAGCCTGAACCTTTCCAACTCGAAGACTAAGGGTCTTGCTGGGCCTGACTGACGAAGACATGGAAGACGCGGCATGGGATTCATGATGTTGGGGCGCCGATCAAGATGGAATTCATACTGTGGTCCCATCCTTGGTGGTGCAACAAGACGAGGCCAGTTGACAGAAACCATCTCTCCTTCCCTATTGCGGGCCATCACAATGTTGTCCTCATTGTCTTCAGTTGATGGCGTGGCAGGGACAGGAGGTCCATCTGGTGAGGGGGCATTGGCTTCGCCCATAGTGGCATCGGCAGCAATGTCTTCGGCTGCCGTATTGTCTGTTGCAAGTTGACTTGGAGGTGCATCTTCAATCATCAGCACTCCTTCGACTGGTGCAGTCGGTGAAACTCGTACTTCATCTTCGGGAATAGGAGACATGAGAGCACGAGGGCCTCGACGAAGATGTTTGAGCGGGGAAGTGCGAGTGGTGGTGTCAATCTCGTCTGGAGCAAATGGAGATTCTGGCAAGGCGGACACTGGTGGGAAGAAGGGTGGTGATGGTGTACCGGGTTCAGCTTCAGTAACTTCTAGCCGGAGGGGAGTCCCAATATCCACAAAATCACTTGTTGGCTGTGGTGAGGAATCCATTGGCATGTCCACCTGTGGAACTTGTTCTGGCTCAACATTGGCTTCAGGACCAATGTCGTCATGAGCAAAGTCTTCAGCAGCTGGGGTATCTTCTGGAATCCGAGTCTCTGTGGAAGCAGACTCATGCAAAACAACTCTTCTTTCCAAGTTCTCTGAGGTTGGAGGTGCCACAGAGATTGGCTTGATGACCAGGGGTTCTTGCTGAGGAGCTGTGGTTGATGTCGGAGCAGGAGGGGGAACTAGTGTTGTGTCTTGAGATGGCTCCGAAGATTTTGATTTTCTTGTCTTCAACCTCTTCGGAGGTTGGGATTCAGAGGCAGCAGCCTTGCGCTTCTTGGCTTGGGCTTCAGCTTTCTTGGTCTTCTTGCTATCAGCAGCAGAGGAAGACGGAGGTGCACGAGGACTGGAGAAGCCAGCTGGAAACTCAATGCCACGACGCACAGACGGTGTAGGGGAAGGCACATCCGAAGACATCGAAGCTTGCCTGGAGCGTGCAATGACTTCGGGACCAAGTGCGGGCTGGCCAAGTGCTTTTCTCTTCAACATATCATTGTGAGCCTGGACCATAATTGCAGCCTTCCGCTTGAGGCGCGCAAGGGCGCCCTTGACAGCTTCACATCGCTTCTCAAAGACAGCCTTGAGATCTGTCATCATCAGCTGATATCCCTTGATCTGCTCGGCGTTGAGTCTGTGCACATTTTGCTTGAAGAGCTCCTTTTCATGGCTTATCTTGGCCTTCATTTGCTTGGCCTTCTGAGCCACAGTCAGTTCCTCGTTCACAAGACCTTGGAACGTGACACTCAGGCCTATTGGGAGCTGAAGTGCATCAATGCTGAGAGAGGGATCGGCAAACCATTCATCAATGAAGTGTTCAAAGATGACAGGATCAAGCAGAGGTAAGTCTTCAAGCTTCTTGGCTTCCTCTTCTTTCTGCTGGATGAGCCTAGCTAAGGCTTCATCGTCGAATTCATCGTCAGACAGTTCAATCATGTTTGATGCGTCCATTAGTGACAGGGTAGGCTTCGGACCTCTGGATGCAACAACCATCCTTTTCATACGCCTGTGAAGGCGATCTTCTTCTTCAGGCTCTTCTGGATTATCAGTGGGAGAGCGCGAAGCCTGAGGTGAGTGGACTGATGGCTTGGAAGGCTTTGAAGCCTTGAGCTTGGAAGCTTTTGGCTTCTTCAGAGGCTTCGGCCTTGGAGCTGGTGGATGCTCATCATCATCATCATCGGCAGAGTCAGACTGAGTAGGATCTGAGCCAAGTATGCTCGATGGATGAGGGTTGCTGGGCATTGGGGGCCTGAGCATGCATGGATAAAAGCCCATATTGATGGCTTCAGCCTTAGTCTTTGGATGAAGATTTCTGTAAATGATATCTGTCCATGGTGCCTTTTCAGCATACTTCTCAGCATATTCCTTGGTGACAAAATGGTAGTTGAACCACTCCACACTCCAGTATCTTCGAATCCATTGGATTCGATTCTTGCGCTGTGTATATGTTTCTCCCTCATCTGACTTGTATTGCTCATAAAGAGCAGGAGGAAGATCTTTGGCAGTATTTTTGCGTCTCTGCTTCCCTCCCTTCTTGACTGGATTGTTATCGGCCATTGGCTTCGACAAAGGCTTCAGCAAAGGCTTCACAGGAGTGTGCAAGTGTGAGCACGCACCAGAGGATTCCAAATGATTCTGCAAGTAGTCTGCAAATGAATTCAGACTATGAGATCCAAGCGATTCTGCTGCAGACATGTACCTGTGAAAGAGTTAGAGACGCGAGGGAAGAGGAGAGGTCATATGCATTCTCAGAAGATTTGGAATATAGCACTGTGTTTAGAAGACATTGACCTTATACCGAAGACATTCACTTCTATAGAGAATATGGTTATTTCAGATTTGTACAAGTCCAAGGATTCGTACAAGTGAGGAATCAAACCGATTTTCAAACCAAAAAGTGAACATATTTGGCAAGAATGGGCAAGAGTAAATCTAGATCTAGATACGGTTGAGTGGAAGGTGAAGAAACAACAACCGACAAATTTCAGTAAGAATTTTAGATCAAAGCGCGCGGTGAAAATAGATATTTATTTACTGCGATGATGAACAAGACGAACAACTCGACGTGGCGGAGAAGCCGAGCAGTTCAATCTGCCTCACCCTAACTTGGTGGAGGCAGACAGCTACGGCGGCGGCGAGCGGAGGATGAACGCGGCCGGCGTGAGTACGTCGTCGGAGAAGGCGTGGCAGCTAAGCACTTCGTCTCCGGCGGCGATGGAATCCAGCGACGGCGCTAGGGTTTTGAGCACGTGGGTGGTGGAGGAAGGGGAAAGTAATAATGGAAGGGGGGTTAGCTTGTACTTATAGGGTGTGGGAACCTCCGAACAAGTTGGACGGATATGCCCCTGACCCCTCGGTTTATGTGGGCACGTGGCATACATGCAAACCACCTGACAACCCACTACCATAATCGAAGCGGCGGCGCGGGAGTTGTTTGCTAATTTAGTGGAGACAGTTGACATTTGAGAATTAAATATGTGGTTGATTTGTCTTCAGCTGTCAAGGACACAGAGAAGACAGTCAACACGTGTCAATATTGAATGCATATGACTGGATTAGAACAGACTTGGACGAGGAAGAATAAAAGAGAATGTCGAGTCATATCACATTTGCCTAGGAAAAAGTTGAAGACAAAGCTATAAGACAAATGCTGTATAGGACAAGGCTCCAATCCAAATGAAGATCTGCAAATATTTTTCAACTGAACCAAAAAAAAACTTTGTTCCGAAGACATTCATTTCTCGAAGACATGTGAAGGATATGAGTTAAAAGGACAATTAGATGAAAAGAAGCACTGTCTTCGAGTTTGGTTGGTGGCGTTACCCACCGTATAAGAATGTCTGACTCAGACACGGCGCACAATTATCGTGGCGCTCTGAAGTCATATTCTTCGTTAATGTATTCACACTCGGATTGTAAGTCTTCATGAGTTGAAGACATACGTTACATCGTGTGTTGTGCATCAAAGTCATCAACATGCATAAGCGTTAGGATGTATTCCCATTCAAAGGACATTTGAGGATTCTAAGATATTTAGCTCACACCGCAACTTGCAAAACCTCTTCTCATCCAAAGGCTTCGTGAAGATATCTGCCAGTTGATCTTTAGTATCAGTATGCTTGATGTTGATGTCGCCCTTCATCACATGATCCCGAAAAAAATGATGTCGTATCTGGATGTGCTTTGTCTTCGAATGTTGTACGGGGTTGTGGGAGATCTTGATAGCACTCTCATTGTCGCAGTAGAGAGGTACATGCTTCAGGTTGATGCCGTAGTCCTTGAGTGTTTGCTTCATCCAGAGAAGCTGAGTGCAGCATGCGCCAACAGCAATGTATTCGGCTTCGGCAGTGGAGAGTGAAACACAGTTCTGCTTCTTTGAAGACCAACACACTAGAGATCGTCCCAGAAAGTGACAAGTGCCTTATGTAGACTTGCGATCAACTCTGTCGCCGGCGAAGTCAGAATCTGAATAGCCAATCAGCTCAAACTTCGAACCCTTTGGATACCATAATCCTAGTGTTGGGGTGTGAGCCAGATATCTAAGTATTCGCTTCACCGCAAGGTGATGCGACTCCTTTGGTGCCGCTTGAAATCGGGCGCACATGCAAACGCTAAGCATTATATCTGGCCTAGATGCACATAAGTACAATAAGGATCCAATCATGGAGCGATATACCTTCTGATCGAAATCTTTACCATTTTCGTCAGTGCAGAGGTGTCCATTGGTAGGCATTGGCGTCTTGTAACCTTTGGCTTCATTCATGCCAAATTTCTTGAGGCAGTCTTTGAGGTACTTCTCCTGGGATATGAAGATGCCATTTGGTTGTTGTCGAATTTGAAGCCCTAGGAAGAATTTTTGTTCTCCCATCATCGACATTTGATATTTTTCTTGCATCATATAAGCAAACTCATCACTGTATTTGTTGTTAGTACAGCCGAAGATAATGTCGTCCACATATATTTGGCATACAAACAGTTCATCATCATAGGATTTAGTGAAAAGAGTGGGATCGAGCGAACCAGGTTTGAAGCCTTTCTTCTTGAGGAATTCCTTGAGTGTGTCATACCAAGATCTTGGTGCTTGCTTGAGGCCATAGAGTGCCTTGTTGAGCTTGAAGACTTTGTTCGGATGCTTTGGATCTTCAAACCCTGGGGGCTGAGCAACATATACTTCTTCCTCAATCTTACCATTGAGGAATGCACTTTTGACATCCATTTGATATAAGCATATGTCATGATGGTTAGCATAAGCCAGCAGTATACGAATGGCTTCGAGGTTAGCGACAGGTGCAAAGGTTTCACCGAAGTCAATACCCTCAATCTGTGTGTAACCTTGGGCCACAAGTCTGGCCTTGTTCCTTACGACTTGACCGGACTCATCTTGCTTGTTGCGGAAGATCCACTTGGTACCGATGATGTTGTGCTTCCTTGGATCAGGACGCTTTACGAGCTCCCACACATTGTTCAGCTCGAACTGGTGAAGCTCTTCCTGCATGGCTTGAATCCATTCCGGTTCCTTGAAGGCTTCATCTACTTTGGTGGGTTCTGTGATAGATACGAAAGCAAAGTGCCCACAAAAGTTAGCCAGTTGAGTAGCTCTTGAGCGAGTAAGTGGACCTGGTGCATTTATGCTGTCAAGCATTCTCTCAATTTGGACTTCATTTGCCACACATGGATGAGCAGGGCGAAGACTTTGTTCGGGCTGCTGAGTATTTTCTTCATCAGCAGCATTGTCTTCGGGTTCAGCATTGTCTTCGCGCTGAGTAGATGGAGGGATGATGACTTCTTCTACAACCACTGGTTCTTCAGGCACAATTTCTCCGGTGCCCATCATTCGAATAGCTTCATCAGGAGGTGGTTCATCTAGCACAGGAGGCAGGTGCTCTCTTTGCGAGCCATTAGTTTCATCGAATCGCACATCTACAGTTTCAACGACCTTGTTGTGAAGGATGTTGAAGACTCTGTAGGTGTGCGAATCCTTTCCATAACCAAGCATGTAACCCTCATGTGCTTTCGGTGCAAATTTAGAAGTGTGGTGTGGATCCCTTATCCAGCATCTTGCACCAAAGACTTTGAAATAACTTACATTGGGTTTCTTACCAGTGAGAAGCTCATATGATGTTTTCTTGAAGAACTTGTGAAGATAAACTCTGTTGATGATGTGACATGCAGTGTCAATGGCTTCAGGCCATAGCTTCCGTGGTGTCTTGTATTCATCAAGCATGGTGCGAGCCATCTCAATAAGAGTTCTATTCTTGCGCTCCACGACACCATTCTGCTGAGGAGTATATGGAGCAGAGAACTCATGAGTGATGCCAAGGGTATCAAGAAAGGTGTCCATGCCTGTGTTCTTGAATTCAGTGCCGTTGTCACTTCTGATGTGCTTGATCTTGATGTTGTAGTTGTTCATACACCTATTTGCAAAGCACCTGAAGACATCCTGCACTTCAGTTTTGTAAAGAATGATATGCACCCAAGTGTATCGAGAATAGTCATCAACAATCACGAAGCCATATAGATTTGCAGTGGTAGAGAAGGTGGAATAGTGAGTAGGGCCGAATAAGTCCATGTGTAGCAGCTCGAAGGGACGTGAGGTCATCATGATAGTCTTCGAGGGGTGTTTGGCCTTGGTCATTTTCCCGGCTTCACAGGCACCACAGAGGTGGTCCTTCTTGAACTTGACACCCTCGACGCCAATGATCAGCTTCTTCTTGGCGAGTGTGTGCAAGTTCCTCATCCCAGCATGCCCTAGCCTTTTGTGCCATAGCCAACACTCCGAAGCTTTTGCTAGAAGACATGAGGCAACCTGTGGTCCTGCAGAAAAGTCTACCATGTACAAGTCACCTCTTCGAAAACCTTCGAAGACTTTGGTTTTGTTAGAGGCCATTAGTACCACACATCGAAATTTGCTGAAGATGACAAGCATATCTAAGTCACAAAGCATTGAGACAGACATCAAGTTGTAACCAAGGGATTCGACAAGCATGACGTTCTCCATGTGCCGGTCCCTTGAGATAGCAACTCTACCTAGCCCCAGCACTTTGCTGCTGCTCTTGTCAGCAAAGACGATGTGATCTTTTGTTGGAGGTCGAAGAGTTTGCTCCATCAATAGGCTTCGATCACCAGTCATATGACTTGTGCATCCACTGTCCATAATCCATTCGGTGGCATTGGATTTGTCTTCCTGCATTGAGAATTAGTCGAGTTCACCAGAGCATGTAAGAGTAACATGCTATGATGTAGATGTAGCAGAAAACAGTGGTAGGTATTCTGAACGAGGTATGCGTTAATTTTCTTGCGTTCAGACAAGAATATTTTCGGGTCCCCAGAGATGATCTTTGGGATAGGCTTCGTCCTATCTGGAGACCCTATGCTGCATAGAAGATATTAGTTCTTCTTAACCACCCACATGCGAAGGGGTGGCTTAGAAGCAATGAGACGTAAGGCAGCATCAGAGAATTTAGGCAGAGATGCCCTAATAGCATGTTTCACAGGAGGGTTAGTGTACTCAAATGAATAAGCAGAGAAATTCTTTGTTGGATGAACGTAGCGGTTCATGCCATTGTGTACATATTCATGAGTCATCTGAGTCTTTTCCTGCGAAACAGAATGGTTAGTGCCATTGTATGAAGATGTATGTCTTCTCGAAGACATTGATCTAGGGTTTGTTTTCTTCTTGGGAGATGTCGTCAAGACATTCACGCGAAGCTTCTCTAGAAGACATTTGGGGACCCAGATCTTCTTCATAGGTGAGCCATTCCTGCAGTTAGTTCCAATAAATCTGGCAAACACTTCACCATTTTGACATTTGAACAGTTTATAATTGGAATCAAAAGATTCATCAATAATGAGAGGATTCGCACAGTTGAAGCCTGATAATGTGGAAGGATCAACTGAAGGACCTTTTGCAGCAACCCATGTGGTTTTGGGGTACTGCTCAGGTGTCCAGTAAGATCCATCAACATTGAGGTTTCTTTCGAAACCTACACCCTCTTTCCTAGGGTTTTTGTTCAGTATAGTCTTCTTCAGGACATCACAAAGAATCTGATGCCCTTTCAGACTCTTGTACATGCCAGTTTCAAGCAATGTCTTCAACCTGTCATTGTCATCAGTGATAGCAGTGGCTTCCTCAGATGAGGGGTTAGGTGCCATAGATACAGTTGAAGATAAAGCATTTTCAGAAGCATTTGAACATTCAGCAGTTGAATCATTAGCTTCATGTGCAATACACTTTAAGCATGGAGCATCAAATTCATCCTGAGCGGTGCTGATCTGCTCTGCTAGGAGTGAGTCATTTTCCTTCCGTAGGTCATCAAGTGCTTCCCTCAACTTTTCTAGATCAATCTTCTTCTGAAGGTATTCAAGAGAAAGCTTTTCATGATCAGTTGAGAGGGCATCATGACGACTTTGGAGATCCTCAAACCTTGAACGAAGACTACGCATGTCTTCAGCCATAGTTTCATTCAGACTCATCTCTTCGCGTAGCAGGTCATCGCTTTTCTCTAGAGTAGTTTGCATTTTCTCCATGGCATGTTGTTGCTTGGTGGCAATTTTTACAAGTTTAGCATAGCTAGGTTTCTTGTCATTATCAGATTCAGCTTCAGATTCAGAGTCATGGCGTGAGGATTTTGAGGATACCTTGGAGGCTTTTGCCATGAAGCAGTAGGCTGGAGTAGCATCATCATCACCGGCTTCGTTGTTGAAGAATGAATCATTGTCTTTGGGTTCGAAGACAGAGGTGGAGAGATATTCCAAAGCCATTGCCAGTCCAGCTACTTCATCATCAGATTCCTCCTCAGATGCTTCCTCAACTTCTGAAATAGATTTAGACTGTGAATCCATCTCCTTTCCGATGGATGCATGTGCCTTGCCAGATGAACTCTTCTTGTGTGATGAAGACTTTGCATACTTCTTCTTCTTTTTGTCATCGGAGTCATAGTCCTTGCTCTTCTTCTTGGATTCCTTCTCCCATAGAGGACAATCAGCGATGAAATGGCCAACTTTCTTGCACTTATGACAGGTTTGCTTCTTGCTGTCTCTTGAAGACATTTAACCGGACCTCTTGGAATCGCGCTTTGAAGATTTTGTGTAGCGCTTTGACTTGGCAAACTTCCGAAACTTTCTGACAAGCAAAGCGAGTTCTTTTCCAAAGTCTTCAGCACCATCAGAACTACATTCAGAGTTGTCTTCAGATGAAGACACAACTTTGGCCTTCAATGCACGGGAGCGACTGTAGCTTGGTCCGTAGATATCCCTCTTCTCAGCTTGTTGGAACTCGTGAGTGTTTAATCCCTCGAGGATATCCGCGGGATCCAAACTCTTGAAGTCAGGGCGCTCTTGGATCATGAGTGCAAGAGTATCAAAGGAACTGTCAAGTGATCTGAGTAGCTTCTTCACGACTTCATGTTTGGTGATATCAGTAGTGCCAAGTGCATTCAGCTCATTTGAGATGTCAGTGAGTCGATCAAAAGTGAGCTGAACGTTTTCATTGTCAAGTCTCTTGAAGCGGTTGAACAGGTTGCGAAGCACATCAACACGAGAGTCTCTTTGAGATGAGACACCTTCATTCACCTTGGACAACCATTCCCAGATTTGCTTAGCAGTGGTAAGTGCACTCACACGACCATACTGTCCTTTGGTCAGATGACCACAGATGATGTTCTTGGCGGTGGAGTCGAGTTGAGCGAACCTCTTTACATCAGCAGCAGTAACACCTTCGCCAACTTCAGGAATGCCCGCCATGACGACATACCATAGGTCGTTGTCAATGGCTTCAAGATGCATGCGCATCTTGGTCTTCCAGTAGGGATAGTCAGTGCCATCGAAGACAGGGCACGCAGCGGAGACCTTGATTATCCCTGCAGTCGACATAGCTAAAACTCCACGGTGGTTAAACCGAAACACAGAACAAGGGAGTACCTTGCTCTGATACCAATTCAAAGTGCTAGTTATCGACTAGAGGGGGGGGGGGGTGAATAGGCGAATTTTATAAAAGTCTTGGAAACAGGGAATGTATTTGAATAGAGCGGAAAAGTAAATAGGATCAGGTAGGGATATAATCAAGAATCTAATCTAGGCATGCATCACAGTCAAGACATATAGACAGGTTAAGCTTTGACATCATGCACAGTAAGATGAGTCAAAGATAAACTTAGACAGTGCGAAGATAAACAACAGGCATGAATGTCTTCAGGACAAGTCTTCAGTGATGAACAAGGAAAGGCTTCATGATACAGAACAGGAATGTAAGAAAGTGAAGGATAGAACCAGTTGCTTGACGAAGACACAATATTTGTTGGACCAGTTCCAGTTGCTGTTACAACTGTACGTCTGGTTAGGGAGGCTGAGATTGAACTGAGAAGACCTCGTCTTCACCTTATTCCC
Source organism: Elymus sibiricus (assembly GCA_039707655.1). Classification (NCBI taxonomy): domain Eukaryota; kingdom Viridiplantae; phylum Streptophyta; class Magnoliopsida; order Poales; family Poaceae; genus Elymus; species Elymus sibiricus. The sequence goes on along the minus strand of CM077667.1, from coordinate 123,926,310 downwards.
CTTGAGCCGAAGTCACTTAGACAGTGCCCAATCACTCTGGTAAGTCTTCAGGGGAGACTTCCGAAACCCGTACAAACTTGGTCACCCGGCGATCCACAATGACTCTTGGATTGCTCTAGACCTAGACGCCTAACCGTCTGGAAGATCACAGTCTTCAAGTGTAATAAGTCTTCAGTTCTCTCAGAACAGAATGACTTCGGTGATGCTCAAACACTCTAGCTCTAGGTGTTTAGGTGTATCCTCGCAGGATGTGTCTCTCTCAATGTCTTCGAGGTGGGTTGCTCCAAAACGACAACAGCCGTATCTCTCTCTGAGCAGCCACCTCCTTATGGTGGAGGGGGTGGGCTATTTATAGCCATCGGGCAACCCGACCTGATATGACCAAAATGACCCTGGGTCAATGGCCAAACAACACGTGTCACAACGGTCGGATTTCAAACACACGCGGCAGCTTTACTTGGGCTACAAGTAAAGCTGACTCAACCAACTCTGGAAGAGATTTCCTCTCACTGTCTTCGCTCGAAGACATAGGTATGGGTTGAGCATCACGTCAGCATCTGACTTCGATCACCTCGACCCCACTTAATAGTACGGTGGTTCCTATGACTCAGGAAGGAAGAAACAAAACTACCAAAAGACTTCGTCTTCGCGTTTCATTGTCTTCGGACGAATGTCTTCGCTTACCACCAATGGCTTCAACCGTCATCAATGTCTTCGGACATTTTTGGGGGTCATCTGCGACGGCTAAACCGAAACTTCAGGGACTTCTCTCTGTGTTAACCTGTGAGCTCTCACAAACACATTAGTCCCTTAACCATGTTTGTCTTCAATACTCCAAAACCAAACAAGGGTGGCACTAGATGCACTTACATGACCGGATTTGGTGTCCGCGACTTTAGATGCTTTCAGTCCCTAGCTATACAGAGGAATCCCAAACTATTAGCTAGAATCGTTATTTAATTACGCGAAAATGATTCAAGTCATAGCACTAGTGCAGTGGAAGGGTGTTATATTTCGCAGCAGAAGCCGGTTTTCATAAATCAAAACCAGTTTATATTTGATCAATAGAACATTACAATCAAATATCATATGGTTAGATAACCCATCAAGGATCAAGCCCTAGGTTTGACATCAGAGAGACTGTGGCGGCAACTATATGCCGTGAAATTATTGCCGAAGCCGCGACTGAAATTGCCATCATTGCATTGCACCAACATCGAGGGATGCAACAATCGAAGAACCCACAAAGACTTGTATAAGAACAAATCACGTTAAAGCATCGTAATAGTAGGCTACCACACGCGATAGAGATTGACAGTCGCACCTAACATATTGGCTGGAGGATCACCCCGATCTAGTCAGGCAGCCACACTGGTGCTACCAGAACATGTTAACAGACAACACATGTAACCAGGCATGTCTTCCATGAAGAGTAACGAGGACAAAAACTTAGGGGCTTCTCGGTGTTCGAAGGACTTTATTTGAGATGACACCAACATAATCGCCGTCGAAACGATGCTAGCACTTCTCAAAAACCGATCACACAAAAGATGAGAGAAAGAGGATTCCCTCCTCTCATGGCGTCGAAGCGACGACCTTTTTTTTACTTCAAAAGACCTCTTTATTCAATAGATAATAATGTTACATCGTTCACCAAGAGAGGTAAAGTAGAGGGGGGAGGATCATCCAACCAGACCCTACTTTCCTGGTACTTAGCCAACCGGGCTAGTTGATGAGCTACAGAATTTGTTTCCCTATACGAAGCGACGACTAGAGGCAAAGGGGGGATGAGATATTTTTTAAGGCGAGGGTTCCGAAGGGGAGAAGACGGCTCCGCTCATCCTCGGTGACAAAAGTAGGTTAACATCACACTACTCCCAATTTGACATGTGTCATCGCGTGAAGAAACAAGGACACCAATACGAGTCAATCATCTAATTTGTTGGTTCCCCTGAGCGAATGATTCGTTCACTAAGGGAGGATCGATCCATCGAATGATTTCGTTCGTTAGCCCCCCCCCCCCCCCAGCGCGACCCCAACAACTCGACATGCTCTTTTATGGGCCTCCCCTCAACCCAACGCCATCGTTATGACAACAAAAAAGAACACAAAAGGCCCAAGTTCCTAGCTGACTACTACCGAGCCTTAAACTTGGAGTTTGGATCCGATTTTCAATAGAAAACAAATTCCATAATATATAGTATAATAAACTGCCATCATGTTAACATGGATCAGAACTTAATAACTTAAAAATTATGCTTTAAGCCATGTCGGTACAGACCATACAAGTTATGAAACTAAATAAATGCAAAAACTTAAACACACACAGAAGAAAACTTAACAAATTATGTTTCAACCTAAGTTGCCATTGTTTCATATAAAAGAAGACAAAAAATATGAAAAAGAAAAATGTGAAAAGGTGCAATGAAAATAATTTTACCATGGTCCAATATATATATTTGCCATGTTGTAGACTACAGATTTGTCATGGTCCAAACAATACCTTTGACATGGCTGGAAATAGTAAATCTTCCATGCCGGAAGCAATAAATTTGCCATGGTTTGAAAATACAAATTTGCCATGGTCCGAAAATATAAATTTGCCATGGCACAAACAATACATTTACCAAGGTCAAACTTTTTTCCCAAGGTTCAAAATATAAATTTGCAATAGTCTAAACAATAACCTTGACATGGAAAAAATAAAGTTGTCATGGTGCAAACAATAAAGCCTCCATGGTCCAAAATATAAATTTGTCATGATCCAAACAGTAAATTTTCCATGGCCAAGAGGTTATGTAGGTCATGACAACTGTATAGAAAAAACTGTCCTACTTGTATCATATGGATTTTACATATCATGGCAAAATTTTAGTGCGCATATGGCAAACATTGGCTGCATTGAAAAACAACTAAAACGCCATGTAGATGATGACAAATGTGGATAAAAGGAAGTATCGGGGCAGCTATACGGGTGATGTCAAATGTGTAACCCCTATTACCAAGGCAAGAATATTTGTATTGGCAAAGGTTTGATAAAAAAAGGCCATCTGAACAAAATTTCCATGCAGAATTAGGGGAGTGAATTTAGCGTGAAATACCATGAAAATTGTATCTTTGTCGTGCATAATGACCTAAGTTTGTCATAACTTAAAAAGAACACAAGAAAGCTTAACAATCATGTCTTGAACTATGACACACATGGAAAACAAAAAACATTTCCAAGCAAAAAGTGTACACTTTACTTCTCCTATGTTGAACATGATGACAAAATTAAAAAAATGTTTGTAGTGTGTCACAATGAAAATTCAGAGTTATTTTCTTTCGAAAACAACGTGATGAGAAATTCAAAAATAAGTGTGATCTTCACATGGAAATTTCAAGAAAAATGTTGTTCTACATCATATGAAAAATTAGTGGACAACTCATACACATGGATGATGGCAAATGACCCTAGCCGTAGACCATAGCCTAATCATATACCTTTGCACAAAAACAACCTAAGAAAAATTGCCATCTATGTAGTCTACAACATGATAAATGAGTGGGCAACTCATATACATGCAAGATGGCAAATGAACCTAGCAATGCAAACCTCATCTCGAAAAATGACCTGAGAAAATTAGAGGAGATTGGTTTTATGCATGAACAACCCGCACAAAGCAGATTCCTCACCTCCCCGAGCCCACTCCTTTGCCTCGCCTCACTCCATGAGCGATAGAAGCGGTTGTGAGACCATGACGATGACTGAGATGCATGCTGCATATAGAAAAATGTGAGAGAGTGATGAGAGCTAGTCAGCTCGACACCTGCTCTGTTGCGCGCTACGTGGCAGCCACTTGAGCTTGTGCATATTGCCATGGCCATGAGGTCAGTGTCGCACGCAAAGTTAAGTGGTTGCGCGATAAACTAAAGGGGAAAAGTAGGAGGGAGCAGGGTGGGTCACCGAGGATCTTGAATCCGAACTCAGTGAACCGCATGGAGAGACGAGGTGGAGATCGACAGTGGATGGAGGTGAATTGAAGCTCGATATCGAAGACGATAGCGAGGAAGAGGAGCAACTCTAGCGGTTGGTCATCGCGACAACCACGAATCCGGCCCGTTGACATCGACGACGTGCGTGGCACGACGCATTCCCTCTAGGTTGACCAGCTCTGGCCCGCGTCCGTGTCCATCGCCATCATAGGGAGGCTGAGCCATGCTAGGGACCTCCATCCCTGTTGTTCCGAGAGCATAAGCTCATGACCTCGCGCCACTAGGGTGGGAATGTGAAGCACCTATTGGCAGCGGTGCTCGAACCCCAACAACAACCGCTTGACCGCCCAAAGGTCCAACATGTCGAGGCCTCCTGTCCCTGCCTGCTCTGCCCGCAAAACTACGATGGTCGGACTCGGCGACAACGTCATCTCCTGATACACCTTCATCGTACCTACTTTTTTCAAACACTTTTCCTCTCTTTTTTGCCTCTAATTTGCATGATTTGAATGAAACTAACCCTGACTGACATTGTTTTTAGCAGAACTACCTTGGTGCTATTTTTGTGCAAAAATAAAAGTTCTCGAAATTGGATGAAACTTTACAGAATTTTTTTATGGAATAAATAAAATACCAGAGCAAAGAAGTACCGGAGGGGGGCCACCCATGGCCCACAAGCCAGGGGGCGCCTACCCCCTCGTTGCGCCATGGTGACTTGTGGGTCCCCTGGACCTCCGACTGACCTAATTCCAGCGATATATATTATGTCTTCCCAAGAGAAAAAATAGAGAGAAAGTGTCATCGTGTTTTATGATATAGAGCTAGCACTGCCTCCTGTTCTTCATCGGGAGCCCTAATCTGGAGTCCATTCGTGGCTCTGGAGAGAGGGATTCGTCGCCGTCATCATCACCAACCTCTCTCCATAACAAAATTCATGATGCTCAAAACCATGTGTGAGTAATTTCTTTGTAGCCATACTGGATGGTGATGGACATGGATGGGATTTCTTATGTAATCAAGTCAATTTGTTAGAGTTTCAACCCTAGCATCTACTATGTGCTGAAATTGATGTTGCTATGACTTTTCTATGCTTAATGCTTGTCACTAGGGCCCCAGTGCCATGGCTTCATATCTGAACACTTATGCTTTCATGAATATATTTGGGATATTGATCTTACTGATACATCTCAAACGTATCTACTTTTACAAACACTTTTGCTCTTGTTTTGGTCTCTAATTTGCATGATTTGAATGGAACTAACCTGGACTGACGCTATTTTCAACAGAACTACCATGGTGTTGTTTTTGTGCAGAAATAAAAGTTCTCGGAATTGGACGAAACTTTTTGGAGATTTTGTTATGGAATATATAAAAATTACTGGAGCGAAGATCCACCGGAGGGGGGCACCAGTTGCCCACAAGGCAACAGGGCAAGCCCACTCCCCTGGGCATGCCCAGATGCCTTTTGGGGCCCACGTGGCTCCACTGACCCTAATATCAAGCCTATAAATTCCTATTTCCCGAGAAAAAAATAAGAGAGAAGTTTTCACCGTGTTCTACAAGACGAAATAGCCACCACGTCATGTTCTTCATCGGGAGGGCTGATCTGGAGTCCATTTGGGGATCCGGAGAGGGGAATTCGTCGCCATCGTCATCACCAACCCTTCTCCATCAACCATTCCATGATGCTCACCACCGGGAGTGAGTAATTCCTTTGTAGGCTTGCTGCACGGGGATGGATCGGATGAGATTTGTCATGTAATCGAATTATTTTGATAGGGCTTGATCCCTAGTATCCACTATGTTCTAAGATTATTGTTGCTATGACTTTGCTATGCTTAATGCTTGTCACTAGGGCCCGAGTGCCATGATTTCAGGTCCGAACCGATTATGTTTCCATGAATATGAGAGTTATTTGGATCCTATCTTGCAAGTTGTATGCACCTATTATGTGTTATGATCCGTAGACCCCAAGGTGACAATAATTGGGATCATCTCCGGTGATGACCGTAGTATGAGGAGTTCATGTATTCACCATGTGTTAATGCTTTGTTCTGGTTCTCTATTAAAAGGAGGCCTTAATATCCCTTCGATTTCCTTATGGAGCCTGCTGCCACGGGAGGGTAGGACAAAAGATGTCATGCAAGTTCTTACTATAAAAACGTATGACTATATACGGAATACTGGTACTTGTGATCTGCGTTGGGTTTTCCGTGATGAGGAGCGGGTAATTGCAGCACAAAGTGGGTAAGTATTTCCCTCAGTTATGAAACCAAGGTTTATCGAACCAATAGGAATATCAATCCTCAACCATCTTCAATGGCTGCACACAAAAGTGCAAACAACTTGCACCCAACGCGGGCAAGAGGGTTGTCAATCCCCTTGATCTCGTTATTTGCAAGCAAATGAGTTGTGTAGATAATTGTAGACAATTGTAAATTGCAAAATAAAGTAAAAGACAAATAAAGGCAGCAAGGGAATAGTAGCGTTTGTAAATTTATAAGTGAATAGACCCGGGGGCCATAGTTTTCCCTAGCGGCATCTCCCATGTAGGCAGCATACGGTGGGTAACAAATTACTGTTGGGCAATTGATAGAAAAGCGGATAGTTATGCGATTTTCACGGCAATGATCATGTGTACATAGGCATCACGTCCATAAAGACTCCTGCCTGCACCTATTACTATTACTCCACTCATCGACCGCTATCCAACATGCATCTAGAGTATTAAGTAAAACAGAGTACTGCATGGAGAACGATGACATGATGTAGAGAAAGTAAACTTTAGCAATATGAATAAACCACATTATGTTATCCTTAGTAGCAACAACACAAAGACGTGTCTTGTCCCTTTCTGTCACTGGGATATAGAGCACCGCCAGATTGAACCTACTACAACGCACCCCTCTCACTGAAGATAGATCAATCTACTTGGCCAAAGCAAATCAATTGACCGGAGAGAATTACAAAGCTATAACGCTCCAGTAAGCAATGAAAATTTCTGTACCTGAGTCAAAAGTTTTTGTTTTGCTTCAGCATCGATTCTACTCATCTTGTGAGTCATCCCAAAGGCTTTACTTGGCACAAACACTAACTAAAACATAAAAAACATAATCATTACATAGTAAATAATCATGTTATAAAAAACAAACAGAAAGTAAAAAAGCAAAAATAAGGATAACTATTGGGTTGCCTCCCAACAAGCGCTATTGTTTTATGCCCCTAGCTAGGCATAATGCATAGTTTCAAGTGTTATCATCTTTGACACTCCACCCATAAGTATCTCTCATGATTGATTCATAAGGTGGTTTAATTCTCTTTCTAGGAAAGTGTTCCATCCCTTTCTTTAATGGGAATTGGAACCTTATGTTTCCCTCTTTCATGTCAATAATTGCACCTATAGTTCGTAGGAAGGGTCTTCCAAGTATTATGGGACACGTAGGATTCCAATCAGTATCAAGCACAATAAAATCTAGAGGCACATAATTTTTATTTGCAATAATGAACACATCATTAATCCTACCTAGAGGTTTCTTAATGGTAGAATCCGCAAGATGCAAGTTAAGGGAACAATCTTCAATATTAGTGAGACCAAGCACATCACAAAGAGATTTAGGAATAGTTGAAACACTAGCACCAAGGTCACACAAGGCATTGCATTCATATTTATTTATATTTATTTTAATAGTAGGTTCCCACTCATCATGCAATTTTCTAGGAATAGAAACTTCAAGCTCAAGTTTCTCATCATAAGCATTTATCATGGCTTCTACTATATGTTCGGTAAAAGCTTTTTTTTGTTCATAAGCATTGGGTGAGCTAATAATGGTTTGCAACAAGGAAATAAATTCTACTAATGAGCAATTATCACAATTAAAGTCCTTGTAATCCAAAATAGTGGGCACATCACTAGTTAAAATTTTGACCTCTCCAAACCCACGTTTTTCAGTTTTAGCATCAAAATCATCACCCTCCAAGCAAACGGGACGCTTCTCAACTAGAGTTCTCAAGATCAGAGGGTATCCTATTAGAATTTGTAGAAGAATTTCCATAGGAATTACCATAGTTGTTAGAGGAATTACCGGGATACGGTCTAGAATTTCCTCTATAAGCATTGTTGTTGAAATTATTTCACGAGATAAAGTTCACATCAATAGCATCATTATTTTGCTCAATCAAAGTAGACAAGGCCATATCATTGGGATCAACATGAGCATTTTTACTAGCAACCATATTCATAAGACCATCCACTTTTTCACTCAAAGTAGCGATTTCTTCAACAAAATTTACCTTCTTACAGGTTGGAGCTCTTTCGGTATGCCATTGAGAATAATTTATCATAATGTTGTCCAGAAGTTTTGTGGCCTCTCCTAAGGTCACATCCATAAAGCTACCACCTGTAGCAGAATCTAGAAGATTTCTAGGCACAAAGTTTAGTCCAGCATAGAAGTTTTGGATAATCATCCATAAATTTAAACCATGAGTAGGGCAATTCCTTATCATCAATTTCATTCTCTCCCAAGCTTGTGCAACATGCTCTTGATCTTGATGTTTAAAATTCATTATTTTATTTCTAAGGGAGATGATTTTAGCAGGAGGAAAATACTTGGCAATAAAAGCATATTTACACTTATCCCAAGTTCCAATACTATTATGAGGTAAAGATGAAAACCAAGCTTTAGCTTTATCTCTTAGTGAAAAAGGAAATAATTTTAATTTCACAACATCATTATCCATATCTTTTTTATTTTGCATATCACATAATTCAACAAAGGTACTAATATGTGACGCGGGATCCTCATTAGGACTTCCCGAAAATTGACCCTTCATGACAAGATTTAGCAATGTAGCATTAATATCAAAAGCCTCCGCACTAGTAGCGGGTGGTATAGGAGTACTAATAAAATCATTGTTATTAGTATTTGAGAATTCACACATCTTAGTAGTATCTTGAGACATGGTGACCGAACAAGCAAAGTAACAAGCAGGACAAGTAAACTAGCAAGCAAAGAAATAAACTAGTAACAAGCAAAGATAAATATTTTTGTATTTTTGATTTTTATGAAACAAACTAAATATAACAGCAAATAAAAAGATAAACAAGTGAATGATAATTTGTGTGAAGTTACTTGATAGTTGGTGATGATATTCCCCGGCAACGGCGCCAGAAATCCTTCCTGATACTTGTGATGTGCGTTGGGTTTTCCGTGAAGAGGAACGGGTAATTGCAGCACAAAGTGGGTAAGTATTTCCCTCAGTTATGAAACCAAGGTTTATCGAACAAATAGGAACATCAATCCTAAACCGTCTTCAGCGGCTGCACACAAAAGAGCAAACAACTTGCACCCAACGCGGGCAAGAGGGTTGTCAATCCCCTTGATCTCGTTATTTGCAAGCAAATGAGTTGTGTAGATAGTTGTAGATAATTGTAAATTGCAAAATAAAATAAAAGACAAATAAAGGCAGCAAGGTAATAGTCGTGTTTGTAAATTTATAAGTGAATAGACCCGGGGGCCATAGTTTTCCTTAGCGGCATCTCTCATGTAAGCAGCATACGGTGGGTAACAAATTACTGTTGGGCAACTGACAGAAAGCGGATAGTTATGCGATTTTCACGGCAATGATCATGTATATATAGGCATCACGTCCATAAATAAATTGTCCGACTCCTGCCTACACCTATTACTATTACTCCACTCATCGACTACTATTCAGCATGCATCTAGAGTATTAAGTAAAACAGAGTAATGCATGGAGAATGATGACATGATGTAGACAACCTGGCGCGCCCTGGTGGGTTGTGCCCACCTGGGAGGCCCCCTCCGGTAGTTTTCTGCTCCAGTATTTTTTTAATTAAATGCAAAAATAATCTCCATAAAATTTCAGCTTCATTGGAGTTGTGCAGAATAGGTATCTCTGACGTGCTTTTCTTTGGTCCAGAATTCCAGCTGCCAGTATTCTCCCTCTTTGTGTAAACCTTGCATATTATGAGAGAAAAGGCATTAGAATCACCCCCCAAGGCATTATTATTCAACAAAACAAAGTAAATAACAGTAGGAAATCATGATGCAAAATGGACGTATCAATAAAGAACTTGATAATGATGTGGAAATAGAACCGGCGGCTGATCTTGATAACCCACCTCCTAAGAATAAAAGATATGATGAAAGAGATTTCATTGCTAGAAAACATGCCACACAAAGAGAGCCATGGGTTCAAAAACCCATGCCATTCCCTCTCAAGTCTTCTAAAAATAAGGATGAGGAAGAGTTTGAGCGCTTTGTTGAAATGCATAGGTCAGTCTTTTTGTGAACTCATTTGACTGACATTTAAAGATGGCTCCTTATGCAAAATATATGAAAGATATTGTCACAAATAAAAGAAAGATACCCGAAGCTGAGATTTCCACCATGCTTGCTACTCTTTTGAGGGTGGAGTGCCTAAGAAATTGGGAGACCCCGGGGTACCTACTATACCTTGCTTCATTAAAAGAAGTTATGTTAAAACTGTTTTATGTGATTTAGGAGCCGGTGTTAGCGTTATTCCTTTCTCCTTATATAAAAGACTTGATTTGAATAAGCTCATACCTATTGAAATATCTTTGCAGATGACTGATAAATCCACTGCTATACCTATCGGGATTTGTGAGGATGTCCCTATTGTTGTTGCGAATGTTACTATCTTAACGGACTTTATTATTCTTGATATGCCCGAGGACGACAACATATAGATAATCCTTGGTAGACCCTTTTGAAATACTGCAGGGGTTGTTATTGATTCCAAAAGAAGCAGGTTACTTTTCATGTCAACGGAAATCAGCACACGGTATATTTTTTGAAGAAATGAATTGTGGTGAATAATATCAATTCAATTGAGAAAATAGCAACAATCACTATTGGAGAGTTCAAATTTCCTCTCCCTGCTGTCAATAAGAGATATGTTATTGTTATTATTGGGGAAGTGCATATCCCCATTGAGGTAACCTAGTGTCATACAATTTTTTTTCGGTTTCATGTCAATCGAAAACGGTTCGTTAATAAGACTTGATCAACCTTATTAATGGATTCTTTTTGAGAAGCATGTGGTCGATAAATTTAGTAAGCACAACCATGTGTAACTTTAGTTTGATCTCTGTTATTTGCAGTTTAATAAAGTAAAATGCCATGATTATCCTATTTTCTGAATTAACCGTGCAACAAAAAATGGCCTGAAAATAAAAGTGCTCAGAATGTCATAATTTTTTTTGCATGATTTTTTTTATTTAATTTTTTTTGGAACTGAACACATCCGAGGGGGATGCCTTTGTTGCTCACAAGGCAACATAGCGCGGCCACCCCCTATGTGCGCCAAGATGCCTTGTGGGTCCCATGGGACCCCACTCACTTAGTATTTCATCCCACTTAATCTCGTACCTCTAGAAAAAGTTCCAGGTTGCTCTCTCTCTCATGTTCTTGCTCCCAAACCTGAGATTTTTGATCTCTTTGCTCGGAGCTCCGTTTCTGAAATTGTTTTGAGGGATTGCCCCTTGGTATGTGACTCCTCCATTGCTCCAATTAGTTTTTGCTTTAGTGGATTATATTTTGCATATTTTGCTGCTCTTGGTGCTACTGAAAATGAGCTTCCATGTTTATTCTTTGAGTTCCAAGTAGTTTGAATGCTTGATATAGACTCTAGGCATCTATATGAGTAGTTGCTATCAATCTTATAAAGTTTTGTTGACATAATTTTGTGGTCGAAAAATTTCAGAAAATTGTTCTTAGGAAAATGAACTTCTTTCAGAGAGGTTCTTTGAGCCGGAGTCCCAAGGGAATGGTTAGGAATGCCCAGGACCGCGACCTTAACATTCCATGTAGGACTGAGGTTCGACCGTGCGAGTGGCACCCCATGCCTTCATGACCGAAGTCGGGTTTCATCAAGAGTTCAAGCAATTCATTGCAAATGCTGGGTTGACCGACTTCCTTACAAATTCCTTTGTGCAAAAAAAATTCCATTTCTTGCATAGGGTTGATATTCCCATGGTACGCTTTCATTTATATGCTAAACATTATGAGATACCGCTTTCTGAGTTCTACCAAATATGTTTGATTCCCTATGATGGGGAACTAAGATAGCCGCGACTGGAGGAGTTTTAGAACTTCCTCCTTACTTTAACTATAGGAGAAAGTAGGGGTGTGTCGAGAGCCAGAGCTACTAGCTTGCATTTTCCTATTGTGCACAACTTTGCTTTATTCATGGGGAAATGTTTGACTGCTAGGGAGGAAGGTGGCACGCTCAGTGCCCCTGACCTCGCCATTTTACGCCGTGCATTTTTCAATGACAACACATATAACTTAGGTGCTATTATTGCACGCTACCTGCACACTAACCGGACTAGGGGTAAAGTTCATGGTGGTATTTATGCGACTTACTTGGCAAAACATTTCAATGTTAATATATGCCACAATGATTACCTCCTGCCGAAGGTTTATCTGGATCACCAGGCTATGATAGATCACCACTTTATCGATAACCATGAACTTCCTCACCACATTCGCTATAACATGGTACTTAGCAAAACCACTCGCGATGTTATTGTGTTGCCTGCATCTTCTTTGTTTGACTCTCATGCCAGGCACGGATATGTCATCATGCCACCGAACATCATCGCTTACCAAAACGAGTTGGCCGCGGTGGAGAACGAGGCCCGGGCTTGGGACGCTCAAGTACCTCCACCTAACCACTTCCCTACTGGACCCGATGGCTACTACGGATGGTGACTACCAAGCTAGGCCTAAAGCCTAAGCTTGGGGGAGTACGTATTTCTCACCGATATTACATTCATGTTCAAACATTTCATTCCAGTTGTCGGTGTTCATCATCTTTCATTGTATATCCATGTTAGTTTTATTTCTGCTTTCTTCTTGTGTGTTTGAAAAACTTTGAAAATCCAAAAATATTTCTCGCTTCTTTTCGGTTTTTCTTTCTTGTCTAATTAGTTTTTAGTATTAAAAGAAAACTCCAAAATATTTCTCGTTTCTTCTTTTGCTTGTTTGGAGCTTCCTGTGTAAATAGTTTTCTCGCTTTTCATTTTTTCCTTCGTTAATTTGCTTTCTTCAGAAAAACTCAAAAACTCAAAAAAATATATCAGTGTGTTTCACTGAAATTATTTTCTTTTCTTTGAGTCATGGAAAGGAGAAGACCACGATGAAAATGTTGAGTGGCTCTCATATGCTATATTGTGGATCTAACAAAGAGCCAAAGTTACCTTTTCTTCTCCTTTGAATAAATTGTTTTGCAGATTCCAGCTTAGTCCAGAACACACTTGCACTATTATCATTTTCAAATCATTCAGTCGTGCAAGTGAAAGACAATAATGAGGATAGTTTGATGAAGTGATTGCGGTAAAGGAAGCTGGCATGAACTCTCCTTGTTTCTATTTTTGTAAATATGCTTAGCTCAGTCGCTCTTGATTCAACATATTATGAGTAAACATGTTTGTGATGACAATTAGAAATTATAGTTGCTCATGCCATGCTTAAATAGCTAGGAGCTGATAATGACTTATCTTGTGTGCCAACATGCATTAAAATGGTTATGATGTAGTATCTTAGCATGGTATCATCCTCTAAATAATTCGAGTAGCTTGATAACCCACAAGTATAGGGGATCGCAACAGTTTTCGAGGGTAAAGTATTCAACCCAAATTTATTGATTCGACACAAGGGGAGCCAAAGAATATTCTCGAGTATTAGCAGCTGAGTTGTCAATTCAACCACACCTGAAAGACTTAGTATCTACAACAAAGTATTCAGTAGCAAAGCAGTATGGAAGTAACGGTAACAATGGCAAAGTGACAGTAGCAGTTTTGTAGTGATTGTAACAGTAGCAACGGAAAAGTAACTTAGCAAAGATCAATATGTGAAAAGCTCGTAGGCAATGGATCAGTGATGAATAATTATGTCGGATGGCATTCATCATGCAACGGTTATAACATAGGGTGATACAGAACTAGCTCCAATTCATCAATGTAATGTAGGCATGTATTCCATATATAGTCATACGTTCTTATGAAAAAGAACTTGCATGACATCTTTTGTCCTACCCTCCCATGGCAGCGGGGTCCTAATGGAAACTAAGGGATATTAAGGCCTCCTTTTAATAGAGAACCGGACCAAAGCATTAGCACTTAGTGAATACATGAACTCCTCAAACTACGGTAATCACCGGAAAGAATCCCAGTTATTGTCACCCTGGGGGACGCGGATCATAACTTGTAATAGGTGTCTACAACTTGCAAGATAGGATCAAGAACACATATATATTCATGAAAACATAATAGGTTCAGATCTGAAATCATGGCACTCGGGCCCTAGTGACAAGCATTAAGCATAGCAAAGTCATAGCAACATCAATCTCAGAACATAGTGGATACTAGGGATCAAACCCTAACAAAACTAACTCGATTACATGGTAAATCTCATCCAACCCATCACCGTCCAGCAAGCCTACGATGAGATTACTCACGAACGGCGGAGAGCATCATGAAATTTGTGATGAAGGATGGTTGGTGATGACGACGGCATCGATTTCCCCTCTCCGGAGCCCAAATCAGACTCCAGATCTGCCCTCCCGAGGAAGAACAGGAGGTGGCGGTGGCTCCGTATCGTAAAATGCGATGAACTCTTCTCCTTGATTTTTTTATCCCCGAATAGGAATATATAGAGTTGGAGTTGAGGTCAGCGGAGCTCCAGGGGGCCCACAAGACAGGGGGGCGCGCCCTAGGGGGGGGGGGCGCCCCCTGGCTTGTGGCCAGGTGGTGGACTCCCTCCGGTTGATTCTTTCGCCGGTATTTTTTATTAATTCCAAAAATATTCTCCGTAAATTTTCAGGTCAATCCGAGAACTTTTTTTTTCTGCACAAAAATAACACCAAGGCAATTCTGCTGAAAACAGCGTCAGTCCAGGTTAGTTCCATTCAAATCATGCAAAGTTAGAGTCCAAAACAAGGGCAAAAGAGTTTGGAAAAGTAGATACGATGGAGACGTATCAACTCCCCCAAGCTTAACCCATTGCTTGTCCTCAAGCAATTCAGTTGACAAACTGAAAGTGATAAAGAAAAACTTTTACAAACTCTGTTTGATCTTGTTGTTGTAAATATGCCTAACTGATGTTCAGATTTTCAGCAAAGATTATAGACTAACCACATTCACAATAACATTTAGGTGTCACATTTACTCATATGAATGGCATAATCAACTAGCGAGCAATAATAATAAATCTCGGGTGACAACAATTTTATCAAAACAATCATGATACAATATGATATAATGGTATCTCGCTAGGCCTTTCTGAGACCGCAAAACATAAATGCAGAGCACCCCTGAAGAACAAGGACTGACTAGACATTGTAATTCATGGTAAAAGAGATCCAGTCATAATCATACTCAATATCAATTAATAACAAAGCATACAAATGACGGTGGTGCTCTCTAACTGGTGCTTTTTATAAGAAGAGGATGACTCAACAATAAAGTAAAATAGATAGGCCCTTCGCAGAGGGAAGCATTGATTTGCAGAGGTGCCAGAGCTCGAGCTTTTAAAACAGGGATGAATAATAATTTTGAGCGGTATGCTTTCATTGTCAACATAACAACTAAGAGATCTCGGTATCTTCCATGCTAGATACATTATAGGCGGTTCCCAAACAGAATAGTAAAGTTTTTATTCCCCCTCCACCAATCAATCACACTCCACGGCGAGCCGAATCCACGGGTACCGTCCATACAAACAACAATCCTGGGGGAGTTTTGTTTCATTATATTTTGATTTGATTTTTGAGCATGGAACTGGGCATCCCGTATACCAACCACTTTCTCGTGAATGATAGTGAATCAACATGTATCGTGAGAATAACCCACCTAGCATGGAAGATACTGACAGCCCCTAGTCACTACATGAGCGATTCGGGCATACAAAACAAAGTATTATTTGAAGGTTTAGAGTTTGGCACATGCAAATTTACTTGGAACGGCTGGTAAATACCGCATATAGGTAGGTATGGTGGACTCATATGGAACAACTTTGGGTTTATGGAAATGGATGCACAAGCAGTAATCCCGCTTAGTACAGGTGAAGGCTAGCAAGAGACTGGGAAACGACCAACTAGAGAGCGACAACAGTCATAAACATGCATTGAGATTAACCAACATTGAATGCAAGCATGAGTAGGATATAAGTCACCATGAACATAAACATCGTGGAGGCTACGTTGATTTTGTTTCAACTACATGCGTGAACATGTGCCAAGTCAAGCCACTTGAATCATTCAGAGGAGGATACCATCTTATCATACTACATCACAACCATTTTAAAATGCATGTTGGCACTCAAGACAAACCATTATACACTCTCAGCTAATTAAGCATGGCATGAGTAACTATAATCTCTAATTGTCATTGCAAACATGTTTCATCCATAATGAGCTGAATCGGGAACGATGAGCTAATCATATTTACAAAAACAAAATAGGTCGAGTTCGTACCAGCTTTTCTCCATCTCAATCACTTCGTCATATATCGTCATTATTGCCTTTCACTTGCACGACCGAATGGTGTGAATAATAAAGAGAGTGCACGTGCATTGGACTAAGCTGGAATCTGCAAACAATTATTTCAAAGGAGAAAGCAAGGTAATATGGGCTCTCTGTAAGATAAACAACAATGCATATGAGATCCACTCAACATTTTCATCGTGGTCTTCTCCTCTCGACCCAAAGAAATTTCAACACAAGAACGAGAAAAACTATTTACACGGGAAAGCTCCCAACAAGCAAAAGAAGAACGAGAAATCTTTTTGGGTTTTCTTTTAATGATACAACTAAACAAACTAAAAGGTAAAGCTAGAACTAATTTTTTTTTTGGATTTTCTCAAGGTTAATTAAGCACACAAAAAGAAAGCGGAAAGAAGAAATAAAATACCATGGATGATTCAATGAGAAAGTATAAGCACTGACAACTAAGATGAGTGTGTGAACATGAATGTAATGTCGGTGAGAAATACGTACTCCCCCAAGCTTAGGCTTTTAGCCTAAGTTGGTCTAGGGCCATGGCTAGCCCGGATAATATCCAAAGTCATAGTTGGGGTTGTACTGGGCTGCGGCAACTACTGCCTGAGCGGCTGCAGCGCGGAGGCGAGCGGCTTCCGCCTCTCTCTCGTACTCGTTTTCCTCCTCTCTGGTTATAAAGTGTCTCCGTTTTTCCTGAAAGTTAAAGAAGGCAGGAGCAGGAAGGGTAATATGGACAGCACGCTGTCTGTCAAAAATTAGTCGGTACAGGAGGGATTGTTCGTTTCTCTCGAGAAACTGGTAGCGCACCATAGCCTCATAATCAAGAAAAGCAGGTGGTAACTCAATATCATTCCCCCTTATGGGTACCCCAAGATAATTAGCTACACGGGTTGCGTAAATCCCGGCAAAGAAATCTCCATCCTTAGCATTTTTATGTAGCCTCCTAGCAATAATAGCCCCCAAGTTATATCGTCTATCTCCCATTACCGCACTCTTAAGAATACTAAGATCAGGTACACAAAGGTGGCTATGTTCATGTTTACCGTTAATACATCTACCTATGAAGAGAGCAAAATAGTGTATAGCAGGAAAGTGAATGCTCCCCAAGGTGGCCTGTGTAATGTTTCTAGTTTCTCCCACAGTGATGCTAGCAAGGAAATCATTATATTCAGTTTTGTGAGGATCACTATGGCTTCCCCATTGTGGGATTTTGCATGCATCATTAAAATCTTCCAGGTCCATGGTATATGATTCATCATAAAGATTAAATAGAACAGAATGATTATTACGCCTGGATGAAAATTCAAACCTCCGCATGAAGGAATCAGTGAGTTGATAATATTGCTTGCATTGGTCTGAAACAAAATCTTCAAGGCCAGCATTTTGTATGTACGCGTAAAATTCTTCCTTGAAACCGGCTTGAACCATGAATTGATTCGACGACCATTCACAAGGCCACACTCGAGCTTCCCTCGGTGGTTCAAAGTCGGGCTCACGTATCGCGAGTCTCGGGGTCTTCTTGCTCGAGGAACCACCTTGGTATATTCTCCTCAACATCTTTCTTTCTCTGAAAAAAAATTCTGAAATTTTTAGTGACTCACAATGAAGGTGAACAAAACTCAACAAAACTTATAGCAACTACTCCCACATGTGCCTAGAGGCTATATCATGCATCAAAACTACTTGGGACCATACAAATTTGACATGCAAGCTCAAGAACAAGGTCACCACAACAGCAAAAATTTGCAATACATAAAGCACTAGAACAAAAACTAATTGGACCATTGGAGGAATCACATACCGAAGATCAATCCCTCAAAACAGTTTTGCAAATGGAGCTTTGCACAAGGAGATCGAAAATGGCAGCAAGATGAGCTAGAACACGGGTTTGAGCAATGGTGGGATTTTTTCTGGAGGAAGACGAAGTGGATGGGTGCTGGAATAAGTGAGGGGGGCCTACGTGGGACCCACAAGCCAGGGGGCACGCCTAGGGGGGGTGGGCGCGCCCTGCAGGCTTGTGGCCCACTGGTGCATCCCCCTGATGTGTTCTCAGTGCCAGAAATTCTAAAATATTCCAGAAAAAATCATACTACATTTTCAGGGCATTTGGTGGACTTTTATTTTCAGGTCATTCTTTATTGCACGGATAAATCAGAAAACAGAAAAATAATAGCATTTTTACTAAATTAAATCTAAAGAACAGAAAATAAAAGTTGAGTACAGAAGGTTGTGCTTTCTAAATTCATCCATCTCATGCTCATAAAAAAGAATCCATCAATAAGGTTGATCAAGTCTTATTGACAAACTTTTTTTCGAATGACACGGAACCGGAGAATTTTCGAATAACACTAGGTTACCTCAATGGGGATATGCATGTCCCCAACAATAAGTGTATCATATTTCTTTTTGGCAGTAGGGAGAGGTGTTGGGGAACGTTGCATGGGAAACAAAAAATTTCCTACGCACACACAAGATCTATCCATGGTGATGAGCATCTACGAGAGGGAGAGTGAATCTACATACCCTTGTAGATCGCTAAGCGGAAGCGTTAAGAAACGCGGTTGATGTAGTCGAACGTCTCCGCGATCCAAATCGCAAGTCGTCCCTCGATCCGATCACGAACTAGTGCCGAACGGACGGCACCTCCGCGTTCAACACACGTACGGCTTGATGACGCCTTCACCTCCTCGATCCAGCGAGCGATGGTGAAGTAGTAGTTGAGTTCCGGCAGCACGACGGCGTGGTGATGGTGGTGAGGAACAATCTCTGCAGGGCTTCGCCAAGCACTACGGAGACTATGACGGGAGAACTAGAGGGTTAGGGTTGCCGGCACACGGCTTGGGAAATCTTAATGTGTCCCGTGTGCTAGCCCTGCCCCTCTATTTATATGTTGAGCCCTGGGGTCTAAACTTGGAGAGAAAACCTCCACAAGGTCGGTTTTGCCCACACAGGGTCGGTTTGGCCCACACGGAAAGAGTCCAACTCGGATTCCAGCAGTATCGCGTACAAGCGGTAGTACCGCTCACGAGCGGTAGTACCGCTTCACACAAGCGGTAGTACCGCTTCACACAAGCGATAGTACCGCTTACGCGGTAGTACTGCCTTACCAGCGGTAGTACCGCTTAAGGCAGCAGCAAAACTTCCTTTTGCACTTTCCAATACCTCGTGGGCTTTACCCCTTTGGCCCATATAAAGTGTTGCTGCACCCGAACACTTCGGTAAACACCCGGAACCCCTTCCGGTGAATTCCGGAACCCTTCCGGAGATCAAAACACTATTATCACATATATCAATCTTTACCTCCGGACTCTTCCGGAGATCCTCGTCATGTCCGGGATCTTATCCGGGACTCCGAACAACCTTCGGTCACCAACAAAATAACTCAACTATACTAATCGTCACCAAACGTTAAGTGTGTAGACCCTGCGGGTTCGAGAACTATGTAGACATGACCGAGACACCTCTACGGCCAATAACCAATAGCGGGACCTGGATGCCCATATTGGCTCCTACATATTCTACGAAGATCTTTATCGGTCGAACCTCTATGTCAAGGATTCAGTTAATCCCGTATACTGTTCCCTTTGTTCTTCGGTATGTTACTTGCCCGAGATTCGATCGTCGGTATCTCTATACCTAGTTCAATCTCGTTACCGGCAAGTCTCTTTACTCGTTCCGTAATACAAGATCTCGTGGCTAACACTTTAGTCACATTGCTTGCAAGGCTCATTGTGATGTTGTATTACCGAGTGGGCCCTGAGATACCTCTCCATCATACGGAGTAACAAATCCCAGTCTTGATCCATGCCAACCCAACAGACATCCTCGGAGATACCTGTAGAGCACCTTTATAGTCACCCAGTTACGTTGCGACGTTTGATACACACAAGGTACTCCTCCGATGTCAGGGAGTTGCATGATCTCATGGTCATAGGAACAGATACTTGACATGCAGAAAACAATAGCAATAAACTGACACGATCATATGCTACGTTTACAGTTTGGGTCTTGTCCATCACATCATTCTCCTAATGATGTGATCCCGTTATCAAATGACATCTCATGTCTATGGCTAGGAAACCTTCACCATCTTTTGATCAACGAGCTAGTTAACTAGAGGCTTACTAGGGACACAGTGTTGTCTATGTACCCACACATGTATTTGAGTTTCCAATCAATACAATTATAGCATGGATAATAAACGATTATCATGAACAAGGAAATATAATAATAACTAATTTATTATTGCCTCTAGGGCATATTTCCAACAAGAGGGAATTCAAAACCTCCAATAATAATCGTTGAAATTTTTTCAATGGAGTTGATACTATGAACTTGAGGTTGTTTCTTCGGAAAGTGTACCGTATGCTCATTACCATTAACATGAAAAGTCACATTGCCTTTGTTGCAATCAATAACAGACCCTGCAGTATTCAAAAAAGGTCTACCAAGGATGATCGACATACTGTCGTCCTCGGGAATATCAAGAATAACAAAGTCCGTTAGGATAGTAACATTTGCAACTACGACAGGCACATCCTCACAAATACCGATGGGTAAAGTAGTTGATTTATCAGCAATTTGCAAAGACATTTCAGTAGGTGTCAACTTATTCAAATCAAGTCTACGATACAAAGAGAAAGGCATAACACTAACACCAGCTCCAAGGTCACACAAGGCAGTTTTAACATAGTTTCTTTTAATAGAGCATGGTATAGTAGGTACTCCGGGATCTCCTAGTTTCTTTGGTATTTCACCCTTAAAGGTATAATTAGCGAGCATGGTGGAAATCTTCGCTTCCGGTATCTTTCTTTTATTTGTCACAATATCTTTCATATACTTAGCATAAGGAGACATTTTCAGAATATCAGTCAAGCGCATACGCAAAAAGACAGGTCTAAGCATTTCAACAAAGCGCTCAAAATCCTCATCATCCTTTTTCTTGGATGGTTTAGGAGGAAAGGGCATGGGTTTTTGAACCCATGGTTCTCTTTCTTTACCATGCTTCCTAGCAACGAAGTCTCTTTTATCATATCTTTTATTCTTAGGTTGTGGGTTATCAAGATCAACAGCAGGTTCAATCTCCACATCATTATCATTACTAGGTTGAGCATCAACATGAACATCATCATTAATATTATCACTAGGCTCATGTTCATTACCAGATTGTGTCTCAGCATCAGAAATAGAAATATCATTTGGGTTTTCATGTGTAACTATAACAGGTTCACTAGTAGCATGCAAAGCCCTATCGTCATTCTTTTTCCTTTTATTACTGGGACGACTAGGTGTATCAGTATTAATTCTCTGAGAATCTTGCTCAATTCTCTTAGGATGGCCCTCAGGATACAAAGGTTCCTGAGTCATTTTACCACCTCTAGTCACAACTCTAACAGAATGATCATTGTTCTTACCAATCATCTCATTAAGCAAATCATTTTGTGCCTTAAGTACTTGTTCTACTTGAGTAGTTACCATGGAAGCATGTTTACTAATAAGCTTAAGATCATTAACAGTTCTACTCATATAATCACCTAAGCGATCAAGCATGTAAGCATTATGTTTCAATTGTCTACTAACATAAGCATTGAAATTTTCTTGCTTAACAATAAAGTTATCAAACTCATCCAAGCATTGGCTAGCAGACTTATTATAAGGGATATCACCTTCATCAAATCTACGGAGGGAATTTACCTCTACTACCTGTGTCGGGTTATCAAGACCATGTATTTCTTCAATAGGTGGTAGATTCTTAACATCTTCAGCTTTAATACCCTTTTCTTTCATAGATTTCTTTGCCTCTTGCATATCTTCAGGACTGAGGAATAGAATACCTCTTTTCTTCGGAGTTGGCTTGGGAGGTGGTTCGGGAATAGTCCAATCATTATCATTGCTCGATATATTATTCAATAGTAGTTCAGCTTGTTCAACAGTTCGTTCCCTGAAAACACAACCAGCACAATTATCTAGGTGGTCCCTAGAAGCGTCGGTTAGTCCATTATAAAAGATATCAAGTATTTCATTTTTCTTGAGAGGATGATCAGGCAAAGCATTAAGTAATTGGAGAAGCCTCCCCCAAGCTTGTGGGAGACTATCTTCTTCAATTTGCACAAAGTTAAATATTTCCTGCAAGGCAGCTTGTTTCTTATGGGCAGGAAAATACTTTTCAGAGAAGTAATATATCATATCCTGGGGACTACGGACACAACCAGGAGCAAGAGAATTAAACCATATCTTAGCATCACCTTTTAATGAGAAAGTAAACAACTTAAGAATATAGTGATAACGCATTTTTTCCTCATGAGTAAATAGGGTGGCTATATCATTCAATTTAGTAAGATGTTCCACAACAGTTTCAGATTCATAACCATGGAAAGGATCAGATTCAACCAAAGTAATTAACACAGGATCGACAGAGAATTCATAATCCTTATCAGTAACAAAGATAGGTGAAGTCGCAAACTTAGGATCATATTGCATTCTAGCATTCAAAGATTTTTCTTTCCACTTGCATAGTAATTTCTTAAGATCATCTCTATCTTTACAAGCAAGAAAGTCCCTAGCTACCTCTCCCTCCATAACATAACCCTTAGGTATAATAGGCAATCCATATCTAGGAGAGCTAGATCTAGCAGGTGTCTCATAGTGTTCAGTTTCAATAATTTCATCAGTTTCAGAAATATCATCAGTTTCAGCATTGACTCTAGCAATTTGTTCATCAAGAAATTCACCCAGTGGCACAGTAGTATCAAGCAAAGTATCATCATAAGCATCATGCATAGCAGAAGTGGAATCATCAACTACTTGCGACATATCAGAATCAATAGCAGGTGGTGGTGTCGCAAGTTTACTCATAACAGAAGGTGAATCAAGTGCAGAGCTAGATGGCAGTTCCTTACCTCCCCTCGTAGTAGAGGGATAGATCTTGGTTTTTGGGTCTTTCAGATTCTTCATAGTGATCAACAGATATAAATCCCAAGTGACTCAGAGAATTGAGCTATGCTCCCCGGCAACGGCACCAGAAAAAGGTCTTGATAACCCACAAGTATAGGGGATCGCAACAGTTTTTGAGGGTAAAGTATTCAACCCAAATTTATTGATTCGACACAAGGGGAGCCAAAGAATATTCTCGAGTATTAGCAGCTGAGTTGTCAATTCAACCACACCTGAAAGACTTAGTATCTACAACGAAGTATTCAGTAGCAAAGCAGTATGGAAGTAACGGTAACAATGGCAAAGTGACAGTAGCAGTTTTGTAGTGATTGTAACAGTAGCAACGGAAAAGTAACTTAGCAGAGATCAATATGTGAAAAGCTCGTAGGCAATGGATCAGTGATGGATAATTATGTCGGATGGCATTCATCATGCAACGGTTATAACATAGGGTGATACAGAACTAGCTCCAATTCATCAATGTAATGTAGGCATGTATTCCATATATAGTCATACGTGCTTATGGAAAAGAACTTGCATGACATCTTTTGTCCTACCCTCCCGTGGCAGCGGGGTCCTAATGGAAACTAAGGGATATTAAGGCCTCCTTTTAATAGAGAACCGGACCAAAGCATTAGCACTTAGTGAATACATGAACTCCTCAAACTACGGTAATCACCGGAAAGAATCCCAGTTATTGTCACCCTGGGGGATGCGGATCATAATTCGTAATAGGTGTCTACAGCTTGCAAGATAGGATCAAGAACACATATATATTCATGAAAACATAATAGGTTCAGATCTGAAATCATGGCACTCGGGCCCTAGTGAGAAGCATTAAGCATAGCAAAGTCATAGCAACATCAATCTCAGAACATAGTGGATACTAGGGATCAAACCCTAACAAAACTAACTCGATTACATGGTAAATCTCATCCAACCCATCACCGTCCAGCAAGCCTACGATGAGATTACTCACGAACGGCGGAGAGCATCATGAAATTGGTGATGAAGGATGGTTGGTGATGACGACGGCGTCGATTTCCCCTCTCCGGTGCCCAAATCAGACTCCAGGTCTGCCCTCCCGAGGAAGAACAGGAGGTGGTGGCGGCTCCGTATCGTAAAACGCGATGAACTCTTCCCCTTGATTTTTTTCTCCCCGAATAGGAATATATAGAGTTGGAGTTGAGGTCGGCGGAGCTTCAGGGGGCCCACAAGACAGGGGGGCGCGCCCTAGGGGGGCGACCCTGGCTTGTGGCCAGGTGGTGGACCCCCTCCGGTTGATTCTTTCGCCAGTATTTTTTATTAATTCCAAAAATATTCTTCGTAAATTTTCAGGTCAATTCGAGAACTTTTATTTCTGCACAAAAATAACACCAAGGCAATTCTGCTGAAAACAGCGTCAGTCCGGGTTAGTTCCATTCAAATCATGCAAATTAGAGTCCAAAACAAGGGCAAAAGAGTTTGGAAAAGTAGATACGATGGAGACGTATCCTAGCTTGACTTGGCACATGTGCAAAACCTGTAGTTGATTCAAAATCAATGCAACCTTCATGATATTTATGTTCAGACTGCTTATATCCTACTCATGCTAATGTTCAATGTTAATTATTCGCAATGCATGACTATGCCCGTTGTCGCTCTCTAGCTGGTCGTTTCCTAGTCTATTTGCTAGCCTTCATCTGTACTAAGCAGGGATGCTTCTTGTGCATCCAAAAGCCTTAAACCCAAGTTGTTCCATATGAGTCCACCATATCTACCTATATGTGGTATTACCCTGCCGTTCCAAGTAAATTTGTATGTGCCACCTCTAATCATTCAAATAAATATTTGTTTTGTGTGCTCGTACCGCTCATGGAGCGACGGGGCTGTCAGTATCTTCCATGATAAGCGGATTATTCTCACATGGTGTTTATTCACTTGTCATTGCATGAGAGAGGCTGGTAAAAAGGATGCCTGATCCTGCATAATCAAAAATAAATAAAACAAACTCCCCTGAAAAGATGAATGTTGGAGGGCACCCGCGGATTCAGTCAGCCATGGCTTGTGTATGTATGGTGGATGGGAGTACATTTTACAATTCTATTTGGGAACCACTTATAATATGTTTAGCATGGAAGATACCGAAATCCTTTGTCGTAACGTTGATAGGAAAAGCACACCACCCAAAATTATACTTTCATCTCTGTTTTAAATCATGAGCTCTGGCACCTCTACGAATCAATGCTTCCCTCTGTGAAGGGCCTCTCCATTTACTTTTATGTTATTTACTTTTATTGTTGAGTCATCATCTTCTCATCAAAAGCACCAGCCCTAAGAGCGTTATTGTCATTTTTATGCATTGAGTCTAGTTAATGTTGGATGTGAGCATGACTGTATCTCTTTTACCCCTGAATTATAATGGTTAGTCATTCCTTAAACCTTAGAGGTGCTCTGCATTTATGTTTTGTGGTCTCAGAAAGGGCTAGTGAGATACCATGTTATCATATTATATCATGATTGTTTTTATAAACTGTTGGCATCCAAGATATCTTATTATTACTCGCTAGTTGGTTATGATATTGTCATGAGTAAATATGAGACCTAAGTGTTATCATTGACATGGTTTGTTTATGATCTTTGCTGAAAACCTGAACATTGAGTTAAGCATATATACAGTAACGAGAACAAAATAGTTTGTAAAAGTTTTCTTTATCACTTTCATTTTGTCAACTGAATTGCTTGAGGACAAGCAATGAGTTAAGCTTGGGGAGTTGATACATATCAAACGTATCTACTTTTCCAAACAGTTTTGCTCTTGTTTTGGACTCTAATTTGCATGATTTGAATGGAACTAACCCAGACTGCCGCAGTTTTTAGCAGAACTACCATCATGTTGTTTTTGTGCAGAAATAAAAGTTCTCAGAATTGGCCGAAACTTTATGGAGATTTTTTATGGAATATATAAAAATACTGGAGCGAAGATCCACTGGAGGGGGGACATCAGTTTCCCACAAAGCAACAGAGCGTGCCCATCCTTGGGCTCGCTTAGATGCCTTGTGGGGTCCACATGGCTCCACGGACCCTAATCTCAAGCCTATAAATTCTTATTTCCTGAGAAAAAATAAGAGAGAAGTTTTCACCATGTTCTACGAGACGGAGCCGCGGCCACCTCCTATTCTTCCTCGGGGGGGGGGGGGGGGGGGGGGGGGGGCTGTCTGTAGTCCGTTTGGGGGCTCCGGAGAGGGGAATCCGTCGTCATCGTCACCACCAACCCTTCTCCATAAACAATTCCATGATGCTCACCACCAGGAGTGAGTAATTCCTTTGTAGGCTTGTTGGACGGTGATCCTATCTTGCAAGTTATATGCACCTATTATGTGTTATGATCCATAGACCCCAAGGTGACTATAATTGGGATCATCTCCGGTGATGACCGTAGTTTGAGGAGTTCATGTATTCACCATGTGTTAATGCTTTGTTCCGGTTCTCTATTAAAAGGAGGCCTTACTATCCCTTAGATTTCCTTATGGACCCCGCTGCCACAGGAGGGTAGGACAAAAGATTTCATGCAAGTTCTTACTATAAGCACGTATGACTATATACGGAATACATGCCTCCAATATATTGATGAATTGGAGCTAGTGTTGTGTCGCTCTAATGTGTAAATGTTACATGATGAATGTCATCCAAATCAATTATCCACCACCGATCCAATGTCTACGCTTTTCGTGTATTGATCTCCATTAAGTTACTTTCGTTACTACTGGTGTTACAACCACCATAATCACTGCTATTACTGTTCCTATTGTTTTTGTTACTGTGCTACTAAAAACTTCATTGCAGAAAGAAATTCTAGGTGTGGTTGAATTAACAACTCAACTGCTAAGACCAATAAATATTCTTTGGCTCCCCTTGTGTCGAATCAATAAATTTGGATGAAATACTACCCTCGAAGACTATTGCGATCCCCTATACTTGTGGGTTATCACTTACCCGCAAGTTGTATGCACTTGTTATCCTTTGGAACCTTAGAGCCCTAAGGTGACAAGAATTAGGATATTGAAAGCACATATGCTCCCTTGGAGGTTTTGATAATTCATGACAACATACATTGTCTCGTGGACTAATAGTTTTACCTAGTTTATTTCAGATGAAGTCCACAAAGAAGATTGGCCATGGAATGTGTGGAGAATCCCCAAGGAGAGAAGAAGAAGAAAAGGAATAGGATTGGCAAATCATCAAGCTTGAAGACTCTACATTTTACATTTTGTGAGAAATCACTTTTGAGTCCATAGGAAAGCCAATACTATTAAAAGGGGATGATGTTGCTATGATTATCTGGTTGCTCACGTGCTTAGAGATTAGCCACCAAATATACACATGAAATTCTCCCACAAATTCTCTGTCTAAACCCTACCACTAAAATTGGTGCCACCAAGTTTCCAAAATCGGCCCAACGGAGTTTTATCCCAGACAGATCCTAAGCCAATACCCTAAGGTCTCAGTGCCACCAACTTTCCATTCGGTGCAACCGAAACCAGTGACAAACTTTCTGGTTAGCCATTTGCAAGAATCGGAATCTCCGAGTTTTGGGAATCGGTCTCATCGAGATTTGGAAACTGCCTAGGTCACCCATATCGGTACCATCGAGATTTATATATTGGTCTCACCGAGAAGCCGAAAGTTGCCACATTTTGCACTAGTCGGTGCAACCGAGTTTTTGGATCGGTTTCACCAAGTTGGGCAATAATGTTGTAATGGTTGGATTTTTGGAGATGCCTATATATACCCCTCCACCTCCTCTCACTCGTAGAGGAAGCACTCAGAACATACCTACACTTGTGTTGGAAATATGCCCTAGAGGCAATAATAAAAGTAGTTATTATTATATTTCCTTGTTCATGATAATCGTTTATTGTCCATGCTATAATTGTTGATTGGAAACTCAATTGCATGTGTGGATACATACACAACACTGTGTCCCTAGTATGCCTCTAGTGGACTTGCTCGTTTATCAAAGATGGTCAAGGTTTCCTAGCCATAGACATGAGACGTCATTTGATAACGGGATCACATCATTAGGAGAATGACATGATGGACAAGACCCAAACTATGAACGTAGCATATGATCGTGTCAGTTTATAGCTATTGTTTTATGCATGTCAAGTATCTATTCCTATGACCATGAGATCATGCAATCCACTGACACCGGAGGAATACCTTGTGTGTATCAAACATCACAACGTAACTGGGTGACTATAAATATGCTCTACAGGTATCTCCGAAGGTGTCTGTTGAGTTGGCATGGATCGAGACTGGGATTTGTTACTCCGTATGACGGAGAGGTATCTCAGGGCCCACTCGGTAATACAACATCACAATAAGCCTTGCAAGCAATGTGACTAAAGTGTTAGCCACGGGATCTTGTATTACGGAATGAGTAAAGAGACTTGCGGATAACAAGATTGAACTAGGTATAGAGATACCGACGATCGAATCTCGGGCAAGTAACATACCGAAGAACAAAGGGAACAGCATACGGGATTAACTGAATCCTTGACATAGAGGTTCAACCGATAAAGATCTTCGTAGAATATGTAGGAACCAATATGGGCATCCAGGTCCCGCTATTGGTTATTGACCGTAGAGGTGTCTCGGTCATGTCTACATAGTTCTCGAACCCGCAGGGTCTGCACACTTAACGTTCGGTGACGTTTCCGTAGTATTGAGTTATGTATGGTGGTGAACGAAGGTTGGTCGGAGTCCCGGATGAGATCCCGGATGTCACTAGGAGCTCCGGAATGGTCCGGAGGTAAAGATTGATATATAGGAAGTCCCGTTTTGACCACCGGAAAAGTTTTAGGTATTTCCGGTAGTGTACCGGGAGTGCCGGAGGGTCATCGGGAGGGGCCACCCACGCCGGGAGGCCACATGGGCCTGAGGGGGGTGCACCAGCCCTTAGTGGGCTGGGAAAACCAGCCCCACAAGGCCCATGCGGCTAGGAAAGGTGGGAAAGGAAAAAACCCCAAGTGGAGAAGGTTTCCAAGTAGGAAGAAGGAATCCTACTAGGAGTAGGATTGGTGGGAGGCTCCACCTCCACCTCCTTCGGCCGAACCCCTAGGGGAAACCCTAGGGAGGCTGCCTCCTCCCCTCCCTCCTATATATACTAGAGGAATAGAGGCCCCAAAGGCACAAGTCCACGTGCTAGTTCTCTATTCTTTAATTCCTCCACCAAATAGATTCCAACGGTGCTTAGGCGAAGCCCTGCCAGAATAGTTCCACCACCACCGCCGCCGCGCCGTCGCGCTGCCGGAGAACTCATCTACCTCTCCGCTCCCTCTTGCTGGATCAAGAAGGCAGAGATCGTCATCGAGTTGTACGTGTGCTGAACGCGGAGGTGTCGTCCGTTCGGCGCTAGATCGTGATTGGATCGCGGGACGGCTAGCGATTTGGATCGCGAAGACGTTCGACTACATCAACCGCGTTTCTTAACGCTTCCCGCTTAGCGATCTACAAGGGTATGTAGATCCACTCTCCCTCTCGTAGATGCTCATCACCATGGATAGATCTTGCGTGTGCGTTGGAATTTTTTTTGTTTCCCATGCAACGTTCCCCAACAGTGGTATCAGAGCTAGGTCTGTGCGTAGATGAGATCACGAGTAGAACACAAAGTAGTTTGTGGGCGTTGATGCTCAGATTGCTTCCTCCCTTGGTCTTTTCTTGATTCAGCAGTATTGTGGGATGAAGCGCCCCGGACCAACATTACTCGTACGCTTATGAGTGACCGGTTCCATCAACTGACATGTAACTTCGTTGCATAAAGATGGATGGCGGGTGTCTGTCTCTCCTACTTTAGTTGGATCGGATTCGACAAAGGCGGTCCTTGAGAAGGTTGAATATCAATTTGTGTATCACCGTTGTGCTTTATGCGTAGTTAAGAATCGTTCTTGCTAGATACCGTAGCAGCCACGTAAAACATGCAACACCAATTAGAGGACGTCTAACTTGTTTTTGCAGGGTATGTTGTGATGTGATATGGCCAATTACATGATGAGATATATGTGATGTATGAGATGATCATGTATTGTATAGAATATCACGACTTGCATGTCGATGAGTACGACAACCGGCAGGAGCCATAGGTTTGTCTTTAATTAATTTTTGCCGTTTTTTGCTTTACTTTATCGCTATGAGTTAGCAATAGTCGTGGAAGCAACAGTTGGCGCGACAACCTCATGGCGACACGTTGATGGAGATCAAGATGATGGAGATCATGGTGTCGTGCCGGTGACGATGGAGATCATGTCAGTGCTTTGGAGATGGAGATCAAAAGCACAAGTTCATGGCCATATCATGTCACTTATGATTTGCATGTGATGTTAATCCTTTTATGCATCTTATTTTGCTTAGGACGACGGTAGCATTATAAGGTGATCCCTCACTGAAATTTCAAGATAAAAACTGTGTTCTCCCCGAGTGTGCACCGTTGCGAAAGTTCGTCGTTTCAAGACATCACGTGATGATCGGGTGCGATAGACTCTATGTTCGCATACAACGGGTGCAAGCCAGTGTTGCACGTGCGGAACACTCGGGTTAAACTTGACGAGCCTAGCATGTACAGACATGGCCTCGGAACACAAGAGACCGAAAGGTCGAACATGAGTCATATAGTAGATATGATCAACATGAAGATGTTCACCAATGAAACCACCTCATCTCACGTGATGATCGGACTTGAGTTGGTGAATTTGGATCATGTGTCACTCGAAGGACCGGAGGGATGTCAATTTGAGTGGGAGTTTTTAAGTAATATGATTAACTAAACTCATTATCTTGAACAATAGTCTAAGTTGTCTTTGCAAAATTTATGTTGTACATCAATGGCTCGCGCAGTAGCACCCCTGAATTTTAATGCGTTCCTAGAGAAAGCTAAGTTGAAAGATGATGGAAGTAACTTTGTGGACTGGGCCCGTAATCTAAGGATTATCCTTACAGCTTCCCAAAAGGTTTATGTCCTTGATGCACCGCTTGGTGATCCACCCGCTCTAGTAGAGTCTCCAGACGTTGCGAACGCCTGGCAGGCACGTTCTGATGATTACTCAATGGTTCAATGTGCAATGTTGTATGGCTTAGAACCGGTACTTCAAAGACGTTTTGAACGTCATGGAGCATATGATATGTTCCTGGAGTTGGATTGAGAGGTATGAGACCTCCGATAAGTTCTATGCTTGCAAGATGGAGGAGAACGGGTCTGTCAGTGAACACATACTCAAAATGTCTGGGTATTCCACCCGTCTGGCTGAATTGGGGATGCCCCTTCCGGCAGAGGCGATCACTGACAGAGTTCTTCAATCATTGCCACCTAGCTATAGAAGCTTCGTGTTGAACTATAACATGCACGGGATGAACAAGTCAGTCGCCGAGCTGTTTGCGATGTTGAAAGTCGCTGAGTCTGAGATTCATAAGGAGCGTCATGTGTTGATGGTCAATAAAACCACAAGTTTCAAGAAGAATGGCAAGGGTAAGAAGGGTAACTCCAAGAAGAGTGGCAAAGCAGTTGCCCCTCCCGTGAACAAACCCAAAGCTAGACCCAAGCCAGAAACTGGGTGCTTTCATTGCAAGGGAACTGGTCACTGGAAGCGGAACTGCCCCAAGTATCTGGCTGACAAGAAGGCGGCCAACACCAAACAAGGTATATATGATATACATGTTATTGATGTGTACCTTACCAACTCTCATTGTAGTGCCTGGGTATTTGATACCGGTTCGGTTGCTCACATTTGCAACTCAAAACAGGAACCGCGGAATAGACGGAGGCTGGCAAAGGACGAAGTGACGATGCGCGTGGGAAATGGTTCCAAGGTTGATGTGATCGCCGTCGGCACGCTCGCTCTTCGATTACCATCGGGATTAGTGATGAACCTGAACAATTTATATTTAGTGCCTGCGTTAAGCATGAACATTATATCTGGATCTTGTTTATTGCGAGACGGTTACTCATTTAAATCAGAGAATAATGGTTGTTCTATTTATATGAGTAATATCTTTTATGGTCATGCACCCAATGTGAGGGGTTTATTCTTATTGAATCTCGATAGTGATGATACACATGTTCATAACATTGATGCCAAAAGATGTAGAATTGATAATGATAGTACCACTTTCTTGTGGCAATGCCGCTTAGGTCATATTGGTGTAAAACGCATGAAGAAGCTCCATGCTGATGGACTTTTGGAGTCACTTGATTTTGAATCACTTGACACATGCGAACCATGCCTCATGGGCAAGATGACTAAGGCCCCGTTCTCTGGAACAATGGAACGGGCAAGTGACTTGTTGGAAATCATACATACTGATGTGTGCGGTCCGATGAGCATTGAGGCACGCTGTGGATATCGTTATTTTCTCACCTTCACTGATGACATAAGTAGATATGGGTATATTTACTTAATGAAAAACAAGTCTGAAATGTTTGAAAAGTTCAAGCAATTTCAGAGTGAAGTTGAGAATCATCGTAACAAGAAGATTAAATTCCTGCGATCTAATCAAGGAGGAGAATATCTGAGTTATGAGTTTGGCAGTCACTTAAGACAGTCTGGAATAGTTTCACAATTGACACCGCCTGGAACACCACAGCGTAATGGTGTGTCCGAACGTCGTAATCGAACCTTATTGGATATGGTGCGATCTATGATGTCTCTTGCCGATTTGCCACTATCTTTTTGGGGTTATGCATTAGAGATAGCTACATTCACTTTAAATAGGGCACCATCAAAATCCGTTGAGACGACGCCATATGAACTGTGGTTTGGCAAAAAGCCAAAGTTGTCGTTTCTTAAAGTTTGGGTATGTGATGCTTATGTCAAAAAGCTTCAGCCTGAAAAGCTGGAACCCAAAGCGGAGAAATGCGTCTTCATAGGATACCCAAAAGAGATAGTTGGGTATACCTTCTATCTCAGATCCGAAGGCAAAGTGTTTGTCGCTAAAACGGAACATTTCTTGAGAAAGAGTTTCTCTCAAAAGAATTGAGTGGGAGGAAGATAGAACTTGATGAGGTTGTTGAACCTTTACTTCAACCTGAGAGTAGCGCAGCGCAGAAAGATGTTTCTATAGAGCCTGCATCGGTTGAAGAGGAAGTTAATGCTGATGATCATGAAGCTTCGGATCAAGTTGCTATCGAACCTCGTAGGTCGACAAGGACGCGTACTGCTCCTGAGTGGTACGGCAATCCTGTCTTAGAGGTCATGTTGTTGGACAACGATGAACCTACGAGCTATGGAGAAGCAATGATGGGCCCGGATTCCGAGAAATGGTTAGAGGCCATGAAATCCGAGATGGGATCCATGTATGAAAACAAAGTATGGGCTTTGGAAGTATTACCTGAAGGGCGAAAGGCCATTCGGAACAAATGGATCTTTAAGAGGAAGACGGACGCGGACGGTAATGTCACCGTCTATAAAGCTCGACTTGTGGCAAAGGGTTTTTCACAAGTTCAAGGAGTTGACTACGATGAGACCTTCTCACCCGTAGCGATGCTTAAATCCGTCAGAATCATGTTAGCAATAGCTGCATTTTTCGATTATGAAATTTGGCAGATGGATGTCAAAACAGCGTTCCTTAACGGTTTCCTTAAGGAAGAGTTGTATATGATGCAACCAGAAGGTTTTGTCGATCCAGAGAATGCTGACAAAGTTTGCAAACTCCAGCAATCCGTTTATGGACTGGTGCAAGCATGTCGGAGTTGGAATCTTCGCTTTGATGAGGTGATCAAAGCGTTCGGGTTTATACAAGTTTGCGGAGAAGCTTGTATTTACAAGAAAGTGAGTGGGAGCTCTATAGCGTTTCTAATATTATATGTGGATGACATATTGCTGATTGGAAACAATATAGAAATGTTGGAAAGCGTGAAGGAATATTTGAACAAGAGTTTTTCAATGAAGGGCCTAGGAGAAGCTGCTTTCATATTAGGCATCAAGATCTATAGAGATAGATCGAGACGCTTAATAGGACTTTCACAGAGCACATACCTTGACAAAGTTTTGAAGAAGTTCAAAATGGATCAGTCCAAGAAGGGGTTCTTGCCTGTATTGCAATGTGTGAAGTTGAGTAAGACTCAATGCCCAGTGACTGCAGAAGATAGAGAAAAGATGAGTGTCGTCCCCTATGCTTCAGCCATAGGCTCTATCATGTATGCAATGCTGTGCACAAGACCCGATGTCAGCCTTGCCATAAGTATGGCCGGAAGGTTTCAAAGTGATCCAGGAATGGAACACTGGACGGCGGTCAAGAATATCCTGAAGTACCTGAAAAGGACTAAGGACATGTTTCTCGTTTATGGAGGTGATCAAGAGCTCGTCGTAAAGGGTTACGTCGATGCAAGCTTTGACACTGATCCGGATGACTCTAAGTCTCAAACCGGATACGTATTTATTCTCAATGGGGGTGCGGTAAGTTGGTGCAGTTCCAAGCAGAGCGTGGTAGCTGATTCTACATGTGAAGCGGAGTACATCGCTGCCTCGGAGGTGGCGAAGGAAGGTGTCTGGATGAAGGAGTTCATGACAGATCTTGGAGTAGTGCCTAGTGCACTAAACCCAATGACTCTGTTCTGTGACAACACTGGTGCCATTGCTCTAGCCAAGGAACCAAGGTTTCACAAGAGGACCAGACACATAAAGCGACGTTTCAATTCCATCCGCGATTACATCAAGGAGGATGACATAAATATTTGCAAAGTGCACACGGATCTGAATGTTGCAGATCCGATGACTAAACCTCTTCCAAGGGCTAAACATGATCAACACCAGAACTGTATGGGTGTTAGATTCATCACAATGTAAATCACACAGTGATGTGAGCTAGATTATTGACTCTAGTGCAAGTGGGAGACTGTTGG
Organism: Elymus sibiricus; assembly: GCA_039707655.1. Taxonomy (NCBI): domain Eukaryota; kingdom Viridiplantae; phylum Streptophyta; class Magnoliopsida; order Poales; family Poaceae; genus Elymus; species Elymus sibiricus. Next base: position 123,890,984 of record CM077667.1, on the reverse strand, counting down.
AAATATGCCCTAGAGGCAATAATAAAAGTAGTTATTATTATATTTCCTTGTTCATGATAATCGTTTATTGTCCATGCTATAATTGTATTGATTGGAAACTCAATTGCATGTGTGGATACATAGACAACACTGTGTCCCTAGTATGCCTCTAGTGGACTAGCTCGTTGATCAAAGATGGTCAAGGTTTCCTAGCCATAGACATGAGATGTCATTTGATAACGGGATCACATCATTAGGAGAATGATGTGATGGACAAGACCCAAACTATGAACGTAGCATATGATCATGTCAGTTTATTGCTATTGTTTTATGCATGTCAAGTATCTGTTCCTATGACCATGAGATCATGCAATCCACTGACACCGGAGGAATACCTTGTGTGTATCAAACGTCACAACGTAACTGGGTGACTATAAAGATACTCTACAGGTATCTCTGAAGGTGTCTGTTGAGTTGGCATGGATCGAGACTGGGATTTGTTACTCCGTATGACGGAGAGGTATCTCAGGGCCCACTCGGTAATACAACATCACAATAAGCCTTGCAAGCAATGTGACTAAATTGTTAGCCACGGGATCTTGTATTACGGAACGAGTAAAGAGACTTGCCGGGAACAAGATTGAACTAGGTATAGAGATACCGACGATCGAATCTCGGGCAAGTAACATACCGAAGAACAAAGGGAACAGCATACGGGATTAACTGAATCCTTGACATAGAGGTTCAACCGATAAAGATCTTCGTAGAATATGTAGGAACCAATATGGGCATCCAGGTCCCGCTATTGGTTATTGACCGTAGAGGTGTCTCGGTCATGTCTACATAGTTCTCGAACCCACAGGGTCTTCACACTTAACGTTTGGTGACGTTTTGGTAGTATTGAGTTATGTATGGTGGTGAACGAAGGTTGTTCGGAGTCCCGGATGAGATCCCGGACATCACGAGGAGCTCCGGAATGGTCTGGAGGTAAAGATTGATATATAGGAAGTCCCGTTTTGACCACCGGAAAAGTTTCAGGTATTTCCGGTAGTGTACCGGTTGTGCCGGAGGGTCATCGGGAGGGGCCACCCATGCCGGGAGGCCACATGGGCCTGAGGGGGGAGGGTGCACCAGCCCTTAGTGGGCTGGGCAAACCAGCCCCATAAGGCCCATGCGGCTAGGAAAGGTGGGAAAGGAAAAAAAACCCAAGTGGAGAAGGTTTCCAAGTAGGAAGAAGGAATCCTACTAGGAGTAGGATTGGTGGGAGGCTCCACCTCCACCTCCTTCGGCCGACCCCCTAGGGGAAACCCTAGGGAGGCTGCCTCCTCCCCTCCCTCCTATATATACTAGAGGAATAGAGGCCCCAAAGGCACAAGTCCACGTGCTATTTGTCTATTCCCTAGTTCCTCCACCAAATAGATTCCGACGGTGCTTAGGCGAAGCCCTGCCGGAATAGTTCCACCACCACCGCCGCCGCGCCGTCGCGCTGCCGGAGAACTCATCTACCTCTCCACTCCTCTTGCTGGATTAAGAAGGCGGAGATCGTCATCGAGCTGTACGTGTGCTGAACGCGGAGGTGCCGTCCGTTCGGCGCTAGATCGTGATTGGATCGCGGGATGGCTAGCGATTTGGATCGCGAAGACGTTCGACTACATCAACCGCGTTTCTTAACGCTTCCCGCTTAGCGATCTACAAGGGTATGTAGATCCACTCTCCCTCTCGTAGATGCTCATCACCATGGATAGATCTTGCGTGTTCGTAGGAATTTTTTTTGTTTCCCATGCAACGTTCCCCAACAACTTGCCCCATCCATTTTTCTGAGAGAGAGCGACCTACTCATGTGTTGAGATCAAGATTTTCCACTCCAACCATATGAATCTTGATTTCTAGTCTCCCCAAGTTGCTTTCCACCCAATCAACCTCTTCTACCAAGCCAAATCTGTGAGAGAGTGATTGTGTGTTGAGGAGACTATCTTTTGAAGCACAAGAGCAAGGAGTTCATCATTGTTACCACATATATTACCTTTTGGAGAGTGGTGTCTCCTAGATTGGTTAGGCGTCGCTTGGGAGCCTCCTTCTTCATGTTGTGGAGTTGAACGAAGAAGTTTGTATAGGCAAGGAGATCGCCTACTTTGTGAAAATCTACCCATAGTGAGGCTAGTCCTTCGTGGACGGAAGCCGTGAGGGAATAGACGAATTTTCTACTTTGTGGACCCTTATGCATGGAGCCCTCCATGGACTCTCGCGACCGCTACCCTTCGTGGGTTGAAGTCTCCATCAACGTGGACATACGATAGCGCCACCTATCGGAACCACGGGGAAAATCTTCGTGTCTCCAACTGCGTTTGATCTTCCAACCTCCACTCTTTCTTGCATATGCTTGTCTTTACTTTCCGCTGCTATACTTGTTGACTAGCATGTGTAGGGTGCACTAGACTTGTTAGAATTGCTAAAATCAGCCGACCATTAAAATTGGGAAAATGTTAGGTTTTTAATTTGTCAAGTAGTCTATTTACACCCCCTCTAGACGTCCTTTCTCGATCCCACAATTGGTATCAGAGCTTTGGTATCCATAGCTTTGGTTTTATCACCATTGGAGGAAGATGGATGTGTCTAGTTTGGGGAGCCTTAGTCGTAGAGTGCCCATTCTCGATGGGGAGTACCATAGTCAATGGAAATATGAGATGCTTGACCTATTCAATTAATTCCATTTGAGCAAGTATGTTAAGAGTCCTTATGTGCCTCCTATTGATCCTTTACATCCTTCACATGAGGAAGAAATTGACATGCTTCGTAATCTTAGAACTGTTAATCTTATCATTAGAGGATTGCCAAGAATTGTGTTTGATCAAATGAGAAACTTTGAGTGTGCTTATACTTTGTGGAATGATTTAGAGAATAGATATCCAAATTACTATTTGAAAAATCTTGATATCATTCTCCATAAAACTATTGCTTTTCACAAGATGAAACCTAGTGATCCTAATTTTGATGACTATCTGTTCGAGCTTAGAGGCCTCATGCGTGCTAAAGGTGATGTCATAACTATCAACAACATTGTTGTTGAAGCCATCCGCATTCATAATCTTGAACATTGTCATGATCACAACTCTAAAGAATCTCTTGTCGCTTATGACGAGGATATCCCACTTGATGATGACAATGTGGAACATGGCTACTATGATGGAGATGAGTTGTTCGACATCGAGTATGAAAAGATGATGAAGAATCTAAGTCTCATGGCGAACTTCAAGGATTACATGTCCGAAGGAAAAGAGTGGATTCTCGATAGTGGATGCAGCGATCACATGACCGGAGATAGAGACATGTTTCAAGAGATCACACCAAACCATGGACCACGAAGGTATGTGACTTTTGGAGACAACTCGGAGGGTAAGGTACTCGGGCTTGGTAAGGTGGCCATATCTCATGATAGTTCTATTCAAAATATTATGCTTGTTGAATCCCTTGGTTACAATCTCCTTTCCATATCTTGACTAGCAGACTTTGGTTTCAATGTGCTATTTACTAAAGTTGATTGCCAAGTGTTTCGACAAGATAATCATATCATGGTATTTACCGGTTTTCGTAGAGGTGATCTATACATTGTTGATTTCACTAAGAGATCCAAACCTCGTACTTTTCTTATTGCAAAATCTTCTAAATGTTGGCTTTGGCATAGAAGGCTAGGACATGTTGGTATGCATAATCTAGATAAGCTCTTCAAAGGTGATCATATACTCCGTGTTAATGTTATCTTTGACAAAGATAGACTTTGTAGTGCTTGTCAAGCTGGAAAGCAAGTAGGCGGAAGTCATCCCATAAAAAATATCACGACCACTACTCCACTAGGAGACCACTCGAGTTACTTCATATGGATCTCTTTGGTCCCAATGCTTACAAGAGCCTTGGTGGAAATTCCTTTGGTCTAGTTATAGTTGATGCTTTTTCCAGATTTACGTGGGTATTCTTTCTGGATGACAAGTCGCAGGTGCAAAAGATCTTCAAGAACTTCGCTCGCAAGGCTCAAAATCAATTTGAAGTGAAGATCAAGAAAGTTCAGAGCGACAATGGATCGGAGTTCAAGAAAACCAATGTGGACTCCTTTCTTGATGAAGAAGGGATTTCACATGAGTTCCCGGCTACGTACACACCTCAACAAAATGGAGTCGTTGAGAGGAAGAACCGGACTCTTATAGAGATGGGAACGGTGCTCGACGAATACAAGACGCCAAGACACTTTTGGGCGGAAGCCATGGAAACAGCTTGTCATGCTACGAATCGACTCTATCTACACAAGCTTCTCGGTAAAATGGCATACGAGCTACTCACCGGTAACATGCCCCAAGTTGGATACTTTCGGGTATTTGGCTCCAATTGTTACATTCTTGATAAGCATCGTTGTTCTAAATTTGCTCCTAAATCTCATGAAGGTTTCCTACTCGGTTACGGATCAAACTCTCACACTTACCGTGTCTACAACAACTTCACTCGAAAAGTTGAAGATATGGTAGATGTGAAGTTTGATGAATCTAATGGTTCGCAAGTCGAACAATTGCCAAATGATGTAGGAGATAAGGAACCTTCGGAAGCCATCCAAGACTTGTCCATCGGCAAGATTCGTCATATGGAGGTGAAGGAAATCACTTCATCTACACAAGTGGAAGCTCCAACCTTGCGTCAAGGCAAACCTCAAAACGACATGGAAGCATCCACAAGTGGTACACGGCAAGATGAAGAGGAGGAGGAAGTTCATCACGATGATCCACCACAACCTCCTTCATCACCACCTCAAGGAAATGACAACTTCAACAACAATGAAGATGATGATGATGAGGAAGCTCCACCATCCAACAAGCAAAATCTATCAAGAGTTCGAGCAAGAGTGAACCAAAATCATGCCTTAGAGCAAATCTTCGGTGACATACAAACCGGGAGGATAATTCGCTCTAAAACTCGTTTGGCTAACTTTTGTGAGCATTACTCATTTATCTATAGTATTGAGACTTTGAAGGTGGAAGAAGCGCTTGAGGACCCCGATTGGGTGAATGCTATGCACGAGGAGCTACGCAACTTCGAAAGGAATGGAGTGTGGACACTAGTGGATAAGCCCAAGAACGAGCAAAATATCATTGGAACAAAGTAGGTGTTTAGGAATAAGCAAGACGAAGATGGCCAAGTGGTACGCAACTAGGCATGTCGTGGCTCAAGGCTACACTCAAGTCGAAGGTATGGACTACGGTGAGACCTATGCCCCCGTTGCTAGACTTGAGGCTATTCGTATACTTCTTTCTTATGCAAATCACCATGATATTACTCTTTATCGAATGGATATCAAAAGTACATTTCTAAATGGTGAAATTGAGGAAGAGGTTTATGTTAAACAACCCACTGGTTTTGTGAACCCTAAGAAACCTGATCATGTCTATAAGCTTCGTAAAGCTCTCTATGGTCTTAAGCAAGCCCCACGAGCTTGGTACAAATGCTTAACGAAGTTACTTATTGAAAATGGTTTTGAAATTGGTAAAATTGATGCAACCTTGTTCACTAAAAGAGTTAACGGTGAATTTGATAAAGAGTTAACCTTGTGCACAAAGAGAAATATCGTCCGTGGTATTTTGAGAAGATTGCTATAACGTCAGAGGGTTTGCTATAAACTTCCATGAGAATTATTTGCGCGATAGAGAAGATTGATATAATATTCAGAGAAGTTGGCTATAACTTTCGCGAGAATTATCTGCTCAACAGAGAAGATTGCTAAGCTTTGAGGAGTTTGCTATCGAGAAGATTGCTTGTCGTAGTCGACCCCTAAAAATGCTGCTAAAGTGAAGCAATTGCAATAGAGTGCGGTCCGAGAGAATTGATTGCAGTGAAGAAGAACGAAGACGAAGTGAAGAGTTAGTTCTTTTCCGTAGTTTCACTTTTTCATTTGAGTTATGGGACCGGCGTACTATTAAGAGGGGTTCAAGTATTTCTAGACTTTTGTCTAGTGTGATGCTTAACCGAAACTTATACCAAGTGACTCGAGAGAAATCTCTTCGTGCAAAGAGTTATTTACTCGCCAGCGAGAGACAAAGTTCTTCTGGGTTACGAGAGACATGTGGTGGCAGATGACTCAACTTTGTTTGTTCCTCAAGTAAATTTGTCGTGTGAGTTTGAAATCCAACCGTTGGAAATGTGCCAGTTGATCATTGGTTGGCCGCAGGCCCTTATTGGTCGTTTCCCTCTCAGGATTGCTCCATGTATAAATAGCCACTCCGCACCAACCGTTATGGTGGGTTGCTCCGCTTGAGTTTCTGAGAAGATTGATTGAGCATCCCACTCCGAAAGGTTTGAGTAAATCCTTCTGAGAGAAAACCCAAGAGCCTAAACTTAGATAGTGGTTGAGGATCACATAGATCTGAGTTGAGAGTTGTCCTGCCAATTAATCTTCAGTGACTAAGAGTAATTAGGGCCAGTGAAGAGAAAGTCTGTCAAAGGTTTGAAGATTGTTGATAAGAATCTATCATGAGTGAAATCAACTGAAATTCGAGGAGCTTAAGGTTGAGGAGAATAGTACGGAGAGAGGTCAGCTTATGTGATCAATCACAAGTCACTCCAACTAGACTTAGCTCTTTTGCAAAAAAGTGAACAGGTCTACCAAATCGGATGTCGTATTCTTGCACCACTGATCAATTCTATCACGACATTACTTTTAGTTATTCTGTCTCATTCTGTCGTGTGCTCGTGTGCAATAATTTCGGTACTTCGACATGTCTGTCTTCATGTTCCAACTAGTTGTACTTAGGTGATTTGTTTCTTTGTTCGTATGCTTTACATCCGATGCTACTTGGTCATCCTTCTCAGTCTTGCCCTGATGAACATCTCACAATAGTGCGCATATTTTCTTTCAGTTGTTGTTTTCTCTCTCAGCCTTGCATCTATTTAGTTTTGTTTCCATGTGCTTTGTTTAGAGATTTTAAGTTTCTTTAAATCTCCCATTCACCTAACCTGTGGTCGACACACATTGGTCCTACACCTTCTCCTCCGCCTCCTCGGTGATCCAGTCCCCTCGGGCTTCCTCCTCTCTGCGGCCGTAACCGCCACTTCCTCCACCCCCACTATCGGGAAGACCATGCCGCTCCTCGTCCGTGTTCTCTCCTCTACTAGACTTCACTTCTCACAAATGAGAATGATGACGAGACGGCGACCCGCGTGAGTTGGAGTGAGTGGGAGGGGGAAATGAGAGAAGGGATATGGTCGGGGCCCGCGTGAGTTGGAGTGAGTGGGAGGGGGAAATGAGAGAGGAAAGCGGGCGTTCGCTCATGGCAGTCGCGAAGCAAACATATATATTTTTTGCTAACATGGTAACCCAGCAAGCATAAGATCAGTGTGATCGATCGGACGGCCTACCGTGTGTTCGCTCTGAATCTCCAAAAATCTGACATCAGACTTTTATGATTTGAAAAAAAATAACTAGAGGGGAAAATAGAGAGAGTTCGTGCGTGATGCGACAGAAGCAACGAGAGGGAGCATTTGCGTGTGTGGAGCGAGGGAGCAGGGGGGAGGGAGCGCATTGCGTACGGAGAAGGAGAGGAGGGCGCGTACGGTACGGAGCGGTGGTGGATGGTATTTCGGGCTAACGGCCGTGTTAGCCGGGGCAGCCTCGCCACTTGCCGGGCCGCCGCGCGCCACTCCGTCCCAATATGTTAATGCTTCTTCTCTCTAGAGTCTCTCCCGCGCACTATATATCGTCTCATGATCCTCATCTCCGGCCACAATTAATAGCAACCGCTCCCCCCGCAATACCTGCCATCTCCCCTCCTCTCCTCCTCCACCATCGATCTACTCTCCCTTACTTTCTCTCTCCCTCTCTCTCTCTCTGCTCGACTAGATCGATCGATCTTCCTCTTCTTGGTTGGTCGATTTTCATCGTCCTCCGTGACGAAGGTGCTGTCGTCGTCGATCGATTGCTTGATTTATTCCAACAACTGGTCAATAGCTGCGATCCTAGGTCGTCTGCTCAGTTGCATCGCCATCGCCTACAATTCCACTCGTTTTCAAGCTCCCCTCCTCACGTTGATCGGATCAAAGGGGTTGGGATTAACCTGACCTAACCTAACCTCGCGACCGGATTCGCCTCCCCACTTGACGTCGGTCCACTCGACCGGATTCCTTGTCGATCGCAACAAGGATTTCTTTCTTCTTTGCGCCTCTCGTACGTATCCTACATACATAGCGCGCGCGTGGACGCGGGAGCCCGTGCGGGCTCGGTGGCGGTTCGCGTGATACACTACTTTTCGAGATAATTGGCAGTTGTGATTCATAGCGCGCGCGTGGGCGATCGAGGAGCGGGCAGCGAGCGGCATGGGGGCCAACGGCCGCGCCGAGCACCACTCGCCGTCGTCGGCCAAGACGTCCCCTCGCGGCGCTGGCGCCGGAGGTGGCGTTGGAGGCGAGCAATACTCCTCGGCGACCAAGTCTCCGCGCGCCGGAGGTGGTGGGGGAGGCGAGCACTACTCGGCGTCGAGCAAGTCCCCGCGCGCCGGCATCGGCGGCGGCGTGTCGTCCCTGCTGCCGAGCGGCGCCGTGGCGACGCTGCTCGAGAGCCGGTGGGCAATCTCGGGCGCGCTCACCGTGTTCCTGTTCCTCGCCGTCACGCTCACCGTGACGTCGTCGTCGTCGTCGCTGTCCCCCGTGTCGGCCTCCTTCTTCTCCTTCCTCCCGGCCGGCCGCGGCGACCTCGTCGAGCAGCGGGTCGAGCAGCAGCAGCCCGAGGCCCCGGCGACCCCGCCGCCGCCTCCGCCCGGCGCCGGCGTGCCGCGGCTGGCGTACCTCATCTCCGGGTCCAAGGGCGACCTGGACCGGCTGTGGCGCGCGCTGCACGCGCTCTACCACCCGCGCAACCTCTACGTGGTGCACCTGGACCGTGAGGCGCCCGTCGGCGAGCGGCTGGAGCTGGCGGCGCGGGTGGCCAACAGCACCGTGTTCCGGCGCGTCGGCAACGTCGAGGTGATCCGGCGCGCCAACATGGTAACCTACCGCGGGCCGACCATGGTGGCCAACACCCTGCACGCCTGCGCCGTGCTCCTCCGCCGCAGCCGCGACTGGGACTGGTTCATCAACCTCTCCGCCTCCGACTACCCGCTCATGACCCAGGACGGTACGTACTTTTTTTTCTACCCGCTCACGTTTAAATATTCCCGACTTAGCTTGACACGATATCTATCCATGATCGAATCCGCTGACTAACCAACTGCGGCGACACGCACAGATGTCCTGCACGTATTCTCGACGCTGCCGCGCAACGTCAACTTCATCGAGCACACCAGCCGCCTCGGCTGGAAGGAGTGAGCGCTCTTCCCTCTTTCTCCTTCTTCCTCCCCTCCGGCGATCGACGGCGGCGACTGACTGTGTCATGAATGATATGCAGGGGGCAGCGAGCGCAGCCGCTGATCGTGGACCCGGGGCTGTACGCGTCGAAGAAGCAGGACATCTTCTACGCGGCCACCCGGCGGGAGCTGCCGACGGCGTTCAGGCTGTACACGGGGTCGGCGTGGGTGGCGCTGACGCGGGACTTCGCCGAGTACGTGGTGTGGGGGTGGGACAACCTGCCGCGCACCCTGCTCATGTACTACGCCAACTTCGTGTCCTCGCCGGAGGGCTACTTCCAGACGGTGCTCTGCAACGCGCCCCGGTTCGTGCCCACCGTGGCCAACCACGACCTCCACCACATCCAGTGGGACGTGCCGCCGCGGCAGCACCCGCACGCGCTCACGCTCGGGGACATGGAACGCATGGTGCGCAGCGACGCGCCCTTCGCCCGCAAGTTCGCGCGCGACGACCCCGTGCTCGACGCCATCGACGCCCAGCTGCTGGGCGGGCGCGGCGGCGGGAACGGCACGGCTGCGGGGATGTTCGTGCGCGGAGGGTGGTGTGGCGAGCAAGGGGACTGCCTCGGCGCCACCGGCGCCGAGGACTGGGTGCTCAGGCCCGGGCCGGGGGCCGAGAGGCTGCGCAGGCTCATGGACCGGATCGTCAGGTCGGAGGCGTTCGCGAACCGCCAGTGCAAGTAGCTCATGTCGGCCGGAGATGGTCGGCCATGCGTGCAAGCCAGGTCATCGTCACGCACGCACGCACTGTGTGGCGTGGTGTGATGTGATGCGCTCGTTTCCTTTCACGTTTGTACAAAATCATGCATCAGGGCGTACATACCATATGTCATATACATACATACATACATCGAGCGAGAAATATAGAGAGCTTCGTGGTACATTATTAGTTGAGGAGAAAATGTTTTAACTGGTCCATCAATCATCCATTAGATGAATATACATGCTGTTCCTTAGTCACATTTCATTTTTTATATCTATGCAAACTTGTCCAAGAATCAATCGAAGGATTCAACTGAAAACGCATTCAGATGATGGAAAGTAAACAAGTCTGAAATAAACTGATGCCAGAGTCCGGCCGCCATCTTGCAAGAAAAACAGGATAAAGGAGATCTCGACTGACTCTTAGCGCTTAAGCAAAAGCAGCAGGGTTGCTGTCGGAGAAGAACAGGAGAAAACGGAAGAAGGATCAGGCGACCGAGCATCTGCATCACCGCTTCTCGAGCTTTCCATTGCCCGATCGGTGGCATGGCACCTGGACCGTAGAAGCACCGCATCTTACCATCAGGAGGCAAGACCATTACGAGTGGTCTACAAAGACCAGGCAGCACCAGCTACGAATAAGCGGCCAAATCTTATATCGTTCCAAGATACGCACGCACGCCGACCCGCCGTAAACAAATTTCAACAAATTCATATGGTCCCCTCGAGATTTTGACGTTTTTAGTTGGAATGTTTTTTTTAAACGAGGCAAAAGATTTATCATTTTCATTAATTAAGAAAGAAGGTATAGAGGTTTGGACGAAAGACGACAATACAACAATTACTCTCGCGCGAACCAACCTGTGGTTGGATCGTTAGAGGAACTGTGGTATCCCAGCCCACCAGGGTTCAAATCCTGGTGCTCGCATTTATTCCTGGAATTATTTCAGGATTTCCGGCGATGCCCATTCAGTGGGAGGAGACGTTCCCGTCGACGACGAGGTGCCTACGGTGACTTCGTAAATTTTAAGATGATATGCCGGCTCAGTCTCTCGGAGGTGCTCATAAAGATAGGGTGTGCGTGTGTGCGTTCATAGGGATGAGTGTATGCGCGTGTATATGAGCGCTTGCGTCTGTACTGTGTTAAAAAAAAACAATCACTCTCGCGTTATAATGTTCCATAGGTGTTTGTCTATTGCAGACTCCAAAGCAAGCCCTCGGTCCTTTGGTTCTAGCAACGGCGACTTCAACCAAGACATCGGTACTAAAGAAGATCGGCGCATTTTTCTCTCCTTTCATAGCTCCCAAAAGATAAGGAACGTAAAGGAAGAAAGCGGCCTATGCGATTGAGTTTCCTTGAGCGCATAATGGTTCCACCACACCTTAACAGACGTCGCGGCCTGAAGTCATTGGGTTGGACGTCATAATGCCCAAGCCAATCTTTGATCATACTCCAGATTCTGGTCGTGTATATGCACTGGAAGAGTAGGTGGGTCATCGTCTCTTGGACGTGCTTACAAAGGGGACAAAGGTTACAGTTTGGCCACCCACTACTTGACCCGACGACAAGCCCTAGCATTTGTGAGGGTGGGCTGAGGCTATGTTTGGTTGAGCTTTTGGAGCCCACTTCTAGCTTTTGAAAGCTAAAAGCTAACCAAAGGGTGAAAAGAAGAAGAAGTTGTTGCAAAACTTACAGCTTCTCTGTAGTGTATTTCTCACACCCGGTGCACCCCCAACTTCAGCATGGCGTTTTTAGCTGTCCCCTTAAAACTGCAATGTATTTACCCACCATGCCACTCCCAAGTCATACCCCTTCGCTCTTTTTTTCTCATAGCATCAAAGGTAACGGACCGAATGCTCGCGCCTCGCTCGTCAGGTCGACATGTACGACTCGGCAGCCTAGGGTTTGCCTGCCGGTCGCCCGCCTCCGCCTAGGCCGCCCCAGCTTCCGCGGCTCACTCCGGCAACACTCTACGTCCGACAGGTATAGTTTTCCTTCCTCCCTCCCTCCTCCCTCCTCCCCTCATCCCGTGGCGGTGGCCTGCCGGCGGTCCGACGGCTCCGGCGCACCGGCCCTTCTCCTCCATGGTGCAGGTCAGCCGTCCCGTGCCTCCTCAATCCGGGGTCCGTGAGGGACGGGACAGGTCCGGCCGTCCGGCGGCGCCAGCGCCGACGCCGGTGAACCAGGACTCCTTCCTCCTTCCTTCTCTCTCCTCCATCCACCCTCCATCCTCTTCCAAAACTTTCTCTCTGTTCATGCATATATTATTTCTCCGTTTTTGTGTGATTTGATGATTAATAGCCATAGATTGTTATTACAGTATCTAGTACTTGCTGCATATTGCTACTCTCTACTCATTTTCAAGATTATGTATGAATGGAATTGCCAGCAATGGCCCAATTTTTTCATGGTTTATGTCTTTTGCTATGTAATTTATTGATGCACATATTGATCTGTTATTGGCCTGCATTACCAATGATGAGTATGTACCTCCAGTGCCACGACGGGAGGTGGCACGAACACAGGCGGGTCCGGTTGAAGATGAGGAGACCGAAGATAGCACGACAATATTCGTAGTAGGATATCTCTTGCTTGTCTAGCGATGGCAACATAAGTTTAGCTATGTCGATGGAGGTCATCATCATGTGAACCATACGTGTTTTGTACGATGCATGTCTTTGTAATAATATTATGGGATCACTATCTATTTAAATGCATGCAACATCAAAGTATAGTTTTTCAATTGTGTATGTGTTAGCTATAAATCGCTTACATTGCCCTATTTTCTTGTGCAAAATGATCGTCCAATTCCCTACAAATGAACACGTCACTACTCTACTTTACGGTCAATTAGCATATAAACATATTCACTCAGGTGTCAAGGGCATTACAGACAATTCACAACCAAATCTACAGTTTCACAGTCGTTTTAACCAAATAGCCTCCAGCTTTTCTGTAGCAACATTTTCACAGCAGCTTTTGCACAACAGTTTTTCTAGAATCTGCAGCTCAACCAAACAGAGCGTGAGTGGTAGAGGAGAAATGAGAGAAATGTTGGATGGCTTGGGCAAAACTAAGCAGAACCAAGTAAGAGGGGTACCGAAATAGAAAATACTTTTTGTATTGTTATTTTAAATGTTAATCATGTATTAAAAATATATTAAACAAGTATAAAAATGTTCATCAAGTATAAGAAATGTTCTTAATGTATACATAAAATGTACAAATGTGCATAATGTAGATATGTGTTGAAGAATAAAAAATGAAGAAAGACGATGTCTCTCTCTCTCTCTTTCTATGATCTTCAATACAAAGTTCACTGCGATTCCCACGGTGATCTATTCGATATAATCTTCTTGGCGGTGTGTTTGTTAGGATCCGATGAATTGTGGGTTTATGATCAAATTATTTATGAAAATATATTGAGTCTTTACTGAATTCTTACATGCATGATCGTTATAGCTTCATATTTCTCTCTGATCTGTCGGTTTGGTTTGGCCAACTAGATTGATTTATCTTCAGCGGGAGTGGTGCATTGTGATGGGTTCAATCTTGCGGTGCTCTATCCTCGTGACAGAAGGGGTCAAGACACGTATTGTGTTGCTGCCATTAAGGGTAAAACGATGGGGTTTATTCATATTAGTTGAGTTTACTTTGTCTATGTCGTGGTTTTGTCACGGCAAGATGTTCTTGTGAGAGAACTTAGGTGTGAGGCCATCGCAACTATGTGGCGGCTTGAGAGGGGTTGGTCGGAATCGAGAGACGCGAGTTTACCCAGGTTCGGCCCCTCCGATGGAGGTAAAATCCTACGTCCTGCTTTGTGTTTATATTGATGATGACGATCTCGATTACAAGGGTGCGGAATCGCTACCTCTAATCTCGAGAGCCTCTAATCTGTCTATCTCTAATGACTTGAACTTGTCCCTCTTGGGGTCCCTTACCCCTCCTTATATAAGTCGAAGGGGTAGGTTTACATGTAGAGTCCTATTAGGAGTAGGATTAGGACTACTCTCTCTTGAATCCTAATCCGGGTCTTGTTTCCTTTGTGAGGGAATCCTTCCTCGCCTTGGGCCTTCTCTGTGAGCCGGCCCTCCAGGCCCGTCCATGAGCCGCCTTGCGCCGGCTTGCACGCTGGGCCTTGGGCCTGGTCGTCCTGCGATCCGGTAATAGAGGTGACCTATGAGCCGCCATACGATGGGCCGGGTCATACCTCCTGCCGGGTCACCAATGAGTTGCCAAGCTCGGCTGGGGCATCAGTGAGTCGCCAAGTCCTGGTCGGGTCATACTTCAGGCCGGGTTATATCGCGGGGTAATATCCCCGACATTAGTCCCCCAGGTTAGCTTGAATTTATTCATGGTAAGCTCCTGAAATAAGAATAATAAATATGTTAAGTGTCCGGCTCGCTCCCCTGGCCGTCTTATTTCAATGAAGTGGCTCCTCAAAAATCCGGGTTTCTTCTTCATATGAACGAGCCGTCTTCACAATCATCTTGCAGGTCCATGTCCTTTGCAAAATATTGGGAATAAAACACCCATACGCCGTTGAGTCGGCCTCCAATACTTTGGCTTGATGAAAAATCTTGGGAATAAGAAATCTTCATGATGTTGAACCGCCAAATGATGGGTCGGGTCATGATCTTTGATAATACTGGGTCATGATCTTTGATAATACCAGGTCAAACAACTAGACTCCAATGGACTTGATAAATTTATTGGAAATAAAGAAATCCGTGTGATGCAGAGCCGGTCTTTCAATACTTCAGCTCCATGAAGAAAAACGACACCTCTCACTCATAATTGACATCTTGAAAGTGCTCTTCTATTTTTTATATCCATATTACCTGTAGCCCCCAAGCTCCGAGTTTATCCATGATGACTTGGTGCTTTTCAATAATATCTTTGATTATGTAGCCCCCAAGTACCGGGTTGTCTTGCCTGCAGCAGCCTGGGACTTGCAATTGTCTTTATACTTTATAAAACTTCAGCCAGTGTAGCCCCCAAGTGCCGGGTTGTCTTGCCTGCAACAACCTGGGACTTTGAACTTGGTGTTGAATGTTGCAGGTAGATAACTTTGGGGAAAACCTGGTTGTCATCTGAGTCGCCAGATATGGACTGAATGTCTTGAATTTCACATGTGTAGCCCCCAAGGGCCGTCTCATCAGTATGTGATGGGCCGGGTCTTCAATTTGGACCTTTATAATCTGTTTCAGCAGCTGAGTACTGTAGCCCCCAAGGGCCGGGTCGCATGTCTGCGGCGACTTGGGACTTTAGAAAATTTGATCTGAGTAGTGTAGTCCCCCAAGGGCCGGGTCATTATGCAATAATGAGCAGGGACTTGCTGCAGAGCTGATTATGTAGACTTGATCAGCAATGTGTAGCCCCCAAGGGCCGGCTCAGTAAAATAATACTGGGCTGAGACTTAGAAAATGATTGAAGGCCGGCTCATCTCCCTGAGATAACCGGGTTCGTTGATATTGTGATGAGTTGAAAAGCAACTTGCATTAGCCCCCAAGTGCCGTGGTGCATGCTTGCAGCAACATGGGACTTGCATACTTGATATAATCTTGATTTGAATAATGTAGCCCCCAAGTGCCGGTCGTATGCCTGCAACGATTCGGGACTATTCCTTTCATTGCAGAATAAAATCACTGAAGGAATAATATCAACTGTCTAGATGACGTTGTTGAAAGCCTTGCATATCAATGTTGAACCATGCTCCTTGCTGTAAGCTGGTATTTTTTGGATGAAGGAATAATAGCCATTACTCTGAAGGGGCTTTGAAAACATCAATCATCCAATACTGGTTATGACAACCATAATGAAAATCCAGCCATGTTGGCCATTTAAGATAATAATATAACTTGGTTTGAGAACCTCAATTATTCAATATTGGTTATAACAACCATAATGGAAATCCAGCCATGTTGGCTATTAAGGATTGGAATATGTATCCCGGTTTGAAAACCGGCTCCTGCAATATAAACCAGGATGCATATATGATGCATGGTATGACGATGCAATGATGATGCAATGTATGATGCAATGTATGATGATGTATGTGTATGATAACAGAGTATAAAAATGTCGGCTTTCAAGGCTCGACAAAAAGAGACTAGCTGTGTTTCGTTTTTTGAAAAAACTCAAGTTTTGCTTCAAAGAAGCTTGGCATGAAAGCCTTTCATCCCGTAAGCTGGCTCTCACGTGACATAAATCCATCGTTTAAACCTTAACTAGTTCAGGGTCTTAAAAAAGATTGAATGTTAAGAGTACGAACGGGTCACATAGCGGAGAGACTACAACAAACAAGGCGAGTTTATCCTAGCTCACTGTAAGCCGGCTCTCTCGTGACAAAAGCCGCTGTTTAAACCTTGACAAGTTCAGGGTCTTTGTGCGAGATTGACTATGAAAGTTCAGGGTCTCTAAGCAAGATTAACTGTCAAGAGTTCGGCGGGTCACATGGTGGAGTAGCAAGTTGCAAACAGGCAGGTTTAACTCGAACATGGCATATAAAGCCTGGCCAAGAGGGTATGAAAGCTAAACTCATAGAGTTGGAAGCCCCCAAGTGACCTTATGATGATCCAATAAATTAGGGCACCCATGTTTGAACGGCGCATAATGGCGGCTCGTCCTCTTGGGTGACTTTAAATCTTCAATAAGGTAGGGCACCCATGTTTGAACGGTCGCATCATGACGGCTCGTCCTCTTGGGCGACTTTAAATCTTCCGCCAATAAAGAAGTGCACCCATGTTTGAACGGTCGCATCATGGCGGCTCGTCCTCTTGGGCGACTTTAAATCTTCCGCCAATAAGGCAGTAACCCCTGGGACCGGGTTATCTTCCCTGCAATGGCCCGGGGTTCCAGAATATTCGAACCCGGTTGAATCTGCCGAGTCATGTCTGTGTAGCCCCCGAGTCTTAAGACGACTCAAGGAGTTGGCTTGAGATTCTTCACACTTGGCCGTGGCATAAGCCGGCATATTGTTGACGGCTGATAACTGAAATTTATTGAAGTCAAAATCGTGTAGCGAGTTGATGATCTTCGCGACACTCATTGTATGTCCTTGGCGTTGATAACGCAACATGAACCTGCGGAAAGTTGAAATGGCGGGTTATAAATGATCCCATATGAGTTTGTCAGTAACCCGGCCGGTTGTTGAAGTTAACCAAACCGCAGTGGCGGCAACTTGGGCGCCTGTCCATTGAGCCATCTGATGCGAGCAGAAGCTGAGAATATATTGTTATTTGCTCCAGAGTTGTTTGTGGTAGACTATCCGCAGGGGCGGCGACTTGCGCGCGCCCGCTGAGCAGCTTGTGCGGATGGACGGCTTGAGCAAGCAAGCACGACACCAGCGTGTCAATGTAGACCAGACCGCAGAGACGGCAACTAATGAGCGTCCTGGGCGGTTTAAGTGAGCAGGCGTGGCACCAACATGTCGATATAGACCGGACCACCGGGCGGCGAGTCGCCCACGGCGTTGTAGGCCAACGCGGACGGTGAATCGGCTGTGGCGTTGTAAGCCGGCGCCGACGGGAGAGTCCCACCGCGGCGTTGTAAGTTGGTGCAGTCGCGAAAGGCGGCCGCGGCATTGTAAGCCGGGGCGGTCACGAGAGGCGGCTGCGGCGTTTGATAAGCCGCTGCGGTCGCGAGAGGCGGCCGCGGCGTTGTAAGCCGGCGCGGTCGCGAGAGGCGGCCGCGGCGTTGATAAGCCGGTGCGGTCGCGAGAGGCGGCCACGACGTTGTAAGCCGGTCGCGAGAGGCGGCCGCGACGTTGATAAGCCGGTGCGGTCGCGACACGGATGAACACTGGTCCAGACTGATGTTGGCGCGCCTCCGTCTCCGTGGTATAAAGCCACTTGAATAATTGTCCTGCGTAAAAATATTGCAGACCAAAGTAATGTTCTCAAAGAAATTATCATGTGATAATAAAATAGGTGGAACAGACAACACCTGGTTTTTTTATGCGGACCCTGATGCGCGGCTCGCAGGGGCGCAGCAGTGTCCAAGGGGCGACGCAGGCGGACGGCTCAGACGCGTTGCAAAGCCAGCAAGGCGCAGCAGGGCGCGCGCAGGCGAGAGCCGCCCGGGGCAGCGGCGCGCATAGGCAGCTCGACACTCTCTCCTATTATTCCCCAACCGGTCGCATGTGCGAGGGAGAGCCGGCCAAACCAACAGGTGGCCGGGCCAGGAGAGCGGGGGTGGAGGTAGGTGCGGCGGCCTGCGGAACCAGTAAGGCGAGGCGGGCGCGGGAGTGCGAAGGCCGGTCCGTGAGGGGCAGAGCGGAGCCGACCGGAGATGCGGCGCATGGAGGCGACTCGAAGCGAGCGAGGCAAGGTGAGACCGCGACGGCGGGTCAGCAGAACGAGGCGGGCGCGCGAGGCACAAGGCGAGGCGGCTCGGGCGACACGGCGCGCGGCGCAACGAGGACGGCTTGCGCGGCGCGAGGAGGAGCAGCAGGCCGGCGGGCGCGGGACAGGTGGAAAGGCAGCCAGCAGGTGCGGACGCGGGCCGAGCGAGGCGAGGTGAGACCTCGCTCCACCGCGCCGGCTCCGTGGCGCTAGAAGGAGGCGGGACCACAACGGGGATGCGGGCGAGCGCGGCGACGACATCGAGGAGCGCCGCGCCAGAGACATCTCAGCGGGGATGCGGGCGAGCGCGGTGAAGACATTGAGGAGCGCCGCACTAGAGACGGCTCAGCGGGGATGCGGGTGAGCGTGGCCACGGTGGAGTTATGGTGGCTCGGACGCGAGCAGAGGCGAGGCCACAGCGGCTGGCCAGCTCGGGGCCAGGCGAGGATGGAGGCCGGAGGCGGGGTAAAGCCTGGCGAATCGGACTCGAGGTGGCGGGGGAGGCGGATAGTCGAGCTGGAGGCGGCCGTGGCGCTGCGGAGGGCGGGAGAAGCGAGCCACGGCGGAGGCGGTGACTCGAGGTCGCAGCGGAGGAGAGGGCCGAGTCCGTGCCTACATCCGCTTCCGAGTCCGCCGCCTAAATAAGATATCTTCTTTGATTCATGTCGGACTCGCGGCGTGAGATGAAGCAAACAGCAAAATTGATCTTCTATCGGATTCGACACATCGCCAAAGACAGCTGTCGCCTGAATTTGATGATTGCAACCCTATCTTCCGTCTTGATCTAATTTTGTATACGCCGTTCTGACCGCTTCATTGCAATTTTTCCCTAGCATTGTTCGTCCAAATCGATTTGGAAATTAGAGTTGATGTAGATCTTCGAGCCGGCCTTTGCAGATCCGGCGGGTCATAAGCTTCTCAATCCCTAGGAGAGATCCCTTCAAGAACACAACGCCATCGTGCGAGGCCCCACGGTGGGCGCCAACTGTCGTGGTTTTGTCACGGCAAGATGTTCTCGTGAGAGAACTTAGGTGTGAGGCCATCGCAACTATGTGGCGGCTTGAGAGGGGTTGGTCAGAATCGAGAGACGCGAGTTTACCCAGGTTCGGCCCCTCCGACGGAGGTAAAAGCCTACGTCCTCCTCTGTGTCTATATTTATGATGACGATCTCGATTACAAGGGTGCGGAATCGCTACCTCTAATCTCAAGAGCCTCTAATCTGTCTATCTCTAATGACTTGAACTTGTCCCTCTTGGGGTCCCTTACCCCTCCTTATATAAGTTGAAGGGGTAGGTTTACATGTAGAGTCCTATTAGGAGTAGGATTAGGACTACTCTCTCTTGAATCCTAATCCGGGTCTTGTTTCTTTTATGAGGGAATCCTTCCTCGCCTTGGGCCTTCTCTATGAGCCGGCCCTCCAGGCCCGTCCATGAGCCGCCTTGCGCCGGCTTGCACGCTGGGCCTTGGGCCTGGTCGTCCTGCGACCCGGTAATAGAGGTGACCTATGAGCCGCCATACGATGGGTCGGGTCATACCTCCTGCCGGGTCACCAATGAGTCGCCAAGCTCGGCCGAGGCATCAGTGAGTCGCCAAGTCCCGGCCAGGTCATACTTCAGGCCGGGTTATATCGCGGGGTAATATCCCCGACAGTCTACATCATGCCATCTTGCACCAAGCATTACTCTGTTTTTACTTAATACTCTAGATGCATGCTTGGTAGCGGTCGATGGGTGGATTAATAGTTGTAGATGTAGGCAGGAGTCGGACTACTTGCTTATGCACGTGATGCCTATATACATGATCATTGCCGTGAATAAATATTTCATAACTATGCGCTTTTCTATCAATTGCACAACAGTAATTTGTCTACCCATTGTATGCTTTCTTCGAGAGAGAAGCCTCTAACGAAAACTATGGCCTCTAGGTCTTCACAATTACAAAAACTTCAAAAATAGTGCTGCCATTTATTTACTGTTATTTTATTTTATATTTATATTATCTATCTGTCACTGTTTAATCCTTGCAAGTAACGAGTTCAAGGGGCCTGACAACCCTCTTGTCCGCGTTGGGTGCTGATGTCTACTACACAACTTGTTCTTGTAGACTCGTGTTGGGCCTCCAAGCGCGGAGTTTTGTAGGACAGTAGCAAATTTCCCTCAAGTGGATGACCTAAGGTTTATCAATCTGTGGGAGGTGTAGGATGAAGATGGTCTCTCTCAAACAACCCTGCAACCAAATAATAAAAAGTCTCTTGTGTCCCCAACACACCAAATACAATGGTAAATTGTATAGGTGCACTAGTTCAGCGAAGAGATGGTGATACAAGTGTAGTGATGATAGTAGGTATTGATTCTTGTAATAGTAAATAAAAAACAGCAAGGTAGCAAGTAACAAAAGTGAGCACAAACGGTATTGCAATGCTTGAAAATAAGGCCTAGGGTTCGTACTTTCGCTAGTTCAATCACTCAACAATGCTAATATAATTGGATCACATAACCATCCCTTAACGTGCAACGAAGAATCACTTCAAAGTTCTTATCTAGCGGAGAACATAATAAGAAATTGTTTGTAGGGTACGAAACCACCTTAAAGTTATCCTTTCCGATTGATCTATCCAAGAGTTCGTACTAAAATAACACCAAGTTATCCTTTCCGATCGATGTATCTAAGAGTTCGTACTATAATAACACCATATGATACGCATCAACCAACTCTAATGTCATCTAGATACTCCAATGTCACCACAAGTATCCATGAGTTAATTATACGATACGCATCAAACAATTTCAGATTCATAATACTCAATCCAACACAAAGAACCTCAAAGAGTGCCCCAAGATTTCTACCGGAGAAAGTAGGACGAAAACATGCATCAACCCCTATGCATAGATTACCTCAATGCCACCACGGGAATCCGCGAGTTGAGTGCCAAGACATAGATCAAGTGCTCTCAAATCCATAAAAGTATCCAATCCGGTAATAACAAAATCTCAAAGGGAAAACTCAATTCATCACAACAAGATAGAGAGGGGAAAACACCATATGATCCAACTATATTAACAAAGCCCGCGATACATCAAGATCGTGCCAAATCAAGAACACGAGAGAGAGAGAGAGAGAGAGAGAGAGAGAGACAGAGAGATTAAACACATAGCTACTGGTACAAACCCTCAACCCCGAGGGTGGACTACTCCCTCCTCATCACGGAGACCATAGGGATGATGAAGATGGCCTCCGGTGATGATTTCCCCCTCCGGCAGGGTGCCG
This sequence comes from Elymus sibiricus, assembly GCA_039707655.1. NCBI lineage: Eukaryota > Viridiplantae > Streptophyta > Magnoliopsida > Poales > Poaceae > Elymus > Elymus sibiricus. Next base: position 123,869,319 of record CM077667.1, on the reverse strand, counting down.
AAATGGGGTCTAGATTGGTTTTTCGTGGCTACAGAGGCTTGCGGCGGCGGAACTTCTTATCTAGGGTTATTTCTTGGGGTTTCTGAATATATAGGATTTTTGGGCGTTGGTTTCACGCGAAGATGGGCCACGAGGGGCCCACAAGACACCAGGGCGCGCCAGAGGGGGATGGCGCGCCTTGGTGTGTTGTGGCCACCTCGTGGCTCTTCTGGCCCTCCCACGAAGCTTCTAGTGCCTCTTGTGTTCCAAAAAAAATCGTCAAAAAGTTTCGTTGCATTTGGCGAACTTTTATTTCTGCACAAAAAACAAGACCACGGTAGTTCTGCTGAAAACAGCGTCAGTCCGGGTTAGGTCCATGCAAATCATACCAAAACCATATAAAATTGTTGTAAATATGGCATGAACACTTCATAAATTATAGATACATTGGAGACGTATCGGCATCCCCAAGCTTAATTCCTACTCATCCTCGAGTAGGTAAATGATAAAAGAAATAATTTATGAAGTGTGAATGCTAGCATAGTGCATAAGTTTGATCAATGATAATTTCAACCACTTTTCCTAGCATCATAACAGCAACTCTTTCTCATAAAACTCATCATGATAAAGTAGCAACCAATTCACTTGTTATGGTTCAAACAATGAATTCTCTTGAAACTTAACAACCTATATTCTTAGTCACCAAACAATTGCAATTCAACTTATTCTCAACAAAGTCTAAGTAAAAGCTCCACATACTCAATCATCATATAGTCTTATATGATTGCTAGTACTCAAAGCATATTTTTAGAACAAATGGCATCCATCAAACACAGAGAAAGATAGGGGCTTAATGTTTCGCCTCCCAATTCATTTATCATAGAGATAATTGTCAACAAAACTCATGATCAAATATATTTGACTGGCCATATGTGCCTAGATCTTTCCCCACCACATGATGCCTGCCAACTAGAGAATAATTGAGGTTGAAATGAGAATGCATACTATTGACTCTTGCATAAAAGTAAATACTGAAAGGTAAAAGATAGGCCCTTCGCAGAGGGAAGCAGAGGTTGTCATCGCTTTTTGGTTTTGTATGCACAATCCCTTAATGCAAAAGAACTTCACTTTATATTGCCCCTTATGATAGCAACCTTTATTATGCAGTCCCTCTCTTTTATTACTTTGCCATCACAAGTTCGTACAACGCTCAGTTTTCTCTTACACCAAATGATCAAACACATTTAGAAGCAATTTTTATTGCCTTTTTGCACCGATGACAACTTACTTGAAAGATCTTATTCAATCCATAGGTAGGTATGGTGGACACTCATGGCAAGAAACTGGGTTTAAGGGTTTTTGAATGCACAAGTAGTATCTCTACTTAGTACGAATTTTTGGCTAGCAAAAGATCCTAAGCAAACACCACATGTTAGAGGATCCATAACAATATAACTTCTATGCAAATATCCACAACCATAACTTATTACGTTGTCTTTCTTGTCCAACTTCAACTAATTTGCTCAAGTTTGAAAATAATTAATGGGTATTCACAATCATAGAAGATGTCCAAGATAATATATTTGTATGTGAAAGTTCTCTTCCTTATACTAATCATTCACGAATTGCTTGTATGACCAATATTGTGATTGTAAAACTTCAAAATATTTCACTTTCTAAACCCAATGTGAAGCTACTACTAGGCATGATATGAACATATAATTTCAACTTCATGGTATTCAATTCATTCAACAATTTACTCATAGGATATAAGTGAAGCATAAGAGTAAATGACAAGCTACTCCAAAATGATATAAGTGAAGATCAAGCGAGTAGTTAAGTAAATGGGTAGCCATTTGAGAACTCTCTCTCTCTCTCATCTAAAAACTTTCAGATCTAAGTATTTTATTAAAACATCAAGCAAAACAAAATAAAATGGCATTCCAAGAATAGCACACATCATGTGAAGAAGCAAAAACTTAGGCTCAACCGCTACTAACCGATAATTGTTGATGAAGAAAGGTGGGATGCTTACCGGGGCATCCCCAATCTTAGATGCTTGAGAATTCTTGAAATATTATCTTGGGATGCCTTGGGCATCCCCAAGCTTGATCATTTGTGTCTCCTTAATTCCTATAATATCACAGTTTCCCTAAATCTTAAAAACTTCATCCACAAAAACTCGAAAAGAACTCGTGAGATAGGTTAGTACACATAAGAATAAGTCCACACTTCTTGTACTGCCAAGATAAGTTTCAAAATCATTTCCAAACATCATCTACTGTTTACTATCGTTTCCGCAATTTACATCTACCAATATAGACTATGGAAACTATAGGATAAGTAGATAACAAAACTATGACATCAATCTGTCCAAACAGAACAGTCTGTAGAATTTTATGAAAACAGTGTACTTATGTAACTCAAACAATTATGAAAATTTAGGACGTGATAAATAATTTATATGACAACACTGTGTAAAAATTTCAGAAACTTTCCACATTCCAGTAAAATATGAAAATTCAAACACTACAGAGAAAGTTTCTGTTTTTACACAACACACATCAAACATGCAATGCAAGCATCGTAAGGCAATTATTGGAACTTTTTATTGAAAAACAAGATTATAAATAAAACCTAACAGAAAATAACAAAATATAATGACGATCCAAGCAAAGCACATATTATGTGACGAATAAAAATATAGCTCTAAGTAAGATATACCGATAATGTTGAAGACGAAAGAGGGTATGCCTTCCGGGGCATCCCCAAGCTTAGGCGCTTGAGTCTTCCTTGGATATTACCTTGGGGGTGCCTTGGGCATCCTCAATCATAGGTTCTTGTCACTCCTTATTCTCCTCATATCGGTGTCTCACCCAAAACTTGAAAACTTCAATCACACAAAACTTAACGGAATTTCATGAGATGGGTTAGTATAATAAATAAAGATCATTCACTTAGGTACTGTTAAGACAAGATTCATAATTGTTCTCACATAATACCTACTGTATTATACCATTCACATAATTTATATCACTGAATATAAGCTATGGGAACACTAAAACAAGCAAACTATGCATGCAAAACAGAATCTGTCAAAAAACAGAACTGTCTGTGAAGATCTGTAGTATAACCATATTTACCTGTCTCTAAAAATTCTTAAAAATTAGTAAGACCTGAAGAATTTGTATATCAACACTTTGTAAAAAATTTAGATCATTATAACTTCCAGTAAAAAATGAAAATTCCTGTACTGGATTCAAAAGTTTCTGTTTTGGTCCAGCATCAATTCTACTCATCTTGTGAGTCATCCCAAAGGATTTACTTGGCAATTTATTGAAATAAAAGACACAAAACATTATTAACACAGTAGCTTAATCATGTGAACACACAAAAACAGAAAGGAAAAGTGTTGTGTTGTGTCGTCGTTTTCTCACGACAGATGCCATGGGGTGGCTTATCGAGAGTGGTTGGGGCCGAAGGACGCCGGCGGACTCCGGGAGCGGGATTGGGCACAAGCAGTGAGGGACACACGATGTACCCAGGTTCGGGGCCCTCCGTGGGAGGTAATGCCCCTAGTCCTGCTTGTCTAGCTGATGGGTGTTTGGTGCTACAATGGTGCTCCTCGAGCTGTTGTCTGGAGGAAGAAGAAGGAGCTGCGGCTCTTCTTTCCTCGCTATGTGGGAGTGAGATTGTGAGATGGGGTGAGTGCCTGCCCGATGCATGGGTGGTCTCGGGGGGTTTTATAGGCCAACCCCCCGGCTTACAATATACATAAGGTACTGAACGAGGGCCCCGGTCGGCAGCCTCCTGTCGGCCGGCGGCCCCACCGGCGGGGTTGTCTCGTCGCTCATAGGGCCCACCGGTCATGCGGTCCCATCGCCGACCGGGGCCCGCCAGCCGGCTCTTCTATTGGCCCGCGCCCACCTGCCGCGGCACGGGTCATCTCGTGTGGCGTCGTCTTGCGCCTGCCGGCCGAAGTCAGCGGTACGGCCGGCTGCGCTGTAGCCACGCCAGGGCAGGTGACGGAAGGGCCGCTGGCGTGGCCGCATTGTTGCCCCGCCGGGTCTCGATCGGTCAGGGCAAGTGGTACGACCGCCCGGACTGTAGCCACGCGTGCCCGCGCGTCAGCGGTTGCTGTAGCCACGCCGAAGCCCATCATGGGGGCCGTGTCCTGTCGGTGTACTTGGTCGCAGCAGGGAGAGACAAGCGCCCGCCCGTCCAGAGGTCAGTGGGAGGGCCGGCGGCGGGGCGGCCGGTTGCGGGCTGGCCGAGGGCCAGGCGGCCGGCTCCTGTCCAGTCGGCCGAGGGCCAGCCGGCCATGGACCAGCCGACCGTGGTCCAGCCAGCCAGGGGGCCAGCCGGCCGTTCGCCTGCCGGCCATGGACCAGCCGGCCGTGGGCCAGCCAGCCAGGGGGCCAGCCGGCCGTTCACCAGCCGGTCATGGACCAGCCGGCCGTGTGCCAGCCAGCCAGGGGGCGGCCGGCCGTTCGCCAGCTGGCCGTGTAATTTTTTCTAAAAGCGGCTTGAACTCCCTTATCTTGGCATACCCAGGGGTAATATCCCCGTCAGTAGTACCCGAAGCCGGCGGGGGCCCGCGTCCTCCTGACGAGGGGAAGCCGGCGGCTTCATCCGGCGGTATCGTCCTGTCGCGGGGGATTGATCGATCAGCTGCGTCGGCAGCCACACCCGTCGCCTTGGGTCCTGTTGCGCCGCCTCGGGGCCCGTGCTGGACCACGGTGCGCCACGCGGAGCGCAGCGGTACTGAGGGCCCCGCATCTTGGGGCCTGACGGGACGTCGCCTCGGGCCTAGCCCGGTAGGCCACGGGCCTAGCCTAGTAGGCCTCGGGTCGTAGGCAGGGATCCTCTGCGCCCGTGCCCCAGCGGCCGCAGCCCGCGGCGCCCACGTCTCGTGGATTCCCCGGGGGAGTGGGCGCAGTTAATCCCCACGTCCCCCGGGCGTCGCCCCCTTATTTATAAGGGGAGGGGGAGAGGCGGAGGCAGTTCGCGCACCCCTCTCCCCATCGTCTTCCTCCTCTTGCAGTCCGCCGCTTCGGCCCGCGCTGCCGCTCCGCTCGTCCGCTCCTTCGCATTCGACTACTTCTGAGATGGCCGACGGACCCTCAGGCAGCTGGGGCGGCTCCGTCATCACCGCGGAGGACATCGCGCACCTCCGCCGCGCCCGCATGCTGCCGACGGAGGACCGCGGCGCCGCCCGTCCTCCGGGTAGCGAGGTGGTACCCGAGCCCGCGGAGGGGGAGTTCGTGGTGTTCGCCTGGCACTTCTCGCGCGGCTTTGGTATGCTGGTGAGCCAGTTCTTCCGACTCTTCATGGACACCTTCGATCTCTAACCGCACCAGCTAGGGCCCAACTCCATTCTTCAACTGTCGAGCTTCGTGACTCTCTGCGAGGGCTACCTCGGACTTCTCCCCTTTGTGGAGTTGTGGAGGAAGCTCTTCTACCTCAAGGCCTTGAAGAACAACAATGAGGCGTATGCCTGCGGGGGCGCGGTGGTGTGTGTCCGCGGCCCGCTATTCCCCCGCATCACCCTCATTGAGTCCGTCAAGAAATGGAACCGGACGTTCTTCTACGTGAAGAACGTCGACCCGGCGCGGGACTACATCCGGCTGCCGGCCTTCGTCAACGCCCCGTCCTCGGGGGTGAACTGGACGGCCGACGGGCCGCCTGGAGATCTGGCCGGGATGCTGGGCCGGCTCCACACCATGAGGAGTGGAGAGGGGCTGGTTGCGGCCTATCTGGTGGCCGCCTTCATCGATCGCCGGGTGCTGCCCCTTCAGCAGAGGCCGCACCGGATCTGCGACATGGCGGGCCGGCGGGACCCCTGCTGGCTGTCAACCTTCGAGCTGACGACAGCCCAGGTGGCAGAGCGGGTGAACGCCATCACCAACTTCAAACTGACGCCGGGGACCTGGAGCTTCGGCAAGTTGCCGTACACCCGGCATGACCCGGCGCCCCTGGTACGCCCCGTCGAGGTGGTTTTCCTTTCCTTCTGTGTTTCTCAACCACCCCCCTGCTCACACGCCGTGCTGACCGCAACACTTTGTTCGACAGAACACGCCGGATGGCCCGCACCCCCAGATATTCCAGGCGGAACGGGTCGATTCCGACCTGGAGGATTTCGAGCTGGGAGGCGGCGTTGAGGAGGGGATCGACTCCTCGGGAGAGGTTGAGGCGGACGGGGCGATGGGTGACCCGGGAGCCGGCGGGTCTAGAGCGGCTGGTGAGTTCCCCTCCGGACCCTCGATCAAAGATTGGACTGACGACGATGATGATGATGATGATGTCCGGGTCTTGGACGCGCCTCCCCCCACAGCTCGGCAGGAGCCACGCGGACGGAGCGAGGAGCATCCGGCTCGTGGCCGGACGACCGAGGCCTTCCGTCGGGAGAAGAGGCCGGCCTCGGGGCCGCCGTCGACACAGCCGCCGGCTCGCAAGAGAGTGCGAGCGGCCGTCGCGAAGCCGCCGCCTCGGGCCAGTCGGGCCCTTCCCGTCGTCGCTGAGTGAGTGCTTTTTCCTAGTTCTTATGGGTTTTTTTGAGTTTTCGAGCTGGCGAGCGCCTGAGGGCCCAGCCTTTGTTTGTTCCAGGGACGCCATCGAGCTCCATGACACGGAGTCGACCACCGACCCGGTGGACGCTACCAGCCTGCAGGCCCAGGAACACGCGGCCACGGTGCGGGAGGAGAAGAGGAGGCTTGCAGAAATGCGAGCCACGAAGGCCGGGGCGAAGGGCGCGCCCTCGCGTTCGGGGGCGTCGAGTGACGGGAGGCGGAGGTGGCTCGCAGACCCGGCGCGCGTGACGGACTCGGCGGCAGAATCAACACGGATGTCGAGGCCTCCATCGAGCGAGCCATGAGAGCCGATCGAGGAGACGGACATGGCCCCGCCTTTGGCGGAGGTGGCCCGGCCGACGGGCGCGGCGCCCGAGCCGGCGGGCGGAGACGGTCGTGACCCCACCCGCCATCGAGCCGGCCGCGGCGGACGCGCCCGTCGCTCCGACCGTGCCGGAGGCGGCACCGGAGATGGCGGTCGGCGGGAGGAGCGAGCCGGTCCAGCCGGCTGTCGAGCCGGTCCGGCAGGTGGTGGAGCCGGCCGTGCTGGTTGTAGAGGGGCCCGAGGCCGGCTCCCGAGCCCTGGTGGTTACCACCAACCTTACGCCGGCTGCCGCCGTGGCGGACGCCGGGTCGAGTGGTGGGGCGAGCCGGTCGAGGAGGACCATGCTTGACGTGATCCGGGACTGGAAGGCGCTGGCCCTCATCCCGGTCGTCCCGGCCCCGCCAGCCAGCAACCAGGCCCTTGCGCCTGGGGAGCCAGGCCGCCTCATGGCGCACTGCCATGAGGGGCTGGCTAGATTTGCGGAGGCCGCCGAAAGCAATTTCCGACGCGTGGAGGAGGCGGTGGAGCTGAGATTCCTCTAGCTTGTGTTGAACTTTCAGTGGGGGCGCGCGAGCGCACCCACTGGGTGTAGCCCCCGAGATTCGGGCCGGCTGCTCGGCTGCGTGGCAGCCGGGCCGGATCTATCTCTTTTTTGTCTAACTTCTTGTATCTTGGCGCGGAGCAGGCTGAAAACGCCAAGCGGTAGGCACTTTTTGACGAGGCAGTTGCCATCCATAACCGCGGCAAGGCCGGCTTTTATCAGGTCCAGGAGGCGCTGCGGAAGGGGCAAGGTACGTTTGTTCCAGTGGGGGCGCGCGAGCGCACCCACTGGGTGTAGCCCCCGAGAGTCGGGACGGCTGCTCGGCAGCCGGCGCGAATCTTCCGCATTCTTAAGTAACTCGGGTCGATCCTTTCGCAGAGGAGCTGGAGGTCCTGACCCCGATCCGGCAGAAGAGGGATGAGGTGGCCGCCGAGCGGGACCAGCTGGAGCGGGATCTCCATGTGATCACGTTGGAGCGGGACCGGCTGGGCGGCCTGGTCGTGGATGGGCAGGCGGCCCGGGAGCGCCTCACCGCGGAACTGCAGAAGGAGGTGGCAGCCCGGGAGGAGGCCGCCAAGCAGGCGGTCGACGCCAGCCGACAGGTCGCCGCCCTGCAGGACGAGGTCGCTCGTCTTGGCGGCGAGCTTGAGAGGCGTGAGGCCGCCCTTGCCCAAGCGGAGGAGGCGCGCGAGAGGGAGTGGAGCTCGGGCCTCCAGTTTGCAATCGAGGTGGACGAAGCCTTCCAGCGTGAGTTATTTTGATCTTGAGTCCTCTTTCCTTGTTGGTTGCTTCTCTCCCCGCTTTTCTGATTCTTTCCTTTCCTTTAGATCGGCTCCCGGACACTCAGCGCCGCGCCGAGCGGGTCGTGGCGGAGCATTGGGAGTGCCTGCGGCGGCATGGGCAGGAGATTGAGGAGCACGCCGGCTGGGACTTGCCGGAGTTTGCGCTGGCTATCGAGAACCGGCTGCTCTTCCTTCAGCGCGGTATGGACCGGCTCCACACGGCCGGCATGGAGGTGATTTTGGCCCTCTGGCCGGGTCGTGGGGCCCCGGCGGGCCGCGTGGCGCTGTGGCTGGAGAACGCGGTGGCCCGGCTCGAGGTTTGGAAGGCATCGGCGGCCCGCTCTGGGGCGCAGATGGCCCTTCGGTTCGTCACCTCGTGGTACCCCGACGTCAACTTGGACCGGCTGGCCACGATGCGCGAGGTCCCCGAGGCGGAGCGAGCCGCCCGCGAAGGCGCCCTCGTCCGCCGAGCCAACGAGCTGGCTTCCTACGTCGACCCGGACGAGCTCTTGCCAACGCTAGGTGAGGACGGCAAGCCGGTTGCCGAGGACTCCTTCGGCATTCCCCAAGGGCCCGGCGACGAGGAGGTTGCCGACGAGAGCACCGCCTCCAGCACCGGCAGCGACACCGAGGCCACGGAGGCCATGGAGGAGGAGCCGGCGGCCGCTCCCGGGCAGTCTGCCGGGCCGGCTGGTGATGCGCCGGAGGCTTAGGCGGCCCTTCTTTTACCGCATCTTTTTCTTTGCTACGAGACTTTTTTAAGACGCATTTCCACCCACTGGGGGTGTATTGTAACGAACCTTCGGCCTGTGGCCTTTTGTTTATAAATTTGCTTGAAGTAAAAAGGTTTGCGTGCCGGCTCATCTTTTGCTCTTTTTCCTTTCGACTCATATCCTACGCAAGGATTCCTTCCGGCTTCCGCCCCGCCTGTCAGCCAGCCGGGAGCCGGACTGGGACAGGTACGGGGCATCGTCCTTGGGGAAACCGTGCGGGCCTTAGAGCCGTCTGGCTAGAGTTGGGATGAGCCGGCAGAGGCTGGTTTCTAGAGATAACATGGTCCGGTTGGACCTGTCCGGCTACTACTCCTCAGGTGGCGTTCGCGTGACAAGTTCTTTCCTATCCCATGGTCCTGCCAGCCGGACAGCCGGGAGCCGGTCTGTGGCTGGGCAGGGGGGAGGGGGAAAGATTGCTTGTTCACGCTAATTGACCGCCTTGGAGAAGAGCCAGTGAGCCCCCGGGCCCAGGGAGCCGGGACCGGGTGCCTTGCTTAAGGGATGATAAGCTTTTGACGAAATTGAAAGGGGTGTGTCCCAAGTGCTGGCTTGGGGCCTCCATTGCATTCATTAAGTTCCAACGGAAGGGAAGATACATACATACAGTGGTTCTTTCTAGCAGTAGAACGGTCGAAGGAGCGCCACATTCCATGGGCGCTCCGTCTCCTCGCCGGAGGCGTTTCTTTTGCGCTTCTGCGACTTCTGGGCGTCTATCAGATAGTAGGCATTGTTGTGCAGCGCCTTGCTGATGATGAACGGGCCTTCTCATGGGGAGGACAGTTTGTGCTGGCCGGCGGTCCGCTGGATCCGCCTGAGCACCAGGTCTCCTTCACGGAAGGAGAGGGGCCGGATTCGCTTGCTGTGGTAGTGCCGGAGCTTCTGCTGGTAGATGGCCGTCCAGCTCAAGGCCAGTTCACGTGCTTCTTCGAGTAGGTCGACGCCGTCCTCCCTTGCCTCCCTTGCGTCCTTCTCCGTATACAGGGTGACTCGAGGTGAGTCGAACTCGATGTCCGTGGGGATGATCGCCTCAGACCCGTATACGAGAAAGAAAGGGGTGTAGCCGGTCGACCGGTTGGGCGTGGTCCTGAGGCTCCAGAGGACAGCCGGCAGCTCGTCGATCCAGCAGCCGGCCGACCACACGAGGGGCGCCACGAGCCGAGGTTTGAGGCCGGCCAGGATCAAGCCGTTTGCCCTCTCCACCTGGCCGTTCGACTGTGGGTGGGCCACCGATGCGAGGTCGAGCCGGATGCCCTCCTGGGAGCAAAAACGCGCCATCGCGCCTTTGGTGAAATTTGTGCCGTTGTCGGTGATGATGCTATGGGGAACGCCGTAGCGGACCGTGATGTCCTTGATGAACCGAACGGCTGTGGGGCCGTCCAGCTTCTTGATGGGCCTGGCTTCGATCCATTTGGTGAACTTGTCGACAGCCACCAGTAGATGCGTCATGCCGCCCCGCGCGGTTTTGAAGGGCCCTACCATGTCCAAAACCCAAATGGCAAAGGGCCACGAGAGTGGGATGGTCTGGAGGGCCGTTGCGGCAGGTGGCTCTGTGTGCTGAAGCGCTGGCACCCCTCGCATTTATCGACCAGCCGCTTGGCCTCTTCCAAGGCCGTTGGCCAGTAGAAGCCATGGCGGAATGCCTTGGCCACCAGGGTCCTGGAGGCGGCGTGATGCCCGCACTCGCCCTCCTGGATGTCGAGGAGGATTTCTTGCCCCTTCTCCGGCTCGACGCAGCGTTGGAACACGCCGGTGGTGCTGCGATGAACCAGCTCGTGGTTGATGATGTTGTAGGCCGGGGCCTGGCGCTGGATTTGTCTTGCCGTGGCTTCGTCAGGGGGGAGCTCGCTGCGCAAGAGGAAAGCCAGAATGGGCTGGGCCCACGAGGGGGCCGAGACGGGAGCCGGCTCGAGCTTAAGTGGAGCGCCGGAGGCAGCCGGAGCCCACGGGTCTGGCCTGTCAGTCCCTCGTACTCGGCCACGTTGTTGGAGGCGGCGAAGAGGATCTGGAGTGCGCACTTGAGCTGGTCCCCCTTTGGGGACAACAAGATGATGCCGGCTCCCAGGCCGGTTCGCATCTTCGAGCCGTCGAAGTGCATACGTCAATGCGTGGAGTCCAGGGGAGGCAGCACGAACTCGGTCTTGGCCCAGTCGACGAGGAAGTCAGCCTTCGTCTGCGACTTGATGGCGGTGCGCGGCTCGTACCGAATCTCGGTCTCGGCCCAGTCGACGAGGAGGCTAACCCAGAGCGATGGCCCATTTGGCGATCCGGCCGGTGGCGTCCCGGCCGCTCATGATCTCGCCGAGCGGGGCCTTGCTCACCACGGTGATAGTGTGCTCCTGGAAGTACTGCTTGACCATCTTGGCGGCAAAGTATATGCCGTAACACATCTTCTGGTAGTGGGGGTAGTTCTGCTTGGAGGCGGAGAGGACCTCGCTGAGGTAGTAGACGGGGCGCTGGACTGGCAGCGCATTGCCCTCCTCTGGCCATTCCACCACCAGAACGACGCTGATCACGCGGGTGGTCGCTGCGATGTACGCGAGCATCGGCTCCTTCTCAGCCGGAGCCGCCAGGACGGGAGCGCTAGAGAGCGCACGCTTGAGGTCGCGGAACGCCTCGTCCGCCTGGTCGGTCCACTCGAACTTGGGCGTCTTCCTCATGAGTTGGTAGAGGGGCAACGCCTTCTCGCCCAGCCGGCTGACGAACCGGCTGAGCGAGGCAAGGCAACCGACGAACTTCTGGACGTCGCGGAGCTTGGCCGGCTTGTGCATGCGCTCGATGGCTCTGATCTTCTCCGGGTTAGCCTCGATGCCGCGGGCGGACACGAAGAAACCCAGGAGATGGCCGGCTGGCACGCCGGAAACACACTTCTCCGGGTTGAGCTTGATCTTGTATTCGCACAGGTTAGCGAAGGTCTCCCGGAGATCGTCGAGGAGGCTGAAATGCTTCTTGGTCTTGACGACAATGTCGTCCACGTAGACGTGGACGTTCCCGCCGATCTGAGGCAGGAGACACTTCTGCATGCAGCGTTGGAAGGTAGCGACCGCGTTCTTCAGGCCGAAGGACATGGTGATGTAGCAGTAGGCCCCGAAAGGGGTGATGAAGGAGGTCTTCAGCCGGTCGGTTGGATCTAGCTTGATCTGGTGGTAGCCGAAATAGGCGTCCAAGAAGGACAGCAGGTCGTAGCCGGCCGTGGAGTCAATGACTTGATCGATCCGGGGCAGGGCGAAAGGGTCCTTGGGACAGGCCTTGTTCAGGCTGGTGTAGTCGATACACATGCGCCAGGTCTTGTTTTTCTTCAGCACCAGGACTGGGTTGGCCAGCCAGTCCGGGTGAAACACTTCCATGATGAAGTCGGCTGCGAGCAGCCGGGCGATCTCTTCTCCTATAGTACGCCGCTTCTCCTCGAAGAAACGGCGCAGGGGTTGCTTGACCGGCTTGGCATCCGGCCGCACATGAAGTTTGTGCTCGGCGAACTTCCTCGGAACGCCTGGCATGTCTTTTGGAGACCACGCAAAGATGTCCTGATTCTCACGGAGGAAGTCGACGAGCTCGCCTTCCTATTTGCTGTCGAGGTGGGCGCCGATGGTGACGCACTGCTTGGGGTTGGCTGGGTCGAGTGGCACCTGCCTGGTGTCCTTGGACGGCTGGAACGACGCCTCGTTGGCCGACTGGGGCGGAGGAGTTGGCACGGCCGGCTGGTCAGAGGCGTGAGCCACGAGCCGGTCGAGCTGCCGCCTTTCCTCCGCTATCTCCAGGGCCTCGGCCAGCCGGCTGTCGTCGCGCGCGCACTCGATCGACATCTTGTAGTCGCCGGCGATGGTGATGATGCCCTTGGGACCCGGCATCTTGAGCTTGAGGTAGGCATAATGGGGGATCGCCATGAACTTGACGAGGGCCAGCCTGCCTAGCAGCGCGTGGTAGGGACTGTCGAGGTCCACCACCTCGAACCATACCGGTTCGCGGCGGAAGTGGCTCTTGTTGCCGAAGAGGACGTCGAGCTCGATCTTGCCGATGGGGGTGCAGGACTTTCCCGGCACGATGCCGTGGAAGACCGTCCGGCTCGCCCGCAGGTCTTTCTCCCTGAGCCCCAGTTTGAGCAGCATGTCGCGGTAGAGGATGTTGCTGCTGCTGCCCCCGTCGATCAGCACCCGCGAGAAGCGGCAGGTGCGCCTCTCGGAGACGATGGTGGGATCGAGGACGAGGGCATAGCTGCCCGGGTTTGGCATCACAGCCGGATGATCGGCCCGGCTCCAGGTGACCGGCTTCTCGGACCAGTGCATATACTGGGGAACCGAGGGTATGGTGGCGTTCACCTCGCGCCTGAGTCGGCGTTGTGCGTGCTTGTCCGTCTCCTCGCTAGTGAAGACGACGTAGGACCCGTCTTGGTCAGGGAACTGGTCGTGGAGGCAACCATCGTTGGCGGCCGGAGCCGGTGCGGGTGGCTGGGCCGGAGCCGGAGCCGGTGCGCAGGGAGCTAGAGGTGGAGGAACCGGAAGGCCCTTGCATCGAGCTAGCCGCTGAGAGAAGCTGCACTGCCGGAGCGTGTGGGTGGCCGGCTTGGCCCCGGAGTGCATCTTGCAGGGTGCGTCGAGCATCTGCTCGAAGGTGAGCTTGGGCTGCCAGGCGTTCTTGCCAGTCCGCTGACGCTGGCTGGAGGCCTGGGCAGCCGGCCATTCCTCCTCGATGGTTGCGACCTGTCGGCTCCCATAGCGGGGATCCGGCTGGTCGGCCTTGCACTTGTTGTTCTGCTGTGGCCGGTTGTCGGCAGCCGCCCGCGGCGCGGCAGGCGGCGGGGTCGGCTTGGCTAGCGTGGCGACCTTCATCCGCATTGCGGAGTCGGCCGTGGCGTATTTGTCAGCCTTGGCCATTAGGTCCACCAGGGTCGCCGGCTCAGAGCACAAGAGCTTGTGCTTGAGGTGGGTGCCGTCGCGGCAGCCCTCGATGAAGTACTGGATGGCCTGCACCTCGTGCACCCCCTCGCAGGAGTTGCGGAGCTTAGTCCAGCGCGTGAGGTAGTCGCGGAGGGACTCGTCCGGCCCCTGGACGCACATGTCCAGCTCACGGGGCCGGCCGGGCCGCTTGTAGGTGCCGATGAAATTGCGGACGAACGCTTCCTCGAAGTCGGTCCAAGTGTTGATGCTGCCGGCGGATAGGCTGTTGAGCCAGGTCCGAGCCGAGCCTATCAACATGAGGGGGACGTAGCGCACAGCTACACGCTTGTTCCCTCTGGCTATGCCGACCGCGGTGGTGTAGTCGACCAGCCAGTCCTCCAGCTTGGCTGTGCCGTTGTACTTCGGGGTGTCGCGAGGGAGCGTGAAGCCGGTTGGGAATGGCTTGTTGCGGATCCGAGGGCCGAAGCACGCCGGGCCGATCGGACCCTCCTCCTCCAGGAGGGCGGACTGCGCCAGCCGGTCGATGAGGGTCCGGGCGTCGTTCTTGCTCCGCGGGACGCGCGGGCCGAGCCGAGCGGCGAGCTCGGGACGGACAGCCGGGGCTGGCGAGTGCGCGCGCTCCCGTCGCGGGGGCGGGGTATGGTCCCAGCCTGCGCCGGCTGCCGCCAGCCGAGGCGTCGTTTCGCCGGCTGTTGACGGCCAGCAGCTCATCTCTTAGCCGGGAGCATCCGTTATGAGACCCAGCGCCCCGCCGACCGGAGCCGCGGGGGGAAGAGGCTTGCTGGACCGGCCGGCGCTGGCCAGCAGTTGGCGGGGCGTCCCCCTCGGGGACGGGAATTTCGGAGCCAGCGCAGGTGTCATCGAGCCGGGCCTGCTGGGCATTGGCGGTGGCGATGAGGTCCTGGATATGCCGCTCCTGCTGCTCGCGCTCTTCGCCCACCAGGTCAACGAGGTTGGCATAGGCCACCTGGGCGGCCCTCGGGTTGGCAGCCGGCGTGTCGTAGGTGGGGAGCCTGCCACCGAGGATTTCCACGACCACACGGCCGCGGTTGCGGACGTCGCCGCGTCGGCTGGGCTCATTGCCGGCGGGGGTGAGGCCGTAGGCGGAGTTGTACTCGCGCTGCGCGGACTCTATCCGGCGCTTGGTGGTGGCGAGCGTGGTCGCCTCGTTGAATAGCAGCCGGCGAGCAGCTTCCAGCTCAGCCGTAGCCGTGGCCAGGTTCGTTGTAGGCGCGACGAGGGTGCTGAGGCCCCGAAGAACGGAACCGAGGGGTTCGGAGGTGCCGGTGCGGGCGGCCGCGGTGGCCGCCTCCGCCTCCGCCCTGAAGCGGCCGGAGGTCGTGGAGGAGCCGGTGGCCATTACCCCCGCGCGGACGCGGGAGTCGTCGGCATCGCCTGGGGCGAGTGCGCCCACAAACGAGGGTGGGTCGAGGCAGTCGAGCACCTGGCTAGGGTACTCGTCGGCAGCTGGCTCGTCGGTGAGACTCAGCCTGCCGACGTGCTCGGTGAGGGCGGCGGCATTGAGCAGAGGGTCGCCGCCGCGGCCCTCGTCAGAGAGGCCGACAGCGTTGCCCGCAGGGCTGGCGAGAACAGGGTCCCACCCCGCGGGAGCAAGCCCCACGAGCGTGCAGTTCCGCCCAGGCACGGGGCGGCCGGGGGAGGTGGAGAAGGGTCCCGCCCGGAGCGTGACTCCGGCCGGCGCCGCGGACTGCCCCACGGTGGGTGCCAACTGTCGTCGTTTTCTCACGACAGATGCCATGGGGTGGCTTATCGAGAGTGGTTGGGGCCGAAGGACGCTGGCGGGCTCCGGGAGCGGGATTTGGCACAAGCGGTGAGGGACACATGATGTACCCAGGTTCGGGGCCCTCCGTGGGAGGTAACGCCCCTAGTCCTGCTTGTCTAGTTGATGGGTGTTTGGTGCTACAATGGTGCTCCTCGAGCTGTTGTCTGGAGGAAGAAGAAGGAGCTGCCGGCTCTTCTTTCCTCGCTACGTGGGAGTGAGAGTGTGAGATGGGGTGAGTGCCTGCCCGATGCATGGGGGGTCTCGGGGGGTTTTATAGGCCAACCCCCCGGCTTACAATATACATAAGGTACTGAACGGGGGCCCCGGCCGGCAGCCTCCTGCCGGCCGGCGGCCCCAATGGTGGGGTCGTCTCGTCGCTCATAGGGCCCACCGGTCATGCGGTCCCATCGCCGACCGGGGCCCGCCAGCCGGCTCTTCTATTGGCCCGCGCCCACCTGCCGCGGCACGGGTCATCTCGTGTGGCGTCGTCTTGCGCCTGCCGGCCGAAGTCAGCGGTACGGCCGGCGGCGCTGTAGCCACGCCGGGGCAGGTGACGGAAGGGACGCTGGCGTGGCCGCACTGTTGCCCCGCCGGGTCTCGATCGGTCAGGACAAGTGGTACGACCGCCCGGACTGTAGCCACGCGTGCCCGCGCGTCAGCGGTTGCTGTAGCCACGCCGAAGCCCATCGTGGGGGTCGTGTCCTATCGGTGTACTTGGTCGCTGCAGGGAGAGACAAGCGCCCGCCCGTCCAGAGGTCAGCGGGAGGGCCGGCCGCGGGGCGGCCGGTTGCGGGCTGGCCGAGGGCCAGGCAGACGGCTCCTGTCCAGCCGGCCGAGGGCCAGCCGGCCATGGGACAGCCAGCCAGGGGGCCAGCCGGCCATTCGCCAGCCGGCCATGGACCATCCGGACGTGGGCCAACCAGCCAGGGGGCCAGCCGGCCATTCACCAGCCGGTCATGGACCAGCCGGCCGTGTGCCACCCAGCCGGGGGGCCGGCCAGCCGTTCGCCAGCCGGTCATGGACCAGCCGGCCGTGTAATTTTTTCTGAAAGGGGCTTGAACTCCCTTATCTTGGCATACCCAGGGGTAATATCCCCGTCATGTTGTCTCCTAACAAGCGCTTTCCTTTAAAGCCTTTTAGCTAGGTATGATGATTTCAATGATGCTCACGTAGGAATAGTATTTGAAACATGCAAAAGAGCATCATGGATCACATGACAAGCACATTTAATTCTAACCCACTTCCTATTCATAGGGATTTTGTGAGCAAACAATTTATGGGAGCAAGAATCAACTAGCATAGGAAGGCAAAACAAGCATAACTTCAAAACTTTGAACATATAGAGAGGAAACTTGATATTATTGCAATTCATACAAGCATATGTTCCTCCCTCATAATAAATTTCAGTAGCATCATGAAGGAACTCAACAATATAACTATCACATAAATCATTCTTTTCATGATGCACAAGCATAGAATTTTCATTACTCTCCACATAAGCAAATTCCTTTTCATCCATGGTAGTGGGAGCAAACTCAACAAAATAACTATCATGAGACACTTGATTGACATAACCACATTCAATATTAAAATCATGATGACAAGTTTCATGGTTACTATCACTCTTTATAGCATACATGTCATCATCATAATCATCATAGATAGGAGGCATGCCATTATCATAATAAATTTGCTCATCAAAACTTGGGGGACTAACAATATCATCTTCATCAAACATAGCAAACCCAAGCTTGTGGCTTTGCATATCATTAGCATCATGGATATTCAGAGAATTCATACTAGCAACATTGCAATCATGCTCATCATTCAAGGAATTCTCATTAAGTATGTTCATAATTTCTTCCTCTACCAATTGAGCACAATTTTCCTAATCCTTATTTTCACGATAGACATTATAAAGACGATACAAATGATGCAACCAAAACTCCATTTTTTGTAGTTTTCTTTTATAAAACCAAACTAGTGATAAAACAAGAAACAAAAAGATTCAATTGCAAGATCTAAAGATATACCTTCAAGCACTCACCTCCCCGGCAACGGCGCCAGAAAAGAGCTTGATGTCTACTACACAACTCGTTATTGTAGACTCGTGTTGGGCCTCCAAGCGCAAATTTTTGTAGGACAGTAGCAAATTTCCCTCAAGTGGATGACCTAAGGTTTATCAATCCGTGGGAGGCGTAGGATGAAGATGGTCTCTTTCAAACAATCCTGCAACCAAATAATAAAAAGTCTCTTGTGTCCCCAACACATCAAATACAATGGTAAATTGTGTAGGTGCACTAGTTCGGCAAAGAGATGGTGATACAAGTGTAGTAATGACAGTAGGTATTGATTTTTGTAATAGTAACAATAAAAAACAGCAAGGTAGTAAGTAAAAAAAGTGAGCACAGACGGTATTGCAATGCTTGAAAACAAGGCCTAGGGTTCGTACTTTCGCTAGTGCAATCTCTCAACAATGCTAATATAATTGGATCACATAACTATCCCTCAACGTGCAACAAAGAATCACTCCAAAGTTCTTATCTAGCGGAGAACATAAGAAGAAATTGTTTGTAGGGTACGAAACCACCTTAAATTTATCCTTTCCGATCGATCTATCCAAGAGTTCGTACTAAAATAACACCAAGTTATCCTTTCCGATCGATCTATCTAAGAGTTCGTACTAAAATAACACCATATGATACACATCAACCAACTCTAATGCCACCTAGATACTCCAATGTCACCACAAGTATCCATGAGTTAATTATACGATACGCATCAAACAATTTCAGATTCATAATACTTAATCCAACACAAAGAACCTCAAAGAGTGCCCCAAGATTTCTACCGGAGAAAGTAGGAGGAAAACGTGCATCAACCCCTATGCATAGATTACCCCAATGTCACCTCGGGAATCCGCGAGTTGAGTGCCAAGACATAGATCAAGTGCTCTCAAATCCATAAAAGTATTCAATCCGGTAATAACGAATTCTCAAAGGGAAAACTCAATTCATCACAACAAGATAGAGAGGGGAAAACACCTTATGATCCAACTATATTAACAAAACCCGCGATACATCAAGATCGTGCCAAATCATGAACACGTGAAGAGAGAGATTAAACACATAGCTACTGGTACAAACCCTCAGCCTCGAGGGTGGACTACTCCCTCCTCATCACGGAGACCACAGGGATGATGAAGATGGCCTCCGGTGATGAGTTCCCCCTCCGGTAGGGTGTCGGAATGGGGTCTAGATTGGTTTTTCGTGGCTACAGAGGCTTGCGGCGGCGGAACTTCTGATCTAGGGTTATTTCTTGGGGTTTCTGAATATATAGGATTTTTGGGCGTTGGTTTCACACGAAGATGGGCCATGAGGGGCCCACAAGACACCAGGGCACGCCAGAGGGGGATGGCGCGCCTTGGTGTGTTGTGGCCACCTCGTGGCTCTTCTGGCCCTCCCACGAAGCTTCTAGTGCCTCTTGTGTTCCAAAAAAAAATCGTCAAAAAGTGTCGTTGCATTTGGAGAACTTTTATTTCTGCACAAAAAACAAGACCACGGTAGTTCTGCTGAAAACAGCGTCAGTCCGGGTTAGGTCCATGCAAATCATACCAAAACCATATAAAATTGTTGTAAATATGGCATGAACACTTCATAAATTATAGATACGTTGGAGACGTATCAGGTGCAAGTGTTTGCTCTTTTGTGTGTAGGTGCTGACGATGGGAGTTTGCGTGACTCTCCTATTGGTTCGATAACCTTGGTTCTCACTGAGGGAAACACTTATCTCTACTGTGTTGCATCTCCTTTCTCCTCTTCGGGGAGAATCCCAACGTAGTTTACAAGTAGCAATATTAAGGCCTCCTTTTAATAGAGAACCGGAACAAAGCATTAACACATGGTGAATACATGAACTCCTCATACTACGGCCATCACCGGAGATGATCCCAATTTCTGTCACTTTGGGGTCTACGGATCATATCACATAATAGGTGCATACAACTTGCAAGATAGGATCCAAAACATTCTCATGTTCATAGAAACATAATAGGTTCAAATCTGAAATCATGGCAATCGGGCCCTAGTGACAAGCATTAAGCATAGCAAAGTCATAGCAACATCAATCTCAGAACATAGTGGATACTTGATACGTCTCCGAAGTATCTATAATTTTTGCTTGTTCCATGCTGTTATATTATCATTCTTGGATGTTTTACAATCATTTTATAACAACTTTATATCATTTTTTGGGACTAACCTATTGACATAGTGCCAAAGTGCCAGTTGCTGTTTTTGCTTGTTTTTTACTTCGCGGAATATCAATACCAAATAGAGTCCAATCACGACGAAACTTTTTGGTGATTTTTTCTGGACCAGAAGACACCCAGTGGGCCAAATAAGAGCCATGAAGGTGGGCTGTGGAGAGCACAACCCACCAGGGCGCGCCAGGGGCCCCCCGGCGCGCCCTGATGGGTTGTGCCCTCCACGGGGCCCCTCTCCACCGCCTCTGATGCCTATAAATTCCCAAATATTCCAAAAACCCTAGGGGAGTCGACAAAACACAATTCCAGCCGCCGCAAGTTCCAGAACCTCGAGATCTAATCTAAACACCATTACGGAGGGGTTCATCTTCTTCATAGGTTCCTCTCCGATGATGCGTGAGTAGTCCACCATAGACCTACGGGTCCGTAGGCAGTAGCTAGATGGCTTCTTCTCTCTCTCTTATGATTCTCAATACAATGGTCTCTTGGAGATCTATTTGATGTAAAATTTTGCGGTGTGTTTGTTGGGATCCGATGAATTTTGAGTTCATGATCAGTTTCTATCCATGAATATTATTTGAGTCTTCTTTGATCTCTTATATGCATGATTACTTATAGCCTCATATTTCTTCTTCGAATCTTTGGTTTAGGTAGGCCGACTAGATCGATTTTTCTTGCCATGGGAAGAGGTGCTTTGTGATGGGTTCGATCTTGCAGTGTTCTTTTCCAGTGACAGAAGGGGCAGCAAGACACGCATGTATCGTTGCTATTAAGGATAACAAGATGGGTCTATTCCTACATGAATAGATGTTGTCTACATCATGTCATCATTCTTATTGCATTACTCCGTTTTTCCATGAACTTAATATACTAGATGCATGCTGGATAGCGGTCGATGTGTGGAGTAATAGAGGTAGATGCAGGCAGGAGTCGGTCTATCTATCTTGGACGTGATGCCTATATAATGATCATCGCCTTGGATATCGTCATGACTATTCGATTTTCTATCAATTGCCCAACAGTAATTTGTTCACCCACCGTGCGCTATACTCATGAGAGAAGCCACTAGTGAACCCTATGGCCCCCGGGTCTACTTTTTCAACATATTGCTTTCCGATCTATCTTTTTGCTTCCTTGTTTTCAGATCTATAAAACCAAAAACCCCAAAATATATTGCTGCACTTTTTATTTACCTTTTCTATTTTGTGTTCTTGAGAGATCCATCTCTCCTATCCATCACTACCTAATCTATATTTTTACCGTAGAGAGATTGACAACCTCTCTTTCGCGTCGGGTTGCAAGTATTTGTTGTTTGTGTGCAGGTGCTGCTTATTGGGTGGTGGTGATCCTCCTACTGGTTCGATAACCTTGGTTTCATAACTGAGGGAAATACTTACCGTCGCTGTGCTGCATCATCCCTTCCTCTTTGGGGAAATACCGACGCAGTCTCAAGCCACGTCAATACTAGAGATCAAGCCCTATCAAATTAATTCAATTACATGACAAATCTCATCCAATTCCATCACCGTCCAGCAAGCCTACAAAGGAATTACTCACTCCCGGTGGTGAGTGATAACCCACAAGTATATGGGATCATTTGTAGCCATTTTCGAGAAGTAAGAGTATCAAACCCAATGAGGAACTAAAGGTAGAAATAATATTCTCTCAAGTTCTATCGACCACCGATACAACTCTACGCGCAACAATGTTCACTATACCTAGTACAAGAAATAAACTACTTTGCGGGAATAAAACTAGAAGTACTTTGTAGGTGTAAGAAGATAGCTTTGCAAGATAATAAAGAATGCGGAAATAAAAGTTAGGTGTTGTTTTAATAAAAGAACAACTAAGTAAATATAGCGAGTGTGGAAAAGTGGTGCTAGGATTTGTGAGATTGTCCTAGGCAATCAATAACTGGATCGATAATCATTGTTACAGTCTTATATGAGGGAGAGGCATGAGATAACATATTTTCCGTACTTGGATCATATGAACTTATGATTGGAACTCTAGCAAGCATCCGCAACTACTAAATATCATTAAGGTAAAATCCAACCATAACATTAAGTGACAAGTCCCCTTCACTCCCATACGCAACAACCCACTTGCTCGGGTATAAGTTGTTGTCACCCTCGCTGCCCACTATAAGCAAATCATGAACGTATTGCAACACCCTAAAGCAGGGATCCCACACGCTTGCGCGACACGACGGGCACCATAGGACAACACCAGAATAAACCACACAACTCAAACCAATCAAGATCATCAATCAACCCATAGGACAAAAAGGATCTACTCGAACATCATATGATAGCAACAAATCATTGGATAAATATATGAAGCATAAAGCACCATGTTCAAGTAGGGGGTACAGCGGGATGCAGGAGAGTGGACCACTGTAAATAGACAAGGGAAGGTGATGGCGGTGGTGAGGAAGACGACAAAGTTGTTGGTGTAGATCGCCACCATGCTAGTTCCCCCGACAGTACTCCGGCGCCACAGGGAGAGAGGGGGAGAGAGCCCCCCTCCTTCTTATTCTTCCTTGGCCTCCCCCCTAGATGGGAGGAGAGTTTCCCCTCTAGTCCATGGACGCCATGGCTCCCAGAGGGGAGGAACCCCCTCCGACATTGGATCTCTCTCTATGTACTCTTCTGTTCTGCGCCCTGTTTTGTGGCGTTTCACCGTTTTTTAAATTCCTGGAGATCCGTAACTTCGATTGGGAAATTTTTTGAGGGGATTTTTATCCAGATATTATTTTCCTTGCAGCCAAAGGACACCCCCAACCGACCTCCGAGGTGGCCACAAGCCAGGGGGCGCACCCTGGGGGTAATTCGCGCCCTCCTGGCTTGTGGGTCACTCGGACATCGTCTGTCGTTGATCCTATTCCCAAAAATCACATATATTCCAAAATAAATCTCCGTAAATTTTTATCGCGTTTCAACTTCGTTTGATATGGATTTTCTGCGAAACAAAAAAATATGCAACAAACAGGAACTGGCACTAGGCACTGGATCAATATGTTAGTCCAACAAAATCATATAAGTTGTTCCCAAAAGTATATAAAGTTGTAAAATAATGGCATGACACATTCAATAGTTATAGACACAGCGGGGACGTATTAGTGAGCATCATGGAATTGTTGATGGAGAAGGGTTGGTGATGACGATGACGACGGATTCCCCTCTCCAGAGCCCCAAACGGACTCCAGATCAGCCCTCCCGAGGAAGAACAAGAGGTGGCGGCGGCTCCGTCTCACAAAACGCAATGATTATTTCTTATTTATTTTTTTAGGGCAGAAGACACCTTATATCAGAGGATGGGCGTCCGAGGCCTGCCAGGTGGCCCACATGCCACCCTGGCGCGTCCTAGGGGTAGGCGCGCCCCCTTGGCTTGTGGCCACCTGGTGGGTCTTCTGCCGTTGGTTCCTTTGCCAATATTTTTTATATATTTCAAAATAATTCTCCATCAATTTTCAGCTCAATCCGAGAACTTTTATTTCTGCACAAAAACAACACTATGGTAGTTCTGCTGAAAACGTCAGTCCGGGTTAGTTTTATTCAAATCATGCAAATTAGAGTCCAAAACAGGAGCAAAAGTGTTTGGAAAAATAGATACGTTTGAGATGTATCAACTTCCGTGTTGTGATTTCTCTGCGAGGAAATTGTTTTGCGTGTGAGTACCATATTCGAGATTGGTTTTCTCGTGCTGAACCGTTAGGTTCGACCCCTCTACTTCGTGTACATCACGTGCGTGGGCGAGAGGTTATTGCCATTGAAGGTGGAGTGTCGTGAAAGATCTGGCTGCAACAACAGACCGGGTCTCGCCCTTGAGGTTCGGTTTCTTATCAGGTAGTATTCAGAGCAAGGTTGATCATGATATAATTTTTTCTTTCTTATCGAGTTGATCTACTTGAGTCGCTGCAATGGGGAATTCACAGAAATCAAATTCAAGTGTTCACGATATGCATCAAGGAGATGCAGAGGATGAGGGTGCCCTTGCCCGTCTATGATGCAGGTGTTGCGCCGGCTATCGTGCTAGGATTGGAGGCAACTCGTGACTATGTGTTGAGTCAAGTGGGGAAGCGAATCGACAAAGTCGGGGAAAGTCTAGAAAAAATATTGTTGATCTGACTGAGGTTGTTCATCGTCTGATATTAAGATCACCGCCTAGTGATGGGTCTATTGCGCCAAGACGTCATTGGCAACTAGATCATTGATGGCACGCGTTGCCGCGCCCGTCTATTTTTACGATGGAATAATAGGATTTTCATATATTTTTGCATAAATAAAGTGTTGAAAGGTAGATATAGTTTTTTTGTTAAAATATCGATGATGTAAATAGTTTAAAAGTATTGCACTACTCATACAAAGTAATATTGCCGGAGAAACAATATTAGGCATCAGTGAAGCGATATCTGACATATTATACATCAGTAGGATCGTATACAGTGCATAGCAACTGAGGTCAATATCTGCAAACCTGGTGAAAATGAGTCATATAACATCAGTACATGGGCTGAGCCTAGGTAACTAAGGAATAATAAATTGTGCGTCATTATGGAATCACATATGTTATGGCATTGTCAACTGCTCTGAAAGAGCCACAAAAAGATGTTGGTTGCTGCACCAATCCATTGGTTAAATAAAATGAGAGAAATTTGTATAAATACTTTGAAGCATTAAACACTGAAGATAATATATTATAGCAGATTATAGGCTAATGGTTATATTTGCAAAATAAAATAAAATAAAATAAGCTCAAAAGAAGAATCATAGTACGCTTGAGAAGGTATAAAGTGTAGCAGTGCTGGAAATATTAGACTGTAGACTACAATCATAAGAATCTGAGTTTACAGATAAGATCAAATATGAGGATTAAAATGGAAACATATTCTGGTAATAACTACGTACTTTGTTTATAGGTCTCTATTAGGATGGGCAAGACATCCATGAAAAAAGAACACATCCAAGTACTGATATCTTGGATAATATAGAACCTAGTATTGATTGATGAACGACATGAATCATTCCATGGTCTGGTGCATATATCGATAATCCTCTTTTTCTGTTTCCGAAAAGTAACATTCAGAAGTCCCCTCAACTGCATTTGGGAAAGATCACTTATTTCCTGATTGCTGAAGTCAATATTTGAATTGGGAAGCTATGCTGATATGGAACCAATACACTACTTGTTGGACCAGTGTAGCACGCAATAAGCCTGCACAAAACAAGGCATCATCCGTTAGAACATACAGAAGCTATCTCATGTAAAATATGGAAAATTGGATACATATCATCCTGATGCACTTATATGAGCATTCAATATTATTTTTCTTTGCAGCACTCAGTATTGCCACAACGTCTTTTTTCCTGTTGATGTAAAAAGTTTGACGGAAAAGCTCAATACGAGTACAGTTAAATAAACTTGCACATACAGGCAAGACACCGGTTCCTAAATTAGTTGGAGAGGGTATTTCGCACATATTTATTATATTATTAAAAATTATATCATTCCTTACCATGTACTCCCTTCGTTCCAAAATGTAAGACCATTTATTACACTATCATAATGTCAAAAATGATCTTATATTTTGGGACGGAGGGAGTATTAAACAGGCCGCAGAATAGCAGTGAATTAAAGGAACACATAATCACTTGTCTGTTGAGTAGTGAGTGGGTAGGAGTGCCAGTCAAATAACATGAACATAGCATAATCCAACTATATGAGCCTCTTAAATCTTCATCTGTTTCACCAACTTTGTGAGGGTCCATACCAGCAAGACGGCAAATGCTGCTGCACGGACATATTCCAATTCTCACACGTGCTCTCGGATGCTAAAATCATCAGAAGGTGGTAGAATCTGTAAAGGTAGTAGAATCTGTAACGCACCAAGAGGGATGAATTGGCGTGTTACTTCGAATCAGGTCATAGACAACTTTGAGCAAAATAAAGCTAATGACTAAGAAGTGAGATGGAACGGGAGCTAACAAAAAAAAGAGGCTAACAACACGTGACTTGAAGGCTCTGAGCATGTGTGTCTATCATCTCAGATGGACCTGCAATGAAAGTACGCGCACCAAACCTTGTGCTGCTCATTTTCAAGTGACAATCGGAATGTTACTGCCGATCTAAATGATGAAGAAAAGAATCAAATGATAGATATTGAGATATGATGGTCCACAGTAGGTGTCGAGGAAGCGAACGGCCACATTTGCTGTAGTGTGAACTGGTGGAGGTGGCCTGCTTATTTGCTACAAATAAACTACCATTGGTACTCCTCATATGTGGGACAAAATTTATTCTAGATTTTCTCATGACTCATCGCTTGCGGAGAAAAAATGAGATTGGGGTAAGCTGTGCAGCCTTGATTGGATCGTACCTAATTTTAATTCCCCCATGGTTGAAAGATTGAAGTTGGAAACGGCTGGAGAGCATACGCGGTAAGGAAGATAGGTTGCTGTAAGGTTCTCCCGAGAGGGCACGCTGTACCTGAAAACCAATAAGAGATGTTGATGACTGGAGTTGCATAGGTTGATTTAGTGACCCAGTTATGTACATCTTGTTATGATTGCAATGTCTTCCAAAAATTGGGGTTTTAGTTCACAGAAAGAAGGAGTCTTAATTGCTGCCACTTTGATCATCCCAGATAGCTTGTTTCTCGTTAAAGTAGCCAATGTATCTTCTTCGACAGCCTCAGCAATTAATAAAAATGAAAAATCTTCTTTTACAACACTAAAGCATGCCCTTAAAAGGTCCCCTGGATCAGAAATTATCTTGTCAACCAACAGGATCTACAAAAGACAAACTCTTAAAATTATCCATCATAGTGATGTGTGTGCATCTTCTGATATAGTGGCTTGGGGAGACGTGATGGAGATATCTACACTACGTTACAGTCAGTGAACTCCGCGGACATATTTAGCATGATAAGTTACAGTCAGTGAACTCCGCGGACATTTTTTGCATGATTAGTCACAAAGAAAGGTGAGCGGTAACCACGTCCAAACTGCATTCCTCCAACAACCTCTAATATCTTTACAGTGCTTCTCCCGTTTTCAATTCTAACCATGCCTTTCCTGCCTACTCTTTTAGAAGCATCAGTAATCATGTTTCCGATGGCGTAATCATTTCCTGCGCTAACTGCAACCATATGTGCTTATTTCATTGTCTTCAATCTAGAAGGCATCAGTTTACAAAATGTTATGATATCTTTGCTAAGAACATACAGAAACATTCATAGTCATAGATTAACTTATAAATCATACCTCCCGTGACATCATGTTGAGTTCAGAAACCAAAGCATCAGAAGTACTCCCAATGCCACGCGCAATTTGGACCGGATTCATTCCAACAGCAAGAACCTACTTTTCGAAAATATTGAGATGCAGGTTTAGGTTTCAAAATCAAAAAATTCTCCTAACAACTTTTCAAACCAAGAAATATAGAGAACTATAATTCTGTATCTATCAGCATACCTTCATTCCTTCAGAATCAAGCCGAGCAAGGATTATGGAAGTGCTACACACATCACCGGCCCTAGCGCCGGCCTGTCAGACCACCACCCACACTCCTCCCGGCTCATCCTCGCCTATACCACCGCCAAGTTCTTCACCACGCCGTTGTCGTCGCCTGCTAGAGGGGCGTCCGCCGCCGCCGGCTCCGTTAGGGTTGCGAGTGCAGTACTACCCCTTCACATCTTCCTTGCACACTGACGGCCATCTCGCTCAAGGTGGCGGCACAAGGATTGACCCTAGGTCGGAAGAGGAGAGGGATCGGGAGGGACGGGGACTGGGCATGAGTGGAAACGATGGAGGCGATCGCGGCGGCGGCGTACCCTCTCTCTCGTAGCATGTTCCTACCGTCCTGCGAGCGGATTGCTTCTATCGATTCGCTTTCTTAGTGGGCTTCATTCGGTTGGCTGGCCCAATCAACCAGATTGCTCTAAATCTGCCACCGGAGTAGCTGCCCTAAGGACAGGTGGCCAATTTAACGAAAAAACGGTTCAGTTTTACTGTCCTTAATTACCTGTACAACGGGTACATGAACATGTACGCAACATTAGTGAGCATCAAGACTATCAGTCTGAGGGGGCTGGTAGCTATTATGAGCCAGTGCGACACGCTTATAACCATTATAGAGGTGGCGTATGCCATGAGGGAGGACGTGAACATCCGCTACGAGCCTACGAATATGATGGTATTGAAAGAATAAAAAATCATACTGCCCGTTCAGCGGCAAAGACAACCCAAATGATTACTTGGACTGGGAGATGCGTGTGGAACATATTTTTATAAACAACAGTACACCAAGGAGAAAAAGGTTCGTGCTCCATCTATTGACTTCACGGGTTATGTTTTAATATGGTGGAACCAACTATGTCGCACGGTAGGACGTCCGAAGTCTGGGAATCAGATGAAGAATATCATGAAGAGACGCTTTGTTCCAGAAAACTTCACTAGGATCTTGTACACATGCTTGCAACAACTTTGGGAAGGTAACTCTAGTGTTGAGGAGTATTATAAGGAGATGGATTTTTTTTTGATTCGCACAGGGGTAGAGGAGCAAGAAGAGGCTACAATGGCATAGTTCATGCATGGTTTGAAATCAGAGATACAAGACCGTGTCGATATGGTATAATATACGGTATTACAAGGATTATTATACCACGCCATTCGAGTGGAGCAACAAGTAAATTGGCGTGGCGGTCATGATAATTTATCAAACTTGATGCGACATAATTTTCAGCGAGAAGTTGGTGGTAATAGTGCTTTCAAATCAGATTCTAAGCTGGCTACCAAGGAAGTATCTCAATCCAAGGTTGAATTGTTTCGTGCTTCTAACTCTCATATTAGTGATATTGTGTGCGTCAAGTGTGGTGGCAGGGGACATAAGAAATTTGAGTTTCCTAATGAGAGGAGAGTGCTCCTCACAGAAGAAGGATATATGTCTGCGAGTGATGGAGAAAAAAATGCTGACACTTCTTGTGAGAAATCTGAAGATGATGAAAAAGTTACTCCGATGAGTTTTGTAGCCGCAAAAGCATAACCTTCATTAATGGTGCAACGAGTGCAACAAGATCGCATTGAGGATAAGGGGCATCGGTGGAATATTTTTTAGTCCGAGTGTAAGATCAACAACGTCAATTGCAAGCTAATAATAGATGGTGAAAGCTACACCAATGCGATGAGCAAAGGGTTTGTTGATGCTTTAGGGTTGTCTGCATGGAAGCACCCACACCCCCACCGTGTCGAGTGGATGTACCATACTAGAAAGCTCAAGGTTACTCATAAGGTGCGCATCAAATTCTCTGCTGGCGACTATACATATATTGTGATCTGCGATGTCATACAAATGGATGCATGCAACTTGTTATTGGGGAGACGATGGTAGTATGATCACAATGCTACGCATGAAGGCAAAACAAATACATAATCATTTTGGGATGCTGGAAAGCGACGTGTGTTACAACCAATGTTTGTCAACGCAATCAAAGTGGGTGACATGTTGCATTGAAGAAGATGGTTGCAAAGACTACTCTAAAACCGAGGACGGTTTCCTTTTAAGGGGGGGAGGATGATGTGATCATAGGTGACAAAGCTATTTTTTCACGTCAGAAAATAATTCAAGCGAGTCCATGTGCTACAACGAAAAAGGAAGAAGACTTGAGAGTTTCTGCTAGTTGCATGTTGACCAAATTGAAGGAGGTTGTATTTTGTGAATAGACAAGATGTGTTATTCAACACCTCTACTTCTTGTACATCGCGTGCGCAGAAGAGAGTTTATTGCTGTTGAAGGTGGATTGTAGTGAAATATCGGGCCGCAACAATAGACCGGGTCTCACCCTCGAGGTTCGGTTTCTTATCAAAAGCCTGCAAAGGAAGGCATTGGCCTCACGTTGGAGTGGAGCACATGGCCTTGTATCCTGGAGAAGGATAGCTCGAAAGCTGTTGCCATGATCATGCATGCTCGTGTTAACCGATCCCCTAATGATAGCGTCGTGAACGAGATAAAATATATTTGCTACATTGTGTCAAAATATGTGAGGCTAGAGGTATCAGACGCGAGAGAAGCCAAGTGAGCCATGAGCTAACGAGAATGAGCCGTGTGTGTGTATGAAAACAACAATATAGCCAAGATGAGGCCCCGAGGAAACTGTAAGGTTGTGTGCATTGAATGATGGTAATTTAGGTTGAATAAACGGGAAAGCCTTCCCGGCAAAAGTACCTGCCTTTTCCAGTAATTAACCCGAAGTTCATCTTTAAGTCAGAGCCGAACCGGTTTTTGTATTTTTTCAGAAAATCCTTTGACGTTTCAGGTAATCAACCCGCCGTCCATATTTAAGTCAGTTGAAATATTTTTTTCGTTTTTTAAAAAACCCTGACTTTTTGGTTAATCAATTTGTAGTTTATCTAAAACAAAATTATCCATATTTTTTAAACTGTAACTTTGATTTTAACATGTTATATATGAAATTTGATTAGAAAAATGTATAGAATGTAAGTATAATGTTATTTTTACCAAGCGGCTAGCCTGGTAAGCTACCAACAAAAACTTGCAATCAATCAAAAAAAGTATAATGTTATTTTTAGCTATTAAATATTTCTAAAATATTATTTTTGGTGCAAACTTAATCTATAGTGAACAGTCCGTTTTCCTTTCTTTTCGGCGATGATATGAATTACAAATAAACACCCATTAAAGCCAGATTGAGAGACAAGAAAACATCGATAGCTACGCATGCACATCTCTGAAAAACCTCACGGGAAAAATAACATTTCCTTATTTTATTCCGATCGAGTGTGCACGTGCCAGAGAGACCTTAGTACTGACCACATTCAAACACGTTTTTGTTGTGTGAGCACTGAGGCCATCATCGGCAACATAAATGTGATGTCATGTGAAAATAAAGGACGTGTACCTATTAGATCTTAAGTCATGGTTATTGCGTTAAGAGGGTGTATTATTTTTTCTCCCATTATAATGCAGGGTCTCTTTTGCCAGTCAAAAATGAAAAAAACATCACGGTTTTCCGACGTGCTCGCTTTTTTTTAAGGGGTTCCGACGTGCTCGTGAGCGCTCGACGCAGCCGACTGGCTTTCAGTTTACACGGGCCAGCAGATCAGCATTCGGTCGGACCTTCTTTATAAGCCCAACAAACAGGTACTCAAATTAGTCCAGATAAACAAGTAACAACGGCCCAGCTAGCCCAACAACCCATTCCGCCGAACGAATCCGCGCCGTCCACTCCCCATCGAACGCCTCGCCGCGCCCACGCGACGGGGCGCAGATAAAACCCTAGTACCATGCCACCTATATATTCCCCTCCCACCGCAACAGCCCGCCGCCTCCACACACTCCCTCCCGCCCCAGAACCCTAGCCGCCGCCGCCCCCCCAGGTAAGGGAGAGCGCCCAACCCCCGCCGCCGCCATGAAGCGCAACCCCCGCGTCACGAGCTCCCGCCGGAAGTGCCGCAAGGCGCACTTCACGGCGCCGTCTTCCGTCCGCCGCGTGCTCATGTCCGCGGCCCTCTCCTCCGAGCTGCGCCACAAGTACAACGTCCGCTCCATCCCGATCCGCAAGGACGACGAGGTGCAGGTCGTGCGCGGCACCTACAAGGGCCGCGAGGGAAAGGTGGTGCAGGTCTACCGCCGCCGCTGGGTCATCCACGTGGAGCGGATCACCAGGGAGAAGGTGAATGGATCCACGGTGAACGTCGGCATCCACCCCAGCAAGGTGATCGTCACCAAGCTCAAGCTGGACAAGGACCGCAAGGCCCTCCTCGACCGCAAGGCTCGCGGCCGCGCCGCCGACAAGGCCAAGGGCAAGTTCACCGCCGAGGACGTCGCCGCCGCCGCTGGGGGCGCCACGGCCACCGGCGCCTCGCTCCAGGAGATCGATTAAGCTTGGTGGATCTGCCGGTTGCCATACTGTTATTGCTATCCTAGTTTATTACCTTCACCTGTTCTGTTAGGACATGCTATCCGAAAACCGCTGCTTTATTATTCGTAAGATGTCCGTGGATGAGCGTTTTGGAACCTTTAATGTGCATCTATCATGGGTCTGTGCCTTGGATTTTGATATGAAGACTTCATTATATGTTTAATATATGCTTCTTTGTTTGTCGTTTAGATCTCATTAATGTATTATATTCATCTGTGTGCCCCTATAGAGATTTCGTTCACCATCCGTTAGATATAGGGTTAGACTGATCATTGTCTGGTATGTGTCACATGTCAAGACGCTTTAGGTGTAGTGTTCATTATGTGCAATGCTCTGTATTGATTTGCTAGATAATAGTAGATGGTATGTCTAGTTTTTGGTTAGCCATTGATTACATTTCGAGTGGAAATGGTAAGCTAGTGGAGCTAGCTGTCCAATGGAGGAATTCATCTTGTTTTCATAGGCAGTTGCAATTCACCATCTTTGTTTCTAATGGCAGTTAGGATCCTGTGTTTCCTGCTTCTATGGTCAGTTTTCATTAGCTCTAGTTAGAAATTTCAGGGTCATCATAACAAAATTTATAACTACCTTTGCATTTGCTTATTTGATCTGTCCTTGGATTTGGGTGATCACATTTTGTAAGGATATTCAAAGGAAAAGGTTTAGGTCTTGCTTTGTTTGTTCTGGTGTGTCTTTGTGCTGTTAGTTTCTGTTGAAACGTTCTACAGGAAATCTGTCTGTTTTCTGCTGAAATGTTATACTTGAGGCTTCTTCTGTTGAAATGTTTTACAAGAAAGAACTACTAATATCATTCCACTTGCACAGAAGCAAACTTTTGGTGCATTCTTTTCCACCATAATCCTTCCAAGGTCGTCGCATATTCATGCCAACATGATTCTCTGTCACTGGCTTGTCACACTTTCTTGATGAAATTTGGGCAATTTGAAGCATTTTCTTGATGATGACTTGTGCTGGGTAATGTACATCTTTGGTTGCTCTCCATAATCACGATGCTTGACACAAGTTTGTCAAACAATTAGACATCCTATGGTATGGACTGTGTTGGATGATTGGAATTGCATTTAATAACATCTGTCAGTGATATGGTTGTTGCCATTTGAATTGTATTTTATTTTCCGTTACACTATGTAACGGAATAAAGTACACTGAGAATAACCGAGCGTTTCACCATTTGCAATGGGTGGAGCCGGAGGTTCTGTTGGTTCTCTCGTCGGTTTATGACTTATATTAGAACAAAATGAGGGCTATATATTTTATAATTAGAAAAATAACATAAAACCATTTATTTGCTGATTATTTTTGCTAGACAATTGCATCTTTGGATGCAGATGATTATTTTTGCTAGACAGTTGCAATTGATGCTACTAGTACGTACCTAAATTCTGTTTGAGCGACTGTTGATATTGCGATGGAATGAGCAGTACGGCAGTGTTTGTGTTTCACCATCTTATTACAGCGTGGTAAGTTTTACAATTTCTTCTCAAAGATCCTAGCATTCCGCTCCATCTGGATTCTCCTCGTAACTGCAATCACCAAAGCCGCCTGGTCTTTACGTGTCATCCTACGATTGAAGATCCTCCAGTGGAAACAACAAGACTATGTCTTACCTTTGCGTCCTTTGACCCTCTACACAAGAAACCGTGGCTTCGAACATTTAGGCCTCCTTTGGTTTTGGTTCATGTGACAGAATTATCATAGAAATAGGAAATTTGTAGGAAATGAAATGGCATGCATCTTAAATCTTATGAATAGTATTAGAAACAAAGTGTCATTTGATTCATATCATAAAAAAAAATTCATTGTGTCTAGGCTTTTTTTTTCTTTTTGAAATGTGGAGGATAGGGACCAATCATGATTGCATTACTACGAATTAAATGGCTTTAAAAGAAAAATTCCTACAAGAATTTCCGGTGGAATTTCTTCAAACCAAAGGAGGCCCGAACACACATGACGGCAAGAGAAAGCATCCGTTTGCCAAGAGCATCGGTACTAGCCCACCTCCTTGAGAAAACATTGATGTTCTCCATGTGGCTAATTAGAAAGTAATGGTGGAACTAGGGCAACGAAGATGTGAGCAAGAAGCCTAATCCCCTCGTATCAAATACTAGGAGTTAGCGTGCTCTTGCTCATATTGGTCACTAGCCTTAATGCTTCACCAAATAAAGCCTGGCAGCCTAAAGCTCTTCTGCAACATGTGTACACCCTACATTGAGCACATCCATCACTAGAAAAATCAGGAAAGGGGATCACGAGTCGCCCTACCGAAGCTCCCCAGCATGCCAAGTACTCTTCCCAGGCCTGCCGAAGCTCCCTTAAACTGATTATCTCCAATTTATATACGTTCAACACGGTTCTTTGTGTGAGCTAATTAAATGGGGTCCTTCACATACAAGGTAGGAGGTGCTTTGCATGATGCATGACAGTAAGTTTGGATTGTGGGCTAGATATCCTTCAAAGAGACTTAAGAAATTGTGAACCAGCCAATCCTGCTTTATACTTTGTTACAATTGCACGTTACAAGATTATTATTTTTCCGTTGCAACGCACCGGCATGTTTGCTAGTAGAGTAAGAAAATTTCACCCATCACAACTAACTAAATGTCTACCATAACCATAGTATGGTCCTTAATGATAGACTAACAACATTGAAGTAATATGCCGAAAGGCCAGCAATAATGGTGTCTTATCAGACGTAATTGTTTGGTCACTCCACAAATCTCGTCCTATGGAAAATCTACTTGAAAACCCAAGAGATTCAATACTGAAAGAGCAAAATTGTCCAAATTCAATGAAACCAACCTTGGTGTACCAATTAACTCAACGGATTTTTTTTACGGTAATTCCTCCAAATCCTCCTAAGTTGACGCCTCATCATTCCTATGACTAAGCCAAAACATGTGATTACACCTTCTTCTCTAACTAGCCTGCGCGTGGAAGTATTCGGTGTACACAACACCTTCTTAAGCCACAAAATTCATGATCTCTACCGTGCAAACATGGGCCACAATGATGGAAGGCCCATGATCTTTCTCAAACTCCCGCCTCAAACCATAGTTCCTCGTGACTCAACTGCCCACACTCCTAAGCAACATCAAAGCACTAGATCACTTTTTCTACAAGCAACAATTGCTCTTTCAAGTTGCCAATCCGTCTCTTCCATTGGCTCGAAGCACCCTTGCAACTGCCCCAACCGCACATCCAAAGCTAACAAAGGACCGCATGATGAACAAGTGAATTTCACATAGAAGTAACTACCTCTTAGATCAGAAACTTTGACCAAAATGTTTCATAGTGGAAGCATGTATGGACCTTCAAGTTGATCGTTGGTGGCCATACAGATATGGCAGTGGTCTAACGGTGATGTGGACATTGGTTGACGTAGGCTTCACAATCCATCGAAAAGAACTAGCGATGAATTTTCATTAGAGTCGGTCAAGATCTCTCATTAGAACACATGAACCACCTTCCAATCAAGGACACCTCCGCAATCTCCACGTCACCGAGGAACTTTGAACTGGCAAATCATACACATATTTAGTCGACAGTTTGAACATTTGATACCATGTGGAATCCTATTTTGAGCTTAGTACGCATAATCGTATGCACACCACACACTTCATGAGTTAGCCATTCCCAGGTTCAGTTGACGTTTTTTCTTTTCTATATTTTCGTCGGTTTCTTCTGATTTTCGTTTTTTTAGTTTCTTCTGGTTTCTAATCCGTTATTCTCTTCTTCTTTCCCGGTATATATTCCTCCCTTTTTAAGCGGATTTTTGGTTTCTGTTTTAACTTCTTTTTTCCTTTGATTTATCCCAATTTGCGCAAATAATACATCAATACAAAAATTTGCATATATAAACATTTTACAAATAGTCAATTATTTATTTATTTTATTTTGATGATTATTTTTCAAAAAACCTATGAGTTTTGCAAAACCACATTAATGCTTTTGACATGCATTTTTTTTTATACATGAACATTTTTCAAAATTCAATTTTTTAAATATGTTATTTTTTAGTATGATTATCATTGTTTCTATATGTGACCAATTTTAGATACACAATGGACATTTTATTTCATATATACAAACATTTTTATTATGCACATGTGATGATTTTTTTTAAAAAAAATCTGCAATATAAATTTTCCTATTATGACAACGGATTCTTCAAGTACATTGGTAAAACATGGTAAGAGAAATATTATTTTCAATTTTCAGCAATGTAATAATTTCTATTAGTTAATGCCTTTTTTAGCATTTCTTTAAACCCGTTAATAAAGAATAAAATTAAGGTGCGTGTTTAATAGACTATTCATGAGTGTCAAGCTCGAAATCGGAGGACTCGCATATCCTGGCACGTAGCTCTCACCTCACGCAGCAGCTCATCACAGAACGTTACTTTAGAGCATCTACAGCCGGACCTAGCAAATCTGACCCCTTAAACGCCCGCGGACGCGCCCGGTCAATGACCGGGCGCGTCCGTTTTGAACCCCTATAATTTGGTCCGCGTAGCCACACTTCTCATTTTTCTTCTCATATGTCCGGTCACTTGCACGTGATTGGTGGAGAAGAAGAGAGAGAAAGAAAATAATGAATAAGAAAAGATAAAAGGTGGTCCGGAGTGGGGTCGCGTCCTACGTGGTGGACTGACCGGGCGTGTCCGGGCACGTCCGCGAGCCCTCATATCGTCCCCATATTTGAGATGGATATGAGGGGTGCCGGTCAGTCCGGGCGTTTGAGACGGATATGACTATGAGGGGTCCGGTTGAGTCACATTTTTGTGACCGGTCAGTGACCGGGAGGGCGTTCCGGACGTTTGAGGAGCATATAGGGGGTCCGACTGTAGATGCTCTAAGGCCATCTCCGTGGGGCCATAGACTATAGTGAACCACAAAGCATTTCCTTGAGCGTAGGGAAAAGAAGGTATCCACTTGCGGTCTACTGACCGTGACCAATTAAGGTTGCCACGCGGTCACAATACCACCCACCATCTTATTCACCGGCAAGCGCAAGAAACTATCATACTGCAGTCTTTAAATACTTACTAGAAGGGTTATGCGCGCCTTGCTGCGCTGTTGATGTTTTTGAATTTCATAATTTTTCTACTCAATCTATATTAAAATATAAGATGTATTAGTTTTTTTGAAAAGTTAAGCCTCTTTAAATTTGACCAAATTTTTGTAGAAATATATGAGTATCCATAATATCAAATCGGATTCTTAGATTCATCATCAAATGAATTTTCATATTTTATTATTTAGTATTGTGGATGTCGATACTTTTGCCTCTGAACTTGGTCAAAGTTAAAAAAGTTGACTTTTCAATAAACCAATACACCTTAGATTTAGAAGAGAGTGAGTATTAGGTTTGGTTTGTGGGAAAGATGATCGAGTGTCTTTTATTTATTTATTCATATAATATGGTGTTTTTGTGGGCTTTTGCGGTGTGATTTTGTGATCTGCTAATCAATGGACCCAGTCAAAATCAGTAGGATAATTCAAAATTGTTGACCCAGTCAAAATTATGAACGAAATTTAATATTTAATTTCTCAATGAAAATAAGAGAGCATAGTGAAATAAAATAATTGAGTGAGAGATTATTGACCCGGTGAAAATCGATGACCCAATTCCAAATTGATGAGCTCAATTGAACGAGAGGCCTTCAATTCTAGGGGGTTTAGTGATATAGTATATTACAATGGTGGAAACAGCTACATCCTCCAGGTTTGATTCGACCAAACACATCGCCGTCACCCCGCGACTACTCAACTACTTCCTCAATTTCATAGTGTAATGTAAGGCGTTTTTAACACTATATTAATATTAAAAAACGTCTTACATTATGGGATGGAAGAAATAGACTACGAACTAGCACCATGGAATATTGAGGCCACACACAATCCGACAACTATAATACTCCTTACGTCCGAAAATAAATGTCAAGTTAGTACAAAGTTGTACTACTAAATCAACGACACTTATTTTGAGACGGAGTAAGTATGCTTTTAATATCCATTTGAAAAGTCTGTGTCAAGTCTACCTTAGAGCAAGTATAATAGAGTGATGTGGGCGGGCTATAAGAGATATCACATCAGATTTATGCCTAGATGGATGAAGAGGAGAGGAGAGAGAAGAGAAGCGGACTACAAACTTACAACCGCGTGTAGCACGAGCTCAAACATCCTTTGTGAGAGGAAAATATGGGCCATATATTATTGATATAGTATACTAGCATGTTTATCTATTATATGAGTAGGCCATTAGATTGGCTACAAGTGAGTCGGCAACTTTATATAGCGGGTTGTTGACTATACTACTAACCATGCTCTTAGAGCATCTACAGCCGGGTGATACGTCTCCGTCATATCTACTTTTCCTAACGCTTTTGCTCTTGTTTTGGACTCTAATTTGCATGATTTGAATGAAACTAACCCGGACTGACGCTGTTTTCAGCCGAACTACCATGGTGTTGTTTTTGTGCAAAAATAAAAGTTCTCGGAACTGGACGAAACTTTTTGGAGATTTATTTTACAATAAATAAAAATTACTGGAGCCAAGAACCACCGGAGGGGGTGCCCTGGCTGGGCACGATACACCAGGGCGCGCCACCCCCTCCAGGCGCGCCCTGGTGGGTTGTGCCCACCTCGTGGCCCCACTGACCCTAATTCCGGCGCTATAAAATCCTATTTTCGGAGAAAAAAATAGGAGAGAAAGTTTCATCGCGTTTTACGATACGGAGCCGCCACCACCTCCTGTTCTTCATCGGGAGGCCAAATCTGGAGCCCGTTTGGGGCTCCGGAGAGGGTAATCTTCGGTCTTCGTCATCATCAACCTTTCTCCATCGCCAATTCCATGATGCTCCCCACCAGGAGTGAGTAATTGCTTCATAAGCTTGCTGGTCGGTGAGGAGTTGGATGAGATTCATCATGTAATCGAGTTAGTTTTTTTAGGGCTTGATCCCTAGTATCCACTATGTTCTGAGATTGATGTTGCTATGACTTTGCCATGCTTAATGCTTGTCACTAGGGCCCGAGTGCCATGATTTCAGATCTGAACCGTTTATGTTATCACCATTATATCTATCTTCTTGATCCGATCTTGCTAGTCATATGCACCTGCTATGTGTTATGATCCGTAAACCCCGAAGTGACAATAGTCGGGATACTTTTCAGTGATGACCGTAGTTTGAGGAGTTCATGTATTCACTATGTATTAATGCTTTGTTCCGGTTCTCTATTAAAAGGAGGCCTTAATATCCCTTAGTTTCCTTATGGACCCCGCTGCCACGAGAGGGTAGGACAAAAGATTTCATGCAAGTTCTTTTCCATAAGCACGTATGACTATTTACGGAATACATGCCTACATTACATTTATGAATTAGAGCTAGTTCTGTGTCGCCCTAGGTTATGACTGTTATATGATGAATATTATCCAATGAGTTCACCGATCCAGTGCCTACGAGTTTTCCACATATTGTTCTTGCTAAGTTACTATTGCTACTGCTACTGTTCGAACTGCTACAAAACTATTGCTATCACTGTTACCGTTACTGTTACTGCTACTACTGCTATCCAAACCATCATACTACTGTGCTACTGATCACTCTGCTGCAGATATTTAATCTCAAGTTGTGGTTGAATTGACAACTCAGCTGCTAATACTCGCAAATATTCTTTGGCTCCCCTTGTGTCGAATCTATAAATTTGGGTTGAATACTCTACCCTTGAAAACTGTTGCGATCCCCTATACTTGTGTGTTATCAAGACCTTTTTCTGGCGTCATTGCCGAGGAACATAGTTATATTTGTTGAGTCACTTGGGATTTATATCAATTGATCACTATGAAGAAACTGAAGGATCCAAGAACCAAGATTTTTCCCTCTAAGACGAGGGGAGGTAAGGAATTGCCATCTAGCTCTGTACTTGATTCACCTTCGGTTATGAGTAAGCTTGCAACACCAATGCTATTAATCCTGATATGTTGCAAGTTATTGATGATGCTACTTCTGCTATGAATGATGTTTATGATAATGCTAGTACCATGCTTGATGATAATGTGCCACGAGGTGAATTTCTTGATGAACAAATTGCTATAGCTAAAGAGAATGAAACTACTGAAACTGATGAGATTACCGAAACTGATGAAGTCTTTGAAACTGAGAACTATGAAACACCTATTAGACCTAGCTCTCCTAGATTTGAAATGCCTAAGATACCTGAAGGTTATGTTATGGATGGAGAAATAGCTAGGGAAATCCTTTCTTGTAAGGATAGAGATGATCTTAAGAAATTATTATGCAAGTATAAGGAAAAGACTTTGAATGCTAGAATGAAATGTGATCCTAAGTTTGCTACTTCACCTATCTTTGTTACCGATAAGGATTAATAATTCTCTGTCGACCCAGAGTTAATTACTTTGGTTGAATCTGATCCTTTCCATGGCTATGAAACTGAAACTGTAGTGGCACATCTTACTAAGCTGAATGATATAGCTACCCTTCTTGCTCATGATGAGAAGATTCGCTACTACTATATTCTCAAATTATTTCTGTTCTCATTAAAGGGTGATGCTATGATATGGTACAATACTCTTGCTCCTGGTTGTGTGCGTAGTCCCGAGGATATGATTTACTACTTCTCTGATAAATATTTTCCTGCTCATAAGAAACAAGCTGCCTTACAGGGAATATTTAACTTTGTGCAAATTGAAGAAGAGAGTCTCCCCCAAGCTTGGGGGAGGCTTTTCCGATTGCTTAATGCTTTGCCTGATCACCCTCTTAAGAAAAATGAAATACTTGATATCTTTTATAATGGACTAACTGACGCTTCTAGGGACTTCCTAGATAGTTGTGCTGGTTGTGTTTTCAGGGAACAAACTGTTGAACAAGCTGAGGAACTATTGAATAATATATTCAAGAATTATGATGATTGGACTCTTCCTGAACCACCGCCTAAACCCACTCCGAAGAAGAGGGGTATCTTATTTCTCAGTCCTGAAGATATGCAAGAGACAAAGAAATGTATGAAGGAAAAAGGTACTAAAGCTGAGGATGTTAAGAATTTACCACCTATTGAAGAAATACATGGCCTTGACACACCACCACCTCCACGGGTGGTAGAGGTAAATTCTTTATTAAAGTTTGATGAAAGTGATATCCCTTACAATAAACATCCTAGTCAATGCTTATATGAATTTGATAACTACATTATGAAACAAGATCACTTCAATGCAAATGTTCTGAAACAATTGAAATATAATTCTGATATGATTGCTCGCTTGAGTGACTTGTTATTTAGAATTAGTAATGATGTTAGAGGTGTAGGAAAACATGCCTCTATGGTTCAAACCCAGTTAGAACAAGTTGCTAAATCTCAAAAAGAATTGCTTGATGAAATGAATAATAATATGAATGATTTTGCTGCTAAAGTAGTAACTAGAGGAGGTAGAATGACCCAAGAACCTCTTTATCCTGAAGGTCATCCTAAAAGAATTGAACAAGACTCTGAGAGAATTAATACTGATGCACCTAGTCCTTCTAAAAAGAAAAAGAAAAAGAAAAATGATAGGACTTTGCATACTTCTAGTGAACCTGAGATAGAAAAACCTCCTAAAGATAATGATGTCTCTATCTCTGATGCTGAAACTCAATCTGGTAATGAACACTCACCTAGTGATAATGAAAATGAAAATGATGATGTTCATGAAGATACTCAACCGAACAATGATAAAGAACCAGATACTGATGTTGAGATAGAACCTGCTGTTGATCTTGATAACCCACAACCTAAAAATAAACGATATGACAAACGGGACTTTGTGGCTAGAAAACATGGTAAAGAAAGAGAGCCATGGGTTCAGAAACCCATGCCTTTTCCACCTAAACCATCTAAGAAAAAGGATGATGAAGAATTTGAGCGCTTTGCTGAAATGATTAGGCCAGTCTTTTTGGGTACTCGCTTAACTGATATCTTAAAGATGGCCCCTTATGCAAAATACATGAAAGACATCATCACTAATAAAAGAAAGATACCTGAAGCTGAAATCTCCACCATGCTTGGTAATTATTCTTTTAAGGATGGAGTACCTAAAAAACTTGGAGATCCTGGAATACCAACTATACCTTGCTCCATTAAAAGAAATTATGTCAAAACTGCTTTGTGTGATTTAGGAGCTGGTGTTAGTGTTATGCCTTTCTCTTTGTATAAAAGACTTGATTTGAATAAACTCACACCTACTGAAATATCATTGCAAATGGCTGACAAATCAACTGCCATACCTATCGGTATTTGTGAGGATGTGCCCGTTGTTGTTGCAAATGTTACCATTTTAACAGACTTTGTTATTCTTGAGATGCCCGAGGACGACAACATGTCGATTATCCTTGGTAAACCCTTTTTGAATACTGCAGGGGCTGTTATTGATTGCAATAAAATCAAAGTCACTTTTCATATCAATGGTAATGAGCATACGGTGCACTTTCCGAAGAAACAATTCCAAGTGAATGGTATAAATGTTATTGAAGAATCTCCGACACTAACTATTGGAAGTTTCCAACTACCTCTACCTACCGCCAAAAAGAAATATGACATACTTATTGTTGGGGATATGCATATCCCCATTGAGGTAACTTAGTGTTTTGCGAAAGTCCTTCGGTTTCATGCTGATCGGAAGTGGTTGTTAATAATACTTGATTAGCCTTATTAATGGATCATTTTTGAGAGGTATGAAGTTGATGAACCTAGTAGGCACAACCTTCTGATCCCACCTTTTGTTTCTATTCTACTTAGTCAAATAAAATAAAATGCCATGTCTATCCTGTTTTCTATTTTCTCCGTGCAATAAAAAATGACCCAAAAATAAAAGTTCTCAGAATGTTCTGAAAATTTGATACAATTTTTTCTGAATATTTCTGAATTTCTGGTGCAAATAGCTACAGAGGGGGGTGCACCTGGTGTCCACAATACACCAGGGTGCGCCAACAGCCCCAGGAGCGCTCTGGTGGGTTGTGGTCCCCACGTGGGCCCCCTCACTTATCCCTTTAGCCCATGTCATCTCCT
The DNA here is from genome assembly GCA_039707655.1 of Elymus sibiricus. Taxonomy (NCBI): domain Eukaryota; kingdom Viridiplantae; phylum Streptophyta; class Magnoliopsida; order Poales; family Poaceae; genus Elymus; species Elymus sibiricus. The sequence goes on along the minus strand of CM077667.1, from coordinate 123,826,392 downwards.
ACCTCCAGAAAAAAAATCACCATAGCTCTTACTCCCGTGTTCTTGCTCTCAAACCCGCGGATTTCGATCTCTTTGCTCGAAGCTCCATTTCCGAAACTGTTTTGGGGGATTGCTACTTGGTATGTAACTCCTCCATTGCTCCAATTAGTTTTTGATTTAGTGGGTTATTTTTAGAATAATTAGCTACTCTTGGTGCTACTGTAGATGGGCTTGCATGTTGAATTCTTAGAGTTCTAAGTAGTTTGAATGCTTAATATGGCCTCTATGCATCCTTAGGACTAGTTCCTATCAATCTTACGAAGTTTTGTTGACAAAATTTTTGTAGACTAAAATTTTCAGAATTTTAATTATAGGAATAAGATGGATTTCTTTAGGAAGTTTTCCTCCAAGAAGAATGCTAAAGGAGTCATTGGGGAATCATCGGACAATGACCTCCACACTCTGAGAACGGCGGAGGTGCGGCCGTGCGAATGGCCGCATAATGCCTTCATGGAGGAGGCCGGGTTCCATCAAGAGTTTGCCCAATTCGTTGCTAATGCTGGGCTGACCGATTTCCTCGCAGCTAAGTGTGACCAACACCACCTCCTTACAAATTCCTTTGTGCAAAGTTTTCATTTTTTGAGTAGGAATAATCCTCCTGAGGTGCAGTTTAAGTTATATGCTGAAACTCACAAGATACCGCTCACTGACTTTTGTGACATATGCTTGATTCCTTCTGATGGGGAATTAAGAGAGCCTAGACCAGCGGAGTTTGAGGACTTTCTCCTCACTTTAACAGTGGGTGATGAAAGAGGCGTGTCAAATGCCACTGCTACCAGTTTGCAGTTTTCTTCTGTGCATTACTTCGCTTTGTTCATCGCAGTGTTTAACCGCTAGGGAGAAGGTTGGTGCACTCAGTGCCCCCGACTTCGCCATTTTACGCCGTGCACTGCACAATGATCACACCTTTAACATGGGGGCTATTATTGCACGTCTCTTACACCTTAACAGGACTAAGGGAAAGATACATGGTGGTATTTATGCTACTCGTTTAGCGAGACACTTTAATGTTTAGATTCGCCCACATGATTATCCCTTGTCCCAAGTTTATCTAGATCACAAGGCGTTGCAGGATCATCAATTCATTGATGCAGCGTCGAAACCCGTGATGTTATCCCATTGCCTGCACCTGCTTTGTTTGATTCTACTGCCAGGAACGGATACAGGATCATGCCACAGGACATTACAGCCTACCGGAACAACCTGACAGTGGCCGAGGAGGAGCCCCAGGAGTGGGACGCTCAGGTGCCGTCGCCACTGCACTTCGACTTAGGACCGGATGGCTATTATGGATGGTGATTACGAAGCTAGGCCAAAAGCCTAAGCTTGGGGGAGTACATATATCCACCGACATTATATTCATGTTTACACTTTTCATTCCAGTTGTCAGTGTCTACAGTTTTTCATTGTATTATCCATGCTAGATTTATTTTCTCGCTTTCTTCTTTCGTGTTTGAAAAACTTTGAGAAAATCCAAAAATATTTCCTGCTTCTTTTTGGTTTTTCTTTCTAGTATTAATTTGATTGTAGTATCAAAAGAAAACCCAAAAAGATTTCTCGTTTCTTCTTTTACTTGTTGGGAGCTCTCCCGTGTAAATAGTTTTTCTTGTTTTTGTTTTTCCTCTTTAATTTGCTTTCTTCAAGAAAAACCAAAAACTCCAAAAATATTTCAGTGTGTTTCTCTGAAATTCTTTTCCTTTTATTTGAGTTGTACCCAGGAGAAGACCACAATGAAAATGTTGAGTGGCTCTCATATGCATTATTGTTAATCTAACAAAGAGCCCATGTTACTTTGTCTTCCCCTTTTGAATAAAATGTTTGTAGATTCCAGCTTAGTCCACGACACTTTTGCACTATTATTATTTTCTATATCATTCGGTCGTGCAAGTGAAAGGCAATAATGACGATATTTGATGAAGTGACTGTGGCAGAGAGAAGCGGGTATGAACTCAACTTGTTTTTGTTTTTGTAAATATCTTTAACCTAGTATCCATGATTTAGCATATTGTGATCAAACATGTTTGCAATGACAATTAGAGATTATAGTTGCTCATGCCATGCTTAAGTAGCTAGGAGTGGATAATGATTTATCTTGGATGTCAACATGCATTAAAATGATTGTGATGTGGTATGATGATATGGTATCCTCCTCTGAATGTTTCAAGTGGCTTGACTTGGCACATGTTCACGCATGTAGTTGAATCAAAACCAACATAGCCTTCATGATATTTATGTTCATGGTGTCCATATCCTACTCATGCTAGTATTCAATGTTTATTATTCATAATGCATGTTCATGACCGTTTTCGCTCTCTAGCTGGCCGCCGACGTGGCTTGAGACTGCCTCGGTATTTCCCCAAAGAGGAAGGGATGATGCAGCATGGCGACGGTAAGTATTTCCCTCCGTTATGAAACCAAGGTTATCGAACCAGTAGGAGGATCACCACCACTCAATAAGCAGCACCTGCACACAAATAACAAATACTTGCAACCCGACGCGAAAGAGAGGTTGTCAATCTCTCTACGGTAAAAAGATAGATTAGGTAGTGATAGATAGGAGAGATAGATCTCTCAAGAACAGAAAATAGAAAAGGCAAATAAAATATGACGCAATATGTTTTTGGGTTTTTGGTTTTGTAGATCTGAAAACAAAGAAGCAAAAAGATAGATCGGAAAGCAATATGTTGGAACGTAGACCCAGGGGCCGTAGGATTCACTAGTGGCTTCTCTCATGAGTATAGCGCACGGTGGGTGAACAAATTACTGTTGGGCAATTGATAGAAAATCGAATAGTCATGACGATATCCAAGGCGATGATCATTATATAGGCATCACGTCCAAGATAAGTAGACCGACTCCTGCCTGCATCTACCACTATTACTCCACACATCGACCGCTATCCAGCATGCATCTAGTGTATTAAGTTCATGAAAAAACAGAGTAATGCAATAAGAACGATGACATGATGTAGACAAGATTTATTCATGTAGGAATAGAGCCCATCTTGTTATCCTTAATGGCAACGATACATGCGTGCGTTGCTGCCCCTTCTGTCACTAGGAAAGGACACCGCAAGATCGAACCCATCACAAAGCACCTCTTCCCATGGCAAGAAAAATCGATCAAGTTGGCCTAACTAAACCAAAGATTCGAAGAAGAAATACGAGGCTATAAGTAATCATGCATATAAGAGATCAAAGAAGACTCAAATAATATTCATGGATAGAAACAGATCATGAACTCAAAATTCATCGGATCCCAACAAACACACCGCAAAAGTTTACATCAAATAGATCTCCAAGAGACCATTGTATTGAGAATCATAAGAGAGAGAGAGAGAGAGAGGAAGCCATCTAGCTACTGCCTACGGCCCCGTAGGTCTATGGCGGACTACTCACGCATCATCGGAGAGGCACGTACGAAGAAGATGAACCCCTCCGTGATGGTGTTTAGATTGGATCTCGAGGTTCTGGAACTTGCGGTGGCTGGAATTGTGTTTCATCGACTCCCCTAGGGTTTTTGGAATATATGGGAATTTATAGGCATCAGAGGCGGTGCGGAGGGGCCCCGTGGAGGGCACAACCCATCAGGGCGCGCCGGGGGCCCCTTGGCGCGCCCTGGTGGGTTGTGCTCTCCACAACCCACCTTCCTGGCTCTTCTTTGGCCCACCGGGTGTCTTCTGGTCCAGTAAATATCTCCAAAAAGTTTCATCGCGATTGGACTCCGTTTGGTATTGATATTCTGCGAAGTAAAAAACAAGCAAAAACAACAACTAGCACTTTGGCACTATGTCAATAGGTTAGGCCCAAAAAATGATATAAAGTTGTTATAAAATGATTGTAAAACATCCAAGAATGATAATATAACAGCATGGAACAAGCAAAAATTATAGATACGTTGGAGACATATCACCATCCCCAAGCTTAATTCCTACTCGTCCTCGAGTAGGTAAATGATAAAAACAGAATTTTTGATGTGGAATGCTGCCTAACATGTTCATCATATTCTTTTCTTTTGTATAGCATGGACATTTGGACTTGTAAATGATTCAAAGAAATAGTCTAGTTTTAACATAATGACTTCAATACTCAAGCATGTCAATAAGCAACCATGTCTTTCAAAATATCAACACTAAAGAAAGTTATCCCTAGCCCATCATGCTCAATCATTGATCCATTCATGATACACACTCAAATATTAGCTATGCCCAATGCTCAAGTACGATCATAGTGCCCCCTAGTTGGTGCTTTATAGGAGAAGATGGAGACTCAAAGTAAAAAAAATAAAAATTGCATAAAGTAAATAGATAGGCCCTTCGCAGAGGGAAGTAGGGATTTGTAGAGGTGCCAGAGCTCAAAGTTTTAAATTGAGAGAGAAAATATTTTGGGTGGCATGCCTTTCCTGTCAACGAAAATGACAAAGTAGTTCACAATACTTTCCATGCTAGATATATCATAGGCGGTTCCCAAACAGAAAATAAAGTTTATTTCTTTTTCCACCAAACTTTCACTTTCCATGGTGGGCCGTATCCACGGTTGCCTTCCATACCGACACTTTCCAAGGAATTTATTATTTGACAACATAAACTAAATATTTTTTCTTTTTCATTTCGGGAATGGGCATCCCTATTACCGCCGCACTCTCGTGCAATGACAAGTGAATAAACACTCATCTTGAGAATAACACATCTAGCATGGAAAAATATTGGACACTCCCCACCGTTTCATGAGCGGTACGAGCACACAAAAGAGAAACTTTATTTTGAAAATTTAGAGATGGCACATACAAATTTGCTTGGAACGGCATGGAAATACCGCATATAGGTAGGTATGGTGGACTCGTAAGGCAAAACTTGGTTTAAGGATTTTGGATGCACAAGTAGTATTTCTACTTAGTACAAATGGAGGCTAGCAAATAGATTGAGAAGCAACCAAACCAAGAAACGAAAATTCACATAAGCGAGCATTGAGCATAACTAACACCGAATAATGTACCATAAGTAGGATGTAATTTCATTGCATAACTATTGACTTTCGTACTTGCATAGGGAATCACAAACCTTAACACCAATATTCCTACTAAGCATAATTACTCACTAACATGACTCACATATTACTACCATCATGTTTCAAAACTATTACAAGGAATCAAGTTTAATTTTCCCATGATCTTCATGAAAGTTTTTATTATATCCCCCTTGGATATCTATCACTTTGGGACTAGTTTCATATATTGCCATTGCTTTTTTGACAAGCTCAAACAAATCTAAGTGATGCACATGAGCATAAAGATTTCTTCTCTCAAAAAGGTATAAGTGAAGCATGAGAGGATTTCTTCAAAATTTACTAACTCTAAAATTAATCTAAGTGAAGCATGAGAGTATTTCTACAAAAATTTCCAAGCACACCGTGCTCAAAAAGATATAAGTGAAGCACTAGAGCAATTATATAGCTCAAAAAGTTTAAGTGAAGCATAGAGAGCAATTCTAACAAATCATAGCATAATTTTGGCTCTCTCAAGTAGGTGTGTCCAGCAAGGATACAAGGTAAAAACAAACAAGCAAAGCAAGCAAAGATACAAGACGCTCCAAGCAAAACTCATAATATGTGACGAATAAAAATATAGCTCCGAGTAAAATACCGATGGTTGTTAGAAGAAAGAGGGGATGCCACTCAGGGGCATCCCCAAGCTTAGTTGCTTGTTACTATTTGGATATATCTTGGGGGTGCGGTAGCATCCCCAAGCTTAGGCTCTTTTCACTCCTTATTCCTTCATCCATCGTGACTTCACCCAAAACTTGAAAACTTCAATCACACAAAACTCAACAAAATCTTCGCGAGATCCGTTAGTATAATAAAGCAAATCACTACTTTAGGTGCTGTTGAAAACCCATTCATATTTTATTATTTCATTATACCTACTGTATTTTAATTTTACGATGGCTCATACCCTTCAATATAACCCATAGATTCATCAAAACAAGCACACAATGCAACGAAAACAGAATCTGTCTCAAACAGAACAGTCTGTAGTAATCTGTACTCTAACCATACTTATCTAACTCAAAAAAATCTGAAACATTAGTACAACGTTAGGAATTTTTATAGAAACACTGTGTTAAAATTTTAGGTCAACATCACGTTCCAGGAAAAAATGAAAATTCATATACTGGACTCAAAGTTTCTGTTTCAGATTCAGCATCGCTTCTACTCATCCTATGAATCATCCTAAAGGCTCTACTTGGCACAAACACTAAATAAACCATAAAAACACAATCATAACAGAGTCATAATTGTGTCAACACTCAAAAACAGAAAGGAAAAAGAAAAAAATTATTTATTCATTGGGTTGCCTCCCAACAAGCGCTATCATTTTACGCCCCTAGCTAGGCATAACGCATAGATTCAAGTATTGTCATCTTTAGTTTCCAACTCTTCAATGACACAACTAGATTTCTTCGAGGATTTAGCATGCATATTCTTGATTACAACACTCCTAGGAAGAAGACCAAAAAAATTCATTCTTGTAAATAGGGTCTCTTACAATTTCAACAAAGTCGGGATGAATACTAATCATTTTAAGATCCCCCTTGAGACCACTTGGTGTAACAACTTTGTTCTTAGTGACTTGCGTGGTCTTGCCAATTTTTATGGGAGTTTTTTCAATAGTTTTGATAGAAGAAAAAGCCAAACCCAAATTACTAAAAATCTCTTCCAACTTATCAATCCGGTATGGACTCTCTTCTACCCTTTCGTTAACTACGGTTTCTTTTGCCTTTAGCAATTTAAAGGCATCTCCCGCCTTAGCCCCAATTTTATTAGCAAGATTATGCATTTTCTTATCCAAATCTTCAAAATGTTATTTAGTAATCATCTTCTTTTCAATCTAATCTCTCCATAACATGTTCGAGAGTTAAAGTTGTTTCATTGATCATGATAGGTGGCGATCCCACTAAACTTCCCAAAGCATTAAAAGCATCCAAAGATGGACACATCAAGAAATTCCCACCGGTAATCATATCAAGGACGAATCTATACCAAGTGGTGATGCCAACATAAAAACTGCGAAGAAGAACAACGGTAGATTGCTTATGGATAGATCTATTATGAGCATTACAAATCCTATACCAAGCATCTTTTAGGTTCTCCCCTCCCCTTTGCTTAAAATTAAGAACCTCATTATCGGGAGTACACGCAATAAAGGAAGAACTAGCCATAATGACAAGGCAAGAGATCTGACGAGAAATAGGCAAACGAAAAAGAGGGTGAATAAAATGGCAAATTGGTGAAGTGGGGGAGAGGAAAATGAGAGGCAAATGGCAAATAATGTAATTGCAAGGAGATGAGATTTGTGATTAGGAACCTGGTAGATGATGATGGAGTCTCCTCGGCGCCTACGATAGGCACGTAGAAGAGACCGCTTCCTTCCCGGCAACGGCGCCAGAAATTCCTTTGACGAGGCTTGAGACTGCGTCGGTATTTCCCCAAAGAGGAAGGGATGATGCAGCACAGCGACGGTAAGTATTTCCCTCAGTTACGAAACCAAGGTTATCGAACCAGTAGGAGGATCACCACCACCCAATAAGCAGCACATGCACCCAAATAACAAATACTTACAACCCGACGCGAAAGAGAGGTTGTCAATATCTCTACGGTAAAAATATAGATTAGGTAGTTATAGATAGGAGAGATAGATCTCTCAAGAACACAAAATAGAAAAGGCAAATAAAATATGCAGCAATATGTTTTTGGGTTTTTGGTTTTGTAGATCTGAAAACAAAGAAGCAAAAAGATAGATCGGAAAGCAATATGTTGGAAAAGTAGACCCGGGGGCCGTAGGATTCACTAGTGGCTTCTCTCATGAGTATAGCGCACGGTGGGTGAACAAATTACTGTTGGGCAATTGATAGAAAATATAATACTCATGACGATATCCAAGGCGATGATCATTATATAGGCATCACGTCCAAGATAAGTAGACCGACTCCTGCCTGCATCTACCACTATTACTCCACACATCGACCGCTATCCAGCATGCGTCTAGTGTATTAAGTTCATGGAAAACCGGACTAATGCAATAAGAACGATGACATGATGCAGACAAGATCTATTCATGTAGGAATAGACCCCACCTTGTTATCCTTAATGGCAATGATACATGCGTGCCTTGCTGCCCCTTCTATCACTGGGAAAGGACACCGCAAGATCGAACCCATCACAAAGCACCTCTTCCCATGGCAAGAAAAATCGATCTAGTTGGCCTAACTAAATCAAAGATTCGAAGAAGAAATACGAGGCTATAAGTAATCATGCATATAAGAGATCAAAGAAGACTCAAATAATATTCATGGATAGAAACTGATCATGAACTCAAAATTCATCGGATCCCAACAAACACACCGCAAAAGTTTACATCAAATAGATCTCCAAGAGACCATTGTATTGAGAATCATAAGAGAGAGAGAGGAAGCCATCTAGATACTGCCTACGGACCCGTAGGTCTATGGTGGACTACTCACGCATCATCGGAGAGTCACCTATGAAGAAGATGAACCCCTCTGTGATGGTGTTTAGATTGGATCTCGAGATTTTGGAACTTGCGGCGGCTGGAATTGTGTTTGGTCGACTCTCCTAGTGTTTTTGGAATATTTGGGAATTTATAGGCATCAGAGGCGGTGCGGAGGGACCCCGTGGAGGGCACAACCCATCAGGGCGCGCCGGGGCCCCCCTGGCGCGCCCTGGTGGGTTGTGCTCTCCACAGCCCACCTTCCTGGCTCTTCTTTGGCCCACTGGGTGTCTTTTGGTCCAGAAAAAATCTCCAAAAAGTTTCGTCACAATTGGACTCCGTTTGGTATTGATATTCCGCGAAGTAAAAAACAAGCAAACACAACAACTGGCACTTTGACACTATGTCAATAGGTTAGTCCAAAAAAATGATATAAAGTTGTTATAAAATGATTATAAAACATCCAAGAATGATAATATGACAGCATGGAACAAGCAAAAATTATAGATACGTTGGAGACGTATGGGCCGCTTCTCAACCTATTTGCTAGCCTTCACCTGTACTAAGCGGGAATACTGCTTGTGCGTCAAAATCCTTAAACCAAAGTTATTCCAGATGAGTCCACTATATCTACCTATATGCGGTATTACCCTGCCGTTCCAAGTAAATTTGCATGTGCCACCTGTAAAAATTCAAATGAACATCTGTTTTGTGTGCCTGGACCGCTCATGGAGCGACACGGGGTGGTCAGTATCTTCCGTGTTAAGCGAGTTATTCTCATGATGAGTGTTTATTCACTCGTCCTTGCACGAGATGGGCGGTAATAGCGATTCCCAGTCCCAAAATAAAAAAATTGCAAATAATGAAACAAAACTCCTCCAGGAATGTTGTTGGTATGGACGGTACCCCTGGATTCGGTTAGCCGTGGAGTGTGTTTGTTGGTGGAGGGGGAGTAAACCTTTACTTTTACCGCTTGGGAACCGCCGCTAATGTGTTTAGCATGGAAGATATTGATAACTCTTGGTTGTAACGTTGACAGGAAGGGTGTACCTCCCAAAATTATATTTATCTCTGATTTAAGCTTTGAGCTCTGGCACCTCTGCAAATCCCTGCTTCCCTCTGCAAAGGGACTATATATTTACTTTTATGCTGAGTCATCACCTTCTCAAATAAGCGCCAGACCTGAGAGCACTATTGTCATCCTCATGCATTGTGTATAGTTAATGTTGGGTGCAGCATGACTGGATCTTTTCTACCATGAATTACAATGTTTAGTCGCTGCTTGAACTTTGGAGGTGCTCTGCATTTATGTTTTGCGGTCTTAGAAAGGGCTAGCGAGATACCACTGTTGTCATATTATATCATGATTGTTTTGACAAAGTGTTTGCGCTTGAGATATTTTATTATTGCTCGCTAGCCGCTTATGTCATTGATATGAGTTAATATAATTTTAAGAGTTATTGCTGACATGGTTAGTCATAATCTTTGCTGAAAACCTGGGTGCTACTTAAACATATATATGTAAACAAGAACAAAAGAGTTCGTAAAAGTTTTTCTTTATCACTTTCAGTTTGTCAACTGAATTGCTTGAGGACAAGCAATGGGTTAAGCTTGGGGGAGTTGATACGTCTCCGTCGTATCTACTTTTCCTAACGCTTTTGCTCTTGTTTTGGACTCTAATTTGCATGATTTGAATGAAACTAACCGGGACTGGTGCTGTTTTCAGCAGAACTACCATGGTGTTGTTTTTGTGCAGAAATAAAAGTTCTCGGAACTGGACGAAACTTTTTGGAGATTTATTTTACAATAATAAAAATTACTGGAGCCAAGAACCACCGGAGGGGGTGCCCTGGCTGGGCACGATATACCAGGGCGCGCCACCCCCTCCAGGTGCGCCCTGGTGGGTTGTGCCCACCTCGTGGCCCCACTGACCCTAATTCCGGCGCTATAAAATCCTATTTTCGAAGAAAAAAATAGGAGAGAAAGTTTCATCGCGTTTTACGATACGAAGCCGCCGCCACCTCCTGTTCTTCATCGGGAGGCCAGATCTGGAGCCCGTTTCGGTCTTCGTCATCATCAACCTTTCTCCATCGCCAATTCCATGATGCTCCCATCGGGAGTGAGTAATTCCTTCGTAGGCTTGCTGGTCGGTGAGGAGTTGGATGAGATTCATCATGTAAATTAGTGATCCTGCAAAGCCTTGTGATCTAGATAAACTTGGGACAAGGAATAATCATGTGGGCGAATCTGAACATTAAAGTGTCTCGCTAAGCGAGTAGCATAAATACCACCATGTATCTTTCCCTTAGTCCTGTTAAGGTGTAAACGACATGCAATAATAGCCCCCATGCTATAGGTGTGATGATTGTACAGTACGCGGCGTAAAATGGCGAAGTTAGGGGCACTAAGTGCGCCAATCTTCTCCCTAGCGGTTAAACATTTCGTGTTGAATAAAGCAAAGTAGTGCACAGAAGGAAACTACAAACTGGTAGCAGTGGCTTTTGACACGCCTCTATCTTCACCCACTGTTAAAGTGAGGAGAAAATCCTCAAACTCCGCTGGTCTAGGCTCTCTTAATTCCCCATCAGTAGGGATCAAGCATATGTCGCAAAAGTCAATGAGCGGTATCTTGTGAGTTTCAGCGTATAGCTTAAACTGCACCTCAGGAGGATTATTCCTACTCAGAAAATGAAAACTTTGCACAAAGGAATTTGTAAGAATGTGGTTTTGGTCACAATTAGGTGCAAGGAACTCAATCAGCCCAACATTTGCAAAAAATTGAGCAAACTCTTGATGGAACCCGGCCTCCTCCATGAAGGCATCATGCGGCCATTTGCACGGCCACACCTCAACCGTTCTCGGAGTGTGGAGGTCATTGTTCGATGATTCACCAATGACTCCTTTGGCATTTTTCTTGGAGGAAAACTTCCTAAAGAAATCAATCTTATTCCTATAAAAATTCTGAAAATTTTAGTCCACAAAATTTTGTCAACAAAACTTCGTAAGATTGATAGCAACTACTCCCAAGGATGCATAGAGGCCATATTAAGCATTCAAACTACTTAGAACTCTAAGAATTCAACATCCAAGCTCATCTACAGTATTACCAAGAGTAGCTAATTACTCTAAAAATAACCCACTAAATCAAAAACTAATTGGAGAAATGGAGGAGTCACATACCAAGTAGCAATCCCTCCAAACAGTTTCGGAAATGGAGCTTCGAGCAAAGAGATCGAAATGCGCGGGTTTGAGAGCAAGAACACGGGAATGGAAGCTATGGTGATTTTTTTCTTGAGGTAGGGGATGACATGGGCTAAAGGAATAAGTGAGGGGGCCCACGTGGGGGCCACAACCACCAGGGCACGCCTGGGGTTGCTGGCACGCCCTGGTGTCTTGTGGGCACCAGGTGCACCCCCCCTCTGATGTTATTTGCACCAAAAATTCAGAAATATTCAGAAAAAAATCGTATCAAATTTCCAGGACATTCTGAGAACTTTTATTTTGGATCATTTTTTTATTGCACGGAGAAAACAGAAAACAGGATAAACGTGGCATTTTATTTTATTCGACTAAGTAAAACAGAAAATAAAAGGTGGAAGAAGAAGATTGTGCCTACTAGATTCGTCAACTTCATACCTCTCAAAAATGATCCATTAATAAGGTTGATCAAGTCTTATTAACAACCACTTCCGATTAGCATGAAACCGAAGAACTTTCGTAAAACACTAAGTTACCTCAATGGGGATGTGCATATCCCCAACAATAAGTATATCATATTTCTTTTTGTCAGTAGGTAGAGGTAATTGAAAACTTCCAATAGTGATTGTCGAAGATTCTTCAATAACATTTATACCATTCGCTTGGAATTGTTTCTTCGAAAAGTGCACCGTATGGTCATTACCATTGATATGAAAAGTGACTTTGCTTTTATTGCAATCAATAACAGCCCCTGCAGTATTCAATAAGGGTCTACCAAGGATAATCGACATGTTGTCGTCCTCGGGCATCTCAAGAATAACAAAGTCCGTTAAGATAGTAACATTTGCAACAACAACGGGCACATCCTCACAAATACCGATAGGTATGGCAGTTGATTTGTCAGCCATTTGCAATGATATTTCAGTAGGTGTGAGTTTATTCAAATCAAGTCTTTTACATAAGGAGAAAGGCATAACACTAACACCAGCTCCCAAGTCACACAAAGCAGTTTTGACATAATTTCTTTTAATGGAGCAAGGTATAGTTGGTATTCCAGGGCCTCCAAGTTTTTTAGGTACTCCATCCTTAAAAGAATAATTAGCAAGCATGGTGGAGATTTCAGCTTCAGGTATCTTTCTTTTATTAGTGATGATGTCTTTCATGTATTTTGCATAAGGGGACATCTTTAGGATATCAGTTAAGCGGGTACGCAAAAAGACTGGCCTAATCATTTTAGCAAAGCGTTCAAATTCTTCATCATCCTTTTTCTTAGATGGTTTAGGTGGGAAGGGCATGGGTTTCTGAACCCATGTCTCTCTTTCTTTACCATGTTTTCTAGCCACAGAGTCTCTTTTATCATAACGTTTGTTTTTAGGTTGTGGGTTATCAATATTTCCTGTAAGGCAGCTTGTTTCTTATGAGCAGGAAAATATTTTTCAGAGAAGTAGTAAATCATATCCTGGAGACTACGCACACAACAAGGAGCAAGAGTATTGTACCATGTCTTAGCATCACCCTTTAATGAGAATGGAAATAATTTGAGAATATAGTAGTAGCGAATCTTCTCATCATGAGCAAACAGGGTGGCTATGTCATTCAACTTAGTAAGATGTGCCACTACAGTTTTAGTTTCATAGCCATGGAAAGGATCATATTCAACCAAAGTAATTAACTCTGGGTGGATAGAGAATTCATAATCCTTATCGGTAACAAAGATAGGTGAAGTAGCAAACTTAGGATCACATTTCATTCTAGCATTCAAAGTCTTTTCCTTACACTTGCGTAGCAATTTCTTAAGATCGTTTCTATCCTTACAAGAAAGAATTTCTCTAGTTACCTCCTCATCCATAACATAACCTTCAGGTATCTTAGGCATTTCAAATCTAGGAGAGTCAGGTCTCATAGGTGTTTCATAGTCATCAGTTTCAAAGGCTTCATCAGTTTCAGCAATCTCATCAGTTTTAGTAATTTCATTCTCTTTAGCTCTAGCAATTTGTTCATCAAGAAATTCACCTAGTGGCACATTATCATCAAGCATGGTACTAGCATCATCATAAGCATCATTCATAGCAGAAGTAGCATCATCAATAACTTGCGACTTATAAGGATCACTAGCATGTGGTGGTGTTGCAAACTTACTCATAACAGAAGGTGAATCAAGTGCAGAGCTAGATGGCAGTTCCTTACATCCCCTCGTCTTAGAGGGAAAAATCTTAGTCTTTGGATCCTTCAGATTCTTCATAGTGATCAATTCATATAAACCCCAAGTGACTCAACAAATATAGCTATGCTCCCCGGCAACGGCGCCAGAAAAAGGTCTTCATAACCCACAAGTATAGGGGATCACAACAGTTTTCGGGAATAGAGTATTCAACCCAAATTTATAGATTCGACACAAGGGGAGCCAAAGAATATTTGAGAGTATTAGCAGCTTAGTTGTCAATTCAACCACACCTGGAGATTAAATATCTACAGCAAAGTGATCAGTAGCATAGTAGTATGATAGTTTGATAGCAGTAGTAACAGTAACAGTAACGGTATTAGTGATAGCAATAGTTTTGTAGCAAGTGTAACAGTAGCAGCAGCAATAGTAACTTAGCAAGAACAATAAGTGAAAAACTCGTAGGCACTGGATCGGTGAAATCATTGGATGATATTCATCATACAACAGTCATAACCTAGGGCGACACAGAACTAGCTCCAGTTCATAAATGTAATGTAGGCATGTATTCCGTAAATAGTCATACGTGCTTATGGAAAAGAACTTGCATGACATCTTTTGTCCTACCCTCCCGTGGCAGTAGGGTCCATAAGGAAACTAAGGGATATTAAGGCCTCCTTTTAATAGACAACCGGAACAAAGCATTAACACACGGTGAATACATGAACTCCTAAAACTACGGTCATCACCGGAAAGTATCCCAACTATTGTCACTCCGGGGTTTGCGGATCAGAACACGTAATAGGTGCATATGACTAGCAAGATCGGATCAAGAACATAGATATAATGGTGATAACATAAATGGTTCAGATCTGAAATCATGGCACTCGAGCCCTAGTAACAAGCGTTAAGCATGGCAAAGTCATAGCAACATCAATCTCAGAACATAGTGGATACTAGGGATCAAGCCCTAACAAAAGTAACTCGATTACATGATGAATCTCGTCCAACTCCTCACCGACCAGCAAGCCTACGAAGGAATTACTCACTCCCGGTGGGGAGCATCATGGAATTGATGACGACGAAGACCGAAGATTCCCCTCTCCGGAGCCCCAAGCGGGCTCCAGATCTGGCCTCCCGGTGAAGAACAAGAGGTGGCGGCGGCTCTGTATCGTAAAACGCGATGAAACTTTCTCTCTGATTTTTTTTCTCCAAAAATAGGATTTTATAGCGTCGGAATTAAGGTCAGTGGGGCTCGAGGTGGGCACAACCCACCAGGGCGCGCCGGGGGGGGGGGGGGCTGGCGCGCCCTGGTGTCTTGTGCCCAGCCAGGGCCCCCCTCCGATGGTTCTTGGCTCCAGTATTTTTTATTTCTTGTAAAATAAATCTCCAAAAAGTTTCGTCCAGTTTTGAGAACTTTTATTTCTGCACAAAAACAACACCATGGTAGTTCTGCTGAAAACAGCGTTTGTCCGGGTTAGTTTCATTCAAATCGTGCAAATTAGAGTCCAAAACAAGGGCAAAAGTGTGAGGAAAATTAGATACGACGGAGACGTATCACTTGTCACTAGGGCCTGAGTGCCATGATTTCAAATCTGAACCGTTTATGTTATCACCATTATATCTATGTTCTTGATCCGATCTTGCTAGCCATATGCACCTGCTATGTGTTATGATCCGTAAACCTCGAAGTGACAATAGTCGGGATACTTTCCGATGATGACCGTAGTTTGAGGAGTTCATGTATTCACTATGTGTTAATGCTCTGTTCCGGTTCTCTATTAAAAGGAGGCCTTAATATCCCTTAGTTTCCTTATGGACCCCGCTGCCACGGGAGGGTAGGACAAAAGATGTCATGCAAGTTCTTTTCCATAAGCACGTATGACTATTTACGGAATACATGCCTACATTACATTTATGAACTGGAGCTAGTTCTGTGTCGCCCTAGGTTATGAATGTTATATGATGAATATTATCCAACGAGTTCACCGATCTAGTGCCTACGAGTTTTCCACATATTGTTCTTGCTAAGTTACTATTGCTACTGCTACTGTTCCAACCGCTACAAAACTATTGCTATCACTGTTACCGTTACTGTTACTGCTACTACTGCTATCCAAACCATCATACTACTGTGCTACTGATCACTCTGTTGCAGATATTTAATCACTAGGTGTGGTTGAATTGACAACTCAGCTGCTAATACTCGCAAATATTCTTTGGCTCCCCTTGTGTCGAATCTATAAATTTGGGTTGAATACTCTACCCTCGAAAACTGTTGCGATCCGCTATACTTGTGGTATCACCGGGCACCCCAAAACCCCCTCAAACGCTTGGACGGGCTGCTCGGTCACCGATCGGTCACGAAATTTTGACCCAGACGGGCGGCTCAAACGGGCCTCAATCGCCCTGGCTGGCCGACACTCCTCATAGCCAGCCCAAATATGGGGTGGATATGGGTGCGTCTGGGCGCCCCAGGGTGCGCCCGCCACGTCGGCCTGGCCCGCGTTGGCCCGCAACGACCCCACATATATTCGTCCCCATCCGTTCGTCGGACCAAACCCTAGCCACTTCACACTCCACCCCCTCCACTCCCTTCGCCACCTAAGCTCACCTCCAGCGACTTCCGTCCATCTCCGGCATGGCGGGCAGCAGATCTGACTCCGACCAATCCGGATCCGTCGACTGGGGCGTCATCTCATGCGGGTTGGACGAGGCAATGGCGGCCCACATTGCACTCCGCTGCTCCCGGGAGGACAGCGCCCGGCCGACAGAAGGATCTGTCTGGCGTGACTCCATAGTGTCGGCTCAATGGGTGCTCGGGTCCTCTGGGGCTGGATCATCGTGGTCCCGGCAACCGGAAAATTTCTTCTTTCACATCACCGGTCGGACAAACTATGAGTCCCACCGGGAATGGGCAGCCCGCCGTGGGAAGGAGAGGATAAGGGCCGCCGAGGCCGGTATCGCGACGGAAATGGCGGGGGTGGAGGCCGCTGACGCGGCAGTGCAGGTGGCCACAGAGGAGGAAGCCATCCGCGCCCGCATTGTGAAGAAACGATAATGGATGAACATGCATGCCCTCTCTCGAGAGAAGAATCAGGCGGTCCGTGAAATGGCCGGACTGCCACCGAAGGAAGATAAGGAGGACAACGACGGTGAGGACAACTCCGGTAACGAGAAGCTCCGGATCGATCCCTACTGCAGCTTCGACCCGTACTTCCGCTAGAAGGACGGCGAGGGCGCCAGGAAGGCTAAGGGCAGCCCTTGATGATCTCCACCATAGCCAAACATGCCAAATTTTGGTAGTACGATGACATGTTAGTAGTGATGGAGTATCCGGACGATATGTGTAATGCATCGACGTAGTTGCATGAGTTTGTATGGATTCGAGATATGATAATTGAGGTGTTCGGTTGTGGGAAGGCAGATTTAAGGTTTGACCGGTCAATGTCCGGGGACGTGTCCGGACGTGTTCACGGACGTTTGAGGGGCCGGATTTGCAAAGTCCGGCAGTAGATGCTCTTAGACCGAAAAACTCAGAATGAGTTCTCCCCCACTACTAGAATCGACAACACAAACACAACAAAGCCGCATCATCAATCTGCCATAGTAATAACTGACAAGGGCTTGTTGACAAACTTCTCGTATCTAACCAGGTGCTCCGCAGAAATGATCTCCTCGGGTACCAATCTATGTTCATCAGAGGTTCAGAACACTATGGTCATTTAATAGCCAATGACGACATTAAGTGTGCCTTGACCGCAAGTCAACACCTATGACAACACGAGCTTGAGGGAAGAACCATCGTCGCTGTCGCACTTGCAATACTTTCTTGTTTGCAAGATGTAAGATGAACGCCATGTTAAGATCTGAATTCGTCAAATAATTATACACATATAGCATGGATTATGCGACTAGAATAATATTACTGGATTTGTGTCCAAAAGTATTTTTGAGTAATATGTTTTTTGTCACATAAACTGCATTTTTAGTGTAAATTTTGCCTTGTCGTACTTAATTATGTCATTTTCTCTACGAAAAGATGATCAATTTGCCTTGTCATACTTATGTTGTAAGTTGGAAAATTTGGCACATATTTTTGGCGAGATCTCACACTAAGAGCATGGTTAATAGTACAACCAACTAGTGGCTATATAATGTTACCACGTCATCAATATATAGTTGATACATGACCCACCTCACTCTCTCACATGGTCTCTAGGAGCACGTGTTGCAGCTGACTGTTAATTTGTAATCTGCTTTTCTTCTTTCTTCTCTAATTCAGCAAAAATATAATATTTATCTTACAACCCATTTACATCATTCTACTGTACTTGCTCTAATAGTGAGATAAAAAATGAGTAACAAGACTCCCTATGCAACTATTACATGGGCTTCCCCATGTTATTGTCACTCACAGAGACATGATCTTCACAAGTCATCTCTAGCAAAACCTTTTCAAGAAGTTGGGAGGCAAGCTCCACATGAGCACCTCTTACCACCCACAGTGTGATGGGCAGACAGAATGGGTAACCAATGTATAGAGAATTACCTAAGGCATATGACTTTTGCTAAACCTAAGAAAAGGGATAGCTGGTTGGCTAATGTGTAATGATGGTACAACACAAGTTTCCATATATCATATAAAATGACACACTCTATGGTTACCACTGATTACTAAAATGAATTTGCCAATTGATCCTAAAGATACATCTGTTGCAGCAACCAGTCAGAAAGATCACATAACCCATATAATCAAAGAAAATCTACTGAAGGTTCAAGAAAGACGGAAAACTTTTGGTGATGAGAAAAGATTTGAGAGAGAATTCAATGTGGGAGACATGGTCTATTTGAAAATTCAACTCCACTCTAAGTATTATGGCCCTTACAGAGAATTGGCAACACCTCATACAAACTCCTGGTCCCTGATGGATGCAAACTACACCCCACCTTCCATGCGAGTTAGCTGAAGAAGCACTAGGGAGATACCATGGTGCCTACACCTCATTTAACACTAACTAGTGAACAAGGGAACATACACATGGATCCTGAAGAAATACTACAAAGAAAGCTCATTCCTAGAGTTCAAGGCAACATTAGTGTACCGGTCGTGCAACGGTTGATTAAGTGGAAAGATCTCCCAGTGGAAGCAGTAATGTGAGAAGATTCATCTTTCATTTAGAAAGTTATACCGACATTCAACCCTTGAGGACAAGCGCAAGCTCGACAAGGGGGTATGGTTAGGCATTGTTATTGAACATCTGGAAAAAATCGACGCTTGTTTCTAAATTCAGACTCCGCATAAGGCTTAGTCCTTCTAAATCCTCACTCTTCATTCGCCATCCAACGCCCAAGGCTCTCACTCATCGTTTCTTGCCAAGCTCATGATGTGGTTGACGTTCATCTGCGATCTTGAGGCCAAGACATCTCCGATGGTCACTATTGCCCGTCCGGCAAACTCACCTTCACCCTTTGGAGTTGTCTCCTGCTTTATTTTCATATTTTCTAGTGGTTCAATCCCTGGGTGTAATAGCTCTATTTACGCCGAGACCTAGATGTGAGATCCCCATCCTCCCCCTCTGGTTATAAATGCTAAGAGCGTCTCTTGATTTTTCCTCAAAAAAAAGAGCGTCTCTTGATTTGGATCAGAGCATCTCTCTTTTGTTTTTTTATATTATTAAACCACCGAAAATCCTACTATTTTTTTTGATTTTACTGCATCTTTTCTCTGAAATCTTGCTGCAATTGATGTTTGATAGTCCTTCCCGCGATCTGGATCTATCATGACCACATCGATGCCGGCGAGGATAAATTACATGAAGCTAGCAACCAAAATTGATCCCCAACAATTACGGTAGTAGAACCTTGTACTTGAGGGCAGCATGATAGGTCTTCTTAATAAAAGGGGGATTTCTTGTTTGCTTATGTATCGGTCTGCTACTCTGTTGCATGATAAAGAAGCAGGTGCCCAGTCAACTCATCCTGAACGACAGTAACATCGGCCTTTTCCTCCCGGATCGCTTTCGCCCGACCGACTCTAGAGGCACCCCATCTTGATCCCGCCAGTCCTCTTCCCCCCGCTCATGATCCTGGCCGGTGCTGCCCCGACACCGGTGGCGGTGGTGGCGCCCTTATCATCAAAGGACGGAGGGCACAGGAGTGCATCACAGTGGCGCACCATGGGCGGCGGTGGGGCGATGGCTGTGGTGCAAAGCGGTGCGATCTTGGGGGCCGGGGCCTGGAGCCGGAGTGACGAGGTGGAGGAGGGCGACGTGTTGCTACTGCAGTGATCTCTGGCAGTGCGGGTATGTCCGATCTCGGGCGGTCAATCCTTTGGAGGAGGACCCGATCAAGGCCGACTTGGCCTGCTTGGGGTGGAATACTGCGGGCGTTTGGAGGTGTTGCGGTCTTCTTCTCCTTTGCTACTCTGATCGATGGCATGGAGGCCTGCTGATTTTGCTCGACTAAGGAGGCGATCCTAACGCTCTTCTCGCTTCACGGCAACGTCCTGCATGATCGGTTCCATTATAACGCCCTAGATGCGGTCCTATCCTTACTCGGGCACAAAGCCTTGATAGGGATATAAGGGCATCTCGTCGTTTCGCAAGTATAGATATCATTGCAATACATGTACGAGAAGAGATGAGTATATGAGTTGGCTTACACTCGCCACAAGCTACCTTACATAATCCATATAATCATCCAAAAATGCAGGGTCCGGCTACGGACAAAATCAAACGATAAAAGCACATGATATCTATCTCGCTAAGCCCAGGAAGACGACCAAGTAGCTCCCCTATTCATTCGGGTAAGTGACGTACATACGCCCATGCTCTTCGTCGAACTCCCACTGGAGCTGGGAAGCGTTAGTTGTTTCAAACTCATATGTACCTATACCTGTATTATTGTAGTAATCTGTGAGCCACGTGGACTCAGCAATCTCATTAACCCGGGTACCGAGACTATCTAAGCTGATGGGTAAGGTATGGTTAAGTGGTGAGGTTTGCAGCAACACTAAGCATTTATTTGAGTGGCTAACTTACGAGTACAAGATTTAGATGAGAATCTAAGCATGACGGTCGATGTCTAGTAATGATCAAGAAGTGATCCTGAACACCTACTTACGATCAAACATAACCCCACCGTGTTCTTGTCCCGAACTCCCTCGAAAAGAGATGGTCACGTTTAGGCACACAGTTGGTGTGTTTTAATTGGATTTACTTCAAGTTTTCTATTACCGGATATTATAAAGTTTACAAGTTGCCACATAACCGCGGGCACGACTCTCAGAAAGATTTAACCCTGCAGGGGTGCTCCAACTCATCCATCACAAACTAGCCACAAGCTGCTATGGAAAACCTCAACCTCGAGATATCCCGAAATGTCCTAGGAATCCCGGTGCACAAGACGTTCGAGAAAGGTAAAACTAATCCAGTAAGACCGCCCGGCAGGCCAGATCCCGATAGGAGCCGAAGTATCTCGTTCTCAGGGCACTACCAGATGAGCTAAGCGTACGGTGGCCGAAATATAAATACCCAAATTGCCCTGGGGTGGCCCCGCAGGGTGCTCTAGTTGGACAAACACTCATAAGGAGCATTGGCCCGGGTTGTTGATTAATTATCCAATGGGGTGATCATTCCCTATGCAAGTTTTAATTAGTTATTAGCAAATAGTACCAATGTTGGGCCTTGCCGGAAGAGTTTTATCCTAAAGTGAAAATCAAGGGGGTCCCCATAACAACCCCAAGCATGTTAGGAGCGCTCAATATGGAACATAATACCGGAACTCAGAACTAAGGCGGCAAGAGTGGAACAAAGAACCGAGCAAAAGGCCAAGACTTCCACCCTTTACCAATATATAGATGCATTAAATTAAATAGCAAGAATAATATGTGATATCCCAAGATATCCATGTCATCACATGGATCCAACTGCACCTGCAACTAGCAACGCTATAAGAAGGGTTGAGCAAGCGATAACTTAGTCAAATAATGGTTTGCTAGGAACTGGAGGGGTTAGAGGCTTTTCATGGCAATGTTGGGAGTCTTGACATTCAAGTGGTAGGTACGAGACATAACTGTAGAAGTGAGACAACTAGCAGAGCAAAAATAGTATCAGGATCCGGGTAATGATCATCTTGCCTGGAGGGTCTTCAGTGGAATAAGGAACTGGTTCCTTGTAAGTGTTCTCGACAGGATCCTCGAACTCAGTCTCGTCACCCAAAACTACCCACAAGAAAGAATCACACCCAATAAACATAAAAGCAAGGTATGATGCACAATCAAGTATGATGCATGACCAAGTTTAAATACGCATGACATGGCATGCACAACAAACAAATACCACACATTAAATGAAGTTCAATATGAACGTGTTGCATATTGATGAAACTCCACATTAGAATTATTTAGTTCACTCTTATTTATCTACCTAACATGTTTAAATCTTGTTTAACATGGCAAGAGGTGAAGCATAAATAAATTATCTATCTAGGCAGTTATAAATGAGGCCGGAACCAACATATAGCATTTCCGAATCGTCCCGGTATGCAAATTTCAAATTTGGTTCAGATCTGCCTAGAACATATTTTAAATTTATTAAACAGGAAAATAAAGTGCACCATGTTGTTCTACACATTTTTCTAATCAATTTGCATATATAAATCATTTAAAACAGAGTTGCGGTTTAATGGCTATGGATTACACCGTTTTTAACATGGCATTGCTGCAAATTAAATACAAACAGCAATTTAGACATTTTTCACATGGATGAAAGTGACATAATATGAAACTACACGAAATTTTACTCATTTTTATGTATGACATGATTTATTTAGATGCATGGTTATTTTTTTATGAATTACCAAAGTTTGACACCAAAATGGCCATAAACATTTTCATATGCACTTCAACCAACAAAAACAGCAGTTTAATAATTTTAATCAATTATAAAATTTGTAGCAACAGAAAGTAGATCAAATTCTGAGCATTTTACATAAATAACTTGACTTCATATAATCCATGGTTGGATTTATATGAATTTTACAAAATGCCATTTGAATCTGCCCAAAACAGAAAAACAAACAATAAACATAAGTGAAGGGCTGCAACCTGCGCACTGAGCAATGCCCATGTGTGGATCATGCCCAAACGGATGTGGGTGCACATTTAGAAAAAAGAGCATGTGGGTGCACATTTGGAATATTAAAACAAAACAGAGACAAAAAATGATTTGAGGTCGATGGGAGTCGAACCCAGGACCTCCTGGTATTGACGGGGGAGGATGACCATTCGGTTGGTTCGGTAATTGTGAAAGGCTAGGCAATTGCACAACCTGAATTGGACTGGTTCCAGGCCTGGCGAAATCAAAAATAAATAAATAAAGAGAAAACAAAAAAACTGGAAAGCCTGGGATTCGAATCTGCCCAAAACAGAAAAACAAACAACAAACATAAGTGAAGGGCTGCAACCAGCGCACTGAGCAATGCCCATGGGCGGATCAGGCCCAAACGGATGTGGGTGCACATTTAGAGAAAAAAGGGTGTGGGTGCACATTAAAAAAATAGAGACAAAAATGATTTAAAAACAGAGACAAAAAAAATGATTTGAGGTCGATGGGTGTCGAACCCACGACCTCCTGGTATTGGCGTGGGAGGATGACCATTCGGCTGGTTCGGTAATTGTCAAAGGCTAGGCTATTGCATAACCTGAATTGGACAGGTTCCAGGCCTGGCAAAATCAAAACAAAAATAAATAAAGATGAAACAAAAAAAAGTGGAAAGCCCGGGATTCGAACCCACGATCCCTTGGATGAACTCCCGCTACGCTGACCAGCTAGGCTAGATCATTGCTTGTGCTAGAAAGGCAGCTAAAAATGTAATTGAAGTAGCACTGAAAGGTGGTACTCTAGCGAGGGAATTTTTTTTATGGAAAAGATAGTGAGGCCATGGGGATTTGATCCCTGGTCCCCTCGGTACATGCGCGATGCGACGACCACTGTGCTAGCGGGCTGTTTGGTATACACAGCAGAGCTCCCTAGTTGATAAGCAACCATCGAAAGTGGCGAGCTTCAGCCATGGATGGACGGAGATGCTTGCCGACGGGGATGCCAAGTGATGCAGCAACAGCTGGGGTTAAAAACTGGTGCCGGGGGTGTAGATTCGAGGGAAGGGATTTGTGGTGGATGCGGCATGTGTGCGTGCTGCAAAGGGCGGCATGCACAAGTGCTCGAAAACAAGCTCAGGCAGGAGCTCGTCTCGGCCGCAGCAGTGAGGCGGTGGCTGTGTAGGGCGACGCGGGCATGCAACACGGACGTGGGATGCGAGCTGCATGGCTGTGCGCTTGAAGGTGCGTGTGGATGTGGATACACGCGAGCTGGGGCGAAGGCTAGCTAGGCACCAAGCAAATCAATAACACACAAAAACCATCTTGGACCGAAGCTCGGAGAGCACGTCGTTGGCACGGATGAAGCATCACCTATGGGGATCTATGGACAACGTAAAGGATCAGGGAGGAGGAGTAAGGTACCTATCTCATCTAGGACATGAAGATAGGACCGGAGGTTGGACGGTGATGTCGCGACGGTCGCCGGAAAACCGAAGCTGCACTGATCCGAGAAGATGAAGAAGAAGAGGTCGAGGGCGGCTTTGATCTGGGCCTTGGCCTCACGTTTGTCGTCGAGGAAGAAGAGGTGCTACGGGGACGCCCTTCCCCTGGCACCAGAGGAACGGAGGAGCGTCGTGGAGGTCACCCCGAGCTCGAACGGAGCATGGTGAGTAGGGTGTTGACGTGGCATGGGAGTGACTTACCGGCGGCGGAGAGGGAAGGAGAGGGACAAAATGGGTCGAGTGTAACTAGGTATAGGGTTAGGACATGTCTTATAGGCCTCTCGGGCGTGGGACGACCGTCAAATCGACGAGCTCGTCGACGTGCGGCTGTAGATGTCCTGCCGTACAAAGGAGGAAGAAGCATGGCGATTGTGGACTGGTAGGCTGCACTGCTGGGCCGGTTCGTAGAAGATGCCCAATTGGGCTACGCCATGGAAAAGACCCAGGTGGGCTGTGGTCAACTCTCTCTCTCTCTCCCTCGCATTTTCCTCCTTTTTAAATAAAAGTAGGAAAGCAAAATAATTGTCCAGAGATTTTGGATAGGAATTTGAGAGAGAAACCAATTGATTTGGAAAGCTGGGAGAAGGCCCTATTAACTAAAAATGGTTTGGGCATTTTTTAGAGAGAGAAAATTAATACACGTTTGAATTTAATTCAAACTAGATTAATTCTTTTGTCCAACCAAAACATTTCCAATTGAGCTGAAACTTGAGGGAGGTTTTTTGGCATGACATAGGACTTTAAAAAAATAAGTGAACATTTTTTAGAGACAATAAAAATGTCACTAAGAATTTGAATAGAATAAAGAAGAAGTGAAAAAAGAAATAGGTCTTGATGTTTCAAAGAAGTTGAACCCAAGTAGGAACTTGATCCCAGCAAAGTTGAAAGGGAAAGCACATAAACGAAACAAAACTACACATGACACCACATGGTAAGATAACATGACATGTATGATGCAAAACAAAATGAAAATAAAACATGGTCATGATTTAATGTGATGATGATGTGTATGATGCAATGCAATAAAATGACAAGAGGCACAATGCAAACATGTAGCACAACAAGTGAGATGAACATGGCATTAACCTAGAGAAAAAAATGCAAAACAAATATGATGATGATGCCACTCATATATATACCCACATAGAAATATCATACATGAAGAGGTTGTATATGTTACAAAAGTAGGAATGTTGCTCTTGAGCTGTTACAACTCTCCCCCACTAGAAGAAGATCTCGTCCCGGGATCTAGGAACGGAAGAATTCTGGATATTCGGAACGAAGAAGGTCCTCACGTTCCCAAGTAGCTTCTTTATCGGAATGATGTGACTACTTTACTTTGAGGAACTTGATTGACTTGTTGTTAGTCTTGCGCTCGGTCTCTTCAAGGATAGCAACTGGATGCTCACGATAGGATAGGTATTCTTGGAGATCAATATCTTGGAAATCAACGATGCGCTCAGGAGTCTTGAAACACTTGCGGAGCTAGGAGACGTGAAAGACGTCATGCACATTTGAGAAATTGGAAAGAAGATCGAGTTGGTAGGCAAGGTCGCCTCTCTTGCCAACAATCTTGAAAGGACCCACAAAGCATGGTGCAAGCTTTCCTTTGATACCAAAGCGCTGAGTGCCCTGTTGGAAATATGCCCTAGAGGCAATAATAAATTGGTTATTATTATATTTCCTTGTTCATGATAATTGTTTATTATCCATGCTATAATTGTATTGATTGGAAACTCAAATACATGTGTGGATACATAAACAACAAAGTGTCCCTAGTAAGCCTCTACTAGACTAGCTCATTGATCAAAGATGGTTAAGGTTTCCTAGCCATAGACATGAGATGTCATTTGATAACGGGATCACATCATTAGGAGAATGATGTGATGGACAAGACCCAAACTATGAACGTAGCATATGATCGTGTCAGTTTATTGCTATTGTTTTCTGCATGTCAAGTATCTGTTCCTATGACCATGAGATCATCCAACTCACTGAAACTGGAGGAATACCTTGTGTGTATCAAATGTCGCAACGTCTATTGAGCTGGCATGGATCGAGACTGGGATTTGTTACTCCGTATGACTGAGAGGTATCTCAGGGCCCACTCGGTAATACAACATCACAATAAGCCTTGCAAGCAATGTGACTAAAGTGCTAGCCACGGGATCTTGTATTACGGAACGAGTAAAGAGACTTGCCGGTAATGAGATTGAACTAGGTATAGAAATACCGACGATCGAATCTCGGGCAAGTAACATACCGAAGAACAAAGGGAACAACATACGGGATTAACTGAATCCTTGACATAGAGGTTCAACCGATAAAGATCTTCGTAGAATATGTAGGAACCAAAATGGGCATCCAGGTCCCGCTATTGATTATTGACCGTAGAGGTGCCTCGGTCATGTCTGCATAGTTCTCGACCCCGCAGGGTCTGCACACTTAAGGTTCGGTGACGTTTCGGTATAGTTGAGTTATGTATGTTGGTGACTGAAGGTTGTTCGGAGTCCCGGATGAGATCCCGGACGTCACAAGGAGCTCCGGAATGGTCCGGAGGTAAATATTGATATATAGGAAAGTGGTGTTTGAACTCCGGTAAAGTTTCGGGCATTTCCGGTAGTGTAGCGGGAGTGACGAATGGGTTCCGGGGGACCACCAAGTGGGGCCCACACACCCCAAGGGGCCACATGGACCTTATTGGTGGCGCACCAGCCCCTGGTGGGCTGGGCAGCCAGCCCAAGAGGGCCTATGCGCATGAGAAAGAGGGGAGGGGGAGGAATCCTAGTCGGAGTAGGATTCCCCCCACGCCCACCTTCTAGTTGGAGGTGGACTCCTCCACCTCTGGTTCGGCCGACCCTAGGGGAGGATCCCTAGGGCGCCAACCCCTCTCCCTTCCTCCTATATATACTAGAGGATTTGAGGGCAGCCTCAACCCTAATTGCCACGTGCTGCCCTCTTCTTCCTCTAGATCGTTTCTCCTCTAGTCTAGTTTCGGCGGTGCTTAGGCGAAGCCCTGCCGGAATAGTTCCACCACCACCGCCGCCGCACCGTCGCCCTGCCGGAGAACTCATCTACCTCTCCGCTCCCTCTTGCTGGATCAAGAAGGCGGAGATCGTCATCGAGCTGTACGTGTGCTAAACGCGGAGGTGCCGTCCGTTCGGCACTAGATCGGAAGGACCGTGATCAGGATAGCGGGACGGTTCGTGATGGGATCGCGGGATGGATCGTGATCGGATCGCGGGACGGCTAGCGATTTGGATCGCGAAGACGTTCAACTACATCAACCGCGTTTCTTAACGCTTCCCGCTTAGCAATCTATAAGGGTATGTAGATCCACTCTCCCTCTCGTAGATGCTCATCACCCTGGATAGGTCTTGCGTGTGCGTAGGAATTTTTTTGTTTCCCATGTAATGTTCCCCAACAGTGGCATCATGAGCTAGGTCTATGTGTAGATGAGATCACGAGTAGAACACAAAGGAGTTTGTGGGCGTTGATGTTCAGATTGCTTCCTCCCTTGGACTTTTCTTGATTCAGTGGTATTGTGGGATGAAGCGGCCCGGACCAACATTACTCGTACGCTTACGAGAGACCGGTTCCATCAACTGACATGTAATTTTGTTGCATAAAGATGGCTGGCAGGTGTCTGTCTCTCCCACTTTAGTTGGATCGGATTTGACAAAGGCGGTCCTTGAGAAGGTTGAATAGCAATTTGTGTATCACCGTTGTGGTTTTTGCGTAGGTAAGAATCGTTCTTGCTAGATACCCGTAGCAGCCACGTAAAACATGCAACAACAATTAGAGGACGTCTAACTTGTTTTTGTAGGGTATGTTGTGATATGATATGGCCAATGACATGATGAGATATATGTGATGTATGAGATGATCATGTTATGTATAGATAATCACGACTTGCATGTCGATGAGTACGGCAACCGGTAGGAGCCACAGGGTTGTCTTTAATATATTTTCGCCGTTTTGCTTTACTTTATCGCTATGAGTTAGCAATAGTTGTAGAAGCAATAGTTGGCGCGACAACCTCATGGCGACACGTTGATGGAGATCAAGATGATGGAGATCATGGTGTCATGCCGGTGACGATGGAGCTCATGCTGGTGCTTTGGAGATGGAGATCAAAGGCACAAGTTCATGGCCATATCATGTCACTTATGATTTGCATGTGATGTTAATCCTTTTATGCATCTTATTTTGCTTAGGACGACGGTAGCAATATAAGGTGATCCCTCACTAAAATTTCAAGATAAAATTGTGTTCTCTCCGAGTGTGCACCGTTGCGAAAGTTTGTCGTTTCGAGACACCACGTGATGATCGGGAGTGATAGACTCTACGTTCACATACAACGGGTGCAAGCCAGTGTTGCACGTGCGGAACACTCGGGTTAAACTTGACGAGCCTAGCATGTACAGACATGGCCTCGGAACACAAGAGACCGAAAGGTCGAACATGAGTCATATAGTAGATATGATCAACATGAAGATGTTCAACATTGAAACCACCTCATCTCACGTGATGATCGGACTTGAGTTGGTGAATTTGGATCATGTGACACTCGAATGACCAGAGGGATGTCAATTTGAGTGGGAGTTTTTTAAGTAATATGATTAACTAAACTCATTATCATGAACATAGTCAAAATGTCTTTGCAAATTATGTTGTAGATTACTAGCTCGCGCTGTAGCTCCCTTGAATTTTTATATGTTCCTAGAGAAATAGAGTTGAAAGATGATGGTAGCAATAATGCGGACTAGGTCCGTGATCTGAGGATTGTCCTCATTGCTGCACAGAAGGCTTATGTCCTTAATGCACCGCTCGGTGCGCCACCCCCTCAAGCGTCGTCTGTAGATGTTGTGAACATCTGACAGGCACGTTCTGATGACTACTTGATAGTTCAGTGCGTCATGCATTACGGCTTAGAATTAAGGCTCCAAAACATTTTGAACATCACGGAACATATGAGATGTTCTAAGAGCTGAAATTGGGATCTCAGGCTCGTGCCCGTTTTGAGAGGTATGAGACCTCCAACAAGATTCTTTGCCTGCAAGATGAAGGAGAATAGCTCAATCGGTGAGCATGTGTTCAGATTGTCTGGGTGCTACAATCGCTTGAATCGAGTGGGAGTTGATCTTCCAGATAAGATAGTGATTGATATAGTTCTCCAAGTCACTGTCACTAAGCTGCTAGAGCTTCGTGATGAACTATAAAATGCCAGGGATGGAAATAATGATCCCTGAGCTATTCGCGATGTTTGACACCGCGAAGGTAGAAATCAAGAAAGAGCATCAAGTGTTGATGGTTAGTGAAACCACTAGTTTCGAGAAGGGCAAGGGCAAGGAGGGAAACTTCATGGATGGCAAGTCAGTTGCTGCTCCAGTGAAGAAACCCAAGGTTGAACCCAAACCCGAGACTAAGTGTTTCTATTATGAGGAGAACGGTCGCTGAAGCGGAACCACCCTAGATAATTGGTAGATAAGAAGGCTGGCAACGTCGACAGAAGTATATTTGATATACGTGTTATTGATGTGTACCTTACTAGTACTCCTAGTAGCACCTGGGTATTGGATACCGGTTCGGTTGCTAAATGTTAGTAACTCGAAATAAAAGCTACGGAATAAACAGAGGGTAGCTAAGGGTGAGGTGACGATGAGTGTTGGAAGTGTTTCCAAGGTTGATGTGATCACCATCGCCCGCTCTCTCTACCTTCGGGATTAGTGATGAACCTAAATAAATGTTATTTGGTGTTTGCATTGAGCATGAACGTGATTAGATCATGTTTATTGCAATACGGTTATTCATTTAAGTTAGAGAATAATGGTTATTCTGTTTACATGAATAATACCTTCAATGGTCATGCACCCAATGAGAATGGTTTATTGAATCTTGATCGTAGTGATACACATGTTCATAATATTGATGCCAAAAGATACAAAGTTAATAATGATAGTACCACATACTTGTGGCACTGCCGCTAAAATGTCATATTGGTGTAAAGCTGAAAGCACAACATGCTCCCTTGGTGGTTTTGATAATTCATGACAACATACATTGTCTCTTGGACTAATACTTTTACCTAGTCTATTTCAGATATAGTCCATAGAGAAGGGCTGGCAAAAGGATTGTGAAGATTGTGGAAATACCCCAAGATGCTAGGAAATAGGTTGGCAAAGCTTCAAGGAAGAGGACTCTACATTTTACATTGGTGAGAAATCACTTTGAGTCCATAGGAAAGCCAATACTATTAAAAGGGGGTAAGGTTTTGTTGGTGAACAAAATGCTCATACGTGCACAAGTGATAGTCACCAAAAACACCCACAAACTCTTCCACACAGTCTGTCCAAAGCCATATACTCAAAATCGGTGCAACCAACACTTTCCACTCGGTGCCACCGATTCCCAAACTCAGACAGACTCAGCCAAACCCTAGCCACTTCGGTGCAACCGATTCCATTCCGATGCCACCGAGTTTAGGTTGCCAACTTTCTGTTACGCAAATTCACAATATCGGTACCACCGAGATTGTTGGATCGGCGTCACCAAGAATGTCAATCTGACCGTTGGTCACCTTATCGGTGCAACCGAGTTTCCTATATCGGTCTCACCGAGATTCAAAAGTTGCCACCTTTTGGTCACTTCGGTACCACCGAGATTAACACATCGGTGTCACCGAGTTGGTCATTTTGTGTGTAACGGTTGGATTTTTGGGGATGCCTATATATACCCCTTCACCACCACCTACTCGAAAGAGAAGCACTCAGAATTATTCCATACTTGCCCCATCCAGTTTTCTGAGAGAGAGCCACCTACCCTTGTGTTGAGGTCAAGATCTTCCACTCCAACCATATGGATCTTGATTTCTAGCCTCCCCAAGTTGCTTTCCACCAATCCCATCTCTTCCACCAAGCCAAATCTGTGAGAGAGTGATTGTGTGTTGAGGAGTCTATCATCTTGAAGCACAAGAGCAAGGAGTTCATCGTCATTACCGAGCCTATTACCTTTTGGAGGGTGGTGCCTCCTAGATTGGTTAGGTGTCGCTTGGGAGCCTCCTACTTCGTGTTGTGGAGTGAACCAAGAAGTTTGTACGGGCAAGGAGATCGCCTACTTCGTGAAGATCTACCCATAGCGAGGCTAGTCCTTCGTGGACGGAAGCCGTTATGGAATAGTCAAGGTTGCTACTTCGTGGACCCTTATGGGTGGAGCCCTCCATGGACTCTCGCGACCGTTACCCTCCGTGGGTTGAAGACTCCATAAACATGGACGTACGATAGCACCACCTATCGGAACCACGGGAAAAATCCTTGCGTCTCCAATTGCGTTTGATCTCCATATCTCTACTCTTTACTTCATGTGCAATGTCTTTACTTTCCGCTGCCATATTTGTTGACATGCATGTGTAGGGCTGTTAGACTTGCTAGACTTGCTATAACTGTTAAAATCTGCCAACCAATTAACTTGGG
Source organism: Elymus sibiricus (assembly GCA_039707655.1). NCBI lineage: Eukaryota > Viridiplantae > Streptophyta > Magnoliopsida > Poales > Poaceae > Elymus > Elymus sibiricus. The sequence goes on along the minus strand of CM077667.1, from coordinate 123,794,412 downwards.
AAAATGTTAGGTTTTAAATTCCTGCTAGTAGTCTATTCACCCCCCCTCTAGACACTCTTCCAGTGATCCCTCAATTGGTATCAGAGCTTTGGTCTCCATTGCTTCGGTTTAATCACCGAGGAGGAAGATGGATGTGTCTAGTATAGGGAGTTTGAGTTGTTTAGTGCCTATCCTTGATGGAGAGTACTATAGTCAATGGAAAACCTTGATGCTTGAGCTGTTTAATGAATTTCAATTGAGCAAATATGTCAAGTGCCCCTATGTTCCCTCCATTGATCCTTTGCATCCCACACACGAAGAGGAAGTTGATATGCTATGCAATCTTAGAGCTGTTAATCTCATTGTTAGAGCATTGCCTAGAAATGTGCTTAATCAAATGAAGAATTTTGAATGTGCTTACACTTTGTGGAATGACTTGGAGAAACGATATCCAAGTTATTCATTGAGTAATCTTGATGAAATTCTTCATAAAACTATTGCCTTCCACAAAATGACGCCTAGTGATCCCAAGTTTGATGATTGTCTATTTGAGCTTAGAGACCTCATGCGTGCTGAAGGAGATGTCACAACTATCAACAATATCATTATAGAGGCCCTTCGCATTCATAAACTTGAACATTGCCATGATCACCATCCTAACGAATCTCTTGTTCTTTATGACGAGGATTTCCCACTTGATGATGACAATGTGGAACATGGCTACTATGATGAAGATGAGCTGTTCGACATCGAGTATGAGAAGATCATGAAGAATCTAAGTCTCATGGCAAACTTCAAGGATTACATGTCCGGAGGAAAAGAGTGGATTCTCGATAGCGGATGTACCGATCATATGACCGGAGATAGAGAAATGTTTGAAGAGATCACGCCAAACCATGGACCGCGAAGGTACGTAACGTTTGGAGACAACTCCAAGGGGAAGGTACTTGGTCTTGGTAAGGTGGCCATATCCCATGATAGCTCTATTCAAAATGTTATGCTTGTTGAATCTCTTGGCTACAATCTTCTTTCCGTCTCTAGACTTGCCGACTTTGGTTTTAATGTGCTATTCACGAAAGTAGATTGCCAAGTGTTTCGTCAAGATAATCATAAAATGGTCTTTACCGGTTTCCGTACAGGTCATCTATACATTGTCGATTTCACTAAGAGATCCAAACCTCGTACTTGTCTTATTGCAAAATCTTCTAAAGGTTGGCTTTGGCATAGAAGACTAGGACATGTTGGCATGCGTAACTTAGACAAGCTTATCAAAGGTGATCATATACTTGGTGTTAAAGATGTTATCTTTGACAAAGATAGACTTTGTAGTGCTTGTCAAGCTGGAAAGCAAGTAGGTGGAAGTCATCCCGTTAAGAATATCATGACTACTAGGAGACCACTCGAGTTACTTCACATGGATCTTTTTGGTCCCAATGCTTACAAGAGTCTCGGTGGAAATTCCTATGGTCTAGTTATAGTTGATGATTTTTCCAGATTTACGTGGGTATTCTTTCTTGATGATAAGTCGCAGGTTCAAAAGATCTTCAAGAACTTCGCTCGCAAAGCGCAAAATCAGTTTGAAGTGAAGATCAAGAAGGTTCGGAGCGATAATGGATCGGAGTTCAAGAACACCCATGTGTATACCTTTCTTGACGAAGAAGGTGTCTCACATGAGTTCTCAGCTACGTACACGCCTCAACAAAATGGAGTTGTTGAGAGGAAGAATCGAACGCTTATTGAGATGGCAAGAACGATGCTTGACGAATACAAGACGCCAAGACACTTTTGGGCAGAAGCCGTGGAAACAGCATGTCATGCCACAAACCGACTTTACTTGCACAAGCTTCTCGGTAAAACGGCATACGAGCTACTCACCGGTAACAAACCCCAAGTTGGATACTTCCGGGTATTCGGCTCAAAGTGCTACATTCTTGATAAGCATCGTCGTACTAAATTTGCTCCTAAATCTCATGAAGGATTCCTACTTGGTTATGGTTTGAACTCTCACACTTACCGTGTCTACAACAACTTCACTCGAAAAGTTGAAGAGATGGTAGATGTGAAGTTTGATGAATCTAATGGTTCGCAAGTCGAACAATTGCCAAATGATGCAGGTGATAAGGACCCTTCGGAAGCTATCCAAGATTTGCCCATCGGCAAGATTCGTCCCATGGAGGTGAAGGAAAGTACTTCATCAACTCAAGTGGAAGCGCCCACTTCACGTCAAGGTGAACCACAACATGATATGGAGGCATCCACAAGCGGTACACGACACGATGATGAAGAGGAGGAAGTACATCATGAAGATCCACCACAACCTCCTTCGCCACCACCTCAAGGGAACGACACCTTCAACAACAACGAAGATGAAGGAGATGATGATGCAGAAGAAGCTCCACCATCCAACAATCGGAAGCTGACCCGAGTTCGAGCACAAGTGACCAAGAACCATCCCCTAAACCAAATCTTTGGTGATATACAAACAGGGAGAATCACTCGCTCTAAAACTCGCCTAGCTAACTTTTGTGAGCATTATTCTTTCATCTCTAGCATTGAGCCCTTGAAGGTAGAACAAGCTCTTGAAGATGCTGATTGGGTGAACGCGATGCATGAAGAGCTTAACAACTTCGAAAGGAACGAAGTGTGCACACTCGTGGAGAAGCCCAAGGATGAGCAAAACATCATCGGAACCAAATGGGTGTTTCGGAACAAGCAAGATGAAGACGGTCAAGTCGTACGGAACAAGGCTCGTCTCGTAGCCCAAGGATATACGCAAGTCGAAGGTATGGACTAGGGTGAGACCTACGCCCCCGTCGCTAGACTTGAAGCTATTCGCATTCTTCTTGCTTATGCTAATCACCATGATATCATGCTTTATGAAATGGACATTAAAAGTGCCTTTTTAAATGGTGAGATTGAAGAAGAAGTCTATGTTAAGCAACCGCCAGGTTTTGTGAATCCTAAGAAACCTAATCATGTTTACAAGCTTCGTAAAGCCCTTTATGGTCTTAAGCAAGCCCCTCGTGCTTGGTACAAATGCTTAACGAAGTTTCTCATTGAAAAAGGGGTTGAAATTGGTAAAATTGACGCAACCTTATTCACTAAGAGAGTTAATGGTGAATTATTTGTGTGCCAAATCTATGTGGATGATATTATCTTTGGGTCTACTAACCCACAATTTAGTGAAAGATTTGGAAGGTTGATGTCCGAGAAGTATGAGATGTCCATGATGTGTGAGCTGAAATTCTTTCTCGGTTTGCAAATCAAGCAAACGAGAGAAGGAACTTTCATCTCTCAAACTAAGTATACCAAGGACTTGATCAAGAAGTTCAACATGCAAGAGTGCAAAGGTATGAAAACCCCCATGCCTACTAGTGGACATGTTGATCTTACCAAGGAGGATGAACCGGTTGATCAAAAAGTTTATCGATCTATGATTGGTTCATTACTATATCTATGTGCCTCTCGTCCCAATATTATGCTTAGCGTTTGCATGTGTGCTAGATATCAAGCTGCACCTAAAGAGTGTCATCTTTTGGCCGTGAAACGTATTGTGAGATATTTGATACAAACACCAAATTTTGGCATTTGGTATCCCAAGGGATCTTCCTTTAACCTTGTTGGCTATTCCGATTCGGATTATTCCGGTGACAAGGTTGATAGAAAATCCACCTCGGGTACTTGTCAATTTTTGGGCAGATCTCTTGTATCTTGGTCCTCCAAGAAACAAAACTCGGTATCTCTATCTACTGCCGAAGCTGAGTATATTGCTGCTGGATCTTGTTGTGCACAATTGTTATGGATGACACAAACGCTTAAGGATTATGGAATCCATGTTAGAAATGTTCCATTGCTTTGTGACAATGAAAGTGCTATTAAAATTGGTCATAATCCTGTGCAACACTCTCGAACTAAACATATTCAAGTTAGACATCATTTCATTCGTGATCATGTTGCCAAAGGAGATATTGATCTTAAGCATGTTCGCACTAACAAGCAATTGGCCGATATCTTTACTAAGCCACTTGATGAGAAAACATTTTGTTACTTGAGGAGTGAGTTGAACATCATTGATGCTTCAAACTGGAGCTAGACTCACTCGGTTGCATGCAAGGGCATAAGCTTTCTTGACATTTCCATGAAGCACTAACATGTTATCTTATGCCATGGAATTCTATGCTCCCTTGTATTGCATCTAATCTTTTGTAGGTACTTGGAAGAACTTCATTCCACAAGATTGCCCTCAACTCAAATCATAAGCAATCTTGTCATTACCAAGTATCCACAACCCCTCTTGATGTTGGAAGGAAGAAGATAACTCAACCATATCCTTGACATATACTTGATGTGATCATTGCTAAATCTCTATTGGTATCATGTCAAATGGATATATCTATTGCTCTTCCTTGCATGACTAACCTATGTAGGTGACAAGTGTACTAAAACAAGAAGGATTGCTCCCAACTCAAGATGATCTTCATCAATCTCGAGCATCCTCAACAAGTTCACCTACAAGCCACGTCATCAACATCACTCAAAGGTCTGTACTCATATCCTTGAAAAGGCTTTACTCCAAGTCATGAGCTAAAGCAACTCAAGTGATATGAAGACATTAAAATGCTTAATCGATAAATGGTAACCCCATTTTGAGCTTAACGTAGAGTATGACCCATGATCAAGCATTCTTGCTTGACTCCTAAGTCAATGTACTCTAATATAGGTGACCTAGTCACCGCCCATCATCTAGTTAAGTATTTTAGATGGTTCACTTTCTATTTTGCGAAGACTTCTTGGAACCGCTCAAATCTTCTCTAGCTAATATCCCTTTGTAAAAACCTTCACATTCCCTTTGAAATATTTTTTCTGGCAACACTTTGAAAACAGAAACTTGGTCCTTTATTTCCTTTGCTGTTTTAGCCTCGGAGCCACCGATACATATTTCTTGGTTCTACCGACATTGCAGATAAGCTGCACCACAAGATCTCGGTACCACCGATTTATCTGTCTCGGAGTCACCGATTTGTTTTCTTTTCTTATTTATGATCGCTGTTGCAAATCTATGTTTCTCTTGTGCCATTTCATGTGAGGATTTTGTTACTTCGATGATCCCTTCCTTTTTTTTTAAAAAAAGGGGGAGAATAACAAAAGAAATTCTTTATTCAAGGATCCCTAACTCAACGGAGGAGCAGTCTTACAAAATCTCAGAAGGAGAGAAATTCTTTTCAATGATTCCCTCAGTTTTCATTTCCATGAACCCTACATTCAATGACCCTTGTTCTCAAGGATCCCTTCCTATCAATGATCCCTATATCTATTCCTGTGTTTGACCTTTTTGGAAATTAATGCCAAAGGGGGAGAATACCAAAGCTTCATGCTAAAATGTCATATTGGTGTAAAGCTGAAAGCACAACATGCTCCCTTGGTGGTTTTGATAATTCATGACAACATACATTGTCTCTTGGACTAATACTTTTACCTAGTGTATTTCAGATATAGTCAATAGAGAAGGGATGGCAAAAGGATTGTGAAGATTGTGGAAATACCCCAAGATGCAAGGAAATAGGTTGGAAAAGCTTCAAGGAAGAGGACTCTACATTTTACATTTGTGAGAAATCACTTTGAGTCCATAGGAAAGCCAATACTATTAAAAGGGGGTAAGGTTTTGTTGGTGAACAAAATGCTCATACGTGCACAAGTGATAGTCACCAAAAACACCCACAAACTCTTCCACAAAGTCTGTCCAAAGCCATATACTCAAAATCGGTGCAACCAACACTTTCCACTCGGTGCCACCGATTCCCAAACTTAGACAAACTCAGCCAAACCCTAGCCACTTCGGTGCAACCGATTCCATTCCGGTGCCACCGAGTTTAGGTTGCCAACTTTCTGTTACGCAAATTCACAATATCGGTACCACCGAGATTGTTGGATCGGCGTCACCGAGAATGTCAATCTAACCGTTGGTCACCTTATCGGTGCAACCGAGTTTCCTATATCGGTCTCACCGAGATTCAAAAGTTGCCACCTTTTGGTCACTTCGGTACCACCGAGATTAACACATCGGTGTCACCGAGTTGGTCATTTTGTGTGTAACAGTTGGATTTTTGGGGATGCCTATATATACCCCTTCACCACCACCTACTCGAAAGAGAAGCACTCAGAACTATTCCATACTTGCCCCATCCAGTTTTCTGAGAGAGAGCCACCTACCCTTGTGTTGAGGTCAAGATCTTCCACTCCAACCATATGGATCTTGATTTCTAGCCTCCTCAAGTTGCTTTCCACCAATCCCATCTCTTTCACCAAGCCAAATCTGTGAGAGAGTGATTGTGTGTTGAGGAGTCTATCATCTTGAAGCACAAGAGCAAGGAGTTCATCGTCATTACCGAGCCTATTACCTTTTGGAGGGTGGTGCCTCCTAGATTGGTTAGGTGTCGCTTGGGAGCCTCCTACTTTGTGTTGTGGAGTGAACCAAGAAGTTTGGACGGGCAAGGAGATCGCCTACTTCGTGAAGATCTACCCATAGTGAGGCTAGTCCTTCGTGGACGGAAGCCGTTATGGAATAGTCAAGGTTGCTACTTCGTGGACCCTTATGGGTGGAGCCCTCCGTGGACTCTCGCGACCGTTACCCTCCGTGGGTTGAAGACTCCATAAACGTGGACGTACGATAGCACCACCTATCGGAACTACGGGAAAAATCCTTGCGTCTCCAATTGCGTTTGATCTCCATATCTCTACTCTTTACTTCATGTGCAATGTCTTTACTTTCCGCTGCCATATTTGTTGACATGCATGTGTAGGGCTGTTAGACTTGCTAGACTTCCTATAAATATTAAAATCTGCCAACCAATTAACTTGGGAAAAGGTTAGGTTTTAAATTCCTGCTAGTAGTCTATTCACCCCCCCCCCTCTAGACACTCTTCTAGTGATCCCTCAAAAGCACATGAAGAAACTCCATGCTGATGGATCTTTGGACTCATTCGATTTTGAATCGGTTGAGACATGCGGACCATGCCTCATGGGCAAGATGACTAAGACCCCGTTTTCCGGTATGATGGAGCGGGCAAGTGACTTATTGGAAATGATACATGTTGATGTATTCGGTCCAATGAGTGTTGTAGCGTGCGGTGGATATCGTTATTTTCCTACCTTCACTGATGATTTGAGTAAATATGGGTATATTTACTTAATGAAACACAAGTCTGAAACGTTTGAAAAGTTCAAACAAATTCAGAGTGAAGTTTGAGATCATCATGACAAGAAGATAAAATGTCTACGATATGATCGTGGAGGTGAATATCTGAGTTACGAGTTTGGTATGCAACTTAAGACAATGTGGAAGTTGTTTCACAACTCATGCCGCCTGGAACACCATAGTGTGATGGTGTGTCCGAACGTCGTAGTCGTGCTCTATTGGATATGGTACGTGCTATGATGTCTCTTATCGATTTGCCACCATCGTTTTGGGGTTATGCATTAGAGACAACTACATTCACTTTAAATAGGGCACCATCTAAGTCCGTTGAGATGACACCGTATGAATTTTGGTTTGGCAGAAACCTAAGCTGTCATTTCTCAGAGTTTGGGAATATAACGCTTATGTCTGATAAGCTCGATCCCAAAACGGAAAGGTGCATCTTCATAGAATACCCTAAGGAAACAGTTGAGTATACCTTTTATCTCAGATCCAAGGGCAAAGTGTTTGTTGCTAAAAATGGGTCCTTTCTCGAGAAAGAGTTTCTCTCGAAAGAATTGAGTGGGAGGAAGGTAGAACTTGATGAGGTTATTGAACCGTCACTTCAGTTGGATAGTAGCACGACGCAGAAAGATGTTTCTGTGGCGCCTACACCGAATGAAGAGGAAGTTAATGATGATGATCATGACACTTCGGGTCAAGTTACTACCGAACCTCGTAGGCCGACAAGAAATCGTACCGCCTCTGAGTGGTACTTCAATCCTGTCTTGGAGGTCATGTTGTTAGACAACAGTGAACCTACGAGCTATGAAGAAGCGATGATGGGCCCGGATTCCAACAAATGGCTAGGAGCCATAAAATCCGAGAAATGATCCATGTATGAAAACCAAGTATGGACTTTGGTAGACTTGCCCGTTGAACGGCAGGCCGTTGAGTACAAATCGACCTTTAAGAAGAAGACAGACACTGATGGTAAATGTCACCATTTATAAAGCTCGACTTGTCGCAAAGAAGTTTCTGACAAGTTCAAGGAGTTGACTACGATGAGACTTTCTCACCCGTAGCGATGCTAAAGTCTGTTGGAATTATGTTAGGAGTTGCTGCATTTTTCGATTATGAAATCTGGCAGATGGATGTCAAAACAGAGTTTCCTTAACGGTTTCCGTGAGGAAAGGTTGTATGTGATACAACCAGAAGGTTTTGTCAGTCCTAAGGATGCTAAAATGTATGCAAGCTCCAGCGATCCTTCTATGGACTGGAGCAAGCATCTCGGAGTTGGAATATACGCTTTGATGAGGTGATCAAAGTTTTTGGGTCTATACAAAGTTTATGAGAAACTTGTATTTACAATAAAGTGAGTGGGAGCACTATAGAATTTCTGATAAGTATATGTGGATGACATATTGTTGATCGGAAGTGATGTAGAATTTCTGGAAAGCATAAAGGGTTGTTTGAAAAGGAGTTTTTCAAAGGAAAACCTGGAATGAAGCTACTTAAATATTGGGCATCAGGATCTATAGAGATAGATCAAGACGTGTGATAAAACTTTCAATGAGTACATGCCTTGACAAGATTTTGAAAGAGTTCAAAATGGATCAGTCAAAGAAAGAGTTCTTGCCTGATTTGTAAGGTGTGGAGTTGAGTGAGACTCAAAGCTCGACCACGCAGAAGAAAGAGAAAGGACGAAGGTCGTCCCCTATGCCTTATCCATAGGCTCTGTATAGTATGCCATGCTGTGTACCACATCTGGTGTGTGCCTTACCATGAGTCTGTCAAGGGGTACAAGAGTGGTCCAGGAGTGGATCACTGGACAGCGGTCAAGATTATCCTTAGTAACTAGAGGACTAAGGAAATGTTTCTCGATTATGGAGGTGATAAAGAGTTCGTCGTAAAGGGTTACGTCGATGCAAGCTTTGACACCTGTCCAGACGACTCTGAGTAGCAGTCCGGATACGTATAGTGGAGCAGCCATTTGGAATAGCTCCAAGTGGAGCATAGTAGCATCTGCTGTATGACATATAGATTTGCAAAGAACACACGGATCTGAATGTTGCAGACCGTTGACTAAAGACCTCTCTCACATGCAAAGCATGATCGAACCCCAAAACTCATTGGGTGTTAGATTCATAACAATGTAAATCACATGGTGATGTGAACTAGATTATTGACTCTAGTGCAAGTGGGAGACTGTTGGAAATATGCCCTAGAGGCAATAATAAATTGGTTATTATTATATTTCCTTGTTCATGAGAATTGTTTATTATCCATGCTATAATTGTATTGATTGGAAACTCAAATACATGTGTGGATAAATAAACAACAAAGTGTCCCTAGTAAGCCTCTACTAGACTAGCTCGTTGATCAAAGATGGTGAAGGTTTCCTAGCCATAGACATGAGATGTCATTTGATAATGGGATCACATCATTAGGAGAATGATGTGATGGACAAGACCCAAACTATGAACGTAGCATATGATCATGTTAGTTTATTGCTATTGTTTTCTGCATGTCAAGTATCTGTTCCTATGACCATGAGATCATGCAACTCACTGACACCGGAGGAATACCTTGTGTGTATCAAACGTCGCAACGTAACTGGGTGACTATAAAGATGCTCTACAGGTATCTCCGAAGGTGTCTGTTGAGCTAGCATGGATCGAGACTGGGATTTGTTACTCTGTATGACGGAGAGGTATCTCAGGGCCCACTCGGTAATACAACATCACAATAAGCCTTGCAAGCAATGTGACTATAGTGTTAGCCACATGATCTTGTATTACGGAACGAGTAAAGAGACTTGCCGGTAATGAGATTGAACTAGGTATAGAGATACCGACGATCGAATCTCGGGCAAGTAACATACCGAAGAACAAAGGGAACATCATACGGGATTAACTGAATCCTTGACATAGAGGTTCAACCAATAAAGATCTTCGTAGAATATGTAGGAACCAATATGGGCATCCAGGTCCCGCTATTGGTTATTGACCGTAGAGGTGTCTCGGTCATGTCTGCATAGTTCTCGAACCCGCAGGGTCTGCACACTTAAGGTTCGGTGACGTTTCAGTATAGTTGAGTTATGTATGTTGGTGACCGAAGGTTGTTTGGAGTCCCGGATGAGATCCCGGACGTCACGAGGAGCTCCGGAATGGTCCGGAGGTAAAATATTGATATATAGGAAAGTGGTGTTTGAACTCCGGAAAAGTTTCGGGCATTTTCGGTAGTGTACCGGGAGTGACGAATGGGTTCCGGGGGACCACCAAGTGGGGCCCACACACCCCAAGGGGCCACATGGACCTTAGTGGTGGCGCACCAGCTCCTGGTGGGCTGGGCAGCCAGCCCAAGAGGGCCTATGCGCAGGAGAAAGAGGAGAGGGGGAGGAATCCTAGTCGGAGTAGGATTCCCCCCACGCCCACCTCCTAGTTGGAGGTGGACTCCTCCACCTCTGGTTCGGCCGACCCTAGGGGAGGATCCCTAGGGCGCCAGCCCCTCTCCCTTCCTCCTATATATACTAGGGGATTTGAGGGCAGCCTCAACCCTAATTGCCACGTGCTGCCCTCTTCTTCCTCTAGATCGTTTCTCCTCTAGTCTAGTTTTGGCGGTGCTTAGGCGAAGCCCTGCCGGAATAGTTCCACCACCACCGCCGCCGCGCCGTCGCGCTGTCGGAGAACTCATCTACCTCTCCGCTCCCTCTTGCTGGATCAAGATGGCATAGATCGTCATCGAGCTGTACGTGTGCTGAACGCGGAGGTGCCGTCCGTTCGGCACTAGATCGGAAGGACCGTGATTAGGATCGCGGGACGGTTCGTGATTGGATCGCGGGACGGATCGTGATCGGATCGCGGGACGGCTAGCGATTTGGATCGCGAAGACGTTCGACTACATCAACCGCGTTTCTTAACGCTTCCCGCTTAGCGATCTACTAGGTTATGTAGATCCACTCTCCCTCTCGTAGATGCTCATCACCATGGATAGATCTTGCGTGTGCGTAATTTTTTTTTGTTTCCCATGCAACGTTCCCCAACATGCCCTTCATGGGAGACACTCGAAGATAGAGAAAGTCATTGATTTGAAAGGCCATGTCACGATGCTTGCTATCATAATAGCTCTTCTGATGAGATTGAGCCGCTTTGAGGTTTTCACGAATGACACGACACATTTCTTTTGCTTCACTGATCATGTCATTGCCAAGGATTTGATGCTCGCCAGTTTAAGACCAATTGAGCAGGGTACGACACTTCCTGCCATAGAGAATCTCAAATGGGGCCTTGCCGGAACTTGCTTGGAAACTATTGTTGTAGGAGAACTCGGCAAACGGGAGGCAATCTTCCCACTTCATGCCAAAGGAGATAACACATGCCCTAAACATGTCTTCAAGGATTTGATTGACTCTCTCTCTCTACTTGACCACTTGTCTGAGGGTGGAAAGCCGTGCTGAAACGGATCTTGCTACCCATCGCAGACTGAAAGGAATCCCAGAACTTGGAAGTAAAGATGCTTCCATGGTCTGAAGAGATAAGCTAAGGAATACCGTGCAAAGAAGCTATCCTTTATGTGTACAACTCTGCCAGTTGAGCTACCGTGAAGATTCTTTGACCGGAAGGAAGTGGGCGACTTTAGTGAGCTTCTCGATGACCACAAAGATGGCATCATTACCTCTCTTGGACTTAGGAAACCCAGTGACAAAATCCATATCAATGTGATCGAATTTCCACTCTGGGATATGCAAAGGTTGAAGGAGACCCGCTGGACGTTGATGTTCCGCCTTCACTCTACGGCACACATCACACTCATTCACAAACTGCGCGATTTCACGCTTCATGCACGTCCACCAAAAGGTTTGCTTGAGATCTTGATACATCTTGGAACTGCCTGGATGAATCGAGAGGAGGGAATTGTGTGCTTCGTCCATGATAACTTTCCTGAGCTCTCCCTTTGGAACGACAAGACGGTCTTCGAAGAACAAGGTGTCTTTGTTATCAACACGGAAGCACTTATACTTTATAATTCTATTGGCCACGCCTATCTTCACCTTCTTCACCATAGCATCGAGAAGTTGAGCTTGGCGAATTTGATCTTCCAAATTCGGAGAAACTTGAAGGTTGGCAAGAAACCCTTGAGGAACTACTTGGAGGTTGAGCTTGCGGAAAGCTTCACAAAGCTCAGGTTGGAAAGGTTTGAGAATAAGACTGTTGCAGTACGCCTTTCTGCTCAACGCGTCTGCAATCACATTTGCTTTTCCTGGAGTATACTCAATGCTCGGGTTATATTCCTGGATCATTTCCACCCAACGTGTTTGCCGGAGATTGAGATTGAGTTGAGTGAAAATGTACTTTAGGCTCTTGTGGTCGGTGAAGACTTCAACCGGCCTTCCCAACAAGAGGTGTCTCCAGGTCATCAGAGCATGAACAACTACCGCCAGCTCAAGATCGTGAGCGGGGTAGTTCTTCTCACTAGGCTTCAGCCGACGGGAGGTATAAGCTACCACTTTTCTGTCTTGCATGAGAACACCACCAAGACCTTGGAGAGAAGCATCACAGAACACTTGGAATGGTTTGGATTCATCAGGAGGAGTGAGAACTGGAGCTGAAGTCAGCTTTTCCTTGAGTGTATTGAATGCCACATCACACTCAGGAGTCCACACATATTTGACATTCTTCTGGAGGAGATTAGACAGAGGCTTAGCAATCTTGGAGAAGTTCTCCACGAATCTTCTGCAGTAGCTTGCAAGCCCGAGGAAGCTTCGAAGCTGCTTGACATTCTGAGGGTGCTCCCTCTTCACAATGGCCTCAACCTTTTCAGGATCCACCTTGATGCCCTCAGCAGAGATGATATGCCCAAGGTACACCACTTCATTGAGCCAGAATTCACATTTGGAGAACTTTGCATAGAACCGATGCTCTCTTAACTTGTTAAGCACAAGTCGGAGATGCTTTGCATGTTCTTCTTCGGTCTCGGAGAAGACTAGAAAATCATCAAGATACACCAAGAAGAACACATTCTTGAACGGAGAGAAGATGAAGTTCATCAAGCTAGAGAATGTCGAAGGAGCACTTGCAAGACAAAAGGACATCATGGTGTACTCATAAGAGCCAAAGCTTGTCCTGAATGTAGTCTTTGGAATATCTTCTTCACGGATACAAATTTGATGATAGCCCATTCGAAGATCGAGCTTTGAGAAACCTTGGCCCCTTTCAATTTTTCAAACAATTCATTGATGTTGGGAAGTGGATACTTGTTCTTGATTGTCTTTTTATTCAATGGGCGGTAATCGACACAAAGTCGTTCCATGCCATCCTTCTTCTTGACAAATAGAACACCACAACCCCAAGGTGAAGAACTTGGTCTGATCAAACCCAGACGCTCTTGTTCTTCTAGATGCTTCTTTGATAAGCCACAAGTGTAGGGGATCGTTTGTAGCCTTTTTCGATAAATAAGTGCGTCGAACCCAACGAGGAGCTAAAGGTAGAACAAATAGTCCCTCAAGTTCTATCGACCACCGATACAACTCTACGCACACTTTAACGTTTGCTTTACCTAGAACAAGTATGAAACTATTTTGTAGGTGATAGGATAGTTTGCACGAATAAAACTAGAAGTACTTTGTGGGGATAATACTATGACTAAATTGCAAGATAATAAAAGTTAGTTGTTTAGTAGAAAGTTTTTGTCAAACAAGAAGGTTATTTGTCCCTAGGCAATTGATAACTAAACCGGAAATCATTATTGCAATTTTATATGAGGGAGAGGCATGAGCTAACATACTTTCCATACTTGGATCATATGCACTTATGATTGGAACTCTAGCAAGCATCCGCAACTACCAAAGATCATTAAGGTAAAACCCAACCATAGCATTAAGTATCAAGTCCTCTTTACTCCCATACGCAACAACCCACCTACTCGGGTCTATGCTTCTGTCACTCACGCCACCCACCATAAGCAAATCATGAACATATTGCAATACCCTACAGCGGGGATCCCTCACGTTCGCGCGACATGGAGGGCACCATAGGACAGCACCAAAATAAAACATACAACTCATACCAACCACGATCATCAATTAGCCCATAGGACAAAACGGATCTACTCAAACATCATAGGATAGCCACATATCATTGGGAAATAATATATGGAGTTGAGCACCATGTTTAAGTAGAGATTACAGCGGGGAAGAGAGGTGTTACACCGCTGCATAGAGGGGGAGAGAGTTGGTGTTGACGGCGGTGAAGTTGTTGCTGTAGATCGTCGTCACGATGATTCCCCCGGCGGCATTCCAGCGCCACCGGGAGAGAGGGGGAGAGAGCCCCCTCCTTATTCTTCTTCCTCGGCCTCCCCCCTAAATGGGAGGAGAGTTCTCCCTCTGGTCCATGGCCTCCATGGCGGCGGAGGGGCAGGAGCCCCTCCGAGATTGGATCTCCCTCTCTGTTCTCTTCTGTTTCGCGTTCCTGTTTTCTGGCCGAAAACCGTTTCTTATATTCCCGGATATTCGTAACTCCGATTGCTCTGAGATTTTGAAACGATTTTTTTCTAGATATAAGCTTCCTTGCGCCCGAAGTAGAGCTCCAACCGACTTACGAGGAGGCCATGATACACCACCACGCGCCTGGGCCCTAGGGCGCGCCCTGGTGCCTCGTGGTGTCTGTGGGCCTCCTTTTGCATTGATTCCACCTCCCAAAAATCACAAATATTCCAAAATAATTCTCCATAAATTTTTATCGCGGTTGGACTTCGTTTGATATGGATATTCTACGAAACAAAAAACATGCAACAAACATGAACAGACACTGGGCACTGGATCAATATGTTAGTCCAATAAATCATATAAAATGTTGCCAAAAATATGTGAAAGTTTTACAATATTGGCATGAAACAATCAAAAATTATAGATACGACGAAGACGTATCAGCATCCCCAAGCTTAATTCCTGCTCGTCCTCGAGTAGGTAAATGATAAAAAAAGATAATTTTTGATGTGGAATGCTACCTAGCATAATATTGATCATATATCTAATCATGGCATGAATATTAAGACATGAGTGATTCAAAGCAATAGTCTATAATTTGACATAAAGACAATAATACTCAGGCATCCCAACAAACAATCATGTCTTTCAAAATATCAAGGCTAAAGAACGCTATCCCTACAAAATCATATAGCCTTGTCATGCTCTGTCTTCTTAACACAAAGTATAAATCATGTACTACCCCAGTGTCAGCCAAGCAATTGGTTCATAATTTTTGATGCGCTTCAGCATTTTCAACTCTCACGCAATACATGAGCGCAAGCCATGGATATAGCACTATGAGTGGAATAGAATGCGATGGTAGACATTAATATAGAGAAGACAAAAAGGAAGATAGTCTCACATCGAAGCGGCTAATCAACGGGCTATGGAGATGCCCATCAATTGATATCAATGCGAGGAGTAGGGATTGCCATGCAATGGATGCACTAAGAGCTATAAGTGTATGAAAGCTCAAACTGAAACTAAGTGGGTGTGCATCTAACTCTATAATGAGAAATTCCCACTAGTATATGAAAGTGACAACATAGGAGACTCTCTATATGAAAAACATGGTGCTACTTTGAAGCACAAGTGTGGAATTAGCATGCCCCTTCTCTCTTTGTCTCTTTTTTTTTTTCTTTTTTTTCTTCTTTTTTTCTTCTTCTTTTTTTTCTTCTCTTTTTTTTCTTTTTATATTTGTCCGGAGCCTCATCCCGACTTGTGGGGGAATCATAGTTTCCATCATCCTTTCCTCACTGGGACATGCTCTAATAATGAATAATGATGATCATCACACTTCTATTTACTTACAACTCAATATTACAACTCGATAGTAGAACAAAGTATGACTCTATATGAATGCCTCTGGCAGTATACCAGGATGTGCAATGATCTAGCATAGCAAAGATATCAAAAAAACGGACAAGCCATGGAATCAACATGCTAGCTATCTTACGATCATGTAAAGCAATATGACAATGAATGCTCAAGTCATCAAAACGGAAGCGGTGGAAGTTGCATGGCAATATATCTCGGAATGACTATGGAAATGCCATAATAGGTAGGTATGGTGGCTGTTTTGAGGAAGATATAATAAGGCTTATGTGTGATAGAGCGTATCATATCACGGGGTTTGGATGCACCGGCGATGTTTGCACCGACTATCGAGGTGAGAAAGGGCAATGCACGGTACCGTAGAGGCTAGCAAATTGCGAAAAGGTAAGAGTGCGTATAATCCATGGACTCACATTAGTCATAAAGAACTCACATACTTATTGCAATAGTTTATTAGCCCTCGAAGCAAAGTATTACTACACATGCTCCTAGGGGGGAGGTTGGTAGGAGTTAACCATCGCGCGCCCCCGACCTTCACACAAAGATAGACAATCAATGATAAATTGTGCTCCAACTTCCTGGCATAACGTGAGACTATACGTGCATGCTTCGGGAATCACCAACCTTAACACCAATATTATTACTAACCACAACCATTTACTAGTACCTCCCACATATTATCATCTCTATATCGCAAAACTATTGCAAGGAATCAAACATATCATATTCAGTGATCCATAAGTTTTATGTAGGATTTTATGACTGACCATGCAAATGACCAATTCCCATTGACTCTCTTAATAGATATAAGTGAAGCAAGAGAGTTTAATTCTTTCAAGAAAATACCATGCTCTAATAAATATAAGTGAATAAAAAAGAGCATTCTACAAATAATGGTTTTCTATGTGAAGAGAAACAGGCAATCCAAACTTCAAATGATATAAGTGAAGCACATGAATCATTCTATAAAGCCGTACTCAAAAGATATAAGTGAAGTGCAATGAGCATTCTATAAATCAACCATGGACTATCTCATACCAGCATGGTGCATAAAAGAAAAGTGAAAACTAAACACAAAAGACGCTCCAAGATTTACACATATCACATGAACAAAACGAAAACGAAAATATACCGATACTTGTTGAAGAAAGATGGGATGCCTTCCGGGGCATCCCCAAGCTTAGACGCTTGAGTCTCCTTGGATATTTACTTGGGTTTCCTTGGTCATCCCCAAGCTTGAACTCTTGCCTCTCCTCCTTCTCCTCATATCGAGACCTCCTCGATCTTTGAACACTTCATCCACACAAAACTTAACAGAAAACTGGTGAGATCCGTTAGTATAATAAAGCAAATTACTACTTTAAGTACTGTTGCAAACCCATTCATATTTTATATTTGCATTATACCTGCTGTATTATAACTTCTCCATGGCTTATACAACAGATAAAATCGATAGTTTCATCAAAACAAGCAAAACAATGCATCAAAAACAGAATCTGTCTTAAACAGGACAGTCTGTAGTACTTTGACCACACTTTTGTAACTCCAAAAATTCTGAAAAACTAGAACGAAATAAACATTCTATAAAAATACCGTGTAAAAATTTCAGAAACTTTTGGCGTTCCAGTAAAAAATGTAAATTCAAGCACTACAGCCAAAGTTTCTGTTTTTACACCGCACATACCAACAAGCAATCTAATCATCCTAAAGGCAAATCTTGGCACATTATTTTTATAATACAATGGATTTGTACAAGGGGATAATTATTATTTTTGAAAAGTTTCTGTGATTCAAGATTCACAAAGTTTCCATGGGCATGAACAAAGTTCAAGGAATTCCCCCACTTTCACGATGTTCGTCTCTCTCACTTTCACTTTTCTTTTTGTGAAATTTTAGGTTCCCCTCTATATTTTTTCTGTTTTTAAACTTTATAAAAGCACTCAATAGAATAAAATGACTCTCTAAAACTTCCGGGTCGTCTCCCTGGCAGCGCTTTCTTTAAAGCCATTAAGCTAGGCATAAAGTGCTCAAGTAATGGATCCACCCGGATCCTTAGGTATATCAAAGCCAATTTTAATTAACAATGATTTGTAATTTAGTAGTGAGCACAAAGCAACATATATCATGCAATGATGAATTCTAACTCTCTTCCTATGCATCGGCACGTCATAAAAGAACAATTCATGCACATCAAGTAAAGGCCAATGCATAGTATAAATAGTTTCTTGCAATTTTATCGTATTGGAAACATAAAGAGGTGGAGATGTAGTTTGTCGGCGTACGACACCCATGGGATTGCGAGGATCACTTTATGGTTCGGCAGGGAGAAAGGCTTGCACAAAGAGCAGATCCAACGATCAACACGGGGGATTTTTACCCAGGTTCGGGCCGCTGAGAAGCGTAAAACCCTACTCCTGCTTTAGTGTATTAGATGTGTTTGAACTCTAGCCCAGGAGCGCTTGCGATGAACAGTACATTTGAGCAGCAGCTACGCATGCAGAATGGGCCAGAAGATCCTCTCCCTCTGTAGCTCCGCCTTGGGCCTCCTTTTATACGTCGAAGGGGTCTCCAACAGTGGCGAAGTACAAGAGGTGTAAAGTTGCTACAATGTTATCATACCTAATACTGACGACTTAGGACAAACGCATTAAATGCTCCGTTGAGGTGTCCCTTGGCTTCTTGGGGACGGAAAAAGGGGCCGTCCCATCAGCACCGCTTAAGCCCATCCACCGTTAGCGCCTGACACGCACCCAGGAGGACAACAGCTAAAAGACAAGCTGGTCGCTGCGCTGGAGCGGTGACAGGGTAGCGAGGTCTTGCCGGGCGTGAGTCTTGCCGGGGCTTCGCAAGCCATCCCGGCAAGATCTTGCCGGGATTTCAGCCTTTGGTCTTCTGTCTTCTGATTATTGGCTTGAATACTCTCTTGATAGCTTCGTGCTTGCATTCAGCTGTCCCCCGGCAGGCCTTGCCACTGGTGTGGCCGCAACCGCCCGTGCACAAGTATGGGGTACTAAAAGACCCAAACTTTAGTACACCGACAGGAGCCCCCGGGCCTAGGCCATACACGGGTGCGAGGCGTTGTTGGGCTAGGCCCAAACAGTGCACGGGCACGCGTGGCAGGAATTAGCTGTTGTAATCATTCCGTTTATTGCGCCCCCCCCCCACGACGCGCATCGAATGCGGGGCGTGGGAGACGTGCGCGGAGCGGCCGTTACAGAAGCGCGCTCGCAAAAGCGTTTTCATATTGACTAGTAAAGAGGCAGCCTCGCGTCTTCCCCATAAAAAGGAAACCGCAGAGGCGCTGCTCATTTACCTCCTGTCTTTTACAATATGGGAACCGCCGTCGTCTCCTTCCTCGAGCCCGAAACAGAGCCTCTCCTACTCATCCGCCGCCTCCACGCCTTCACCGTCCTCGAGTTCAGTTCTCACAACCACCATGCCGCCTAAGGCGAGCAAGGGCAAGGCGGTGAAAGCCGCCGTCTCGGAGAGCGAGCTGGCGAAGATGCGGAAGAAGCACGCCATCTTCACTTCGGCGCTCGATGCGAGAGCCCTGATGGATCGATACCTCTGCATGTGGGCGAGGGAGACGAAGGCTCATCCTGCTACTCGCGTGAGCCCAGGTTCCTCCAAGGGTGGCCTAGATAAATTCCCCTTCTTTGTTGACTACTTTTACTGCAGGCTCTGCCCCCCTTTCTCTGATTTCTTCAACGACATCATGTACACATACGGCTTCCAACTCTTGGATTTTACGCCGAATGCCGTGACATGCATGTCTGTCTTTCCACATCTTTGCGAAAACTTTGCCGGAGTAGTCCCCAATACAACCCTCTTTCGCCACTTCTTCATTCCCCGTATCCAAGCAGGAGAGGCCCTTTCTGGTTCCATCACCTGGATTTCAAGGACATGGAACAAGGAGGAATATCCAGACGGGGTCTACCGCGAGAAGTGGGAAGAATAGAGGGCCAAGTGGTGCTGGATTCAGGAGCAAGATCCTCAGCCTTTCTGCTTGCCCCGACAATCAAAAATGGCGCGCGGTAAGGACTGGAGCGACCTCGATCCTCAGGATGAGAAGCTCACAATCGTAATTACCAGGATTTACCGCCCCAAAGCTGCCGGGCTCACAATAGAGATGATCGGCGCTGATTTCCTTCGCCGGCGCATCGCCCCTCTGCAGAACAAGGGGAGACCAGCCTGGGAGTTTCGGAATGCGGCAGATATCATGAGGCTGCGTCCTGGCTTGAACAACAACCTGACGGTCATGCAACACACAACCCTCTGCCACAAGCTGTTCAAGACTGACGCCAGATTCAAGTTGCCGGCTAACATAATTCCCCTGTGCAACAACTCTGCTTTGGCTTCAATCATCGCCATGATGCCGGCGTGTAATGCTCACGGCCTTGACGGAACTTGGGAAGAACCATCCATAGAGCAGGCACAGGAGTTCTTTGATAACTTGACAGAAAGAGCCATCCGGGAAGAACCGATCCTTATCCGCCCCACCACTAAGGAGGAAGTGGCGTATATCGCCAGCAGGGCGGAAGAAGCGGATCTTGCCGCGGAGGCCGGCAGCGCTGGCTTCACGGAAGAGGAAGCCAATGAAGAAGAAGTGATATATGAGGGAAAACTTGCCGGGCAGGGCGAGGTTGCCGGAGAGCAGAGTGGCACATCTGCCGAGGGCCCTTCTGCTGGAGATACAGCCGAGGAGGAGCTGCACGAGGAGCCCCCAGCTCCTGAGAAGAAGACGAAATGAGTTCTTCGGAAGGCCACCACTGGTGCCTCAGCCCACCAATCTTCCTCTAGTGGTGCGGCCCCCGGCAAGGATACGGAAACGTTGGCGCAGAGGATGGCGAAGAGGGTGAAGACTTCGACGGGCGATGAACCGCCGGCAAGCACTTCAGGTGCGCCAGAGCTGATCAACATCAGCCCGGAGCCTAGCCCACGACGCAGCCCCCGACACAGCCCCCAGCGTGAGTTCTCTACTCACTTTCCGCTGGCAAGTGTCGGGGTGTGTATCTTCAGTGCTAACATCACCAGGCTTGTAGGAGAGGAGCGGCAACAAGGAGCACCATCAGGAGCCACCCTTAACGTGCCGCCTCCGTCGACCATGCCGCCCCGAGATGAATCTCCGTCGAGGGTTTCCTCCATCGAGCTCTATCGCGATGAAGAAGAACCGGCAAGCGCGGGCTCTGGTGGTCCTACTTTGGCAACTGGTATTGCCGGGAAAGGAAAAGCCACCTCTCAATAGCTCGACACAAGTAAGCCGTTTGCCTCAGGGTACTTGTCATTCTGTCTTTCTTTTTTGTCTTCTTGAACTTCCTCCTCAGCCTTTCTTGTTTGTTTTCTTGGCCTTCAGATCTTCCCACGACGGAAGACATGGATGTCGATGCCGCTATCGAGGAGACCGCCAGGGATGCTGCCGCCGAGGCCGACGGAGTCGCCTCTGACGAGACCGCCAAGAATACTGCCGCCGAGGCCACCAAGGATGCCGCTGCCGAGGCCGCCAAGGCCGCACAGGAAGAAACCACCAAGAAGTCTGCTGAGGAGGCCGGCAAGGAGACCGGTGACCATACTGACGGCATTCCTGCCGCACGAGCGCCAGGCGCTACGCCGGCCACGGAGCCCCCAGCTGCCGGTGAGACGGTTGCCGAGAATCGGCCGTCAATGTCCGAAGCCTCCTCTTCAAGCAAATACCTCAAGGTTGGCGACAACCTGTTCGTCAACCTACCAGGGACGGCAAACATTGGGGTGCCAGCTGAAGGGGAAATCCTTGACGAGGACGTCATTGTCGCTGCCGGGCTCGAGATTATCGACGAGCCATGCACCAGCAACAGCAAATCCGAAGAAGAAAAGCTCCTCCAGGCCATGAGCAGCAACTTTCAGAAGCTCCAAGCACTTCACCGCGCCCGAAGAGAGAAGCTGGACTCCAGGGCATCAGTCATCGAAGCTGCGGAGGCAGATTTCCAGAAGCGCGTCGAGGAGACCCAAATCTGGTACGCTGAGGCCTTTCAGGAGCTGAGGACGAGCCAAGAGCAGCTGAGTCAAAGCTGGAATGAGCTCCTCATGAAGCAGTCTGATGTTGAGAAGGCTCAAGAGGAGGCCAAACAACAGGCCGCTGCAGAGGAAGCTCGCCTAACAGAGCGCCGCGTCGGGCTCGACGCTTATGAGGAGGACCTCGACGCTCGCGAGAGGGCACTTGCCGACAAGCTTCGTGGCAAGGACGAGGAGATTGAGAAGCTTGTCGCGTAGCGGACCCAAGAGCTGGAGCAGAGGCACAAGGAAGCACTTGAAGCTCTAGCCACAGACCACGCCGGCAAGCTGAAGGAAGCCGTCAATGCTGCCGAAGCTGCAGAGGCCGCCAAGAACGAGCTTGCTGATAAGGTGAAGAGGCTGGAGGCAGACCTTGAGGACCACGGCAAGAAGATCTCGACGCTCGAAGCCGAAAGAGAGAAGACTCTCTACAGCCTGGCGGAGATACAAGTCGCCATATCCGACAAGACCAAGCTACTCTCCTCAGCCAATGAATCCATTTCTGACCTGAAGCTGGCCACGCTGAATGAGACTCATGAGGGCAGCAGGGCTCGTGAGAAGGCCTTGATCAAAGATCTCCAGAATGAGAAGGACCTGCTCAAGAGTGCCGCTGTCACCCATAACGACTATGTGTCAGGTGCGCAGATCTGGACTGAACGCCTTGTCGACGTCGCGGAGAGGCTTGTAGCACAACTGTTCGCCATGGGTCTGCAAGGCTTCAACTATTCTTCTGATGATAGGGTGTCTACGAGCGCCAAGTTGACCATGTTCTTCGAGGGCATGATCGATGCGCTGAAGCTACTCCACTCTGATCGAGCAACCCATCTGGCCAGCGAATCCCGCGAACTCTGCCAGGCCGTCCTCCGCAAGGTGCTCATCAAAGTAGTGCACAAGAATCCCGGCATCAACCTCACCAACGTTCTTGACCGTTTGCCGAAGGACGTGGACGTCAAGGCACTCGAAGAGCTTGTCGCGCCCATCGTTGACAAGGTGAACCAAGTCAAGAGGGTCGAAGGCTAGCGCAGGGACTAACCGCTTCACTTCTTGTTATCGCCACCATTCCATGTCAAAGACAATTTTGTCTTAAGTTAGAATCACTGTAGCTTATTCATGTAATATAACTTGCTATGCTTTGAATGAATGTATGCTATTTCCCTTGTCTGATTTCTTTATGTATGGCATACACCCTACGCTTTATTGGGAACTTGCCGGCGCGTGCACCCTTGCCGCGAGCGCTAGGTGCGGGACTTTAGCAGCCTGCTGGAGGTGCCGCTACCAGCAAGAAACCTTGACGTTTTCAGTGCAGCCACCTAAACTGTTGAGCGGACTCGAAACAGAGTAAGGGCGCAACTGATCATGACAAGGTTCCTTCGCGTGCAGGTTTTCCATACAAAAGTTGAAATCGTTCAAGGAGAATAACCTTACATAACAAAAATTTGTTTAAAGTTTCTGCAACTTAGCTTTTCGTCGCTGTACTTCTTCCGGCAAGATGTCAACCTTGAACATCGCCTGTCGGTATCCATACCATTATTCCCCCCGGCAAACTTGCATACGAGGGAACCTTCTGTCCTTTGAGAAAAGAAAGAAGAGAAAATAGAGATATATAACCTTGGCGGTTCGTTAATGCTTACCGAAAGCAGGTGTAATACAATATCTCAGACAAACATGCATATAAGTAAACGTGAAAATCGACAAGAATTGTAAAACACTTAATCTTATTCAACTATGCACAGGGTCTGGGTCTGGCTTTGTACAAAGGATTACATGCCTTGGCGGCAAGACTCGTACAAAAGGTGGTTGCCGAGAGACCCGGCAACCGCGCCTTATGGATAGAACTTACGAAGGTGTTCGATATTCCAGGAGTTGCTCACTGGAACGCCATCTTCGGTCTCCAGGCGGACTGCGCCAGGCCTGGTGACTCGCACTACCCGATAAGGGCCTTCCCACTTCGGCGTCAACTTGTTGGAATTTTTGGCCGACTGAACGCGCCAAAGAACAAGGTCGCCTTCCTCAAGACTTTGGGCATGAACCTTGCGGCTATGGTAGCGGCGCAAGGCTTGCTGGTAGCGTGCAGCTCGCACAGCAGCCTGAAGACGATCTTCCTCAAGGAGCGTAACGTCATCTTGCCGCAACTGCTCTTGCTCAAGCTCATCATAAGCGAGCACTCGAGGTGACCCGTATGTGAGTTCCGTGGGGAGAACTGCTTCTGCCCCGTATACTAGGGAGAAGGGTGTCTGGCCGGTGGCTTGATTTGGTGTCGTTCTGATTGACCAAAGAACTGCCGGCAACTCATCAATCCAGCATCTTCCGCACTTGCGTAGCTTGTCGAAAGTTCTTGTCTTGAGACCTCACAACACTTCAGCATTTGCCCTTTCCGCCTGGCCGTTGCTCCTTGGATGAGCAACAGAAGAAAAACAGATCTTGCTGCCAAGGTCTTGGACATATTGCATGAAGGTGTGGCTCATGAACTGTGTGCCGTTGTTAGTGATGATCCTGTTAGGCACACCAAAACGGCAAACTAGTCCTTTGAAGAACTTGACGGCTGATTGTGCTGTCACCTTCCTCACTGCTTCCACTTCCGGCCACTTTGTGAACTTGTCGATTGCGACGTACAAGTACTCAAAGCCCCTAGTAGCACGGGGAAAAGGGCCCAGTATGTCGAGCCCCCAAACCGAAAATGGCCAGGAAAGAGGGATTGTCTGAAGAGCTTGAGCTGGTTGATGCAATTTCTTTGAATGGAACTGGCACGCTTCACACTTGGTTACTAGTGCAGTTGCATCCTGGAGAGCAGTGGGCCAAAAGAAACCTTGCCGGAATGCCTTACCAGCAAGAGATCTTGATCCTATGTGGGAACCACATATGCCTCCATGTATCTCTGCCAACAGCTCCAGTCCATCCTCCCAAGGAATGCACTTCAATTTCACACCATTCGGTCTCTTTCTGTACAGGACATTGTCCACAAACTGGTACATCTTAGACCGACGGGCTACTTTCCCTGCTTCTTCCTGTTCTTCGGGGAGTTCTCCTGTTTGAAGGAAACAGACGATGTGTTGTGCCCATGCTGGAGCCTGGGGCTCGACAAAAAAGACTAAAGGCATGTCCTCTGCCGCGAGAGCGTTTGTCTCTACAGCAAGAGCTTGGGGCCCTGCCGGAGCCTGTCGCTCACCAGCAAGCTTGGTGTTGTTCCCGACAACTTCTTTGTCGGCGGCCTCTGGGAGCTCTGCCGGAAAATACTTGCCGGAACTCAACTTCCTCCTTTTCTCTTGTCCCGTCGATGGTGCTACGGATGGTTGAGTCAATCGGAGCACAAAAGTTCCTGGTTCCACAGGTAACTTAAGGGCAGCGCTCTTTGACAGGTCATCAGCAATGCTGTTTTCCGCACGAGGAACATGCTCCATTTGCAGACCGTCAAAACGCTCTTCCAATTTCCTCACCTCATCAACATAAGCTTCCATTAATGGACTCTGATAATCTTTATTCACCTGCTTGACGACAAGCTGGGAATCACCTCTGACGATGAGCTTCTGAATTCCAAGGTCCGCCGCGATCCTGAGACCGGCAAGCAGTCCTTCATACTCTGCAGTGTTATTCGTCGACCTCTCCCGGGGAAAGTGCATCTGAATCACGTATTTGAGGTGCTCTCCGGTGGGTGCGATAAGCAGCACGCCAGCACCGGTGCCTTGCAGCGAGAAAGCCCCATCAAAATACATAATCCACTCTTGATTCGTTTCCTTGCCGGGGAGAATAGTCTCCGGAATCTCGTCGTCTGGCGTTGGGGTCCATTCTGCAATGAACTCCGCCAAGGCTCTACTCTGAATGGTTGAAGTACTTTCAAACTTGAGACCAAAACTTGACAGTTCCAAAGCCCACTCCACAATCCTGCCGGTTGCATCTGGATTTCGCAAAATTCGCTGCAAGGGAAAGCGAGTGACGACGGTGATCTCATGTGCTTGAAAATAATGGCGTAGTTTCCTCGAGGCCATAAGAAGGCCGAAGAGCAACTTCTGCACACCAGAATATCTTGACCTAGCCCCCCTGCAAAAGGGAGCTAACAAAATAAACTGGGCGCTGCACCATCTTCTTCCTCTGTGTTGCTTCATTTGACTGCGCAGATCCTGCTTTGTCGGCACCAGACTCTGCCGGGGAAGGTTCCAGCTCATCGCTTGGCGGTCTTGCCGCTGCCGCTGCTTCTTCGTCAACTTCTCTCTCTGCCACTAATGCAGCACTCACCACTTGATTCCTTGCCGCTAGGTATAGCAGCAACGGCTCTCGCTGTTTAGGCACGACTAGTACTGGCGAAGAGGAGAGGTACCTCTTCAAATCCTGCAGCGCTGCCTCCGCTTCCGGAGTCCACTTCATTGGACCCGCCTTTTTCAAGATTTTGAAAAAGGGCAAGGCGTGCTCAGCAGATTTGCAGATGAACCTACTCAGAGCAGCAACGCAGCCGGCAAGACAACGTACATCCTTGACACGTCTTGATGCTTCAATCTGCTCAATTGCCTTGATCTTGTGGGGATTTACTTCGATTCCACGTTGAGACACAAAGAACCCGAGAAGCTTGCCGGACGGAACGCCAAACACACACTTCTCAGGATTGAGCTTCAAATTGATCTTGCGCAGATTTGCAAATGTCTCTTCTAGATCTTGTATGAGCGTCGCCTTGTCCTTGGTTTTGACCACTATGTCATCCATATAAGATTCCATATTTCTATGTAGCTGGGGCTCAAAACCAATCTGGACCGCTCTTGCAAATGTCGAACCAGCACTTTTCAACCCGAAAGGCATACGTAAGAAGCAATACGTACCACATGGGGTGATAAATGCGGTTTTCTCTTCGTCTTCCTTTGCCATGAAGATCTGATGATATCCTGAATAGGCGTCAAGAAATGAAAGCAGATCGCAGCCGACAGTGGAGTCCACAATCTGATCGATGCGCGGCAAGGGAAAAGGATCTTTTGGACAGGCTTTATTGATATCTGTATAATCAATACACATCCTCCATTTTCCATTCGCCTTGCGCACTACAACTGGATTGGCCAACCATGTTGGATGAAGCACTCCTCTAACCAAACCTGCTGCTTCCAATTTCTTGATTTCCTCGGCAATAAACTGTTGCCGCTCCAAAGCTTGCTTCCTAACCTTCTGCTTGACGGGCCGTGCGTGAAGACAGACAGCAAGGTGGTGCTCAATTACTTCCCTAGGAACACCGGGGATATCAAATGGTTGCCATGCAAACACATCGATATTCGCCCGCAGGAAAGCAATGAGCGCGCTTTCCTATTTGTCGTCGAGGGTGGAACTTATGGTGAAAGGTCCTCCCGTACCGTCCTCCTTGGCGGGCACCTTCTTAGTTTCTGGTGGAGCTGCCTTGGATTTCTTGCTTTTGCCGGTGGAGCTCTCTGGCACATCCTCAATAGGAGCGCAGCACTCCGAGGAGGTGCGCTTGCCGGAGTGTGTGCGAGAGGTCTTGCCGGTTTTCTTCCCCCCGGGAGCTTCAGCGACAGGAGCAAGTGCCTTGGCGGCAGATGCTGCAACTGCCTCCTGGTAGAGTTGATCAGTGCAAACAAGCGCATCCTTCTTATCGGAGTTGATAGTGATGACGCTCATCGGCCCGGGCATCTTCAATGTGTTGTAAGCATAGTGCGATGCCGCCATGAACTTGGCCAGCGCTGGACGGCCAAGGATCCCATTATATGGCAATGGAATCTTGGCGACGTTGAAAACAATCTTCTCTGTTCGGAAATTCAGGTCACTACCAAATGTTACCGGTAGTGTGATCTTACCCTTGGGCTGGCTCCTTCCTGGATTGACCCCTTGAAACGTGCCCGTCTCCTCGAGATCTTCATCAGGAATTTGCAACCTTTTGATCACCTCAGGTGAGATCAAGTTCAAACCGGCCCCACCGTCAACTAACATTTTCGTCACTTTGAGGTTGCGAATCGTTGGTGAAACCAACAATGGCAGACACCCGACCGCAGTTATGCGATCAGGGTGATCCTCAACATAAAAAATGATAGGCGTGTTGGACCATTTCAGTGGTTTCTGGGCACCGACAGATGGCTCAGTCGCATTAACCTCGCGCGCCCACTGTTTGAGTCGGCGGTGATAAGAATGCAACGAGGCGCCCCCGTCAATGCACATGGCATCTGTAGCTTTCTAAAATTCTTGCTCGCTGGACTCGTCGTCCTCATCGTTGTCATCGTCACCCCCCTCGTCCTTGTCGCGGCCTCGAGTGGGCCTCTCCTTCTGTTGCTTGGCCTTGACGCGGCGACCTCCCCGGCCACCGCGTTTCTTGCCGGACCCTTCTGCACCATCCTGGGCCTTCTCCTTATCTCACCTTTCATACTCAGCTTTCTGCTTCTCGACAAGCTGCTCAACTTGCCGGCAGTTTTGGAGATCATGGCCCTTGGTGCGATGGATCTTGCAGTACTGCTTGTCGGAGCCCTCCGGCTTGTCGGCAGCCGCCAAGGCCTGACAGGAGGCGCACCCGGCAACCTCCTTGCCGGGGCTGTCAACTTTGGCCTTCTTGGCAGTGTTGGGATTGCCGGATCCCTCGATGGCAAGCACGGCCTTGCCCTTGCGCTTCCTGTTACGCCGCCGACCTTTCTTTGCCGGGGCGGCGGCGTCTTCGTCTTCAGAGTCGACTCCTGTGCCTGCATCCTCGCCAGGGAATCTCCTCCCTTCTTCAGCTCGAGCACACTTAGCAGCCAAAGCATAGAGCTCGGCAACATCCCTGACCTTGTTCATTGCCAGCTCTTCGCGCATCCGGCGGTTGCGCACATTCTGATGGAACGCGCTGACAACAGCGGCAGGATGAACGTCTGGAATGTTGTGGTGTACGCGGCTGAATCTCTGTATGTACTTGCGCAAAGTTTTGCCTTCCTTCTGGGGGATGAGATGCAAATCACTCTCCTGGCCAGGAGCTTGGTGGCCTCCGGTAAAGGCGCCAACAAACTCATGACACAGATCTGCCCAGGAAGAAATGCAGCCTTCCGGCAGATGCATCAACCACGACCTGACGTTGGGCTTAAGTACCAACGGGAAGTAGTTGGCGAGTATCTTGACGTCACGAGCCCCGGCAGCTTGCACCGCAATGGTGTAGATGCTCAAGAACTCCGATGGGTGAGTCTTGCCGTCGTACTTCTCCGGGACCTCTGGTTTGAACGTGCGGGAATTGGGCCACTGGACTCGCCACAGCTCACGGGTAAAAGCTGGACAACCCACCTCGTAAGGCAGGTCACCTGGATACCCTTGCGTAGGCTTGTCTACAGCGGGTCCTACGCGCTTATCAGATTGATGGCGCGCCTCCCGTCGCCGCTCGATGGTAGTCCGAGCGTCTTCCTTGCTTCGTTCCCGAAGAACTTTACGTTGATCGCGGCGAGTTTGCGGATCAGACGACGCCGTTGAATCATCATCGCAGGCGTCGGTCCGTCGAGTCAGCGATCGCTGTTGCCGCCGTGGAGGAGAGTGTATCATGGTCGTATCGCCTCCATTCTTCTCGCCACCGGCGCGCGCCGGCTCGATGGACTGCCGCCGCGAAGGCTCCGCCTGCTGCGGTCTATCATCATTAGCTAGGCCGACGAGGCTCTGAATGGCAGCCCTCCACTCTTTGAGCTTGTCTGCAGCAGGAGGAAAATTCAGGAGCAGCTGTGCTCTCACCAGTGCTTCTGCTGGTGTAGGCGGCGGCGAAAGGTGCGAGGAACGTGAGGTGCTCTGACTCCCAACCGCGTTGGAAGGAGCTCCATCACGGTACCGCGACCGTGCGCCGCTTCCACCAGCATGTTGGCGTGCATGCTGGTCCCGTGCATCTCGAGGGTGATGCTCAGGAGTCTTTCCATGGGGACGCTTGGAACCATCAACGTCGCGGCGCTGTTCATCGCGCGCAACCTGAGAAGGCCGCGGCGCATGCGCCGGCGTGGGTGTCTTAGAAGGCGCCCTTCCGTCCCCGAAGTTCGCTACGCCGCCCGTAGGCAGCACAGCTCCGTCCCGAGGTCTAGCAATGTGAACGACGCCACTCGCCTTGCTGTGATCACCAGAACGTCGTGGAAGCTCAGGATCTCCGCCTCCTCCGCCTGCGTCCACACCGTCGCCCGTTTGCGTAGCCACAGGGACACCAGACGCGGATGGACCAACCGCCGTAAAACCCTTCTTCTTGGGAGCCATGGCGATGAAGATGGTGAAGAAACTGGCGCGCTGATCGCTAGATCAGGTTCACACAACCAATCCCCCCTACCTGGCGCGCCAAAGATGTCGGCGTACGACACCTATGGGATCGCGAGGATCCCTTTATGGTTCGGCAGGGAGAAAGTCTTGCACAAAGAGCAGATCCAACAATCAACACGAGGGATTTTTACCCAGGTTCGGGCCGCTGAGAAGCGTAAAACCCTACTCCTGCTTTAGTGTATTAGATGTGTTTGAACTCTAGCCCAGGAGCGCTTGCGATGAACAGTACATTTGAGCAGCAGCTACGCATGCAGAATGGGCCGGAATATCCTCTCCCTCTGTAGCTCCACCTTGGGCCTCCTTTTATACGTCGAAGGGGTCTCCAACAGTGGTGAAGTACAAGAGGTGTAAAGTTGCTACAGTGTTATCATACCTAATACTGACGACTTAGGACAAACGCATTAAATGCTCCGTTGAGGTGTCCCTTAGCTTCTTAGGGACGGAAAAAGGGGCCGTCCCATCAGCACCGCTTAAGCCCATCCGCCGTTAGCGCTTGACACGCACCCAGGAGGACAACAGCTAAAAGACAAGCTGGTCGCTGCGCTGGAGCGGTGACAGGGTGGCGAGGTCTTGCCGGGCGCGAGTCTTGCCGGGGCTTCGCAAGCCATCCCGGCAAGATCTTGCCGGGATTCCAGCCTTTGGTCTTCTGTCTTCTGATTATTGGCTTGAATACTCTCTTGATAGCTTCGTGCTTGCATTCAGCTGTCCCCCGGCAGGCCTTGCCGCTGGTGTGGCCGCAACCGCCCGTGCACAAGTATGGGGTACTAAAAGACCCGAACTTTAGTACACCGACATGGTTCCTCTCTCATAATAATTGCAAGTAGTAGCAGCAAGCACATGCATATTATATTCATCAAAATCATCATGTGTAGTAGCAAAAACGCAACCCATCAATATAATCCTTAATAAGAGCAAACTTCTCCGATATAGTGTAGTTGGGAGAATTCAAAAATATAATAGGACTATCATGTGTGGGTGCAATAGCAACAATTTCATTCTTAACATAAGGAACTGTAGCAAGTTCATCTCCATAAGCATAATTCATATTGGCATCTTGGCCACAGGCATAGCAAGCATCAAGTTCATCAAAAAGGGATATTTCAAAAGAATCCACGGGATCATAGCAATTATCATAGCATTCATCCTTCGGTAAGCACGAAGGGAAATTAAATAATGTATGAGTTGAAGAGTTACTCTCATTAGAAGGTGGGCACGAGTAGCTAATCCACTCTTCCTCCTTTTGTTCTTCGCTCTCCTCCTCATCTTTTTCATCTAATGATGTCACAATTTCAGCAATTTCTTCTTCCATAGATTCCTGCAAAATATTAGTTTCTTCCAAGGCAGCGGACATTCTCTCAATAAATTCAATCATATCATAATTTTATTCATAATTATCATAGCAATATTGAAGTATGGATAAATTTTCAGATTTGTAAGGAACATCATCATACTTTTCAAGCAAAGAAGCAATTTCATAAGCACCTTTAAAAGCAACAAATTCTTCTATTCGTTCCATATCATAGTAATCATAAATACCATTAGCATAAGAAGCCAAGGTTTCATTATCATTAAATAAACATTGGAAGGGAAGGTGTGGAGCCTTTATCTTAGAGAAACAAGTAAAGTCACATCTCAAGCATGCATCCCAAGCAAACCATTGCAATATTCTAATTTGATCCCGTAAGTGTTTCCCTTTTTGAGACAAGCGATAATCCCTAAAGTACTCGCGTTCATCCAACGTGTCTCCCATTATAAAGTTTAATGATGATTTCTCAGGATTATCAAAGGAGTAATTAACGCGTTCCACATAACGAGCATCGAGGGTTTTAGGAGGTTCCCCATCTCCATGAGTAGCAAGTACAACTAATTTTTTTGGTGTGTCGTGTTCCGTATCCATAACTAAAGATATAAAACAACTAATAATAGAAAATAACAATGACTTAGTGATAAAGCAAACAAGCACACACGAGAATATTCACCCCACGCTATTTCTCCCCAGCAACGGCGCCAGAAAAAGATCTTGATAACCCACAAGTGTAGGGGATCGTTTGTAGCCTTTTTCGATAAATAAGAGTGTCGAACCCAACGAGGAGCTAAAGGTAGAACAAATATTCCCTCAAGTTCTATCGACCACCGATACAACTCTACGCACACTTTAACGTTTGTTTTACCTAGAACAAGTATGAAACTATTTTGTAGGTGATAGGATAGTTTGCACGAATAAAACTAGAAGTACTTTGCGGGAATAAAACTACGAGTAAATTGCAAGATAATAAAAGTTAGTTGTTTAGTAGAAAGCTTTTGTCAATTATTGCAATTTTATATGAGGGAGACGCATGAGCTAACATACTTTCCGTACTTGGATCATATGCACTTATGATTGGAACTCTAGCAAGCATCCACAACTACCAAAGATCATTAAGGTAAAACCCAACCATAGCATTAAGTATCAAGTCCTCTTTACTCCCATATGCAACAACCCACCTACTCGGGTATGTGCTTCTGTCACTCACGCCACCCACCATAAGCAAATCATGAATATATTGCAACACCCTATAGCGGGGATCCCTCACGTTTGTCCGACACGGAGGGCACCATAGGACAACACCAAAATAAAACATATAACTCATACCAACCACGATCATCAATTAGCCCATAGGACAAAACATATCTACTCAAACATCATAGGATAGCCACATATCATTGGGAAATAATATATGGAGTTGAGCACCATGTTTAAGTAGATATTATAGCGGTGAAGAGAGGTGTTACACCGCTGCATAGAGGGGGGATAGTTGGTGTTGACGGAGGCGAAGTTGTTGGTGTAGATCGCCGTCATGATGATTCCCCCGGCGGCGTTCCGGCGCCACCGGGAGAGAGGGGGAGAGAGCCCCCTCCTTCTTCTTCTTCCTTGGCCTCCCCCTAGATGAAAGGAGAGTTTCCCCTCTGGTCCATGGCCTCCATGGCAGCGGAGGGGTAGGAGCCCCTCCGAGATTGGATATCCCTCTCTGTTCTCTTCTGTTTCGCGTTCCTGTATTCTGGCCGAAAACCGTTTCTTATATTCCTGGAGATCCATAACTCCGATTGCGCTGAGATTTTAACATGATTGTTTTCCGGATATAAGCTTCCTTGCGCCCGAAGTAGAGCTCCAACCGACTTACGAGGAGGCCACGATACACCACCACGCGTCTGGGCCTTAGGGCGCGCCCTAGTGTCTCGTGGTGGCTGTGGGCCTCCTATTGCGTTGATTCCACCTCCCAAAAATCACAAATATTCCAAAATAATTCTCTGTAAATTTTTATCGCGTTTGGACTTCGTTTGATATGGATATTCTGCGAAACAAAAAACATGCAACAAATAGGAACTGGCACTGGGCACTGGATCAATATGTTAGTCCAATAAATCATATAAAATGTTGCCAAAAATATGTGAAAGTTGTATAATATTGGCATGAAACAATCAAAAATTGTAGATACGACGGAGACGTATCATTCTTCAATTCTCTCAGCTCTTCAGGGCCAAGCTTATAAGGACGCATGCATACCGGTTCAGTTCCAGGTTCAAGTTCAATCACAAACTCCACTCGCCGGTGAGGAGGCATTCCGGACAATTCTTCTGGAAAGACATCTTTATACTCGCAGACAACAGGGACTTGAGAGATGGCTGAGATTTCACCCTTCTTATTGAGAGAAAAGAGACATATAGTGTCATCGCGAGCAGCAAAAATGATCATGTCTTCAGATGGATGAGTCAATTTGACTTCTTTGGCTGCACAATCGATGTAGGCCTTGTTCATCTCCAGAAAATCCATGCCCAGAATTAGATTAATATTGGAATTGCCGAGAACAATTGGAGTGGCTAGAAAGGAATAGTTGCCCATCTAGATAGAAACATCTGACACCACCGAATTAGCTCTCATGGTTAAACCCGGAGAAACAATATCCAAGGGTGTACCCAACACTTATGTTGCTATATCATGCTTATGAATTAATGGTCTTGACATGAAACAATGCGATGCACCAGTATCAAACAAAACTCTTGCAGGAATAGAATTAACCAGGAGATTACCCATGATTACTTCAGAAGACTCCACTGCCCGAGCTGCATTGACCATGTTGACTCTGGCTGACTTGGGATTGTGCTTCACCATTGCATTGCCTGGAGGCCTGAGAGGAGGAGGAGGCGGAAGACGCCGCAGAGGACACTGACGTGGCTTGAGACTGCGTTGGTTTTTCCCCAAAGAGGAAGGGATGATGCAGCACAACGACAGTAAGTATTTCCCTCAGTTATGAAACCAAGGTTATCAAACCAGTAGGAGGATCACCACCACCCAATAAGTAGCACCTGCACACAAACAACAAATACTTGCAACCCGACGCGAAAGAGAGGTTGTCAATCTCTCTACGGTAAAAAGATAGATTAGGTAGTGATGGATAGGAGAGATAGATCTCTCAAGAACACAAAATATAAAAGGCAAATAAAAAGTGCAGCAATATATTTTTGGGTTTTTGGTTTTGTAGATCTGAAAACAAACAAGCAAAAAAGATAGATCGGAAAGCAATATGTTGGAAAAGTAGACCCGGGGACCGTAGGATTCACTAGTGGCTTCTCTCATGAGTATAGCGCACGGTGGGTGAACAAATTACTGTTGGGCAATTGATAGAAAATGGAATAGTCATGACGATATCGTGGCACCCCGGCTCAGAGAACCGGTTTACCAGTGTTTCCAACCCAGAGATCATGTCTTCTGGAAACACACAACAACTTGGTATAGAACAGAACTGAACTTTATTGATAGCTGATGGGTACAAGGTCATATTTTACAATCATAACGAGGCCAAAGGCACCCTCGGTGCTATGACAGTATCCACATTATTTATGGAACATAGCAGGGCCTCGGAACTACTAAGTACTTCTACAGCGTAGCGGATCATAGCGGCAACTCCATCCACAGGGACACTGTTGTGGACACATCCTAGTTAGCGTAGCACGAACCATCAGGACCTCCGTCCTCGGCTTCTCCTGCATCTGGCATGATACGCCAGGTGAGTACTTTGAATGTACTCGCAAGCTCACGACAACCAAGTAATGCAGCAAACAATAGCATGGCAATCACATGTTAAATACTTGAGCAATTCACTTACTGCACTGGCCATCAACTTACTCTCAATCGGGTTGTCCCACAACCCTCGGAATACTCATAAGTCATCCAGTACTTCCGACCATACGAAGAGTTCTTCCATCATTACTAACATTTATACAGTTGACCATCTACTGAGGTCTGGACGGGCTGTCCAATACCGTGGACGCGGCTATTCGAATAGATTTTTACACTCTGCAGAGGTTGCGCACTTTACCCACACCATGAAGCACCCGGCCTCGTGATCCCCTTCGGGTGGACCAGCGTTGCTTCAACGAAACCTGCCTGACCCGTGACTCTTTCATCGTACCACCGGCATTCATCCTCCCCCGGAGGCCTACCCTGGGTGGCCCCTGTGTCCTCATGACACCTGCCACCGTCGTGGCCCAACTAAACTGTCCCAAACGGGGACGTACTAAACTGTCCCAAACGGGGACGCCGGCACAAACAAACAACAACTGGGATCACAGGATTATCGCCACCTACCTGATCAGGGTAGCACGCGCGCATAACCCCCCCCCCCCTCTTTGGAGGTACCGGTGAAAGATCACGCAGTCAGGCCAAGTCAAGGCCGTCCCATACCGGCAAATGTGGTTGCACGGGTAAGCCCGGACAGGTGACTCAAGATCAACCACTAAGTCACTTAGCAAAATAGTGGTTATCACAACATGCCATTATCTACTTAATTTATTCTATGAATTATCTTAAAGTAAATAAATAAGCATAATATATTAGAATATGCAATGCTATTAGAATGCTTCATGAAATGGGTATCATGGCTTGCCTTGCTCTGTTGGGTTGTTCAAACATTCTTGGTCTTCAATTGCAAACTCCAATTCCCGGTCAGGTGGCATTCCTGGTAGTTCCTCAGGAAATACGTCCGGAAATTCACAAACTACCGGAATCAAGTTCATATCTGTGGCGGTAGTTTGGTATGCCATTCCCTTCTTCGACATCATCTTACTGGCAAGGAATTGGACTGTTTGTCCTGCTGGGTTAACTAGTGTCACTGTCTTGCTGGCACAATTGATGCACACTTGATGTGGTGTCAACCAGTCCATTCCCAGTATTACGTCCAATCCCGAGGATTCAATGGCAATGAGTGCAGCTGGAAATTTTATTACATGTATCGAGATTTCCAGATCTCTATATATCAGATTTGTTTTGAGCAGGGAGCCAGGTGATTGTACCACCATGATTTTGTCTAGGAGCGAAGGGAAAAATTTGTGCAAGGTGGCAAAACTCCGCGAAATAAATGAATGGGAAGCCCCAGAATCGAATAAAATTACTGTAGGTATGTTGTTAACAGAAAACATGCCAAGGACTACTTCTGGAGCTTCGCAGACTTCCTCAGCGGAGATATGATGGACGCGTCCGTGACTGAAGTTATGATTGGGGCGGCGTCCAATAGTGTTGACCTGCGGCTTGACGTCGGAAGATGGCTTCCCGTTGTTGGCGGGGCACTGTTTGGAGTAGTGTCCACTCTGACCGCAAGTGAAGCAAGCGTTGTTGCGGCGGCAATCCTCTAGCACTGGTTGTTTGCCGAAGGTCTTGGTCTGGCTCACGGTCTTGTTGTTCTTGTTGCCACTGCTCCAGGTGGGCTTATATTCCGATGAGTCTGGCTGCCAGATACGTGGCTTCTGCGTAACCTGCTCACGGTTGTCCTTCTTAGGTTCAAACTTCCTCTTGTGGTTGTCATATCCGGACTTATGTTCCCGTTCGGCTATAAAGGCCTTGTTTACCAGAGTTTGGAAGTCCGGGGAATCTAGCATGCAAAGCTGACAACGGAGGGCGTGATTCAGTCCTCCTAGGAACCGATCTATCTTTCTTTCCTCGGTGGCCACATCATAGGTAGAGTACCGTGACAGATTGTTGAACTTGTTTAGGTACTCCGCTACTGACATATTTCCTTGTGTCAGGGCGAGGAACTCCCTCTGCTTCACCTTCATTATGCCAGTAGGAATGTGGTATTTACGGAATAACTCCTTAAATTTCTCCCAGGAGATTTCTTCTTCAGAAGACCATGTTGCCTTTGTATTGTCCCACCAGATAGGTGCTGGCCCTTCCAGGTAGTGGGTGGCAAAAGGAACCTTGTCGGACTCTTCGCAACGGGCTATTTCCAGCTTCTTTTCTATAGTCCTTAGCCAATCATCCGCTTCTATCGGGTCCACAGCTTGACCAAAATTGGGTGGTTTGGTGCGTTGGAAGTCGGACAATCTGGAATGTGTTCCATGGTGGTTGTGGTTCTGTCCCATCATGGTCTGCATGCTTTTCAGAAATTCCATAAGGTCCTGGTTTCTCTTCTCCTCAAACATTCTCATAATCTGATCAGTGGTTGGTGCTTGAGGCGGTGGGGCTGGTAAATCTTCTGGTGGTTGTCCTGCTTGTCTGGCGGATCGACGAATGGGGGTTCCATCGCCGCCTTGGCTACAACTTCCCTTCATCCTAAATTTGTTCCCATTGCCAAATACCGAATCGATGAGCAACATCCATAAGGGAAACACAGGGGTATGACACAAGAAAGAAAATACGCGAAAAAGGCGAATAAAGCAAACAACATAATTATACAAGATAACCCAACATCATACATGGCAAGCTAGTAGGGGAATATCATGCTAGACTGCTCATATGGCAGTTGACATATGCAAAGATGCATGCATAATAACTCAAGCCTCTACTCTAGTGGCGCGGATGGCACGAACACTGGCAGACTGAAGACTCCTCGTCATCTGATCCTGAGTCGGAGTCAGAACTGATGATGTGGATCTCATCCTCCGGATCAAAGGAAACACGACGATGCTACTGAGATGGCTCTCCTTCCGGGGTAGAAGGAGCATGACGTCGCAGCATCGGAGCAGCTGCAGTGGCTAGGAGTGAGGCCCACTCTGCAGGGGTCTCCCGACGGCTAGCAGACGGAAAGCCTGGTGGCACGGTGGAGCTAGAAGGAGCCTCAAACCTGGGTGGAGGTGGAACTGGTGGTGGATATATAGGTGGAAAGATAGGCTGAGATGGAGGTGGAACTGGAGTCACGGCTGCAAGTGCCCCCTGGACACGAGACAGCTCCTCAGCCAAGGATATGATCGTGCGATAACTGGCGTTCAGATAACGAGCCAGCACAGAAGTCGCACGGTCACACGCCGGGTCAATTGGCGCAAAAAGGACTCGCCCTGTCGTCGGCGACAGGGTGGGATAATGGAAGAATCCTGGATGAGTCTGCATCTCAACCTCGTGGAAGCGCAGGTCAGTGAGAGCCTCCATCGCAGCAAACTGGATCGCCAACTCCGGGGTGAAAGCCGTTCCGCCCTTTGTAGAGCGAGAGTAGCTACCAAGGTCCGAGCTCGCGATCAGAAAAGCCTCTGCGTGGTACTCAAAGACTAACTCGGCAAGCTGCTCACGAAACACCTGGTACACTGGATCTTCGCCGTGGGGGTACAGTCGAAGCCAGATGTTCCGGAGCAGTACTGGAAAGGTGGATGGTGCAGACTCAAAATTTTAGTGGTATGGAACTGGAGCCATCTACACTCACAATGCCATGGTTAGTAACATAATGAATCATGAAGCATGCCATGCCACAATCAAATGCAACAAGCAAGATGCACACTCAAAGTCCTATGCTAATCGCGGTTCTAGCGCTGGTTAACTAGGGTGTCCTACAGTCAGCACGGCTCTGATACCAAGCGTTGTGGCACCCCGGCTCACAGAACCGGTTTACCAGTGTTTCCACCCCAGAGATCATGTCTTCTGGAAACACACAACAACTTGGTATAGAACAGAACTGAACTTTATTGATAGCTGATGGGTACAAGGTCATATTTTACAATGATAACGAGGCCAAAGGCACCCTCGGTGCTATGACAGTATCCACATTATTTATGGAACATAGCAGGGCCTCGGAACTACTAAGTACTTCTACGGCGTAGCGGATCATAGCGGCAACTCCATCCACAGGGACACTGCTATGGACACATCCTAGCTAGCGTAGCACGAACCATCAGGACCTTCGTCCTCGGTTTCTCCTACATCTGGCATGATACGCCAGGTGAGTACTTTGAATGTACTCGCAAGCTCACGACAACCAAGTAATGCAGCAAACAATAGCATGGCAATCACATGTTAAATACTTGAGCAATTCACTTACTGCACTGGCCATCAACTTACTCTCAATCAGGTTGTCCCACAACCCTCGGAATACTCATAAGTCATCCAGTACTTCCGACCATACGAAGAGTTCTTCCATCATTACTAACATTGATACAGTTGACCATCTACTGAGGTCTGGACGGGCTGTCCAATACCGTGGACGCGGCTATTCGAATAGATTTTTACACTCTGCAGAGGTTGCGCACTTTACCCACACCATGAAGCACCCGACCTCGTGATCCCCTTCGGGTGGACCAGCGTTGCTTCAACGAAACCTGCCTAACCCGTGATTCTTTCATCGTACCACCGGCATTCATCCTCCCCCGGAGGCCTGCTCTGGGTGGCCCCTGTGTCCTCATGACACCTGCCACCGTCGTGGCCCAACTAAACTGTCCCAAACGGGGACATACTAAACTGTCCCAAACGGGGACGCCGGCACAAACAAACAACAACTGGGCTCACAGGATTATCGCCGCCTACCTGATCAGGGTTGCACGCGCGTATAACCCCCCCCCCTCTTTGGAGGTACCGGTGAAAGATCACGCAGTCAGGCCAAGTCAAGGCCGTCCCATACCGGCAAATGTGGTTGCACGGGTAAGCCCGGACAGGTGACTCAAGATCAACCACTAAGTCACTTAGCAAAATAGTGGTTATCACAACATGCCATTATCTACTTTATTTATTCTATGAATTATCTTAAAGTAAATAAATAAGCATAATATATTACAATATGCAATGCTATTAGAATGCTTCATGAAATGGGTATCATGGCTTGCCTTGCTCTGTTGGGTTGTTCAAACACTCTTGGTCTTCAAATGTACCACAATCTCCTTCTGAAAATATTTTTAAAGTGCAAAGGAAAATGTCACATAATGCATTTCTGTTCACCAGAAATTCTGTGAGTATAGGAAAAATACCAAAATTTGTCAGAAAATACTAGAGCTCAGTACCAACAGAATGCAAAAAGAATCAATTGAATTGGGTTTGTAGATTAAAAGTTATTCAGGGTCAAAGTTTGGTCAAAATCTGGAATTAAATAAATGAAAAACAGAATAACCAGAAAACCCTCCAGCGGCCACGTCGAAGGCGTATTCTTAGAATACGCCTCCACTCATACTGCTTCGGGCGCGAGCGTAGGCCGCTGACAGGTGGGGCCCGTCTGGTTTAAAACTGAAGGAGAGAAGGGCAGAGAGGAGCGGCGGCTCACCGGCGACGCTCACCGGCGTTAGAGACGGCGGCGAGGTCAGGCGATTGCGGGGATGGAACGGGCGCTCGACGGCGAGCACGTACGTACCCGCAGCTCCTCCAGAGGTGAGCGGACGGCGTCGCCCCCTTCCTCTCTGGCGGGTGGAGCTTACGGTGGTCGCCGGCGATGGAGATTCCGACGGGGATTGGGCTGGGCAAAGGGTCGAGGAGGACCAGGGAGATCTACTGATCTCTATGGCTGGCTCAGGAGGGCTAGGAAGGAGCTGGAGGTGGCTGGCGACAGATAAGATTTAGGCGGCGGAGCCTTTGCCGGAGTCGAGTGAGACGAGCTCCCGGCTCTTGCTGGGGTGCTCTAGGGTCGATTCAGAGGTGGCGAGGAGGGGTGAGGAGCTCGGAGGGGCTGAGCGGCGCTTAATATAGGCGGGAGACGAGGGCAGCCGAGCTCTCCTGAAGCGGCGAGGCTCGGGCTCGCCACTGGAGCAAGGACGGTGATCTGGCCGTCGCGGCGTGGAGGTGAGGTGATGGAGGAGGGAAGAGGAGCGACGGGACGGGTCCGGAGCCATTAGTGGCTTGCGGACGACCACAGTGGCCGAAGCCCACTGTTCTGCCCGTGGCGGAGCTTGGCTGGGAGCGGCGGCGGCCTTCGCCGGTGGTCAGGAGGGTTCGGGAGACGCCACGCATTCGACTGGGGCGCTGTCGGCACCAAGGGACAAGGGGGGACAGCGAGGGACGGCTCGGGCGGGCACATCCGTCTCTGGCGCCGCGCAGAGCGCGCGCTCTGGCATGCCAGCACCGTGCTCACCACGCTTGCGGCCACCAGGAGGCCACGCAGGCCTGGCGCTCCTTGTCCAGGGTGTCGACCTTCGTCCCCCTAGCCTCTCTATACCACTGGCTCGACCAGATACACTCTGGTT
The DNA here is from genome assembly GCA_039707655.1 of Elymus sibiricus. Lineage (NCBI taxonomy): Eukaryota > Viridiplantae > Streptophyta > Magnoliopsida > Poales > Poaceae > Elymus > Elymus sibiricus. The sequence goes on along the minus strand of CM077667.1, from coordinate 123,752,746 downwards.
TGATGGGTAGCATCAACTACAGATCCTGACAACAAACTTGAGAGGGTTCTGGAGGCGAAAAGAGATAGGGATGGAGCTAGTGGATATGTCTGGTGTTATCTATATTGGAAGGACTATAAACTGGCAAGGTTTGGAGAGATTTGAAAAAGATTTGAACATAGATCCTTTGGAAACAACCATTTTGGTCCAAAAAACAAATGAGCTTGTGGCACTCACATGGATGCTCTGCTAATGATGAAACTTGGTGAAAAGAAGTTATTTGGTAGTGCACACATGCCATAAAAATTGTAGATCAATTGTGCACCCCTAGCTGGTACTTCCTTCACAAAGTTCTTAAATAAGCAGAATCTTGTCAGATTGTTGCTGCTCAAAAATTGTACTGGACCAGATGGTGTTTTTGGATATTGTGGCTAGATAGGATCCCAAGGAGCTTGGGGAATTTATTGAGAATTTTCTAAGATAAGGAAAATGGGGTTGCTTCACAATGGACAAATTCTGGTCAGAAATAAAATAATTATTCTGGCCAAAATTTTACATTGGGCAATGGAATATTTTTGGAGATTATGGAATCATATGATGATGAGAAGGTGTGGAAAAAGTTTGGGAATTTATTGATCATCCAAACTATAGGTTGCTTCACAACCCATAGTGGTGACATGATTTCCCAAATAAAGAAACGGGTTTATTGGAAAAGATAAAATATTGGAAATTGATCCAGGAGATATGTGGAAATGTTTTGGCAAGATGGGGAGGGTTTTGGGTTGCTGGGGAGAAGATTTAAAGATTCACAGATCCAAATCAATTGAAAAGGTTTGAAAATCAACCAAGTTTGCAAATAAAATCCAAATGATTTTGAAAAGAAAAAGTTGTCAAAAACCAGGGGGTCACAGATATCCAAGGCGATGATCATTATATAGGCATCACGTCCAAGATAAGTAGACCAACTCCTGCCTGCATCTACCAGTATTACTCCACACATCGACCGCTATCCAGCATGCATCTAGTGTATTAAGTTCATGAAAAAACGGAGTAATGCAATAAGAACGATGACATGATGTAGACAATATCTATTCATGTAGGAATATACCCCATCTTTTTATCCTTAATGGCAACGATACATGCGTGCCTTGCTGCCCCTTCTGTCACTGGGAAAGGACACCGCAAGATCGAACCCATCACAAAGCACCTCTTCCCATGGCAAGAAAAATCGATCTAGTCGGCCTAAATAAACCAAAGATTCGAAGAAGAAATACAAGGCTATAAGTAATCATGCATATAAGAGATCAAAGAAGACACAAATATTATTCATGGATAGGAACTGATCATGAACTCAAAATTCATCGGATCCCAACAAACACACCGCAAAAGTTTACATCAAATAGATCCAAGAGACCATTGTATTGAGAATCATAAGAGAGAGAGAGGAAGCCATCTAGCTATTGCCTATGGACCCGTAGGTCTATGATGGACTACTCACGCATCATCGGAGAGGCACCTATGAGGAAGATGAACCCCTCCGTGATGGTGTTTAGATTGGATCTCGAGGTTCTGGAACTTGCTGCGGCTGGAATTGTGTTTTGTCGACTCCCCTAGGGTTTTCCGAATATTTGATAATTTATAGGCATCAGAGGCGGTGCAGAGGGGCCCCGTGGAGGGCACAACCCATCAGGGCGCGCCGAGGCCCCCTGGCGCGCCCTGGTGGGTTGTGCTCTCCACAGCCCACCTTCCTGGCTCTTTTCTGGCCCACTGTGTGTCTTCTGGTCCAGAAAAAATCACCAAAAAGTTTCGTCGCGATTGGACTCCGTTTGGTACTGATATTCTGCGAAGTAAAAAAACAAGCAAAAACATCAACTGGCAGTTTGGCACTATGTCAATAGGTTAGTCCCAAAAAATGATATAAAGTTGTTATAAAATGATTGTAAAACATCCAAGAATGATAATATAACAGCATGGAACAAGCAAAAATTATAGATACGTTGGAGACTATCAGACACTTAGGAGCATAGTGACCTCTCTGGCCACACTTGTGACAAGTAACCTCCGAGAGCGAACAAGAGTGGGCAGGAGGAGGACCACCTGTCCTAGGAGCCCGAGGCCTCTACTGAAACACTAGGTTGGGTGGGTGGGAAGAAGCACGACCACCGATCTGCTTCTGCTGCTGAGGATGAAACGGAGGAGGAGGCGGAACCCAATTTTTATGTTGTTTCTGAACCATCTGAGAGAGAGAAATATTTTGGGTGGCATGCCTTTCCTGTCAACGAAAATGACAAAGTAGCTCACAATACTTTCCATGCTAGATATATCATAGGCGGTTCCCAAACAGAAAATAAAGTTTATTCCTTTTTCCACCATTCTTTCACATTCCATGGCGGGCCGTATCCACGGTTGCCTTCCATACCAACACTTTCCAAGGAATTTATTATTTGACAACATAAAGTAAATATATTTTTCTTTTTCATTTTTGGAATGGGAATCCCTATTATCGCCGCACTCTCGTGCAACGATAAGTGAATAAACACTCATCTTGAGAATAACACATCTAGCATGGAAAAATATTGGACACTCCCCACCGTTTCATGAGCGGTACGAGCACACAAAAGAGAAGTTTATTTTGAAAATTAGAGATGGCACATACAAATTTGCTTGGAACGGCATGGAAATACCGCATATAGGTAGGTATGGTGAACTCATAAGGCAAAACTTGGTTTAAGGAATTTGGATGCACAAGTAGTATTTCTACTTAGTACAAATGGAGGCTAGCAAATAGATTGAGAAGCAACCAAACCAAGAAACGAAAATTCACGTAAGCGAGCATTGAGCATAACTAACACCGAATAATGCACCATAAGTAGGATGTAATTTCATTGCATAACTATTGACTTTTTTACTTGCATAGGGAATCACAAACCTTAACACCAATATTCCTACTAAAGCATAATTACTCACTAACATGACTCACATATTACTATCATCATGTCTCAAAACAATTACAAGGAATCAAGTTTAATTTGTCCAATGATCTTCATGAAAGTTTTTATTATATCCTCCTTGGATATCTATCACTTTGGGACTAGTTTCATATATTGCCATTGCTTTTTGACAAGATCGAACAAGTTTAAGTGAAGCACATGAGCATAAAGATTTCATCTCTCAAAAAGATATAAGTGAAGCATGAGAGGATTTCTTCAAAATTTACTAACTCTCAAATTAATCTAAGTGAAGCATGAGAGTATTTCTACATAAATTTCCAAGCACACCGTGCTCAAAAAGATATAAGTGAAGCACTAGAGCAATTTTATAGCTCAAAAAGTTTAAGTGAAGCATAGAGAGCAATTCTAACAAATCGTAGCATAATTTTGGCTCTCACAAATAGGTGTATCCAGCAAGGATACAAGTGACAAACTAACAAGCAAAGCAAGCAAAGACTCAAATGATACAAGACGCTCCAAGCAAAACTCATGATATGTGACGAATAAAAATATAGCTCCAAGTAAAATACCGATGGTCGTTAGAAGAAAGAGGTCGTTAGAAGAAAGAGGGGATGCCACTCGGGGGCATCCCGAAGCTTAGTTGCTTGTTTCTCTTTGTATATATCTTGGGGGTGCTGTAGCATCCCCAAGCTTAGGCTCTTTTCACTCCTTATTCCTTCATCCATCGTGATCTCACCCAAAACTTGAAAACTTCAATCACACAAAACTCAACAAAATCTTCGTGAGATCCGTTAGTATAATAAAGCAAATCACTACTTTAGGTGCTGTTGCAAACCCATTCATATTTTATTATTGTATTATACCTACTGTATTTTAAATTTACCATGGATCATACCCTTCAATATAACCCATAGATTCAACAAAACAAGCACACAATGCAACGAAAACAGAATCTGTCTTAAACAGAACAGTCTGTAGTAATATGTATTCTATTCATACTTCTGTAACTCTAAAATTCTGAAAAAATAGGAAACGTAAATAATTTGTATAGAAACACTGTGTTAAAATTTAAGCTCAATATCACGTTCCAGTAAAAAATGAAAATTCAAATACTGGGCGGAAAGTTTCTGTTTCAGATTCAGCATCGCTTCTACTCATCTTATGAATCATCCTAAAGGCTCTACTTGGCACAGACACTAAATAAACCAAAAAAACACAATCATAACAGAGGCATAATTGTATCAACACTCAAAAACAGAAAGGGAAAAGCAAAATTAATTTATTCATTGGGTTGCCTCCCAAAAAGCGCTATCGTTTTACGCCCCTAGCTAGGCATGATGATTTCAATGATGCTCACAAAAAAAGTAGTAATTGAAATATGCAAGAGAGCATCATGATTCCCATGACAAGCACATTTAAGTCTAACCCACTTCCTATGCATAGGGATTTTGTGAGCAAACAATTTATGGGAACAAGAATCAACTAGCATAGGAAGCCAAAACAAGCATAACTTCAAAACTTTGAACACATAGAGGGGAAACTTGATATTATTGCAATTCCTACAAGCATATGTTCCTCCCTCATAATAAATTTCAGTAGCATCATGAAGTAGTTCAACAATATAACTATCACATAAATCATTATTTTCATGATGCACAAGCATAGAATTTTCATTGCTCTCCACATAAGCAAATTCCTTATCATCCATGGTAGTGGGAGCAAACTCAACAAAATAACTATCATGAGACACTTGATTGACATAACCACATTGCAAATTAAAACCATGATGATAAGTTTAATGCTTATCATTACTCATTATACATCATCATAAATAGGAGACATGCAATCATCATAATAAATTTGCTCATCAAAACTTGGGGGACTAGAAATATCATCTTCATCAAACATAGCATCCCCAAGCTTGTGGCCTTGCATATCATTAGCATCATGGATATTTAGAGAATTCATACTAGCAACATTGCAATCATGCTCATCATTCAAGGAACTATCATGAATCACCTTATAATTTTCTTCTTTCAACACTTCATCAAAATTTTCAGATTCATGATTTTCAAACAAAACTTCATAGAGATAATCAAGTGCACTCAACTCACTAGCAATTGGTTCATCATAATTTGGCCTTTTGAAAAGATTAGCAAGTGGATGAGGATCCATATCAATAGATTTTTAGCAAGCGAAGATGCAAGCAAATAGAAGGCACATGGCAACACAAGCAAAGATAGCAAACAAGCAAAAAAGGCAAACAAAAAACAGGGCGAATAAAACGGCAAATTTGGTGAAGTGGGGGAGAGGAAAACGAGAGGCAAATGGCAAATAATGTAATTGCAAGGAGATGAGATTTGTGATTAGGAACCCGGTAGATGATGATGGAGTCTCCTCGGCGCTAGAGATTGGCACGTAGAAGAGACCGCTTCCTCCCCGGCAACGGCGTCAGAAATTCCATTGATGTGGCTTGAGACTGCGTCGGTATTTCCCCAAAGAGGAAGGGATGATGCAGCACAGCGATGGTAAGTATTTCCCTAAGTTATGAAACCAAGGTTATCGAACCAGTAGGAGGATCACTACCACCCAATAAGTAGAACCTGCACACAAACAACAAATACTTGCAACCCGACGCGAAAGAGAGGTTGCCAATCTCTCTACGGTAAAAAGATAGATTAGGTAGTGATGGATAGGAGAGATAGATGTCTCAAGAAAACAAAATAGAAAAGGCAAATAAAAAGTGCAGCAATATATTTTTGGGTTTTTGGTTTTGTAGATCTGAAAACAAAGAAGCAAAAAAGATAGATCGGAAAGCAATATGTTGGAAAAGTAGACCCGGGGGCCGTAGGATTCACTAGTGGCTTCTCTCATGAGTATAGCGCACGGTGGGTGAACAAATTACTGTTGGGCAATTGATAGAAAATTGAATAGTCATGACGATATCCATGGTGATGATCATTATATAGGCATCATGTCCAAGATAAGTAGACCGACTCCTGCCTGCATCTACCAGTATTACTCCACACATCGACCGCTATCCAGCATGCATCTAGTGTATTAAGTTCATGGAAAAACGGAGTAATGCAATAAGAACGATGACATGATGTAGACAATATCTATTCATGTAGGAATATACCCCATCTTGTTATCCTTAATGGCAACGATACATGCGTGCCTTGCTGCCCCTTCTGTCACTGGGAAAGGACACCACAAGATCGAACCCATCACAAAGCACCTCTTCCCATGGCAAGAAAAATCGATCTAGTCGTCCTAACTAAACCAAAGATTCGAAGAAAAAATACGAGGCTATAAGTAATCATGCATATAAGAGATCAAAGAAGACTCAAATAATATTCATGGATAGGAACTGATCATGAACTCAAAATTCATCGGATCCCAACAAACACACCGCAAAAGTTTACATCAAATAGATCTCCAAGAGACCATTGTATTGAGAATCATAAGAGATAGAGAGGAAGCCATCTAGCTACTGCCTACGGACCCGTAGGTTTATGGTGGACTACTCACGCATCATCGAAGAGGCACCTATGAGGAAGATGAACCCCTCCGTGATGGTGTTTAGATTGGATCTCGAGGTCCTGGAACTTGCGGTGGCTAGAATTGTGTTTCGTTGACTCCCCTAGTGTTTTCCGAATATTTGAGAATTTATAGGCATCAGAGGTGGTGCAGAGGGGCCCCGTGGAGGGCACAACCCATCAGGGCGTGCCGGGGGCCCCCTAACCCATCTTGGTAGGTTGTGCTCTCCACAGCCCACCTTCCTGGCTCTTTTTTTGGTCCACTAGGTGTCTTCTGATCCAGAAAAAATCACCAAAAAGTTTCGTCGCGATTGGACTCCGTTTGGTACTGATATTCTGCGAAGTAAAAAAACAAGCAAAAACATCAACTGGCACTTTGGCACTATGTCAATAGGTTAGTCCCAAAAAATGATATAAAGTTGTTATAAAATGATTGTAAAACATCCAAGAATGGTAATATAACAGCATGGAACAAGCAAAAATTATAGATACGTTGGAGACGTATTAGACACTTAGGAGCATAGTGACCTCTCTGGCCACACTTGTGACAAGTAACCTCCGAGAGCGAACAAGAGTGGGAAGGAGGAGGACCACCTATCCTAGGATCCTGAGGCCTCTGCTGAAACACTAGGTTGGGTGGGTGGGAAGAACCACGACGACCGATCTGCTTCTGCTGCTGAGGACGAAACGAAGGAGGAGGAGGAACCCAATATTTCTGCTGTTTCTGAACCATCTGAGAGGAGGATGAAGAAGGGTCGGACTCCCGGAACCGCTTCTTGGAATTCTCGGCCTTGAGTTGAGTTGCTTTAAACTTTAGAGCCAAGTTATAGAATTGATCAAACTCAGTGGGCTCCTGAAGGATGAGAGCAAGCTGGAGATCTTCCCTAAGGCCACCTCTAAACTGGTAAATCTTGATCTTCTCATCGGGCACGTCCTGCTTGGCATAACGAGCAAGATTTTGGAACTCGGTATTGTACTGATAGACAGTCATACTCCCTTGCTTCAGGTTCCTGAACTTCTCATGCACACCCTCGGGAACACTTGTCGGGATATGATGAGCTCTGAAGTCACAATAGAATTCGTCCCAGGTAACCACACGACCAACTCTAGAATCTTTGTATTGCTGCCACCACTCTGCTGCCTGGTCCTTGAGCTGGAATGTTGCAAACTTGACATAGTCCTCAGGCCTGACATTACTGCACTCGAAATGCTTGTTGATGTCGACGATCCAATCGTCGGCATCGAGAGCCTGCACACAGTTGCTGAAGGACTTGGGTTGATTGGCAAGGAACTGATTGAGAGTTGCGAAGTGAGGCTGATTGTTGAAATTTCCTTGATGGCCTTGATACCCCTGATTCCTCTCTTGCATCATCTGGAGCAACATCTAAGTATTATTGGTCATGGCCATTAGAGCTTGCCAAGCCTTCAGAGGTGGAGGTGGGGGTGGTGGAGGGTTAGCATCACCCCCCTCACGACCCGGGTTTCCACGAGTTGCTGGAGCCATCCTGAAGATGGACAAGAATATTAGATCACAGTTGACAAGATGAAGCTGATAAGCTGAATCAAAGGCTCGAAATATTGCAACATGGAAGTCTTATCAATTCGCATTCAACTAGAATTAGTTAGAATGTTTCCCAAAGTTTAGCGACAACATCATGAGATTTGGAAGCCACTTGCAATTCAAAAATGTATTGAGCTAAAATTGCTCGGAACAAATGTATAACCCATTATGCATCTGTTGGAAGAATTTTTCTAGGTGACTACTGGAATTCCCACCAGTGAATTTCCGAAATCCTTGGGTTATGCAGTCGGGTCCACGGATACACTGAGTAAATCCATCACTCAACTCCTAGCAGTAATACTACTCTCCAATGTATCACATCCGTCAACACATAACCAGAGGCTTCGGAAACTCATCTATCTCAGACCCTCGTAATCACAACGATACTAAACATGACAGCACATCTGGATGCTCTCCCCAATACTGCGTGACGCCAAACTCCTCTTGCCACAAAGAGTATTGAAGCAATTTTGAACATCCTCGTCCTAAGATACTAAGGAAACTGAATGATAGCGTGTGACAAGAATCCAATGGAGCTCAACTCCCCGGGACACTTCTACCCCAAATTGACACGAGGCACCAGGAACAAAATCCCGGTCACAACGACATCATAGAGGTTCCAAAATACCCGCGTGATCCTAAAAATTTTTTTTAGTGAGAAGAGGGGTAGAATTAAAATTCCTATTCCAGGATTCCACGCTAGAGCATAGAAGAGGAGTAAAAAGAATCCTACTCTCCGATATATAACTAGACTAAAAATATTTTTACTAGACTCGACTCGGCCAAGTTCGATCAAGGAAGGGGCTCCTATGGTCAGTATGGATCTGATTCCCAACTTGTAACGCCCAAGATGCGGTCCTATCCTTACTCGGGCACAAAGCCTTGATAGGGATAGAAGTGCATCTCGCCGTTTCGCAAGTATAGATATCATTGCAATACATGTACGAGAAGATATGAGTATAAGAGTTGTCTTACACTCGCCACATGCTACCTTACATAATCCATACAATCATCCAGAAATGCAGGGTCCGGCTACGGACGAAATCAAACGATAAAAGCACATGATATCTATCTCGCTAAGCCCAGGAAGAGGACCAAGTAGCTCCCCTACTCATCCGGGTAAGTGACGTACATACGCCCACGCTCTTCGTCGAACTCCCACTGGAGCTCGGAAGCGTCAGCTGGATCAAACTCATCTGTACCTGTACCTGTATTGTTGTAGTAATCTGTGCGCCACGGGGACTCAACAAGCTCATTAACCCGGGTACTAAGACTATCTAAGATGGTGGGTAAGGTATGGTTAAGTGGTGAGGTTTGCAGCAGCACTAAGCATTTATTTGAGTGGCTCACTTACGAGTACGAGATTTAGATGAGAATCTACGCATGACGGTCGATGTCTAGTAATGATCAAGAAGTGATCCTGAACACCTACTTACGATCAAACATAACCCCAGCGTGTTCTCTTCCCGAACTCCCTCGAAAAGAGACGGTCATGGTTACGCACATAGTTGGTGTGTTTTAATTTGATTTACTTCAAGTTTTCTATTACCAGATATTATAAAGTTTCCAAGTTGCCACATAACCGTAGGCACGGCTCCCAAAAAGATTTAACCCTGCAGGGGTGCTCCAATTCATCCATCACAAACTAGCCACAAGCTGCTGTGGAAAACCTCAACCTCGAGATAGCCCGAAGTGTCCTCGTAATCCCGGTGCACAAGACATTCGAGAAAGGTAAAACTAATCCAGCAAGACCACCCGACAGGCCAGATCCCGATAGGAGTCGACGTATCTCGTTCTTAGGGCACTACCAGATGAGCTAAGCGTAAGGTGGCCAAAAGATAAACACCCAAGTTGCCCTGGGGTGGCCCCGCACGGTGCTCTAGTTGGACCAGCACTGATGAGGAGCACTGGTCCGGGTTGTTGATTAATTATCCAACGGGGTGATCATTCCCTATGCATGTTTTAATTAGTTATTAGCAAATAGTACCAATGTTGGGCCTTGCCAGAAGAGTTTTATCCTAAAGCAAAAAATCAAGGGGGTCCCCATAACAACCCCAAGCATGTTAGGAGCGCTCAATATGGAACATAATACCAGAACACGGAACTAAGGTAGCAAGAGTGGAACAAATAACCGAGCAAAAGGCCAAGCCTTCCACCCTTTACCAATATATAGATGCATTAAATTAAATAGCAAGAATAATATGTGATATCCCAAGATATCCATGTCATCACATGGATCCACCTGCACCTGCAACTAGCAACGCTATAAGAAGGGGTTGAGCAAGCGTTAACTTAGCCAAACAATGGTTTGCTAGGAAGTGGAGGGGTTAGAGGCTTTTCATGGCAATGTTGGGAGGCTTGACATTCAAGTGATAGGTACGAGACATAACGATAGAAGCGAGACAACTAGCATAGCGAAAATAGTATCGGGATCCGGGTAATGATCATCTTGCCTGGAGGGTCTTGAGTGGAATAAGGAACTGGTTCCTCGTAAGTGTTCTCGACAGGATCCTCGAACTCAGTCTCGTCACCCGGAACTACCCACAAGAAAGAATGACACCCAATAAACATACAAGCAAGGTATGATGCACAATCAAGTATGATGCATTACCAAGTTCAAATATGCACGGCATGGCAGGCACAACAAACAAATACGACACATTAAATGAAATTCAATATGGACGGGTTGCATATTGACAAAACTCCACATTAGAATTATTTAGTTCACTCTTATCTATCTACCCAACATGTTTAAATGTTGTTTAACATGGCACGGGGTGAAGCGTAAATAAATTATCTATCTAGGCAGTTCTAAATGAGGCCGGAACCAACATATAGCATTTCCGAATCGTCCCCATATGCAAATTTCAAATTTGGTTCAGATCTTCTTAGAACATATTTTTAAATTTATTAAACAATAAAATAAAGTGCACCATGTTGTTCTACACATTTTTCTAATCAACTTGCATATATAAATCATTTAAAACAGATTTGCGGTTTAATGGCTATGGATTACACCGTTTTTAACATGGCATTGATGTAAATTAAATACAAACAGCAATTTAGACATTTTTCACATGGATGAAAGTGACATAATATGAAACTACACAAAATTCTACCCAATTTTTATATATGACATGATTTATTTAGTTGCATGGTTATTTTGTAACAAAAGAAAGTGGATCAAATTATAAAATTTGTAACAAAAGAAAGTGGATCAAATTCAGAGCATTTTATATAAATAACTTGACTTCATATAATGCATTGTTGAATTTATATGAATTTTACAAAATGCCATTTGAATCTGCCCAAAACAGAAAAACAAACAACAAACATAAGTGAACGGCTGCAACCAGCGCACTGAGCAATGCCCATGTGTGGATCAGGCCCAAACGGATGTGGGTGCACATTTAGAAAAAAGACATGTGGGTGCACATTTAGAAAATTAAAACAAAACAGAGAAAAAAATTATTTGAGGTCGATGGGAGTCGAACCCAGGACCTCCTGGTATTGGCGCGGGAGGATGACCATTCGGCTGGTTCGGTAATTGTGAAAGGCTAGGCAATTGCACAACCTGAATTGGACAGGTTCCAGGCCTGGCGAAATCAAAACAAAATAAATAAAGAGAAAACAAAAAAACTGGAAAGCCTGGGATTCGAATCTGCCCAAAACAGAAAAACAAACAACAAACATAAGTGAAGGGCTGCAACCAGCGCACTGAGCAATGCAAATGTGTGGATCAGGTCCAAACGGATGTGGGTGCACATTTAGAAAAAGGATGTGGGTGCACATTTAGCAAAAAAAACAAAACAGAGACAAAATGATTTAAAAACAGAGACAAAAAAATGATTTAAGTCGATGGGTGTCGAACCCAGGACCTCCTGGTATTGGCGCGGGAGGATGACCATTCGGTTGGTTCGGTAATTGTCAAAGGCTAGGCAATTGCACAAACTGAATTGGACAGGTTCCATGCCTGGAAAAATCAAAACAAAATAAATAAAGAGAAAACAAAAAAACAGCAGAGCTAGCGGGCCAGATCATTGCTTGTGCTAGACAGGCAGCTGAAAATGTAATTGAAGCAGCACTGAAAGGTGGTACTCTGGTGAGGGAATTTTTTTTATGCAAAAGATAGTGAGGCCATGGGGATTTGATCCCTGGTCCCCTCGGTACATGCGCGATGTGACGGCCACTGTGCTAGCGGGTTGTTTGGTATACACAGCAGAGCTCCCTAGTTGATAAGCTACCGCCAAAAGTGGCGAGCTTCAGGCATGGATGGCCGGAGATGCTTGCCGACGGGGATGCCAAGTGATGCAGCGACGGCTAGGGTTAAAAACTTGTGCCGGGGTTGCGGATTCGAGGGAAGGGATTGGTAGTGGATGCAGCATGTGTGCGTGCTGCAAAGGGCGGCGTGAACAAGTGCTCGAAAACAAGCTCGGGCAGGAGCTCGTCTCGGCCGCGGCAGCGAGGCGGTGGCTGTGCAGGGCGACGCGGGCATGCAGCGCGGACGTGGGATGCGAGCTGCATGGCCGTGCGCTCGCAGGTGCGTGTGGATGTGGACACACGTGAGCTGGGGCGAAGGCTAGCTAGGCACCAAGCAAATCAACAACACAAAAAAAACACCTTGGGACGGAGCTCGGAGAGCACGTCGTTGGCATAGACGAAGCATCACCTACGGGGATCTATGGACAACGTAAATGATCAGGGAGGAGGAGTAAGGTACCTATCTCACCTAGGACATGAAGATAGGGCCGGAGGTTGGACGGAGACGTCGCGGCGGTCGCCGGAAAACCGGTGCTGCACTGATCCGAGAAGATGAAGAAGAAGAGGTCGAGGGCGGCTTCGATCTGGGCCTTGGCGTCGCGTTTGTCGTCGAGGAAGAAGAGGTGCTACGGGGACTCCCTTCCCGCGGCACCAGAGGACCGGAGGAGCGCCGTGGAGGTCACCCCGAGCTCGAGCGCGAGCTCGACCGGAGCATAGTGAGCAGGGCATTGACGCGGCGTGGGAGAGACTTACCGGCAGCAGAGAGCGAAGGAGAGGGACAAAATGGGTCGAGGGTAACTAGGTCTATGGTTAGGACATGTCTTATAGGCCTCTCGGGCATCAGACGGCCGTCAAATCGACGAGCTCATCGATGTGGCTGTTGTAGATGTCCTGCCGTACAGAGGAGAATGATGCGGAGCATCCTACGGACATCACCATGGCAAGAGATCGTTTGGCAAGTGACACGTGCCACAACTACTTCACATACATAAAGGTGAATCATCTCCTTTACACGTGTTCACTTGACCCCTTCGAGGATGGTATACTACTTGACACTCCTCTCATGTGCATGCATAGGTATTGTCGGAGCTTCACGGATGATGAGGAGGAGTGCCAGCACCTACGTACGATTACACCATCCGCGAGCGAAGCTTGGAAGCGAAGACGGAAGAAGGCAGAGCTACGAAGTCTACAGCAGCCGGACGTCCGACAGCTTCCGGACGACCGACGCCTAGAGTTCAGCCCAGCCACAGGACGGATAGAGCTCTACAGCGGCTGGACGACCGACGTTGCCCGGACGTCCGACACATCCCAGCCTCCGGACGTCCGAGCCTCTCCGAAAATCCAGACCCAAGATACCCGCGCCGAAATCTTGGATTTCCGAAGCCTCCGGACGACCGAGCCTCGGACGACCGACGCCCTCCAGACGTCCGGTCCTTCACGATCCGTCGGACGTCCGACAACCTCCGGACATCCGGCACCGCCTGAGCGCAGCCGTGGGCCTTTGGCCTTGTATCTCTCTCTCACTTATCCCTTCGTGGCTAAGACTATATATACTCTTCCCCTACCTCCTTCCTAGGGTTAGCAAAGTGATAGCTCATTCATACATGAGCTTTGCTCCTTCCTCTACTTCTCTCATGGAGACCGAGGCCTCCACCGGAGAAGATCCCTAGAGGATGTCAAGGTCCCTTTCAAGGGAAGATCCGTCTAAGGATTTAAGGCCCATCTCTCCTAGAGTTTTGGATGAACTACCCATGTATCTTTATTTCCGTTGTTGTTCTTGGATCTTGATGCATCACGTGTATTTCTTGCGATTTGAGGAGTACTTGGTGTGGATCTTCTCCAATAGAGTGTTTCCCCCTTTGATTTCTCCAGATTTTTTCCCTCGTGTTCTTCGTGTCCTTCCTCGAATCCACCTCCAATTCGTGAAGATCGGGCCACCCTCGGGTTTGCCCAGTATCATATTGGTATCAAGAGCCACGTTGCCACGAATTTGGAGCCCTATCCCCCCCCCCACTTTTCTTGCATTAGTTCGTGTTTTTCTTCCCAATTTCGAAAATCTCCACAAAAAGAGCCCCCCCAAAAAAATTCTTGTGATTTGTTGTTCTAGTGAGTTTTTGTTGATTTTGATCCGTGGATCTAGTGTTCGGCAAGTGGATCTACTTCCCTTGGCGTTCCCTAGCCCCAATTTTTCTTTTCCCCTTCAATTTCGAGCCCAAAATTATCAATTTCCGCCCAAAATCGCATCCCGGATCTCAGATCCCGAGCTAACCCAGACCCCTCGGACGTCCGACCATTTCCAGACGTACGGACCCCTCCGAAGCCTCGGACGTCCGGAACCCCTAAAAATACCCGAAATCTCGGATTTCCGGCCCGTCCGGACGTCCGACCCCTGGATGTCCATCACTTTTGGGACGTCCGTAACCTGTAGGAACTGACTCGGCTGGAATTTTGTTTCAGCCATAACTAATTCATCCAAACTCTGATTTGGGTGTTCTTTAGCTCGTTTTGTAGCTATTAACATCCACCATCCCACAAAATTAGTTCCACTATCATTTGACACCATCATATTATTCAAATTTTGGGAAGTTTGCCTAGGTCCTCCACCATATCATCCGCAATACCACCATAGCATTCCGCAACCTAACCCATTTTGGTTCCCTTTGCATTTGTGGTTGCTTGAGTTGTGATTTGAGTCTCCTAAGGTGTTTCGGCTACTTAGGGACGGTTACTTCTTCTTGAACCACCGGTGACTTGTATCGGTCCATCATCTACACCGACCACCGACGTTCGGCATCGACGACAACCATCCATCCTTTGAGACCATCTTCAACCGGAAGCAAGGCCGGTTACTCCCGACTTCGTGAAAGGTTAAGTGTGGCGAAGGTATACATTCCATCATACACTTTTCCTTCCTTGACATTACATCTTGATAGCCCCACCATCTTTGTGATTACCTTCATACCTATTGAGACTAGCTATCCGAGTATTGCCGGGCTTCGCGAAAACTTGTGCACCATAGTGATACGATATCATATTGTTAAATCATTGGAAATATCATATAATGCAATTGCTTGCTCCCGTGCATATCTTGTGATACTTGTCTCATATATTTAGTTGAGGCTCAATAAGAATAGTGGAAAGGAAGAGGAAAAAAAGCTTTGAAGCAAGAAAGAAAGATCATAAGCTTATAAGCAAAGAGTTGAGCATGAAAAGAGATACTTGTGCATGAAGATACATGGAATAGGAAACGTTTTGCTTGCATGAATAGGATTGGTGCCAAGTGGTGAATCGTGCCCAAACGTGCAATCAAGCTAGCGTCTCTCCTTGTGTTTGTGCAACAAGAGCTTAGTCTTCGTTAGGCAATTTTGTATTGCTCATCCCTATAGTTGCACAAGCCCCATTATCCCACCGTGTGTGTTTCTTTATTGCCCTCCTCTATATTGTGATCGCTTGCTTTTCATTTTGAGTCCATTGGATTGATTTCAACATTTGCAATATCTTGGACTTCATTTTGCTTGATATTTTGTGCCACTAACCCCACCGAGCTCCACTATAAGCCATTTGTGTAGGTTGTGAGAATTTGACAAGGTTTTTCACCAAGTGTACTCTTTTCCTTGCATACATTGTGGTCTTTTAAGATCCATCTACAACTTCGGAAAGAGGTAACTTTGGTATGTTCATTCCATCTCGTTCTCACGCCTTCTCGAGTGCTTCCATAGATAGGGACGAGACATCTCCTTCGGTCTACAACAACAATGACGAGTTCGATGCCATGAAGAAAACCATCGACGCCAAGATGGATGCTCATTTGGAGGAGCTCAAGGCCCTCATCAAGAACCGCACGAGATCTTCATCATCTTCGAGAAGACGCTCAAGTGCACATGCTTACAAGCTACCATCTCCGGCAAGATCCAACCGGCATCGACACCATCAACGACATGAAGAAATAATGACGCCAACATCAAGGCATCCAACAAAGAACAAGTGTGAAGGTCATGAGCTCGACACCAACCATCGCTCGATGAGTTCACCACCTACGAAGGCATTTCGCCTTTGGATATGCGGCATCTTCGCCGACAAGCACTTCAAGAGAAGCTCCCCAAGGTCAAGTACGTGACTTCCACAAGCTACTACGACCTCGACATCGACCATGGGATTCCTTTCTATGGGAGTCAAGACCCTGAGGAGTATCTCGCTTGGGAGCGCAAGATGGACACCTACCTCAAGCTACTTCAAGTCCCTCCCGAAGATCAAGTGAAGTGCGCCACAAGAAACTTCCATGACTACGTGTCGACATGGTGGCTTCACACATCTTCGACAAGCTTCGACATGAGTTGGTCCAAGTTGAAGAAAGCGTTGCGGCGAGAGTTTGTGCCTTCTACATACACGGAACATCTTCAACGCCAATTGGAGAACACCAAACAAGGATCCAAGTCCCTCGATGAGTACTTCATGAAGATGAAGAAAGCCTTGCGACAAGCCAGTGTCGACAACCCCATTTGGATGAAGTTCCACTTCATGATGGGATTGAACAACACACCGCCAAGACTATCTTCCACAACAACTACGAGTCTCTCGAAGACCTCTACATTGGTGCTCTCATGGCGTAACATGAACTCAAGGCCAAGGCTACTCGACCCCGAGCACACTTCACGATGACCAAGCTCCACGACGACGAGCATGAGGATGGTACCACCAAGATGTCCAAGCCCGACGAGCTCCAAGACGACGCTCCCAAGTCCGACTTCACCGCCATCCCTCTTTGTGGCATTGACAATGCCTAGTCTACCATGACTCTTTTTGAAACTGGCGCGGCGACGACCACGACTACGGAGCCACTCAAGGAACATGCTTTGGAGGCGAGCGACATGGTGGCGAGCAAGGATGACGCTTCCATCTTTGGAGGCAAGAGTGATGATGTGCCATCTTCGGCCTTCATCCACGGCGACGGTGACGAGTTGGTTGAGCATGGGATTTTTCCTTCGACCACGGCGGCATTTGGTGATGAGTTGAGAGACTTATGCCACCATATTGAGAGTGAGAGTGACTTCACCACTAGCTCCATATATGATGAGTTGCCTCAATTCCAATGTGAGGAGAGCCACAAACCCCACCACTTGAGTGAGATGAGTGACTCCACCATATGTGAGTTTGAGTGCACATACCTTGAGGGAGTGTGTGAGCCACCACATAGAGAGAGTGAGGTAGTTGAGAGGGCATGTGAGGCCATTTCGATTACTAACAACTTAACCTCTTCCTCTATTATGTCTTCTCCTTTGGTGCTAGGTCCCATATTCGATGACGCGCCGACCCTTGACGACTTCGTCCTCACCTTGGACAAGACGATGGCCATGGTGGTACATGAAGCACACCCCCCCCCCCCACATGGTTCCATCACGATGAACATGACCACAAGTTGGTCTATGCAACCTCACCTACACCACATGAGTGGAATGAAAAAGGTAACTTAGGTGAAGGTGATGTTCTTGTCCCACTAGTGGACTTTGATTGCTTGCATGTTGATGATCACCCTATTTCCATGCTTCATGATTATGCGACTTCCTCATGTGATGAATTGCCCATTTATGATGAGTTTGACGATTCTCATGTGGAGTCTATTAGTTATGATGCCATGTTGCATAGGATACCTTGCGCGAACTCTATAGGTCACATCATGTTTGACAATCCGCTTGACTTGGCATATGCTATGCATGAGATCACCCGTATTGCATCTTCGCAATCTCATCGTAGTAACTATGCATATGCCATTAAAATAAACCCAATTTGCACATATGGCATAGATGACAAACCCATGGTTATTGGCATTTGCTTTTCTTGTGATGATATTGCCATGCTCCCTTTGCATCATTTGCACAATTGCTCACATATGACATGCCATGACCACCATGCTTTGGATATGCATTGTTTTGGATGTTATCCATATTCTCCATATTATGCTTCCGCTATTGCACATGAGGAGACCCCCATAGTTTCCTCATACACATTAGGAGATTTTGATCCATCCTACACTTTGCATGATCCCCACAATTGTGCGCACACTATGCTTGCCATTGATATGAATGATATGCTTGTGCCACATACTTGCTACAATTTGCGTCCCAATCATATTGAGCATAATAACTATCATTGCATGATGGATGACATATTCATATACCATGCCTCAAATTTCTTTGAGCATTGTTTTTCTTGTGCTAACTCACACGTGCACATACACATCATGATAGATGATGTGTACATTTACCACGCACACACTTTGTTTCGTGTGTCTCCTTGTTGTGTAGGTACTCACGAATACTCGCCAAACTCACAATCCCATGAGTTGACGAAAAGAGCTCTTGAGAGCACCGATGCCTTGGGATTCATCGGAATGTGTCTCCACCCATTCCCCTCGCGCAAGGACTACGAGCACCTCTTTTACTTGGCTCTCACATGGCTATGGCTTCTTGTTCATTCCACTTATTATGCCCATATTGCCATGTTCACTTTGCATGATATGCTCATTTCTATGCCCTTGCCATGCATTATTGACCCATGCTTTGCACCTCACATGACACTTGCTTATATGACTTGTATGTGTGTTTGCACGCTTGGTGGAGATATGTCTTTTCTTTGCCATGTTCCTTTTGTGTGCCATGATATTGTTGGTGCTTGTGTTGGGATAGTCATATTGACCAATTGCTCTTTACATAGGACTTCTCGCCAATACAATGATTATGCATTTCCCATTATTTGCTTGCGTGCTTGCGATATGTCATGTGCATTACATATGCCCACTATTTGCTCACATGACATGATTGACATGATTTCCTCTAGTATGTTGCATCTTCGCACTACTAGTTTGCATGACATGATCACTATGCTTGCTTATGTTGCATCACCGATGTGCTCTTTTTATGCGGTTGATGACAACCATTGCCATGCTTCGCACATGATTGATATTGCTTATTGTCATATGTCTCCATTTGTTGCCTCTCTCATGCTCGATGCTTTGCCATGTATTGAGTGCAACCATGCTATTAATTTTGCTAATGAGATTGCCCCCATAGCTTTCTCTCATATTGTTCGAACTTTTGACATCTTTCATGTGAAGCATGCTTTCCTTCCTTACTTGCACCATATGCCTAGTGCCATGAATATCGACATTGTTGCATCATATTATTCATACACTTGTGATTCTAATGGTTATGTGCACGAGGAGAGAACCATCATGATGGATGATGTGTTTGTCTACCATGCACATACATTGTTTTCTTTGTTGTGTGTATGTGTAGGATACTTCGACTACATGTCAACTTCCACTTCACGTGAGTTGACGATTCGAGCTCTTGAGAGCGAACCATGCTACACCAACGCGATTCTACATCGCAATTTCTTGCGCATCGACATTGTGAAGGACGCACAAGGACAAGTTTTCAAGGTGACATCCTTCTTGAGCTTGGATATTGTGGATCATCATACTTGTGTTGCTTGTATCATGACACATATTGGTCATCTTGGACCACTTACTTGCACACATGTTAGAAATATTGCTTTCACTCATGATTGCCATCGTTCCATGCCTCATGACATATATGCCTTGTGTGTTGCATCCAACTTGTGGATTGATTTCTCCTATCATATGTTTGGTTGCAACAATTTCATTTCTTCACATATGCCATGCTCGATTGCTTGCTATGACCTTGAGGTAGATGCTTGTCCTATTGTCATACATTTTAGCATCCCTAGCTCAACTTTGCATACTTGTTCCCATGATGACTTCGCTTGTGCGCAAATTATATGCATACATGTCATGACACAATCCCTTGTCACACCATATCATATGCATGATGACAACATTTGTTCAGTGATTCACCACTTGAATGTTTGGTTTTGCACTAACGCTAACCACATTTGTTTTTCCAAGTGTTTGCCGTGTTTGCTTCCTTTGAAGGAATTACTAGTTGGGGAGACATTGGAGAGTGCCCATTTTGAGCTTGATGATGATGAGTGCTTGGTGATCGTCCACTTCTACACGGCGACGCCATCTCTTTCCCATGGTGATTTGGATTTTGATCCGAGGACGGATCTTTCCCAAGGGGGAGGGGATGATGCGGAGCATCCTACGGACATCACCATGGCAAGAGTCCGTTTGGCAAGTGACACGTGCCACTACTACTTCACATACATAAAGGTGAATCATCTCCTTTACACGTGTTCACTTGACCCCTTCGAGGATGGTATACTACTTGACACTCCTCTCGTGTGCATGCATAGGTATTGTCGGAGCTTCACGGATGATGAGGAGCAGTGCCAGCACCTACGTACGACTACACCATCCGCGAGGGAAGCTTGGAAGCGAAGACGGAAGAAGGCGGAGCAGCAGAGTCTACAACAGTCGGACGTCCGACAGCTTCCGGACGTCCGACGCCTTCCGGACGACCGACGCCTGGAGTCCAGCCCAGCCAGAGGACGGATAGAGCTCTACAGCGGCCGGACGACCGACGCTGCCCGGACGTCCGACACAACCCAGCCTCCGGACGTTTGAGCCTCTCCGAAAATCCGGACCCAAGATACCCGTGCCGAAATCTCGGATTTCCGAAGCCTCCGGACGACCGAGCCTCGAACGACCGACGCCCTCCGGACGTCCGGTCCTTCGCGAGCCGTGGGACATCCGACAACCTCCGGACGTCCGGCACCGCCTGTGCGCAGCCGTGGGCCTTTGGCCTTGTATCTCTCTCTCACTTACCCCTTCGTGGCTAAGACTATATATACTCTTCCCCTACCTCCTTCCTAGGGTTAGCAAAGTGATAGCTCATTCATACATGAGCTTTGCTCCTTCCTCTACTTCTCTCATGGAGACCGAGGCCTCCACCGGAGAAGATCCCTAGAGGATGTCAAGGCCCCTTTCAAGGGAAGATCCGTCTACGGATTCAAGGCCCATCTCTCCTAGAGATTTGGATGAACTACCCATGTATCTTTATTTCCATTGTTGTTCTTGGATCTTGATGCATCCCGTGTATTGCTTGTGATTTGAGGAGTACTTGGTGTGGATCTTGTCCAATAGAGTGTTTCCCCCTTTGATTTCTCCATGTTTTTTCCCTCGTGTTCTTCGTGTTCTTCCTCGAATCCACCTCCAATTCGTGAAGATCGGGCCACCCTCGGGTTTGCCCCGTATCATATTGGTATCAAGAGCCACGTTGCCACGAATTTGGAGCCCTATCCCCCCCCCCCCACTTTTCTTGCATTAGTTCGAGTTTTTCTTCCCAATTTCGAAAATCTCCACAAAAAGAGCCCCCCAAAAAAAAATCTTGTGATTTGTTGTTCTAGTGAGTTTTTGTTGATTTTGATCCGTGGATCTAGTGTTTGGCAAGTGGATCTACTTCCCTTGGTGTTCCCTAGCCCCAATTTTTCTTTTCCCCTTCAATTTCGAGCCCAAAATCATCAATTTCTGCCCAAAATCGCGTCCCGGATCTCAGATCCCGAGCTAACCTAGACCCCTTGGACGTCCGACCATTTCCGGACGTCCGGACCCCTCCGAAGCCTCGGATTTCCGGCCCGTCCGGACGTCCGACCCCCGGATGTCCATCACTTCTCGGACGTCCGTAACCTGTAGAAACTGACTCGGTTGGAATTTTGTTTCAGCCATAACTAATTCATCCGAAATCCGATTTGGGTGTTCTTTAGCTCGTTTTGTAGCTATTGACATCCACCATCCCACAAAATTAGTTACACTATCATTTGACACCATCATATTTTTCAAATTTTGGCAAGTTTTCCTAGGCCCTTCACCATATCATCCGCAATACCACCATAGCATTCCGCAACCTAACCCATTTTGGTTCCCTTTGCATTTGTGGTTGCTTAGGTTGTGATTTGAGTCTCCTAAGGTGTTTCGGCTACTTAGGGACGGTTACTTCTTCTTCAACCACTGGTGACTTGTATCGGTCCATCATCTACACCGACCACCGACGTTCGACATCGACGACGAGCATCCATCCTTTGAGACGATCTTCAACCGGAAGCAAGGTCGGTTACTCCCGACTTCGTGAAAGGTTAAGTGTGACGAAGGTATACATTCCGTCATACACTTTTCCTTCCTTGCCATTACAGCTTGATAGCCCCACCATCTTTGTGATTACCTTCATACCTATTGAGACTAGCTATCCGAGTATTGCCGGGCTTCGCGAAAACTTATGCACCATAGTGATACGATATCATATTATTAAATCATTGGAAATATCATATAGTGCAATTGTTTGCTCCCGTGCATATCTTGTGATACTTGTCTCATATATTTGGTTGAGGCTCAATAAGAATAGTGGAAAGGAAGAGGAAAAAAAAGCTTTGAAGCAAGAAAGAAAGATCATAAGCTTATAAGCAAAGAGTTGAGCATGAAAAGAGATACTTGTGCATGAAGATACATGGAATAGGAAACGTTTTGCTTGCATGAATAGGATTGGTGCCAAGTGGTGAATCGTGCCCAAACGTGCAATCAAGCTAGCGTCTCTCCTTGTGTTTGTGCAACAAGAGCTTAGTCTTCGTTAGGCAATTTTGTATTGCTCATCCCTATAGTTGCACAAGCCCCATTATCCCACCGTGTGTGTTTCTTTATTGCCCTCCTCTATATTGTGATTGCTTGCTTTTCAGTTTGAGTCCATTGGATTGATTTCAACATTTGCAATATCTTGGACTTTATTTTGCTTGATATTTTGTGCCGCTAACCCCACCGAGCTCCACTATAAGCCATTTGTGTAGGTTGTGAGAATTGGACAAGGTTTTTCACCAAGTGCACTCTTTTCCTTGCATACATTGTGGTCTTTTAAGATCCATCTACAACTTCGGAAAGAGGTAACTTTGGTATGTTCATTCCATCTCATTCTCACGCCTTCTCGAGTGCTTCCATGGATAGGGACGACACATCTCCTTCGGTCTACAACAACAATGACAAGTTCGATGCCATGAAGAAAACCATCGACGCCAAGATGGATGCTCATTTGGAGGAGCTCAAGGCCCTCATCAAGAACCGCACGAGATCTTCATCATCTTCGAGAAGACGCTCAAGTGCACATGCTTACGAGCTACCATCTCCGGCAAGATCAAACTGGCATCGACACCATCAACGACATGAAGAAATAACGACGCCAACATCAAGGCGTCCAACAAAGAACAAGTGTGAAGGTCACAAGCTCGACACCAACCATCGCTCGATGACTTCACCACCTACCAAGGCATCTTCGCCTTTGGATATGCAGCATCTTCGCCGACAAGCACTTCAAGAGAAGCTCCCCAAGCTCAAGTCCGCGACTTCCACGAGCTACTACGACCTCGACATCGACCACGGGATTCCTTTCTATGGGAGTCAAGACCCCGAGGAGTATCTCGCTTGGGAGCGCAAGATGGACACCTACCTCAAGCTACTTCAAATCCCTCTCTAAGATCAAGTGAAGTGTGCCACAAGAAACTTCCATGACTACGTGTCGACATGGTGGCTTCACACATCTTCGACGAGCTTCGACATGAGTTGGTCCAAGTTGAAGAAAGTGTTGCGAGAGTTTGTGCCTTCTACATACACGAAACATCTTCAATGCCAATTGGAGAAAACCAAACAAGGATCCAAGTCCATTGATGAGTACTTCATGAAGATGAAGAAAACCTTGCGACAAGCCGGTGTGGACGACCCCATTTGGATGAAGTTCCACTTCATGATGGGATTGAACAACGACATCGCCAAGACTATCTTCCACAACAACTACGAGTCTCTCGAAGACCTCTACATTGGTGCTCTCATGGCGTAACATGAACTCAAGGCCAAGGCTACTCGACCCCGAGCACACTTCGCGACGACCAAGCTCCACGATGACGAGCATGAGGATGGTACCACCAAGATGTCCAAGCCCGACAAGCTCCAAGACGACGCTCCCAAGTCCGACTTCACTGCCATCCCTCTTTGTGGCATTGACGATGCCAAGTCTACCCGTGCCGAAATCTCGGATTTCTGAAGCCTCCGGACGACCGACGCCCTCCGGACGTCCGGTCCTTCGCAAGCCGTCGGACATCCGACAACCTCCGGACGTCCGGCACCGCCTGTGCGCAGCCGTGGGCCTTTGGCCTTGTATCTCTCTCTCACTTACCCCTTCGTGGCTAAGACTATATATACTCTTCCCCTACCTCCTTCCTAGGGTTAGCAAAGTGATAGCTCATTCATACATGAGCTTTGCTCCTTCCTCTACTTCTCTCATGGAGACCGAGGCCTCCACCGGAGAAGATCCCTAGAGGATGTCAAGGCCCCTTTCAAGGGAAGATCCGTCTACGGATTCAAGGCCATCTCTCCTAGAGATTTGGATGAACTATCCATGTATCTTTATTTCCGTTGTTGTTCTTGGATCTTGATGCATCCCGTGTATTGCTTGTGATTTGAGGAGTACTTGGTGTGGATCTTGTCCAATAGAGTGTTTCCCCCTTTGATTTCTCCACGTTTTTCCCTCGTATTCTTCGTGTTCTTCCTCGAATCCACCTCCAATTCGTGAAGATCGGGCCACCCTCGGGTTTGCCCCGTATCAAGGAAGAAGCGTGGCGATTGTGGACTGGTAGGCTGCACTGCTGGGCCGGTTCGGATAAGAGGCCCAATTGGGCTACGCCATGGAAAAGTCCCAGGTGGGCTGCAGTCAACTCTCTCTCTCTCCCTGGCATTTTCCTCCTTTTTAAATAAAAGCAGGAAAGCAAAATAATTGTCCAGAGATTTTGGATAGGAATTTGAGAGTTGGAAAGCTGGGAGAAGGCCCTATTAACTAAAAATGGTTTGGACATTTTAAGAGATAGAAAATTAATACACATTTGAACTTAATTCAAACTAGATTAATTATTTTGTACAACCAAAACATTTCCAATTGAGCTAAAACTTGAGGGAGGGGTTTTTGGCATGACATAGGACTTTAAAAATATAAGTGAACATTTTTTAGAGACAATAAAAAATGTCACGAAGAATTTGAATAGAATAAAGAAGAAGTGAAAAAAGAAATAGGTCTTGATGTTTGAAAGAAGTTGAACCCAAGTAGGAACTTGATCCCAGCAAAGTTGAAAGGGAAAGAACACAAACGAAACACAACTACACATGACACCACATGGTAAGATAACATGACATGTATGATGCAAAACAAAATGAAAATAAAACATGGTCATGAGTTAATGTGATGATGTGTATGATGCAATGCAATTAAATGACAAGAGGCACAATGCAAACATGTAGCACAACAAGTGAGATGAACATGGCATTAACCTAGAGAAAGAAAAAAATATGCAAAACAAAGATGATGATGATGCCACTCATATAAATTTCCACATAGAAAGATCATACATGAAGAGGTTGGATAGGTTACAAAAGTAGGAATGTTGCTCTTGGTGTTACATCCATCGATCTTGTTATCGACGTGTTCCGGAACTGCGGTCGGAGATCTTGCCCAGGATTTTTGGATCGGATAGTTTTTGGTCATGCACATCCATTTCACCCTACGAGGTTTCATGAAGGCGTGGCGCGAAGCTCTGTTGTTTGTTGATATCATGGGACATGTCGCCTTTTCGATTTCTATGGTGTTCATAGTTGTGGAGAAGGTCATGGTGGCTGAGATCGGAAGATCAGTTAGACGAACGGGGGCCTTGGTGGCGATGGAGTCGGCCAGGTGTCAGATAAATCTCAGGAGCAACAGCAATAAGTGGGGGCGGCAACACTGGCGGATTTCTTTTTTGGTGTTGCTCCTCAAGTGCCAAGTCGTGACTTTCAGGGTGAAAACCTAAGGTCTGACATTCATTGGTTGTGCCTGGCGATTGCCTTGCTGAAGGAATTGTTTTGAAAGCACGAACTTTCTTGAGGGTGAAAACCTAAGATCTTGGATCAGGCAACGACGGCGCTTGTGCACTGTTTTCTTCTTGGAGGCCTTGCTTTGGAGGTCTTTTATGTTTTTCGGGTGTTGTATTAGGTGGTGGTATGTGTGCTGCTGTTGAGAGGAGTCGATCGCTGTAGCGGAACCTTTATTCTATTTTATTTTAATTTTCTCCTTTAGTTGTTTGCAGCATCCTAGATGTCTTTGTGACATCTCATAGGTGTATAGGCTGGATTCATCACAAGCTATCATGATCCATTGCATGCATGTTACCTACGAGATATTTCAGAGAGGGCGCGCGTGAGAAATTTGGCTAAGATGCAGTCTTTGATGATTTGAGCTGCTTGTTCTGCTTCGAACCTGGGTCAAGCATGCACCTTTTCTTCGAGCGTGTAGTTTGCAACTGAGATTTGGAGAACCATCAGTTCTCTAACTGGCACTGGTCCAGTTGTTACTTATATGAATCCATTACCAGATGGTGGATTAGTAACAACAAGAATCAAGCTCTGAATCTGGTGCATGCTGCTACCTACCCCTTGCTCTATCTGGAGGTGTAGAAATGACCTGTGCTTCAATCGTAGATCTGGTGGGTGTTGCGCAAAGGCTCTGCATAGGGGTGGGTGGGCCGGTAGGGGTAGCGACCACTGCGGCCGTAGACAGCACAACTCCACCGAGCCGCGGCGCCTGGGCGATCGCGGGTGGGATGGTACTTCAGCTTCACTCGCCCAGCTACGCGCAACAGCAACAATCACACACCCGAACAGCGACCGGCCGGTGCACCGCGCCGCCCTGGAGCTGTCTACCTGCTTGCTGGTGACAAACGCGTCAACGAAGTGGCCATCAGGTGGTGGCACCCGCAACTAACTGCCAGAGCAACGCACGCCTCGACGTCCAGGCCGACTCTCCTCCCACGCCTGGGCGCCGCCGGCGGCGACGGCCAGGACACCCGACTTCAGCAACACCTCCCATACAGAAAATCGCAGAAATGCAGCAGTAAAGCAAACATATCCGAAGCCGAGCCATCATCTCGCAACAACAAAATATCACGGAAAATGCAGCGGTAAAACAAACATATCCGAAACCGGAGCCGTCATCTCACAGCAACAAAAATATCACGGAAATGCAGCAGTAAAACAAACATATCCCGAAACCGGGCCGTCATCTCGCAACAAAATAAAAAGCAGCCTGGGTAGCCGTCTCACAGGTCAAAAGCGCCATGACGATTCAGAGTGGCATGCTGACAACCAAAGGCCCCAATAATTGCGTTAAACTAACCACGCCCTTCCCCATGATGCTAATGCCGGCGAGCCAGCAGGTTTTCTATAAGAGCAGGCTAATGATGATCATCTTCTATCGATGGATTTCGACCAATATGAATAATCTGCACTGCGACTGAACTTAGCAGACAGGGACAAGGAGCAAGAGCGAACGAGATAGCATATATAAGCTTGATATGGTATACAGCTACTAATGTAATGAAAGCTAGTTGTAGATCACCTAATAAACATCCGCATCCATTCTAGAATTTTAAACATGAAATCAAATCGAAAAGCTTATCATCTTACGC
The DNA here is from genome assembly GCA_039707655.1 of Elymus sibiricus. Lineage (NCBI taxonomy): Eukaryota > Viridiplantae > Streptophyta > Magnoliopsida > Poales > Poaceae > Elymus > Elymus sibiricus. The sequence goes on along the minus strand of CM077667.1, from coordinate 123,725,009 downwards.
TAGGCTAGACTAGGGAAGCATACCCAACCGGATAAAACAACGGTCGAAACGATGCTAGATGATGACTGAGCTCACGCGCCGTGTGATGGCTTCAGTTTCTGAATCCAGTGCTTGAGCCCCTTCTTCTGGTCACTGCTCCTCAGCGCGTCCAGGCAGCCGCCCTGCGACATAACAGACTGGATTTTCTCCAGGGTTTTCACAATCTGCCAGAAATCTGGCCTCTTCTCTGGCTGCAACGCGCAGCACTGCTCGATCAGGGGCCTCACCACTGCTGGGCAGTAATCTTGAGGCTCCATCGGTTTCAATTTCTGAAATAAAACCGAAAGATTTAGTCAAGGAATGCGTACATCTGCAGATATACGTGCTGCAAAAAAGGCAAACTCAAACTCGTAAATAAACTCTTACGTTATTCGCAACGGCATAAGCCACCTGGACTGGGGACAGGTTCTCGAAAGGAATTCTTCCAGTCACCATCTCCCACAGCAGCAGTCCAAAGCTATACACATCCACCTTCCGGTTGTATGGCTTGCGCTTTATCATCTCAGGGGCCATCCAGCGGTACGTGCCCTCATCCTCCACTAGCAGATCACATAGCATCTCCTCGCAGGCAATGCCGAAATCAGCAATCTTCACCTCGAAATTCTCATCGAAAAGGATGTTTTCGGGCTTAATGTCACGGTGGACAACTCCCTGAGAGTGGACGTACTCCAACCCGCGGGCAATCTCAAGAGCGATGGATATGGTCCTCTCCAGAGGGAGGGGGCGGTGCTCTGGGTTGTGCAGGTATGACCTCAAGGAACCTCCAGGAAGAAGCTCTGTAATAATGTAATAAACTGGTCCACATTTATGAGTTGCTACAAGCTGCATTAAGAAGTTACCAACAAAATGGAATCAGACAAGGTTAATCAATAACAAGGCATGATTCATTAATATTATTGATTGTGGCCAGCTCATAATAGATAAACTTATTAATGAATATTTTGAGCACTTCGCGGCACACCAAAATAGCAACAGTGCTTATCGTAAGATAACATCAGCTTTTTTCTTTTTTCTTTTGAAGGTTTAAAACAAGTTGGCGTACAATTATGAGTTGTTTATAACAAAAAGTTCAATTAAGGCATATCCTCAAAGTATTTTTCTATTGCAAAAAAGGGACATTAACATGCCCATTATTAGATTGCATGACCATTATAAGGCTAAGGGGAAAAAATCAAATCAAACACTTTGCACTATCTATGCCCAGAGATATGATAAGAAAAACAATACATCTTGGAAAGTCTGAATGTAATTATACCTTGATCACATTCTTATGATACAGATGAGACAATGCATTGATCTCAGTGTTATATTGTTTCTCAAGCTTTGCAGCCATTATCCCACCAGCGTCATCAGGCCGGCGGATAAATTTAATGGCAACCGGTTTATCATCGTAAAATCCTTTGTATAGCCGGCTATGTGCCCCATAAGCAAAACTATGGCCAACAAGTAGCTTTTCTTTATCGAGTGTCCAATCAACTTTCGATTGCACCGCTTGAGCCATGCTAACCGTACGGCTCCTCACATTCTCTACTGCACTAACCCTCCTCCTTCCCCCATTGTCAAAGTATCTTCTGGTCCATGAGCTATCCTTCTGAGAATTGTGCTCACCAAAGACCACCGGAGTCGAGGACCAATCAGGGCTTACAGCCATAGCACACCGTTCCCTGCCTAACGATTTGCCATAGACGCTTTTATCAGACCCCGCACGCTTCGGGGGAGGACTTGTGAACCTCTGACTGCTGGCCCTCGCTTCCCTGAATGTATCCGAAGGCACTACGCTGGGAAGAGGAGACTTTGATCTCGGCTTATGCAGAGATCCATCAGCCTTTTGTACGCTGGAGCCTTGATTCGGGTATGCCTTGTTTAAGTAGCTGAGGAGCATCATCGAGCTTGGGCTCTTGACCAGGCTCCTCGCCCTTGGGGCCTTGGATTTCTCAGACTTTGCCGGAGGGCTCAAAGGAATCTCCAAACTCATCTTCTGCTTGCTGACCTTTTTCTCATTAGGCTGGAGTGAGGATCGGAGTGATGGCAGACTAGCAGTATGCTTCAGCGCAGCCACTGTTTCATCATTGCCTCGATCAATGGGCATCGTCACGCACTTACCCATGCTCACAAACCTCTGAAGTCTCTGCTCCACATCCCTGCCAAGAGGAGCCACACTCACAAACCTCTGAAGTCTCTCCTCCACGTCCCTGCCAAGAGGAGCCACATGCACCCCATGGGAACCAACCCTTGTGTAGACAGTGTGCGAAAACTTGGTCCTCCTAACCCAGGAGGTCTCCGTGTCCATACTGCCGGCGCTAAGGAGACGGAGAGAAACGCTGTCACAAGTGATCAGATTCCAACTTTGGAAGCTTGGATTAGCATGAACCACATGTTGAAGTGAAATTTGGAACAAAAGTCACAAGAAACGCCTCCGAGAGAACTCAGGCCAGGAATCGCAGCAATTCCTCGACCCATTTGCTACCAAATTCTTGCCGCAAGTTGTACAGAAGATGAGTGTTGCACAAAGAGGTCAAGGGTCTGTTCAGTGTCAAACAGATCCCTGAAACTTGTTGAAGAACCCGCCGCAGCCTGGCCTTCTCAAGTATCCTGAAATACAACAATAGGAAAGAAAAGATTGTAAGCTGAACTTGGTGCCCAACGGGTAGTATTATAATGAGAATTATTGCTTATATAAAATGCCTCGTTCAGCGAATAAAAACAAAACAATATTTATCATTATCGGTTGAATACTTGAACTATAATAATGACTTGACTTTTTCTCATGCAATTGGTGGAATATACAGGCATGGAGCAGCTCAAATAACGCGGTTTTCTGACAATTGATTGTATATAGTGAATCATTACAGAAACTGCAAGGGTGAAAATTATGACCCGAACAAGCACCATCCAGACTGTTTGATTTTTTCCTGTGAAGACATCGACTTTTCAACGAGACGTCAAATTATGGGGCAAAAATTCTCACGACCAAAAATAAAAAGGCGCAAAGTAAGATCCCAACACGCCGCCAGTATTATGACTTCCCAAACCACGACCGGAGAACATCTGACGACGAAATTCAGACTCGGCAACACCACCTGAACTTTTCAGACACTTGACAAAGAGTAAGGGAAAAGAAGGAAAAAGCTGAACAAATCAAAGGCAATGATCCGAAAGCAAACGCGGACCTCGCACGGATTTGCACGCTAACGGCATCAAGAACCTGACGGGTGGGAGCACAATGGGAAGCCCCAGCGAAAGCAATCTAGAGCAGAGAGCTGGAAACTTGAGCGCTAGTACTAACAACCGACGAAAAAGGATCCGAAAACAAACAGCGAACTTGCCTTGCCAGCTGAACTCGATCGAGAAGCACGTCTGAGGACACACTAAGATCAAGATAGACAGCCGCCGACTTTCCAAACAAGCATGCATCCAGGGAGAAGGGGAAGAAGAAGAAGAAGGAATCTCAACAATCTGAGATGAGATGGGAGGGAGGAGCACGGAGGCAACTGACCTTGCTCGGGGCGGCCGGGAGGTTGCAGGAGCGGAATCCGGATCAGAATGCCTGCCTCGTCGAACGCCAACCCCCTTCTCTATATATCTATCTATCTGTCTATCTATAAATCTCTTCCCCTCTTTCCGGCGCGAGCTCGAGTAACGGAACCGAATCTGATCGGGCGAGGAGTCCGGGAGGGAGGGCGGATGGATATCAGCGGCCAGGACGACGCATTGAAGGCCCGCACCAGAAAGAAAAGGGCCCGCCCGGCCGGCCGCGCTGACACCCTGTACCCGCGGCGGTGGCCCGTGGATGGATGCGCGTACGTACGTCCCTCCCCGTACAGCCCCGGGACTCCTCCTGCCCCTCTCCTCTCTCCTCTCTCCTCTCTCCCGAGCGCGCACGGCTCTTGTATACTCTCCTACCCCAACAGCTCTCAAAGGAGGACTCTTTCGGGACACGAGAAGTCCCCGGGGGCCACGGCAGCAGAGGGAGGGGGAGGGGGCACCGCCGCACCGGCTAAGGGAACCCGGTGGGGGGGCTGACAGGTGTCGACGGCGGTGGCATTTGCGGGAATACGGAGAACTGTCTAGCAGGATTAGGAAGGGAGTAGTAGTATTTGGAGGTGGAGGTGGAGGAGTCAATGCTCGCACGCAGCTCAGCAGAGACAAGCCAGGTGAGGTGAGGGCCGGGCTTGGCTTGGCTTGGTTCGTTGGTTGTGGAGTGTGGGGTGGCAGAGGTGGACGGAGAGGAGAGGGACTGCGGGATTGAGTGAGAATGTCAAGCTTTTTGCACGAGAAAAGCAGCTGGGTGTTTCTCCTTGGCGGCCTCCCTGACCCCTCCTTTTCTCTTTCCCACATTCTTTGCGTCCATTATTGGTGATGGTGATCCCTATTCGTGGCTGGGCTGGGATTCTGCGTGTGTCATAATGGCTCTTGCTTACTTTCTTTTTCTGTAAAATGTGTTCATCCTTGAAATGATTTCTTTTCTGAGGCTGTGGTTTTTTCAGGCTGAAATGATATTTGTAAATCCTGTTTAGGGGTTGTAAGCAAGGGTGGTGATTGGATGGATCATGGTAGCTTACTGTTTATGGCAAAGGGAGGACCGATTCTTGCAATTGTTCGTCTTTTCGACACGGCTTATTGGATCCATGCAACGTAAAACTAGAGAGATTTATAAGGAAAACCGGATGTTGCCGACTTCTTCCTATGCGAGGAATCCTTGTGCTCATGCTCATGTGGGATTCTGTGTGTCATAATTCTTTGTTTCTTTCCTTTTTTGTATTGTGTATTCATCTTTGGGTTGATATTTATAAAGTTATTTATGGGTTGTAAGCGAAAGTAGAAATTGGCTGGATCACAGTAGTAGTTTACCTTTTATGGCAAGTAATAAGATAAAAATACTAGGAATTTACTAAGAGTCTTCAATCATATATAGTATAACGGTAGTTTTACAAGAAAACTCTATGGTGTCGACCTCTGCTTGTGTGAGATATACTTGTGTGCATGATTACATATGTCTGTCAGATCCATACATCCTTACATGTAACAAATGACTTCGTGTCATATTGTCACATGGGTCAAATGAGACGGCATGAGCAAGGGTGGCGAGGGAGAAGCCATCTACCAACGTTGACGAGGACCGGGGTTGTCATTTCTATCCAAACAAAAGACTACATCTTTGAAGTAAGAATTGATGACACAACCGCCTCAATGGACGTGGAACATTTGACGATTTTACAAATGACACATGACAAAAATGGATGGGTTATAAGAAGATGGTTTGCAAAAATACAACCATAAAGATGGTTTACAAGAAAACATGATGTTGCTGACCTCTACTTTCGTGAGACATACTTGTCGCGCATGCTCATGTATATTTGTCGCACCCGTACACCCTATATCCAATGACTCGTGGCATGGTGTCGCACCGTCGGAGACACTAGGATCAAGGGTGATGAGGAAGAAGCCCTCGGCCAACGCTCGCGAGCAGTGGCGGACCTAGCCCACTAGGTCAGGGTGGGCCAAGTGCTACTGTACACATACATTTCTTTATTTCCTGTTATTTTTTTTGGCCTTCCTCCAATGGTATAAAAGCTCTTTTCAATTCTTAGGGTGGGCCATGGCCCACCCTGGACACCCTCAACCTCCGCCACTGCTCGCGAGGATACTGAGGTTGGCGTTTGTAGTTGAATACACATGCTACAAATTTGCGGTTACAAGTGACGACAAAACCACAGCCTCCATTGACGTGGAACATTCAGTGATTCAACAAACGACACGTGCCTAAAATGGACGGGCTGGAATAATATTGTTTCAACGGAAAAACAACTATGAAACAAAAACCAAACTATTGGGTACAGAGGATGATGTCGTTGACCTTTGCTCCTGCTTTTTTTGTAATATGTATTCATCCTTGAACCAATATTTATAAAAGCCCGTTTAGGGGTAAAGAATCAGTTCTTGCAATTGTCCATCTCTTTTACACGCCTTATTGGATCCATGCAACATAAATCTAGGAACTTATTGGGACTCGATTTAACCTAATACTATATCCACCGACGATTTACATAAAGTTTTACGGAAGCTTCCAACTAATTCTCTCCCCTCCCTGGGTTTCATGGGGTGGGCCCCTCCTGCCATTTAATCTCCAACCAATAACTGTCACCGAACCAACATCCGCAAAATACGTAGAGAGGATCCGTAACTCTTGTATTACTCATCGATTTATATATAAGTACTAGGTTTTCAAGGAAACTTCATGTTGCCAAGAAATCTAAAATGCTAGATTTGTGGTCGACAAGCTACGGAAATAGCCTACGTGCTCATATCCTTCATTAGTTTCAATCTACCACACCCCCTCCCAACACCCTACCCCAATTTCAATCTAATACCACATGATTTCAACTGCCTAATCCCCAGTCTCCACGTCAACACGTACACTTATCCCATAAGATAATCCCGTAGGTGTGGCAAAGATCGTGAGAAATACTTGTGCTTAGACATGCTCACATATGATTATCAGACTTGTATGCTCTGATATATGCAGTGACTTGTGACATGTTGTCACACAAGCCAAAATGAGACACTAGGAGCAAGGGTGACGAGGGACGAGGATACTAAGGTCGACATATGTTGTCGAATAAAAAAAATCTACAAACTTGTAGTCATGAATGATGACATAACAATAACCTCCATATACGTGGAACATTCGACGATTCAACAACGACATGTGACTAAAATGGACGGACAATAAGAAGATGGTTTATACGGAAACACAACTATGGAACAAAATTAGAAGATTGGGTGGAGAGGATGGTGTTGCGAACCTCAGCTTCTGCAAGAGATAGTTGTGCTCATGATCGCGTATGGTTATCGGAGTTTCAATGGCTCGTGTCATGTTGTCACATGAGGCAAAATGACACAATAGGATCAAGGGTGACAAGGAAGAAGCCCTCGGCCAACGACGACGAGAATACCAAGGTTGGTGTCCGTAGTCAAATCGAAAAGGGTGCAAATTTATAGTCATAAATGATGACATCACCCTAACCTCCATTGGCGTACAACATTTGGTGATTCTGCAAACGACACATGACTAAAATGGACGGACTATAAGAAGCGAGTTTGCACGAAAAAAATGGAACAAAAATAAAAAGATTGCGAGGAGAGGATGGCGATTTTGTAAAATTGGAAAGTGAGTGGCGTTTTGAAAGAGAGACATTCAAAAACATATTGGGACTATGCTACAATTTTCCATTAATGTTAGATTAAAATTTAAGGTATGACGTTTCAGTATATGAAAGTTTGAAATAACTAAAAAGTTGTAGTCATAAATGATGACATAACAACAACCTCCACGGCCCGGAACATTCGATGATTCAACAAACGACACGTGACTAAAATGTATGGTCTAGAAGAATATGGTTTGCACGAAAACAACTAAGAAACAAAAATCAAAATATTGGGCAGAGAGGATGGTGTTGCCTACCTCTGTTTCTATGAGAAATACTTGTGCTCATGCTCTTGTATGGTTAGAGGACTCATAGACTTGATATATCCGGTAACTTGTGGAGTGTTGCCAGACGAGCCAAAATGAGACACCAAGAGCGAGGGTGACGAGGAAAAAGCCCTCGGCTACCGTTGATGAGGATACCGAGGCGGCGTCTGTTGTCAAATACATTTTTTGTAAAATTGTAGTCATAAATGATGACGTAAACCTACATAGGCGTGGAACACTCCATGATTGAACAAATAACACTTTCAAATGGACGGGCTAGAAGACGATCGGTTGCATGGAAAACAACTATGACACAAAAAGATTGGGTGGGCTATCGGAGGATGATGTTTTTGTAAAACCGGGAAAGGGAGTTGTTTGGAAGAGATACATCAAAAACATATAGGGGCTATGTTACAATTTACCATCAATGTTGGATTAAAATCTATAGTACTAGCACGTTTAAGTGTATGGAAGTTTGTCCCTAAATAAAGTACAAAGGAAGCTTGAAACAACTCTCAGTCAATCCATGCGAGTCGGAGAACATTTCATGGATTGACCGAGAGCTGTTCTCATGAGACGTACACGGGACTAGGCAATCGTTTTCATGAAGGCAACGACGGGACATCCGAGGCAACGTAGGGAAGGACTGGGGTTATGAGAGAAACGATGGGTTTTCATATGATAACCAACCGAATTCCCTACGCCCTAGCAGGAAGGACCCCTCCTCCCTACTATACCCGAGGGTTTTAGCCCCCCTAGGGACCCCTGCCCTTCCACTTGTGAAGGAGGGGTACATTGTTTTGAAGATGTGTCGTGGCAGCGTTTTTATGCCGTGGCAACTGCTTTCGCTGCCATGGCATTGTTTTCTACAGTCAACAGACACTTTTAGGCTGGTTTCCATGATGCATGAGCAATTTTTGCACGGGTCCCCGTTTACACATTTTTTCCTCGTGTCGTCGTTCCTGCCCGCGTCGACGACATGGTGTTACTGACCTCTGCTGATGTGAAGATGTGAGAAATACTTGTGTTCATGCTCTCGTATGATTAGAGGACAAATACACTCGGTATATCCAGTTACCTGTGGAGTGCTGCGACACGAGCCAAAATGAGACACCAAGAGCGAGGGTGACGAGGAAGAAGCCCTCGGCTAATGTTGACGAGGATACCTGTTGTCAAATAAAAGAACCACTCCCCCGTTTCACTTTACAATGCGTGTATTTTTTTTGCCTCTATTCAGAATTGCAGTGTGCATTTGCTTGTTTGGACAAAAGTAGCCCCGTGGCTGGACATGGCTGTGGGACGGCCTCCTCCGCATGCTGGAGTGTGTGTGATTGAGGTACTTTGCACATGGGGCTGGACGGAGTTGGTGGAGGGCTATAATGGTCCAAAGGACATGCGTCAGTGCATGCATTTGTTTTGCGGCTCAACAAAGCGCGCACTAGAATAAGGAATGGAGGGGGTACAAAATTGTAGTCATAAATAATGACATAACCTTAACCCACATAGACGTGGAGCACTCGATAATTCAACAAACGACACGTGACAAATGGACGGGCTATAAGAAGATCGTTTGCATGAAAAATAACTATGAAACAAACACCAAAAGATTGGGTGGTGTATCAGAGGATGATGTTTTTTGTAAAACCGAGAAGGGAGTTGTTTGGAAGAGATACATCGAAAATATACGGGGCCTACTATAGACCAAACTACCTAAGCATTGGGTCCAATATGAGTAGGATCACTTAGCATGTCACAATTTACCATTAATCTTGGATTAAACTCTATAGTACTAGCACGTTTAAGTTTATGGAAGATTGTCCCTAAAAAAGTACAAAGGAAGTTTGAAACAGCTGTCAGTCAATCCATACGAGTGGGAGAACATGTCATGAGAACTTGCTAGTGCTAGCTTAAACAATACTCAACCGGCTTAGCCCACGTTATACTACTCCACAAACATAGAGAAGATACATTATTGCCTGCAACAATGTTTGACCTATCCAAGAGACTTTGGTGCCCAAGTCACATGGCCAGTTTTAGGGATGCCCAACATGTTGGACTTTCCAAGGGCGCCCTGTTCACACGGACCCTCCCTCCCTCACGGCCCCTGCCATGGAAGATCCCAGCCCGTTCATTCATTCATCTGACTTCATTTCCCCCCATATTCTACGTACATTTCTCCAATATTAATTAATTAGGTTCCATTATTCAACCAGGCATCTCTCCATGGCCGCCCAGCCTCTGTCCCGCCCCAAGGGCAGAAGAGACGAACAGCCCTGCCGCCCATGTCTCCTGGAGCCCTGATGGCCACCAGCGCTAGCATGCAATGCAATGCCCGGAAAGGCGATAGATCTTGGTGAATGGACAGTCTGAGAAATGGACGGGCCATTAACGCCTGGACGAGGAGAAATGGGCTGGAATGGCACTGCTGGTGCGACGGCTTTTTGAGGTGCCGAGGCGTCGATGGAGACGTGCGAGAAGAATCCTTTTGCGCGTCGCGCGGAGAAGGCGTACGGGAATCTCTCGCCTCGTTTCGTTTCGTTGTGTTCTGTTGTGCGGTTTATGGGAGCCTAGTCGTGGGTCGTGGCGTACGTCGATCGAGGAGGGCTCCGATCCGACGGTCTGGGCGCGACATGAGCGGTGATCGGACGGTCGGTGGGGCGGCCTTATCTGGTTTGGGAAATCAGAGCGGTAGATTCTAGATCCAAGATGGTGGAGAAAATGTTACGGAGGACCTACTTAATAGTACTTTATCAACGGCGGCCTTGGCGGTCACGGAACAGAGATTCAGTTGTACCTGGTTGATCCTCGTTTTGTGTCAACCGTCCAATCGAGAGGAAATTAAGCCCGTGATTTGTTGGGTCCGATCCCGGTCCAACGTGGAGACGAGACGACCGACTCCACGTGATTAAATATGGGAAATTTGGTACCATACGCAAAAGACGTCGAGTTAGTCAGCTAGTAGTACATGGAATATCATCGTCACCATGGTGGAAAGATGAATCTACCAAGAAAGAAAGGGAGGCACGGTGAAAAAAGAGGGGGAGAGGAAGGGATCGTGTGCACGTGAAGAGGTCGCATGCGGTGACAAAACAACTCAAGAGTCTGCCTCGTTTTCATTCGTCGACGAGACTTTGCCGGAGGTGGTACACCGATGGCGATTTGCTTCGGTTACTTTCTATATTATTTTTAGGAAGGCCATCATGGCTAGCTTTATATTAAAACTTAAATAATGTTTACATCGTCTACGAGCTTACTGACAATACAGTCAGAGGGCTCGTCCAACCAATTAAAAGAAGTCTTATTACAGTAACTGAAATGAGCTAGCACATGTGCCATTTGATTACAGGATCTATAACAGTGCTTACTAGACCATGTTGGCGCGCGTTGCTGCGCCCGTCTATTTTTTCGGTAAAATGGTAGAATTTTCTCTAACTATATGAAGTCAAGATGCATTAAAGTTAAATTCGTATAGACTGACTTGAAAAACTGAACGAAAGGTTATTTTAACTTTGCAGCAGGGCCATGCAATGCCATATGTCATGGACATGCACATGAGTTTTATCTTTACATGAACCCTTAATCATACAATCAGGCTTCTAACGATTGAGGGCACCCAATTTAATTTACGTGGACAGAGCATAACCATAATTTTTTTGAATGGGTACAACAAACATACCATCATCTGATTGAATGGGTACAACAACAAACATACCATAATGAGGCTTCTAACGACAGAGAAAAAAAAATGCAAGAATGGCAAGAGCTGCAAGTGCATGAGCTTAGCAGTGCACAGTCATGATGCTGCACTGTACCTTGAAAGAGAAACTTCAAATTTTCCATAGTGCGCCAACATTTAAGCAGAACCAAACCATCAAAGGAAGGCTATACAGAGATAAAATATGTGGATTATATTGGAAATATATTGTGTAAAATAGAAACTATTTTTATTGTTAGGCTGGACAAGCCCGCCATCAAAAGAAGCTCATCACACCACACTAACAATATTTTTGACAGTATTGATCCTAGTAGTGGCTGCTGGATGACACAAATCATTCCATTATTTGGTGCATATATATTGAAATAATCCTCTTTGTCACATTTCCAGTAGCATTTAGAAGTCCCTCCCTGGCGGCATTTGAAAAAGGTCGAATCTTTCATGATATTTTTTTCAAAAGGGAGGATGACCCCAGGCCTCTGAATTTTTCATGATATGCTGAAGCCAATATTTAGATTGGAAGGTTATGCTGGAATAAGATCAAATCACATACCTGTTGGACCAAGGTAGCACCCAAGATGCCTGCACAAGACAAGGCGTAGAACATATAGAAGTTCAGACAATTTTATGTGTAACCAATTGAAGATCCAAGCCAAATCCTTGGTATTTCTCGGTTGCATATTTCAATCTCTCACCAAAGGGTGTGAACACAAAGAGAAAACTCACCCTTGCTATGAAGCATTTGAAAATAGCAGATTGAGGATATAGAAGGTACTTTCTTGCTCCTGCTACTAAATGTGACATAGAATACATAAGAAGAAACAGATGCTTGTGCTATGAAATATTCAGAAGTACCAATAAATATATAGAAAAATAAAATATAAAAGGGCAAGTCACACTGTACAACTCTGATATATACTGCAAATTAACTTATAAGTGCGGTTACTATGGTATCTGGAGAGCATGATGGCAAAGGACTTGAAGGGGACGAGCACGTTGATCTTGGCCTTGAAGATGATGATGCGACTGCGTTTGCTCGTGGGCCTAATAATATGTCTTACAACACAATGAAGTTTCCTATAAAAATATACACAATGAAGTGCAAGCAGGCTCTGACCATGATACCGGCAGCATCGGAGGAGGACCTCTAGAACCTTGAGGCACACGGGGTCATCATCGACGGCCAGGACCCGCATGCCGACTGGGAGCTGATCCCTCTCCCTCTCCATCAACCCCTTCTTGGCCTCCATCATCATGGCGTCCAAAAGCATCCCAATTTGCACTAATTCAGAGCAACTGAACAATTAAGAGTAAGAAGAGTCAAGCGCTGGACACCAACCCCACCTGAACACAGCCGAAATTACTCAAGGAAGAAGAGAAGATCAGGGGCAAAAAATCGCAGGTGGGTTTGGATTTCGGCGCACCGTTGGAGAAGACTCATCCACCCCCGCGAGTAAGTTGATATGTTCGAAGCGGAGTGCCCGTCTTCCTGGCCGGAGGAGCCATGCTGGTCACCATGTCCTCCTTCCCCTCATAGAGACCTCACTCATCCTTCTCCGCCACTTCCCCCATCTGCACACAGCCTAACCAATACTAATCAAGAGGAGGCACCTATTTGTTCACAAATCCGTGACGAAGCATCAATCATACCTCTAGCGCGAGACGAACAGTGCATGGACCAAGATCTTGCCGATGACATGGTGAATTGCCTGCGAAGATGAAGACGATGTTAACTGGTTCGAGGGTGGCTCAACTCCCAGTGATGTGTTCCGCGACTCGCCCCGACCGTCCTCGCCCTTTTGATAGCCTCTCCATCTCCCTCTTGCGGCGACGACAGCCGCGGCAAGTTTGGGAGAGGAGGGGTACAGGGAGGGGAGGGGAGAGGACGTGGGGCCATATCTGCACCGTTCTTTGCGGATCGGATGTTAACTCGTACCGGCAAAGGAGGGGCCTCCGATTTTGTGCCAGGAATAGCGGCCCACACCACCAGAGCAAGAAGCACATCGGACGTCCAAGAATGATTGGGATGAGCGATTTGACGGCCAAAATCAGTGATAGCCTGAGAGAGCTCCTAGGGTGCACAGTTATAATGTCTTTAAATAAACGACCTTCCCAATTGAAGTACTAGTGTCCACACATTCTGCAAATATTGCCGCCGCCGAGTCCCACCATATGTTTTGCCCATCACAGTAATTGATTACTTGCAAAGAATCTGATTCAACTTCTATCCGGTTGCATCCAAAGGAGTTAGCAAAAACCAACCCATCTCGCATGGCCAACGCTTCTGTTGTTATTGCATCCACCGCGACTGGTATAAACTTGCATTGGGCTCCCAAAAAATTACCTTTGTCAACACGCAGGATAGCCGCAGTAGCACCAACCCCTTCGTCTGAATAGTACGCCGCATCAACATTTAACTTAGTGAACCGGGGGTCCGGCTTACACCACTTTGCTTCAGGGCAATTTCTCACCAGTGAGGTAGCCCTGTGATGATTGCTCGAAATTGATAACACTGAGAGTGCCCACCTCCAAGGGGGGGAATTGATTCATTGTGTGTAACTTTTCTACGGATCCACCAAAGGTACCAGCCCCCAACGTCTATTACTTGTTTGAAGTTAATGATTGGGTGTATCTCAAGCTGTTGGTCCGGCAATGATAAGATAAATTCCAAGATCGCAGACCCCGATCTATCAACTTGGATCGCTTGGTCAATGATATTTGTGACGCCCAGCTTCGTCCACAAGTGTCGTGCATTCGAGCATAAGAACATTAAATGATGGATATCCTCAGCCCCTTGATGACAAATTGGGCATGCACCATTAGAACCAATGTGCCTGTTAGTAAGTATAGCTCTTAGTGGGATAACTCCTCGTAGTGCTCGCCAACAAAAAATATGTACTTTACGTGGAATTTGAAGTTTCCAGAGAGTATTCCAGACTGCCCGAGGGGTAGAGCTGCCAGGGTGTCCCATCATAGTTGCATGCGCTCGAAAACTATGCATCCACTGCATATGATATGCCCACTGCATATGATATGCACTCTTTATTGAGAAAATACTTGTCTTGTTCGGGTGCCATGCCACAAAGTCATCAAAACCATGCATGTGTAGTGGAATCTGAATAATTCTACGGACATCCACTGGATTAAATAAACTTGTTATTAGCGCCTCATCCCATGTACCGTTAGCCATATCGATTAATTAACAAACTTTGGTTAGGACCGTTTGACCCCTTGGTGATATCACCATTCTATCCAAACTAGACGGAATCCACGGATCCGTCCATATATTCACATGTTCACCAGTCCCAATCCTCCAAATGTATCCTTTCTTGAATGTTTCCAACCCCTTCAAAATACTCTGCCACGTGAAATAAGATCCATTTTTTGGTGTAACATCAATAAGAGAAAATTTTGGGTAATATTTTGCCTTAAGAACTCTCGCGACCAAAGAATCTGGGTCATTGCTCAACCTCCAGCATTGCTTGGACAACATTGCTAAGTTAAAGGAGTAGAGGTCACGAAACCCCATGCCCCCTTCACTCTTAGGGATACACAACTTCCACCATGCCATCCAGTGCATTTTTTTGCTCTCCTTATCATCACCCCACCAGAATTGTGCAATAGCAACCATGATCTCTTTACAAATTCCCTTCGGTAAGCTAAAAACAGACATAGCAAAGACAGGAATAGCTTGGGCCACAAATTTTAACACAATCTCCTTCCCTCCTGTAGATAATATTTTTTCCATCCATCCAAACAATCTGATTTTAATTCTCTCTACAAAATGTCTGAAGCAGTCACTTCTTTCAGCTCCCACTAGAGCTGGGAGACCTAGGTATTTATCAGATAATGCCTTTGTATCAATATGCAAAATGTCACAAATCTCTGCTTTTGACACTACACTTGTATTTGGACCGAAGAAAACACTTGACTTAGCCAAACTCACCATTTGTCCTGAACTCTGGCAATAAGTATCTAGCGTCTGATGTAAGGAAGTTACATTCAACACATCTGCTTTCATGAGAATTAGAGAATCATCAGCAAATAAAAGGTGTGAAACCGACGATGCATTTCTACACACTCTAATCCCATCCATGCCACCAACTTCTTCTTCACACTGCAACATACTAGAAAGTCCTTCTGCACAAATAAGGAACAAATATGGGGAGAGAGGGTCCCCCTATCTAATACCCCTCGTCGGAGTGAAAATTTCTGTTTCATGAGAGTTAAATCTCACCTTGTATCTCACAGAGGTAACACAAGACATAATCATCTCAATCCATTGCACATGAAAACCAAGGTTCTGCATCATGCTCCTTAAAAAGATCCATTCCACACGGTCATAAGCCTTATGCATATCTAACTTTACTGCACACAGGCCTGTCTCCCCATCTCTTTTATTCTTAATTTTGTGAATACACTCATACGCAATCAACACATTATCCGTTATCAATCTGCCAGGAACAAAGGCACTCTGAGTTGGCAAAATTATTTCTGGCAGAATACTCTTCAGTCTCAAAGCTAACATTTTTGAGATGATCTTATACAAAACATTGCAGAGACTTATTGGTCTATATTGAGTAATCATTTCAGGTGTGTCTACTTTTGGAATCAACACAATAGACGTATCGTTCCATTCAACCGGAATCTAACGATTGTTTAAAGCAAATAATACCTCCTGTGTAATGGCGTCACCCAGGACATGCCAAAACTTTTTGAAGCATAATGCATGGAGGCCGTCCGGCCCAGGGGCTTTTAGATCACAAATACTAAACACAGCCTTGCGAACATCATCTGCAGTGTACGGTGCAATTAAGAAATCATTCATTTGGGTTGTCACTTTGGACTGGACCTTTTGTAATATCGTTGGATCAACCTGTTGAACTTCTGAGCTGAACAAGTTATTAAAGTAGCTTCGTATATGTGGACTAAGGAGAGGCGTGATACGTCCATTTTGCATCATGATTTCCTACTGTTATTTATTATGTTTTGTCGATTAACAATGCTTTAGGGAGTGATTCTAATGCCTTTTCTCTCATATTATGCAAGGTTTACACAAAGAGGGAGAATACCGGCAGCTGGAATTCTGGGCCTGAAATAGCACATCAGAGATACCTATTCTGCACATCTCCAATGAAGCTGAAACTTTACAGAGAATATTTTTTGGAATTAATAAAAATACCAGAGCAAAGAACTATCGGAGGGGGGCCACCCTGGTGGGCACAAGACACCAGGGCGCGCCAGCCCCCCCAGGCGCGCCCTGGTGGGTGGTGCCCTCGTCGGCCCACCTCTGGTGCCCATCTTCTGGTATATAAGGTCTTTTGACCTAGAAAAAAATAGGAGAGGACTTTCGGGATGGAGCGCCGCCGTCTCGAGGCGGAACTTGGGCAGGAGCACTTTTGCCCTCCGGTGGAGCGATTTCGCCGGGGGAACTTCCCTCCCGAAGGGGGAAATCGAAGCCATCGTCATAACCAACACCCCTCTCATCTTTGTGAGGCCAATCTTCATCAACATCTTCAACAACACCATCTCCTCTCAAACCCTAGTTCATCTCTTGTGTTCAATCCTTGTACCGGAACCTCAGATTGGTACCTGTGGGTGACTAGTAGTGTTGATTACATCTTGTAGTTGATTACTATATGGTTTATTTGGTGGAAGATTATATGTTTAGATCCATTATGCTATTCAATACCCCTCTGATCCTAAGCATGATTATTATTTGTGAGTAGTTACCTTTGTTCTTGAGGTCACGGGAGAAGTCATGTTGCAAGTAATCTTGTGAATTTGATATGTGTTCGATATTTTGATGATATGTATGTTGTGATTCCCTTAGTGGTGTCATGTGAACGTCGACTACATGACACTTCACCATTCTTGGGCCTAAGGGAATGCATTGTGGAGTAGTTATTAGATGATGGGTTGCTAGAGTGACAGAAGCTTAAACCCTAGTTTATGCGCTACTTCGTAAGGGGCTGATTTGGATCCAAACGTTTAATGCTATGGTTAGATTTTATCTTAATACTTTTCTCGTAGTTGCGGATGCTTGCGAGGGGGTTAATCATAAGTGGGAGGTTGTTCAAGTAAGAACAGCACCCAAGCACCGGTCCACCCACATATCAAATTATCAAAGTAGCGAACACGAATCAAACCAACATGATAAAAGTGACTAGATGAAATTCCCGTGTACCCTCAAGAACACTTTGCCTATTACTAGAGACTGTTCTGGCCTGTCCTTTGCCACAAAAGGATTGGGTTACCTTGCTGCACTTTATTTACCGTTACCGTTACTTGCTCGTTACCAATTATCTTGCTATCAAACTATCTGTTACCTACAATTTCAGTGCTTGCAGAAATTACCTTGCTGAAAACCGCTTGTCATTTCCTTCTGCTCCTCGTTGGGTTCGACACTCCTACTTATCGAAAGGACTACGATTGATCCCCTATACTTGTGGGTCATCAAGACTCTTTACTGGCGCCGTTGCCGGGGAGTGAAGCACTCTTGGTAAGTGGAAATCGGTAAGGAAAAACTTATACTACGTGCTAAAATTTATTGTTACTAGCTACTATGGAAAACAATCCTTTGAGGGGTTTGTTTGGGGTATCTTCACCTCGACCGGAACCATAATTAGTTGCCCCTCAACCTACTGCACCTATTGAAAATATTGGTTATGAAATTCCTTCGGGTATGGTAGAACAACTGCTTGCTAAATCTTATGCAAGAGATGGAACTGAACATCCTGATATGCACCTATTATATGTGAACGAAATTTGTGGATTATTTAAGCTTGCAGGTTCATCTGGAGATGAACCTAAGAAGAAAGTTTTCCCTTTATATTTGAAGGGAAAAGCATTGACATGGTATAGGCTGTGTGATGATCTTGGAACTGGAATCGATTGCAATTGGAATTCCACCAAAAGCTTTATCCCATGCATCTAGTTCATCGTGATTGGAATTATATATATAATTTTTGGCCTCGTGAAGGAGAAAGCATCGCTTTAGCTTGGGGGAGTCTTAAGTCAATGTCATATTCATGCCCCAATCATGATATCCCGAGGGAAGTTATTATTTAGAATTTTTATGCTCGGCTTTCTCATAATGATCAATCCATGCTCGATACTTCTTGTGTTGGTTCTTTTATGAAGAAGACTATTGAATTCAAGTGGGATCTCTTAGAAAGAATTAAACGCAACTCTAGAGATTGGGAACTCGACGAAGGTAATGAGTCAGGTATAAAGCTTGAGTTTGATTGTGTTAAATCTTTTATGAATACCGATACTTTTCACAAGTTTAGCACTAAATATGGACTTGACTCTGAGATAGTAGCCTCTTTCTGTGAAGCATTTGCTACTTACGTTGATCTCCCTAAGGAGAAGTGGTTTAAATATCATCCCCCTATTAAAGAAGAAATTAAAGAACCGGTCATAGCTAAAGATGAAACCATCATTTACAATGTTGATCCAGTTGTGCCTACTGCTTATATTGAAAAACCACCTTTCCCTGTTAGGATAAAGGAACATGCTAAGGTATCAACTGTGGTTCGTAAGAGTAATATAAGAGCACCTAAGCCCCCTGAGAAAATTAAAGTAGAACCTAGTATTGCTATGGTTAAAGATCTCTTGGTAGAAAATATTGATGGGCATGTTATCTACTTCTGTGATGAAGCTGCTAGAATCGCCAAACCTGATGAAAAAGATAAACATAGACCCATAGAGGGCATGCTTGTTGTCTCAGTCAAAATAGGAGATCATTGCTATCATGGTTTATGTGATTTGGGTGCTAGTGTGAGTGCTATCCCTTTTACCTTATACCAAGAAATTATGAATGAAATAGCACCTGCTAAAATAGAAGACATTGATGTTACTATTAAACTTGCTAATAGAGACACCATCACACCACTTGGGATTGTTAGGGATGTTGAAGTCTTGTGTGGGAAAGTAAAATACCCTACCGATTTTCTAGTTCTAGGTTCCCCTCAAGATGACTTTTGTCCCATTATCTTTGGTAGACCTTTTTTGAGCACCGTCAATGCTAAGATAGATTGTGAAAAACAAACTGTCGGTGTCAGTTTTGGTGGTGTGTCTCATGAGTTTAATTTTTCCAAGTTTAGTAGACAACCTCGTGATAGAGCGTTATCTGGTAACGATGAAATAATTGGTCTTGCTTCTATTGTCGTGCCTCCTACTGATCCATTTGAACAATATTTGCTTGACCATGAAAATGATATGCACTTGCGTGAAAGAAATGAAATAGATAAAATTTTCTTTGAACAACAACCTCTCCTGAAACACAATTTGCCTATTGAAACTCTTGGGGGTCCTCCTCCACCTAAAGGTGATCCTGTATTTGAATTAAAGCAATTGCCTGACACTTTGAAGTATGCTTATCTTAATGAGAAAAAGATATATCATGTTATTATTAGTGCTAACCTTTCAGAACATGAAGAAGAAAGATTATTAAAAGTTTTAAGGAAGCACCGGGCTGCTAATGGATATACTCTTGATGATCTTAAGGGCATTAGTCCCACTCTATGTCAGCACAAGATTAATATGGAACCTGATGCTAAACCCGTTGTTGATCATCAACGACGATTGAATCCTAAGATGAAAGAAGTGGTAAGAACTGAAATATTAAAGCTTCTGGAAGCAGGTATAATCTATCCCATAGCTGATAGTAGATGGGTAAGCCCTGTTCATTGTGTCCCTAAGAAAGGAGGTATTACCGTTGTTCCTAATGATAAAAATGAACTCATTCCACAAAGAATTGTTACTGGCTATAGAATGGCAATTGATTTTAGAAAATTAAATAAAGCTACTAGAAAAGATCATTACCCTCTGCCTTTCATTGATCAAATGCTAGAAAGATTATGTAAGCACACACACTTTTGTTTCCTGGATGGATATTCTGGTTTCTTTCAAATACATGTGTCACAATCTGATCAAGAGAAAACCACCTTTACTTGCCCTTTTGGAACCTATGCTTATAGACGTATGCCTTTTGGTTTATGCAATGCACCTGCTACCTTTCAAAGATGTATGACTGCTATATTCTCTTATTTTTGTGAAAAGATTGTGGAGGTTTTCATGGATGATTTTTCCGTTTACGGGACTTCTTTTGATGATTGCTTAAGCAACCTTGATCGAGTTTTGCAGAGATGTGAACAAACTAATCTTGTCTTGAATTGGGAGAAGTGTCACTTTATGGTTAATGAAGGTATTGTCTTGGGGCATAAAATATCTGAACGAGGTATTGAGGTGGATAAAGCTAAAATTGATGCAATTGAGAAAATGTCATGTCCTAAAGATATTAAAGGTATTCGAAGTTTCCTTGGTCATGCTGGTTTCTATAGGAGGTTCATTAAAGACTTCACTAAAATTTCTAGGCCTCTTACTAATCTTTTGCAAAAGGATATTCCTTTTGTTTTTGATGATGATTGTGTGGAAGCCTTGAAACACTCAAGAAAGCCTTAACCTCTGCACCTATCGTTCAACCACCTGATTGGAACTTGCCTTTTGATATTATGTGTGATGCTAGTGATTATGCTGTTGGTGCTGTTCTAGGACAAAGAGTTGATAAGAAGTTGAATGTTATCCATTATGCCAGCAAAACTCTAGACAGTGCTCAACGAAATTATGCTACTACCGAAAAAGAATTTTTAGCAGTTGTGTTTGCTTGTGATAAATTTAGATCCTACATTGTTGACTCCAAAGTTATTGTTCACACCGATCATGCTGCTATAAAATATCTTATGGAAAAGAAAGATGCTAAACCTAGACTTATTAGGTGGGTTCTCTTGCTTCAAGAATTTTACTTGCATATCGTTGATAGGAAGGGAGCTGAGAACCCCGTAGCTGATAACTTGTCTAGGTTAGAAAATATTCTTGATGACCCACTACGTATTGATGATAGTTTCCCTAACGAACAGTTAGCTGCAATAAATGTTTCTCAAACACTCCTTGGTATGCTGATTATGCTAATTACATTGTCGCTAAATATATACCACCTAGCTTCACATACCAACAAAAGAAAAAATTCTTCTAAGATTTAAGACATTACTTTTGGGATGACCCGCATCTCTATAAAGAAGGAGTAGATGGTATTATTAGACATTGTGTACCTGAGCATGAACATGAACAAATCCTACGGAAATGTCATGTCGAAGCTTATGGAGGACATCATGCGGGAGATAGAACTGCTCACAAGGTATTGCAATCTGATTTTTATTGGCCTACCCTCTTCAAGGATGCCCGTAAGTTTGTCTTGTCTTGTGATGAATGCCAAAGAATTGGTAATATCGGTAAGCGTCAGGAAATGCCTATGAATTATTCACTTGTTGTCGAACCATTTGACGTTTGGGGTTTTGATTATATGGGACCTTTTCCTTCCTCTAACGGGTATACTCATATTTTGGTTGCTGTTGATTATGTCACTAAGTGGGTAGAAGCTATTCCAACTAGTAGTGTTGATCACCACACCTCCATTAAAATGCTTAAAGAGGTTATCTTCCCGTGGTTTGGAGTCCCTAGATACTTAATGACTGATGGTGGTTCACACTTTATCCATGCTGCTTTCCGTAAGATGCTTGCTAAATATGATGTTAACCATAGAATTGCATCACCCTATCATCCCCAATCCAGTGGTCAAGTTGAACTTAGCAATAGGGAAATAAAATTGATATTACAAAAAACTGTCAATAGGTCTCGAAAGAATTGGTCTAAGAAACTAGATGATGCACTTTGAGCCTATAGAACAGCTTATAAAAATCCTATGGGTATGTCTCCATACAAAATGGTATATGGAAAAGCTTGTCATTTGCCTCTAGAATTAGAACATAAAGCATTTTGGGCAATTAAAGAACTCAACTATGATTTCAAACTTCCCGGTGAGAAGAGGCTATTTGATATTAGCTCACTAGATGAATGGAGAACCCAAGCATATGAAAATGCCAAATTATTCAAAGAAAAAGTAAAAAGGTGGCATGACAAAAGAATCCAAAAGCGGGAATTCAAAATAGGAGACTATGTTCTTTTGTTGAACTCTCATTTAAGATTTTTTGCAGGTAAGCTTCTCTCCAAATGGGAAGGACCATATATTATCGAAGAGGTTTATCGTTCTGGAGCTATCAAGATTAATAATGCCGAAGGTACTAACCCGAAGGTGGTCAATGGACAAAGAATTAAGCACTATATCTCAGGTACGCCTATTAACGTTGAAAGCAATGTTATCCAAACCATGACACTAGAGGAACACATAAAAGAAACCTTCCGGAACACTCCATAATTTTGAAAAATAGGAGGTACGTGATACGGTAAGTAAATGGACTCCGAAAAATCCGCAAAAATATTTTTTGTCAGGTTTGGAATATTAGAAAATTTTGGAATTTAAGAAATAAACCGGAAGGTGATCGAGGTGAGCACGATACACCAGGGCGCGCCCTGGTGGGTTGTGCCCACCTCGGACACCTTCCTGACTCCGTTTTCCTTCCATATGCTTGTTTCCCAAGAATAAAAATTCTCTATATATACCCCCGACTGTTTTGACGACCGCATCGCAGAAAAATCCTCTGTTCTTGTTTCGTACTGTTTTCTCGTCAGATCTAGATCTCCATGGCTCCACCAAGCTCCTCCAAGGACAAGTTCTTCGAGAAGGTCATCAACCCATACTTGTCGGAGGTGATGAAGCACCCTCAAGCCATTGAGATGCGTGAGGGGGTGCTCCACATCCGCGATGTTCAGGGACCCAAGAGGACCGGAAGCGTGGAGGCTAGGCTCGAGGCGGTGGAACAAGACATCTTCAAGTGCCAAAGGATGGTGGAGCGTGGACTTAGTGCCAATCACTCCATGATCACGTAATTCACCCGTGATCAGATGGTGGATGGCCGGTCTGTGAAGGACACCATCTCCACCCTCAACGAGCAAATCAATTTTCTGCAAAGTCAAGTTTATGATCTTCAAAACCAAGTTTTTGAATATGAAGCAAGATTTAAAGGTATGAGTTTAGCCGCTAGTTGCAGGACTTAGGGGACTCTTGCGTCAACTTTTGATGGTGAGCCCTTGCCCTGGAAGCTGGAGGATAAGCCTACTACTTCATCACCACCACCAAAGGAGACTTGAGCACACGGGTATGGGCACTCCCCTTGGCTTGAGCCAAGCTTGGGGGAGGTGCCTCGGTATCGTATCACCATCACTTTTATTCACCTTTACCTATTTTAGTTCGATCTTTATTTTCCTTTTTGATTTAGTTGAATAAAAGTTTAGCATGATCTATTTTCATGTGTTAGTTTCGTGGTCTATCTATCTATGTAATCGAGTGAGAGTTATATAATAAAGTTTAGTTCAAGTTTTGCTTCTCTACTTTCTTGTTGCAATCAAAATAAAGGAAAGAGAAATAAATGAAAAGAATCATATGTTAATCTTATGGTGAGTAATGACATCACATAAGGAAAAGTATAAGTAGTAAAATTTATTGGAGATTGACAAACATAGCATTGGTCAATGATGCAATTCATGAAAGAATTAATAAGGGAAGAGAAGATTCACATGCAAATACACCATCTTGGACATCTTTTATGATTGTGAGCCCCCATTAAATATTATATGTCAAAATGGTTGACATTGGACAAGGAAGACAACATAATGATTTATGTTTGTTCATATCCACATAGAAGTTATATTGTCATAGATCCTTCAACATGTGGTGCTTGCTCAATATCTTTGCTAGCCAAAAATTCCGCACTAAGTAGAGATACTACTTGTGCATCAAAAAACCCAAACCCAAATTCATTCTTTGAGAGTCCACCATACCTACCTACGGATCGAGTAAGATTCTTCAAGTAAGTTGTCATCGGTGCAGTAAGGCAATAAAAATTGCTTCTAAAAGTGTTTTGATCAATTAGTGTAAGAGAAAATTGAGCGCTATACGAACTTATGATGGCAAAATAATAAAAGCGACGGACTGCATAATACAGGTTGCTATCATAGGGGGCAATATAGCGTGACGTTCTTTTACATTAAGGGATTGGGCATACAAACGAAAAAGCGCATGACACCCTCTGCTTCCCTCTGCGAAGGGACTATCTTTTACTTTCATGTATTTACTTTTATGCAAGAGTCAAGTATTCTTCCCTATTCCTTTTTTCCTTTTTATTTTGCAAGCATCGTGTGGTGAGTAAAGATCTAGGCAGATATATCCAGTTGGATATGACTGGGCATGAGTTATTATTGTTGACATCACCCTTGAGGTGAATACGTTGGGAGGCGAAACTATAAGCCCCTATCTTTCTATGTGTCCAGTTGAAATTTTTTGCTCGTGGGTATGCTGTGAGTGTTAGCAATCATAGAAGACTAAATGATGGTTGAGTATGTGGACTTGCCAAAAGGCTCTGACATGAGACCCTTCCTGAAAATATGATGAATTGTAGTTGCAAAGTTGACTGAGAACATAGTTTGTTGGTTTTCAATAAGGTTTATGCTTTATACTTCTATGTTGTGATGAATTATTACTTGTTCACGAGAAGCTATATGATTAAAGTATATGAATAAGTTTTATGATAGAGTTTGTTGCTGTTATGATAATAAGCATGATGCTTCTATGTCCGTATTTTGTTTTTATCGACACCTCTCTCTCAAACCATGTGGGCATGCTTTTCAATTTTGGCTTTTTGCTTGAGGACAAGCGAGGTCTAAGCTTGGGGGAGTTGATACGTCCATTTTGCATCATGATTTCCTACTGTTATTTATTATGTTTTGTCGATTAATAATGCTTTAGGGAGTGATTCTAATGCATTTTCTCTCATATTATGCAAGGTTTACACAAAGAGGGAGAATACCGGCAGCTGGAATTCTGGGCCTGAAAAAGCACATCAGAGATACCTATTCTGCACGTCTCCAATGAAGCTGAAACTTTACGAAGAATATTTTTGGAATTAGTAAAAAATACTGGAGCATTATTAATAAAAACTACCGGAGGGGGCCATCCCGGTGGGCACAAGACACCAGGGTGCGCCAGCCCCCCAGGCGCGCCCTGGTGGGTTGTGCCCTCCTCGGCCCACCTCCGGTGCCCATCTTCTGGTATATAAGGTCTTTTGACCTAGAAAAAAATAGGAGAGCACTTTCGGGACGGAGCGCCGCCGTCTCGAGGCAGAACTTGGGCAGGAGCACTTTTGCCCTCCGGCGGAGCGATTCCGCCGAGGGAACTTCCCTCCCGGAGGGGGAAATCGAAGCCATCGTCATCACCAACACCCCTCTCATCTTTGGGAGTCCAATCTTCATCAACATCTTCAACATCACCATCTCCTCTCAAACCCTAGTTCATCTCTTGTGTTCAATCTTTGTACCGGAACCTCGGATTGGTACCTGTGGGTGACTAGTAGTGTTGATTACATCTTGTAGTTGATTACTATATGGTTTATTTGGTGGAAGATTATATGTTCAGATCCATTATGCTATTCAATACCCCTCTGATCCTGAGCATGATTATTATTTGTGAGTAGTTACCATTGTTCTTGAGGTCACGGGAGAAGTCATGTTGCAAGTAATTATGTGAATTTGATATGTGTTCGATATTTTGATGATATGTATGTTGTGATTCCCTTAGTGGTGCCATGTGAACGTCAACTACATGACACTTCAGCATTCTTGGGCCTAAGGGAATGCATTGTGGAGTAGTTATTAGATGATGGGTTGCTAGAGTGACAGAAGTTTAAACCCTAGTTTATGTGCTACTTCGTAAGGGGCTGATTTGGATCCAAACGTTTAATGCTATGGTTAGATTTTATCTTAATACTTTTCTTGTAGTTGCGGATGCTTGCGAGGGGGTTAATCATAAGTGGGAGGTTGATCAAGTAAGAACAACACCCAAGCACCGGTCCACCCACATATGAAATTATCAAAGTAGCGATCACGAATCAAACCAACATGATAAAAGTGACTAGATGAAATTCCCGTGTACCCTCAAGAACACTTTGCCTATTACTAGAGACTGTTCTGGCCTGTCCTTTGCCACAAAAGGATTGGCTACCTTACTACACTTTATTTACCATTATCGTTACTTGCTCGTTACCAATTATCTTGCTATCAAACTATCTGTTACCTACAATTTCAGTGCTTGCAGAAATTACCTTGCTGAAAACCGCTTGTCATTTCCTTCTGCTCCTCATTGGGTTCGACACTCCAACTTATCGAAAGGACTACGATTGATCCCCTATACTTGTGGGTCATCAAGGCGTACCTTCCAAAATATTTCCCTATCCATCATTCAATTTTTTAATAAATTTTTTCTTCCATCTTGCTATTGCATATGCCTGAAAAAAGCCCGTATTGCGATCACCGAAATGGAGCCAGTTGGATCTCGATCTTTGCATATAATGTATTTCCTCGAGTTCTAGCAAAAACTCAATCAATTCAGCAAGCTCTTTTCTCTTCTCCTCTGTCTCATCATTCATAGGGCCGGTTATTAATTTTCCAATTCCCTTTGTGCCTGCTGAAGTCTCTTCTTTGGCTTCTTGAGCACCCTCTGATCCCAGTCATGGAATATCCCATGCATACGGTCCAGTTTAGCGTGTACCGAAGTGAGGCTCGGATTGGTTCCAACCTTCTGCCATGTTTCCTGGACTAGCTCTGCAAAGCTATTTTCTCTCAACCATCTAGCCTCAAAACGCTTCACCTGGTTACCACTTTCAATAGTAGGTATGGAATATTCCGTGTCCACAAGCAAGGGTCTATGATCAGAATGGTTGTACCTCAGATTTTGTAAAGTTGCATGGGGGTGTAGGGCACCCCACGTGTCATTAATTAAGCCATGGTCCAGCCTCTTTGTAATGCGACCTCGCTGCCACGTGAACTGGTCCCCCAGGAAACCCATGTCCCTAAGCTCACAGTCATGAATGGCAGCTTGAAAAGCTTGCATATACTGTTGCGGTCTAGGATTTCCACCATCCTTTTCACACAAGAACTGAATCTCATTCAAATCCCCAATTAGAAGCCATGGTGAATTGTTAGTCTGATGCAAACGGCGCATCCTTTCCCAAGTTTTATACTTATGTTCCCACCTGAACTCGCCATACATACGTGTAAGCTCCACTTAACATTGCTCTCATCTGCTACCATTACATCAACGAACATGGGGTCAAGCTCCAGCCTTTGTATTTTCACTTCTTTTTTCCCAAACAGTATCAAACCACCTTTCTGACCATCTCCCACACACACCAATTTGTGATCCAGTTTTAATCTCCTTCGTAAACATTCAGCCGGATAGCTTTCCAAATGCGTCTCTGACAAAAACATCACGTCTGGGTTGCATGCTCGCTGGACATCCAACAACGCCCGAACTGCAGCGACGTTTCCGGGCCCGTTACAATTCCAGCTTAAAACTTTCATGATGACCGGACAGCCTCCGACGAGAAGGCTGTGAATCTGGTACACGATGACGAAAAAACTCTCGGTACAGCAGATCACAACTTTGCAGCGGTGATTTAAAAAGAGAACTCATGATCAGCGTAGCTGCCGGAGGACATCAAACCCTAACTTTCTTAGTCAGGGGACGGGAACCTGACGAGGAGTCACCTTGTTAGGGCATCAGACCAGCCTCACGAGGAGGTCCCAGGTCCAGCGGCCGCCACCGGCGGTGGCGACGGCGATGCACCAACCCTAGATCGCCACAAATATCGCCTCCGTGAAAATAACTCTCCAGGGTTACTTTCTATACCTACTAATAAAGTAAATATGTATTCTTATTCCTTCATGCTATTTTATAGAAACCCCCCCGATGTTTCTGACATTAAACCCGTAGTACATATCTAATGTTTTTAAAAATACTCATATCTTCTAAACCGTAAGTCCAAATTTCAACATGTTATATATGGAATTTGATTAGAAAAATATGTAGAATCTAAATATGATGTTATTTTACTTGTTAATAATTTTAAAAAAACTCTCTAGGGTGCAATCTTAATCAATAATGCACTATCCGTCTTTCTTTCATACCGGTATTGATTCGGATTGGGATGAACACCTCAGCAAAATCAGGATTGAACACGACATTGAAGATAAATTTGCTAGATACACACAATAAATAAGGACATGCATGGCAAGAAATAAAAGAAGGAGACAATAAAGATAGGATGTCCGCTATAAAAGAAATAAAAGAGAAAATACAGAGGAGATCCGATAAAGATGAGATGTTGCGCTATTCTCCTATATATAAGAAGAAAAAATAGAGGACGTGCATGACGAAAAGTAAAAAGGAGGTATGCATGAAAAAACATGTTTGATAAGATATAAATAGTGATGAAACAGGGACCAATGCCTATGACATGTATGTCAAGAAATAATGATGAAATAGGGACGCAAGTACTTGCGTCCACAGGAGACCATACAAAAATGTCCTTTTCCAGACAAAAAAATATCTCTTTATGATTAAAAAATCATGTATGTTTTTATCAACTCTTCATGTATTTAAGAAATATGCATGTGAAAAAAATGTTCAAGAGTTACCTTAAGTTGGTGATGCTTAAACTGATTAAATCTACATGCAAGCCGTGTTGAAATAGAATACCTGTGGAATCTTAAACTCCGTTTTTGTAGGCTAAGACCATCTTTGTTTGGGTCGCAACTACAAATTCTTAGATTATAGACATTTTTTGTAAATTAAGAACGTGTGGTATTTTTTTCTCCCGTTGCAACGCACGTGCCTTTTTGCTAGTTATTTCCTATATACTGGTAGTAATTTTTAGGCTGCGTTTTCAGAAATAACGGGCTAGGCCCATAGCAATTTCTAAAATCTCAAGTGGTGGGCCATGAATAAAATGCAAGTGGTGATGTTAAAGTTTAGTCCCATACATAAAAACAAGCTATTGGTTATCTGAGAAGAGTAATTAATGATCGTCTCTAGGTGAAGATGCAAAACTGTCAGAGTTGTAATTCAGGTTGGCAACATGCCTTAACGTGGTTCTATTGGCTATTATAACAAAGATGTTGTCCTACAAAGCAGACTTGAAAGAACACATCTATATGAGCTTCGATTGTAAATGTCGCAGTCTATGAGACTTGAGTGATCTCTAGTAAGCTCACAAAGAGACCAGGGAGTACGACGTATATGCTCCAAACCGCGGGGTAGCCTATTGGCAGCCAGGTACTAGTTAAGACTTTAAGTGAAATCTGTTCGCACAAAACTAGCAATTCAAGGCATAGTCCATTGTCAAATTGTTGATGGATGTAGTTTAAAGTTCTAGATAGAAGTTCAACTTAACAATCTTGGCTGAAACACTCGTATATTAAACAAGTGGTGAGAGAAGGCAAATCTTTAAATGGGTATTTGAGATTTGGTGGGGGGTTGTTAGAAATAATAGTGAAAGGACCGAGATGACGACTAGAGGGGGGGTGAATAGGCATTTTAAAACTTTTACGGATTTGGCTTTATCCTAATGTGGAATTAAACTAAACGGATACTTTACAAGCACAAATCCTAAATATGCTAGGTTCAACTAAGTGCACCAACAACCTATGCTAAACAAGATAGGCAATTAAAGAAACTAGCAAGCACAAACTATATCACAAGATATGGAAATGTAGGAGCAACTAAGCAATTCTAACTAACACAACATATATCTATATAAGCAAGTATGAATTGCGGAAAGTAAAAGGTGTGGGAATGAGATAACCACAAGTGAGTCGGGGACGCGGATTTATCCCGAAGTTCACACTCGTGAGAGTGCTAATCTCCGTTGGAGCGGTGCCGAAACCAAAGCTCCGGAGCGCCACCAAGTGGCTCACCGTATTCTCACTTTCGAGTCACCCCCAACGGACGAGCCTCGATTCACTCGGGGTTGGTCTTGAAGGCGACCACCACACCTTTACAACTTCACCGGAGCACACCACAAACACGAAAGCTTCTGCAGGAACTTGACCACCTAGGCCACTTCACACCCTTCCCCGGAGCACACCACAAAAAGAAGCTACCGGGGGAACCATGGCCACATAGACCTCTTGACAAACTCCTCAATATATCACCAAACCGTTTAGGAGGCGGAAGCCTCCAAGAGTAATAAACTCACAGGCTCACACTCGAACAAATCGATGCGGGGAGATCAAACCAATGCAACAAATGCAATGCAAGGTCAAGCAACAAATTCTCAACTCACTCTCTCAATCTCACAAAATGCACTCTCTAAAGTAGGAGATTGAAGAGAGGGGATGCAATGGAGGAAATCAACGAATGACTCCAAGATCCATACACAAATCCCCCTTCACATAGAGGGGAGATAGGGGCTTAGGAGAGGTGGTATGATGCTCAAAATGATGTTTAGAAAGTGTATGAACAACCCCCCAAACCGGTGGGAAGGAAGGGCTCTTTTATAGCCAACCTCCAAAACTAGCCGTTGGGGCTCCAACGGACAGTTCCTGGACACCCCGAGCCCACGGGGTCCCGTGCCCACGGTACAAGCCCATGTGCACGGGGACCCCGTGCCCACGGCCTCAAAACCCCGTGCGCACGAGGTACCCAGAGACGGCTCAGAGCAGGAAACTGAAACATGCATAACTTGGGCATACGGACTCTGAATTCGATGATCTTGGGCTCGTTTTAAAGCTATGGAAAAGCCCAAGGTCCTAACATAGATAAACACCCAAGATCAACAATAAAGAATGATTCAAATCATGAAAAGTTTTGAGCTCTCTACATGCGACGTGATCAAGCTACTCGCCTGAAAGTCCCTCTTGATAGTACGGCTATCAAACCTATAATCCGGTCTCGCACCAAGCACCATGAGACCGGCAAAACTAGGAAAACCTAGATAAGGTATACCTTTGTCTCGCACATTCAACTTGAGCTTGATGATGACTTTTAATGCTTGCCTCAAGTTGTAATCCTTTTCTTGTCCACGATCACTTGGTGAAGATACTCGAGATGCTTCCTCATATTGCAATGAGGGAAGCCTTCACTTAATCCCATCTTCACATGCACATTATCATGATGTGGACCTCAAGCTTCAAAGCATATAACCTCCGGCTTCTCATCTTGCACTTGGATTCCTCGAACCCGATGATCATCACCACTTGATGTCATCCTCACATAGGCCACTCGAAATCTTTCTTTTGATGCAAGCCCATGAGAAACACCTAACCCATATAGACATAGCAAACACATAGCATGGGTTAGTGCACAAAACGCAATTCACAATTTCTTACCATACCACTAGATCACTTGATCCCACGCGGTACATTATTTGCGCTTGTGTGTTGACCATCTAGATACACTCTTTGAGCTTCATGTAGGTCAACCAACATCTTTACTTCAAGCTCTATATTGGTTTCTTGAAAGCCATAATGAACTCTTCATTTTACTTCATTGCTTCAAGACTATATCACCAAAGCACTTTCATGACCATATCAAGATTCACCATGAACATCATATTGGTCATCACTTGCTCTTTTAAATGCCCCATCACAAACTCTTGAGAGACACAATGAATTCTTCACTCTAGTTTCTTGCTTCAAGATATGATCAACCAAAACCCAACACATGAGCTCATCATGATCTTCACTTGATCATACCATAGATTGAATTCTTCCCTTTAATTATACTCTCAAGACCTTGATTATTATAAGCCCAAATGTGTCAACCTTTGAGATCCTCCAATGAACTCCACCATGAGGACTTATTGGAGAGGCTTTTGATGGAACTCTTCCCACATAAATTCAACATGCTTCATGCATCACTATGGAACATTTCTTCATATAAGATACAATCCCCTTGATGCTACATAGAGATTGTCATTCAATACCAAAGCTAAGAGAAAATCTTCACCTCTATGGCAATCATCCTTAAGCCTCCACCTATGTAATATCCCTTCAAATATATCTCAGTGAAAGAATTAGTCCATAGAGATTGTCATTAATTACCAAACCACACTTAGGGGCTAGATGCCCTTTCAATCTCCCCCATTTTGGTAATTGATGACAATCTCAACAAGAGGGTTTATATAATGAATTTCAGAAACAAGCATGCAATTTATCCGAGAATAAACTGTATACTTGAGGTGGTTTTGATAAACTCAAATATCACAAAGATAGTTGATGTTATCAAAACCGGCTATACTAGCATCACAATACTATAGAAGAATTTGATGCTAGTAGAACCACACTATATAGAGAAAACTCCCCCACAACATATGCATGTGTGAATGAACTTGAATTTCATTGCATATATTGTATGACATAAACTTGGCATAGTTTTCTCTATATACAAGCAACAAGCATAAACAAATGTAGATATGCATGAACGACAAGAACCAACCCACTTCTCCTAAATCCTCTAAACTTCTCCCCCATTGGCATCAAATGCCAAAATGGAAGAAATCTAGAAGGCCAATATAGTATGAGTTCCTCCTTAATTTGTGCATTTCTCATATGTGAGTGAAATCAAATGCACATACCCTTTTATGAATAAATGGAGGAGCTCAAATTACATAGGGGATCCATGGAATGAAACAAGAAGATAAAACATGAGAAAATTTTCCAAAAACTCATGAGTGCAAAGATATAAGAAATACATACAAGCACTCACTTCTCATCCTCTTACCGAATCCATCAAAGAATCAAAGAAGATACAATCCCAAGGACCGGTAGTAAACAAAAAGATATCAAAGAGGGATATGCACTTTCTGATGTGTATAAGTTTCTTAAGTGGCCAATAATCATCAAGATGAGCATCCACAAAGAAAATTCCACACACACAAAAGGGTACAACAAAATAAGAACATGATATCCATGAATGAATCCATTCTTATACAAACTTGATCTTAGCATATGAGCTTTGTCACATGACACATGGCACAAGGCACATGGCGCAAATTGATCTTATTTGAGTAAAAATGAATTACTAAGCGAGGGAGCAAAAACCACAACCAAAAACAATGTTTTTGAAATTTTATCAATATTGCACATAAGAGAACATTGAGCATTTAACATGCAACAAATTGCTTAATCGACGTATTTGGGATAAGTGAACCATGAGCATGGTTTTATAGGTCCCCATGATATGCTTTTTCTCAAATGTCTCATAGATGCTATAAAAGAGGTTCAAGCTTTTGCAAGAAACACAAACTCAACAAGTACTAAGCATGCCATGATGCAACATATATAATGTTGACTCTAATTCAAATAAATGCATGGTGAAGTACTTGTTACCGAGGGTGCATTGGTTTAAGGGGCCCTTGATCTAGCTCGGGAATATAAGGGACTTGGTCTTGTTCTTGGATCTGTACATGATCTCCCATAGCATCTCACTCTTGCATTGGGGGTGATGACTTCCCTTGTGGTGGATCCACAAGAGGGGATCTTACTCCTTCTTCTTCTACACGGACACAGGGTTTTTCTTGTGGAAAAAATATGACCATTCCCCATTGTACTTGTAGCTTGGGAAGGAGCCTCATCACCTACAACACTTGAAACAAATTGCCCTACAAGGAAGCCGTTATTCTCATCACACTCCACATTCATTGTTCCCTCAATGCATCCCGTAGATTTATTGAGAATACAGTAAGTGGGAGTTTGATGCATATCCAAAAAAAATCGACCCAAATTTTAGTTAACCCGGTTTTCATGAAGAGATTAAACACTTACAACCGCACCGGGTTTTCATTTATCTTTTCCCTCAAATCAAGGAATCAGCCAAACTTGGCTCTAATAGTTTCCCACGGTGTCTCCACATTCCTCATGAATAAGCCAAGCATCCAATGCATCTCCAAAGTACCTAAAACACATTAAGGTACAATTTGGTCCCCAAACTTATTGGGTCCGAAGTAGTTAGCATAACTACAATACATATGGCAAACTCCACATTTAAATAAGTGCATATGGATATGAACTCGCAATTCATGCACATCTTTAACCATTACGAAAATTATGGAGTTTACCCAATATAGAGGATCAAGTAGAGCAAGGCATGAAGAAGTATATAAATAAATATGCATACACAAGCTTACCAAGGTCCAAAGAGATACAATTTGGACAAAAGAACGCATACACGATGAATGCACCAATAATAACAAAGAATTCAAGTTGTCCAAATTATATCAAAGTGGTGAATCCACACAAGACCACACACAAAGAACAACACATGATTTAAGCAAAAAACCAATGAGCATAGGATATACACTACACACATGCCCAAAGGCTTATCTCACTCAAGTAGATAATAGATAGTGCAAGTAGTGAGATAAGGCAAGTTGAAGCACGAGCCGAGAAGAATATGATCATAAAATTTCTACCACATGAAGAAATACCAATTGTAAGAGAATAAAAAGGTATTTGGAATTAACACTTGGTGGTAGATTCCGAAGATGCACAAGATCAAAAACATAATCCAAAGCATAAGAAGAGAGTTTCATAGTGTTCTTAGCCGGGTGGGCATTTCTACCCGTTGGACCCCGTGCGCACGGGGTGTCCAAAGAGTTTCACGGCACCCCATGCGCACAGGGGTCAAAGACCCCGTGCACACGGGGTGTCCAGTAAGTTTCTGTGAAACTCTAAGGACACCTCGACGAAGCACGCTACAAAGCAAATAAAAACTAATAAGAGATAATTAATGGATGCTTTGAGAATTTGACTTTCGAATGATCTTGAGATACCACATATTGACTAGATAATATTGAATATCAATACTAGGTGGTATTTCTCATTTTTCACATTTCGGGTTTGTGATGTGCACAAAACATAACACTCCCCCGTAATGTGATGATCCACTAATATCTCACAAGAGCCAAAAAAGATTCCAATATGATACACTAAAGGCTCAAGACTACAAACACCACTATATGATGTGCAATGCAACCTATACATGCTAGATAACATAAATCAAGCATACTAGGAAGCACAACATATACATACACATGCTAGATACAAAACCTAAACATACAAGGGGCGAATAACTTTCAATGTGAGCAATGGAACTACAAGTTACCGCAAAGAGGAACATTGGATAGATAATATGAAGATAATCCACATGACTTGGCTCGAACAACTAAATGGTGGACATTCTCTTTCTTCATGAACTAGCCAAATCTTCAATGTCCTCCACACACCTATTGATCAAGTTTGAGATTGATGGTCCCCAACCAAGTTGGGTCCTAAGAAGTTAGTCACAATAGGCTTGGCAACCCAAATGGTCTTTTCCATTTCAAAACCACTTTGGGTACCAACATAGTTGGCAAACAAATTGCCAACAACATCCTTTCTAAGCAAATAATGATCATTGACTAGAGGAGGCTTAGGAATGTTACCATTTGGACAAGATGAGGATATGTGTCCCTTCTCACGACAATTGTAGCAACATGTTCTCCCCCTTCTATTTTTCTTAATTTTCTCAACTTGGGGAGCATTACCTTGGTTCATCATTGGTAGTGGCCTTTCTTCAACTTGAGTTTGACATTGAGGTTTCACTTGATGTTGACCTTGAGATTGAACTTGAGGCCGCTTACCTTGTTGCTTCACATTTGAAGCCTTCTTCTTTAATGGACAAGCTCTCACATGGTGTCCAACATTTTTGCACTTGAAGCATGTAATGTTGGCCTCATTCTTGACTTGGTCTTATCCCTTCTTCTTGTTCTTGGTCTTCTTGTTGTTGGAAATGAAACCAAGTCCACCTTTGTCATGAGGGGATTTTTGAACAATCAATATATTTTTGAGAGTGGAGTTCCCTTCATGACACTTTTCCAAGTCTTTCTTCAAAATAGTGAGTTGGGCCTTGAGCTCTTTGTTTTCCTCTACAAGGTTAGTATCAACAAAAGCACTAGAGGAATGAGTGAAATTCATCACACGAATTGGCAATAATATGTCTAGATGAATCACTAGGACTAGCACATGTTTGAAAGTGCGTTATATCGACTAGAGGGGGGGTGAATAGGAGAATTTTACAAATTCGTCACTTGAGGATACTAGTTGAGGAATTTGCTAAGTGACGAACTACGCGCAGCGGAATAAGTACTCAAGTGCATGCGAAACATAGCAGTAGCATAGTCATCATGATGAAATGAAACATACACAGAGCATGAGTAGCGTGAACAGGATAAGCAGGCAGAAGATAAAAAGAGTGAAGAATTTGAGGTGAGGAAATTGAGAAAGTCTTCAGTCAAATTCTTCAAACAGTAATGATCAATTTCATCAACAGGTATACGAGGAAATGAAAGGGTTGAGGAAATGGAACCAGGTAGCTCGATGAAGACAATGGTTTGATGACCCAGTTCCAACTGCTGTGATAGTCGTACGTCTGGTTTGGAGCGACCTGGTATTTAAACTAGAGGACACACAGTCCCAGAACACACAGTCCTTACCGTATTCTCCTTGAGCTAAGGTCACACAGTCCTCGCCCAACACTCGTGGTAAGTCTTCAGGGTAGACTTCCAAAACCCTCACAAACTGGTCACCCGGTGATCCGCAATTGACTGCTGGATGCTCTAGACCACGGTCACCCGGCGATCCCCAATTGACTGCAGGATGCACTAGACCATGACGCCTAACCGTATGGAAGATACACAGTCTTCAAAGGTAAAAAGCGTCGGTTCCACACAGGAACAATTTCTTCAGTGATGCTCAATCACTATGGGTTTTGGTTGTTTGGGGTTTTTCCTCACTGATGATTTTCGCTCAAAGTCCTCGAGGAACGGGATGCTCTCAAATGACAAGTGTCAAGTTCTCTCTCGGAGCAGCCAACCAGCTAGTGGTTCTCAGGGGCGGCTATTTATAGCCAGGGTGCAACCCGACATGATAAGACATAAATGCCCCCCAATGATATGACCGTTAGGTGGGTAGAATATTTGGACAGCTGGCGCAAAGCACAGCAACAGTCGGAATTTGAACTGTCAAATTCCTCAGGGCTTATCATATTCCTCACTTGTAGGCAATTTGCACTGGCGAAATCCTAACTCCTTAGTCACACCAATTTCCTCAGAGACCAGAAGAACATCGTCTCTATCTCTGAAGAACTTGACTGAACTGTAAGAGATTTCCAAAGGCTTCACTCGAAGGATTGGGTTATGTTGAGGCTTTTGAGTTGAGCATCAGATGGAAATTTTTCCTTAGTTTTACCTCGGCCCCCTTTAATAGTACGGTGTTTCCTATGACTCAAGAAAGGAAATGAAACAATAAAAGCTAAAGTCTTCATGCTTCATTGTCCTCGTTCATATCTTCAAGGTTACACCATCTTCTTCATTTTCAAAGTCTTCAGGGAATACCAAAGTCTTCAGCAAAGTCTTCACCAAAGTGATCCAAATCGCTAGCCGTCCCGTGATCCAATCACGATCTAGCGCCGAACGGACGGCACCTCCGCGTTCAGCACACGTACAGCTCGATGACAATCTCCGCCTTGTTGATCCAGCAAGAGGGAGCAGAGAGGTAGATGAGTTCTCCGGCAGCGCGACGGCGCGGCGGCGGCGGTGGTGGAACTATTCCGGCAGGGCTTCGCCTAAGCACCGTCGGAATCTATTTGGTGAAGGAACTAGGGAATAGAGAACTAGCACGTGGACTTGTGTCTTTGGGGCCTCTATTCCTCTAGTATATATAGGAGGGAGGGGGAGGAGGTAGCCTCCCTAGGGTTTCCCCTAGGAGTATATAAGTCTTCAAGGTCACACCATCTTCTTCATTTTCAAAGTCTTCAGGGAATACCAAAGTCTTCAGCAAAGTCTTCACAAAGTCTTCACCAAAGTCTTCAGTTGAAGACATTCATTTATAGGGGTCGATATTCTTCGAATATACCAAACTCCTCATTGACTTATAGAGCATGTGTTCACTCACAAACATATTAGTCCCTTAACCTATAAGTCTTCAATACACCAAAATCACTAAGGGGCACTAGATGCACTTACAATCTCCCCCTTTTTGGTGATTGATGACAAATAGGTTAAGTTTTCAACGGGGATAAACATATGAAGTGTAAGTACTAAGTTTGAGGAATTTGATTGCAAGATATAGAGGAACTCCCCCTGAAGATGTGCATATTTGAGAAATTTGCTTTGGACTGCAAATGCACATGGCAGGATAAAATCTTGGAGACCTCCCCCTATATCTTGCAATCCATACACGCATTATATATATATCATGAGGTAATTGAAATGCATGATGGAAAATGGGGTCTGAGGAAATTCAGCATGCGTGCATTAAGATAGTTGAGGAAATAAGCATGCAGAAAGTAGTTCAAAAGTATCAGACCACCATCGGACTTAAGTTTACAACTCAATCAACAAACACTTCAGAAGAGCGAGAGTTGTAACTTAAACAAAAAACAACCCATATATATAGACCTGCTTGAAGACTAACTCAAATTTCTCCCCCTTTGTCATCAAGTGACCAAAAGGGATGAAATTGAGGACCAACGCCCCTGAAGAATTTCATCTTGAAGGTGGTGGAGGAGCGCCAGCGTTGTCGGGGTTGGTTGGTGGAGCAGGGCCTGCAGCAGTGTCGTCAATGTCCTCAGCTTCATCCGTCGCACGCGATGAAGAATATGAACTTGTCACCAGCTAAGGAACTTGAACTTTCTTCCACTTCTTGTTTGGAGGAATCGACCAGTCAAAGTTCATCTGAAAGTCCATCTCCTTGAGTTCTTCGGGAGTCTTGAGATGAGACAGAATGGCCCAAGTTCGATCGAAGATTTCATGCACATAGTAATGACTTTTCCTCACAGAGTTATGCGTCACAGTTATGTCACGAAGAATTTAAGCAAACTGACGCTTTACCCACTTGTGATTATGATCGACCTTCTGATGAAGACTTAAGAGAAGGTCACGATCAGTCATCACACGAGGGGCAGAGGCTTGAGGTTTTTGTGCTGAGGCTTTTGCAGCAGAATCTTGGGTAGCAGAGTCATCATTGGTGGAGTAAGATGCAGCCTTGCGAAACTGACCATCCAATGGACGAGTGCCTTCATCAATTACAACCTTGCTTTTTTCCTTCAACTGAAGAAATTATGATAGTTGATGGGAATCCCATGAATGATGTTGAACAGCAAATTATTCATGATGACAACAACTTCTTCTTCTTTAGAGTTGCGGCCTTTGATAGGATTGAGCGTTTTGGTCAATATTCTATAGATTGTCCTGGGCACATACAACAAATCCTTCACTAAGAAGGTGGTCCTTGGAGGTTTTCCAGGTGCCAAAGGCTTCATTAACACTTGCATCATGTGATTCAGCAGCTCAGGTTCATCATAGATGCATCTCGCTCCTTCTGAAGGAATTGGAATGGGAACACATTGAAGCAATTCATTTGCTGAAGCAGTGTAGTGAGTGTTTCTAGACATCCAATCCAAGATCCATGAGTTAACATCAGAAGCTTCACCAGTGATATGAAGAGTTGCATAGAATTGAAGAATTAGATCTTCATTCCAATCGCAGACATCATCACAGAATGGAAGAAGTCCAACATCATGAAGAACTGAGAGCACTGGAGTGAAGCATGGGATGGATTCCATATCCACATGAGGAATTTGATGATGCTGGAAGACTTTGTCCTTGTCAAACAGCACAGCAGCATAGAAGTTCATCTGAGCTGGAGTCCAGAACCTTGAGCGACCAACCCATGCTGAGTCATAAGGATTTGGTCCAGTGAAGCATATGTGCTCATTGAAGAAATTCGCCTTGATGAATTTGGGGCGCTTCGTGCCTTTGAAAGGTAGCTTTTGTTTCGGCTGAAGATTTGGCTTGAAGCGCCGTCCAGTCTCGCTTGGAACAACGGCAGTTTCTTCAGCTTGAGGAACTTGTGCAACAATTTCATCAGGAATACTCTGGACAGGAATTTCATCAGCTGATGCAGCTGGAATCTCTTCGGGAACAGTCACGAGGGGAGTGGACAGACTGGCAGACTCTGTTTGAATTTCTTCAGTTGGGGCCGAAGACCGAGGAATCTGAGTGAGAGGAGTGGCCATTGGTGAATTTGGGTGAGTTGCATCCCAAAATTCATCATTGATGACTGGAGTGGTAGATCCAATGTCCACTTCCTCATCCATTTCTTCAACGCCGGCCTCTTCAGCTGTCAACTGAGGCTGGGATGATGACACAAGAGGAGTTGAAGCATTTGCATCCACCTCTATTTCTTCATCAATCTGCTCTGAGGAAGCAGCAGACTGAGTTTCTTCATCGTCCTCACTTGGGATGACATAGTCTTCACCAAATGGGACTATTTCATAGGCTGAGACTAATGAGATGGAACAGCATCAATTGGTTCATTTGAGGAACTTAGCAAAGTCCTCACTTTCTTGGGAGCTAAGGATTCTACAGATGTTGATGCTTTCCTTTTCTTTGCGGCAACCTTCTCCGCAGCCTTGGTTTTCTTCGCTTCTGATGCAGAAGGAAGTGTGACTTTCTTCACCCTTGAAGATTTTGCTGGGGAAGCATGGGGTGAAGGTGGTGCATTTTCTTCGGGCACGACTGATGCAGTCGCCCTAACAGTTTCTTCAGGCACCGCAGTTTCTTCAGCTGGCCTCTCAATTTCTTCAGGCGCAACAGTGGAAGTTGCCCTGGGTATTTCTTCAGCAGCATAAATTTCTTCAGCTGCACTTGCAGTTTCATCAGCAGGCTGAGCAGAAGTTTCAGCCTGAGGAATATGCGGTTGCGATCTGGCCGCAACCCTTGAGTTGTGGTCCTTGATGGCTCTGTCAGCCAGGTTGACGAATCTGACCTTGGCGCCTTTCCAGTCTGCATAGTAGCGGTCAAATTCATCACCGAGGCCTTTGATGTCCTTTTGGACAGAGACAAGTTGATTAGGCGTCAGATTAAGAACATTGTTCTTCATGAAGCACTCTTTCTTGTCTACTGAGCCTTCTTTGCCTTTCTGTCCTTTTCATACTTCCATTTTTCCTCACCAATGAAGGCTGTGAGGACATGGCTAGGACCGGGAGGCAGATTCAAATCATCAATTGGAGTATTTGGGTCCTGGTGCCAAATGTCAATGAAGTTGAGCACTGTTTTTGGATCCAGCAAGAGAGGAATTGTAGTGCCCTTGGCTTGAGCCACTCTTTCTTGCTTATTCCTGACAATGGCAGCAAGTTCTTCATCACTTGCTTCATCTTCCTCAGACTCTTGAGGGAATATTGAAGACTACTTGCTTCTTGTGAGGGATTGGCCTCCTGCCTTGTCCTGCTGTTGCCTTCACTCTCAGCAAAGTGGGACTGCTTGAGGAATGTGCTTGGGCTGATGAAGTTGCAGATGCCCCTGAAGCAATTGAAAAACCGGCAGTCCTCTGACAAGATGCCAGATGCACTGGTGTTGATGACTTGGCAGCAGCTGTTGAAGATTGTGCAGCCACTGAGGGCATTGCAGGGGCCCTTGATGATTTTGCCTGAGGCATTTGCTGTGAGGACTTTGGAGCTGAGGACTTTGGTACTGAGGATTTTGCAGTGGATTTCTTCACCACTGATTTCTTTGGAGCAGATGCACTAGCAGAGGCTCCGGCAGTAGCAGCAGCAGCAGAGTCATCATTGAATTTATTCATAGCCTCTTTTGCCTTCTTCGCCATCTTGGCTTGTTGCCTTTCCCATTCATGAGGAAAGTCTTCACCAGTTTTGAGACTGGTAGGATCAGCACGTTGGCCTTGAGCCAAAGGTGGCCTATTGCACGGGGGTTTAACAACAAATTTCTTCATGTATTTAGGAGTGACATAACGATATTCTCTCCATTCCTTCATCCATCTCCTTTCAATTTTCTGTATACGGATCTTTCGCTGCTTTTGAGTTTCTTTGCCATGAGTTTCTTCATCAGGTGTGCAATATTCCTCATACAAATCATCAGGTATCTCAAACGCAGTTTGCACTTCAGGTTTCTTTCCTCCTTTCTGAGGCCTTTTCCCATCAGCTGAGGATTATGAACTGTTGAAGTTTCTGATGAAGTATGCAGCTTTTCTTCAAGGAACGCTGCAAATGAGTTAAGTTGATGAGAACCTAGAGATTCATCAGCTGACATTTGTACCTGTGAATAGAGTATAGGTGTGAAGAATTTGAAGAGGTCATATGCGTTCTCAGAAATTTTTGCAAAAGTATCAAGTTCGAGGAATTTGACCATAGATGTCTTGAAAAATTTCACTAAGTGTTATTGACTTAGGTTCCAGAGTTGTATAGATTTGAGGATCCACACAATTGAGGAATCTTGAAGAAAATCATGACTTAGCGAAATAAATCAAGAGAAGGAGTTTGTTTGGTGCTTTAGAGATGGATTACAGAAGAATAACATCTTTTGAGGATTTTGTGAAAATCATCGGAATCAAAAATGACAATAAAACTAGATTTTATTTACCGTAAGCGATGAGCACGACGAACAGAGAAGTGAAGTGAAGGAGTTCGTCAGTCCAGATCTCCCACGCCTTAGCTTGGCAGAGGGAGACAGCTACAGCGGCGGCGGGGTGAAGACTTCCGCGGCCGATGCGAGTACGACGACGGCAAGGCCGAGGCAGTGAAGCTCTTCCTCTCCGGCGACGATGAAGTTAGCGACGACGCTAGGTCTGCAGCTCGGGAGAGATGGGAGTGAGGAGTAACCCGAGCAAGTGGAAGGGAGGGGGTATTTATAGTGGCAGTAAAAACCAACTGGTGCGAAGATTTTGGACCAGTATGCCCCTGACCCTTGCCATCCACGCGACATGTGTCACCCACGTACTGTGTAGTGGAGATCGTGGGGGATCGTGGGTTATCCAGTCGTGGGAATCAGAACGGTTTGAGCGGCAATCGCCAAAAATTGAGATTGAATATTTTAATGTTTTGTTCGCAAATTCTTCAGCTAACAAGGACTCAGTGAAGACTTTGAACAAGTTTCAAAGTAGAACGCATATGAAGAATTTGTGAATAGACTTGGTTGAGTTTAGCATAGAGGGGAAACGGGTCCGATCATATTCACTTAGATGAAAATCAACTCGAAGAAATAACTATAAGTGAATGATGTTGAGGACATTGAAAAACTCAATATATATATGTATATATGTATATATATATATAGGACTCCTTTTTTATACTCCCAGGAGTATGTACTCCCATGTCTAATCGGGTGTTTGACTAGTGGATACTCTTGCCCGTGGCTAACTGGCTATGAAACAACCTCCTATAAAAATGAGCAATCTGGTGCGTGCCCGTTTTGCATGCACCGTGGCCTACTAATTGAATATATTTGAATATTTAACTACCTAACAAACACAAGAATGAGTATCTACTACATCGGATGAGTATATACCTTGCTTCATTTAAGCTAGCAGTATATGTTCTCCCCGTTTAAAAAGCAAGTACTCCAAATACAAAAGCAGTATGCACTCCATTGGGTGATACTCCTACGTGCTATATGCTACTTCATTGGATTAAGAGTAAAGTAGTATATACTCTCTTTGTTAGAAAAGCAGTATATGGAGTACAGGAGTAGTATATACTTCATTGGATGATTAGTAGTATATACGTCATTAGATTGGAAAGCCGTATATACTTTAGCGGGATCTCAGATAATTTATTGTTCACTGGTGGTATACATGCGATGTTGTGTTTTTCTAAGAAGTGTATACTTATTTTATATTTTGTTGAATTGGAAGTATATACTTATTAGAACTGAAAGAAAATAGGTACCTCCCTCGTCAAGAAATATGTACAAATATTTTTACAATGTAAATACCGAAGGAGTATATACTGCCTCTTGGGAAGGAAGTATATACTTGTGAAGTGGCGGTCAACAGGATACATACTTTTAAGGTAGAGCTGCAAGAAGTTGTATCATATAACAAATATTTTCAAGAATGCAAATACTTATAATTTTAAAGGGGTTTATACTGCCTCTTGGGAAGGGGGTATATACTTGTCATGTGGCGAACAACAATATACATATTTCTCTGGTGGAGGTACAAGAACTTGTATCTTATAAGAAATTTTATCTTGATCAGAACATGCAACTACTCTTACATCTTTAAGAAGGATTAAATGCTAGAAACATATGGTGTACAAAAACGATAGTATTTTCCATCAAGGTCCACATGACACCAAATATACTTCAAGAAAATTTGAATGGACGATCCTCGGTCACATGAATCCTTCAATCAATTTGCACAAGGTAACTGGGGTGACACAAGGTGCTTCTTCTCTGTTTCTTCAATCAATTGGCCGGTGGCTGCAAGAATTAATTTGGGTACAAGATCGGAATCAGTATGGTGTATTTTTTAATCAAAACAGTAATGGGTTTATGCACAAATAAATGTATATAC
Organism: Elymus sibiricus; assembly: GCA_039707655.1. Classification (NCBI taxonomy): domain Eukaryota; kingdom Viridiplantae; phylum Streptophyta; class Magnoliopsida; order Poales; family Poaceae; genus Elymus; species Elymus sibiricus. The sequence goes on along the minus strand of CM077667.1, from coordinate 123,680,577 downwards.
TCATCTTTTATTAAAATCCACTAACGAGATGAAAGAAGGGATAAGAGCGTGTTCGGTACTCCTCCGTGGCCGCAAAATCCTGAACTCCACCGCCAGCTTCCGAGCGCCAGCTTCTCATGTGAAATTCTGGAGCCAGCGATCTGTTCGGTGCACCAAAACCTGGAGCCAGCGTCCTCTTCGTTTGGGCTGGCCTCGTTTAGGGTACTAGGCCTGGGGATGGCCCATAGGCCCTGTCGGCTAGCGAATCGGTACATGAGGAACTCACTTGGCGAGCGAACCGGTACGTGAGGAACTCACTTGGCGGTGGCAGGGGCTGGTAATATCCATCAACTCCAGCTTCTCTTTTTTCTGGGAGCTCGGTTTGTCCAGCTCCGCGAATCCTCGTTTTTTACACTGCGCTTGCCGCCAGCTTCTCTCGCTAAACTCCAGGAGCTTGAGCGTTCGGTCAAACTCCAGAGTTGGAGCCGAAGGAGCCAGGAGTTGGAGGGCTCCCGAACACGCCCTTATACTCTGACAATCTCACTAAACAAGATATGCGCATATCCATTATTTACTAATCATACAATTACAAGTACATTATCAGAAAAAGAAGTAGCACGTAACCATTTTATAGACTTATTATATGCCTAATATGCAGTGATTTTCACCTCTTACATCAAAGAAATTGCTACAGAATTGATGCCGCTAGGAATTTATGCATGCATGCAGATTGATGGGACAAATCAATCACGTACCTAGCATGTACGTATCTTGTGATTGGTGTAATCCATAGCCGCTGCTTGCCGATGATGTTGATGCTTTAAGTTCGACTTGGTCACTAGGATCAACTCGGTGCTCGGGTCAGGATGCATGCGCGCGTCCGGCGACGCCGCGGCCAGGTGCATATCAAGTTGTTGATGTCGCCATCGCCGCCGCCGTAGACTGCCGCGGGAGTAGAGACGGACATGTCGCGTGCGCTCCGTGGAATGAGGTGCATAAACAAACCCCCAAAAAATAGGATCACTAACGACTTAAGATTGGATGTGTTTTTCCCACGAATTATCCATTTACATAAATGGTGAACTGGTTTAATTGTTTCAACCCTTTATTGCGCTGCGAACGAATGAATCACAGCCACGTAGCAGGAGAGTACGTACTCCTAAGAGTACCAACCCATTTTCATATATATATATATATATATATATATATATAGTCAATGAGGAACTCAAGTTGAAAGCTTGAAGAATTTGAAGATTTTTGAGGATTTTATAAACTTGAAGAATTTGAAAATTTGAAGAATTTGCAAAATGAGGAAAAAACTCAAATATGAAGAATTTCAACTGTTGTTGGTGGCGTTACCCACCGTATAAAGAATGATGATTTCAGACACCGCGTACAATTGTCATAGGGTTCTGAGAATCAAATTCTTCATTAAATTATTCACACTTAGAGAGTTAGTCTTCATTGATTGAAGAAAAACGTTACTTCGTGTGTTGCACATCAAAGTCATCAATTTTGCATAAATGTTAGGATGTGTGTCCTTTCACAGAACATTCGAAGATTCTAAAATATTTAGCTCACACCGCAACTTGCAAAATCTCTTCTCATCCACGGGCTTTGTGAAGATATCAGCCAGTTGTTCTTCAGTCTTCACGTGGTCGAGGAAGATATCGCCCTTCATCACATGGTCACGAAGAAAATGATGACGAATCTGGATGTGCTTGGTATTTGAGTGATGAATTGGGTTGTGAGCAATCTTGATGGCACTCTCATTGTCGCAGTAGAGAGGGACATTCTTCACGTTGATGCCGTAGTCCTTGAGAGTTTGCTTCATCCATAGCAATTGAGCACAGCAAGAACCAGCAGCAATGTACTCAGCTTCAGCAGTAGATAGTGACACGCAGTTCTGCTTCTTCGAGAACCAACATACTAAGGATCGTCCGAGGAAATGACAAGTGCCTGACGTTGACTTGCGGTCCACACGATCACCAGCATAATCAGAATCAGAATAACCAATGAGGTCAAGATCTGAGCCCTTGGGGTACCATAATCCTAGTGTTGGAGTGTGAGCTAGATATCGAAGAATATGTTTCACAGCCTTATGGTGTGATTCCTTCGGTTTTGCTTGAAATCGGGCACACATGCAAACACTAAGCATAATATCTGGCCTTGATGCACATAGATACAATAAATAATCAATCATGGAGCGGTATACCTTCTGATCGAAATCTTTACCACTTTCGTCAGTGCAGAGTTGGGCTGATGTGGGCATAGAAATCTTGACGCCTTTGCAATCCTGCATGTCGAATTTCTTCAGGACATCCTTGAGGTATTTCTCTTGAGAGATGAAGATGCCATTGCGTTGTTGACGAATTTGAAGACCTAGGAAGAATTTGAGCTCTCCCATCATAGACATTTGATATTCTTCACCCATCATATAGGCAAATTCGTCACTGTAACGTTTGTCAGTACATCCAAAGATAATATCGTCCACATATATTTGGCAGACAAATAATTCATCATCATATGATTTTGTGAAAAGAGTTGGGTCAAGTGAACCGGGTTTGAAGCCTTTCTTCATGAGGAATTCCTTCAGTGTGTCATACCACGCCCGAGGGGCTTGCTTGAGGCCATAGAGGGCCTTGTTGAGTCTGACGACTTTGTCAGGATACTTAGGATCTTCAAAACCTGGGGGTTGAGCAACATATACTTTTTCCTCAAGCTTACCATTGAGGAATGCACTTTTCACATCCATTTGATATAAGATGATATTATGATGGTTAGCATAAGCAAGCAATATGCGAATAGCTTCAAGTCTAGCAACAGGTGCAAAAGTTTCATCAAAGTCAATTCCCTCAACCTGTATGTAGCCCTGTGCCACAAGACGAGCCTTATTCCTCACTATCTGACCAAGTTCATCTTGTTTGTTGCGGTAGATCCACTTGGTACCTATGACATTGTGCTAGCGAGGATCTGGGCGTTTGACAAGTTCCCACACGTTGTTGAGCTTGAATTGATGTAATTCCTCTTGCATGGCTTGAATCCACTCAGGCTCCAAGAATGCTTCATTAACTTTGGTGGGCTCTGTGATAGAGACAAAGGCAAAGTGCCCACAAAATTTAGACAAATGTGAAGCTTTTGAGCGTGTGAGGGGACCTGGTGCATTGATGTCGTCGATGATTTTCTCGATCTGCACTTCCTTTGCAAGTCGTGGATGAGCAGGTTGATGACTTTGTTGAGGCTGAACAATTTCTTCAGGTGTATCAGCATGAATGTCTTCAGCGTTGGGTACAACTTCTTCAGAGAATAGTTGTTCTTCAGTAGGGATCACATCTTCAGTGGCCTTGAACCTTATGGATTCCTCAGGAGGCATTTCATCTAGCACAGGAGGCAGGTGTTCTCTTTGTGAGCCATTAGATTCATCGAACCGCACATCTACAGTTTCAACAACCTTGTTGTGATAGGTGTTGAAGACTATGTAGGTGTGCGAGTCCTTTCCGTAACCAAGCATAAAACCTTCATGTGCTTTCGGTGCAAATTTAGAACTGTGGTGAGGATCTCTAATCCAGCATTTAGCATCGAAGACTTTGAAATAACTCACATTGGGTTTCTTGTCAGTGAGGAGTTCATATGAAGTCTTCTTGAGGAATTTGTGAAGATATACCCTGTTGATGATGTGGCAAGCAGTATTGATTGCCTCAGGCCAGAAGCGACGAGGAGTCTTGTATTCATCAAGCATGGTGCGAGCCATCTCAACAAGAATCTTGTTCTTGCACTCCACAACACCATTCTGCTGAGGAGTATATGAGGCAAATAGCTCATGAGTAATACCAAGTTCATCAAGATAATCATCAGGACCAGTGTTCTTGAACTCAGTCCCATCATCACTCCTGATATGGTAGATTTTGATGCTGAAGTTCGTCGAGGCCCTTGAAGAAAATCATCTGAAGACATTCTGCACTTCAGATTTGTACAGGATAATGTGCACCCAAGTATAGCGAGAGAAATCATCAACAATAACAAAGCCATATAAGCATGGGGTATTTGTTAGTGTGGCATAGTGAGTGGGGCCAAAGAGATCCATATGAAGCAATTCAAAAGGACGAGTGGTAGTCATGATAGTCTTGGATGGATGCTTGGATCTGGTCATCTTCCCAGATTCACAAGCCCCACACAAGTGATCCTTGAGGAATTTGACACCCTCAATACCGATGACGTGCTTTTTCTTCGCGAGCGTGTACAAGTTCCTCATGCCAGCATGTCCAAGTCATCGATGCCATAGCCAGCCTTCTGAAGCTTTTGCAAGTAGACATGTGGCCGGTTGTGGACCTATAGAGAAATCAACAATATACAAGTCTCCTCTCCTAAAGCCTTCGAAGACTTTGGATTTGTCAGATTCCATGATGACAACACAACGATATTTGCCAAAGATGACAACCATATCAAGTTCACAAAGCATTGAGACAGACATGAGGTTGAATCCAAGGGACTCGACAAGCATCACCTTATCCATGTGTCGATCCTTCGAGATTGCAACCTTACCTAGACCCAATACCTTGCTTTTTCCTTTGTTAGCGTAGGTGATATGCTTCAGATGAGAGGGAGCCAGTGGGATGTTCATCAATAGGTTCTTGTCACCAGTCATGTGGTTGGTGCATCCACTATCGAGGACCCACTCAGTTGCTTTGGGTGTTTCATCATGCAGATGAATTAGTACGGCTTACGAACGCATATGCTTCAGAGCGAAGAATATGATTTCAAATTCATCAAATTGAATTTCATCACATAGAACAGTAAGCAGAGTAATATGAGGACGTGAAAAATGAATGATTCATTTCTTCATGATTAGCTTGCGTCCTTTCAAGCATTTCATCAGGTCTTCAGTAAATTCATCAGACGTTCAAGTTCGTCTGAAGACCTGACCCTGCATAAGAGATTAGTTCAATTTCTTCACCACCCACATCTGGAGGGGTGGCAGAGAGTTCATCATTCTGCGAGCTCCATATGAGAATGGTGGCATAGAAGCAAGTGCACTTTGTTTCACAGGACGGGGGTTAGAGTACTCATATGAATAAGCAGAGAAATTCTTCGAGGACTTATGAATATAATGATTTGAAGAATAATGAGGATATTCATGACCCTTAGATTTTCCCTGCGAAACAGAAGCATTAGCATGAGAATGATATGATTTTTGACCATATGAGGAATTTGGTCCATGTGAGGACTTTGGTCCTTGTGAAGACTTTGGTCCAACTGAAGAATTTGATCTGGGGTTCTTGTTCTTCACTGGTGGTGTCATGAGGATATTCACTTGAAGATTTTCAAGGTACCTTTTGGGAACCCAGATTTTCTTCATTGGAGAACCGTTCCTGCAGTTAGTACCAACATATCTGGCAAATACTTCACCATTCTGATTTTTGAACAGTTTGTAGTTGGAGTCAATTGACTCATCAGAGGAATATGAAGATTCACAAGTAAAGCCAGATAAAGTGGATGGATCTACTGGAGGTCGTTTTGCAGCAACCCATGAGGTTTTGGGATACTGCTCAGGTTTCCAGTAGGTTCCATCAGCATTGAGTTTCCTCTCAAAGGCAATACCCTCTTTTCTAGGGTTTCTGTTCAGAATCTGCTTTTTAAGCACATCACAAAGGGTTTGATGCCCTTTGAGGCTTTTGTATATGCCTGTCACATACAATTCCTTCAACCCTGCATTTTCGTCAGTGATACTTGTGGTATCCTCAGATGAGGAATTTGTGACCACAGAAATAGTTGAAGAATTTGCAGCAATAGAAGCATTTGAACATTCAGGTGAAGAATGAGCAGTTTCACGTTCGATGCATTTCAAGCAAGGTGGAACAAAATCTTCCTGAGCGGTACTGATCTGTTGAGCAAGCAAGGAGTCATTATCCCTTTGAAGATCTTCATGAGACACCCTTAGTTTCTCAAGATCTTGCTTTCTTTGAAGAAATTCATAAGAAAGCTTCTCATGATCGACTAAGAGAGCCTCATGACGACTTTGAAGGTTATCATACTTGGACTGAAGACTTTGAAGGTCCTTAGTCAAAGTTTGAGTATGATCCACTTCCTCATTCAATAGGTCATCGCTTTTGTCTAGCTGTTTCTGAAGCTTTTCAATGACACTTTGTTGTTTAGTAGCAATATTAGCAAGTTTGGAATAGCTAGGTTTCATGTAATCCTCAGATTCACTATCACTGGATTCAGAGGAGGAATGGTGTTTGAGTACCTTGGCACCTTTTGCCATGAAGCAATAGGTGGGAGCATAGTCGTCGTTGCTGACATTAGAGTCGTTGGGGTTGCCATTTTCCTCATCGTTGAAGATGGACTTGCTGACAAAAGCAGTGGCGAGAGCTAGGCTTGCCACACCAGAGTCCGACTCCTCCTCAGATTCCTCCTCTTCCTCATATTCTTCAGATTCTTCTTCAGAATCCATTTCCTTGCCAATAAGTGCCCGAGCCTTCCTTAAGTTGTTCTTCTTGTGCAATGAGGACTTTGAAGACGAGGACTTTGCAGATGAGGACTTTGAAGATTTCTTCTTTTTCTTCGAGTCATCAGAACTGTCATCCTTGTATTTCTTCTTTCTTGACTCTTTTTCCCAAGGAGGACAGTCAAAGATAAAGTGACCAGATTTCTTGCATTTGTGGCAAGTTCTCTTCTTGTAGTCGCTTGATGAAGAATCTGATTTCTTCATACCACTTGTTGATGATTTTCCAAACCGACCTCTCCTTGAGAACTTCTGGAATTTCCTCACGAGCATTGCTAGCTCCTGACTCAGTTCTTCAGGATCACCAAGGCTACTATCAGATTCTTCGTCTTCAGATGAGGAAATTGCCTTAGCCTTCAAAGCACGAGATCTTCCATAACTTGGCCCGTAGAGGTCTCTCTTCTCAGCTTGTTGGAATTCATGAGTATTGAGTCTCTCAAGAATATGAGAAGGATCTAGTGACTTGTAGTCTCCACGTTCTTGAATCATCAAAGCAAGTGTATCGAATGAGGAATCAAGGGATCTCAGCAGTTTCTTCACCACCTCATGGTCGGTGATGTCAGTGGCACCAAGAGCATGTAGCTCATTGGAGATATCAGTGAGGCGATCGAAAGTTTGCTAAACATTTACGTTGTCGAGTCTTTTGAAGCGGTTGAAGAGATTGCGAAGAACATCAATTCGATAGTCACGTTGAGTTGAAATGCCTTCATTGACTTTGGACAGCCTATCCCAGATAAGCTTAGCAGTCTCCAAAGCACTCACTCTGCCATACTGAACCTTGCTCAGATGGACACATATGATATTCTTCGCTTGAGAGTCGAGTTGCTTGAATCTCTTCACATTAGTAGCGTTGATGGTGGCAGTGACAAAGGGAACACCATTTTCCACAACATACCAGAGATCGTGGTCAATTGCCTCAAGATGCATGTGCATCTTGTTCTTCCAGTAGGGGTAGTCCGTCCCATCGAAGGTAGGACACCCAGCTGAGACCTTGATCATGCTTGCAGTCGACATAACTAAAACTCCAGGTGGTTAAACCAAAATCACATAGAACAAGGGAGTACCTTGATCTGATACCAATTGAAAGTGCGTTATATCGACTAGAGGGGGGGTGAATAGGCGATTTTTACAAATTCGTCACTTGAGGAAATACTAGTTGAGGAATTTGCTAAGTGACGAACTACGCGCAGCGGAATAAGTACTCAAGTGCATGCGAAACATAGCAGTAGCATAGTCATCATGATGAAATGAAACATACACACAGCATGAGTAGCATGAACAGGATAAGCAGGCAGAAGATAAAAAGACACACAGTCCTTACCGTATTCTCCTTGAGCTAAGGTCACACAGTCCTCGCCCAACACTCGTGGTAAGTCTTCAGGGTAGACTTCCAAAACCCTCACAAAATGGTCACCCGGCGATCCACAATTGACTGCTGGATGCTCTAGACCACGGTCACCCGGCGATCCCCAATTGATTGCAGGATGCACTAGACCATGACGCCTAACCGTCTGGAAGATACACAGTCTTCAAAGGTAAAAAGCGTCGGTTCCACACAGGAACAATTTCTTCAATGATGCTCAATCACTATGGGTTTTGGTTGTTTGGGGTTTTTCCTCACTGATGATTTTCGCTCAAAGTACTCGAGGAATGGGATGCTCTCAAATGACAAGTGTCAAGTTCTCTCTCGGAGCAGCCAACCAGCCAGTGGTTGTGGGGCGGCTATTTATAGCCAGGGTGCAACCCGACATGATAAGACATAAATGCCCCCCAATGATATGACCGTTAGGTGGGTAGAATATTTGGACAGCTGGCGCAAAGCACAGCAACGGTCGGAATTTGAACTGTCAAATTCCTCAGGGCTTATCATATTCCTCACTTGTAGGCAATTCGCACTGGCGAAATCCTAACTCCTCAGTCAGACCAATTTCCTCAGAGACCAGAAGAACATCGTCTCTGTCTCTGAAGAACTTGACTGAACTGTAAGAGATTTCCAAAGGCTTCACTCGAAGGATTGGGTTATGTTGAGGCTTTTGAGTTGAGCATCAGATGGAAATTTTTCCTTAGTTTTACCTCGGCCCCCTTTAACAGTACGGTGTTTCCTATGACTCAAGAAAGGAAATGAAACAATAAAAGCTAAAATCTTCATGCTTCATTGTCCTCGTTCATATCTTCAAGGTCACGCCATCTTCTTCATTTTCAAAGTCTTCAGGGAATACCAAAGTCTTCAACAAAGTCTTCACCAAAGTCTTCAGTTGAAGACATTCATTTTTTAGGGGTCGATATTCTTTGAATATACCAAACTCCTCATCGACTTATAGAGCATGTGTACACTCACAAACATATTAGTCCCTTAACCTATAAGTCTTCAATACACCAAAATCACTAAGGGGCCTAGATGCACTTACAATGTTAATAAAGCATTTTGAGTAGAAATAGTGCTAATGTCCACATGAGGCTCACAAGATGTTGCCTTATTCACAATGGCCTCATGAGCTAACTTTAGCCTTTCATGGGAGATTAGAAGGTCATCATGAGAGCCCGAGAGCTTTTCATGAATTTCTTCTAATTTTCCATAATTGCTAGTTAGCAAAGCAAGTTGAGCCCTTAGCTCAACATGTTGGGAAATGTTGCATGGGAAACAAAAAATTTCCTACGCACACGCAAGATCTATCCTTGGTGATGAGTATCTACGAGAGGGAGAGCGGATCTACATACCCTTGTAGATCGCTAAGCGGGAAGCGTTAAGAAACACGGTTGATGTAGTCGAACGTCTTCACGATCCAAATCACTAGCCGTCCCGTGATCCAATCACGATCTAGCGCCGAACGGACGGCACCTCCGCATTCAGCACACGTACAGCTCGATGACAATCTCCGCCTTGTTGATCCAGCAAGAGGGAGCGGAGGTAGATGAGTTCTCCGGCAGCGCGACGGCGCGGCGCCGGTGGTGGTGGAACTATTCCGGCAGGGCTTCGCCTAAGCACCGTAGGAATCTATTTGGTGAAGGAACTAGGGAATAGAGAACTAGCACGTGGACTTGTGTCTTTGGGGCCTGTATTCCTCTAGTATATATAGGAGGGAGGGGAAGGAGGCAGCCTCCCTAGGGTTTCCCCTAGGGGTTCGGCCGAACCAGGAGGAGGTGGCGGATTCCACCTCCAATCCTACTCCTAGTAGGATTCCTTTCCTACTTGGAGTTTACCTTCCCCACTTGGGTTTTTTCCTTTCCCACCTTCCTAGCCGCATGGGCCTTGTGGGGCTGGTTTGCCCAGCCCACTAAGGGCTGGTGCACCACCCCTCAGGCCCATGTGGCCTCCCGGTGTGGGTGGCCCCTCCTGATGGCCCTCCGGCACTCCCGGTACACTACCGGAAATACCCAAAATTTTCCGGTGGCCAAAACGGGACTTCCTATATATCAATCTTTACCTCCGGACCATTCCGGAGCTCCTCGTGTCATCCGGGATCTCATCCGGGACTCCGAACAGCCTTCGGTCACCACCATACATAACTCAATACTACCGAAACGTCACCGAACGTTAAGTGGGCAGACCCTGCGGGTTCGAGAACTATGTAGACATGACCGAGACACCTCTACGGTCAATAACCAATTGCGGGACCTGGATGCCCATATTGGTTCCTACATATTCTATGAAGATCTTTTATCGGTTGAACCTCTATGTCAAGGATTCAGTTAATCCTGTATGTTGTTCCCTTTGTTCTTCGGTATGTTACTTGCCCGAGATTCAATCGTCGGTATCTCTATACCTAGTTCAATCTCGTTACCGGCAAGTCTCTTTACTCGTTCCGTAATACAAGATCCCGTGGCTAACACTTTAGTCACATTGCTTGCAAGGCTTATTGTGATGTTGTATTACCGAGTGGGCCCTCAGATACCTCTCCATCATACGGAGTAACAAATCCCAGTCTCGATCCATGCTAGCTCAATAGACACCTTCGGAGATACCTGTAGAGCATCTTTATAGTCACCGAATTACGTTGTGACGTTTGATACACACAAGGTATTCCTCTGGTGTCAGTGAGTTGCATGATCTCATGGTCATAGGAACAAATACTTGACATGCAGAAAACAATGGCAATAAACTGACACGATCATATGCTACGTTCATAGTTTGGGTCTTGTCCATCACATCATTCTCCTAATGATGTGATCCCGTTATCAAATGACATCTCATGTCTATGGTCAGGAAACCTTGACCATCTTTGATCAACGAGCTAGTCTACTAGAGGCATACTAGGGACACAGTGTTGTCTATGTATCCACACATGCAATTAAGTTTCCAATCAATACAATTATAGCATGCACAATAAACGATTATCATAAACAAGGAAATATAATAATAACTACTTTTATTATTGCCTCTAGGGCATATTTCCAACAGTCTCCCACTTGCACTAGAGTCAATAATCTAGCTCACATCACTATGTGATTTACATTGTAATGAATCTAACACCCATACAGTTCTAGTGTTGATCATGTTTAGCCCTTGGAAGAGGTTTAGTCATCGGGTCTACGACATTCAGATCCGTGTGTACTTTGCAAATATTTATGCCCTCCTCCTTGATGCAATCGCGGATGGAATTGAAACGTCGCTTTATGTGTCTGGTCCTCTTGTGAAACCTTGCTTCCTTGGCCAGAGCAATGGCACCAGTGTTGTCACAGAACAGAGTCATTGGGTTTAGTGCACTAGGCACTACTCCAAGATCTGTCATGAACTCCTTCATCCAGACACCTTCCTTCGCCGCCTCCGAGGCAGCGATGTGTTGGAAATATGCCCTAGAGGCAATAATAAATTAGTTATTGTTATATTTCCTTGTTCATGATAATCGTTTATTATCCATGCTATAATTGTATTGATTGGAAACTCAAATACTTGTGTGGGTACATAGACAACACTGTGTCCCTAGTAAGCCTCTAGTTGACTAGCTCGTTGATAAAAAGATGGTGAAGGTTTCCTAGCCATGGACATAAGATGTCATTTGATAATGGGATCACATCATTAGGAGAATGATGTGATGGACAAGACCCAAACTACGAACGTAGCATATGATCGTGTCAGTTTATTGCTATTGTTTTCTGCATGTCAAGTATCTGTTCCTATGACCATGAGATCATGCAACTCCCTGACATCGGAGGAATACCTTGTGTGTATCAAACGTCGCAACGTAACTGGGTGACTATAAAGATGCTCTACAGGTATCTCCGAGGGTGTCTATTGGGTTGGCATGGATCAAGACTGGGATTTGTTACTCCGTGTGACGGAGAGGTATCTCAGGGCCCACTCGGTAATACAACATCACAATGAGCCTTGCAAGCAATGTGACTAAAGTGTTAGCCACGAGATCTTGTATTACGGAACGAGTAAAGAGACTTGCCGGTAACGAGATTGAACTAGGTATAGAGATACCGACGATCGAATCTCGGGCAAGTAACATACCGAAGAACAAAGGGAACAGCATACGGGATTAACTGAATCCTTGACATAGAGGTTCGACCGATAAAGATCTTCGTAGAATATGTAGGAGCCAATATGGGCATCCAGGTCCCGCTATTGGTTATTGATCGTAGAGGTGTCTCGGTCATGTCTACATAGTTCTCGAACCCGCAGGGTCTACACACTTAACGTTTGGCGACGATTAGTATAGTTGAGTTATTTTGTTGGTGACCGAAGGTTGTTCGGAGTCCCGGATAAGATCCCGGACATGGCGAGGAACTCCGGAAGAGTCCGGAGGTAAAGATTGATATATGTGATAATAGTGTTTTGATCTCCGGAAGGGTTCCGGAATTCATCGGAAGGAGTTCCGGATGTTTACCGAAGTGTTCGGGTGCAGCAACACTTTATATGAGCCAAAGGGGTAAAGCCCACGAGGTATTGGAATGTGCAAAAGGAAGTTTTGCTACTGCCTTAAGCGGTACTACCGCTGGTAAGGCAGTACTACCGCGTAAGCGGTACTACCGCTCATGTGAAAGCGGTACTACCGCTCGTGAGCGGTACTACCGCTTGTACGCGATACTGCTGGAATCCGAGTTAGACTCTTTCCGTGCGGGCCAAACCGACCTTGTGCGGACAAAACCGACCTTGTGGAGGCTTTCTCTCCAAGTTTAGACCCCAGGGCTCAACATATAAATAGAGGGGCAGGGCTAACACACGGGATACATCAAGATTTCCCAAGCCGTGTGTTGGCAACCCTAACCTTCTAGTTCTCCCGTCATAATCTCCGTAGTGCTTGGCGAAGCCCTGCAGAGATTGTTCCTCACCACCATCACCACACCGTCGTGCTGCCGGAACTCATCTACTACTTCATCATCGCTCGCTGGATCGAGGAGGTGAAGGCGTCATCAAGCCGTACGTGTGTTGAACGCGGAGGTGCCGTCCGTTCGGCACTAGTTCGTGATCGGATCGAGGGACGACTTGCGATTTGGATCGCGGAGACGTTCGACTACATCAACCACATTTCTTAACGCTTCCGCTTAGCGATCTACAAGGGTATGGAGATTCACTCTCCCTCTCGTAGATGCTCATCACCATGGATAGATCTTGTGTGTGCGTAGGAAAAATTTTGTTTCCCATGCAACGTTTACCAACAGTGGCATCATGAGCTAGGTCTATGCGTAGATGAGATCTCGAGTAGAACACAAACGAGTTGTGGGCGTGGGTGTATACATATTGCTTGCTGTTACTAGTTGATATTTGATTCGGCGGTATTGTGAGATGAAGCGGCCCGGACCGACATTACGCGTACGCTTACACGAGACAGGTTTCACCGCTACGTGCACTCGTTGCATAAAGGTGACTGGCGGGTGTTTGTCTCTCTCACTTTAGTTGAATCGATTTCAATGAAGAGGGTTCTTTTAGAAGATCAAAAAGCAATCACTACACCACGTTGTGGTTTTGCGTAGGTAAGAATCGTTCTTGCTAGATACCCGTAGCAGCCACGTAAAATTTGCAACAACAATTAGAGGACGTCTAACTTGTTTTTGCAGGGTATGTTGTGATGTGATATGGTCAATTACATGATGAGATATATGTGATGTATGAGATGATCATGTGTTGTATAGAATATCACGACTTGCATGTCGATGAGTACGGCAACTGGCAGGAGCCATAGAGTTGTCTTTAATTATTTTCGCCGTTTTGCTTTACTTTATCGCTATGAGTTAGCAATAGTCATGGAAGCAACAGTCGGCGCGACAACCTCATGGCGACACGTTGATGGAGATCATGGTGTCATGCCGGTGACGATGGAGATCATGCCGGTGCTTTGGAGATGGAGATCAAAAGCACAAGTTCATGGCCATATCATGTCACTTATGATTTGCATGTGATGTTAATCCTTTTATGCATCTTATTTTGCTTAGGACGACGGTAGCATTATAAGGTGATCCCTCACTTAAATTTCAAGATAAAATTGTGTTCTCCCCGAGTGTGCACCGTTGCGAAAGTTCGTCGTTTCGAGACACCACGTGATGATCGGGTGTGATAGACTCTACGTTCACATACAACGGGTGCAAGCCAGTGTTGCACATGCGGAACACTCGGGTTAAACTTGATGAGCCTAGCATGTACAGACATGGCCTCGGAACACAAGAGACCGAAAGGTCGAACATGAGTCATATAGTAGATATGATCAACATGAAGATGTTCACCATTGAAACCACCTCAACTCACGTGATGATCGGACTTGAGTTGGTGGATTTGGATCATGTTACACTCAAATGACCGGAGGGATGTCAATTTGAGTGGGAGTTTTTAAGTAATATGATTAACTAAACTCATTATCTTGAACAATAGTCTAAGTTGTCTTTGCTATATTTATGTTGTAGATCATGGCTCGCGCAGTAGCACCCCTGAATTTTAATGCGTTCCTAGAGAAAGCTAAGTTGAAAGATGATGGAAGTAACTTTGTGGACTGGGCCCGTAATCTAAGGATTATCCTTACGGCTTCCCAGAAGGCTTATGTCCTTGATGCATCGCTTGGTGATCCACCCGCTCCAGTTGAGTCTCTAGACGTTGTGAACGCCTAGCAGGCTCATTCTGAAGATTACTCAATAGTTCAATGTGCAATATTGTATGGCTTAGAACCGGGACTTCAAAGACGTTTTGAACGTCATGAAGCATATGAGATGTTCCAGGAGTTGAAGTTTATCTTTCAGAAGAATGCCCGGATCGAGAGGTATGAGATCTCCGATAAGTTCTATGCTTGCAAGATGGAGGAGAATGGTTCTATCAGTGATCACGTACTCAGAATGTCTGGGTACTCCACCCGTCTGGCTGAATTGGGGATGCCCCTTCCGCCAGAAGCTATCACTGACAGAGTTCTTCAATCATTACCACCTAGCTACAAGAGCTTCGTGTTGAACTATAACATGCACGGGATGAACAAGTCAGTCGTCGAGCTGTTTGCGATGCTGAAAGCCGCTGAGTCTGAAATTCAGAAGGAGCATCAAGTGTTGATGGTCAATAAAACCACTAGTTTCAAGAAAAATGGCAAGGGTAAGAAGGGTAACTCCAAGAAGAGTGGCAAAGCAGTTGCTCGTCCCGTGAAGAAACCCAAGGCTGGACCCAAACCAGAAACTGTGTGCTTTCATTGCAAGGGAACTGGACACTGTAAGCGGAACTGCCCCAAGTATTTGGCTGACAAGAAGGCGGCCAACAACAAACAAGGTATATATGATATACATGTTATTGATGTGTACCTTACCAACTCTCGTTGTAGTGCCTGGGTATTTGATACCGGTGCGGTTGCTCATATTTGCAACTCAAAACAGGAACTGCGGAATAGACGGAGGCTGGCAAAGGACGAAGTGACGATGCGCGTGGGAAATGGTTCCAAGGTTGATGTGATCGCCGTTGGCACGCTCGCTCTTCGATTGCCATCGGGATTAGTGATGAACCTGAATAATTGTTATTTAGTGCCTGCGTTAAGCATGAACATTATATCTGGATCTTGTTTATTGCGAGACGGTTACTCATTTAAATCAGAGAATAATGGTTGTTCTATTTATATGAGTAATATCTTTTATGGTCATGCACCCGATGTGAGGGGTTTATTCTTATTGAATCTCGATAGTAATGATACACATGTTCATAACATTGATGCCAAAATATGTAGAATTGATAATGATAATACCACTTTCTTGTGGCACTGCCGTTTAGGTCATATTGGCGTAAAACGCATGAGGAAGCTCCATGCTGATGGACTTTTGGAGTCACTTGATTTTGAATCACTTGACACATGTGAGCCATGCCTCATGGGCAAGATGACTAAAACGCCGTTCTCTGGAACAATGGAACGGGCAAGTGACTTGTTGGAAATCATACATACTGATGTGTGCGGTCCGATGAGTATTGAGGCGCGCGGTGGTTATCGTTACTTTCTCACCTTCACTGATGACTTAAGTAGATATGGGTATATTTACTTAATGAAACACAAGTCTGAAACATTTGAAAAGTTCAAACAATTTCAGAGTGAAGTTGAGAATCATCGTAACAAGAAGATTAAATTCCTACGATCCGATCGAGGAGGAGAATATCTGAGTTATGAGTTTGGCAGTCACTTAAGACAATGTGGAATTGTTTCACAACTGACACCGCCTGGAACACCACAGCGTAATGGTGTGTCTGAACGTCGTACCCGAACCTTATTGGATATGGTGCGATCTATTATGTCTCTTGCCGATTTGTCACTATTGTTTTGGGGTTATGCATTAAAGACAGCTGCATTCACTTTAAATAGGGCTCCATCGAAATCCGTTGAGACGACGCCATATGAACTTTGGTTTGGCAAGAAGCCAAAGCTGTCGTTTCTTAAAGTTTGGGGATGTGATGCTTATGTCAAAAAGCTTCAGCCTGAAAAGCTGGAACCCAAAGCGGAAAAATGCGTCTTCATAGGATACCCAAAAGAGACAGTTGGGTATACATTCTACCTCAGATCCGAAGGCAAAGTGTTTGTCGCTAAAAACGGAACATTTCTTGAGAAAGAGTTTCTCTCGAAAGAATTGAGTGGGAGGAAGATAGAACTTGATGAGGTTGTTGAACCTTTACTTCAACCTGAGAGTAGCGCAGCACAGAAAGATGTTTCTGTAGAACCTGCATCAGTTGAAGAGGAAGTTAATGATGATGATCATGAAGCTTTGGATCAAGTTGCTATCGAACCTCGTAGGTCGACAAGGACGCGTACTGCTCCTGAGTGGTACGGCAACCCTGTCTTAGAGGTCATGTTGTTAGACAACGATGAACCTACGAGCTATGGAGAAGCGATGATGGGCCCGGATTTCGAGAAGTGGCTAGAGGCCATGAAATCCGAGATGGGATCCATGTATGAAAACAAAGTATGGACTTTGGAAGTTTTACCTGAAGGGCGTAAGGCCATTCAGAACAAATGGATCTTTAAGAGGAAGACGGACGCGGACGGTAATGTCACCGTCTATAAAGCTCGACTTGTGGCAAAGGGTTTTTCACAAGTTCAAGGAGTTGACTACGATGAGACCTTCTCACCCGTAGCGATGCTTAAGTCCGTCAGAATCATGTTAGCAATAGCTGCCTTTTTCGATTATGAAATTTGGTAGATGGATGTCAAAACAGCGTTCCTTAATGGTTTCCTTAAGGAAGAGTTGTATATGATGCAACCAGAAGGTTTTGTCGATCCAGAGAATGCTGACAAAGTTTGCAAACTCCAGCGATCCATTTATGGACTGGAGCAAGCATCTCGGAGTTGGAATCTTCGCTTTGATGAGGTGATCAAAGCGTTCGAGTTTATACAAGTTTACGGAGAAGCTTGTATTTACAAGAAAGTGAGTGGGAGCTCTATAGCGTTTCTAATATTATATGTGGATGACATATTACTGATTGGAAACAATATAGAAATGTTGGAAAGCGTGAAGGAATATTTGAACAAGAGTTTTTCAATGAAGGACCTAGGAGAAGCTGCTTTCATATTAGGCATCAAGATCTATAGAGATAGATCGAGACGTTTAATAGGACTTTCACAAAGCACATACCTTGATAAGATTTTGAAGAAGTTCAAAATGGATCAGTCCAAGAAGGGGTTCTTGCCTGTATTGCAAGGTGTGAAGTTGAGTAAGACTCAATGCCCAGTGACTGCAGAAGATAGAGAAAAGATGAGTGTCGTCCCCTATGCCTCAGCCATAGGCTCTATCATGTATGCAATGCTGTGCACAAGACCCGATGTCAGCCTTGCCATAAGTATGGCCGGAAGGTTTCAAAGTGATCCAGGAGTGGAACACTGGACGGCGGTCAAGAATATCCTGAAGTACCTGAAAAGGACTAAGGACATGTTTCTCGTTTATGGAGGTGATCAAGAGCTCGTCGTAAAGGGTTACGTCGATGCAAGCTTTGACACTGATCCGGATGACTCTAAGTCACAAACCGGATACGTATTTATTCTTAATGGGGGTGCGGTTAGCTGGTGCAGTTCCAAGCAAAGCGTGGTAGCTGATTCTACATGCGAAGCGGAGTACATCGCTGCCTCGGAGGCGGCGAAGGAAGGTGTCTGGATGAAGGAGTTCATGACAGATCTTGGAGTAGTGCCTAGTGCGCTTAACCCAATGACTCTGTTTTGTGATAATACTGGTGCCATTGCTCTAGCCAAGGAACCAAGATTTCACAAGAGGACCAGACACATAAAGCGACGTTTCAATTCCATACGCGATTACATCAAGGAGGACGACATAAATATTTGCAAAGTACACACGGATCTGAATGTTGCAGATCCGATGACTAAACCTCTTCCAAGGGCTAAACATGAACAACACCAGAACTGCATGGGTGTTCGATTCATTACAATGTAAATCACATAGTGATGTGAACTAGATTATTGACTCTAGTGCAAGTGGGAGACTGTTGGAAATATGCCCTAGAGGCAATAATAAATTAGTTATTGTTATATTTCCTTGTTCATGATAATCGTTTATTATCCATGCTATAATTGTATTGATTGGAAACTCAAATACATGTGTGGGTACATAGACAACACTGTGTCCCTAGTAAGCCTCTAGTTGACTAGCTCGTTGATAAAAAGATGGTGAAGGTTTCCTAGCCATGGACATAAGATGTCATTTGATAATGGGATCACATCATTAGGAGAATGATGTGATGGACAAGACCCAAACTACGAACGTAGCATATGATCGTGTCAGTTTATTGCTATTGTTTTCTGCATGTCAAGTATCTGTTCCTATGACCATGAGATCATGCAACTCCTTGACATCGGAGGAATACCTTGTGTGTATCAAACGTCGCAACGTAACTGGGTGACTATAAAGATGCTCTACAGGTATCTCCGAGGGTGTCTGTTGGGTTGGCATGGATCAAGACTGGGATTTGTTACTCCGTGTGACGGAGAGGTATCTCAGGGCCCACTCGGTAATACAACATCACAATGAGCCTTGCAAGCAATGTGACTAAAGTGTTAGCCACGAGATCTTGTATTACGGAACGAGTAAAGAGACTTGCCGGTAACGAGATTGAACTAGGTATAGAGATACCGACGATCGAATCTCGGGCAAGTAACATACCGAAGAACAAAGGGAACAGCATACGGGATTAACTGAATCCTTGACATAGAGGTTCGACCGATAAAGATCTTCGTAGAATATGTAGGAGCCAATATGGGCATCCAGGTCCCGCTATTGGTTATTGATCGTAGAGGTGTCTCGGTCATGTCTACATAGTTCTCAAACCCGCAGGCTCTACACACTTAACGTTTGGTGACGATTAGTATAGTTGAGTTATTTTGTTGGTGACCGAAGGTTGTTCGGAGTCCCGGATAAGATCCCGGACATGACGAGGAACTCCGGAAGAGTCCGGAGGTAAAGATTGATATATGTGATAATAGTGTTTTGATCTCCGGAAGGGTTCCGGAATTCATCGGAAGGAGTTCCGGATGTTTACCGAAGTGTTCGGGTGCAGCAACACTTTATATGAGCCAAAGGGGTAAAGCCCACGAGGTATTGGAATGTGCAAAAGGAAGTTTTGCTGCTGCCTTAAGCGGTACTACCGCTGGTAAGGCAGTACTACCGCGTAAGCGGTACTACCGCTCATGTGAAAGCGGTACTACCGCTCGTGAGCGGTACTACCGCTTGTACGCGATACTGCTGGAATCCGAGTTAGACTCTTTCCGTGCGGGCCAAACCGACCTTGTGCGGGCAAAACCGACCTTGTGGAGGCTTTCTCTCCAAGTTTAGACCCCAGGGCTCAACATATAAATAGAGGGGCAGGGCTAACACACGGGATACATCAAGATTTCCCAAGCCGTGTGTCGGCAACCCTAACCTTCTAGTTCTCCCGTCATAATCTCCGTAGTGCTTGGCGAAGCCCTGCAGAGATTGTTCCTCACCACCATCACCACGCCGTCGTGCTGCCGGAACTCATCTACTACTTCATCATCGCTCGCTGGATCGAGGAGGTGAAGGCGTCATCAAGCCGTACGTGTGTTGAACGCGGAGGTGCCGTCCGTTCGGCACTAGTTCGTGATCGGATCGAGGGACGACTTGCAATTTGGATCGCGGAGACGTTCGACTACATCAACCGCGTTTCTTAACGCTTCCGCTTAGCGATCTACAAGGGTATGTAGATTCACTCTCCCTCTCGTAGATGCTCATCACCATGGATAGATCTTGTGTGTGCGTAGGAAAATTTTTGTTTCCCATGCAACGTTTACCAACACGATGTACTCCGCTTCGCATGTAGAATCAGCTACCACGCTCTGCTTGGAACTGCACCAGCTTATAGCACCCCCATTGAGAATAAATAGGTATCCGGTTTGAGACTTAGAGTCATCCGGATCAGTGTCAAAGCTTGCATCGACGTAACCCTTTACGACGAGCTCTTGATCACCTCCATAAACGAGAAACATGTCCTTAGTCCTTTTCAGGTACTTCTGGATATTCTTGACCGCCGTCCAATGTTCCATTCCTGGATCACTTTGAAACCTTCTGGCCATATTTATGGCAAGGATGACATCGGGTCTTGTGCACAGCATTGCATACATGATAGAGCCTATGGCTGAAGCATAGGGGACGACACTCATCTTTTCTCTATCTTCTGCAGTCATTGGGCATTGAGTCTTACTCAACTTCACACCTTGCAATATAGGCAAGAACCCCTTCTTGGTCTGATCCATTTTGAACTTCTTCAAAACTTTGTCAAGGTATGTGCTCTGTGAAAGTCCTATTAAGCGTCTCGATCTATCTCTATAGATCTTGATGCCTAATATGAAAGCAGCTTCTCCTAGGTCCTTCATTGAAAAAATCTTGTTCAAATATTCCTTCACGCTCTCCAAAAGTTCTATATTGTTTCCAATCAGCAATATGTCATCCACATATAATATTAGAAATGATATAGAGCTCCCACTCACTTTCTTGTAAATACAAGCTTCTCCGTAAACTTGTATAAACCTGAACGCTTTGATCACCTCATCAAAGCGAAGATTCCAACTTCGAGATGCTTGCACCAGTCCATAAATGGATCGCTGGAGTTTGCAAACTTTGTCAGCATTCTCTGGATCGACAAAACCTTCTGGTTGCATCATATACAACTCTTCCTTAAGGAAACCGTTAAGGAACGCTGTTTTGACATCCATCTGCCAAATTTCATAATCGTAAAAGGCAGCTATTGCTAACATGATTCTGACGGACTTAAGCATCGCTACGGGTGAGAAGGTCTCATCGTAGTCAACTCCTTGAACTTGTGAAAAACCCTTTGCCACAAGTCGAGCTTTATAGACGGTGACACTACCGTCCGCGTCCGCCTTCTTCTTAAAGATCCATTTGTTCTGAATGGCCTTTCGCCCTTCAAGTAATACTTCCAAAGCCCATACTTTGTTTTCATACATGGATCCCATCTCGGATTTCATGGCCTCTAACCATTTCTCGGAATCCGGGTCCATCATCGCTTCTCCATAGGTCGTAGGTTCATCGTTGTCCAACAACATGACCTCTAAGACAGGGTTGCCGTACCACTCAGGAGTAGTACGCGTCCTTGTCGACCTATGAGGTTCGATAGTAACTTGATCCGAAGCTTCATTATCATCATCATTAACTTCCTCTTCAACCGATGTAGGCTCTACAGAAACATCTTTCTGTGCTGCACTACTCTCAGTTTGAAGTAAAGGTTCAACAACCTCATCAAGTTTTATTTTCCTCCCACTCAATTCTTTCGAGACAAACTCTTTCTCAAGAAATGTTCCGTTTTTAGCGACAAACACTTTGCCTTCGGATCTGAGATAGAAGGTATACCCAACTGTCTCTTTTGGGTATCCTATGAAGACGCATTTCTCCGCTTTGGGTTCGAGCTTTTCAGGCTGAAGCTTTTTGACATAAGCATCACATCCCCAAACTTTAAGAAACGACAATTTTGGCTTCTTGCCAAACCACAGTTCATATGGTGTCGTCTCAACGGATTTCGATGGTGCCCTATTTAAAGTGAATGCAGCTGTCTCTAATGCATAACCCCAAAACGATAGTGGCAAATCGGCAAGAGACATCATAGAACGCACCATATCCAATAAGGTTCGATTACGACGTTCGGACACACCATTACGCTGTGGTGTTCCAGGCGTTGTCAATTGTGAAACAATTCCACATTGTCTTAAGTGACTGCCAAACTCATAACTCAGATATTCTCATCCTCGATCAGATCACAGGAATTTAATCTTCTTGTTACGATGATTCTCAACTTCACTCTGAAATTGCTTGAACTTTTCAAATATTTCAGACTTGTGTTTCATTAAGTAAATATACCCATATCTACTTAAGTCATCGGTGAAGGTGAGAAAGTAACGATAACCACCGCGTGCCTCAATGCTCATTGGACCGCACACATCAGTATGTATGATTTCCAACAAGTCACTTGCCCGTTCCATTGTTCCAGAGAACGGGGTCTTAGTCATCTTTCCCATGAGTCATGGTTCACATGTGTCAAGTGATTCAAAATCAAGTGACTCCAAAAGTCCATCAGCATGGAGCTTCTTCATGCGTTTTACACCAATATGACCTAAGCGACAATGCCACAAGAAAGTGGTACTATCATTATCAACTCTACATCTTTTGGCATCAATGTTATGAACATGTGTATCATCACTATCGAGACTCAATTAGAATAAACCCCTCACATTGGGTGCATGACCATAAAAGATATTACTCATATAAATAGAACAACCATTATTCTATAATTTAAATGAGTAACCGTCTCGTAATAAACAAGATCCAGATATAATGTTCATGCTTAACGCAGACACTAAATAACAATTATCCAGGTTCATCACTAATCCCGATGGTAATCAAAGAGCGAGCGTGCCGACGGCGATCACCACGCGCATCGTCACTTCGTCCTTTGGCAGCCTCCACCTATTCCTCAGTTCCTGTTTTGAGTTGCAAATGTGAGCAACCGAACCAGTATCAAATGTTGGGGAACGGAGCATGAATTTCAAAAATTTCCTACGCTCACGCAAGATCTATCCATGGAGATGCATCGCTACGAGAGGGGAGAGTGTGTCTACGTACCCTCGTAGACCGTTAGCAGAAGCGTCTCACAACGCGGTTGATGTAGTCGAACAATCCTTCGAGCTCCACCGATCGAGTACCGAACGTACGGCACCTCCGAGTTCTACACACGTGCAGCTCGGTGACGTTCCTCGCCTTCTTGATCCAGCAAGACGTCGAGGTAGTAGATGAGTTCCGTCAGCACGACGGCGTGGCGATGGTGACGGTGAAGTGATTCCGGCAGGGCTTCGCCTAAGCTCTCCGAAAATATGACCGAGGTGGAAAACAGAGATCGGGGCACCGCATACGGCTATGGGACAATTGTGTGTCTCCAAGGGGTGCCCCTCCTCCGTATATAAAGGAGGGAGGGAGGAGGCCAGCCCCCTAGGGGTGCGCCAAGTGTGGGGAGTCCTACTAGGACTCCTTAGTCCTAGTAGGATTCCGCCTCCCATACGGAGTAGGAAAGGGGGAAGGGAGAGGGAAAGGAAAGAGGGGGCTGCGCCCCCTCCCCTAGTCCAATTCGGTTTGGCCAAGGGGGGGGCGCGCGCCTCCTCACGTGGCCTGCCTCTCCTTTTCCCGTATGGCCCAATAAGGCCCATTACTTCTCCCGGTGAATTCCCGTAACTCCCCGGTACTCCGAAAAATACCCGAATCACTCGGAACCTTTCCGACGTCCGAATATAGCCTTCCAATATATGAATCTTTACCTCTCGACCATTTCGAGACTCCTCGTCATGTCCGTGATCTCATCCGGGACTCCGAACAAACTTCGGCCACCAATCACATAACTCATATAATACTAAATCGTCATCGAACCTTAAGTGTGCGGACCCTACGGGTTCGGGAATGATGTAGACATGACCGAGACGACTCTCCGTCAATAACCAACAGCGGAACCTGGATGCTCATATTGGTTCCTACATATTCAACGAAGATCTTTATCGGTGAACCTCATATGTCAACATACGTTGTTCCCTTTGTCTGGCGGTATGTTACTTGCCCGAGATTCGATCGTCGGTATCCAATACCTAGTTCAATCTCGTTACCGGCAAGTCTCTTTACTCGTTCCGTAATACATCATCTTGCAACTAACTCTTTAGTCACAGTGCTTGCAAGGCTTCTGTGATGCTGTATTACCGAGAGGGCCCAGAGATACCTCTCCGATAGTCGGAGTGACAAATCTCAATCTCGATCCATGCCAACTCAACAAACACTTTCGGAGATACCTGTAGTGCACCTTTATAATCACCCAGTAACGTTGTGACGTTTGATACACCCAAAGTATTCCTACAGTATCCGGGAGTTGCATGATCTCATGGTCAGAGGAACGTGTATTTGACATAGTGAAAGCAATAGCAATAAACTGAACGATCATTTGCTATGCTAATGGTTGGGTCATGTCCATCACATCATTCTCCTAATGATGTGATCCCGTTATCAAATGACAACTCATGTCCATGGTCAGGAAACCTTGACCATCTTTTGATCAACGAGCTAGTCTAGTAGAGGCATACTAGGGACATAGTATATGTCTATTATCCACACATGTATTTAGTTTCCGGTCAATACAATTCTAGCATGAATAATAAACTATTATCATGAACGGGGAAATATGATAATAACTAATTTATTATTGCCTCTAGGGCATATTTCCAACAGTCTCCCACTTGCACTAGAGTCAATAATCTAGTTTACATCTCCATGTAATTAACATCCAATCAGTTCTAGGGCTGATCATGTTTTGCTTGTGAGAGAGGTTTTAGTCAACGGGTCTGCAATATTCAGATCCGTGTGTTCTTGGCAAATCTCTATGTCATATGTAGATGCTGCTACCACACTCTGCTTGGAGCTACTCCAAAAACGACTGTCCCACTTTACGTATCCGGTCTGAGACTCATAGTCTTCCGGATCGGTGTTTAAAGCTTGCATCGACGTAACCCTTTACGACGAACTTTTTATCACCTCTATTCCCGAGAAATTCTTCCTTAGTCCTTTTCAGGTACTTCAGGATATTCTTGACCGATGTCCAGTGATCTACTCCTGGATCACTTTGGTACCTTCCCACCAAGCTAATAGCGAGGCACACATCAGGTCTGGTACACAGCATGGCATACATAATAGAGCCTATGGCTGAAGCATAGGGGATGACACTCATCTTCTCTTTATCTTCTACCGTGGTCGGGCATTGAGTCTTACTCAATCTCATACCTTGCAATACAGGCAAGAACCCTTTCTTTGACTGATCCATTTTGAACTTCTTCAAAATCTTGTCAAGGTATGTGCTTTGTGAAAGTCCAATGAGGCGTCTTGATCTATCCCTATAGATCTTGATGCCTAATATGTATGCAGCTTCTCCGAGATCCTTCATCGAAAAACTTTTGTTCAAATAACCCTTTATGCTTTCCAGAAATTCTATGTCATTTCCCATCAACAATATGTCATCTACATATAATATGAGAAATGCCACAGAGCTCCCACTCACTTTCTTGTAAATACAAGCTTCTCCATAAGTTTGTATAAACCCAAACGCTTTGATCACTTCATCAAAGCGAGTATTCCAGCTCCGAGATGCTTGCACCAGTCCATAGATGGATCGCTGGAGCTTGCATACTTTGTTAGCGCCTTTAGGATCGACAAAACCTTCCGGCTGCATCATATACAATTCTTCCTTAAGGAATCCATTAAGGAATGCCGTTTTGACGTCCATTTGCCAGATTTCGTAATCATAAAACGCGGCAATTGCTAACATAATTCTGACAGACTTTAGCATCGCTACGGGTGAGAAAGTCTCATCGTAGTCAACTCCTTGAACTTGTCGATAACCTTTAGCAACAAGTCGAGCTTTTATAGACGGTGATAATACCATCAGCGTCCATCTTCTTCTTAAAGATCCATTTATTTTCAATAGCTCGCCGTTCATCGGGCAAGTCTACCAAAGTCCACACTTTGTTCTCATACATGGATCCTATCTTGGATTTCATGGCCTCAAGCCATTTCTCGGAATCCGGGCTCGCCATAGCTTCTTCATAATTCGAAGGTTCACCGTTGTCTAACAACATAACCTCCAAGACTGGATTTCCATACCCCTCTGGTGCGGAACGTGTCCTGGTTGACCTTCGAGGTTCAGTAGCAACTTGCTCCGAAGTTTCATGATCATCATCATTATCTTCTTCTCTGGTCTGTGTTGGTGTCACAGAAATTTCTTTCTGTGGCGTACTACTATCCAGAGGAGGTACAATTACCTCATCAAGTTCTACTTTCCTCCCACTCACTTCTTTCGAGAGAAACTCCTTCTCTAGAAAGGATCCATTCTTAGCAACGAATACTTTGCCTTCGGATCTGTGGTAGAAGGTGTACCCAACGGTCTCCTTTGGGTATCCTATGAAGACGCACTTATCCGCTTTGGGTTCGAGCTTATCTGGCTGAAGCCTTTTGACATAAGCATTGCATCCCCAAACTTTCAGAAACGACAGCTTAGGTTTCTTGCCAAACCACAGTTCATACGGTGTCGTCTCAACGGATTTAGACGGTGCCCTATTTAAAGTGAATGCAGCTGTCATTAATGCATAACCCCAAAATGATAGTGGCAAATCGGTAAGAGACATCATAGAACGCACCATATCTAATAGAGTACGATTACGACGTTCGGACACACCGTTACGCTGTGGTGTTCCAGGTGGCGTGAGCTGTGAAACAATTCCACATTGTCTTAAGTGATTGCCAAACTCGTAACTCAAATATTCTCCTCCACGATCAGATCGTAAGAACTTTATTTTCTTGTTACGATGGTTCTCTACTTCACTCTGAAATTCTTTGAACTTTTCAAATGTTTCAGATTTATGCTTCATCAAGTAGACATAGCCATATCTACTCAAATCATCTGTGAACGTGAGAACATAACGATATCCACCGCGCGCCTTAACACTCATCGGACCGCATACATCGGTATGTATTATTTCCAATAAGTTGGTTGCTCGCTCCATTGTTCCGAAGAACGGAGTTTTAGTCATCTTGCCAATAAGGCACGGTTCACATGTCTCAAATGATTCATAATCAAGAGATTCCAAAAACCCATCTGCATGGAGTTTCTTCATGTGTTTAACACTGATATGACCTAAGCGGCAGTGCCACAAATATGTGGTGCTATTAGTATCTTTTGGCATTCGTGTTATGAACATATGTATTACTACGATCAAGATTCAATAAACCTTTCATTTTAAGTGCATGATCATCAATGATATTATCCAAATAGAATAACAATTATTCTCTGAAATTGAATAACCGTCTTGCAATAAACACTATCAGATATAATGTTCATGCTTAAAGCAAGCACCAAATAACAATTATTTAGGTTCATCACTAATCCTGAAGGTAGAGAGAGCGTGGCGATGGTGATCACATCAACCTTGGAGACACTTCCAATGCACATCGTCACCTCGTTCTTTAGCTAGCCCTCGTTTATTCCGAAGCTCCATGTTTCAAGTTGCAAGCAACTGAACAAGTATCAAATACCCAGGTGCTCCTACGAGTACTAGTAAGGTACACATCAATAACATGTATATCAAATATCTTTGTTGACATTGCCAGTCTTATTATCTGCCAGTTACTTTGGGGAAGTTCCGCTCCTTGTGACATTTTCCTTTGCAATGGGAGCACTAAGTCTCGGGTTTGGTTCAGCCTTGGGTTTCTTCGCGTGAGCGGCAACTATTTTACCGTTCTTCTTGAAGTTCCCTTTTCTTTCCCTTGCCCTTCTTGAAACTAGTGGTCTTATTAACCATCAACACTTGATGCTCCCTTTTTTGATTTCTACATCCGCAGATTGTAGCATCGCGAATAGCTTAAGGATCTTCTATCCCTTGCATGTTTATAGTTCATCACGAAGAACCAGTAGCTTAGTGATAGTGACTGGAGAACTCTATCAATCACCACTTTATTCGGAAGTCTAACTCCCACTTGATTCAAGTGTTTGAAGTACTCAGACATTCTGAGTACATGCTCACTAACGGAGCTGTTCTCCTCCATCTTGTAGCTATAGAACTTGTCGAAGGTGTCATACCTCTCGACCCGGGTGTGAGCTTGAAAAACAAATTTTCAGCTCTTGGAACATCTCATATGCTCCGTGTTGATCAAAACATATTTGGAGCTCCGGTTCTAAGCCGTAAAGTATGGCGCACTGAACTATCGAGTAGTCATCTTTTCTTGTCTGCCAGACGTTCATAACGTCCTCAGACGAAGCCGTAGGGGTATTTCACTGAGCGGTGCATTAAGGACATAAGCCTTCTGTGCAGCAGTGAGGACAATCCTCAGATCACGGACCTACTCCGCATAGTTGCTTCCATCAACTTTCAACTTCGTTTTCTCTAGGAACATAATAAAAACAGGGGAACTACAGCGCGGTCTATTGATCTACAACATAAAATTGCAAAGATTATTTGGACCATGTTCATGATAATTGAAGTTCAATTAATCAAATTACTTAAGAACTCCCACTTAGATTAACATCCCTCAAGTTGTCTAAGTGTAACATGATCCACATCAATTAAACCACGTCCGATCATCACGTGAGGTGGATTAGTTATCAATGGTGAACATCTTTCATGTTGATCATATCTACTATATGACTCATGTTCGACCTTTCGGTCTCTTGTGTTACGAGGCCATGTCTGTACATGCTAGGCTCGTCAAGTTTAAACCAAGTATTCTGCGTGTGTAAAACTGGCTTACACCCGTTGTATGCGAACGAAAGAATCCATCACACCCGATCATCACGTGGTGCTTAGAAGCATCGAACCTTCGCAATGGTGCATACTAGGGGAGAACACTTATCTTGAAATTTAGTGAAGAGATCATCTTATAATGCTACCGTCGTCCTAAGCAAAATAAGATGCATAAAAGGATTAACATCACATGCAATTCAATATATGTGACATGATATGGCCATCATCGTCTTGTGCTTTTGATCTCCATCAGCAAAGCACCGTCATGATCTCCATCGTCACCGGGTTGACACCTTGATCTCCATCGTAGCGTCGTGACACCTTGATCTCCATCGTAGCGTCGTGACACCTTGATCTCCATCATAGCGTCGTGGTCGTCTCGCCAATTATTGCTATTACTACTACTACTGCTAACTCATAGCGGTAAAGTAAAGCAATTACATAGCGTTGGCATTGCATACAATAAAGAGACAACCATAAGGCTCCTGTCGGTTGCCTGATAATTTACAAAACATGATCATCTCATACAACAACTTATATCACATCATGTCTTGGCCATATCACATCACCAGCATACCCTGCAAAAACAAGTTAGACGTCCTCTACTTTGTAGTTGCAAGTTTTACGTGGCTGCTACGGGTTTGCAAGAACCGTTCTTACCTACGCAAAACCACAATGTGGTGTAGTGATTGCTTTTTGATCTTCTAAAAGAACCCTCTTCATTGAAACCGATTCAACTAAAGTGAGAGAGACAGACACCTGCCAGTCACCTTTATGCAACGAGTGCACGTAGCGGTGAAACCTGTCTCGCGTAAGCGTACGCGTAATGTCGGTCCGGGCCGCTTCATCTCACAATACCGCCGAATCAAGTATCAACTAGTAACGGCAAGCAATATGTATACACCCACGCCCACAACTCATTTGTGTTCTACTCGTGCAAATCACATCTACGCATAGACCTGGCTCGGATGCCACTGTTGGGGAACGGAGCATGAATTTCAAAAATTTCCTACGCTCACGCAAGATCTATCCATGGAGATGCATCGCTACGAGAGGGGAGAGTGTGTCTACATACCCTCATAGACCGTTAGCGGAAGCGTCTCACAACGCGGTTGATGTAGTCGAACAATCCTTCGAGCTCCACCGATCGAGTACCGAACGTACGGCACCTCCGAGTTCTACACACGTGCAGCTCGGTGACGTTCCTCGCCTTCTTGATCCAGCAAGACGTCGAGGTAGTAGATGAGTTCCGTCAGCATGACGGCGTGGCGACGGTGACGGTGAAGTGATTCCGGCAGGGCTTCGCCTAAGCTCTCCGAAAATATGACCGAGGTGGAAAACAGAGATCGGGGCACCGCATACGGCTATGGGACAATTGTGTGTCTCCAAGGGGTGCCCCTCCTCCGTATATAAAGGAGGGAGGGAGGAGGTCGGCCCCCTAGGAGTGCGCCAAGTGTGGGGAGTCCTACTAGGACTCCTTAGTCCTAGTAGGATTCCACCTCCCATACGGAGTAGGAAAGGGGGAAGGGAGAGGGAAAGGAAAGAGGGGGCTGCGCCCCCTCCCCTAGTCCAATTCGGTTTGGCCAAGGGGGGCGCACGCCTCCTCACGTGGCCTGCCTCTCCTTTTCCCGTATGGCCCAATAAGGCCCATTACTTCTCCCGGTGAATTCCCGTAACTCCCCGGTACTCCGAAAAATACCCGAATCACTCGGAACCTTTCCGACGTCCGAATATAGCCTTCCAATATATGAATCTTTACCTCTCGACCATTTCGAGACTCCTCGTCATGTCCGTGATCTTATCCGGGACTCCGAACAAACTTCAGCCACCAATCACATAACTCATATAATACTAAATCGTCATCGAACCTCAAGTGTGCGGACCCTACGGGTTCGTGAATGATGTAGACATGACCGAGACGACTCTCCGGTCAATAACCAACAGCGGAACCTGGATGCTCATATTGGTTCCTACATATTCCACGAAGATCTTTATCGGTGAACCTCATATGTCAACATACGTTGTTCCCTTTGTCTGGCGGTATGTTACTTGCCCGAGATTCGATCGTCGGTATCCAATACCTAGTTCAATCTCGTTACCGGCAAGTCTCTTTACTCATTCCGTAATACATCATCTTGCAACTAACTCTTTAGTCACGGTGCTTGCAAGGCTTCTGTGATGATGTATTACCGAGAGGGCCCAGAGATACCTCTCCGATAGTCGGAGTGACAAATCCCAATCTCGATCCATGCCAACTCAACAAACACTTTCGGAGATACCTGTAGTGCACCTTTATAATCACCCAGTAACGTTGTGACGTTTGATACACCCAAAGTATTCCTACGGTATCCGGGAGTTGCATGATCTCATGGTCAGAGGAACGTGTATTAGACATAGTGAAAGCAATAGCAATAAACTGAACGATCATTTGCTATGCTAACGGTTGGGTCATGTCCATCACATCATTCTCCTAATGATGTGATCCCGTTATCAAATGACAACTCATGTCCATGGTCAGGAAACCTTGACCATCTTTTGATCAACGAGCTAGTCTAGTAGAGGCATACTAGGGACATAGTATTTGTCTATTATCCACACATGTATTTAGTTTCCGGTCAATACAATTCTAGCATGAATAATAAACTATTATCATGAACGGGGAAATATGATAATAACTAATTTATTATTGCCTCTAGGGCATATTTCCAACATCAAATACCCAGACACTACAACGAGAGTTGGTAAGGTACACATCAATAACATGTATATCATATATACCTTGTTTGGTGTTGCCCGCCTTCTTGTCAGCCAGATACTTGGGGCAGTTCCGCTTCCAGTGACCAGTTCCTTTGCAATGAAAGCACTCAGTTTCTGACTTGGGTCCAGCCTTGGGTTTCTTCACGGGAGGGGCAACTGCTTTGCCACTCTTCTTGGAGTTACCATTCTTACCCTTGCCATTCTTCTTGAAACTAGTGGTTTTATTGACCATCAACACTTGATGCTTCTTTTGAATCTCAGACTCAGTGACTTTCAACATCGCAAACAGCTCGGCGACTGACTTCTTCATCCCGTGCATGTTATAGTTCAACACGAAGCTCTTGAAGCTAGGTGGCAGTGATTGAAGAACTCTGTCAGTGATCGCCTCTGGCGGAAGGGGCATACCCAATTCAGCTAGACGGGTGGAATACCCAGACATTTTGAGTATGTGTTCACTGACAGACCCATTCTCCTCCATCTTGCAGGCATAGAACTTATCGGAGGTCTCATACCTCTCGATCCGGGCATTCTTCTGAAAGATAAACTTCAACTCCTGGAACATATCATATGCTCCATGACGTTCAAAACGTCTTTGAAGTCCCGGTTCTAAGCCATACAACATTGCACATTGAACTATTGAGTAATCATCAGAACGTGCCTGCCAGGCATTCGCAACGTCTGCAGACTCTACTGGAGCGGGTGGATCACCAACCAGTGCATCAAGGACATAAGCCTTTTGGGAAGCCGTAAGGATAATCCTTAGATTACGGGCCCAGTCCACAACGTTACTTCCATCATCTTTCAACTTAGCTTTCTCTAGGAACGCATTAAAATTCAGGGGTGCTACTGCGCAAGCCATTGGTCTACAACATAATTTTTGCAAAGACAACTTAGACTATTGTTCAAGATAATGAGTTTAGTTAATCATACTACTTAAAAAACTCCCACTCAAATTGACATCCCTCCAGTCATTCGAGTGTCACATGATCCAAATTCACCAACTCAAGTCCGATCATCACGTGAGATGAGGTGGTTTCAATGGTGAACATCTTCATGTTGATCATATCTACTATATGACTCATGTTCGACCTTTCGGTCTCTTGTGTTTCGAGGCCATGTCTGTACATGCTAGGCTCGTCAAGTTTAACCCGAGTGTTCCACACGTGCAACACTGGCTTGCACCCGTTGTATGTGAACGTAGAGTCTATCACACCCGATCATCACGTGGTGTCTCGAAACGACGAACTTTCGCAACGGTGCACACTCGGGGAGAACACAATTTTATCTTGAAATTTTAGTGAGGGATCACCTTATAATGCTACCGTCGTCCTAAGCAAAATAAGATGCATAAAAGGATTAACATCACATGCAAATCATAAGTGACATGATATGGCCATGAACTTGTGCTTTTGATCTCCATCTCCAAAGCACCGGCATGATCTCCATCGTCACCGGCATGACACCATGATCTCCAACATCTTGATCTCCATCAACGTGTCGCCATGAGGTTGTCGCGCCAACTGTTGCTTCTATGACTATTGCTAACTCATAGCGATAAAGTAAAGCAAAAATGGCGAAAATAAATTAAAGACAACCCTATGGCTCCTGTCGGTTGCCGTACTCATCGACATGCAAGTCGTGATATTCTATACAAAACATGATCATCTCATACATCACATATATCTCATCATGTAATTGGCCATATCACATCACAACATACCCTGCAAAAACAAGTTAGACGTCCTCTAATTGTTGTTGCATGTTTTACGTGGCTGCTACGGGTATCTAGCAAGAACTATTCTTACCTACGCATAAACCACAACGGTGATACACAAATTGCTATTCAACCTTCTCAAGGACCGCCTTTGTCGAATCCGATCCAACTAAAGTAGGAGAGACAGACACCCACCAGCCATCTTTATGCAACGAAGTTACATGTTAGTTGATGGAACCGGTCTCTTGTAAGCGTACGAGTAAGGTTGGTCCGGGCCGCTTCATCCCACAATACCGCCGAATCAAGAAAAGACCAAGGGAGGAAGTAATCAGAATATCAACGCCCACAAACTCCTTTGTGTTCTACTCTTGCTCTCATCTACACATAGACCTAGCTCTGATACCACTGTTGGGAAACGTTGCATGGGAAACAAAAAATTTCCTACGCACACGCAAGATCTATCCATGGTAATGAGTATCTACGAGAGGGAGAGTGGATCTACATACCCTTGTAGATCGCTAAGCGGGAAGCGTTAAGACACGCGGTTGATGTAGTCGAACGTCTTCGCGATCCAAATCGCTAGCTGTCCCGCGATCCAATCACGATCTAGCGCCGAACGGACGGCACCTCCGCGTTCAGCACACGTACAGCTCGATGACGATCACCGCCTTCTTGATCCAGCAAGAGGGAGCGGAGAGGTAGATGAGTTCTCCGGCAGCGTGACGGCGCGGCGGCGGTGGTGGTGGAACTATTCCGGCAGGGCTTCGCCTAAGCACCGTCGGAATCTATTTGGTGGAGGAACTAGGGAATAGAGAACTAGCACGTGGACTTGTCTCTTTGGGGCCTCTATTCCTCTAGTATATATAGGAGGGAGGGGGAGGAGGCAGCCTCCCTAGGGTTTCCCCTAGGGGTTCGGCTGAACCAGGAGGAGGTGGAGGATTCCACCTCCAATCCTACTCCGGAGTAGGATTCCTTTCCTACTTGGAGTTTACCTTCCCCACTTGGGTTTTTTCCTTTCCCACCTTCCTAGCCGCATGGGCCTTGTGGGGCTGGTTTGCCCAGCCCACTAAGGGCTGGTGCACCACCCCTCAGGCCCATGTGGCCTCCCGGCGTGGGTGGCCCCTCCCGATGGCCCTCCGACACTCCCGGTACACTACCGGAAATACCCGAAACTTTTCCGGTGGCCAAAACGGGACTTCCTATATATCAATCTTTACCTCCGAATCATTCCGGAGCTCCTCGTGACATCCGGGATCTCATCCGGTACTCCAAAAAACCTTCGGTCACTACCATACATAACTCAATACTACCGAAACGTCACTGAACGTTAAGTGTGCAGACCCTGCGGGTTCGAGAACTATGTAGACATGACCGAGACACCTCTACGGTCAATAACCAATAGCGGGACCTACATTCCCATATTGATTCCTACATATTCTACAAAGATCTTTATCGGTTGAACCTCTATGTCAAGGATTCAGTTAATCCCGTATGTTGTTCCCTTTGTTCTTCGGTATGTTACTTGCCCGAGATTCGATCGTCGGTATCTCTATACCTAGTTCAATCTCGTTACCGGCAAGTCTCTTTACTCGTTCCGTAATACAAGATCCCGTGGCTAACACTTTAGTCACATTGCTTGCAAGCCTTATTGTGATGTTGTATTACCGAGTGGGCCCTCAGATACCTCTCCGTCATACGGAGTAACAAATCCCAGTCTCGATCCATGCCAGCTCAACAGACACCCTCGGAGATACCTGTAGAGCATCTTTATAGTCACCCAGTTACGTTGTGACGTTTGATACACACAAGGTATTCCTCCGGTGTCAGTGAGTTGCATGATCTCATGGTCATATGAACATATACTTGACATGCAGAAAACAATAGCAATAAACTGACACGATCATATGCTACGTTCATAGTTTGGGTCTTGTCGATCACATCATTCTCCTAATAATGTGATCCCGTTATCAAATGACATCTCATGTCTATGGTCAGGAAACCTTGACCATCTTTGATCAACGAGCTAGTCTACTAGAGGCATACTAGGGACACAGTGTTGTCTATGTATCCACACATGCAATTGAGTTTCCAATCAATACAATTATAGCATGGGCAATAAACGATTATCATAAACAAGGAAATATAATAATAACTACTTTTATTAGTGCCTCTAGGGCATATTTCCAACACAACATTCTCCTTCAAGATAGATGCCTCACAAGAAATAGAGTTAGTAGCACAAGCATCATTGACAATATGAGAGGAGCTAGTAGAAACTAGAGACTTCACATGAATAGCTTGAAGTTCCTCATAAGACTTAGAGAGTTTAGTGATATCTCCTTTGACATTCTTGTACACAAGGTCAAAGTGCTCAAAATCCTCTTTAAGTTGATCATGAGCAACTTCAATCTCTTCTTTGGAAGATTCTAAGTCTCTAAGTGTTTCTAGAGCATCAAGAAGGTTACTATCAAGTTATTCATTTTGTTCTTGCTCTTCGTGAAGTAAATCATTACACTTTCCAAAATGAGTAATAAGATCTTTAAACATCACATAAGTGTTCTTATTTACACCACGAAGATAATTTCCAATTTCATATATTACTTGACTCATATCCCTATCACATTCATTATCACTGTCATCACTATCATTACTAAGAGTAGATGAAACCTCGGCAATACCTCTTGCCATGAGGCACATATGAACATTGGAGGTTGATGCCTATTCTTTTGGAGAGGAAGATCCTTCATCAATAAGATTAGGAGATTCATGTCCATCCTCTTGACACTCATAGTATTTCCTCTCCAACATGGTGATTTCCTTCTTTGCTATTCTAGCAAATTCTCCATTAGTGATGAGTGCACTAATTTCTCTTATTTCCTCTACATAGTTAGTCAAACAACAACAAGAGGAAATAGAAGCATAGATATCATGGCAACAAGGAGTATCAAGCATATTATCACAAAAGGTATTCAAGGAATCTCTAAATGATATGCATGGACTATCAACACAAGATTGTATGCCATTTTTGCTACATATGTTCAAGTCCAAAGAAGCTACAACATTAGAATTTTTCCATGAAATATCATCAATGTTGGTCATAACATCATCATCGCAAATGACATTACCACTCACCATGTCATTACCTTGGGACATGCCATATGATGATGAGGTGGAAGAAGTTGAAATGTCCAAGCACACGGAGGAATAAGTAGCACTGTTCAAAAAATCTTCCGATTCAGCGATTTATCGTCCGATTTATCGCTACTCTTGGGGTGACCGATAAGATTATGCCTTATCTTTACCGTTTATCTTTTGGACCGATGTATCTCTCTAACAAGTGATTTATAGGGAACCTGCCGATAAATCAGGCCTATTCCTAGCACTATGTTTGCAAAAACTATGTTTATTTGTTTTTTTGTCGATCTTGTTATGCAATATGTACTATTGCCTTATTTTGTTTGTCATTATACGAGGATTCAAAGGCTAGGAATCAAGGTAACACTTCTGTCTAATATTTTTTTGGTGTTGAATATAGCATATTTCAGTGTTGGGAACCTCAGATTTGCAAAAAATATCTGATTAATAGTCGACAGATAAAATCGATTAATCGTTCGATTTCTGATTAATCTCTAATCCCCAGCTGACCGAGACGCTAACGATAAGCGATATCCTCAACATTGATAAGTAATATGGAATTCTTCATGATTTGAAGATGTGGATAACTCCTCAATTGACTCCCCCACAAGATGATGAACCTCATCAAGATTGGACCCACCATATATTTCTTCAAGTTCGGTCCACATCTCATGAGCCGTCACACAAGTCATGATTGACTCAAACACTTTCAGGGAAATAGACCGGATTATGGAATTCTTAGCACCATACCCACAAAGCATATAATCACATTCCTCACTAGTTGAAAAAAGTTCGTCCTTCCACGAAGAAGCCCCTACAAGAACAATTCGCACAAAATTTGGACCCATGGTCCGGAAACGACAAAGCATGCGAATTTTCCACAAGTGATAGTTTGTGCCACTAAAACAAAAAGTGTCATCGTGCATTATACCATTAGTCAACATCTTTACTCTCTAAACGGTGAAGCCTACCAAGGAGAGACCAAAGCTCTGATACCAATTGAAAGGACCGAGATGACGACTAGAGGGGGGTGAATAGACGTTTTGAAAATTTTATGGATTTGGCTTTATCCTAATGCGGAATTAAACTAAACAGATACTTTCTGTTGGGGATACACATAACAGGTAGGCCCACGAAGGGTCGAAATATCATAAAGCATGGGGTCCACACATCATGTGGGTCCAGATAAATCTCATACAGACGTACTGTCCACTCGGACATATCGACGTATTGACTACTCGGAAGATAGTCAACCACTCGGCCATATGTCTCACTCAGATATGCGAAGGCCAACAGTCGACAAAGCAGTCGAAGCATCATCTTAGTAGTAGGCTGACGTTACGGCATCAATGCCCCACTTTGTAACATAGGAGGTGATGTTGGGGAACGTTGCATGGGAAACAAAAATTTTCCTACGCACACATAAGATCTATCCATGGTGATGAGCATCTACGAGAGGGAGAGTGAATCTACATACCCTTGTAGATCGCTAAGCGGAAGCGTTAATAAACGCGGTTGATGTAGTCGAACGTCTTCGCGATCCAAATCGCCGAGCGTCCCGCGATCCAATCACGATCCTTCCGATCTAGTGCCGAACGGACGGCACCTCCGCGTTCAACACACGTACGGCTTGATGACGCCTTCACCTCCTCGATCCAGCGAGCGATGGTGAAGTAGTGGTTGAATTCCAGCAGCACGACGGCGTGGTGATGGTGGTGAGGAACAATCTCTGCAGGGCTTCGCCAAGCACTACGGAGATTATGACGGAGGAACTAGAGGGCTAGGGTTGCCGGCACACGGCTTGGGAAATCCTGATGTGTCCCGTGTGCTAGCCCTGCCCCTCTATTTATATGTTGAGCCTTGGGGTCTAAACTTGGAGTAAAAGTCTCCTCCGGGTCGGTTTTGCCCGCACAAGGTCGGTTTGGCCCGCAGGAAAGGAGTCCAATTCGGACCCTGCCGAATCGTGCACAGCCGCTCACAAGCGGTAGTACCGCTTCACACAAGCGGTAGTACCGCTTGGGCGGTAGTACCGCTTCACACAAGCGGTAGTACCGCTCCGGCGGTAGTACCGCTTCACCAAGCGGTAGTACCGCTTACGCGGCAGCAAAACTACTTTTGCACTTTCCAATACCTTGTGGGCTTTATCCCTTTGGCTCATATAAAGTGTTGCTGCACCCGAACACTTCGGTAAACATCCGGAACCTCTTCCGGTGAACTTCGGAACTCTTCCGGAGATCAAAACACTATTATCACATATATCAATCTTTACCTCCGGACTATTCCGGAGATCCTCGTCATGTCCGGGATCTTATCCGGGACTCCGAACAACTTTCGGTCACCAACATAATAACTCAATTATACTAATCGTCACCAAACGTTAAGTGTGTAGACCCTGCGGGTTCGAGAACTATGTAGACATGACCGAGACACCTCTACGGCCAATAACCAATAGCGGGACCTGGATGCCCATATTGGCTCCTACATATTCTACGAAGATCTTTATCGGTCGAACCTCTATGTCAAGGATTCAGTTAATCCCGTATGCTGTTCCCTTTGTTCTTCGGTATGTTACTTTGCCCGAGATTCGATCGTCGGTATCACTATACCTAGTTCAATCTCGTTACCGGCAAGTCTCTTTACTCGTTCCGTAATACAAGATCTCGTGGCTAACACTTTAGTCACATTGCTTGCAAGGCTCATTGTGATGTTGTATTACCGAGTGGGCCCTGAGATACCTCTCCGTCATACGGAGTAACAAATCCCAGTCTTGATCCATGCCAACCCAACAGACACCCTCGGAGATACCTGTAGAGCACCTTTATAGTCACCCAGTTACGTTGCGACGTTTGATACACACAAGGTATTCCTCCGGTGTCAGTGAGTTGCATGATCTCATGGTCAAAGGAACAGATACTTGACATGCAGAAAACAATAGCAATAAACTGACACGATCAAATGCTACGTTTACAGTTTGGGTCTTGTCCATCACATCATTCTCCTAATGATGTGATCCCGTTATCAAATGACATCTCATGTCAATGGCTAGGAAACCTTAACCATCTTTGATCAACGAGCTAGTCAACTAGAGGCTTACTAGGGACACAGTGTTGTCTATGTATCCACACATGTATTTGAGTTTCCAATCAATACAATTATAGCATGGATAATAAACGATTATCATGAACAAGGAAATATAATAATAACCAATTTATTATTGCCTCTAGGGCATATTTCCAACAGTCTCCCACTTGCACTAGAGTCAATAATCTAGTTCACATCACTATGTGATTTACATTGTAATGAATCGAACACCCATGCAGTTCTGGTGTTGTTCATGTTTAGCCCTTGGAAGAGGTTTAGTCAACGGATCTGCAACATTTAGATCCGTGTGTACTTTGCAAATATTTATGTCGTCCTCCTTGATGTAATCGCGGATGGAATTGAAACGTCGCTTTATGTGTCTGGTCCTCTTGTGAAATCTTGGTTCCTTGGCTAGAGCAATGGCACCAGTATTATCACAAAACAGAGTCATTGGGTTAAGCGCACTAGGCACTACTCCAAGATCTGTCATGAACTCCTTCATCCAGACACCTTCCTTCGCCGCCTCCGAGGCAGCGATGTACTCCGCTTCGCATGTAGAATCTGCTACCACGCTTTGCTTGGAACTGCACCAGCTAACCGCACCCCCATTAAGAATAAATACGTATCCGGTTTGCGACTTAGAGTCATCCGGATCAGTGTCAAAGCTTGCATCGACGTAACCCTTTACGACGAGCTCTTGATCACCTCCATAAACGAGAAACATGTCCTTAGTCCTTTTCAGGTACTTCAGGATATTCTTGACCGCCGTCCAGTGTTCCATTCCTGGATCACTTTGAAACCTTCCGACCATACTTATGGCAAGGCTGACATCGGGTCTTGTGCACAGCATTGCATACATGATAGAGCCTATGGCCGAAGCATAGGGGATGACACTCATCTTTTCTCTATCTTCTGCAGTCACTGGGCATTGAGTCTTACTCAACTTCACACCTTGCAAAACAGGCAAGAACCCCTTCTTGGACTGATCCATTTTGAACTTCATCAAAATCTTATCAAGGTATGTGCTTTGTGAAAGTCCTATTAAGCGTCTTGATCTATCTCTATAGATCTTGATGCCTAATATGAAAGCAGCTTCTCCTAGGTCCTTCATTGAAAAACTCTTGTTCAAATATTCCTTTACGCTTTCCAGCATTTCTATATTGTTTCCAATCAGCAATATGTCATCCACATATAATATTAGAAACGCTATAGAGCTCCCACTCACTTTCTTGTAAATACAAGCTTCTCCGTAAACTTGTATAAACTCGAACGCTTTGATCACATCATCAAAACGAAGATTCCAACTCCGAGATGCTTGCACCAGTCCATAAATGGATCGCTGGAGTTTGCAAACTTTGTCAGCATTCTCTGGATCGACAAAACCTTCTGGTTGCATCATATACAACTCTTCCTTAAGGTAACCGTTAAGGAACGCTGTTTTGACATCCATCTGCCAAATTTCATAATCGAAAAAGGCAGCTATTGCTAACATGATTCTGACGGACTTAAGCATCGCTACGGGTGAGAAGGTCTCATCGTAGTCAACTCCTTGAA
This sequence comes from Elymus sibiricus, assembly GCA_039707655.1. Classification (NCBI taxonomy): domain Eukaryota; kingdom Viridiplantae; phylum Streptophyta; class Magnoliopsida; order Poales; family Poaceae; genus Elymus; species Elymus sibiricus. Next base: position 123,639,617 of record CM077667.1, on the reverse strand, counting down.
CTTGTGAAAAACCCTTTGCCACAAGTCGAGCTTTATAGACGGTGACATTACCGTCCGCGTCCGTCTTCCTCTTAAAGATCCATTTGTTCTGAATGGCCTTACGCCCTTCAGGTAATACTTCCAAAGTCCATACTTTGTTTTCATACATGGATCCCATCTCGGATTTCATGGCCTCTAACCACTTCTCGGAATCCGGGCTCATCATCGCTTCTCCATAGCTCGTAGGTTCATCGTTGTCTAACAACATGATGTCTAAGACAGGGTTGCCGTACCACTCGGGAGCAGTACGCGTCCTTGTCGACCTACGAGGTTCGATAGCAACTTGATCCAAAGCTTCATGATCATCATCATTAACTTCCTCTCCAGCTAATGTAGGCTCCACAGAAACAACTTTCTGCGCTGCGCTACTCTCAGGTTGAAGTAAAGGTTCAACAACCTCATCAAGTTCTATCTTCCTCCCACTCAATTCTTTCGAGAGAAACTCTTTCTCAAGAAATGTTCCGTTTTTAGCGACAAACACTTTGCCTTCGGATCTGAGGTAGAAGGTATACCCAACTGTCTCTTTTGGGTATCCTATGAAGACGCATTTCTCCGCTTTGGGTTCCAGCTTTTCAGGCTGAAGCTTTTTGACATAAGCATCACATCCCCAAACTTTAAGAAACGACAGCTTTGGCTTCTTGCCAAACCAAAGTTCATATGGCGTCGTCTCAACGGATTTCGATGGTGCCCTATTTAAAGTGAATGCAGCTGTCTCTAATGCATAACCCCAAAACGATAGTGGCAAATCGGCAAGAGACATCATAGATCGCACCATATCCAATAAAGTTCGATTACGACGTTCGGACACACCATTACGCTGTGGTGTTCCAGGCGGTGTTAGTTGTGAAACAATTCCACATTGTCTTAAGTGACTGCCAAACTCATAACTCAGATATTCTCCTCCTCGATCAGATCGTAGGAATTTAATCTTCTTGTTACGATGATTCTCAACTTCACTCTGAAATTGTTTGAACTTTTCAAATGTTTCAGACTTGTGTTTCATTAAGTAAATATACCCATATCTACTTAAGTCATCAGTGAAGGTGAGAAAGTAACGATAACCACCGCGCGCCTCAATACTCATCGGACCGCACACATCAGTATGTATGATTTCCAATAAGTCACTTGCCCGTTCCATTGTTCCAGAGAACGGCGTTTTAGTCATCTTGCCCATGAGGCATGGCTCACATGTGTCAAGTGATTCAAAATCAAGTGACTCCAAAAGTCCATCAGCATGGAGCTTCTTCATGCGTTTTACGCCAATATGACCTAAACGGCAGTGCCACAAGAAAGTGGTATTATCATTATCAATTCTACATCTTTTGGCATCAATGTTATGAACATGTGTATCATTACTATCGAGATTCAATAAGAATAAACCCCTCACATTGGGTGCATGACCATAAAAGATATTACTCATATAAATAGAACAACCATTATTCTCTGATTTAAATGAGTAACCGTCTCGCAATAAACAAGATCCAGATATAATGTTCATGCTTAACGCAGGCACCAAATAACACTTATTTAGGTTCATCACTAATCCCGATGGTAATCGAAGAGCGAGCGTGCCGACGGCGATCACATCAACCTTGGAACCATTTCCCACGCGCATCGTCACTTCGTCCTTTGCCAGCCTCCGTCTATTCCGCAGTTCCTGTTTTGAGTTGCAAATATGAGCAACCGCACCGGTATCAAATACCCAGGCACTACAACGAGAGTTGGTAAGGTACACATCAATAACATGTATATCATATATACCTTGTTTGTTGTTGGCCGCCTTCTTGTCAGCCAAATACTTGGGGCAATTCCGCTTCCAGTGTCCAGTTCCCTTGCAATGAAAACACACAGTTTCTGGTTTGGGTCCAGCCTTGGGTTTCTTCACGAGAGGAGCAACTGCTTTGCCACTCTGCTTGGAGTTACCCTTCTTACCCTTGCCATTTTTCTTGAAACTAGTGGTTTTATTGACCATCAACACTTGATGCTCCTTCTGAATTTCAGACTCAGCGGCTTTCAGCATCGCAAACAGCTCGGCGACTGACTTGTTCATCCCGTGCATGTTATAGTTCAACACGAAGCTCTTGTAGCTAGGTGGCAATGATTGAAGAACTCTGTCAGTGATAGCCTCTGGCGGAAGGGGCATCCCTAACTCAGCCAGACGGGTGGAGTACCCAGACATTCTGAGCACGTGATCACTGATAGACCCGTTCTCCTCCATCTTGCAAGCATAGAACTTATCGGAGATCTCATATCTCTCGATCCGGGGATTCTTCTGAAAGATAAACTTCAACTCCTGGAACATCTCATATGCTCCATGACGTTCAAAACGTCTTTGAAGTCCCGGTTCTAAGCCATACAACATTGCACATTGAACTATTGAGTAATCATCAGAACGAGCCTGCCAGGCGTTCACAACGTCTAGAGACTCAACTGGAGCGGGTGGATCACCAAGCGGTGCATCAAGGACATAAGCCTTCTGGGAAGCCGTAAGGATAATCCTTAGATTACGGGCCCAGTCCACAAAGTTACTTCCATCATCTTTCAACTTAGCTTTCTCTAGGAACGCATTAAAATTCAGGGGTGCTACTGCGCGAGCCATGATCTACAACATAAATATAGCAAAGACAACTTAGACTATTGTTCTTAGATAATGAGTTTAGTTAATCATATTTAAAAAACTCCCACTCAAATTGACATCCCTCCGATCATTCGAGTGTAACATGATCCAAATCCACCAACTCAAGTCCGATCATCACGTGAGTTGAGGTGGTTTCAATGGTGAACATCTTCATGTTGATCATATCTACTATATGACTCATGTTCGACCTTTCGGTCTCTTGTGTTCCGAGGCCATGTCTGTACATGCTAGGCTCGTCAAGTTTAACCCGAGTGTTCCGCACGTGTAACATGGCTTACACCCGTTGTATGCGAACGTAGAGTCTATCACACCCGATCATCACGGCGTGTCTCGAAACGACGAACTTTCGCAACGGTGCACACTTGGGGAGAACACAATTTATCTTGAAATTTAAGTGAGGGATCACCTTATAATGCTACCGTCGTCCTAAGCAAAATAAGATGCATAAAAGGATTAACATCACATGCAAATCATAAGTGACATGATATGGCCATGAACTTGTGCTTTTGATCTCCATCTCCAAAGCACCGGCATGATCTCCATCGTCACCGGCATGACACCATGATCTCCATCATCTTGATCTGCATCAACGTGTCGCCATAAGGTTGTCGCGCCGACTGTTGCTTCCACGACTATAGCTAACGTTTAGCGATAAAGTAAAGCATTACATAGCGCTTAATGATTGACACGCAGGTCATACAATAATTAAAGACAACTCTATGGCTCCTGCCAGTTGCCGTACTCATCGACATGCAAGTCGTGATATTCTATACATCACATGATCATCTCATACATCACATATATCTCATCATGTAATTGGCCATATCACATCACAACATACCCTGCAAAAACAAGTTAGACGTCCTCTAATTGTTGTTGCAAATTTTACGTGGCTGCTACGGGTATCTAGCAAGAACGATTCTTACCTACGCAAAACCACAACGTGGTGTAGTGATTGCTTTTTGATCTTCTAAAAGAACCCTCTTCATTGAACCGATTCAACTAAAGTGAGAGAGACAGACACCCGCCAGTCACCTTTATGCAACAAGTGCACGCAGCGGTGAAACCAGTCTCGCGTAAGCGTACGCGTAATGTCGGTCCGGGCCGCTTCATCTCACAATACCGCGGAATCAAGTATCAACTAGTAACGGCAAGCAATATGTATACATCCACGCCCACAACTCGTTTGTGTTCTACTCGAGATCTCATCTACGCATAGACCTAGCTCAGATGCCACTGTTGGGGAACGTTGCATGGGAAACAAAAATTTTCCTACGCACACATAAGATCTATCCATGGTGATGAGCATCTACGAGAGGGAGAGTGAATCTACATACCCTTGTAGATCGCTAAGCGGAAGCGTTAATAAACGCGGTTGATGTAGTCGAACGTCTTCGCGATCCAAATCGCCGAGCGTCCCGCGATCCAATCACGATCCTTCCGATCTAGTGCCGAACGGACGGCACCTCCGCGTTCAACACACGTACGGCTTGATGACGCCTTCACCTCCTCGATCCAGCGAGCGATGGTGAAGTAGTGGTTGAATTCCAGCAGCACGACGGCGTGGTGATGGTGGTGAGGAACAATCTCTGCAGGGCTTCGCCAAGCACTACGGAGATTATGACGGAGGAACTAGAGGGCTAGGGTTGCCGGCACACGGCTTGGGAAATCCTGATGTGTCCCGTGTGCTAGCCCTGCCCCTCTATTTATATGTTGAGCCTTGGGGTCTAAACTTGGAGTAAAAGTCTCCTCCGGGTCGGTTTTGCCCGCACAAGGTCGATTTGGCCCGCAGGAAAGGAGTCCAATTCGGACCCTGCCGAATCGTGCACAGCCGCTCACAAGCGGTAGTACCGCTTCACACAAGCGGTAGTACCGCTTGGGCGGTAGTACCGCTTCACACAAGCGGTAGTACCGCTCCGGCGGTAGTACCGCTTCACCAAGCGGTAGTACCGCTTACGCGGCAGCAAAACTACTTTTGCACTTTCCAATACCTTGTGGGCTTTATCCCTTTGGCTCATATAAAGTGTTGCTGCACCCGAACACTTCGGTAAACATCCGGAACCTCTTCCGGTGAACTTCGGAACTCTTCCGGAGATCAAAACACTATTATCACATATATCAATCTTTACCTCCGGACTATTCCGGAGATCCTCGTCATGTCCGGGATCTTATCCGGGACTCCGAACAACTTTCGGTCACCAACATAATAACTCAATTATACTAATCGTCACCAAACGTTAAGTGTGTAGACCCTGCGGGTTCGAGAACTATGTAGACATGACCGAGACACCTCTACGGCCAATAACCAATAGCGGGACCTGGATGCCCATATTGGCTCCTACATATTCTACGAAGATCTTTATCGGTCGAACCTCTATGTCAAGGATTCAGTTAATCCCGTATGCTGTTCCCTTTGTTCTTCGGTATGTTACTTTGCCCGAGATTCGATCGTCGGTATCACTATACCTAGTTCAATCTCGTTACCGGCAAGTCTCTTTACTCGTTCCGTAATACAAGATCTCGTGGCTAACACTTTAGTCACATTGCTTGCAAGGCTCATTGTGATGTTGTATTACCGAGTGGGCCCTGAGATACCTCTCCGTCATACGGAGTAACAAATCCCAGTCTTGATCCATGCCAACCCAACAGACACCCTCGGAGATACCTGTAGAGCACCTTTATAGTCACCCAGTTACGTTGCGACGTTTGATACACACAAGGTATTCCTCCGGTGTCAGTGAGTTGCATGATCTCATGGTCAAAGGAACAGATACTTGACATGCAGAAAACAATAGCAATAAACTGACACGATCAAATGCTACGTTTACAGTTTGGGTCTTGTCCATCACATCATTCTCCTAATGATGTGATCCCGTTATCAAATGACATCTCATGTCAATGGCTAGGAAACCTTAACCATCTTTGATCAACGAGCTAGTCAACTAGAGGCTTACTAGGGACACAGTGTTGTCTATGTATCCACACATGTATTTGAGTTTCCAATCAATACAATTATAGCATGGATAATAAACGATTATCATGAACAAGGAAATATAATAATAACCAATTTATTATTGCCTCTAGGGCATATTTCCAACAGGTGAGGGGGTGGCGTACTCTATATAAGCCACCCCCACCACTAGACTAGGGGCAGGCCCTCATTCTTCTCCTCTCTCTCATCTCTCTCACCATTAGGCTCAGACATAGTTCAGGCATGGAGATCCGTTCTCCCCTCTCTCTCTCAAATACACCATGTAACTCCGTGTTCATGACAGATAAAGGAAAGACTCTCCGGAGCACGATACGTAGGGTTGTTATCTCCACCGTGAGAGGCCCGGACTCGCTAAAACCACCGTGTCACCCATTTGCATCTCGATAGATCATGCTCCGTTATCCTACCCCTTTCTAATGTCGGAATCGTTCCCACGACATTTGGCGCCCACCGTGGGGCATGGCGTCTATCGAGCCATGATGCAGATGGTTCTTTCTTCATTCATCGTCGTCATGCGTCATCCACCGGCCTCGTCTACAACACCAGCGTCGAGCTCCTACAAACGGCCACCGGCACGGTCCGTCTTGTCGTCTCCGGCCTCGTCTATGACGTCACGGTCGAGCTCTCACACACGACAGCTCCGTTCTCTGCCATCGACTGTATGGCGATGGTCTCCGCATTGGAGGCTCCAGTGTACGACACTCCAAGCAATCAACTATGCCCCACGTCATGCGTGGGGTAAACGCAAGCAGCCACGGCGTTCAGCCGGCCTCTCCGTGTCGTGGAAGACGACCACTCCGTGGCAACTCAGCGCGGCCTGCTGGAGCAGCGTCATCCAAAATGGATAGGCTTCTCGAGTAATGAGGCAACAGCTGCACGACGGCGGCGCGGACGCACTGCAGCTCCACACCTCATCGGGCTTGGGCTCCCACTGTATAGGCCACCGCGTGTGAGGTTGAAGGCGTTTCTGTGATCGCCATCGAGCCCTCACGCCCGGCCACCGACGTCGTCTGCCCCATCGTCGCGCCCACACGCGCGGCACGCCACAACAGCAATGGCGGAAGCGGTCCGGATCTTCCCGGCGTCAGCGCTCGGTCGTAATCTTTCTCTTCTCCTCTAATTAATACTCCAATTTGCCTACTCCCGTGGGCCTCTGCGTTACTAGCTGCATGCATAACGGCACGGCTAGTGAGTTACCTAACATTACTGCGAAGCCAGGTGGACTTCGTGGGCATGCGAAACGGAGGCATGCGGCCCGCTGCAGCCGTAACTGCAGGACGGGGCTTGCCTGTGCCCGAGTCATGCGACCATCCGTGCGGCCTGCACATCGAACGGCTCTACGCCTCTGCCTCCCGCACCTCTTTAACTCTGACTTTTCTTCCGAAAAAAAAAAACAGAAATACAGCCCCGTCCGTCTGTATCCCGTTCCCCTCCAGTATCCATCCCCTCTCGGAGCAGCGGAAGCTGAGCCGCCCGGCGAGACCTCCGCCGCGCTCCTGTTCCTGCAGCCTCCAGTCCCAACCCGTCCCTGTGACACCTCTCGCCGTGCTCTCATTCCTCCTGCCACCAGCCCCAACCCGTCGACGGATCTCGCCGCTCTGCCGCATCGGGGTCACAGCTAGCCTCGACCTGGACGAGCGCGACCGCAGCTCTGTTCCTCCGCCGCCCGGCCGTACTTAGCTACTGCGTCCCCTTGCGAATCACAGCTGGGAAACTTGAAAGCATGGACTGATCAGGAGAACTGGAGGTAAACATATTTTGCATTATGTGGGATAGCTTCTTTGAATTCTTGAGCTGGGAAACTTGAAAGCATGGACTGATTAAATACTGCAACATGTAATACTTCGTTTGCTGATTCAGTAAGTCTATACAGCATGACATGTTGATTAGATGATCAGGTTATCTAAACTGAATTTTTGCACAGCAGCATGGGAAGCAATCAAGGACGGCACAATCGGTTCAAGAAGAGGAAATTAGATGATTTTTCTATGATTCGTCATGAAGAATGGAGTGAGTTTTTGGTGCGTGAGATTCATCGTCATCAGGGACGGCAAAATTACCTGCGATTCTCCATAACTACTCCTGAAAGAATCCATCAGGGATGGGAAACGTTGTTCCATAGGAGAGGAGAAATCGCGTGTGCTTTGACCTGGTTGAGCAGTGCTAATTGATGTGTTAGCGGTAGAACGATCGCAGCCACCTAGTCTTTTCTGTTTGCATTAGCGGTAGATGAGATTTGGCACGCAGCTGTGTACATTGTGTGGATGTGTTCCCGCGCTATGTGTTCCAGCGCAATGACCTGTGTCCTCGGGTTCCGCAGTTGCGACGGCGTTTGCTCCAGCATCAGCACAGAGCTTGGTAGGTAGTCCAGAAGCGGATGCAGATTGTGGTCTGCATCGACGACAACTGAAAGACGGAACAGGTGCTGGATTCGTGGTTCATGGATAGCAGGTGTGGTTTCTTCCTTCGACGTCTTAGTCGTGGTGGGGTGCCAGATCTAGAGTTCGATGGCGTGTCCGTGGTGTTGTCCCGGTCTGATTCGTTCGACGGCAAGGGCTTCACTTTTGGTGAGCCATCTTGGAGGTCCGCAAAGCTGCATATCAGCGATGGAGCCGCGTCGAGCTCGGGTGAGGAGGTGATTCGTCATTCTTTTCTTCGGTGGCTGCTGTGGTGGTGCCGGAGGCAGGTGACGGACGTTGGTGTCAAACTCAGAGATGTTCTTTTATCTTTTTAGTTTTGTCATGTCGGTCTTTATGTAACTTGTACTTTGATCTTTATGATATGAATGAGACACATATTACCAAGAAAAAAAAGATTGTCTCCTATTTTTCTTTTGAAATCAGTACATGTATACGGACGACGGACGCGGCTGTATTTCTGATTTTTATTTCGTAAGAAAAGGCCAGATTTAAGGGGGCGCAGAGCCGTTCGATGTGCAGGCCGCACGGATGGTCGCATGACCCGGGCACAGGCAAGCCCCGTCCGTAACTGCAAGCTGAGCTCTTCCAAGGCGCACATAATTAGCATTAATGCGTGCATAATTAGCATTAATTTGTTTCCTTAATATCCGAGTAACATGCAGGATTCACTCGGATGGAGCTGGCCATGCCTCCACTCGCAACGCATCTGGCCGCCGGAGCCGCCACGATCATGTTCATTGTGCCTGCCAGTGTTGTTAAGTCCATCGACGTGATGCTCCACTCCAGCCGCGCCATCAAAGACTGCGACGTCGGTGATCCACATCCCGAGCTGATCTCCGGCGCCCTCAACGACCTCGTTCACGTCATGGCGTCAAGTCCATCGCCTACCAGCTACTGAACGGCAGCCTCCTCTGCTGTGACCTACGCCCAACACGGTACCCGCATGCGACGGCTCCTTCAATCGATGCCGGCTACTCCGCCAACCAGCGCCGTGGTGAGGCGCGGGCCGACCACGGCGTAAGGTGGAGACACGGGCCCGACGCGGCATCGGAACCAGAGCCCGACCGCGCCACCATGTGCAGCTCCTCCTCCGGCCAACATGACGGACGCGCGCTCGTTCGGTTCTCCAACGCCGACGGCTCGGCGGCGCTCTCTGCAGAGGAACGCCTACCTCCAGCGCTGACCGCTAGACGCGGCGTGGTCACGGGAGCTCTTGTCCCTCGGCATCATTTGTGCGGCAGCAGCCACCACGACAGGGGCACAAGCCCGACGTGGCTGTGTCCGGAGACTGGCCACGTCCCGAGCGTGTGGCGGCTCCTCCCTCCGTGGGTCGACAGAACTCCGCTTCGACAACGACGAACTCGGGGAAACAAGTCCCCAGCCACTCGGCAGAGGATCGAGGATCTTATCCCCTCCAATACTTTTACAATTCAGTCTTCATATTACTGTACAATTGCTTAACAGTCCCTTTTCTGTTCGAACCCAGGTTCACTCGGACGGGACTAAAGCTCACTTGAATGACCGTCCACTCGAACGATTCACACACATGCTCGGACGAATTTACTCGGATGGTTAACAAACCACTGCGACAGTCGGACAGGACGTTTTGCTCCAGCAATCACTCGGTCGCCCCGTGCTTCATCGTCATTCAGCTGGATACGTACCACTTGGACGCCCCGCGCATCGCCACCCGGTTGGGCTAGGCCTCACCCGGAATATCCGCGGCAAATCGATCCGATCGATTGCCCACAGTTCCTTTTCGAAAGGACGTCTGTCAGTCCGACTGACCACCCTCCGTGGGGACCCGTGCACTCGGACACGTAAAACACCCGACTGAAGTCACCTTCAGGATCGCTATGGGATGAGCTTGACGCCCCTCCGCGGGTTAACTTGGCCCTTCCACTAGGGTCCAAGGCGCGTGCCTCATAAACTTGGACTCGTAGATGGCCTGCGCTGGCGTTCCCCCGGGATAAGGAGTGGCATCTCCCCGGAGAATCAGACCACGCGCTAGCGTCGTCACTCGAGTTTTTATGGCATGTCCACACTCGGACCTCAAGTCTATCTCTTCCGAGAGACATATGAATGCTACCAAGTTTTACTTGGCGATCAACAGCATCCGATCATTCGGAGAACCTTTCAGTCCGGAATCCGTTGTGTTTTCATCCAAGGCGCAACTAGCCATGATTCAGAAACATATTCCGAGTGCTCCTGAAGCATTCAGATCGAACAAAAAAAAAGCTCGGTCCTGCGTGTCGCCACTCTGTTGGACACGTTCTCACCACTCGACCGCCCCGTGCGTCGCCACTCGGTGAGACACTTCTTCACCACTCGGCCGCTCCGCGCATCGTCACTCGGTGAGATACGCCTCCACCACTCGGCCGCCCCGCGCGTCTCCACTCGGTGAGATACTGCTTCACCACTCGGCTGCCCCGCGCGTCGCCACTCGGTGAGACACTTCTTCACCACTCGGGCGCCCTGCGCGTCGCCATTCGGTGAGACACATCTACATCACTTGGCCATCCTGCGCGCCGCCACTCGGTTGGGCACGTCTTCATCAACACGCCCACTCGGCCAATCGCGCGCCGTCAGACAGCTAAGTCATTCTACATGCACTACATTCTGTTATTTCCACGTTCCCGAGTGTCCCATAATTCACACACCACATTCACTCGGAGGCCACGCCACCGAGTGTACCTCTACATTCGGTTGTTTCTTTTCACATACTTGCTTAGTACTGGTTATTTGACTCCCGAGTCCAACTTCCATTTTAATGCGTATGTCATTCACGAACACCATGTGTTCTTCATTTCGAGTTCGCATCGGTCCTCGGGGGCTGCAACTCAGGCGGAACACTACACTTCCGCTTCATTTGGGTCTAGTACCCCAACGAATTCAGTCGGACCCTTCACTTCGACACGTTCGATCGGATCATTCGCTCTTTTAGACTCTTGCTGGTTTTCAATCGGCAAGCCCCTTGCACTCCCAGCGGGTGTCTATGGGTGTTATTTCCACAAATCATTTCAGCACACATCAAATTATCTCGACAAATTATTACGTTGGCTTGTGCTATTTTTCATACACAAGTTGCGCGATCACTCGACGGCCCTGTGCGCCAACTTCATCGCTTCTCGGTCTCGGTCACCGTGTCGATCCTAGCACACCGCAACACCGACCTTGTCGCTCTGTTGACTTTGAACACATCCGGTCAACCCCACCATGGTGTCCTCTTCATCGTGTCAATGATATTGACCTCGTCGTCTCGTTGGGAATGAGACAGATAAGTCCCTTTTATAATTAAACTGCATATTTCACTCCTTTGCAAGTTTGCCTCTTTCGAGCATCACTCGGAAGCTGCTCCTCACCTTTACCCGAGTTCTACTCGATGAATTGCAACGTATCCATTCAAAACTATATTTCTCGTATTCCGACAGGTCCACCGTCGAGCCTGTAGTACGCTCGGGGGCTACAGCTCATTTGGAATCACACTCTCCTGAGCGGTCGAGTCCTTAATCACCAGTCAGATCCTTCACTTCAACGAGTGCATTCATATCCGCCGCTTTGACAAGTTACATAATCCCTCAAACGCTCTGCGTCCCATCTTCGTTCCTAATCAAACTCAGTTGTCGCGCCGGTCTTGTTGCGTCGCAACCACATTACACCGACCTCGTCGCTACATCAGCTTCGAAAGCATCTGGCTAACTCCTTCGAAGACCATTTTTGCCACTTGGCTGGACACGTAGTCCTCCACTCGACCGCCCCGCGCGTCACCACTCGGTTGTGCACGTCTTCACCACTCGGCCGCCCCGCGCGTCGCCACTCGGTTGTGCACGTCTTCACCACTCGGCCGCCCTGCGCGTCGCCACTCGGTTGTGCACGTCTTCACCACTCGGCCGCCCCGCGCGTCGCCACTCGGTTGTGCACGTCTTCACCACTCGGCCGCCCTGTGTGTCGCCACTCGGTTGTGCACGTCTTCACCACTCGGCCGCCTCGCGCGTCGCCACTCGGTTGTGCACGTCTTCACCACTCGGCCGCCTCGCGCGTCGCCACTCGGTTGTGCACGTCTTCACCACTCGGCCGCCCCGCGCGTCGCCATTCGGTTGTGCACGTCTTCACCACTTGGCCGCCCCGCGCGTCGCCACTCGGTTGTGCACGTCTTCACCACTCGGCCGCCCCGCGCGTCGCCACTCGGTTGTGCACGTCTTCACCACTCGGCAGCCCCGCGCGTCGCCACTCGGTTGTGCACGTCTTCACCACTTGGCCGCCCCACGCGTCGCCACTCGGTTGTGCACCTCTTCACCACTCGGCCGCCCCGCGCGTCGCCATTCGGTTGTACACATCCTCGCCCCTCGGCCGCCCCGCGCGTCGCCATCAGTTGGACATGTCTTCACCACTACACCCCCAACACGGGAACGACTAAGTCACTCATATGATCAAAACCTCATATCGCACGTTGTAGCAAGCTTACCTCTTTCGAGCATCACTCGGGGACTACACCCAGTTTCAAGGCCGAATTCATTCATCGTGCCAAGTGCACGAAGATTCGCTTGATTGATCCAGTTCCAGGTTGAATTTATTTACCGTGCTAAGTGCACGAAGATCAGTCCGACTGACTCAGCTCCAGGCTGAGCTTATTTACCATGCCAAGCGTCTGGAGATCCATCCGATTGACTCAATTTCAGACTAAAAGATATTCACCGTGCCGACTGCATGGAGGTTTACCAGGAGACTTAAACCCTCTGCCAGACTCATCTAGTCCGGCAGAGGCTCGGGGACTACACCCAGTGGGTGCACTCAGCGTGCCCCCACTGGAAGAGAACTCAGAAAGGAACATTTTGCTCGGTCAAGGCCAGCTCCAGATCACTCAAGTATTACTCGACTTCTGAGTCGAGGAGAAACAAGCTAGACCAATACCAGATCCTCAAGTACTACTCGACCTCCGAGTCGGAGAGGAACAAGTTCGATCAGTACCAGCTAAGAAGATTTTTAGTTCTCTCAGACCCCCGCCGACTGCCCGCAGTCGACGGCGGTCTCGGGGACTACACCCAGCGGGTGCATTCAGCGTGCCCCCACTAGAGTAATCTCCACTCGGTATGGCCTGACCAGTCCGAGTGATGAACAACAAACAAACAAGTTATAAGGCTCCCGTCGGCTACCAAAAAAATTGCTATAAGGTGAGTTTAACGCTCCTCCGTGGGCCTGTTTTGAGCCTTCTTCTAGGGCTCAAAGCGTGAAACTCATAAGTTTGGATCTAGAACCGACTCGTATTGACGTTCCTCTGGGAAATGGCATCTCTCCGAGAGAACAGTCCATGCGTCAATCGTGTTACCCGGATTTAATGACACACCCATACTCTGATCACGAGTTAACCTCTTCCGAGAGATGAACGAATGTCACCAAGTTGCTCCTCGCGGGCACTTACCCCAGATCAGTCGGGAAGTGCAGTACCGGAATCCATTGTGATTTTGTTCAAACCTTGGTTGTCTGAAAGCACGATGACGGGTACCGAGTATTTCCGTAATCACTCGGGCCAAATTGTGTCTTTCACAAACTCGTTCTGCAAAATCACAATCGATTCGGGGGCTAATGTTGGGGATACACATAACAGGTAGGCCCACGAAGGGTCGAAATATCATAAAGCATGGGGTCCACACATCATGTGGGTCCAGATAAATCTCATACAGACGTACTGTCCACTCGGACATATCGACGTACTGACTACTCGGAAGATAGTCAACCACTCGGCCATATGTCTCACTCAGATATGCGAAGGCCAACAGTCGACAAAGCAGTCGAAGCATCATCTTAGTAGTAGGCTGACGTTACGGCATCAATGCCCCACTTTGTAACATAGGAGGTGAGGGGGTGGCGCACTCTATATAAGCCACCCCCACCACTAGACTAGGGGCAGGCCCTCATTCTTCTCCTCTCTCTCATCTCTCTCACCATTAGGCTCAGACATAGTTCAGGCATGGAGATCCGTTCTCCCCTCTCTCTCAAATACACCATGTAACTCCGTGTTCATGACAGATAAAGGAAAGACTCTCCGGAGCACGAGACGTAGGGTTGTTATCTCCACCGTGAGAGGCCCGAACTCGCTAAAACCACCGTGTCACCCATTTGCATCTCGATAGATCATGCTCCGTTATCCTACCCCTTTCTAATGTCGGAATCGTTCCCACGACACTTTCCAAGCACAAATCCTAAATATGCTAGGCTCAACTAAGTGCACCAACAACCTATGCTAAACAAGATAGGCAATGAAAGAAACTAGCAAGCACAAACTATATCACAAGATATGAAAATGTAGGATCAACTAAGCAATTCTAACTAACACAAGATATATCTATATGAGCAAGTATGAATTGCGGAAAGTAAAAGGTGTGGGAATGATATAACCACAAGTGAGTCGGGGACGTGTATTTATCCCGAAGTTCACACTCGTGAGAGTGCTAATATCCGTTGGAGCGGTGCCGAAGCCAAAGCTTCGGAGCGCCACCAAGTTGCTCACCGTCTTCTCACTTTCGAGTCACCCCCAACGGATGAACCTCGATTCACTCGGGGTTGGTCTTGAAGGCGACCACCACACCTTTACAACTTCTCCGGAGCACACCACAAACACGGAAGCTTCCGGAGGAACTTGACCACCTAGGCCACTTCACACCCTTCCCCGGAGCACACCACAACAGGAAGCTACCGGGGGAACCTTGGCCACATAGACCTCTTGACAAACTCCAAGAGTAATAAACTCATGGGCTCACACTCGAACAAATCGATGCGGGGAGCTCAAACCAATGCAACAAATGCAATGCAAGGTCAAGCAACAAATGCTCAACTCACTCTCTCAATCTCACAAGATGCACTCTCTAAAGTAGGAGATTGAAGAGAGGGGATGCAATGGAGGAAATCAACAAATGACTCCAAGATCCATCCACAAATCCCCCTTCACATATAGGGGAGATAGGGGCTTACGAGAGGTGGTATGATGCTCAAAATGATGTTTAGAAAGTGTACGAACAACCCCCAAACCAGTGGGGAGGAAGGGCTCTTTTATAGCCAACCCCCAAAACTAGCCGTTGGGGCTCCAACGGACTGTTCCTGGACACCCTGTGCCCACAGGGGTTGAGACCCCGTGCCCACGGTACAAGCCCATGTGCACGGGGACCCCGTGCCCACGGCCTCAAAACCCCGTGCGCACGAGGTACCCAGAGACAGCCCAGAGTAGGAAACTGAAACATGCATAACTTGGGCATACCGACTCCGAATTCGATGATCTTGGGCTCGTTTTAAAGCTATGGAAAAGCTCAAGGTCCTCACATAGAGAACCACCCAAGATCAACAATAAAGAATGATGCAAATCATGAAAAGGTTTGAGCTCTCTACATGCGACGTGATCAAGCTACTCGCCCGAAAGTGCCTCTTGATAGTACGGCTATCAAACCTATAATCCTTGCACCAAGCACCATGAGACCGACAAAACTAGGAAAACCTAGATAAGGTATACCTTTGCCTCGCACATTCAACTTGAGCTTGATGATGACTTTTAATGCTTGCCTCAAGTTGTAATCCTTTTCTTGTCCACGATCACTTGGTGAAGATACTCGAGATGCTTCCTCATATTGCAATCCGGGAAGCCTTCACTTAATCCCATCTTCACACACACATTATCATGATGTGGACCTCAAGCTTCAAAGCATATAACCTCCGGCTTCTCATCTTGCACTTGGATTCCTCGAACCCGATGATCATCACCACTTGATGTCATCCTCACATAGGCCACTCGAAATCTTTCTTTTGATGCAAGCCCATGAGAAACACCTAACCCATATAGACATAGCAAACACATAGCATGGGTTAGTGCACAAAACGCAATTCACAATTTCTTACCATACCACTAGATCACTTGATCCCACGCGGTACATTATTTGCGCTTGTGTGTTGACCATCTAGATACACTCTTTGAGCTTCATCTAGGTCAACCAACATCTTTACTTCAAGCTCTATATTGGTTTCTTGAAAGCCATAATGAACTCTTCATTTTACTTCATTGCTTCAAGACTATATCACCAAAGCTCTTTCATGACCATATCAAGATTCACCATGAACATCATATTGGTCATCACTTGCTCTTTTAAATGCCCCATCACAAACTCTTGAGAGACACAATGAATTCTTCACTCTAGTTTCTTGCTTCAAGATATGATCAACCAAAACCCAACACATGAGCTCATCATGATCTTCACTTGATCATACCACAGATTGAATTCTTCTCTTTAATTATACTCTCAAGACCTTGATTATTATAAGCCCAAATGTGTCAACCTTTGAGATCCTCCAATGAACTCCACCACGAGGACTTATTGGAGAGGCTTTTGATGGAAATCTTCCCACATAAATTCAACATGCTTCATGCATCACTATGGAACACTTCTTCGTATAAGATACAATCCCCTTGATGCTCCATAGAGATTGTCATTCAATACCAAAGCTAAGAGCAAATCTTCATCTCTATGGCAATCATCCTTAAGCCTCCACCTATGTAATATCCCTTCAAATATATCTCAGCGAAAGCATTAGTCCATAGAGATTGTCATTAATTACCAAAACCACACTTAGGGGCTAGATGCCCTTTCAAATAAGCTATGCCCATAGCAATTTCTGAAATCTCAAATAGTGGCTGTAAGAGCACATTTCTCCATGTGTGGTTTTGGCAATTGATGACATCCCTATAGACTAATTGTTGCTTTGATTTATAGTCAAAGGATTTGTCCATAGGCACTTCTTGAAGTCCATCTGTTGGTTTCAAGGAGTTTATATGGTGACCAAGGTGGTATTCAAGGTTTTATCCAAAGATTGGTCATGTGAGAGTTGAGCTTATTCCAAGCATGGCTTGAAGAAGAAGATTGTGTGAGAACTCATGTTTACCTTCAAGACACCATATTTATGAAGAAAGAAGATAAGATACAAGGTTGATCAAGACTAAGTCAAAGAGTGAATCAAGTTGATCAACATACAAAGCGTACAAGATGTACCGAGAGGGATCAAGTGATCCCATGGTATAGTAAGCATTGTCCATTACGCTTTGTGTACTAACCCATAATCTACGTGAGAGTTCTATGTGGGGTTAGGTATGTGTTCATGGGCTTGCGTCAAGAGGAAGATCTCATACAACCCATGGAGGATGACATCAAGTGGTGATCGTCATCAAGGTTGCGGCATGCAAGTTCAAGTGGAGCATCACGAAGAGATCGTGCTTGAAGCTTGTCGTTCATTGTGGTGACAATGGACTTGTGAAGATGTGCCGAAGAGTGACTCACCCATAGTGGAGTATGGGGGAGCAATCAACTAGCAGCCTTCATCGAGCCAATGCAGTCAAGAAAGGTGGTCCATCTTGAGGAGGACAAGATTGTCATCATCTAGCTCAAATGGACTATGTGCAAGGCAAAGGTTTGACCTTGATAGGGTTTTCTATTTTACCGGTCTCATGGTGGTAATTGGGAGACCGGGTTATAGGATCGATAGCCGTATTATCAAGGGAGCTCTCAAGTGAGTAGCTTGATCGTATCGTTCGTTGAGAGCTCAAACCATTGCATTCTTGGCATCATCATATTTCTTGGTTCTTGGTTGGATTTTCTCTATGTGGGTTCTTGAGCTTATGGTCATCTTCATGACAAGCTCAAGTTCATCGAAAACGGAGTCCATATGCATTTTCTATGATGTTTTCGATGTTGGAGTTTTTGCCGGTTCTTCATTCATAGAGGTTTAACACCTTTATATCATTGGCATTTTTTCGATGTTGGATTGCTCTTGTCGTCCTGAATCCAACAAGGTTGAGTTTGCTCAATTCGAAGCTCATTTGCAGAAGTTATGGCAGTTCTGGTCTTACCTAGTTTCTTGATACGGTTGTACCGCTGGTCCGAGCGGTTATACCGCTTGGCCGGTTCGTCCGGTGCAACTACCACCCCAGGGATGATACCCTGGGGTCGCTGCTCACAGGTTGATGCCAGCGGTTGTACCGCTGCCTCCGGGCGGTTGTACCACCCAGGATCTGGCCAACCCTGGTGAGTGGCTTCAGGCGGTTGTACCGGCCCAACACCGCCCTACCACTGGACTGGGCTCTGCTGTGGTGCGGTTCCTAGGCAGTGGTGGCCCGGTTGTTCCGGTCAACTCTTTTTGACCGGTACTATCAGTATCCAGAGCGGTTGTACCACTCGGGACTTTGCCACGCCACCACCCGTGCTCAGTCCTAGCGGTTGTACCGGTCTTCATAGCGGTTGTACCGCACCTATGTTTTTCTGCACATAACGGGCAAATTCATGGGGACCTATTTAAGGGGGTCTTCTTCCCCAATGGTTTTCTAACTTTTGAGCTCGTGTTTGCCCCCATTGTTAACCTTCTTAGAGCTTGCTAACTCTCAATCCCTCCAATGATTCTTGCTCCATTTTGAGGGAAAAGAGAGAGGAGATCTAGATCCACATTTCCACCAATCACTTTCTCCTCTATGTGAGGGGAACCCCTTGGATCTAGATCTTGGAGTTCTTAGTGAGCTCCTTGTTCTTCCTCTCATATTCCTCCATAGATTTTGTTCTTGTGGTGGGATTTGAGTGTGAGGGACTTGAACACTTCGTGTGTTCTTGCCATTGCATTAGTTGCATCGGTTTGAGTTCTCCACGGTGATACGTGGAAGTGAAGTTTGAGAAGCTTATTACTCTTGGGTGTTTGAGCACCCTAGAGCTTGTTCCTCTTGGGTGCCTTGGCGCCCTAGATGGTTGGTGGTGTCTCGGAGCTCAATCATTGTGGAGATTGCCCCGAGCAATTTGTACGGGTACCGGTGATCGCCCCCAAGGGTTGCCAAAGTGTACGGGTTCGGTGACCGTCCCCAAGGGTTTCCATTTGTACGGGTTCAGTGACCGCCCTCAAGGGTCCTTTAGTGGAATCACGGCATCTTGCATCGTGCAAGGGCGTGAGGAGATCACGGTGGCCCTAGTGGCTTCTTGGGGAACATCGTGTCTCCACACCGCTCCAAGCAGAGATTAGCATCCGCAAGGGTGTGAACTTCGGGATACATCAGCGTCTCCACGTGCCTCAGTTATCTCTTACCCGAGCCCTTTACTTATGCACTTTACTTTGTGATAGCCATATTGTTTCTTGTTATATATCTTGCTATCACTTAGTTGTTTATCTTGCTTAGCATAAGTTGTTGGTGCACATAGGTGAGCCTAGTTGTTTTAGGTTTTGTGCTTGACTAATTAAACGCTAGTTTTATTCCACATTTGTTCAAGCCTAAACCGTAATTATTTTAAAGCGCCTATTCACCCCCCTCTAGGCGATATCCACGTCCTTTCAGTGGCCCATGAATAAAATGGCAAGTGGTGGTGCTAAAGTTCAGTCTTATGCCGCAAGTTGAAGAAGAGTTGGACCTTTTTATATAGTGCGTTCTCTCCACCACTCTTAAGTGGTGTGTTGAGAAGAGAAAGGGAAGACCACACGCACGCGCTTGCTCGCTGATGGGGATATGTACCTAGGGTAGGGTCATAGGCCTGACCTACATACCCTACCTAAGGACACTACATTGGAGAACGTAAAGACCACAAGATTACGAGGAAGACTCCGACTGAAATCACCATGGCACATGAGTCACTCGACAGAGTATCCACTCGGAGATTTCTCCCTCCATTCGACAGCCACCTTTCACTCGGAAGAACCAGAAGTCAGTCGACCGCAGAAGACAAGAAGCCACTCCAGGGAGGCCAACGGGCAGGCGTTCGACTAATCGCCATAAGTAGCATTTATTACATACGTTATCAGTAACGTATGCCTTTATTACCATGATCGAACCCTTGGTTGCCGGGTATTCATGAGGGGCAGCGCACTCTATATAAGCCACCCCTCCCCTCTGGCACAAGGGTTTGCACCCCCTGTAACTCACACCTTCCACACGACAGAAGCTCCCGAGCACTGAGACGTAGGGCTGTTACCTCCACAAGAGGGGCCTGAACTCATACATCCGTGTGTACAATCTCGCCGTAGCTAGGACTCTGCCCTCTCCTTACGTACCCCTAACTTCTACTATCAGGCTCGTTCCTACGATAGTTGGCGCCCACCGTGGGGCAGGCGTCTAAGCGAATTCCAGCGAGTTTGCAATTTTCTTCTTCGTCATGTCTTCCGACGGCGGTTTGTTCCTGGGCCACGAGATCCGTCTTGGTGCGCTCACCTTCGTCGCCGACGACTCGCATGGCTTCAGGAAGCGCCTCTGAACGTTGAGGCGCTCCCGATCCGCGGGGCGACGCACTTCCGTGCAAGCTCCTGCGGCGTTCTTCTTTGGCAGCCGTCGACTTCGTACCTGTCGGCTCTCCCCGCTGTTCGTCGCAACAAGCGATCTGGTCGCTCGCGGCTCCAGCGTTGGGTGAGGCATGCGGCGGCTCGCCAAGCGTCATCTCCACAGATTGCGGCTATCGAGCCCGCCGAATCACTTCACGGCGTGTTTGAATCGGAGTCGGATCAGTCTGGCGTTCCTTCCGAGTGCGAGAGCTGCGATCCAGCGGCTGAGGTTCTTATGGCGGATTCGCAGCAAAGCCCGCCTGGCTTCGGCCGTGGCAGACGCGAGGCTGGAGGACCGTCGAATGAGCAGCAGCACCGGGATGAGGAGATTCTCCATACTCCCATCGTCGATGCGACTGCCGAGGCCCAAGCCTTGGAGGCCACACGCCTTCGGCTTGAAGAGATGCAGAAGGCACTCGACGAGCGTACCCGCCAGCGTCCACCCGTTTCCAGTCGACGTCAGCGACAGTTGTTTACGAGTGGATCTCAAAACAACGTCAAGGTATTCCGTACTCCAGTTCTGAATGTTGCAGCCGCTGCTAGGATTGCATATTCCATTCAACCATCACGTTCAGAGGCTGGCAGAGGTTTGCAGCAGATCCGAGCGTTGCTTGATGCAGCACAACAACAGAATTCGGCTCTTTCTCAGTCGCGCAACAGGTTACACAGTAATTCGCCCAGAGCAGACACAGTTCTGTCGGCGCACAGCCCGGGGTCACCTCTGCATCGCAGGGGTGGAGGTTATGTGAAGATCAGTACCAAGATCAGGGGCGAGATCAGTTTGCTCCTCGTTATCACCGTGATGACCGTCGTCGAGTGCCTACTCCTCCGCGGAGTGGTTCATATGTGCCCCGGCACTATGATGATAGGCGCACGTTCGGCGATGAGCGGAATCCTGGGTTCGGCGCGAGGAATGTCCTCCCACAGAAGCGGATTGACAGAGGCAGGGCTCACAGGAATGATTATGATAGAGATTATCCTAGTGGAAGTGGTGCCGTTGTCTCTGGACCCGAGTGTTTCAGCAGAGCCATTCGATCTGTTGAGATTCCCCCCAACTTCAGGTTGGCGGCTGGAATAAGTAAGTTCACTGGTGAGTCGAAGCCAGAAACGTGGCTAGACGATTACCGAGTGGCGGTGCAGATTGGTGGAGGAAATGACAACATAGCCATGAAGCATTTGTCTTTGATGTTGGATGGTTCGGCCCGAGCGTGGTTGAATCGTTTGGCTCCTTCTAGCATCTACTGCTGGGAGGATCTTGCCCGAGTGTTCATCAGAACTTTCGAGGGCACATGCAAGCGTCCCGCTGGTTTGATTGATCTGCAGCACTGTGTACAGAATTCTAATGAAACTTTGAGGGATTACATTCAGCGTTGGACCACCCGCCATCACACGGTGGAAAATGTTTCCGAGCACCAAGCCGTCTGCGCCTTCAAGGCCAGTGTGAAGTACAGAGAGCTTTATCTGAAGTTTGGTCGGACAGGAGATATTTCCCTGAGCAAGATGATGGAGATTGCCACTCGGTATGCCAATGGCGAAGAGGAGGACCGCCTCCGCAGCGGCAAGGGAAAGGCAGTCGACAATGATGCCGGCGGTGGCAATTCCAGTCGTAAACAAAAGTGCAAAGCCGATGGTTCTGCTCAGGCAGAGGCAGCCGCTCTGGCGGCGCAAGGAAAGAACAAGGGGAAACCCAAAGGGCAATTCACCCCCAAGAAGTCGAAGAATCAGTCAGGAACGGATGTCCTAGATTTGCCGTGTGCAATCCACACAAAGAAGGATGAGGAAGGCAATTTGATATTGCCAAAACACACCACTCGACAATGCAGATTACTAATCCAACAGTTAAAGGAAGGACAGTCAAGTGGGAAAACTCTTGAAAAGGAAGATGATGAAGATAAAGAGGATTTCCCTGAGGTCAATGCCACTTTGATGATTTTTGCCGATGTAGAAAGCAAAAGTCGACTGAAAGTTATTAACAGGGAGGTCAACATGGCTGTTCCTGCCACCCCCACGTACCTCAAGTGGTCTCAGACTCCTATCACCTTTGACCAGTCAGATCACCCCGCTCATGTCGCTACCCCCGGTCGGCAAGCTCTGGTGGTGGATCCTGTTGTAGGAGGCACTCGACTCCGCAAGGTTCTCATGGACGGAGGGAGTGGATTGAATATCTTGTATGCGGATACCCTCAAGGGGATGGGCATTCCGATGTCCTGACTCAGTGAAAGCAGCATGCAGTTCCACGGAGTCATCCCTGGGAAGAAGGCCAAGTCACTCGGTCAGATTGTGTTGGATGTGGTGTTCGGCACCGACAAGAATTTTCGCAAGGAGAAGTTGACATTTGAAGTTGTAGACTTCCAGAGCGCATATCACACCATCCTTGGTCGACCGGCTTATGCCCGTTTCATGGCCCGTCCATGTTACGTGTACCTCAAGCTGAAGATGCCCGGGCCCAAGGGTGTGATCACAGTCACATGGAATCGACAAAGGGTTGAGGAGTGCCTTCAGCAAGGCTCCAAGATTGCCGACCATCAAATGGCTGTGGTCGAGTTGGAAGAATACAAGAGGAATACTGATCCTGCCGATCTACTGCGCGCCAAGAAGCCCGTCTCCGAGTCTGCTTTTCAGTCGGCAGGTTAAGTGAAGCAAGTGAACGTTCACCTGACAGATCCTAATGCTGCCCCGACCAACATCTCGACGACACTCGACGGCCAATAGGAAGCCGAGCTCATCCAGTTCCTCCGTGAGAACTGGGACATCTTCGCATGGAAGCCTTCTAACATGCCGGGTGTACCCAGGGAACTGGCTGAGCACCGACTGAGAGTTGACCTGAAGGCCAAGCCTGTCAAGGAGCACTTGCGTTGGTCGGCGGCAGAGAAGCGGAAAGCAATCGGCGAAGAGGTGGCTCGACTCTTGGCGGCTAAGTTCATACGCGATATTTACCACTCCGAGTGGCTCGCGAACGTCGTCATGGTCCCCAAGAAAGATAAGTCACTCCGCATGTGTATTGACTTTAAACATATCAATCGGGTCTGCCCGAAAGATCATTTTCCGCTCCCCCGCATCGATCAGATTGTCGACTCGACTACGGGGTGCGAGCGCTTGTCTTTTCTCGATGCATACTCTGGTTACCATCAGATCCGTCTGTTTGGTCCAGATGAAATAAAGACAGCCATCATCACCCCTTTCGGGTGTTTCTGTTATATCACCATGCCTTTTGATCTGAGGAATGCTGGCGCTACTTTCATGTGCATGATTCAGAAATGCCTGCTCAAGCAAATCCCTCGGAATGTCGAGGCTTATATGGACAATATTGTAGTCAAGTCTTGCAAAGGTTCCGACCTGCTGACTGACTTGGCAGAAACGTTCGCCAATCTAAGGAAATATGATATCAAGTTAAACCCGTCCAAGTGCACTTTTGGAGTTCCTGGTGGCAAGTTGCTCGGTTTCCTCATTTCCGAACGAGGGATCGACGTCAATCCCGAAAAGATCGGCGCCATCGTCAGAATGAAAAGCCCTGAGCGTATGCAAGATGTACAGAAGCTCACGGGCTGCCTGGCGGCCTTGAGTAGGTTTATTTCTCGCCTCGGAGAGAAGGCATTGCCTTTATACCGACTGATGAAGAAATCTGATACGTTCGAGTGGACTCCTGAGGCAGAAGCAGCGTTTGTCATGCTCAAAGCCCTGCTTTCCACCCAGCCGGTGCTTGCTGCTCCGCACAGCAAAGAACCCCTGCTTCTGTACATTGCAGCCACTAACCAAGTCGTCAGTACGGTTCTCATTGTCGAGAGAGAAGAAGAGGGCAAGGCTTATAAAGTCCAACGCCCAGTTTACTATATATCTGAAGTGCTGACTCCTTCAAAGCAAAGGTACCCTCATTACCAGAAGCTCGTCTATGGTATATATCTATCAGCGAAGAAGGTGGCACACTACTTCCAGGATCACTTAGTCTCAGTCATCAGTGATGCTCCATTGTCTGAGATCCTCAACAATCGAGATGTGACTGGTCGAGTGGCCAAATGGGCTATTGAGCTCCTCTACTTTGATATCAAGTTTGAAGCAAAGAAGGCTATCAAATCTCAAGCGCTTGCTGACTTCATGGCCGAGTGGATAGAACAGCAACAGCCAATTCAAATCCACTCGGCGCACTGGACCATGTTCTTTGATGGCTCTAAGATGCTGAATGGGTCTGGTGCTGGCGTAGTGTTGGTATCTCCAAAGGGTGACAAGCTCAGTTATGTCCTCCAGATTCACTTTGATTCCTCCAATAATGAAGCTGAATATGAGGCACTCCTCTACGGGTTACGTATGGCCATCTCACTCGGCGTCCGGCGCCTGATGGTATACGGTGACTCAGATTTGGTGGTTAATCAGGTGATGAAGGAGTGGGATGTCAGGAACCCTGCCATGACTGGATATTGCCACGCAGTGAGAAAGCTTGAGAAGAAATTTGAAGGTTTAGAACTCCACCATATTCCCCGAGTGAAAAATCAGGCAGCTGATGATCTAGCAAAGATCGGGTCCACTCGGAGGCCTGTACCTAGCAATGTGTTTCTGGAACACTTACATTCTCCTTCGGTGCAAGAAGATCCCTTCACTGAAGAGCCCCCGCAAGCAATAAGCGCCTCCAATCTGACTGAGGTTGATGTCCCAGCAGTCATAGATCTGGTCATGGAGATTCTGGTGATTACGCCCGATTGGACAGTGCCATATATCGCATACATATTGAGGCAATAACTCCCAGAAGATGAAGTTGAAGCTCGACAGATTGTCCGCAGGTCCAAAGCCTTTACTGTGATGGGTGGACAGCTTTACAGAGAAAGCGTATCTGGCGTAACTCAGCGGTGCATCTCCCCTGAGGAAGGTCGACTGATTCTGGAGGAAATTCACTCGGGAACCTGTGGTCATCATGCGTCCTCTCGGACGATTGTTGCCAAAGCATACCGAGCTGGTTTCTTCTGGCCGCGTGCCAACGAAATGGCTAAGGAGATTGTTGATCACTACGAAGGATGCCAGTTTTACGCAAACTTGTCGCATAAGCCCGCGTCTGCCTTGAAGACTATTCCACTCGTCTGGCCGTTCGCTGTATGGGGTTTGGATATGGTCGGTCCCCTCCGAACGGGCCAGAGTGGATTCACGAATCTACTTGTGACAGCCGACAAGTTCACCAAGTGGATTGAGGCTAAGCCCATAAAGAAGCTGAATTCGCGCACTGCTATCAAGTTCCTGAAAGAGATAACGTTCCGGTATGGAGTTCCCCATAGTATCATTACAGACAATGGTTCAAACTTTGACTCGGAAGAGTTCAGACACTTTTGCTCTGCCCAAGGCACTCGGGTAGATTATGCATCCGTTGCGCACCCCCAGACTAATGGTCAAGCTGAGCGAGCAAATGGCCTTATCCTTCAAGGGCTGAAGCCTCGACTCATGCGAGATCTTGAACATGCAGCTGGAGCTTGGGTCACTGAATTTCCGTCTGTTCTGTGGGGCTTGAGGACGACTCCTAACCGGTCGACTGGGCGCACTCCTTTCTTCATGGTGTATGGAGCCGAAGCCGTTTTGCCGAGTGATGTCCTTCACAATTCTCCCCGAGTAGACCTTTACTCCGAGGCTGAGGCTGAACAAGCACGACAAGACAGTGTGGATCTCCTGGAAGAAGAACGTGAAATGGCTCTGATTCGGTCGACTGTGTACCAGCAAGATCTGCGTCGCTTCCATGCAAGGCATGTCAGGAGTCGATCGTTCCATGAAGGTGATCTTGTGCTCCGAGTGGATCAGCAGCGACCTCACAAGCTCGCCCCTGTGTGGGAAGGTCCTTTCGTCGTCACCAAAGTACTGAACAACGGAGCCTATCATCTTTTCAACCTCAAGAAGAATATCGACGAGCCGCGTGCCTGGAACGCAGATTTACTTCGACGTTTTTATACCTGACGACTTAGTTGTTTTGATGTAATAAGAGTACTCCAGACAATGTTGTTTATCAAAATTATGACTCCCGCAGTCTTTTGTCAATTCCTATTGCACAATCTCATATTCAAAAACACTCCGAGTGATGAGCAACCCTCTCACTCGGGGGCTTAGCTGCGAACCAGTTTTCGCCTAAGTTAAAAACCCTGCCGAGTGAATAGCATCCTATTCACTCGGAAACTTAGCTATGAATCAGTCTTCGTCTAAGTTGCAAAACACTCCGAGTGATGAGCAACCCTCTCACTCGGGGGCTTAGCTGTGAACCAGTTTTTGCCTAAGTTAAAAACCCTGCCGAGTGAATAGCATCCTATTCACTCGAAAACTTAGCTGCGAATCAGTCTTCGTCTAAGTTGTAAAAACACTCCGAGTGATGAGCAACCCTCTCACTCGGGGGCTTAGCTGCGAACCAGTTTTCGCCTAAGTTAAAAACCCTGCCGAGTGAATAGCATCCTATTCACTCGAAAACTTAGCTGCGAATCAGTCTTCGTCTAAGTTGTAAAACGCTCCGAGTGATGAGCAGCCCTCTCACTCGGGGGCTTAGCCGCGAACAAGTTTTTGCCTAAGTTAAAAATCCTGCCGAGTGGTGAGCAACCCTCTCACTCGGGGGCTTAGCTGCGAACACGTTTTCGCCTAAGTTAAAAATCCTGCCGAGTGGTGAGCAGCCCTCTCACTCGGGGGCTTAGGTGCGAACAAGTTTTCGCCTAAGTTAAAAATCCTGCCGAGTGGTGAGCAGCCCTCTCACTCGGGGGCTTAGCTACGAACAAGTTTTCGCCTAAGTTAAAAATCCTGCCGAGTGGCGAGCACTCCTCTCACTTGGGGACTTAGCCGCGAACAAGTTTTCGCCTAGGTTAAACGTCCTGCCGAGTGAATAGTTATCTATTCACTCGGAAACTTAGCTGTGAACCAGTCTTCGTCTAAGTCAAAAACTTTCCCGAGTGACAAGCACTCCTCTCACTCGGGGGCTTAGCCGCGAACCAGTTTTCGCCTAAGTTCAAAATTCTTCCGAGTAATGAGCATCCACCTCACTCGGAAATCAAACAAACTTAGCCAAGCAAAAGATCGGAAAGCAAAATGCAGATAAATCACGCAAACGGAAGTACTCAGGCTTAAGGCCTGAACGAAGTTCTAAACGGTTACACCATCACTCGGCATACCGAGGCAAATAGAGTTTCAACTACAAGCAAAGTATTTTTCAAGCACCGGTGGGGATCCGAGTGGCTGCTTCGATGAAGGTCTCCCATCGGCGATCCGAGTGGCTGCTTCGATGAAGGTCTCCATGAAGTCTTCGAATTGAAGTTTCTTCGTGTTGGCCACCTGAAGAGCCTTCAACTTGTCCTCCTTAGCCTCCTTGCAATGGACCCGGACGAGTGAAAGCGCCACGTCAGCTCCGCAGCGAGCAACAGATTTTTTCCATGCCTGCACTCGACCGGGAATCTCATTGAGGCGGGTCATCATCGACTCGAGGTCAGTCTGGAGGGTGTCTTCTGGCCACAGTTCTTTGTCGACCTTCTCCAGCGCAGCCCTCAGTCGAGTGATATACCCTTGAACACTTCTAAGACGAGCTTCAAGTCGAAACATGTTCATGGCCACAACGTCCCCGACGGGTGACTTAGTGGGGTCCAGATTTGGCTCGATCTCCTCAGTCTCCTTGTCAAAGTCTTGGCAGAATTCTACACGAAGAGGAAATGAAAAGTTGGTCATGCTACTGTTCTGTGGAAATTAAAGAAATTCACTCGACGGAAGAAAGTTACCTTCAAGCATGCCGAACATCTTCTTCGCGAAGTCTCCCAAGTGGTTCTCCAGAGCGCTCCTTCTCTTGGTCAGCTGTTCAACCTTTTTGATCCAATCGGCCTGTTCTTGCCTGAGTTTGGTGTTCTCTTCTTCCAACTTACTGGCTACGGCAAGCTTCTTCTCAGCAGCCTCGGTTTTCTCCCTCGCCACCTTCTGAGCATCAGTGAGCGCCTTGTCTTTATCCTCAAGCGCCTTCTTCATGATATCTAAAGAAATAACATTGTTGAGTCGCGCTTGGAGTCGACGGTTCTCATCACGCACGTCTGTTCGAGTGAGGACACTCGGTTCAAAGGATAGAAGATGAAAGTGATAGTGCAATTGGTCAACAAGGATTACCTCCCAGGGTCTTCAGCTCAGTCTGTGCATGGTCCAGGTTGTTCTTGGTCACCTCCAGATCCAGCTGAAGCTGGTTTTTCTCCTTCTCCAGGTCGATGTACTGAGTCCCAAGCTCACAAGCTTTCTGAAATCAGCAAAGAAGTAGTTCAGTCGACACTAATATTTCTCCACTCCCGAGTGGAAAAGAGCAAGTTCAGTCGACTGGACGGCGGCCCGCCGCCCCACCCCACACCCCTGCAAAGCGTCATATCATGGTTGATGGAAATGATGTCCATGAAACCTGCAGGATATGCCTTGCCAGTTCGGACCTTTCCATCCCTAAGACAAGCATTCAGAGGGGACAAGCGTACTCCAAGTACAAAAAAGGACCTCGAGTCCAAGTTCTTAAGACTACTGCCCATCGTAAACGATCGACAGTAGTCTCGGGGACTACACCCAGTGGGTGCACTCAGCGTGCCCCCACTGGATACGACACCACTCGACCAGGCTCCTCATCGTCTTCCACGTGTATGACATCGTCAGCTACCAATCGACAACGTTAACTTATTCAATCAACGATTCTTCCCCAAAAAACAGAGCAGAGTGAAGATTTGTTATACCTCGTTGAGAGGTAGCCGCGTCAGCAGTGTCCACTTCCATATGTTCCTCTTCATCTCGCAGAGGCGACGTCACCGAGGTAGCAGCTCTGGCAAACAAATTCCACTCGATCAGCAAAGACTTGAAGTTCCACAACAGCAGAAAAAGGAAAATGAACACTCACGTTGAGGCGACGGGCACGGCGATCTTCATGCGGGGCAAAGCCTTCCGAGGTTTTGGTGCGTCAGACCTGAGCTGTTTCGCAACCTTTTCAGTCGACTCAGGTGTCGCAACCCGGTCACGCTTCGGATTCCTTGTGCTCGATGCCAAAGTTCTGCTTGGGACAGCTTCTGGGTCTTCGCGTTGCTTGGAACGACGTTCGGTGCGCGAAGGAGCCTGGATCTCTTCCTCGATCTCCTCCAGGTCGTCGTCGCTGCCTTCACTGTCATCGGCGTAATCAACGTCTGCGCTGCCGCCTGCGCTCTCTTCTCCGTCTTCAGGCTGCCTTCCATTCGGCACGGGCGAATACATGTTCGTAAACTCCTGTAAAATACAAACAGTAAAGTCAGTCGGCTGAAGATCCAATCACTCGACGAAACATGAAAGCATTCGACAAAGATATAACTCACCAGGTTCGGCGGCGGATTCTCGGCAGAGAAGGGCAAGATTCGCTTGGCTCCTAGAGGGTTGTCGCGGGCTCCGGTGATGCTTCTGAGCCACTGTGTGACGGTCTCCTCAGAGACTTCCTCTGGATGTGTCCGAGTGGTGTCTTCGGCTCCCAAATAGTGCCACATAGTGTGGTCCCTCGCTTTTAGGGGCTGGATTCGCTGACTGAGAAATGCCTCTAGCAAGTCCATACCAGTCACTCCGCCACGGATCAAATCAACTAGTGCATTCACTAAAATCCCTACCTGGACTTTCTCTCCCTCTGTCACGGACAATGTTCTGGGAGTGGTGGGTCGCTCCAATGTGAAGGGGGGAAGGCCAGTCGACATATTGGGAGATGCAACATCTTTGCAGTAAAACCAAGTCGACTGCCAGCCCCGAACAGATTCAGGAAAGGTCATCGACGGAAATGCACTCCTACTCCTTTTTTGGAGTCCCAGGCCACCGCATAGCTGGATGATGTGGGTTTTACTATCACTGGGGTTGGCCTTTTTGACCGACTGAGACCGGATGGTGAAGATGTGTTTGAACAAGCCCCAATGAGGGGAACAGACCAGGAAGCATTCACACAGTGTTATGAACGCAGCAAGATACGCAATGGCATTCAGAGGGAAATGGTGAAGTTGTGCGCCGAAGAAATTCAAGAACCCACGGATGAATGGATGGGAAGGCAGAGAAAAACCTCGCTCGATGTGGGTGAAGAGGAGGACTCGCTCGCCTTCGCGCGGCTCCGGCTCGGTCTCTCCCTCCGACAGCCTCCACGACCCGTCAGCAATCAGCCCGTTGGCGACGAGGTTCTGGACGTCCTCCGTCGTGACGTTTGACCGAAGGAAATCTCCTTGGATCCACCCCGGCGGCGCCATGGACCGAGCGCCCGACGGCTTCTTCGCTTTGGCTCCCTTCTTGGCGCGCTCGAGCTTCTCCGTCTTCCCCTTCGTCATCGCGGCGGCGGTCGTCGAGGCGGAGCCGAGCGGTGCACGTGGAGCAGAGGAGGTGGAGGAAAAGAGGGGAATGGGGGAGGAGCACTGTACCAACCCTTGCGTCGTCGCGTCTTATAACTGCCCGAGTGGGTCGCTGACCTGTGGGCCCGCCAGATCTCTGTGTATCCCGATTTCAGAGGAAGCGCAGTACGTGGCGATAAGGGCGGCGTGAAAATCGAGGCATCATGCCCCCCACTTGCCCCAGTCGTCGTGTCATCTTCGCGCGGTGCGTGCTTTCCAAATTTTCGAATCCCGTAAAATCCGGGCCTAACAAAGCGACCCATCGCATCAAGAGGTCCTGCTGATCACTCGGATCTGAGTCCGCGCTCAAGTTCACTCGGACGCATATCAAGACAGAATTGATCAGGGTGAATGACAAAGATTCCAATCGACGCAAACTTCTGTGAAGCCCTAAAATGCACTCGGAACTTTTGTGTCTTATCAGAACCTGCATCGATCCCTTTTCACTCGAACCCCGATCCATTCGGGGGCTAATGATGGGGATATGTACCTAGGGTAGGGTCATAGGCCTGACCTACATTCCCTACCTAAGGACACTACATTGGAGAACATAAAGACCACAAGATTACGAGGAAGACTCCGATTGAAATCACCATGGCACATGAGTCACTCGACAGAGTATCCACTCGGAGATTTCTCCCTCCATTCGACAGCCACCTTTCACTCGGAAGAACCAGAAGTCAGTCGACCGCAGAAGACAAGAAGCCACTCCAGGGAGGCCAACGGGCAGGCGTTCGACTAATCGCCATAAGTAGCATTTATTACATACGTTATCAGTAACGTATGCCTTTATTACCACGATCGAACCCTTGGTTGCCGGGTATTCATGAGGGGCAGCGCACTCTATATAAGCCACCCCTCCCCTCTGGCACAAGGGTTCGCATCCCCTGTAACTCACACCTTCCACACGACAGAAGCTCCCGAGCACTGAGACGTAGGGCTGTTACCTCCACGAGAGGGGCCTGAACTCATACATCCGTGTGTACAATCTCGCCGTAGCTAGGACTCTGCCCTCTCCTTACGTACCCCTAACTTCTACTGTCAGGCTCGTTCCTACGACACTCGCCTCGCCTCGCCTCACCTCGCCTGGCCTGGCCAGGCTCGGGCACGGGTCAGGGTGTCGCGTACGTGCGACATGCGCGTGAATGGTCCGAGAAAATCCGGCATGTTTCCTTGCGGGGCGCGGCTTCCTTTTACCGTTTTATTTTTTATGTGTCACAGACAAGTTAAGTATTTCCTTGTCCAGTAAGTATACGACTACCAAGTCGGTTTGAGATCGTGGTTGTGTTACCGCCTTTAGTCCTAATATATATACTACTACTGTCTGCGGTTAAAGACATACCGGAAAAACACCTAGAGTTTTGCCTCATCTCGCAACTTGCGCTGTCACCGTAGTCTACCTCATCTCGAACGCCGGCGTGCATCGGCGTGTGGGAGAGCAGGTCTCCAGAACCGTTCGTCCTTGCGATCCTGCATAGGGAGAGGACAAATTAGTTTTGGGGAAGTGCTCTACGTGACTTGCTCAAATTCGTCATCACGGGTCGTCTTCCGTCCAAGTCAGGCGGTGCTACTCATCGTCGTCTCCATCGCCGTCAACAACAGATCATCGCCAACATTGTCATCAACACCGTCGCTCCTGCAACAGCTATCGAACAATACGTCCTTCGTGCTCTGTCCATGTCCCTCTCTGTAGTTGCTACTTCGTGTGCAATGATGATGTGCATGTTCTGTTGTTCATCTAGTTTGCTAGATTGTTGCATGTTAGTTTGTTCTAGTCGTGAATTATTTACTGAAATTAATCATGCACTTGCCTAATATTCCAACATCATTTTCCAATATTTTATAGCATTTTAGGGTATCTCCAACGCAAAATATTGACTCTTTCATTTGTTTTGGGCACATGTGAACGTGTCTGCGAACAATAAGGTGGGCGTCCGTCATCCAATTATAAACTCCAAAAATCCGTACTTATCGCCCCCTTCTCCCCCTTTCTTTGGTAAATCAAATTTCTTTAAGGTTGAACATTCAATTGTAATGGGACGATGCATATAACACTTCCAAATAATTGGAAGATAAATTGTGCATAACAACAAGATCCATAACCTGGATCCATCGAGGCAACCAAAAGCAACCACATAAGATGGAATCATTGTTCATTGCCATTTGCATAACGTGCAACAATGTCGCTGTGCAGTTGGCGAACACACACAACTACACTGTCATCCAAGTCGTCGGCCTTGACGTACATAACCTTGGACTCCTCACACATTGTTTGAAGTGCAAGCCTCTTCTCCTTGATGTAAACTTTCCTTGGTTGCATCTCCATGAACTCTTTAAGACTCTCCTTCTTCCTTTCTTCCTTTAGCTCATTGCACTTGGCACTTGCTGCCTCCTTCTTGTCCATGTTGTCCTCCCATTTCTCCCAATATTTGGTCGCCACCACATTGTGCTTCCCCTTCTAGAGCTCCCCCCCCCCTCGACCTTGGCACATAGGTGGTCGGTGCAAGCTCTGCTCTAACTACACCGTTTGTTTCACCATTTTCTCCACCTGAGTGGTTGCGCCATTTGTTTTGGTGTGGGCGGTCTTGGATGAATCGGACATGTCACTCAATTGTCTCACTCAAATTGATCCAACAATGATGCATGGTGAATGTCTTGCCCTTGTTTCGCGTAAATAACACCGCCACAAGGCCAGGCTAGCAAAGCAAATGAATCCCATGATGAACACACCATAAAGCAAAAGAACCACATGCAACACAAAACATAGAGAAAATGAAGCAAAACTTCTAACTTGTGGAGTCCCATGGCACTTGATACGTCTCAAACGTATCTACTTTTTTGAAAAGTTTTGCATAGTTCGATTGGCTTCTTTGACTGGTTTGCATTTTCCCTAGAAACACCCCGCCTCGCTACGCAAAGGGTTATCCTCATCGCTATCCTTACCACATGGTTTATATGGATGCGCCAAAATGTTATCATCTTCAAACGGCCGAAACCCTCACTGGCAGACCTCATTCACGCCATCCAAGACGAAGCTTGCTATTAGGCTGCGGCTGACGCCAAAGGGCATAACTCGTTGTTCCCTGTAGCGTAAATTATTTTTATTAGGGCTGAGCATCGCCTCCTCCCTCTACTCACTTCGTGCTCCCTTCTATGCCAATCTCTGTCTGTAGCATGGGAGCCGCCTTGTAACTTTCAAATTTGGACTGAGAGGGCCTCTAGAAGGCCTTATATAACCGTTCGAGCCAAGGTTACATGGATCGCTTCGGACTACTGATGGGCTCACGCCTCCTGGTCGAACCGTACCATGTTGTGCGAGGATGGGCGCCCGCTCCCTTGTTTTTCCCATGATGGTGTGGTGCTTAGTTGACGCCTGATCCCCTGATGGACGACGTGGTCAAACTTATGGCATGACATGCCTGAATGTCCTATCTTGACCACACGTCGCTTGTAGGCTCAAAGCATCCCCGGCACGGCGACTTGCAACAACTTTTTGGGAGAGGCGGGGAGAGGAGGGCATCAACACTTGTGAACTCTTCCCATGATGGCTTAATATAGAGGAAGGTAGATGGCCATGGGTGAGATCGAGCATATGAGAAGAAGAAAGATAGAAGAAGAAGGGGGTTCACGCTTGGGAAGAAGAAAATGAATGGTTCGTAGGCTTCATCGAGATAATAAGGAATAAAAGAAGAAGAAGAAAAGATAAACAATGTAGGGGCACCATCGGGACGCGTCCCAACCGTGGGAAGCGGCTAACATGAAGCTCCAAATAGTCGGTTGAAATAGATCATTACCCATATGTTTTTATGGTACCTCAAATGTGATGGTTCTCTTGCTTTTGACTCTAATGTGCCTAGACATATGATGATCTATTAGGCCGGACAACGGAGTACAATCAGCACCTTAGCACCCCCACCACGAGGGTATTCCTATTCTGAGCATAAGTTGGCTCGTCCATTGAGGCCTTTTGTCTCTTTTCCAACGGGTCTTTGTTTTTCTTTGTGTTTCATTTTTTGTCCTTTTATGGTGTTTTATTTTATCTTAGTTGTTTTTAGAATTTAATTAAGGAACATTTTACATTATGGGATCATTTTAAAATTTTGAAACATTATTAGTTCAAGAATATTTTTGAAATTCGGGAACATTTTTTATTTTTTTGAATAATATTTGAAATACAAAGAACGTCTACTCCCTCTGTTCCTAAATATAAGTCTTTTTAGAGATTTCACTAGGGGACTAGATACGGGGCAAAATGAGTGAATCTACACTCTAGAGTATGTCTATATACATCCGTATGTAGTCCCCTAGTGAAACCTCTAAAAAGACTTATATTTAGAAACGGAGGGAGTATAAATTTGTGAAAATAATTTCAAAATAAATTATGTTTTTACATTTGGAACATATTAAACATAAATATTTTTAAATTTCTGTGAACACTTTTATAATTCACTGCCATTTTCTAAAATTAATGATTTTTTATTGGTCAAATTGCTTAATTCTTGCATATTTTTAAATTGTGGAAACATGTTTAGAAATTCAAGAGCATTTGTTTTATTCAGGAGCATTTTGTAATTTACAAATGTATTTTAAAATATTTGAAAATTTAATAATTTGGAAACTTTTTAAAACTCGATAAAAAACCAAAACCTGAGTTTTTAAGGCAAGTGTTTGAAAAGGTAGCAGGCCGAAATAATAAATCAAGCTGATAGGAAAAGCAAAGTCAAGTATGCAGATCCACGTAGCATAATAGGTCATGGCCCAGTGAGCGTTTACTTCCATATCCTACGCTTTCTGCGTGGGACAGGATTCCGGTATGTCTATACATCGCCAACTGATATATTTATCTTTACCTAATCTATACCTAATTTTAATATTAAAGGGAGGATTGTTTCTCCACTTTTTTGGTCTACTACAAATCTGTTTCGTACGTCCCTTTTATTGTAATTCTTTTTTTTCTTTTCGTTTTCTGCACATATAACCTTATAAATAAAAAATAGCAAAGCAAGGATTCGAACCTGGGTGGCACAGACAAAGCCCATATGTGCAAACCAACTCACCAGGCAGTTATTCACGTTCAAAATGAAAGTTAGGCCTCCTTAAAGGAGGCGACCTCCTGAACCGCACCGTATTTGGCTGGCCCATGACTTGCCGAGACACCCCCTGTTTTTTCATTTCGTTATTTTTTCCTTTTCCTTTTCCTATGATTTTATTTTTTCTTCTTTAAACAATTTTGATTTAAAAAATGTTCTATTTTTTAGAACATGTGGAATTTCGAATATATTTATAAAATCATAAAATATTCGTGGATTAATAAAAGATCATGATTTTGGAAAAATGTTCATGTATTGAAAAAGTATTCGTGAATTTGAACAAAAAATTTGTGAATGTAGAAAATCATCATATTTTTCAATGTTAAAAGAAATTACAAAATTATGGTAAATTACAAAAATAGGTCATTGATTAAAACATTCAGAAAAAATGTCATGCATTCCAAGAAAACATTCGGCAAACAAAGAATGTCATGCATTTCAATAAATGTTCGTCAAAACAAAACCGTTCATGAATTTCAGAAAAAAATGTTTGTTGATATAAAAAATGTTGACCGATGCAAAAAATGTACATCGATTCAAGAAATATTTGCTGATTGATAAAATCTTTGCCAATTCAAAAAAGTTAGATAATTTATAAAATACATGTTTTCTTAAAACTTTCATCATTTAAAAATATGTACAACATTTCATAGAAAATGTTTGTGAAATGAAAAAAAATTCAGGACTTAAAAAACATTCATGAATTTGAAAAATATACACGTTTTCAAAAATATTTTCGTTAATTCCAAAACATGTTCATGATCTCCAAAATGTTCATAAATTTGAAAAGATGTTCATAACACGGAAAAGAAAAAGAAAAAAATAAAAAATAAAAAGAAAGAAAAAACCGGAAGTGAAGAAATAGAAAAAAGATGGTGTACGTCATTCCCGGCGAAAAGACTGGTTTTTTTTGGATAAGGTCGGCCTCCTATGGTTTTTTCGTTGATCACTCCTCCTTCCGATCCCAAGGGCTAGAAAACAACACATCTTCATCCGCATATTTTTTGTGAATAATTCTTGCGTTACTCAAAATTAAATGCTACAATCACGACGAACAATATCAACGACTTCGTCTGGACCCGGTCCAAGCGTTTCTTTTGTGGGGGACCATGTCTTCATCGTTGATGATCATGTCAACAAGCTGATGTCCGCCATTGGTGTACTCATCTCCTGAGCGCCCAAGGGTTGAAGACCACCTTGCTTGACCCGCCGACACCATATGCATGACAAATCGGACTCTTATGTAGTTCATAGCAAAACATGAGTGCTGTCCATAGAATTACAAGTTGGTACAAGAAGGGGCTCACAAAAGTGGTGTGTTAGTGTGACGATGAAGCACGTCATCTTGAAATTGACCACATTCGTCGTGAATAGGCTCACAACATAACAACTACCAACGATGTTATTGAAAAAAAGAAATGGCAGTTCTCATTACGGATGGATCGATCTGGAAGTGCGAGGATTTTGCTTTCAACCGGTGCAACGCACGGGCACATTTCCTAGTCCTATCCTATCCTATCCTAGTAATATATATATATATATATATATATATATCGCTTCTTACCCCTTAATTTTCGTCCGTTTTGATACGTCGTCACGTCCGTTCGCTAATCTGGTTCCCTGTGTTGTTTGCAGCACCGTATGTAAACGGGCCAGAATTTTTTCTATGGCCCACTAAAAAAGTTTGACCTCACCACGTGACTTCCCCTTCCTTACGGAGGCAGGAAACAAAGGAGGCTGAGCCAAAAATATTTTCCTGTGCTGCAAATCGAACTCATAACCTCCGTGTCATGTAACTACTACGCTACCAACTGAGCTAGCAGACTATTTCGAATAGTCCCACCTCGCCTTCCTTTATTCAGTCCTCCTAATTTATATAGGATTTCAATCGACGTTGCAACATGGAGCAAGAGAAATAAGAAAAGGCTTTGAGAAGGAATTGAGACCGGATATTAAGGAAAAGCAGTCCACGCCGAATTAAAGGATTTAAGAAGGAAATGGATTGATAATGGATAATAAGGAAAGCCTCAAGCGTGACAGGAAATAAGGAAACTAATTTGAAAAGGAATTGAGAAGAGGATCCAGGCTAAAAAAGCTAATTTGGAAAAATTGGAAAGGAATTGTCACGGCGGGAGGACGAGGTTGGGACGAGGAAGAGGACGGCACGGCCCCGCAAGCTCACCTCGGCAGGACGAGGTTGAGATGGGGCAGAGGACGATGTGGGCCGGCGAGCTCACAACGGGAGGACGGGGTTGAGACGGGGCAGAGGACCCCGAGTCGTGGTCGGGCAGCGTTCTCGTTGCTGGAGCTACAGCTCGTGCCCGGGATAAAGGACGGCGTCCTTACACGCTCCATCACCGGCTGCTCTTAGAGCCGGAGCTGGCCGAGGTGAGCGAGGAGAGATAATACTACGGGAGAGGATAAGAAGGAATATGTGGATGCATGTACATGTCGGTTGCACCTAGAAAGGGGTTCGTGTTTTTTGACTGTACTTTGGCTGAGCTATTAATTTTGATGTGGCATTCCAACTCCTGTATTCCAAACAACAAGTTTGCAATTTTTCCGTCGTATATGTTTTACACATGGTTTCCTTTCTTCTTTCTATATTTTCTTTCTATTCATACGTTTTTAAGGGAATTTACGTGGGTATTAGTGTATTAGTGTAAACATTAGCGTGTAAGATAAGATAGAAGGCATGCTTTTCCGATCGAGCAGCATCACCATTGATCCGTGCTCCGGTTTGCCACCATGGACTGACATGGGATTCGACCGGTTGGAAGTTCTTGCCTGCGTGATGTGTTTTCGGAGAAAATGAGGTGATGGACAATCGATGAATTGGAGGTCTATTGAGAACAGTTCACTTGAGTTTTGATCTGAGGGTCCCAAAGCGTGACAGGAAATAAGGAAACTAATTTGAAAAGGAATTGAGAAGAGGATCCAGGCTAAAAAAGCTAATTTGGAAAAATTGGAAAGGAATTGTCACGGCGGGAGGACGAGGTTGGGACGAGGAAGAGGACGGCACGGCCCCGCAAGCTCACCTCGGCAGGACGAGGTTGAGATGGGGCAGAGGACGATGTGGGCTGGCGAGCTCACAACGGGAGGACGGGATTGAGACGGGGCAGAGGACCCCGAGTCGTGGTCGGGCAGCGTTCTCGTTGCTGGAGCTACAGCTCGTGCCCGGGATAAAGGACGGCGTCCTTACACGCTCCATCACCGGCTGCTCTTAGAGCCGGAGCTGGCCGAGGTGAGCGAGGAGAGATAATACTACGGGAGAGGATAAGAAGGAATATGTGGATGCATGTACATGTCGGTTGCACCTAGAAAGGGGTTTGTGTTTTTTGACTGTACTTTGGCCGAGCTATTAATTTTGATGTGGCATTCCAACTCCTGTATTCCAAACAACAAGTTTGCAATTTTTCCGTCGTATATGTTTTACACATGGTTTCCTTTCTTCTTTCTATATTTTCTTTCTATTCATACGTTTTTAAGGGAATTTACGTGGGTATTAGTGTATTAGTGTAAACATTAGCGTGTAAGATAAGATAGAAGGCATGCTTTTCCGATCGAGCAGCATCACCATTGATCCGTGCTCCGGTTTGCCACCATGGACTGACATGGGATTCGACCGGTTGGAAGTTCTTGCCTGCGTGATGTGTTTTCGGAGAAAATGAGGTGATGGACAATCGATGAATTGGAGGTCTATTGAGAACAGTTCACTTGAGTTTTGATCTGAGGGTCCCAAAACTCGCTGGCTCTTTTTTTTTGCGGGACAAAACTCTCCAGCTCTGTATCCATAAAACATATATCAGTTTATAGACCGGCACTTTGTAGGGAAACGCAGCAGAAAACAAAAATTTACCGACCTACGTACCAGCCCAGGATCACTATGGAGACTGCATACAAGGTTTGATCCTTTTCGTTACCGACTCATAGCGCAGCGGAAGTAGAGTCGATGACGAACGGCGGTGCAGATCCCCGCAGCTAGGATTTACAACCTCCCAACCGCGAGGATGTACTCCCACGTCAGCTCACCGGACGGATCTCCGGGCAGCCCTTCTGGAGGCATCGGGACAGTCCCTCGGATAGTCCCACCGGACGGATCCTCGGACAGCCCTCCGGGAGGCCTCTGGACAGTCCTTCGGATAGTCCCACCGGACGGATCCTCGGACAGCCCTCCGGGAGGCCTCACGGACAGCCCTTCGGGCGGGTCACTCGGACAGCCCTTCGGGAGGACACCCGAAACTCAAACTGTAACTCGGACAGCCCTTCGGGAGGCACTCTCGAACTAAGACCGAAACTACGATCTCTCTACAGAGTTGCACACATACGGTGTCATCTATCCGGCAGGGCTTCGCCGTCCAGAACTAGTTCCCACCGGAACCCAGACAGCCTTTCGGCTCTACGAAACTATTTCGCTGGGAGGGAGAGAGAAGCCAGAAATGTCATGGCATGTGTATGTGAGAGCAAGGATCTGAAGATGGCAGCCATCTCCCTTCCTATTTATAGGAAATCCCAAGGGGAATATCCCTTTCTCAAAAGGAATATGCCTTTGGAATATCCCTTTCTCAAAAGGAATATGCCTTTCTCAAAAATATCCAAAAAGTGCTTTCACTATTCACGACGACATTTTTCAGCGTCTGATCGAACTGAAAATATTCATGTGGGCTTAGAATAATTCTAGTACCCACCAAAATAATTTTCAACGCGAGCCGGAACAATTCCGGTTTAGTGATTTTTCATCTGCGAAAAAGCATCTGAAGCGGTTTCGGCAGCTCAGGAACATTTCCGGTTTTCATCCCGGAAAATTCCAAAAAGTTTCCAGAACGATTCTGGCATCCTCCAAGAATTATCAGGCATGTGCTAAAACCAATTTGACTTTTTGGTATCCCCTGAAACAACTTTTCAGTTTCACCGAAACTCATCCGGTGACCTCTCTCTGCGGAACTTTTCCGCTGTCCGAAACTTTTCCGGCGTCCGAAACTTTTTCGGTGTTTTTCTCTCAGACTCCCCGTCTAGTATTCAGCAGATAGATGACCCTTAAGCGTGTGACCCTATAGGTTCGGTGAAGCATAGACATGACCCGGAACCCCTTCCGATCAATGATCAACATCGGAGCCGTGGACACCCATATTGACCCCTATACCCACACGAATGAATATTCGAGTGAACCTCCAGTTGCCGTGTGCTATTCCTGTCGCTTCGCGATATGTTACAATTACCCGAGGTGAGAAACATCGGCATCCTCGTGGATCAACACTTGTCCACAATGCCAGTTACCTCGTTGCCGGTATTGTTCTCTTTTCTCGTTCCCGTGTTCCGGCATCCCTGTGATCAAATCACCCTGTGTCTGGCCAGACGATGATGGATACCGTAACACCGAGAGGGCCCAGAGATATCTCTCCATCGTCGGAGGAGCAAATCCCAATCTTGAGCTATCAAGTTACTTGACATACTTTTCCATGAACCCGTAAGCCGCCGTAATAGCCACCCATTTACGGATGACGTTTAACAAACCCCAAAGTTCATGAAGCAAGCATGAAGAAACTCGATACTCTCATGGTCTAAGGAATTATGCAAACATTAACTTCCTGTGTTATTAACCATTAACTTATGACGAATGTATCTCATAGCATAACATCAATTTGGGTCGATTCAACACAAGTGTTCTACCAACAATTGTGCCCTCAAAATTGCCGGCATAGCCATGCCCATGATCAGGAAAACAGGATCATCATGCAATACTTGAGCCAGTCATAGAGGCTTGACTAGGAATACATTTTACCGTTTATTATCCCACACGTGCATATGAGTCTTCCTCCGAGCCTCGTGGTTATTGTAGACTCGAGAACCATAGCAGTTATAGCATGGAACATAAACCTAATTATGAACAGGGAGATAATCAATAACATTTATTATTGCCTCTAGGGCATATCTCCTACAGACTCCCACTTGCACTAGAGTCAATAATCTAGTCAATGCTAGTGCACTTTACACCTATGGCATACTGGTGTAAAATATGCTTCGCATGTGGTATAGCCTGATGTCCAATGGATCTGACGACTTCAGCTCCGTGTGTAACTTTGCATATCCTCGCGTTTTCACACTTTCACAAAATTCATATTTTGTGTGGACTTGGCTTTGCATATGTGTGAATCATTGGTCGAAACCTGATTCCTCAGACTGAGCTATGGAGCAACTATCTGCAATAGTGTCCCATAGACCAAAGCCATCTTGGAACCATACTAAGTTCATGAATGAACTATATGATTCAACAACTTCTTTGTCGTTTCTAAAGCGTCAACATACTTAGCCTTTGTTATAGAATTCGCCACAGTATCTTGTTTGGAACATCTTCCAACTACTGTGCTACCATATTGTGTATTACACAAAACCCTTAACTTAAATCGAAAATCGCATGGAGCATTGATGAAGACTGTATCGATGTAACATATTACAAGGAACTCTTCATGATTTCCGCTTGCGAGAAAACATGTCATCAGTACTACTCTAGTACTCAATGACATCTTTCACTGTTTGTCCCATGATCAGTACTTTGATCACTTTGGTATCTATACTCGCAACAACTTTGGAGTATC
This sequence comes from Elymus sibiricus, assembly GCA_039707655.1. Lineage (NCBI taxonomy): Eukaryota > Viridiplantae > Streptophyta > Magnoliopsida > Poales > Poaceae > Elymus > Elymus sibiricus. The sequence continues at coordinate 123,597,193 of CM077667.1, read as the reverse complement.
GGACATATCTGGTTGTTTTACATACCATGGAATACATGATTAATCCAAACACAAGAGTGTGTGGAACCTCCATCATGTATTTTACTCATCAGTGTTTTGGGACACCGAGTCTTGCAAAACTCTTTCCATGTGACTTCGGCAAGAATCACTCCTTGGCATTTTTCAATGCTAAAAGGTTTTAGCATCTTGTCAATATGTATTCATAGCTTAGCCCCATTAGGTAAATCTATCTCCATAGATCATCATGCCTAATATTGAGGCTATTTAGCCTAAGCACTTCATCGAAAAACTATTTTCAAATGAAGTCCAAATTCGTGTCAAGAAATTTATTTCCAATTAACAATGTGTCAAGTACACAAGGTTTCTAGAAATATTATTATGCTCCCACTTACTTTCTTGAATCACAAGCATCTTTGATACCCATTTGATGAAGTCAAACCCCTTTGACCATTCCATCAAAAACGAAGATTCCAACTCCACTTTGCTCTCTTCTGTCCATCGCTGGAACTCTGAAGTTTGCATACTTACTAGCATCCTCTGGATCGACAATTACTTTGGACTGTATCACATACAAGTCCTAGGTTTCATTTCCATCAGATGGAAATCCTTTTGTCATCCATGTTTCATATCTCATGATTGAAATATGTATTAATTGCTAGTTCAACCCGAACCGACTTCAAGCATCGCTACGGTGAGACATTCTCATCGTAGTCAACTCCTTGAACTTGTTATTGCAACAAGTCGAGCTTCATGGATAAAACATTTTTTTCCGTATAAGTTTTTAGTTCCATAAATATTCGTTAGACTCTAAGTCTTCCGAAAGGTGTATCAAGATTTTAATCTCGAATCACATATATGGAAACTATCTCGGATTGTATTGGCATTTAGCCAATTCCGGAGTCAGGGCCCATCATCGCTTCCTTATGTATCGTAGGTATACTGTTGTCCAACAACAATATCTCGTTTGCGCACCTGAGAGGTTTGCACGAGCCTTGCCTACGTGGTTCAGCTGCAAGTTCGACTGAAGTCCATACATTTTATTGTAGAGACTTCCGTATCAGTTGCAGTAGGAAACTCCGGAATCACTTCCAAGGTTTCTTTCCTTTGATCTGATGACGAAGATACTGTTTATCTCGTCGAGTTGCACTGTTCTCCCACTCACCTTTTGAAAGAACCATTTTCTTCAAAAAGCATACCGTTCTTTGTGGCAAACCTATTTGCCTCGGTATAGTGGTGGGGAATACCCAATTACTTGGGATAACCTTACAAAGTAGCACTTGTCTGATTTGGAATAGGTTTGTAACCTTTTACACAAGCCCCATATTCCAAATGTTAAGAAAAGATATAACATGGTTGGGCGTACCATACCATGGCGTCATTTCAACAGACCTGATGGATCTCTTTTCAGTGTAAAAGCCGCAGTCTCTAAAGCATCACTCTTTAAAAGGGGTAATGGCAAATTTATTTATGTCATCTTTGATCTTACCATGTCATGAATGGTTCGATTACATCTACTCAGACTCTCCACTTGCAGTGGTGTTCCGGGAGGTGCAAGTTATGAAACCCCTTTCACAACTCATCAGACATTCGCTAAACTTGTAACTCAAATATTCCTTTCTGCAATCGAATTGTAGAAACATAATTTTCTTGTTACAATAACTTCTACTTCATTTTTGAAAACCTTATGAATGAATTCAAAAGATCCAGACTTACGTCTCAACAAGTAAATATCCATATATCTACTTGAGTCATTTCTGAAGATAGATAACTCCACTACTTGCAACAACATTTATTGGACTACACACATCATAATGTATGATCACCAATATGTTCTTTGCTCGTTCCTTATGGTCTGTGAACGGTATTTCAGTCACTTCACTTTTCGGAGGAAAGTTGCAAGTGTCAGATGATTCAAAATCAAATGACTTTAAAATCCATCATAATGGAATTTTCCATGCGGGTTTCTCCAAAGTGACCAAATGCAGTGCCACACATATGTGGTATTCTTTTAGTCTTGCGACATTTAGCGTCAGTGTTATGGATGTATCATATTACCATCAATATTCATAACATACATCCCATTCTGGATGGAAGCATGGCCCTTTATGTTATTCATAACACCGAACATCAAAAGTTCTCTTGTGAATAACCTCCTTGCAAGATACCTTATGCAAAGGGCTAGAGTGTATGAAACTCTAAATGAATTATGAAAGTAAATACAGAGGTAATGTATTATTATCAATATTCATAACATACTTCTCATTCATAATGAAAGTATGGCCCCCTTTTGTTATTCATAACTCCGAACATTAAAAGTTCTCTTATGAACAACCTTCTTGCAAGATACTTTATGCAAAGGGCTAGAGTGTGAAACTCTAAAATGAATTATGAAAGTAAATACATAGGGAATACACCGATGGAAGGCATAGTAACATTTACTATGTTCCCTGCGTGTATCTAAATCTCATTCCTGGCTAGTCTTTCAGGCCATAGTAGTTCTTACATCGAGTTGCAATAGAATGCAATCGAGCGGGTATCTTTGTGATTAACTCACAATACCCAAGAATTAGTGATTAACATGTTTAACCATAATTCCCAAGAACTATATCTCTGACCAGCCTTCTATACATCAAAAAACTTGTATGACTTTCATACATGAGCTGGATATTCCAGTCTTCTTTCCTTTTGCCTTTATACTTCTAACAGTTTAACTTCTAGTATTTCTCCTACTCTCAGAAGAAGCATCCAACTTAAGAGTGGCGTTAGCCCCGGACTTCCTAGGCGTGAAAGTTTCACTAACACCCTTCCAGATACTTCCTTTCTCTTTAAGTTGTTGTTTTATTCACCATCATCATATGACAGGCGTTCTTCTGGATCCCTCTCTTATCAGTCTAATGCATAGTAAACTCCTTTACTAACAGTTTGCAAACAAACATTTCTTTGGATATCTCATATCTTTTAGCCTTTGTCTGTCTCTGAAAATGATTTTCAGATTCCATGAATATCACATAACTATCCAAACTTTCGAAGTTTGGGTCTCATGAAAGCAAACGTATTGCACTTGACTGAAACAGAATTCTAGCTTTTGGATCGAAGGACGAGAGTCACATGATCCATATCTTTAGCGGGAGAATACCGAAAGTATGCGATAGGACAAAGTCCTTCTCGGCACTATTGAGGACAATCCTCACATTACGTTACCAACCATAAAGTTTTAACCAGATATTTAACAGCTATTCAATTTTAATAGGGAAGGTGGAAACGCGAGCCATTATTCTACAACTATTATGCAAACCACACTTAGACAGTGTTCAAAATTAATTGCACTGAGAATTAAACAAGTTAATTCAATAGTGTGCTCCCACTCAAATCAATATCTCTCATAATTGATTATGAATGATTCAAGACACGAATTTCAATTCAACGCCATTGATGGTGAGCATCACTGATGACGAGAACTTCAATCGTTAGGAAAACTTGCCGATCACATCTCTATGTGACTCTTGTTCATCTTTCGATGCGTGTGTTCCGAGCTCATGACTTTCATGCCTGAACGTCAAGACAACCAAGTGATCTCGCTGCGAGGTCTTAACTCACCCGCCTCACACATCCCTAATCGTTCGTACCCATGTCAGCATGGCGCACCCCGAAAAGTTAGGTGCCGTGACGGTGCTACACTTGGGAGAACACTAACTACTTGATATTTTTGTGAGAGATCACCCTAATAAAAAGCGACTACCGCGCAATCAAGAAGGGTGCATCATAAGGGATAAACATCTCAGGCAATTCATAATAGCAAGATATGGTATAGCCCTTTCTGACGGAGAAGTCTTTCATTTCTTCGTCTTCGGCATTCGCGTCGGTGTTCACCTTCGCGAAGATTGCCACCACCTAGTCGATGCACCAGATAATATTGCTATCTCTATAGCTAATAAAATAAGTGCATTACATAAGGTTGACACGCAGGTCATTAAAGTGCAATCATATGGCTCCAGCCATCATGCCGAATCATGACACGCAGGTCATGTTAATCAATTTACATCATATAGCCATCTCATACATAATCAAATTAATATGAGCACTGCTATACCACATCATATGCACATGCAAACCATCCTGCAAAACCAAGTTAGACGCCTCTAATCGGTTCATGCAAAAATGTGTTTTACGTGGCTTCTAAGGTTTCGAAACAAACCGAAGCTACCAACGTCCATCATCAAGTATGATAATCCAAGTCGCTAGATTAACTTTCCAGGGTGTATGAAACACGAGATAATAAAATCTCGAGCCCCATACTAAACTTCGTCATACGCGTGACCCCCGTGCAGATCACATCTGCATTGCCCTTTCGTCTACAAAATTTCATCTTTCTTTTTAACTACGGTGGAATTCAATGAACTGTTAGCACTTCGTTGATCAATCAGGATCGCGGATTGCCAGAACATTGAAACTCCACCATACTGTTATCAAGATCAGAAATATGCAAATTCTAGGGAAGCAACAAGAACATCGGGTAACAGACTTCATCTGCTACCCGCACAAATAATTTTCAGCAATAGATCTCATCTACTACCTAATTATATTGTGCAATACCCATACATCTCTATGTATTCTAGATCGCAACCTGCATCTACGCATAGCACGGCTCTTGATGCCACTGTAGGGAAACGCAGCAGAAAACAAAAATTTACCGACCTACGTACCAGCCCAGGATCACTATGGAGACTGCATACAAGGTTTGATCCTTTTCGTTACCGACTCGTAGCGCAGCGGAAGTAGAGTCGATGACGAACGGCGGTGCAGATCCCCGCAGCTAGGATTTACAACCTCCCAACCGCGAGGATGTACTCCCACGTCAGCTCACCGGACGGATCTCCGGGCAGCCCTTCGGGAGGCATCGGGACAGTCCCTCGGATAGTCCCACCGGACGGATCCTCGGATAGCCCTTAGGGAGGCCCCTGGACAGTCCCTCGGATAGTCCCACCGGACGGATCCTCGGACAGCCCTCCGGGAGGCCTCTGGACAGTCCTTCGGATAGTCCCACCGGACGGATCCTCGGACAGCCCTCCGGGAGGCCTCACGGACAGCCCTTCGGGCGGGTCACTCGGACAGCCCTTCGGGAGGACACCCGAAACTCAAACTGTAACTCGGACAGCCCTTCGGGAGGCACTCTCGAACTAAGACTGAAACTACGATCTCTCTACAGAGTTGCACACATACGGTGTCATCTATCCGGCAGGGCTTCGCCGTCCAGAACTAGTTCCCACCGGAACCCAGACAGCCTTTCGGCTCTACGAAACTATTTCGCTGGGAGGGAGAGAGAAGCCAGAAATGTCATGGCATGTGTATGTGAGAGCAAGGATCTGAAGATGGCAGCCATCTCCCTTCCTATTTATAGGAAATCCCAAGGGGAATATCCCTTTCTCAAAAGGAATATGCCTTTGGAATATCCCTTTCTCAAAAGGAATATGCCTTTCTCAAAAATATCCAAAAAGTGCTTTCACTATTCACGATGACATTTTTCAGCGTCTGATCGAACTGAAAATATTCATGTGGGCTTAGAATAATTCTAGTACCCACCAAAATAATTTTCAACGCGAGCCGGAACAATTCCGGTTTAGTGATTTTTCATCTGCGAAAAAGCATCTGAAGCGGTTTCGGCAGCTCAGGAACATTTCCGGTTTTCATCCCGGAAAATTCCAAAAAGTTTCCAGAACGATTCTAGCATCCTCCAAGAATTATCAGGCATGTGCTAAAACCAATTTGACTTTTTGGTATCCCCTGAAACAACTTTTCAGTTTCACCGAAACTCATCCGGTGACCTCTCTCTGCGGAACTTTTCCGCTGTCCGAAACTTTTCCGGCGTCCGAAACTTTTTCGGTGTTTTTCTCTCAGACTCCCCGTCTAGTATTCAGCAGATAGATGACCCTTAAGCGTGTGACCCTATAGGTTCGGTGAAGCATAGACATGACCCGGAACCCCTTCCGATCAATGATCAACATCGGAGCCGTGGACACCCATATTGACCCCTATACCCACACGAATGAATATTCGAGTGAACCTCCAGTTGCCGTGTGCTATTCCTGTCGCTTCGCGATATGTTACAATTACCCGAGGTGAGAAACATCGGCATCCTCGTGGATCAACACTTGTCCACAATGCCAGTTACCTCGTTGCCGGTATTGTTCTCTTTTCTCGTTCCCGTGTTCCGGCATCCCTGTGATCAAATCACCCTGTGTCTGGCCAGACGATGATGGATACCGTAACACCGAGAGGGCCCAGAGATATCTCTCCATCGTCGGAGGAGCAAATCCCAATCTTGAGCTATCAAGTTACTTGACATACTTTTCCATGAACCCGTAAGCCGCCGTAATAGCCACCCATTTACGGATGACGTTTAACAAACCCCAAAGTTCATGAAGCAAGCATGAAGAAACTCGATACTCTCATGGTCTAAGGAATTATGCAAACATTAACTTCCTGTGTTATTAACCATTAACTTATGACGAATGTATCTCATAGCATAACATCAATTTGGGTCGATTCAACACAAGTGTTCTACCAACAATTGTGCCCTCAAAATTGCCGGCATAGCCATGCCCATGATCAGGAAAACAGGATCATCATGCAATACTTGAGCCAGTCATAGAGGCTTGACTAGGAATACATTTTACCGTTTATTATCCCACACGTGCATATGAGTCTTCCTCCGAGCCTCGTGGTTATTGTAGACTCGAGAACCATAGCAGTTATAGCATGGAACATAAACCTAATTATGAACAGGGAGATAATCAATAACATTTATTATTGCCTCTAGGGCATATCTCCTACACACTTAATTTTGAAGGGTTATTTCATCAAACAAGATAGATACACGATCTTTTTCCAGACTGTGAGCATTTGACATAGGTTACTGTTATTGTTAAATTGAAATAGTGAATATTTGTTTTTTTATTAGAAAAATGAAAAGGAAGTGTATCGATGTAGGATCTATCCCCGTGGTAGTGACAACTTTTTTTATTAACTCACAAGTGGATTTTGGATATTCTGTGGATCAAAGCTGCCCAAAAGTGAATTCACTCGTAATTTAAAATGTATTCAAGCATTTTTTAAAAGTCACGTGATTTAAAAAGTGTTCACCCCTTTTTAAAATAGTATTTATGCATTTCAAAAGTTATATACAATTTAAAAAAGAGTCGGAGTACGAGGAATGTGTATGAACCAGGTGCAGTGTGTAGCTCGCGGATGGTGGTCCTCATATCCAAATCGACAAGATTCAAGTTTGTCGTGTGGTGACCGAGATCATTGCCTTGGGATTGATCACATTCGGATGCATTATGATCAACTGAACATCATGACTACAGGTGGGTGAAGGAGGATAAGCGGCAACATGGTGAGACACATTATTGAAATAGAGGATGTGGAAGTGCATAAGGCTCTTGAGCCGTGCTTATCAGGCTAGGGGAATGTGATATTTTTCTTTCTCCCGTTGCAACGCACGGGCATGTTTACTAGTATACTATAACTAGCCTACATGGTGCTACAGTACGTACCAGACATTTTCACGCGTTCGTGCGTTCGCTCGCACGCTGTCACTGTCTACGTTCGTGCGTTTTAGTTTTGTTTATTTTATTCTTTTATATAAATCCGTTTTGTTCCTTGTTTCTATATCGTTTTTATTTTAATTTTTATTTGATTTTCTATGTTTCATTCTTCGGTTTTTCTTCAGTTTCCCCCTTTTTCGCTTTTTTCCTTTTTATCAACACATCTCTACATTTTACATTTACATTGTATATTTTTATACATTAGGGATATCTTTACATGTTTACCATTTTTTGAAACACATGATTAATAATTTTGAAACGCTGACCGAACATTCTATGTTTTTATACACGTTGTATATTTTTCGTATACATATAAAACATTTTGGAATACTTCATATTTCTCAAATACATGTTTAATATTTTTACAAAAACATGTTATGGGCATTCTTTAATACATGTTAAACAATTATTAAATACATGTCAGAACAGTTCGTTCAATAATAAAATAATTTCCTATAAATTATGCAGGCTCTCCTTTTACATTGTAGAAATATTTTATGGGAAAATGTCCTGACACATTTTTGAAATTGGTGAACATTGGTTTGAATGTAGCTTGCATTTTATTGATGTACGAATTATTTTTTGAATTGTATGAACATTTTCTACGGTGTATGAACATTTTTCATACACATGTTTTATATTTTCCATACACATGATTAACATTTTATAATTTTTTATTGCCATCGTGCATTTTGCGTATAGAAAGAAATGCATTTTTTTCAATAAACTCTTAACTTTTTTTCAAATGCAAGATTAACGTTTTTATAAATAATTACATAGAATATTTAAGAATGTAAACAAAAGTAAAAAGGAAAATGATGCGTCCACCGCCTCCGTGGCCGTTGGATCATATTTTAATGAGATGGCTAGAAGCAACGTATTACCTAGACTAGCTTTTGCAACTGAGTGGTTGTTGCAATCTCGCCCGCCGCAACAACTGGTGTGTTCCGGGATCTGGATCTGGATCCCCACAAGAGCAGCCACCACTCGTGCTGCTCCCAAGCTCCCCGTCAAGCCTACTCCTTCTCACTCTGCTTCGACCGCCGCCACCGATGCCGCCCAATTGGATCTGGATGCCAACACCAGTCGCCGCGGTGCGCCCGAACTCAAGCTGCATCCCGTTGTCACGAGGGAGCACAGGCGTCCGTGTCCACCGGGGGGGAGCTGCGTCCGCCGTTGCCCCGCAGTCTTGAGGGAGCACCGACCTTTCTTTCAGTCGACGTGGTCGCTGCTCGTTGTCCGCTACAATGAGTTTCTTCAACCAGGTCTCTGTTGCAGAAGAAAACTGTAACAGACCTCTATTGCAAAAGTATTAAATTCCAACAAGAAGACCTCCGTTGGAAAAAAATTGCAACAAGACTTCTGTTAAAAAAGCTGCAGCAAGACATTTGTTGCAAAAATAATCTGCAACTTGACCTATGTTACAGAAAAATTCGCAACATAACCCGTGTTACAAATAATTTCTGCAACATGACATATGTTGCAATGGTAGAATGTGACCCTCGACCAGTCAGTCTGCCATATCCGACGGCTAGCAAGGCGGCGGATCTTTTTTAAAAGATCTGCCGGCCGACGCGAAGCAGCGCACAAGTTAAAAAACTAAAAAAAGAAACAATAATGCACACAAAACGGGAACAAATAAATAATAAAAATTAACATGACGTCTGTAGGCGAGCATGATATCACTCGCAGCTCGCGGCACACGCAACTGCTATGTATTGCCTTTACTGATATATAATAGCGCTCAACTAAGAACTACTGTCCTGGGCAGGCCCATTTTCGCGCATTCCAGCTTTTGTTCCCCTCGCTCTTGGTTGCGGGTACATTCGCTTTGCCTAATTGCTAGTTTTTTTTTTTGGTTTCAATCCCGCTGTGCCAATATGTAAGATATTTTTGCAGTTCAAATTAAGCTGCTAAAACGTCTTATATTTTGCTACAGAGGTAATATTTGTTCTTTCAAGATTTTATCAGTTTTTTTCTTCAGACTTTTTCTTTATTTGTTTGTTTCATCTGTCCTCAGCAATTTTTTTTGTTTCTTAACACACATTTACATTTTACCATACAAAGTTCTTATACAGTAGGAATAATTTTGTACACACGTTGAAATTTTTTCTAATTTATATTTTGATATCTAATTTTTTTTCATACACGTTGTATATTTTTGTATATGTATGAACATTATTTAGAAAAATATTTAACATTTTCAAAATACATCACCTAAAATTGTTTTGATCCTTTTATTTATACATGAACAACATTTTTAAATAGACGTTCGAATAAGTTCTAATTAAAAATATTTTTCTGAATTATTCAATTTTTTACATTGTATAAACATTTTTTATAAAATGTCCCAAAAACATTTTCTCAAACCAGTGAAGCTTTTATAATGCAACTTACATTTGCTTGAACGTATGAGTCATTTTGAAATTACACAAACATTTTATACTATGTATTAAATTATTCCTTACACATGACATTTTGTACCTTTTTAATACAGACTTTCCGTTTTTCTTTATGCCCCTATTTTTTCCTGTAATTCTGCGTCATTCTTTTTTTTCAACAATTCGGGATATAAAAAGTTCTAAATTTCAAAAAAGTTTGTAAAGAATGTCCAATAATTCAAAAAAGGCTCATGATTTCAAAAAATGTATGGGAATTAAAAATTTCTTCAAGATTTCAAAAAAATATTCACGATTACACGGAATGTTCCCGAATTTGTACAAAATTTTCACGAACTTTTTTAGAAACATCAAATTTTCGAAATTGTTCGTAAATTTAGAAAATGTTCACGATCTCCAAAATAAAGTATTAAAGACTCACTAGATTGTTCACGAATTTATGAAACATGTTCATGAAGTTAAAAAAATGTTCATGGTTTGAAAAGTTTCTTCATTAATTTTAAAATGTTCATGATTTCAATAATAATAACCAAAATTTCGAATAAATGTTCTTGAATTTTAAAAATATTCATGATTTGAGAACGAATTGAAAGGATTTCAAAAATTGAAAAACAATAATAGGGGAAAAAGTAAAGGAAAAAAGACAGAAAGAAGATTGAAAAAAAAAGAAAAAACCTGTTGAAACCTGGAAATGGGTCGTCCCATACAAAAACGAGCGACTGAGGGGGGTATGCGCGAAGTTGCTACCCGGCGACCTGCACACAAAATATGATTCCTCATTTGAACCCTGGTCTCCTGGTTGTCAAAAACTGCGGCTAGCCACTCGAGTTTGCCTCAGGTTCGTGATGGAGTAGTAGGTCGAAATGACCGTGGTTTCCACTGTTTCTTCTCAGTTTTTTTTCTAGTTTTTCTGTTTTTCTTTTTGTTTCTTTATTTTTCCATTGGTTTTTCAACATTTTTTCTCTGTTTTCATTGGTTTTTTTTCCTATCATTCTTTTTTAGTTGTTTTATCTGGTTTTGTTTTCTTCCTCAGTTTTCACTTTCTTTTTTCATTTAATCTTTTTTTGTTTTGCTGCATTTTGCCTAATTTTCTTACTTCTTCTTTGTTTATTTTTTATTTTGGTATTTCAAGCTACATTTTTTTATTTCTAATAGACGTTCATTATTTTTACTGCAAAATTAATATTTTTCAAATGCACGTTTAGCATTTTTAGTACAAATTTAACATTTTTTATGTTTAATATTTTTCAATACACATTTTCCATATTTTTAAATGCTTGATTAATATATTTCAAAAACAAGATTAATATTTTGTTGAATACATGGCCAACATATACTGTTAAACAATTTCAAGTTCTTTGATAAACGTTTTTCGAATGGAAGTTTAATTTTTTAACAGATGATAAACATTTTTCTATACACATTTTACATTTTTTAAATACTAGATTAACATATTTCAAATACTTTTTCAATATTGTTTTAAAATGCTTGATTAATATTTTTTATATACATGATGAATTTTTTTTCATCATTTTCTTAAAACATGGTTAACATTTTTCTATACACATTTAACATTGGGATAATTGGTTTTCTGCCCCTAGTTGGGCGGCTAGTTTACCCCTAGTTTTCGAAAACATGCGTTTCTACCCAAACCACTTCGCTCATCTTATGCTTTTGCCCTTTGACGGTTTCACCGTCATTTTTAACACTTCATAACAAATTCACACTAACTCAGAAAAATGCAAATAAGATATCAAAATGTTTAGAAAAACATCACCTATATGTGCATGCCATTGGCATTCATGATAAAAGTGTTGGAAAGTTCCTATCTCAGTTTTAGCTCATATAGGTGATGGGGAAATTACAACACTTTTGTCATGAGTGCAAATGACATGCACATATAGGTATTGTTTTTCTGAAAATTTTGATATCTTATTTGCATTTTTCTGAGTTAGTATGATTTTTTTTGTGAAGTTTTCAAATTGATGATAAAACGGTCAAAGGGTAAAAGCATAAGACGAGCAAAGTGGTTTGGCCAGGATCACGTGTTTTCGGAAACTAGGGGTAAACCAGTCGAGTGTGACCCAACAAGGAGCATAAAACCAATTATCCCTTTAACATTTCTGAAATTCCTGATTAACAGTTTTATATGGATGATTGAATTTTTTCATCATTTTTTAATACATCGTCAACATATTTTCTATACACATTTCCAAATGCTTGATTAACATTTTCAAGCAATTGTTCAACTTTTGCAAATGCTAAATTAAAATTTTAAAATAATGATCAAATTGTTTCATACATATTTATATTATTTTACATATTTTTCGTATACGTGATAAACCTTTTCTCTCTATACATATTTAACATTTTTCTAATGCTTGATCAAAAAAATTCAAATGTTTTATGTAGAGTATTGTTTTCAATCTATTTATTTATAATATTTCAAATTATAAACAAAAGTAAAATAAAAAAGTAAAAACAAAAACAAGAAACGTAAAGAAAGAAACAAAAGAAAAAACGAGGCTCTTGTTCCGGCACGCCTGGGGCGGCCGAACTCGTGCCACCCTTCGGCGAGAGTTCCTCTTGTCTCGCTTGAAGCGAGACATATGAGCGCCCCGGAGCCTCCTTAAGTGGGCCTCGGATATCCTTTAGTAGCCTAATATGTCTTTATTTTATATTTTTGTTCGGTTCCTTTTTCATTTTAATGTGTATTTCAAACTATTATAATTAAATATATTCCGAATAATAATTATCTTAATTTTTGTAAACGTTCATCACGCTTTGAAAAATGTTCATGCAGCGTAGTAAAAAAGTTCAGACAGCTTATTAATAATATTGGTAGCATTAAAAGAATGTTCGTACACATTAAAAAAACGTTCTCGCATTTCAACAATATGTCCCTGGTATTTAAAAATCTAAATAAAAAGTAAATAAATGTTCACATAATGCAGAGAAATGTTTCATACCGTTCAAATAAATGTTAATGATATTTTACCCATTTAGAAAAAATATGTTAATGTTATGTAAAACAGTTTTTTAGAAAAACATTCGTACCATTAAAAAATGTTTCTCACAATTATTATTTTTTCGTAAATTTCGAAAATATGTTCATGATTATTTTTAAATAATACACTGAAAACAATGTTTGCATAATTTTAAGAAAATGATCCATACCATTTTTAAAAAAGCTTCGGTGTGTGTTTGAAAAATGTTGAAAATGTATTCTAAAAAACGTTCGTCATGCATTTTAAAAACGGTTCAACCTGTATAAGTTTTTCATGTGTATATGGAAAATGTATAACTTGTACTAAAAAAGCTGGGATGTATTTGAAATGGGAAGAAATAAAGAGAAAGGGAAAAAGTAAAATTATATAAATAACACATGAAAGGTTCTAAAACGAAAGAAAGTAGTGAAAGAAAAACAAGAATATAAATAAAGTAAAAAACCGCATTAAAGGTACTAAAACCGCCCCAAACCAGTCCGTAGAACCTTTCTAAAACCGCTTTAACGGGCCGACCGACTTTGTCGAGCATGCCCTCAGCTGTAGCAAAAGCGAGGCGGTTATAAGCAAGACATAGCTTACGTGTAGGACCTCTCACCAACTTCCCACGAGATGTTTGTCAATGGGCCTGGTATAACTCGTGGATTAGTCCACTCTATTCCTCGTGAGGTTTGGAACTTTGGATTCTGAAGTGTGGAGGATCATATGTGCTATGGAGAATGTTACGGAAGTTTGATAGAATACTTGATTCGTATGCATACTATTTGTTAGTTCAATTTTTTTACTATTCACGTGAATCTAGTTTAAAGAATAGTTCTATCTTTCAGTGAATTTATTAGTATGACCATATCCATGAGTTATAATGGTCCGCTTCATGTTTTTTTCCCACATGCTAGTACGAGATTTTTTTTGATGTTTTATTGTAAAATACATAGGAGGAAGGTATAACATAATGAAAGCTTTCAATGCAAGAGCTAGGACGAATCGATGAGACACACCGGAAGAAAATTGGAGTGTTCAAATGCAACCGGTTATTTTGAGAGATCTAGTTTTCATTGGGATATTTATGTCTACTAAATTAATTTCGATCAAGCTAGTAAGTTCTGATGCCTTTGGATCTTGTGTATTGGATAAATGTGTAAAAAGTGAAAATGTGTGTTTTTGTCTATGTTCTAGCAAAATTGTGTTTCACAACTTAATTTGATGAAGTTATTTATGTTTGTTGATGCCTTTTGATACTTGTTTTGGATTGCCGTGAGGAAATTTGGCCAAAAATAATGTTATGTTTGTGTTCAGTTGTACTACTCTGTCCGATCCATTCATATATGTATTTTTTCCAAACAATTTGTAGACGGGGAACGATGATACACCTACATTAGGCAGAGCGAGTGAGTTACGGGTGTAAAGCAACACCGACACAAAAATAATACAATCCTCCCAAACGGATACTTAGATGCTCCTGGTTTTTGGTCGACCAATCCAGCCTGCTGCATTCTAGCTCCGATGCTACACGAAGAGGAAAAGGTATGGAAACAAACCATGCCATTAGGTGATAAGTTATGTGAAAACCAGATAACAGAAAATTCATGATGAAGGGAAATAAAGGAAAGATGCCAATGTGTATAGGTATACCATTCAAACACTATTTAGAATTCAACCATAAATGGAAGGACATAATATAAGTGGAGCCCATGAGTATTTCATAGCGTTTCAACCAGATAAAGTCAACATAAGACTCGGATATGCCATGTAACCTAAAATTTTGCTGACCTTGCCACATTCTCATATACTTTCCACTAATCATTATGTTTTCTCTTGCTCATTTTTGTTATCGAAGCTCAACGATGTTTGTATATCATTAATCCTATTAGAGGTAGTTTTCCAGTAGTCTTCCAGCTAGCACAGAATAAGCAGTGGCAATGAGTTCCAAGAGAAGAACATACAAACAGTTAACGAATTTGAGCAAGTTGAACTACTTTTCATCAAAACCAGTGGGTGATGCGCGCTTTGCCCAGCCGTCTTCCAGTCATAGCTTGGCCTCTCTTTTTGACGAGGGCGATTACTGTCAGTTGCTTCATTGTATGTTTCAGCTGAGCATGACTGGTGTGTTCTTCTTACATGTAAGACATATATCAACATATTGGTGTCACGTTCAACTAGGAGTGAACTCAAATGCAACGCATGTCTGGGATTCCCTCCTTTGTAGGTAGGCCCACTAGCGACCCCTAAAGCCCATACTCACCAGGAAGCCTGGGGAACTTAGAATCTTGCAAAGATAGAAGCTTCATCTACAGACTATAGCATGAAACTTTATAGAGAATGAACAGCCCATTCTCCCTTGTCATGCCACGGAACACCAAATCAGAAGCAATTACAAACATATACATATTAGAAAAGCAAACAATCAAACAAAGTATGGCTGACAACAAGTAAAATCAATAATCAAAGCACACTTTGTAGCGTTTGCATACCAAAATCTCCAATAGGCATGCAATATGATTAACTATGTAGCACTTTATATCATCAAATGATTCCTTACCGTTACAGAATTTCAACTTAGCAACTTTAGACAATAAGCAAAAGGCTCTTGGTAGATGTGCATGCTATGAGGTCTATAAAAAATGTGCATGCATTAATCCACTAGCAAGGTCATTAGCTAGGCTGAACTAAACAGACGGAAGTCCATCATGAGAAATACTTTGATTTAAGATTTCTAAGATACACAACCTTCTTGTCAAAACTCTAGAAGGCTAATGATCAAGGTGGAAGAATTATTGGCTAGGCATCACCTCGTAATATGCATATATAAAATTAGTTTATGTCGGAAAACTGATCACATAGATTGTGACAACTCGAGATCGTTGCTTTTCATAATAATTATTGTATTGTATGTTCCATTTCATTTTTTGATTGCATCATGTCATCATACCTTGCTTCCATCGGCCTTGGTTGCCACCACCTTGAACCCCCGCTACTATGCGAGCTCCGGCTGCTCAACTCGCGGACAACCATCTCCCACAGGCCCAACTCTGTCTCCTCACCCTGCCATGTCCGCCCCTTGGCCAGCCGCTGCACCCCCACGCCACTCCACTCCAACATCACTGGCATCCACAGGCTCCTTGCGTGAGCCGTCTCCAATCGGCTCTCCTCTGCTTGCAGCCCCGTGATCAAGGACCTCCTCCCCGCAACTCGTGCCCGAGCTCCGTCGGCCATGCTCAGGCGGGCCACCACCGTTGCTTCCCTACATCACCACTATGTCATGCATTTGGTTGCCTCCTGAGCTGCCTTCTGCGATCGCCCTATGAGAAACCAAAATTAACTTCCAGACCCTCCCATGTATATTTGTCAACCCAAAGATCATTGTTGACAACACAACGAAATGGTGTCATTGCACAATATGTAAAAGTATTGCAAGTTTAATAAATATTGCCAAAGGCATACATAGAGAAATGTCTCATGACATTTATTACATTCAAAAGCAGTGGAAAGTAAAATGTGAAGCGACTCCATCTCAGTCACACGGAGTCAACGTAGTCCACGTGACCTCACTCCTATGGATCATCATTGTAGTCATAGTCATCACCTTTGTCTTCATGGAACTCTATTGTCAACAAAATTATTGCCATGAGTAGATTACCTACTCAACATGCCTCCCTAGGAGAATGACCTAATAGCTACATGTGGCTTCAAAGGAAGGTTGCATGGCTCATTTACATAAAAGCTAATTTTGTTTGAAAAATATAACATTTGGATAAAAGCAGTTTTTGATGGAAACATGTTTTTTTTATCAAAGTGAGGATCCTCGATCAACTCACACTCTTCATAGGTTCGAAGAATAAGGGTAAAGAGGGAATAAGCAAGACAAGTCCTGTATGTCAAGAAAGAATCATGTGTCCTCCATGACTGTGGACACGACTATTCTAATAGTTTTACACTGTGCAGAGATTGTACTGTCTACCCACACGACACAATTCCGACTTGTTGACACTAGCCGTTGCTAGCGTAGTACACCATTCGGTATACCGGAAGGGAGATTTGACAAGGTCTTTCATTAGACCACACTTATTGTGCCGAGCCCACTAGGTTTCAACACGGAAGTAACCGTAGTTCATAGTTCGGTCCCCCCTTTTGTGCCGAGGATACTCCTTGCAAGGAAGCTATCCCATCTACGGTATGACGATGACAACAATAAGGGTTAAATAACCAATCAACCAAGCCAGTGCCCATATAGCATGTGGTTGTACTATTATCACAAATTTCAAATTCAAGACTTATTAGGCTTCATGCGGCATGGAAGACAGATCGCTCCCTTTAACTCATGAAGGACAACCAATCGCTCCTTCAATCCTTGATTCAACTATCACCCGCACCAGTATTTAGATGGTAAGTTTTCCCCAGAGTAGAAGAGGATAGAGGAGATCAACAAGGACCAACCGGCCTAGCTCAACGATAAGTTTCAAGTGTCAAGGAATCAAAGGCCATTCAACACATAACTTATAGGGTAATAAGCATGGCTAAGCATTTCTACTCTACCGAAATACTATATAATATAATGCTACTCAGGTGTCAAGTGAATAGCCCACAAGCAGATCAAGGTAATGTGTCAATCGACACACTAGCTACGAGATTAAAGAGCATCCATATAGTAACCATAAAACACAATGCAATTTTGTAAAACATAGGATCAATGTTGAGGATATCGCTTATCGTTAGCGTCTCGGTCAGCTGGGGATTAGAGATTAATCGGAAATCGGCCGATTAATCAATTTTATCGGTCGACTATTAATCGGACATTTTTTGGAAACCCCAGGTTCCCAACACTCAAATATGCTATCTTAAACACCAAAAAAATATTGGATATAAGTGTTACCTTGATTCCTAGCCCTTAAATGTTCGTATAATGACAAAAAATAGGGCAATAGTACATATTGCATAACAAGGTGACAAAAACACAAATAAACATAGCTTTTTGCAAACATAGTGCTAGGAATAGGACTAATTTATCAGTAGATTCCCGATAAATCGCTTGTTAGAGCAATAAATCGGTCAAAAAGATAAACGGTGAAGATAAGGCATAATCTTATCGGTCACCCTATGAGTAGTGATAAATCGGACGATAAATCACTGAATCGGAAGATTTTTTGAACAGTGCATAGGATAAGTATGATCAAAGAAGGAGGCATGCCTTCGTTGTTGAGTCCGTCTTTTGTAACCTATTTCTTTCCATGTCCAATCTTGTCAGTCCCTACTCGTCGTAACTATAGCAAATGAAAATACTAAAGAAATTGTAAATCCAAATAACATCCAAAACAAATTAAGAGTAGATAGATAGCAAGATATTGATCAAGATGGAGATTCCAAAATCAGGCAGCATGATAGGGAGGTAAGAGATATGATTCAATGAAGTGACATGGTTTAGGTTGATGATGGATAATTGAAAGAGCATGGTGCCCCCATGTTTGGTTTAGGTAATTGATGACAATCCCTATGGACTAATGGTTTCCTTGAGTTATATTTGAAGGGTTCGTCCACGGGCATTGCTTGAAGACCATTTGTTGATTTCAAGGTTATTAGAAGAAGATTATATCTTGACAAGGTGTTTTTCAAGGAGTTATCCAAAGATTGGTCATAGAGAAGACAAGATACAAGGTTGATCAAGACTAAGTACAAAGAGTGATTCAAGTTGATCAACACACAAAGCGTAGAAGATGTACCGAGAAGGATCAAGTGATCCTATGGTATGGTAAGCATTGTCCATTACGTTTTGTGTACTAACCCATGGTCTATGTGAGAGTTCATTGTGGTGTCAGGTATGTTTCCATGGGCATGCATCAAAAGGAAGATCTCATATGACCCATGGAGGATGACATCAAGTGGTGATCGTCATCGAGGTTGCCGTGTGCAAGTTCAAGTGGAGCATCAGGAAGAGATCACATGCTTAAATCTTGCCATTCATTGTGGTGAAAATGAAGATGTGAAGATGTGACGAAGAGAGGCTCACCCATAGTGGAGTATGGGGGAGCTATCTACTAGTCTTCATCGAGTCGGCCCAATCAAGAAAGGTGGTCCATCTTGAGGAGGACAATATCGTCATCATCTAGCTCAATTGGACTATGTGAAAGGCAAAGGTTCGTCCTTGATAGGTTTTCTATTTTATCAGTCTCATGGTGATAGTTGGGAGACCGGATTATTAGATTAATTGATGTACTATCAAGGGGGGCTATCGAGTGAGTAGCTTGATCATATCGTTCGTAGAGACCTCAAACCATTGCATTCTTGGCATCATCATCTTTCTTGGTTATTGTTTGGATTTTTATCCATGTGAGTTTTGGAGCTTATGGCCATATTCGTGACTAGCTCGAGTTTATCAAAAACGGATTTCGTATGCATCATCTTTGAGTTTTCGATTTTGGAGATTTTGCCGGTTCATATTTTGGGAGGTCCACTTCCTTATCCTATTGGCATTTCTTCTACATTGCTAGTTCTTAATATCCAGTTGCCATTGGATAGTACTCGTCGTCTTCTATCTAACAAGCTTGAGTTTGCGGATTTCGGAGCCCGCATGCAAAAGTTATGACAATTTCAGTCTTACTTGTTTCTACTATTTTGCTTGAGCATTTTTGCTGCACCCAAGTGGTAGTACCGCTCGGTACCACGGTAGTACCGCTTCGTGCGGTACTTCCGTTATGGTCTGCCGCTTCTACTTCCGCTTGGGAAAATGTTTGGAACTCATCACGAATTTCTCGGTAGTAGAGTGGTAGTACTGCTCTAAGCGGTAGTACTGCTCCCGAGCGGTAGTATTGCTCCCGAGCGATAGTACGAACCTCGAGAGATAGTACTGCTCCCGAGTAGTAGTACCTCTTTAAGCGGTAGTATTGCTCTGACAGAACAATCGCTCTTGTATTTTTGTCTCGTTGGGTTGTATTGACCGTGCTAAGTGATAGTACTGCTAAACCTGTTCATGGACTACCCGACCCGAAGGCCCGATCCTGAAGCCCAGCATCCGGGTCGGGTTCGGGCTCCAATTTCTCGCCCGAAGCCCGGCCCGAAAGCCCGAAATAAGCCCGAAATGGCATTAAATATATACTTTATTCAAAATATAGCTATATTATATCATTTAATAGCCCAAATAAAATTATTTTAATTAAAAAGTCACTGTTCATATGCTTCGGGCCGGGCCGGTCCGGGCTCGGAATTTTGACACCGGGCTTTGTCAAGCCCAGCCCGAACCTGACCCGGTCCAGAGGAAGATCAGGTTTAAGTACCGCTCTCCCAAGTGGTAGTACCGCTTGTGCACGACTAGTGGGCACAACGGTTGGATTCGGGGGACCTATTTAAGGGGGTCTACTTCCCCAATGTTTGTTATCCCTTGAGCTCGTGTTTGCCCCCCATTGTTGATCTTCTTAGAGCTTGCTATCTCTCAATACCTCCAATGATTCTTGCTAGTTCTTGAGGGAAAAGAGAGAGAGAGAGAGGAGACCTAGATCCACATTTCCTCCAATCACTTTCTCCTCTAAGTGAGGGGAACCCCTTGGATCTAGATCTTGGAGTTCTTTGTGTTATCCTTGTTCTTCCTCTCATATTCCTCTATAGCTTTTGTTGTTGTGGTGGGATTAGGCAGTGAGGGACTTGACCACTTTGTGTGTTCTTGCCATTGCATTAGTTGCATCAATTTGAGTTCTCCACGGTGATACGTGGAAGTGAAAAGTTGAGAAGCTTATTACTCTTGGGTGTTTAGGCACCCTAGAGCTTGTTCCTCTTGGGTGCCGATGACCCAAAAATATAGGGGATCAATCGTAGTCCTTTTGATAAGTAAGAGTGCCGAACCCAATGAGGAGCACAAGGAAATGGCAAGTGGCTCTTAGTACGGAAGTTTCTGCAAACATTGAAAGTAGCGGTGATATATAGTTTTATAGCAAGGCAATTCATAAAAAGAAGTAACAATGGTAACAATGGTACAACAAGGTGGCCCAATCCCATTTGTAGTAAAGGACAAGCCGGAACATACTCTTATATTAAGCAAAGCGCTCTCGAGGACACATGGGAATTTCGTCTAGTCACGATTCATCATGTTTGGTTGATTCACGTTTGTTACTTTCATAACTTGATATGTGGGTGGACCGATGCTAGGGTGCTGTTCTTACTTGAACAAACATCCCACTTATGATTACCCCCTCTCACAAGCATCCACAACGATGAAAGAAGAATTAATATAAATCTAACCATAGCATTAAACATGTGGATCCAAATCAGCCCCTTAAGGAACAACTCATAAACTAGGGTTTAAGCTTCTGTCACTCTCGGAACCCATCATATACTTGTTACTCCCCAATGCTATCCTTTAGACCAAAATATGGTGAAGTGTCATGTAGTCGACGTTCACACGACACCACTAAAGGAAGAGCAACATACATATCATCAAAATATCGAACGAATACCAACATCACATGATTATTTATGACAAGATTTCTCCCACGTCCTCAAGAACGGAAGTAACTACTCACAAAGCATCATCATGTTCAAGATCAGAGGTGTAATGAATATGCTTAAGGATCTGAACATATAATCTTCACCAATTAAACCAACTAGCATCAACTACAAGATGTAATCAACACTACCAGCAGCCCACATGTACCAATCTGAGGTTTGGAGACAAAGATTGAATACAAGAGATGAGCTAGGGTTTGAGATGAGATGGTGCTGGTGAAGATGTCGATGAAGATTGGTCCTCCCACGATGGAGGAAGCGTTGGTGATCATGATGGCTTCGATTTCCCCCTTCCGGAGGGAAGTTTCCCCGGCGAAATCGCTCCGTCGGAGAGCAAAAAGTGCTCCTACCCAGGTTCCGCCTCGAGACGGCGGTGCTTCATCCCGAAAGTCTTCTTATGATTTTTCCAGGGTAAATTACATCATATAGGAGAAGATGGGCACCGAAGGCCTACCAGGGGGCCCAAGAGCTAGGGTGGCACGCCCTGGGGGGGGGGGGGGTCTTGGAAATATGCCCTAGAGGCAATAATAAATTGGTTATTATTATATTTCCTTGTTCATGATAATCGTTTATTATCCATGCTATAATTGTATTGATTGGAAACTCAAATACATGTGTGGGTACATAGACAACACTGTGTCCCTAGTAAGCCTCTAGTTAACTAGCTCGTTGATCAAAAGATGGTGAAGGTTTCCTAGCCATGGACATGAGATGTCATTTGATAACGGGATCACATCATTAGGAGAATGATGTGATGGACAAGACCCAAACTATAAACGTAGCATATGATCGTGTCAGTTTATTGCTATTGTTTTCTGCATGTCAAGTATCTGTTCCTATGACCATGAGATCATGCAATTCACTGACACCGTAGGAGTGTCTTGTGTGTATCAAACGTCACAACGTAACTGTGTGACTATAAAGGTGCTCTACAGGTATCTCCGAGGGTGTCTGTTGGGTTGGCATGGATCAAGACTAGGATTTGTTACTCCGTGTGACGGAGAGGTATCTCAGGGCCCACTCGGTAATACAACATCACAATGAGCCTTGCAAGCAATGTGACTAAAGTGTTAGCCACGAGATCTTGTATTACGGAACGAGTAAAGAGACTTGCCGATAACGAGATTGAACTAGGTATAGAGATACCGACGATCGAATCTCGGGCAAGTAACATACCGAAGAACAAAGGGAACAACGTACGGGATTAACTGAATCCTTGACATAGAGGTTCGACCGATATAGATCTTCGTAGAATATGTAGGAACCAATATGAGCATCCAGGTCCCGCTATTGGTTATTGACCGTAGAGGTGTCTCGGTCATGTCTACATAGTTCTCGAACCCGCAGGGTCTACACACTTAACGTTTGGTGACGATTAGTATAGTTGAGTTATTGTGTTGGTGACCGAAGGTTGTTCGGAGTCCCGGATAAGATCCCGGACATGACAAGGATCTCCGGAAGAGTCCGGAGGTAAAGATTGATATATGTGATAATAGTGTTTTGATCTTCGGAAAGGTTCCGGAATTCACCGGAAGGGGTTCTGGGTGTTTACCGAAGTGTTCGGGTGCAGCAACACTTTATATGGGCCAAAGGGGTAAAGCCCACGAGGTATTGGAAAGTGCAAAAGGAAGTTTTGCTGCTGCCTTAAGCGGTACTACCGCTGGTAAGGCAGTACCACCGCGTAAGCGGTACTACCGCTTGTGTGAAGCGGTACTACCGCGTAAGCGGTACTACCGCTTGTGTGAAGCGGTACTACCGCTCGTGAGCGGTACTACCGCTTGTACGCGGTACTGCTGGAATCCGAGTGGGACTCTTTCTGTGCGGGCCAAACCGACCTTGTGCGGGCAAAACAGACCTTGTGGAGGTTTTCTCTCCAAGTTTAGACCCCAGGGCTCAACATATAAATAGAGGGGCAGGGCTAGCACACGGGACACATAAAGATTTCCCAAGCCGTGTGCCGGCAACCCTAACCCTCTAGTTCCTCCCGTCATAATCTCCGTAGCGCTTGGCGAAGCCCTGCAGAGATTGTTCCTCACCACCATCACCACGCCGTCGTGCTGCCGGAACTCATCCACTACTTCACCATCGCTCGCTGGATCGAGGAGGTGAAGGCGTCATCAAGCCGTACGTGTGTTGAACGCGGAGGTGCCGTCCGTTCGGCGCTAGATCGTGTTTGGATCGAGGGACGACTTGCGATTTGGATCGCGAAGACGTTCGACTACATCAACCGCGTTTCTTAACGCTTCCGCTTAGCGATCTACAAGGGTATGTAGATTCACTCTCCCTCTCGTAGATGCTCATCACCATGGATAGATCTTGCGTGTGCGTAGGAAATTTTTTGTTTCCCATGCGACGTTCCCCAACAGGGGGTAGGGCGCCCCCCTGGCTCGTGGCCACCTGATGGGTCCCCCTTCTATTGATTCTTTCGCCAATAATTTTTATATATTCCAAAATAATTCTCCGTCAATTTTCAGCTCATTTGGAGTTCCAAGTAATATCCAACTCTTCGGTGGTAATTTCCGATCCAGAATTCCAGTTGCCGGCAATCTCCCTCTTTGTATGGAACTTGCAAAATAGGAGAGAAAAAGCATTAGGATTGCATCATAAAGTGCAATAATGACTCAAAACATAATAAATCGACGGAAAAACATGATACAAAATGAATGTATCAACTCCCGCAAGCATAAACCTTGCTTGCCAAACTCGATAATCATGACCACATGCTTAGAGAGAGGGGTGTCGATAAAATAAAATACAGACATGAGAGCATCATGATCATTATCATAGCAGCAACATAATATCATAAAACTTCTCATGAACAAGTGACAATCCATCCACACGCTCAAGTATGTCCACACGCTCAAGTATGAATCATAAACCTTATTGAAAACTAACAAACTATGTTCTTAGTCATTAAAACAATTGCAATCCATCATATTTTCAGCAAGAGTCTATGTCAGAGCTTAGTTTTGGCAAATTCACATACTCAACTATCATTTAGTCTTCTATGATTGCTGACACTCGCGATATTTGTGAAGCAAAAAGTTTCAATCAAACACATAGGAATATAGGAGTTTATAGTTTTCACCACCCAACAACTAATTATATCAGGGATAATGTCAACAATAATACTCATGATCGCCTACATCCAACTGGGTATATGTGCCTGGATCTTTCCCTAGCACATGATGCTTGCCAAGTAGAGAATAACTCATTACGTTGTCTTCCTTGTCCAACGTCAACTAGTTAATCATGCATAGAATATTTAATGGGGGTTCACAATCATAAAAGTGTCCAAGATAGTATTTTTATATGTGAGACCTCTCTTTCATTATTACTTTTTCATAAATTGCGTCAATGACCAATGCTATGTTTGTCAACTTCTAACAAATTTTATCAACTAGTTGATGCCCCGCGCGTTGCCGAGGGAATTTGTCGTGGATTTCTAAGTAACATCCAAAAAACAAATAAGTAAAGAATTCAAATCAATAATGTGAGATTTCATATAGGTAATGATAAGAAACAATATGATAGCTTTCATATAGAGGCAATAATAAAAATTATCAGTGGTATAAATATATATTGAATTGATTGCATGAACCATATCTCGACATAATGTATTTCACTATGTTTGGAGGTGTGTCTTCTTTGACTATTGTGACATGGATATATGGTGTCCCATTTTATACTCAACAATATATCTAGCATATGAGAATGGATGGTTGTCGAATGGGTGGTATGTGTTACTTGGACCAATAGGTAGTAGAGAAGAATAATATAACGCAGGCGGGATATAGAATTTATTCACTCAGATATATATCTAATTTTCTACTGTTGAAGGCGCATAGAAGTATATGAGAATGTTTCTCAGTTACAATAGAATTGATCTCACACTCAGTTATATTAGAACTGTCCTCCTACTACAACAATCAGTAAGGATATGTGATAGATGACACAGAGCAAGGTAAGGAAGTTGAGCAAGGTAATTAATAAATTATCTAATGACCGGACCAATTGTAATAGACCAAGCAACGATAGAGCAGCAACCAATGGAAGTAGCTACCTGACATATTGTGATGGGGGACACACAACAAAGAAAACGACCCGAGCGATCCAAACGCAACCATCTTCAAAGACCATCGACGTTGAGACAGAACAACCGACCATCCTGCCAAAGGCCAACGATATTGAAATGCAACCATTGGCACCTGCAGAACATAACAAAAAGAAAGCCAGCACACACATACACAGAACGAACATGATGCAATCAAGAGCATCGGACAACATGACTGGGTTCTTGCATGCGGCAACAATAGCATCTGGCTTCAAAGAACGGCTCTCTGTTAGGCTGGCCCAGCCGGTGACACCGCTGATGTGGCAACCAAACCGCGCGGTGGAGGCCCTCGGCCACGATGTCGCTCGTCCCAGCACGACAACGTGGCGCAACATTGTGTGGCGTCGTCAGCAGCGTGTGTCATTGTCAACACATAGCGGCGAGCCTAACCATGGAGGCGGCGAACGACGGCGCGCGGCGAAGCCTTCTAGCATGGCCGCACCCGACTCTACGGCTCCCGACCGGGCGGGGCAAGCATGCATGCGTGTTGGCTGCCCAGGTGACACTCTTCTGAAGGGGAGGTGAACTGTATCCGTTACCCATGCATGAGGTGGGAGAAGAAAATCCATCCGTTTCTATTTCAATACAGTAGTGGGATTTGATGGACATTGAAGAAGGTGAGAAGGAGACGGGAGCCGTGGAGATTGCCCTTTGTAGAAGAGTCTGGGAACGAAACAACGCTCCCTTGGAGAAGATTGGCCCTGCAATGGGGAATTGTTTGTGGAAAGAAACTACCCTGGATATTTTTAGCAGAAGAAACTGCTATAGAGAAAAGAAGCGGTGCGGTCGGGCCAGAGCAGTGGGCCTTCGGGCGAAAATGAAGCTGTATTGTGAAGAACCGAAATAGAGAGAAAGAGAAATTAAATTACAGGAACAAGAAAAGTATTTGAAATTGATGATATGGCTAGACTGCTGAGGTGGACTAAGGTGGATGGTTGCATGTGTATTGGTGATGTGGATAGCTTGCATGTCAAGAGAAATCAAGTAGTGGGGTGCTCCTATTTAGATATAGTAGATTATACTCTTTTTATGTGAAGCCATCACTCCCCATGGCATTAGCATATGATCTTTTGATTCTTTTCATTGCTAGGATTGATGCAAGTAAGTAAAGCAAACAAATTGAAACTACTCTCTATTATATAAATCTCACACTCAATTACATAGATAGATAGCTGACAAAGCCAACACTCGAAACTAAATCATATTAAAACTTTATTCATCTAAATCATAGGATAACTAAGGATCGAACTAAAAAAAGATAATGATGGTAAAAGTGATGGTGATACGATACCAGGGCACCTCCCCCAAGCTTGGAACAAGCTAAGGGTGGTGCCCATACCCGTGTACTCAAGTTTTTTCTTCGGTGATGGTGGTGATGAAGTAGTGAGCTTGATGTTCTTTGCGATAATGCCTCTTAGACTAGGGGTATCCTCCTTAAGCTTGTCGACCTCTTGCCTGATGTCGAAGTTCTCCTTGCGAAGCTTACTTGTAACGGTCAAAGAGCCGTCCATCAAGGGATATATTTTGCCTGTAGAAGAGGAAGCAGCATCCACCTGCGCACAGCGATAAGGGGTAAATCGAGAACTAGAAGGTGTAAGCTCGTTTGGCAAGCTCGACTTTTTGAACTCCACATGCATATCTCCAGGTTGAGGCAAGGGTTCCTCTTATTCTTCCTCGCTTGAAGACTCCATCCTTTTGAGACCGGCCTCCTCTTCTTTCTCGTTGTCCATCCATAGGGATCAAGATCGGCATAGACCTTGGGATCTGCCATGAGGTGCGAAGCGTAGCTCTCCCTGATCGATTCTTGAGATGACATAGTGCTTCTAGATCTGAAAGAGAACAAGCCGAGACAAGAACAAGGGGAAAACTTACGATACGATGGTCAAAACATCAAGGAGTATATATAATGAATTTTCCCGTGCAGGACAAGTCTACGAAAGGAAAACGGAGTCGGGAAAGTCCACAAGGGACCCACAATCTAGGGTGGGGCTGGTTATTATTTTTTTAATTTTTTGTTTATTCTGAAACGAACAAAATTTTCTTTGATGGAACTTTTGGTGTCGGTTTGCTTACCGTACCACATATCTGCCCTTTTTTAGGATTCTGGAGCATTCTAGAGGGTCTCTTTTATGTGCACCTCTGGTGTTATTGTTTGGATAATGTTGGTTTCCTTGTTAATGTGTGTACCTGAAATATAATGTTTAATTCTTTTCCCATTAACCACCTTAGGATTTGTGCCTTCCGCGTTGTTGATCTTGATGGCTCTAAAGCCATAAACCTCCTCGATAATATAGGGTCCTTCCCATTTGGAGAGGAGTTTTCCCGCAAAGAATCTGAAACAAGAATTTATAATAGAACATGATCACCAATGTTAAATTCTTGTTTTTGTATTCTTGTCATGCCATCTTTTAACTTTTTGTTTAAATAACTTGGCATTTTCGTAAGCTTGTGTCCTCCATTCATCTAGAGAACTCATGTCAAATAACCTCTTTTCATCGGCAAGTTTGAAATCATAGTTAAGTTCTTTATTGCCCAATATGCCATGTGTTCTAATTCTAGAGGGAAATGACAAGCTTTTCCATAAACCATTTTATAGGGAGACATACCCATATGATTTTTATAAACAGTTCTATATGCCCACAATGCATCATCTAGTTTCTTAGACCAATTCTTCCTAGATCTATTGGCGGTCTTTTGCAAAATTAACTTTATTTCTCTATTCCCCAGTTCAAATTTAGATTGTGGATGATATGGAGATGCAATTATATGATTGACATCATATTTAGCTAAGAGTTTGCGAAATGCACCATGAATAAAATGTAAACCACCATCAGTCATTAAATATCTAGGGACTCCAAACCTCGAAAAGATAACTTCTTTAAGATTTTTAATAGATGTGTTATGATTAGCACTACTAGTTGGAATGGCTTCCACCCAATTAGTAACATAATCAACAAGAACTAGAAAATGATTGGAGGAAGGGAAAGGCCCCATATAATCAAAACCCCAAACATCAAACGCTGCAATAACAAGTGAATAATTTATTGGCATTTCCTGATGTCGACCAATATTACCGATTCTTTGACATTCATCACAAGAAAGGACAAACTTACATGCATCCTTGAAGAGAGTAGGCCAATAAAAGCCAGACCGTAGTACCTTATGTGCGGTTCTATCTCCCGCATGGTGTCCTCCATATGCTTCGGAATGACACTTCCATAGGATTTTTTCCTGTTCATGCTCACGTACACAATGTCTAATAATACTATCTACTCCTTCTTTATATAAATGTGGGTCATCCCAAAAGTAATGTCTCAAGTCAAAGAAGAACTTTTTCTTTTGTTGGTTCATGAAATTAGGCGGTATATATTTAGCAACAATGTAATTAGCACAATCTTCATACGATGGACTATTGCGAGAAGTAGAAGAATTTATAACAGCTAATTGCTCATCAGGAAAACTATCATCAATAGGCAGTGGGTCATCAAGAACATTTTCCATCCTCGACAAATTATCTGCTATGGGGGTTTCAGCTCCCTTCCTATCAACAATATGCAAATCAAACTCTTGAGGTAAGAGAACCCACCTAATCAGTGTAGGTTTAGCAGCTTTCTTTTTCATAAGATATTTAATAGCAGCATGATTAGTGTGAATTGTTACTTTAGAATCAACAATATAATATCTGAATTTATCACATGCAAACACAACTGCTAGAAATTCTTTTTCAGTAGTAGCATAATTCTATTGAGCGGTGTCTAGAGTTTTACTAGCATAATGAATAACATTCAATTTCTTGTCAACTCTTTGTCCTAGAACAACACCAACAACATAGTCACTAGCATCACACATTATTTCAAAGGGTAGGTCCTAGTCAGGTGGTTGAATAATAGGTGCAAAAATTAAGGCTTACTTGAGTATTTCAAAGGCTTCTACGCAATCATCATAAAAAACAAATGGAACGTATTTTTGCAAAAGATCGGTAAGAGGCCTAGAAATTTTAGAGAAATCTTTAATGAACCTTCTATAGAAACCAGCATGACCAAGGAAACTTCGAATACCTTTGATATCTTTGGGACATGAAATTTTCTCAATTGCATCAACTTTAGCTTTATCTACCTCAATACCTCTTTCAGAGATCTTATGCCCAAGGACTATACGTCCATTCACCATAAAGTGTCACTTCTCCCAATTCAAGACAAGATTAGTTTCTTCACATCTTTGCATAACTTGATCAAGGTTGTTTAAGCAATCATCAAAAGAGGTTCCATAAACGGAGAAATCATCCATGAATACCTCAACAATCTTTCACAAAGTAAGAGAATATAGCAGTCATACATCTTTGAAAAGTAGCAGGTGCATTGCATAAACCAAAATGCATATGTCTATAAGCATAGGTTCCAAAAGGACAAGTAAATGTGGTTTTCTCTTCATCTTCTTTTGCTACGGGTATTTGAGAAAAACCAGAATATCCATCTAAGAAGCAAAAGTGTGTGTGCTTAGATAATCTTTCTAACATTTGATCAATAAAAGGCAAGGGATACTGATCTTTTCTAGTAGCTTTATTTAATTTCCTGAAATCAGTTACCATCCTATAGCTAGTTACAATTCTTTGTGGGATAAGTTCATTTTTTTCATTAGGAACAACGGCAATGCCTCCTTTCTTAGAGACACAATGAACATGACTTACCCATCTACTATCATCTATAGGATAAATTATACCGGCCTCCAGAAGCTTTAATATTTCAGTTCTTACCACGTCCTTCATTTTAGGATTCAAACAACGCTGGTGATCAACGACAGGTTTAGCATCTAGTTCCCTACTGATCTTGTGCTAACATAAAATGGGACTAATGCCCTTAAGATCATCCAGAGTATATCCAATTGCAGCACAATGCTTCTTCAAAACCTTAAGTAATCTCTTTTCTCCATGTTCTAAAAGGTTAGCACTAATAATAACATGATATATCTTCTTCTCATCAAGATAAGCATATTTGAATATATCAGGTAGTTTATTTAACTCAAACACAGGGTCACTTTTAGGAGGTAGAGGGTCTCCCAAGGTTTCAATAGGAAAATTATGTTTAAGGATAGGTGCTTGATTAAAGAATATATCATCTATTTATTTTCTTTCTTTCATATGCATATCATTTTTATGGTCAAGCAAATATAGTTCTAATGGATCAGTAGGAGGCACAACAATAGAGGCAAGACCAATTATTTCATCTTTACTAGACAATTCTTCCCCATGCAAATGTTTACTAAACTTAGAGAAATTAAGTTCATGAGATACATCACCAAAGTTAACACTGACCGTTTCCTTACTGCAATCAATTTTAACATTAACAATATTCAGGAAAGGTCTACCAAATATAATGGGACAAAAATTATCTTGGAATAAACCAAGGACTAAGAAATCAGTAGGATATTTGATCTTACAACACAAGACTTCAACATCTCTAACAATCCCAAGCGGTGAAATAGTCTCTTTGTTTGCAAGCTTAATAGTAGCATCAATATCTTCTAACTCAACAGGGGAAATATCATGCATAATTTCTTGATAGAGAGTAAATGGAATAACACTAAGACTAGCACCCATATCACATAAGCCATGATAACAATGATCTCCAATCTTAACAGGAACAACTGGCATGCCAAGAATAGGTCTATGTTTATGTTTAGGATCTTGCTTAACAATGCAAGATGCTTCATTGCAGAAAGATATAACATGACCATCTACGTTATCAACCAATAGATCTTTAATCATTGCAAATTTAGGTTCTACCTTTATTTGTTCAGAGGGTCTTTGTGGTTTCATATTACTTTTATTAACCACAGTTGCAACTTTAGCATGTTCCCTAATCCTCACAGGAAAAGGTGGTTTCTCAATATAAGTAGTAGGCACAACTGGATCAACATTATAGATGATTGTTTCTTTTAGCTATAACAGGTTCCTCACAAGTTTCTTCAATAGGTGGGTGAAACTTAAACCACTTATACTTAGGGAGATCAACATGAGTAGTGAATGATTCACAGAAAGTAGCTATTATCTCAGAGTCAAGTCCATACTTTGCACTAAACTTATGAAAAACTTCAGTTTCCATAAAAGACTTAACACAATCGAACTCAAGATTTATACTTGATTCTTTACCTTTTTCGATTTCCCAATATTCCGAGTTGCGTTTAATTCTTTCCATAAGATCCCTTTGAATTCAATAGTTCTCTTTATAAAGGAACCAGTAGATGAAGTATCGAGCACTGATTGATTACCATGAGGAAGCCGATCATGAAAGTTTTGTAAGATTATTTCCCTTGAGAGGTCATGATTGGGGCATGTGTGCATCATAGATTTAAGCCTCCCCCAAGCTTGAGCGATAATTTCTCCTTCATGAGGCCAAATTATATATATAATTACGATCACGATGAACCAAATGCATAGGATAAAATTTCTGATGGAATTCCAGCTTCAATCTATTCCAATCCCATGCAACGGCATTATCCAATAACCTATACCAAATCAATGCATCTCCCTCCAAAGATAAAGGGAAAACCTTCTTCTTAACACCATCTTCGGATAAGCCTGCAAGCTTAAATAATCCACAAATTTCAACTATATAGAGCAAGTGCATATCAGGATGTATTGTTCCATCTCCTGCATAAAGATTAACAAGAAGTTTCTCTAACATACCCGAAGGAATTTCATAGTAAATATTTCCAGTAGGTTTAGTAGGTTGAGGAGTGGTTCTTGCCACTTCCCTATGAGGTGAACATACCCCGAACAAGCCCCTCAAAGGATTATCTTCCATAGTAACAAGTGACAGTAAATTTCAGCACATAGCAAAAGTGTTTCCTTACCAAATTCCAATTACCAAAGGCGCTTGATGTCTACTACATAACTTATTGTTGTAGACGTTGTTGTGCCTCCAAGTGCAAAGTTTTGTAGGACAACATAAAATTTCCCTCAAGTGGATGACCTAAGGTTTATCAATCCGTGGGAGGTGTAGGACGAAGATGGTCTCTCTCAAGCAACCCTGCAATCAAATACAAGAAATCTCTTGTGTCCCCAACACACCCAATACAATGGCAAATTGTATAGGTGCACTAGTTCGGTGAAGAGATGGTGATACAAGTGCAATATGGATAGTAGATATAGGTTTTTGTAATCTGAAAATATAAAAACAGCAAGGTAGCAAGTGGCAAACAGCAAGCAAAACATTGTATAAATGCTTGTAAATAAGGCCTAGGGTTCATACTTTCACAAGTGCAATCTCTCAACAATGCTAACATAATAGAATCATACGATCATCCTTCAACGTATAACAAAGAATCACTCCAAAGTTCATATCTAGCGGAGAACATGAGATGAAATTGTTGTAGGTAGTAGAACCACCTCAAAGTTACCCTTTCCGATCAATCTATTGAGCTATTCCTATAGGTGTCACAAACAGCTCCAGAGTTCATACTAAAATAACACCTATGATACATATCAATCAACCCTAATGTCACCTAGATACTCCAATGTCACCTCAAGTATCCATGGGTTAATTATTCGACATGCATCAAACAATTTCAGATTCATCATATTCAATCCAACACAAAGAACTTCAAAGAGTACCCCAAGATTTCTATCGGAGAAAGTAGGACAAGAACGTGTATCAACCCCTATGCATAGATTACCCCATTGTCACCACGGGAATCCGCAAGTTGAGTACCAAGACATACATCAAGTGATCTCAAATCCAATATTCAATCCGACATAACAAAATCTCAAAGGGAAAGATTCAATTCATCACATCAAGATAACAAGGGAAAAACACCATATGATCCAACTATATTAACAAAGTCCGTGATACATCAAGATCATGACATCTCAAGAACATGAGAGAGAGAGAGAGAGATCAAACACATAGCTACTCGTACATACCCTCAGCCCCGCGGGTGAACTACTCCCTCCTCGTCATGGCCTCCGCCGGGATGTTGAAGATGGCCACCGATGATGATTTCCGCCTCCGGCAGGGTACCAGAAAGGCTCCAGACGGGGTTTTCTTTGATACAGAGAGTTGCGATGGCGGAGCGGATGTTCTATGTTAATTTCTGAAGGTTTCTTTATATATAGGATTTTGCAGCGTTGGAATCACGCCAGCCGGAGCCACGTGGGCCCCACAAGCTAATAGGGCGCACCATGTTGGCTTGTGGTCCATAGGTGGCTCCCCTCCGGTGGTTCTTCGCTCCGGTATTTCTTATTTTCTCCAGAAAAAATCATAAAAAGTTTTGGGCGATTCCGAGAACTTTTATTTTCTGCACAAAAACAACACCACGGTATTTCTGCTGAAAACGGCTTCAGTCCGGGTTAGTTGTAAATAAATCATATAAAGTGCATCAAAAACATATAAATGTATTATAAACATAGGCAAATATGGCATGAATACTTCATAAATTATCGATACATTGGAGACGTATCAGCATCCCCAAGCTTAATTCCTACTCGTCTTTGAGTAGGTAAATGATAAAAGAAGTAATTTATGAAGTGTGAATGCTAGCATAGTGTATAAAATTGACCAAGGAATTTCAGTCACTTTTTTAGCATCATAACCAGCAACTTTTTCTCCTAAAAACTCCTCATGATCAAGTAGCAAGCTATTCGCATGTTAACGTATAGACCATAAACTTTCTTGAAAACCAACAAACTATGTTTTAGTCGTCAAACAATTACAATTCATCTTATTGTTAGGAAGGGTCTATGTATGAGCTTTGATTTAGCAAATCCACATACTCAACTATCATTTAGTCTTCCATGATTGCTGACACTCAAAGCATATTTTTAGAACAAACAGTTTCAATCTAACACATATGAAGATAGCGGCTTAATGTTCTGCTTCTCAACTTATTTATCTCAGGGATAATGTCAACAATAATGAATCACGATCACCTATATCCAACTGGATATATGTGCATGGATCTTTCCCCACCACATGATGCTTGCCAACTAAAGAATTAATAGATTGGAATAGGGATGAACATGATTGACTCTTGCATAAAAGTAAATATAGAAAAGTAAATGTATAAAAGTAAAGATAGGCCCTTCGCAAAAGGGATGCAGAGGTTGTCATGCGCTTTTTATTTTTGGATGTGCAAACTCTTAATGGAAAGGAACGTCACTTTATATTGCCCCTTGTGATAGAAACCTTTATTATGCAGTCCGTCGCTTTTATTTATTCACCATCACAAGTTCGTACACAGCTTATTTTCCCTTCCAGTAAAAGATCATACATATTTAGGAGCAATTTTTATTGCTTTTTGCACCGATAACAACTTACTTGAAGGATCTTATTCAATCCATAGGTAGATATGGTGGACTCTCATGGCAAGAACTGGGTTTAAGGGTTTTTTGATGCACAAGTAGTATCTCTACTTAGTACAAAATTTTTGCTAGCAAAAGATCCTAAGCAAGCACCACATGTTAGATGATCCATGAGAATATAACTTCAATGTGAATATAAACAAACATAACCATTACGTTGTCTTCCTTGTCCAACATCAACTACTTGCTCAATTTTGAAAATAATTAATGGGGACTCCCAATCATAGAAGATGTCCAAGATAGTATATTTATATGTGAAATCTCTCTTCCTTCAATATTCTTTCATGAATTATTCAAGTGACCAATGCTATGTTTGTTAACTTCCAATAAATTTTACCGCTTATACTTCTTGTATGTGAAGTCACTACTCCCCATGGGACAAGCATAGAAAGCATATATAGTTTCATATTTATGACATTCACTACATTCAATATTTTCTCTTAGGATATAAGTGAAGCACAAGATTGAACATCAAACTACTCTCAACAAGATATAAGGGAAGATCAATGGGTAGTCAAACAATTAAGTAGCTATATGATGACTCTCTCTCAGTAAAGACTTTCAGATCTGAGAATTTTATTCAAACAACAAACAAAACAAAAGACACTCCAAGAACAACACACATCATGTGAACGAATAAAAACTTAGGCTCAACATAGGCTAACCGATAATTGTTGATGAAGAGAGGTGGGATGCGTAGCATCCCCAAGCGTAGATGCTTGAGACTTCTTGTAATATTGACTTGGGGAGCCTTGGGCATCCCCAAGCTTGAGATTTTGTATCTCGTTCAATCCTCTCATGTCCCGGTTTCACCTAGGTCTCAAAAACTTCATCCACATAAAACTTGAAAAGAACTCGTGAGATAGGTTAGTGCACATAAGAATAAATCAACACTTTATGTACTGCCAAGACAACTTGCATAATAATTTTCAAACATTATATACTTTATACTATCATTTCCACAATTTATATCTACCAATATAAGTCATGAAAACTATAGGAGAAGTAGATAATAAAACTATGACAACAATCTGTCTAAACAGGACAATCTGTAGAAATTAATTTACAAAGTGCACTTCTGTAACTCCAAAAATTCTGAAAAATTAGGACATGAGAAAAATATTTATATGAAAATACCATGTAAAAATTTCATAAACTTTCCACGTTCCAGTAAAATATGAAAATTCAAACACTACATCAAAGGTTTCTGTTTTTACACAACACTCATCAAACATGTAATTCAAGCACCCTAAAAGGCAATTCTTGGAACTTTTTATTGAAAAACAAGATTATAAATAACTGCAAGAAAATACTAACAAAATAAAATGACGATCCAAGCAAAACACATATTATGTGAAGAATAAAAATATAGCTTCCAGTGAGGCATACCGATAGTGTTGAAGACGAAAGAGGGAATGCCTTCCGGGGCATCCCCAAGCTTAGACGCTTGAGTCTTCCTTGGATATTACCTTGGGGGTGACTTAGACATCCCCAAGCTTAGTGCCTTGTCACTCCTTATTCTCCTCATATCGGTATCTCACCCAAAACTTAACGGAACTTCGTGAGATGGGTCAGTGTAATAAAGATAGATCATTCACTTAGGTACTGTCAAGACAAGTAAGTGTTACCACATAATACCTACTGTATTCTATCATTCTCATAATTTATATCACTCAATATAAGCTATGGAAACACTAAAACAAACAAACTATGCATGCAAAACATAATATATCAAAAACAGAACAGTTTGTGAAGATCTGAATGAAATCCATATTTCCCTATCTCTATAAATTCTGAAAAATTAGGACAACTTAGAAAATTTGCATAGAAAAACAGTGTACAAAATTCAGAATTGTTTCACTCTCCAGTAAAATCAGAGAAATTTCTGCACTGGACATAAAAGTTTCTGTTTTTGCACATAATCAAACTAACAAGTATCCACACTATCCCAAAGGCTTTACTTGGCACCTTATTGAAATAAAAGACACAAAACATGATTACTACAGTAGCTTAATCATGTGAACACACAAAAACAGAAAGGAAAATTGTTGGGTTGTCTCCCAACAAGCGATTTTCTTTAAAGCCTTTTAGCTAGGCATGATGATTTCAATGATGCTCACATAGGAATAGTATTTGAAACATGCAAAAGAGCATCATGGATCACATGACAAGCACATTTAAGTCTAACCCACTTCCTATGCATAGGGATTTTGCAAGAAAACAATTTATTGTAGCAAGAATCAACTTGCGTAGGAAGACAAAACAAGCATGACTTCAAAACTTTGAATACATAGAGAGGAAACATGATATTATTGCAATTGCTACAAGCATATGTTCCTCCCTCATAATAATTTTGTAGTGTCCCGACTCAAAATGAGTCAAGCCTCTGTGTGACCGTGCCATCCCTGGATCAGTATGCTGGCACACATAGTACATCAATGTATATATCAAAGTGCAATCACATGTAATTAACGTAAAATGATATATACCTTAAAATCTCAGCGGAAACAGTCAACGGGAGTGGAGTCCCAATAAACACCAACGGCAGGTTGAGTGTAGACCGTAACCCTGAATCGTACTCTTACCCGTCGTAGAAAAGATATCTGCAACATAAGACGTTGCAGCCGTGTAGGTCAGTACATTGAATGTACCGGCAAGATCACAATAAGAGAAAACAGAAGATGAGGCTATTCTATATGCAATAAAGCTTTGTGGCTCTGTGTCTGAGTTTTTTTGCATAAAAGCTGATTTTATTTTATTTTCCTACAACAAAGGAATATCAGGAGTTTTCACTATGGAAATATCTATTATGACATGGTTCCGCCAACCGATGTCTCAATGCCCACAAGTATCAAAAGTTGCCCACAATTAGTTATCAGTCTGGTGTTGAGAGTTCAGAGATAGATCCAAGTCCAGAGGCTCAAATTGTCCATAACCGGGGACACGGCTAATCGATTAGGTTTAACTCTGCAGAGTGTTGTGTACTTTACCCACAAGATTCGTTCCCTCCTTGTATGTCCTCACACTTCCGGTTGTTTGAGAACAGGATGAACGAAACATGGTCTTTCAGAGTGTTTCCCTGACTACTGTCAGTGCCCATCCAATCCTAACGTCGACTACATCTCGTAGCACTGCCCAGCCAGAGTCACAACAAAGATCAACCAAGCCAGAGCCCATAATGACTTGTGGCTACACAGGTAAGCTTCCGGGCATGAAGTATTCATCCGTCTCTTTGAGTCTGGGTGAGGCTTTCCGCAAGATGTCATGGCGCTTCTCCATGCATCCCGGCCATCCACTGGTTACTCCAGGGTGCCCATCAAATCCATCCCTCACCCAGTAGTGTGTATTGAAAACTTGTTTCTCGAGTCTCGAAGTCTTGAGGTCTTGAAGATGCAGGACTTGAAGATGCCTTCATGAAGTTGTCGTCTTTGACGTAAAGTCCTTCACCTCACACCACTGTCGAACACTCATACCAACCCCGTCTACTTTAGCGTAGCATAGCAGTAAGGCAAATAACGTCCCGGGGCTTCAGTAACAAGGAGTGGGTTCCTACCTCATGCATTCTACTCAACTACAAGAATTCAATAATACTACTAGAGGGATTTGTTGAATGATGTCACTACATGCAATAAAACATAGGTATGAAATAAATGGTCAAAGTGAACTTGCCTGGTAGGGTTGATGAAGATAAATATCGCTCTCAGAAATAACTTGATAGAACTATTCGTCACTCTCCGATGAAATCTATATAATCAAACATTACACTCTTATACGCAAACACTTCTAGCAATCAATACTATCACACCAATAACAACACAAAGCACAAAACTAATCACAAAAGAGTGTGATGAAGGAAATACTTAAGACAAAAGTTAAAATCAACAATTCTTCATCAAGCAACTAAGAAAAGGTTTTCCTACAATTAACCCATTTATCAACAGCAACAAAACAACAACAAATTAAAATCTAGCAAAGGCATTTATCAAATATTTTTACTAGCAAAGGAATTACTTTTGAAGAACAAGTGAGAACTATGAAAACAACACCCTAACAACATAAGTTTTTGTCTAATAAACTTAACAACAAGAAAAACAATAAAATACTAACATAAGAGAAAACAAAATATAAAACAGCTAATTTAAGAGAAAGTAAAACTTATAAAACAATTTATAAAAATATTTTCAAAAAGGAAATCAATCTAGCAATGAAAATCAATTGCAAGTTATAACTGAACTAGAATTGATTTCATGCGAACAAAAATAATAAATAACATAAGAATAAACTTGGTTGAAATACTACTGCTAACTAACAGAAAACAAGGTAAAACTTGTCAACTAATACAAAAGAAAATAAATTAAAACAATTTAAAACAAAAGAAATAGAAATAGACCTAAAAGAACTAAAACAGAATCTGTTTTGCTTGAAACCCTAATTTAAATTTCTCTAAAAATTCTCAAATTGGACAGGAAGGTAAAACACACTAATACAAAACAGTATCAAAAGGAATCACTCACAAATAAGTTTTTAAACTCAAGTTATAAGCAAAACAAGATTGAATTCAAATCTGTTTGAATCTGAATTTAAAATATTCAAATAATGTCAAACTTTATATCTACAGAAACTCGAATAAATTTTTGACACAATGCAAAAAGAATAAAATTAAAACATTTAAAAACCTAAAAGATATAAAGAAAACAAAAACAGAACTAATTCTGTAAAAGAAACTAAAACAGAAAAAGAAAAAAATCCATCCTAACGGACAGGGGCTACGTGGCAAGCTGTGAGTGGCCGAGTGGTGTGCGCGTTTGAGCTAAACGGACGGACGGCCGCTAATTAACAGAAAACGATTCGGGTAAACTAAACAGAGGAAAAACCGGCCGGTTCATTTAAAATAAACCGGAGGGGTACGCCGTTCTAATCTACGCCATTGATTTTAGATCTAACGGAGGAGATCGAGTGGGGCTTACAGCGGGTCGCCGGCGAGGTCGACGTTGACGGCAGGGGCTCGGGCTCGTTGCGGGCGGCGTCTCCTGTGGTCCTGCGGCGAAGGCGAGGGCTCCGGTCGATGAGGACGACGACGGCGATTAGTCTGGTGGCGCCGGAACGGCTCGGGGACGACGGTGTCGACAGCGGCGAGCTTGTGAGCGGAGGGGGTCTTTGGGTGGTCGTCGGCGAGGGAGTTC
Organism: Elymus sibiricus; assembly: GCA_039707655.1. NCBI lineage: Eukaryota > Viridiplantae > Streptophyta > Magnoliopsida > Poales > Poaceae > Elymus > Elymus sibiricus. The sequence continues at coordinate 123,557,043 of CM077667.1, read as the reverse complement.
CGAGGGGTGTGGGGCTCGGGAGAGTGTTCGGGGAGGTTCAGTGGGACGAGGCGGAGCGTCTGGTGGTGGTGGTTGGGCTCGGGACGGTCGGAGTGGAGCGGGACGAGGCAATGGTGACAGTGGCGGAGCTCTGCTCCGGCGAGCAATTGAGAGCAGAGGAGATGGTCGGGCGAGGGGTATTAGGGCGGAAAGGAGTGCGGAGGGCTGGGGCTTTATATCCAGGGGGTCGGGAGGCTCCAAACGGAAGGGGATCGACGGATCACGGCGGCGCCGGCGTCGGAAAGGAAAGGGGAGGGGCGAGGTGGAAGGTGACCGGCAGGGGCGATCGGATCAGTCGGTGGGCCAGGGGAGTCAGCGGGAGAGGAGGGAAGGGAAGCAATCGGTGGCCGATCCAAAAGTGATTCGGATCCGATCTGGATCCGATCGGGCCAGATTCGGTAAGTGGGCCGCGTCGGCCTTTCCTATTAGAAGGATATTTTCCTTTTTATTAAAAACAGGAAAGAAATTCTAGTTTTGTAAAATGAAATCAAACTCAAATATAGAAGTTTTATATACCAAAATTATCAGAACAATAAATTCCACAGTATGAACATTTTTTTCACGGCCAAAATAAATACTTTAAAAAAAATATTTTTTAGAAAATGCCTAAATTGTTTTTATTTCTTTTGCAAATAATTTTCAAATAACCCCCTGGGTTTTATGATTCAAAATTTCACAAAAATACCCCTGGTTTTGGAGGGTCATGTTCCTCCTCTCAAATTTTGAAATTTGGGGCAATGAACTTTGAAATCTTTCAAGCTTTGAAATAGAACAAAAAAATGGAATAGATTCCAAAAACTTTCAAATCCACTTTTCAAATATTTTATTTGAAGAAGTCATTTCATCTTCTCTCACTGATTTGAATTGTTTGAATTTGAATTCAAAAGCAAAGGGGAAAGTCATGTTATTCCCTCTCATTTAAAAGTTTCAAAAAAAAATCAAATTTCACTCAAATTTCAATCACTCAATCATACAATCAATCATTCTAGTGATTATTATAACATTCCAAAATTTGGGATGTTACAAATTTTTAGTAGAATCATGAATGAATTCAACAATATAACTATCACATTAAGCATTCTTTTCATGATCCACAAGCATAGAAAATTTATTACTCTCCATATAAGCAATTTCCTTCTCATTCATAGTAGTGGGAGCAAACTCAACAAAATAACTAGCATGAGACACCTGATTGACATAACCACATTGAATATTAAAATCATGATGACAAGTTTCATGGTTATCATTACTCTTTATAGCATACACATCATCACCATAATCATCATAGATAGGAGGCATGCCATCATCATAATAAATTTGCTCATCAAAACTTGGGGGACTAAAAATACCATCTTCATCAAACATAGCATCCCCAAGCTTGTGGCTTTGCATATCATTAGCATCATGGATATTCATAGAATTCATACTAATAATATTGATATCATGCTCATCATTCAAGGATTACACATTAAGCATTTTTATAAATTCTTCCTCTAACAATTGGGCACAATTTTCGAAACTGTCATTTTCGCGAACGACATTAAAAAGACGAAGCAATTGAGGCAACCTAAATTCCATATTTTGTAGTTTTCTTTTATAAAACCAAACTAGTGAAAAACAAGAAACTAAAAAAGATCTAAATATATACCTTCAAGCACTCACTTCCCCGACAACGGTGCCAGAAAATACCTTGATGTCTACTACGCAACTTTATTCTTGTAGACGTTGTTGGGCATCCAAGTGCAGAGTTTTGTAGGACAACAACAAATTTCCCTCAAGTGGATGACCTAAGGTTTATCAATCTGTGGGAGGTCTAGGATGAAGATGGTCTCTCTGAAACAACCCTGCAATCAAATACAAGAAATCTCTTGTGTCACCAACACACCCAATACAATGGCAAATTGTATAGGTGCACTAGTTAGGCGAAGAGATGGTGATACAAGTGCACTATGGATAGTAGATATAGATTTTTGTAATCTGAAAATATAAAAACAACAAGGTAGCAAGTGGCAAACATCAATAAAAACGTTGTATAAATGCTTGGAAATAAGGCCTAGGGTTCATACTTTCACTAGTGCAATCTCTCAACAATGCTAACATAATAGAATCATATGATCATCCCTCAACGTGCAACAAAGAATCACTCCAAAGTTCATATCTAGCGGAGAACATGAGATGAAATTTTTGTAGGTAGTAGAACCACCTCAAAGTTACCCTTTACGAGCAATCTATTGAGTTATTCCGATAGGTGCCACAAACATCTCTAGAGTACGTACTAATATAACACCTATGATACATATCAATCAACCTTATTGTCACCTAGATACTCCAGTGTCACCTCAAGTATCCGTGGGTTAATTATTCGACATGCATCAAACAATTTCAGATTCATCATATTCAATCCAACACAAAGAACTTCAAAGAGTACCCCAAGATTTCTATCGGAGAAAGTAGGACAAGAACGTGTATCAACCCTTATGCATAGATTACCCCATTGTCACCACGGGAATTCGCAAGTTGAGTACCAAGACATACATCAAGTGATCTCAATTCTAATATTCAATTCGACATAACAAAATCTCAAAGGGAAAGATTCAGTTCATCACATCAAGATAGCAAGGGACAAACACCATATGATCCAACTATATTAACAAAGCGAGTGATACATCCAGATCGTGACATCTCAAGAACATGAGAGATAGAGAGATCAAACACATAGCTACTGGTACATACCCTGAGCCCCATGGGTGAACTACTCCCTCCTCGTCATGGCCTCCACCGAGATGTTGAATATGGCCACCGGTGATGATTTCCCCCTCCGGTAGGGTACCGGAAATGCTCCAGATGGGTTTTTCTTCGATACAGAGAGTTGCGACGGCGGAGCGGATGTTCTAGGTTAATTTCTGAAGGTGTCTGCATATCTAGGATTTTCAGCGTTGGAATCACGCCAGCCGGAGCCACATGGGCCCACAATCTTAGAGGGCGCGCCCAGATTGTGGGCACGCCTTGTTGGCTTGTGGTCCATAGGTGGCTCCCCTTCGGTGGTTCTTCGCTCCAGTATTTATTATTTTCTCCAGAAAAAATCATAAAAGAGTTTCGGGCGATTCCGAGAACTTTATTTTCCGCGCAAAAACAACACCACGATAATTCTGCTGAAAACAGCGTCAGTCCGGGTTAGTTCTAAATAAATCATATAAAGTGCATCAAAACTGTAAGAGCACATTTACCCATGTGTGGTTTTGGTAATTTATGACAATCCCTATGGATTAATGGTTGCCTTGAGTTATATTCGAAGGATTTGTCCATAGGCACATCTTGAAGTCCATCTGTTGGTTTCAAGGAGTTTATATGGTGACCAAGGTGGTATTCAAAGTTTTATACAAAGATTGGTCATGTAAGGGTTGAGCTTATTGCAAGCATGTCTTGAAGAAGAAGATTGTATGAGCGTTCATGTTTACCTTCAAGACATCATCTTTATGAAGAGAGAAGATATGATACAAGGTTGATCAGGACTAAGTCAAAGAGTGAATCAAGTTGATCAACACACAAAGTGTACAAGATGTACCAAGAGGGATCAAGTGATCTCATGGTACGGTAAGTATTGTCCATTACGCTTTGTGTACTAACGCATGGTCTACGTGAGTGTTCTTTGTGGGGTAGGTATATTTCCATGGGCTTGCATCAAGAGGAAGATCCCATACAACCCATGGAGGATGACATCAAGTGGTGATCGTCATCAAGGTTGCGGTGTGCAAGTTCAAGTGTAGCATCATGAAGAGATCACATGCTTGAAGCTTGCCGTCCATTATGGTGATAATGGACATGTGAAGATGTGCCGAAGAGTGGCTCACCCATAGTGGAGTATGGGGGAGCAATCTACTAGTCTTCATCGAGCCAGCGCAATCAAGAAAGGTGGTCGGTCTTGAGGAGGACAAGATCATCATCATCTAGCTCAAGTGGACTATACGCAAGGCAAAGGTTTGACCTTGATAGGGTTTTCTATTTTACCGGTCTCATGGTGGTAGTTGGGAGACCGGGTTATATGATCGATAGCCGTACTATCAAGGGGGGCTCTCAAGCAAGTATCTTGATCGTATCGTTTGTTGAGAGCTCAAACCACTGCATTCTTGGCATCATCATCTTTCTTGGTTCTTGGTTGGGTTTTCTCTATGTGGGTTCTTGAGCTTATGGTCAGCTTCATGACAAGCTCGAGTTCATCAAAAACGGAGTCGATATGCATGTTCTGTGATGTTTTCGATGTTGGAGTAGTTGTCGTCTGCTATCCAACAAGCTTGAGTTTGCTCAATTCGAAGCTTATATGTGAAAGTTATGTCAGTTTTAGTGCGGGACCTGTTTTTCCCTGATCAGGTGGTAGTACCGCTCGGTACCACGGTAGTACCGCTTGGGCGGTACTTCCGCTGTGCACTACCGCTACCACTTCCGCTTATATTTGCTCTCTCGTTTGTGCATTCGTTCGAGCGGTAGTAGAACGACAGTTTTGGTAGTACCGCTGGTGGGAGCGGTAGTACTGCTCCGGCGGCACTACCGCCTCCTGGAGTCTCTCTGTTACATGCTTTGGCTTGAAACCTCTGTACCAGTGGAAGTACCGCTCACCTGAGCGGTACTACCACTTATGCACATGCAGTGGGCATAACGGTTGGATTTAGGGGGACCTATTTAAGGGGGCCTTCTTCCCCAATGGTTCCCATCCTTTGAGCTCGTGTTCATCCCCCATTATTGACCTTCTTCGAGCTTGCTAACTCTCAATCCCTCTAATGATTCTTTCTAGTTCTTGAGGGAAAAGAGAGAGGAGAGCTAGATCCATATTTCCACCAATCACTTTCTCCTCTATGTGAGGGGAACCCCTTGGATCTAGATCTTGGAGTTCTTCATGTTCTTTTTCGTTCTTCCTCTCATTTTCTTCCATAGCATTAGTTGTTGTGGTGGGATTTGGGAGAGAAGGACTTGGGCACTCCGTGTGCCCTTGCCATTGCATTTGGTGCATAGGTTTGAGTTCTCTATGGTGATACGTGGAAGTGGAAACTTGAGAAGCTTATTACTCTTGGGTGTTTGAGCACCCTAGAGCTTGTTCCTCTTGGGTGCCTTGGCACCCTAGACGGTTGGTGGTGTCTCGGAGCTCAATCATTGTGCTGTAAAGCTTCGGGCAAGTGGCAGGGTCTCCCATTAGGTTGTGGAGATTGCCCCGAGCAATTTGTACGGGTACCGGTGACCGCCCCCAAGGGTTGACAAAGTGTAAGGGTTCGGTGACCGCCCCCAAGGGTTGCCATTTGTACGGGTTCGGTGACCGCCCTCAAGGGTCCCTTAGTGGAATCATGACATCTTGCATTGTGCGAGGGCGTGAGGAGATTACAGTGGCCCTAGTGGCTTCTTGGGGAGCATTGTGCCTCCACACCGCTCCAAACGGAGATTAGCATCCGCAATGGTGTGAACTTCGGGATACATCATTGTCTCCACGTGCCTCGGTTATCTCTTACCCAAGCCCTTTACTTATGCACTTTACTTTGTGATATCCATATTGTTTCTTGTCATATATCTTGCTATCACTTAGTTGTTTATCTTGCTCAACATAAGTTGTTGGTTCACATAGGTGAGCCTAGTTGTTTTAGGTTTTGTTCTTGACTAATTAAACACTAGTTTTATTCCGCATTTTTTCAAGCCTAAACCGTAATTATTTTAAAGCGCCTATTCACCCACCTCTAGGCGATACCCACGTCCTTTCAAAAACTATATAAAACTATTGTAAACATAGGCAAATATGGCATGAATACTTCATAAATTATCGATACGTTGGAGACGTATCAGTGCTTCACTCCCCGACAATGGCGCCAGAGAGGAGTCTTGATGACCCACAAGTATATAGGGCATCAATCGTAGTCCTTTCGATAAGTAAGAGTGTCGAACCCAACGAGGAGCACAAGGAAATGGCAAGTGATTCTTAGTACGGAAGTTTCTTCAAACACTGAAAGTAGCGGTGATAGATAGTTTTATAGCAAGGCAATTCATAACAAGTAATAAGTAACAATGATAAAAATGGTGCAGAAAGGTGGCCTAATCCCTTTTGTATCAAAGGACAAGCCGGAATGTACTCATATATTAAGCAAAGCGCTCTCGAGGACACATGGGAATTTCGTCTAGTCACGATTCATCATGTTTGGTTGATTCACGTTCGTTACTTTGATAATTTGTTATGTGGGTGGACCAATGCTAGGGTGATGTTCTTACTTGAACAAACATCCCACTTATGATTATCCCCTCTCGCAAGCACCCGCAACTACGAAAGAAGAATTAAGATAAATCTAACCATAACATTAAACATGTGGATCCAAATCAGCCCCTTAAGGAACAACTCATAAACTAGGGTTTAAGCTTCTATCACTCTCGCAACCCATCTTCTACTTATTACTCCCCAATGCTTTCCTTTAGACCCAAATATGGTGAAGTGTCATGTAGTCGACGTTCAAACGACACCACTAAAGGAAGAGAAACATACATATCATCAAAATCGAACGAATACCAACATCACATGATTATTTATGACAAGACTTACCCCATGTCCTCAAGAATGGAAGTAACTACTCACAAAGCATAGTCATGTTCAAGATCAGAGGTGTAATGAATATGCTTAAGGATCTGAACATATAATCTTCCACCAATTAAACCAACTAGGCTCAACTCCAAGATGTAATCAACACTACCAGCAACCCACAGGTACCAATCCGAGGTTTGGAGACAAAGATTGAATACAAGAGATGAACTAGGGTTTGAGATGAGATGGTGCTGGTGAATGTGTTGATGAACATTGGTCCTCCCACGATGGAGGATGCGTTGGTGATGACGATGGCTTCGATTTCACCTTCCCGGAGAGAAGTTTCCCCGACGAAATCGCTCCGCCAGAGAGCAAATAGTGCTCCTGCCCAGGTTCCGCCTCGAGACGAGGCGCTTTGTTCTAAAAGTCTTCTTATGATTTTTTTCTAGGGTAAATGATATCATATAGGAGAAGATGGGCATCGGAGGCCTGCCAAGGCGCCCACGAGCTAGAGTGGCACGCCCTGGGGGGTAGGGCGCGTCCCCTAGCTCGTGGCCACCTGGTGGGTCCCCTTCTGTTGATTCTTTCGCCTGTAATTTATATATATTCCAAAATAATTCTCCATCAATTTTCAGCTCATTTGGAGTTCCAAAGAATATCCAGCTCTTCGGTGGTCTTTTCCGGTTCAGAATTCCAGCTGCCGACAATCTCCCTTTTTGTATGGAACTTGCAAAATAGGGTAGAAAAGGCATTAGGATTGCATCATAAAGTGTAATAAAAACTCAAAACATAATAAATATCGACGGAAATACATGATGCAAGATGGACGAATCAGGTGCTTGGGTGCCCTAGACGGTTGGTGGTGTCTTGGAGCTCAATCATTGTGGTGTAAAGCTCCGGGGAAGCGTCGGGGTCTCCAAATAGGTTGTGGAGATTGCCCTGGGCAATTTGTATGGTTACTGGTGACCGCCTCCAAGGTTTTCCAATTCTACGGGTTCGGTGACCGCCCCAAGGGTTACCAACTGTATGGGTTTGGTGACCGCCCTCAAGGGTCCCTTAGTGGAATCACGTCATCTTGCATTGTGGGAGGGAATGCGGAGATTGCGGTGGCCCTAGTGGCATTTTGGGGAGCATGGTGCCGCCACACCGCTTCAAATGGAGATTAGCAACTGCAGGGTGTGAACTTCGGGACACATTGTCGTCTCCGCGTGCCTCGGTTATTTCTTACCTGAGCAGCACTTTACTTTGTGATAGCCATATTGTTTCATGTTATATATCTTGCTATCACTTAGTTGTTTATCTTGCTTAGCATAAGTTGTTGGTGCACATAGGTGAGCCTAGTTGTTTTAGGTTTTGCGCTTGACAAATTAAACGCTAGTTTTATTCCGCATTTGTTCAAGCCTAAACCATAATTATTTTAAAGCGCCTATTCACCCCCCCTCTAGGCGACATCCACGTCCTTTCAATAATCAATGCTTGTCAACAAGACTAAAATTCTCATATGAATTATGCTATTAAACACTAGTAGTGCCCACTACACATCTCGACTAATAAGAAACTACCATATAACAAACATAATGACATCACCACACATGGAAAGGAACCATCCTATGCATTTTAACTACACAATCACAACATGCCATGATGACGGTAAAAGTTAACCACAAATAAATATTTAGATAGAATATAAATATTTATAATGGTCCATAGCAGCCAAACATACACATCAACTATATGATAATTCAGAAGAAAGTGTTCCATAAGGCAAACAAACCACCATTAAAAACTATTCTAGTTAAGCTATGGAACATCATTACTTTCTCAAAATATATGATCCTTAAAGAATGTATCACAACTCATTTTATCATACTAGTATGGCATGACTCTGTCTTCACTGCATAAGTATAAATCATGAGCACCCCAGTGTTAAACCGTGCAATTGAATTATACTTCTAACACTCTTCAGCATTTTCAACTTCATGCAATACATGAGTGTGAGCCATGGATATAGCATATAGGTGGAATAGAGTGCGGTGGTAGAGATCAGAAGGAAGTCAAAAAGGAAGAAAGTCTTGCATCAACTAGGTGGATCAACGGGCTATGGAGATGCCCATAAATCGATATCAATGCGAGGAGTTAGGATTGCCATGCAATGGATGCACTAGAGCTATAAGTAGATGAAAGCTGAATGAAAACTAAGTGGGTTTCCATCCAACTTACTTGCTCATGAAGACCTCGGGCATTTGAGCAAGCCCATCATCGTAATATACAAGCCGAGTTCTATAATGAAAAATTCCCACTAGTATATGGAAATGACAACTCAGGAGACTCTACTTGAAGAACATGGTTTTGAAGCAAAAGTGTGGAAAAAGGATAGTAACATTGCTCCTTTTCTCGTTTCTCTCATTTTTTTTATGGTGGGCCCATTTGGCCTCCCCCATTTTTTTCTGTTTTTTTCAATCTCATCCCGACTTGTGGGGAAATCATACAATGCTCTAATAATAATGATCATCACACTTTTATTTACTTACAACTCAATATTACAACTCGATAGAAACTATACAAGATGGCTTTATCTGAATGCATCCGGCAGTGTACCAGGATGTGCAATGATCTAGCATAACATGTAGAACAATGATGAACGATTGCTTTGCCACAAATATCATGTCAGCTCTATATGATCATGCAAAGCAATATGATGATGAACAGACAAGTCATGTGACGGAGCAGTGGATGTTGCATGGCAATATATCTTGGAATGGCTATGGAAATGCCATAATAGGTAGGTATGGTGTCTATTTTGAGGAAGATATAAGGAGGCTCAGGTGTGATATATCATATCATATTGATAACCCACAATCATAGTGGATCGCAACAGTCTTCGCGGGTAGTATTTCACCCTGATTTATTGATTCGACACATGGGGAGCCAAAGAATATTTATCGGCCTTAGCAATTGAGTTGTCAATTCAACCACACCTGAGATACCTCTCTGCAACAAAGATTTAGTAGCACAACAAGTAATAGTAGCAAAAGTAACAGTAGTAGTGACAATAGTAATTTTGTAGCAGTTGTGACAGTAGCAGCAGCAATAGTAACTTAGCAAGATTCAGTATATGTAAAGCGTAGGCATGTGGATCGATGATGGATAATGATTTAGATGACATCAGTCATGTAACAGTTACACACTAGGCTGACACAGAACTAGCTCCATTTCATCAATGTAATGTAGGCATGTATTCCGTATATAGTCATACGTGCTTGCGATAAGAACTTGTATGACACCTTTTGTCCTACCCTCCCGTGGCCGCGGGGTCCTATTGGAAACTAAGGGATATTAAGGCCTCCTTTGAAAAGAGAACCGGAACAAAGCATTAACACATGGCGAATACATGAACTCCTCAAACTACTACAATCACTGGAAATAATCCCAATTACTGTCACCTTGGGGTATGCGGATCATGACACGTAATAGGTGACTACAACTTGCAAGATAGGATCCAAATCACTCTTATATTCATGAAAACATAATAGGTTCAGATCTAAGATCATGGCACTCGGGCCCTAGTGATAAGCATTTAGCATAGCAAAGTCATAGCAACATCAATCTCAGAACATAGTGGACACTAGGGATCAAGCCCTATCAAACTTAACTCGATTACATGATCAATCTCATCCAATCCCATCACCGTCCACCAAGCCTACAAAGGAATTACTCACTCCCGGTGGTGAGTATCATGGCAATGTTGATGAACAAGGGTTGGTGATGATGACGGCGACGATTCCCCCCTCTCCGGAGCCCCAAACGGACTCCATATCAGCCCTCCCGAGGAAGAACAGGAGGTTGCGGCGGCTTCGTCTCATGAAACATGATGAAATCTTCTCTCCTATTTTTTTTCTCCAAAGATGTGAATTTATAGGAGTGGAATTTGGGTCGGGGGAGCCACGTGGGCCCCACAAGCCATCAGGGCGTGCCCAGGGGGATGGGCGCGCCCTGTTGTCTTGTGGCCAACAGGCAGCCCCCTTCCAATGGATCTTCGCTCCATAATTCATTATATATTCCAAAAATAATTCACAAAAAGTTTCGTTCAATTCTAGGAACTTTTATTTCTGCACAAAAATAACACCAAGGTAGTTCTGCTGAAAACAGCGTCAGTCCGGGTTAGTTCCATTCAAATCATGCAAATTAGAGTCCAAAACCAGAGCAAAAGTGTTTGGAAAAGTAGATACGTTTGAGACGTATCAACTCCCCCAAGCTTAACTCATTGCTTGTCCTCAAGCAATTCAGTTGATAAACTGAAAGTGATAAAGAAAACTTTTGAAACTCTTTAGTTCTCGCCGTTATACACATGCTTAGCTAGTGTTCAAGTTTTCAACATAAATCATAAGTAACCATATCCATGATAAAAATTAGACATCATATTCACTCATGGCAATACATAACCAACTAGCAAGCAATAATAAGATATCTCACACACCGACAATTTGTGAAAACAATCATGATATAATATGGTGACATGGTATTTCGCTAGCCCTTTCTGAGACCGCAAAACATAAATGAAGAGCACCTCTGAGGTTCAAGCAGCAACAAAACATAATAGTTCAGGGTAGAAAAGATCCATTCATGCTCACATCCAACATTAACTAGACTCGATGCATAAGAATGGCAATAGTGCTCTCCGGTCTGGTGCTTTTAGTAAGAAGGTCATGACTCAACATAAAAGTAAATAGATAGGCTCTTCGCAGATGGGAAGCATTGATTTGCAGAGGTGCCAGAGCTCAAGTTTTAAAACAGGATTGAGATTATAGTTTTTGGGTGGTGCACTTTTCCTGTCAACGTCACGACAAAGGATTTCAATATCTTCCATGCCAAACACATTATTGGCGGTTCCCAAGCAGAATTGTAAAGTTTACTCCCATCCACCATACATACACATGCCATGGCTGACCAAATCCACGGATGCCCTCCGACATTTCAACTGTCCCGGGAGTTTTGTTTAATAAATTTTGTTTTGCAGGATTGGGCATCCTTTTTACCAGCCTCTCTTATGCAATGACATGCGAATAAACGCCCATCTTGAGAATAACCCACTTAGCATGAAAGATACCGACCACCCCGTCGCTCCATGAGAGGTACGAGTGAAAGCACATTTGCTCCCTTGGTGGTTTTGGTAATTAATAACAACATATATGTCATTGAACTAATGTTTCCACTAAGCATATTTCAGGAAAAGTTCAATGATAGGTTGGCAAAAGGATTGTGGAGAAACCCCTAGAAGCAAGCAAATGGATTGGCAAAGCTTCAAGCAAGAGGACTCTACATTTTACTTTGTGAGAAATCACCTTGAGTCCATAGGAAAGCCAATACTATTAAAAGAGGGTAAGGTACTGTTGGTGAACAAGATGCTCCACGTGCACAAGTGATAGTCACCAAAAACACCCACAAACTCTTCCACAAATACTCTGTCTAGAACCCTACCACTCAAATCTGTAAGACCAACAATTCCTATTCGGTCTCACCGAGATTCAAACCCTAGACAGATCCCATGCCAAACCCATCTTGGTACTACCATCATTCCATTCGGTGCCACCGAATTCAGTTGCCAACTTTCGGGTATCCTATTTCAAGAATCGGTACCACCAAGTTTTGCCAATCGGTCTCACCGAGATTTGGACCAACTTTTGTGGTTAGCCATTCTCAAGCATCGGTACCACCGAGTTTTGTGAATTGGTCTCACCGAGTTTTGGACCAACTTTCTGGTTAGCCGTTGTCAAGAATTGGTACCACCGAAATTTGAGAATCGGTCTCATCGAGTTGTGCAATCTGACCATGGGTCATCTAATCGGTACCGCCAAGATATATGTATCGGTCTCATCGAGATTCAAAAGTTGCTACCTTTGGAGCAACTCGGTACCACCGAGTTTTATACTTCGGTGTCACCGAGTTGGTCAATTTAGGTGTAACGGTTGGATTTTTAAGGATGCCTATATATATATATACCCCTTCACCACCACCCACTCAAAAGAGAAGCACTCAAAACTATTCCATACTTGCCCCATCCAATTTTCTAAGAGAGAGCCACCTACTCATGTGTTTAGATCAAGCTATTCCATTCCTACCATTTGAATCTTGATCTCTAGCCTCCCCAAGTTGGTTTCCACAAAATCAATCTCTTCCACCAAAGCCAAATCTGTGAGAGAGTGATTGTATGTTGAGGAGTCTATCATCTTGAAGCACAAGAGCAAGGAGTTCATCGACATTACCGAGCCTATTACCTTTTGGAGGGTGGTGCCTCCTAGATTGGTTAGGTGTCGCTTGGGAGCCTCCTACTTCGTGTTGTGGAGTTGAACCAAGAAGTTTGTACGGGCAAGGAGACCGCCTACTTCATGAAGATCTACCCATAGTGAGGCTAGTCCTTCGTGGACGGAAGCCGTTATGGAATAGTCAAGGTTGCTACTTCGTGGACCCTTATGGGTGGAGCCCTCCATGGACCCTCGCGACCGTTACCCTTCGTGGGTTGAAGACTCCATAAACGTGGACGTACGATAGCACCACCTATCGGAACCACGGGAAAAATCATCGTGTCTCCAAATTGCGTTTGATCTCCCTCCCTACCCTCTACTACATATGCTTGTTGTTACATTCCGCTGCTATACTCTTAGACATGCATGTGTAGGGTGTACTTGAATTGCTATAATTGCTAAAATCTGCCAACACTTAAAATTGGGAAAAGGTAGAAATTTTATTTGCTCAAGTAGTCTAATCACCCCCCTCTAGACATACTTTTGATCCTACAAGTGGTATCAGAGCTTTGGTCTCCATTGCATTGGTCTCACAACCTAGGAGAGTATGGCGTCTAGTGAGGGAAATTATCACCGTAGAGGTCCATACTTTGATGGCACAAATTTTGCTAGTTGGAAGCACAAAATGAAAATGCATATTCTTGGTCATAACCCCGCCGTTTGGGCTGTTGTTTGTGTTGGCTTGCAAGGTGAATTCTTTGGTGATGGAAAGGAACCGGATCGTGAAGCGACCGCGGATGAATTGAAGATGTTGCAATACAACGCTCAAGCATGTGACATTCTCTTCAACTGCCTATGCCCCGAAGAATTGAACAAAATCAGCCGTCTTGAGAATGCAAAAGAGATTTGGGATACTTTGGTTGATATGCATGAAGGTACCGAATCCGTGAGAGAATCCAAGTTGGATGTTCTTCAAAGTCAGCTTGACAAGTTCAAGATGAAGGATGGTGAAGGAGTCGCAGAGATGTACTCTAGGCTAGCTCTCATCACAAATGAGATTGCCGGCTTGGGAAGCGAAGAAATGACCGACAAATTCATCATCAAGAAGATACTTCAAGCTTTGGATAAGAGATATGACACCGTGTGCACATTGATCCAAATGATGCCCAACTACAATGATCTCAAGCCTACGGAAGTCATTGGATGGATTGTTGCTCATGGGATGACACTCAAGGACAAAGAAGAGCGTCACAACAAGTCTAGCGGTGCTTGATGCTCCCGCAACTTCAAGTGACAACCTTGTCACCAATGAAGAGATAAGCCTCATGGTCAAGAAATTCAACAAGTTCTACAAGAATAGAGGAAAAGAACGAAGCTCCAACTCAAGATATGAAGAGAAGCGTTCGTCAAGTCGTGACCGAAACTGCTACAATTGTGGGAAGCACGGACACTACTCAAATGAGTGCACGGCTCCCTACAAACAAAGAGAAGAGTCACCTAGAAGATGAAGCTCAAGAAATGAATCACCTCAAAGAGAGAGAAGGAGTAGAGATGATTGTTATGAACGAAGACCCTCAAGGAGAAGTAGGGACTCGGAGAAGAAGGACAAGTACACCAAGAGCTACTCAAGAAGAAAACATCAAGCTCATGTTGGTGAATGGGTTTCTAGCTCCGAATCCGACAACCAATCCAAGAGAAGCTATCACACCAACTCCGACTATAGTCAAGATGAAGGTGTTGCCGAACTTGCACTAGTGACTACCAACTCCTATGATCTATTTGATTCACCAAATGAAGGGAGTGGAAGTTTCTTCATGGCTAAAGGCCCCAAGGTATCACACCCCGAGTATCTTGATTTCAATAGTGATGAAGATGATTTACTTGGTGATGATGACTTGCTCTTTGATAAAACTAGTGATGTTAGTCAAAATGAACTTGATAATTTCCATGCTAGTCAAGATAAGTCGGTTGATGATGATAAGATGAAAATAGAACAACTAACTAAAGAATTAAACACTCTTAAGTTAGCCCATGAATCTACTCTAGAAGATCATAGAGAGCTTGTAAGGACTCATGAGAAGCTATGCTTCGAGAAGCTCACCTTGGAACAAGAACATGAGTTTCTTAAAGCTATCAATGACGATCTACGAAAGAAGACTTCATCTTATCTAGCCAAACAATTACTCTTGTCTACATTCATGCCACAAGTTAAACCTAGACAAACTAGTAACAAAGGCAATAAAGGTTCTTCATCTAGTAGCAACAATAAAAATGCTAAATCTAATGATGTTGCTTCTAGTAGTTCTATTGATTCCACTAATGATGATTCTCTTAGCCAAGTTACACTTGAGCAAGAAAATGATTTATTGAAAGGGATTAAAGAGAAAGGTATCTACAAGAGTCCTGCCGGGTGTAAGCAATTTGAGAAAATTGTACGCAAGCACGGAGGATTCCGGAAGAACCATGGCATTGGCTACTTCAACGCAAATGGAGTTGAATGGGAAGAAGGTTAATACCCCAAGCCCAAGTTTGTTCCTCAAAGGGAGAAGTATGAACATACTCTTCCCAAGGGAACAAACACTCAAGATGACCTTCCACCACAAGACCACAAGCTCAAGGGCAAGGACAAGCTTCAACAGGACATTGACTCACATGAAGATGAATCCCAAGCTTTGGTGGAGTGGGTTCCTAAGGCTACTTCAAGCTCAACTTCTACAAGTGCCATTTCAACACCAAGGATCCCCATCAAGTTGATGTGGGTCCCCAAGAAGAAGAACTAGAGAAGTTCTTGAGGGGTGACTCCGCCAATCAAATTCACTCACATTCATAATTGGCAAGAACTAGTTGCAATCAACATCAACCACATGCAATAGTTCAAGGAGTCACATATTCCCTCAAAGGTAAGCAAGGGACAAGGTAATCAACAAATCCATGGAAATCATCATGTATGCTTTGCACTCCATGTCCATAGATATCCTTGTATTTGTCTCTTGTATGTTGGGACTAACCCATGTAGGTGAGAAGAGTAAGGAAACAACAAGGATGCTCCCAACTCTTGGTGATCTCCATCAACCTTGAGTATCCACCACTACATCACCCACATGAAGTATTCTACGACAAACCCAAGGTTAGTTTATCCCTCCTATGGGGGGATGTCACATCAAGGGGGAGCTTTACTCTAAGCCTTGAGTTAAAGCATCTCTTAGAATGTGACAACATTAAATGCCTTATGTAAAAGTGGTAACCCCACTTGTGCTTAAACGATGAGTATGACATATGATCAAGTATTCTTACTTGGCTCCTAAGTCAATATACTCATACATAGATGACTCCGTCATCGCCAAAATGCTTGATAGATGCTAGTATGTATTTGCATGTTTGCCATGATTTCATTTGACATCCTATTGTACGAGCATGTTGGTCTGCATTTCTTTAACCATTCGAGGACATCCAATTGTTGCTATTTGGCTTTTGATTTTTATTTTGCCAATTGGATGGACAAGAATGCCTAGGACCACTCTCTAGCTATCTATGCTTTCTCGTCTCATATTCCATTCTTGCTGCATCACAAAATTTGAACAAGTACTTTTCGATCTCTCTGTGTGAGGAGCACTCGGAGTTCCGTATCGACAAAGGACTGACCATTAAAACCTCCCAAGTGCATCTCGGTGGAACCAATACCAAAATCTCGGTCTCATCGAATGTCTAGGGTTGATCTGGTTTTCACACTCGGTATCACCGATTCCATCTTCTCGGTTACACCGAGTTTCCCTGTCAGCTGACAGTAGAGGAACTCGGTGACACCGAAAAGTTAGAACCGGTGTCACCGACAGCCACGGGTATATAAAGAGGCGGACCCGACTTTTGAAATTATTTTCTCAAACGTCATCCCCTCCAAAACCCTAGCTGCCGAACAAGGACCCCTGGTCGTCTCCTTCGTCTTCCCGAGCGCCTCCGCCGTTGGAAGTCCACGCCGTCGACGGAATCTACACCACCGTCGCCGCCGTAGCGAAGTCGTCACCGAATTAGGGTACGATTTTGACCCCTCGTGCGCTCCTCCCTCCAAATCTTGCACATTAGGACTTTTCCATCGCCAAAGTTTGAGATTGATCTATCCACAAGAATCTCCAGTAGAATAGCGAACGAAAGATTTTTTAGGGTTTGCCGTCCGCGACTTGAATCCCGGTGGAACCGACGCAAAAGAATTGGTAGCACCGATTCCCTTTTCTGGTCAACTGAGAACAACCTCGGTGAAACCGAGTGCCCATTTTCGGTCTCACCGAAAGTGGTGCCAAGTTTCTGTAATGCAGGTTGTTTGTCTCGGTGGGTCCGAAAAGTTTGCCTCGGTTGCATCGATATTCACTTGGCAGAATGCAAATTTTGAGAAATTTTAGTTCAAATCTTTGAAAATTGTCTGCATTTTGTGATGACTCAACCCTTCCACTCTTCTATACTCTATTTCACAGGGTCAGAGATGTTAGGCTCAGATGACAGTGAGAACAACTTCAGAGAGGAGAATGTTGTCATGAGCTCAGGCACTAGTCCTGATGAGAGCTATGATGATGTACCTAGCTCACCAGATTTGCCCAAAGCTGCAACCAGGGCAAGAAGAAAGCTCAATTCTAATGAGGAGGATGAAGACTTTATTCCAGAAGAGCTGCCCAAGAAAGATGATACTGCCAAGAGCACTGTTGCTGCCACTACTTCCAAGAAGAAAGCTATAAGGAAAGAGTATGCTAGCTCAGGGTCAGTGAGAGCACCAGAGATTGCTAGGGCAACAATGACTGTTGAGCTCTCAAAGAAGTCCATGCCTAAGAAGGCAGAAGAGAAGAAGAAGTCCAGGAAGAGGATCATTCATGTTATGGGTCTACCTCTATGTATGAGGATCCAGAGGCTGAGGCACAAGAGGAGGAAGAGCCAGCTGCCAAGGCTCCTCCTAAGAAGAAGAAGAAGCTTATGGTTGATGCTATGCCTAAGGATACATCATCCAAAGGCACAAAGACTTCCCCCAAGAAGGCTGCTGCTATTCCTAAACCCAAGAGGTTTTCCAGAGACATCCCAGCTTCTAGCAAGAACAAGACTTCCACTTTCAGGGAAGCTGAGGATGATTCACAGTTTGTCTTGATGAAGCTTAGACCACACCTTCTAGAGCACAATGCCAGCCATCCTGTTGCTGAAGACATGAAGAAGAGAAAGGACTCAGGTTTGAGAGAGTGGAGAGCTATTGATCCCTACTCTCAGAGGAGGAGGACATCTGTGGACTATAGGTTCTACACAAAGGAGCAACAAGATTTCTATGAAAAAGTTTTGCTTGATAAGAGCCCCGCAGTGAGTGACATGAGATATGTGGATTGGAAGCACATCAAGGATAATGAGGACTACTTTCCAAGTGTGCAAGATAACTTTCACTGCATTGGTCTTGATGAGTTTGTCGGTAAGGAGTTTACCGCTTGGAACGATGAAATGATCATGCAATTCTACTCCACGACACATTTCTATGGAGATGGTAGGATTGTGTGGATGACAGAAGGCACCAGATATGAATCCTCAGTTGAGGAGTGGGCTGCCATCTTAGGAGCTCCACAGGTGCAAGACGGAGACTTGGATGTGTACTCCGAGTCCAAGGCAAATCATAATGCTATGAAGAACATGTACGATGAGATCCCTGCTGCAAACTTGCCATCACACAAGTTTGGATCCATTTACTTCCTCCAGGCTGGTCTACGCACGATCAACACTATCTTAAGACATACCTTGATGCCTACGTCTGGAGATGAGAAGATGATAAGAGGCTATTCTATCAACATGCTCCTCGATCTTGATCAACATACCAGATTCAGAGTGATGGACTTGATAGTTGAGACAGTGAAGAGGACTGCTGCAGATCAGAAGAGGTCATGTGGATACGCTCCATATATTCAGATGCTTATCAACTCCAAGTTGGAGAAGCACATATATGCACTTGATCGACCACATTTTCCACTCTTGCCAGAGCTAGAGGACAACGTTGTGGTGATGGACCCAGATCATCCTACCTCAGCTACAGCACAGGCACGGGCAGAGGCAGCCAGAGACTCTAGTTCTTAGGTGCCAAAGACTAGGAGTGAGCAGATGGATCTTCTACTTAGTTCTATGCTCAGCATGTAGAAGGACATCGGGAACATATTGAAGAACCAGGAGAGCCTCTCGAGGATTGTTGACACCAAATTCCATATTCTCAACAACAAGGTGGATGAGCTCATAGTGACTGTGAATGAGCTCAAGAAGGAAGTTGATGGCGTCCCCAGTCCCCACACTACCGATGATGATGAGGATAGTCCACATCTCTGGACAGCCACTCAGTTCAGGACTCAGCCCAGATCTACCACAGTGCCAGTTCCAGAGTCTCGACCTTCTTCATCAACACCTGCCGCAGCTCCTTCAGCTCCTTCATCTCCTCCAGCACCTCCAGTTGCTACTCCGACTCCGTCCATGATGTCTGCAGAAGTCTTCGCTGATGCCGTTCTCTCGACTCCTTCATTAGCCACCGGAGGAGATCAGCCCCAGAAGAGCGCTTAGTTACATACCTTTGAACTTTTTGGTAACTTGTTGCCAAAGGGGGAGAAGAAGTATATAAATCTTTAGGCTTCGAGAGAGAGAGAGAGCGTTGCTTTTTATCGCTTTTCAAAACATTGATATCTTTTGGTTGGTTTGCTTGTGTTAAACTTTGTTGGTGTTTGATCATACACTTGATGTGTATTGCTACTATTTTCTATCCTTGTGATGCTTATGAGATGATCATTCACCTTTGCTTGATTGTGTTGTTCTATGATATTCATTCCTATTACTCTCGCACACCACCAAGTTGTATGTGACATGAAAGAGTGCCCCATGTACCTAATCGATTGTGCATTTGCATTCAAACACAAATTCAAAATAATAAATTTAGGGGGAGCTCTTGCTTATCACATACTTCTCAAAGCGACGATTATATTCATTGATTATATCATATGTCGAAGCTTTGATCTATATGTTGTCATCAATTACCAAAAAGGGGGAGATTGAAAGCACATTTGCTCCCTTGGTGGTTTTGGTAATTAATAAGAACATATATGTCATTGAACTAATGTTTCCACTAATCATATTTCAGGAAAAGTTCAATGATAGGTTGGCAAAAGGATTGTGGAGAAACCCCTAGAAGCAAGGAAATGGATTGGCAAAGCTTCAAGCAAGAGGACTCTACATTTTACTTTGTGAGAAATCACCTTGAGTCCATAGGAAAGCCAATACTATTAAAAGGGGGTAAGGTACTGTTGGTGAACAAGATGCTCCATGTGCACAAGTGATAGTCACCAAAAACACCCACAAACTCTTCCACAAATACTCTGTCTAGAACCCTACCACTCAAATCGGTAAGACCAACAATTCCTATTCGGTCTCACCGAGATTCAAACCCTAGACAGATCCCATGCCAAACCCATCTCGGTACTACCATCATTACATTCGGTGCCACCGAATTCAGTTGCCAACTTTTGGGTATCCTATTTTCAAGAATCAGTACCACCAAGTTTTGCCAATCGGTCTCACCGAGATTTGGACCAACTTTCTGGTTAGCCATTCTCAAGCATCGGTACCACCGAGTTTTGTGAATTGGTCTCACCGAGTTTTGGACCAACTTTCTGGTTAGCCGTTGTCAAGAATTGGTACCACCGAAATTTGAGAATCGGTCTCACCGAGTTGTGCAATCTGACCGTTGGTCATCTAATCGGTACCGCCGAGATTTATGTATCGGTCTCACCGAGATTCAAAAGTTGCTACCTTTGGAGCAACTCGGTACCACCGAGTTTTATACTTTGCTGTCACCGAGTTGGTCAATTTAGGTGTAACGGTTAGATTTTTGGGGATGCCTATATATATACCCCTTCACCACCACCCACTCGAAAGAGAAGCACTCAGAACTATTCCATACTTGCCCCATCCAATTTTCTGAGAGAGAGCCACCTACTCATGTGTTGAGATCAAGCTATTCCATTCCTACCATATGAATCTTGATCTCTAGCCTCCCCAAGTTGCTTTCCACCAAATCAATCTCTTTCACCATAGCCAAAACTGTGAGAGAGTGATTGTGTGTTGAGGAGTCTATCATCTTGAAGCACAAGAGCAAGGAGTTCATCGACATTACCGAGCCTATTACCATTTGGAGGGTGGTGCCTCCTAGATTGGTTAGGTGTCGCTTGGGAGCCTCCTACTTCGTGTTGTGGAGTTGAACCAAGAAGTTTTTACGGGCAAGGAGATCGCCTACTTCGTGAAGATCTACCCATAGTGAGGTTAGTCCTTCGTGGACGGAAGCCATTATGGAATAGTCAAGGTTGCTTCTTCGTGGACCCTTATGGGTGGAGCCCTCCGTGGACTCTCGCGACCGTTACCCTTCATGGGTTGAAGACTCCATAAACGTGGACGTACGATAGCACCACCTATCGGAACCACGGGAAAAATCATCGTGTCTCCAAATTGCGTTTGATCTTCCTCCCTACCCTCTACTACATATGCTTGTTGTTACTTTCCGCTGCTATACTCTTAGACATGCATGTGTAGGGTGTACTTGAATTGCTATAATTGCTAAAATCTGCCAACACTTAAAATTGGGAAAAGGTAGAAATTTTATTTGCTCAAGTAGTCTAATCACCCCCCTCTAGACATACTTTCGATCCTACAACGAGGGCACAAATCAGGTGTTTATTTGAATATTAGAGGTGGCACATGCAAATTTACTTGGAATGGCAGGGTAATACCGTATATAGGTAGATATGGTGGACTCACGTGGAATAACTTGGTTTAAGGATTTTGGATGCACAAGCAGCATTCCCACTTAGTACAGGTGAAGGCTAGCAATAGATTGAGAAGCGACCAGCTAGAGAGCGAAAACGGTCATAAGCATGCATTGTGAATAATTAACATTGAACATAGCATGAGTAGAATATGAACACTCTGAATTTAAACTTCATGAAGACTGCATTGGTTTCGAATGAACTACATGTTTGCACATGGGCCAAGTCAAGCCGCTCGAATTACTCAGAGGGAAATACCATACTACCATACCACATCATAACCATTTAATGCATGTTGACATATAAGATAAATCATTATCCACTCCTAGCTATTTAAGCATGGCATGAGAAACTATAATTTCTAATTGTCATCATAAACATGTTCACTCATGATATACTGAATCAAGATCGAACGAGCTAAACATATTCACAAAACCGGAAAACAAGAAGAGTTCATACCAGCTTTCTTTGCCATGATCACTTTATCAAATATCGTCATTATTTTCTTTCACTTGCACGACTGAATGATGTGATAATAATAATAATGCAAGAATGTCGTCGACTAAGCTGGAATCTGCATGGCAGTTTTATACAAAGGAGAAGACAAGGTAATATTGACTCTTTGTTAGATCAACAATAAAGCATATGGGAGCCACTCAACATTTTCATCGTGGTCTTCTCCTTTTATGACTCAATAAAAAGAAAAGAAGTTTAGAGAAACACACTGAAATATTTTTGGAGTTTTGTTTTTCTCAAGGAAGAAAATAAACAAAGGAAAAACAAGAACGAGAAAAATTATTTACACGGGAAAGCTCCCAACATGCAAAGGAAATCTTTTTGGGTTTTTTCTTTTTAATGCTACAACTAATTAAACGAGAAAGAAAACCAAAAAGGAACGAGAAATATTTTTGGATTTTCAAAGTTTTTTCAAACACACAAGAAGAAAGTGGAAAAATAAAGCTAACATGGATATACAATGAAAGAGGATGAACACCGACAATTTATATGAAGTGTGTGAACATGAATGTAATGTCGGTGAGAAATACGTACTCCCCCAAGCTTAGGCGTTTGCCTAGCTTGGTACTCACCATCCGTAGAATCCATCTGGCCCTGGAGGAAAGTAGTTGTGCTGAGGCACCTAAGCGTCCCACTCCTGGGCTGTGGCCTCCACCTCGGTTAACTCGTTCCTGTAAGCAATTATATCTAGTGGCATGATGATGTATCCGTTCCTGGCATGATAGTTAAACAAAGAGGGTGCCAAAAACACAATAATATCGCGAGTATCCTCGTTGAATACTAAGTTGTAGCGAATGTGCTCCAGTGTCTGAGGTGCCTCAATGAACTGGTGCTCTAGCATAGACTGGTGATCTAGATAAACTTTAGGCAACAAGTAGTTAGTAGGGTGTATGGTGACATTAAAATGTTTTGCTAAACGTGTGGCATAAATACCACCTTGAACCTTGCCCTTGGTTCGGTTAAGATACAAGCGACGCACGACAATAGCTCCTAAGTTGTAAGTGTTATCACCATAAAGTGGGCGGCGCAAAATAGCAAGGGTGGGGGCACTGAGACCACCACCCTGCTCCATAGCAGTTATGCATTTTCCAATAAACAAAGAAAAATAATGCACGGACGGAAAATGCAGATTAGTGGCCTTAGCATTTGATACGCCCCTAGTTTCTCCCACAGTTAAGGTGAGGAGGAAATCCTCAAACTCCTCAGGCTTAGGATCACACATTCCCCCGTCAGAGGGAAGCAAGCATATTTCACAAAATTCATCTAGAGGTATTTCATAGTTTGTTGCATATAAATCAAAGCGTACTTTGGGAGCACCGGGCCTATTTGAGAAGTAAAAATTTTGCACGAAGGAATTAGTAAGGAGATAGTATTGGTCACACTCATTCGCGAGGAAGTTGGTCAGCCCGACATTTGCAACGAATTGCATAAATTCTTGATAGAAACCCACTTCATTCATGAAGGGTGCATGTGGCCATTCACATAGCGTAACCTTCGTGTGACGACAGATGTTGATGTCACGATCCTGAGTCCTACCAACAATTCCCTTGGAGCTACGGCTCGAAGAACCTTTCCTTAGGAAATTCATTTCCCTAAGCACAGATTTCTGAAATTTTTGGGCCACAAATTTTTGTCAATAAAACTTTGCAAGATTGATAGCAACTACTCATATAGGTGCCTAGAGGCCATATCAAGCATTCATACTACTTAGAACTCAAAGAATTCAACATGCAAGCTCATTTTCTGTAGCACCAAGTGCAGCAAAATATGCAAAATATAAACCAGTAAAACAATAACTAATTGGACGAATAGGAGAGTCACATACCAAGGAGCAATTCCTCAAAACAGTTTCAGAAACGGAGTTCCGAGCAAAGAGATTGAAAATTTCAGTTTCTAGAGAAAGAACATGAGAGAGAGAAGCTAGAGAATTTTTGCTAGAGGTAAGGGATGAAGCGAGCCGAAGGGTTACGACAGTGGGCCCTGTAGGCCCCACAAGCCATCAGGGTGCGCCCAGGGCGGTGTGCACGCCCTGTTGGCTTGTGGCCCACAGGTGCACCTCCTTGCTGCTTTTTTAGCACCAAAAATTCTTAAATATTCCAGAAGAAATCATGTTAAAATTTGGTGGCAATCTGAGACTTTTTATTTTTGGGTCATTTTTTATTGCACGATAAACTCAGAAAACAGGATAATCATGGCATTTTACTTTATTCAACTAAAAATAACAGAGGGTAAACTTGGAATAGAGAGAGTTGTGCATACTAAATTCATCAATCACATGTCTTTCAAAAATGATCCATTAATAAGGTTGATCAAGTCTTATTAATAACCATTTCTGATGACATGAAACCAAAGAATTTTCGTATAACACTAAGTTACCGCAACGAGGATTTGCATCTCCCCAACAATAAGATTATAATACTTCTTCTTGGTAGTAGGTAGAGGAATTTTAAAATCTCCAATGATTACCGAGGCACTTGGCTCAATGACATTAATATTATTAACCAAAGTTTGCTTCTTCCGAAAATGCACGGTATGTTGTTTGCCATTGACGTGAAAAGTAACCTTGCTTTTGTTGCAATCAATAACAGCCCTTGCAGTATTTAGAAAGAGTCTACCAAGGATGATCGACATGTTGTCGTCCTCGGGCATATCAAGAATAACAAAGTCAGTTAAGATAGTAACATTTGCAACCACAACAGGTAAAGTGGTGGATTTGTTGGCTGATACGTCTCTGTCGTATCTAGTTTTCCTCACACTTTTGCCCTTGTTTTGGACTCTAATTTGCATGATTTGAATGAAACTAACCCGGACTGACGCTGTTTTCAGCAGAACTACCATGGTGTTATTTTTGTGTAGAAATAAAAGTTCTCGGAACTGGACGAAACTTTTTGGAGATTTATTTTAGAATAAATAAAAAATACTGGAGCCAAGAACCACCGGAGGGGGGCCCCGTCTGGGCACGATACAGCAGGGCGCGCCAGCCCCCCCAGGTGCGCCCTGGTGGGTTGTGCCCACCTCGTGGCCCCACTGACCCTAATTCCGATGCTATAAAATCCTATTTTTGAAGAAAAAATCAAGGAGAAAGTTTCATCATGTTTTAGGATACGGAGCCGCCACCACCTCTTGTTCTTCACCGGGAGGCCAGATCTGGAGCCCGTTTGGGGCTACGGAGAGGGGAATCTTCGGTCTTCGTCATCATCAACCCTTCTCCATCGCTAATTCCATGATGCTCCCCACCGGGAGTGAGTAATTCCTTCGTAGGCTTGCTGGTCGGTGAGGAGTAGGATGAGATTCATCATGTAATCGAGGTAATTTTGTTAGGGCTTGATCCCTAGTATCCACTATGTTCTGAGATTGATGTCGCTATAACTTTGCCATACTTAATGCTTGTCACTAGGGCCCGAGTGCCATGATTTCAGAGCTGAACCGTTTATGTTATCACCATTATATCTATGTTCTTGATCCGATCTTGCTAGTCATATGCACCTATTACGTGTTTTGATCCGCAAACCCCAGAGTGACAGTAGTCGGGATACTTTCCGATGATGACCGTAGTTTGTGGAGTTCATGTATTCACCGTGTGTTAATGCTTTGTTCCGGTTCTCTATTAAACAGAGGCCTTAATATCCCTTAGTTTCCTTATGGACCCCGCTACCACAGGAGGGTAGGGCAAAAGATGTCATACAAGTTCTTTTCCATAAGCACGTATGACTATTTACGGAATACATGCCTACATTACATTTATGAACTGGAGCTAGTTCTATGTCGCCCTAGGTTATGACTGTTATATGATGAATATCATCCAACGAGTTCACCGATCCAGTGCCTACGAGTTTTCCACTTATTGTTCCTGCTAAGTTACTATTGCTGCTGCTACTGTTCCAACTGCTACAAAGCTATCGCTATCACTGCTATCGTTACTGTTACTGCTGCTATCAAACTATCATACTACTGTGCTACTGATCACTCTACTGTAGATATTTAATCTCCAGGTGTGGTTGAATTGACAACTCAGCTGCTAATACTCTCAAATATTCTTTGGCTCCCCTTGTGTCGAATCTATAAATTTGGGTTGAATACTCTACTCTCGAAAACTGTTGCGATCCCCTATACTTGTGGGTTATCAAGACCTTTTTCTGGCGCCGTTGCCGGGGAGCATAGCTATATTTGTTGAGTCACTTGGGATTTATATCAATTTATCACTATGAAGAATCTGAAGGATCCAAAGACTAAGATTTTTCCCTCTAAGACGAGGGGAGGTAAGGAACTGCCATCTAGCTCTGCACTTGATTCACCTTCTGTTATGAGTAAGCTTGCAACACCACCACATGCTAGTAATCCTGATATGTCGTAAGTTATTGATGATGTTACTTCTGCTATGAATGATGCTTATGATGATGCTAATACCATGCCTGATGATAATGTGCCACTAGGTGAATTACTTGATGAACAAATTGCTAGAGCTAAAGAGAATGAAATTACTGAAACTGATGAGATTGCTGAAACTGATGAAGACTTTGAAACTGATGACTATGAAACACCTATTAGTCCTAGCTCTCCTAGATTTGAAATGCCTAAGATACCTGAAGGTTATGTTTTAGATGGAGAGATAGCTAGACAAATTCTTTCTTGCAAGGATAGAAACGATCTTAAGAAATTACTACGCAAGTATAAGGAAAAGACTTTGAATGCTAGAATGAAATGTGATCCTAAGTTTGCTACTTCACCTATCTTTGTTACCGATAAGGATTATGAGTTCTCTGTCGACCCAGAGTTAATTACTTTGGTTGAATCCGATACTTTCCATGGCTATGAAACTGAAATTGTAGTGGCACACCTTACTAAGCTGAATGATATAGCCACCCTCTTTGCTCATGATGAGAAGATTGAAAGCACATTTGCTCCCTTGGTGGTTTTGGTAATTAATAACAACATATAAGTCATTGAACTAATGTTTCCACTAAGTATATTTCAGGAAAAGTTCAATGATAGGGATGGCAAAAGGATTGTGGAGATTGTGGAAATACCCCAAGATGCAAGGAAATGGATTGCCAAAGCTTCAAGCAAGAGGAATCTACATTTTACATTTGTGAGAAATCACTTTGAGTCCATAGGAAATCCAATACTATTAAAAGGGGGTAAGGTTTTGTTGGTGAACAAAATGCTCATATGTTCACAAGTGATAGTCACCAAAAACACCCACAAGCTCTTCCACAAAAGTCTGTCCAAAGTCAAATATCCAAAATCGGTGCAACCAACACTTTCCACTCGGTGCCACCGATTCCCAAACTCAGACAGACTCAGCCAAACCCTAGCCACTTCGGTGTAACCGATTCTGCTTCGGTGCCACCGAGTTTAGGTTGCCAACTTTCTATTACGCAAATTCACAATATCGGTACCACCGAGATTGCTGGATCGGCGTCACCGAGAATGGCAATCTGACCGTTGGTCACCTTATCTGTGCAACCGAGTTTCCTATATCGGTCTCACCGAGATTCAAAAGTTGCCTTCTTTTGGTCACTTCGGTACCACCGAGATTAACACATCGGTGTCACCGAGTTGGTCATTTTGTGTGTAACGGTTGGATTTTTGGGGATGCCTATATATACCCCTTCACCACCAACCACTCGAAAGAGAAGCACTCGGAACTATTCCATACCTGCCCCATCCAGTTTTCTGAGAGAGAACCACCTACCCTTGTGTTGAGGTCAAGATCTTCCACTCCAACCATATGTATCTTGATTTCTAGCCTCCCCAAGTTGCTTTCCACCAATCCCATCTCTTCCACCAAGCCAAATCTGTGAGAGAGTGATTGTGTGTTGAGGAGTCTATCATCTTGAAGCACAAGAGCAAGGAGTTCATCATCATTGCCGAGCCTATTACCTTTTGGAGGGTGGTGCCTCCTAGATTGGTTAGGTGTCACTTGGGAGCCTCCTACTTCGTGTTGTTGAGTTGAACCAAGAAGTTTGTAAGGGCAAGGAGATCGCCTACTTCGTGAAGATCTACCCATAGTGAGGCTAGTCCTTCGTGGATGGAAGCCGTTATGGAATAGTCAAGGTTGCTACATCGTGGACCCTTATGGGTGGAGCCCTCCATGGACTCTCACGACCGTTACCCTCCGTGGGTTGAAGACTCCATAAACGTGGATGTATGATAGCACCACCTATCGGAACCACGGGAAAAATCATCGTGTCTACAATTGCGTTTGATCTTCCTACCCTATCCTTTCTACTCATGCTTGTTATTACTTTCCGCTGCTATACTGTTAGACATGCATGTGTAGGGTGTACTTGACTTGCCATGAAATGCTAAAAACTGCCAACTCTAAAATTTGGGAAAAGGTAGAATCTTTATTTGGTCAAGTAGTCTAATCACCCCCCTCTAGACATACTTTCGGTCCTACAAGTGGTATCAGAGCTTTGGTCTCCATTGCATTGGTCTCACAACCTAGGAGAGTATGGCGTCTAGTGAGGGAAATTATCACCGTAGAGGTCCGTACTTTGATGGCACAAATTTTGCTAGTTGGAAGTACAAAATGAAAATGCATATTCTTGGTCATAACCCTGCCATTTGGGCTATTGTTCGTGTTGGCTTGCAAGGTGAATTCTTTGGTGATGGAAAGGAACCGGATCGTGAAGCGACCGCGGATGAGTTGAAGATGTTGCAATACAACGCTCAAGCATGCGGCATTCTCTTCAACTGCCTATGCCCCGAAGAATTCAACAAAATCAGCCGTCTTGAGAATGCAAAAGAGATTTGGGATACTTTGGTTGATATGCACGAAGGAACCGAGTCCGTGAGAGAATCCAAGTTAGATGTTCTTCAAAGTCAGCTTGACAAGTTCAAGATGAAGGATGGTGAAGGAGTCGCAGAGATGTATTCTAGGCTAGCTCTCATCACCAATGAGATTGCCGGCTTTGGAAGCGAAGAAATGACCGACAAATTCATCATCAAGAAGATACTTAGAGCTTTGGATGATCGATACGACACCGTATGCACATTGATCCAAATGATGCCCAACTACAAACATCTCAAGCCTACGGAAGTCATTGGAAGGATTGTTGCTCATGAGATGACACTCAAAGACAAAGAAGAGCTTCACCACAAGTCTAGCGGTGCTTACAAAGCCACAAGTGATGCTCCCGCAACTTCAAGCAACAACCTTGTCACCAATGAAGAGATAAGACTCGTGGTCAAGAAATTCAACAAGTTCTACAAGAATAGAGGCAAAGAACGAAGCTCCAACTCAAGATATGATGAGAAGCGTTCGTCAAGTCGTGACCGCAATTGCTACAATTGTGGGAAGCCCGGACACTACTCAAATGAGTGCACGGCTCCCTGCAAACGAAGAGAAGAGTCACCTCGAGGACGAAGCTCAAGAAATGAATCACCTCAAAGAGAGAGAAGGCGTAGAGACGATCGTTATGAACGAAGACCCTCAAGGAGAAGTAAAGATTCGGAGAAGAAGGACAAGTACACCAAGAGCTACACAAGAAGAAAACATCAAGCTCATGTTGGTGAATGGGTTTCCGGCTCCGACTCCGACAACAACTCCGAGAGAAGCTATCACTCCGACTCCGACTATAGTCAAGATGATGGTGTTGCCGGAATTGCTCTAGTGACTACCAACTCCTATGATCTATTTGATTCACCAAACGAAGGGAGTGGAAGTTGCTTCATGGCTAAAGGCCCCAAGGTATCACACCCCGAGTATCTTGATTTTGATAGTGATGAAGATGATTTGCTTTGTGATGATGACTTGCTCTTTGATAAAACTAGTGATGTTAGTCAAAATGAACTAGCTAGTCAAGATAAGTCGATTGATGATGATAAGATGAAAATAGAACAACTAACTAAAGAACTAGACACTCTTAAGTTAGCTCATGAATCTACTGTTGAAGATCATAGAGAGCTTGTAAGAACTCATGAGAAGCTACACTTCGAGAAGCTCAACTTGGAGCAAGAGCATGAGTTTCTTAAAGCTATCAATGACGATCTCCGAAAGAAGACTTCATCTTATCTAGCCAAACGACTACTCTTGTCTACATTCATGCCTCAAGTTAAATCTAATCAAACTAGTAACAAAGGCAAGAAAGGTTCTTCATCTAGTAGCAACAATAAAAATGATAAACCAAATGATGTTGCTTCTAGTAATTCTATTGATTCCACTAATGATGATTCTCTTAGCCAAGTTACACTTGAGCAAGAAAATGCTTTATTGAAAGGAATATAGAGAAAGGTATCCACAAGAGTCTTGCCGGGTGTAAGAAATTTGAGGAAATTGTACGCAAGCACGGAGGATACCGAAAGAACCATGGTGTTGGCTACTTCAACGCAAATGGAGTTGAATGGGAAGAAGGTCAATACCCCAAGCCCAAGTTTGTTCCTCAAAAGGAGAAGTATGAAAATACTCTTCCCAAGGGAACAAACACTCAAGATGACCTTCCACCACAAGACCACAAGCTCAAGGGCAAGAACAAGCTTCAAGAGGACATTGACTCATATGAAGATGAATCCCTAGCTTTGGTGGAGTGGGTTCCCAAGGCTACTTCAAGCTCAACTTCTACAAAGGCCACTTCAACACCAAGGATCCCCATCAACTTGATGTGGGTCTCCAAGAAGAAGAACTAGAGAGTTCTTGAGGGGTGACTCCGCCAATGAAACTCACTCACATTCATTATTGGCAAGAACTATTTTGCAATCAACATCAACTCTATGCAATAGTTCAAGGAGTCACACATTCCCTCAAAGGTAAGCAAGGGACAAGGTAATTAACAAATCAATGGACATCATTACACATGCTTTGCACTCCATGTCCATAGACATCCTTGTATTTGTCTCTTGTGTGTTGGGACTAACCCATGTAGGTGAGAAGAGTAAGGAAACAACGAGGATGCTCCCAACTCTTGGTGACCTTCATCAACCTTGAGCATCCACCACTACCTCACCAACATGAAGTCTTCATTGACAAAACCCAAGGTTAGTTTATCCCTCTTATGGGGGGATGTCACATCAAGGGGGAGCTTTACTCTAAGACTTGAGTTAAAGCATCTCTTAGCATGTGACAACATTAAATGCTTTATGTAAAAGTGGTAACCCCACTTGTGCTTAAACGATGAGTATGACCTATGATCAAGTATTCTTACTTGGCTCCTAAGTCAATATACTCATATATAGATGACTTCGTCATTGCCCAAGTGCTTGTTAGATGCTAGTGTGTATGTGCATGTTTGTCATGATTTCATATGACATCTTATTGTGTGAGCATGTTGGTCTGCATTTATTTTCCCATTCGAGGACATCCAATTGTTGCTATTTGGTTTTTGATTTATCTTTTGCCAATTGGATGGACAAGAATGCCTAGGACCACTCTTTAGCTATCTATGCTTTCTCACCTCATATTCCATTCATGCTGCATCACAAAACTTGAACAAGTACTTTTCGATCCCTCTGTGTGTGGAGCACTCGGAGTTCCGTATCGACAAGGACTGACCATTAAAACCTCCCAAGTGCATCTCGGTGGAACCAACCCAAAATTCTCGGTCTCACCGAATGCCTAGGGTTGATCTGGTTTTCAATCTCGGTACTACCGATTCCATATTCTTGGTTACACCGAGTTTCCCTGTCAACTGACAGTTGAGGAACTCGGTGACACCGAAAATTTAGAATCGGCGTCACCGACAGTGAAGGGTATATATGTTGTGGTCCCGACGGTTCGAAAATTCAATCATCAATCGTCGCGCCCCAAACCCTAAGCTGCCGCAAAAGGACCCCCTGGTCATCGCCCTTGTCTCCCCGCGCTCCTCCGCCGCTGGGATTCTCGCCGTCGATGGGCATCTTAACCACCGTCGCCGCCGTAGCGGATCCATCATCAAGCTAGGGTACGGATTCGATCTTTCTTTGCGTTCCCCGTCTGATTCTTGCACATTGAAGTAATTTTATCTATATGCCACCTCTTGCACATCTTCTTATCCACGAGAAAATTCCATAGATTAGAGAATGATCGATTTTCTAGGTTTTACCGTCCGCCCGATGGAACTCGGTAGAACCGAAGCAAACAAATCGGTATCACCGATTTGCCTTTCTGAGCTGCTGAGAACTATCTCGGTGAAACCGAGTACTTCTTTTCGGTCTCACCGAAAAAAGTGCCAAGTTTCTGTTAAGGAGAAAGTCAGTCTCGGTAGCACCAAATTTTTTGCTTCGGCTGTACCGATTTTCATGTGACAGAATGTAAACCTTGAGAATCTTTTGTTCAAATTTTCAAAAATAGCTGAAATTTTGTGATGACTCATCTTCTTCTGCTCCTCTATACTCTATTCACAGGGTCAGTATGTCAAGTGCTAAGACAGTCAATGAGCTCAAGAAGGAAGTTGACTCAGTGCCTCTTCCTCATTCCTCAGATGATGATGATGATTATGATGAGGATGGATCACCTCTCAGGCAAGGCACACAGTTCACCACCCAGGCCAGATCAGCCACCGTGCCAGCTCCAGACTTGAGGCCCTCTTCATCAGCTCCAGTTCCTCCAGTTGCCACTCCAACTCCATCCGCGACATCAGCAGAGATCTTCGCCGACGCTGTTCTCTCGACTCCTTCATCAACAACCGGAGGAGTTCAGCCCAAGAACGCTTAGATATATGCCTTTGAAATTTTTGGTAACTTGTTGCCAAAGGGGGAGAAGTGTATATAGATCTTTAGGCTTCGAGTGAGAGAGCGTTTGGTTTTTATTGCTTTTCCAAAACATTTGATCTTTTGGTTGCTTGTGATACACGTTTGTTGGTGTTTGATCATACGCTTATTGTGTGCTACTATTTCCTATCATCTTTATGCTACTTATGAGATGATCTTTCACCTTTGCTTGATTGTGTTGTGCTATGATGTTCAATCTTATTATTCTCGCACACCACCAAGTTATATGTGACATGGAAGAAGTGCCCCATGTACCTAATCGATTGTGCATTTGCATTCAAACGCAAATTTATAAATAATGCACAAATTTAGGGGGAGCTCTTGCTTATCACATACTTCTCAAAGCGACGATTACATTCATTGATTATATCATATGTCGAAGCTTTGATCTATATGTTGTCATCAATTACCAAAAAGGGGGAGATTGAAAGCACATTTGCTCCCTTGGTGGTTTTGGTAATTAATAACAACATATAAGTCATTGAACTAATGTTTCCACTAAGTATATTTCAGGAAAAGTTCAATGATAGGGATGGCAAAAGGATTGTGGAGATTGTGGAAATACCCCAAGATGCAAGGAAATGGATTGGCAAAGCTTCAAGCAAGAGGACTCTACATTTTACATTTGTGAGAAATCACTTTGAGTCCATAGGAAATCCAATACTATTAAAAGGGGGTAAGGTTTTGTTGGTGAACAAAATGCTCATCTGTGCACAAGTGATAGTCACCAAAAACACCCACAAGCTCTTCCACAAAAGTCTGTCCAAAGTCAAATATCCAAAATCGGTGCAACCAACACTTTCCACTCGGTGCCACCGATTCCCAAACTCAGACAGACTCAGCCAAACCCTAGCCACTTCGGTGCAACCGATTCTGCTTCGGTGCCACCGAGTTTAGGTTGCCAACTTTCTGTTACGCAAATTCACAATATCGGTACCACCGAGATTGCTGGATCGGCGTCACTGAGAATGGCAATCTGACCATTGGCCACCTTATCGGTGCAACCGAGTTTCCTATATCGGTCTCACCGAGATTCAAAAGTTGCCTTCTTTTGGTCACTTCGGTACCACCGAGATTAACACATCGGTGTCACCGAGTTGGTCAATTTGTGTGTAACGGTTGGATTTTTGGGGATGCCTATATATACCCCTTCACCACCACCCACTCGAAAGAGAAGCACTCGGAACTATTCCATACCTGCCCCATCCAGTTTTCTGAGAGAGAACCACCTACCCTTGTGTTGAGGTCAAGATCTTCCACTCCAACCATATGGATCTTGATTTCTAGCCTCCCCAAGTTGCTTTCCACCAATCCCATCTCTTCCACCAAGCCAAATCTGTGAGAGAGTGATTGTGTGTTGAGGAGTCTATCATCTTGAAGCACAAGAGCAAGGAGTTCATCATCATTGCCGAGCCTATTACCTTTTGGAGGGTGGTGCCTCCTAGATTGGTTAGGTGTCGCTTGGGAGCCTCCTACTTCGTGTTGTGGAGTTGAACCAAGAAGTTTGTAAGGTCAAGGAGATCGCCTACTTCGTGAAGATCTACCCATAGTGAGCCTAGTCCTTCGTGGACGGAAGCCGTTATGGAATAGTCAAGGTTGCTACTTCGTGAACCCTTATGGGTGGAGCCCTCTGTGGACTCTTGCGACCGTTACCCTCCGTGGTTTGAAGACTCCATAAACGTGGATGTACGATAGCACCACCTATCGGAACCACTGGAAAAATCATCGTGTCTACAATTGTGTTTGATCTTCCTACCCTATCCTTTCTACTCATGCTTGTTATTACTTTCCGCTGCTATACTCTTAGAAATGCATGTGTAGGGTGTACTTGACTTGCCATGAAATGCTAAAAACTGCCAACTCTAAAATTTGGGAAAAGGTAGAATCTTTATTTGGTCAAGTAGTCTAATCACCCCCCCTCTAGACATACTTTCGGTCCAACAAAGATTCGCTACTATTACATTCTCAAGTTATTTCCGTTCTCATTAAAGGGTGATGCTAAGACATGGTACAATGCTCTTACTCCTGGTTGTGTGCGTAGTCCCCAGGATATGATTTACTATTTCTCTCAAAAATATTTTCCTGTTCATAAGGAACAAGCTGCCTTACATGAAATATTTAACTTTGTGCAAATTGAAGAAGAGAGTCTCCCACAAGCTTGAGGGAGGCTTCTCCAATTGCTTAATGCTTTGCCTGATCATCCTCTTAAGAAAAATGAAATACTTGATATCTTCTATAATGGACTAACTGATGCTTCTAGGGACTTCCTAGATAGTTGTGTTGGTTGTGTTTTCAGGGAACGAACTGTTGAACAAGCTGAGGAATTATTGAATAACATATTGAAGAATTATGATGATTGGACTCTCCCTGAACCACTGCTTAAACCCACTCCAAAGAAAAGGGGTATCCTATTTCTCAGTCCTGAAGATATGCAAGAGGCAAAGAAGTCTATGAAAGAAAAAGGTATTAAACCTGAAGATGTTAAGAATTTGCCACCTATTGAAGAAATACATGGCCTTGACACACCACCACCTCCACGGGTGGTAGAGGTAAATTCTTTATTAAAGTTTGATGAAGGTGATATCCCTTACAATAAACATCCTAGTCAATGCTTATATGAGTTTGATAACTATATTATTAAGCAAGATCATTTCAATACTCATGTTCTGAAACAATTGAAATATAATTCTGATATGATTGCTCGCTTGAGTGACTTGCTATTTAGAATCAATAATGATGTTAGAGGTGTAGGAAAGCATGGCTCTATGGTTCAAACTCAGTTAGAACAGGTTGCTAAGTCTCAAAAAGAATTGCTTGATGAAATGAATAATACTATGAATGATTTTGCTGCTAGAGTAGTAACTAGAGGAGGTAGAATGACCCAAGAACCTCTTTATCCTGAAGGTCATCCTAAAAGAATTGAACAAGACTCTCAGAGAATTAATACTGATGCACCTAGTCCTTCTAGAAAGATTAAGAAAAAGAAAAATGATAGGACTTTGCATACCTCTAGTGAACCGGAGATACAAAAACCTCCTGATAAAAATGATGTCTCTATTTCTGATGCTGAAACTCGGTCTGGTAATGAACATTCACCCTGTGATAATGAAAATGATAATGATGATGTTCATGAAGATGCTCAACCTAACAATGATAAAGAACCAGATAATGACGTTGAAATAGAGCCTGCTGCTGATCTTGATAACCCACAACCTAAAAACAAACGTTATGATAAAAGGGACTTTGTGGCTAGAAAACATGGTAAAGAAAGAGAGCCATGGGTTCAAAAACCCATGCTCTTTCCACCTAAACCATCTAAGAAAAAGGATGATGAAGAATTTGAACGCTTTGCCAAAATGATTAGGCCAATCTTTTTGTGTACCCGCTTAACAGATATCCTGAAGATGGCCCCTTATGCAAGATACATGAAAGACATATCACTAATAAAAGAAAGATACCCAAAGCTGAAATCTCCACCATGCTTGCTAATTATTCTTTTAAGGATGGAGTACCTAAAAAACTTGGAGACCCAGGAATACCAGCTATACCTTGCTCCATTAAAAGAAACTATGTCAAAACTGCTTTGTGTGACTTGGGAGCTGGTGTTAGTGTTATGCCTTTCTCCTTATATAAGAGACTTGATTTGAATAAACTCACACCTACTGAAATATCATTGCAAATGGCTGACAAATCAACTGCCATACCTATCGGTATTCGTGAGGATGTGCCCGTTGTTGTTGCAAATGTTACTATCTTAACGGACTTTGTTATTCTTGAGATGCCCGAGGACAACGACATGTTGATTATCCTTGGTAGACCCTTTTTGAATACTGCAGGGTCTGTTATTGATTGCAATAAGAGCAAAGTCACTTTTCATATCAATGGTAATGAGCATACACTACTAGGAGAAAGCGTATAGATAGGATTTTAGCAGTAGCGCTGGAAAGAGGCAAAGCGCTACTGCTATATAGTAGTAGCGCTGGTGATAGACAAGCGCTACAAGTACAAAAGTAGCAGTAGCGTGGGCCACCGGACAACCGCTACTGCTAAGTGGTCCCGTCGCCACAGCCAGGGGCTACCAGTAGTGGTAGCGGTTGTCCGAAACTGGCACTACTACTAATTCCCTAGCAGTAGCGCGTGTCGGTGGCCCACTGCTACTGCTATTGCTGTACGTTGCCAGCAGGTGGGCCCCAGTTAGCAGCAGCGCCGGTGCCCAAACCAGCGCTACTGCTATGGCACTTAGCAGTAGCGCGTTTCTTCTCCAGCGCTACTGCTACTCGTAGCAGCCACCTTTTCCTCTCCCACCCCTCCCCCTCCCCTCTCCCTCCTCTACCTACCTCACTTAGTTCTTCCTTCTCCTACCTCTCTTCTCTCCCCATTAATGCCCCCATCCACCATCTCCTCCATTAATGAACTCCACTAATGGCTTGTTTCCCTCACTTGATCATTTGTGTCTCTCCGTCCTTCTCTCTTCCGGTCTCGATCTCCCTTGCATTTTGTCTCACTAGCTAGCTTCCCTCCCTCTTCACTAGCTAGTTAGGTAGAGCATCTCCTTCCAACTAGATCTACCATGCATCTTTGTCCTACTTCTTCCGATCCCTTGCTAGCTAGATAGCGGCACCATACTGGCCATCTACCATATACGTTAACGTTGGCTCGATCGATCCCGGCCCTCTCTCGGGAGGAAAGGTGAATAAAAAGTTGTGCTTTGCAAGAATTAATGGAAATATGTGTGTTTGCGCTATGATGGTGGGAATATGTGCGTGTGGCATGAGTTGCCGCCGCCTATGTGTGTTTGTCGGATCGTGCTTGACATGAGTTTGCTTATGTTTTATCGAAATGTTCATTTATTTCCCGTTTCGGCAAATTTCTGGCAAACTCTATATGACATATATTTAGGGAAGGTCATGTCAAAATTTTGTATGACTTTGATATATATATATATATATATATGCATGCATGATTAAAATTCTTTTGCTTATTATACCGCGCAGGCAATCATGAAGGTGGTGGAAAGATGGTTGCAATCCGCGGTGCAGGACATGTATTTAAATAACCGGACTAGGGTTATATGTCCGTGTAGAAGATGCAAACTAATCACCATCTTGGACCCCTTTGCCCGTGGCAGTTTGAAGGCGCACCTGCTCATGGATGGTTTCATGGATGGCTATACTCGATGGATAACTGAAGATGATGATGAGGATGTCCACATGGCAGACAATAATGATGATGGAACCGAAGAAGAGTTTGAGGGCGCTGGAAATGGTGGAGGAGAAGAGGCCGTACACGGCTGAGAAGATGCCGTACATGGTGGAGAAGAGGCCGGACATGACGTAGAAGAGGCGGATACGCCGCAGTCTTTGACGCGACTAAGTTCAGTCGTGCAGGACCCTCATGTTCAAGACCTGCTTCGCAGGAGTACGACTAGCGACAGAGCCGCTTCAAGAGAGGAGGCCAAGCTGGCGCAACTAGAGGTAGAATCGAATACTCCATTGTATGACGGTTGCGATCCCGAGGTGACCCGCTTGAGTTTCACGCTCGAACTACTAAAGACGAAGGCCAAAAACAAATGAACAGACACAAGCCTCGATGAGCATTTGAAGTATCTACATGATAAAGTTCTTCCCTCGGGGAACCTGTGTCCTACTAGCGTTGATGAGGCCAAGAAGATCGTGTGCCCTCTTGATCTGCCCCACATTAGATACCATGCATGCATCAACGATTGCATCATTTATCGGAAGGAGCACGCGGAAAAAACCAGGTGTCCGGTGTGCAATGCTTCTCGATAAAGGTCTGGAAGAAATAACCTCAGAAAGTTGTATGGTACTTACCGATCACTCCCCATCTGCAGCGTTATTTCGTAGATCCTAAGGAAGCAAAGCTCACGCGATGGCACGCGGAGAGGGTGAAGCCCGACGACGGAGATGATCCGAAGCTGAGACACCTTGCGGATGCTAGCCAGTGGCGAGCATTCAATGCGGAATATGGATATTTCACAGACGATGCAAGGAACATCGTGCTTGGCGTGAGTACCGATGGCATGAATCCGTTTGGCAACCAGAACACCAGCCATAGCACATGGCCCGTGTTTGTATGGATGTACAACCTCCCCCCTGGTTGTGCATGAAGTCAAAGTACATACACATGAGCATGTTGATTCAAGGGCCAAGACAACCGGGAAATAATATTAATCCGTATCTGGGGCTACTTCAAGAGGAGTTAGACACGTTATGGAAAACACCGGCCAAGACATGGGACGCCAGTAAAGGCGAGTATTTCTCTATGAGAGCCATGCTGATGACGACGGTGCACGACTATCTCAGTTACGGATATGTATTAGGACAGGTGTGGCACGGATATTGTGGATGCATGCGGTGCATGGATGATACAACGTCTCAGCAGCTAACGTCAACAAAAGACAGCGGGTCTGGAAAAATCGTGTACATGGGCCATCGAAGATGGCTCGCGCAGGACGACCCATGGAGAAACCGTGGAGATCTATTCAATGGTGAGGTTGAGCATCGAGGACCTCCATGTAAGAGGAGCGGTGCCGAAATCGATGAGCTATTGAAAAATTGGGAACAGTGCCCCGCGCCGGGAAAGACGATGAAAAAGGCGCCGGAGCCGCTGCTGAAGGTATGGAAAACAAGGTCTGTTTCTGGGACTAGCCGTACTGGCCCAAACTTGACACGCCTCATTGCCTTGAACAAATGCATATCACGAAGAATATCCTTGAGAGCTTTCTTGCGACACTGATGAACATGCCGGATAAGACCAAGGATGGGCCGAAGGCAAGAAGAGACTAGGAAGATTTGAAAATCAGGGCAGATCTGCACATGCCGCCCCGTAAAAAGTCAACGGAGACGGAGACGGAGGCGGGGGACAGGGGCAGAAAAGTCAACAGGAAGGATGAGAATTATTGCCCCCCTTCTTGCTTCACCTTAAGTCCGAAGGAGATTGATCAATTCTTCAAGTGCCTTATGGGAATCAAAGTTAGTTCCGGTTACTGTGGGAAGATAAGCAGATTTCTAGACACCAAGAAGAAACGGTTCAGCGGGATGAAGTCTCATGACTGTCACGTGATGATGACGCAGATCCTTCCTGTTGCCCTTAGAGGTATAATGGACGAGCATGTCCGTGAAACGCTTATTGGTTTGTGCAACTTTTTTGATGTTATCTCTCGAAAGTCGATCAGTGTGAAGCAGCTCCGAAGGTTACAAGAAGAGATCGTTGTCATACTAAATGAGCTTGAGATTTACTTCCCGCCCGCGTTCTTTGACGTCATGGTGCATCTGTGTGTCCACATTGTGGACGACATCATCGACCTCGGGCCGTCATTCCTTCACAGCGTGATGCCGTTCGAGAGGATGAATGGGGTCATCAAAGGATTCGTTAGTAACATGTCCCGTCCGGATGGAAGCATCGTGAAGGGCTATCTGACCCAAGAGTGCATCTCCTTCTGCGAGAATTATCTAAGCGACGAAAACCCTGTTGTTGGTTTGCCCGTCAACAAGCACCTTGGGAGGCTCGGAGGAGAAGGTCACACGAATGGTTAGAGGGAATTGCATGTGTGGACTACTCGGGTCGACGCAACGACTTGGACATAGCAAACTTAGTAGTGTTACAACACCTAGACGTGGTAGATCCTTTCATGGAACTGCACGAAGAAACCATCGTAAATAAGTATCGTGACCAGGGGCTACACAAGACGGACGTCGAAGTTACTAGAGAGCACAACTCCACTTTCTTGTGTTGGTTCAAAGAGCATGTTTTTACTAATCCCCCGGAAGAGGGCAGTGAAGACGTATTGCTCATACACGCCTTAGCACATGGCCCTGCGGCCAACCTCAAGACCTATCAGGCATATGATATCAACGGATACACGTTTTACACGGAGGCCAAAGACATAAATAGTGATTACCAGAACTCAGGGGTGACGATGGAATTCATGACCGGCGACAATGGCGCAAAAGAAAGATTCTATGGAAGGGTCGAAGAGATCTGGGAGCTTGACTACCTTGGACTGCACAGTGCGATGATGTTCCGTGTCATATGGGCTAAGGCCATCGTCAGAGAAAACAAGTATTTCACTACCATGTCTATACCCGACGTGAAGAGTGCTACCGTGAACGTTAACGTCATCGCCAAAACTGAGCCATGGGTACACGCTAAGCACGTGACACAATGCTTCTTCATAACCGACCCGAGCAATCCGAGCCGTGTTGTCATGAGGAGAGGCAAAAGGAGCATCGTCGGAATGGACGGGGTCGCTAACGAGGAAGATTACGACCAGTATGGCGACCTGATGA
This sequence comes from Elymus sibiricus, assembly GCA_039707655.1. NCBI lineage: Eukaryota > Viridiplantae > Streptophyta > Magnoliopsida > Poales > Poaceae > Elymus > Elymus sibiricus. The sequence continues at coordinate 123,515,894 of CM077667.1, read as the reverse complement.
GGGAAGATGACGATGACAATGAAGCATATGTCAAAAGAAGAAGCAAGACTACATTACCTAAGATAAATCGCACTCCATGGAAAAGGAAAAGTCATAACGAGGGACTCAATTACTCGGCAGCGAACAAGAAAGGAAAGAAGCTCACTCAGAAAGGAAAGCGTCGACGCACTTAACATTATCAACGACGAAGAAGAAGCAAACCATCATTTATATATATGTTCCTATTTTGTATACCCACTTAATTAACCGTTGTCGATCAAATGATATAATATATATGGCCCTTCACATCATGCATATCGGTCATTTTTCAGAGTGAGAAAACAAAAAAAAATGAAAAAATAAGAAAAAAATGAAAATGAAATGTAATAGTGGTAGCTAACTTAGCGGTAGCGTTGGTCTGGAACCAGCGCTATAGCTAAGTTAGCTATAGCGCTGGTTCCAAACCAGCGCTACCGCTAAGTTCACTTAACCTCCTCTCTACGCATGCTTCTTCCCCCCAAATCTCCAAATCCCCCCCCCCACACCGCCGCCGTCACCCTCCTCTCCGCGCGCGCCCTCCATCGCCGCCATCGCCCTCCTCTCCGCGCGCGCCCTCCGTCGCCACCGTCGTCCTCGTCGCCACCGTCGCCCTCCGTCGCCGCCATCGCCCTCCGTCGCCCTCGTCCGCGTCTCCCCTGCCCCCCTCAACGTCGGCGTCTCCCCTACCCCCCCTCAACGTCGGTGTCTCCCCTGCCCCCCCTGTAAGGCACCCGCCCCTCCTCTTTCTCTCCTCTCTCTACCTAGGGTTCATCAAATTTTAGGGTTCATCAAATTAGCTAGGGTTCATCTAATTAGTTAGGGTTCATCAAATTAGCTAGTACTTGTAGATGCTTAAGTAGTTGTATATGCTTATGTGGGGCAAATTTCAGGCCTATGAATGTGCCCAAGTGGCATTTTGTTAGATGCTTAAGTAGTTGTATATGCTAGGACAAATTTGTATGTGCTTAAGTGGCCTATGAATGTGCCCAAGTGGCATTTTGTTCTTTGCAGGGATATTATGCGAGTGGCCTATGTTTTGCCAGAATGTTGATTCATTTCCGTTCCGGCAAATTTCAGGCGCTCGATATGTCCACTTTTTAGCAAAGGTCATGCCGAAATTTTCCATGAATTTCGGCATGACTTGTGCTAGAAACTAGGACATATCGAGTGCCCGGGATTTGCCGCAACGGGAATGAATCAACATTACGGCAAAACATGGGCCTTTTTTATGCCATTATTCATTTTATTAGATCTAGCATTAATTGACTAGACTTAAGCGTAGGAAACATGGCTAACAACAATGAAGGAGGGCCTTCTGGTAATTGCGACATCTACGAGGCGGCAAACAATTATTTTAACTATCTGGATGAGAAACAGTTGATGTACCCCCCTGTTAGATCCGAGGGTGGCACCGACATCGGCACCGACACCGGCGCCGAGACCGGCACCGATGCTGGCAATTTAGCCGGTACAGAACCGCAACCGAAGAGGATACGACGCCCAAACCAGCTCAGCACTACTAGACTAGTGGTCACGGAGGTGGACCCCGGCAATTTCGAGCCAAAACAGCCTGAGGAAGCACGCATGTGCTACAACAATCAAATAGGTTGCATCCTACGGGAAACCGCCACCATCAACGACGGAAAATTAAGGAAGATACCGAATATGGACACTTCCTCCTAACGAAGCTGCACCGGAGTTTCTTGTTCCCGGGCCGGGATGAATCCAAGTTTCCTAGACCGTGGCAAGACCCGACAATGAAGAAGATAAACAACAAAGCCATGGGCAAGTTTAGCAACGCTTTGTCTGCCTGGAAAGTTAGGGTGAAACATCGGATCATCGTCAAAAAGCAACCCTACTCCGAGATTGTAAAGGATAATCCGACAGTTACGGAAGAGCAGTTCAAAATATTCAAGGCGGCTTGCATTGCCGAAGCTGCCAAAGAAAAGTCGGAGTACATGAAGGGGCTTCAAGAAAGGAACATGGGGTACCACCGCCTCGGAAGCCGTGGTTACTCGGGCAAGAGGCGCATATGGGACAAGGAGGACACGAAACGCGAAAGTCTGGGGATCCCAGACCCCTTGGCGGAGTTCACCGTCCCGCAGGAGCGTGACGTCATCAGGGCCCGGTACCGTTGGGACCCAGTCAGCAAGGTTTTCGAAACGAACGCGGTCACAAGGGAGTTCATGAGACTGCTGGTAATTATTAATTTACCCCCTAATTTTATCTTCTGATCAATTCGACTGCATGTTTAGTCAAATTTGTAAATGATCCACGTTCCTTTTGCAAAAAGAGTAGCACATGATTGCGGCCGAAAGCGACTCGCCGTCTAAGGCGTCGGTGAGGCCCAAGTGGGACACCCCTTTCAACCGGGCCTTGAACGTATTGAAAAGACTCCCGGTGTACACTTGGCCGTCGTATGGACGCGTGCACGGCGTCGGAGACGGCGCCACGTGGAAGCACTACTACCGTGAGGACGCCCAGGAGAGAAAGGAAAGATGGAGGTTAAACGAAATAAACATCGACAAGAAGGTTGAGATTGCACTCGATAAGAAGGTTGAGATTGCAGTCGATAACAAGGTTGAGATTGCAGTAAAAAAGAAATCAGCTGAGACCAAAGAAGCTATACGACGTGAGTTGGTGTGGGAGGCAGTCCAAGCAGCGGTAGCAGCCACAAGAGAGGAAATGGTATCTTCGTTTAATGCCTTGATTCCTGCTGTCATTGAATGGCAGTAGCAAAATCCAGGTAAAGAGGCAAAGGACTTTCCCCTTCCAAGCTTCGTCGGGAGCAGCTCGTTTAGCGTTGCACCGCCAGCACCTGCTCACGCAACCGCACCTGCTCCTGTACCTGCTCCCGCACCTGCTCATAGCAGCCCGTTCTCCGTCTCTGGCGCACTCGGCGGGGCTTCGTCTTTGGCTGAGCTCGACGCCCTCACGGTAACTACCTGTCACACCGGCCCTCTTCAACACATGTGTAATATCCTGTTTCCGTTGCCTTTCGGATGTCTCACGTCGCAGACATGTCTTCGCATGCCAACGAAACCCCGTGCACCATACTGTACATCATCAGCGGCCAGAAGGTCGACGTGGGAAAGGCGACGATAGTGAAGCCGAAGGAACAATTGTTCCACAGCCGATCGATGCCCCATGGTGTCTTCAAGGTTTCCGTGGCCAGTGTCAAAGCGGGATATGAGAATTTGGCTCCTCCGGTACTACACGGGGGAGATGACGACGAGACCCCATCACGGATTGGCAATTGCAAGAACTGGGTCCTGTTGTGGCCTAAGAATCTCCTTCGTCTGGAGACGGCCGGGAGCACACCCACGACCAAGCAGCCTCATCAAGTATGGACACCACCACCCCACCTACCCAATTAGCGGCGCCTGTCGTGCCGGGTTATAGCAGACGGCGTGAGGAAGATGCTCCATTAGTGGCTGATGATGCCACCGCCATCGAAGAAGCAATTCATGATGCCATGGACGAGGATGATGACCCTCTACGGTTTTTCAACAATTCCGGCACCGGTGGCTATGACGACTTATTGATGGCTCAGCAGTATGACTCAGGGTTTGAGCGTGATGAGTTGATGCCTAAATTGCCGGAGGAGGAACGTCTTAAGGCTAATTGCAAGAAGTCTCTCTTCCTGCAATCCTCGCAGGACACGCCTCCAGATGCCGCCTCAACCCAGCAACAACAACGTGAGGGTCGGTCATTATTGCTGAGCCCGACAACACTAGGGGCGGTGGTTAGGGACGGTATGATAGGCTCACTTCCGGTACCAAAGAAGCATAGGAAGAGAGTGAAGAAAGGCACTAATGGCGGCAAAGGTGCTTCTATGAGGCAGCCGCCTCCCCAGCCTCGGGTTGAAGACCATATACCTATCAAAGGTGCGGCCAAATACCATATCGTTGGCGATCCGATCCTACCTAAGGAAGCACTAGAGGCCATAGACGGCGATCTAAGGAGACTTCATAATGATGTGCTGTTGAGAGAGAAAAGCCTTATCGCCTCGGCAAATCCAGGATACCTGCTCTACGTGGTTAACGTGCCGCAGCAAAGGTTGTACGTCCAGACATTCTCCGCGGATAAGTTATTTCTTCAATTCGATTACATCTTCGACATGTTTCAAATGACAAGGCTGGATTTTACGTTCGTCCGCCAGTATGCCATGTACATGAACTACATCATCAGGCGCGAGCAAATACCTTATATCTGTGTCGCTGACCTGTACTTTATGCACGAGGGCTTCTTGGCAGTCTGCACGAAGCATCGTGAATATGCGAGGAACTACATCGCCGATTTCATGGTCGCCAATAAGGACAAGGAGTTGATTCACCTGCCTTATCATCCCATGTAAGTCATCCACGGATATCCTTCCTTCGATTTCAATCATTCATTTGCACGCGTGGAGGCTAATTTGAGGTGTTCTTATTTTGAGCAGCGAGGGGCACGCCGTCATCATCATTCTTTACCCCCGATTCTCCCACCCTCTTTACTTGGACTCGTCGAAGAACATAAAGAAAAAGGATTACACCCACATCAAGGCTATTCTCGACAGTGCTATCTTAAGCTATGGCCAACGGGGTGGAGAGATCATGACCAAGAAGACAAGGAAGAGCGCGCCCTGCTTTAGCCATAAGATCGTCTTCTGCTGCATCCAGCAATCGAGAGGTACTCTCAGTGATGGATTCTATGTCCTCCACCACATGCTGGAGTACAGACGGGATTGCCAGAACCTTTGCATGTCACCTAAATCCGGCGATGCCGATACTCTGCAATGGGCAAAGAAACTAGGAAATGTACCGGATCACCGACTCCGAGCTGAGTTCTATCACATCCAGCGTGAACTTGCCCAAGTCATCGTGAAGGAGGTCGTCGATAAAATAGGGATGTTCTACAAAGAAGGGCAAATGTCGCGGGAAGATGTCCGAACACGCATAGCCGCTCAGCGTCTCGACCAGAAGCCTTTCACTTCGCTCGGGTCCTTCCTCCCTGATTTGGAAGGATGGCAAGACATGTTGGAGTGGTTGACGATATATGACAATGTGTCCGTTTAGTCACTACTTTCTCTATGACGAAACTTTGAGTTATGCACGACGAAACTTTGTGATGTAATTAAACCGTCCTCCTCAACTAGCGAAGATCACTCTAGTTAGGGTAGTTTGGGTACGATGAACTTGGTTATTTATTCTTATGATATATTGCTTCTATTTCTGCTAACTCTGTCTCTTTCTGTTGCTCAAATATATATGATGTTGCATATTATCGACTCATGTGACTATGCAGGTACATAGATCATCGATGGCGAAGAAGTGCTACGCTGTGTATGTGGGGAAGGTTCCAGGAGTGTACGACGAGTGGCCTGAGTGTCAGGCCCAAGTGTACCAGTTTCCGGGCAGTAGCCAGAGAGGGTTCGATAGTAGAGCCGAAGCGAAGATAGTTACTTGAGGTGGTGCACGCTAGCGCGAGAGAGGGATCGGAACCGGCGCCTCAAAAACTACATTATCGCGCTCTTGCTCATAGTGATCGCTCTTCTCTTCTATATCTTTGTTTAGATATATATGATGAGACATGTGTATGTGATGACCATGCAGTTGCTTGTATTCGAGACATGTCGACACTTAACTTGTATCGCTATATCGTGATTATGATGAGACAATATGATTTGTGTTGGATGATGTGATGATATGATGAGACTATTATGTGTATGATATGATGAGCATATTGCATGTCTCTGATATGATTATAATACTATGTGAAACCTGTAAAAATACTGCGCAAATACGTAGCAGAAAAAAATACGCAAATGCGTAAATATAGCAGTAGCGCTCTTTAGGGGGTAGCAGTAGCGCAGGTCGCCAGTGCTACCGCTATATAGCGGTAGCTAAGTAGCAGTAGCGTTGGGCCGGACCAACGCTATTGCTAAGTAGAATAGAAGTAGCGCGGGTAAACCAACGCTACTGCTACAGGTTAGCTATAGCGCCGTACTAGTAGCGCCGGCACCCGTGCTACTGCTACCTCTAATTCCAGCGCTACTACTATCCTTTCTCCTAGTAGTGATACGGTGCACTTTTCGAAGAAACAATTCCAAGTGAATGGTATAAATGTTATTGGAGAATCTCCGACCATCACTATTGGAAGTTTTCAACTACCTTTACCTACTACCAAAAAGAAATATGATATACTTATTGTTGGGGATATGCACATCCCCATTGAGGTAACTTAGTGTTTTACGAAAGTTCTTCGGTTTCATGCTAATTGGAAGTGGTCGTTAATAAGACTTGATCAACCTTATTAATGGATCATTTTTGAGAGGTATGAAGTTGATGAATCTAGTAAGCACAACTCTCTGCTCCCACATTTTATTTTCTGTTTTAGTTAGTAATAAAATAAAATGACATGATTATCCAGTTTTCTGTTTTCTCCGTGCAATAAAAAAATGACCCAAAAATATAAGTTCTCAGAATGTCCCGAAAATTTGATACGATTTTTTCTGAACATTTCTGAATTTCTGATGCAAATAATACCAGAGGGGGGTGCACCTGGTGCCCACAAGACACCAGGGCGTGCTAGCCCCCCCAGGCACGCCCTCGTGGGTTGTGGCCCCCACGTGGGCCCCCTCACTTATTCCGTTAGCCCACATCATCCCTTACCTCCAGAAAAAAATCACCATAACCTCCATTCCCGCGTTCTTGCTCTCATACCCGCGGATTTCGATCTCTTTGCTCGAAGCTCCGTTTCCAAAACTGTTTGGAGGGATTACTACTTGGCATGTGACTCCTCCATTGCTCCAATTAGTTTTTGATTTAGCGAGTTATCTTTGGAGTAATTAGCTACTCTTGGTGCTACTGTAGATGAGCTTGCATGTTGAATTCTTAGAGTTCTAAGTAGTTTGAATGCTTAATATGGCCTCTATGCATGTTTAGGGGTAGTTGCTATCAATCTTACAAAGTTTTGTTGACAAAAATTGTGTGGACTAATTTTTTTCAGAAATTTATTTTAGGAATAAGATGGATTTCTTTAGGAAGTTTTCCTCCAAGAAAAATGCCAAAGGAGTCATTGGGGAATCATCGGACAATGACCTTCACACACCAAGAACGGTGGAGGTGCGGCCGTGTGAATGGCCGCATGATGCCTTCATGGAGGAGGCCGGGTTTCATCAAGAGTTCGCTCAATTTGTTGCAAACGCAGGGCTGACCGAGTTCCTCGCAAATAAGTGTGACCAATATCACATCCTTAAAAATTCCTTTGTGCAAAGTATTCATTTTCTGAGAAAAAATAATCCTCCTGAAGTGCAGTTTAATCTTTACGCTGAAACTCACAAAATGCCGCTAACTGACTTCGGCGACATATGCTTGATCCCCTCTGATGGGGAATTGAGAGAACCTAGACCAGCGGAGTTTGAGGATTTTCTCCTCACTTTAACAATGGGTGAATATAGAGGCGTGTTGAACGCCACTGCTACCAGTCGGCAGTTTCCTTCAGTGCATTACTTTGCTTTGTTCATCGCAAAGTGTTTAACCGCTAGGGAGAAGGTTGGCGCACTCAGTGCTCCCGACCTTGCTATTTTACCCCGTGCACTGTATAATGGTCACACCTTTAGTATGGGGGCTATTATTGCACGTCGCTTACACCTTAACAGGACTAAGGGAAAGATACATGGTGGTATTTATGCTACTCGCTTAGCGAGACACTTTAATGTTCAAATTCGCCCACATGATTATCTCTTATCCCAGGTTTATCTAGATCACAAGGCGTTGCAAGATCACCAATTTATTGAGGCAACTGATTCTTTCCTTGACATTCATTACAACTTAGTGTTCAGCGTCGAAACCCATGATGTTATTCCGTTGCCTGCACTTGCCCTGTTTGATTCTATTGCTAGGAACAAATACAAGATTATGCCAGATGACATTACAGCCTATCGGAACAACCTAGCAGCTGCTGAGGAGGAGCCCCAGGGGTGGGACCCTCAGATGCCGCCTCCACCTCACTTCAACATGGGATCAGATGGCTACTACGGATGGTGATTACCAAGCTGGGCCAAAAGCCTAAGCTTGGGGGAGTACGTATTTCCACCGACATTACATTCATGTTCACACTTTTCATTCCAATTGTCGGTATTCATACTTTTTCATTGTAATATCCATGCTAAATTTGTTTTCTCGCTTTCTTCTTGTGTGTTTGAAAAACTTTGAGAAAAATCCAAAAATATTTCCTACTTCTTTTTGGTTTTTCTTTCTAGCCTAGTTTAATTGTAGTATCAAAAGAAAACCCAAAGCGATTTCTCGTTTCTTCTTTTGCTTGTTGGGAGCTTTCCCGTGTAAATAGTTTTTCTCATTTTTGTTTTTCCTTTTTATTTGCCTTCTTCAAGAAAAAACCAAAAACTCCAAAAATATTTCAGTGTGTTTCTCTGAAATTCTTTTCCCTTTGTTTGAGTCGTACCGAGGAGAAGACCACGATGAAAATGTTGAGTGGCACTCATATGCTCTATTGTTAATCTAACAAAGAGCCCATGTTACCTTGTCTTCTCCTCTTGAATAAAAGGTTGCAGATTCCAGCTTAGTCCACGACACTCTTGCACTATTATTATTTTCTTATCATTCGGTCATGTAAGTGAAAGGCAATAATGACGATATTTGATGAAGTGGCTGTGGCAGAGAAAAGCGGGTATGAACTCAACTTGTTTTTGTTTTTGTAAATATGTTTAACCAAGTATCCTTGATTCAGCATATTATGATCAAACATGTTTGCAATGACCATTAGAGATTATAGTTGTTCATGCCATGCTTAAGTAGCTAGGAGTGGATAATGATTTATCTTGGATGTCAACATGCATTGAAATGGTTGTGATGTGGTATGATGATATGGTATCCTCTGAATGTTTCAAGTGGCTTGACTTGGCACATGTTCACGCATGTAGTTGAATCAAAACCAACATAGCCTTCATGATATTTATGTTCATGGTGTCCATATCCTACTCATGCTAGTAGTCAATGTTTATTATATGTAATGCATGTTCATGACTGTTTTCGCTCTCTAGCTGGCCGCTTCTCAATCTATTTGCTAGCCTTCGCCTGTACTAAGCGGGAATACTGCTTGTGCATCAAAATCCTTAAACCAAAGTTATTCCAGATGAGTTCACTATATCTACCTATATGCGGTATTACCCTGCCGTTCCAAAGTAAATTTGCATGTGCCATCTCTAAAAATTCAAATGAACATCTATTTTGTGTGCATGGACCGCTCATGGAGTGACAGGGGGCGGTCAGTATCTTCCATGCTAAGCGGGTTATTCTCATGATGAGTGTTTATTCACTCGTCCTTACACGAGAGGGGCGGTAATAGGGATTCCCAGTCCCGAAATCAAAAATTACAAATAATTAAACAAAACTCCCCCAGGAATGTTGTTGGTTTGGACGGTACCCGTGGATGCGGCTAGCCGTGGAGTGTGATTGTTGGTGGAGGGGGAGTAAACCTTTACTTTTACCGCTTGGGAACCGCCGCTAATTTGTTTAGCATGGAAGATATTGATAACTCTTGGTCGTAACGTTGACAGGAAGGGTGTACCTCCCAAAATTATATCTATCTCTGTTTTAAGCTTTGAGCTTTGGCACCTCTGCAAATCCATGCTTCCCTCTGCGAAGGGACTATCTATTTACTTTATGTTGAGTCATCACCTTCTCAAATAAGCGTAAGACCTGAGAGAACTATTGTCATCCTCATGCATTGTGTATAGTTGATGTTGGGTGCAACATGACTGGATCTTTTCTACCATGAATTACAATGTTTAGTCGCTGCTTGAACTTTGGAGGTGCTCTGCATTTATGTTTTGCGGTCTCAGAAAGGGCTAGTGAGATACCACTATTGTCATATTGTGTCATGATTGTTTTGACAAAGTGTTGGCGTTTGAGATATCTTATTGTTGCTCGCTAGTTGCTTATGTCATTGTTATGAGTTAATATAATTTCTAAGAGTTATTGCTGACATGGTTAGTCATAATCTTTGCTGATAACCCGGGTGCTACTTAAGCATATATATGTAAACAAGAACAAAAGAGTTCGTAAAAGTTTTTCTTTATCACTTTAAGTTTGTCAACTGAATTGCTTGAGGACAAGCAATGGGTTAAGCTTGGGGGAGTTGATACGTCTCTGTCGTATCTACTTTTCCTCACTCTTTTGCCCTTGTTTTGGACTCTAATTTGCATGATTTGAATGAAACTAACCCGGACTGACGATGTTTTCAGCTGAACTGACATGGTGTTGTTTTTGTGCAGAAATAAAAGTTCCCGGAACTAGACGAAACTTTTTGTAGATTTATTTTAGAATAAATAAAAAATACTGGAGACAAGAACCACCGGAGGGGGTTCCTGGCTGGGCACGATACACCAGGGCGCGCCAGCCCCCCCAGGCGCGCCATGGTGGGTTGTGCCCACCTCGTGGCCCCACTGACCCTAATTCCGACGCTATAAAATCCTATTTTTGGAGAAAAAAATCAAGGAGAAAGTTTCATTGCGTTTTACGATACGGAGCCGCCACCACCTCCTGTTCTTCATCGGGAGGCCAGATCTGGAGCCCGTTTGGGGCTCCGGAGAGGGGAATCTTCGGTCTTCGTCATCATCAACCCTTCTCCATCGCCAATTCCATGATGCTCCCCACCGGGTGTGAGTAATTCCTTCGTAGGCTTGCTGGTCGGTGGGGAGTTGGATGAGATTCATCATGTAATCGAGTTAGTTTTGTTAGGGCTTGATCCCTAGTATCCACTATGTTCTGAGATTGATGTTGCTATGACTTTGCCATACTTAATGCTTGTCACTAGGGCCCGAGTGCCATGATTTCAGATCTGAACCGTTTATGTTATCACCATTATATCTATGTTCTTGATCCAATCTTGCTAGTGATATGCACCTATTACGTGTTTTGATCCGCAAACCCCAGAGTGACAGTAGTCGGGATACTTTTCGGTAATGACCGTAGTTTGAGGAGTTCATGTATTCACCGTGTGTTAATGCTTTGTTCCGGTTCTCTATTAAAAGGAGGCCTTAATATCCCTTAGTTTCCTTATGGACCCCGCTGCCACGGGAGGGTAGGACAAAAGATGTCATACAAGTTCTTTTCCATAAGCACATATGACTATTTACGGAATACATGCCTACATTACATTTATGAACTGGAGCTAGTTCTGTGTCACCCTAGGTTATGACTGTTATATGATGAATATCATCCAACGAGTTCACCGATCCAGTGCCTACGAGTTTTCCACTTATTGTTCCTGCTAAGTTACTATTGCTGCTGCTATTGTTCCAACTGCTACAAAGCTATCCCTATCAATGCTATCGTTACTATTACTGCTCCTATCAAACTATCGTACTACTATGCTACTGATCACTCTACTATAGATATTTATTCTCCAGGTGTGGTTGAATTGACAACTCAGCTGCTAATACTCTCAAATATTCTTTGGCTCCCCTTGTGTCGAATCTATAAATTTGGGTTGAATACTCTACCCTCGAAAACTGTTGCGATCCCCTATACTTGTGGGTTATCATCGGCCATTTTCAAAGATATCTCAGTAGGTGTAAACTTATTCAAATCAAGTCTTTTATATAGGGAGAAAGGCATAACACTAACACCGGCTCCGAAATCACATAAAGCAGTTTTAACATAACTTCTTTTAATAGAGCAAGGTATTGTGTGTATACTCAGATCTCCCAACTTCTTAGGCACTCCACCACCAAAAGAATAATTAGCAAGCATGGTAGCAATTTCAGTTTCAGGTATTTTTCTTTTGTTGGTAATATTATCCTTCATATATTTAGCATACGGAGGCATTTTAACTATATCAGTCAAACGAGTGCACAAAAGGACGGGTCTAATTATTTCAGTGAAGTGTTCAAAATGTTCATCATCCTTACTTTTAGAGTACTTATGAGGGAATGGCATGGGTTTTTGAGCCCATGGCTCTCTTTCCGTACCGTGTTTCCTTGCAACAAAGTCTCTTTTATCATAGCGTTTGTTTTTGGGATGTGGGTTATCAAGATTTTCAAGAGGTTCTATGTCCACATCATTATCATGTTATTTATTATCATCAGGTTGAGCACCTATGTGAACATTATCATTATTATTATTATTTTCATTATCACTAGGTGCTTGTTCACTACCAGATTGTGTCTCAGCATCAGAAATAGAAACCTCATTATGTTTCTCAACAGGTTTTTCTATAACAGGTTTACTAGAAGCATGCGAAGTCCTATCATTTTTCTTTTTCTTTTTCTTCTTAGATGCACTAGGTGCACCATCATTAATTCTTTGAGAATCTTGTTCAATTCTTTTAGGGTGTCCCTCAGGATAAACATGTTCCTGAGTCATTCTACCTCCTCTAGTCATTACTCTAACAGCATGATCATTCATATTATCATTTATTTCAGCAAGCAAATCATTTTGTGACTTAGCAACTTGGTCTAATTGGGTGTCAACCATAGAAGCATGTTTACCTAGACCCTTAACATCATTAGAAATTCTAAACATCAAGTCACTTAAGCGGTCTATCATCATGGCATTACGTCTTAATTGATCTTTGACATATTTATTGAAATGCTCTTGCTTAACAATGTAATTATCAAATTCATCCATGCACTGACTAGGAGTCTTAGTATAAGGTATATCACTTTCATTAAAGGTACGGAGAGAATTTACCTCTACTACCTGTGTCGGGGTGTCAAGTCCATGTATTTCTTGCATAGGTGGTAATTTCTTGACATCTTTGGTTTTAATACCTTTCTCTTTCATAGATCTTTTCGCTTCTTGCATATCTTCAGGACTGGGGAATAGAATACCTCTCTTATTTTGAATAGGTTCCGGTGGTGGTTCAGGAAGTGTCCAATCATCAGCATTTTGCAATATGTTATTCAATAATTCTTCAGCTTGTCCAACAGTCTTTCCCTGAAAATACAACCAGCACAGCTATCTAGGACGTCCCTAGAAGCATCGGTTAGTCCATTATAAAAGATATCAAGTATTTCATTTTTCTTAAGAGGATGACCAGGCAAAGCTCTAAGTAACTGGAGAAGCCTCCCCCATGCTTGAGGGAGATTCTCTTCTTGAATTTGCACAAAATTAAATATTTCCTATAAGGCAGCTTGTTTCTTATGAGCAGGAAAATATTTTTCAGAGAAGTAATATATCATATCCTGGGGGCTACGCACACAACTAGGAGCAAGAGAAAGGAACCATTCTTTAGCCTCGCATTTTAGCGAGAAAGGAAAAAGCTTAAGGATAAAGTAGTAGCGCATATTTTCCTCATTAGTAAACAAAGCAGCAATATCATTCAGTTTCGTGAGATGTTCGACAATAGTTTCAGTTTCATAACCATGGAAAGGATCAGATTCAACTATAGGGATTAACTCAGGGTCTACAGGGAATTCATAATCCTTATCAGTAACAAATATAGGAGAAGTAGCAAATTTAGGATTATGTATCATTTTCTCCATCATAGATTTTTCTTTCAGTTTGCATACTAGTTTCCTCAAATCATCTCTATTCTCACAAGCAAGCAAATCCCTAGCTACTTCCTTATCCATAACATAACCCTCAGGTATAACAGGCAATTCATATCTACTAGGAGAGCGACGTGTAACAGGTGATTCAAAATCTTCATCAGTTTCAGCATTTTCAAGTTCTCTAGCTTTAGCAATATGAGCATTAAGTAATTTATTCAGTGGCACAGTTCTAGTTTCATCAAGTGTAGCAGTAGTATCATCATTAATTTCAGAAGTAGCATCATGAAGTTCACGTCACATATCAGAACGATCAACAAGTGGTGGTGTAACAAGCTGATTCAAAACAGTAGGTGAATCAAAAGCAGAGCTAGATGGCAGTTCCTTACCTGCTCTCGTACCAGAGGGGATGATCTTAGTTCGAGTATGTTTCAGATTCTTCATAGTGTCAATTGGATATCCTCAAGTTAACACAATAAATATAGCTATGCTCCCCGACAGCAGCGCCAGAAAAAGCTCTTGATAACCCACAAGTATAGGGGATCGCAACAGTCTTCGCGGGTAGTATTTCACCCTGATTTATTGATTCGACACAAGGGGAGCCAAAGAATATTTGACACCTGGGATACCTCTCTACAACAAAGATTTAGTAGCACGGCAAGTAATAGTAGCAAAAGTGACAGTAGTAATTTTGTAGCAGTTGTGACAGTAGCAGTAGCAATAGTAACTTAGCAAGATTAAGTATATGTAAAGTGTAGGCACGTGTATTGGTGTTGGATAATGATTTAGATGCCATCAATCATGTAACAGTTACACACTAGGGTGACACAGAAGTAGCTCCAGTTCATCAATGTAATGTAGGCATGTATTCCGTATATAGTCATACGTGTTTGCGATAAGAACTTGTATGACATCTTTTGTCCTACCCCCCCGTGGCAGCGGAATCCTATTGGAAACTAAGGGATATTAAGGTCTCCTTTTAATAGAGAACCGGATCAAAGCATTAACACATGGTGAATACATGAACTCCTCAAACTACGACAATCACGGGAAAGAATCCCAATTATTGTCACCTTGGGGTATGTGGATCATGACATGTAATAGGTGACTACAACTTGCAAGATAGGATCCAAATCACTCTTATATTCATGAAAACATAATAGGTTCAGATCTGAGATCATGGCACTCGGGCCCTAATGATAAGCATTAAGCATAGCAAAGTCATAGCAACATCAATCTCATCCAATCCCATCACCGTCCAGCAAGCCTACAAAGGAATTACTCACTTGATATGTCTCCAACGTATCTATAATTTTTGCTTGTTCCATGCTGTTATATTATCATTATTGGATGTTTTACAATCATTTTATAACTACTTTATATCATTTTTTGGGACTAACCTATTAACATAGTGACAAAGTGCCAGTTGCCATTTTTGCTTGTTTTTTACTTCGCAGAATATCAGTACCAAACGGAGTCCAATCGCGATGAAACTTTTTGGAGATTTTTTCTGGACCAGAAGACACCCAGTGGGCCAAAAAAGAGCCAGGAAGGTGGGCTGTGGATATCATAACCCACCAGGGCGCGCCAGGGGGCCCCCGGCGCGCCCTGATGGGTTGTGCCCTCCACGAAGCCCCTCTACACCGCCTCTGATGCCTATAAATTCCCAAATATTCCAAAAACCCTAGGGGAGTCGACGAAACACAATTCCAGCCGCCGCAAGTTCCAGAACCGCGAGATCCAATCTAAACACCATCACGGAGGGGTTCATCTTCTTCATAGGTACCTCTACGATGATGCGTGAGTAGTCCACAATAGACCTACGGGTCCGTAGGCAGTATCTAGATGGCTTCTTCTATCCCTCTCTTATGATTCTCAATACAATGGTCTCTTGGAGATCTATTTGATGTAAACTTTTGCGGTGTGTTTGTTGGGATCCGATGAATTTTGAGTTCATGATCAGTTTCTATCCATGAATATTATTTGAGTCTTCTTTGATCACTTATATGCATAGTTACTTATAGGCTCGTATTTCTTCTCCGAATCTTTGGTTTAGCTAGGCCGACTAGATCGATTTTTCATGCCATGGGAAGAGGTGCTTTGTGATGGGTTCGATCTTGCGGTGTTCTTTCCCAGTGACAGAAGGGGCAGCAAGACATGGATGTATCGTTGCTATTAAGGATAACAAGATGGGGTCTATTCCGACATGAATATATCTTGTCTACATCATGCCATCGTTCTTATTGCATTACTACGTTTTTCCATGAACTTAATACACTAGATGCATGCTGGATAGCGGTCGATGTGTGGAGTAATAGAGGTAGATGCAGGCAGGAGTCGGTCTATCTATCTTGGACGTGATGCCTATATAAAGATCATCGCCTTGGATATCGTCATGACTATTCGATTTTCTATCAATTGCCCAACAGTAATTTGTTCACCCACCGTGCGCTATACTCATGAGAGAAGCCACTAGTGCACCCTACGGCCCCCGGGTCTACTTTTCCAACATATTGCTTTCAGATCTATAAAACCAAAAACCCAAAAACATATTGCTGCATAATTTATTTGCCCTTTTTATTTTGTATTCTTGAGCGATCTATCTCTCCTATCCATCACTACATAATCTATCTTTTTACCGTAGAGAGATTGACAACCTCTCTTTCGCGTCGGGTTACAAGTATTTGTTTTTTGTGTGCAGGTGCAGCTTATTAGGTGGTGGTGATCCTCCTAGTGGTTCGATAACCTTGGTTTCATAACTGAGGGAAATACTTACCATCGTTGTGCTGCATCATCCCTTCCTCTTTGGGGAAATACCGACGCAGTCTCAAGCCACGTCATCACTCCCGGTGGTGAGCATCATGTCGGTGTTGATGAAGAAGGGTTGGTGATGATAATGGTGATGATTCCCCCTCTTCGGAGCCCCAAAAGGACTCCAGATCAGCCCTCCCGAGGAAGAACAAGAGGTGGCGGCGGCTCCATCTCGAGAAATGCGATGAAATCTTCTCTCCTAGTTTTTTCTCCGAAGATGTGAATTTATAGGAGTGGAATTACGGCCGGGGGAGCCACGTGGGCCCCACAAGCCATTAGGGCGCGCCCAGGGGGAGTGGGCGCGCCCTGTTGGCTTGTGGCCCACAGGAAGCCCCCCTCCGGTAGATCTTCGCTCCATAATTCATTATATATTCCAAAAATAATTCACAAAAAGTTTCGTCCAATTCCAGGAACTTTTATTTCTGCACAAAAATAACACCAAGGTAGTTCTGCTGAAAACAACGTCAGTCCGGGTTAGTTCCATTCAAATCATGCAAATTAGAGTCCAAAACCAGAGCAAAAGTGTTTGGAAAGGTAGATACGTTTGAGACGTATCACATATCACGGGGTTTGGATGCACCGGCGAAGTTTGCACTAACTCTCGAGGTGAGAAAAGGCAATGCATGGTACCGAAGAGACTAGCAAATTGCGTAAAGGTGAGCGTGCGTATAATCCATGGACTCACAATAGTCATAAAGAATTCATATACTTATTGTGAAAGCCTATTAAATAGCTTTATGATACGTCCATTTTGCATCATGATTTCCTACTGTTATTTACTTTGTTTTGTTGAATAATCATGCTTTGGGGAGTGATTCTAATGCCTTTTCTCTCATAATATGCAATGTTTACACAAAGAGGGAGAATACCGGCAGCTGGAATTCTGAAGAAAAGCACATCAGAGATACCTATTATGCACAACTCCAATGAAGCTGAAATTTTACAGAGATTTTTTTTGCATTTAATAAAAAATACTGGAGCACAAAACTACCGGAGGGGGCCTCCCAGGTGGGCACAACCCACCAGGGCGCGCCACGGGTTGTGGCCACCTCGGCCCGCCTCCGGTGCCCATCTTCTGGTATATGGTCACTCTTGACCTAGAAAAAAAATCAGAGGAGGACTTTCGGGACGAAGCGCCGCCGCCTCGAAGCGGAACTTGGGCAGGAGCACTTTTACCCTCCGGTGGAGCGATTCTGCCGGGGGAACTTCCCTCTCAGAGGGGGAAATCGAAGCTATCATCATCACCAACACCCCTCTCATCTTTGGGAGACCAATCTTCATCAACATCTTCAACATCACCATCTCCTCTCAAACCCTAGTTCATCTCTTGTGTTCAACCTTTGTGCCGGAACCTTAGATTGGTACCTGTGGGTGACTAGTAGTGTTGATTACCTTGCGTAGTTGATTACTTTATGCTTTATTTGGTGGAAGATTATATGTTCAGATCCATTATGCTATTTAATACTCCTCTGATCTTGAGCATGATTATTATTTGTGAGTAGTTACCTTTGTTCTTGAGGTCACGGGAGAAGTCATGTTGCGAGTAATCATGTGAATTTGATATGTGTTCGATATTTTGATGATATCTATGTTGTGATTCCGTTAGTGGTGTCATGTGAACGTCGACTACATGACACTTCACCATTCATGGGCCTAAGGGAATGCATTGTGGAGTAGTTATTAGATGATGGCTTGCTAGAGTGACAGAAGCTTAAACCCTAGTTTATGCGCTACTTCGTAAGGGGCTGATTTGGATCTACGTGTTTAATGCTATGGTTAGACTTTGTCTTAATACTTTTCTCGTAGTTGCGGATGCTTGTGAGGGGGTTAATCATAAGTAGGTTGTTAGTTCAAGTAAGAACATCACCTTAGCACCGGTCCACCCACATATCAAATTATCAAAGTAGCGAACACGAATCAAACCAACATGATCAAAGTGACTAGACGAAATTCCCTTGTACTGTAACACCCTGTTTTGAGTGCTACATTGATGCTTGTAATTAAGCTACAGTAATGACCTTGATCAAGCTTAATCATTTTGCTAATCCAGTTATGATCACTGTTGGAATCAACCAGGATTCAAATTTCCCTTGCAATTCAAACTCATTTCGAAGGTGGAAATAAAAGTTTTGTAAACTTGAAATTAAAAATCATGCTTAGGTTGCAATTATTCCCTAAGCTATTCTAAAATTGGAACCAACATTTTATCATGTGATTATGTGCCTCAAAACTATTTTATCAGATGCCAAACAATTATTAAATGCCTTTTGGGATTATAATATTTTTTTTCAAATGTTTTCTAAATGCCTTCAAACTTTTGTGTTATTACCAAATATTGCAATAGTAATATTGGGCATGTCCTCTAAATTTTATAAAAGTATTTTATAAAGAAAACATTAATAAAATAGAAACATTTAAAAGAAAATCTAAAACAAAATAAAAATAAAAAGGGAAAAGCCCCCCGGCCCAGCAGGCCAGCCCAACCGGCCCCCCTGGGGCTACAACCACCCCCACACCCCCCCGAAACCCTAGCCCCACTCGCCCCCACTCACTCCCCACCTCTTCCCCCTCTCCTCCCGATCTGATCTGGATTGGGGCAGAGCCGCCGCCGCCCGCCGCCCCGGCGCTGCACCGCCGGCGCCCCCCCGGACCTCCCCGCCACCACCGGCGCCTCCATCGCCTCCTCCCCACCAGCTTCCACGCGCCTCGCCGCCACTGCCCCCCTTCAACGTTGGTGAGGCCATGGCCTCCCCTCCCCTCTCTGCCTTGCTCGCCCCCCCTGCGCTCCCGCTGCCCTCTGCCCGCTCGCTCCCCGCGCCCCGGCTGCGTTCGTCGCGCCCCTGGCCGCGCTCACCGCCCCTGGTGCCTCGCCTGGCCCAGGCGCGCACCCGCCCCCGCACGGCCGCGTCCGCGGCCGCTCGCAACTCCGGCCGCTCCCCACTCCGCGCCCGTGCGCTGCTCGCCACCGCCCGGTCCTACTGCGCCTGCCCTTGGCCTGCTGCCGCTGCTCCGCGCTCTCCGTCGCCCGACCGCGCCCACGCGTCCCCGCACGCTCCCGCAGCTCCCCACCCGCACCCGCTCGCCGCTCCGGCGCCTCCCCGCGCCCACGGCCGCGCCTGCCTTCCTGCTAGCTCCGCTCGCTGCCCCACGCGCGCCACCACCGCTGCGCCTGGCCGCCGGCGAGCCGCCGGTGAGGCCCTGCCTCCCCCCCGTAGCCGATCTGGTTAGTGGGGGATTAGCCCACCCACTAACCCCCCTGTGTGTATGACAGAGGGGGCCCACCGCCCCCTAAACGGTTTAAAAAAATATAAATAAATAAAATAAAAAAATATATATATATGTAAATAAAAATATATTAATAAAATAATTAATTAGTGAATTAATTAATTAGGTAATTAAGATTAATTGGTTATTTAACCTGTTAATTAACAACACTGAATAACATGTGGGCCCAGCCCCATTAACACTAATTAAACCTGTTAATTTAAAACTGTTAATTAATTTATTCTAATGTGTCACTTACAGGTGGGTCCCACCCCCTAATTAATTCTGTCTAATAATAATTAAACCTGTGTCACTGACAACAGGGGCCCACTGGTCAGTTTGGCCAGTCAACCGCCTATTGACTGCTGATGTCAGCATGGCATCATGCTGATGTCATAATTCTATTTATTGAATTAAAATTAATCTATTTTAATTTCTGAATATTAATAAAACTTTAAAAATTAATATTAAATAACCCGTAACTCGGATGAAAATATTTTATACATGAAAGTTGTTTAGAAAAATCCCACGGTTCCGAATACGCAGTCCATTTGTCTGTCACGTGCTCCTATCATAACGAACATGGAACATTTCCATCGTTTTGGACTGTTCGGTAGTAGCCCAAGACCCGGAAAGTATCATCAGATATTCTTCCGACCCGTCTGCGACATGTGGTACTGCGTTAGTGCATGCCTAGCTCTGCATATTGCCATGTCATGCATCGTGATTGCATCTGTGCTTTATATTTATTGTTTCTCCCCCCTCTTCTTACCGGTAGAGCCCAAGACTGACGCTGCTGTCGGGTACGACTACACGACTGACGATCAGCCTTTTGCCGCAGAGCATCAAGGCAAGCAACCCCCCCTTGAGCATTCCGATATCGCCCAATTCTTTCCCTCTCATTCTTGCATTAGATTTTGCTACTGTATTAGTTAGCTCCTATTCTGATGCATAGCCTGCTTTTGATAAACTAATACTATACCTGCTATTAAATCAACTGCTTAGTATAGGTTGATCAATGAATCCCCTGTGACCCCCTTAGTCCCAGTTGCCCCTGCTTCTTCATCGACGACTCGACGACTCGACGACTCGAAGACTCGGTCAACCGACCGACAAGCCATGCCCGTCACATTCACCGCACACCCCTCAGTTATACGACTCTGCAGAGCTACTATCGAGTACCGAGCGTGACACCTCGTGAAGTACTCATGATGCTAACTTTGTAGTGTAGCTAGTTGGTCGTGGTTATCCAGGGTGATTCCTCCTTCACCACTCCCGACGACGACTCTGTCGTGCAACCCATCAAGCGTAGACCATCGAGGGTGAATCCTCTTTGGTCACCTTGACGGTTACATTGAGTGGGATCCATCGAGGGTGATTCCTCGGTTTTTCCCCTTCGTGTTATAGACACACGGTTACAGTTACTTTACCGTTGATACATGATGAGGTCAGGATGACCGGAGGGTGTTGGTGTAATACGACGGGGCATGGCCGGGCATTCTTGGCCCTTGCCACAAGACCTCGAGACGGGGCGACGGGACCACATATCGTGTATCGCGCTCGTCACCGCAATTATAAAAATGCTAATGGTTTGGGTATTTGATCTGAGTTGGTCATTTGACCTTTTCGCACTAACCTTCACGTGGGAGAAGTTATGGGTACTCGGTGTCGTTGTATCAGCCGAAGCTCTTCGGACGTCAGCAATGGAGTGGCGCGTGCCCAGGCGGCCCGCGTAAAGCACCGTCTTGTATTAAGAGGTGCCAGGACTGACACCGGCCGCGTACGCATCGTGCAGGAGTGCAAAGGGTGAGTGGGCCCATGACCCTGCGCGCTTAGGATTTAGACCGGCGGGCTGGCCTCTCTGTTGAGCCTAGGTAGGGCGACGACGTGTTGATCTTCGAGGCCGGGCATGACCCAGAAAAGTGTGTCCGGCCAAAGGTGATCAAGCGTGATGGAAAACGTGGTGCACCCCTGCAGGGATGAAATTAACTATTCGAATAGCCGTGTCCACGGTAACAGGATGACTTGGAGTTGTATCCTGAGCTAATATAACTAAAAGTGATGACTTGAAATAAAATGTTGGCTCCGAGGTTGCTTTCTCGCGAGGAGTCGAGGAAGAATCTCTGATTGGAACATGCCTTTTGAAATTATGTGTGATGCTAGTGACTATGCTGTTGGTGCTGTCCTAGGACAAAGATTTGATAAGAAATTGAATGTTATCCATTATGCTAGTAAAACTCTAGACAGTGCCCAACGAAACTATGGTACTACTAAAAAAGATTTTTTAGCAGTTGTGTTTGCTTGTGATAAATTTAGATCCTATATTGTTAACTCCAAAGTTATTGTTCACATCGATCATGCTGCTATAAAATACCTTACGGAAAAGAAAGATGCTAAACCTAGACTCATTAGGTGGGTTCTCGTGCTTCAAGAATTTGACTTACACATCGTTGATAGGAAGGGAGCTGAGAACCCCATAGCTGATAACTTGTCTAGGTTAGAAACTATTCTTGATGACCCACTACCTATTGATGATAGTTTCCCTGACGAACAGTTAGCTGCAATAAGTGTTTCACAAAACACACCTTGGTATGCTGATTATGCTAACTACATTGTTGCTAAATATATACCACCTAGCTTCACTTACCAACAAAAGTGAAAAAATTCTATGACTTGAGACATTACTTTTGGGATGACCCACACCTTTATAAAGAAGTAGATGGTATTATTAGACGTTGTGTAGCTGAGCATGAACAGGAACAAATCCTACGAAAATGTCATTCCGAAGCTTATGGAGGACATCATGCGGGAGATAGAACTGCTCATAAGGTATTACAATCTGGTTTTTATTGGCCTACTCTCTTCAAGGATGCACGTAAGTTTGTCTTGTCTTGTGATGACTGTCAAAGAATTGGTAATATCAGTAAGCGTGAGGAAATGCCTATGAATTATTCACTTGTTGTTGAACCATTTGACGTTTGGGGTTTTGATTTTATGGGGCCTTTTCCTTCCTCCAACGGGTACACTCATATTTTGGTTGCGGTTGATTATGTCACTAAGTGGGTAGAAGCTATTCCAACTAGTAGTGTTGATCACCACACCTCCATTAAAATGCTTAAAGAGGTCATCTTCCCGAGGTTTGGAGTCCCTAGATATTTAATGACCGATGGTGGTTCACATTTTATTCATGGTGCTTTCCGTAAGATGCTTGCTAAATATGATGTTAACCATAGAATTGCATCCCCATATCATCCTCATTCTTGTGGCCAAGTTGAACTTAGCAATAGAGAAAAAAAATTAATATTACAAAAAACTGTCAATAGGTCTCGTAAGAATTGGTCTAAGAAATTAGATGATGCACTTTGGGCCTATAGAACAGCTTATAAAAATCCTATGGGTATGTCTCCATATAAAATGGTATATGGGAAAGCTTGTCATTTGCCTCTAGAATTAGAACACAAAGCATTTTGGGCAATTAAAGAACTTAACTATGATTTCAAACTTGTCGGTGAGAAGAGGCTATTTGATATTAGCTCACTAAATGAATGGAGAACCCAAGCGTATGAAAATGCCAAGCTATTCAAAGAAAAAGTAAAAAGATGGCATGACAAAAGAATCCAAAAGCGGGAATTCAAAATAGGAGATTCTGTTCTTTTGTTCAACTATCGTTTAAGATTTTTTGCAGGAAAGCTTCTCTCAAAATGGGAAGGACCATATATTATCGAAGAGGTTTATCGTTCAGGAGCTATCAAGATTAATAACGCCGAAGGTACTAACCCGAAGGTGGTCAATGGACAAAGATTTAAGCATTATATCTCAGGTACGCCTATTAACGTTGAAAGCAATGTTATCCAAACCATGACACCGGAGGAACACATAAAAGAAACCTTCCGGAACACTCCAGAATTCTTAAAAATAGGAGGTACGTGATACGGTAAGTAAACGGACTCCGAAATATCCGCAAACATATTTTTTGTCAGTTTTGGAATATTTTAGAATTTTGGAAATAAAGAAATAAACCGGAAGGTTCTCGAGGTGAGCACGATACACCAGGGCGCGCCAGGCACCCCTGGGCGTGCCCTGGTGGGTTGTGCCCACCTCGAATGCCTTCCCGACTCCGTTTCCCTTCCATATACTTGTTTCCCAAGAATAAAATTCTCTATATATACCCCCGACTGTTTTAACGACCGCATCGCAGAAAAATCCTCTGTTCTTGTTTCTTGCTGTTTTATCGTCAGATCAAGATATCCATGGCTCCACCAAGCTCCTCCAAGGACAAGTTCTTCAAGAAGGTCATCAACCCGTACTTGTCGGAGGTGATGAAGCACCCTCAAGCCATTGAGATGCGTGAGGGGGTGCTCCACATCCACGATGTTCAGGGACCCAAGAAGACCGGAAGCGTGGAGTCTAGGCTTGAGGCGGTGGAACAGGAAATGTTCAAGTGCCAGAAGATGGTGGAGCGTGGACATAGTGCCAATCACTCCATGATCACAGAATTCATCCGTGATCAGACGGTGGATGGCCGGTCCGTGAAGGACATTATCTCCACCACCAACGAGCAAATTAACTTTCTACAGAGCCAAGTTTATGATCTTCAAAACCAAGTCTTCGAATATGAAGCGAGATTTAAACGTATGAGTTTAGCTGCCAGTTGCAGGACTCAGGGGACTCTCGCGTCAACCTTTGATGGGGAGCCTTTACCCTGGAAGCTGGAGGACAAGCTTACTACATCATCACCACCACCTACATCAACACCTCCACCTTCTTCATCACCACCACCAAAGGAAACTTGAGCACACGGGTATGGGCACTCCCCTTGGCTTGAGCCAAGCTTGGGGGAGGTGCCCCGGTATCGTATCACCATCACTTTTATTCACCTTTACCTATTTTAGTTCGATCTTTAGTTTCCCTTTGCTTTAGTTGAATAAAAGTTTAGCATGATCTATTTTCGTGTGTTAATTCTGTGATCTATCTATCTATGTAATCGAGTGAGAGTTATATAATAAAGTTTAGTTTGAGTTTTTGCCTCTCTACTTTCTTGTTGCAATCAAAATAAAGAAAAGAAAAACAAATGAAAAGAATCATATGCTAATCCTATGGTGAGTAATGACATCACATAATGAAAAGTATAAGTAGTAAAAGTTATAGAGATTGACAAACATAGCATTGGTCAATGATGCAATTCATGAAAGAATTAATAAAGGAAGAGAAGATTCACATGCAAATACACTATCTTGGACATCTTTTGTGATTGTGAGCCCCCGTCAAATATTATATGTCGAAATTGTTGACGTTGGACAAGGAAGACAACGTAATGATTTATGTTTGTTCATATCCACATAGAAGTTATATTGTCATATATCCTTTAACATGGGGTGCTTGCTCAATATCTTTGCTAGCCAAAAATTCCGCATTAAGTAGAGATACTACTTGTGCATCCAAAAACCCAAAACCAAATTCTTTCTTTGAGTGTCCACCATACCTACCTATGGATCGAGAAAGATCCCTGAAGTAAGTTGTCATCGGTGCAGGCAATAAAAATTGCTTCTAAAAGTGTTTTGATCAATTAGTGTAAGAGAAAATTGAGCGCTATACGAACTTATGATGACAAAGTAATAAAGCGACGGACTGCATAATAAAGGTTGCTATCATAGGGGGCAATATAGCGTGATGTTCTTTTACATTAAGGGATTGGGCATACAAACCAATAAGCGCATGACAACCTCTGCTTCCCTCTACGAAGGGCCTATCTTTTACTTTTATGTATTTACTTTTATGCAAGAGTCAAAGTATTCTTCCCTATTCCTTTTTCCTTTTGCAAGCATCTTGTGGTGAGGAAAGATCTAGGCACATATACCCAGTTGGATATGGGTGAGCATTTTATAAGGAAACAAATTATCATGACAAGAAGTATCTGGCATATGCAAATAGGAAGATTGAAGCATTAACAATTTGAACATCAAGAGAGGTAATTGAACATGAAAATTCCTATAACCATATTTGCCTCTCTCATAATAGTTACATGTAGGATCATAAACAAATTAAACAATCTTGCTATCATATAAAATATTCTCTTCATGATCCATATGCATAAAAGTTTAATAATCTTCCAAGATAGTGGGATTATCATCAACTAAAGTCATGACCTCTCCAAACCCACTTTTATTAAAAGTTTCATAAGATTGAACACTCTCTGAATGTGTGGGATTCTTACCTAAAGTTGACACTCTTCCCAATCCACATTCAATATTTATTGGAAACATTATTATCAATAACATATTCATCATTAGGCTTAAATAAATTTTCAAGATCATAAGAAGCATCACCCCAATCATGATCATTAAAATGAGTAGTGGACATAACAAAATCATCATCCCCAAGCTCGTAGTTTTGCATATCATTAACAAAATTTTCATTAATAGAATTTATAATAATATTATTGCAATTATTGTTTTCATTTAAGGTGCTATCATGTATCACTTTATAAATTTCTTTTAACACTTCATCACAATTTCCAGATTCATGATTTTCAAGCAAAACTTCATAAAGATAATCAAGTGCACTCAAGTCACTAGAAATTGGTTCAACATAATCGGTTCTTTGAAAAGATTAGCAAGTGGATGAGGATCCATTTATTTTAGATTTTTGTTTTTGCTTTCTATTCTTGTGTGTCAAAGATAAACATATCATACTAGGCAAGAAGAAAGTAGAACAAGTAAATGATAGTGTGTGTGTAGGTACCTCATGACAATTTGATGATGTCTCCCCGACAACTGTGCCAGAAATTGAGTTGACATGAGACTACTTTCGTACCTCCTCTCCGAGAACGATGCCAGAAATTCTTGCTGCTACTTGTGAGCTGCGTTCGGTTTTTCCCGAAGAGGAGGGTTGACGCAATATAGTACCAATAAGTATTTCCCTCTGTGATAACCAAGGTTATCGAACCAATAGGGGAACCAAGCAAACTCTCACCGTCAGCACATACACAAACAAAAGAAAACACTTGCACCCAAAGCGTGCAAGAGGGTTGTCAATCCCCTTGAACTCGTTACTTACAAGGATTAATTCTGATAGTGATTGATAAATTAAAAAGGAAAAGAAAAAATAAAATAATAAATTGAAGCAATTTATTTTTGGTTTATAGCAATATGATTAAATAGACTCGGGGGCCATAGTTTTCACTAGAGGCTTCTCTCTCAAACACATAGCATACAATGGGTAGACAAATTACTATCGGGCAATTGATAGAAAATCGCATAGTTATGATGTTATTCATGACAATGATCATGTATATAGGCATCACGTCCTTGACAAGTAGACCGAAATGATTCTACATCTACTACTATTACTCCACTTCGAAAGCACTTCTATGTTTGCATCTCTAGGTATTAAGTTCATAATAAACAGAATAATGCATGAAGCAAGATGACATGATGTAGACGAAGTAAGAAAAGTCATATGTTTAGACCCCGTCCTTTTATCCTTAATGGAAACAATACAAATAAATGTCTTGTCCCCTTTTGTCACCGGGATATAGAGCACCATAAGACTGAAACCACTACAAAGCACCTCTCCCACTGAAGATAAATCAATCTAGTTGGCCAAACGGAACGAATAGATTAGAGAGAAATACAAAGCTATAATAAAGTTCAGAAAAGACTCAATTACTTTCAACAAATAATCTGATCATAACCCACAATTCACCGGATCCCAACAAACACACCGCAAAAGAAGATTACATCGGATAGAACTCTAAGAAGATCGAGGAGAAAATGGTATTGAATATCAAAGAGAGAGAAGAAGCCATCTAGCTACGAGCTACGGACCCGTAGGTCTGTTGTGAACTACTCGCGCATCATTATGGAGGCAGAAAGTTTGATGTAGGCGACCTCCGTGATCGACCCCCCCGACAGACTATCAGAAAAGGTCTCCAGATGGGATCATGGACGAACATAGGCCTGCGGTGGCGAAAAATGTGTTTTTGGTGTCTCTTCGGTGGTTTGGGAATATATGTGAATTTTTATTAGGGAATTAGGTCAAAACGATGTACGGGTGGGCCACGAGCTCGGGGGGGCGCGCCCTACCCCCAGGGGTCGCCCTGTGAGCTCGTCGCTCACCCGTACGTCTTCTAGTCGCCTCCCGAAGCTTCTAGGGTCTCTTTTGTTCTAGAAAAAATCACCGTAAAGTTTCATCGTGTTTGGACTTTGTTTGGTATTGATTTTCTGAAAATTCAAAAACACGCAAAAATGGAAACTTGCACCAGGCACTGGGTTAATAGGTTAGTCCCAAAAATGATATAAAATAGCATGAAACAATCAAAAAATATAGATATGTTGGAGATGTATCATCCACCGCCAAGAGATGGGGGGACAATACCAAGGAAAGAAGGAGGAGGCTCCACCACCATGAGAACCGGCCTCCGGGCCGGTGCCCACGCACTGGCACCGTCACCGGCGCCGCCCCCATCTCCATAACCACCGGCGGCGCCACCTCCATCACCACCACCATGACCACCGCAACGTAATACGTCTCCGACGTATGTATAATTTTTTATTGTTTCATGCTATTATATTATCAATCTTGAGTACTTTATATACAATTATATGCTATTTTATCATTTTTTGGGACTAACCTATTAACCCAGTGCCCAGTGGCAGTTCTTATTATTATTTTTCCTGTTTTTTGGACTTTTCAGAAAATCAATACCTAACGGAGTTCAAATTGGATAAAAATTTACGGGAGTCATTTTTGGACCAGAAGAGACCCAGGAAGCTTCGGGAGGAGACCATAAGACCCACGAGGTGGCCACGAGCCATCAGGGCACGCCTTGTGGGGGGGGGGGGGGTAGGCGCACCCTGGTTCTTGGGCGCCTCGTGGCACCTCCTGACCTATTTCTACTTCTATATATCCTTAATTACCCCAAAACCAACAGAGAGACAACCAAAACACCTTTTCCACTGCCGCAAGCCTCTATTCTTCCGTGATCCCATATGCAGGCCTTTTCCGCTATTCTGTCGGAGGGGGAATGGATCACGGAGGCTGTCTACATTAACCTTACTGCCTCCATGATGACGTGTGAGTAGTCCACCACAGACCTACGGGTCCAAAGCTAGTAGCTAGATGGCTTATTCTCTCTCTTTGATATTCAATACAACGTTCTTCGCGATTCTCGTGATGATCTATTCGATGTAATTTTCTTTTGCGGTGCGTTTGTTGGTATCCGATGAATTGTGGGTTTATGATCAGATTATTCATTGAAAGTAATTGAGTCTTTGTTGAACTTTATTATGCATGATTGTTATAGCTTTGCAAGTCTTTCCGATCTATCCGTTTGCTTTGGCCAACTAGATTGATTTATCTTCAGTGGGAGGAGTGCATTATAGTGGGTTCAATCTTGCGGTGCTCTATATCCCAGTGATAGAAGGGGACAAGACACGTATTGTATTGTTGCTATTAAGGATAAACCGACGGGGTTTGAACATAGTGCTTGGTCTTACTTTTTCTATATCATGTCATCTTGCTTAAAGCGTTAGTTTGTTTGTCATGAACTCAATACCATAGATGCATGGTTGATAGCGGTCGATTGGTGAAGTAATAGTAGTGGATACACTACTGCAGGATGCTGCTAACGCGACACATCAATCAGAGACCCTTCGACAAAACTGTGTGTGATGACCAAATCGCAAACGGTATAGTTATAGCTCCGTCGCTAATGACGTAAACTGTGTGCGATGGCGTATACATCAAATACGATCTAAAAAATAGTTGTGTGTGCGATGTTTGGCAAACAGTTGGCCTAGATAAACTGTTTAAGATTGGATAATATAACACAAACGCTTATACAAATATAGGTGTGTGCGATGTACGGCATATAGTTCACCCCGATAAACTATTTGCGTTGATCAATCATAACACAAACGATTGTCCAGATGATCACGTGTGCGATAGACGGCATACAGGTCACTCGGATGAACCGTTTGTGATGAGGTAAAATAACATAAATGGTTACATAGATCAAGATGTGTGTGATAGACGGCATACAGGCCACTGGGATGAACTGTGTGCGATAAGCAAAAATAACACAAACGGTTTCTCAGATCAAGATGTGTGTGATGTACCTAGGCCACTCGGATGTGTTGTGGGCAAACAGTTCCGGATAAAGAACTGTCAGGGACTGATGAAATCATCACCGACGGTTTTGGTTGTTTATTCCGTATGCGCTGTGATTTGCTCAATCTGCCCACAAACATCTATGCTCTGTTTAGAAGAACATGATTGCATAACCAAATTAAGCATCCAATACACACATAACATTGGCGCACACCTTAATAAACTATTACATGCATAATAAACTTATCCCTCTAAAACTACGAATATTTCTGCATAGAGGGAGTATGAGAATTGAGAAATGATCATCAAATCATCTACTTCTTGTGACGCTTGCCGCCAGCGCTCTGCTTGTGGCTCGATCCCTCGTTGTCTTCAGGTAGGAGGCACTTCCTCATGTCAATGATCTGCCTGAACATCTCGTAGCATGTGCACGCTTGCTTGGCCGCGGTCTGGAGGTGATATTCATCCAGTTTCTTCACCCAGCCCCTGTGCTAGACAGGCTTGTTCTTGTTGCACTCAGCCTTCATGTCAGCCTAGTAGGGGTCGATGATGGCCTCAGCCAGGTCAACATGGGAGTCCATGTCCTTCTTGCAGCCCCAGACCCTGTAGTGGTGGCGGATGTCGACAAGCTTCTGACAGGCCAAGCCCGAAGTCTTGAGCACCTTTGGATCGTTGGTGGTGTCCACCGTAGCGAACTTGTAGTTGGGGCTGTTGACAAACCTGGTGAAACGCTCGCAAGACACTATGGCCAGGCAGTAGTGGTAGAGGAGGACGTGATGGCCGACGCACAACTGGGTGACGGCAACCTTCTGATCATGCCCGGCACGACCGCTGGTGTAAGCGAGGTCGAAGCCGACCACTTTGTACTTGTCATCCGCATCAAGCAGCCGCTCCATGGTGTCGATGCAGTCCTCCACCATGCCCGGGTCATTGGTGTACACCACCGTGAGGTCCGTCTTCCTCAGGTGGGTCTCCACATGATGCACGCCAAACTCCATTGGAGCGCCGCTGGACATCCTCTCTGTATGCGTCGTCCAGGGTGCGTTTATTGTGTTGTGGGGCGCGATCGAAAGCATGAAGAGACTATAGTTAATGGCCGTGGGTATAAATGGGGGCCGGACGTCCTGGAAAACCGGCACGTCCGGATGGCAGTTTTTGCAGCGCGTGATTCAGTCGTGGAGCACGTAACTGCATGGGGCGACGCGCGTGGCGCAAGTGCATGCATATGGAGCCCCGAACGTGATCGTGGGCTGGCCCCAACCGCTGGCAGAGCGCGCGCGGAGGGGAGCGAGAGCAGAGCACGCGTAGGGGTGCGAGAGCAGAGCACGCGCAGGGACGCGAGAGCAGAGCACGCGGTGGGGCGCGAGGTCGAACCAGACCACTATGTACTTGTCCTCGTCAAGTAACAGGTCCATGACGTTGGAGTTCTCCATCCAGATCGGATGTTTGGTGTACACCACAAACGGACAGGGCGTGTCGCTATGGCATGCATGGTCCAAACACGATACATCAATCAGAGACCCTTCGACGAAACTGTGTGCGATGCATGAATCGCAAACGGTATAGTTTAAGTTCTGTCGCTAATGGAACTAACTGTGTGCGAAGGTGGATCCATCAAATACGATTAAGAAATTAGTTACGTGTGCGATCTACGGTAGACAGTTTGTTCTTATGAACCGTTTGTTCTTATAATAGAAACGGTTACCAAAACTACATACGTGTACAAATTACGGCATACAGTTCACTCGGATAAACTATGTGCGCTGATACAGCAGAACACAAATGATTCGGCATAACAAGATGTGTGCGATATACAGCAAACAAGTGAGTAATGAGAATCGTCTGCGAACACCAGATATAACACAGACGATTGGTGCTAATAACATGTGTGTGTTGTGGGGAAATGTTTGCTGGTATACAACTGTCAGCGATTGATGAAATCATCACCGACGGGTTCGTAGTTTAGTCCGTGTGTACTGTGATTTGCTCGGTCTGCACAACATCAATGGTGCGCCTACAGAACAACAAGATATGTACTTATAAGAACATGATTGCATAAACAAAAAGGAACACAATGCAATTTCAAATATTGTATCACAAATACCAGCAATATTACAAGGTTCAAATTCCAGCATAATGAGGCCCAAATTCAAAGATTACAAGGTACAAACTCACATTAGAAATCAAATCCAATCTTCAGGGTCCTTGGGATGAAATATTTCTTCGAAGGGATCATCCACCGAGAAGTCATATATCGGCTCGATAGAATCGCTTCCGAATAATTTGTCATATGAACTTCCAAAGTGAAAATCAGCTTCTGCAGAGCCTTTTCCATTCCGCTGTAGATGCCTCCGCTGGTCAGTAAACCATCAATTGTGGCGCACTAAATATAGTGCAAACCTCATTACCTTGAGCACCCTTGCTTTCTGAACAAAGAAAGTGGCAAATTGAATCTCTGGATTGGTGCCTTGGTACTCGTTCAAAGTAATTTCCGTGAGATGGAATTCAAGGCATTCGATGTGATTGTTATATTGCGCCACCTTTTCCACTCCAACTCCTGCTTGTATCTGTAAACGAAGACAACATATGAGTGCTTAGATGCAGTATCAAACACTATGGGCCTCTTTGATTTGCATGATTTATAAAATACACTAATAGATTGACATGCCATCTTTGATCGTTCATGATTGACATCTCAAAAAAATGTATAGTACACATTTCATTGTAATCATGGGTAAAAGTACCAACAAATTGAACTCTGTTGTGGTTAAGAATTAACAGGAAAGGAACATCACCTCGACGTATAGCTTCTCCGTGCAGGGAAAGCATATAAGGAACTTAACAAGTTCATCCAGATTGGGGCCGATAGATTGTAGTGCCAAGATCTTTACTGTTCGTAGAGACAATGCGAGGCTTGTGGGAATCATTTTCTGGATGACAACCGAACATAGATCAACAAAAACTAGATAAAATGTGATGTACAATAATAAGAATGAGAAGAAGATTGTTGTACCTGAACAGGTATGGATCCAGCTGTAACAAGTTCAGAGAATTAAGCACACGAATACCCCAACACTGTCAATTTCGGTGCGCCAATGACACTGATTCTTCTTCGACCTTCTTTATCAACTACAAACAATCTCTCTAGGAAAGGCGCATATCATGAAACTCCCCAACTGACAGCGTGTTAAGGCACCAGCCATGCACATAAATCGTACGGAGATTCGTCGTAGCGATGTGGAGGCTACTAACCCAAACATCATCTGAAGACGAAGGTACTCGAGATTTGTACAGCCGCCGAGCAGGCGCTCCAAATCGGACTTTGAGATGCTGATGCCAATGAGCTCGAGGTGCTTCAGTTTAGGGAGATGAAGAGCGTGCGTGGCATTAATCTTGGGGAAAAGGCACCGCATGAACGTAGCGCGGCGCAGCGTGGGCGCGAGGCGGAGGACGGACGGAGGCAGCGAGCGCCCATGTCCAGCATCAAAGTTGAGCTCCTCGAGCTGATCTAGGGTGGGGGATAAGAACCAGTCGTGAAACTTTGGTTCGGCCTTGCAGTTTGAATGGAAAGTGCGGATGGCAAGGCGTCTGATGGGTGCAGTGTGTGTGGCGAGGATGTGGGACAATGCGTCCAAGCATTTGCGATCCCCGCTGCAGAGCTCGTCATCGTCGAGGTGGTCAATGGGGGTGGAGTGCCATAGGGGGCGCCACCGCCTGGAGAGGATGGTGGTCTGCACACCAGATTTGATGGGGAGGAGGGACATGATGATTACCAACATCTCATCGGGGATGCTGCTGATGAAGTCCACGCTCGCCGGAGGCTCGTGTGGTTCAGCCTCCACCCGCCCCCGCTTGTTGGCCGCCTCGTTGTCCATCGAAAAAGAAGGCGATCCGTGGCGGCGGCCGAAATAGATAAGACCGGATGAGAAGGTGTAGCACTAATGGAGAACTTGAGAGAGAATAGGGCTGTGGGTGGAAGTCCGAGGTCCAATGGCTTGATTCCCGGTGAGCCAGCTGCGCCTACGCGGCGGACTACTCGCACGCATCCCTCTAAGCCTTCGCGGTGGACTGCTCGCACGCGTCCCGTCTAATCAAACCTGCACCCACAGCATAGGCAGGGCCCACCTCTCATAGAGGCAGGGCCACGCGTCTACTCGATGAGCCCATTCCCAAACTGTTTCTAAAAACCATAAAGTGTTCCGTGCTTGGGAACTAAAACCATAAATAAATATTGAGCTTGTTTCCTTTCACATTCCAAATTACCACGCGCTAATTTTTTTTCGCAAATCAGTTCAGACCTACAAACCTAAACGTGTTCTCACTTAGCAGCTGTTTACTGTAGTAGGCTATAAAAACACAAACTCTTACTCAAAAATTACCGCTCATTCTTCACCCCCGACACCAAAAAGACAGGCCTTTCTTTGTTATTCCTTCGTTCCGTCTGCCATGGCCGGTAGGGGGGGGGGTTCTGGGTCGAGATATAACCAGGGAAGAAAGACCAAAGCCGCGGAAGCAACCGAGAGGTCCCGCCACCGCGCCACGAAAGCGCCAGAGAGCTCCAGCCACACCGCTTTGGCCGCAGCAGAGATGTCCGATGGTGCTGCGGACGCCCGGGAGGATCTTTCGCGGAGAGGCGAAGGCTCTCACAGTCACAAGCGCATTCGCCTCGGAGGCGAACTGGACGATTTGGCAGTCTTTGATTCCTCAGCCAGCGACGACATGCGCACTGAGCTCGATAGGAAGGACGCCATGATCGATGACCTAGTGAAGCTGCTAGAGAAGAGCGACGCCTCGGTTGACAGGGCGACCGGCCTCGTGAAGAAACTTATGGAGGAGAACGACGCCTGGAAGAAAATGTTCGAGAAGAAAAGTGCCTCAGAGGTGAGGCTGAAAGAACTCGCCGAGGAACTTTTGGAAGACTTGGCGAAGCTCCACATCAAGCGGGAGGGGTTGCTGAAAGAATCCGTGGAGCGTGTGAAGGAACTTCATGCGTACGGGACGCAGGCCATCGATGCTCTCGACCATAGAGCCCGCGCCATGGCCGCAATGCGGAAGATGTCGGATGAGAGGCGGCAGGAGATGGAGGTCGTGGAGGCGATGAAGGAGATTGGGGAACTCCGCGCCCACCAATCCATGAAGAATTAGATAGATTGTTTTCTTTGTCTTCCTTCTTCAACCTCTTCCTTCTTCTTTTGCCCCTGTGTCTTTGGGGAGTTGCCACATGTGGCATTTTTTATTATCATGCATATGTAAGAAAATTATTATCTTTGCCGGTGCAATTTGTTGTTATATTATTTCGTTCATTTGTACATGTATACGAGTCAAAAATAGACGAAACGTCAAAGTTCTCGGCTAGGCACGAACAAAAAGTGATCACAAGCAAACTAGTCCCTCCGTCCAGGCGCATTAACCACATGATAAACAGCGGGTAGGACGCCATTAATTCAGAAGTTGGGAGCAAGGCAAGCGGGGGGATTGAAGGTCAAAGTATCGCTTCCCGATGAGCAGGCGCAGTAGACTCTCATGCGTCCCGTCGTGCTTGCACGGCGGACAGCTCTCACACATCCTGTCAAGCCTGCGCGGCGGACAGCTCGCACACGTCCCGTCAAGCCTGCGCGGTGGAAAGCTCACATGTGTCCTGTCATCAACCTGCAGCTACACGCACGGTTCTCCCATATCAAGTACTCCCTCCGTTTCTTTTTAGTTAGCATATAAAATTTGGTCAAATTCAAAATTTGTAAAGTTTGTCTAGCTTTATAGAAAAATAAATAAATATTTATAATTTAAAATCAACATTATTAGATGCATCGTCAAATTAACTTTCATACTATATAACCTTGGCATTGTAGAGGTTGATGTGTTTTTTGTATAAATTTAGTCAAACTATGTTTAGCTTGACTTTGACCAAATCCTATATGCGAAGTAAAAGGAAATGGAGGGAGTAAAAAAATGGACGCGTGGCACCAAATGGTTATCATACAAGTTTTGTATGTACAAGAATTCAATAAACCAATATTATCAATGATTGCGGCCGATCTATCATGTCTAAATGTTTCTAATTGATTCACATTCATATGAAAAGGGCCCTATAAAACTCAATTGATGTATAAAAAGGGCCGAATTGGTGCACTAGAGGACACGTTGAATGTAGTTTCGTCACAAAAGGTGACATCTTCCCTATCGAAACCACGAAGTCAGAGCATATGCCTCTAGTTCAAAATTTGAACTATGCATATTAAATCCCTAGAAAACTCAATTAATGTATAAAAGGGGCCGATTCGGTGGACTAACTACTCATTGAATGTAGTTTCACCAACAAAGCTGACATGTTCCCTATCGAAACCACGAAGTCAGAGCATGTGCCTCTAGTTCAAAATTTGAACTACGCATATTAAATCCCTAGAAAACTCAATTAATGTCGGTCAAGGGGCCGATTCGGTGGACTAACGACTCATTGAATGTAGTTTCACCAACAAAGGTGACATGTTCCCTATCATGGCGAGCTTTGGCTTGTAAGATGCATGCCCAATATTAGTCCCAAATTCGTCAAAAAACAAAATGCACACCGTAGATGTGCTGTGGCATGACACTGTGTAAGTTTCGTGAATTCATGGCGAGCTTTGGGTTCTCTCGGACTTTGAAACCAAGATTATCAATGTTTGCGGTCTAGTCACGACACCGAGATGTTTGTAATTCAATGACCATCAGTGCATGGGATGTAAACATGGACCCAATGACACAAAATGGTTTTTAATAATCCATTTTGGTGCGCTAGAGCTCGTGCTTGTAATTCAAACTTGAGTTCTTCACATTAAGTCCACGCCTAGAAAACTTAAATGTCGTTTCGACCACAAAGGTGACATGTTCCACATCGAAACCACCATGCTTGTCGTGGGAAGCTCCAATTTGTAAGAGGTTTGTCCCAAAACTTATATACCATGTCCTATAAGTGTCATGTCGACAGACCAGTTTCAATAATTTCACATTTTAGCATTGCAGTTGTATTAGCCTATGTTGCATGTAGATAAAATATCAACGCAAGAAGAGACATCGAATGCCGTTCCCTCCACAGAGGTGACATATTGTTCCGTATCGAAACCACGATTGTTCTTGAGAGAAGTTTTGGTGTGCAAGAGACTTCTCCCACATTGGACAAAAAATTATCATGTTGTATAAGTGTCGTGTCAAGACACCGGGGCATGTTTCAAGAATTTCAGACAAGTTATGGATTTATGATGATTTAATAGCCAAGTTTCTCAATGTTTGTGGCCTCGTCATGACTTCGAGATGTTTGCAATCCATTAACGTTAATTGCATGGGACCTAAACAAGGAACCCAAGGACACAAATACCTTTTTTCATCCCATTTTGGTGAAACGAAGCATGTTCTTTTAGTTCAAATTTGAATTATGCACATTAAATGTCTACAAACTTGATTAGTGTAGTATACAAAAAGGTAACAAACCATGAATAATTTAAAGCAGTTCTATACGCCCGTCTGAAGCTCGTGCGTGTGTAAGCACGGTGTGCGCGTGTCGTGCTAGCTTGAGCTTCCTTCTTTGAGAAGTTATCCAATTTGTATTAAAATGATGTTCTATCCAACGTCCAAACATGCTTCTCCCGCCACTCCCCCAATCAGTCTCCCACCACACCCCCAATCGGTCTCCCGCCACTCCCCCAATCGGTTTCCCGCCGAAGCGCTGGCCCCGTCATCAACCTCCTGGACGAGGAGGACGAGAAGGAGCAGGCGAAAGCGGCATCGCGCCATCGAGCATGAGCAAGACGTCATCATCAGCCCCCATGCCACCATCGCACACGGTTTCCAGTACTACCAGAAACGTCTGTGATGCGTGTCTGGTCCCACCAGGTTCCCATCGGGGCACGCCTTGTATACGATAGGAGGCAACCGTTACCAGCAAGACGCGGCTTTCCAGCCCGTTACCCATTCGATGGAACTCGGAAGTTAAGCGTGCTTTCGGTGGAGTAGTCAAGGATGGGTGACCGGTTGGGAAGTTGCTAGATTTCAAGGTTCATTTAGGCGGTGTGATATGATCACTATAGGCATAAATAAAATGCCTATAGTGATATGTCATTCCGGCTAAATAAATCTTGAGATCCTTGTTTTGAAAATATCCATGATTTTATTTTTCTTCTTTTGCTGTTTTGAAAATGTCAAGGATCGAGTGTCTGTGTGTGTGATATGTCATTCCGGGTAAATAAATCTTGAGATCCTTGTTTTGAAAATATCCACGGTTTTCTTTTGCTGTTTTGAAAATGTCAAGGATCGAGTGTGTGTGAGTGTGTGTGTGTATACCAATGCCTGTGTGTGGACCATGTGCCTACATTGTGCGGTTTCTGATGACAAACCTATCGGTGGGCCCTTAGGGTCTGCCATGCCTTTTACTAACAACGCTGGAAGGCCAAGGGTGTGTGTGTGTGTGTGTGTGCGTGTGTGTGCGTGTGTGTGCGTGTGCATGTTTGTATGTGTGTGTGTGTGTGCGTGCGTGTGTGTGTTGTGTATGTGTGTGAACCCATATGCTTGTGTGTGGACCATGTGTCTACATTGTGCGGTTTCCGACGACAAACCTATCAGTGGGCCCTTAGGGTGTGTCATGCCTTTTATTGACAATGCTGGAAGGCAAAAGATGGGTGACGGTGTGTGTGTGTGTGTGTGTGTGCGGGGGGGAGAGCGGGTGCGCGCGTGTGCGTGTGTGAACCCATGCTTGTGTGTGGGCCATGTGCCTACATTGTGCGGTTTCCGACGACAAACCTATCGGCGGGCCCTTAGGGTTTGTCATGCCTTTTAGTGACAAACGCTGGAAGGCCAAGGATGGGTCACGGTGTGTGCGTGTGCATGTGTGCGTCTCTCTCTCTCTCTCTCTCTCTCTCTCTCTCTCCCTCTCTCTCCCTGTGTGTGTGTGTGTGTGGACCATGCATGCGTCCATGGTGCGGGGAGGGGAATGGTATATATATATATAACCAATCTTAAGGGGGTATACATATATATATATATATATATATATATATATATATATATATATATATATATATATATATATATGTCCAGTTAACTCAGCTAGGTGCATGCCACATCATAGATAGTGTACCATTTTGTATTAATTGTTAAAACACGCGACCACACCATTTTCGCATATGCATTTGGCCATATGCAAGGGGGTGATGTTCTTCTAGCCCCGCTCAACTGATCTTCGACGACGCGCCAACTTGAGGGACCGCGTGATCTATATATCCCTCTTGTTCGACAACAATATGTGATGGTTTGGCCATATTAATTAAGGTATAAATTCTCTTGGTTGTCTTACGAAAATTCAGACATGGATAAATGTGTGACAAAGTTTGAACCAGGTCATGTGTTCATAGGACCCCATATATCCTCCGGCACATAGTGTAGGGGGCAACACCCTATATTATGTTTGTCATGAAACCCTTTTCTGTCACATTGGACACTTTTAGGCATCCACATATGCAGCATGTGCCACACATTAAAGTTGCACATTGCGAATTTAACATGCCAACACCATGTTCGTACATATATATACTTCATCCAAACCTAATTACAAGTCTTTTTTAGAGATTTCACTACAAACTACATATATATTTAGGAACGGAGGGAGTATATTTGGGCCACTAACGGGCGTGGTTGTGTTTTGACCCTCTCTTGCGTTTTCTTTTCTCGTTTATCTCAAAGATGCAAGTATTATGTAAAATAGCAAACGAAACAGACGAAACAACCGTATGCGATTGTACCCCGAGCAGACACGAATGTGCTACTCTAACCGTGTCCGATGCCTGTAGACAGCAAAATCGGCCTTGCCTAGTGGTGCCAACCGCAAGCGTCAGCCAGTACAAAGGGGTAATGTGCACAGTACAAACCCAAACCCGACAGCGACCTATAAAAGATCTCGCCGGCGGCGGCTAACAGCTAATTTTTCCGCCGATAGCTCGCCACCACCACCACACACACCAAATGGAACCATTGCTCAAGCATGGGGATGTGCATGGCGCCGTCCTGATAGTGTTAGATGACGACGTGATAGAGGATTCCGATGCGTTGGACGCCATGGCCGGCAACGGCAAACAGCCAGCTGCCGCGGCCGACGATAACGGGATAGAGGATTCCGACGCGCTGTCCTCCATGTCGGTCAACGGTCAACCGTCATCTGCCGCGGCCGACGACGACGACGACCCCAAGTTTCAGCGAAGGATGCAGATGGCCATCGCTCTGTCCGTCCAGGAATCGGGCCACTATCCGTTCCTGCGCGACGAGGACGAGCGTCGTCTCAGTGTCGGTGTGGAACAATCTATCGCATCTGCGGATGCCATCCGCAACGCGGATAGGGATCTGAAGCGGCAGAAACGGCGGGAGAGTGCCAAGAGGAAGCGGAACTCAGATGCAGAGGGCAAAAAGAGGCGGGAGCAGGACCAGAAGGCGACGAAGCAGGCCGCCGCATGCCTCTCAACCGCGTTGGAGGCCAGTGCAGGCCTTGCAGCTGCGGCGGCAGCCCTGGCAACAGCGGCCACGGCGACCAGGGACGCAGCTCTCGCGAGATCGGCGCCCGTCTCTATCCCGATGGCCCACCTGGACGCCAAGACATCTTCGTCGATAGCGGCAGACCTGGCAAGAGGCGCCGCGGCCGCTCCGGCCGAGGTAGCCCCGCCGGTCTCCGCCGTGGAACCAGTGGAGCTCATCGACTTGACGAGCTCCTCTGAATACTCGTTCTGAGGCGAGGAAGGTCATGACGACGGTGGAGGCGTGGCGTTTGTATGCATCGATGGCGTAGTGAATATTTTGTGTAGTTCATCTTCATGTAATTTGACAAACTGTTTGTAAATTACTGAGCATATGAACTAATGTCAACTAATCCGCTGCAAAATAAGGCATTTTGTGTTTAAAATTTGCCAAATGTTTGTGTCATCTGTTTGTGGGCATGTGGAAATTTAGGATGAATTTGACGTCTGCGACTGAAATTGAGGATGAACCGTGTGTGATGAACCCGCCTTGAGAAATCTCAGAAAGAGCTACCCGCCTCGAGCGATGCAAAAATTCATGGTTTCGCGGCATGACATTTCGTTACAGCGAAGAGCATACACGCTTTATTATGTTTGGACCGTGTGCCATCTTGGTTGCTCCCGCCCAGTTCGTTTGCCAAAATTTAATTGAAGCGGTATTTCAACTGCATGTCTCCTTTCCTCGTCCACCGCACCGACCCTATAGTAAAATTTCAGCTGCCGAGGCATTTGAACCGTCGCCATCCCTCGTCCACCACCATCTCCACCCACACCATTACTACTAAAATTTTCAGGAGCAGCGGCACATCCGCAAACACCCCACACCCCCCCCGTCCGCACAGCACCCCCCTCCCCCTTCCTCCCCCGCTTGAACCCTAGCTCGCCGCCGCCGCCGCCCACCACCAACCTCAGCCGGTCTGCCCGTGCCTCATAGCTAAACAAGTTCAGGGTCCCCACCGAGCCACATACACCATCGCCGCCCTGAGTTTTTAGATGAGGCCGGCGGTGTCCCTTTCCCCCAGATCCCCATCCCGTACTCCAGAAAGTCGCAGCCTAATCAGCCCGACCACATCTCCCGTGGACCTCGAGGAGTGTACGAGCAAAAAGAGGTCTATCATGGCCTCTAGCCGTACGCTGGCAAGGTGGGCACCGTTCGCGCCGACCCTTCGATCCCGGACGAACACCTCGCCGCGGGAGCCGGTGAGGACGCTGCGTAAGTTGCCATACCAAAGGCTTCAAGTCTGCGGGAACGTGTGTTCCTGTATCTCAGGAGAGCCAGCTACGACATCAAGCTCGTCAACATCACTGGCTTCACCCGGGCCATGTCACAAGTTAAGTGGTCCAACGGCAACGCCTCTGGTTCAACCGCCGTCGATCTCTCCAAAGGCCCCGCAGCTAATCTCCTCCGCCTCGCGGTCATGGATTTGCGATCCTTCTACGCCATCCAGCCCCTTTTGTCCTTTCTGAAGGAAACGTTCTACGGCGGTGGCTTGGGATCCTTAGGTCCAAAGTCAGATCTCATCCACCAAGATAATGGCACACACTACGACTGTTACAAGGGGAAACGTGCCATCTGCGACATCAGGGAGCGCACCCTGGGCACCTCATATCCCAAGTAGAAGGAGCCCATCCATGACAAGTGAGACAACATCCTGTGAGCAAATCATACCTTTTATAGTGAGCTGTCTCGTACCCATTGTTGTAGTAGCTTTTGCCATGCGATAATCATGCAGTGTTTAATTGAGCATTTGTCTAGTTGTCAAGCAGATGCCTTGCTTTTCTGTATCAGGTTGTTAGGTTGGTTGCATTGAGTATTTGTCCAGTTTTCAATGGCTATAGTTGGTTGTTACAGTGAGCATGAATGCCTTGTTTCTTTCAGTTATTCACAATGTGATGTTCATTATGTGCAAGTATGAACTGTGTAGTTCAATTTCATCAATACCACTTGTTATGCCTGGTGTTGTTAACCTTTGCCCTTAACTCCCGCTTTAAACATTTATGCCTTGTTTCTCTGAATTTGGTTGCCAGGTTGGTTGTAGTGAGCATTTGTCTAGTTTTCAAGCAGATGCCTTGCATTTCTGTATCTGGTTGTTAGGTTGATTGCAGTGAGCATTTGTCTAGTTTTCAAGCAGGCGCCTTGCTTTTCGTTATCTGGTTGTTAGGTTGGTTCCATTGAGCATTTGTCTAGTATCAAATGGCTATATTTGGTTGTTATAGTGAGCATATATGCCTTGTTTATTTCAAGAAGATACCTCGTATACTTGGTTGATGTTAAGCCTGATGTACTTATCATGACTTTACATGTACTTGCACAGGACAACAATGGGAGTGGCCAACGTTTTCCACCGAGGTTCTTTTCATCCCTCCTCTTATACTCCATCCGTTCCATCATGTAGTCCATATAGATTTTTGTGATGTATCTACATATACCATCTACAATGTATACAATATAAAATTTTGTGATGTATCTAATGAAATGGAATTGCAATTCTAGATGTATATGTTTTTCTCTACAAACTTGGTCAAAGTAAGTAAATGTTGACTTCTCAAAATGTTTATATGCAACACATTGTGGAACTGATGGAGTAATATATTACACCATTGTGCAACTGCATTTTAGCTTCTAATATTGGCTTCTTGCTTGTAGGTACATATGTCTTAGGTAAAGATCCATTCCTGGACCCTTTTTGTGTGTGGGGTAATGAAATATTCATGAATCAGCATCAAGTGAGGAAACTAAAAATGATTGTTATGGAAAAGAGACCAACAATGCCAATTAGACTATTTGTTTACGCTCTATCCAACACAACAGTGAGCTGTAGGATGGTAACTACGAACTCTGTAGGCTTCTATTAGTACTGCCCATAATGAGTTGTCACACAATAATGTCTGCATCTTTTTCTTTTGCAGTGGTTCCCAA
The DNA here is from genome assembly GCA_039707655.1 of Elymus sibiricus. NCBI lineage: Eukaryota > Viridiplantae > Streptophyta > Magnoliopsida > Poales > Poaceae > Elymus > Elymus sibiricus. The sequence goes on along the minus strand of CM077667.1, from coordinate 123,472,747 downwards.
AGCAGTTTACTCAAGATTACCTCGCAAAGTACATCATTGTTGGACATGCAATGAAGGTTAAAATAAATCATCGAGACTACAATGAGCATCGAGAAGTCGTAATGAAGACAGTGAAGGATGGGCAGGCGGCCATCACTAGGGGCTGGCCTAGAGTCGTTCGTGCGTTAGGCATGGAGGAGGGCACAATATGGGCATTCCGCTTCACCTTCTCCAGCATACAAAATGTCTTTTGGCTCTCTCTTTACCGTCTTTAGTACAACCGTGCTTCCATCATTCTATATTTGTCCCTTCTGTAGCTTTCCTTTTTTTGAGAATTGATGCTTATGTAGTTCTTGAGTATATGTACATGTGACTCGAATTATGCATTCGTTCTTAAACCTAAACATGATTCGATATGAAATACAAGAATTCCTACTTTCAAATTTAAATTAAGTGAATTATGAACAAAGGTATTTAATTAGGGGCAAATCCTGCTCTGCAGGCCATTACAATGCACACAATTTGAGAAAGCAAAACGTGTGCGATCAAATCCGACATCACATGTTGGGGAACGTTGCATGGGAAACAAAATTTTCCTACGCACACGCAAGACCTATCCATGGTGAAGAGCATCTACGAGAGGGAGAGTGGATCTACATACCCTTGTAGATCGCTAAGCGGGAAGCGTTAAGAAACACGGTTGATGTAGTCGAACGTCTTCGCGATCCAAATCGCAAGCCGTCCCGCGATCTAATCACTATCTAGCGCCGAACGGACGGCACCTCCGCGTTCAGCACACGTACAGCTCGATGACGATCTCCGCCTTCTTGATCCAGCAAGAGGGGGCGGAGAGGTAGATGAGTTCTCCGGCAGCGCGACAGCGCGGCGACGGTGGTAGTGGAACTATTCCGGCAGGGCTTCGCCTAAGCACCGCCGAAAACTAGGGGAGACGATCTAGTGGGGAGAGAGGGCTGCACCGTGGCTTAGAGTTGGGTGCGGCTGCCCTCTCTCCCCTCCAATATATATATAGGAGGAAGGGGAGGGGCCGCCGCCCCTAGGGTTTCCCCTAGGAGTCGGACGAACAGGAGGTGGAGGAGTCCACCTCCAATCCTACTCCAAATAGAATTCCAATCCTACTTGGATTTCCTTCCCCCACTTGGGGTTTTTCCTTTTCCACACCCCAGCCGCATGGGCCCTTTGGGGCTGGTTTGCCCAGCCCACTAGGGCTGGTGCGCCACCCCTAAGGCCCACGTGGCCTCCTGGCGTGGGTGGCCCCTCCCGATGGTCCCCCGGAACCCTCCCAGCACCCCCGGTACACTACCGGAAGTATCCGAAACTTTTTCGGCGACCAAAACGGGACTTACTATATATCAATCTTTACCTCCGAACCATTCTGGAGCTCCTCGTGACGTCCGGGATCTCATCCGGGACTCCGAACAACCTTCGGTCACCACCATTCATAACTCAATAATACCAAAACGTCACCGAACGTTAAGTGTGCAGACCCTGCGGGTTCGAGAACTATGGTAGACATGACCGAGACACCTCTACGGTTAATATCGAATAGTGGGAACTGGATGCCCATATTGGTTCCTACATATTCTATGAAGATCTTTATCGGTTGAACCTCTATGTCAAGGAGTTAGTTCATCCCGTATGCTATTCCCTTTGTTCTTCGGTATGTTACTTGCTCGAGATTCGATCGTCGGTATCTCTATACCAGTTCAATCTCATTACCGGCAAGTCTCTTTACTCGTTTCATAATACAAGATCCCGTGGCTAACTCTTTAGTCACTTTGCTTGCAAGGCTTATTGTGATGTTGAATTACCGAGTGGGCCCTGAGATACCTCTCCGTCACACGGAGTAACAAATCCCAGTCTCGAGCCATGCCAGCTCAACAGACACCCTCGGAGATACCTGGAGAGCATCTTTATAGTCACCCAGTTACGTTGCGACCTTTGATACACACAAGGTATTCTTCCGGTGTCAGTGAGTTACATGATCTCATGGTCATAGGAACAGATACTTGACATGCAGAAAACTATAGCAATAAACTGACACGATCATATGCTACGTTCATGGTTTGGGTCTTGTCCATCACATCATTCTTCTAATGATGTGATCCCGTTTATCAAATGACATCTCATGTCTATGGCCAGGAAACCTTGACCATCTTTGATTAACGAGCTAGTCTACTAGAGGCAAACTAGGGACACAGTGTTGTCTATGTATCCACACATGCAATTGAGTTTCCAATCAATACAGTTTTAGCATGGATAATAAACGATTATCATGAGCAAGGTAATATAATAATAACCACTTTATTATTGCCTCTAGGGCATATTTCCAACAGTCTCTCATCTTGCAAGCATGAACTTATCGGAGGTCTCATAACTCTCAATCCGGGCATTCTTTTCAAAGATAAACTTCAACTCCTGGAACATCTCATATGCTCCATGAAGTTCAAAACGTCTTTGAAGTCCCGGTTCTAAGCCATACAACATTGCACATTGAACTATTGAGTAATCATTAGAACGTGACTGCCAAGCGTTCGCAACTTCTGCAGACTCTACTGGAGCGGGTGGTTCACCGAGCGGTGCATCAAGGACATAAGCCTTTTGGGAAGCCGTGAGGATAATCCGCAGATTCCGGGCCCATTCTACAAAGTTACTTCCATCATCTTTCATCTTAGTTTTCTCTAGGAACGCATTGAAATTCAGGGGTGCTACTGCGCGGGCCATTGATCTACAACATAAATTTTGCAAAGACAACTTAGACTATTGTTCAAGATAATGAGTTTAGTTAATCATATTACTTAAAAAACTCCCACTCAAATTGACATCCCTCTGGTCATTCGAGTGTCACATGATCCAAATTCACCACCCAATTCCGATCATCACGTGAGATGAGGTGGTTTCAATGGTGAACATCTTCATGTTGATCATATCTACTATATGACTCATGTTCGACCTTTCGGTCTCTTGTGTTCCGAGGCCATGTCTGTACATGCTAGGCTCATCAAGTTTAACCCGAGTGTTCCGCACGTGCAACACTGGCTTGCACCCGTTGTATGTGAACGTAGAGTCTATAACACCCGATCATCACGTCATGTCTCGAAACGACGAACTTTCGCAACGGTGCACACTCGGGGATAACACAATTTTATCTTGAAATTTTAGTGAGGGGTCACCTTATAATGCTACCGTCGTCCTAAGCAAAATAAGATGGATAAAAGGATTAACATCACATGCAAATCATAAGTGACATGATATGGCCATGAACTTGTGCTTTTGATCTCCATCTCCAAACCACCGGCATGATCTCCATCGTCACCGACATGACACCATGATCTCCATCATCTTGATCTCGATCAATGTGTCGCCATGAGGTTGTCACACCGACTATTGCTTCTACAACTATTGCTCACTCATAGCAATAAAGTAAAGCAAAACGGCAAAAATAAATTAAAGACAACCCTATGGCTCCTGCCGGTTGCCATACTCAACGACATGCAAGTCTTGATTATCTATACATAACATGATCATCTCATACATCACATATATCTCATCATGTCATTGGCCATATCATATCACAACAAGCCCTGCAAAAACAAGTTAGACGTCCTCTAATTGTTGTTGCATGTTTTACGTGGCTGCTATGGGTATCTAGCAAGAACGATTCTTACCTACGCAAAACCACAACGGTGATACACAAATTGCTATTCAACCTTCTCAAGGACCGCCTTTGTCAAATCCGATCCAACTAAAGTGGGAGAGACAGACACCCGCCAGCCATCTTTTTGCAACAAAGTCACATGTCAGTTGATGGAACCGGTCTCTCGTAAGCATACGAGTAAGGTTGGTCCGGGCCGCTTCATCCCACTATACCGCTGAATCAAGAAAAGACCAAGGGAGGAAGCAATCTGAGCATCAACGCCCACAAACTCCTTTGTGTTCTTCTCGTCATCTCATCTATGCATAGACCTAGCTCATGATGCCACTGTTGGGGAACGTTGCATGGGAAATAAAATTTTCCTACGCACACGCAAGACCTATCCATGGTGATGAGCATCTATGAAAGGGAGAGTGGATCTACATACCCTTGTAGATCGCTAAGCGGGAAGCGTTAAGAAACGTGGTTGATGTAGTCGAGCATCTTCGCGATCCAAATTGCAAGCCGTCCCGCGATCCAATCACGATCTAGCGCCGAACTGACGGCACCTCCGCGTTCAGCACACGTACAACTCGATGACGATCTCCGCCTTCTTGATCCTGCAAGAGGGGGCGGAGAGGTAGATGAGTTCTCCGGCAGCGCGACGGCGCGGCGACGGTGGTAGTGGAACTATTCCGGCAGGGCTTCGCCTAAGCACCGCCGAAAACTAGGGGAGACGATCTAGTGGGGAGAGAGGGATGCACCGTGGCTTAGAGTTGGGTGCGGCTGCCCTCTCTCCCCTTCAATATATATAGGAGGGAGGGGAGGGGCCGGCACCCCAAGGGTTTCCCCTAGGAGTCGGCCGAACAGGAGGTCCAGGAGTCCACCTCCAATCCTACTCCAAGTAGGATTCCAATCCTACTTGAATTTCCTACCCCCACTTGGGGTTTTTCCTTTTCCACACCACAGCCGCATGGGCCCTTTGGGGCTGGTTTGCCCAGCCCACTAGGGCTGGTGCACCACCCCTAAGGCCCATGTAGCCTCCAGGCATGGGTGGCCCCTCCCGATGGTCCCCCGGAACCCTCCCGGCACCCCCGGTACACTACCGGAAGTATCCGAAACTTTTCCGGCGACCAAAACAGGACTTCCTATATATCAATCTTCACCTCCGGACCATTTCGGAGCTCCTCGTGACTTCCGGGGTCTCATCCGGGACTCCGAACAACCTTCGGTCACCACCATTCATAACTCAATACCACCGAAATGTCACCGAACGTTAAGTGTGCAGACCCTGCGGGTTCGAGAACTATGTAGACATGACCGAGACACCTCTACCGTCAATAACCAATAGCGGGACTTGGATGCCCATATTAGTTCCTACATATTCTACGAAGATCTTTATCGGTTGAACCTCTATGTCAAGGAGTCAGTTAATCCCGTATGATGTTCCCTTTGTTCTCCGGTATGTTACTTGCTCGAGATTCGATCGTCGATATCTCTATACCTAGTTCAATCTCGTTACCGGCAAGTCTCTTTACTCGTTCCGTAATACAAGATCCCATGGCTAACTTTTTAGTCACTTTGCTTGCAAGGATTATTGTGATGTTGTATTACCGAGTGGGCTCTGAGATACCTCTCCGTCTCACGGAGTAACAAATCCCAGTCTCGATCCATGCCAGCTCAACAGACACCCTCGGAGATACCTGTAGAGCATCTTTATAGTCACCCAGTTACGTTGCGACGTTTGATACACACAAGGTATTCCTTCAGTGTCAGTGAGTTACATGATCTCATGGTCATAAGAAAAGATACTTGACATGCAGGAAACTATAGCAATAAACTGACACGATCATATGCTACGTTCACAGTTTGGGTCTTGTCCATCACATCATTCTCCTAATGATGTGATCCCGTTTATCAAATGACATCTCATGTCTATGGCTAGGAAACCTTGACCATCTTTGATCAACGAGCTAGTCTACTAGAGGCATACTAGGGACACAGTGTTGTCTATGTATCCACACATGCAATTGAGTTTCCAATCAATACAATTTTAGCATGGATAATAAACGATTATCATGAACAAGGAAATATAATAATAACCACTTTATTATTGCCTCTAGGGCATATTTCCAACATCACACAAGTTTCTCCATTCGAGGCGTGTGTGATGAATCTCGTCTTCGCGCACGGTCAGACGAGAAAGAACGTGTGAGATTAACAACACCAGCGTTTGTGCTAGTCTCCTTATCACACATGATTTCTTATTTTGAACTATGTACCATCATAAACGTTGGTCAAAGAAGACAACGTGTGATAGGCCTTCATCCGACATAGTTATTTTGGATGACACGTTTGGGAACTATGGATCACACATTTGGGATGTTTTATAAATCACAAATGTTTATTAGAACCCCCACGTGATATATTCAACCTTCGCATACGGTTTTACAATGATAAACGTATGCACTCTTATATCATATCACAGACGGTCATGGTGGAACTAACTGTGTGTGATTGTCTCCTTGTCATACACGCTTTATAATCGTGAACTGTTTGCGATTCGCTGCACATCGTAAATGGTGCTTCATAGGATAGCGCGTGCGATGTTAGTGTGATCTCACACGAGTTGCAAGGATGAACCGTATGGGAAAGACACACATCTGAAACGATTATCCGGTGACCCTCGTTTGTGATAGGTGCGGACATCCCATACGCTTAGTTTTGCCAAATGTTTGCGCTCGTTGGCCACCATCGCCGACGGGTTTGCAGTGTCGTGTGGGATGGACCCCCCCCCCCTATCGCCCACACATGCAAGGCGACGGTTTGGAACTACGTTGCGGAAAGGGGTTAAAAACCGTTTGTATAGCACGTCGCTGCACTAGTGATATAGAATCGTTTTGGTCTACTTGTCACGGGCGTGATGCCAATAGACATGATCATTTCCATAAATAACATCATAACTATGTTCCTTTCTATGAATTACCCAACAGTAATTAGTCTACCCACCGTATGCTATGTGTTCGAGAGAGAAGCCTCTAGTGAAAACTATGGCCCCGGGTTTATTCAAATCATATTGCTAAAACCTAAAAACCTTGCTACAATTTATTTACTTTATTTTTATTTTACTTTTATATTTATTTATCTATCTATCACTACTAGAAGTAATCCTTGCAAGTAAAGGGGCTTGCCAACCGTCTTGCTGTGCAAATGTTTGGTTTTGTGTGTGCATATATTGTTGACGCAAAGTTATTGTGATTCTCCTACTAGTTTGATAACCTTGGTTCTCACTTAGGGAAATACATATCGCTACTATATTGCTTCACCCTTCCTCTTCAGGGAAAAACTGAACGTAGCTCACAAGTAGCAAAAAGAATTTCTGGCGCCGTTGCCGTGGAGATATCACCAACATCGCACGAGGTCCCTTCACACAAGCTATCAATCATTTGTTCTACTTTTTGCTTGTGTTTTATATTTATATTTATATTTATATTTATATTTTCTCTTATAAAAAATCGAAGGCACAAAAATGTTTCCATTTGCTAGTTCACGTGTTTGCTTGTTAGTTTGCCTGTTTTGTCGTTATGGCTAGTTCTTCTTTAGTTCCTTGTACTCCTGAGAATGAAGTGCTTAATTTTAAATAACGGAGAGGAGAAAATTTTAAAAGATTCTTGGTATAGGATTTGCGATGCTTAAAATAGATCAATTCGTAAGCAATCCACCACTATTTTACTTCGTAATTTTTATGTGGGAATCACTACTTTGTATAGATACGTGCTTGACACTATTACCGGAGGGAATTTCTTGAGTAGTAACACTGTGGATGCTTTCAATGCTATGGAAAATCTAGTGGGATCACCACCTATCACTATTAATGAAACTATATTGAGTTTCGAACATGTTATGTGTAGGATAGAAGCTATTGAGAATAAAATGCCTACTATTGAATGTATTTAATTTTTTTACAAAATGTTCCAAAGCCAAATCGATCAAGTTGGTTCCAAAGTAGGAATTATTCTAAAGACACTAAAAGGAAATGAAGCCATAGTTAGTGAACGATTAGGACAAAGTCCCTCTAGACTCGATAAGTTGGAAGAAACCATTAATAAACTAGGTTCCGCTTTCACTTCTACTAAAACTATTGATAGGAATCCTCCTAGCAAGAATCCAAATGTTATGTATGTTCCTAAGAATAAAAGTGTCACATCTAGTAAAGGGAACAAGGATCTCAAAATGATTAGTGTGCACCCAAACTTCATAGGTATAATAAAGGAACCTATCATTAAAAACAAACCTCCTCATTTTGCTCCTAGGAGTGTGATTATCAATAACTTGTGTGCTCAACCTCCTAGAAAGCATGGTTGCATAATTGAGGAGTTGGATGTCAAGGATGACAATATTTGAAACAATGCATTATGCCCAGCTAGGGGCATAACACAATAGCGCCTCTTGGAAGGCAACCCAATAGTTACCTTAAATTTTTGCTTTTACTTTCTATTATTTTGAGTTCACACAATTTTTTCTACTGTATTGGTTGTGTTTTATGTCTTAATTAGTGTTTGTGCCAAGTAAATCCTTTTGGATGATTTGGAAGATGGTAGAATCAATTATGTGCAAACCGAAATAATTTTCTACCCATGGTGATAGTTACGCACGACCCTAATTTTTATCTCTAATTATTTTGCTAAATTATTTTTGACTGAAAAATAACTCTATAATGAAAATATCGTGACTTTGGACTAGTAAGGCAAGCATATATGCAATTATGCCAAAAAGGCAAGCAAAAAGATTGAGAGAAGTGAGAAAAAGCCCATTCAACACAACGAAAATGCACTTGTATCAAAAAGGAAATAAAAAGACAAAGAAAAGTGAGAAAAAGTCATTTCCATACAACAAAAATGCACTTGTGCCAACGCCATAAGAAACCTGACACCTCATATATATAAAACACAACACTGAATTACATCATATGAATCTTGATCATGTGAGGTAGCTCATGAGAACTTTGTATTGAATCACAAGGGAGACATGATGCCATCTAGCTACTCCTATGGACACAAGTCCTAAAGAAACTACTCACACATGGGCACAGTGGCAGCAAGGTTGATGAATATGGCTCCGGTGATGGATGCCCCCTCCGGAAGGTGCCGAACAAAGCCCCAGATTGGATCTTCCTGGAACATGAACTCGTGGTGGGGAAATAGTCGTGAAAAATGGTGCTCGGGGTTTTGGGAAATATGAAATTTTATAAGCGAATATGGTCGAGATGCGATGCCGAGGGGCTCCAAACGACCACCCCTACCCTCTTCATAAGCGAAGGAGAAGGAGAGCGCCCACGCCGGTCACCCCCGGTCACGCCACCTGTCTCTATAAATTTTATAAGTGAAGGGGTAGGAGAGAGCCATGTAGGCCACCCCGGTCCACGCGACCTGGCCGTCTGGGGCCCTGGGTGGCCCACTGGCCCCTTATGGTGCTTTCTGGATTCTTCTTCTCCTGAAAAAATCCTATAAAATCCCCAAATTATTTTGAGCTCCGTAAATATGGATTTTCTTTAAAAAACAAAAACATGCAGCAACAACTCGCTCTGGTCACTGAATTAATAGGTTAGTCCAGAAAATTAATATAAATTTCCTTAAAAGGTATTCAAAAGTGATATTATAATAACGCAAAACAATCAAAACTTATAGATATGTTTGTGACGTGGCAAGTATCCATGGGGATGACCGTTGGGTACTCCGCGGTAGAGATTGTACCATTGCTCCTCCTGCCCCTGCCGAAACACCGACACTAACTGCGATGCCAACTCCTTCTCCGCCATGGCCACATTGAAGTGCGCCTGCACTTGCTCCATGGTGAAGACGGCATGGAACTGTTGGGGAACGTTGCAAGGGAAACAAAAAAATTCCTACGCACACGCAAGATCTATCCATGGATATGCATAGCTACGAGAGGGGGAGTGTATCTACGTATCCTTGTAGATCACCAAGCGAAAGCGTATATGACACGGTTGATGTAGTTGTACGTCTTCACGATCCAATCGCGATCCGTTCTGACCTAGCGCCGAACGGACGACACCTCCGCGTTCAGCACATGTGCGGCTCGATGACGTCTCCACCTCCTCAATCCAGCGAGTGAGGGTGGGGTAGTAGATGGGTTCTCAACCAGCACGATGGCGTGGTGGAGATGGTGGTCGAGCAATCCCGGCAGGGCTACGCCGAGCGCTACCGAAACCGCGAACACAGGAGAAAACTATCTAGGTAGAGCGAGGGGAGCCAAGGGCTTGGTCTGTCCTCTTGGGGCGCCCATCCCCTCTATATATAGGTGGAGGGGCGTGGAGATCAGCCTCTCCAAGCCCTAGGGTGCAGCCAAGGGGGAGGAGTTGGACTCCTAGTCCAATTCTCTCCCTTTCCATACACAGGTGGACTTTCCACCTCTCCCAAGCCACATGGGCCTTGAGGGACGTGTGCGCCTGGCCCAATAAGGCTAGGGCGCCTCCCCTCAGCCCATGCAAACCCTTGGGACGTGGTGGAACCCTTGGTGGACTTCCGAAATCATCCGGAACTTTCCGGAACCTTCTAGAAGCTTCCAGGTACAATACCGGAAAACCCGAAACTTTTCCAGTAGCCAAAATATGACTTCCCATATATAAATCTTTACCTCCGGACCATTCCGGAGCTCCTCGTGACGTACGGGATCTCATGTGGGACTCTGAACAACATTCGGTCACCAACATACATAACCCAATAATACTATATCGTCACCGAACGTTAAGCGTGCGGACTCTACGGGTTCGAGAATCATGTGGACATGACCGAGACACCTACCCGGTCAATAACCAATAGCGGGGCCTGGATGCCCATATTGGTTCCCACATACTCCATGAAGATCTTTATCGGTCGAACCACGATGCCAAGGATTCAATCAATCCTGTATGCAGTTCCCTTTGTCCAGCGATATGTTACTTGCCCGAGATTCGATCGTCGGTATCTCCATACCTAGTTCAATCTCGTTACCGGCAAGTCTCTTTACTCGTTCCGTAATACAAGATCCCGTGACTAACTCCTTAGTCACATTGCTTGCAAGCTTCTTGTGATGCTGTATTACCGAGTGGGCTCAGAGATATCTCTCCGTCATACGGAGTGACAAATCCCAGTCTCGATCCACGCCAACCCAACAGACACCCTCAGAGATACCTATAGAGCACCTTTATAGTCAACCAGTTACGTTGTGAAATTTGATACACACAAGGCATTCCTCCGATGTCAGGGAGTTGCATGTGTTGGAGAACGTTGCATGGGAAACAAAAAATTTCCTACGCACATGCAAGATCTATCCATGGAGATGCATAGCTACGAGAGGGGGAGTGTATATACATACCCTTGTAGATCACTAAGCGAAAGCGTATATAACGCGGTTGATGTAGTCATACGTCTTCACGATCCAATCGCGATCTGTCCCGATCTACCGCCGAACGGACGGCACCTCCGCGTTAAGCACACGTGCGGCTCGGTGACGTCTCCGCCTCCTCGATCCAGCGAGCAAGGGCGGCGTAGTATATGGGTTCTCAACCAGCACGACTGTCGGGGGGATTACCCCCGGGTAGGCTCATGGAGGTGACTCAACATTTTAAAACAACGGGGCGGCCAACGCCCCTCTGTCCGGCTGCCTCGGCTGGTACCCCGGTCCGGCCGGCAGCTGGGTCCGGCCAGCTCCCTGCCCAGCCGGCAGCTCCCACCGACCCCTGTCCGGCTGCTCCAGCCGGCCTGCTGCGCAAGGTCAACCACGGCGTCCCGTCAGACACGATGCAACGACACTATAGCCTGCGTCACGCGTGACCTCACTGCACCCCAATAGTGGTGCGCTATTGACTGCATCATGCGTCACCATCACGTGTCATCTCCAATAGTGGTGTACTAGTGCCTGCATCACTTGTCATCTCCAATAGTGTATAGTTGGTCATGTGGGCCACCCCTTGTCCCCTGGGCCTCCCTATATAAGAGGCACCAGGGGAGCTCACTCAGGGGCAAGCAAGCTCCTCTCATTCTCACATTTTCTCTCATCCCCTCTCATTCTCACACATATGAGACCATGGAAAGGAGCAGCCAGCTCCCTCTTCCTCCTCAAACACAGCTCCAGGAGCAACTTTGTACTGCAATACACCTCATATACAGACATGCAGGAGTAGGGGTATTATCTCTCCAGAGAGCCCCGAACCTGGGTAAACCACCGCGTGCTACTACCCTAACCTGTCCCGGATCTTCCACGGCAGCCTTGCTCTCACCTCGATAAGCCACCCCTTGGCATCTGTTGTGAGAAAACGACGACAGTTGGCGCCCACCGTGGGGCTAGCTGCTATTGGAACCGCGGTCCGGGCGGGACCCTCTTCGTCATCACCACCGCGACGTCGCCGCCGTCTCTCCGGCGGCGCTCGGGGGTCCGACATCAACACGCCCCCGGGTACTCGCGGCGGCGCCGGCAGCGTCCTCATCACCGGCCTCAGCATTGCCCGTCCACACCGTCGACTCCGTCTTCGCCAACCCCGCGCGCGCCGTCGCCGGCCGCTCGTGGCCATGACGGGCCGCCGCCGCGTCCTCCTCGCGTAGGTGCTGCTCCTAGCAGCGGCACTCGTGCCGGCGCCGGCCGCGTCCCGACGGATGCAGTGGCCACCACTCGAGCAGGCTCGCGGACGCTCGTTTCCCCGCGCGCTAGTCCCTCTGCACAAAAATATCAGTTCTCCACTTCCTGTACTGGCGCCCGACCCGCCCGGCTGGATGCGCCCGGCGAACTACCGCGGGCCACGACGGTCGCTGGCCAGTGCGCAGTCCACGACGAGACCTACGGCGCACCACGACCGCTGGGTGCCGCGCCTCCGTGGCCCAGCTTCGTCCAAGAAACAGCCACGAGCCGCACCCTCTTCTTCGCCAGCCTACACTCCGCGGTGCTCACCTCGGCCGTCGCGCTCGCCTCCCACGCAGGCGTCCGCCCCGTCGTCTGCGTGCTCCTCCTGCCCAAGGGCCGAGTGAGGGAGAGCTCTCCTCCTCCCCTCCCTCTCCAGACCACCTCGCGCTCCGCTCCGCCTCGCCGCACCCCGGGAGCCCCTCGTCGCTGCTCCGCCCCTGCGTCCCCGCGCGCGTCCGCGCTTGCAGCTGCTCCGCCCCGCCTGCCCCACCTCGCGGCGCCCGCCAGGCCTCCTCTGCCCCGCCGCCCTCCAGCATCGCGCGCGCGTCCTGCTCGTGGCCGGCTCCTGCGCCGACCGCCGCTCCCGCGGCCGTGCCTCAGCGCACCTCCCCGCGCGAGCCCGCCTCCCGCGGCCCTTCTCCTCCGCCCGCCTGCTACGGCCGCCCTCGCGCGCGTCCGCGCCTGCGCCGGCTCCGCCTTCAGTCTCGTCCGGCTCCGCCGCCATGCGCGCGCCGACTCCGGCTCCCGCGGCGCCCTGCTCCGCCCGCCTGCCGGCTCGGCCTCAGCCTCGGCCGGCTCCGGCTCTCCTCCCGTCGCCCGCCTGATCCACCTCCGCCCGCCTGCTGCGGCCGCCCTCGCGCGCGTCCGCGCCCGCGCCGGCTCCGCCTTCAGTCACGGCCAGCTCCGCCGCCATGCGCGCATCGGCTCCGGCTCCCGCGGCGCCCCGCTCCGCCCGCCTGGCGGCTCGGCCTCGGCCGGCTCCGGCTCTCCTCCCGTCGCCCGGCCGCCGTCTCGCCGCCCTCCGAGCTCCTCCCTCCGTGCCGGCTCCGCCTCCACGCCGCCATGCGCGCGCCGGCTCCGGCTCCCGCGGCGCCCTGCTCCGCTCGCCTGCCGGCTCGGCCTCGGCCTCGGCTGGCTCCGGCTCTCCTCCCGTCGCCCGGCTCGCCCCCCGTCGCCCGCCTGCTCCACCTCCGCCCGCCTGCTGTGGCCGCCCTCGCGCGCGTCCGCGCCCGCGCCGGCTCCGCCTTCAGTCGCGGCCGGCTCCGCCGCCATGCGCGCGCCGGCTCCGGCTCCCGCGGCGTCCCGCTCCGCCCGCCTGCCGACTCGGCCTCGGCCTCGGCCGGCTCCGGCTCTCCTCCCGTCGCCCGGCCGCCGTCTTGCCACCCTCCGAGCTCCTCCCTCCGTGCCGGCTCCGCCTCCACGCCGCCATGCGCGAGCCGGCTCCGGCGCCCGCGGCGCCCCGCTCTCCTCCTGTCGCCCGCCTGCCGGATGCCGCCCCCGCGAGCCGGCTGCCCATGCGGAGGTGGAAAAGGGGGCGTCGGCTGGATGGTGGGAAAAGACAAAGGAGAGGCCGGCCAAAAAAAAACTGAGCCCGCGTCCGCTCAGTCTGCTGGACCGCCTGTCTGCTTCGTCGCGTGGCCGGCTGGCCTACCCGCCCCGGCTCCGACCCGGCCGGCTGGCACGACCATCGACCACCGGAGGTCCGATGGCCACACCCAGCGGGTGCGCCGGCGGACCGGCGCGCTCCACTCACACAAGGCCGCGCCGGTCGTCATCGACAACAACCGCTTCGACAACCACCTCGCCGGCACCAAAAACCAATGTGAGCCTTTAATCCGCACATCCTCGTGCCGCACCCAAAAACCGGATACCCCGAGCGACCCTCGGGGGCCATCCCCGCGTTTGTTTCAGCTACTTCACTGTTCACCCCGGCACCAGCTAGTCTCGGCCCGGGGCTGGCCGCCTGGCCCGATACGTTCGTTCCCACGAGACGGCTTAGTAGCGTGTACTGTACCAAGGCCCACTCTTTGTCTCAGCTACAGATCGCACCGCGACTGTCCGGCTAGCGAAAGCACAAGCTGGAGGTCACCCCACGCGAAAAACGTCCCGGGAGAAAACGGCTTGGGCAGCCCGGTCGTTTCATTTATGAGTATCTACTCGATCGAGTCTACTCCCAGAGTCCGAGTACTGTACGCTCCACTCCGCGGCCCACTCTTCGCCTCAGCCACAGACCGGCTCCTGGCTGTCCGGCTGGCAAGAGCACAAGCCAAAGAACGGAGGGCACATGAAAAAGGCTAAAGGGGGCTCGGACAAAACCAAGTCGGGACCCTTTGCGTAAAGCTTGCACTACCAAAATCAAATATTTGATATATCTGCATGGACTAAACTTGTCTTTTGCACGATCATTTCCATGAGGAACCTCCTCGCTCGGAGGCTCGGAGGCTACTCCCGGCAGGGCCCCGCGCCCATCAGCCGGCGGACCCCGCGTCCGCCCTCGGCAGCGCCTCGCGCCCATCAGCCGGCGGACCTCGCGTCCGCCCTCGGCAGCGCCTCGCGCCCAGCAGCCGGCGGACCCCTCGTCCACCCTCGGCAGCGCCTCGTGGCCATCAGCCGGCGGACCCCGCGTCCGCCCTCGGCAGCGCCTCGCGCGCATCAGCCGGCGGACCCCGCGTCCGCCCTCGGCAGCGCCTCGCGCCCATCAGCCGGCGGACCCCGCGTCCGCCCTCGGCAGCGCCTCGCGCCCATCAGCCGGCGGACCCCGCGTCCGCCCTCGGCAGCGCCTCGCGCCCATCAGCCGGCGGACCCCGCGTCCGCCCACGGCAGCGCCTCGCGTCCATCAGCTGGCGGACCCCGCGTCCGCCCTCGGCGGTGCCTCGCGCCCATCAGCCGGCGGACCCCGCCTCCGCCCTCGGCCGCGCCTCGCGCCCATCAGCCAG
The DNA here is from genome assembly GCA_039707655.1 of Elymus sibiricus. Lineage (NCBI taxonomy): Eukaryota > Viridiplantae > Streptophyta > Magnoliopsida > Poales > Poaceae > Elymus > Elymus sibiricus. The sequence continues at coordinate 123,457,501 of CM077667.1, read as the reverse complement.
CGGCCCCCGCCTCCGTCCTCGGCAGCGCCTTGCGCCCATCAGCCGGCGGACCCCGCGTCTGCCATTGGCAGCGCTTCGCGCTGATCAACCGGCGGACCCCGCGTCCGCCCTCGGCAGCGCCTCGCGCTCATCAGCCGGCGGACCCCGCGTCCGCCCTCGGCAGGGCCTCGCGCCCATCAACCGGGGGACCCCGCGTCTGCCCTCGGCAGGGCCTCACGCCCATCAGCCGGCGGACCCCGCGTCCGCCCTCGGCAGCGCCTCGCGCCCATCAGCCGGCGGACCCCGCGTCCGCCCTCGACAGCGCCTCGCGCCCATCAGCCGGCGGACCCCGCATCCGCCCTCGGCAGCGCCTTGCGCCCATCAGTCGGCGGACCCCGCGTCTGCCCTCGGCAGCGCCTCGCGCTCATCAGCCGGCGGACTCCGCGTCCGCCCTCGGCAGCTCCTCGCGCCCATCAGCCGACGGACCCCGCGTCCGCCCCTGGCAGGGCTCGGCGCCCATCAGCCGGCGGACCCTGCGTCCGCCCCTGGCTGGGCTCCGCGCCCATCAACCAGCGGACCCCGCGTCCGCGCCCGACATCCCTGACGCCACCGTCTGCTTCTGCAACAACAAAGACCCTCCGCCCGACTCTTCGAGTTGCCCGGAGGCTCGGAGGCTACACCCAGCGGGTGTGCTGGCGCGCCCCCGCCGGAAACAGCCAGCCGGTGGACTCCGCGTCCGTGCCAGGCAGGGCCCCGCGCCCGTTAGTTGGCGGACTCCGCGTCCACGCCCGATGTCCTCGACGCCATCGTCTGCTTCTGCAATAGCAAAGACCCTCCGCCCGACTCTTTGAGTCGCCCGGAGGCTCGGAGGCTACACCCAGCGGGTGCGCTGGCGCGCCCCCGCTGGAAACAGCCAGCCGGTGAACTCCGCGTCCGCGCCTGGCAGGGCCCCGCGCCCGTCTGTTGGTGGACTCCGCGTCCGCGCCCGTCAGTTGGCAGACTCCGCGTCCACCCCCGACGTCTGCCTATGCAACAGCAAAGACCCTCCGCCCGACTCTTCGAGTCGCCCGGAGGCTCGGAGGCTACACCCAGCGGGTGCGCTGGCGCGCCCCCGTTGGAAGCAAGCCAAGCCGTCCCCGGCCCGCGATCAACCGTCCTCAACAACTCATGCGACAACAACGGCGAAAACTCTCCGCCCGACTCCCCAAGCCGCCCGTAGGCTCGGAGGCTACTTTCGGGGGGATTACCCCCGGGTAGGCTCATGGAGGCGACTCAACATTTTAAAATAATGGGGCGGCCAACGCCCCTCTGTCTAGCTGCCCCGGCTAGTACCCCGGTCCGGCCGGCTGCTGGGTCCGACCGGCTCCCTGCCCAGCCGGCAGCTCCGACCGACCCCTGTCCGGCTGCTCCAGCCGGCCTACTGCGCGAGGTCAACCACGGCGTCCCGTCGGACACGACGCAAAGACACTATAGCCTGCGTCACGCATCACCTCACTGCACCCCAATAGTGGTGCGCTATTGACTGCATCATGCGTCACCATCACGTGTCATCTCCAATAGTGGTGTACTTGTGCCTGCATCACTTGTCATCTCCAATAGTGTATAGTTGGTCATGTGGGCCGCCCCTTGTCCCCTGGGCCTCCCTATATAAGAGGCACCAGGGGAGCTCACTCAGGGGCAAGCAAGCTCCTCTCATTCTCACATTTTCTCTCATCCCCTCTCATTCTCACACATATGAGACCATGGAAAGGAGCAGCCAGCTCCCTCTTCCTCCTCAAACACAGCTCCAGGAGCAACTCTGTACAGCAATACACCTCATATACAGACATGCAGGAGTAGGGGTATTATCTCCCCCAGAGAGCCCCGAACCTGGGTAAACCACCGCGTGCTACTACCCTAACCCGTCCCGGATCTTCCACGGCAGCCTTGCTCTCACCTCGATAAGCCACCCCCTGGCATCTGTTGTGAGAAAACGACAGCAACGACGGCGTGGTGGAGATGGTGGTGGAGCAATCCCGGCAGGGCTACGCCAAGCGCTACCGAAACCGCGAACGGAGGAGAAAATGATCTAGCGAGAGAGAGGCGCCAAGGGCTTGGTGTGTCCTTGGGGCGCCGCCTCCCCTATATATATAGGTGGAGGGGTGAGGAGATCAACCCCTCCAAGCCCTAGGGCGCAGCCAAGGGGGAGGAGTTGGCCTCCTAGTCCAATTCCCTCCCTTTCCATACACAGGTGGACTTTCCACCTCTCCCAAGCCACATGGGCCTTGAGGGACTTGTGCGCGTGGACCAATAAGGCCAGGGCGCCTCCCCTCAGTCCATGCAAACCCTTGGGACGGGGTTGAACCCTTAGTGGACTTCCGGACTCCTCCGGAAGTTTCCTGAACCTTCTAGAAGCTTCCCAGTACAATACAGGCAAAACCCGAAACTTTTCCGGTAGCCAAAATATGACTTCCGATATATAAATTTTCACCTCCGGACCATTCCAGAGCTCCTCATGACGTTCGGGGTCTCATCCGTGACTCCAAACAATATTCGGTCACCAACATACATAGCCCAATAATACTATATCATCACCGAACGTTAAGCGTGCGGACCCTACGGGTTCGAGAATCATGTGGACATGACCGAGACACCTCTTCGGTCAATAACCAATAGCGGGACCTGGATGCCCATATTTGTTCCCACATATTCCACGAAGATCTTTATCGATCGAACCACGATGCCAAGGATTCAATCAATTCCGTATGTAGTTCCCTTTGTCCAGCGGTATGTTACGTGCCCGAGATTCGATCGTCGGTATCTCCATACCAAGTTCAATCTCGTTACCGGCAAGTCTCTTTACTCATTCCGTAATACAAGATCCCGTGACTAACTCCTTAGTCACCTTGCTTGCAAGCTTCTTGTGATGTTGTATTACCGAGTGGGCCCAGAGATATCTCTCCGTCATACGGAGTGACAAATCCCAGTCTCGATCCATGCCAACCCAACAGACACCCTCGGAGATACCTGTAGAGCACCTTTATAGTCACCCAGTTATGTTGTGATGTTTAATACACACAAGGCATTCCTCCGGTGTGAGGGAGTTGCATGATCTCATGGTCGTAGGAACAGATACTTGACATGGATAAAGCATCAGCAATAAAATAACACGATCAAATGCTATGCATACGGTTGGGTCTTGTCCATCACATCATTCTCCTAATGATGTGATCCCGTTATCAGATGACAACTCATGTCTATGGTCAGGAAACCTTGACCATCTTTGATCAACGAGCTAGTTTAGTAGAGGCTCACTAGGGACATGGTGTTGTCTATGTATCCACACATGTATCTGAGTTTCCGATCAATACAATTCTTGCATGGATAATAAATGATTATCAAGGACAAGGAAATATGATAATAACAGATACGTCCATTTTGCATCATGATTTCCTACTTTTATTTACCTTTTTTGCTGAATAATAATACTTTGGGGAGTGATTCTAATGCCTTTTCTCTCATAATATGGAAGGTTTACACAAAGAGGGAGAACACCGGCAGCTGGATTCTGGACCCAAGAAAAGCACGTCAGAGATACCTATTCTGCACAACTCCAATGAAGCTGAAATTTTATGGAGATTATTTTTGCATTTAATAAAAAATACAGGAGCTGAAAACTACCGGAGGGGGCCTCCCAGGTGGGCACAATCCACCAGGGCGCGCCAGGCCCCCCTGGGTGCGCCCTGATGGGTTGTGGTCACCCAGGCCCACCTCCGGTGCCCATCTTCTGGTATAAGGTCATTCTTGACCTAGAAACAATCAGAGGAGGACTTTCGGGCCGAAGCGCCGCCGCCTCGAGGTGGAACTTGGGCAGGAGAACTTTTGCCCTCCGGCGGAGCGATTCCGCCGGGGGAACTTCCCTCCCGGAGGGGTAAATCGAAGCTATCATCATCACCAACACCCCTCTCATCTTTGGGAGGCCAATCTTCATCAACATCTTCAACAGCACCATCTCCTCTCAAACCCTAGTTCATCTCTTGTGTTCAATCTTTGTACCGGAACCTCAGATTGGTACCTGTGGGTGACTAGTAGTGTTGATTACCTTGCGTAGTTGATTACTATATCGTTTATTTGGTGGAAGATTATATGTTCAGATGCATTATGCTATTTAATACTCCTCTAATCTTGAGCATGATTATTATTTGTGAGTAGTTAGCTTTGTTCTTGAGGTCACAGGAGAAGTCATGTTGCGAGTAATCATGTGAATTTGATATGTGTTCGATATTTTGATGATATGTATGTTGTGATTCCCTTAGTGGTGTCATGTGAACGTTGACTACATGACACTTCACCATTCATGGGCCTAAGGGAATGCATTGTGGTGTAGTTATTAGATGATGGGTTGCTAGAGTGACAGAAGCTTAAACCCTAGTTTATGCACTACTTCGTAAGGGGCTGATTTTGATCCACATGTTTAATGCTATGGTTAGACTTTATCTTAATACTTTTCTCATAGTTGCGGATGCTTGCGAGGGGGTTAATCATAAGTAGGTTGTTAGTTCAAGTAAGAACAGCGCCTTAGCACCGGTCCACCCACATATCAAATTATCAAAGTAGCGAACACGAATCAAACCAGCATGATAAAAGTGACTAGACGAAATTCCCGGGTACCCTCAAGAACACTTTGCCTATTACTAGTGATTGTTCTGGCCTGTCCTTTGCCTCAAAAGGATTGGGCTACCTTGCTGCACCTTGTATACCGTTACCGTTACTTGCTCGTTACCAATTACCTTGCTATCAAACCATCTATTACCTACAATTTTAGTGCTTGCAAAAATTACCTTGCTGAAAACCGCTTGTCATTTCCTTCTGCTCCTCGTTGGGTTCGACACTCTTACTTATCGAAAGGACTACGATTGATCCCCTATACTTGTGGGTCATCAATAACCAATTTATTATTGCCTCTAGGGCATATTTCCAACAGTCTCCCACTTGCACTAGAGTCAATAATCTATTTCACATCACCATGTGATTAACACCCAATGAGTTCTAGGGTTTTATCATGTTTTGCTTGTGAGAGAGGTTTTAGTCAATGGGTCTGCAACATTTAGATACGTGTGTACTTTGCAAATCTCTATATCATATTGTAGATGCTGCTACCACGCTCCACTTGGAGCTATTCCAAATGACTGCCCCAGTATACGTATCCGGATTGCTACTAAGAGTCATCCGGATTGGTGTCAAAGCTTGCATCGACATAACCCTTTACGACGAACTCTTTATCACCTCCATAATAGAGAAACATTTCCTTAGTACTCGAGTTACTAAGGATAATTGTGACCGCTGTCCAGTGATCCACTCCTGGATCACTCTTGTACCCCTTGACAGACTCATGGAAAGGCACACACCAGGTGCGGTACACAACATGGAATACTATATAGAGCCTACGGCTGAGGAATAGGGGACGATCTTCGTCCTTTCTATTTCTTCTGCCATGGTCGAGCTTTGAGTCTTACTCAAATTCATACCTTACAATACAGCCAAGAACTCCTTCTTTGACAGATCTATTTTGAACTCCTTCAAAATCTTGTCAAGGTATGTATTCATTGAAAGTTTTATCAAGCGTCTTGATCTATCTCTATAGATCTTGATGCCCAATATTTAAGTAGCTTCATTCCAGGTCTTCCTTTGAAAAACTCCTTCCAAACAACCCTTTATGCTTTACAGAAATTCTACATTATTTCCGATCAACAATATGTCAACCACATATACTTATCTGAAATTCTATAGTGCTCCCACTCACTTTCTTGTAAATGCAAGTTTCTTATAAACTTTGCATAAACGCAAAAGCTTTGATCACCTCATCAAAGCATATATGCCAACTCCGAGATGCTTGCTCCAGTCCATAGTAGGATTGCTGGAGCTTGCATATCTTTTAGCATCCTTAGGATTGACAAAACCTTCCGGTTATATCACATACAACCTTTCCTCAAGGAAACCATTGAGGAACCAATGGTTTGACATCCATCTGCAAGATTTCATAATCAAAAAATGCAGCAACTGCTAACATAATTCGAACACTCTTTTAGCATCGCTACGAGTGAGAAAGTATCATCGTAGTCAACTCCTTGAACTTGTCGGAAACTTCTTTGCGACAAGTAGAGCTTTATGACATTTACCATCAGCGTTTGTCTTCTTCTTAAAGGTCCATTTGTACTTAACGGCCTACCGTTCATCGGGCAAGTCTACCAAAGTCCATACTTGGTTTTCATACATGGATCCTATCTCGGATTTCATGGCTCCTAGCCATTTGTTGGAATCCGGGCCTGATACGTCTCCAACGTATCTATAATTTTTGCTTGTTCCATATTGTTATATTATCAATCTTGGATGTTTTCGAATCATTTTATAGCAACTTTATATCATTTTTGGGACTAACCTATTGACATAGTGCCAAAGTGCCAGTTGCTGTTTTTGCTTGTTTTTTACTTCGCAGAATGTCAGTACCAAATGGAGTCCAATCGCGACGAAACTATTTGGAGAATTTTTTTGGACCAGAAGAAGGCCAGTGGGCCAAGGAAGTAACCAGGAGGGAGCCCAGGCCGCCCACAACCCACCAGGGCGGGCCAGGGACCCCAGGCGTGCCCTGATGGGTTGTGGCCGCCTCGGGAACCCCCTCCACCGCCTCTGAGCTCTATAAATACCCAAATATTCCAGAAACCCTAGAGGAGTCAATGAAAAATACATCCAGGCGCCGCAAGTTCCAGAACCGTGAGATCCAATCTAACACCATCACAGAGGGGTTCATCATCCTCATTAGTGCCTCTCCGATGATGCATGAGTAGTCCACCATAGACCTACAGTAGCTACATGGCTTCCTCTCCCTCTTTTGATTCTCAATACAATGGTCTCTTGGAGATCTATTTGATGTAAACTTTTTTGCTGTGTGTTTGTTGGGATCTGATGAATTTTGAGTTCATGATCGGTTTCTATCCATGAATATTATTTGAGTCTTATTTGATCTCTTATATGCATGATTACTTATAGCCTCGTATTTCTTCTTCGAATCTTTGGTTTAGTTAGGCCAACTAGATCGGGTTTTCTTGCCATGGGAAGAGGTGCTTTGTGATGGGTTCGATCTTGCGGTGTCCTCTCCCAGTGACAGAAGGGGCAGCGAGGCACGCATGTATCGTTGCTATTAAGGATAACAAGATGGGGTCTATTCCTACATGAACAGATCTTGTCTACATCATGTCACCGTTCTTATTGCATTACTCCATTTTTCCATGAACTTAATACACTAGATGCATGCTGGATAGCGGTCGATGTGTGGAGTAATAGTAGTAGATGCAGAATCGTTTCGGTCTACTAATCTTTGACGTGATGCCTATATAATGATCATCGCCTTGGATATATTCATAATTATTTGATCTTTTATCAATTGCCCAACAGTAATTTGTTCACCCACCGTGTGCTATACTCATGAGAGAAGCTACTAGTGAATCCTACGCCCCCCGGGTCTACTTTTCCAACATATTGCTTTCCGATCTATCTTTTTGCCGCTTTTCTTTTCAGATCTATTATTCCAAAAACCCAAAAATACCTTGCTGCACTTTTTATTTGCCTCATTTATTTTTGTGTTCTTGCGAGATCTATCTATCCAATCTATCACAACCTTATCTATCTTTTTACTGTGGAGAGATTGACAACCTCTCTTTCGCTCCGGGTTGCAAGTATTTGTTCTTTGTGTGCAGGTGCTATTTACATAGTGTTGTGTGATCCTCCTATTGGTTCGATACCTTGGTTTCATAACTCAGGGAAATACTTACCATCGTTGTGCTGCATCATCCCTTCCTCTTTGGGGAAATACCAAGGCAGTCTCAAGCCATGTCAAAGGAATTTCTGGCACCGTTGCCGAGGAGGAAGCAGTCTCTCTTCAGCGTGCCAATCTCTGGCGCCGAGGAGACATCATCAACATCTATCAGGTTCCTAATCATAAATCTCATCTCCTTGCAATTACATTATTTGCCATTTGCCTCTCGTTTTCCTCTCCCCCACTTCACCAAATTTGCCATTTTGTTCGCCCTCTTTCTCGTTCGCCTTTTTCTCGCCGAATCTCTTTTTGTTTGCTTGTCTGCTATCTTTGCTTGTGTTGCCATGTGCCTTCTATTTGCTTGCATCTTCGCTTGCCAAAAATCTATTGATATGGATCCTCATCCACTTGCTAATCTTTTCAAAAGACCAAATTATGATGAACCAATTGCTAGTGAGTTGAGTGCACTTGATTATCTCTATGAAGTTTTGCTTGAAAATCATGAATCTGAAAATTTTGATGAAGTGTTGAAAGAAGAAATTTATAAGGTGATTCATGATAGCTCCTCGATTGAAAAGCATGATTGCAATGATGTTACTATAAATTATATTAATGTCAATTATGTTAATGATATGCGAAGCCACAAGCTTGGGGATGCTATGTTTGATGAAGATGATATTTTTAGTCCCCCAAGTTTTGATGAGCAAATTTATTATGATGATTGCATGCCTCCTATTCATGATGATGGTGATGACACGTATGCTATAATGAGTAATGATAACCATGAAACTTATCATCATGGTTTTAATTTGCAATGTGGTTATGTCAATCAAGTGTCTCATGATAGTTATTTTGTTGAGTTTGCTCCCACTACCATGGATGAAAAGGAATTTGCTTATGTGGAGAGTAATGAAAATTCTATGTTTGTGCATCCTGAAAAGAATGATTTATGTGATAGTTATATTGTTGAATTCCTTCATGATGCTACTCAAGTTTATTATGAGGTAGGAACATATGGTTGTAGGAATTCTAATAATATCAAGTTTCCTCTCTATGTGTTCAAAGTTTTAAGTTATGCTTGTTTTGCCTTCCTATGCTAGTTGATTCTTGTTCCCATAAATTGTTTGCTCACAAAATCCCTATGCATAGGAAGTGGGTTAGACTTAAATGTGCTTGTCATGAGATTCATGATGCTCTCTTGCATATTTCACTTTTTATGTGAGCATCATTGAAATCATCATGCCTAGCTAGGGGCGTAAAACGATAGCGCTTGTTGGGAGGCAACCCAATGAATAAATTTATTTTTATCTTTTTATTTCTGTTTTTGAGTGTTGACACAATTATGCCTCTGTTATGATTGTGTTTTATGTTTTATTTAGTGTTTGTGCCAAGCAAAGCCTTTAGGATGATTCATAAGATGAGTAGAAACAATGCTGAATCTGAAACAGTACTTTGCCTCCAGTGCACGAATTTTCATTTTTTACTGGAGCATGATAATGATCTGAAATTTTAAAACAGTTTTGCTATGCAAATTATTTACGTTGTCCTAATTTTTCAGAATTTGTAGAGTTACAGAAATATGGTTAGACTACAGATTACTACAGACTGTTCTGTTTAAGACAGATTCTGTTTTCGTTGCATTGTGTGCTTGTTTTGATGAATCTATGGTTTGTATTGAAGGGTATAAGCCATGGTAAAGTTAAAATACAGTAGGTATAATGCAATAATAAAATTTGAATGAGTTTGCAACAGTACTTAAAGTGGTGATTTGCTTTATTATACTAACGGATCTCACGAAGATTTTGTTGAGTTTTGTGTGATTGAAGTTTTCAAGTTTTGGGTGAGATCACGATGGATGAAGAAATAAGGAGTGAAAAGAGCCTAAGCTTGGGGATGCTACAGAACACCCAAGATATATCCAAGGAGAAACAAGCAACTAAGCTTGGGGATGCCCCGAGTGGCATCCCCTCTGTCTTCTAACGACCATCGGTATTTTACTTGGAGCTATATTTTTATTCGTCACATGTCATGAGCTTTGCTTGAAGCGTCTTCTATTATTTGAGTCTTTTGCTTGCTTTGCTTTTTAGTTTGTCACTAGTATCCTTGCTGGACACACCTATTTGAGAGAGCCAAAATTATGCTACGATTTGTTAGAATTGCTCTATATGCTTCACTTAAATTTTTTGAGCTATGGAATTGCTCTAGTGCTTCACTTATATCTTTTTGAGCACGGTGTGCTTGGAAATTTTGAAGAAATACTCTCATGCTTCACTTAGATTAATTTGAGAGATAGTAAATTTTGAAGAAATCCTCTCACGCTTCACTTATACCATTTTGAGAGATGAAACTTTTATGCTCAGGTTCTTCACTTAAATTTGTTTCAGCTTGTCAAAAAGCAATGGCAATATATGAAACTAGTCCCAAAGTGATAGATATTCAAGAGGGATATAATAAAAACTTTCATGAAGATCATTGAACAAATTAAACTTGATTCCTTGTAATAGTTTTGAGACATGATGATAGTGATATGTGAGTCATGTTAGTGAGTAATTATGCTTTAGTAAGAATATTGGTGTTAAGGTTTGTGATTCCCTATGCAAGTACGAAAGTCAATAGTTATGCAATGAAATTACATCCTACTTATGGTGCATTATTCGGTGTTAGTTATGCTCAATGCCCGTTTATGTGAATTTTTGTTTCTTGGTTGGTTGCTTCTCAATCTATTTTGCTAGCCTCCACTTGTACTAAGTAGAAATACTACTTGTGCATCCAAAATCCTTAAACCCAGTTTTGCCTTATGAGTCCACCATACCTACCTATATGTGGTATTTCCATGCTGTCGTGGTTTTATTTACCCGGCAGGTGTCCTCGTAACATGACTTAGGTGTGAGGCCATCGCCGCTTAGTGGCGACTCGAAGGGGTTAAGCGAGAGAAAGAGGCGGGTTTACCCAGGTTCGGCCCCTCCTATGGAAGTAATAGCCTACGTCCTGCTTTTTGTTTATTGGATGGATAGATCTCAGTTATAAGGGTGCGGAATCGCTAACCTAGCCATCGAGAGGTTGTAACTTGAGTCTTTCGTCCCTAGGAGCATGCCTTTATATACAGGTCAAGCTCTAAGGTTTACAACAGAGTTCGGGTCATATTATGTCCCGTGTCCTATGGAATCTCTAACTTCTCTTGTATCTCAAGGAAACTTTAACTGGCGTCCTTAGCTTCATGGGCTTTGAGCCGCCGTCTATTGGTATTGGGCCGCCCGGCGTCTTGGTCAGCCGCCACCTTACTCATCTTGTACTTGGGACACGGCCCACCTTGAGCTGGGTCACAATACTGCTGATATGTTGACCCGGCCCAGTAGGGCGGGTTATATCATGAAGTTATATCCCCGACATTAGGCCCCAGATTGATTTGAATCCATTCAAGTCAATAGCTTTCCTTCCTGTGGTGGCTCATCTTTGAATTGGTATCTTTAACAGATTTCACAACGCCGGCTTGTTCTGCTCCCACACTTGTCATTTTCCCAACGTTCATTTATAATGACGTCACATGTCGTCAGTCTGAAAAAACAATAATGACATCACGGAGAATCTGGTCATATCCGTTTATCCTGAAAATTGAGGCGTTTTTGTTTCCCGAAATTTACTGTATTCCCTCGATTGTCGCGCCTGTCAGTTGCCTCTTCGGGCTCCTTCCCTTTAAATATTCACTGAAAGGCCCTGGATTCACTTTCCACTTCCCCTTCTTGCTTCTTCTTCTTCCTCAAGTCCAGAAGCTCCTCGTGCCACCGCCACAACTTCCTCATCTCGTCGATCTTCCTCGAGGTCGTCGCGGCGCTCCTTCTTCGTCAGTCTATTCTCCGTGCGCTTTCCTCGTCACCGGTCGACTACTTCGAGTAAGTCATCTTCCTTCTGACTAGATCCATTATAGCACCTCGAGGTTCTTCGAGTTCTTCGACAATTTTTCTTCGGTTCATCGCCATTACTAGCTCTGTGAGTAGATCCCATGAACACATTCACCAAAGTAGGTCGGTAGAGACACCAACTCCGTTTTGCGTATGACATGTCTTAATCTTTCTTTGTATTAGATGAACCGTACTGTCACTACTCCCATGCCCTCCTGCTAGGGCTACCAAATATTCTTGCCTTTTTGAGCTATATTTAGAACCAAAATTGTTGCTGCTTCGGGAGAAACTTGTTTATCTCATACTTAGCAAAATTCCCAAGAACCTATTGTCTTAACGAGTCGCCCGTACTTCTGTCGGCTTAGTATTTGTAACTCACCATGCATTTAGGCCATTGTAAAAACTCTGGTCTTTTACCAGACTTGTCCTTTATTACAAATACTTAGATCATTTTACTTGAACCATTTACTTAAGCCGCCCCTTTTTTACTTTATCCAGGCGACTCATTAAGTCGGAGTCAAAAGCCTGCAACTGGGTGGCGACTCAAGTTTCTGATATCCATATAAAGGATTATGAGGATCATGGGTTTCTGCCGCCTCAAAATGCGGTTGGCTGGCAAGTCGTCCTTGGAGAGGAGATCCCACACCCCAAGAGGGAGAAGTGGAGATATTCTTGGATCACCTACAGAGGGTTTTTTCACCTCCTGGGTCGAAATTCTTCGGGGACGTCTTACACTTTTTCAACCTCCATCCTCAAGACTTGGCTCCCAACTCCATAACGAACCTTTGCCAGTTCCAAGTATTTTGCGAGGTGTATCTTCAAACGGAACTCACTGTCTCCCTCTTCAGGGAGTTTTTCTATCTGAACCGGCAAACAAAGTGCGAGGATGGTCCCGGCTTAGAACTTGGCGGGGTTTCAATCCAAAGGCGGAAGGATGTCCTTTTTCCTGCTGCCACCTTACCAAGCCACCCCAAAGGATGGAACAAGACTTGGTTTTACTGCCGAATCACCGCGCCCGCCGATGAAAATCCTTTGCCGGGTTACTGGCCCAACCTCCTTCCAATGGATCTTGAGCTTCCGGGTTGGGCTTCTGCCGAGGAACGCTCCCAACATGCCCATGTCTATCCAAAACTGAGGGCTCTGCTAGCCAACGGGTTGACTGGGGTCGACTTAACCCGGTGTTGGGTATCTTGGAGGATTCTGCCGTTAAGTTTGTGCAGTGGCTTAATGTGTACTTATTCTGGCGACTTGAACGACGCTCAACGGTATAGCAATTTTTCCTTGGAGGCCAATGAAATAAACCGGATGGTGAAGAAACTGCTAGGTGAAAACTAGGAGACTTGCAGCAAGGACGGGTTGAAACCCTTCTACGCCCTTAACCCGGCTCCTCCGGTATAAAACCTGTTAAGATTTTTAACCCGGCTTTTTGAACAAACCTTGAGCCTTTGCTTTCCTTGGTCTGAGTGTTTGATTTCGTAGGCTACCTCTTATTTCTGGAATCGGAAGCACACCAAGACCGCAGCTAACAAATCCAAAGCCACCCCGAGTAAGAAGAAAAGTAAGGCGGCTGCAGAAGGGCCGTCTCATATGGACGAAACAGCCGCCACTGATACCCGATCAGAGGTAAAATTAACCTTTTGCTTATATTTCCTTGAATTTATCTGACGCCTTTTCCTTCTTAGGGTGATGTCGAAACAAGCCATGCAGGCGATGTTGAGGTAATTTCCATATCTTCCGACTCAAACCCTCCGCCTCCGCTGAAAACAAGGCGGGTTGTTCGGAAGGTAGGCTTTTCTCACCCGAACGCTCATCTGGATCCTTACTTTATTTTGAAGAAAACCCAGCACCAGTCTAGGCATCAAACCCGAAGTGGGAGTGGCGATCTTGTTGAGGGGTTACCTGATAAATCAGTCGCCAGGAAGCGATCAGCCAAGGTACTTAATGTTCCAAACTTTCCAAAGAAAACTTCGGCTTGATGTGCCAACATTTTCCTATGTCTTGGTTAATTAGGAAACGCCACCTTCGTCGGACAACTCGACTGTGTCCAAGCTGGCACCCTTTGTCATCAATCAAGGGTAAATTCCTCATCAATTCATCTGTTTGAGTAGGCTATTATTTTTTTCATCCTTCTTATTATACTATTAAACTTGGCAGGGCCAAAGCCAAGAAAAGGAAAACTGACGGGTCTTCTGTTTACCCGGAGGCCCTTGAGCCGGAGCTTCCTGATCCGACGGCTCATGAAATCCATTTTGATCACCCTGAGGACCCCCAGGAAATCCAAAGTGATTTACCTCCTCCATCTGAGCCAAGCAACACTGATGCCGTAACTGTTGAAGCTGCATCAGCAGTTAACCTTGACCCGCCCAATCCTTCAGTGATAAACAAGGATAATCCTGACGTTATTATTATTGGGACGGGTTATATTGCTCCTGAGGCTTCCAGGGTATTGACAAAGGTTGTTGCTAAGGATGAAGTAGTACTGCAAGAAAAAGGGAAGACCAAGTTGGAACTTCCAAATTATGAGAGCTTTAGTGTCGAAGATCTTCATACTGCCTGCTTAGACTGCCTGGCAACAAGCCGTGACATGGAAATCGGCCTTGTTAGCATGATCACAAATAAATATGTGGTATGTTCTCCTTTTCATATTATCATATATCCTTTTGTAGCCCCCAAGGCCCATCTTTGTCTTTTTAAGATAAGCTGGGTCTTTGAAAATGTTTCTGACTCAACCTGTAGCCCCCAAGGGCCGGCTCATCTCCTTGAGATGAGTCGGGTCTTTTTGTAATAACTTTGAAGAGCTTTCGACCTGTAGCCCCCAAGGGCCGGCTCATCTCCTTGAGATGAGTCGGGTCTTTTGTAATAACTTTGAAGAGCTTTCGACCTGTAGCCCCCAAGGGCCGGCTCATCTCCATGAGATGAGTCAGGTCTTTTTCTCATCTTCAATTAAAAAAGAGCTGAGATACATTAGCCCCCAAGTGCCAAATACATTGCTTTGCAATTTACTTGGGACTTGATGTAAACTTCGTTCATGATGCAGGAAGCTTTGAAGACAGCCGAGTCTAACGCGGCCAATTTCAAAAAAGACCTGGAAAAAAGGCAGACTTCCCAGGCAGAAGTTGAAGAAAAACTTCGCCTTTCTTTGATTGAGCTAGAAAACACCAAAGCTGGCTTCTTAAAAGAGAAGAAAACCTTTGAAGATGAAAAGACAGTTTTGGTTAAGCGTGCAGAGGATGCCGAGGGCCGGCTCAAATTCATCACCGAGGAGTTGTCCGGGTTAAAACGACATATTGCCCAGATGGCCCAGGCTGTTTTTGGTAAGTATATATATATATATATATATCCTCTTGTCTTCTTGGAATATAGATAGAATGCTCCTGCCGGCTTATACATTGATTCCATTTTGCAGGCCCCCGGACCAGCAATTTTTATGATAACAGTCTGCTCATGCTCAAGGCTGTTTACTCTCTGACGGATCAGCTCTATACTGGGAGCCATCTCGTAATTAAGGTGACACTTGGGGATAAGCAGCCCTTAAAGTACATCAAGAATGTACTGGAAAATTTCTCCATCATCCCTCAGCATATTCTGGAGCTAAAGAGATCAGCCGCCCGATCTGGCGCAATATATGCATTGAGCCGGGCTCTAGCCTACGGAGAAGAGCTTGATCCGGCCGAACTGGCGAAGGGCTTCCCCGAATTTAAAAATGATGGGTCAGAATTCTCCCAGGAAGAGTATGCGGCTTGTGTCAAGGATGCTCAGATTCTGTCCACTCGGTTGGTTTTTGAGATGAAGCTGAGGAGCTACCAGGCGGCTTATGGTGCCAACCATACTCGGATTCCACCACCCGATTTGATAACAAAAAATCTGGCTCCTCAACGGCACGAGCACGTTTTTGCCCCTGAAGTTGACCCGTTTTCAATTCTTGATGACGAGGCTGTGTTCCAGGCTTTATCTCATTGCAACTGGGATGTGGACAACCTTCAGATTCAGGAGCCAGAAGACCAGTCGGCGGATAACCCGGAGGCGTCTCATGCGCAAGATTAGCCGCCACTGACCCGAATCATCTGGTCGGCGATTTGAACTTCCTCAACTGTTACCTTGTCAACTTAAGCCCCCACGTATGGGCGGAAAAACAATTCGTGGCTTCCTTAAGCATGTAATAGGGATAGCCAAAAACTGTTGCCGTGCCATCGCCCACGTTTTGCACCTTTGATGCTAGATACTTCATTTGTTGTTTCATCATCTCGTCCATGCAATCCTTCCATCGATGGGCCTTTTGATAAGATATAGCTGGGCAAAATGACCCGGCCTTCGATTTTGATTTTAACAACCTATTCCTCTTCCAACAATGTTGAATTCGTAGGATAGCTTTTCGATTAGCTGCTTACGCATACTCAATCGTTTAACCCGGTCTTTGAAGCATGGGCCGGTAATAATTCTGAACCTGAAACTTACTGTAAGAAACAAGCCAAATAAAACAATATCGATAAGCCGACTCAATGAATCTTGGCCAAAATTGATGTCCAAACTCAAGGTCCTTTGTTAGCCTCTTAAGCAATAACGTAATTTGTTGTTGTCATGCAGCTGATAACCCAGTTATTTCATACGAAAACTGGTAAAAACAGGGTCGTGCCCAGAATATTTTTGTGTGATAAGTTTCATCACATAGTATTCATGTTGGGGATTGTTTCCCAAAGGTTAGAAATATAAGGTAGCCCCCTTTGAAGGCACATTTAGTGGTCCTAGCCTTAATGCAAAGGGCATATGATTATAATGCCGGCTTTCGAGGCTCGATAGAAAAAAAGACCGGCTTTCGAGGCTCGGGTCTTGCTTCAATGAAGCGGGTATGATTACCCATGGTTTATCCTAGCTTTCCGTATGCCGGCTCTATCATGACTCAAGCCGGTGTTTTAACCTTGACGAGTTCAGGGTCCGAAAAGGATTGACTCGTCAAGAGTTCACGGGGTCATCTCATCGGAATCGCATCAAGCATACAGGCAGGTTTAACCATATATGGCGTTTATTTTTGCCGGGTCAAGAGGGTGAGAAAGCTAAGCCCGGTGGGCTGGAAGCCCCCAAATGCCCTTAATAAGGTGGCATTGTTATGCCGGGTCACAAGGGTGAGAAAGCTAGACTCGATGAGTCTGAAGCCCCCAAGTGCCCTTTGTTTCAGAAAATAAAGACTCATACTCATCTTGTAAGTTGAAACGACAAAATACGCCGGCTTTATTCATACTTGAAACATAAAGAAGTATATACAGAAGTCTGCAATGGGGGAAGAAATTGCAAAAAAGGAGTTGGCATAGCTACGTTTAATAAGGCCACTGGTGTTCCAGGGCCGTCTTATTACCCTCTTGGAGACATAAGATTTCTTCTGTGATATCCTCCAGAGTTATGAATTTTATTCAGAGATTCAGGGGCTAGTGGTACTGACCATTATTCAACTGCTTGGGATTACATTGAAATCCCCCTTGGTTATTATGCTGATTGCCCTGGCTAGGATGTTTCCCATTGCCATGATTTCCCTGTTGTTGAAAATTAGCCCCTGGGCCACCTTGTGACTGATACGTCTCCAACGTATCGATAATTTATGAAGTATTCATGCCATATTCATCTATGTTTACAATACTTTTATATGGTTTTGATGCACTTTATATGATTTATTTAGAACTAACCCGGGCTGACGATGTTTTCAGCAGAATTACCGTGTTGTTGTTTTTGTGCAGAAAATGAAAGTTCTCTGAATCGCCCAAAACTTTTTGGTGATTTTTTGGACCAAATAAGCAATATTAGAGCGAAGAACCACCGGAGAAGAGCCACGAGGTGGGCACAACCCAACAGGGCGCGCCAGAGGGCCCAGGCGCGCCCTGGTGTATCGTGCCCTCCTCGTGGCCCATCTTGGCGTGAAACCGACGCCCAAAAATCCTATAAATATAGAAACCATCAGAAATAACCCTAGACTCTCCGCTCCACCTCTGCAACTCTCAATATCAACGAAAAACCAATCTGGAGACGTTCCAGTACCCTGTCGGAGAGGGGAATCCATATCCGGTGGCCATCTTCGTTATCCCGGCGGAGGCCATGACGAGGAGAGAGTAGTCCACCCTCGAGGATGAGGGTATGTACCAGTAGCTATGTGTTCAATCTCTCTCTCTCTCTCGTGTTCTTGAGATGTCACGATCTTGATGTATCACGGGCTTTGTTAATATAGTCAGATCATATGACGTTATTCCCTTGCTATCATGTTGTGATGAATTGAATCTTTCCCTTTGAGATATCGTTATGTTGGATTGAATATTGGATTTCAGAACACTTGATATATGTCTTGCATGTGGATACCCGTGGTGACAATGGGGTGTTCTATTGATTCACTTGATGTATGTTTTGGTACTCAACTTGCGGATTCCCGAGGTGACATTGGGGTAATCTATGCATAGGGGTTGATGCACGTTCTTGTCCTACGTTCTCCGATAGAAATCTTGGGGCACTCTTCGAGGTTCTTTGTGTTGGATTGAGAATTATGAATCTGAAATTGTTTGATCCCTATCGTATAATTAACTCATGGATACTTGTGGTGACATTGGAGTATCTAGGTGACATTAGAGTTGGTTGATGCGTATCATATGGTGTTATTTTAGTACGAACTCTAGATACATTGATCGGAAAGGATAACTCAGTGTTATTTTAGTATGAACTCTTGAATAGATCGATCAGAAAGGATAACTTTAAGGCGGTTTCGTACCCTACAAACAATTTCTTCTTATGTTCTCCACTAGATAAGAACTTTGGAGTGATTCTTCGTTGCACGTTGAGGGATGGTTATGTGATCCAATTATATTAGCATTGTTGAGAGATTGCACTAGCGAAAGTACGGACCCTAGGCCTTGTTTTCAAGCATTGCAATACCATTTGTGCTCACTTTTGTTACTTGCTACCATGCTGTTTTTATTTTTTCAGATTACAAAAACCTATATCTACCATCCATATTGCACTTGTATCACCATTTCTTCACCGAACTAGTGCACATATACAATTTGCCATTGTATCTGGTGTGTTGGGGACACAAGAGACTTTTTATTATTTGATTGCAGGGTAGTTTGAGAGAGACCATCTTCATCCTACACCTCCCACGGATTGATAAACCTTAGGTCATCCACTTGAGGGAAAATTGCTACTGTCCTACAAAACTGTGCGCTTGGAGGCCCAACAAAGTCTACAAGAATAAAGTTGCGTAGTAGACATCAAGCTCTTTTCTAGCGCCGTTGTCGGGGAGGTGAGTGCTTGAAGGTATATCTTTAGATCTTGCAATTGAATCTTTAGTTTCTTGTTTTTCACTAGTTTGGTTTTATAAAGAAAACTACAAAAAAATGGAGTTTAGGTTGCATCATTTGTATCGTCTTTATAATGTCTTCCGTGAAAATAAGGATTCTGAAAATTGTGCTCAATTGGTAGTGGAAGAAATTATGAAAATACGCAATGATAATTCTTTGAATGATGAGCATGATTGCAATGTTGTTAGTATGAATTCTATGAATGTCCAAAATACTAATGATGATTGCACTAGTCATGATAAAAATGTTTCTTATAAGCATGTCGATTTTTGTGGAGTGCATAAAGTTTGTGAAGACATGCCTTATAGGGATTTTGTTAGAAGCATAAACATGGTAGAACCGATTTTTTGCTCAAAGTGATAGATGAATTTGCTACAAAGTTATGTTCTCTTTGTCCAATTACTTGTGAACTTTGCAATAAAGTTGGTCATCTTAATTTCCAATGCAAACTTTTTCATGATCAAATTATGGCCAAATATTGTAATGACTTGATCACCCTTGAACTTTATGATGAGCTTTCTCTATTTTTGGGGAGTGAAGAATTGACACATAAAAATAGTTGGTTTGAAGTATTCATTCTCACAGACGACATTGAAACTAATCTAAAAAAATATCTATATGTTTTGCATGGTAAATTGCAATGAGAATGCTTATATTGCCAACTATAGAAAGATGGGAAAACCAATAGAATATAAAAGGAATACTAATGAAAGGGTAAAGATTTCCGCTTTCCCTCCTATTGTCTCTCATGATGAAATAGGTGACGAGGAGGAGTTCCCTATTCAACCAATCACATCAATAAGAAGCTCGAAAAAATTAATTAAACCCACACATAAGGTGGTGAAGAAGAAGAAAAGAAGAAAGAGTAGAGGTAAAAAGGTACCTCTCCCAAATGATGTTGCTCCCATTATTGTTGTGCCTCACGAGGATGAATCAAAAATAATTTTGGAAGATGATACATTTGATGATGATTTTGTTATGCCTATTGCTTGTTGTGATGACTATGATTGGGAAGATAATGATACTTCTTATAATCTTGAAAATCTTTTTGGCACCAACTTGGTAAATTATGATGATAATAATTGTTATACTATTGGTGCTATTCATACTATTAATGATGAGAGTGATTATTCTTATGATATGCCAAGCCACAAGCTTGGGGATGCTATGTTTGATGAGAATGACATGTTTGAGAATTTATTTGCTGCAATTAATGTTAGTCCCGAGCTTGGGGATGCTATTCTTAATGAAGATGATCTTTTTAGTTCCCCTACTTTGAATGATCAAGTTTGTTATGATGATTGCATGCCTCCTATTTATGATGATTGCGATATTTATGAAAGTGGGTTTGGAAGAGTGTCAACTTTAGATGATTATTATCCCACTATTTTGGAGGTTGTTGAATTTTATTATAATGATAAAAGTGGATTTGGAGAGGTCATGACTTTATTTAGTAATGATTCCACTATTTCGGAAGAGGTTTCACTTGACTATGATGAGAACAAAGTTGCTACTTATGATGATTATTGTGATGATACTTATGTTATAAAAAGTAGTGATAATTATTGTCATAATTTTGAATATCCCTTTACTGAACATTACTCTTTTAATGTGGAAACAATTTATGCATCCTGAAAATAATGATTTATGTGATAGTTATATTGTTGAATTCCTTCATGATGCTACTCAAATTTATTATGATGGAGGAACATATGCTTGTAGGAATTGCAATAATATCAAGTTTCCTCTCTGTGTGTTCAAAGTTTTGAAGTTATGCTTGTTTTGCCTTCCTATGCTAGTTGATTCTTATTCCCATAAATTGTTTACTCACAAAATCCCTATGCATAGGAAGTGGGTTAGACTTAAATGTGCTTGTCATGAGATTCATGATGCTCTCTTACATGTTTCAAATACTATTCCTATGTGAGCATCATTGAAATCACCATGCCTAGTTAAAAGGCATTAAAGAAAAGCGCTTGTTGGGAGACAACCTGTAACATCCCAAATTTTGGAATGTTATAATAATTAATTGAATGAATAAATTGATTGAGTGATTGTTTGAAACTGAGTGACTTTGAAACTTTTTTGAAACTTTTGAATCAGAGGGAATAACATGACTTTCCTCTTTTCTTTTGAACTCAAATTCATTCAAATCCAATTCAGTAAGAGAAGATAGCATGACTTCTTCCAAATAAAGGATTTGAAAGGTGGATTTGAAAACTACTAAAATTTTCTTGTTTGAATCTATTTCATATTTGGCTCTAATTTAAAAGTTTGAATGAAATTCAAATTCCCCTGCCAAAAATTTAAAATATGAGAGGAGGAACATGACCCTCCAAACCAAGGACATTTTTGTGAAATATTTGAATCCTAAAACTCAGGGGGGTCATTTGAAAAATATTTGCAAAAGGAAACAAAATCAATTAGGGCATTTTCTAAAAATATTTTTTCTCTAAAGTATTTATTTTCGCTGTGGAAAAATGTTCATCTTATTGCCTTTCATTTCCTGATCATTTTGGTATATAATAATTCTATATTTGGATTTGATTTGATCTTCCAAATCAAGTTTTCCTTCTCTGTTTTATTAAAAAAGGGAAAAATCTCTTTATTAGGAAAATCTCCGAGGCCCACTAGGAAAGTCCGGCCCAGATCCCCTCTGGACGAGATCCGAATCTTTTTGGATCGGCCACCACCCGCCCGCTCTCTCTCTCTCTCCCACTGAACCTCCGGCCCCACCGCCCGATCCGAATCCCCCTCGGTCACCCCTTTCCTTCCCTTCCTCCTCCTTCCTTCTTTTCTTCCTTCCATCGCCGTAGCCGACCCCGATCCGCGGTGATCTCCCTCTCCCCTTACTTTCCATCGACCCCGAGGCCGCCTATAAATAGAGGAGCCCTCCCGCACCTCGTTTCGCCCCAAAGCCCCAACGCCCGACCCTCTGCCTCACCGTAAGTCGTCGCCGGAGTACCCTAGCGCCGCCGCACTCCATTGCCGCGCCCTCGCTCTGTCCGGTCACCCCAAGCCACACCAACACCACCTACACCTCCGCCTCGTCCCACTGAACCTAACCGCAACCTCGCCCGAGCCCCACGCCCCTCGGAACTACCTTGCTGATGACCACCCGAATGCCACCGTCGCATCCGAGCTCGCCCCGCTCACTCCCGTCGTCCCCGACGCCGTGTGATGCCACCATTGTCATCGTCGCGCCCGTCTGCATCGACTGGAGCCTCTCCCCATCGTCCACGACGACCACCCGAGCGCCACCGCCGCCTCGAAGCTCGCTGCCATCAACATCGTCCTCCCCGAGCCTCGCCAACGCCACCATCGTGATCGCCGTCGGTGACTGCTTCGCTTGAGCACCTCACTGTCGCCGAAGCCCCCTGGAACGCTGTCCCCCTCAAGCTCGCCATCTCGGACATCGCCGGATCCTCGCCGGACTCCCACTCCACCGCGGTGAGCGACGGAACCCTTCTCCCCCGTCAGATCTTGATCCTAGGGTCAACAATAGAAAATACATATTAGTGAACCGTTTTCTTTTATAAGCCGAACGTTCACTAGTTAGCACCCGCGCGCGCACAGCCTCAACCAACCAGAAAGCGCCACGCAGCACCCCCTGTTCGTTAGTTTAGGTTTTCTTTTTCTGTTTTCTATTTTAAAAACAGAATAGACCCTTATTTTGTTTTTGCTTTAACTTTTATATTTTTAGTTATTTTTGAGTGATTCTTTTTGCATCAGTTTAAGAAAATTATGAAGTTTCTGTAGATGTCAAGTTTGACCATGTTTGAAATTTTTAAATTTGAATTCAAACAGATTTGACTTAAACACCAAAATTTGAATAACTTGAGTTTAAAAACATATGTTTGAGTGATTCTTTTTGCTACTGGTTCTTATTGATATTTCCTATCACCCTGTTCAATTTGAGAATTTTTAGAATATTTTAAATTAAGGTTTTACAAAACAGAGCATGTTTAGTTCTTTTTAGGTTTATTTCTATTTCTTTTGTTTTAATTCTTTTTAATTTGTGTTCTTTTATATTAGAAGACATGTTTTACTTTGTTTTCTGTTAGATAACAGTAATTCAACAAAGTTTATTTTTGATTTTATTTATTAATTTGATTGCATGAAATCAATTCTAGTTTAATCCTAACTTGTAAATTGATTTCAATGCTATATTATATTCCTATTTGAAAAAATATTTTCTATTAATTATTTTATAAGTTTTATTTTATGTTTATTTTAGTTTAGGCCAGAAAGAATTTGTATTAAAGTTGAAATTGTTGGTGGTTTAACTCTAGGTTAACTATGTTAAGTCATAGGAAGAGTTTAATAAAAACTTTTCATTTAGTTTTCCCTTTTGTTAAATAAAGATTTATGAGAAATTATTTCTGTTATTTATTTGTTTTATATTTTGTTTTCTTTCATTTTAGTATTATTGTTTTCTTGTTGTTAAGTTTCTTAGACAAAAAAAACTTATATTGTTAGGGTATTATTCTTCTAGTTCTTTAGTTGTTCTTCGAAAGTCATTCTTTTGCTATTAAAAATATTTACTAAAATACTCTTGTTGGATTTTACCTTGTTATTGCCTTGTTGCTATTGAAAATGAGATTATTTGTAGTGAAAACTACCCTTGGTTGATTTCATGAAGTTTTGTTGATTTTAACTTTTGTCTTAAGTATTTCCTTCATCACAACACTTTTGTGTTTGGTTTTTGTGTTGCTTTTTGATTGTTAGTATTGATTGCTAGTATGATTGCTTATATGAATGCAATGTTTGATTATATAGATTTCATCGGAGAGTGACGAATAGTTCTATCAAGTTATTTCTGAGAGCGATATTTATCTTCATCAACAGTACATGCAAGTTCACTTTGATCATCTTACATTACCTATGTTTTATTTGCATTAGAATCAATCTTTCCATCATTCATCCAGTAGGATATTGAGTTTGAACTTGTCGTAGTAGCATGAGGTAGGAGAAACCCAACACCCTGTTACCATTGCCCGGGAAGGGACGTTACTTCACAATTGCTACGATTTAGTAGACGGGGTTTGGTTGTGAGATTCAGGAGTGTTGTGAGGTTAATTAATTATTTCAAGACCTACATGATGATCAAGACTTCAAGACTTCAAGGACTCAATATACCTCTGGGTGATTTGGACATGCATTTTGGCAGCCTGATATCTATCATGGTTATGTCGGGAATCCTGGTATCTACCTGTGATCATCCCAACGGAATGCCACCCAGGCTCAAAGAGATGGATGGATACTTCAAGGCCGGAAAGCTTGCGTGTGCAACCGCAAGTCAATATGGGCTCTGGCTTGGTTAACCTTAGTGGTGACTCTGGTACGTCAGATTTCTACGAGATGTAGAAGAACGGTAGGATTGGATGGGCACTGACTTTCTACCGGAGGATCGCTTTGGAAGGCCATGTTTCGATCGTCTCGTTCTCAAACACCAGGCAGTGCGAGGACACAACGAGAGGGATCGAATCTTGCGGGTAAAGTGTACAAACCTCTGCAGAGTGTTAAACTAATCGATTAGCCGTGTCCCCGGTTACGGACAACATGAGCACCGGAGATGATACTATCAGCCAGTATCAACACAATTAATATTTTTTTATGATGAGTGGGTCTATTAATAATTTTTGGGACATGAGAATTGGTTGGTGGAACCATCTCATTAACAACCAACTTTTATAGTGATTTCCGTTTGACTCCTTTGTTGTAGGGAAAAGAAAACCAGCTTTTCTGCAAAAACTCAGACACAGAGCCACAAATCCTTTTGCATATAGAATAGTCTTTATCATTTCATTCTATGGTGATCTTGCCGGTACATTCAATGTACTGACCTACACGGTTGTAACATCTCATGTTGCAGATACTTTTCTACGACGAGTAAGAGTACGATTCAGGGTTACGGTCTACACTCAACCTGCCGTTGGTGTTATTGGGACTCCACTCCCGTTGACTGTTTCCGCTGAGATTTACGAGGTATATATATCAGTTTTACGTTATTTACATGTGATTGCACTTTGATATATACATTGATGTACTGTGTGTGCCAGCATACTGATCCAGGGATGGCACTAACACACAGAGGCTTGACTCGTTTTGAGTCGGGACGCTACACAACCCAACACTTTTACTTTATGTTTTTGAGTGTTCACATGATTAAGCTATTGTAGTAATAATGTTTTGTGCCTTTTATTTCAATAAAGTGCCAAGTAAATCCTTTGGGATGACTCACAAGATGAGTAGAATTGATGCTGAACCAAAACAGAAACTTTTGACTCCAGTACAGGAATTTTCCTTTTTTACTGTAGCGTGATAATAATCTGAAATTTTTACACAGTCTTCTTATAAAAATTCGTCAGGTTGTACTAATTTTTCAGATTTTTTAGAGACAGGGAAGTGTGGCTATACTACTGATCTTCACAGACTGTTCTGTTTCTGTCAGATTCTGTTTTGCATGCATCGTTTGTTTGTTTTAGTGTTTCCATAGCTTATATTTAGTGGTATAAATTATGGGAATGATATAATACAGTAGGTATAATGTGGGAACAATTAGGAATCTTGTCTTGACAGTACCTAAGTGGATGATTTATCTTTATTACATTAACCCTTCTCACGAAGTTTCATTAAGTTTTCAAGTTTTGGGTGAGACACCGATATGAGGAGAATAAGGAGTGACAAGAACCTAAGCTTGGGGATGCCCAAGGCACCCCCAAGGTAATATCCAAGGAGGACTCAAGCGTCGAAAGCTTGGGGATGCCCCGGAAGGCATCCCCTCTTTCGTCTCCAACATTATCGGTATATCTTACTTGGAGCCAGGGTCGGGCCAATAGTAGTCCCAAATGTGCGGCCCGCACAGGGCCCACAATTTTGAGGGGCCCCAAATTTAATACATAGGTCTTGTAGTATTTCTCAAAAAAAAATCCTACACGTTGAAGCTGGGCCTGAGTTGTGGCCATCGAGCTGCGCTCGTGCTGGATCAATATTTCTAAAAAAGGAAACCACTCGATCGATAATATGAAAACGCTACCATCGGTCTAAAAAACGAAATCACTACAGAAGTCCATCGGGATCGTCTCGTCTGTCGATCCGGAGGCCGCAACAGCAGTCGCGTTGACTTCGCTATAGGAAACAGGATCGTCTCATCGACTTCGCCTCATCAGATCGATCGGATTCAGGCCGCTGATGATGTCTCCTTCGTAGCTTCCTCTCCCAAATTTCAGATTAGTCGCCTCGTCAGATCAATCCGTGACCGACTCTAGCCTTCAGGTGCTTAGCGAGTCCTCCTTTCCGATTAACTTCCGTTCCTACTCCTAATTCCGAATTTTCTAGTTAACTTTTGACAGGGATCGTTACTTTCTTAGAGATCGTTTTTTACCTCCTCGGTTAAACATTACGGTGTAGGAGTTCAACCAGATAGAACTCAAAATTAGGTGAGTTAGACGGTTTGTCTAATATCCAAACATGGACGCATGATCTCCAATTGATATATGTTACTTTATAACTTTAATTTTATCTTATTCAACTTTTTTATCTTGTGTTTTAATAATACAAATTTGAGTCATCGAGGGAAATATTAGTCTGCTTCGTATAATTTCCCATTAGTTCATATTTTAGTAAGATAGGGCCCCATTTTTTATTTTCGCACAGGGTCCCGGATTTTGCCGGCCCGGCCCTGCTTGGAGCTATAGTTTTATTCGTCACATGATATGTGCTTTGCTTGGAGCGTCATTATATTTTTTTTTCTGTTAGGTGTTATTTATAATCATGTTTTTCAATAAAAGGTTCCATGAATTGCCTTAGGATGTTTGCATTGCATGTTTGATGTGTGATGTGTAAAAACAGAAACTTTCTCTGTAGTGTTTGAAGTTTCATATTTTACTGGAATGTGGAAAGTTTCTGAAATTTTTACACAGTATTGTCATATAAATTCTTTAGCATGTCCTAAAGTTTCATAATTTTCTGAGTTACAGAAGTACACTAGTTTAATAGATTACTACAGACTGTTTTGTTTGGACAGATTGCTGTCATAGTTTTGTTATCTACTTATTCTATAGTTTCCATAGCCTATATTGGTAGATTTAAATTATGGAAGTGATAGTAAACAGTAGATGATGTTTGAAATTATTGTGCAACTTGTCTTGTCAGTACAAGAAGTGTGGACTTATTCTTATGTGTACTAACCTATCTCACGAGTTCTTTTCAAGTTTTGTGTGGATAAAGTTTTTGAGACTTAGGTGAAACTGTGATATAAAAGGAATTAAGGAGACACAAAAGCTCAAGCTTGGGGATGCACAAGGCATCCCAAGATAATATTTCAAGAAGTCTCAAGCATCTAAGCTTGGGGATGCCCCGGTATGCATCCCACCTTTCTTCATCAACAATTATCGGTTAGTAGCGGTTAAGCCTAAGTTTTTGCTTCTTCACATGATATATGTTATTCTTGGAGTTCTATTTTTATTTAGTTTGCTGTATGAATAAATTAATCAGATCTGAGAATCTTTATTGAGAGAGAGTCCTCACATAGCTACTTAATTTTTTGACTACTCATTGATCTTCACTTATATCTTTTGAGAGTAGTTTGATGTTTACTCTTGTGCTTCACTTATATCCTAAGAGTAAACTGTGAATGAATGAAATATCAAAAATCTGAAATTATCAATGTGTTATATTCTTAGTAGCAAGTTCACATTTGGTTTAGAAAGTAAAATCTATTAAAGTTTAACAATCACAATATTGGTCATACAAGCAATTCATGAATGATTAGTATAAGGAAGAGAACTTTCACATACAAATATATTATCTTGGACATCTTCTATGATTGTGAATACCCATTAATTATTTTCAAACTTGAGCAAATTAGTTGAAGTTGGACAAGGAAGACAACGTAATGAGTTATGGTTGTGTATATTTGCATAGAAGTTATATTGTTATGGATCCTCCAACATGTGGTGCTTGTTTAGAACCTTTTGCTAGCCAACACTTCGTACTAAGTAGAGATACTACTTGTGCATCCAAATCCTTGAGTCAAGTTTCTTCCATAAGAGTCCACCATACCTACCTATATATGCTATTTCATCGCCATTCCAAGTAAATTTGCATGTGCCACCTCTAAACATTCAAATAAACATCTGTTTTGTGTGCCTGGACCGCTCATGGAGCGATGGGGATGGTCAGTATCTTCCATGTTAAGCGGGTTATTCTCATGATGAGTGTTTATTCACTCATCCTTGCACGAGAGGGGCGATAATAGGGATTCCCAGTCTCGAAATAAAAAAAAAGAAAATAATTAAACAAAACTCCCCCAGGAATGTTGTTGGTATGGACAGTACCCGTGGATTCGGCTAGCCGTGGAGTGTGTTTGTTGGTGGAGGGGAGTAAACCTTTACTTTTACCTCAAGGGAACCGCCGCTAATGTGTTTAACATGGAAGATATTGATAACTCTTGGTCGTAACGTTGACAGGAAGGGTGCACCTACCAAAATTATATTTATCTATGATTTAAACAATGAGCTCTAGCACTTTTGCAAATCCCTGCTTCCCTCTGCGAAGGGACAATCTATTTACTTTTAAGTTATTTACTATTCATGTTGAGTCAACTTCTTATTCCAACCTCAGTCTATTAGTTGGCAAGCATCATGTGGTGGGGAAAGATCCAAACATATATATCCAGTCAAATATATTTGATCATGACTTATTATTGTTGACAATTATCTCTATCATAAATGAGTTGGGAGGCGAAACATTAAGCCCCTATCTTTCTATGTGTTCGATGGATGCCATTTGTTCTAAAAATATGCTTTGAGTACTAGCAATCATAGAAGACTATATAATGATTGAGTATGTGGAGTTCTTACTTAGACTTTGTTGAGAATAAGTTGAATTTCAATTGTTTGGTGACTAAGAACATATGTTAAGTTTCAAGAGAATTCATTGTTTGAACCGTAACATGTGAATTAGTTGCTACTTTATCATGATGCGTTTTATGAGAAAGAGTTGCTATTATGATGCTAGGAAAAGTGGTTGAAATTATCATTGATCAAACTTATGCACTATACTAGCATTCACACTTCATAAATTATTTCTTTTATCATTTACCTAATCGAGGACGAGTAGGAATTAAGCTTGGGGATGCTGATACGTCTCCAACGTATCGATAATTTATGAAGTATTCATGCCATATTCATCTATGTTTACAATACTTTTATATGGTTTTTATGCACTTTATATGATTTATTTAGAACTAACCCGGACTGATGTTGTTTTCATCAGAATTACCGTGGTGTTGTTTTTGTGCAGAAAATGAAAGTTCTCGGAATCGCCCGAAACTTTTTGGTGATTTTTTCTAGATAAAATATGCAATATTGGAGCGAAGAACCACCGGACAAGAGCCACGAGGTGGGCACAACCCACCAGGGCGCGCCGGAGGGCCCAGGCGCGCCCTGGTGTATCGTGCCCTCCTCGTGGCCAATCTTGGCGTTAAACCGACGCCCAAAAATCCTATAAATATAGAAACCATCAGAAATAACCCTAGACTCTCCGCTCCGCCGCTGCAACTCTGTGTATCGACGAAAAACCAATCAGGAGACGTTCCAGTACCCTGTCGGAGAGGGGAATCCATCTCCGGTGGCCATCTTCGTCATCCCGGCGTAGGCCATGACGAGGAGGGAGTAGTCCACCCTCGGGGATTAGGGTATGTACCAGTAGCTATGTGTTCAATCTCTCTCTCTCTCGTGTTCTTGAGATGTCGCGATCTTGATGTATCACGGGCTTTGTTAATATAGTTGGATCATATGATGTTATTCCCTTTCTATCATGTTGTGATGAATTGAATCTTTCCCTTTGAGATATCGTTATGTTGGATTGAATATTGGATTTGAGAACACTTGATATATGTCTTGCATGTGGATACCCATGGTGACAATGGGGTGTTCTATTGATTCACTTGATGTATGTTTTGGTACTCAACTTGCAGATTCCCGAGGTGACATTGGGGTAATCTATGCATAGGGGTTGATGCACGTTCTTGTCCTACGTTCTCCGATAGAAATCTTGGGGCACTGTTTGAGGTTCTTTGTGTTGGATTGAGTATTATGAATCTAAAATTGTCTGATGCGTATCGTATAATTAACTCATGGATACTTGTGGTAACATTGGAGTATCTAGGTGACATTAGAGTTGGTTGATGCGTATCATATGGTGTTATTATAGTATGAACTCTAGATAGATTGATCGGAAAGGATAACTTGGTGTTATTTTAGTACGAACTCTTGAATAGATCGATCGGAAAGGATAACTGTAAGGTGATTTCGTACCCTACTACCAATTTCTTCTTATGTTCTCCACTAGATAAGAACTTTGGAGTGATTCTTCGTTGCACGTTGAGGGATGGTTATGTGATCCAATTATATTAGCATTGTTGAGAGATTGTACTAGTGAAAGTACAGACCCTAGGCCTTGTTTTCAAGCATTGCAATACCGTTTGTGCTCACTTTTGTTACTTGCTACCTTGCTGTTTTTATATTTTCAGATTACAAAAACCTATATCTACCATCCATATTGCACTTGTATCACCATTTCTTCGCCGAACTAGTGCACCTATACAATTTGCCATTGTATTGGGTGTGTTGGGGACACAAGAGACTTTTTATTATTTGATTGCAGTGTTGTTTGAGAGAGACCATCTTCATCCTGCACCTCCCACGGATTGATAAACCTTAGGTCATCCACTTGAGGGAAAATTGCTACTGTCTTACAAAACTCTGCGCTTGGAGGCCCAACAAAGTCTACAGTGACCCGCCAGATCCATGCTGACCCGGGTGTCCTCCACCATTGCCTCCTGGGTTATTCTGGAAAGCCTGGCTACGGAACTCCTGCATAATATAACAATTCTCCCAAGAGCGGCTAGCCGGCTTATCTTGGGTGATGTGCTTAGGGCAAGGTGCTTTAAGCGCCTCCTCGTAATTGTGAGGTTTATTCCCATTGTAAGCTCCTCCGGGTCGACCGTTCTGGCGCTGGTTTTTGAAACCTGTATTGGTATTGGCCACAAAGTCTGACCCGCCATCCGGCTGCTTCCGCTTATTATTTTGGGCCCCCTGGTTGCCTCCTTGACCGTGCTGATTTTTTCCTCATTTGGCTTTTTTGCCTTTGGAGGTTTTGTCCTCATCTAAGCCCGGATCCTTAGTGATATCTGACTTGGCATATCTTGTGAGGACGTCCATCAAATCGCCCATGTCTTGCACCTTTCCCTTGAGCCGCCCAAGCTTCTGGACTAAAGGCTGAAAGTGACAGTTCTTTTCTAATATTAGGACGGCCTCAGCCGCCGTGATGTTGTCCAACGAGTGGATGATTTCCTTGACCCGGCGAGTCTAATGGTGAGCCGACTCGTCTACTCGTTGAATGCAATGCTATAGATCTACTATTGTCATAGGCTTCTTGCAGGTTCCTTGGAAATTCTTGATGAATCGTTCTTTCAACTCAGTCCATGTGTTGATGGAGTTAGGCGGCAAGTTTTTCAACCATGTCCGAGCCGGTCCTTCCAACATCATGGTTAAGTATTTAGCACACACAGCGTCGCTGACATCCAGCATGTCCATTGCCAACTCATAACTCTCAATCCAAGATGCCGGATCAAGATCTGTTGTGTAATTTGGCACCTTACGAGGCCCCTTGAAATCTTTGGGCATGCGCTCTGCGCGGAGCGGCGGGGATAAGCATGGTATACCAATCGTCCTACTGTTGTTTCCAGCCCCCAAACTCGCTGGTTGAGGGTGAAGCTGCTGGATCGCCCGTGCTGCTGCTTCTGCTTCTGCCTGTTGTGCACCCCTCATAGCATCAACAACCGCCTGGGCGTCTGAGGGCATGGGGCGAGTTGGAGAGACCTAATGTTGCTATCTTCGCCCACTGCTAGAGACGGCCGGGGACTCCACATGACGGCCTTTGCTAACGTAGGGAGTGGAATGCATCCGATCTCGGCTATAGGAATAATGTGCCTGCTGTACCACGGCAGTTTTCAACATCTCGATTGCATTCCTAGCTTCAACCTCAAGAGGAGAGTTTCCATTAATAGGCAATGCTTCTAAATTCCGGGTTGCAGCCAACATGTTGTCAACAGGATTGGAAAAGTGGCCCTGCGGCGTCTGAAAACGCCGAGGTGGGGATTGAGGTGGCGGGGGTTGAGCCGGTTCATCTTGCCGATTCCCAGGTTGCTAAACAGTCCCTGGTGTCTGTTGTGGGGTGTTAAAAAGCTGTTGTGGCTCAAGGTTCGGGGGGGGTCCATAGTGGCGTCTTCTCTCGTAAACCGCCTCCGATGCTTCTCTCTGAACCCCTAAACACCAGGCCACAGCCTTAAGGCGTTCCGTCTCTTGATGTATGCGAGCCTGCAGATCTGCCATCCGTGCGTTTTCAGCATCTATCTCCTTCTGTACCTCAATTATTTGAGTACGCAATATGGTTAGCTTCACGTTGCGCTCTTCCTGGTTTTCCGCAGTGACCGGGGTATCCACGAGTTTTGTCATCTCGGCCATAAGATCAGCCATAGCCTGAGCCAGCATTTTGGTTGACCAGCGATAACCTCCAGCCGTGGCCGGATCTGGAACCGCTGTAGTCCCGGCCATGTAGACGGCGAATTGGCGAGGCGACTCATTGTATTCCTCAGGGGCTTTGGTCTCCAGCGAACCCCCAAGTCCGCCATCATAAAGAGGGCAGATTGACTCCATATCTCCTGTAGATGATGTGTCGTCCGAATTGACGAGGACGTCGCCGCTGGAGGCCA
Organism: Elymus sibiricus; assembly: GCA_039707655.1. Taxonomy (NCBI): domain Eukaryota; kingdom Viridiplantae; phylum Streptophyta; class Magnoliopsida; order Poales; family Poaceae; genus Elymus; species Elymus sibiricus. The sequence goes on along the minus strand of CM077667.1, from coordinate 123,424,717 downwards.
GCTCATCCGAAAGGCTGGCCCCTTGCGTGAAGCCAACGAATACACGGCGAAGACGTCCTGACGTTGATTGGATCGGGCGCTCCGAGCCGGCTCGTCGATGTCGATGTAGATGTCCGGCTCGGAAGTTTTTGACCCAATCTCTCCCGCGGGGTCTCGTAACCCACGTCCGATCGGGTCGTCCTTGACGCTCCAGACTGGCTCGTAGATCATGTCCTAGAGGTTCTTGATCATCTGGTTCACCGCAAACTTTCCGAATCCTGATTGGATCCCCTACAAAAACTCAACTCCACCGGGCGAGGGCCCCACGGTGGGCGCCAACTGTCGTGGTTTTATCAACCCGGCAGATGTCCTCATAACAGGACTTAGGTGTGAGGCCATCGCCGCTTGGTAGCGACTCGAAGGGGTTAAGCGAGAGAAAGAGGCGGGTTTACCCAGGTTCGGCCCCTCCTATGGAGGTAATAGCCTACGTCCTGCTTTTTGTGTATTGGATGGATAGATCTCGATTACAAGGGTGCGGAATCGCTAACCTAGCTATCGGGAGGTTGTAACTTGAGTCTTTCGGCCCTAGGAGCCTGCCTTTATATACAGGTCAATCCCTAAGGTTTACAACAGAGTCCGGGTCATATTATGTCCCGTGTCCTATGGCATCTCAAACTTGTCTTTTATCTCAAGGAAACTTTAACCGGTGTCCTTAGCTTCATGGGCTTTGAGTCGCCGTCTTCTGGTATTGGGCCACCCAGCGTCTTGGTCAGCCGCCACCTTACTCATCTTGTACTTGGGACACGGCCCACCTTTAGCTGGGTCACAATACTGTTGATATGTTGACCCGGCCCAGTAGGGCGGGTTATATCATGAAGTTATATCCCCGACACATGCCGTTCTAACCAAATTTGTATGTGCCATCTCTAATTTTCAAAATAAATTTCCTTTTTGTGTGCTCGTACCGCTCATGAAACGGTAGGGGTGTCCAATATTTTTCCATGCTAGATGTGTTATTCTCAAGATGAGTGTTTATTCACTTGTCATTGCACGAGATTATGGTGGTAATAGGGCTGCCCAGTCCCGAAATGAAAAAGAAATTCACTTTATGTTGTCAAATAATAAATTCCTTGGAAAGTGTTGGTATGGAAGGCAACGATGGATTCGGCTAGCCATGAATTGTGAAAGAATGGTGGAAAAAGGAATAAACTTTACTTTATGTTTGGGAACCGCCTATGATGTATCTAGCATGGAAAGTATTGTGAACTACTTTGTCGTTTTCGTTGACAGGAAAGGCATGCCACTCAAAACATTTTTCTCTCTCAATTTAAACTTTGAGCTCCGGCACCTCTACAAATCCCTACTTCCCTCTGCGAAGGGCCTATCTATTTACTTTATGCAATTATTATTTTTAATTTGAGTCTCCATCTTCTCTTATAAAAGCACCAACTAGGGGGCACTATGATAATACTTGTGCATTGGGTGTAGTTAATATTTGAGTGTGTTTCATGAATGGATCAATGATTGAGCATGATGGGCTAGGGATAACTTTCTTTAGAGTTGATATTTTGAAAGACATGGTTGCTTGTTGGCATGCTTGAGTATTGAAGTCTTTATGTCAAAATTAGATTATTGCTTTGAACCATCTAAAAGTCCAAATGTCCGTGCCACAAACGAAAAGAATATGTGATGAACATGTTAGGCAGCATTCCACATCAAAAATTCTGTTTTTATCATTTACCTACCCGAGGACGAGTAGGAATTAAGCTTGGGGATGCTGATACGTCTCCAACGTATCTATAATTTTTGCTTGTTCCATGCTGTTATATTATCAATCTTGGATGTTTTGGAATCATTTTATAGCAACTTTATATCATTTTTTGGACTAACCTATTGACATAGTGCCAAAGTGCCAGTTGTTGTTTTTGCTTGTTTTTTACTTCGCAGAATATCAGTACCAAACGAAGTCCAATCGCGACGAAACTTTTTGGAGAATTTTTTTGAACCAGAAGAAGGCCAGTGGGCCAAAGAAGTAACCAGGTGGGAGCCCAGGCTGCCCACAACCCACCAGGGCGCGCCAGGGGCCCCAGGCATGCCTTGATGGGTTGTGGCCGCCTCGAGAACCCCCTCCACCGCCTCTGAGCTCTATAAATACCCAAATATTTCAGAAACCCTAGAGGAGTCGACGAAAAATACATCCAACCGCCGCAAGTTCCAGAACCGCGAGATCCAATCTAACACCATCACAGAGGGGTTCATCATCCTCATTGGTGCCTCTCCGATGATGTGTGAGTAGTCCACCATAGACCTATGGGTCTGTAGCAGTAGCTAGATGGCTTCCTCTCTCTCTTTTGATTCTCAATACAATGGTCTCTTGGAGATCTATTTGATGTAAACTTTTTGCAGTGTGTTTGTTGGGATCCGATGAATTTTGAGTTCATGATCAGTTTCTATCCATGAATATTATTTGAGTCTTCTTTGAACGCTTATATGCATGATTACTTATAGCCTCATATTTCTTCTTCGAATCTTTGGTTTAGTTAGGCCAACTAGATTGATTTTTCTTGCCATGGGAAGAGGTGTTTTGTGATGGGTTCGATCTTGCGGTGTCCTCTCCCAGTGACAGAAGGGGCAGCGAGGCACGCATGTATCGTAGCTATTAAGGATAACAATATGGGGTCTATTCCTACATGAATAGATCTTGTCTACATCATGTCACCGTTCTTATTCCATTACTCCGTTTTTCCATGAACTTAATACACTAGATGCATGCTGGATAGCGGTCGATGTGTGGAGTAATAGTAGTAGATGCAGAATCGTTTCGGTCTACTAATCTTGGACGTGATGCCTATATAATGATCATCGCCTTGGATATCGTCATGATTATTTGATCTTCTATCAATTGCCCAACAGTAATTTGTTCACCCACCGTGTGCTATACTCATGAGAGAAGCCTCTAGTGAATCCTACGGCCCCCGGGTCTACATTTCCAACATACTGCTTTCCGATCAATCTTTTTTCCGCTTTTGTTTTCAGATCTATTATTCCAAAAACCCAAAAATACCTTGCTGCACTTTTTATTTGCCTCTTTTATTTTGTGTTCTTGCGAGATCTATCTATCCAATCTATCACAACCTAATCTATCTTTTTACCGTGGAGTGATTGACAACCTCTCTTTCGCGTCGGGGTGCAAGTATTTGTTCTTTGTGTGCAAGTGTTGTTTACATAGTGTTGCGTGATCCTCCTACTGGTTCGATACCTTGGTTTCATAACTGAGGGAAATACTTACTGTCGTTGTGCTGCATCATCCCTTCCTCTTGGGGGAAATACCTACATAGTCTCAAGTCACGTCAGGGCCCACCATTGCTTCTTCATAGCTCGTAGGTTCACTGTTGTCTAACAACATGACCTCCAAGACAGGATTGTCGTGCCACTTAGGGGCGGTACGAGTCCTTGTCGACCTACGAGGCTTGCTAGTAACTTGATCTGAAGCTTCATGATCATCATCATTAGCTTCCTATTCAATTGATGTACGCATTACATGAACACTTTTCTGCGCTGCCCTACTTTCCAATTCAAGTGAAGGTTCGATAACCTTATCAAGTTCTACCTTCCTCCCAATCAATTCTTTCGGGAGAACATCCTTCTCTGGAAAAGATCCATTCTTGGCAACAAAGACCTTGCCTTCGGATCTGTGATAGAAGGTATACCCAATTGCTGCTTTAGGGTATCTTATGAAGATGCACTTTTCCACTTTGGGTTCGAGCTTATCAGACATAAGTGTCGCATTCCCAAACTCTAAGAAATGACAGCTTTAGGTTTCTGCCAAACCATAATTCATACGGTGTCATCTCAACGGATTTAGATGGTGCCCTATTTAAAGTGAATGTAGTTGTCTCTAATGCATAACCCCAAAACGATAGCGGCAAATCGGTAAGAGACATCATAGCACGCACCATATCCAATAGAGCACGACTACGATGTTCGGACACACCATTAAACTATGGTGTTCCAGGTGGCGTGAGTTGTGAAACAATTTCCACATTGTCTTAAGTTGCATACCAAACTCGTAACTCAGATATTCACCTCCACGATCATATAGTAGACATTTTATCTTCTTGTCACGATGGTCTTAAACTTCACTCTGAATTTGCTTGAACTTTTCAAATGTTTCATACTTTTGTTTCATTAAGTAAACATGCCCATATCTACTCAAATCATCAGTGAAGGTAAGAAAATAACGATATCCACCGCACGCTTCAACACTTATTGGACCGCATACATCAACATGTATCATTTCCAATAAGTCACTTGCCCGCTCCATCATACCGGAAAACGGGGTCTCAGTCATCTTGCCCATGAGGCATGGTCCGCATGTCTCAACCGATTCGAAATCGAGTGAGTCCAAAGATCCATCAGCATGGAGTTTCTTCATGTGCTTCACACCAATATGACCTTTAGCGGCAGTGCCACAAGTATGTGGTACTATCATTATTAACTTTGCATCTTTTGGCATCAATATTATGAACATGTGTATCACTACGATCGAGATTCAATAAACCATTCACATTGGATGCATGACCATTGAAGGTATTATTCATGTAAATAGAATAACCATTATTCTCTGACTTAAATGAATAACCGTATTACGATAAACACGATCTAATCATGTTCATGCTCTACGGAAACACCAAATAACATTTATTCAGGTTTAACACTAATCTCGAAGGTAGAGGGAGCGTGCGATTGTGATCACATCAACCTTGGAAACACTTCCAACACACATCGTCACCTCGCCCTTATAGCTAGTCTCTGTTTATTCCGTAGCTTTTATTTCGAGTTACCAATATTAGCAACTAAACTGGTATCTAATACCCAGGTGCTACTAGGAGTACTAGTAAGGAACACATCAATAACATGTATATCAAAAATACTTTTGTTGATGTTGCCATCCTTATTATCTACCAAGTATTTGGGGTAGTTCCGCTATCAGTGACCATTCCCCATACAATAGAAGCACTTAGTCTCGGGTTTGGGTTCAACATTGGGTTTCTTCGCTGGAGCGGCAACTGTTTTTCCATTCTTGAAGTTTCCCTTCTTGCCCATACCCTTCTCGAAACTAGTGGTTTTACTAACCATCAACACTTGATGCTCCTTATTGATTTCTACCTTTAGCGGTGTAAAACATCGTGAATAGCTCAGGGATCATCTTGTCTATCCCTTGCATGCTATAGTTTATCACGAAGCTCTAGTAGCTTGGTGGCAGTGACTTGGAGAACTCTGTCAATCACTATCTTATCTGGAAGATGAACTCCCACTTGATTCAAGCGATTGTAGCACCCCAGACATTCTGAGCACATGCTCACTGACTAAGCTATTCTCCTCCATCTTGTAAGCAAAGAACATGTCAGAGTTCTCATACCTCTCAACACGGGCATGAGCCTGGAATACCAATTTCAGCTCTTGGAACATCGCATATGATCCATGGCGTTGAAAACGTCTTTGGAGCTCTAGTTCTAAGCCATAAAGCATGGCGCACTAAACTATCAAGTAGTCATCAGAACGTGTCTGCCAGACGTTCACAACATCCACAGACGACGCTTGAGGGAGTGGCGCACTGAGCGGTGCATCAAGGACATAAGCCTTCTGTGTAGCAATGAGGACAATCCTCAGATCACGGACCCAGTCCGCATAATTTCTACTATAAACTCTCAACTTAGTTTTCTCTAGGAACGTATCAAAATACTAGGGAGCTACAGCGCGAGCTATTGATATACAACATAATTTGCAAAGACATTTTGACTATGTTCATGATAGTGAGTTCAACTAATCATATTACTAAAGAACTCCCACTCAAATCAACAACCCTCAGGTTGTCTAAGTGTGACATGATCCAAATCCATCAACCCAAGTCCGATCATCACGTGAGATGAGGTGGCTTCAATGGTTAACATCTCCATGTTGATCATATCTACTATATGACTCATGTTCGACCTTTCAGTCTCCTGTGTTCCGAGGCCATGTCTGTACATGCTAGGCTCGTCAATGTTAACCCAAGTATTCCACGTGTGTAGATCAGGCTTACACACGTTGTATGCGAACGTAGAGTATCACACCCGATCATCATGATGTGCTTCGAAATGACGATCCTTCACAACGGTGCATACTCGGGGAGAACACAATTTATCTTAAAATTTTAGTGAGGGATCATCTTATAATGCTACCATCATCCTAAGCAAAATAAGATCCATACAGGATAACCATCACATGCAAATCATATAAGTGACATGATATGGCCATCATCATCTTGTGCTTTTGATATCCATCTCCAAAGCACCGGCATGATCTCCATCGTCACCGGCATGACACCATGATCTCCATCATCGTGTCATCACGTCGTTGTCGCGCCAACTATTGCTTCTACAACTATTGCTAACTCATAGCGATAAAGTAAAGCAAAAAAAGGCAAAAATAATTAAAGACAATCCTATGGCTCCTGCCGGTTGCCGTACTCATCGACATGCAAGTCGTGATAATCTATACAAAACATGATCATCTCATGCATCACATATATCACATCATGTCTTTGGCCATATCACATCACAACATGCCCTGCAAAAACAAGTTAGACGTCCTCTACTTTGTTTTTACAAGTTTTACGTCGCTGCTATGGGCAACTAGTAAGAACCGTTCTTACCTACGCAAAGCCACAAAAGTGATAATCAAGTTGCCTGTTAACCTTCTACAAGGACCGCCTCTGTCGAATCCGATTCAACTAAAGTGGGAGAGACAAACACCCGCCATCCATCTTTATGCAACAAGTTGCATGTCAGTTGATGGAACCGGACTCTCGTACGTGGACGAGTAAGGTTGGTCAGGGCCGCTTCATCCCACAATACCGCCGAATCAAGATAATACTAAGGAGCTAAGCAATCTGAACATCAACGCCCACAAACTCTTTGTGTTCTACTCGTACATATCATCTACGCATAGACCTGACTCATGATGCCACTGTTGGGGAACGTTGCATGGGAAACAAAAAAATTCCTACACACACACAAAATCTATCCATGGAGATGCATAGCTACGAGAGGGGGAGTGTATCTACATACCCTTGTAGATCACCAAGCGGAAGCATATATAACGCGGTTGATGTAGTGGTACGTCTTCACGATCCAATCGCGATCCGTCCCAATCTAGCGCCAAACGGACGGCACCTCCGCATTCAGCACACGCTCGGCTCGATGACGTCTCTGCCTCCTTGATCCAGTGACAGAGGGAGGAGTAGTATATGGGTTCTCAACCAGCACGACGGCGTGGTGGAGATGGTGGTGGAGCAATCCCGGCAAGGCTACGCCAAGCGCTACCGAAACCGCGAACGGAGGAGAAAACGATCTAGGGAGAGAGAGGCGCCAAGGGCTTGGTGTGTCCTGTTGGGGCGCCCCCTCCCCTCTATATATAGGTGGAGGGGCATGGAGATCAGCCCCTCCAAGACCTAGGGCGCAGCCAAGGGGGAGGAGTTGGACTCCTAGTCCAATTCCCTCCCTTTCCATACACAGGTGGACTTTCCACCTCTCCCAAGCCACATGGGCCTTGAAGGACTTGTGCGCCTGGCCCAATAAGGCCAGGGCACCTCCCCTCATCCCATGTAAACCCTTGGGGCATGGTGGAACCCTTGGTGGACTTACGGACTCCTCCGGAAGTTTCTGGAACCTTCTAGAAGCTTCCCAGTACAATACAGGAAAAACCCAAAACTTTTCCGGTAGCCAAAATATGAATTCCCATATATAAATCTTTACTTCCGGACTATTATGGAGATCTTCGTGACGTCTGGGATCTCATCCGGGACTCCGAACAACATTCGGTCACCAACATACATAACCCAATAATACTATATCGTCACCGAACGTTAAACGTGCGGATCCTACGGGTTCGAGAATCATGTGGACATGACCGAGACACCTCTCTGGTCAATACCAATAGCGGGACCTGGATTGCCATATTGGTTCCCACATATTCCACGAAGATCTTTATCGGTCGAACCACGATGCCAAGGATTCAATCAATCCCGTATGCAGTTCCCTTTGTCCAGCGGTATGTTAATTGTCCGAGATTTGATCGTCGGTGTCTCCATACCTAGTTCAATCTCGTTACCGGCAAGTCTTTTTACTCGTTCCGTAATACAAGATCCTATGACTAACTCCTTAGTCACATTTCTTGCAAGCTTTTTGTGATGTTGTATTACCGAGTGGGCCCAGAGATACCTCTCCGTCATACGGAGTGACAAATCCCAGTCTCGATCCACACCAAGCCAACAGACACCCTCGAAGATACCTGCAGAGCACCTTTATAGTCACCCAGTTACGTTGTGACGTTTGATACACACAAGGCATTCCTCCGGTGTCAGGGAGTTGCATGATCTCATGGTCGTAGGAACATATACTTGACATGGATAAAGCAGCAGCAATAAACTAACACGATCAAATGCTATGCTTACGGTTGGGTTTTGTCCATCACATCATTCTCCTAATGATGTGATCCCGTTATCAGATGACAACTCATGTCGATGGTCTGTAAACCTTGACCATCTGTGATAAACGAGCTAGTCTATTAGAGGCTCACTAGGGACATGCTGTTGTCTATGTATCCACACATGTATCTGAGTTTCCGATCAATACAATTATAGCATGGATAATAAACGATTATCATGGACAAGCAAATATGATAATAACCAATTTATTATTGCCTCTAGGGCATATTTCTAACAGCATGATCTCATGGTCGTAGGAACAGATACTTGACATGGATAAAGATGTAGCAATAAACTAACACGATCAAATGCTATGCTTACGGTTGGGTCTTGTCCATCACATCATTCTCCTAATGATGCGATCCCGTTATCAAATGACAACTCATGTCTATGGTCAGGAAACCTTGACCATCTTTGATCAACGAGCTAGTCTAGTAGAGGCTCACTAGGGACATAGTGTTGTCTATGTATCCACACATGTATCTGAGTTTCCGATCAATACAATTATAGCATGGATAATAAACGATTATCATGAACAAGGAAATATGATAATAACCAAATTATTATTGCCTCTAGGGCATATTTCCAACAGTCTCCCACTTGCACTAGAGTCAATAATCTAGTTCACATCACCGTGTGATTAACACCCAATGAGTTCTGAGGTTTGATCATGTTTTGCTTGTGAGAGAGGTTTTTAGTCAACGGGTCTACAACATTCAGATCCGTGTATACTTTGCAAATCTCTATGTCATATTGTAGATGCTGCTACTATTCCCCACTTGGAGCTATTCCAAATGTCTGCTCCACTATACGTATCCGGTTTGCTACTCATAGTCATCCGGTCGGTGTCAAAGCTTGCATCGACGTAACCCTTTACGACGAAATCTTTCTCACCTCCATAATCGAGAAACATTTCCTTGGTCCTCCAGTTACTAAGGATAATTTTGACCTCTGTCCAGTGATCCACTCCTGGATCACTCTTGTACCCCCTTTCCGGACATGCGACAAGGCACACATGAGGTGCGGTACACAGCATGGCATACCGTATAGAGCCTATGCCTAAGGCATAGGGGACGACCTTCATCCTTTATCTTTCTTCTGCCGTGGTCGAGCTTTGAGTCTTACTCAACTTCACACCTTACAAATCAGGCAAGAACTCCTTCTTTGACTGGTCCATTTTGAACTCTTTCAAAATCTTGTCAAGGTATGTACTCATTGAAAGTCGTATCAGGCGTCTTGATCTATCTCTATATATCTTGATGCCCAATATTTAAGTAGCTTTATCCAGGTCTTCCTTTGAAAAACTCCTTTCAAACAACCATTTATACTTTCCAGAAATTCTACATTATTTCCGATCAACAATATGTCATCGACATATACTTATCAGAAATTCTATAGTGCTCCCACTCAATTTCTCGTAAATACAAGTTTCTTATAAACTTTGTATAAACCCAAAAGCTTTGATTACCTCATCAAAACATATATTCCAACTCTGAGATGCTTGCTCCAGTCCACAGAAGGATCGCTGGAGCTTGCATACCTTTTAGCATCCTTAGGACCGACAAAACCTTCTGGTTGTATCACATACAACCTTTCCTCACGGAAACTGTTAAGGAAACTCTGTTTTGACATCCATCTGCCATATTTCCTAATCGAAGAACGCAGCAACTACTAACATAATTCCAACAGACTTTAGCATCGCTATGGGTGAGAAAGTCTCATCGTAGTCAACTCCTTGAACTTGTCGGAAACTTGTTTGCGACAAGTCGAGCATTATAAATGGTGACATTTACCATCAGCGTCTGTCTTCTTCTTAAAGATCCATTTGTACTTAACGGCCTGCCGTTCATCGGGCAAGTCTACCAAAGTCCATACTTGGTTTTCATACATGGATCCTATCTCGGATTTCATGGCTCCTAGCCATTTGTTGGAATCTGGGCCCACCATCGCTTCTTCATAGCTCGTAGGTTCACTGTTGTCTAACAACATGAGACAGGATCATCGTATCGCTCGGGGCAGTACGTGTCCTTGTCGACAACGAGGTTCGGTAGTAACTTGATCCGAAGTTTCGTGATCATAATCATTAGCTTCCTCTTCAATTGGTTTATGTATCACAGGAACACCTTTCTATGCTGCGCTACTTTTCCAATTCAAGTGAAGGTCCGACAACCTTATCAAGTTCTACCTTCCTCCCACTCACTTCTTTCAAGAGAACATCCTTCTCTGGAAAGGATCCATTCTTGGCAACAAATACCTTGCCTTCGGATCTGTGATAGAAGGTATACCCAATTGTCGTTTAAGGTATCTTATGAAGATGCACTTTTCCGCTTTGGGTTCGAGCTTATCAGATATAAGTGTTGCATTCTGATGTCTACTACGCAACTTTATTCTTGTAGACTATGTTGGGCCTCCATGCGCAGAGTTTTGTAGGACAGTAGCAATTTTCCCTCAAGTGGATGACCTAAGGTTTATCAATCCGTGGGAGGTGTAGGATGAAGATGGTCTCTCTCAAACAACCCTGCAATCAAATACAAGAATTCTCTTGTGTCCCCAACACACCCAATACAATGGCAAATTGTATAGGTGCACTAGTTCGGCGAAGAGATGGTGATATAAGTGCAATATGGATGGTAGATATAGGTTTTTGTAATCTGAAAATATAAAAACAGTAAGGTAGCAAGTAACAAAAGTGAGCACAAACGTTATTGCAATGCTTGAAAACAAGGCCTAGGGTCCGTACTTTCGCTAGTGCAATCTCTCAACAATGCTAATATAATTGGATCACATAACCATCCCTCAACGTGCAACGAAGAATCACTCCAAAGTTCTTATCTAGCGGAGAACATAAGAAGAAATTGTTTGTAGGGTACGAAACCACCTTAAAGTTATCCTTTCCGATCGATCTATTCAAGAGTTCGTACTAAGATAACATCAAGTTATCATTTCCGTTCGATCTATCTAAGAGTTCGTACTATAATAACACCATATGATACGCATCAACCAACACTAATGTCACCTAGCTACTCCAATGTCACCACAAGTATCCATGAGTTAATTATATGATACGCATCAAACAATTTCAGATTCATAATACTCAATCCACACAAAGAACCTCAAAGAGTGCCCCAAGATTTCTATCGGAGAAAATAGGACAAAAACGTGTATCAACCCCTATGCATAGATTACCCCAATGTCACCGCGGGAATCCGTAAGTTGAGAACCAAAACATATATCAAGTGAATCAATAGAACACCCCATTGTCACTACAGGTATCCGCATGCAAGACATATATGAAGTGTTCTCAAATCCATAAAAGTATTCAATCCGGTAACGAAATCTCAAAGGGAAAACTCAATTCATCACAACTAGATAGAGAGGGAAACACATCATATGATCCGACTATATTAACAAAGCCCGTGATACATCAAGATCGTGACATCCGAAGAACACGAGAGAGAGATTGAACACATAGCTACTGGTACATACCCTCAGCCCCGAGGGGGATTACTCACACATTATCATGGTGAGAGATTTGTTGATGGAGAGGTGCAGCCCCGAAGAGATGGAGGCGATGGCGGCCACGGCGCCGGCGACTGGCGATGGCGGCCACGGCGCCGGCGACTGGCGGCGGCGGTGGCAACGGGCAACGGCCCCTTGCCCCTCCTTCTTCCTTGGTCTTGGTGCTGCAATGGAGGAGCCTCTCCCCTTCTTGGCGGCTGCCAAGGGAGAGGCAAATTCGTGGCTCTTGGTGGCTCTCCCGAAATTAGGGTTTTCCTCTCCTTATATGTACCTTTGTGGTGCTCTATGGCCCTCCGATGGATGGACCCTTGATCCAATGGCTCTTGGGCACCTCTAGAACCTTCCTAGGGGCTTCTCACAGCCATCATGAGTGCCCAAAGTCGTGGTTTGGCCGAATATATCAGATAAAGTAAGAGTTGGACTCAATCACGTTATCAATTCTCGTAATCCCGTAATCAGATATTTTCCTTCAGTAAAACGCGTCTCCAGATCGCATCCAAACTCCATTGTGGACGAATTTGTAGTCCAGAATCATTGCCATAAAATTCCACACACTTTCATAGTTCTAACATTTTCCATTTGACGCCATCTTCGGGGGTCAAACTGATGATCTCTAAAACATGTTCGTGGACAGATTTCAGAAAGTCAGAGTCCTCCTCCAACAAGGCTCATTTTGCGTTTTTCGACAATTTCCAATTAATTCCTACACATCAAAGTGTGAAATAAGAACTTGTGCAATTTTGCAACCATTAATAGGTTAATCTCAATAAATCATAAAACAATAGTAAAAACATAGGCAAATATGACATGAATACTTCATAAATTATCGATACGTTGGAGACGTATCAGCATCCCCAAGCTTAATTCCTACTCGTCGTCGAGTAGGTAAATGATTAAATAAATAATTTATGAAGTGTGAAAGCTATCATAATATATAATTTTGATCAATGATAATTCCAATCAATTTTTCTAGCATCATAGCAGCAACTTTTTCTCATAAAAATCATCATGATAGAGTAGCAATCAATTCACATGTCATGGTTCAAACAATGAATTCTCTTAAAACTTAACAACCTATGTTCTTAGTCACCAAACAATTGCAATTTAACTTATTCTCAACAAAGTCTAAGTAGGAGCTCCACATACTCAATCATCATATAGTCTTCTTTGATTGCTAGTACTCAAAGCATATTTTTAGAACAAACAACATCCATCGAACACAGAGAAAGATAGGGGCTTAAAGTTTCGCCTCCCAACATACTTATCATAAAGATAATTGTCAACAATAATGAATCATGATCAAATATATTCGACTGGATATATGTGTTTGGATCTTTCCCCACCACATGATGCTTGCCAACTAATAGATTGAGGTTGGAATAAGAAGTTGACTCAACATGAATAGTAAAATAACATGAAAGTAAATAGATTGGCCCTTCGCAGAGGGAAGCAGGGATTTGCATATGTGCCAGAGCTCATTGTTTAAAATAGAGATGAATATAATTTTGGGCGGCACACCCTTTCTGTCAACGTTACGACCAAGAGTTATCAATATCTTTCTTGCTAAACACATTAGCGGCGGTTCCCAAGCGGTAAAAGTAAAGGTTTACTGCCCCTCCACCAACAAACACACTCCACGGCTAGCCGAATCCACGGGTACCGTCCATACCAACAACATTCCTAGGGGAGTTTTGTTTAATTATTTGCAAAAAAAATTGATTTCGGGACTGGGAATCCCTAATACCGTCCCTCTCGTGCAAGGACGAGTGAATAAACACTCATCATGAGAATAACCCGCTTAACATGGAAGATACTAACCGCCCCCTGTCGCTCCATGAGCGGTCCAGGCACACAAAACAGGTGTTCATTTGAAATTTTAGAGGTGCCACATGCAAATTTACTTGAAATGGCAGTGAAATACCATATATGGGTAGGTATGATGGACTCTCATGGAAGAAACTTGGCTCAAGGGTTTGGATGCACAAGTAGTATCTCTACTTAGTGCAAAGTTTTGGCTAGCAAAAGGTTCTAAACAAGCACCACATGTTGGAGGATCCATAACAATATAACTTCTATGCAAATATACACAACCATAACTCATTATGTTGTCTTCCTTGTCCAACTTCAACTAATTTGCTCAAGTTTGAAAATAATTAATGGGTATTCACAATCATAGAAGATGTCCAAGATAATATATTTGTATGTGAAAGTTCTCTTCCCTATACTAATCATTCACGAATTGCGTGTATGACCAATATTGTGATTGTTAAACTTCAATAGATTTTACTTTATAAACCATATGTGAAGCTACTACTAAGCATAAAGCACATTGATAATTTCATATTTATGATATTCAATTCATTCACAATTTACTCATAGGATATAAGTGAAGCACAAGAGTAAACATCAAATTACTCTCAAAAGATATAAGTGAAGATCAATGAGTAGGTAAACAATCAAGTAGCCATGTGAGGACTCTCTCTCTCAATAAAGATTTTCAGATCTGAGTATTTTATTCAAACATCAAACTAAACAAAAATAGAACTCCAAGAATAGCACGCATCATGTGAACGAATAAAAATTTAGGCTCAACATAGGCTAACCGATAGTTGAGGAAAAGAGGTGGGATGCGTAGCATCCCCAAGCTTAGATGCTTGAGACTTCTTGAAATATTTACTTGGGGTGCCTTGGGCATCCCCAAGCTTGAGCTTTTGTATCTCGTTCAATCCTCTCATATCCCGGTTTCACCTATTCTCAAAAACTTCATCCACACAAAACTTGAAAAGAACTCGTGAGATAGGTTACTGCACATAATAATAAATCAACTCTTTATGTACTGCCAAGACAAGTCGCACAATAATTTTCAAACATGATCTACTGTTTACTATCGTTTCCACAATTTATATCTACCAATATAGGCTATTGAAACTATAGGATAAGCAGATAACAAAACTATGACAGCAATCTGTCCAAACAGAACAGCCTGTAGAAATTTATGAAAACAGTGTACTTCCGTAACTCAAAAAATTATTAAAATTTAGGACATGCTAAATAATTTATATGACAACACTTTGTAAAAATTTCAGAAACTTTCCACGTTCCAGTAAAATATGAAAATTCAAACACTACAGCAAAAGTTTCTGTTTTTACACAACACACATCAAAACATGCAATGCAAGCATCCTAAGACAATTCTTGGAACTTTTTATTGAAAAACAAGATTATGAATAACACCTAACATAAAATAAAAAAATATAATGACGATCCAAGCAAAGCACATATTATGTGACGAATAAAAATATAGCTCTAAGTAAGATATACCGATAATGTTGAAGACGAAAGAGGGGATGCTTCTGGGGCATCCCCAAGCTTAGGCGCTTGAGTCTTCCATGGATATTACCTTGGGTATGCCTTGGGCATCCCCAAGCTTAGGTTCTTGTCACTCCTTATTCTCCTCATATCGGTGTCTCACCCAAAACTTGAAAACTTCAATCACACAAAACTTAACGGAACTTCGTGAGAAGGGTTAGTGTAATAAAGATAAATAATTCACTTAGGTACTGTCAAGACAAGATTCATAATTGTTACCATATGATACCTACTGTATTCTATCATTCCCATAATTTATACCATTAAATATAAGCTATGGAAACACTAAAACAAGCAAACTATGCATGCAAAACAGAATCTGTCAAAAACAGAACAGTCTGTGAAGATCTGTAGTGTAACCATACTTACCTGTCTCTAAAAATTCTGAACAATTACGAAAACCTGAGGAATTTGTACATTAAGACTTTGTAAAAATTTCAGACCATTATCACGCTCCACTAAAAAATTAAAATTCCTGTACTTGAGTCAAAAGTTTCTGTTTTGGTTCAGCATCAATTCTACTCATCTTGTGAGTCATCCCAATGGCTTTACTTGGCACTTTATTGAAATAAAAGATATGAAACATGATTACTACAGTAGCTTAATCATGTGAACACACAAAAACAGAAAGTAAAAGTGTTGGGTTGTCTCCCAACAAGCGCTTTTCTTGAATGCCTTTTAGCTAGGCATGATGATTTCAATGATGCTCACATAGGAATAATAATTGAAACATGCAAAAGAGCATCATGAATCTCATGACAAGCACATTTAAGTCTAACCCACTTCCTATGCATAGAGATTTTGTGAGCAAACAATTTATGGGAGCAAGAATCAACTAGCATAGGAAGGCAAAACAAGCATAACTTCAAAACTTTGAACACATAGAGAGGAAACTTGATATTATTGCAATTCCTACAAGCATATATTCCTCCCTCATAATAATTTTCAGTAGCATCATGAAGGAATTTCACAACATAACTATCACATAAAGCATTATCTTCAGGATCCACAAGCATAGAAAATTTGTCACTCTCCACATAAGCAATTTTCTTCTCATTCATAATAGTGGGAGCAAACTCAACAAAATAACTATCATGAGATACTTGATTGACATAACCACTTTGAATATTAAAATCATGATGAAAAGTTTCATGGTTACTATCACTCTTTATAGCATACATGTCATCATCATAATCATCATAGATAGTAGGCATGTCATTATCATAACAAATTTGCTCATCAAAACTTGGGGGACTAAAAATATCATCTACATCAAACATAGCATCCCCAAGCTTGTGGCTTTGCATATCATCAGCATCATGGATAATCAGAGAATTCATACTAGAAATATTGCAATCATGCTCATCATTCAAGGAATTCTCATTAAGTATTTTCATAAATTCTTCCTCTACCAATTGAGCACAATTTTCCAAACCATCATTTTCACGAAAGACATTAAAAAGACGAACCAATTGATGCAACCTAAACTCCATTTTTTTGTAGTTTTCTTTTATAAAACCAAACTAGTGAAAAACAAGAAACCAAAAGATTTAATTGCAAGATCTAAAGATATACCTTCAAGCACTCACCTCCCCGACAACGGCGCCAGAAAAGAGCTTGATGTCTACTACGCAACTTTATTCTTGTAGACTGTGTTGGGCCTCCAAGCGCAGAGTTTTGTAGGACAGTAGCAATTTTCCCTCAAGTGGATGACCTAAGGTTTATCAATCCATGGGAGGTGTAGGATGAAGATGGTCTCTCTCAAACAACCCTGCAATCAAATACAAGAATTCTCTTGTGTCCCCAACACACCCAATACAATGGCAAATTGTATAGGTGCACTAGTTCGGCGAAGAGATGGTGATACAAGTGCAATATGGATGGTAGATATAGGTTTTTGTAATCTGAAAATATAAAAACAGTAAGGTAGCAAGTAACAAAAGTGAGCACAAACGTTATTGCAATGCTTGAAAACAAGGCCTAGGGTCCGTACTTTCGCTAGTGCAATCTCTCAACAATGCTAATATAATTGGATCACATAACCATCCATCAACGTGCAACGAAGAATCACTCCAAAGTTCTTATCTAGCGGAGAACATAAGAAGAAATTGTTTGTAGGGTACGAAACCACCTTAAAGTTATCCTTTCCGATCGATCTATTCAAGAGTTCGTACTAAGATAACATCAAGTTATCATTTCCGTTCGATCTATCTAAGAGATCGTACTATAATAACACCATATGATACGCATCAACCAACTCTAATGTCACCTAGATACTCTAATGTCACCACAAGTATCCATGAGTTAATTATATGATACGCATCAAACAATTTCAGATTCATAATACTCAATCCACACAAAGAACCTCAAAGAGTGCCCCAAGATTTCTATCGGAGAAAATAGGACAAGAACGTGTATCAACCCCTATGCATAGATTACCCCAATGTCACCGCGGGAATCCGCAAGTTGAGTACCAAAACATATATCGAGTGAATCAATAGAACACCCCATTGTCACCACGGGTATCCGCATGCAAGACATATATCAAGTGTTCTCAAATCCATAAAAGTATTCAATCCGGTAACAAAATCTCAAAGGGAAAACTCAATTCATCACAACTAGATAGAGAGGAAAACACATCATATGATCCGACTATATTAACAAAGCCCGTGATACATCAAGATCGTGACATCCGAAGAACATGAGAGAGATATTGAACACATAGCTACTGGTACATACCCTCAGCCCCGATGAGGATTACTCACACATTATCATGGTGAGAAAGAGAGATTTGTTGATGGAGAGGTGCAGCCCCGAAGAGATGGAGGCGATGGCGGCCACGGCGCTGGCGACTGGCGGCGGCAGTGGCGACGGGCGAAGGCCCCTTGCCCCTCCTTCTTCCTTGGTCTTGGTGCTACAATGGAGGAGTCTCTCCCCTTCTTGGCGACTTCCAAGGGAGAGGCAAATTCGTGGCTCTTTGTGGCTCTCCCGAAATTAGGGTTTTTCTCTCCTTATATGTGCCTCTATGGTGCTCTATGGCCCTCCGATGGATGGACCCTTGATCCAATGGCTCTTGGACACCTCTAGAACCTTCCTAGGGGCTCCTCACAGCCATCATGAATCCCCAAAGTCGTGGCTTGGCCGAATATATCAGATATGGTAAGAGTTGGACTCAATCACGTCATCAATTCTCGTAATCCCGTAATCAGATATTTTCCTTCAGTAAAACACGTCTCCAAATCGCATGCGAACTCCGTTGTGGACGAATTTGTAGTCCAGAATCATTGCCATAAAATTACCCACACTTTCCTAGTTTTAACATTTTCCATTTGACGCCATCTTCGGGGGTCAAACTGACGATCGCTAAAACTGTTCGTGGACAGATTTTAGGAAAGTCAGAGTCCTCCAACAAGGCTCCTTTTGCGTTTTTTCGACAATTTCCAATTAATTCCTACACATCAAAGTGCGAAACAAGAACTTGTGCAATTTTGCAACCATTAATAGGTTAGTCCCAATAAATCATAAAACAATAGTAAAAACATAGGCAAATATGACATGAATACTTCATAAATTATCGATACGTTGGAGACGTATCACATTCCCAAATTCTAAGAAACGACAGCTTAGGTTTGTGCCAAACCATAATTCATACAGTGTCATCTCAACGGATTTAGATGGTGCCCTATTAAAATGAATGTAGTTGTGTCTAATGCATAACCCCCAAATTATAGTGGCAAATCGGTAAGAGACATCATAGTACGCACCGTATCCAATAGAGCACGACTACGACGTTCAGACACACCATCACACTATGGTGTTCCAAGCGGTGTGAGTTGTGAAACAATTTCCACATTGTCTTAAGTTGCATACCAAACTCGTAACTCAGATATTCACCTCCACGGTCATATCGTAGACATTTTATCTTCTTGTCACGATGATCTTCAACTTCACTCCGAAATTGCTTGAACTTTTCAAACGTTTCAGACTTGTGTTTCATTAAGTGAATGTACCCATATCTAGTCAAATCATTAGTGAAGGTAAGAAAATAACGATATCCACCGCACGCTTCAACACTCATTTGGACCGCATACATCAACATGTATTATTTCCAATAAGTCACTTGCCCGCTCCATCATATCGCAAAACGGGGTCTTAGTCACCTTGCCTATGAGGCATGGTTCGCATGTCTCAACCGATTCGAAATCGAGTGAGTCCAAAGATCCATCAACATGGAGTTTCTTCACGCGCTTTACACCAATATGACCTTAGCGGCAGTGCCACAAGTATGTGGCACTATCATTATTAACTTTGCATCTTTTGGCATCAATATTATGAATATGTGTATCACTACGATCGAGATTCAATAAACCATTCACATTGGGTGCATGACCATTGAAGGTATTATTCATGTAAACATAATAAGCATTATTCTCTGACTCAAATGAATAACCGTATTGCAATAAACACGATCTAATCATGTTCATGCTCAACGCCAACATCAAATAACATTTATTTAGGTTCAACACTAGTCCCGAATGTAGAGGGAGCGTGCGATGGTGATCACATCAACCTTGGAAACACTTCCAACACACATCGTCACCTCGCCCTTAGCTAGTCTCCGTTTATTCTGTAGCTTTTATTTCAAGTTACCAATATTAGGAACTGAATCGGTATCTAATACCCTGGTGCTACTAGGATTACTAGTAAGGTACACATCAATAACACCTATATCAAATATACTTTTGTTGATGTTGCCATCCTTCTTATCTACCAAGTATTTGGGGTAGTTCCGCTATCAGTGACCATTCCCCTTACAATAGAAGCACTTAGTCTCGGGTTTTGGTTAAACCTTGGGTTTCTTCACTGGAGCGGCAACTGTTTTGCCATTCTTGAAGTTTCCCTTCTTGCCCTTGCCCTTCTTAAAACTAGTGGTCTTACCATCAACACTTGATGCTCCTTCTTGATTTCTACCTTCGCGTCGTAAAACATGGCGAATAGCTCAGGGACCATCTTCTCTATCCCTTGCATGTTATAGTTTATCACGAAGCTCTAGTAGCATGGTGGCAGTGACTTGGAGAACTCTGTCAATCACTATGTTACCTGGAAGATGAACTCCCACTTGATTCAAGCGATTGTAGCACCCAGACATTCTGAGCACATGCTCACTGACTAAGCTATTATCCTCCATCTTGTAAGCAAAGAACATGTCAGAGGTCTCATACCTCTCAACACGGGCATGATCCTGGAATACCAATTTCAGCTCTTGGAACATCTCATATGATCCATGGCATTCGAAACGTCTTTGGAGCCCCAGTTCTAAGCTATAAAGCATGACGCACTAAACTATCAAGTAGTCATCAGAACGTGTCTGCCAGACGTTCACAACATCCACATACGACGTTTGAGGGGGTGGCGCACTGAGCGGTGCATCGA
This sequence comes from Elymus sibiricus, assembly GCA_039707655.1. NCBI lineage: Eukaryota > Viridiplantae > Streptophyta > Magnoliopsida > Poales > Poaceae > Elymus > Elymus sibiricus. Next base: position 123,403,887 of record CM077667.1, on the reverse strand, counting down.
GGACATAAGCCTTCTGTGCAGCAATGAGGACAATCCTCAGATCGCAGACCCGGTCCGCATAATTTCTACCATCAACTCTCAACTTAGTTTTCTCTAGGAACGTATCAAATTACGGGGGAGCTACAGCACGAGCTATTGATCTACAACATAATTTGCAAAGACATTTTGACTACGTTCATAATAATGAGTTCAACTAATCATATTACTAAAGAACTCCCACTCAAATCAACATCCCTCAGGTTGTCTAAGTGTGACATGATCCAAATCCACAAACCCTAGTCCGATCATCACGTGAGTTAAGGTGGCTTCAATGGTGAACATCTCCATGTTGATCATATCTACTATATGACTCATGTTCGACCTTTCGGTCTCCTGTGTTCCGAGGCCATGTCTGCACATGCTAGGCTCATCAAGGTTAACCCAAGTATTCCACGTGTGTAAATCTGGCTTACACCCGTTGTATGCGAACGTAGAGTCTATCACACCCAATCATCACGAGGTGCTTCGAAACGACGGTCCTTCGCAACTGTGCATACTCGGGGAGAACACAATTTATCTTGAAATTTTAGTGAGGGGTCATCTTATAATGCTACCGTCGTCCTAAGCAAAATAAGATGCATAAAGGATAAACATCACATGCAAATCATATAACTGACATGATATGGCCATCATCGTCTTGTGCTTTTGATCTCCATCATCATGATCTCCATCATCGTGTCGTCACGTGGTTGTCGCGCCAACTATTGCTTCTACTACTATTGCTAACTCATAGCCATAAAGTAAAGCAAAAAAGGCGAAAATAATTAAAGACAACCCTATGGCTCCTGTCGGTTGTCGTACTCATCGACATGCAAGTCGTGATAATCTATACAAAACATGATCATCTCATACATCACATATATCACATCATGTCTTTGGCCATATCACATCACAACATGCCCTGCAAAAACAAGTTAGACGTCCTCTACTTTGTTGTTGCAAGTTTTACGTGGCTGCTATGGGCAACTAGTAAGCCGTTTTTACCTACGCAAAGCCACAACGGTGATAATCAAGTTGCCTTTTAACCTTCTAAAAGGACCGCCTCTGTCGAATCCGATTCAACTAAAGTGGGAGAGACAGACACCCGCCAGCCATCTTTATGCAACAAGTTGCATGTCAGTCGATGGAACCGGTCTCTCGTACGTGGACGGGTAAGGTTGGTCCGGGCCGCTTCATCCCACAATACCGCCGAATCAAGATAAGACTAAGGAGGTAAGCAATCTGAACATCAACGCCCACAAACTCTTTGTGTTCTACTCATGCATATCGTCTACGCATAGACCTAGCTCATGATGCCACTGTTGGGGAACGTTGCATGGGAAATAAAAAAATTCTACACACACGCAAGATCTATCCATGGAGATGCATAGCTATGAGAGGGGGAGTGTATATACATACCCTTGTAGATCGCTAAGCGGAAGCGTATATAACGCGGTTGATGTAGTCGTACGTCTTCATGATCCAATCGTGATCCATCCCGATCTAGCGCCGAACGGACGGCACCTCCGCGTTCAGCACACGTGCGGCTCGATGACGTCTCCGCCTCCCCACCAGCGAGCGAGGGCGGAGTAGTAGATGGGTTCTCAACCGGCACGACGGCGTGTTGGAGATATCCCGGCAGGGCTACGCCGAGCGCTACCGAAACCGCGAACGAAGGAGAAAACGATCTAGGGAGAGAGAGGGGAGCCAAGGGCTTGGTGTGACCTCTTGGGGCGCCCCCTCCCCTCTATATATAGGTGGAGGGGCATGGAGATCAGCCCCTCCAAGCCCTAGGGCGCAACCAAGGGGGAGAGTTAGACTCCTAGTCCAATTCCCTCCCTTTCCATACACAGGTGGACTTTCCACCTCTCCCAAGCCACATGGACCTTGAGGGACTTGTGTGCCTGGCCCAATAAGGCCAAGGCGCCTCCCCTCAGCCCATGCAAACCCTTGGAACGTGGTGGAACCCTTGGTGGACTTCCGGACTCCTCCGGAAGTTTCCGGAACCTTCTAGAAGCTTCCCGGTACAATACCAGAAAAACCCGAAACTTTTCCGGCAGCCAAAATATGACTTCCCATATATAAATATTTATCTCCGAACCATTTCGGAGATCCTCGTAACGTCCGAGATCTCATCCGGTACTCCGAACAACATTCGGTCACCAGCATACATAACCCAATAATACTATATCGTCACCAAACGTTAAGCGTGCGGACCCTACGGGTTCGAGAATCATGTGGACATGACCAAGACACCTCTCCGGTCAATAACCAATAGCGGGACCTGGATGCCCATATTGGTTCCCACATATTCCATGAAGAATTTATCGGTCGAACCACGATGCCAAGGATTCAATCAATCCCTTATGCAGTTCCCTTTGTCCAGCGGTGTGTTACTTGCCCGAGATTCGATCGTCGGTATCTCCATACCTAGTTCAATCTCGTTACCAGCAAGTCTCTTTACTCGTTCCGTAATACAAGATCCCATGACTAACTCCTTAGTCACATTGCTTGCAAGCTTATTGTGATGCTGTATTACCGAGTGGGCCCAGAGATACCTCTCCGTCATACGGAGTGACAAATCCCAGTCTCGATCCACGCCAACCCAATAGACACCCTCGGAGATACCTGTAGAGCACCTTTATAGTCATCCAGTTATGTTGTGACATTTGATACACACAAGGCATTCCACCGGTGTCAGGGAGTTGCATGATCTCATGGTCGTAGGAACATATACTTGACATGGATAAAGCAGTAGCAATAAACTAGCACGATCAAATGCTATGCTTACGGTTGGGTCTTGCCCATCACATCATTCTCCTAATGATGTGATACCGTTATCAAATGACAACTCATGTCTATGGTCAGGAAACCTTGACCATCTTTGATCAACGAGCTAGTCTAGTAGAGGCTCACTAGGGACATAGTGTTGTCTATGTATCCACACATGTATCTAAGTTTTCGATCAATACAATTATAGCATGGATAATAAATGATTATCATGAACAAGGAAATATGATAATAACAAATTTATTATTGCCTCTTGGGCATATTTCCAACAGGAACAACGTGGGCAAGACTGCCGACTAGTCGTAGGAGGAGGGCTCCTGCATTGTCTGAACTTCATCGAAGACCTCCGGGGAGCTGGACAGAAGGCCGCCTCTATCCGCATCGCACGGGAACGTTGTCAGTCGGCGCAAGGACGGCCACCTGATGCTTCTGCTCTGTCCAGAGGCTCTCCCACAATACGCTAGAGCTCGAAGTCCTGGTGAAGGTGGTGCGCGGATGAAGATGGTAGTGTGGTGTGGTTTGTGTCGGGTGTGACCTCATTTATATAGCATATGCCGACCAGGCCATGTCCACGCCGGAGTGGGTTTCTCAGTCAGCATGCATGTTTAATGTCGGTAGGTGGATAGACGGGCTACCTGTTTGAATATAGTAGCATCCCGTCCTGTCCACTTACATCGCTTCGACATTGGACGGACGCTGGTAACGTTACTAGGTGCGGGCGGTGCTCTCGGCCGGCGTGCATGTTCAATGACGGAGTGACGTGAGAAGTCGCATCCGCTCTGGGCCGGCATGGATGTGCATTGGCACTCTCGAACGACATGGATGCGCGGCAACCACTTCGCGCAGAAGAAAAAGCGCAGGCCCGGGAGAAGGATTTGGATGGATCCGGGTGTCAGATGTGTGCGTTGCAGTGATCCGGACTCCTGTAAAGCCCCCCCCCCCCCCCCGCGCTCACGCGTGTTTGTTTCCTGTTTGCGGGAAAATGGACATTCGGACCGATACCGTGAACGAATGAAGTACCACGTTGAATGGCGAAACACATCCGGACCGCATGGTCTGGATGGATTTGGGCGGTTTAAGGATGAACGTTAGAGATGTAGACTTGTTTGAATATGGATGTCACCTTGTCGGGTTTGCAAGTAAATTTGATCAAAATGTCAGGGGGGGGGGGGGGGTCCGGACAACAACCAAGTTGGACTCTGACAACCTAGACACACTAAATCAGCCCTTCCGGTCCCATTTTCTTCCACTCCGTCCCTTTTCTCCCTTGCTTTGTGTCCGCACCCTCTACCTCCGTCGTCCCCGCTATACCTCTTTGGCCGTCACACATGCATTGCCAGACGTTCGCAACCAACACCGACGCGCCCGCTCGCCTTTTATGACGGTCTCCACCCTGGACCGTTTGTATCGTGGTACACTCCGCCACCCAGTCGACGGCCTCCACGGCGGCCATCACGTGCGACAGGTGTTCGGTCAAATGCCATTGAGCTTAATTTCAGATGCCATGTGTTTTTTTCAGAGTAAGAAGGATGGCAGGATACTCGTCCATGGAGGATGAGTTTTTGTGCGATGCGTGGTTGGTGGTATCCGCGTATTTCATAGATAGGGATAGAGGGGGACTTCTGGCAGGGCGTGCATGATTCATTTCACGCACGAAAGCACATTGCGCCCTGCAACATGCACATCATTCAAGAATGCAATGCGATGTCATTATCGTATCGACGGTACATCATCGAGACCATCGTCACCAAGTTTTGTCACATCGTTGCTCAGCGGGAGGCAAGGCGGCCATTGCATGCGGCATAGGAGGAGATCGTAAGTTTTGCTTCTTCTTCCTCAACTTGTTAATTGAATCATTCATTCACTCAATGATACTCTACACATTATGTAGCCCGTACGCGCTGTCGTGATATACCACATGATAGAGGGGCGGCCATTTACGTACCCACACTGTTGGATGAAGCTGAAGGGGCAGTATGTGTGGGACGACATGATCCGTTATTGAAAAACTTGTTTGACATCGAATGTTGTAGACTTATTTGCATGTTGTGTATGAATGATTTGTCTTATTTTCTATCCAAACTTTGACGAATATTAGCCGGTTTATATGATTTTCGTCCGTTAAATCCAAACCTGGCTTGAAATGTATGCCGACAGTGTTGGAAGGCTGACTTCGGCATCCATATCCGCGGACAGATATTGGAGCAAATTTGCGGATTGATGTTGAAGATGCCCTAAGAGCAACTTCAACGCAGCGACCCAAATCGTCCGCCTGCGTCCGTATGGGTCGGCACGGACAAAAGCGGAGGCCCAACGCGGCGACCCAAACCCAAAAAGTGTCTGCTTCGTGTCAGCGCGGACCCATTCCCGGCCCAAAAATGCGCCTGAAATGCGTCCTCGCGGACACGAAGCGGACGCGCCCCGCGTCCTCACCGCGTCCGCCTCGGGTCCACATGTCGGCCGCGCAACTACCACCCGCGGTCGTATTAAACGCGACCACCCACCTCGGGCCCACCTGGCAGCGGCAGGAAGCTCCCGGTCATCGTCCTTTTAAATCCACCCGTGCAGCGGGGCCGGCCTCATCCACTTCCCCTTCCCGTCCACATCTGGCCACGCCTGCTCCCTCGCCGGCGACCACAAACCCTAGTAGCCAGCCAGCCAGCCGCCATTGGGTTTTTCAATGGGAAGGGCAAGGGCAAGGGGAGCGCCGGCGCGAGCCCTTCCCTCGGGCGCTCGCCGCCGCCGCCGCCTGCTAGGCGAGGCTCCCCACCGGCGCGGGTCCGACTGTACATTCCAGTCCACCAGGCGCGGTGGCACTGGCAGTGCCGCCGGCCGCTGCAGTACCCAAACGTCAACCTGCCCCATGGTTGGCATCTGGATCCGTAGCGGATCCCCATTCCGGCAGTGCCCCGATCCGCGCGGGCGCACGCGGAGGAGGTTCGCCGGCGTCACTCGGCCCTCACGCCGGAGCTCAGGGCGCAACGTGTCTACGCGCCAGACTCCCCCAGCTGGGAGCGCTGGTTCGCGCTAGAGCACAAGGAGGAGCACCGGCAGGGAGTCCAGGTCGACCACTCCATCCCTCCTCCGCCTCCCGAGGTCCTGTCGAAGGAGGAGGACGAAGAGGCGGCGTACCAAGCCGCCCTCGAGCTGGCCCTCCAGCAGGCGCGAGGAGGACTCCCAGTGGGACGGCCTGGACAGCGCCCTCGCCTTGTCGGCTGCGGGGGACTCCGTCCATGCCCCGCTGTTCGTCCCGAAGGTTCCACCGCCGTCGCCGCCCACCGTCGAGCCCAAGGAGGAGCCGGAGCCCTCGCGGAAGCGCTCGCCGCCACCACCCACTTTTCCAGACGAGAAGTACGGGTGGGAGGGCGTGGTCCGCGAGTGGGTGAGCGCGCTGGCCGTCCACTACACCACCACGCCAGAGGAGGAGGCGACCCACCTCGAGCAATGGAGGCAGCACTGGCTCGCCGAGGAGGAGGCGGACGTCCTGCGACAGATGCGGTGGGAGAAGGAGGAGGAGGCGCTACGCCTCGAGGAGGAAGAGGAGGAGCGCGCCCGGCTTGCCGCAATGCCGCCGCCGCAGCACACGCCGGACGAGGCTGCCCTGGCAGCCTACCAGGCGGCATTCCCGTGGGCTTGGCCGGCCCCCACCTTCGTCGACCTCACCGGGCGACGATGAAGACGGCAAGGGCAAGGGCAAGGTGGACGGCTAGGGCAGCATGCGGGCGCGGACTTTTTTTCTCGTTTTTATTAATGTTTAATTATGTTTTAAGTGGATTTTGGCCGGCGGTTGACCGGCCACTTATGTTTATGGTTTAATTCGCGTCTGCATGTGGCCACGTGTTTTTATTTTTTTAATTTTTTTTGCGCGCGCAAATTTGGGTCTCGCTGCCGTTGGGCGTCCGAGCCGACCCAAATAAAATAGTGGACACGGCCGTCCGCTTGGTCGACCCAAATGGACAAAAAGCGGACAAACCACGCGTCCGTTTGGGTCGCTGCGTTGGAGTTGCTTTAAGTGCAAATTTTCAGATCAATGCTCAACCCCGTGTTTTCTTTTTCTTTGATGAAGGATCCTCAGCGGCCTGCGAATGCCTCGTTGCTACAGCGAGCAAAGCCCACAAGGAAGCCGGAAAAGTCCATGACATCTGAACCCTGAACCTGAACTCGATTGGGTTCTGACGGCGAAAGAAACAAAAGAAAAGGAAATCTGCGGCGCGTGCCGGCCGGCCGGCAGAGGGCGCGCTGCGAAAGTCAAATCACACACTGGCGCACGTTGAAAAGTACGTGCTTTTTATTGCCCCGTTCCTATCACATCCGCCTGCACGTTTCGCTATGGCCACGGTCCCCGGGTACCACGGCCTCCGCCGAGATGCGCTGCCGGAGAGTGGACGGGAGCTGTACGTTGCTCTCTACTCCACATGAGGAGGTACAGTGTGTCGTCCTGTAAACTTATATGGTTTTTTAAAATGGTTTTATTTACTGTATATACAACCGTAGCTGTCGAAAAACTACCATATTTGTCTATACTTCGTATTGTTTTACAACAAAACGTGTGGGTGCTATTTTAGGTGGTTAATTGGTTATCTCCCACCGCACTGAAAAAGAGTGTATCTACATCTTTGTTTGACTGAGATTTTATTATATCTAAGTCCATGCTGCTTAAAATTTCCCATTTGCAACAAAATACAATGATGATAAATGTCTGCTATGATATTGATTTTGTGCACCCTATATGAATCTCAACACAAGACATCAAATGGCTCAAGGTGTCAACTTAGAAATGAAAATACGTGCCCAAAAAAAACTTACTCATATATTTAGAAAAACTGAAAACCTACCCTCTTCGGTCAAGACAACGAGATATACTGAAAATAAACTGAATTTCTAGTTTCTGCGCATCAAGGGTTTCTTCCGTGGGATAAGGGATGAGCACAGAAATGGGATTGCCGTTTTAGCTAGGGTGCATATGCTCGTGGATGAACAGTAATTTTTAAAAATAAAAAGTAAATAAAATTTCAAAATTCTGATTGTTGTGTGTAGATGTTCTTGTTAGTGTAACACAAGCGTGCTTGACCATTTTATGCGATAGCAGTGCTCCGTCGAAGAAAGAACAAAGAAAAAATGTAACATTTGGAGGTAACATTTGGCTTTTGACTTTCTTTTTTGCACAGGTCAAAATGATTAAATTTTCCTCCTAAAATTTGCTGGTAGCATTTGAGCGTGATAATGAATTCATCTATTTTCTAAATATTTCTATATTTATAAAAAATATTTTTGATGTGCAGGAGCATATGCTTTCAAGAGCCGAATTAGATTTCCGCAAAGAAATCTCGCTTTAAATCCACGTGACATGCCTCTGGAGTATCTCGTAGATTGCTATACGACTATACGACCATACATGCCCCTAGGGCAGCAGTATACTACTACTATACCAGTATAGGTTACTTCAGCAGGGTGTGCGCTGCAATATCGTCATGCTCGGAGCAGAGGCATCTCATCACTCACCCCTGCTACCGTAATTGTACCTTGGCATCTCATCCTAGGGTACGCGTACAAGGGAAGGGACACTCACAGGAGAGAGGTCTCCTCCGAGTCAATGGCCCTGCCAACCTGCCAGTGCTATCCTCCAAATAATTCCGGTTAATGGTGCTCTGCTCCTATCCATGGCCATGCCTCCGTTCCATCCGTCGCGAACAAAAGTCCACGACGAAATCTATGTCGACCCATTCCGGGCAGGAGCTGCCCGGAAACGAGCACGCACGCCAAACGGCCACTAAATGCAACCACGAGACGTACTCGCAAATATAGCCACGCCCAGCTGACCGGTCGACCTTCCTAATCTGCTTTCCCGCACAAAAAATAGAAAGAACTTCCTAATCTGCTCGATCCGGCCTTGGCTACTCATATGGAATTTTTTTCCTGATTTTTTTTAATGTACAAAACGCCCCAAACATAACAAAAATTACATCGTAGCTGAACCTAAACAAATAATGTCACCACTAGAACGAGCCGATGTCGTCGCACTCATGGCCAAGCCGTCCCAATCTTGTCGATAACAGATCAGAAGTCTCCGTGTACGTGGCCCTGAAAACCAAAGCTTGGGAGCCATAGTCGTCGTTGTCGAACCTTTGAATCAATCCAAAGAAACCTGACACAAAATCGCGTTGTCGTACGCATGCACGACGAGAAACCCAAAATAAATGAAAGACTGACTCGAAGTTGAAGCACCATCATCCATCCGAGTGTCATACCTGCGAGGACTAAAAGCATCTACAATCGGGCGACCCAAACCCTCCTCAAACATCCGGGCGGGCCGCCCGATCACTGACCGGTCACGAAATTCCAACATAGAGGGGCACCTCAAACGGGCCTAAACCGTCTGGGCTAACCGGCACCCCTCATATCGAGTCCAAATATGGGACGGATATGGGGGTGCCCGGGCGCGTCCGTCATGTCGGCCTGGCCCGAGCTGGCCCGCAACGACCTCACATATATTCGTCCTCATCCACTCGCCGGAGCAAACCCTAGTCACTTCACACTCCACTCCCCTACACTCCCTCCGCCACCCAAGCTCACCTCCGCCGATTTCCGGCCGTCTCCGGCATGGTGGTGCAGCGGATCTGACTCCGACCAGTCCGGGTCCGTTGACTAGGGCGTCATCCCTTGTGGGTTGGAGGAGGCAATGCCGGTCTGCATTGCACTATGCCGCTTCCGGGAGGACAACGCCCGGCCGACGAAAGGATCTGTCCAGCGCGAATCCATAGCGTCGGCTCAACGGGCGCTCGGGTCCTCTGGGGCTGGATCATCGCGGTCCTGGCAGCCGAAAAATCTCTTCTTCCCCATCACCGGTCGGGCAGACTATGAGTCCCACCGGGAACGGGCGCCCCGCCGTGGGAAGGAGTGGATAAGGGCCGCCGAGGCCCGTATCACGGCGGAGGCGGATGATGCGGTGACGAGGACGGCTGTAGAGGCGAAAGCAATCCGCGCCCGCATTGTGAAGAAACGGCAGCGAAGGAACACGGGCGCCCCGCCGTGGGAAGGAGAGGATAAGGGCCGTCGAGGCCCGTATCGCGGCGGAGGCAGATGATGCGGCGACGAGGGCGGCCGCAGAGGAGAAAGCAATCCGCGCCCGCATTGTGAAGAAGCGACAACGGAGGAACACACGCGCCCTCGCCCAAGAGCAGATTCGGGCGGTCTGGCCGGACTGCTACCGAAGGAGGACAGCTCCGGCGACGAGCAGATTGACTCGATCCCTGCTGCGCCTTCGACCGGTACTTCCGCGAGAAGGACGGCAAGGGCGCTGGGAAGGGCAAGTGCATCCGTGGATGAGATCCACCATAGCCAAACATGTCAAATTTTGGTAGTCCGATGGCATGTTAGTACTGATGGAGTAGTCGCACGATGTGTGTAATGCATCGACGTAGTTGCATGAGTTTGTATGGATTTGAGATATGATAATTGAGGTGTCCGATTGTGAGAAGGCAAATTTGAAGCTTGGCCGGTCAGTGTCCGCAGACGCGTCCGGACGCGCCCGCGAGCGTTTGAGAGGCCAGATTTGTAAAGTCCGGTTGTAGATGCTCTAAAAACTTAACTTACCTACTAGCCGGATTCGGGGCATCAGGATTCCCTTTCTTGCCAGTCGGCACCCGGAGCAGCGGGCGGAGGGGAGACTAATCAATGGGCTCGCCGGTGAAGATCAAGTAAAAGAAAGCTTTACCCTAGTCGTCTTGCAAGAGTGAGAAGAAAACGTAGTTGTTTATGTATTTTGATGTAAATTTTGTAGGAAATCCCTTTTTTTAACGAATTTTGGGACACGTTGGAAAGATCAACGTGGATTTCTGAATGAACTTCGGTGTTAATGTGCATCGCTTCTTACATCATTTCTCCTCCTTCATGTATAGTTTTTGTTCTTTGACCAGCTCGCTATCCAGAATATGATTTCCTGGCAAATAAAGCAGTAACTTAGTTATGCTAATACATGTCCGTGATACAGTCACGCTGCACGTCCATGAAAGAAATGCTCAGGATTCGCAAAAAAAAAAAAAAAAAAAAAAAAAGTTCAGCAATTTGATGGTCAGAGGGAGCCATTGTTACCCTCAATTGAAATAGCAGTCATTATGGTCAGTAGGAGAGATGGCGCGATCAGACTCCCCCATGCAGCAAAGCTGTCAGGTCAGGTCCAACCTTCGAACCAACGAGACAAGCATTGTGGAACCAGAATCGATGATGTCGATCGATCTAGCAAATGCCTTCCGGCCGGTCAATGCAACCATGAAACCTCTGTTCCGCCTTGACACGGTCCCAGCGAATAAATATCTCACCGGTCGACTTAGTCGACGGCCGCGATAATGACACGACACTCGCACGGACTGCTATATTATTTCCTTGGGTGGAAATGTGGACATCTATCTCATTCTTTCCTTCGGAATCACTAATTAACATGTATAGTACTCACTCAATTCTAGTGAGTAAGACGTGATTTTGATATTTAACTTTGACCATCATATCAGACAAATAGTTTATAAGTGATGTGCGTTAAAAATTATCTAACCATAAGTCCTTTCGGATACCGATTTATCTGTGTAACTTGTTGAACATAGCCCACATTTTTTGTTAAACTGATGGTCAAATTTGATTCTTAAAATGCATGTGCACCTTATTCACTAGAAGGGATAATTAATTTCATGTCCTTAGTTGTGTCCCACTCGACTGTTTTATCCCTAGTTTTAAAAAAAAAAAAAAACTCTGTCATGTCCAAGCCACTTCGCTCCCCCTATGTGTTTTCCCTTTGACCACCCACTGTTTTCCCATCACTTTCGTATTAACTGAGAAAAACATCACGGCTTGCTGCTTTTGAGTAATATATTCAGGTGGGGAACTCTCTCCCCACACCCCCACTAGTGATACTAAAAAAAAAATAAGTCCGAAAAATGCAAATAAGATAACAAAATATCCAGAAAAACATTTTTAGGTTTAATAATATTAATAACCTCGTTTGGTTTAAACGACACTTTTGTCATGAATATAAATGGTATGCACATATAGGTGATGTTTTTCTAAACATCTTGATATCTTATTTGCATTTTTTGAGTTTGTATGAAATTTTTATGAAGTTTTTAAAGTGACGGTCAAACGGTCAAAGAGCAAAAGCATAAGAGGAGCAAAGTGGCTTGGATGGGGCCAAAGGTTTTTAAAAATTAGGGGCAAAACAGCCGAGCATGACACAACTAGAAGCATAAAATTGAAATTCTCTCTCACTACTATGGATGAAGCATGTACAAAGGTCAACATGACGCCAAAAAAATGTCACCGAAATGTCTTGCACCCGTTGCTTGCCATCTAACGCTGCAAGTGCGTGAGGGGGGTGCAACAACGTTTTTTTGGGCCAAAGCAACTGTTTGTATTGTGACAAGATACATAACTATTAAATTTATTCTCAATGTTGTATTTATCGTGGCATGATATTTATTGCGAAAGGGTTCATGACCATATATTAAAATAAAATCAGTCCTTAAAGCAAGTATAATAAAGTGATATAGGCGGGCTATAAGACATTAAATGTTATATTTTTGCCGAGTCGAAGGAGGGAGAAGATAAGTGAGCTACAAATTAACAGTGAGTTGTTGGACGTGCTCATAGACACTATGTGAGAGAGTAAGGTGGATCACGTTTCAATAAACTAGTACATATTTATATTTAACTATTGTACTTGCCCACTATAAATTTGGCTATGGATGATGTGACTATCATATAGCCAACAGTTGAGTGTACAGTTAACCATGCTCGTACAAGAACTTCCTTACATGAATAAGAAACTAAATGCAAGTCTATGAAGGAATCACCGTTTTTCTTCCGCATCCAGTGGCAGTATGCGGTGAGAAAAGCTCGTTTCCTCCTTTTTGTCTATGTCTCACCAGTGAAACCTTGTTGAAACCAAAGAGCTTGTAGAAATAGTACCGAAAATTCCTAGGTGTAGACCGAAAGACGTCAGTGACCTCAAACTGGATAGATCTTTGTCGCGGGGAAGACCACACTGGGGTGGGCTAGAAAAAATCCAAAAAAATCCAACTCTGGATAGACGCACAAACCTCATAAGTTCCATGATAGGGTTGTATCTTACTTAGCTTCATCTGGTCGAGATGGAATTGCAGGACAAGAACATGTCGCAATAACATCCCCCCGGCAGGACGCCGCTGCCATGAGCAAACGGTAATCACACCAAGACGAGTATCCGACGATAGACACAGCCCTCAGACTCATCGGGGCCACTCATACGATGGACATCGATATGTGGAAAGTTTAAGGAACGATCATTCCTACTTCCGTTGCTACACTGACTTCACCGAAGACAAAAAAACTTAAAAACCCTTCGAATAATGAAACAGGATATCCAGATTCGATGTCCCCCCATCCTCCTGTCGCTGCAATGGCCAGGGGAGCTCACAACGACACTGATGAGTCGAGCAAAAAAGCTAGCCTCCTCTTTGTCGCCTCATCTCTACCCCACCCTAGAAAAACAGTCCACTGGGACTATTTGAAGTTCATATTGTGGCACAGTATTGAGTACTCTACAAAATTTCACGTTGAAACAACGTGAATATTTTGACGCAAACTTTCTAATGGATCTGGTTTTATTTTTTTCCCACATAGACATCTTGTCAAGGTGTTGTTTGTAGAAGGCAAAAATAGTTCAAAATACGTTGAATTTTTGTCTTACATGAATGCATGTTTCGGCCCTAATCCCTCTTTCATTGTCCATATGAAATAGATAGGGAAGGGAATTGCGCTTTGGACCAACTGATATTGTACACATGTCGTATTACGTTTTGAGCGAATCCATGCTTCCACCTATGGACTCACACTCGTCATTTGTATGAAAGTAGAAGCATTGAAGGTGTTGTGAGTCAACATAGCTGGTGGTAGCATATGCTACACCATAGTTACCTTGATGCACTTCACTTGTCCTAGCAAAACCCCTTAAAATGCAAGGGCCGAAAACGAAGGAAACTAAAGTGCAAAACCCAAGAATGAGCAAATTTAGGCACGCACATGGTTTCCTTGGAAGATGGACATGTCGAGCATGTAGCACTCTCATCGGGCATAATTGCTAGATATGTGCTTCTTTTTCATATGATAACACAAACAATAAATTGTATTCACTTGTTGCTATAATATCATGGGCACACGAATTGCATGACTCGAGCAAATTGACCCCTTTTGAACTTCTGCCACATAACGTGGCTCCAAGGGCGCCTCCTATTGTAAATCATACATATATTTATATATTTTCCTTACACAACAAGACACTATGCTTTCCTCGAGGAGTATTCCATAATTTCACCGAGGACAAAGAAATCGAAAACCCCATGCCACACGGACCCTAACATTCAGATGCAGGGTTCCCCATCCTCCCGCGGCCACAGTGGCCGACGGAGGCCATGGGAACTCGTGGGTCAATGTCTTGACGGGAAAAGCTACCGCCTCCTGGTCACTCCCTCTCTAGCAAACCCTAGATAAGTGATTCACCAGGGCGATCTGGTAGTTTGCCTTGTGGCTTTGTGACTAAATATACTTGGTGGTAGTATACGTTGTGCCATATCTTACCTTGTTGTAAATTACTTGAGTTGATATGATTCTAGTAAAAGCCCTATAAACCGGAAGAGCCCAAAAACGAGTGTAACTGAAGCGCAAAAACCGAGAATGGGCAAAGTTAGACATGTATAGGGTTTCCTCGGAGGATGACACTCGTCGGGCACACAAGGCTCCTTCCACGCATATGTGCTAAACACATGCTTATTTTGGGAATGAAAATACGGCCAATAAATTGTACTCACTCGTTGTTGTACTGTCATTGACACAATGTTTGCATGATTGAAGCAAAAAAGATTCCCTTTCGAACTTCTACATGTAGTGAGGATCGAAAGGCGAATCCTATTGTGAACCGTCCATACGTTTATGTCCTTATATAAAAAGACACCATGCTTTCTTCGAGGAGTTTGTGAATCATCCGTCCATGAATACACGCCATGTCGGTTGGTACGAAAAGTTGCCACCGAACTCTTCCAAAATCCAAGAAAGAGCAAATTTAGACATGCATAGGGTTTCCTCGGTGGATGAGACATGTCGAGCATGCAACGCCCCCACCAGGCATAACTGCTAGATACTCCCTCCGTCCGGGTTTATTAGGCCCCCTCTTATTCTGGGCTCAACTTTGACCTATGAAATTAACTAACAAAATGTAAACTACAAGTTACAAAAATTATATTGTTGAAAAGCTCTTTCAAATACAAATCCAACAATATAATGTTTCATAGCATAGACTTTATATTTTAGTAGTCTATAGATGGTCAAAGTTTGGCTCAATATACGAAGGGGCCCAATAAACCCGGACGGAGGTAGTATGTGCTTATTTTCGGTATGATAACATGGATAATAAATTATATTCAGTTGATGATGTAATATCATCGGCACAAGAATTGCATGACTGAAGAAAATTGATTCCCTTATGAACTTTTGCATCGTAACATGGCTCCAAGGGCGCATCCTATTGTAAACCATACATATGTTTATATATTTTTGACATAACAAGACATTATTCTTTCCTCGAGGAGCCTGCGGCAATTTCACCGAGTACGAAGAACTTGAAAACCCCATGCGACATGGACCCGAACACTCGGATGTGGGGTTACCCCATCCTCATGTTGCCACAACGGCCGACAGAGGCCATGGGAACTCGTGGCATCAACGTCCCGAGGGAAAAAAAAACTAGCTGCCTCTTGGCCACCCCCTCTAGCAAAACCTAGATAAATGATTCACCGGGCCGATTTGGTAGTTTGTCTCGTGGCATGGTCTTGAATACTAGAGACAACTTTGCTTTGTTTCAATGTGAATATTTTGATTCAAACTGGAAGGTGGTGTCTCAACATATCTGATGGTAGTAGATGTTGTCCCGTATCTTACCTTGTTGCAAATTACTTGAGTTGATATCATTCTTGTAAAAGCTCTGGAAACCGAAAGAGTAAAAAAAGGGCGAAACTGAAGCAGAAAAGCCGAAATTGAGCAAATTAGACATGTGCAGGGTTTCATCGGAGGATTACACACGCCGAGCACACAACGCTCCTGCCAGGCATACCCGCTAGATGTGTGCTTATTTCTGGAATGAAACACGGGCAATAAATTGTACTCACTCGTTGTGATAGCGTCATTGGCATAATGTTTGCATGACTGAAGCAGAATGATTCCCTTTCTAACTTCTGCCACGTAGTGAGGCTCGAAGGGCTACTCCTATTGTAAACCGTCCATATTTTTATGTCGTTTTCTTACGCAAAAAGACACCGTGCTTTCTTCAAGGAGTCTGCTAACCGTCCGTCGATGTATACACGCCATGTCGTTTGGTACGAAAAGTTGCCAACGAATTCTTCCAAAACTTGTATAGTAATACTAAATCAAACTTATACGGCAATTCTAACTCCGCAGGTGCTGAAGTTTTTTTCCTAGGGCGGTCGGTGAAGTTTTTTTTTTTTGCGAGGGCGCTTGAAGAATAAACAAGAAATGTTTTTTCTAGAATTGTGTATATTTATGTGTTTTTTTAAGGACTGGGTCGGCATCAATCATCAAAATTCAAAAAACGCACACAGCTCAGTCGTCCAACGGAGAAAAAAGAAAAGAAAAACGATGTGCTGGAAACGGAGTAGGAGTGGTGTACTGGTAGCAGGAGCAGGAGCAGGAGCAGCAGTGAGGTCAGATCTACAAGTGGTAGAGTAGCCAGAGGCACATACAGATAGAGCCATGCCGCGGTAGCCAGGTCGCGCGCACACACAATTGCCAACATATTCCGTGGGAGGGAAATCCAGATCCCGAAGCCAGGAAATTCCACGCCCCCCGAAAGCCCATAAAACCCACGCTCTCACCCCCTCGGCCTCGCCCCTCGCCCTGCCTTGCTGCGCCGGGCTCCCTCGTAGTCAGTCACGGAGGCGAAGGCGACGTTTTTCCCTTTTTACCATGGAGGCAACCACCCAGGAGCAGCGACCCGCGCCGCCGCCGCTGCCGTCGCCGTCGTCGGTGCAGATGCAGCTGCCGCATGCGGCCGCCGACCCGTCCAACCCTTTCCCGACCACCTTCGTGCAGGCCGACACCACCTCCTTCAAGCAGGTCGTGCAGATCCTCACCGGCACCCCGGAGACCGCGGCCGCGGCGGCGGCGGGGGGCGCGGCGGGCGCGCCCGCGGCGGCTAAGCCGTCGCCCACGCCGACCGGGCCCAAGAAGCCGGCCTTCAAGCTCTACGAGCGGCGGGGCAGCATGAAGAGCCTCAAGATGCTCTGCCCGCTCCTCCCCGCCGCCTTCGCCGCCGGCGGCTCTGGCGGCTGCAGCGGGTTCTCCCCGCGGGGGTTCTCGCCGCGCGGGCTGGAGGTGCTGTCGCCCAGCATGCTGGACTTCCCGTCGCTGGCGCTGGGGAGCCCCGTGACGCCGCTCCCGCCGCTGCCGGGGTCGCGGGAGGCCGCCGCGGCCGAGGACCGCGCCATCGCCGAGAAGGGCTTCTACCTCCACCCGTCCCCGCGCGGCAATGCCAGCGGCCGCGGCGACCTCACGCCGCTGCCCAGGCTGCTCCCGCTCTTCCCCTTGCAGTCGCCCACCCGGCAGTGAACCTCGCTCGCTCCTCCTTGGTATGCTCTGCTCTGCTCACCCGCTCGCTGCTAAAATGCTAGGCTCCCGGAGTGCGAGGTCGATTCGATCTGTGGATTATTTGCTCCTCTTCTCTCCCTGGGAGGATCCGTGTATGCCCCTGTGTTGTAATCTTAGTTGTCTGTCTGTAACAGCGATTTGGCTCATAAGAGGGATTAATTGATCACTCCACCAGTTCGAGTGTTCTTGTCTCTTCACCATTGCCTACTAGTTTTAGTAGATTTAGCTTGGCATTTTCCTCTTCTTTCTTCGTGAACTTGTCTTGTCATATTACTAGTTTGGTGTTGCAAATCTTGTACATTAAAGCTGTTGGAATTGGGATTTATGGGCGGCCAGTGGATGCCCAAGTTGACATCTTGTAAGGCAGGTAAAATATTCAAAACCTGAATTAGAACTCACCCTTGCCATGCTGAACTTGAGGACAGGCTGATTTCTAGATGACGGCTGCTCCAGTACTACGCATAAGAGTTAGTGCAAATTCAAAGTACTGGTATGCCAGAGGCTGCATTTTTATCCCCTCTCAGGCATTATAGTAGTAAGTTATTATTCGGTGCCATCATTTTGTCACACACTCGCTGATCAGGATCAGTTAAGAAGAAGAAACTTGATCTGAGCAGAGGGCCCCCTGTCTCACTTCAGCCTTGTTTCAAGGAAGTGGCAGCTCAAAGCAGGGCACTTTTTCAGAACACCCTTCAATAATTGCCCCCTCTTTCCAACAAAATCTCCCCAAAAATCCTGTTAAAATCTGGGAACACACTGATCTGCATTAGACGAGAGGCAGAAAATGCTAGCCATCTCTGTCTGCATCTTGTTCTTTTTATAATCAATCATCCTGGGGAGCTGCTACTGCTACTGGTGGTGATGGTGGGAGTGGGAATATGAGACTGACCAAAAGGCAGGGGAGAAAACAATAATAATCCCGGTTGTGGTGAGCTCCACCATTTGCATTGCGGCATTATTAGAAAACTGAATTTGGGGGAAAGTTGCCAGCTTTTGGGAGTAGGGAGGGAAGGGAATTTTCCTGGAGGGAGGAGAAAGGGGTCAATTTTTTTGGAGGGAGAGTGACCCACTTTGGTTTTGTCCGAGTTCACTTCCCCGACCACTCATGCATCCATGGGTGGATCATGTAAGAACAGTGGGGAGCTGCTCTGGCTTTTGTCAGAAGTTTAGCGTATCTCAGATCTGCCGCCGGCCATGGCCATGGCCACGCTCACTGCCAGCTGGGGGCCAGCCAACCAGCTCTCTCGCGCCTACAGTTTTTCTAATGTGGTTAATCCAGGTAGTTTGCATTGCCTGGATAAAGATGAAGCAAATATAGAAAGTCACCGAAAACACATCACATAGTTTGGAAATATTGTCAAAAAAAATTAGGCGTTTATTTAGGTAATAGGTGGTCATACATACATGTGAAATTTGGTGAAAAAAGTATGATCGCTCGGGAGGAAAAAACCATAAATTAAATGATTGATTGGTTGCATCTTATGCAACTTGTCAAAAAAAAAGTTTTACTAGGAATACTAAACACATATCTGAGACGACTTTACATTTTCTTTAGAATTTTTTTTGCACATATTCTTTAGCAAATTTTACATATGTACGTTTCTACCTGTCCTCCTCATGCACAATTATTCGTGGTCTTTTGAAACTTAGAGTGATGATTTTTCATGAAGTTTCAAACATTGAGTTAATACATACCCCGAGTCGGAATATCACTCACTTTCGCCCGTGCTATTTAGAACATGGAAAAATCACACAAGTCACTCTTTTTAATTAAGAAACGGCAAAAAGCTAGCTTGTTGTTTTTCATCCGTACCAAAAAGGAATTAAAACGGCATTCAATTTGGAAAACGAAAGCCGAACTTTTGTAAAGCTAAAGCGGATCTTATGGAATGGTGTTCTCCAGCTTAACACTTGCGAAACGACATTTTGTACATGTGAAAATACCCGTTTATGTTATTGTTGTATGCAGTTCAGTCTAATAGCGGATGATTTTTTAGAGTGTGCGAGGAGAGGCTAGGAGGGATTTGTCTCCCTAGTTTCTAGGGTTCCTCCATATTTGGAAGGCAAGCACCTGCTATTTATATGAGGGGTTGTCTAGGTGTGTTTTTTGGGTCAAGTTTTTGACCTAGATTAGCGGGGCTTGTGGTCTGTGTTAGAGTGGCTTTCGGCCCAACTGTAAGTTTTATTTTGCAACACCGTTTAATCATCTAGACATGCTTATATCGACCCACATAGTTAAAGGTCTGAGTATGAAGTGGACTCCGTTTTGGATGAAATTTAAAACATAGCCTCACTAGACAATTCGAAGACCGCACAATTTTCTCAACTATAACGAACATAATTTGACACATAATTAGAAAATATCTCCATTCATTAATAAACACAAGGGTTTTATAACGGTGATAAATAGGCTTGTGCAGACGTTGCAAATAATTTAGGATCTCCCAAATATCACGAGGATGTCGTGTCTGGTTTGTTTTGGGCTGAGTCTCGATTCTGAAGAAAACAAGAAAAAGTTTTGGACAAGCTACTGGAATTTGAATTCAAAGGGATTTAAATTGCAAGTGTGTTAAAGGGTGATTCCAAATAATGGAATATTGTTGTAGCTCCCTATTAATATTGGAAGGATATGTTCATGGGTTATAAAGAGAACCACCATGTGGATTACATCAAAGATCTATGCAATTTATTTATCTGAGTTTAATTTGGGTTGGCAATTTTAATAAACTTCAAGTGAGTGTTTAAATAACCTTATTTTAAATTAAAGCATGATGACATGATGCAATGCAAAAATGAAAAAGAATAAATAATATGACAATGATTATGGAAAGAATTAGAGAATTGGCCTCGGGTTGTTACACCAGCTCCAGTGGTATAGTGGCAACGGGGTGCACCATCGGCCCTTCCGAAGGTAGAAGACAACCGGCTTTCCCAATGACCTTAACTTAATTTCTTCTTCTCGATGTCTGCTTTGTAAGTTGGACTTTGACTAATTGATCTAGTGACCTCTTTGCAAGAAAAAAGATCTACAACGATTAAGTGTCAATGCGTTGATTATGATTTGTTGACCATTAATATATAAGGTAGACTGTGGCCTGCCTTCTTATCCCCCCAAACAAATGTCGACCATTTTAGATTCTTAACATAGGAATTGGTTGTGAACTGAGCCTATCTAGGATGATTAGAACATTTACAATCGGACCCCATACCTGTGCAAAACACCCGGACGGCTACCCGGTCAGTGCGTGGACAGAAAAAACACACTCAATCGAGCTCCCCATAGTCGACTGATACGTCTCCAACGTATCTATAATTTTTGCATGTTCCATGCTATTATATTATCACTCTTGGATGTTTTACAATCATTTTATAACAACTTTATATCATTTTTTGGGACTAACCTATTGACATAGTGCCAAAGTGCCAGTTGCTGTTTTTGCTTGTTTTGTACTTCACAGAATATCAGTACCAAACGGAGTTCAATCGCGACGAAACTTTTTGGAGATTTTTTCTGGACCAGAAGACACCCAGTGGGCCAAAGAAGTACCAGAGAGGTGGGCTGTGGAGGCCACAACCCACATGGGCGCGCCAGGGGGCCCCCGGCGCGCCCTGGTGGGTTGTGCCCTCCACGGGGCCCCCCCTCCACCGCCTCTGACGCCTATAAATTCCCAAATATTCAGAAAACCCTAGGGGAGTCGACGAAACACAATTCCAGCCGCCGCAAGTTCCAGAACCTCGAGATCCAATCTAAACACCATCACGGAGGGGTTCATCTTCTTCATAGGTGCCTCTCCGATGATGCGTGAGTAGTCCACCATAGACCTACGGCTCCGTAGGCAGTAGCTAGATGGATTCCTCTCTCTCTTTTGATTCTCAATACAATGGTCTCTTGGAGATCTATTTGATGTAAACTTTGCGGTGTGTTTGTTGGGATCCGATGAATTTTGAGTTCATGATCAATTTCTATCCTTGAATATTATTTGAGTCTTCTTTGATCTCTTATATGCATGATTACTTATAGCCTCGTATTTCTTCTTCGAATCTTTGGTTTAGTTAGGCCAACTAGATCAATTTTTCTTGCCATGGGAAGAGGTGCTTTGTGATGGGTTCGATCTTGCGGTGTCCTTTCCCAGTGACAGAAGGGGCAGCAAGGCACGCATGTATCGTTGCCATTAAGGATAACAAGATGGGGTCTATTCCTACATGAATAGATCTTGTCTACATCATGTCATCGTTCTTATTGCATTACTCCGTTTTTCCATGAACTTAATACACTAGATGCATGCTGGATAGCGGTCGATGTGTGGAGTAATAGTGGTAGATATAGGCAGGAGTCGGTCTACTTATCTTGGACGTGATGCCTATATAATGATCATAGCCTTGGATATCGTCATGATTATTTGATCTTCTATCAATTGCCCTATAGTAATTTTTTTACCCACCGTGCGCTATACTCATGAGAGAAGCCACTAGTGAATCCTACGGCCCCCGGGTCTACTTTTTCCAACACATTGCTTTCCGATCTATCTTTTTGCCTCTTTGTTTTCATATCTACAAAACCAAAAACCCAAAAACATATTGCTGCACTTTTTGTTTGCTCTTTTTATTTTGTGTTCTTGAGAGATCTATCTCTCCTATCTATCACTACCTAATCTATCTTTTTACCGTAGAGAGATTGACAACCTCTCTTTCGCGTCGGGTTGCAAGTATTTGTTGTTTGTGTGCAGGTGCTGCTTATTGGGTGGTGGTGATCCTCCTACTGGTTCGATAACCTTGGTTTCATAAATGAGGGAAATACTTACCGTCGTTGTGCTGCATCATACCTTCCTCTTTGGGGAAATACCGACGTTGTGTCAAGCCACGTCAAAAGGAATTTCTGGCGCCGTTGCCGGGGGGGAAGCGATCTCTTCTACGTGCCAATCTCAGGCGCCGAGGACACTCCATCATCATCTACCAGGTTCCTAATCACAAATCTCATCTCCTTGCAATTACATTATTTGCCATTTGCCTCTCATTTTCCTCTCTCCCACTTCACCAATTTGCCGTTTTATTCGCCCTCTCTTTCGTTGCCTTTTTCTTGCCGGATCTCTTGCTTGCTTGCAATCTTGTTTGCGTAGTCATGATGACTCAAGAAAACACCAAGTTGTGTGATTTTTTCAATACTAATAACAATGATTTTATTAGTACTCCTATTGCTCCTCCCGCCACTAGTGCGGAGTCTTGTGATATTAATGCTGCTTTGTTGAATCTTGTCATGAAAGATCAATTTGCCGGTAATCCTAATGAGGATGCCGCATCCCATCTAAACACGTTCGTGGAATTGTGTGATATGCAAAAGAAAAAAGATGTGGACAATGATATAGTGAAGCTGAAATTATTTCCTTTTTCCTTGCGGGATCATGCAAAATTTGTTTTTCTTCTTTGCCTCGCAATAGTATCGATTCTTGGAATAAGTGCAAGGATGCTTTTATCACTAAGTATTTTCCGCCCGCGAAAATTATTTCCCTTAGGACACAGATCATGAATTTCAAGCAACTTGAGCATGAACATGTTGCACAATCTTGGAAAAGAATGAAGTTGATGTTAAGAAATTGTCATACTCATGGTTTAAATCTTTGGATGATCATACAAAAAATTTATGCGGGGTTGAATTTTGTCTCTAGAAATCTTTTAGATTCCGCCGCGGGTGGTACTTTTATGGAAATTACTTTGGGTGAAGCTACTAAATTGCTAGATAATATCATGGCAAATTATTCACAATGGCATACCGAAAGAGCACCTACTAGTAAAAAAGTTAATTCGGTTGAAGAAATTAGTACTTTGAGTGATAAGGTTGATGCTTTGATGAAATTGGTTGCTAGTAAAAATACTCCTATTGATCTTAATGATGTGCCTTTGTCTACCTTGAATGAGCAAAATAGTGATTCCGTAGATGTGAACTTTGTCTCGCGAAACAATTTCAATAAC
The DNA here is from genome assembly GCA_039707655.1 of Elymus sibiricus. Taxonomy (NCBI): domain Eukaryota; kingdom Viridiplantae; phylum Streptophyta; class Magnoliopsida; order Poales; family Poaceae; genus Elymus; species Elymus sibiricus. The sequence goes on along the minus strand of CM077667.1, from coordinate 123,380,433 downwards.
AATGCTTATAGAGGTAATTTTAATCCTAGGCCTTTTCCTGGAAATTCCTCTAATAATTATGGTAATTCCTATGGCAATTCCTCTTACAATAATAATAGGAACACCTCTGATTTTGAGAGTAATATTAAACAATTTATCAATGCGCAAAAGGCTTTCAATACCACGATAGAAGAAAAGTTGAATAAGATTGATGATATGTCTAGAAGCATTGATAGAATTTCTCATGATGTTGAAAATCTCAAGTTGAAAGCTTTTGTGCCTAAGATTGATGAATCAATTAAAGCTTTATATGTCTCTATGGATGAAAGTAAGAAAAGAACCGCTATTCTTAGAGCTAAAAGAGAAATATTGCAAAAATTGTTTTCTAGTGATTGCCTTCATAAAAGAGATGAAGATCTTAAAGTGATTGGTGGTTCTTCTATTGATTCCTTGTTTAGTAATATTAAGATTGATGATAAAGGGACTTAAGTAGAGTCAACTTTAGCTAGAAGGCATCCCAATAATTTGGAGGGTGAAAATCTTGATGAAAATTTTGATAAAAGTGGGTTTGAAGAGGTCAAAACTTTAACTAGTGATGTGCCCACTATTTTGGATTGCAAAGACTTTAATTATGATAGTTGCTCTTTGATTGAATGTATTTCTTTGCTCCAATCCATGTTATTCACCCCATGCTTATGAGCAAAATAAAGCTTTTACTAAACATATCGTTGATGCCATGATGAAATCTTTTGAAGAAAAGTTGGAGTTGGAAATTTCTATTCCTAGAAAATTACATGATGAGTGGGAACCTACCATTAAAGTCAAGATAAAAAATTATGAGTGCTTTGCTTTATGTGATTTGGGTGCTAGTGTCTCCACGATTCCGAAATCTTTATGTGATGTGCTTGGTCTCACCAATATTGAAGAATGTTCTCTTAATTTGCACTTGGCGGATTCTACTATTAAAAAACCTTTGGGAAGAATTAATGATGTTCTTATTCTTGCAAATAGGAACTATGTGCCCAAAGATTTTACTGTGCTTGATATTGATTGCAATCCGTCTTGTCCCATTATACTTGGTAGACCGTTTTTACGCACTATAGGTGCCGTGATTGATATGAAAGAAGGCAATATTTGTTTTCAATTTCCATTAAGAAAGGGTATGGAACACTTCCCTAGAACAAGAATTAAGCCACCATATGAATCAATCATGAGGGCATCCTATGGATCCAAAACCAAAGATGACAATTCTTGAATCTATGCATTATGCCTAGCTAGGGGCGTAAAACGATAGCGCTTGTTGGGAGGCAACCCAATGAATAAATATTTTTTTGCTTTTTCCTTTCTGTTTTTGAGTGTTGACACAATTATGCCTCTGTTATGATTGTGTTTTTATGGTTTATTTAGTGTTTGTGCCAAGTAGAGCCTTTAGGATGATTCATAAGATGAGTAGAAGCGATGCTGAATCTGAAACAGAAACTTTGCGTCCAGTATTTGAATTTTCATTTTTTTACTGGAACGTGATCTTGAGCTGAAATGTTAACACATTGTTGCTATACAAATTCTTTACGTTGTCCTAATTTTTCAGAATTTTTAGAGTTACAGAAGTATGGTTAGAGTACAGATTACTACAGACTGTTCTGTTTAAGACATATTCTGTTTTTGTTGCATTGTGTGCTTGTTTTGATGAATCTATGGGTTATATTGAAGGGTATGAGCCATGGTAAAGTTAAAATACAGTAGGTATAATGCAACAATAAAATATGAATGGGTTTGCAACAACACCTAAAGTAGTGATTTGCTTTATTATACTAACAGACCCCACGAAGATTTTGTTGAGTTTTGTGTGATTGAAGTTTTCAAGTTTTTGGTGAGATCACGATGGATGAAGGAATAAGGAGTGAAAAGAGCCTAAGCTTCAGGATGCTACAACACCCCCATGATATATCCAAAGAGAAACAAGCAACTAAGCTTGGGGATGCCCCCGAGGGGCATCCCCTCTTTCTTCTAATGACCATCGATATTTTACTTGGAGCTATATTTTTATTCGTCACATATCATGAGTTTTGCTTGGAGCGTCTTCTATCATTTGAGTCTTTGCTTGCTTTGCTTGTTAGTTTGTCACTCGTATCCTTGCTGGACACACCTATTTGAGAGATCCAAAATTATGCTATGATTTGTTAGAATTGCTCTATGTGCTTCACTTAAACTTTTTGAGCTATAGAATTGCTCTAATGCTTCACTTATATCTTTTTGAGCACGGTGTGCTTGGAAATTTTTGTAGAAATACTCTCATGCTTCACTTCGATTAATTTGAGAGCTAGTAAATTTTGAAGAAATCCTCTCATGCTTCACTTCTACCTTTTTGAGAGATGAAATCTTTATGCTCTTGTGCTTCACTTAAATTTGTTTGAGCTTGTCAAAAAAGCAATGACAATATATGAAACTAGTCCCAAAGTGATAGATTTCCAAGGAGGATATAATAAAAACTTTCATGAAGATCATTGGACAAATTAAACTTGACTCCTTGTAATAGTTTTGAAACATGATGATAGTAATATGTGAGTCATGTTAGTGAGTAATTATGCTTTAGTAGGAATATTGGTGTTAAGGTTTGTGATTCCCTATGCATGCACGAAAGTTAATAGTTATGCAATGAAGTTACATCCTACTTATGGTGCATTATTCGGTGTTAGTTATGCTCAATGCTCGCTTATGTGAATTTTTGTTTCTTGGTTTGGTTGCTTCTCAATCTATTTGCTAGCCTCCATTTGTACTAAGTAGAAATACTACTTGTGCATCCAAAATCCTTAAACCAAGTTTTGCCTTATGAGTCCACCATACCTACCTATATGCGGTATTTCCATGCCGTTCCAAGCAAATTTGTATGTGCCATCTCTAAATTTTCAAAATAAATTTTCTCTTTTGTGTGCTCGTACCGCTCATGAAACGGTGGGGAGTGTCCAATATTTTTCCATGCTAGATGTGTTATTCTCAAGATGAGTGTTTATTCACTTGTCATTGCACGAGAGTGCGACGGTAATAGGGATGCCCACTCCCGAAATGAAAAAGAAAAAATATTTACTTTATGTTGTCAAATAATAAATTCCTTGGAAAGTGTTGGTATGGAAGGCAACCGTGGATACGGCCCGCCATGGAAAGTGAAAGTTTGGTGGAAAAAAGGAATAAACTTTATTTTCTGTTTGGGAACCGCCTATGATATATCTAGCATGGAAAGTATTGTGAGCTACTTTGTCATTTTCGTTGACAGGAAAGGCATGCCACCCAAAATATTTTCTCTCTCTCAATTTAAACCTTGAGCTCTGGCACCTCTACAAATCCATACTTCCCTCTGCGAAGGACCTATCTATTTACTTTATGCAATTTTTATTTTTACTTTGAGTCTCCCTCTTCTCTTATAAAGCACCAACTGGGAGGCACTATGATCGTACTTGAGCATTGGGAATAGCTAATATTTGAGTGTGTTTCATGAATGGATCAATGATTGAGCATGATGAGCTAGGGATAACTTTCTTTAGTGTTGATATTTTGAAAGACATGGTTGCTTGTTGGCATGCTTGAGTATTGAAGTCATTACGTTAAAACTAGACTATTGCTTTGAATCATCTACAAGTCCAAATGTCCATGCTATACAAAAGAAAAGAATATGAGATGAACATGTTAGGCAGCATTCCACATCAAAAATTCTGTTTTTATCATTAACCTACTCGAGGACGAGTAGGAATTAAGCTTGGGGATGCTGATACGTCTCCAACGTATCTATAATTTTTGCTTGTTCCATGCTGTTATATTATCATTCTTGGATGTTTTACAATCATTTTATAACAACTTTATATCATTTTTTGGGACTAACCTATTGACATAGTGCCAAAGTGCCAGTTGCTGTTTTTGCTTGCTTTTTACTTCGTAGAATATCAGTACCAAACGGAGTCCAATCGCGACGAAACTTTTTGGAGATTTTTTCTGGACCAGAAGACACCCAGTGGGCCAAAGAAGTACCAGAGAGGTGGGATGTGGAGGCCACAACCCACATGGGCGCGCCAGGGCCCCCCGGTGCGCCCTGGTGGGTTGTGCCCTCCATGGGGCCCCCCTCCACCGCCTCTGACGCCTATAAATTCCCAAATATTCAGAAAACCCTAGGGGAGTCGACGAAACACAATTCCAGCTGCCGCAAGTTTCAGAACCTCGAGATCCAATCTAAGCACCATCACGGAGGGGTTCATCTTCTTCATAGGTGCCTCTCCGATGATGCGTGAATAGTCCACCATAGACCTACGGGTCCATAGGCAGTAGCTAGATGGCTTCCTCTCTCTCTTTTGATTCTCAATACAATGGTCCCTTGGAGATCTATTTGATGTAAACTTCGCGGTGTGTTTGTTGGGATCCGACGAATTTTGAGTTCATGATCAGTTTCTATCCATGAATATTATTTGAGTCTTCTTTGATCTCTTATATGCATGATTACTTATAGCCTCGTATTTCTTCTTTGAATCTTTGGTTTAGTTAGGCCAACTAGATCGATTTTTCTTGCCATGGGAAGAGGTGCTTTGTGATGGGTTTGATCTTGCGGTGTCCTTTCCCAGTGACAGAAGGGGCAGCAAGGCACGCATGTATCATTGCCATTAAGGATAACAAGATGGGGACTATTCCTACATGAATAGATTTTGTCTACATCATGTCATCGTTCTTATTGCATTACTTCGTTTTCCCATGAAGTTAATACACTAGATGCATGCTGGATAGCGGTCGATGTGTGGAGTAATAGTGGTAGATGTAGGCAGGAGTCGGTCTACTTATCTTGGACGTGATGCCTATATAATGATCATCGCCTTGGATATCGTCATGATTATTTGATCTTCTATCAATTGCCCAACAGTAATTTGTTCACCCACCGTGCGCTATACTCATGTGAGAAGCCACTAGTGAATCCTACGGCCCCCGGGTCTACATTCTCCAACGTATTGCTTTCCGATCTATCTTTTTGCCTCTTTGTTTTCAGATCGACAAAACCAAAAACCAAAAAACATATTGCTGCACTTTTTATTTGCTCTTTTTATTTTGTGTTCTTGAGAGATCTATCTCTCCTATCTATCACTACCTAATCTATCTTTTTACCATAGAGAGATTGACAACCTCTCTTTCGCGTTGGGTTGCAAGTATTTGTTGTTTGTGTGCAGGTGCTGCTTATTGGGTGGTGGTGATCCTCCTCCTGGTTCGATAACCTTGGTTTCATAACTGAGGGAAATACTTACCGTCGTTGTGCTGCATCATCCCTTCCTCTTTGGGGAAATACCGACGCAGTCTCAAGCCACATCACCAGCCTAAACACCCAGACTGACCGTCCCTCCCCATATCCGGCCCATATATGGGGAGGCCCATACACGCCTAGGCACGCCCACCACGTTGGATTGACCGCAAGGGCCCACGTGGTCACACGCATAGACCGGTGGTCGGACGGGTGCCTCCTCCTGTTCTCGGCGTGGATGCATTCATGACGCCATGTGGCACCGCTCCGTCGTGCCGCTCGAGGGGGCAAGCCCATCTATTTAAACCGCACGACGGTTGCAGAACCCTAGCCCGTCCCATTCCTTCCCTCTCTCTCCCACCGTGCAGCCAGCTTTCCTCTCCCTCCCACCGCCCCGTAACCATGGCCCGACAGAGGATCACTACCTATGCAATGTTGACATGGAAATGTCAATTGCAGCTAGAGGAGGAGATCTGGGCCAGGCGCGCTGCTCGTGTCGCTGTCGATCTTCCTCCGGATTCGCGTGAGCTGGAGGAGGAGGAGGAGGAGGAGAAGGAGGAGGTGGAGGACCCGCAGCATCAGCCGAAAGTGGACCAGGACCCCCAACCCCTGGAGGAGTGATGACCCACAAGTATGGGGGGTCAATCGTAGTCCTTTCGATAAGTAAGAGTGTTATATCCAACGAGGAGCAGAAGGAAATGACAAGCGGTTTTCAGCAAGGTATTCTCTGCAAGTGATGTAAGTAACAGTGATAGATAGTTTTGTAGCAAGATAGTTCATAACAAGTAACAAGTAACAATAGTAGCAAAAGTGCAGCAAAGTGACCCAATCCTTTTTGTAGCAAAATACAAGCCTGAAAGTTCTCTTATATAAAGTAAATCGCTCTCGAGGACACATGGGAATTGTCGTCTAGTCACGTTCATCATGTTTAGTTGATTCGCGTTCGTTACTTTGATAATTTCATATGTGGGTGGACCGATGCTAAGGTGCTGTTCTTACTTGAACAAACAACCCACTTATGATTACCCCCTCTCGCAAGCATGCGCAACTACGAAAGAAGAATTAAGATAAATCTAACCATAGCATGAAACATATGGATCCAAACCAGCCCCTTACGGAATAACGCATAAACTAAGGTTTAAGCTTCTGTCACTCTCGCAACCCATCACCTACTTATTACTCCACAATGCCTTCCCATAGGCCCAAATATGGTAAAGTGTTATGTGGTCGACATTCACATGTGAAAGCACATATGCTCCCTTGGAGGTTTTGATAATTCATGACAACATACATTGTCTCTTGGACTAATAGTTTTACCTAGTTTATTTCAGATGAAGTCCATAGAGAAGTTGGCCATGGAATGTGTGGGGAATCCCCATGGAAAGAATAAGAAGGAATGGAATAGGATTGACAAACCATCAAGTTTGAAGACTCTACATTTTACATTTTGTGAGAAATCACTTTTGAGTCCATAGGAAAGCCAATACTATTAAAAGGGGATGAGGTGTCTATGATGATCTGGTTGCTCAAGTGCTTAGAGATTAGCCACCAAAAATACACATGAAATTCTCCCACAAACTATCTGTCTAAACCCTACCACTAAAATCGGTGCCACCAAGTTCTCATATACGGCCCTACCGAGTTTTACTCTAGACAGATCCTAAGACAAAACCCTAAGGTCGCGGTGACACCAACATTCCATTCGATGCAAACGAAACAAGTGACCAACTTTCTGGTTAGACATTTTCAAGAATCGGAATTTCTGAGTTTTGGAAATCGGTCTCACCGAGATTTGGAAACTACCTAGGTCACCCCTATCGGTACCACCGAGATTTATATATCGGTCTCACCGAGAAGCCGAAATTTGCCACATTTTGCACTAGTCGGTTTCACCGAGTTTTTGGATCGGTTTCACCGAGTTGGGAAATAATGTTGTAACAGTTGGATTTTTGTAGATGCCTATATGTACCCCTCCACCTCCTCTCACTTGTAAAGGAAGCACTCAGAACATACCTACAGTTGCCCCATCCAATTTTCTGAGAGAGAACCACCTACTCATGTGTTAAGATCAAGATCTTCCAGTCCAACCATATGAATCTTGATTTCTAGCCTCCCCAAGTTGCTTTCCACCCAATCAACCTCTTCTACCAAGCCAAATCCGTGAGAGAGTTATTGTGTGTTGAGGAGACTATCTTTTGAAGCACAAGAGTAAGGAGTTCATCATTGTTACCACATCTATTACCTTTTGGAGAGTGGTGTCTCCTAGATTGGTTAGGTGTAGCTTGGCAGCCTCCTTCTTCGTGTGTGAAGTTGAACCAAGAAGTTTGTATGGGCAAGGAGATCGCCTGCTTTGTGAAGATCTACCCATAGTGAGGCTTGTCCTTCGTTGACGGAAGCAGTGATGGAATAGACGAGGTTGCTACTTTTTGGACCCTTACGGGTGGAGCCCTCCATGGACTCTCGCGACCGCTACCCTCTGTGGGTTGAAGTCTCCATCAACGTGGACGTACGATAGCACCACCTATCGGAACCATGGGAAAAATCTTCGTGTCTCCAACTGCGTTTGATCTCCTATCTCTACTCTTTCTTACATGTGCTTGTCTTTACTTTCCGCTGCTATACTTGTTGACTTGCATGTGTAGCGTGCACTAGACTTGTTAGAATTGCTAAAATCTGTCAACCATTAAAATTGGGAAAAGGTTAGGTGTTTATTTTGTCAAGTAGTCTATTCACCCCCCTCTAGACGTCCCTTCTCGATAAAAAAATTGGTATCAAAGCTTTGGTCTCCATAGCCTTGGTTTTATCACCATTGGAGGAAGATGGATGCGTCTAGTTTGGGGAGTCCTAGTTGTAGAGTGCCTGTTCTCGATGGGGAGTACTATAGTCAATGGAAATATGAGATGCTTAAGCTATTCAATGAATTCCATTTGAGCAAGGATGTTAAGAGCCCTTATATGCCTCCCATTAATCCCTTACATCCCTCACATGAAGAAGAAATTGACATGCATCGTAATCTTAGAACTGTTAATCTTATCATTAGAGGATTGCCAAGAATTGTGTTTGATCAAATGAGAAACTTTGAGTGTGCTTAAACTTTGTGGAATGATTTAGAGAATAGATATCCAAACTACTCTTTGAAAATCTTGATGTCATTCTCCATAAAACTATTGCATTTCACAAGATGAAACCTAGTGATCCTAATTTTGATGATTATCTCTTCTAGATTAGAGACCTCATGCGTGCTAAAGGAGATGTCATAACTATCAACAACATCATTGTTGAAGCCATTCACATTCATAATCTTGAATATTGTCATGATCACAACTCTAACGAATCTCTTGTCTCTTATGATGAGGATATCCCACTTGATGATAACAATGTGGAACACGACTACTATGATGAAGATGAGCTATTTGACATCGCATGTGAGAAGACTATGAAGAATCTAAGTCTCAAGGCAAACTTCAAGGATTACATGTCCAGAGGAAAAGAGTGGATTCTCGACAGTGGATGCACCGATCACATGACCGGAGATAGAGACATGTTTCAAGAGATCACACCAAACCATGGACCACGGAGGTTGTGACTTTTGGCGACAACTCCAAGGGTAGGGTACTCAGTCTTGGTAAGGTGCCATATCTCATGATAGCTCCATTCAAAATGTCATGCTTGTTGAATCCCTTGGCTACAATCTTCTTTCCGCATCTAGACTAGCTGACTTCGGTTTCAATGTGCTATTCACTAAAGTTGATTGCCAAGTATTTCGACAAGATAATCATAGCATAGTCTTTACCGGTTTCCGTAGAGGTGATCTATACATTGTTGATTTCACTAAGAGATCCAAACCTCGTACTTGTCTTATTGCAAAATCTTCTAAAGGTTGGCTTTGGCATAGAAGGCTAGGACATGTTGGTATGCGTAATCTAGACAAGCTCATCAAAGGTGATCGTATACTTGGTGTTAAACATGTTATCTTTGACAAATATAGACTTTGTAGTGCTTGTCAAGCAGGAAAACAAGTAGGTGGAAGTCATCCCGTAAAGAACATCATGACTACTAGGAGACCACTCAAGTTGCTTCATATGGATCTTTTTGGTCCCAATGCTTACAAGAGCCTCGGTGGAAATTCCTTTGGTCTAGTCATAGTTGATGATTTTTCCAGATTTACGTGGGTATTCTTTCTTGATGACAAGTCGCAGGTGCAAAAGATCTTCAAGAACTTCGTTCGCAAGGCGCAAAATCAATTTGAAGTGAAGATCAATAAAGTTCGAAGCGATAACGGATCGGAGTTCAAGAACACCAATGTGGATACCTTTCTTGACGAAGAGGAGATTTCACACGAGTTCTCGGCTACGTACACACCTCAACAAATTGGAGTCATTGAGAGGAAGAACCGGACTCTTATAGAGATGGCTAGAACGATGCTCGACGAATACAAGACACCAAGACACTTTTGGGCGGAAGCCGTGGAAACAACGTGTCATGCTACGAACTGACTCTACCTACACAAGCCTCTCGGTAAAACGGCATACGAGCTACTCACCGGTAACAAACCCCAAGTTGGATACTTTTGGGTATCTGGCTCAAAGTGTTACATTCTCGATAAGCATCGTCATTCTAAATTTGCTCCTAAATCTCATGAGGGTTTCCTACTCGGTTATAGATCAAACTCTCACACTTACCGTGTCTACAACAAATTCACACGAAAAGTTGAAGAGACGGTAGATGTGAAGTTTGATGAATCTAATGGTTCGCAAGTCGAACAATTGCCAAATGATGTAGGAGATAAGGAACCTTCGGAAGTCATTCAAGACTTGTCCATCGGCAAGATTCGCCCCATGGAGGTGAAGGAAAGCACTTCATCTACACAAGTGGAAGCTCCTACCTTACGTCAAGGTGAACCACAAAACGACATGGAGGCATCCACAAGCGATACACGACAAGATGAAGAGGAGGAGGAAGTTCATCATGATGATCCACCACAACCTCCTTCACGACAAACTCAAGGAAATAACACCTTCAGCAACAACGAAGAAGATGATGATGATGAGGAAGCTCCACCATCCAACAAGCAAAAGCTACCAAGAGTTCGAGCAAGAGTGAACAAGAATCATCCCTTAGAGCAAATATTCGGCGACATACAAACCGGGAGAATCACTCGCTCTAAAACTCGTTTAGCTAACTTTTGTGAGCATTATTCATTTATCTCTAGCATTGATCCTATGAAGGTAGAAGAAGCACTTGAGGATCCGGATTGGGTGAACGCCAGGCACGAAGAGCTACACAACTTCGAGAGAAATGAAGTGTGGATACTAGTGGAGAAGCCCAAGGACGAGCAAAACATTATTGGAACAAAATGGGTGTTTCGGAACAAGCAAGACGAAGATGTCCAAGTGGTACGCAACAAGGCACGTCTCGTCGCTCAAGGTTACACTCAAGTCGAAGGTATGGACTGCGGTGAGACCTATGCCCCCGTTGCTAGACTTGAAGCTATTCGTATACTTCTTGCTTATGCCAATCGCCATGATATTACTCTTTACCAAATGGATATCAAAAGTGCATTTCTAAATGGTGAAATTAAGGAAGAGGTCTATGTTAAGTAACCCCCTGGTTTTGTGAACCCTAAGAAACCTAATCATGTTTATAAGCTTCGTAAAGCTCTATATGGTCTTAAACAAGCCCCACGAGCTTGGTACAAATGCTTAACGAAGTTTCTTATTGAAAAGGGTTTTGAAATCGGTAAAATTGATGCAACCTTGTTCACTAAAAGAATTAACGGCGAATTATTTGTGTGCCAAATTTATGTGGATGATATTATCTTTGGATCTACTAACCCACATTTTAGTGAGAAATTTGGAAGGTTGATGTCCGAGAAGTGTGAGATGTCTATGATGTGTGAGCTGAAATTTTTTCCTCGGTTTGCAAATCAAGCAAACGAGAGAAGGAACATTCATCTCTCAAACCAAGTATACCAAGGACTTGATCAAGAAGTTCAACATGCAAGAGTGTAAAGGTATGAAAACTCCTATGCCTACTAGTGGACATGTTTACCTCACCAAGGAGGACAAACCGGTTGATCAAAAGGTTTATCAATCAATGATTGGTTCATTGCTATATCTATGTGCCTCCCGACCCGATATCATGCTTAGTGTGTGCATGTGTGCTCGATATCAAGCCACTCCTAAAGAGTGTCATCTTAAGGCCATGAAAAGAATTGTGAGATACTTGATACATACACCAAGCTTTGGTATTTGGTATCCCAAGGGATCTCTTTTAACCTTGTTGGCTATTCTGACTCGGACTATGTCGGAGATAAGGTTGATAGAAAATCCACCTCGGGTACATGTCAATTTCTTGGTAGATCTCTTGTGTCTTGGTCATCCAAGAAACAAAACTCGGTATCTCTATCCACCGTTGAAGCGGAATACATTGTCGCCTGATCATGTTGTGCGCAATTACTATGGATGACTCAAAATCTTAAGGATTATGGAATCCATGTGAGACATGTTCCATTGTTGTGTGACAATGAGAGTGCGATTAAGATAGCTCATAATCTCGTGCAATATTCTCTAACTAAACATATTCAAGTTCGTCATCATTTCATTCGTGATCATGTTGCCAAAGGGGACATTAATCTGAAACATGTTCGCACCAACAAGCAATTGGCCGATATCTTTACTAAGCCACTTGATGAGAAAGTGTTTTGTCATTTGAGGAGTGAGTTGAACATCATTGATGCTTAAAACTTTAGCTAGACTCACTCGAATGCTTGCAAGGGCATGAGCTTACATGACTATTCCTTGATACCATTGATTTGATACTATCTTATATATTGGAAATCTGTGTTCCCTTGTATTGAATCTAACCTTTTGTAGGTACTTGGATGAATTACTTTCCACAATATTGCCAAAAACTCACATCAAAAGCAATCTTGTCTTGACCAAGTATCAACAATCCTTCGTTGTGATGGAGGAAGAAGACAACACGAAACACATCCTTGACATACATTTGATGAAAATCTCACTCTTGTCATTTGGATATATTATGTTCTTCCTTGCATGACTAACCCTTGTAGGAGGACCTAGCTTCAAAGAAAAGAAGGATTGCTCCCAACTCAAGATGATCTTCATCAACTTCGAGCATCCACAACAAGTCCACCTACACGCCATGTCATCTACATCACGCCAATGTATGTGTTCATATCCTTGAAGAAGCTTTACTCCAAGTCATGAGATAAAGCAATTCAAAGAGATATGAAAACATTAAAATGCTTAATCGAAAATTGGTAACCCCGTTTTGAGCTTAACGATGAGTATGACCTATGATCAAGTATTCTTACTTAGCTCCTAAGTCAATATACTCTAATATAGGTGACCTAGTCACCGACCATCATCTCGATGAAGTATCTTGCCTGGTTCATCTTATAGTTGCATGCTTTCTTGGAACCAATCAATCTTCATCTAGTTGAAAATTCCTTGCAAATCCTTTTGAAAACTCATTGCAAATCCTTTTTGAATCTATTGAGATTTCCTCAAAATCTTTTTCGTCAACAAAAGGTTAAGAATAACTTTGCCAAGTTTCTGTTTGCAACTTCGGTCTGTCTGAGATGGGAAAATCGGTTCCACCGATAATGCAGATTTACTGCCAAGAGCCTCTTCGGTACCACCGAAGTAGAACTCTTCGGCTGTACCGATTTCACCCATAGTCCTAATTTTTCTTCTTATTGGTACTACCTGTTCATTTTGCCTCGGAGTCACCGACTTTTGCCATCACTTGAGTCTATTGCCATTTTCTTGACATCTTAGTCAATGACCTCAATGACCCTTACTCTCTAGGATCCCTTACCTCTGACCCTTTCTGGAAGTTAATGCCAAAGGGGGAGAATATCAAAGCTTATGCTTGTTAAAGGGGGAAATATATATCAAGGGGGAGAAAATATAAATCTTATAACTCTCTAGGAGGAGGAACATTCATTAAGGGGGGGAGAGAGAGAAGACTAAATCATACTATCATTAAAGGAGAGAGAATATGTGTTTTAAGTGTTAGACTTGTCTCACCCTACCTAATCCCAATATCTACATGCTAAGATTCAGGAGGAGAGGAAGACTTACAAATCCATACTTAGGGGAGAAAGTTCTAAATGTTCTTGGAGACATATCAAGTTTTGAGAGTATCACTTTCTATATGTCTTCCACATCTTGGTATTGTTGAATTCTATTGCATTTGGATATGTAGAATACTCTTGTGTTTCCTAAAATTGTTTTCTCAAGTGTGTTTCTTCTATTTAAATGCTCAAGAACTTCAAGGTAAGTATATGCATCATATCATTGGTCAAGATGATCTCTTGCTTCTTGCACATATTATTTGCAAGAGTGAAGCCTTCAACATGGAAACATCTCATTCACAATTGTTTGATGCATATATCCAAGGTTCACATGACTTATCATTTCCCTTCTACTATGTGTGCACTCATGCATTCCAAAGCAACTACCTTCTAAAACGGATTGTTTTAGTCATGTGTTTCTCAAAGCTTTCATATATCCTTGCATATCTCAATTTGAAGCTTTTATTGTATGTTGTCATCAATTACCAAAAAGGGGGAGATTGAAAGCACATATGCTCCCTTGGAGGTTTTGATAATCCATGACAACATACATTGTCTCTTGGACTAATAGTTTTACCTAGTTTATTTTAGATGAAGTCCACAAAGAAGTTGGCCATGGAATGTGTGGAGAACCCCCAAGGAAAAAATAAGAAGGAATGTAATATGATTGGAAAATCATCAAGTTTGAAGACACTACATTTTACATTTTGTGAGAAATCACTTTTGAGTCCATAGGAAAGCCAATACTATTAAAAGGGGATGAGGTGTCTATCATGATCTGGTTGCTCAAGTGCTTAGAGATTAGCCACCAAAAATACACATGAAATTCTCCCACAAACTCTCTGTCTAAACCCTACCACTAAAATCGGTGCCACCAAGTTCTCATATTCGGCCCTACCGAGTTTTACCCTAGACAGATCCTAAGCCAAAACCCTAAGGTCTCGGTGACACCAACATTCCATTCGGTGCAACCGAAACCAATGACCAACTTTCTGGTTAGCCATTTTCAAGAATCGGAATTTCCGAGTTTTGGAAATCGGTCTCACCGAGATTGGAAACTGCCCAGGTCACCCATATCGGTACCACCGAGATTTATATATCGGTCTCACCGAGAAGCCGAAATTTGCCACATTTTGCAGTAGTCGGTGCAACCGAGTTGTTGGATCGGTTTCACTGAGTTGGGCAATAATGTTGTAACTGTTGGATTTTTGGAGATGCCTATATATACCCCTCCACCTCCTCTCACTCATAGAGGAAGCACTCAGAACATACCTACACTTGCCCCATCCAATTTTCTGAGAGAGAACCACCTACTCATGTGTTGAGATCAAGAATTTCCACTCCAACCATATGTATCTTGATTTTTAGCCTCCCCAAGTTTCTTTCCACCCAATCAACCTCTTCTACCAAGCCAAATCTATGAGAGAGTGATTGTGTGTTGAGGAGACTATCTTTTGAAGCACAAGAGCAAGGAGTTCATCATTGTTGCCACATCTATTACCTTTTAGAGAGTGGTGTCTCCTAGATTGGTTAGGTGTCGCTTGGGAGCCTCCTTCTTCGTTTGTGGAGTTGAACCAAGAAGTTTTTACGGGCAAGGAGATCGCCTACTTCGTGAAGATCTACCCATAGTGAGGATAGTCCTTCATGGACAGAAGCGTGATGGAATAGACGAGGTTGCTACTTTGTGGACCCTTACGGGTGGAGCCCTCCGTGGACTCTCGTGACCGCTACCCTCCGTGGGTTGAAGTCTCCATCAACGTCGACGTACGATAGCACCACCTATCGGAACCACGGGAAATTTTCGTGTCTCCAATTGCGTTTGATCTCCTATCTCTACTCTTTCTTACATGCGCTTGTCTTTACTTTCCGCTGCTATACTTGTTGACTTGCATGTGTAGGGTGCACTAGACTTGTTAGAATTGCTAAAATCTGCCAACCATTAAAATTGGGAAAAGGTTAGGTTTTTATTTTGTGATGTAGTCTATTCACCCCCCCCTCTAGATGTCGCTTCTCGATCCAACAACATGACACCACTAAAGGAAGAAACAACATACATATCATTAAAATATCGAATGAATACCAACTTCACATGATTACTTATAACAAGACTTCTCCCATGTCCTCGAGAACAAAAGTAACTACTCACAAATCATGTTCACGTTCAAGATGAGAGGTGTATTGAATATCATTAAGAATTGAACGTATGATCTTCCACCAAACAAACCAACTATCATCAAGTACAAGATGGAATCAACACTACTAGCAACCCATAGGTACTAATCTGAGGTTTTGAGACAAAGATTGAATACAAGAGATGAACTAGGGTTTGAGATGAGATGGTGCCGGTGAAGATGTTGATGAAGATTGATCCTCCCACGATGGAGGAAGTGTTGGTAATGACGATGGCTTCAATTTGTCCCTCCGGAGAGAAGTTTCCCCGGCGGAATCGCTCCGCCGGAGAGCAAAAGTGCTCCTACCTAGGTTCCGCCTCGAGACGGCGGCGCTTCGTCCCGAAAGTATCCTTCTGATTTTTTTTATGTCAAAACCCTTCATATAGCAGAAGATGGACACCGGAGGCCGCCTGTGGGACCTACAAGGCATCAGGGCGCGCCCAGGGGGTGGTCGCGCCCTGTTCCTGGTGGGAAGATGGACACCGGAGGCCGCCTCTGGTTCTTTTTTGCTCCAGTATTTTTTATATATTCCATAAAAAATTCCCGTAAAGTTTCACGTCATTTGGAGTTCAGTAAAATAGGTATCTATGCTGTAGCTTTTTCAGGTCCAGAATTCCAGCTGCCGATAATATTCCTGTCCATGTGAATCTTGGAAATTAAGAGATAAAAGGCATTAGAATTGTATCATAAAGTGGAATAATGACCTAAAATAGTATAAATAATAGTAGGAAATCATGATGCAAAATGGACGTATCAAGGAGGAAACGTACGATGCGGTGGAGCGAGAGGAGGAGTATCCGGCTGCGGGCTTCGGCATGGAGGACGCCCTGGCGGAGTTCGAGGCTGCCCATGCGGCGGAGATGGCGGAGCAGACCGCCATCGTTGAATCCATCCAAGATGAGTCATATGTGGAATCCAACCAGCGCTTCATCCGACAGCACAGGGCGGAGATCGACGAGCTCTTTGTCTCTAGTTCGAATGATGACGAGCCGACACTCACACACACGATGGAGCTGCCGAACATGTCCATCTACTCGGAGCCAGGGACGAAGATAGTGGACATCTTCGATGATGAGTAGTTTAGATATGTACATAGTACGTAGTATGGATTTGAGGTTTCATGTTTGAGGTACATGGTTGCGGCGGGCGATTTTTGTGTGATTTCCGATCATTGTCTGTGAACGCGTCCGCGGGCATTTGGGGGCGGATTTCGGTACTTCCGGTTGTATATGCTCTTAGGTTCTTTGTGGTGGAACTGGCCCACTAGAGTTCAAGTCCTAGACTTGGCACTGGTGCTTGCATTTTTCTGAATTTATTTCAGGTCATTCGGCGATATTTGTTCTTAATCGCTTCTCCAAGCTTATCTGTATTAATCAGTGGAAGCGGAAGGGAATGCTTAAACAAGAAGACAAGAAGAAAAACGTTTTAGTTCGTCGGAACTTATGTAGGAGTCAAGAATGAATTGTTTCCGAGTAGAGAGGGCGGGATAAGGATTCGGTAAGAAGGAGTCTACTCTAATTAGTTAAGACTCTTCAGTTTATGACCATTCTATAGGGTACCAATTGTTGTTTCATTGAATTTTCTTTATTAATAAACACACAATTCGACTTTAATCGATCAAGTCCTAGGCAAGCAGACATGTTTTTAACGGTTGGTATGGTAACAATGAAAATGGTCCCTCTTTACTGAGATTATTATGCAAGCAAATGCCTGGACCAAAGCTATGGGAGCCTTTTGATTAGGGCATTGCACAATGATCCGAACACAATGCTGCATCTCTTCAATACAGATATAGTAACGATCATATTGATCTCCTCTGGTACCTACTAGTACGTCAAGATCCGATTGATCATGAACATCGTAAGGTGTTGCTCTTCGCGATAAATAAGGAATTCCAGACATCTTGTAAACAAAAAAGGCCTAAACAAAAGAAAGGATTTCCATAATACTCCCCCTGTCCCAAAATAAGTGTCGCAGATTTTATACTAAATTAATACAAATTTTGAACTAGATCATCGACACTTATTTTGAAACGGAAGAAGTAGATCATAAAAAGAACTTGCTCAGTAGTGAATTGGGAACAAGAAGAAAAGAAAGCCGGTGCTTCCCTTGTTTCCATTCTAGTCTGGCAACAATAGAAAAACTAGGAGCTCAACGGCCACCTAATACTACGAACCTGTTTTCATCCGTGGGAGGAGACATTTGCATCGATTATGAAATTGTCTACGATGACATCGTCAATATCAAATGCCGGTTTGGTCTTTTGAAATTGCTCATAGAGTTGAGTATGCAAGTGTGCGTTTGTAGGGATAAATGTATATGTGCATATAAAACGTACATTATAAAAAACACGGGAATTGACAATACTGTTGTTTTTAGGACGACCTCGCTCTAAATCGTACCAGTGGTACTACATATTAAGCTTCCAATTTGACCTTGTCAACCAATTAATCAGGCATTTACGTTTGCTGGACGTAACACTGCACGTACAGACGCTGTACTACTCCACTTCTATATGGTCTACCTGCAGCAAAGATTCGTTTGATGATTTCGCTTTGACAGTATGCCTGCAACTGCAATACATCGCACATTCTATTTTTAGCTTCAAGCGGATACATCGAAATTTACTGGAATCTCACAGTGGCTATAACTAGTCGCTCCGTTCAAATGTGTTTTTGTGGGATCCCCGCAGATCGACGGATCCCAGAATTGGTTGGAGTACCAAATACACGCTATATCTCTTTAATCATTAATTCTTAGGTCATCTTCAAGCCAGACCCGCAAACCTTTCGTGATCGTTCGGATCGTGCGGTCCACACCACGAAAGCCATCCAGCTTCCAATTTCCGCTCTTTTCTCCCACTTCTCCCTTCTTTCTGCCGCCGACGCATGGAACCCTCGGAGAACCTGCTAGAGATGGAGCCGGTGGAGGTGCCGGAGGATCCGCGCGTCATGCTCGCCCGGAAGATCAATTTTGCGAAGCGGCAGGATAGCAGTGGCTGACTATCAGGACGCGGCAGAGGCGGACATGGAGGCTGCCAACGCGGCTGCGACGGCAGCTCCTTGATTGGGGAGCAGCTGGCTGGGATTGCTGGTCCGACAGGGCAGAAATGCATGGACTATCGGACTGATGTTCTTTTGAAATCAGGCATGTAAAAACTAAGCATATTTGCCTCATTTTGTTGTGATCGGGCATGCGATCCACCGCGCGGCGCTGGGAGTATATTTGAATTTGAATTTACTGGCGGATATATATAGGTTACGGTTGGATGTCGCCCTCCCGCATCCATATCCGCTGACTGCCCCCCCCCCCCCCCCCCCCCCTCTCGGCCCGCGGACGGATGCGGGAGGAAATTAGCGGATTGCCATTGGAGATGCCCTTATGGACTTATGTGCGCTGACCAAATTAGGATGTTGTATCTACACTTGAACGACAAGTGCTCGACAGATCTGCTTCCCGTTTCTAGAGTTGCGGGGCCGCAGTTTGGACAACCATGGCGTTGGAGTCGCTCCGCGGTTCAAAGACGGTTTTGGAGTGCGAGCCAAACAAATACTCCTTTACTCCCATGATACAAGAGCGTAAGAGCGTTTTTAACACAAAAACGCTCTTGTATCATGGGACAGAGAGAAGTAACTTGCACGGAGCCCACATTTTTCAGACGACAAAGTTAGAGGACGAATAGGTGGGGCCGGGCATATTTCATATCATAGGCAGACTTAGCGGTGCATGGGTTTGTTTGGATTACAACTATGTCGGCCCTACCAAGATATTGACTAGCCCACAGTATTTGGCGATTGTTTGGATTGCTACCAAGGCGGCAGGGTGACTTCAGCATCATCTTGTTAGCCGAGGATAAGAATAATAGCAGGTTGAATAAGCGCATCATGCACCGATTTTGGTGCTTCACCGCAGATCTCGAGCTGCGCGATATCTATCATGTCCGGACATACACTTGGTCGAACGAACAGGAGCGTCCGACGTTGATTCGCAACGACCACGTCGTTTGCACTATGGGATGGGACTCGGTTCGCCCGCATTGCGTTCTCCGGTGCCTCGCATCGACAACCTAGGATCACAACCCCCTCGTGATTGATTGTGTGCATTGCGCACATGGGCGGCCTCGCTTCCACTTCCAAAGTTACTGGGTCAAGTGGGATGGCTTCCACGATGTCGTCTTAGAGGCTTGGAATAGCGTGGAACCAGACCCGGATCCTTTCCGGCGGGTCTTTGCTAGACTCAAGGCAACCACTCGGAGCTTGCAAAGCTGGGGCGCGAAGAGGATTGGCGACGTTTCTCTACAACTTCTCCTCCCTAGGGAAATCGTCGCTCATTTCATTGCCGCCTAAGATCTGCGCCCCCTCTCCAACGCAGAGGCTTGGTTGCGCCCTAGGCTCAAATGTGCCTACCTAGGCCTTGCTTCCCTTGAAAGGCCATTGCGCAACAACGCAAAAGGTTCTGCTGGCTCTATGCTGGTGACACGGGCACTGCCTTCCTTAAGATCCATGCAACCCATCGGCGGCAAAAGAACCACATCTTCCAACTTCACGATGATGGTAATCCTGTCTTGGAGTATGCATGCATGACCCAAATGGCCTTCGATCACTTCTCGTCCATCTTTGGTTCCCACGAGCCTCCCAACCTCTCCATCGACCTCCATGCCATCGACCACCTGTCGTTCGACATGTCCGGCATTGATGCGCCATTTTCGGAATCAGGAATTTGGGAGGCCGTTAAGAAACTACCGGTCAACAAGGCACCAGGACTCGACGGGTTCACCGCGGAGTTTCTCCATGCGTGATGGGACATCGGAAATCATGATATCTGTGACGTCTTACACAAGCTATTTCAGATGAACAGCCGTGGTTTCCATAAGTTGGATGAAGCACTCCTCACCCTGCTTCCCAAGAAGGCCGATGCCTCCTCTCTCTTTGATTATCACCCCATTAGCCTGATTCATCTCCTCGTATTTATGACATCGTTTCGGCCAACCAGAGTGTGTTCATCGCTGGCCGCAGAGTGCATGATAACTTTATGTTAGTGCAACAAATCACTCATCTTCTCCACAACCTCAAGGCCCCGCGCGTCCTCCTCAAACTGGACATTGGTCGGGCGTTCGACGCGGTATCTTGGCCCTTCTTGTTCGAGGTTTTGCAACACCTTGGCTTCACACATCTTGGCCCTCCTCTCGACTTCTTCCATGAGAGTACTCATCAACGAAACTCTGGGTCCGCCCGTGGATCATGCCAACGGATTGAGACAGGGCGACCCCCTATCGGCCATGCTCTTCCTCCTGGCCATAGACGTGCTCAACACCCTGGTTCGGTACGCTACCGATCAGGGCATCCTACACTGCCTCACTAGCAGGCACGCCATACCCAGCATCTCGCTTTTCGCGGATGTCGTCGTCCTTTTTTGCCACCCCGACGAGCACGGCCTCCTCGCGGTCCGGGGCATTCTCAATTTGTTTGGCCAAGCCTCAAGCCTAAGAACCAACTTCACAAAGTGCTCTAGGCACCCATATGATGTACACCGGAGACATCTACCCTGGCGCGAGAGGCGCACTCCTGCCCGACCAAAATCTTCCCCGTCAACTACCTAGGTCTACCTCCCTCCGTCATGAAGATCCCCACATCGGCCTTGATGCCCCTCGTCAAGAAAATGGCAAAATGACCGGGCACTTGGTAGGCTTGCATCATCTCCCGCGGCGAGCGTCTCGCTCTTCTGCACCACGTCCTGAGTGCCATGCCCATCCACCTGTTGTTGGCCATGGCCCTCTCGCCCTCCATCCTAAAGCTCGTGAATCGGCTGATCCGAGTCTTCCTTTGGCACGACCTCAAGGAGGCCCAATCAGGAAACTTCCTTTGTGAATTAGACAAAAGTGTGCCACCCGCTCGACCTTGGCGGACTAGGTGTGCGCGACATACAACACACCGGCATCTCCCTTCGGGTTAGATGGCTCTGGCTATGCATCACCGACCACTCTCTGCCTTGGCAGCACCTCCATCTACTCGACGACGCCAGTGTGCGAGACATCTTCCGAGTGTCCACCACCTCGACCGTAGGCAATGGGCAAACCTGTCGGTTCTGGCTTGACCATTGGCTCGACGGCAAGTCTATCGTCAAGCTCGCGACGAACCTGACCACTCCAGTCCCTCGACAATGCCGGGACAAACGATTTGTACATGAAGGACTCCTCAACCGGGCATGGGTCAGGGACATCCGCGTCGCTCTTGACATTCGACCGAAGACAACCCTCAATCAGCTAACTGTTTTCATCCATCCAAGACGACATGCGCGCTTGCGCCAAGGCCGGCGCCAAAGGGATCCAAGTTGTGCTAGACGCAATGTGAACCGTGTTGTAATGGGGTTGAGCAACCTCTTTCTTCTGCTCTTGAGAGCCATGGCACGCCTCTTAGTGTACGAGCCTGAGGATCTCAACCCTTGTATTTTACCTACCTATCAATGCAACGGTACGCTTCCAGGCGTATTGGAGAAAAAAAATGCAGGCCATAGCAATCACGTGTTGCTTTTATTTATTTTGTTTCTTTCCTGCTGTATGCATCTTAGAATTTTTACAGGAAGTTGCACTTCAATTTTGAACTGTATAAATTATTAATTATGCAAAAAATATATGTTTTTACCATGAAGATATAATTGGTTGCAAACAGAAAAAAGACTATTTTGACAAATTTGGGATGGCACAATGGCTACAAACCAAACAACAATGACTTGTCAAATATTCGGTCATGCCCTAGCGTACGTTGGTCCTATCAAAATTTTGGTGGGGCAAGTTGGGGCTTAAACCAAACACACCTTAGATCCCATGACTTGGTAGATTTGTAAGAAATAGTGTACTCGACGACAGTAGAATCGGCAAGCCGATGATGTAGCCCCCGGCACCTCGATCGGTTACTTCCACGCAAAGTTACTGCGCTCTGACTCTGACACACTGACGGGCGCACAACACAGCACAGACACGCACATACACATGCAAGCAGGAAATGCAGCACAGTAAAGCCGACGCCGCCATACTTGCTTTCAGGTCAGAAGCACACATGCCCCGTTCGTCCTACGTACATCACGTCATCCAGCTGAGCTGAGCTGAGTTTGTGGGGCGGCCAGGCAGTGAAGTGAGGCGCTCTCCTCTCCCCGACTGCAACACCTTGAAATGTGGATTGCCTTCGCAGCACGAGGATCACAGTGTTTTTACTGCGCATGAGATGAGAGTGAGACGAAGCTAAGCTTGCCGGCGAGGGGTACGTACGTAGTACTCCCTCCGTTCCTAAATATAAGTCTTTTTAGATGTTCTACTAAAAGACTACATACGGATGCATATGGACATACTTTAAAGTGTAGATTCATTCATTTTGTTCCGTATGTAATCTCTTAGTGAAATTTTTAAAAAGACTTATATTGAAGAACGGAGGGAGTACGTGCTAGTCAAACGATATATACGGCGTGCAACGGCCCACCACTCTGATATATATATACTGGTACTAATACGGAGTGCGTGATGCAAGAGCAATTAAGTGTACCGTGTACCTGTATAAATGAAACACTGCTGCTGCAACCACGTACAGGACCAACCATGCATGCATGGAGGGAGGACTCGGTTTGAATTTTGAATGGCATGCCGTGCAAACGACCCAGAAAAGAAGAGAAAAATCCGGCTAGCCGAACGTTAACTCTGGCATCAATGTGTAGTTATTTCAGTGGATACGTACACATTAAATCTGGTCGGAGTCGTAAGCCGTTGTTGCGCTGTGCCCGTTACGGGCATCCGATGTGCACTGTAACTGTACGGCCTCCAGTGCATGCAGTAGTTGCTGACTTGCTGCACGTAACAAGTTAACTGAGAGACATACATATTAGACTGATATCAGGCATCTGCTCTGTAGAATCTAACCTGTATTTCAAACAGTTGTACCACGGGCTGTTTTTACAGTCGTTCTCAGAAAAGAGGAAAGAAAAACAGATCCCGACTTTCTATCGCGCCCTGCCGCTGTCGCCGCGAGAAAATAAACTGACCAAAAGCGATTCCTAATCACTGAACCATGCTTACTGAATGTGAGGAGATAACATTGTTCTGGATTGACTCGGCGACCCTTCTTTGAACGTCGGGATTGATTTAATTAACAGTTTGGTATCTGATCCTTTGTTTCCCATGACAGGGAAAGGAGGCAGCAGAAACAACCCAAACATGACCTCCGCCACCCATCCATCACTCTTTTTTTAGTTCACTCGGGGAGTAGTGCTGATGCAACGGAAATGGTTCGAGGTTGCAAATGTGTTTCTCCGGGAATCATCTCATGTCAGCATGCACCCACGCGCACCAGAATTTTGCCATATAAAGCAAGCTTCGCAAGAAAAGAAAGGTTAGGTAGAGATTCTGGCATTAGTTACGAGCGCAAGAATAATCACCTTGTGGTTAGGCGTGTTGTCTGACGAATATCATTACATATGTTATGTGCTACCCCGGTGTTTGACTTGGGTTGTGAGTTGTGACTTGTGAGATAGAGAACAATAAAAGGGAGTCAATGCACATTCTTTTCCTCTGGAAATTCACTACTTTCCCTCGGCATTCACATTCCTCTTGAAGTTCTTTTCTTTTTTCCTATCTCTTGATCAGTCGGAGATGGCCGTGATTTGAAGCCCTACAATAAAACCCCTAGCTTTCGACGCACTAGCTAGTAGGCAACCATGTCGACACTGGCTTCAGTGTTTCGTGTCCATCTTGCACGCAAGGTTTAAAAATAAGCCTACTAATATACTACAGTAATATTCAGACCGCGAGCATAGAGAAAGTAGCAGAATCTAGAGCCGCTGAACCCTTCGGCATTTTGTCAGCGTGATGGGCGGAGACATGCCAAGCAGAAAAACATCCATTGATGTCATCTCCAGCCTGCCATCTGCATGCGGCAGTAGCACCGACGAGCAAAGTAAGTACTATATGTACCTATCGCAGTGAACCCATGATACATGAGGTAATGTCACACCTGACCTGACCTGACCCGACCCGAGCAAAGCTGACATTCAGACAAAGCGACTGACGTTGTATCCAAGGGCTCAGAGAGTACTATACATGTGAAATCAAGAATTAACCTGCTACCCGCAAAAAAGAAAAAGACAAAAGAATTAGCTATTTCGCTCGCTGCTCGGCATTGTTCAAGCAACGTGTTCGAGAATGCAAGGATGACCCATGACCGTGACCAATTCAAATAGGCACTCGGTTGTTTAGGTAGGAAATGAGCGCTCGTTGTGTTCGTGAATGCCGTTTCTTTACTCGTGAATGATGTTTTCTTTAGGCAATCACGCGAAGCTTTATTATACCATCACAATATTGACCGGGATGAAAAAAATGATCAATGCACTGGTCTAACCAGACATGACGGTCAACCCCAAATATAAATCATGTTTCACCTGCTTTTCATCGACGAGGAGGAGGACGCCGGGTGCCCCCTGTGCGCCGCCCCCTGGAGACTGCTGACCACCTGCTTTTCGATTGCCCGTTCGCGGGTAGGTTCTGGCAGGGGGTCGGGGTGCCTGTCTCGGGTTTCGGTGTGGAGGCACTGGCTGCCCTTTCTAGGGCGGCCGCCCCGGTGGTCGGGTCTCCGGTGGAGTTCATCTTCCTGTGCTGCTGGCAGCTTTGGAAGCACCGGAATGCGGTGGTGTTCCAGCAACAGGACCCGTCCCTGGACCGCGCGCTGAGCTGCTGTCGTGAGGACGCGACTCTATGGCGCGGTCGCGTGCCCCTGGAATGTCGTGGTGATGTGGACACCTAGCTGTCTGTTCTGGTGGCTCGTAACCCCAGGCGGTAGTGTTTTGTGGGGGGCTGGGGCGCGCGTGCCCCTTCCCTCTTCTTTTCCCTCTCCTTCTCCTTCTGCTGTAAAACATCTAGGATTTTAGCCCACTTTGATCAATATATTCAGGTGGGAGAAACTCTCTCCCCAGGTGAAAATTCAAAAAACATCATGTTTCACTAGATTCATAAATCATATGAGCATGAAACGAAATATCATGGGTGTGTTTGACTGTCTTTATCGGTTTTTTGCCCTTCGTGTACTTGTCTCGGCTAAGTTTGGTTGAGTAAATACAGACAAAAAAGCAACATTTGCATGTTATTTGATTGCCTGCATACTGCTGCCCTGCATCGTAGCATCGATCTAGGCATGTGTTTGGTTGCGTGTATTGGCTAGGCTGATACTACTGCACCGTGTTTGATTGTATATAGACAGCGAGGTTTACTTAGAGCATCTACAACCGGGCACCCCAAACACGCCTCATACGTCCAGGCGGATGGCTCGGTGAGTGACCGGTCAGAAAAACGCAACCTAGACGGACACATTAAACATGCCTAAATACCCGGGCTGACCGGCACCTCTCATATCCAATCCAAATATGGGGCGGATATGGGGAGGCCCGAGCGTGACCGAGCGCGTCCATCACGTCGGACCCGGCCAAAGCTGGCCCACTCGACCCCAAATATATTCGTCCCCATCCCCTCCCCGGACCAAACTCTGGCCATTCCACCCCCTCTCCTCCACTCCACTCCGTCCCCCAAGCTCCCGTCCGACAATCTCTTGTCTTCTCTGATGGAAATATGCCCTAGAGGCAATAATAAAGTTGTTATTATTTTATATTTCCTTGTTCATGATAAAGGTTTATTATTCATGCTAGAATTGTATTGACCGGAAACTTAAATACATGTGTGAATACATAAACAAATACCGTGTCCCTAGTGAGCCTCTACTAGACTAGCTCGTTGATCAAAGATGGCTAAGGTTTCCTAACCATAGACATGAGTTGTCATTTTATAACGGGATCACATCATTAGGAGAATGATGTGATGGACAAGACCCATCTGTTAGCTTAGCATATGATCGTTCTGTTTATTTCTACTGCTTTCTTGAATGTCAAATACATATTCCTCCGACCATGAGATCATGCAACTCCCGGATACCGGAGGAATACCTTGTGTGCTATCAAACGTCACAACGTAACTGGGTGATCATAAAGATGCTCTACAGGTATCTCCAAAGGTGTCTGTTGAGTTGGCATGGATCGAGACTGGGATTTGTCACTCCGTTTTTCGGAGAGGTATCTCTGGGCCCTCTCGGTAATGCACATCATAAGAAGCTTGCAAGCAAAGTGACTAAGGAGTTAGTTACGGGATGATGTATTACGGAACGAGTAAAGAGACTTGTCGGTAACGAGATTGAACTAGGTATGGAGATACCGACGATCGAATCTCGGGCAAGTAACATACCGACGGACAAAGGGAATTACGTATGTTGTCATTGCGGTTCGACCGATAAGATCTTTGTGGAATATGTAGGAACCAATATGGGCATCCAGGTTCCGCTATTGATTATTGACTGGAGAGGCATCTCGGTCATGTCTACATCATTCTCAAACCCGTAGGGTCCGCACGCTTAACGTTCGTTGACGATATAGTGTTATATGAGTTATGTGAATTGGTAACCGAATGTTGTTCGGAGTCCCGGATGAGATCCCGGATGTCACGAGGAGTCTCGGAATGGTCGAGAGGTAAAGATTTATATATGGGAAGTCATATTTTGGGTTCCGGAAAAAGGTGCAGTTTTTTCGATATTGTACCGGGAAGCTTCCAGAAGGTTCCGGAGGATTCCGGAGGGGTCCGGAAGTCCACAAGTGGGTCCACCACGTCCCAAGGGCTGGCATGGGCTAAGGGGAGGCGCCCTGGCCTTATTGGGCTAGGCGCACCAAGTCCTCAGAAGCCCACGCAGCTAGGGAAGGAAAAAGGGAGAGTCCTAGTAGGAATAGGATTGGACTTTGGAGTCCAAGTCCACGTGTGTACTATTCACGGTTACTGTTCACGTGGCACTATTCCTTCTACTCCAAGCCCCTACACATATATAAATAGAGGAGAGGGGGCGCCCCAAAGGAGACACAACATTGTCTTAGCCGTGTGCGGCGCCCCCCTCCACAGTTCCGTCCCTCGGTCATATTTTCGTAGTGCTTGGGCGAAGCCCTGCGGAGATAGCATCACCATCACCGTCACCACGCCGTCGTGCTGCCGGAACTCATCCACTACCTCGCCGTCTTGCTGGATCAAGAATTCGAGGACGTCACCGAGCTGAACGTGTGCTGAACGCGGAGGTGCCGTACGTTCGGTGCTCGGTCGGTTGGATCGTGAAGTTGTTCGACGACATCAACCGCGTTGTTCTAACGCTTCTGCTTACGGTCTACGAGGGTACATAGACACACTCCCCCTCTCGTAGCTATGCATCTCCATGGATAGATCTTGTGTGTGCGTAGAAGATCTTGCGTGTGCGTAGAATTTTTTTTGTTTTCCATGCAACATTCCCCAACAGTGGCATCATGAGCCAGGTCTATGCGTAGATGATATGCATGAGTAGAACACAAAGAGTTGTGGGCGGTGATGTTCATACTGCTTACCACCAACGTCTTATTTTGATTCGGTGGCATTGTGGGATGAAGCGGCCCGGACCAACCTTACATGTCCACGTACATGAGACCGGTTCCACCGATTGACGTGCAACCAGTTTTGCATAAAGGTGGTTGGCGGGTGTCTGTTTCTCCTACTTTAGTTGAATCGAATTTGACTACGGCCGGTCCTTGAAGAAGGTTAAAACAACAAACTTGATAATTCACCGTTGTGGTTATTTTTCCGTAGGTAAGAACGGTTCTTGCTAGAAACCCGTAGCAGCCACGTAAAACTTGCAACAACAAGTAGAGGACGTCTAACTTGTTTTTGCAGGGTATGCTGTGATGTGATATGGTCAAGACATGATGTGATATATGTTATTGTATGAGATGATCATGTTTTGTAATTTATCGGCAACCGGCAGGAGCCTTATGGTTGTCTCTTTATTGTATGAAATGCAAGCGCCATGTAATTGCTTTACTTTATTGCAATGCGTTAGCAATAGTTGTAGAAGCAATAGTTGGCGAGACGACCACGACGCAACGATGGAGATCAAGGTGTCGAGCCGGTGACGATGGAGATCATGACGATGCTTTGGAGATGGAGATCAAAATCACAAGATGATGGCCATATCATGTCACATATTTTGATTACATGTGATGTTTATCCTTTATGCATCTTATTTTGCTTAGAACGACGGTAGCATTATAAGATGATCCCTTCACTAAATTTCAAGATAAAAGTGTTCTCTCCGAGTATGCACCGTTGTTAAAGTTCGTCGTTTCGAAGCACCTCGTGATGATCGGGTGTGATAGATTCTACGTTCACATACAACGGGTGTAAGCCAGTTTTACACAAGTAGAATACTTGGGTTAAACTTGAGGAGCCTAGCATGTACAGACATGGTCTCGGAACACTGGAGACCGAAAGGTCGAACATGAGTCATATAGTAGATATGATCAACATGGAGATGTTCACCATTGATGACTATCCCATCTCACGTGATGATCGGACATGGGTTAGTTGATTTGGATCATGTATCACTTAGTTAACTTGAGGGATGTTAACTTAAGTGGGAGTTCATTAGTAATTTGATTAATTGAACTGATAGTATTTGCAAATTATGTTGTAGATCAATAGCTCGCGTTGTAGCTCAATAGCTCGCGTTGTAGCTCCCCTGTTTTTGATACGTTCCTAGAGAAAGCTTAGTTGAAAGATGATGGTAGCAATTACACGGACAGGGTCCGTAACTTAAGGATTATCCTCATTGCTGCACAGAAGAATTATGTCCTTGATGCACCGCTAGGTGACAGACCTGTTGCAGGAGCTGATGCAGACGTTATGAACGTTTGTCATACTCGATCTGATGACTACTTGATAGTTTAGTGCACCATGCTGTATGGCTTAGAATCGGGGCTTCAAAGACGTTTTGAACGCCATGGAACATAAGAGATGTTGCAAGAGCTGAAATTGGTATTTCATGCTCACGCCCGTGTTGAGAGTTATGAGACCTCTGACAAGTACTTTGCCTACAAGATGGTGGAGAATAGCTCAACCAGTGAGCATGTGCTCAGAATGTCTGGGTGCTACAATCGCTTGAATCAAGTGGGAGTTAATCTTCCAGATAAGAAAGTGATTGACAGATTTCTCCAGTCACTATCACCAAGCTACTAGAGCTTCGTGATGAAACTATAATATGCAAGGGACGACGAAAACGATTCCCAAGCTCTTCGCGATGCTGAAATCGGCGGAGGTAGAAATCAAGAAAGAGCATCAAGTGTTGATGGCTAATAAGACCACCAGTTTCAAGAAAAAGGGCAAGGGAAAGAAAGGGAACTTCAAGAAGAACGGCAAGCAAGTTGTCGCTCCCATGAAGAAGCCCAAAACTGGACCCAAGCCTGAGACTGGGTGCTTTGAGTGCAAAGGAAATGGTCACTGGAAGCGGTACTGCCCCAAATATTTGGCGGATAAAAAGGATGGCAAAGTGAACAAAGGTATATTTGATATACATGTCATTGATGTGTACCTCACTAGTGCTCGTAGCAGCGTCTGGGTATTTGATACCGGTTCAGTTGCTAATATTAGTAACTTGAAGCAAGAGCTGCGGAGTAACAGAGACTAGCTGAGGACGAGGTGACGATGTGTGTTGGAAGTGTCTCCAAGATTGATATGATCACCATCGGCACGCTTGTAATACCTTCGGGATTAGTATTAAACCTAAATAATGGTTATTTGGTGCTTGCGTTGAGCATAAAACATTATATCCGGATATTGTTTATTGCAAGACGGTTATTCATTTAAGTCAGAGAATAATGGTTGTTCTGTTTATATGAGTAATATCTCTCGTGATCATGCACCCTTGTGAATGGTTTATTCTTGTTGAATCTCGATCGTAGTGATACACATATTCATAATATTGATGCCAAAAGATGCAAAGTTGATAATGATAGTGCAACATACTTGTGGCACTGCCGTTTAGGTCATATTGGTGTAAAGCGCATGAAGAAACTCCATGCGGATGGACTTTTCGAATCACTTGATTATGAATCATTTGATACTTGCGAACTATGCCTCATGGGCAAGATGACTAAAACTCCGTTCTTCGGAACAATGGAGCGAGCTACTGATTTGTTGGAAATAATACATACCGATGTATGCGGTCCGATGAATGTTGAAGCGCGCGGCGGTTATCGTTATTTTCTAATCTTCACAGATGATTTGAGTAGATATGGGTATATCTACTTGATGAAACACAAGTCTGAAACATTTGAAAAGTTCAAAGAATTTCAGAGTGAAGTAGAGAATCATCGTAATAAGAAAATAAAGTTTCTACGATCTGATCGCGGAGGCGAATATTTGAGTTATGAGTTTGGCTTTCATTTAAGAAAATGTGGAATTGTTTCACAACTCACGCCACCTGGAACACCACAGCGTAATGGTGTGTCCGAACGTCGTAACCGTACTTTATTGGATATGGTGCGTTCTATGATGTCTCTTACCGATTTGCCACTATCGTTTTGGGGTTATGCATTAGAGACAACTGCATTCACGTTAAATAGGGCACCGTCTAAATCCGTTGAGACGACACCATATGAACTATGTTTTGGCAAGAAACCTAAGCTGTCGTTTCTTAAAGTTTGGGGATGCGATGCTTATGTGAAAAAGCTTCAACCTGATAAGCTCGGACCCAAAGCGGAGAAGTGCGTCTTCATAGGATACCCTAAAGAAACAATTGGGTACACCTTCTACCACAGATCCGAAGGCAAGGTCTTTGTTGCCAAGAATGGGGCCTTTCTAGAGAAGGAGTTTCTCTCGAAAGAAGTGAGTGGAAGGAAAGTAGAACTTGATGAGGTAATTGTACCTTCTCTCGAATTGGAAAGTAGCTCATCAGAGAAAACCGTTCCCGTGATGCCTACACCAATAAGAGAGGAAGATAATGATAAAGATCATGAAACTTCAGATCAAGTTACTACTGAACTTCGTAGGTCAACCAGAGTATGTTCCGCACCAGAGTGGTACGGTAATCCTGTTCTGGAAGTTATGTTGTAAGACAACGGCGAACCTACGAACTATGAAGAAGCTATGATAAGCCCGGATTCCGACAAATGGCTTGAGGCCATGAAATCTGAGATAGGATCCATGTATGAGAACAAAGTGTGGACTTTGGTGGACTTGCCCGATGATCGGCAAGCCATTGAGAATAAATGGATTTTTAAGAGGAAGACGGATGCTGATGGTAATATCACTGTCTACAAAGCTCGACTTGTCGCGAAAGGTTTTCGACAAGTTCAAGGGGTTGACTACGATGAGACTTTCTCACCCGTAGCGATGCTTAAGTCTGTCCGAATCATGTTAGCAATTGCCGCATTTTATGATTATGAAATCTGGCAAATGGATGTCAAAACTGCATTCCTTAATGGTTTTCTCAAAGAAGAGTTGTATATGATGCAACCAGAAGGTTTTGTCGATCCTAAGGGTGCTAACAAAGTGTGCAAGCTCCAGCGATCCATCTATGGACTGGTGCAAGCATCTCGGAGTTGGAATATACGCTTTGATGAGGTGATCATAGCATATGGTTTTATACAGACTTACGGTGAAGCCTGTATTTACAAGAAAGTGAGTGGGAGCTCTATTGCATTTCTAATATTATATGTAGATGACATATTGTTCATTGGAAATGATATAGAATTTCTGAATGGCATAAAAGGTTCTATAATATATGCCATGCTGTGTACCACACCTGATGTGTGCCTTGCCACGTGTCTGGCAAAAGGGGTACAAGAGTGATCCAGGAGTGGATCACTGGACAGCGGTCAAAATTATCCGTAGTAACTAGAGGACTAAGGAAATGTTTCTCGATTATGGAGGTCATAAAGAGTTCGTCGTAAAGGGTTACGTCGATGCAAGCTTTGACACCAATCTGGATATCTCTGAGTAGCAAACCGGATACGTATAATGGAGCAGTCATTTGGAATAGCTCCAAGTAAAGCGTGATAGCAGCATCTACAGTATGACCTAAGGATTTGCAAAGTACACATGGGTCTGAATATTGCAGACCCATTGACTAAAATTCTCTCTCACGAGCAAAACATGATCACACCTTAGAACTCTTTGAGTGTTAATCACATGGTGATGTGAACTAGATTATTGACTCTAGAGAACTCTTGGGTGTTAATCACATGGCGATGTGAACTAGATTATTGACTCTAGTGCAAGTGGGAGACTGATGGAAATATGCCCTAGAGGCAATAATAAAGTTGTTATTATTTTATATTTCCTTGTTCATGATAAAGGTTTAATATTCATGCTAGAATTGTATTGACCGGAAACTTAAATACATGTGTGAATACATAAACAAATACCGTGTCCCTAGTGAGCCTCTACTAGACTAGCTCGTTGATCAAAGATGGCTAAGGTTTCCTAACTATAGACATGAGTTGTCATTTGATAACGGGATCACATCATTAGGAGAATGATGTGATGGACAAGACCCATCTGTTAGCTTAGCATATGATCGTTCTGTTTATTGCTACTGCTTTCTTGAATGTCAAATACATGTTCCTCCGATCATGAGATCATGCAACTCCCGGATACCGGAGGAATACCTTGTGTGCTATCAAACGTCACAACGTAACTGGGTGATCATAAAGATGCTCTACAGGTATCTCCAAAGGTGTCTGTTGAGTTGGCATGGATCGAGACTGGGATTTGTCACTCCGTTTTTCGGAGAGGTATCTCTGGGCCCTCTCGGTAATGCACATCATAAGAAGCTTGCAAGCAAAGTGACTAAGGAGTTAGTTACGGGATGATGTATTACGGAACGAGTAAAGAGACTTGTCAGTAACGAGATTGAACTAGGTATGGAGATACCGACGATCGAATCTCGGGCAAGTAACATACCGACGCACAAAGGGAATTATGTATGTTGTCATTACGGTTCGACCGATAAGATCTTCGTGGAATATGTAGGAACCAATATGGGCATCCATGTTCCGCTATTGATTATTGACTGGAGAGGCATCTCGGTCATGTCTACATCATTCTCGAACCCGTAGGGTCCGCACGCTTAACGTTCGTTGACGATATAGTGTTATATGAGTTATGTGAATTGGTAACCGAATGTTGTTCGGAGTCCCGGATGAGATCCCGGATGTCACGAGGAGTCTCGGAATGGTCAAGAGGTAAAGATTTATATCGGGAAGTCATATTTTGGGTTCCGGAAAAAGGTGCAGTTTTTTCGGTATTGTACCGGGAAGCTTCCAGAAGGTTCCGGAGGATTCCGGAGGGGTCCGGAAGTCCACAAGTGGGTCCATCACGTCCCAAGGGCTGGCATGGGCTAAGGGGAGGCGCCCTGGCCTTAATGGGCCTGGCGCACCAAGTCCTCAAAAGCCCACGCAGCTAGGGAAGGAAAAAGGGAGAGTCCTAGTAGGAATAGGATTGGACTTTGGAGTCCAAGTCCACGTGTGTACTATTCACGGTTACTGTTCACGTGGCACTATTCCTTCTACTCCAAGCCCCTACACATATATAAATAGAGGAGAGGGGGCGCCCCAAAGGAGACACAACATTGTCTTAGCCGTGTGCGGCGCCCCCTTCCACAGTTCCGTCCCTCGGTCATATTTTCGTAGTGCTTGGGCGAAGCCCTGCGGAGATAGCATCACCATCACCGTCACCACGCCGTCGTGCTGACGGAACTCATCCACTACCTCGCCGTCTTGCTGGATCAAGAAGTCGAGGACGTCACCGAGCTGAACGTGTGCTGAACGCGGAGGTGCCGTACGTTCGGTGCTCGGTCGGTTGGATCGTGAAGTTGTTCGACGACATCAACCGCGTTGTTCTAACGCTTCCGCTTACGGTCTACGAGGGTACGTAGACACACTCCCCCTCTCGTAGCTATGCATCTCCATGGATAGATCTTGTGTGTGCGTAGAAGATCTTGCGTGTGCGTAGAATTTTTTTTGTTTTCCATGCAACGTTCCCCAACATTCTCCGCCATGGCGGGCAGCGGATCTGACTCCGACCAGTCCGGATCAGTCGATAGGGGTGTTGTGCCGTGCGGGTTGGAGGAGGCAATGGCCGTCCGCATTGCAATCCATCGCTCCCGAGAGGACAACGCTCGACCGGCGGTGGGATCTGTCCGGCGGGACTCCATAGTGTCGGTGCATCGGGCGCACGAATCCTCCGGGGCTGGATCATCGCGGTCCTCCCAGGAGCCTTCACATCTCCCTTTCCCCATCACAGGTTCGTCGGACTAGGAGTCCCTCCGGGATCGATGTGCCCGACGTGGGAAGGAGTGGATGAGAGTGGCTGAGGCCCGCCTCGCTGCCAACATGACGGTGGAGGAGGCAACTTATGCGGCAGCGTTGGCAACCGCAAAGGAGGAAGCCATCTGCGCCCGCATTGTAAAGAAGCGACAGCGGAGGAACACGCGCGTCCTCACCCAAGAGTATAATTGGGTAGTCCGTGCCATGTACGGTGTCCCACCCAACGAGGAGAAGGAGGACAATGATGGGTCGGACAGCTCCGACGATGAGCATATCCGGCTTGATCCGTATTGCGTCATCGACCGCTAGTTCCGTGAGAAGGGCGGCAAGGGCGCCAGGAAGAACATGGGCAGCCATGGATGATCTTCTAGCTAGCATGTAGGTTAAACATGCCAAATTTTGGTTGTCCGATGGCATGTTGTGATGTAGTAGACGGACGACGCGTGTAATGCATCGTTTACATAGTTGCATGAGTTTGTATGGATTTGAGGTATGGTAATTGAGGTGTCCAATTGTGAGAAGGGAATTTTAAGGTGTGACCGGCTAGTGCTTGCGGAAGCACCCGGGCACGTCCGCGGGCGTTTGAGGGACCTGATTGCCAAGTCAGGCTATAGATCCTCTTACCTTGTGGCCTATGTGGTGAGCTTACCAGCTACACCTTACATACGATCATACCGATCACCCCAATCACGAAGTACTGAACGACGATGAAGTTCTTCATCCAAACAACCCAAACTATCGAGGAGTCTTGCCTACTTCAACATTGTTTGCTTGGTTGAGCACAAACTTGGAGTAAGCACCCACTCCCTGCCGCCTAGTCTTAAACCCTTTGTAGGAGTTGTGGGTCATAGGTGAACTGAGTGTTGGAAATATGCCCTAGAGGCAAAAATAAAATGGTTATTATTATATTTCCTTGTTCATAATAATCGTTTATTAATCCATGCTATAATTGTATTGATTGGAAACTCAAATACATGTGTGGATACATAGACAACAAAGTGTCCCTAGTAAGCCTCTACTAGACTAGCTCGTTGATCAAAGATGGTTAAGGTTTCCTAGCCATCGACATGAGATGTCATTTGATAACGGGATCACATCATTAGGAGAATGATGTGATGGACAAGACCCAAACTGTGAACATAGCATATGATCGTGTCAGTTTATTGCTATAGTTTTCTGCATGTCAAGTATCTGTTCCTATGACCATGAGATCATGCAACTCACTGACACCGGAGGAATACCTTGTGTGTATCAAACGTCGCAACGTAACTGGGTGACTATAAAGATGCTCTACAGGTATCTCTGAGGGTGTGTGTTGAGTTAGCATGGATCAAGACTGGGATTTGTTACTCCGTGTGACGGAGAGGTATCTCAGGGCCCACTCGGTAATACAACATCACAATAAGCCTTGCAAGCAAAGTGACTAAAGAGTTAGCCACGGGATCTTGTATTACGTAACGAGTAAAGAGACTTGCCGGTAACGAGATTGAACTAGGTATAGAGATA
Organism: Elymus sibiricus; assembly: GCA_039707655.1. Classification (NCBI taxonomy): domain Eukaryota; kingdom Viridiplantae; phylum Streptophyta; class Magnoliopsida; order Poales; family Poaceae; genus Elymus; species Elymus sibiricus. Next base: position 123,344,216 of record CM077667.1, on the reverse strand, counting down.
CCGACGATCGAATCTCGGGCAAGTAACATACCGATAAACAAAGGGAACATCATACGGGATTGACTGAATCCTTGACATGGAGGTTCAACCGATAAATATCTTCGTAGAATATGTAGGAACCAATATGGGCATCCAAGTCCCGCTATTGGTTATTGACCGTAGATGTGTCTCGGTCATGTCTACATAGTTCTCAAACCCGCAGGGTCTGCACACTTAATGTTCGGTGACGTTTCGGTAGTATTGAGATATATGTGTTGTGGACCGAAGGTTGTTCGGAGTCCCGGATGAGATCCCGGACGTCACGAGGAGCTCCGGAATGGTCTGGAGGTAAATATTTATATATAGGAAAGTGGTATTTGGGTTCTGGAAAAGTTTCGGGTATTTCCGGTAGTGTACCGGGAGTGACGAATGGGTTCCGGGGGTCCACCGGGTGGGGCCCACCCACCCCGGGGGGCCACATGGGCCCAAGAGGTGGCGCACCAGCCCCTAATGGGCTGGGGAACCGACCCCATAAGGGCCCATATGCCCAAGAGGAAAAAAAGGTGGAGATAGGAAGGAATAGGACTCCTTCCTAATATGAATCCACTTCCTAGTAGGAAGTGGATTGGACTCCTCCTTGCCCCCTCCCCCCTCCCTCCTATATATACTAGAGGAATAGAGCCCCCAAAGACACACGTCCATGTGCTAGTTCTCTATTCTCTAGTTCCTTCACGTACCGGTAGTGCTTAGGCGAAGCCCTGCCGGGATAACTCCACCGCCACCACCACCACGCCGTCGTGCTGTTGGAGATCTCATCCACCTCTCCGCCCCCTCTTGCCGGATCAAGAAGGCGGAGATCGTCATCGAGCTGTACGTGTGCTGAACGCGGAGGTGCCATCCGTTCGGCGCTAGATCGGGATGGATCGTGATTGGATTGCGGGACGGCTTGCGATTTGGATCGCGAAGACGTTCGACTACATCAACCGCGTTTCTTAACGCTTCCCGCTTAGCGATCTACAAGGATACGTAGATCCACTCCCCCTCTCGTAGATGCTCATCACCATGGATAGATCTTGCGTGTGCGTAGGAATTTTTTTTTGTTTCCCATGCAACGTTCCCCAACAGTGGCATCATGAGCTAGGTCTATGCGTAGATGAGATCACGAGTAGAACACAAAGGAGTTTGTGGGCGTTGATGCTCAGATTGCTTCCTCCCTTAGTCTTTTCTTGATTCAGCGGTATTGTGGGATGAAGCGGCCCGGACCAACCTTACTCGTACGCTTACGAGAGACCGGTTCCATCAACTGACATGTGACTTTGTTGCATAAAGATGGCTGGCGGGTGTCTGTCTCTCCCACTTTAGTTGGATCGGATTTGACAAAGGCGGTCCTTGAGAAGGTTGAATAGCAATTTGTGTATCACCGTTGTGGTTTTTGCGTAGGTAAGAATCGTTCTTGCTAGATACCCGTAGCAGCCACGTAAAACATGCAACAACAATTAGAGGACGTCTAACTTGTTTTTGCAGGGTATGTTGTGATGTGATATGGCCAATTACATGATGACATATATGTGATGTATGAGATGATCATGTTTTGTATAGAATATCACGACTTGCATGTCGATGAGTACGGCAACCGGCAGGAGCCATAGGGTTGTCTTTAATTTATTTTCGCCGTTTTTTGCTTTACTTTATCGCTATGAGTTAGCAATAGTCGTAGAAGCAACAGTTGGCGCGACAACCTCATGGCGACATGTTGATGGAGATCAAGATGATGGAGATCATGGTGTCATGCCGGTGACGATGGAGATCATGCCGGTGCTTTGGAGATGGAGATCAAAAGCACAAGTTCATGGCCGTATCATGTCACTTATGATTTGCATGTGATGTTAATCCTTTTATGCATATTATTTTGCTTAGGACGACGGTAGCATTATAAGGTGACCCCTCACTAAAATTTCAAGATAAAATTGTGTTCTCCCCGAGTGTGCACCGTTGCGAAAGTTCGTCGTTTCGAAGCACCACGTGATGATCGGGTGTGATAGACTCTACGTTCACATACAACGGGTGCAAGCCAGTGTTGCACGTGCGGAACACTCGGGTTAAACTTGACGAGCCTAGCATATACAGACATGGCCTCGGAACACAAGAGATCGAAAGGTCGAACATGAGTCATATAGTAGATATGATCAACATGAAGATGTTCGCCATTGAAACCACCTCATCTCACGTGATGATCGGACTTGGGTTGGCGAATTTGGATCATGTGACACTCGAATGACCAGAGGGATGTCAATTTGAGTGGGAGTTCTTTAGTAATATGATTAATTGAACTCATTATCATGAACATAGTCAAAATGTTTTTTCAAATTATGTTGTAGATAACTAGCTCGCGCTGTAGCTCCCCTGTGTTTTTATACGTTCCTAGAGAAAATAGAGTTGAAAGATGATGGTATCAATAATGCGGACTGGGTCCGTGATCTGAGGATTGTCCTCATTTGCTGCACAGAAGGCTTATGTCCTTAATGCACCGCTCGGTGCGCCACCCCCTCAAGTGTCATCTGTGGATGTTGTGAACATCTGACAGGCACGTTTTGATGACTACTTGATACTGCGGTGCGTCATGCATTACGGCTTAGAATTGAGGCTCCAAAACATTTTTGAACGTCACGGAACATATGAGATGTTCTAAGAGCTGAAATTGGGATCTCAGGCTCGTGCCCGTGTTGAGAGGTATGAGACCTCCAACAAGATTCTTTGCCTGCAAGATGAAGGAGAATAGCTCAATCGGTGAGCATGTGCTCAGATTGTCTGGGTGCTACAATCGCTTGAATCGAGTGGGAGTTGATCTTCCAGATAAGATAGTGGTTGATATAGTTCTCTAAGTCACTGCCACAAAGCTACTAGAGCTTCGTGATGAACTATAAAATGCCAAGGATGGAAATAATGATCCCCGAGCTATTCGCGATGTTTGACACCGCGAAGGTAGAAATCAAGAAGGAGCATCAAGTGTTGATGGTTAGTAAAACAACTAGTTTCGAGAAGGGCAAGGGCAAGGAGGGATACTTCATGGATGGCAAGCCAGTTGCTGCTCCAATAAAGAAACCCAAGGTTGAACCCAAACCCGAGACTGAGTGCTTCTATTATGAGGAGAACGGTCACTGAAGCGGAACTGCCCTAGATACTTGGTAGATAAGAAGGCTGGCAACGTCAACAGAAGTATATTTGATATACGTTTTATTCATGTGTACCTTGCTAGTACTCCTAGTAGCACCTGGGTATTAGATACCGATTCAGTTGCTAAATGTTGGTAACTCGAAATAAAAGCTACGGAATAAACGGAGACTAGCTAAGGGCGAGGTGACGATGTGTATTGGAAGTGTTTCCAAGGTTGATGTGATCACCATCGCACACTCTCTCTACCTTCGAGATTAGTGATGAACCTAAATAATTATTATTTGGTGTTTGTGTTGAGCATAAACGTGATTAGATCATGTCTATTGCAATACGGTTATTCATTTAAGTTAGAGAATAATGGTTATTCTGTTTACATGAATAATACCTTCAATGGCCATGCACCCAATGTGAATGGTTCATTGAATCTTGATCGTAGTGTTACACATGTTCATAATATTGATGCCAAAAGATGCAAAGTTAATAATGATAGTACCACATACTTGTGGCACTACCGCTAAAGGTCATATTGGTGTAAAACGCATGCAAAAACTCCATGCTGATGGATCTTTGGACTCACTCGATTTCAAATCGGTTGAGACATGCGGACCATGCCTCTTTGGCAAGATGACTAAAACCCCGTTTTCCGACTTGATGGAGCGGGCAATTGACTTATTGGAAATGATACATGTTGATGTATGCGGTCCAATTAATGTTGAAGCATGCAGTGGATATCGCTATTTTCTTACCTTCACTGATGATTTGAGTAGATATGGGGATATTTACTTAATGAAACACAAGTCTGAAATGTTTGAAAAGTTCAAACAAATTCAGAGTGAAGTTTGAGATCATCGTGACAAGAAGATAAAATGTCTACGATATGATCGTGGAGGTAAATATCCGAGTTACGAGTTTGGTATGCAACTTAAGACAATGTGGAAATTGTTTCACAAACTCACGTCACCTGGAACACCATAGTGTGATGGTGTGTCCAAACATCGTAGTCGTGCTCTATTGGATATGGTGCGTACTATGATGTCTCTTATCGTTTTGCCACTATCGTTTTGGGGTTATGCATTAGAGACAACTACATTCACTTTAAATTAGGGCACCATCTAAATCCGTTGAGATGACACCGTATGAATTTTGGTTTGGCAGAAACCTAAGCTGTCATTTCTCAGAGTTTGGGAATGCGACGCTTATGTCTGATAAGATCGAACCCAAAGCGGAAAAGTGCATCTTCATAAGATACCCAAAGGAAACAGTTGGGTATACCTTCTATCTCAGATCCAAGGGCAAAATGTTTGCTGCTTAAAACGGGTCCTTTCTCGAGAAAAAGTTTCTCGCGAAAGAATTGAGTGGGAGGAAAGTAGAACTTGATGAGGTTGTTGAACCGTCACTTCAGTTGGATAGTAGCACGACGCAGAAAGATGTTTCTACGACGCCTACACCAAGTGAAGCGGAAGCAAATGATGATGATTATGAAGCTTCTGATCAAGTTACTACCGAACCTCGTAGGTTGACAAGAACTCGTACCGCCCCTGAGTGGTACGTCAATCCTGTCTTGGAGGTCATATTGTTAAGACAACAGTGAACCTACGAGCTATGAAGAAGCGATGGTGGGCCCGGATTCCAACAAATGGCTAGGAGCCATGAAATCCGAGAAAGGATCCATGTATGAAAACCAAGTATGGACTTTGGTAGACTTGCCCGTTAAACGGCAGGCTGTTGAGTACAAATGGACCTTTAAGAAGAAGACAGGCGCTGATGGTAAATGTCACCATTTATAAAGCTCGACTCGTCGCAAAGTAGTTTCCGACAAGTTCAAGGAGTTGACTACGATGAGACTTTCTCACCCGTAGCGATGCTAAAGTCTGTTGGAATTATGTTAGCAGTTGCTGCATTTTTCGATTATGAAATCTGGCAGATGGATGTCAAAACACAGTTTCCTTAACGGTTTCCGTGAGGAAAGGTTGTATGTGATACAACCAGAAGGTTTTGTCGGTCCTAAGGATGCTAAAAGGTATGCAAGATCCAGCGATCCTTCTATGGACTGGAGCAAGCATCTCAGAGTTGGAATATATGCTTTGATGAGGTTATCAAAGCTTTTGGGTTTACAAAGTTTATAAGAAACTTGTATTTACAAGAAAGTGAGTGGGAGCACTATGGAATTTCTGATAAGTATATGTGGATGACATATTGTTGATCGAAAATAATGTGGAATTTCTGGAAAGCATAAAGGGTTGTTTGAAAGGAGTTTTTCAAAGGAAGACCTGAATGAAGCTACTTAAATATTGGGCATCATGATCTATATAGATAGATCAAGACGTCTGATAAGACTTTCAATGAGTACATACCTTGACAAGATTTTGAAAGAGTTCAAAATAGATCAGTCAAAGAAAGAGTTCTTGCTTGATTTGTAAGGTGTGGAGTTGAGTGAGACTCAAAGCTCGATCACGGCAGAAGAAAGAGAAAGAACGAAGGTCGTCCCCTATGCCTTATCCATAGGCTCTATATAGTATGCCATGCTGTGTACCGCACCTAGTGTGTGCCTTGCCATGAGTCTGTCAAGGGGTACAAGAGTGGTGCAGGAGTGGATCACTGGACAGAGGTCAAAATTATCCTTAGTAACTAGAGGACTAAGGAAATGTTTCTCGGTTATGGAGGTGATAAAGAGTTCGTCGTAAAGGGTTACGTCGATGCAAGCTTTGACACCAATCCGGATGACTCTGAGTAGCAATCCAGATACGTATAGTGGAGCAACCTTTTGGAATAGCTCCAAGTGGAGCGTGGTAGAATCTGCAGTATGACATATAGATTTGCAAAGAACACACGGATCTGAATGTTGCAGACCGTTGACTAAAAACCTCTCTCACATGCAAAACATGATCGAACCCCAGAACTCATTGGGTGTTAGATTCATAACAATGTAAATCACATAGCGATGTGAACTAGATTATTGACTCTAGTGCAAGTGGGAGACTGTTGGAAATATGCCCTAGAGGCAATAATAAAATGGTTATTATTATATTTCCTTGTTCATGATAATCGTTTATTAATCCATGCTATAATTGTATTGATTGGAAACTCAAATACATGTGTGGATACATAGACAACAAAGTGTCCCTAGTAAGCCTCTACTAGACTAGCTCGTTGATCAAAGATGGTTAAGGTTTCCTAGCCATAGACATGAGATGTCATTTGATAACGGGATCACATCATTAGGAGAATGATGTGATGGACAAGACCCAAACTGTGAACGTAGCATATGATCGTGTCAGTTTATTGCTATAGTTTTTTGCATGTCAAGTATCTGTTCCTATGACCATGAGATCATGCAACTCACTGACACCGGAGGAATACCTTGTGTGTATCAAACGTCGAAACGTAACTGGGTGACTATAAAGATGCTCTACAGGTATCTCCGAGGGTGTCTGTTGAGTTGGCATGGATCAAGACTGGGATTTGTTACTCCGTGTGACGGAGAGGTATCTCAGGGCCCACTCGGTAATACCACTGTTCAAAAAATCTTCCGATTCAGCGATTTATCGTCCGATTTATCGCTACTCATAGGGTGACCGATAAGATTATGCCTTATCTTCACCGTTTATCTTTTTGACCGATTTATTGCTCTAACGAGCGATTTATCGGGAATCTACCGATAAATTATTCCTATTCCTAGCACTATGTTTGCAAAAAGCTATGTTTATTTGTGTTTTTGGCACCTTGTTATGCAATATGTACTATTGCCCTATTTTTTGTCATTATATGAACATTTAAGGGCTAGGAATCAAGGTAACACTTATATCCAATATTTTTTGCTGTTTAAGATAGCATATTTGAGTGTTGGGAACCTGGGGTTTCCAAAAAATGTTCGATTAATAGTCGACCGATAAAATTGATTAATCGGCCGATTTCCGATTAATCTCTAATCCCCAGCTGACCGAGACGCTAACGATAAGCGATATCCTCAACATTGGGTAATATAACATCACAATAAGCCTTGCAAGCAAAGTGACTAAAGAGTTAGCCACGGGATCTTGTATTACGGAACGAGTAAAGAGACTTGCCGGTAACGAGATTGAACTAGGTATAGAGATATCGACGATCGAATCTCGGGCAAGTAACATACCGATAAACAAAGGGAACATCATACGGGATTGACTGAATCCTTGACATGGAGGTTCAACCGATAAAGATCTTCGTAGAATATGTAGGAACCAATATGGGCATCCAAGTCCCGCTATTGGTTATTGACCGTAGAGGTGTCTCGGTCATGTCTACATAGTTCTCGAACCCGCAGGGTCTGCACACTTAATGTTCGGTGACGTTTCGGTAGTATTGAGATATATGTGTTGTTAACCGAAGGTTGTTCGGAGTCCCGGATGAGATCCCGGACGTCACGAGGAGCTCCGGAATGGTCCGGAGGTAAAGATTTATATATAGGAAAGTGGTATTTGGGTTCTGGAAAAGTTTCGGGTATTTCCGGTAGTGTACCGGGAGTGACGAATGGGTTCCGGGGGTCCACCGGGTGGGGCCCACCCACCCCGGGGGGCCACATGGGCCCAAGAGGTGGCGCACCAGCCCCTAATGGGCTGGGGAACCGACCCCATAAGGGCCCATATGCCCAAGAGGAAAAAAAGGTGGAGATAGGAAGGAATAGGACTCCTTCCTAATATGAATCCACTTCCTAGTAGGAAGTGGATTGGACTCCTCCTTGCCCCCTCCCCCCTCCCTCCTATATATACTAGAGGAATAGAGCCCCCAAAGACACACGTCCACGTGCTAGTTCTCTATTCTCTAGTTCCTCCACCAAATAGATTCCGGTAGTGCTTAGGCGAAGCCCTGCCGGGATAACTCCACCGCCACCACCACCACGCCGTCGTGCTGCTGGAGATCTCATCCACCTCTCCGCCCCCTCTTGCTGGATCAAGAAGGCGGAGATCGTCATCGAGCTGTACGTGTGCTAAACGCGGAGGTGCCGTCCGTTCGGCGCTAGATCGGGACGGATCGTGATTGGATTGCGGGACGGCTTGCGATTTGGATCGCGAAGACGTTCGACTACATCAACCGCGTTTCTAACGCTTCCCGCTTAGCGATCTACAAGGGTACGTAGATCCACTCTCCCTCTCGTAGATGCTCATCACCATGGATAGATCTTGCGTGTGCGTAGGATTTTTTTTGTTTCCCATGCAACGTTCCCCAACACTGAGCACCTCACCAGAGCACATGGCATGCTTGCCGGTTGCCAGCCCAAAGGAGAAGATGTGTTGCATATGCGCGTAGTTCTGGATATGTGTGTTGAGGAACTCTGCGTTCTTGGGATAATTCTAAGAAAGAAACGCAATAGCGTGGTTAGTTATGATGCTCATGGTGGACATGGTTAAACAAGTGGTACGTGAGCTAACCACGATGTGGCCTTGGTAGTGCTGTGCCTCCAAAAGAATCGAGCATGTCTCTTGATCCCACAGCGCATCGCTAAGGTCTCTGAGCTTGGACATCGTGATCCATCTTGTTCTCCAATTTCTTAGGTGGTTGTAGACCTAGGTCTTGGTGGCCTCTTGGCCACAAAACTTGAACACCTGCTTGGCAACAGGGTTCAAGTGCACCTCCTCAAAGCCCTTATTAGTACTCAACCCACTGGTTATGATATCACATATCTTGTTAAGCACGAACGCGGACCGAAATAGCTGCCATTTCATGGACTCCGCCTCCCATCCTTCTTGGCCTTGACGTCTGCCTTTTGTGTGGCAGCAACATGATTAGCCACACCCACCACATATGTTGTAGGCACAAATTGTGGAACCGTACCAGACACCTCGAAAACATTTGAATCAGGAGGCATCTTCTTCTCGATGATAGACTGGGAGTCCTCGACATAGTATGTCGGGTACTGGCTCTAGGACACGACAATGGCTTGACTAAACTCTTGCGTGCTCATATCCTACAAGTGTTAGCATCAGCAAGAGTGGAGCACACTACACATGGACAATATGGATGGCCACTACGCAAATACAGATGAACCATAGAGTTTAACACACCACCATATGACCGTTCTTCAATCTCAAAACATACCAAGGAGGTGAACACATGACCACACATGCTTGCAAACTAGCATACTACATATCAACTAGCATACTACCAATCTATCACCACTAGCTACTAGAACATCACATTTTCACGAATCGACGGTGTAAGATGGTACAACATGGCCACATACTAATCCTATCACATGCTCGCACACCTAGCTAGAACAAGTAAGTAGAGAGGAGGTTGCGATTGAACTCACAACCATCAATGCTATCGGAAGGAGGCGCGTAACATGTCGGAGAAGAGGAGGACTCGAATCGCCACCATCGTGATCCGACGAACGTAGAAGAAGGCCCTCTTACATGCTCGTCGTTGTCGATCCATGGGGGAGGAAAAGCTCAAAAGGAGGGAAATGGTGGCGGGAGTTTGAGCAATGAGGTGAGGGTGGCTATATAGGACGACCAAATTGGTGGGAGTTGATCCCAATTCCTCCTGCCGCTTTCTTAAAGACACGTGTGAGCTCGCGCCATCTCCGTCTCAGCGCTGCTTTCCCAACCCCTGCATCGTCCAAGCCCGGCTAAGGGGAAAAGACTGAATCGGCCGTTCCTAGCGGGCATGGCTGGGAGGTGCATTCAGTTTATTATTAAGCAGGCCAAACAATGAATGCACATAACAAAATGATCCAATTTCGTCCCGCTCGAGCCAAGTTGGATTTAGTGGAGGCAACCAAACATAGGCGCCCTATGTCTTGCTTACAGCGAGACGTAGGGAAGCCTCACTTCAAGAGAAGCACTAGATAGGTCGGCCCAGGCACGCGGGAGGCCCCAACCTCGTTTAATTGTTTTTTTTCATGTTTTTCTTTTTTTTTGTTTCTTTCGTTTATACTTCCAAATATTCTACATAAATGTATTACAAAAAAATTCTCTACATAAAATATATGAAAAATGTTAACCAAGCATTTGAACCATATATACGGAGAAAATGCCTCTCATGAATATGGAAAATGTATATGAAAAATGTGTAATGTGCGTGAAAAAGTTGATCATGTATCTAAAAAGTGTTAATCAAGCATTTGAAAAAATATTAAACAAATTTTTGAAAAATATTAATTAAGCATTTCAAAATGTTAAATGTGTATAAATGTTGACCATGTATTAAAAAATGTTTAACATGTTTTTGAAAGTTGTTAATCAAGCATTTGAAATAAATGTTAAATGTGTATATAAAAAATGTTAACAATGTATTTCAAGAATTTTAATCTTGTATTGTATTTACAAAATGTTAAAATTGTACTAAAAATATTAATGTTGAGCATGTATGCAAAGCATGTTACTCTTGCACTTGAATTAATGTTAATTGTCACTGTACGAGGCACCAACCACCCGACCAACCTACCGCGTGATGCCATCAATTACATCTTTGCCGGTCTTTTCTTCTTTCTTCTTTGCTTTTTTCTTTTTTGATACATTTTTCTTTACTTTTTTACTTTTACTTATCCTTTCCCTTTTTATTTTTACTTTCTTTTTGCTAAATACCTGAACTTTTTTGAAAATCGATGAACTTTTTTTCAAAGTCGATGAACTTTCTTTGAAAATCGATGAACTTTTTTTCAAAATTAATGATTTTTTTTCAAATTTGATAGACCCGTTTTGCAAGATTGATGCAATTTTATTTTAATTTCGGAATTTGTTCGGAATTGTTGAACTTTTTTCAAAGTTGATGAATTTTGTCGTTAAATTTGTGAACTTTTATCAAATCGATGAACTAATTTTCAAACTTGATGATCTTTTTTGTTAAAATCAATGAACTTTTAGTCTAAACCGATGTTTCGGTTGTAGGAGCTCTAGCACCACGTTCCTGTCCCTACATCGTCCGAGCCTTCCTGAGAGGAAACGACTGAAATGGTCATTCCTAGCGGGCATGGCTGGGAGGTGCTTTAAGTTTAATGCTATGCAGACTAAACTGTGAATGCAGACGATCAAACGGCCTAATTTTGTCCTGCTCGGTCCGAGTTGGACTCAACGCATACAACGAAACAGGGCGTCCTTATGTCTCGCTTATAGCAAGAAGTGCGAAAGCCTCGCGTAAGAGAAGCGCCAGATGGCCGGCCCAGCCGCGCGGGAGGCCACAACCTCGTTTCTTTCTTTTTTGTTTTCATTTTTTTGTTTCCGTCTATATTTCCAAATATTCTAAATAAATATATTACAAAAATTATTTTACATATTTGAAAAACAAACTAACCAAGCATTTAAACCATATATACAAAGAAAATGTCTCTCATGTACACAGAAAATGTATACCAAAAATATACAGGGTATGCGTGAAAGAGTTGATCATGTATTTAAAAAGTGTTAATCAAGCATTTGAAAAAATGTTAACCAAGCATTTAAATATATATGCAAAGAAAATGTCTCTCATGTATATGGAAAATGTATACCAAAAATGTACCGCGTGCATGAAAAATTGATCATGTATTTAAAAAGTGTTAATCAAGCATTAAAAAATGTTACCCAAGTGTTGTGGAAAATGTTAATCAAGTATTTTCAAAATGTTAAATGTGAATAGGAAACATGCTGACCATTTATTCAAAAAATGTTAACATGTTTTTGAAAAATGTTAAATGTGAATATAAAAAATGCTGACCCCGTATTCAAAGAAATTTAACCATGTATTGTACTAAAAAAAATGTTAAACTTGTATTTTAAAAATTGTTAATCAAACATTTTAAAAATATTAAATGTATATATACAAGTTTTGAGCATGTATCAAAAACATGTTAATATTGCATTTTTTTAATAAAACATTTGTAAAATGTAAATGTGTATAGACAAAAATGTTGAGCATGCATTAAAAATATTAATCTTGTATTTAAAAATGCTAATTAACCATTTAAAAATATTAAAAATATCTATAGAAACAATGTTGACCAGGTATTCAAATAAAGTTAATTAAGTATTTAAAAATATATTTAAAACGTCTATAAAAAATGTTGACCCTGTATTAAATAATTACTAAATTTGTATTTAAAAAAAGTTAAATGTGTTTTGCAAAATATTCTTGACATATACCGAAAAAGTAGAATCAAACCAAATGAAACAATGAAAACCAGAAAAGAAACGAAAGAAAAAAAAGAAAACCAAAGAAATGAGTGCAAAAATAATGAAAAAAGTAGTGAAAACCAATAACAGGAAGAAAGAAAAAAAACCCGCTGAAAACCACAAAAGAACAAAAAACCAAAGAAAAAAGAAGAATGAGAAAATGAAGAAGACAGAAGTTATATCATATAAAAAAGAAAAAAAAGAAAATAAATATAAAAATTATATCAAGCAAAAAAAGAAACCATAGAAAGAAGTAAAAATAGTGAAAACCAAGGAAAACTGATGAAACAAAAGTTATATCAAATAATAAAGAAAAAATGCAGTGAAAAAAAAAGAATCAAAGAGCAAGAAAAGAAAAAGAAAAGGAAATCTCGTGGAGAACACCGAAGTAGCAGCCAGCATTCAGCGATCGAACCACAACGAGCGAGTAACTGCGCTAATGAGCTGGCCTACTAGTGAGCTCCTAATGTGAGAGCTGTTTGAGCACTAATAAGCAAGATATTTTTTGAAATGGAGTCAAAAGCTTTGCCTCATCTATTAAATAAAAAGAGAACATAGTTTGTTACATCACACAACCAAAATTCGACATGAATTGTTACTCGATAGACCCTAGCTTCTTCGCCCCGGCGGCGATCCAAAGGTTCGCTTCATTCGTGATAGCTTGTAGGAGGATTGGCAGTGGGGCGCTCTTTTGCCGTAATACTCTTGCGTTTCTCTCATTCCATACCATCCATGACACAAGCATGGTAAGCAAAGCCCTGTCTTTTCTATTGTGGGTGCCTGCAACGCTTGTACTAGCCCACCAATCCTTAACGGATTTCATCAAGTGCCATGAGGAGGTGTCTAGATCAAGAATGTGGAATTTTGGAATGACCAAATTCCATAGTCTAAGAGTGACGCGGCAAGAGAAGAATATGTGAGGTCCAGATTCTTGCACCCTCTTGCACAGGGGACAAAGACCACAATTGGGCCAGCCACGTTTAGCTAGTCTATCGGCAGTCCAAATCCTGTTCTGAAGCGCCAGCTAAGCAAAAAACTTGACCTTTGGAGGGGCCCAAACCTTCCAAATCATTTTGTCCACGGGTGAGAACACCATGCCCAGAAACTGTGCTCTATAAGCACAGACCGCCGAGTAGAGCCCACATGTGTATGCTTCCAAATGATGTCATCCTCAGCTTGTTCATCAAGGTGGACCTCATGCAAAAGCATCCATACAGTGAAGAATTGCCGAATGTGCTCAACCGAAACAATGGTGGGGGGCCTGATCTTGAGTATCCATGCGTTCTCTCCGAGGGACTCCCGCACCTTCTAATTTTTCTGAGAAGAGGCCTCCTGAATGAGGGGCGCGATGTCTTTGGGCTTGCGCCCAAGAAGCTAATGAGAGTACCAAAATGGGGTCTTCGCGCCTTTGCCAACAGTAATGGTGGTAGAGGCACAGAAAAAGTTTAGATCCTCCTTGTCACACAGGTTTCCCATGCACACCCACATCTTTTTTGGCTTTCCATTCATACCAAGGCCAACGAAGGCGCAATGCACGCGCGAACTTGTTGGTGTCGAGGATCCCAAGCCCACCGTATTCTTGCGGCCGACACATAATTTCCCAATTAACCTTTCATTTTGCCTCCGCCGTCTTATTCGTACCGGCCCAAAGGAAAGCTTGCTCAAGCTTGGTGACACTTTGAACGATGCTTGGCGGAATGACAAGAGGTGTGATGAAGTAGATCAGCTGGGAAGTCGCCACGGACTTGACAAGAGCCGCCCGCCCAATGGGTGTGATGTTTTGACCCTCATATGTTCTCAACCTACTCGCGGCCTTGTCCACGAGGAATTGCAGGTAAACCAAATTGAGCTTCCAAACGGAGAGGGGGAGCCCAAAATACCGTAGTGGGAAGGAAGCTCTGGTCGCCGGCAAGCTTTGGGTGATGTGCATCAAGTCGAGGTGGTTGCAGCGAATGGGACCATCGAGCTCTTGTGCATGTTGATGCAAATGCCCGTGACATCCCCGAAGTATTTGAGAATGGCTGCAAGATTATCAACATCTCTCTTTATGGAGCGAGGAATACCGCTGCGTCGTCCGCATAGAGAGAGGTGCGCATCATGACACCCCTCCCCTTGATCTTATGGAGAAGCCCCTTCCTCGTTGCCACATCAAGAATTTTCTGTAGAGGGTCAATGACGATGACGAACAGAAGGGGGAAGAGGGTCCCCCTGCCTTAGTCCACGACCATGCTTAATCGCAGAGTCAACCGGTCCATTTAGAAGTATCCTCGAAGATGATGAACAGAGAAGAGTCGCAATCCACTCCTGCCAAACACACCCCCTGTCGCTACGGGCTGCTTCTGTATTTTTCACGAAGTTAAGAACCGCACACTGGCCACGTACTGCGAACATCAAGAGGGAAGTATATAACCCCTAAAAACAATGGTAGTCATGGCCTCATGGCCCGTTGTGACAACAGTCCTGAGCTTCGTGGCATGGGGATACGGTGTGTGATTGGCGGCTGGCCGGCGCTTGGCTCCGGGGCGACGTCCTGGCTCGCGGTGGAGGAGGTCTCTGGCGCACGGCGCGGGATCTGGTCGCTGCAGTGGGTGCACCGCTGCAGCGAGCGGTCGCGGTCGTGGCGCCCGTGTGGGCCCGGTGTGGACCCTCACGAGTTACGGCGGGCGCGGACAGTGGTGCTGGGATGGAGGGAGGCTCGGCCCCCTGTTGCGCGTCCTGGAGGGCTCCTTGCTGTGTTCCTCCTGCTTGGTGCTGTGGTGGTGCCGGATGGTGTTTCGACTGACGGGCTGCAGATCTGGCATCCCGTCCGACGAGTTGGGATGGGGTGGCGGCCCGCCCTCCCTGCTAGGGATTCCTCTCTGTCTGTGAAGCGTGCGGCGGCCGCGCGGTGGAGGTCTTCGGTTGCCGGGGCAGTGGCCCCAGATTTGACGTCGCAGATCGAGGGATCTCGCGACTAGTTGGAGTCAGATGGCAGGCCTCGGTGCTCTACAAGGTTTGGTGGGCGGCGGTTTGTGGCCGGCCAGTTCAGGCAGTTGGTGGTTGAGCTTCACCGGGAGAAATCCTATCTCTGGCCTTTGCTGGATGCTGCGACGGCGCCACCCGCAGGCGCCGCACTCTTTCTTGGAAGCGTCGATGCAGTGTGCTGCTTCTCCCCTCTTTCCGCGGCCTGGGCTCCGGAGGGAAACCTCGGATCCGCGGGATTAGGCGATGAAGGCGCCGTCACGTCTTCTTCCTCCTTGGGGGCATCGTCTCGGAGCCGGCTACATATGGAGACCGGTGGTTGGCGGCATCTTCGCCGCGGTTTGCTGTGGAGGCTGTT
Organism: Elymus sibiricus; assembly: GCA_039707655.1. NCBI lineage: Eukaryota > Viridiplantae > Streptophyta > Magnoliopsida > Poales > Poaceae > Elymus > Elymus sibiricus. The sequence continues at coordinate 123,328,619 of CM077667.1, read as the reverse complement.
TCGGGTGCGCTGATTTCTGTTTGGCAACGATGATGGCGTCGAGAAGAACTTGGGTCGCAGCTCGGGCTTTGGTAGTCGGATCTTCCTGGCGTGTCCGAGGTGCTCTTCCGTGGGTTGCTTGGTTGTTGTGAAGTCGGAGCTGCGGTGGAGCGAGTCCAGGTGGTGACGATGACAAGCGCTCGGTGGTCGGTGCGGTGGGCACGGTCGGCGCAAGTCCTGCATATTTCCCTTGCGATGCTCGTCATCAATGTCAGAGCTGTCAGTTGTTTGTGCGTGTGGCCATCTGTTGGCATGTGTAGTCATGGCTTGTGCAGCTGTTCTGCAGCTCTGTGTTTCATGTCGGTGGTCAGATTGATCGGTGGTGCCCATTTTGTGGGCTGGATTGTGTAGGTTTTAGCTTGGTTTTCCGTCAATTAACCGGGCAATTCTCGCTCTTCTTAATCAACGAAAATGGCAAGGTTTTTGCCTCGTTTCAAAAAACAAACAAACAGTCCAAAGCTTTGAAGAGAAGTGCAGATGTCTATAAAGAAGCCCACTTCGAGTTAGGGATGGCAATGGGTACCCATTACCCACGTACCCTGCGGGTAAAAACCCTATTAGGGTAAGGGTATGGGATAAAAATTTACCCATGGGTATATAAATAGGAAAATCTGAAACTCATCGGGTAGAGCTGGTACGGATATGGGATCATATAACCCATACCCACATACCCATGCACCCATATAAAATCTATTTGAACTCAAAATTATCTCGACATTCTACCCTGTCGAATAACGGGTATGGGAAAAAATTGTACCCATTAACGGGTATGGACAAGGGTGATGGGTAAGCTCACGGGGAACGGGTAAGGGTATGGGGTGGCTCCACCCGTACCCATACCCTGCGGTGCCATCCCTACTTCGAGTTGACATAATGTGTCGGACAGGTGGAGGAAATACGTGTAGGTGCCAGCATGACGATCTTCCTAGGACCTAAAATTAGCACAGGTAGTTCCGATCGGGCAGGGCGCCGAGACGGAGGCCGAAACGTGCGGCGGCACCGGCCAAGCAGACGTGCGGCCGCCCTGCTTTCTCTCCCGTCCAGCTCCTCCCTCTCCAAATCCTCTCCGCCGCGTCTCCTCTTCCTCTCCTCCCATTCCCTTCAAAGAGAGAACAAGGCATGGAGGGATCCACCCTAGCCGCAGACCGACAAACCGCAAGAAATCAGCAACCAGACTGAAGACCGACATGGCCCGTATCGGCGTCGCGGTGCTCGCGCTGCTGGTGGCCGCCGCGGCGGTAGCCTGCCTGCCGGCCCCGGCCTCCGCGGGCGAGCAGGACTCCATGCTCCTGTCGCGCACGGCTACCTGCGACGGGGCCGTCGGGGAGTGCGGCGTGGACGAGGACGAGGAGATGGGGACGGGCGCCGGCAGCACCGGCGAGGCCCTGCGCCGGTCGCTGGCGCGGAAGCCGACGGCCAGGTACATCAGCTACGCGGCGCTGCGCGCCGACCAGATCCCCTGCAACAAGCGCGACAAGTCCTACTACATCAACTGCGGCTCGATGCAACAGGCCAACCCCTACACGCGCGGCTGCTCCGCCATCACGCGCTGCGCGCGCAACATGGTCTGATCGCGTCCTACGTATGCCCGCCTCTGCTGCCTCGTCGGTGTCGCGCACGTACGGCAATGATCAATACGTGCATACGGATCGGAGAGGAGGCGTGACCGTGTGAACACCTAATTAAGCACTCTATGCGTGTGTGCTGCTGCAACATTCATCCAACAAAATTAACGACTGTTATTGTTTTCGTTTGTGAGTAGCTTCTATGTATCCACAGTGTACCTGCTATTGCCATCTGCATGCCAATTTATTCCTTTTGAAAAATGTTTGCATATTTGAAGAAGAGCTGAGCTTTCATGTCTTCCGCCCTCTATTTTTGGTATGGTTCTAATTTTCACGAAGGGGGTTGTCATGTTGAAAAACGAGTTAGAATTTGTGGATATATTTTATTTACTCGATTTAAGTATTAAAATTTTGTACACGGTGACATAATGACACCGACATGGTTGCCTTTTTTTTATAGATACAGTAACAATTTATTGTATGTAGCTTCCGACGAAAGGAGTATTTGGAAGCCCATTTCCATTATGGTCACGACCCAAGATACTTGCACGGGGCAGTGTGCATTCTTCCATTTACTTGGTCATGAGGACTGAGGAGTGACCCGGCCATACTTGATATCATCACGACCTCTTATTCGAGTGGATTCTTACACAAGGGTACTTGCGTTTTGGGCAAGCCTAATTGCAAACAAAAGAAAATGTCGGTTTCCTAGCCAAGCCAAATAGGACTGGTTGTATCCTCTTAGATGGAAGAATTTCAAGTTGGTCCCACAACGGCTACACCAAAGAACATATCCACATATTAAGAAAAAATGTTACAAATAAAGATTAAACTAATAAGATTAGTGCGAAAAAAATATAATTAACCATAGAATATTTGGTTTAATAACCTGCAACTAGTTCCCCTCTGCGTAATCTTTGGCATTCGGTCAGTAGTGTTTTTGGATTTTGACGACAAAAAATTGGGGCCCCAAAAGTCATTTCGAATAAATCCCATCAAAATTTTGCACTGTTGCATAATAGGCTACTATACTCGTACTCTTAATTCATGCACACAAAAAATGCATGTCACTAGTAACTTGAAAAACTAGATGATACCCCGAGTGTTGCTGCAGGAATCGGTTGCAATGCATTTCAATGAGATTTGATTGTATGGAATATAAATATCCAGATTAAAAACATATGTATACCAAAATTTAAAATACATATGAATTATTATATTTGATTAAGTATAGCTGTAAAATTTTATTGGATATAACTAGAATAATAGAATGAAAATATATTTTCTCATACATGGTTGCATGTGACGGTGGGTCTTTTTCATACATGGGTACATGTTGGTGGGCCTTATTCCATCCATAACTGTATAGTGATATGACTGTTGGAAATATGCCCTAGAGGCAATAATAAATTGGTTATTATCATATTTCCCTGTTCATGATAAACGTCTATTATCCATGCTAGAATTGTATTGATCGGAAACTCAGATACATGTGTGGATACATAGACAACACCGTATCCCTAGTGTGCCTCAATAACTAGCTCGTTGATCAAAGATGGTTAAGGTTTCCTAACCATGGACATGAGTTGTCATTTGATAACGTGATCACATCATTAGGAGAATGATGTGATGGACAAGACCCAACTATAAGCATAGCATTTGATCGTATTAATTTATTGCTACTGCGTTCGTCATGTCAAGTATTTGTTCCTATGACCATGAGATCATGCAACTCCCTGAAACCGGAGGGATGCCTTGTGTGTATCAAACGTCACTTCGTAACTGGGTGATCATAAAGGTGCCCTACAGGTATCTCCGAGGGTGTCTGTTGGGTTGGCATGGATCTAGACTGGGATTTGTCACTCCGTATGACGGAGGTATCTCTAGGCCCTCTCGGTAATACAACATCACAAGAAGCTTGCAAGCAATGTGACTAAGGAGTTAATCACGGGATCTTGTATTACAGAACGAGTAAAGAGACTTGCCAGTAACGTGATTGAACTAGGTATGGAGATACCGACGATCGAATCTCGGGCAAGTAACATACCGATGGACAAAGGGAACTGCATACGGGATTGACTGAATCCTTGACATCGTGGTTCGACCAATAAAGATCTTCGCAGAATATGTAGAAATCAATATGGGCATCCAGGTCCCGCTATTGATTATTGGCCGGAGAGTGTCTCGGTCATGTCTGCATCATTCTCGAACCCGTAGGGTCCGCACACTTAACGTTCGATGACGATATGGTATTATTGAGTTATGTATGTTGCTGACCCAAAGATGTTCGGAGTCTCGGATGAGATCCCAGATGTCACGAGGAGTCCCGTAATGGTTCGGAGGTAAAGATTCATATATAGGAAGTTCCGTTTTGGTCACCGGAAAGAATTCGGGCATTGCCGGTAATGTATCGGGAGTGCCGAAGGGTTCCGGGGGTCCACCGGAAGGGTCCACCCGCCCCGGAGGGCCACATGGGCTGAGAGGGGTGCGCACTAGCGCCTGGTGGGCTGGGCGCCCCTCCCACCTAGGCCCATGCGGCTAAGGGGTTGGTGGGGGCAAACCCTAAAGGGGGCCGGCCACCCAACTTGGGGGCCAAGCCACCCCCTTCGCCGCCGCCCCACCCTAGGGGAAACCCTAGGTCGTAGCCCCCTCATCCCTTCCCCCTATATATATAAGAGGAGAGGGAGGGCAGCCGCACCACAAGCCACGGCGCAGCCCACCCTCTCTCTCTAGATTGATTTCTCCTCCGTACGTGTCGCGGTAGCGCTTGGCGAACCCCTGTCGGGACAACTCCACCACCACCGCCATCACGCCGTCATGCTGCCGGAGAACTCATCTACTACTCCACCCTCGCTCACTGGATCAAGGAGGCGGAGACGTCATCGAGCTGTACGTGTGCTGAACGCGGAGGTGTCGTCTGTTCGGCACTAGATCGGGACAGATCGTGATTGGATAGCTAAGACATATGACTACAACAACCGCGTTTCTTAATGCTTCCGCTTAGCGATCTACAAGGCTATGTAGATGCACCCCCCTCTCGTAGCTATACATCTCCATAGATAGATCTTGGGTGTTCATAGGAAATTTTTTGTTTCCCATGCAACGTTCCCCAACAGTGGTATCAGAGCCAGGTTTATGCGTAGATGTTTTGCACGAGTAGAACACAAAAAATTTGTGGGCGTTGATGATCAGATTGCTTACCTCCTTAGTCTTATTTTGATTCGGCGGTATTGTGGGATGAAGCGGCCCGGACCAACCTTACTTATCCTCGCACAAGAGACCGGTTCCACCGACTGACATGTAACTTGGTTGCATAAAGGTGGCTGGCGGGTGTCTGTCTCTCCCACTTTAGTTGAATCGGATTCAACAGAGGCGGTCCTTGTAGAAGGTAGGCAACTTGATTATCACCGTAGTGGCTTTGCGTAGGTAAGAACGGTTCTTACTAGTTGCGCATAGCAGCCGCGTAAAACTTGCAACAACAAAGCAGAGGACGTCTAACTTGTTTTTGCAGGGCATGTTGTGATGTGATATGGCCAAGACGTGATTTGATATATGTGATGTATGAGCTGATCATGTTTTGTAATAGTTATCACGACTTGCATGTCGATAAGTACGGCAACCGGCAGGAGCCATAGGGTTGTCTTTAATTTATTTGTGTCATTTGCTTTACTTTATCGCTATGAGTTAGCAATAGTTGCAGAAGCAATAGTTCGCGTGACAACCACATGATGACACGATGACGGAGATCATGGTGTCATGCCGATGACGATGGAGATCATGCCGGTGCTTTGGAGATGGAGATCAAAAGTACAAGACGATGATGGCCATATCATGTCACTTTTATGATTTGCATGTGATGTTTATCCTTTTATGCATCTTAATTTGCTTAGGACGACGGCATCATTATAAGATGATCCCTCACTAAAATTTCAAGATAAAATTGTGTTCTCCCCAAGTATGCACCATTGCGAAGGTTCGTCATTTCGAAGCACCTCATGATGATCGGGTGTGATAGACTTTACGTTCGCATACAACGGGTGTAAGCTAGTTTTACACATGCGGAATACTTGGGTTAAACTTGACGAGCCTAGCATGTATAGACATGGCCTCGGAACAAGGAGACTGAAAGGTCGAACATGAGTCATATAGTAGATATGATCAACATGGAGATGTTCACCATTGAAACCAACTCATCTCACGTGATGATCGAACTTGGGTTGGTGGATTTGGATCATGTCACACTTAGACAACCTGAGGGATGTTGATTTGAGTGGGAGTTCTTTAGTAATATGATTAACTAACTCATTATCATGAACATAGTCTAAAGTTTTCTTTGCAAATTTTGTTGTCGATTAATAGCTCGCGCAGTAGCTCCCCTAAATTTTAATACGTTCCTAGAGAAAGGCTAAGTTGAAAGATAGTGTAAGCAATTGTGCGGACTGGGTCCGTAATCTGAGGATTGTCCTCACTGCTGCAAAGAAGGCTTATGTCCTCGATGCACCGCTCGGTGTGCCAACCTCTCTAGCGTCATATGTGGATGTTATGAACGTCTGACGGACACATTGTGATGACTACTCGATAGTTTAGTGCGCCATGCTTTACGGCTTAGAATCGGGGCTCCAAAGACGTTTTGAACGCCATGGAGCATATGAGATGTTCCAAGAGCTGAAATTGGTATATCAGGCTCATGCCCATGTTGAGAGGTATGAGACCGAGGTATGAGACATGTGACAAGTTCTTTGCCTACAAGATGGAGGAGAATAGCTCAGTCAGTGAGCATGTGCTCAGAATGTCTGGGTGCTACAATCGTTTGAATCAAGTGGGAGTTAATCTTCCAGATAAGATAGTGATTGACAGAGTTCTCCAGTCACTTTCACCAAGCTACTAGAGCTTTGTGATGAACTATAACATGCAAGGGATGGAGATGATGATCCCTGAGCTATTCATGGTGCTTAAGGCCGCGAAGGTAGAAATCAAGAAGGAGCATCAAGTGTTGATGGTTAATAAGACCACTAGTTTCAAGAAGGGCAAGGGCAAGAAGGGAAACTTCAAGAATGGCAAGCCAGTTTCCGCTCCAGTGAAGAAACCCAAGGTTGGACCCAAACCCGAGACCGAGTGCTTCTATTGTAAGGGAGAGTGGACACTGGAAGTGGAACTGCCCCAGATACTTGGCAAATAAGAAGGCTGGCAACGTCAACAAAAGTATATTTGATATACATGTTATTGATGTGTACCTTACTAGTGCTCGTAGTAGCACCTGGGTATTAGATACCGGCTTAGTTGCTAATATTGGTAACTCGAAACAAAAGCTGCGGAATAAATGAAGACTAGCTAAGGGCGACGTGACGATGTGTGTTGAAAGTGTTTCGAAGGTTGATGTGATCATCATCACACGCTCCCTCTACCTTCGGGATTAGTGTTGAACCTAAATGAATGTCATTTGGTGTTTGCGTTGAGCGTGAACATGATTAGATCGTGTTTATTGCAATACGGTTATTCATTTATGTCAGAGAATAATGGTTGTTCTGTTTACATGAATAATACCTTCTATGGTCATGCACCCAATGTGAATGGTTTATTGAATCTCGATCGTAGTAATACACATGTTCATAATATTGATGCCAAAAGATGCAAAGTTAATAATTATAGTACCACATACTTGTGGCACTGTCACTAAAGGTCATATTGGTGTAAAGCGGATGAAGAAACTCCATGCTGATGGAATTTTGGAATCACTCGATTTTGAATCACTTGATACATGCGAACCATGCCTCATGGGCAAGATGATGAAAACCCCGTTTTCCGAAACAATGGAGCGGGCGAGTGATTTGTTGGAAATCATACATACTGATGTGTGCTGTCCAATGAGTATCGAAGCGCGCGGGGGATATCGTTATTTTCTTACCTTCACTGATGATTTGAGTAGATATGGGTATATTTGCTTAATGAAACACAAGTCTAAAACATTTGAAAAGTTCAAGCAATTTCAGAGTGAAGTTGGAGATCATCGTGACAAGAAGATAAAATGTCTACGATATGATCGTGGAGGTGAATATCTTAGTTACGAGTTTGGTATGCAATTTAAGACAATGTGGAAATTGTTTCACAACTCACGCCACGTGGAACACCACAGTGTAATGGTGTGTCCGAACGTCGTAGCCGTACTCTATTGGATATGGTGCGTTCTATGATGTCTCTTACCAATTTGCCACTATATATAGTTTTGGGGTTATGCATTAGAGACAACTACATTCACTTTAAATAGGGCACCATCTAAATCCGTTGAGATGACACCGCATGAATTATGGTTTGGCAAGAAACCTAAGTTGTCATTTCTTAGAGTTTGGGGATACAACACTTATGTCTGATAAGCTCGAAACCAAAGCGGAAGAGTGCATCTTCATAAGATACCCTAGAGCAACAATTGGGTATACCTTCTATCATAGATCCGAAGGAAAGGTCTTTGTTGCCAAGAATGGATCCTTTCCAGAGAAGGAGGTTCTCTCGAAAGAAGTGAGTGGGAGGAAGGTAGAACTTGACAAGGTTATCGAACCTTCACTTGAGTTGGAAAGCAGCGCAACGCAGAAAAGTGTTCCTGTGATGCGTACACCAATTGAAGAGGAAGCTAATGATGATGATCATGAAACTTCAGATCAAGTTACTATTGAGTCTCGTAGGTCAACAAGGGCACGTACTGCCCAGAGTGGTGCGTTAATCCTATCTTGAAAGTCATGTTGTTAGACAACGATGAGCCTATGAACTATGAAAAAGCGATGGTGGGCCCAGATTCTGACAAATGGCTAGAGGCCATAAAATCCGAGATAGGATCCATGTATGAAAACCAAGTATGGACTTTGGTAGACTTGCCCGATGGCCGGCAGGTCGTTAAGTACAAATGGACCTTTAAGAAGAACACAAACGATGATAGTAATGTCACTATTTATAAAGCTCGACTTGTCGCAACGAGGTTTCCGACAAGTTCAAGGAGTTGACTACGATGTGACTTTCTCACCCGTAGCGATGCTAAAGTCTATTGGGATTATGTTAGCAGTTGCTGCATTTTTCGATTAAGAAATCTAGCAGATATGGATGTCAAAACAACGTTTTCTTAACGGTTTCCGTTAGGAAAGGTTGTATGTGATACAACCGGTAGGTTTTGTCGATCCTAAGGATGCTAAAAGGTATGCAAGCTCCAGCGATCCTTCTACGGACTGGTGCAAGCATCTCGGAGTTGGAATATATGCTTTGATGAGGTGATCAAAGCTTTTGGGTTTATGCAAAGTTTATGAAGAAGATTGTATTTACAAGAAAGTGAGTGGGAGCACTATAGCATTTTTTATAAGTATATGTGGATGACATATTGTTGATCGGAAATGATAAAGGGTTGTTTGAAAGGAGTTTTTCAAAGGAAGCCCTGGGTAAAGATGCTTACATATTGGGCGTCAAGATCTATAGAGATAGATCAAGACATCTGATAAGACTTTCACAGAGCACATGCCTTGACAAGATTTTGAAGGAGTTCAAAATGGATCAGTCAAAGAAGAAGTTCTTGCCTGAGTTGTAAGGCGTGAAGTTGAGTAAGACTCAAAGCTCGACCTCGGCTGAAGAAAGAGAAAGGATGAAGGTCGTCCTCTATGCCTCAACGATAGGCTCTATATTGTATGCCATGTTGTGTATTGCATGTGATGTGTGCCTTGCCATGAGTCTGGCAAGGGGGTACAAGAGTGATCCAGTAGTGGATCACTGGACATTGGTCAAAATTATCCTTAGGTACCTAAAGAGGACTGAGGAAATGTTTCTCGGTTATGGAGGTGATAAAGAGTTCGTCATAAAGGGTTACGTTGATGCAAGCTTTGACACCGATCCGGGTGACTCTGAGTCATAAACCGGATACGTATAGTGGATTAGTCATTTGGAATAGCTCCAAGTGGGGCGTAGTAGCAGCATCTACAGTATGACATAGAGATTTGCAAAGTACACACGGATCTAAATGTTGCAGACCCGTTGACTAAAATCTCTCTCACAAGCAAAACATGATCAAACCCCAGAACTCATTGGGTGTTAATCACATGGTGATGTGAACTAGATTATTGACTCTAGTGCAAGTGGGAGACTGTTGGAAATATGCCCTAGAGGCAATAATAAATTGGTTATTATCATATTTCCCTGTTCATGATAAACGTCTATTATCCATGCTAGAATTGTATTGTTCGGAAACTCGGATACATGTGTGGATACATAGACAATACCGTGTCCCTAGTGAGCCTCTACTAGACTAGCTTGTTGATCAAAGATGGTTAAGGTTTCCTAACCATGGACATGAGTTGTCATTTGATAATGAGATCACATCATTAGGAGAATGATGTGATGGACAAGACCCAACCATAGGCATAGCATTTGATCGTATTAGTTTATTGCAACTGATTTCTTCATGTCAAGTATCTGTTCCTATGACCATGAGATCATGCAACTCCCTGACACCGGAGGAATGCCTTGTGTGTATTAAACGTCACTTCGTAACTGGGTGATCATAAAGGTGCCCTACAGGTATCTCCGAGGGTGTCTGTTGGGTTGGCACGGATTGAGACTGGGATTTGTCACTCCGTATGACGGAGAGGTATCTCTAGGCCCTCTCGGTAATACAACATCACAAGAAGCTTGCAAGCAATGTGACTAGGGAGTTAATCACGGGATCTTGTATTACGGAATGAGTAAAGAGACTTGCCGGTAATGAGATTGAACTAGGTATGGAGATACCGACGGTCGAATCTCGGGCAAGTAACATACCGATGGACAAAGGGAACTGCAAACGGGATTGTCTGAATCCTTGAGATCGTGGTTCGACCGATAAAGATCTTCGCAGAATATGTAGGAACCAATATGGGCATCCAGGTCCCACTATTTGTTATTGGCCGGAGAGTGTCTCGGTCATGTCTGCATCATTCTTGAACCCATAGGGTCCGCACACTTAAAGTTCAGTGACGATACGATATTATTGAGTTATGCATGTTAGTGACCTAAAGATGTTCGGAGTCCCGGATGAGATCCCGGATGTCATGAGGAGTCCCAGAATGGTCCGAAGGTAAACATTCATATATAGGAAGTTCCGTTTTGGTCACCGAAAAGAATTCGGGCATTGTCGGTTATGTATCGGGAGTGCCGAAGGGTTCCGGGGGTCCACCCGCCCCAGAGGGCCACATGGGCTGAGAGGGGTGCACACCAGCCCCTGGTGGGCTGGGCGCCCCTCCCACCTAGGCCCATGCGGCTAAGGGGTTGGTGGGGGTAAACCCTAAAGGGGCCCGACCACCTAACTTGGGGGCCAAGCCACCCCCTTGGCCGCCGCCCAACCCTAGGGGAAACCCTAGGGCGCAGCCCCTCCTTCCTTCCTCCTATATATATGAGAGGAGAGGGAGAGCAGCCGCACCACAAGCCACAGCGCAGCCACCCTCTCTCTTTAGATTGATTTCTCCTCCGTTCGTGTCGCGGTAGCACTTGGCGAAGCCCTGCCGGGACAGCTCCACCACCACCGCCACCACGCCGTCGTGCTGCCGTAGAACTCATCTACTACTTCGCCCTCGCTCGCTAGATCGAGCAGGCGGAGACTTCATCAAGCTGTATGTGTGCTTAACGCGGAGGTGCCGTCCATTCGGCACTAGATCGGGACAGATCGTGATTGGATTGCGAAGACGTACGACTACATCTACCGCGTTTCTTAACGCTTCCGCTTAGCGATCTACAAGGGTATGTAGATGCACCCCCCTCTCGTAGCTATACATCTCCATAGATATATCTTGGGTGTTCGTAGGATTTTTTTTGTTTCCCATGCAATGTTCCCCAACAATGACATGATTGTATGTTGAGATAAATAAGTTAGTGACGATCACTCTCTTAGGTGTATATACGCCATGTTACACTAGTCCACCTTTATCAATGGCTAGCATTAATGAAGGCCCACCATCAATATCTTCTCAACTACGAGTGACGAGCTTGCTCAACAAAATACCCTACCTATCACCGTCTAGCACAATCCACCTGAGCTTGTAAGACACATCATACGAAAGTGGAGCGGGAAGAGTAACTTCCCAGAATGCACAATGATATGTGCCCTCAGGTTCATGGACATTGTCAAAAATTTACTAATGGTTACGCAAAACAGTTTCATCCAAATATTTAGGAGCAAGTGCTTCAAATTCAACATTATAGTCAGTGGCCAACTAACCATATAGCACATATGGTAGCAATAGCATCAAAACAACATTCATAACTTTTATTGTTCGTGGCCTCTATATGACGTGCACTAATTGCATCCAAATTGTATGCCTCCCTGTATTCGGGACGAACAATACCACGTAAGGATATGAACATCATGTATGTTAACAACAGTGTGCTCAAATTTAGCATTAAAACATTGTTCCATGAAGTAAGCAAGAAAACGAAGTGTAGGGTGTTGGATTATTGATAATCTACCTCTAATGGGTGACTAAATGCTTCTATCACTTATTGACTGTACAAAATTTGCGATAGCGCAGTCTTTATAATGCACATTACAAGTACTACCCAGAGAAGGGTCATGAATGACAACACAAAAATCACTAAGTGACATGGTATATTGGCAACATAGATAGTGAATATGACAAAAGATGATACAAAGTCCCTAGTGAGCTTCACATATGTGGGCACACATTTGGGAACAAGCCCATACAAACCTACATTATAGAAAAATTCCATGAAGTGGCCATGAAATTAAAGTGATAATTTTGTAGTCCAGATGCCACATCGTTCTGGTCACATTTGCCACTCTCATGAGGCCATATGGAGCCTCATCGTCCGCTTCCGCGTATCCCGGTCTTGAGGTAGTAATTCACCTTGACTTGGACTTTGTTAGTTTTGAGGAAGATGTGGAAGAACTCCCTTTCAGCAACTTTCGAAAGGCAACCATCATTTTGCCCAAGTTCTGTTTTCTTCTAGACAAAACAAATAAAAGTGAAGTTTGCTCATAAAAATTATAGGAAATAACTCCACTAAGCTTCTAGTAACTATTGTCCCATGTGTCGGAGGTATTTCTGGTAGATCCCTTGATAGGGTACTCTGGCCAGACGAGTAGATCGTAAGTTTTCCATCTGGCCTAGATGGCCGGCCGAGTTAGTGAAAAGAGTGATGCTGCCTAAGACAAAGATTTGGCTTGGGATGGAAGTCATGCCGGTGCCGATCTGTTCGCCCATGTAGACCATCAGATATCTATAGCTACTCAACGGGGACCTATATGGGCCACCAATGACAGAGTCGATTCTGGCACATCCCTGGTAGGGCCCCCGAACTAGTAGCCTAGATGCGATGGTAACAAAAGACAAGGGATATCGACCATGAGACTGTTGTGTGTTGTCTATGAGCCTTGTTGTGGGTTGTCTACGAGCCCTACCCCGTGGTTTATATAGGTACCAGTGCGTCTAGGCTTACAATTAGGTCGGCTACGTTGAGGGTAATGGTGTTGTAGACGACCTCTAAATCTTGGAGTATGCACCAAGTCCTCGAGAACATTCCTTCTATGCACCGTGGGTCTCCTTGTCATGGCCCGTTGGTGAACCGACATGGGGGTGCACATCCTGACCCTCCTGTCCAAGAGACGACGTGGTGAGTGACCTCTAATCCGAGACACCATCACTAACTTATCGAGAATATCATTTTTTCTAATGTTTTTATGGCGTGAAGGTAGGCCAAGGTATATGGATGGAAACTGAAGAACAAACACAGAAAATTATTGTAGTAGGGTCGAAAGGTCTAAGTTTTTGCAACAAAGGGGGTAGATATTGCTCTTGCTAATGTTGCAGGCTAAGCAAGAAGCAAACCTGAAGTAGGTAAGGATCTTGTGGTAAGAATAATGTCAGGCAGTGGGGTGGGGGGATGAAAAGCACGACATCCTCAACACAGAGACTCACCTAAAGTTAAGACAATGATAAGCGGATAAGAGTGAGATCCTAAGCGGACACCGCTTTGGCAAGGACCGATTGCAACAGAGCGATTGTGGCTACGAATGTCTTTGGTGAGAGCGAATTGCCCTAATGTAGCTCACAATGGTGAGCAAAGGGTTGCACAAGCTTTCCATTTGCCAATACCCGGGAAGAGGTCGAAGACTAGAATAGCTAAAAGCATGTCACACCCGTGTGTGCCAAAACACATCAAGGCTAGGAACTGGAGCAAGAAAGACCAGGACACAATGTCAAATGTACGACCGATATTTAGTTTGATTAGTAAGGTCAGATTCTTGAGCTTGTACAGATTGCAGACTCCATTCTTGACAAATAGGAAATTGTCATGAATGCATAAAAGAAGAACGACACGACAACACACGTGTGCTTTAGTACAAATTAGGGCATATACATCGCGGAGCATCAAACCGCCCGCATCCATATAGACTACGAGGTCCAGTTTTGCTATCATGTGGGCCTGCATCCATCTACAGGCCAGTCCGAAAGCAAGTAGGAGGGATTTGTGGGAGTCCAGACCACCTCCACGCACGCGTCCGATAACCCTGGCCCACCCAAAAACCCTCTCCCTTGCCCGCTCCCTTTTCTGTCCGAAGCGGCCATCGCCTCTCCAAAGCGTCAACACCACATTCATGCTGGCCCAGAGCGGAAACGATCTCTCACTAGAGCCGACATTGAAGCGGCACGCCACCCGAGAGCGCCTCCAGTTGCACGCCCGTTGTGGACGCCTTCTCTCCACATTGACATGGCATTCGTCAGTCCGCCTACCTCCAATAAACTAGTGCATGTGCCGAGCAACCTACACCGACGCCCCGAGAGCCAAACGTCCGTCCCTGTGCTGGCCGACATTAAACACCTTGTCTGTTGGCGCCTCCCAGCTGTCCACTATTTAAACCTGGCCGCGTGTGGGCAAAACCGCACCACACCTTCGCTCTCCATCTCTTCCTTGCACCACACCCACAATGTACTCCGACTACAAAAGCCTATAGGACGACCTCTCCGGTGAGCAGAAGAAGGAGCTCTCCGGCATTGCAGCCGGATGGGTGTTCCCGCAAGCAAACTGGATACATGCTGGTCTGCCAGCAAGCTCTTCAGAGCTGGATCCGGCGCCACCGCCATCGCCAGGCTGTCGTCACCCATCCAGGCTGGCTAACACCATTGGCAGCCAAATCCAACGCGAGCGATGACGGCAACGCGTCCGGCAGGTGGAGAAAGAAGTCATGTTTGGAGATGTTGACACGACGGCGGAGGAATTTGACTGGGGCACCAACGACGACGTCGCCAAGTCCACGTAGGCCACACCCTACCGCCGCGGCGACGAAGAATGCACGTCTGCGGCCACCACCAGCAACGAGGAAAAGTAGACCATTGGAGGCTGCCACCGCTTGGGCCCCAGGAATGCCACCGCCACCAATACACCGGGTTACACAGGCAGTGACCTGCCCGCTTCACAGGGGTGTACACAACGATGACCGTCTCCTCCCGCCCAAAAACCAACCGCTGATGGGTGCTTCGCGGAGGCGGAGGCTATTCTTTCCCACCGACTGAAACATTTAGCTCCGAGGCTAAAGGCGGTCTAGTGAGATTGTTACCGGGCATGAGGAAGACATGCTGTGGGAAACGAGACCCACCGCGGCCGGCTATAGACTAGGTTAGAATAGCCTAGCCTAGTCCGCTACAATATACTTTAAACATGTATGAAATGTAAATGTTTTCGTCTAGTTTATTTGAAAAATCATTCAGTTTACAAATCCTTCTCTCCTGAGGAGTTGGGCGATTGGCATCGTCTTGCTGCTGTCTTCCCTTTGCTCTCGGAGGAGGAGGACGCTGTGTCTTGGCCCCACTCGGCGTCGGGGAGATTTTTTGTTAAGTCCCTTTATTCCAGGCTCATCGTTGGCACACCCACCTCTAAGTTTAAGCGGATTTGGAAGGCCACACCGCCACCCAAAATCAAAATCTTCCTATGGTAGGCTTTTAGAGGCCGGTTACCTACGGCTGATCAGATTCGCAAAACGAACGTGCCTGGTTCTGAACGTTGTGCCCTTTGCTCTGAGTTGGAAGATACCAACCATGTGTTCTTCGGGTGCGTTTTGGTCAAGTTGGCCTGGTGCTGTATTCGCTCTTGGCTGGATGTGTCCTCGGCCCCAAATTCCTTCGATGAGCTTCGTTAGCTATCCTCCGGGCTACAGGGCTAGCCCGGTCGGCTGTTTTGGGTGGGCTTTGGTGGTCTATTGGGCTTTATGGATGACTAGGAACAAGTTCACTATTGAACGCGTGTTCCCTAACAAATCTGCTGATTTCTTGTACAAAATGTCTATCTTTTCGCGGCGGTGGAGATTATTGACTAGATATGCCAATCGGTATGCGCTGGAGCTGCTGATTGGCAAAGTGCGGTCGTCTGGTTCCTCCTTGTCTCAACCTGATGGTGCAGCACTAGTAGAAAACAGGCCATTAGTCCCGGTTATGAAGGGCCTTTAGTCCCGGTTCCCCAACCGGGACTAAAGTATAGAGACTAAAGGGTCTACGGCTTTAGTCCCGGTTGGCTACGAACCGGGACTAAACCCTGGCCACGTGGGCGGCAGAGCGCGCCAGGGCATGGGGACCTTTGGTCCCGGTTGGTAGCACCAACCGGGACTAAAGGTTAAGGCTTCATTGTTTATTTTTTCTTTTCATTTTGTGTTTTCCATTTAATTTTTTCCTCTAATTCAACATGATCACTTGCATCCATCCACTTTAATCAAATATATGTCATATAACTCATCATCATCTTAATCATACCAAGTTAAAATCTCATAAAACAAAAAAAGATAAAATGACATAGTCCTCCCTCATAGGACCTAGTCCTCCCTCCTAGGTAAAATGACATAAAACAGAATAACACCTATGTCTCCATGATGAAGCAAAGAGATCCAACGGTCTCCAACTTGTGGCTTGCGATCCTTCTTCATTTGTCCCCATGCTTCAATTTGGAGCCGTCTTGGTGGTTTGCGCTCAGTCGAGTATGCAAAAGAGAACTCGGGCTGGAAGGGGCTTTTAATTGTCATATTACCTTCGGGTTGCATCAACGGAGGCACAACTTCATTTGGCAGTTTCTGTTGAAGAACATAATAGTAGCCTAGTTAGCAATGTAATCAATACCATTTACGCAACAGTACTAGTGTACTTAATTAGCAACTCTTACCAAGATATTTCGGCGAATGTCATCCGCCCTCAACCTATGCACTAGTGTCCTGTACAATGTATAATTTGGGCCAGTTCCCAAATTATACGGGAAGATCTCCCTACCAACTAGGACACCAATAACAAAGTTGATAAGATCATCCTTCTCCTCCCAAGTTAGATGTGATCCATAAGTGTAGTGTGTCGTGTTGATTATGTTCTGTGTTTCACTCGAAGAAACGAAATAAGCTGTAAATTACAAATTAACAAATTTAGTATGGATGAACACCAAATATTTTTAAATATAGAATGCAAATTACTTGACAAATATGCATGGTTGACAAACTCACATGGAGGTAAAACAGGAAGCATATTGACATCCACCCAAATGTCGATGTTTCCTTCAATATGATCTTCAGGACGAAGATCGAAGGTTATTTCCATGTCCTCCTGAAATCCATATGCCTTGCAAAGAGCTTCCCAATTTGAGCACCCTAATTCTGTGTTATTAGGTGCATTCATTACTTTCACCAGAAATGTGTGACCATGTTTAGTCCTCAGGTTGGCTGTCCTCGTCTCGAAACTCTCGTGCTCTTCGAAACCGAGCCTCTCCAAGAAATACCGTCTTGCATGACAGGGGATGAACTAGTCGAATTGTATAAAACAGAAATTACGCGTTGAAGGAAAGAAACAGAAGTCATGCTTAATTACGAAAAAACAGTTGTCATCGTTGCGTACCGTAGAAATATCAAAGTCCTCGTAAAGTTTCATGGTGAAGAACCTGCCGTCTCGCAGCCCAGGCTGGTCGCAAAGACCCTTATCTTCACCGCAAAGTTCACATGCTTGGATCCTATCGTCGTCTGATGACGACGACATTTCCTGTGTTCATGATTCTAGAATTACGGCACGCTTGGATCCTAATGCGTGTGTGACTTTCGGTTCG
Source organism: Elymus sibiricus (assembly GCA_039707655.1). Classification (NCBI taxonomy): domain Eukaryota; kingdom Viridiplantae; phylum Streptophyta; class Magnoliopsida; order Poales; family Poaceae; genus Elymus; species Elymus sibiricus. The sequence continues at coordinate 123,310,929 of CM077667.1, read as the reverse complement.
TCGAGGCTTTCCTTAAATAACTCTCATATCTCATGGTGTGTTGGTGCGCACTCTTTCACACTGATATGGTGGTGTATATATGTTGGTGGACACTCTCTCACAGTAATAGTTCGACCGTCGGTGATGGACGCCCCCCCTCTTCTCTTCTTGCGCATTATACCGACGAATATATCGCAAAGAAGAGAAGAAGAGGAGGCGCCCCCCAAGACAACAGTCGGGATTCCTCCATCAAGAACACACATGAAAGTCACACAAGGAGCAACGACAGACCGAAAGTCACACACGCATTATACCGATAAAATATCACTAATACATTTATAATGAACTCGAATATAATATCACTAATACATCATCTCGAATAATCCAGTTAATGCATCATCAAATATTAACTAATACATCTCGAATATTATCATATAAGATCACTAATACAGATCGAATACTATCGAATAATCTAAGTCACTAGCAGTTCCTGAGTCGCGGGTGGTGGACACCCAAAGATAAGGAACCATCACGGGATCATAACTCGGGTGAGATCCCTGAAGAATCTGCCAGGTATTGTTGAACCTGGCGTCCAATGCCGCCATGTAGCGACGGACGTGCTCGTCCTCCTCCCTGACACGGCGACGTACCACCTCCGCGGGGCCCCGCTCCCTCTGCACCGAAAGTGGCCCACGTGACCGCCACCAAAGAAGCTCCGGGTCGACGACGAGACCAGGATTCCTCACCAAGCTCCGAGCCCGGGAAGGTACCACCTCCCAGTGCCAGCCCGGCGGAGCCCAGTCCCGGACATTGCGCCTCTCAAGGATGTCGACGCCGACTCGACGACGACGAGGATGCGGGCCAGGCATCGTCGACGTCGAGACAAATTCCTATGAGAACATTTTCTTATCGTTTAATCACTAATATTTTGAAAACCCAAGAATTTTTCAAAACCCAAGATTTTTTCTCTAATCTAACATACACATACTAATTTTTCCTAGGACTCCTAATTAACTAAAACATAAAACAACTAAAACATAAAAAGCATCATAAACAAAATCATCTAACAATATCAATCTACTACAATTTTCTTAACACATTGTTTAATGAAAAAATGTTGCATACCAACCACAAAATTTTTCATAACACTAAAAAGATGTTCTAACAATTAGAAAATATCTGCACGTTTTTAAACAATATGTGTGTGTGTGTGTGTGTGTGTGTGTGTGTGTTTGCGGCACCGGCGGGGCTCCTACGTCGGAGATGGACGGGGCGGTGGGGCTCCTACGCCGGAGATGGATGGGGCGGCGGCTCTCGGGCATCTCCGGTGGTGGCTCTAGGTGGGGGATGGGCTCGGGGAGGGGCGGCCATGCATGGCGGCAATGGCGGACGGGGAGGGGGGCTTCAGGAGGAGAGGGAGGAGAGGGAGGAGAGTGTCTCACAGCGGTCTCGGCGGCGAGGTCGAGGCGACAGCGGGCTCGACGGCGAGGTCGAGGCGACGGCGTGGTCGAGGCGACGGCGAGGTCGAGGGAGAAGAGGGGCCAGAGCGAGCGGGTCGGGGACGGCGATCTCCGGCGGGAGGTTGAAGACGGGCAGCCTGACAGCGCGATAGCGAGGTCCAGGGAGAAGAGGCACGCGGGGAGCTCCGACAGCCTGGCGGCGTCGGGGCAGGGGCGGCGTCGGGGGGCAGAATGGGAGAGGTTGGGGAAGAAACGGCAAAGTCCTGTATATATAGAGGGACTCTTTAGTCCCGGGTCGAGGCTCCAACCGGGACTACTGACCTTTAGTCCTGGTTGGTATCACCAACCGGGACTAAAGGTCCTCCCGGGATTCCGCGCGGGAAGGTCTTTTCGGCGGCCCAAATTACGCGCGGGAAGAGACCTTTAGTCCCGGTTGGTAGCACCAACCGGGACTACAACTGTATTTTCTCTTTTTTGTTTTGTTTTGTTTTTCTAATTTCTGTTTTTATATTTGGAATAACTGTTAGAATATTTATAGTTTTTAATGAATCTTTTTTGCTTTAGATCAAAACAATTACAAACTTTCTGTTAGTGCCAGTAGTTTTCAAATTGAAATAGTTTAAATTTGAATTCATTTGAAATTTGTGTGAAACAGTAATTTGTGAATAACTTTAGTTTAAAAATAGATTTTTGAGTGATTGTTTTTCCTGTTGTTTAATATTAGTATGTTTTATCATTATGTTAAAGTTGGGAATTTTTAGGATAATTTAAATAGGTGTTTTAATCAAAATCAGATTCTGTTTAACTCTTTTAGTTTTAATCAAAATCACCCAACTGAACTCTGAAAAGGTTGAAACTTGGAATGGTATCATCATTTCACCCACATAGCATGTGCTAAAAAGTTGAGAGCGTTACGGCAAAAACTGGATGCACTTCGTGTACAAAATGGACAATCTCCTTCGAAGTATCGGGGTTTCGGATGAAAACTCGTCTGTTACAAAAGGATTTCAATTTTTTTAAACTTATTTCAACTCCAGACTTTTTGTGCATTCAATATGAATCATTAGAAGCCACATACTAAAATTTCAACCCTATCTAACTTCATTTGCTATTTTTCATGCATTTAATGATTTGTTTTGAGCTAAATGACCCTGAAAATAAAAAGCTCCACAACTGAACTCTGAAAAGGTTGAAACTTGGCATGGTATCATCATTTCACCCACATAGCACGTGCTAAAAAGTTGAGAGCGTTACGGCAAAAACTGGATGCACTTCGTGTACAAAATGGACAATCTCCTTCGAAGTATCGGGGTTTCGGACGAAAACTCGTCTGTTACAAAAGGATTTCAATTTTTTATAACTTATTTCAACTCCATACTTTTTGTGCATTCAATATGAACCATTAGAAGCCACATACTAAAATTTCAACCCTATCTAACTTCATTTGCTATTTTTCATGCATTTAATGATTTGTTTTGAGCTAAATGACCCTGAAATTAAAAAGCACCACAAATGAACTCTGAAATGGTTGAAACTTGGCATGGTATCATCATTTCACCCACATAGCATGTGCTAAAAAATTGAGAGGGTTACAACAAAAACTGGATGCACTTCGTGTACAAAATGGACAATCTCCTTCGAAGTATCGGGGTTTCGGACTTCTCCGAGTTCTTCGAGCGTATAATATCCATGTGTTCCTCGATATATGGGGTGACCAAGGTAGAATTCTGTAGAACTGTGTAGTGTGCTTGCGCCCAAGAATGCCCGTCCGTACATATTATTGATTTTGGTCCAAGCGTGCCTTTTCCACACAGTCTCCCCTCATGCCGCGATTGAGGAACACCAATCGGCTTAATGTCAGGAATAAAGTCAACACAAAACTCAATAACCTCCTCTGTTTCATGGTCCTTGGAAATGCTTCCTTCTGGCCTAGCACGGTTATGAACATATTTCTTTAAGACTCCCATGAACCTCTCAAAGGGGAACATATTGTGTAGAAATACAGGACCCAGAATGGCAATCTCTTCGACTAGGTAAACAAGGACGTGCGTCATAATATTAAAGAAGGATGGTGGGAACACCAACTCGAAACTGACAAGACATTGGACCAAATCATTCTGTAAGCTTGGTAGGATTTCCGGATCGATTACCTTCTGAGAAATTGCATTGAGGAATGAACATAGCTTCACAATGGCTAATCAAACATTTTCTGGTAGAAGCCCCCTCAACGCAACCAGAAGCAATTGCGTCATGATCACGTGGCAGTCATGAGACTTTAGGTTCTGAATTTTTTTCTCCGCCATATTTATTATTCCCTTTATATTCGACGAGAAGCCAGATGAGACCTTCATACTGAGCAGGCATTCAAAGAAGATTTCCTTCTCTGCTTTGGTAAGAGCGTAGCTGGCAGGACCTTCATACTGCTCATGCATGCCGTCGTTTTTGTGCACACGTTGCTGGTCCTCCTGTGCCTCCGGTGTATCTTTTGTCTTTCCATACACGCCCAGGAATCCTAGCAGGTTCACGCAAAGATTCTTCGTCACGTGCATCACGTCGATTGCAGAGCGGACCTCTAGGACTTTCCAATATTCTAGCTCCCAAAATATAGATTTCTTCTTCCACCTGGGTGCGCGTCCCTCAGCGTCAGTCGGAACAAATTGTCCGCCAGGACCCTTTCCAAATATTACTTGTAAATCCTTGACCATATCAAGTATGTCATCACCAGTACGGAGGACGGGCTTCTTCCGGTGATCTGCCTCACCTTTGAAATGCTTGCCTTTCTTTCTTAAGGCATGCTTGGCCGGAAGAAATCGACGATGTCCCAGGTACACATTCTTCTTGCATTTGTCCAAATATATACTTTGGGTATCATCTAAACAGTGCGTGCAAGCATGGTATCCCTTGTTTGTCTGTCCTGAAAGGTTACTAAGAGCAGGCCAATCATTGATGGTTACAAAGAGCAACGCTCGCAGGTCAAATTCCTGCTGTTTGTGCTCATCCCACACACGTACACCTTTTTTATTCCACAGCTGTAAAAGTTCATCAACTAATGGCCTTAGGTACACATCAATGTCGTTGCCAGGTTGCTTAGGGCCTTGGATGAGCACTGACATCATAATGAACTTCCGCTTCATGCACAACCAAGGAGGAAGGTTATAGATACATAGAGTCACAGGCCATGTGCTATGCTTGCTGCTCTCCTCCCCGAATGGATTAATGCCATCTGCACTTAAACCAAACCATACGTTCCTTGGGTCATCTGCAAAGTCCGGCCACTCTCTCTCGATTTTTCTCCACTGCGACCCATCAGCGGGTACTCTCAACTTTCCATCTTTCTTACGGTCTTCTTTGTGCCATCGCAATGACTTGGCATGCTCTTTGTTTTGGAACAAACGTTTCAACCGTGGTATTATAGGAGCATACCACATCACCTTGGCAGGAATCCTCTTCCCGGGGCGCTCGCCCTGAACATCATCAACAGGGTCATCGCGACCGATCTTATATCGCAATGCATTGCATACCGGGCATGCATCCAAATTCTCGTACTCACCGCGGTAGAGGATGCAGTCATTAGGGCATGCATGTATCTTCTGCACCTCCAATCCTAGATGGCAGACAACCTTCTTTGCTTCGTATGTACTGTCGAGCAATTCGTTGTCCTTTGGAAGCTTATTCTTCATTATTTTCAGCAACTTTTCAAATGCCTTGTCAGCTACACCATTCTCTGCCTTCCATTGCAGCAATTCGAGTGTGGTACCGAGCTTTGTGTTGTCATCTTCGCAATTTGGGTACAACGCTTTTTTTGTGATCCTCTAACATGCGCTGCAACTTCAACTTCTCCTTTTCATTTTCGCAGTTTCTCTTTGCATCAGCAATGGCCCGACCAAGATCATCAGTGGGCTCATCTGATGCCTCAGCTTCTTCTTCTTCATTCTCTTCCCCCATTGTACTACCATCATATTCAGGACACCCAGGATAGTTGTCGTCATCCTCTTCTTCTTCATTCTCTTCCATTAGAACCCCTCTTTCTCCGTGCTTGGTCCAACAATTATAGCCGGACATGAAACCAGACGTAAACAGGTGGACGTGAATCTGTTTTGAGCTAGAGTAAGTCTTATCATTCTTACACACACCACATGGACAACACATAAAACCATCCCGCTTGTTTGCCTCAGCCGCACGCAAAAAACTCTGCACGCGAACTGGGGAGAGCGTCAGTCAACGTACATCCATTGCCGGTTCATCTTCATTACACAACACCGAGAAGACCAAATTAATACAAGTTCATACATAAAGTTCACACACACTTATTCTCATAAAATAACATAAAACTATCTAGCTAAAACATTTTAAATGCAACAACAAATGCGATCAAAATCGCAACTATGGTAAAAATTGATCCAACAGCATAATGATACCAAGCCTCTTTATTAATGGCATATTTTCTAATCTTTCTAATCTTCAAGCGCATTGCATCCATCTTGATCTTGTGATCATCGACGACATCGGCAACGTACAACTCCAATTTCATCTTCTCTTCTTCAACTCTTTTCAATTTTTCTTTCAAATCCTCGTTTTCTTTTTCAACTAAATTTAACTTCTCGACAATAGGGTCGGTTGGCATTTCCGGTTCAACTACCTCCTAGATAAAAATATCTATGTCAACTTGATGGGCATAATTGTCATTAACACGAAATGCAACAAATAGTTATAAAAGAGAATATACCACATCTGAATCGTAAACCGGATGAGGGCCGACGGGCACGGATATCATAACCATGACACTATATATAACAACAATCATACAAGTAAGAAAACTATGCAGGTAACTATCTAAATCATACAAATACGATTTTATTTATAAAAATGATAAGAACACAAGAAGAGGCTCACCAAGGTGGTGCCGGCGACGGGACGGTGCGGTCGATCGACGGTGGTTAGGACGAGGACGGGAAGGCACACTAAGTAAACCACACCTACACATATGCAAACTAAGGAGTTAATTTGAGCTCAAATTGCATATAAATCAAAAAAACTACCACATAATTACACCCAAACTAAAACCCACAAATCACTATACTTATAAAGCATAGCACGAGCTGATCTAGCAATAAGAGATGAAAGGACAAAGTTGCTAACCTTTGTGGACACTTGGATGGATTGGGGTGCCTCAAATCTTGACAAATTTTGGCAAAAATGGAGGGAGGAGCTCGAGCTAGGGGAAGAACAGAGAGGGGAATTCGAATGGAGAAAATAGAGAAATGGAGTCGGGTTGGACGAAGGGTTTATATAGGGAGAGCTTTAGTCCCGGTTGGTTATACAAACCGGGACTAAAGGTCCATCTATAGTCCCGGTTTGTATCACAAACCGGGACTAAAAGGGCTCGTGGGGGCCCCAGGCTGAGACCAGCCTGCCACCACTCCTTTAGTCCCGGTTTGTGATACAAACCGGGACTATATGTCCCAAATGAACCGGGACTAATGGGGCCCGTACCCCCTGACAGCTCCTAGCCGTTGGAATCGGGACTAATGGACACATTAGTCCCGGTCCAAAGCAAAACCGGGACTAAAGGTTGAAACGGAAGGTCTGTTTTCTACTAGTGGTGGCGGCCATGCTTGAGTTGTTGCTTTTCAGCGCTTTAGGGGTAGGTTGTTGGCCTGCACGCCTCTTTTGCCTTGTCAATCTCGGCCTGCATGCCGTTTGGTACTTTGGGTGTTATGCCTGGTTGTCGACCTTGCTACTGTTTTAGTTCGTGCATGTGTTTTGTGTTACTGTTTCCGTACTCTGTCTGGTGACTTTATTTATAAAGTCGGGCGTATGCCTTTTCTGTAATTTTTTTATGGTTTGTTCAAATCCAAATTAAAATGTGTACGTTATGAATGACCGACTCTCGCATCAATGTGTGCGGACTGATCCCACCGGTCCGCAGGTCCGGGGTCAGTCGTTGGAGATGCCGACAGTCCTACTAGTTATATGCTGCCTACGGATCTGGATGTAATTTTTATTATTTCTGGTGTTCGTTCTACTCCCATGATTAAAGATGAATAGATCAGATGTTTTTCAAAAAAAAAAAATGCTGCCTAGGGATCTATACCTTTCGAAGGATCGTCGAGGCTTCTCTTCCCCTTATAGCGACAAAAGAACAAATCGCACGATTCTATGTACAATATTCATTTTCAGAACGTGCTCGACAAAACTGTGACTCCTCCCTCTCCCCTACTCCCCCATGGTGGTTGAGTACTGATAATGTCACCAAACCACACGTCTTCTGTGTAGTATAAATTTCTTTCTGGATCACCGGTTAAATCCATCAATCGTTGACTACAATCTCCCACAATCTAAATGATCACTCTCTAGCTTAGCTAAAGAGAAGCGTGCTCATCCGAACGTGCTACCTAAAGCCATGGATGGGGCCAGTAGCGCAAGCGGCGGCGAAGGCTCGGCAGAGCCGCATCCACCACTGCCACAGCCCGAACGGCGGTACAAGGGCGTCCGGCTGCGGAAATGGGGCCGGTGGGTGTCGGAGATCCGCATGCCCAACAGCCGCGAGAGGATATGGCTCGGCTCCTACCAGTCCGCCGAGAAGGCAGCGCGTGCGTTCGACGCGGCAGCCGTCTGCCTCCGCGGCTCCCGCGCCGGGTCTCTCAACTTCCCGGAGTTCCCGCCCGACGTGCAGCACGTCCCTGGCATAGTGCCTACGCCCGAGCGTATCCAGGCCGCGGCCACGAGGCACGCAAACCGCGGATATCCTATTCCGGCGGGTCGGACAATGACGGTCACCGCTGCTATGCCATGGCAGGAAGTGATGAGCACGAGCAATGACATAGCTGTAGAGTCATCGCCGTCCGCTGGCAGTGCCGCTGCCTACGACAATGTGCTTGATTGGTCGTTCATGGATGCGTTGCCGTCGATGCCAGCCTCGTCGGCCCCGGGGACCAATGTTCCGGCTATGGATGATGTCATGTTCGGTTTCTCGCCGATGCCGCCACCGACGCCGCCAGAAGAGGCGGACGAGGATATGATCGACGATGATGGTGATGACCATGCATTTATATCTGACCTCTGGAGGTTCTGAGGCTAAAAGGGAATGTAATGACATGACCGATTACACCCCCATACAGTGATACAGATGAAATATATAATTATAAAAATATAATATGTTTTGGTAGGCCATTTTTTCTTTTTTGACATATTATACTTCAAAACAGAGGGAGTACATTTTTATTGGATAACTATAGGTATATTATTCTCTTGTATCGTTCCGTCAAGAAGATGCGACGAAATAAAAAGAGCTTCCCCGGTCCCTGGATTGACAGTTTGACATACACCAGACAGAACAACCACACGAATCGATATTCACAAGAATATCAAGCCATACACTAACTTCATTTAGAATATTCCTTTTCTATTTTGTATGAAGCTAGTGTATCTAAAGTCTAAACTAATCTCTACGTGTTGTGAAATATTTGAAAGGAAAGAAACATGCATATTTTTACAGATGTCCGCATAACGCATTATGAGGTGACGATGCTTGCTTTCGACGATATCAAGCAAAGAGAGATGGCTTTTGGTGTTGACGTGCCCATTGTAGGGGTGGGCTAAATTTTTAGCATCGGCAAATATTTCTAGGGTTGGCCACTATTCCTTCAAAACAAGTGCACCTATGTATATAGGATTTTTACCCCTCTCTTCTTCTATATGAAAAGGCGGTGCTCCTGCCGGTTCCTCGAAAAAAAAGTCTAAACTAATCTAGCAAGCGCAAGAGTCTTCTCACGCTACTCATGGACGGGCTCCGTAAAACCTCTGTAAATGTCCATGGATGTAGAATTTTTAAGTGAATTTGCAAAAATCATCAATATTGAAGGCGTAGGGTTACTGAAAACACGACTTTACAGTTTTCTGTCAAAAATCACTAATTTTGCGCCTAGTTTTCTTTACAAAAAACACGGGTTGGCGGCTTATGCCGTTTTAAGCACGATTATGAAAAATGGGTCCCATTGGACAAAGTGATGTGTCAATTTTTTTTGCCCACGTGAACGGTTTGACTAGGCCCCTTCTCATCTTTCTCTATCTAAGAGCCCGTGGCTAAAAATTTGCCACATCACCCTGTCCAACGGGACCCACCTGCCATAATCGTTCTTAAAACGGTTTAAGTCGTGAACCAGTTTTTTCTGCAAAATATTAGATGCAAAATTAGTGATTTTGACACAAAACTGTAAACACATGTTTCCTACAAATCTAGCCTTCTATGTCGACAGTTTTTGCGATTCACACTCATATTTTTTGTCAAACCGCGAACGATATCTCAGATGGGACCTTGGGAGCTGCTATAGGCACATGGTGGAGGGACTTGTTTTGTACATAGATATTAGTGAGAGATTTTTTTTTCACGAAATGAACATGAAGCTCCAACACCTCCCTCACCCATCTCAAACATCCATTCGTGTGTGATCCGATGACACACATTCTTTTCTAAAAAAATCACCCTAAGGTGTGTTTGTCAACTCGTCTTCTCTCACGCTTTCACCATAGCAATTTAATGTTGTGATGACATAAGTCTTGAAACTCCATGATCCCGATGTCAATAGGCGTTCCATGTGAGTCCCGTGTGTGCATTTTACTTGGTATTTCTAAATTAAGTTAACGTCATTGCACTTTGAAAATGAACACAAAAAATGCATCTTAATCCTCGCGGTGAGTTCATCGTTCCTTCCCCTTCCCAACAATTAGCCAGTTACAGAGAAGGAAAATATGGGACCGTTGTGTGTTCCCGCATATCGTCACCGGCTAGGCTGTGCCCCCTCCTCTGTAAGCCACTGCGGCCGCACGAGTGTAGGGGAACCACATATATGTGTCTCGAGCGTGTGTATAATAGGCTTACGGTTTTTGTTGATGGTGCTATGATTGCGAAGATGGTATTTCTGCCTCATTCCAACCGAGATGAGGAGTACTCAATAAAAGATATGCCATCGTCTCACAAGGGCTCTTAACCTTTTAGGAGTTCAAGGCTTCACATCTTCTTGTAATATATATCGAATTATTTCAACCTTTAGGACGTCTAATGCTCCATCCGGTTCAAAAAAGCTGCACATTTTAGTGTTTTTGACATTTTGCAACGCGTATTAGGAAATCGAGGTATAGCGGGCCAATGCATGAAGATCATTTATGATAAAAAAAAGGTCCATTAACCGATGCATGTTGTCAAAACAACCCTTTCTATATTCATATGTGAGTTGTTGCTATGATGCCTTTCTTTTTGAAACAGATGGCGTAGTATATACTTCCTCCGTTCGGAATTACTTGTTGCATAAATTCCGGACGGTGAGGTTATTTACTATGGATCACCGAGATACTCATTCATTTATCGGTTGTTTAACTCAGAAGTGCATGGACGCGTCATGGTGCTTCCTTGCATGCCCTTCAGTCTAATCCTCTCCAAGAAACTAAATGAAGTACCGATCCAATACTATGCTTTGCTAGGTTTGGAAAAAAAACTTCTTTGCATGTCTTAGTATAATTTTGTACTAAAGTTAATGCAAAGTTAAAATATTTATTTTGTGACGGAGGGAGTATATTTTGAACTCCTATATAAGACTCGCTTCTGTCACCACACCATGCCAGAAGACGAAGGCATGTCCCGGTAGCCTGTTTTATACTAAAACCATGTATATAGCACATGCATTTTGTGCAAGGCGTGCTCTGTGCGGTTTCACATTGTTAAGTACATCACATGGTTACAGAGTCTCAGGTAGTACTGCACAATAATGAACATAGATTGCTCGATGCATATGCATCTGACTATATTGAATCGAGATGTTGATAGAAAATCTGAGGTTTGTGCCAAGCGACTGGAATTTGTAACCAAGGATTTGTCAAAGCATGGATGCTGCCATGGTGGTGGCATAATCTATAGCCTATTCAACATTGTATGATGCATGTTTTTTCCATAGTTTGTTAAGCTTGTCGCACTCTTGCCTTTGGCATTACCTTTACAATGATAGTATTGTGTACACTTTTGGGGTGCACATGCCGGAATAGTTTTTCATTATTTTACAAAATGCAACAAGCGTTGCATTTTCATCGCAATAAGAAGATAAGTTCTTAGTTACAAAAATGAATAATCAATACATGTCACTGCAATTCTTACATTTTTTTGGAAAAGGAGGTTAAAACCCCCGGCCTCGATGCATACAACCATTTTTATTAATTATTCAACAAATGTCTGGCAATAACATACATCAAGCCATCCGAAGGCACCACTCATATCTACAAACTTGATAATGTGGAGTGCTCTCACTTCACATATTTAAAACCAGTTTCGTTGCCGATCCATCCCCATAACGTATCAGAACCTACAGCCGGTGCAGCAAACCTAAAACGTACACCACATGCACACGTTTTAGAAGCCGCCATCATCATCGAATCGCTGGCCCATCTTCAGGAAAAAGATCCGCATCATCCTTGCCAGTCCGGACATCTGTCGACGCCACCACGGTACCCAACAACACCACCTCCTTACGCGCAAACTGATGAGAACGTCGCGGTCGCCGCCGGTATACCGCAACACCTTGCCACCAAGTACCACCAGCCGACACAACTTGAAGTCTCTCGAAGATCTATCATGCGTAGCAACTGCCGAACAGGCATGACACAGCGTAGCACCTGTCGGCCAGGCATGACTTTACATCTCCACCGAAGCTCCGTGCAAGACGAAGCCGCTCAACCTCCTGCCTCTATCTTCCAGTGCTGCTCCACAAACGATGCTCCCAAGAGAGAAACAACACCGCAGTGCCGCCATCCCCCGATCTGGAAGACCAGATCCTAGGGTTTCCTTCGAAGCAACACGAGTGGGTCGACAATAGTTACACGCCAATGCCTTCATCCAGGTAACGACGTAGAACGCCGCCTTCGCCCGTCGTCGGCTCGGTTTTCACCAGCAACTATGTCTCACTGACTCGCAGCCGAGACTAGATGACGGATCTCGAGACCGACCACCCAACCTCAGGCCGACCACCTCCGGCGAAGAAGGTGGCCACCACCGCCACACCCAGGGATGGATCCCCCGACGTCCTCGTGTTGCGGGTCGGGCCCAGGAGCAGTATGCCGTTGACGGAACAAGGAAGATACAGGACAACAACATGCACGACCCGTCGAAGCCCATCTGGGCCCAGATCAGGCGCCCTAGCAGCCGCCGCTGGACATCTCACCCTACCCCGTTGCCTGCTTGCCGAACCTGGCTGTCGTTGCCCCGCACCACTACCATAGATCTGGCCGGCGCGGACCACCGCCACCCTAACCGGAGTGCTGGTCACGTCTCGGGGTTGCCCCGGATCCATGGCCCTCCGCTACCAGGGAGTAGCATAGGGCCCCGCTTCCACAATCCCTGGCCGCGTCTCAGGCCTGCCCGACACTAGCCTCATGGAGCAGCAAGGAGTGACGGAATAGATCGGGGCTCTGATGGCGGCTGGATGAAATTGCCCTCGTGGTTGCCCAAGCTGGACGACCCGAGGGACAGTGGCGGAGCCAGGAAATAAGTATTAGGGGGGCCAAATGCTGCTGAAACAGGTTTGGAGGGCCAAACTGTTGAAAAGTAATTTTTTAGAAGCAAATTAGTACTAATTTTGCCACTGTTTATAGAAAATTAGCAGCAAAATCCTGATGTTAGGGGGGGGGGGGCAAGGCCCCTGCTGGTCCCCCTGTCTCCGCCACTGTTGGGGGGTGAGGGGTGTTAAATGCTTATGTTCACCCGGTGGATCTATCCACTCGCGTCAACCGCCTCTGTGGCCGTTAAATTTGTTATTGATCAAACGGTTGGGAGCCAACCTCCGCCACTTCACTTTCCTGCAACTTGATCCGTGTTTTAGAAGCATTTCCGCTACTCGATCCTGTTGCAAACCGCGCTGTCGCCGGGCTCTTTTGATGGATATGCTACAAGGCTATCGGGGTGGTGTAGGTCGCCGCTGGATTTTGTGGGAGGCGCCATCAGTCTGTGGGCAGGTGTTGCAAAGTGGGTCACGAGAGTTTCTGTAATAGGTCGGTGGTCAATGCTGCGAGATGATGGTGGTCGCGGCGCTCTGGCATGCTCGTCGGGGTGCTCGAGGATGGCGCGGGAGGCGACCTGGTCCGAGGTCCGATGCTCACCGGTGGCGCCACTTTTCCCTCACCACTGTCTGACGTGAGATCACGTTGAACGACGGTGGTTTTTTTCTTGAAACATTCTCCATATTGCAAGAAGGAATTCTGCAACATTTGTGATTTTGTAAAACTTTTTTCCATGGTGCCATATAAAATGTGAAAACAAAAAATATATTCTACAACATTAGCTCTATTGTCAAACAATTTCTGCAATAATACCTCCGTTGCAAAAATTCTATAACAAGAACTCTCTTGCAAACGTCCGAATGCAACATCATTCTTATAGTAAAGCTGGTAGCTAAATGTGACGGCCATCCCACGTTGAATCCAATGGTTCACGAGGCGAGGTGTTTTAGGCCGATGCGTAGCGCTCCCCCAGTTGAAAACGAGAGCTGCCTCTTGGCAGCGGCCCATGGAATTTCTCCTTGGATTGGCAGACACCAACGATACAGGCTCTGTCTGCATGAAGGATCATGTCCTCTCGCTCACATCTCAAGTTGAGAAGTCGTTTGTTACGTTCTTCCGACAGCATCTACCAGACCAGAGTCACGAAGAGAGCAGGAGACTTAATTTTTAAGAAAATTGGCTAACATAGAAACTTAACATGTGGAACAGCCGAACAGGCTAGCAATCTACTAGTGTTTTTTTTTCCGGGGTAGCAATCTGCCAGTGCTACTGCTGCATCCCTTGGTTTACATGAATTTGTAGGAATTCTATACAAGTTCATACTAGATGATGAAAGAGCAAACTGAAGATGCAAAGTAGTTTAGTCGAGACCGGAAGAAAGCTAGGGGCAAGCCTGGTTCAACTGCTCCAGCTACAGAATTATTCAGGGTTTAATACAAAAGGCTTCGGCCCACGGTAATGGATCTGACGGAATAAACTAAACAAGTACTAGAGCACATCACACCAACTAGCCAGCTGATTTTCTATGCCCTAGATCGATCCCTACGAGCAAAGACTATAACCATACATTGCATGCATGTGGAAGCGATGTTGATGTTGTGAATCACGTGCCAGATCAACAATGGAAAACCCGTTATGGATTGGAAACCGAAGTGGGTCAGCCCTTGGGCGACATGAGTGTCCTATAACTTAAAATACTAGAAGATTCCTGCACGTTGGAGCGGGAAATTAGTAGCTCAATACAGTTAAGAACATATGAAATTGTTAAACATATTTTTTCACATTTGGATAATAATACATTTGTAATATTTTCTAGAACAAAACTTGTACAACATTTCCAAAAGAATCATCAGCAAGAAATAGTATTAGGCGGATTGTTTTTAGGGCATATCTCCAACAGGGCGTACCCTCTAGCAGGGTCACTCCGCGGCAACGCTAGAGGTGCCAAACTCTAGCACCTCCAGCCTTCCCCTGCCGCCGTTGGCGCCGGCGGTGCCTGCAGTGGCGGTGGCACCCAACACCAATGGTGCTAGGGCGGAAGGGTTGCGGCGGCTCCCCCATGAGGCGGCTGGGGCGGCTCGTGCGGGGTGGCCTTGTGCGGCGGTCATAGCGGAGGTCTTGGTTATGCTGGCGATAGCCGGCGACCCCATGGTCGGCAAGGTGATCCTGTGGGCTACCCTGTTGTGTGATGGGCAGCGGTGTGGCCGAGGATCTATCTTCCCGGCTACATTCGTCTCTGCGTTGGTTTCGTCGACCGATGACGCGTGGTGGAACCGGTGTGTGGCAGCTGGAGGCCCTCTACCAGCACTCCAGTGCCATCGTACGTGTACATGGCGGGGTTGCGCGCGGATCCAGTCCGTTGCTGGTTCGGGTGGTGACGTGGTTTTGTCACGGCAGATGTCCTCGTGCAAGTACTTAGGTGTGAGGCCATCGCCGCTAGGTGGCGACTCAAAGGGGTTAAACGGGAATGGGAGGCAAGTTTACCAAGGTTCGGCCCCTCCGATGGAGGTAATAGCCTACGTCCTGCTTTGTGTCTATATTGATGATGATCTCGATTACAAGGGTGCGGAATTGCTAACCTAGCTTTCGAGGGTGTGTCATTTGTCTCTTTTGGCCCTAGGGGCTCGCCTTTATATACAGGTCGAGGCCCTAGGGTTTACAACAGAGTCCGAGTCATATTACCACTCGTAACCTATCATGTCTCTAACACGCCTTGCCTCTCAAGCAAGGAATCTTCTGGCGTCTTCTGCACTGTGGGCCATGAGTCGACGTCTCCACGCGCTTGGGCCTCCCGGCGGCTTACTTAGTAACCGCCTTGCCCGCCTTATCTTCACGACACGGCCCATCTTGAACATGCTTCCAGAGCCGCCATTATATTGACCCGGCCCAATAGGATGGGTTACACCGCGGGGTTATATCCCCGACATTAGGCCCCAGATTGATTTGAATTCATTCATGTCAATTTCCCTAACTTTCTCTTGGTGGCTTATAATCTGCCTGCATCTGTGTTCTTCATGGACCTCAAAGTGCCGGCTTGTAATATCTCTAGACTTGTTAGTTTTCCAGTGCCTTGCCTGCCAGTGACGTCATCCTCGCTGACCGTTGCCATTCGGAGTCATCATAACGAATCTTTTGAAAACTGCGCCAAATCCGGGCCGATGCAAAAATCGAGGCGCAACCCTAGCCACAAATTTACCATAGCCATTTCGTTTTCCACAGTGCCGTTCCATTTTCCCTCCTTATAAATAAGTCCACTGAGCCCTGTGATAACTTTCCCGTCATCTTCTTCCTCTCGCTCCTTCTTCGGCCGAACACCACCAGAACTTCGGAGGCATCATCAGGGTCTCCAGCTCCGTCGTCAACGTAATCAAGCCTTCTCGCAACCGTCGGAGCAAGCACGGCTATCTCCATTTTTGTCTCAACAAAATCTGGTACGAATCCCTTCCATTTAGGATTTGATCCTTCCAGTGTTCATACCATGTTCGTCGCGTTCGCCTGAGATGTAGTTTGTAGATCCACGCACTCGATATTCCTTAGTATTGCATAGCTTTAGTATGGTCTTCGCCTTGTTTTCCTCATAAATAGATCTAAAATGAGCCACCGAGGGTATTCTTTGAACACTGTAGTTTTGGTCTTTCCGTCAGCTAGAACGCATATTTCATTGTTTTTCCTCATTTTGTTAGATCTATTCGAAAGAACGTCTTTGTAGAAATCTGTTTGTGAGTCAATCCTCTCGCTAAGTTTTGTGGAGATATGCCCTTGATCTTCCTTGATTTTGCCGGCTTAAAATAGAAAATCATTATAGGCGACTTATGATACGCACCGGATCATTTTTCTTGTCGCTCTTGTAGTTGCTCCGTAACCCGCCATGGCTCCTAAGAACTCCAAAGTCTGTAACTGGGCCAAGACCAAAGAATCCAAGATTACCTTAGATAACCTTGTAGACCAAGGTTTCTTGCTGGCTCGAAAAGTCATAGAGTGGCGGGCTCCCAAAGAAGAGCCGTATCCACAGCCGCGACAAGGAGAAGTTGTTGTTTTTACTGATCATCTGCGTAGAGGTTTCCGACCCCCGGCTCAGCGCGGGATAGGATGGGGCGCTACTGCTAATTAGCAGTAGCGCGGTCTGAAGACAGGCGCTACTGCTACCAACTTAGCAGTAGCGCGGCTCGGTAGAACCGCGCTGCTACTAAAATTGACCGACCGTTCCCGCCACGCTAGGTTTAGCAGTAGCGCGTCCACGATAACCGCGCTACTGCTAATGTGATAGTAGTAGCTGAAAGCACATTTGCTCCCTTGGTGGTTTTGGTAATTTATAACAACATATAAGTCATTGAACTAATGTTTTCCATCAAGTATATTTCAGGAAATGCTCAATGATAGGATTGGCAAAAGGATTGTGGAGATTGTAGAATACCCCAAGATGCAAGGAAATAGGTTGGCAAAGCTTCAAGGAAGAGGACTCTACATTTTACATTTTTGAGAAATCACTTTGAGTCCATAGGAAAGCCAATACTATTAAAAGGGGGTAAGGTTTTGTTGGTGAACAAAATGCTCATACGTGCACAAGTGATAGTCACCAAAAACACCCACAAACTCTCCCACCAAAGTCTGTCCAAAGCCATATACTCAACATCGGTGCAACCAACATTTCCATCCCGGTGCCACCGATTCTCAACCATAGACAGACTCAGCCAAACCCTAGCCACTTCGGTGCAACCGATTCCATACCGGTGCCACCGAGTTTAGGTTGCCAACTTTCTGTTACGCAAATTCACAATATCGGTACCACCGAGATTGTTGGATCGGCGTCACCGAGATTGGGAATCTGACCATTGGTCACCTTATCGGTGCAACCGAGTTTCCTATATCGGTCTCACAGAGATTCAAAGTTGCCACCTTTTGGTCACTTCGGTACCACCGAGATTAACACATCGGTGTCACCGAGTTGGTCATTTTGTGTGTAATGGTTGGATTTTTGGGGATGCCTATATATACCCCTCCACCACCACCTACTCGAGAGAGAAGCACTCAGAACTATTCCATACTTGCCCCATCCAGTTTTCTGAGAGAGAACCACCTATCCTTGTGTTGAGGTCAAGATCTTCCACTCCAACCATATGGATCTTGATTTCTAGCCTCCCCAAGTTGCTTTCCACCAATCCCATCTCTTCCACCAAGCCAAATCTGTGAGAGAGTGATTGTGTGTTGAGGAGTCTATCATCTTGAAGCACAAGAGCAAGGAGTTCATCGTCATTACCGAGCCTATTACCTTTTGGAGGGTGGTGCCTCCTAGATTGGTTAGGCGTCGCTTGGGAGCCTCCTACTTCGTGTTGTGGAGTGAACCAAGAATTTTGTACGGGCAAGGAGATCGCCTACTTCGTGAAGATCTACCCATAGTGAGGCTAGTCCTTCGTGGACGGAAGCCATTATGGAATAGTCAAGGTTGCTACTTCATGGACCCTTATGGGTGGAGCCCTCTGTGGACTCTCGCGACCGTTACCCTCCGTGGGTTGAAGACTCCATAAACGTGGATGTACGATAGCACCACCTATCGGAACCACGGGAAAAATCATCGTGTCTACAATTGCGTTTGATTTTCCTACCCTATCCTTTCTACTCATGCTTGTTGTTACTTTCCGCTGCTATACTCTTAGACTTGCATGTGTAGGGTGTACTTGACTTGCCATGAAATGCTAAAATTGCCAACTCTAAAATTTGGGAAAAGGCAAAACTTTTATTTGGTCAAGTAGTCTAATCACCCCCTCTCTAGACATACTTTCGGTCCTACAAGTGGTATCAGAGCTTTGGTCTCCATTGCATTGGTCTCACAACCTAGGAGAGTATGGCGTCTAGTGAGGGAAGTTATCACCGTAGAGGTCCGTACTTTGATGGCACTAATTTTGCTAGTTGGAAGCACAAAATGAAAATGCATATTCTTGGTCATAACCCCGCCGTTTGGGCTGTTGTTCGTGTTGGCTTGCAAGGTGAATTCTTTGGTGATGGAAAGGAACCGGATCGTGAAGCGACCGCGGATGAATTGAAGATGTTGCAATACAACGCTCAAGCATGCGACATTCTATTCAACTGCCTATGCCCAGAAGAATTCAAGAAAATCAGCCGTCTTGAGAATGCAAAAGAGATTTGGGATACTTTGGTTGATATGCACGAAGGAACCGAGTCCGTGAGAGAATCCAAGTTGGATGTTCTTCAAGGTCAGCTTGACAAGTTCAAGATGAAGGATGGTGAAGGAGTCGCTGAGATGTACTCTAGGCTAGCTCTCATCACCAATGAGATTGCCGGCTTAGGAAGCGAAGAGATGACCGACAAATTCATCATCAAGAAGATACTTAGAGCTTCGGATGAGAGATACGACACCGTGTGCACATTGATCCAAATGATGCCCAACTACAAAGATCTCAAGCCTACGGAAGTCATTGGAAGGATTGTTGCTCATGAGATGACACTCAAAGACAAAGAAGAGCTTCACCACAAGTCTAGCGGTGCTTACAAAGCCACAAGTGATGCTCCCGCAACTTCAAGCAACAACCTTGTCACCAATGAAGAGATAAGCCTCATGGTCAAGAAATTCAACAAGTTCTACAAGAATAGAGGCAAAGAAAGAAGCTCCAACTCAAGATATGATGAGAAGCATTTGTCAAGTCGTGACCGCAATTGCTACAATTGTGGGAAGCCCGAAGACTACTCCAATGAGTGCACGGCTCCCTACAAACGAAGAGAAGAGTCACCTCGAAGACGAAGCTCAAGGAATGAATCACCTCAAAGAGAGAGAAGGAGTAGAGATGATCGTTATGAACGAAGACCCTCAAGGAGAAGTAGAGATTCAGAGAAGAATGACAAGTACACCAAGAGCTATACAAGAAGAAAACATCAAGCTCATGTTGGTGAATGGGTTTCCGGCTCCGACTCCGACAACAACTCCGAGAGAAGCTATCACTCCGACTCCGACTATAGCCAAGATGATGGTGTTGCCGGAATTGCTCTAGTGACTACCAACTCCTATGATCTATTTGATTCACCAAACGAAGGGAGTGGAAGTTGCTTCATGGCTAAAGGCCCCAAGGTATCACACCCCGAGTATCTTGATTTTGATAGTGATAAAGATGACTTGCTTTATGATGATGACTTGCTATTTGATAAAACTAGTGATGTTAGTCAAAATGAACTTGATAATTCTCATGCTTGTCAAGATAAGTCAATTGATGATGATAAGATGAAAATAGAAGAACTAACTAAAGAACTAAAAACTCTTAAGTTAGCTCATGAATCTACTCTTGAAGATCATAGAGAGCTTGTGAGAACTCATGAGAAGCTACGTTTCGAGAAGATCAACTTGGAGCAAGAGCATGAGTTTTTTAAAGCTATCAATGACGATCTCCGAAAGAAGACTTCATCTTATCTAGCCAAACGACTACTCTTGTCTACATTCATGCCTCAAGTTAAAACTAAGCAATCTAGTAACAAAGGCAAGAAAGGTTCTTCATCTAGTAGCAACAATAAAAATGCAAAACCCAATGATGTTGCTTCTAGTAGTTCTATTGATTCCACTAATGATGTTTCTCTTAGCCAAGTTACACTTGAGCAAGAAAATGCTTTATTGAAAGGAATTATAGAGAAAGGTATCTACAAGAGTCTTGCCGGGTGTAAGCAATTTGAGGAAATTGTACGCAAGCACGAAGGATACCGGAAGAATCGTGGTGTTGGCTATTTCAACGCAAATGGAGATGAATGGGAAGAAGGTCAATATCCCGAGCCCAAGTTTGTTCCTCAAAAGGAGAAGTATGAAATTACTCTTCCCAAGGGGACAAACACTCAAGATGATCTTCCACCACAAGACCACAAGCTCAAGGGCAAGAACAAGATTCAAGAGGACACTGACTCATATGAAGATGAATCCCTAGCTATGGTGGAGTGGGTTCCCAAGGCTACTTCAAGCTCAACTTCTACAAAGGCTACAACAACACCAAGGATCCCCATCAACTTGATGTGGGTCCCCAAGAAGAGGAACTAGAGAGTTCTTGAGGGGTGGCTCTGCCAATGAAATTCACTCACATTCATTATTGGCAAGAATTATTTGCAATCAACATCAACTCTATGCAATAGTTCAAGGAGTCACACATTCCCTCAAAGGTAAGCAAGGGACAAGGTAATCAACAAATCAATGGAGATCATTACACATGCTTTGCACTCCATGTCCTACAGTAGCGCGCTTTTTTTTCATGTCGCTACTGCTAATTTTGAAACTGGCCACACGGCGGGCCCCGCTTAGCAGTAGCACGTGTGAAGTAGGAGCGCTATTGCTATCCTATTAGCAGCAGCGTGTTTTTCTCCCAGCGCTACTGCTAAGCCGTAGCCATACCTCCTTTTTCCTCCCCCTCCCCTCCTCTCTTCCTCACTTTCCCCTAGCTCCCACCTCCTCTCTCCCTCACTTTGCTTCTTCCTCACTACTTCTCCCCCCATTACTCTCCTTCTTCTACCTATCTTTCTCTCTCTTTATTACTCCTAGCTAACTACACCAACCTCCATTAATGCATCTCCTTTCTCTTTTTCCTTACCCCTCCACTAGTTGAACTTGTCTCCTCCCAAACTAGCTAGCATTTAGTGAAGTGACCTATGTACCTCCCTAACTAGATCTATAGCCTTATCAAGAAGAGCTTTGTCCACTTTTGATCATTCCATAGGTGTGTGTGGCGACACCTATCGACATCATCATCACCGTGCTCGATCTCGAGATAGGTACGGTGATTAAAAATTTATGCTTTTGCAAGAATGGAAATATGTGTATGTGTGCGATATGACATAATCGGGCGATATGATGGAAATTGTGTGTGTGGCATGAGTTGCCGCCGAATTGTGCTTGTGAGTTGCCTTTGTTTTGCCGAAATGTCGATTTATTTCCGTTTCGGCGAATTCCGGGCAAACTCTATATGTCCTATTTTTAGGGAAGGTCATGCCGAATTTTTGTATGACTTTGATGCATGCATGCATTTTTATAATCAATTTGTTTATTATTACCGTGCAGGCGTTCATGATGGTCAGTGGAACGGTGGTGGACATGTGGTTGTGGTCGGCGGTGCAGGACATGAAAGAAAATAACCTGACAGAGGTTTTATTTCCGTGTCGAAGATGCAAAGGACGAGCTTGGCTCGACCCTTATGACGATGGTCGTGTGATGGCGCACCTTCTCATGACTGGTTTCATGGATGGCTATACTCGGTGGATAATTCAAGATGAGGATGATGATGTTGAGGACGCCGACGGGGCAGGCAATGACGACACGGGGCAAGACGAAGAGATGATCGATAATGGCGGCGGAGAAGGGGCCGGACATGGCGCCGGGGAAGAGGCCGGACATGGCGGCGGAGAAGGGGCCGGACATGGCGGCGGAGAAGGGGCCGGACATGGCGGCGGAGAAAACGTGGACTCCACGCCGCAGTATTCGTCGGTACTAAGTTCAATCGTGCGGGACCCTCATGTTCAAGCACTGCTTCGCAAGGAGACGAGTACTGAGAGAGCTGCTTCTAGAGAGGAGGCCAAGCCGCAGCAACTGGTGGTAGACTCGAACACTCCATTGTATCATGGTTGCAATCCCGAGGTGACCCGCTTGAGTTTCACGCTCGAACTCCTAAAGAAGAAGGCTAAAAACAAATGGACTGACACTAGCCTCGATGAGCTTCTCAGGTACCTAAAGGATGTTCTTCCCGCGGGGAATCTATGTCCTACTAGTGTGGATGAGGCCAAGAAGATCGTGTGCCCTCTTGATCCACCGCACGTTAGATACCATGCATGCATCAACGATTGCATAATTTATTGGAAGGAGCACGCGGAAAAAACAAGCTGTTCGGTGTGCTATGCTTCTCGATACAAGAAGGCCGGGAAGAAATGTCCCCAGAAAGTTGTATGGTACTTACCAATCACTCCCCATCTCCAGCGGTATTTCGTAGATCCCAAGGAAGCAAAGCTCATGCGCTGGCACGCGGAGAGGAAGAAGCCCGACGATGGAGATGATCCGAAGCTGAGACACGTCGTGGATGGAAGCCAGTGGAGAGCGTTCAACGGCGAATATCTGTATTTCGCATGTGATGCAAGGAACATCGTGCTCGGCGCGTGTACCGATGGCATGAATCCGTTTGGCAACCAGAACACCAACCATAGCACATGGCCCGTGTTTGTATGGATGTACAACCTCCCGCCCTGGTTGTGCATGAAGTCGAAGTACATACACATGAGCATGCTGATTCAAGGGCCGAAACAACCGGGAAATAATATTAATCTGTATCTGGGGCTACTTCAAGAGGAGGTAGACACGTTATGGAAAATACCGGCCAAGACATGGGACGCTAGCAAAGGCGAGTATTTCTATATGAGAGCCGCGTTGATCACGATGGTGCACGACTATCTCGGTTACGGATATGTCGCAGGACATGTGTGCCATGGATACTGCGGATGTAGGCGGTGCATAGATGATACGACGTCTCAGCAGCTAACGTCAAGGAAAGATGGCGGGTCTGGGAAAATCGTGTACATGGGGCATCGAAGATGGCTCGAGAAGGACGACCCATGGAGAAACCGTGGAGATCTATTCAATGGTGAGGCTGAGCATCGAGGACCTCCACGTAAGCGGAGCGGCGCCGAAATCGATGAGCTGTTGAAAAACTGGGAACAGTGCCCCGCGCCGGGAAAGACGATGAAAAAGGCGCCAGGGCCGCTGCTGAAGGTATGGAAGACGAGGTCTATTTTCTGGGACTTGGAGTACTGGCACAAACTCGACACGCCTCATTGCCTTGATCAAATGCATATCTGTAAGAATGTCCTTGAGAGCTTGCTTGCGACACCGATGAACATGCCGGATAAGACCGAGGATGGGCCGAAGGCAAGAAAAGACATGCAAGATTTGGAGATCAGGGCAAATCTGCAGATGCCGCCCCGTAAAAAGTCAGAGGAGACAGAGACGGAGACAGAGGCGCGGGAGAAGAAGGGCAAAAAAGTAAAGGAAGAGGATTATTGCCCCCCCTTCTTGCTTCACCTTAAGTCCGGCTGAGATCGATCAATTCTTCAAGTGCCTTACCGGAATCAAAGTTAGTTTCGGTTACCGTGGCAAGATAAGCAGATATCTAGACACGAAGAAGAAAAGGTTTAGCGGGATGAAGTCCCATGACTGTCATGTGATGATGACGCAGATACTACCTGTTGCCCTTAGAGGGATAATGGACAAGCACGTCCGTGACACGCTTATTTGTCTCTGCAACTTTTTCGACGTCATCTCTCAAAAGTCGATCAGTGTGAAGCAGCTCCGAAGGCTACAGGAAGAGATCGTTGTCATACTAAATGAGCTTGAGATGTACTTCCCGCCCGCGTTCTTTGACGTCATGGTGCATCTGTGTGTCCATATTGTGGACGACATAATAGACATGGGGCCGTCATTCCTGCACAACATGATGCCGTTTGAGAGGATGAATGGGATCATCAAAGGATTCGTTCGTAACATGTCCCGTCCGGATGGAAGCATCGTCCAGGGCTATCTGACACAAGAGTGCATCTCTTTCTGCGAGAATTTTCTATATGGCGCAGACCGGCCGCCTGGTGTTGGTTTGCCCGTTAACAAGCACGATGGGAGGCTCGAAGGGGAATGTCACTCCAACGGTCGCAGGGAACTGCATGTGGCCTACTCAGATAGACGCAACGACTTTGACATAGCAAACTTGGTAGTGCTACAACACCTACACCAGGTAGATCCTTTCGCGACACTGCACAAAGAAACTATCGCAAAGAAGTATCGTGACCGGGGGGCAGGACGGACGCCTAAGTTACTAGAGAGCACAACTCCACTTTCCTGCATTGGTTCAAAGAGCATATTATTGCTAATCCCCCGGAAGAGGGCTCTAAGGACAGATTGCTCATATACACCTTAGCACATGGCCCCTCGCCCAACCTCGTCACCTATCAGGCATACGATATCAACGGATACATGTTCTACACGGAGGCCAAAGATATGGACAATGATGATCAGAACTCAGGGGTGACGATGGAATGCATGACCGACAGCGACAACGGCGCAACTGAGAGATTTTACGAAAGGGTCGAGGAGATCTGGGAGCTTGACTACTCTGGACTGCACAACGCGACGATGTTTCGTGTCAGATGGGCTAAGAATGTCGAAAGAGAAAACCGGTATTTCACTACCATGACTATACCCGACGCCAAGAGTGGTACCGTGAACGCTATCGCAAAAAATGAGCCATGGGTACACGCTAAGCACGTGACACAATGCTTCTTCATAACCGACCCGTGCAATCCCAGCCGTGTTGTCGTGAGGAGAGGCAAAAGGAACATCATTGGAATGGATGGAGTCGCCAACGAGGAAGACTACGACCAGTACGGCAACCCAATGAGGGAAGATGACGATGACGATGAAGTATACGTCAAAAGAAGAATCAATACTACATTACCTAAGAAAGATCGTACTCCATGGAAAAGGAAAAGTCACAATAAGGGGCTCAATTATTCTTCAACGAACAAGAAGAGAAAGAAGCTCACTCAAAAACGAAAACGTCGACGCTGAGGAACCGTTATCGGTCAAATGATGTAATATATATGTTCCTATTTTGTGTACACACTAATCGTTATGCATGGGTCAAATGATGTAATATATATGTTCCTATTTTGTATACATACTTAACCGTCAAATGATGCAATATATATCGCCTTAGTTATATACATTGTATCACCTTCCCTTCGTTCCTGCTCTCGGGAAAAAGGAAAAGAAAAGAAAAGAAAAAGAAGAAAAGAAAAGGAAGAGAAAATAAAGGAAAAGACAATAGAAGAAACAAACAGGAAAACTGCTATAGGTACTGGTTATAGCAGTAGCGCTTTTCCGAAAAAGAGCTATAGCTAGTCAAAATAGCAATAGCACCTTTTGGAGAAACGCGCAATAGATAACTTAGCTATAGCGCGTTTTGAGGAAACGCGCTACTCCTATGTTGACTTAACCCCCGGCCCCAGCGGGCTTCCCGCCTCTGCTTCCCCCAAATCCCCACTCTCTCTTCTCCCCCCTCGTCGCCGCCGGAGCCCGTGCCCTCGCCTCCGGAGCCCGTGCCGTCGCCGCCAGAGCCCTGCCCTCGCCCGCGACCTCGCCCACGCCCCTGCCTCAAGCGCCCGTGCCCTCGCCCCCGACCCCGGCGCCCGCCCCCGGGGCTCGCCCCTGACCCCGGCGACCTCGCCCACGCCCCCGACCCCGGCACGCCACGCCTCCCTCCTTGGCTTCCTCCCCTCCCAACCTCGGCCGTCGTCGGGCCTGCCTCCTCGCCCCTGCACCCTCTGTAAGCAGAAATTTAGGGATAGGTGTTTTAGGTGTAGTTAAAAGAAAAAACAGAATTGATTATATAGGTTTCTTGCATTTTTTAGTTTAAGCAATTGTTGCTATTTAATTTTTTTAGTTTAAGCAATTAGTATGAAACCTAGGACAGATTAGTTAAAGCAACTGTTGCTATTTAATTTTTTTAGTTTAAGCAACTGTTGTTATTAAAAAAACAGAATTTGAAGTGGACAGATTAGTTAAAGCAACTGTTGCTATTTAATTTTTAGTTAAAGCAATTGTTACTATTTAAAAAAACAGAATTCAAAGTGGACATGTGATATGTGGACATGTGATTTGGACATGTCATATTTGAAATTTGGACATGTCATATTTGGACATGTGATGTTTTGGACATGTCATATTTGGAAAATGATGATTATGTGCAGGGTAAATGATCCGAGTGGCCTATGTTTTGCCGGAATGTTGATTCATTTCCGTTCCGGTGAATTTCAGGCACTCGATATGTCCACTTTTTAGCAAAGGTCATGCCGAAATTTTCTGTAAATTTTGGCATGACTTGTGCTATAAAGTAGGCATATCGAGTGCCGGGATTTGCTGGGAAACGGCATTCCGGCAAACATAGATCTTTTTTATATCATTTCTCATTTTTTTATAGTTTTAGAATTAAACGAGGAGACTTAATCATAGGAAACATGTCGAACAACGAAGAAACCAGGCCTTCTGACCAAGATGCAGACGAGATGGATTATGAGGGTGAACAACAGTACCTCGACTTTTTGTCTGCTAAGCACAGTCAAGGTTTGCAGGTCGGCCTCAATGATAGTACTGACACCGACATCGACACCGATGGCGCCGGCACCGATGGCGGCGCCGAGACCGGCAGGGAAGGTACCGGCGGGGAAGATACCGGCGGGGAAGGTACCGGTGCCGATGCCGCTACCGAAAAGAAGAAGCAGAAGAAGCAGAGGATACGAAAACCTAACAAACTCGGCATCGGACGACTGGTGATCACAAAGATGGCCCCTGGCAAGTTTGAGCCATTAGAGCCGGAAGAACCTCGCAAGTTCTATGGGAACCAAGTAGGATGCATCCTACGGGAATGCGCGAGCATCAACGACGATGACTTAAGGAGTAAAGAACATTTGAGGCAGTTGCTCCTGACGAAGTTGCACAAGAGATTCAAGTTCCCCGACCGGGATGATAGCATAGAACAACCGTGGGATGATCCGAAGATGAAAAAGATTAACAATCATGCCATGGGCATGTTCAGCAATGATTTGGCCTCCTGGAAAGGGAGGCTGAAACGAGCTATTGAGGCTGAGGAACCGCTGTCCAAGATTCTGGAGGAAAATCCGACACTTACGGAAGAGGAGTTCGAAAAGTTCAAGGATACTTGCGCTACCGAGGCAGCCAAGGCTAAGGCTGCGAAATTCAAGAGCCTTCAGCAAAGGAACACGGGGAAGCATCGCCTCAGAAGCCGTGGCTACCTTGGCAAAAGGCCCATATGGGATAAGGAGGACGCGGAACGTGAAGCCGCGGGTCTCCCAGACCCCTTCGCGAAGTTCACCAACCCCTTGGAGCGTGACTTCATCAGGGACCGCTACAAGTGGGACAAGGAAAATAAGGTTTTTTACACGGACCAGATCACGAGGAAATTGATTAGAATATTGGTAATTATTCTTTTACCACCTTACATTTAGCTTCTGATCAAGTCGACTACACATTCGTAAACGGTTCACGTTCCTTCTGCAGGAGAAGCAACACCAGCTTGCTGCCGAAAGCCCTACTTCGCCGATGAGGCCCAAGTGGGACACCCCTCTCAACCGGGCCTTGAACGAACTTAAGGGACTCCCTTTGGGCCAGCGGCCGCAATATGGACGTGTGCACGGCGCCGGAGACGGCGCCACGTGGAAGGTGTTTTACAACGAGGGCCCGGAGGCCAAGAAGCAGAAAAAGAAGTTTAGTCAGACGGACATCGACGCGAAGATGAAGCTTGCGTTCGAGAAAAGAGCAGCTGAGGACGCGGAAAAAGCAGCCGAGGAGAAAAATGAGTTGCTACAGCAGGCAGTCGATGCAGCTGTACATGCCTGCAGAAATGATTTCGCTACTAACTTGATCCCGGCTATCATCAACTGGACGAAGGAAAATCCAGACAAGACGGTACAAGATTTCCCCATGCCCAGTTTCGTCGGGAGCAACTCGGTGAACAACACCACCGCACCATCACCTGCTCACGCAACCGGGCCTGCTCCCGCACCCGCACCCGCTCATAGCAGCCCGTCCTCAGTCTCTGGCGCGCTAGGCGGGCCTTCATCTTTGGCTGAGCTCGACGCCCTCATGGTAATTATATGTCGCACCAACATATATCTAGAACATTCCATTTTCGTTGCCTTTCAGATGTTTTACGCCGCAGACATGTGTTTGCAGGCCGACGAAACCCCGTGCACCGTACTCTACTTGATCAAAGGCCAGAAGGTGGACGTGGGAAAGGGGGTGATAACGAAGCCCTTGGAACTCACGTTCCACGGCCAGCCGATGCCCGGTGGGCACTTCAGGGTTAGCTTGTCGAGTGTGAAATCAGGGCACGAGGATTTGCCTCCTCCAGTACGGCTAGGGGGAGAGGACGACGAGACCTCGTCGCGGATTGGAAGCTGCAAGGGTTGGGTGCTGCTATGGCCGAAGAATCTTCTTCGTCTGGAGCCGGCCGAGAGCACACCAATAACGACACATCAACAAGCAGGTATGGACACCACCACCCCGCCTACGCAATTACCAGCGCCTGTAGTGCCGGGTGAGAGCAGCGGACAACGTGATGAAGGGGGTCCAATAGTGGCTGTTGTAATCGCCCCCGTAGAACAAAGAATGGATGATGAGATGGAGGAGGACCCTCTTCGGTTCCTCAATACAGGCGCCTATGACTGTGACTTAGATATGATGAGTCAGCCATATGACGACTCGGGCTATCAGCATGCTAATGAGGATATGGATGATCTGCCCGGGCAGGAACGTCCTAGCAGGGATTGCAAGAAGTCTCTCTTCATGCAATCCTCACAGGACACGCCTAAATATGCAGGGGGTCATACAGTGCTTAGCCCGACAACACTGGGGCAGGGGTTAAGGAAGGGTCTGGAAGGTCAGCCCAAGAAAAAGGAGAGGAAGAGAACGGGGAAGATAGGCTCAGCTGCCTACAAACAAGCCAGAGCACATAGCAGCCAGACGGTGGCCATGTTCCATGTCACGGGCGAGCCGATGCTACCGCCGAAACCGCTGGAGGCAATATACGGGGATCTCAGGAGACTGCACGACCATGTGCTGTGGACTGAGAAAAGCCTACTAGCCTCGAAGGATCCAGGATATCTGACATACGCGGCTCGTGTGCCTGAGGGGAAGTGCTACGTCGACACACGGCCCGTGGAGGTGTTCTTCCTGCGGTTTGATCATATCTTCGAGATGTTTCTGACAAGGCGGCTCGATTGTACAATCGTCCGCCTTTTTGCGCTACATATGAGCTCCATCATGAAGAGAGAAGAAGTCTCGCAAATCTGTGTGGCAGATCCATACTACATGCACGAGTCCTTCTTGAGTCTCGGCGACTTTGAGCGTAAAACTGCTAGGGAGTACCTCGAAAACTTCATGGTACAGATTAAGGACCAGGAAATTGTCCTCCTGCCTTATCATCCAAAGTAAGTCAGTGCCGGACAACCCTTTCGTACATTTCAATCATTCCTTCTCGCTCATATGGAGAATAATTTGAGGTGTTTTTTCCCCGCAGCAACGGTCGCGCCGTCCTTATCGTTCTTTACCCGCGAGTCTCCCACGCCGTGTATTTCGATCCTACCAGAAACTACGAGAAGAAGGACTACACCCACGTAATGAATATTCTAGATGATGCCCTCCAAGGCTTCAGCTTGAGGGGTGGCCACATGCAGATCAGGAAAAAAAGGAACCGCAAGACGGGTTTCTCGCATAAAACCAACTTCTGGTACATCCATGTCCCGAAATCAAGTAGGAACGATGGATTCTACCCCCTCCATCTCATGATGGAGTTCAGAAGGGATCACCAAAAGCATCGCATGACAACCAGAAACGATGATCATATCCGTAAGTGGGTAGAATCTCAAGGAGATGCGGATTATAAACTTAGAGATGACTTCTTTCGCATCCAGAGGGACATTGCGACGATCATCATGAAAGAAGTCGTTGAAGTGAAGGGGATGTTCCACCACGGCCCTATATCGCGAGCTGACGTCCGAACTTACATAGGCATGCAATGTCAGGACCTCACGTCATTCAAGAAGCTAGGGTCCACTCTCGATGATCTGGAAGGATGGAAGTTCTAGTGATTTACGATGCCGATGATGATGATATGTGTCGGTTGAACTTGTATACTTTCTATAGCGATGAAACTTTGTGATATCCACGGTCCCTACCGAACTTGCGTAACGCTACTTTGTTAGTTTGGGTACGATGACCTGCGTACCTCTAGTTAATTAGTTTGCGTATGATGAAACTGCGTTGATTATTTATGTTTACTATATGTTGCATCTAGTTGCTAACCCTTTCTTTTTTGTGTTGCTCAAGTATATTTTGTTGCATATGATTGTACATTCTCTTAATGAAGATGCATCTCTAACAGTTACCTAGATTCTTGATGGCGAAGTACCGGTGCTATGTCGTGTACAAAGGAAAGGTTCCGGGAGTATACGACGAGTGGTCCGAGTGTCAGGCGCAAGTGGAGGGGGTCTCGGGCGCCAGCCATAAAGGCTTCAAGAGCAGACAAGAAGCAGAAGCTAGTTACGTGAGAAGGCTCATGCTAGCGCGAGAGAGGACTCATAACCGCCGCCTCATGTACTACATAGTTTCGCTCTCACTCATAGTGATAGCTCTTCTCGCGTATATCATTGTTTAGATGGATGACGATGTAGTTGCAAGTATTCGAGACTTGTATCGCTATTTTCGAGATGATGACAAGAGACCACTTTGTGTTGGATGATGATTATGATGGCGACATGATTTGATGAGACTATTTGTATGTATATGCTATGATTACATTTGTGGTCTCGCAGCCATTTGTATGTGTATGATGATGACATTTGTATGTGCTAAAGATTCTTGTATAAAGCCTGTTCAAATACAAAACAAATATGCAGAAAAAAAACAGAAACTAATAAAGTTAGCAGTAGCGCGGGGAGTAAAGTTAGCAGCAGCGTAGCATTACCAGTAGCGCGTCCTAACACAAGGCGCTACAGATATTAGCAGCAACGCTGTTCTTTGGAGCATGCTACTGCTATGCATGTATAGCAGTAGCGCGGGCCAACACGCGCTACTGCTATAGGTTAGCTGTAGCGCCGTATCAGTAGCGCGGGAACCCGTGCTACTGATATACATAATACCCGCGCTACTGCTAGGCTTTTCCCTTGTAGTGTGCACTTCTTCAAACTCAGGTCTCAAGACATCGATCCGAATTCCATGACCAATATTTGTCAATTCCAAGTGCTATGCGAGGTATATCTCCAGGTTGAGCCGTCTGTGACCCTTTTTAGGGATTTTTTTATCTCAACCGTCAGACTGAGGTGAAGAATGGTGCTGCTTGTGAACTTGGCGGAGTTTCCATTCAAAAGAGAAAGAACAACATCTTTCCTAAATCAAAGCTAGCGAGTCATCCGAAAGGATGGAACAAGACCTGGTTCTATTGCAAAAATACTGCACCCAAGGGAGAAAATCCCCTCCCGGGTTTCAGATTGGAAAGGCTCAGCAGGAACGTGGAATTTCCGGGTTGTCCAACAGATGAAGAGAGGGCTCCATTAACACCTCTTCATACAAAATTGAGAGCTCTGACTGCGCATGGCTTAACTGGGATTGATTTAGTTTGTTGCTGGTTAAAGTGGCGAATCCAACCTATCAGTGTAAGGGACGACTTGATGTGTGATTACTCAAGCGCCTCATCTGATCCTCAACGCTTCTCTCGTGATGATCTGACTGATGACGTCCTTAATAAAGAAACAAAGAGGTTCTTTTCCGACTCAAGGGAACAGTGCAGTGTTACTGGCTTGGGTCCATTCTATCTGCTCAACCCGCCACCTTTGGTATTGATTATTTTTGCTGTCTTTTATCAATTTATTTTGACCCGTCGTTCCTTACCACATGCTTTATATGCTGCAGAAGAACTCTATTTTCTGGAAGGTCACCCCTCAAGCCCCTATTCCCTCGTCGGGTAAAAAAGATGACCCGACCCCGGTGTCATCCTCGGGGGAGGAATCCGAGGTAGAACTTGATTCTCTTGGCCGCCTGTTTATTGAGCTTGCTGGCGCGCCTTCTTATCAGGGTGATTCAGAATCTAGCCAAGCCGGCGAAATTGAGGTAACTCCAATCTCCTCCAGTTCTTCAGAAACATTTGTTCCCAGAAAACCAAGACAAATCGTCCGGAAGGTTAAGTTGACACATCCATATGCTCACTTGGCTCCCG
Source organism: Elymus sibiricus (assembly GCA_039707655.1). Lineage (NCBI taxonomy): Eukaryota > Viridiplantae > Streptophyta > Magnoliopsida > Poales > Poaceae > Elymus > Elymus sibiricus. The sequence continues at coordinate 123,278,147 of CM077667.1, read as the reverse complement.
ATTTTCTTTTGAAGAAAGCACAATTTGCCGGCTCATCAAAATGCAAGACCCGGAGCGGTTCGGGCAACTTAGACCCCAGTTTGTCTCATGCACCGCCGTCTCGCAAACCATGCCTCGAGGTGCCTCATAGTCCAACCAATTCTCGTCCTAGAGCCGGTTTGTTTAAGCCGCCTCTTAGTCCTTCAAATTCACTTTATCAGGCCTCCCCTCCATCCTCGGGCGACTCAACTGCAACGCAGCTTCCCATTGTTAATGTCAACCGCGAGTAAGCTCCTAAAGTTGCACTGCTGACTTATATCATTTTAAACCTTGAGCTATATTTTCCTTAGAATAATACTTGATTGTTGCAATCATAGGGCCAAAGCTATCTTGTCGAAACGGGCTGGCGGGTCATCTTCTGGTACTGCAAACCAAGACGTTCCAGACCCCCCACCAGCGAAGTCTGCCACAACAATTAGCCTTTCTATAGAAATGGAGCCAATTATGAGGGCTAAGCCAGCAGTCGATGTTGAAGCATTCAGACCGGATGAGCCGGTCTTTATGGACATGCCAACAAAGAACCAAGGCACATCGGACGACCCATCTGCCCGTCTGCCAAGCCTGGCTCGTCCTTCCAGCCCGGCGACCCATGCGGATGACCCCATGCCGCCAGCTGATGAAGATATTCCACATGTCTTTATTGTTAAGGAAAGCTTCCAAAATCCAATTGCTTCCACCTCCTTTGCTAAGATTGTGGCCAAAGACGAGCTAGTTGATTTGAACAAAGGGAAAGCCAAACTGGAGATTCCAGAGTTGTCTGCACTTGGTACTGAAGATTTACACCAGCAATACTTGACCCGGCTGTGTGAGAGCCGGGAAATTGAAATCAACATGATTAATGCTATGAAGGAAAAGTATGAGGTAATATTCTTGTTTTACCACTATCTTTATACTGTCATTAGCCTCCAAGGACCAGCTTATTATGGTAAGCTGGTTCCATAAAATAAATATGACCTGTAGCTGTAGCCCCCAAGGACCGGGTCACTGTGATTATAGTGAACTGGTACTATGTAATAGAGAGAAACATGATCCAGCCCCCAAGGGCCGGCTTATCTCATTGAGTAGGCCGGGTCTTTCTTTATAAGAAACCCAACAATATGAAAATTTGAAATCATGTAGCCCCCAAGGGCCGACTTATCTTCGTGAGGTGAGTCGGGTCTTCTATTGGTATTCTGAAGAAATTGACCAGTAGCCCCCAAGGGTCGGCTCATCTTCTTGAGATGAGTTGGGTCTTTGTTTAATAAGCTTTAGGAAATCAACCTATAGCCCCCAAGGGCCAACTCATCTTCTTGAGATGAGTCGGGTCTTTCCATGCTAAGATTTTGAAAAAAACTGGCATGCATTAGCCCCCAAGCGTCAAGGATATTGCTCGCAATCTGATTGGGACTTTGATGATATATAAAAACAATTAATCCGTCATAGGGCAGCTTGAAGATTTTGTAGATATATTTGCTGACACTTCTTGTATGTTTGTTAGGAATATGTAGGGGATGCTGAATCTATTGCCATGAAACTGCAGAAACGCCTCAAAGAAGAGAGGAAACTGAAAGCTGATGCTGAGCTCATGGCGGCTCGTTTTGAGGATTCTGCACGGCAGGCTAATGAATGCCTTGAACAAGCCGTAAAGTTGTTTGAGGCGGAAAAGGCCACCCTCTTAAAACGTGCTGAAAAGGCAGAATGGAAACTTGGTCCGTTGAAGGAGAAATATGTCATTCTTGTGAAACAGATAAACGAGATGTTGACGACAATCTTGTATTCTGTATTTCTTTTGTAAATATACCGGATGACGATGGTATGGCGGCTCATTGTCTCTTGTTTGCTTTATTTGCAGGACGAAAATACCATAATCTTATAGAGCTGCCTATTGTGAAATTGAAGGCTATCTTCACATACGTAGATCAACTGTTCACATGATCTGTTTACTCCATTATGTCGGTAAAAAAATTAAAACACCCACCCAGGAGCATCAAGGACATGTTGAAGCATCTCTCCACCGTGCCACAATGGGTCACAGAAACCCGGAAAGCGGCGGCTCGAGGAGGAGCAAATATGGCTCTTGCTCGAGCGAAGGCATATTTACCTGAACTGGATGTGGAGCTCTTGAAAGGCGGCTTTTCTGAGTTCAAACTCGATGGATCCACGTTCACTCATTCAGACTATGCTAAGTGCGTCACAGAGACTCGGCCACTGGTGACTCTTATATATGAAGAGATTGACCTCTCGCAGTACCATCGTGCGTACTCCAATGATAATGAGCGTATCAGTGCGCCCAAAGATGAGCGTTCTGAGTTGGTGCCTCCCCGACGTAAGAGACCTTTTGCTCCCGATGTTGACGCATCATCTCTTGTTGAGGGAACGACCAATTTTGAATTTTTGAACTCAATGTTGGGGAACGTTGCATGGGAAACAAAAATTTTCCTACGCACACGCAAGATCTATCCATGGTGATGAGCATCTACGAGGGGGAGAGTGGATCTACATACCCTTGTAGATCGCTAAGCGGGAAGCGTTAAGAAACGTGGTTGATGTAGTCGAACGTCTTCGCGATCCAAATCGCAATCCTTCCCGCGATCTAATCACGATCTGTCCCGCGATCCAATCACGATCCGTCCCGCGATCCAATCGTGGTCCTTCCGATCTAGCGCCGAACGGACGGCACCTCCGTGTTCAGCACATGTACAACTCGATGACGATCTCCACCTCCTTGATCCAGCAAGCAAGGGTGGAGACCTAGATGAGTTCTCCGCCAGCACAACGGCGTGGTGGCGGTGGTGATGGAGCTGTCCCGGCAGGGCTTCGCCAAGCACGACCGAGACGATCTAGTGGAGAACAGATCTAGAGGGAGAGAGAGGCAGCCGTGGCTTTTCAGGTGAGGGGCTGCCCTCAAAACCTCTAGTATATATAGGAGGAAGGGAGGGGAGGAGGCAGCCCCAAACCCTCCACCAAGGAGGGTTCGGCCGAACCAAGGGGGAGGAGTCCTCCCCCAACTAGGATTCCTCCTCCCACAAGGGAGGTGGAGTCCTGGGAGGACTCCCCACTTGGCCCTCCTCTCTCCTCTTCGCATGGGCCCTTAGGGGCTGGCTTGCCCAGCCCACTAAGGGCTGGTGCGCTACCCCTAAGGCCCATGTGCCCCCCGGAGTGGGTGGCCCCCTCCCGATGGACCCCCGGAACCCTCCCGGCACCCCCGGTACACTACCGGTGACACCCGAACTTTTTTCGGTGACCAAAACGGGACTTCCTATATATCAATCTTTACCTCCGGACCATTCCAGAGGTCCTCGTGACGTCCGGGATCTCATCCGAGACTCCAAACAACCTTCGGTCACCACCATACATAACTCAATACTACCGAAACGTCACCGAACGTTAAGTGTGCAGACCCTGCGGGTTCGAGAACTATGTAGACATGACCGAGACACCTCTACGGTCAATAACCAATAGCGGGACCTGGATGCCCATATTGGTTCCTACATATTCTACGAAGATCTTTATCGGTTGAACCTCTATGTCAAGGATTCAGTTAATCCCGCATGCTGTTCCCTTTGTTCTTCGGTATGTTACTTGCTCGAGATTCGATCGTCGGTATCTCTATACCTAGTTCAATCTCGTTACTGGCAAGTCTCTTTACTCGTTCCGTAATACAAGATCCCGTGGCTAACTCTTTAGTCACTTTGCTTGCAAGGCTCATTGTGATGTTGTATTACCGAGTGGGCCCTGAGATACCTCTCCGTCACATGGAGTAACAAATCCCAGTCTTGATCCATGCCAACTCAACAGACACCCTCGGAGATACCTGTAGAGCATCTTTATAGTCACCCAGTCACGTTGCGACGGTTGATACACAAGGTACTCCTCCGGTGTCAGTGAGTTGCATGATCTCATGGTCATAGGAACAGATACTTTGACATGCAGAAACAATAGTAATAAACTGACACGATCATATGCTACGTTCATAGTTTGGGTCTTGTCCATCACATCATTCTCCTAATGATGTGATCCCGTTATCAAATGACATCACATGTCTATGGCTAGGAAACCTTGGCCATCTTTGATCAACGAGCTAGTCTATTAGAGGCATACTAGGGACACAGTGTTGTCTATGTACCCACACATGTATTTGAGTTTCCAATCAATACAATTATAGCATGGATAATAAACAATTATCATGAACAAGGAAATATAATAATAACCATTTTATTATTGCCTCTAGGGAATATTTCCGACAGTCTCCCACTTGCACTAGAGTCAATAATCTAGCTCACATCGCTATGTGATTTACATTGTTATGAATCTAACACCCAATGAGTTCTGGGGTTCGATCATGTTTTGCATGTGAGAGAGGTTTTATTCAACGGTCTCCAACATTCAGATCCGTGTGTTCTTTGCAAATCTATATGTCATACTGCAGATGCTACCACGCTCCACTTGGAGCTATTCCAAATGGCTGCCCCACTATACATATCCGGATTGCTACTCAGAGTCATCCGGATTGGTGTCAAAGCTTGCATCGACGTAACCCTTTACGATGAACTCTTTATCACCTCCATAACCGAGAAACATTTCCTTAGTCCTCAAGTTACTAAGGATAATTTTGACCGCTGTCCAGTGATCCACTCCTGGACCACTCTTGTACCCCTTGACATACTCATGGCAAGGCACACACCAGGTGCGGTACACATCATGGCATACTATACAGAGCCTATGGATAAGGCATAGGGGACGACCTTCGTCCTTTCTCTTTCTTCTGCCGTGGTTGAGCTTTGAGTCTCACTCAACTCCACAGCTTACAAATCAGGCAAGAACTCTTTCTTTGACTGATCCATTTTGAACTCTTTCAAAATCTTGTCATGGTATGTACTCATTGAAAGTCTTATCAGACTTCTTGATCTCTCTCTATAGATCCTGATGCCCAATATTTAAGTAGCTTCATTCCAGCTTTTCCTTTGAAAAACTCCTTTCAAACAACCCTTTATGCTTTCCAGAAATTCTACATCATTTCCGATCAACAATATGTCATCCACATATACTTATCAGAAATTCTATAGTGCTCCCACTCACTTTATTGTAAATACATGTTTCTCATAAACTTTGTATAGACCCAAAAACTTTGATCACCTCATCAAAGCGTATATTCCAACTCCGAGATGCTTGCTCCAGTCCATAGAAGGGTTGCTGGAGCTTGCATACATTTTAGCATCCTTAGGACTGACAAAACCTTCCGGTTGTATCACATACAACCTTTCCTCAAGGAAGCAGTTAAGGAAACGATGTTTTGACATCCATCTGCCAGATTTCATAATCGAGAAATGCAGCAACTGCTAACATAATTCCAACAGACTTTAGCATCGCTACGGGTGAGAAAGTCTCATCATAATCAACTCCTTGAACTTTGTCAGAAACTTCTTTGCGATAAGTCGAGCTTATAAATGGTGACATTTACCATCAGCGTCTGTCTTCTTCTTAAAGGTCCATTTGTACTCAACGGCCTGCCGTTTAATGGGCAAGTCTACCAAAGTCCATACTTGGTTTTCATACATGGATCCTTTCTCGGATTTCATGGCTCCTAGCCATTTGTTGGAATCCAGGCCCACCATCGCTTCTTCATCGCTCGTAGGTTCACTGTTGTCTAACAACATGACCTCCAAGACAGGATTGCCGTACCACTCAGGAGCGGTACGATTGCTCATCGTCCTACGAGGCTCAGTAGTAACTTGATCTAAAGTTTCATGATCATCATCATTAGCTTCCTCTTCATTTGGTGTAGGCGCCATAGAAACATCTTTCTGAAACGTGCTACCATCCAACTGAAGTGACGGTTCAATAACCTCATCAAGTTCTACCTTCCTCCCACTCAATTCTTTTGAGAGAAACTTTTTCTCGAGAAAGGACCCATTTTAAGCAACAAACAGTTTGCCCTTGGATCTGAGATAGAAGGTATACCCAACTGTTTCCTTAGGGTATCTTATGAAGATGCACTTTTCCGCTTCGGGTTCGAGCTTATCAATCATAAGCGTCGCATTCCCAAACTCTGAGAAATGACAGCTTAGGTTTCTGTCAAACCAAATTTCATAGGTTGTCATCTCAACGGACTTAGATGGTGCCCTATTTTAAAGTGAATGTATTTGTCTCTAATGCATAACCCGAAAACGATAGTGGCAAAATGATAAGAGACATCATAGTACGCACCATATCCAATAGAGCACGACAACGACGTTCGAACACACCATCACACTATGGTGTTCCAGGTGGCGTGAGTTGTGAAACAATTTCCACATTGTCTTAAGTTGCATACCAAACTCGTAACTCAGATATTTACCTTCACGATCATATCGTAGACATTTTATCTTCTTGTCACGATGATCTCAAACTTCGATCTGAATTTGTTTGAACTTTTCAAACGTTTCAGACTTGTGTTTCATTATGTAAATATCCCCATATCTACTCAAATCATCAGTGACGGTAAGAAAATAGCGATATCCACCGCACGCTTCAACACTTATTGGACCGCATACATCAACATGTATCATTTCCAATAAGTCATTTGCCCGCTCCATCAAGCCGGAAAACGGGGTTTTAGTCATCTTGCCCATGAGGCATGGTCCGCATGTCTCAACCGATTCGAAATCGAGTGAGTCCAAAGATCCATCAGCATGGAGTTTCTGCATGCGCTTTACACCAATATGACCTTTAGCGGCAGTGCCACAAGTATGTGGTACTATCATTATTAACTTTGCATCTTTTGGCATCAATATTATGAACATGTGTATCACTACGATCGAGATTCAATGAATCATTCACATTGGGTGCATGACCATTGAAGGTATTATTCATGTAAACAGAATAACCATTATTCTCTGACTTAAATGAATAACCGTATTGCAATAAACACGATCCAATCATGTTCATGCTCAACACAAACACCAAACAACATTTATTTAGGTTCAACACTAATCCCGAAGGTAGAGGGAGCGTGTGATGGTGATCACATCAACCTTGGAAACATTTCCAACACACATCGTCACCTCGCCCTTAGCTAGTCTCCGTTTATTCTGTAGCTTTTATTTCGAGTTACTAACATTAGCAACTGAACCGGTATCTAATACCCAGGTGCTACTAGGAATACTAGTAAGGTACACATCAATAATACGTATATCAAATATACTTCCGTTGATGTTGCCAGCCTTCTTATCTACCAAGTATCTAGGGTTGTTCCGCTTCAGCGACCGTTCTCCTCATAATAGAAGCACTCAGTCTCGGGTTTGGGTTCAACCTTGAATTCTTTACTGGAGCAGCAACTGGCTTGCCATCCATGAAGTTTCCCTCCTTGCCCTTGCCCTTCTTGAAACTAGTGGTGTTACTAACCATCAACACTTGATGCTCCTTCTTGATTGCTACCTTCGCGGTGTCAATGTCGTCGTTTTGTCACGACAGATGCCGTGGGTAGGCTTATCGAGAGTGGTTGGGGCCGAAGGACGCCGCCGGGCTCCGGGAGCGGGGTTAGGCACAAGCGGTGGCGGACACACGATGTACCCAGGTTTGGGGCCCTCTGTGGGAGGTAACACCCCTAGTCCTGCTCGGTCTAGTTGAGACAATGGTGAAGTTACAATGGTGCTCCTGGAGCTGTGTCGCTAGAGGAGGAAGAAGGGGCTAGACTGCCTCTGCTGCCTCTCTACGTGAGTGTGGTGTGTGGAGAGAGAATCGTCCCCCTTGCATGGGGGAGGCCCGGGGGGTTTTATAGGCCAACCCCACGGATTGCAATATGAATAAGAGATCTCAGGGGGCCCCAGCCGGTAGCCTCACTAGCCGGCCGTGGGGCCCCCGGTTGACGGGTCCCGTCGCTGGTAGGGCCCGCCGGCTGCAGGGTCCCGTCGGGAGCCGGCGGGACCCGCACGGTGGGTCTCCGTGGCGGTCATGTCCCAGGACGGGTCGTCCTTCGGGGCGTCGTCTTGTGGCAGCCGACCGAAGTCAGCTATATGGCCGGCCGCACTGTAGCCATGCCGGGGCAGGTAATGGAGTGGTTGGAGGCGTGCCGGCACTGTTGGGAGTCCTGTCGCAGTCGGCCAGAGTCAGAGGCGCTGCCACCTCTACTGTGGCCGTACGGGCGCTGACCCCCGATGGGATGGGGGCCACTGTATCCACGCGTACCTGATCGCGGCATCCAATGGGCGGCAGGCCGGGGCGGCAGAAGCCTTCGCCCCTAGCCGGCCAGCATAGCGTAGCCGACAAGGCGTAGCCGGCAGGGCATAGCCAGCAGGGCACAGCCGGCAGGACGTAGCCGGACTTTAGGGGGAGACGGCTCGCCCTCCAGTCACTTCAGAAAGTTGGAGTAGTGGGTCGCTGGAGGCTACCCCGGGGTTATCCCCCCGACGGTAGTCCCCGAAGCAGGGGAGGCCCGTCGACGAACCGTGGCGGTCCTCGCCGGCTTGAACATCGTCTTTATGCCGCATCATGCCTCGGAGGTCAGACGAGGTGGGCAAGCGGCGGCCGGCTCCGCAGCCGGCCTACGCTTCGCGCGCCACCTCGAGCGCCTCGTGTGGCGGAGAAGCCGCGCCACGTGGAAGACGCAACGGGTTGTGTCCTGACAGGCCTCGCGACGGACGAGACCGGGCCGTGGGCAGGGCCCGCCGCGGTCGCGGACTCGGCCCGCGCGCATGGATCCTTTGCGGCTTGGGCCGCCGGTTGGCATTCCCGAGCGCCATAACTTCCGTCCCGCACGCGGCGGGAAGCGCGGGGTTCGTGCGCAATGAATCCGCCCCCCACTTTCGGTCGCGCGGGGTTTAAATGGAGAAGGGAGAGGGACAGAGCGGCACATTCGCCCCTCCCGCCCCAGTCGCATCGTCTTCGCCGCCCTCCTCCTCCCGCCCCGAGAGAGAGAAGAAGGGTAATGCCCACGGGAGCGTCGTGCCGCCGCTCACCGCCGCCGTAGGCCCGCACCGCGGCCGAGCAACCGCGCCCGCCGCCGCGACCGCAAGCCCTTTGTAGAAGCCATGGCGACCAAGGGCGCCTGGGATGGCAGCATCGTGGAGGAGCAGTTCATCGAGCACCTCCGCAAGCTTCCGTCGGAAGCATACCTGGAGGCGCACATCGCCGGGCCGGAGAACTCCCCGACCCCGCGGGAAGGCGAGGTGGTCGTCTTCGCCGAGCATTTCCTCCGCGGGCTCGGGCTGCCGGCGAGTACCTTCTTCCGGCGGTTCTTGACGCGGTTCGGCCTGCAGCCGCACCACCTCGCCCCCAACGCTGTCTTGCAGCTGTTGGCATTCGTCACCCTCTGCGAGGGGTTCTTGGGGTTGGAGCCGAGGCTGGACCTCTGGTTCCGGCTGTTCTTCCTCAAGCGGCAGACGGTGGTGGACCCGGCGACGCAGGCGAAGGTCATGACCGCCTACGGAGGCGCCCTAATCCACATCCGCAAGGGAGCCGGCTTCCCGAAGCTCCCATTGCAGGAGTCGGTGAAGAATTGGCAGCGGGGGTTCTTCTACGTGAAGAACGTGAAGCCGGAGGAAGATTACATCAACCTCCCTGACTTCGTCAACCAGCCGCCAGCAGCGATGCTGAACTGGCAGGCGGCTCCGCCCCAAGCACCCGAGACGGCGGACCGGCTCTGCGAGCGCCTGCTGGTGATGACCGGGACGGAGGGGCTGAAGGCCACCGACCTGTTGGCCGCAATGGTGGCGCGCCGGGTGCAGCCGCTGCAGAGCCGGCCGCACCTGATCTGCCAGATGGGAGGGCGGACGACCCCTGCCGGCTCTCCACCAAGGAGCTGAAACCGATCCCCGTGGCGAGGAGGGTGAACGCCATCTCGCAGGCGAAGCTGAAGGAAGAGGGGTGGCAATGGGGGAAAACCCCTTACAACCAGAGCCGTCCGGCGCCGCAGGTAAATGACCAGCCGTCTCCCCCTCTCCTTCCTTTTTAGAGACGGCGTCCCCCCTTTGGTCTGACGATGTGGCGCATCGCCGGCTCGCAGGTTTTCGCGCAGTTGCAGAACTACGGGGAGCCGGCCGCCGACTTGGTGGACTCGGACCCCGAGGAGATCGAGGACGTCGACGACGTGGAGCCGGCGGACTCGGAACAAGCCGGCGCGTCCGATGCCGGCGAGGCAGAAACGGAGACGGCGGAGGGCGAGTCGACAGGTGAGTCCCCTCCCACAAAGCATCTACGGGATTGGACCGATGATGACGCTGAGTCGCAGGAGTCGCGTGCTGCAGAGGCTCCGGAGGACCCCGAGGCCTCGAAGGGTGACATCACGGTGCCGAGGAGGCGCCCACACCGAGCCAGCCGCGAGCCCAGCCGGGGTGGTGCGAACGCAGGCGACAAGGGGAAGCAGCAGGCTGTCACCAAGCCGGCGCCCAAACGGGCAGCCGCCGCGGAGCCGGGCAGCGGCCGCGGAGGCGTACGGAAGAGGCAGCGGGTCGCCCAGACAGGGCCCATGAGGAGGGCGGTCCCCGTCGTTGTCGGGTAGGTCCATCTCCCCCGACACACCTCGTTTGATTTTTCCTGTCCCCCCCTCTTCCGTCATTTTGCCCGAACAGGGAGGTGCGTGCCCTGGGGAGGACCCCGGCCGGCGAGGCCATGGGGACGGCGCCACCGGATACCGCCGAGGAGAGGGAGCGCCAGGCGTGGCGTGATCTTGAGGCGGCCGAGGAAGAGCGGCGCGCTGAGGAGCGCCGTCCCTGGGAGAGGGCGGCGGAGAAGCTGCGGCCGCCGGAGGGAGCCGGCGGAGAGGCAGCCGGCCAACCGTGGGAGCCGTTCCCCCCGGCCGAGAGAGGAGGTCGAAGGACCACCACGATCCCGAGCGGCGGGCGGAGGCAGACGCGAAGGCCGCGGAAGACGTGCGCGCGGCAGTGGGCGCGGGCGCGGTTAGCGCTGGAGGAAGGGAGGAGATGGATCGCGACGCAGCCCCGCCAGGGGCGGGCGACGTGCCGCCGGGAGCAGAGGAACCCCCGGAAGTTGAAGTCCCGGATTCGGAGGTGCCGGCCCCGGATGTGCCGGCTTCGGAGGTGCCGGCTCCGGAAGCGTCGGCACCGGAGGCGAGCCAGCCAGGAGCTTCCGGAGGCGGAGCGCCGGAGGGAACAATCGTCACGACCGGGGGGACGACCGCCGCGAATTCATCATCGGGGTCCCCTGGCACGGCGGCGCCGGGAGGGGCAGGTCCCCTGTTGACCTCCGGCAAAGGAGGTCCTGCAGACGGGGGCTGGCCGCAGCAGAACTGGGCCGCAGCCGGCCGCCCGGCCATCGGTGACCCGCCGAGCGCCCTTGGGGCGGCTGTGGCCGCCGTTGTTGAGGCGTTCGCTGCCGCGCGTGCCCAGACGTCGCAGGACGCTCGAGCCGCCAACGACCGGCTAGTGCATCTGGAGCAGTCTGTCGCGGTAAGCTCTCATATATTCTTCTTTTCTTGCCTTGGCGTTTTCTTTCTTTTCCAGTGGGGGCGCGCTAGCGCACCCATTTTGCGTAGCCCCTGAGGCTTGAGGCGGCTGGGGCACAGGTGGGTCGAGCCTAACGCTGCTACGTGTCTTTGTTGTATGCAGGCAGTGCATGACCGCCGGGTGGCCGCGTACAACACCCTGCTGGGCTTGTACCGGGAAGCCGAAGGCCGGCTGGCCATGCTGTCCGCGGACCTGCAAGGTGAGATTCTTGCAGCCTTCGGGCGGGGGTGTAGCCCCCGGGATTCAAGCCGGCCGCCGCGGAGGCGAGCAGAATCCTTTTCTTTGTTTGGTTTCTGACAGCCGCATCCTCGTCCTGAGCAGCCACCCACGCCGAGACGGCCAGCCTCCGCCTCCAGGTGGTGCAGCTTGGGGAGCAGCGGGATCTCCTAACCGCGGAGTGCGACCGGCTCCGCGGGGAGACGGACCAGGCGAAGGCGGAGAAGGAGGAGCGCGAGGCGGCCCACCGCCAAGAGCTGGCGGACCGCGAGGCGGCCCTTCGTCGGGAGGCGGAGGAGCGGGAGAAAATCCTCTGCCAGGAGCTGGAGGACAAGGACGCCGCGCTGACCAAGGCGGCCGAGGATGCGCAGGCGGCCCGGGATGAGCACGAGCGCCGGCGCCAGGAGTGGTCGGCCAGGGAGGTGGAGCTGCAGGAGCAAGGGCACGAGGTGGATCGGATGCTGCGCGGTAAGTTTTTAACACCTCGCTCTTTCCGCGCGTTGCTTCTGGGTTTTCCGGTTTGCCTCTTTGCTCATCCCGCGTCTTCTTCTTTTATCTTCATAGGGCTTTTCCCCGGTACGCAGGAGGCCGCGGAGGCGGCCGTGGAGGCACACCATGAGGGCCAGCGAGCGCAGGGGGAAGCCGTTGGGCAGCTTGCCCCCTGGACCTTGGACGAGGTGGGGATCGCCGCCGGGGCGCTGCTGTCGGAGGTGGTCCGAGCCTTGAAGCGGCTCCAGGCGGCCGGAACAGCGCTGGTTCGCACCCTTTGGCCCGGCGTGGCGGAGCCGGTCTCCATAAGCCGGCTGTCGAGGTGGCTGGAGTTCGGGGCCGCGCGGGTGAACGCCTGGAGGGCCTCCGCAGCACGCGCCGGTGCGGGCATGGCACTTCGCATTGCGAGGTCATGCTACCCCGAGCTGGACCTGGGTCTGCTCACGGCCCAGCGTGCCGGCACCGACGCGGAGTTGGAGGCGGTGGCCGACGCGCTGTCCGTGAGGGCGAGCGTCCTCGCGTCCTTCGCCGCGTGGGACGAGTATGTCCCGGAGCGCGGGGCAGACGGCGTGGTGATCCCGGAGGACCGGTATACGCTCGCCCTGGACGACCCGGAGGGGAGCGCCGCCGAGACGGACAAGGTGGAATCCGGCTCCGACGCCTATGCCGACTCCGAGCTGGCTCCGGACTTGGAGACGGGAGCCGACGCAGAGCGCACCGCGGACAAGGATGGGGCTTCTTCGTCGGCCGCCGCGGGCGGTGCCGGAGGAGAAGACGGTGCTGGCGCCATCTAGAGCTTTTATCTTTCTGCATAGTTAGACTGCCATTGCACCCACTGGGGGTGTGCATGTAATGAACTCGTGGGCATGGGCCCTTTTTAAGTTGTATAAAATTTTTGGTTGTTGAAATGTTGTTTTATGCGTGCCGGCTCGGCCTTACCCTTTTTTGCTCTTTTGGTTCTGTTCGCTCAAAACCTTTTCCCTCTTGGCTTCGGTCCCGCCAGCCGGATAGCCGAGAGCCGGTCTGTAGCTGGGACGGGGCGTCCGCCTCGAGGGAGCCGGTCGTGAGTTTGGAAACTGTGGGAGTTTTTTGGGTAAGGTGAGTGACAGAGGCGAAAAGAAAGTGTTCCGGCTAGCCCTAGCTGGCAATCCCCTTTGCAATCAATTTTTCATGTGTGCTAAGCTTTGCCGTCTCGAGGTCCCGTCAGCCGGACAGCCGGGAGCCGGTCCGTGGCTGGGAGGGGTGGGAGGGCTCTTTTTAGTTCACATTACTTGACCGACATCGGGGGAGGAGGGCAGGACTAGCCGGCGAGCCCCCGGGACCGGGAGCCGGACCCAGGAGCCAGCGAGCGAAAGTCTTTGAAAGAGACGAAAAGGGGCGTGTCCCAAGAGCAAACGGGAAGGATATATACATACACTGATTCTTAGCAGTAAAACGGGTGGAGGAGCGCCGTGTTCCACGGGCGCTCCGTTTCCTCGCCGGAGGCGTCTCTCTTGCGCTTCTGCGGCTTCTGGGCGTCTATTAGATAGTACGCATTGTTGTGCAGCGCCCTGCTGACGATGAACGGGCCCTCCCATGGGGAGGACAGCTTGTGCTGGCCGGCAGTTCGCTGGATCCGCCTGAGCACCAAGTCTCCTTCGCGGAAGGAGAGTGGCCGGATCCGCTTACTGTGGTAGTGACGGAGCTTCTGCTGGTAGATGGCCGTCCGGCTCAGGGCCAGCTCGCGGGCCTCCTCGAGGAGGTCGACGCCGTATTCTCTTGCCTCCTTTGCGTCCGTCTCCGTGTACAGGGCAACCCGAGGCGAATCAAACTCGACGTCGGTGGGGTTGATTGCCTCGGACCCATACACGAGAAAGAACGGGGTATAGCCGGTTGACCGGTTGGGCGTGGTCCTGAGGCTCCAAAGGACAGCCGGCAGCTCTTCGACCCAGCAGCCGGCTGACCGGACCAGTGGTGCCACGAGCCGGGGCTTGATGCCGGCCAGGAGCAGGCCGTTTGCCCTCTCTACCTGGCCGTTTGACTGTGGGTGGGCGACGGACGCCAGGTCGAGCCAGATGCCCTGCTTGGAGCAGAAACGCGCTAGCGCGCCCTTGGCGAAGTTCGTGCCATTGTCGGTGATGATGCTGTGGGGGACGCAGTAGCAGACCGTGATGTCTTCGATGAATCGGACGGCCGTGGGGCTGTCCAGTTTCTTGATTGGCCTAGCCTCGATCCACTTTGTTAACTTGTCGACGGCTACCAGCAGATGTGTCATGCCGCCTCGTGCGGTCTTGAAGGGTCCTACCATGTCCAACCCCCAGACGGCAAAAGGCCACGAGAGGGGGATGGTTTGGAGGGCGGAAGCCGGCAGGTGGCTCTGTGTGCTGAAGCGCTGGCAGCCTTCGCACTTGTCGACCAGCTGCTTGGCCGCCTCCAAAGCAGTCGGCCAGTAGAAGCCGTGGCGGAATGCCTTGGCCACTAGGGTCCTGGAGGCGGCGTGGTGACCGCACTCGCCCTGGTGGATGTCGAGAAGGATCTCTTGCCCTTTCTCCGACTCGACGCAGCGTTGGGAAACGCCGGTGGTGCTGCGATGAACCAGCTCGTGGTTGATGATGCTGTAGGCCGGGGCTCGGCGCTGGATTTGTCTTGCTGTGGCCTCTTCGGAGGGGCGCTCGCCGCGTAGGAGGAACGCCAGGATGGGCTGGGCCCATGAGGGAGCCGAGACGGGAGCCAGCTCGGGCTTGAGCGGGGCGTCGGGGGCGGCAGGAGCCCCCGGATCCGGAAAACCAGCCCCCGGGTCCGGCTCGCCAGCCCCCGGGTCCGGCCTGCCCGCCCCCGGGGCCGGCTCGGCAGCCCCTGGGAGTGAGGCAGTGGAAGGGGCGTCGATTGCCATCATGACGGCCATGGTTTCGGAGCCGGTCGCTGCGGGCGTGGCCGGCTCATTTGCCGGGACTGGTGCTGCCGGCTGGGCAGCCGGAGCTGGCGGAGCCGGCGGAGCCGGCGGAAGGGTTGATGCTGATGGTGCCGGCTGGGCAGCCGGATCTGATGATGGGCCGGCCGCGTTAGCCGGCACGAAGATGGATTCCTATTCGGGGGAGGGCTTGATTGAAGGCTTGAGCAGCCGCTCGAGGGAGACGCCGGCTGGGATGGCCTGTTGGGTGGAGCTGATCTTCGCCAGCGTATCGGCCGCCTCGTTGTCCGCACGGGGGACGTGATGGAACTCGCAGCCCTCGAAGGAGCCGGTGAGCTGCTGGACGAGGAAGCGATAGCTGGCCATGTTGGCGTCCCTGGCGTCCCACTCGCCAGAGACCTGCTGCACCACGAGGTCGGAGTCGCCGAAGCATATGATGCGCTGGATGCCGATCTCCTTGGCGAGCTGGAGGCCGTGGACGAGGGCTTCGTACTCGGCCACGTTGTTGGAGGCGGCGAAGTGGATCTGGAGCGCGTACTTGAGCTGATCTCCCCTCGGGGATGACAAGACGATGCCGGCCCCCAGGCCGGCTCGCATCTTCGAGCCGTCGAAATGCATACGCCAATGTGTGGAGTCGGGTGGAGGCGGCACGAACTGGGTTTCAGCCCAGTCGACGAGGAAGTCGGCCATTGCTTGTGACTTGATGGCGGTGCGCGGCTCATATCGTATCTCGTAGTCGGCGAGGGCGATGGTCCACTTGGCTATCCGGCCGGTGGCGTCCCGGCCGCACATGATTTCACCCAGCGGCCCGGTGCTGAGCACGGTGATGACATGCTCCTGGAAGTACTGCTTGATCTTCTGGGCGGCGAAGTATATGCCATAGCACATCTTCTGGTAGTGGGTGTAGTTCTGCTTGGAGGCGGAGAGGACCTCGTTGAGGTAGTAGACGGGGCGCTGGATTGGCAGCGCTTTGCCTTCCTCCGATCGCTCCACCACCAAGACGACGTTGATGACACGCGTGGTTGCCGCGATGTAGGCGAGCAAAGGCTCCTTCTCAGCCGGCGCGGCCAGGATGGGCGCGCTGGTGAGAGCCCGATTGAGGTCGCGGAACGCCGCGTCCGCCTCGTCGGGCCAATCGAACACGGCCGGCTTCCTCGAGGAGTCGCGGCCCGGCTCGACCAGAGCCGTCTTCCGTAGGAGCCCGTAGAGGGGCAAGGCCTTCTCCCCCAGCCGGCTGATGAACCGGCTGAGGGAGGCGAGGCAGCCGGTGAACTTCTGGACGTCGCGGAGCCAGACCGGCCTGGGCATCCGCTCGATCGCCCTGATCTTCTCGGGGTTGGCTTCGATGCCGCGAGCGGACACGAAGAAACCCAGGAGTTGGCCGGCTGGGACGCCGAAGACACACTTCTCCGGGTTGAGCTTGATCTTGTATTCGCGCAGGTTGGCGAATGTCTCCCGGAGATCGTCGAGGAGGCTGAAGTGCTTCTTGGTTTTGACGACGATGTCGTCAACCTAGACGTGGACGTTCCTGCCTATCTGAGGCAGGAGACACTTCTGCATGCAGCGCTGGAAGGTGGCGCCTGCGTTCTTCAGGCCGAAGGACATGGTGATGTAGCAGTGGCCACGAAAGGGGTGATGAAGGAGGTTTTTTGCCGGTCGGCCGGGTCCAGCTTGATCTGGTGGTAGCCGGATTAGGCGTCCAGGAAGGACAGCACGTCGAAGCCAGCCGTGAAGTCGATGACTTGATCGATCCGCGGCAGGGTGAACGGGTCCTTGGGACACGCCTTGTTCAGGCTCATGTAGTCGATGCACATGCGCCAAGTTTTGTTCTTCTTCAGCACCAGGACTGGGTTGGCCAGCCAGTCCGGGTGGAATACCTCCATGATGAAGCCGGCTGCGAGCAGCCGGGCGATCTCTTCCCCTATAGTACGCCATTTCTCCTCGGAGAAACGTCGCAGGGGTTGCTTGACCGGCTTCGCATCCGGCCGTACGTGAAGCTTCTGCACGGCGAACTTCCTCGGAACACCCGGCATGTCCTTTGGTGACCATGCAAAGATGACCCAATTCTCACGGAGGAAGTCGACGAGCTCGCCTTCCTATTTGCAGTCGAGGCGGGAGCCGATGGTGACGCACTGGCCGGGGTTGGCCGGGTTGAGCGGCACTTTCCTGGTGTCCTTGGACGGCTGGAACGAGGCTTCGCCGACCGACTGGGATGGAGGAGCCGGCATGGCCGGCTGGCCAGAGGTGTGGGCCACGAGCCGGTCGAGTTGCCACTTCTCCTCCGCTATCTCCAGGGCTTCGGCCAGCCGGCTGCCGTCTCGCGCGCATGTGATCGATATCTTGTAGTCGCCGGCGATGGTGATGATGCCCTTGGGACCTTGCATCTTGAGCTTGAGGTAGGCGTAGTGGGGGATCGCCATGAATTTGGCGAGAGCCGGCCGGCCCAGCAGCGCGTGGTAGGGGTTGTCGAGGTCCACCACCTCGAACCACACTGGTTCGCGGCAGAAATGGCTGTGGTCGCCGAAGAGGACGTCGAGCTTGATCTTGCCGACGGGGGTGCAGGACTTTCCCGGCACGATGCCGTGTAAAACTGTCCGGCTCGCCAGCTGGTCCTCCACCTTGAGTCCCAGCTTGTGCATCGTATCGAGGTAAAGGATGTTGATGCTGCTGCCCCCATCGATAAGCACCCGCGAGAAGCGGCACGTGCGCCTCTCAGAGGCGATGGTGGGATCGAGGACGAGGGCGTAGCTGCCAGGGCTTGGCATCACGGCCGGGTGGTCAGCCCGGCTCCAGGTGACCGGCTTCTCGGACCAGTGCATGAACTGGGGAGTCGCGGGCATGGTGGCATTCACCTCGCGGCGGAGCCGGCGCTGAGCATGCTTGTCCATCTCTTCACTGGTGAAGACGATGTAGGAACCGTCTTGGTTGGGGAATTGGTCGAGCAGCTGGCCGTCGTTCTGGGCCGGAGCCGGGGCCTGAGCCGGAGCGGGAGCCGGAGGCGGCGCCGGCGCGCGAGGAGGCGGCGCGGGAGGAGTCGGAAGACCCTCGCCCCGGGCCAGCCGCTGCGAGAAGCTGCACTGCCGGAGCGTGTGCGTAGCCGGCTTGGCGCCGGAATGGTGTTTGCAGGGGAGGTCGAGCATCTGCTCGAACGTGAGCTTGGGCTGTCAGGCAGCCTTGCCAGTGCGCTGACGCTGGCTGGAAGCCTGGGCAGCCTGCTGTTCTTCCTCGATGGTTGCAACCTGCCGGCTCCCGTAGCGGGGATCCGGCTGGTCGGCTTTGCGCTTGTTGCCCGCGGCGCGGCGGGCGGCGGAGCCGGCTTGGCTGGCGTGGCGACCTTCATCCGCATGGCGGAGTCGGCCGTGGCGTACTTATCCACCTTGGCCATCAGGTACGCCAGGGTAGCCGGCTCGGAGCACAGGAGCTTGTGCTTGAGGTGGGTGCCGTCTCGGCAACCCTCGATGAAGTATTGGATGGCCTGCACCTCGTGCACCCCTTCGCAGGAGTTACGGAGCTCGGTCCAGCGCGTGAGGTAGTCGCGGAGGGGCTCCTCCGGCCCCTGTACACACATGGCCAGCTCGCGGGGCCGGCCGGGCCGCTTGTAGGTGCCGGTGAAGTTGCGGACGAACGCTTCTTCGAGGGTTGCTGGAGTTCGGGGCAGATGATGAAGAGAAGGCAGGAAGGCAGCTCCAGAGATAAATGAGTCGCCAACCTGAGCTAGCCCCCAAGTGTTTGGGGGAAAACTTGAATACTGTGTGGCTCCTGTATGGGCCTATACTAGGGGTAGTCTTAAAACTTCTTTGTAATGCTTGGTCGTGCCATCGTGCACGTGTGCATCTTTGTTGGTGCAGAACTCCAATATTTTGCTGAGATAGGATTTATGCTACTTTTTTGCTTATCTTAGAATATCTCTGTTGTTGTGCTCAATGAGTCACTTGATTGAAACTGAAAGAATAATTCAAAGACAAGCCGGCAAAAGAACTTGACTTTCGAGGCCCAAGTCTTTGTTGAACCTTTCCACAATGATATTAAGAATAAGTGATTTAAACCTGGTCATAATAGGACGGCAGTTTGTTAACCCGAACGCTCATATATGAGCCGGTAATAGGGACAATGTTGTTCCTGAAAATTCATAATGTGATAATAATTTTTTTATTTATATGAAGTACTATTAAAAAGCCGGCTCAATGAGACTCGGAAAAAAGAGACTGGCTTTCGAGGCTCAAGTCTTGCTTTAATGAAGCGGGTATGATAACCCATGGTTTATCCTAGCTTTTTGTATGCTGGCTCTCATGTGACTCAAGCCAGTGTTTTAATCTTGACAAGGTCAGGGTCCTAGAAAGGATTGACTTGCAAGAGTACATGGGGTCACCTGATCGGAGTCGCACCAAGCATACAGGCAGGTTTAACCATATATTGTGGCATTTTTGCCAGGTCAAGAGGGTGAGAAAGCTAAACTCGATGAGTTGGAAGCCCCCAAGTGACCTATGTTGCAAACAATAAAGACTCATGCTCAATTTCTAGGCTGAAATGACAGATACCCCGAGTTTCGGGAGTGCCGGCTTTATTATATTTGAACAAAAAGAAGTATATATAGAATTTGCAACGGGGGGATTACAAAAAAGAGCCGGTGACTTTTAAGTATAATAAGGCCGCAGGTGAGCGATGTTCCAGAGCCGGGTTGTCTCCTCTTTAGAGGCGTATGATCCTTCTCGTAAGTCCACGAGATAATATGAACCATTATTGAGGTTTCGGCTGATGACGAAAGGACCCTCCCAAGGTGGGGAAAGCTTGTGCATCCCTGTCTGATCTTGAATCAGATGGAGAACAAAGTCGCCTTCTTGAAAAGTATGGCTTCGGACTCTACGACTGTGATAGCGACGTAGGTCTTGCTGATATATGGCAGATCCGGCTGCTGCTAAATCACGTTCTTCTTCAAAGGCATCCAGGGAGTCTTGATGTGCTAGCTCATTGTCCGCCTCAACATAGGCAGTAACCCGAGGCGAGTCATGGCGAATATCGCTTGGTAAAACCACCTCGGCTCCGTAAACCAGGAAGAAAGGTGTGTATCCAGTGGATCTATTTGGAGTTGTACGAATGCTCCAAAGTACCGCGGGGAGTTCTTCAACACAACAACTCGGGGTACGCTCAAGGGGCAGCATAAGCCGGGGTTTGATCCCTGTGAGGATCTCCTGATTAGCTCG
Organism: Elymus sibiricus; assembly: GCA_039707655.1. Taxonomy (NCBI): domain Eukaryota; kingdom Viridiplantae; phylum Streptophyta; class Magnoliopsida; order Poales; family Poaceae; genus Elymus; species Elymus sibiricus. Next base: position 123,257,892 of record CM077667.1, on the reverse strand, counting down.
TTCAGCTTGTCCATTGGACTGTCGATGTGCAACTGCTGCCAGGTCAAGCCGGATGTGTTCTCGTTGACAAAACTATTCCATGGCTCCCTTGGACAGATTGGTACCGTTATCAGTGATAATGCTGTGAGGGTAACCAAAACGGAAAATCAATTTTTTCAAAAACTTGACTGCAGTCTCTGCATCACAATTACTGACTGGTTCTACTTCAACCCACTTGGTGAATTTATCAACCACCACCAGGATGTGGGTTTTCATATCAGAAGACGGCTTGAACGGGCCAACCATGTCAAATCCCCAAACCGCAAAAGGCCAAGTAATTGGGATCATACGCAACTCCTTGTTGGAGATATGCCCTAGAGGCAATCATGTATGATGATATTTCCTATGTGTTTATGAATAAAGATAGTCCTTGGACATTATCATTGATGTGTATTAACAAGTACGTGACTTGTTTGTGAGACTATACATTGTATGATGGCTGTCCTAAATGGTCCCTAGTCGAAAGAGTTGTGTGGACGCTCAGCCAGTTAGACTAGCAAATGACACGGTGGATGGTTCGGTCTCACTGACCATGTAGCATTGGATGCTAGCCGGATAATATGGACTCAGAAAGATTTGATCGGATTCGACGTAGTCGGATCCGAGTCGAGATAAGGTCTAAGTTGGACAGACCCAACTATGAGACGCAGCGATAGGTCATCTGTGAGTCTCTAGTACAACATACGTTCTATGTCCTAAGACCTGAGCTGGCGCACGTACTCGGGATGGTGACAGACTTGCTTTGGGCCGACCAAACGCTACTCCGTGACTGGGTAGTTACAAAGGTAGGTTTCGGGCTTGTCCAGACCCATGCTGCGAGACATGGTCGAGCAAGATGGGATTTGCCCCTCCGATTAGGAGAGATATGCTCTGGGCCCCTCATGTGATACGACCAAGATAAGCATGGCCATGCGACAAGGATTATGAGATAATCTGGTTTGTGGTCGGTATCACTGGAACGAGAAAGAGGTCTGGCTAGCACAAGGATGACAGACTCGCCTTGAGCCCGACAACGTATATCGTGTGGCAAAGGGAACAGAAGTGTGATGTACAGGTTCGCCTAACCAGCTTCATCGAACACTTGGAGTCAGCACGCTTTGCTAGAGGCCGCTACTGACTAGGCGAGTCTGATATGATCAGACTCGCGACCAAGTGATCGAGAACCTAAGGGGTCGCGCGCTTAAGGGAAGGAACATGTGGGCCTTAGGATCCGTGCGAGGCCCAAGAGTTGAGCCCGCGCCGGATGCCAATATATAGTGGAGGTGCGGCACACCTATCAGGTTGATAGCTTCGGCGCCGTCATTAGGGCTTTGCATGTGTTGCAGCTAGCCACCTCCACTTGCCGCCGCCGACTGTGTGATCGGACCTAGCAGTCCGCCGCACGGTGTTCCTCCTGCACGCGCGGATACCATTAGAGGCGGTGTACCTGCGCCGCTCCGGCTAACCTGCACGTGGGATCCGGCGACTGGCTGTTCGAGGGAGACCGGACCGGCCGTTCAAGGGAGATCGGATGAGGAGGAGACGGACCACGCGAACGCGCTGCCCCAAATCTACTTCCGCTGCACGAGACTGCGCGTCTAGTGGTAACGAACTATGATCCATCTTCATAGCATGTTCTTGGATGTTCTGCGCGTAGAATTTTTTTTAATTGGCATGCGATGCACCTTTGGTAGAACCCAACAGTGGTATCAGAGCCACTGCTATAGGATTTGGATTCAGATCGGATGCATATATGATATTTGGAGGCGGCATATGAGATCTGTCGTCGTTTATGAGATTGGCTATGTGCACGGTTGATGAGATCAAGCACATGGGGATCGATATCGCTATGTTTTTCTGCCAATCGGAATCGACGAGGTCGTGACACGACCTACCCCTACCGGTCGGTATCCGCCATCGGGGTTAACTATGAAACATAAATCCAAATCGGATTCGCGATGATCGATGAGATCGGTCAGATCAGAATGCGATTCTATGCATAACTTTGTTTTGCAGGTTTGATGTGAATAGTATGGCTCATATGTATGTGATGCATGTGTGTAATTTAACATGACCTGCGTGTCATGATTGTCAGCCGGCAGGAGCCAAAGTGTTGTCATTATATTGTATAACGACCTGCGTGTCGACTTGTGATTCTCTGTAAATTCATTACTAGTTGTAGTAGTTGGAGAACAGAGATCAAGTTCGAGGCTTTGGCATCCCGGTGTGACGAACAAGATGGAGTTCCACCCTGGTCATCGGAGTTGGAGCCGGCCTGGAAGGACATCCATGAAGGAGCCATACTATTTCACATATTTATGTTTATATGTGATTGATATTGCTTCTTGTTTCTATGCATGTTAGAACGGTAGAAAGATCCCTCGTTAATATCAAGCACATTGCCATTCCGGATGTTGCACCTCCGCACGTCAAGTACGTCTAGTGGTGGGCTCATAAAATTGAGGTGCTACTAGGTGTCCTTGAACTGGAGGGTTCGTGTCGGACACGGACATGCACTGCATCAGGTTAACTTGACAAGGCTATCGAAACGGTTTTGGGCCTTGTGGCAAAGAAGGTTGGGAGCCGGGGTATAAGATACCTACCCGACCGGCAGGAGTCGTATAGAGATACGATTTTAGCAAGGAGTTGCTTACGGAATAGGCAAGTTGGCTAGCAGTGATGCTAAAGCTCACTAGTCGCTCGCGCTAGACGGGTCCTGAATCACTTAGAGTTTGCGAAGGGATGCTGACTTCAGTGGGAGTAGTTCTGTTTAAGGCTTGAATTACTCTACATAAACACATTGATTAGTGATTGCATATTTTCTGTTGTAGATCAATGGCACCACCTGCTCAACCCAACTTTGCATTGAAATCAATTCTGAAAAAGGATAAACTGAATGGAACAAACTTTACCACCTGGTATAGAAATCTGAGAATTGTTCACAAGCACGATAAAAAAGGAACATGTTCTAGAGGATCCACTTCCAGAGGTACCTGTCGAGAATGCTAGTGCCACAACCAAGAATGCCCGTCAGAAACTCGTTGATGAATCAAACGAGATCAGCTGCCTCATGCTGGCTTGTATGGAGCCCGATTTGCAACAGCATTTCGAAAACGTTGACGCTTTCGATATGATCGAGAGTCTCAAGAGCATGTTTCAAGTGCAGGCTAGGACCGAAAGGTTCCACGTCTGGCAATCCATGACGGATTGTAAGCTGAAGGAGGGTGATCCACTGAGCCCGCATGTGATCAAGATGATCGGGTATGTGCAAGCTTTGGATCGGTTAGGCTTCCCACTTGGGTATAAGCTGTCCACAGATGCAATTCTGGGTTCTCTTCCACCTAGCTATGGGACGTTCGTCTCGAACTATCATATGCATGGCATGGATAAGAAGCTCACTGAATTGCATGGGATGCTTAAGGTGGCAGAGCAAGATATTAAGAAAGGCACACATCAAGTGTTGATGGTGCAGAACTCGGCTAAGTTCAACAAGAGTTGGTCCAAGAAAAAGGGTAAGGCAAAGGGCACGGGGAAGGTTGTCTCCGCTGCTGCGCCGAAGCCGGGACCGGACTCAAAGACTTTGTGCTTTCATTGCAAGGAAACTGGTCACTGGAAGAGGAACTGTAGCAACTGGCTTGCTGAGCATGGCAAGAAGGCCGGAAATGCTTCATCAGGCAAAGGTACACTTGTTACATATGTTATAGACATTTACCTTGCTGACATACCTAGTAGCTCTTGGGTATTTGATACCAGATCGGTTGTTCATATTTGCAACTCGATGGAGGGGCTGATAAGAACTAGGCGTGTGTCACAAGGGGAGATTGACATCAGGGTCAGCAACAAAGCAAGAGTTGCTGCGTTGGAGGTCGGCACGATGCAGCTCCTGCTTCCTTCTGGATTTATTTTGGTATTGAATAATTGTTATTACATTCCCGCACTTAGTTGGAACATTATTTCTGCCTCATGTTTGATGAGTCAAGGTTATGAATTCAATTTAAAGGACAATGGTTGTTCATTTTATTTGAATGGAATGTTCCACGGCTATGCACCCATTGTAGATGGGTTATTTGTTTTAAATCTAGAAACGGGACCAGTCTATAATATGAATGTCAAGAGGCATAAGCCTAATGAAATAAATCCGACATACTTCTGGCATTGCCGGCTTGGACACATTAGTCTGAAATGCATGAAGAAGCTCCATGATGATGGACTCCTTACTTCGTCCGACTTCGGGTCGTTCGAGACATGCGAATCATGCTTGCTCAGCAAGATGACTAAGTCTCCTTTTGCAAAGAGTTGCGAGAGGGCGTCTGAGCTGTTGGAGCTTATACACAGTGATGTGTGTGGTCCACTGAGCACAACGGCCAGAGGTGGCTATCAGTACTTCGTGAGTTTTACCGACGACTTGAGTAGATATGGATATATCTATTTGATGAGTCACAAGTCGGAAACTTTTGAAAAGTTCAAAGAGTTTCAGAGCGAGGTTGAAAATCAGCTCGGCAAGACGATAAAACTTTTGCGATCAGATCGTGGAGGTGAGTACATGAGCCAGGAGTTTGATGATCATCTGAAAAGCCGAGGTATAGTACCTCAGCTCACGCCTCCGGGTACGCCGCAGAGAAACGGCGTGTCGGAATGGAGAAATCGAACCTTGTTGGACATGGTCCGATCGATGATGAGCAAATCGGATTTAGCCTTGTCATTCTGGGGCTACGCTCTAGAAACTGCAGCTTTCACAGTTAACAGGGTACCATCAAAATCCGTAGACAAGACACCACATGAGATGTGGACTAGGAAGTGTCCTAGTTTGTCTTTTCTAAAGATTTGGGGTTGTGAAGCATTTGTCAAATGACTCATGTCGGACAAGCTTACACCCAAGTCGGATAAATGCATATTCATGGGATATCCGAGGGAAACCATGGGATACAACTTCTACAACCGAGAAAAGAACAAAGTGTTTGTTGCTCGGAACGGGGTTTTCCTAGAGAAAGAGTTTCTCAGTCGGGAAGCCAGTGGGAGAACGGTGCGACTCGAAGAAATTCGAGAGCCACTCGGGGACAACTCGGCTGATGATGAGATCATACCGGAGTTGGTCAGGGAACCCGTAGTGGAATCGGCACCGGAGCCACGGAGGTCGGAAAGATTGTGCAGAGTGTGCGATGTGTTGTTGCTAGAAAGCAACGAGCCGGCCACGTATGCGGAAGCGATGGTGAGCCCAGATTCCGAGGCATGGCTGGAGGCCATGAGATCCGAGTTAAAGTCCATGGATGATAATCAAGTCTGGGACTTGGTTGATCCGCCACCTGGCGTAATTGCCATTGGTTGCAAATGGGTCTTTAAGAAGAAAACCGATGTGGATGGAAATGTTCAAATCCACAAAGCTTGGCTTGTTGCTAAAGGTTATGGACAAGTTCAAGGAATTGACTACGACGAGACCTACTCGCCGGTAGCGATGCTAAAGTCGGTGAAGATCATACTAGCTATAGCTGTATATTTCGATTATGAGATATGGCAGATGGATGTCAAAACGGCTTTCCTTCATGGAAATTTAAAGGAGGATGTATACATGATACAACCTGAAGGTTTTGTAGATCCAAATAACGCTGGTAAAATATGCAAGCTCAAGAGATCCATTTATGGATTGAGGCAAGCAGCTCGGACTTGGAATATTCATTTTGATGAAGTCATCGTTGACCTTGGTTTCATCAAGAACGAAGAGGACTATTGTTTATACAAGAAGTCTAGTGGGAGCTCGGTAGTATTTTTGATCTTGTATGTGGATGACATAGTGCTGATCGGAAATGATGTTTCGATGCTGAACTCGGTCAAGGAATCATTGAATGGCAAGTTTTCGATGAAAGACCTTGGAGAGGCAGTGTACATTCTAGGCATCAAGATCTATAGAGATAGATCAAGGAGGCTGCTCGGCTTGAGCCAGAGCACGTACATAGATAAAGTGTTGAAGAGGTTCAACATGAGTGAGGCCAAGAAAGGGTTCTTGCCCGTCTCACATGGTATAAGGCTAAGCAAGACTCAGAGTCCTAAGACTTCTGATGAGCAAAACCGGATGAGTAGGATTCCACATGCTTTGGCAATAGGATCCATCATGTATGCCATGCTATGTACACGGCCTGATGTTGCCTTTGCAATAAGCTTAACAAGCAAATACCAGGCTAACCCAGGTGAGAGTCACTGGGCAGCGGTGAAAACTATCCTAAAGTACCTGAAAAGGACTAAGGAGATGTTCCTAGTTTATGGAGGTGAGGAGGAGCTCTGCGTAAAGGGTTACGCTGATGCTAGTTTCCAAACCGACAGGGATGATTGTCAATCGCAAACTGGATTCGTGTATGTCATGAATGGAGGAGCAGTGAGCTGGACAAGTTCCAAGCAAGAAACGGTGGCCGACTCCACAACAGAGGCCGAATACATTGCGGCTTGTGAAGCCGCAAAGGAAGGTGTTTGGATTCGGAAGTTCCTGGAAGATGTTGGTGTGTTCCCGGGCTGGTCAAAACCGTTGGACCTTTATTGCGATAATTCAGGTGCCATCGCACAGGCCAAGGAGGCGAGACAACACCACAAGACCAGACACATAGACCGAAAGTATCACCTGATACGAAAGCTCGTAGCGAAAGGTGATACTAATTTATACAAGATTCATACGGATGAAAATATTGCAGATCCATTGACTAAGCTGCTTCCAGAACCAAAGCATGATGGTCATGTTAGAGCTATGGGCATTCGATGTCTATTTGATTGACTCTAGTGCAAGTGGGAGACAGTTGGAGATATGCCCTAGAGGCAATCATGTATGATGATATTTCCTATGTGTTTATGAATAAAGATAGTCCTTGGACATTATCATTGATGTGTATTAAGAAGTATGTGACTTGTTTGTGAGACTATACATTGTATGATGACTGTCCTAAATGGTCCCTAGTCGAAAGAGTTGTGTGGACGCTCAGCCAGTTAGACTACCATATGACACGGTGGATGGTTCGGTCTCACTGACCATGTAGCATTGGATGCTAGCCGGATAATATGGACTCCGAAAGATTTGATTGGTTTCGACGTTGTCGGATCCGAGTCGAGATAAGGTCTGAGTTGGACAGACCCAACTATGAGACGCAGCGATAGGTCATCTGTGAGTCTCTAGTACAACATACGTTCTATGTCCTAAGACCTGAGCTGGCGCATGTACTCGGGATGGTGACAGACTTTCTTTGGGCTGACCAAACGCTACTCCATGACTGGGTAGTTACAAAGGTAGGTTTCGGGCTTGTCCAGACCCATGCTGCGAGACATGGTCGAGCAAGATGGGATTTGCCCCTCCGATTAGGAGAGATATGCTCTGGGCCCCTCATGTGATACGACCAAGATAAGCATGGCCATGCGACAAGGATTATGAGATAATCCGGTTTGTGGTTGGTATCACTGGAACGAGAAAGAGGTCGGGCTAGCACAAGGATGTCAGACTCGCCTTGAGCCTGACAACGTATATCGTGTGGCAAAGGGAACAGAAGTGTGATGTACAGGTTCGCCTAACCAGCTTCATCGGACACTTGGAGTCGGCACGCTTTGCTAGAGGCCGCTACCGACTAGCCGAGTCTGATATGATCAGACTCGCGACCAAGTGAACGAGAACCTAAGGGGTCACGTGCTTAAGGGAAGGAACCCGCGCCGGATGCCTATATATAGTGGAGGTGCGGCACACCTATTAGGTTGATAGCTTCGGCGCCGTCATTAGGGCTTTCCATGTGTTGCAGCTAGCCACCTCCACTTGCCGCCACCGACTGTGTGATCGGACCTAGCAGGTCCGCGGCACGGTGTTCCTCCTGCACGCGCGGATACCATTAGAGGCGGTGCACCTGGGCCGCTCCGGCGAACCTGCACGTGGGATCCGGCGACCGGCTGTTCATGGGAGATTGGACCGGTCGTTCATGGGAGATCGGACGAGGAGGAGACGGACCACGCGAACGCGCTGCCCCAACTCTACTTCCGCTGCACGGCACTGCGCATCTAGTGGTAACTAACTGTGATCCATCTCCGTAGCATGTTCTTGGATGTTCTGCGCGTACAATTTTTTTAATTGGCATGCGATGCACCTACGGTAGAACCCAACACTCCTAAGCCGGCACATGAGCCTGTCGACCAAACTTTTGACACCCATCGCACTTGCGCACAATTTCTTCTGCGTGTGCGTGAGCCGTCAGCCAATAAAACCCATGTCGAAAAGCTTTTGCCACCAGGGATCGTGAGCCGGCATGGTGTCCATAGTCGCCAGCATGGATTTCATTAAGAATCACCTGGCCTTCCTCAGGGGAAACACATCGTTGGAACACGCCAGTGCTGCTTTGCCGATGTAACTCGCCAGTGACGATAGTCATTGATTTGGACCGCCGAATTATCTATCGAGCGATGGTTTCCTAAGCTAGGAGCTCGCCTCGAGTCATATAAGCCAGATACGGAATAGTCCAGTCAGGAGTAGCGTGGAGAGCCGCCACCAAGTGTGCCTCCGGGTCAGGAATAGCTATGTCCTCCTCGGATGGCAACTTGACCGAGGGACTATGAAGGACATCTAAAAAGACATTGGGGGGAACTGGCTTCCTCTGTGAGCCGAGTCGTGACAGGACGTCAACCGCCTCGTTAAGCCGGCGATCTATATGATCAAGTTGATAGCCTTGAAAATGACCCGCCACATCAAAGACTGCCCGCCGGTACGCCGCCATCAGGGGGTCCTTAGAATCCCAAGTTCCTGAAACTTGCTGAGCCACCAAATCTGAGTCACCCAAACACCTAACCCGGCTCAGATTCATCTCCTTAGCTATTCTGAGTCCGTGTAGGAGGGCCTCGTATTCAGCTGCATTGTTAGTACAAGGGAACATGAGCCATAGAACATAACAAAATTTATCACCTCGTGGAGAAGACAATATAACTCCAGCCCCCGAGCCCTCCAACTGTCTAGATCCATCAAAGTGTATGGTCCAGTACGTGATGTCTGGCGTATCTTCTGGAATCTGCAACTCTGTCCAATCATTGATGAAATCTACCAGTGTTTGGGACTTGACGGCGGTTCGGGGCACATACTTTAGATGATGATCACCAAGTTTGTCGGCGATATAACTCCATGGTATAAATCGCCCTATTGGGCCGGGTTAACATATTAACGGCTCTATGATCAAGTTTAAGATGGGCCGTGTCATGAAGACAAGACAAGCAAGGCGGTGGCTGACTAAGTCGCCGGGCGGCCCAAGACTTGAAGACGGCAACTCAAGGCCCACAGGGCGGAAGGCGCCGGTCGGTTTCTTTGCTTAAGGAGCAAGGCGAGTTAGAGATATTATAAGTAACGAGTCACGATATAACCCGGACTCTATTGTAAACCCTAGGGTCTTGACCTGTATATAAAGGCAAGCCCCTAGGACCAAAAGATTCAAGTTACAGTCTCTCGATAGCTAGGTTAGCGATTCCGCACCCTTGTAATCGAGATCTATCCAGCAATACACACAAAGCAGGACGTAGGCTATTACCTTCATCAGAGGGGCCGAACCTGGGTAAACCCGACTCTCTTTCCCATTTAACCCCTTTGAGTCGCCACCTAGCAGCAATGGCCTCACACCTAAGTCCTTGCACTAGGACATCTGCCGTGACAAAACCACGACAGTTGGCGCCCATCGTGGGGCTCTCGCCCGGTGGAGTTGAGTTCTCAAAGGGAGCCCTTCTGGGGTTCAGGAGCTATCCGGTTGGTCGTATGACTAAGAGCCGCCGCGGCAAGATCTACATCGACGACTCTGGCTGGGGCCCCAAAGCCGACTCGATCGAGTACGGTTACCGGGTCCCCTTTGGCAAGATCCATGTCTTCATCGACAAGATAGGCGCGTTGGTGCTCGAGCCGGACATCTGCACCGACATCATCGAGCCGGCTCGGCACGCCCAATCCGGCCGGCATCAAGCCGACCAAAGTCACGACGTGGTCAGGCCCTGTCGGCCGGTCAGTTCCTTGGACGAACCGGCCGTCAAGGGAGCGATCGTCATTAATTTGGATGCCAAGCTTGGGGGATCGTTTGGAGCAGAGGCCCTCGAGGAACTTCACGGTTCCCCCCTGCAGTCCTCAACCCGTGCTACGGTAAGCACAGCGGCGCAATCATCGCTCGTGTTTGGAGCATCAGGCGGCTCCGAGAGGGCGCACGGCGACTCAGGAACGGAGCTTCAGTAGCATGATAACCAAAGTACTTTTCAAAAGAATCTGAAGCAGCTAAATTGTGGTCAATACCAGCTGTTCACCACCAATACCTACAAGCGGGACAACAAGATCAAGAGTAGGGCCGTCAACATGTCTGAGCCGGCGGTCCCAAGGTACCTCAACTGGTCCAAACACGCAATTACCTGGAGCAGGGAGGATCACCCCCCCGGGTTGACAATCTGGGTGGCTTAGCTTTGGTGGTGGCACCCCAAGTTGGCAGATATACCCTGTCCAAGGTTCTTATGGATGGAGGCAGCAACATAAACATATTATATTATGAAACCTTTCGCCGGATGAATTTGTCGGAGAGCAAGTTGCTTCCTTCAACGATAGTTTTTCATGGAATCGTCTTTGGAAAGTCTTCTTATCCAATAGGGCAGATTAAGCTTGATGTGGCCTTCGGAGATGAGTTCAACTACAGATGCGAGCCTTTGATGTTCGAAGTTGTCAAAATAAAGAGCCCTTATCATGCTCTCTTCAGATGGCCGGCTTACGCTCGTTTCATGGCCCGCCCGTGCTACGTCTATCTCAAGCTCATGATGCTAGGACTCAAAGGCCCCATAACCATGGACGGGAACCGGAAGATAGCTCAGGAATGCGAGGAAGGAGAGGCGGCCTATACCGAGTCAGCTTGTGCGGCAGAGGAATTGAAGTTCTACACAGCCAATGTTGACCCGGCTGACATGAGCCCGCTCAAAAAACCCAATACTGAGTCGGAACCTCCGCTTAAATTTAAGCCGGCTGAGGATACGAAGCAAATCGACTTCACGCCGGGCAACTCGTCCAAGCAGTTCACTATTGGGACCGGCTTGGATCCCAAATAGGAAAGCGTGCTCATCAAGTTCCTCCGTGAGAACCGGGACATATTTGCATGGAAGCCATCTGACATGCCTGGAGTCCCGAGGGAACTTGCTGAGCATCACCTTAATGTGGATCCCAAGATGAAACCAGTGCACCAATACCTCCGTCGTTTTAATGAGGAGAGACGCAATGCCATTGGAGAAGAAGTGGCCCGGCTCCTAGCTACCGGGTTTATCGTGGAAGTCTTTCACCCCGAGTGGTTGGCTAACCCGGTGCTTGTTCTGAAAAAGAACGGCACTTGGCGCATGTGTGTCGACTACACATATCTCAACAAAGCTTGTCCTAAGGATCCTTTCGCCCTCCCGCGTATTAATCAGATCATAGATTCTACGGCGGGTTGCGAGTGTTTATGCTTCTTGCATGCATACTCTGGGTATCATCAGATCAAGATGGCTATTGAGGACCAAGAGAAGACGGCTTTCATTACTCCCTTTGGGGCTTTTTTCTATCTGTCCATGCCTTTTGGGCTCAAGAGCGCTAGGGCGACTTACCAGCGCAGCGTCTAGAACTTCCTTAAGCCACAAATTGGGCCCAACATCCATGCCTACATTGATGACATCGTGGTGAAATCTCAGAAGAAAGAGACGCTCTTGAATGACATCAAGGAAACCTTTGACAACCTTCGAGTATACAAGATGAAACTTAACCCGACAAAGTGTGTCTTTGGCGTCCCTGCAGGCAAGCTACGGGGGTTCCTGGTCTCTGAGCGGGGCATCGAGGCCAACCCGGACAAGATCAAGGTGGTGACTTCGCTATCTAAGCCAACAAACGTAAATCAAGTTTAGCATCTTTCCGGTCGTGTTGCATCCTTAAGCCGGTTTATAAGCCGCCTGGGAGCAAAGGCGATTCTTTCTACCAGTTGTTGAAAAAATTGGGCGACTTCATGTGGACGAATGCTGCTAATGAAGCCTTTGAAGCGCTCAAGCAACAGCTTGTTAATCCGCCCGTCTTGGCTGCTCCCGCCGAGAAAGAGCCTATGCTCCTGTATATTGCTGCCAACTCCAAAGTGGTAAGCGTTCCAGTTGTGGTCGAGCGGAAAGAGGAAGGAAAGGAATATCTGGTCCAACATCCGGTTTATTTTGTCGGTGAAGTTTTAACTCTGTCCAAGCAGCGGTACCCACATTGGCAGAAGTTGGTCTTCGGGATCTTCATGGCGAGCCGGAAATTGAATCGTTATTTCCAAGAAAACTCGATCACCGTGGTCAGTTCGGCGCCTCTCGGTGATATCATACAAAACCGGGAGGCCACGGGTAGGATTGCAAAGTGGGCCATTGAGCTTGGCGACCACCATTTGAAGTACATGCCCCAAACCGCTATCAAGTCCCAGGCGCTGATGGATTTCATCAACGATTGGATAGAGATACAGATTCTGGAAGATAGGCCAGATAACACGTACTGGACTATACATTTTGACGGGTCTAGGCAACTGGAGGGCTTGGGGGATGGAGTCATATTATCTTCTCCGAAAGGTGATTTTTTTTATTATGTCTTACGGCTTATGTTCCCGTGTACTAACAATGCAACTGAGTACGAAGCCCTCTTACATGGGCTTAGAATAGCCAAGGAGACGAATCTTAGCCGGGTCAGATGCCTGGGCGACTCAGATTTAGTGGCTCAGCAAGTTTCAGGGACTTGGGATTCTAAAGACCCTCTTATGGCGGCTTACCGACGAGCAGTCTCTGATGTGGCGGGTCATTTCCAAGGTTACCAAGTCGATCATATAGATCGCCGGCTTAATGAGGCGGCTGATGCCTTGTCTAGACTTGGCTCGCAGAGAAAGCCGGTGCCACCTAACGTCTTTTTGGACGTCCTTCATAGCCCATCGGTCAAATTACCGTCTGAGGAGGACATAGCTGTTCCTAACCCGGAGGCACACTTGGTGGCGGATCTACATGCTACCCCTGACTGGACTGTGCCGTATTTGTCGGTGTTCTGGGAACGGGGGTACCCAGACCTGCGTGCCTGCGGCCCAGGGCACGGCCCACCTCGTCAGCCAAGCACGACCAGACGCAGCCCCACTCAAGACAAGGCCCTCGCAAGTACCCTAGGCTCGCGAGGAAGAGCAGCACCAAGATCAGCAAGGGGTGGGCCTCCTCAGGCCCCCTCCGGAGCGGCGGAGATCTCTATGCAGAACCCAGCCTCAGGAGTCAAAGATGACGCAAGGAAGGACAGGCGGGCGCCAGCGCACCAGGCGGTGCAGTTTCCCCTTTGGTGCAAAGGGAGCAAGGACGTGCGCGGGTTCCCAAAGCGCCCCCAAAGGTTTCCATTCCGGTGCAACAAGACCACGACCACGAGCCCCGCAGGACAAATGTCATCGCCGAGCCCACCTTTGCATCATCGACAGCTACTTTGCAGGCGAAGACCACCTTTGGACAAGGCGGGGATGTACTCCTGTCCCCCTTCAAATTTGGCCGTTGTGGGATCCCTTCCCGCCATTGCGATAAGGGAAGAGGACCCGGGCCACCGCTATATATAGAGGCTAGGCCGCACCATAGAGAGGACCCCCGATCGATCCCAAGACACAAACCCTAGCAGAGGGCCAAGAACACCTCGGGAGCGCCCTCACGAGGCTCCTCAACACTGTACTAGTTCATCCACCACACCTCCTCGAGAGGCAATCCACCAAAGCAGGAGTAGGGTATTATGCTTCGCAGCGGCCCGAACCTGGGTAAGCCACCATGTTCTTCTTCTTCCTCGTCATCGAGCGAGTTCATCGTCTTAGCCATCGAGTAGCGAGCTAGGTAGGGCGAGGCAGCAGGGGATCTTCGCACACGCCCCTGTGTTCGAACCTTGAGGGTTTTGCGGAGCCCAAAATCCGACATTTGGCGCGCCAGGTAGGGGTGTGTCGAAGTCTTCCTCAGGCCTCACCTCGCCTCCGCCCGCCACACTCATGGCGAAAGGACGTCGAGCCCGTGCTGAGCGGCGGGCCGCCCGCGTGGCACGGGTGGCGCCGGCGGGCCTTGGCACCATGCGTCGTTCTGCCTCTCCGTCAGCAGGCGCCGTCACCGGCCGGGCCCTCAACAGGCGCTCGGGGCTGCCGCCTTCACCAACCACATGGCACGCCCCTGCCGCCCCGGCCCTTCCCCGCATCCAGGCCGCGCCGTCGCTCTTCCAAGTCTGCCACGACCCAACGCACAAACATGTCGCGCTCCTCGTGGCGCACGAGCTATAGCGCCAACACACTGCGCGCGATCGCCGCAACGACTGGGCCAGGCGTTCCCCCAGGCGCGTCACCGCCACCGACGAGACCCAGGTGTATCTCAGTGAGGCCCGTGCCCGTGAACTCGCTCGACCGGCTGGCACAGCGCCTGGGCCTCATGGACGCGCTTGTGACGTCCGCGGCGGCCCGCGCCCACCGGGGGCCTGGCCCGGGTCGCTGGGGGCGCAGGAGCCGGCCGCAGGCGCCGGCGGAGACCAGTGGGAGGTGCTGGCCACACGAGAGGGGCATCGCCTCGTGCCTCTCAGCACGCCCACTGGAACCAGGGAGGAGGACCAGAGGCTCGGCTGCGCCGGCGTCAGTGGACTCGAGCAACTCTACAACGACCATTTTGACGAGCGCCCGGGCCACGAAGGAAGCAGCACCGGCTACCACGGCGACAGGAGGTGCGTATGCGACTTCGCGGGCGGCTCTCGCGCGGGCTGGTATGCATAGCCTCGTGAGGGCGGCTTGCGTGATTAGCCTCGTGAGGATGCCCGGTGTAGGCAGCTTCGCGAGGCACGCACGCTAGTAGGGAGCTGCCTTGAGCAGGCATCTGGGTCTGGGGACCGAGGGTCACTTGCCTGGGAACGGAGGGTGGAACGTGCGCCCACGTCCCCGGGCCAGATGGCCCCAGCTTGGAGACGGAGGGTGGAACACACGCCCATGTCTCCAGGCCAGATGATCCCAACCTGGAGACGGAGGGTGGAACACACGCCCATGTCTCTGGGGCGCGCGACGCCCACTTGGAGACGGAGGGTGGAACATACGCCCATGTCTACGGGTCGGGTTTCGTTCGATCACCAGCGGGCGATCATGTACTCGCCCATGTCCCCAGGCCCAGCTCGCCCAACCTGGGGGCAGGGCCTCGAGTACCTGTGTGGGGACCCCGGGCACCCCAGCGAGGCGCGCTGGGGCATCGCCCGGGGTGCCCAAGGCCCTTTTCCGGGGCGGGCCTTCCCACCGGAGAGCGCGAGGGGCTCCCCCTACGCTCGAGGGCCCGTCCGGAGCCAACCCTACTTCGCCACGCCAAGCCTGGGGGCTGGGAGTGAGCTTCATGTCTGCGAGGCATGGAGCTCCCTGTACACCCCCAGGACCAACCCGTGACACTCTCATGTAATAATGAGTGGGCTGTATACGCCCGGAGCCCCCCGAGGGCGCAGAGGGGTTCCTTCCCACGCAATGTGGAAGCCACAGCTCCGCGCTGGCGGAAAACACTGCCCTCCAATGGCTATGCCCATGCAACATGGATGCCCTATGCTCAGCGCTAGGGGAAGACGAAGACGAAGACTACCCTAAGTGCCGGACGCGGCCGTTTCTCACTCTTTTTTGTATTCAAAGTTGCCACCTTTGAGGATCCTTTTTTGTACTCGAACTTGCCGCCTTTTGGAATGGAATTTGGTGTTCTTGCATTTTTCTTCTGAAGGGAAGGGGTCTCGCTCTTTTTGATAACAATCCTCGTTTTGCGCCTCGCTTTCTTCGGGGCAAGCACTCGCCTGCTTCCCTCCGCTTTACGCCCCGCGAGCGGGGGATGGAGGGATGGTGCCCGCACCTCGCCAAGGCCTTAGCGCCCGGGTTTTTCTCGTGGCGCTCCCGAGGGTATCAGCAGGCGCGTGCCATTTTTCGCTCGCTCGGAGGCCCCGCCTATGGCCCAACGCGTCACATCAATAGCCCCTGGGGGCTCGCCCCCCTCGGGGCAGGAAACAGAATTTTCTTTTGGGAGCAGCTTGAGCGTCAAAGGGGGCTCCTGAGCAGCACGCCTCAGGAGCCTTACCTGTCATATAGCCACTCGCCCCTTGATGTCATCCTCGGTGATCCGGTCGGCATCAAGGGTGTCGAGGCCTCACCCCGTGGTTGCGTCCTTGGTGATCCGGTTGTACATTACGGTGGTAGGGAAATGTGCGGGACTGGGACCTGCCGACGTAGAGCCGCTTGAGCGCCAAAGGGGGCTCCTGAACAACGCGCCTCAGGAGCCTTACCGGTCATATAGCCACTCGCCCCTTGATGTCGTCCTTGGTGATCCGGTAGGCACCAAGGGTGTCGAGGCCTCACCTCGTAGTTGCGTCCTGGTGATCCGGTCGTACACTACGGTGGTCGGGAAATGTGCAGGACTGGGGCCTGCATACACAGAGTGCCGAAAGGGCTCCCAACTTGCCGCATTCATATGAAGGAGAAACCCTCAGGACGTCCGGACCCCCACCCCCCCAAGCACCACTGCTAAACCTCCCTGACGCAGAAGGCTACCGCGAGCGTGTCAATCGGATTGGCAGCGACCCCGGTCAAGAGGAAGCACGGCGCGACACACCTCGTCATTTGGGAGCACATTCAAGGGTATTTTCCAAAATGCATTAGGGTTGCCACTAGGCCACATGCATAACCCTGCCAGGAGAACAAGAAGGCTACTCAAGGGGACATGCAGTCGCCGCCACTCGCGTCATCACCGCCACCGGCAGCCTCGCGCTTCCCGGCTCTGGCATGGCCCTCGGCTTCGTCAGAAGAAAGCTCCGCTATCAGGTCTTCCACATGGTCCTTGACCCACTCGGCGAGGGCAGCGCGAGTCACTTCAGGCACGGGACCGAGCACCGCCCCAAAATCGAAGTGCGGGTCGAGACGAAGGAGGTGGTTGAAGATGTTCGAGGCCGCCCGCGTGAGGAGGTCGCGGCGCTTCTGCTTCACAAGCACGCGGATCTTCTCCGCACCCTCCTCAAGGCACTCCACAACCGTGGAAAAGAAGCCTAGGTACCCGGCGTCGTCTGGAACCAAGGGGCTCGAGACGCTCGCACCGCAGATGTTGCTCAAGGCCCGGGTAGCCCTCCCCTCGAGGGACTGGAACATCTGGGAACGCGCGTACTGGAGGCCGTGAGCACGGTCCGCCCCGTCCGAAGCCTTCTCCGCCAGGAAAGCAGCGCCCTTTACTTGTTTATAGAGAAAGGCTAGCTCGGCCGCGGCAGCAGCCTGGGCGTCCATCGCGGCTCGCCGGCGTCCCTCCTCTTGGTCTAACCTTTTCTTGAGGACATCAACCTCGCCTTTCAGGTGGTCACGCCGCTTGCAGAAATGGGACTCTTGGAGCTTCAGTTTCGTGCGATAGTCCTGGAGAAGGGAATGCCAAACCTCTGCCACCTTGTCGTCGACCTCCTCTTGGAACTTCGCCTTGCGTGAGGCAAGGGACTCCTCGGCAAGCGACGCCTGGCGGTCCCTCACCTCCAGCCTCTCCTGCTCCAGGCTCTGCTCCAGCGCCTCCATCGCCAGCGCGTCAACAGGCACGCGGGGGCTCGCGCCGGCAGGAAGGAACTCGATTGCTGGGCCATCAAGTGTGGCCCTCCGTGTCTGGATCTGCCTTTCAAGGGCGGCGTTGAAGGCTTGAAGCACCTTGAGGCGTTCCTCCGAGGCCCTGCGCCGGTAGTCGGCTTCCTGAGCCTCGGCAAAGGCGCGCTCGCGGGCCTCCACCGCCGCAGCAAGGGACTCCTCGGCCTCTGCACGGGCGTGCTCGTGCTGCAGGCGGCCGAAATTCACGGCGACCTCAAGACGATGCCATTCCTGCGCAAGGCACTGACGCTCCGCCTCCAAGCGGGCATCATTGTTGGCAAGCTCCACCCCCAGGCGTCCTAGCGCTTCCGCCGCGGTTTGGGGCAAACCCCACCGCACGGCGCTCCGATCACCCACGAGCTCAAGGGGCCAACCAAGGTCTCCGCCTTCCCCAGGATGGACGGGGGAGGTATGCGTAGAACCACCCAGCCCGGACGCGTGCCCAGGGGCTGGGTGTTCCCGCGTAACCACTCCGGAAAAAGGACGCGCCTCCTGGGGCCCCGCATCACCGAGCGAAGGGGGCCCAAGGACACAGCGCATCACGCCCCTAGGGAAGGCCGCTAGCGGGGGGAGCGGCCCCATCCTAGGAAGCTGGAGGCCACGAGCGAAGAAGATCGCAGGGGGCTCGCGCTCGAGGCCTCTGACGGCCGAACAGGCTCGGGTGCGGGCGCTCTGGCGACTAGAACCCCGCGGCCAACGGGAGACGAGACCACGAGAAGCTCGGCGGCCGCAGAATTAGGCGGCGTCGACCCGGTTCCTCCTTCACTGGTGGGAAGCCTGCGAAACGGAAGCACAGAAGGAGGGCGCTAAAACGAAGGATAAGGGGGCGCAAACACTTACTCATCCACGGCGATCCACTTCCTCTTCACCGGCGCCCACGGCGCCGAGGATCGGCCGCCCGTGGGCGCCTTCCTCTTCCGGCCGGCGCGGAGGCCGAGGGACGATGAACCGACGACCGGCACCTGGCGCTCAGCGGTGGAGACGGCGACCTTCACCGTCGACGGGGCGTCACCCTCGACCCCGGGCTGATTCGAAGCGGGAACCGGAGAAGCGGGCAGCGAAGGGTGCTCCACCTCGGCCACGGGAGGGGCAGTGGCCTCAGGGTTCCCGGGGTTCAGGGCCCCCGAGAAGGGGGGGTCCTGAGGACGCGCCTCCTCCGGAGGAAGGAACCCCCACTCATCGAAACGCGGCATCTTCAGGATGAGGGCTTCCCGGTTATTGTAGTTGTACAAGGGGAGGCTGCCCCGGGGAAGCTCGTCGGGTTCACCGCCGGTCAGGCGGCGGAGCAGCTCGCGCAGCACGTCGGGAGAATGAGGCGGGACCTGGATCCTGATGGGATCGTGGGGACCTGTGAAGTCCCACATCGGGCGGGAGTGGCGCTGAAGAGGAGCGATTCGTCGGCGTGTGAACTCCCGCATCACCATCGCCATCGTCACGCCCGCCTTCTTCAGCCTCGCCAGCCTGGCCAGGACCCGCGCAAGCGTCGTGTCGGCAAGCTCCTCGTGCCTCCACCCATGATTCGGCACCGCGGGCGCCAGCGGGGGTTGGAACAGATGGTCGGCCTCAGCAGCGTCGACATACACCCACTGCCGCCGGAACCCTTCGGTCTCCGAAGAGAGTCCGGCATCGAGGGCCCCCTCGGCCGATGCGTCTGCTGCTCTCAGGGACACGCACCCAGAGCACTGTTCCCCCGAGACCAACTCGAGGGAGAAGAAGTGGCGCAACAAAGCCACAGAGGGGGAGACGCCAACAAAGGCCTCGCACAGGAACGCGAAGGCCGAGAGGAGGACAAGGGAGCCGGGGTCAAGGTGGAGCACTTGGATACGATAATGCGAAAGCACGGCGGAGAGGAAGCCCGAGAACAGCGGCAGCATGCCCAAGAGAAGGGCATGAATATGAAGGGGAATGGCGGGGGCCTCAAGCTCGCTCCGGGGCCGCGAGCCCGGCCAGATCTTGGTTGCCCCCATTCATTGGAGCCGGCGGCGACCACCAGCTGAACCTTCTCCAACCCCTCCAAATTCACCACCGATGATCAGCCCAGCGCGGGCTTAGGCGCCGACGTGGTCATTGGCGCCCTCAAGCCCTCGCCCTCTCCCTTCTTGGGGGCCATGGCAAAGGGGCGTGGCGGCGCGCCTGTAGGGATTTGGCAGAAAGGGCGAAAGCCGCGGAAGATGGGGAAACAGACGGCGAAAATCGATGGGGAGCAAAGACGGTTTGGTGGCGTGTGCCGGCAATCTGACAAACCTAGCAATGGCCGAGCTGGCGTGGAGAAGAGGAGGCGATGGCCTCTCAGAGTCTGCCGCGTGTAAAGCCTGGCCCGAAGGCGTTTGGGGCCCGCGGCGCTTCGGGCCGTCCCCAAGGCTTCGCCCAGAAGCCAGCTCGAGCGCGCCTTAGGCCCGGGGGCTACTGTCGGCGTTCTGGGAACGGGGGTACCCAGACCTGCCTGCTTGTGGCCCAGGGCACGGCCCACCTCGTCAGCCAAGCACAACCAGACGCAGCCCCACTCAAGACAAGGCCCTCACGAGGACCCTAGGCTCGCGAGGAAGAGCATCACCAAGATCAGCAAGGGGTGGGCCTCCTCAGGCCCCCTCCGGAGCGGCGGAGATCTCTATGCAGAACCCAGCCTCAGGAGTCAAAGATGACGCAAGGAAGGACAGGCGGGTGCCAGCGCGCCAGGCGGTGCAGTTTCCCCTTTGGTACAAAGGGAGCAAGGACGTACGCGGGTTCCCAAAGCGCCCCCCCCAAAGGTTTCCATTCCGGTGCAACAAGACCATGACCACGAGCCCCGCAGGACGGATATCATCGCCGAGCCCACCTCTGCATCATCGACAGCTACGTTGCAGGCGAGGACCACCTTTGGACAGGGCGGGGATGTACTCCTGTCCCCCTTCAAATTTGGCCGTTGTGGGATCCCTTCCCGCCTGTGCGATAAGGGAAGAGGACCCGGGCCACCGCTATATATAGAGGGTAGGCCACACCGTAGAGAGGACCCACGATCGATCCCAAGACACAACCCTAGCAGAGGGCCAAGAACACCTCGGGAGCGCCCTCACGAGTCTCCTCAACACTGTACTAGTTCATCCACCACACCTCCTCGACAGGCAATCCACCAAAGCAGTAGTAGGGTATTACGCTTTGCAGCGGCCTGAACCTGAGTAAACGCCCCTGTGTTTGAACCTTGTGTTCATCTTCTTCCTCGTCATCGAGCGAGTTCATCGTCTTAGCCATCGAGTAGCGATCTAGGTAGGGCGAGGCAGCAGGGGATCTTCGCACACGCCCCTGTGTTTGAACCTTGAGGGTTTTGCGGAGCCCGAAATCCGACAGTATTTGGCTTACCTAACCCGAGGAGAACTTCGAGAGGAAGAAGTCGACGCTCGACAAATCATCCGACGGTCAAAGTCAATGATGATCGTCAATGGTGAGTTACACTATCGAAGCAGCATTAGCGTGTTTCAACGGTGTGTTTCGCCTGAGGAAGGCCAGTAAATACTTAATGAGATTCATTCCGGCGATTGTGGACATCAAGCCGGCTCACGATCACTGGTGGCCAAAGCTTTCCGGCATGGATTTTATTGGCTGACGGCTCATGCGGACGCCGAGGAGATTGTGCGCAAGTGTGACGGGTGCCAAAAGTTTGGTCGACAGGCTCATGTACCGGCTCAGGAGTTGCGTATGATCCCAATTACCTGGCCGTTTGCGGTCTAGGGGCTAGACATGGTTGGCCCGTTTAAGCCGTCTTCTGACAAGAAAACCCACTTATTACTAGCGGTTGATAAGTTCACTAAGTGTGTCGAAGCAGATCCGGTCAGTAATTGTGATGTAGAAACTGCGGTCAAATTTTTGAAGAAGTTGATTTTCCGTTTTGTCTACCCTCACAGCATCATTACTAATAATGGTATGAATCTGTCCAAGGGAGCCATGGAACAATTCTGCCAATGAGAGCACATCCGGCTCGACTTAGCAGCAGTTGCACATCCACAATCCAATGGGCAAGCTAAAAGAGCTAACCAGGAGATCCTAAGAGGAATCAAACCCTGGCTCATGGTGCCTCTTGAGCGCACGCCGGGTTGTTGGGTTGAGGAACTCCCTTCAGTACTTTGGAGTATTCGAACAATGCCAAATAGATCCACATGATACACTCCTTTTTTCCTGGTTTACGGAGCCGAGGCGGTTCTCCCAAGTGATATCCGTCATGATTCGCCTCGGGTTACTGCCTATGTTGAGGCAGATAATGAGCAAGCACGCCCAGATTCCCTGGATGCCCTGGAAGAAGAGCGTGACTTAGCAGCATCCAGATCTGCCATATACCAGCAAGACCTACGTCGTTATCACAGTCGTAGAGTCCGAAGTCGCACTTTTCAAGAAGGCAACTTAGTGCTCCGTCTGATTCAAGATCAAACAGGGATGCACAAGCTCTCCCCACCTTGGGAGGGTTCTTTCGTCATCAGTCGAAACCTCAATAATGGGTCATATTACCTGGTCGACTTACGAGAAGGATCATACACTTCTGAGGAGGAAACAACCCGGCCCTGGAATATTGCACACCTACGGCCTTTGTCGGGGATATTACCCCGCGGTATAACCCGGCCTGAAGTATGACCCGGCCGGGACTTGGTGACTCACTGGTGACCCGGCCGAGCTTGGCGGCTCATTGGTGACCCGGCAGGCGGGTCAGACGAACGACAAGACCCAACGGCCTAGAGGGCGGCTCATGGGAGGGCCGACTCATGTTATGGTGGGCCGGCTCACAGAGAAGGCCCAAGGAAAGGAAAGACTCCATCACAAAGGAAATAAGATACGGATTAGGATTCAAGAGAGACTAGTCCTAATCCTACTTCCAGTAGGACTCCAGATGTAAACCTACCCCTTCCACTTATATAAGGAGGGGTAAGGCACCCTAGAGGGACAAGTCCAAGTCATTAGAGATAGACAGATTAGAGGCTCTCGAGATTAGAGGTAGCGATTCCGCACCCTTGTAATCGAGATCGTCATCATCATCATCAATATAGACACAAAACAGGACGTAGGCTTTTACCTCTTGATTCCGACCAACTCCTCTCAAGCCGCCACCTAGTTGCGTTGGCCTCACACCTAAGTTCTCTCACGAGGACATCTTGCCGTGAAAAACCACGACAGTTGGCGCCCACCGTGGGACACGCGCACGGTGGTGTTGTGTTATTGAAGGGAGATCTTTAGAAATCGTGAAGCTCACGATTGACGAGATGAAGAAGAGCCGGCATGGGTCAAACTTGGATAGAGCCGGCAAATTCATCGGTCATCTACAACAACTCATGGACGAGAAGAAAAAAAAAATCCAGCGAGAATTGAGTTCGAGAGGGATTAAGTTTCGGTCTCGCCGCCGCCATTCTGCGATCTGTCAAATCGCAGCGAGTCGCCGAGGACGAAAGGAAGTTTCGCCTCGCACCACTGCAGAATCCACCGAGCCTAACCTCGTTTTCCGGATCGGAGGCGAACCTTGCTGCAGCCGTGCATCGCCAAGTCAAAAAAACACACGGCCACGTTTTCCGTCAAAGTACATGATCGAGACCCGAGGCAACAGCGTCGCGTGTGCGTGGTGTACTCCACAACCGAGAAAGCATTGGATCGTGGTGAAACCCAAGGCTGCTACGCTGGCACTGTTACTTCACATAAAAATCAGATTAGTTTAAGTACTACTAGTGGCCGATCTAGTATCCACGTGAAGCCATCATGTCAACTCCTTTTTCCTTTCAATTGCTACGTCTACCGAAGACGGTACCAGGTGCTACTGTTTTTAATTCTTTGCTCTGCAAAATTAAATTCCACCATTATCTTTTCCACCGGCGGTACTACTTGTTGTATGCAGATTTGGCAATGCGGTTGACCAGATGAAGAAGTGTCGTCGTGGAAGGATTTGCGTCAACTCCAAAGTCAAAAAAAGTAACTTCGGCGGCGACAAGGCGTGAAGCAGTAACTCTGCTTTTAAGAGACAAGCATGCAGATGCGTTAATGTCCAGCGCCTACTATATTGAGTAAATCGTCAGGCAAGCGACCAGGCGATCCATCAACTAGAGGCCAGAGCGATTTTTGGTGTACCGCTACAGGAAGCCGAGACCGCCGACAAGATTTCTGCTGCTGTTGTCGTTGTCTCATCTGGCGAGTTGCCGTTGCTGCTCCACATACAGATGTCCAAAGCCTGAAGCGATTGGAGACACCTGGCACGCGTCACGTATAATTATCTGCTCGTACGACGGCGATCAGGACAGCTGCACGTGCACACGCGCATCAAAGTTCGAGCATACCAGCGATCTGCCTTGCTGTCTGAGCGTTATGGTCTAATCATGTCAGTTAAACCTCGCCTAAGGTTCAATAATTGGATGGAGCTAGGTGAAGGACGTACTGAAATACTTGGTCTACTGCCATCGACAAGCGCGGATTGGGAAGCAACATGTATTTAGGAAAGTACTACCAAAAGAAAACTAAGGTGGTGGCTGTTTTCAGATCATGGTAGGCTCGGACTGGTGTAGCAGCTAAAAAAATAGAGTATTACTGTGACTCGAATATGGATCAAGTCCACAGGAAAACCGAGACCGACTGAAGTTTCGTCGCGTCGAGGCGTCAGAGTTCCGCCGAGTTGCGGTGGTTGTATGTAGTTGCTGCTACCGGTACTATTTACGAGTTCAGTTGCTACTATACTCAAAGCCGCTGCAGTGCACTCATCAAATCCATCAACCATCGTGTTATCCATCTACCAGGAGGTTCATTCAAGGAAAAAGGAGGAACGAGAGATCATGTGGACAAATGATTAATTATATGTACATTTGCTATCTTTTCGTCCGACGACTGCGCCCAATGCAAAATAAAAAATCATCTGCCAGTGTGGAGCTTGTGCCATCTTCATCCTTCGGCATCTGTCCGTGCCAGGCCGCCCGGCGATCCGTGCACAGCCCGTCGCTCTTCAGCCTGGCCTATGGCTGTCCGACCGATTCATACACAAGCCGCACCACGTCCATGCGGTTTGCAGCGTTCAGGTCAAAACTCCCGGTCCGCATCGACTTCAAGAATTCCGACTGAAAATCTCCCCAGCATCCATGTTGCGTCATCAAACGGACATGCGCGGTTCATCATCCCTATGATCCAGAGTGAAGGTGTGCAAAATCCATCAATTATAATCTTTTGGAAGTGGATCGATCTGCGTGTCTGAACTCAGATCGCTATGTTTGCGTTCATCCGATAAAAATGCCAGGTGCTATATACCCTATCTATTTTTTAGTACATATTAAATTCCTTTGGTACAATTACTCTGCCCTGCAATATATTTTATGCAGGATAATTATTCAGTATAATAGTGGTGTGATATTGCGCGCGCGGAGCCGGGTCAACATCAACAGCGCCGCAGCCGCCTCGCGTGTCTGCACTGGCTTATAACATCATGGCCAACTCGCGCATCCGGATCTGTTTTCCACGTCGCGCTCGACTCACACGTCCGCCGCTGGTTTACGATGTCGCGGACGACTCGCCCGACTCACATTGAGCTTTCTGTGAAGGAAACATCCCTGGAGGAGCAAAAAGGGCCGGCCATTATTGAGCCGACAATTCAAAAGTCAGCGGCAAAGAGAGAAAATGGCCCTGGAGGAGCCAGGAGAGCCGGACTACATGAGAATAACAAAGCATGTGTCAAGAGGCATATGCACTCAATTTGACCATGACATTTGCCAACGACATACGATGAGCACCGAAGAGATCATCAACTCGCTGACCTCTGGCTTCAATAAATTTCAGCTGTCAACTCTACGACAGCTTATGCCACAACCAAGGATGAAGACTCTTAAGCCGCCTCCTTGAGTCAGCTTAAGACTCGGGGGATACACATACATGACTTGGCAGATTCAACCGGGCTCAAATATTCTGGAACCCCAGGTCATTACAAGGAAGATAACCCGGTCCCGGGGGCTGCTGCCTTATTGGCGAAAAATTATAAGTCGCCCAAGAGGACGAGCCACCATGATGCGACCGTTCAAACATGGGTGCCCTACCTTATTGGCGGGAGATTTAAAGTTGCTCAAGAGGACGAGCCGCCATGATGCGCCGTTCAAACATGGGTGCCCTGCTTTATTGGTGAAAAATTAAAAGTTGGCCAAGAGGACGAGCCGCCATGATGCGCTGTTCAAACATGGGTGCCCTGATTTATTGGATCATCATATTATGATCAATGCAATAAAGCCGGCTTATCTGGACCCTAGATGTTTTGCAGTAGTAGCATTGTCTCGTGTATATTCTATGGCCAAGCTTTTCCATGATCGGAGGTCACTTTGGGGCTTCTAACTCAATGAGTTTAGCTTTCATACCCTCTTGACCGGCTTCCATGCCATATATGGGTTAAACCTGCCTGTTTGCAACTTGCTACTCCGCCAAGTGACCCGTCGTACTCTTAATAGTCAATCTTTCAATAAGACCCTGAACTTGTCAAGGTTAAAACAGCGGCTTATGTCACGAGAGAGCCGGCTTACTGAGAGCTAGGATAAACTCACATGTCCGCTGTAGTCTCTCCGCTATGTGGCCCGTTCGTACTCTTAACAGTCAATCTTTTTTAAGACCTTGAACTAGTTAAGGTTAAAACGACGGATTTATGTCACGTGAGAGCCGGCTTACAGGATTAAAGGCATTCATGCCAAGCTTCTTGGAAGCAAAAACCTTGAGTTTTTTCAAAATAAGAACAAGAGTTGATCTCTTTTGGTTGTGCCTTCAAGGCCGACTTACAAATATTTGAGATATACATGTATATATTCTCTGTTAGTTGTTTTTATCATATACATACATCATCCTGCATTGCATCATGCATCATACATGCATATCAAGCCGGTCATCAAACCGGGTTACATCGTAACATCTGTAGGACAAATAGATCTTTGATAGCCAAAATGGCCGGATCTTCATCATGGTTTATCATAACCAGTATTAAATGATTGGGGTTTTTTCAAGCCAGCTCGAAAGAATTGACTATTCCCGAAGAGCCGCCCTATCACATATAATGCCGGGTCATCTAATTGACCGGCTCTTGGATTTTTCCAACTTGTGCTCTGTAGTAAACTACAACACTTATGGATTTCTCAAACATATATTTGCCGGGTTGCACCGCAACCACGAGCAGAGATTTCATTTCAAGGACAAAGGCATTATTCCAGGATATTTATACCGGGTTACAATACAACCACGGTTAATGGATTTATTCAAGTAAAATCAATACCAGTTCAAGAGAACCTTTGAAGTATATTATGATGGATATTATCCTCACATAGTCCCAAGTCGTTGCAGGCATGCGCTCCGGTACTTGGGGGCTACATCATATGATGTTTTTCTTTTCAAAGGAGAAGTGTATATGAGTCCCGAGCCACCATAGGCAAACGACCCAGCACTTGGGGGCTACACTGCTCAGATCAAAATTTTCAAAAGTCCCAAGTCGCTGCATGTTGGGGAACGTTGCATGGGAAACAAAAAATTTCCTACGCACACGCAAGATCTATCCATGGTGATGAGCATCTACGAGAGGGAGAGTGGATCTACATACCCTTGTAGATCGCTAAGCGGGAAGCGTTAAGAAACGCGGTTGATGTAGTCGAACGTCTTCGCGATCCAAATCGCCGAGCGTCCCGCGATCCAATCACGATCCGTCCCGATCTAGCGCCGAACGGATGGCACCTCCGCATTCAGCACACGTACAGCTCGATGACGATCTCCGCCTTCTTGATTCAGCAAGAGGAAGCGGAGAGGTAGAAGAGTTCTCCGGCAGCGCGACAGCGGCGGCGATGGAACTATTCTAGCAGGGCTTCGCCTAAACACTGCTGAAAATTAGAGGATTTGATCTATCGGGGAGAGAGGGCTGCACCGTGGCTAGGGTTTCTTGTGTTGCTACCCTTTCTCCCCTCTAGTATATATAGGAGGGAGGGGAGGGGCTGGCCGACCTAGGGATCCACCTAGGAGTCGGCCGAAGGAGGTGGAGGTGGAGGAGTCCACCTCCAATCCTACTCCTAGTAGGATTCCTTCCCTTCCCCACTTGGACTTTCCTTTCCCCAAAATTCCAGCCGCATAGTCCCACTTGGGCTGGCCGCCCAGCCCACCAGGGGCTGGTGCGCTACCCTAAGGCCCATGTGGCCCTCTTGGGGTGTGGTGGGTCCACTTGGTGTACCCCCGGAACCCATTCGTCACTCCTGGTACACTGCCGGAAATGCCTGAAAACTTTTCGGAGTTCAAACACCACTTTCCTATATATCAATATTTACCTCCGGACCATTCCGGAGCTCCTCGTGACATCCGGGATCTCATCCGGGACTCCGAACAACCTTCGGTCACCAACATACATAACTCAACTATACCGAAACGTCACCGAACCTTAAGTGTGCAGACCCTACGGGTTCGAGAACTATGTAGACATGACCGAGACACCTCTACGGTCAATAACCAATAGCGGGACCTGGATGCCCATATTGGTTCCTACATATTCTACGAAGATCTTCATCGGTTGAACCTCTATGTCAAGGATTCAGTTAATCCCGTATGTTGTTCCCTTTGTTCTTCGGTATGTTGCTTGCCCGAGATTCGATCATTGGTATCTCTATACCTAGTTCAATCTCTTTATCGGCAAGTCTCTTTACTCGTTCCATAATACAAGATCCCGTGGCTAACACTTTAGTCACATTGCTTGCAAGGCTAGTTGTGATGTTGTATTACCGAGTGGGCCCCGAGATACCTCTCCGTCACACGGAGTAACAAATCCCAGTCTTGATCCATGCCCACTCAACAAACACCCTTGGAGATACCTGTAGAGCATCTTTATAGTCACCCAGTTATGTTGCGACGTTTGCTACACACAAGGTACTCCTCCGGTGTCAGTGAGTTGCATGATCTCATGGTCATAGGAACAGATACTTGACATGCAGAAAACAATAGCAATAAACTGACACGATCATATGCTACATTCATAGTTTGGGTCTTGTCCATCACATCATTCTCCTAATGATGTGATCCCGTTATCAAATGACATCTCATATCCATGGCTAGGAAACCTTGACCATCTTTGATCAACGAGCTAGTCTACTAGAGGCATACTAGGGACACAGTGTTGTCTATGTATCCGCACATGCAATTGAGTTTCCAATCAATACAATTATAGCATGGATAATAAACGATTATCATGAACAAGGAAATATAATAATAACTACTTTTATTATCGCCTCTAGGGCATATTTCCAATACTGCAGGCATGCGACCCGGCACTTGGGGGCTACAGTATTCAGCTGCTGAAAACAGATTATAAAGGTCCAAATTGAAGACCCGGCCCATCACATACTGATGAGCCGGTCCTTGGGGGATACACATGTGAAATACAAGACACTCAGTCTATATCTGGCGAGTCAGATGACAACCCAGATTTCTCAACATTCAACACCAAGTTCAAAGTCCCAGGTTGTTGCAGGCAAGACAACCCGGCACTTGGGGGCTACACTGGCTGAAGTTTTATAAAGTATAAAGACAATTGCAAGTCCTAGGCTACTGCAGGCAAGACAACCCGGCACTTGGGGGCTACACAATCAAAGATATTATTGAGAAGCACCAAGTCATCTTGGATAAACTTGGATCTTGGGGGCTACAGGTAATATGGAGATAAAAAAATAGTAGAACATTTTCAAGCTATCCAATTTTGAGTGAGCTAGGTCTCATATCTTGGTGGAGCTAAAGCATTGAAAACCGGTTCAACATTACACGGATTTCTTTATTCCCAATAATTTTATCAAGTCAACTGGAGTCCGCTTGTTTTGACCTGGCAGCACCAACAATCACGACCCGGCATCATCAATGATTATGACCCGGCGGAGTTTATATAAGCAACCCGGCTTCGCAAGTTGGCAAGTTCTACATCCATAAATCAGAAATATTTTTATCATAAGTTGACGTCCACTACATCTGACGACCCGGCAAGATCCCCGCGTCCCATCAAGTGGTTCAACAACAGACGAATTTCTTATTCCCAAGGTTTTCATCAAGCCAAAGTATTGGAGGCTGACACAATGGCATATGGATGTTCTATTCCCAATATTTTGCAAAGGACACGGACCTGCAAGATGTTTGTGAAGACGTCTCGTTAATATGAAGAAGAAACCTGGATTTTCAAGGAGCTACTTCATTAAGCCGGCCAATGGAGCAAGCCGGTCCCTTAACATATTTGTTATTCTTATTTCAGGAGCTTACCATGAATAAATTCAAGCTAACCTGGGGGGTAATGTCGGGGATATTACCCCGCGGTATAACCCGGCCTGAAGTATGACCCGGCCGGGACTTGGTGACTCAATGGTGACCCGGCCGAGCTTGGCGGCTCATTGGTGACCCGGTAGGCGGGTCAGACGAACGGCAAGACCCAACGGCCCAAAGGGCGGCTCATGGGAGGGTCGACTCGTGTTATGGTGGGCCGGCTCACAGAGAAGGCCCAAGGAAAGGAAAGACTCCCTCACAAAGGAAACAAGACCCGGATTAGGATTCAAGAGAGACTAGTCCTTATCCTACTCCCAGTAGGACTCCACATGTAAACCTACCCCTTCCACTTATATAAGGAGGGGTAAGGCACCCCTAGAGGGACAAGCCCAAGTCATTAGAGATAGACAGATTAGAGGCTCTCGAGATTAGAGGTAGCGATTCCGCACCCTTGTAATCGAGATCGTCATCATCATCAATATAGACACAAAGCAGGACGTAGGCTTTTACCTCCATCGGAGGGGCCGAACCTGGGTAAACTCGAGTCTCTCGATTCCGACCAACCCCTCTCAAGCCGCCACCTAGTTGCGTTGGACTCACACCTAAGTTCTCTCACGAGGACATCTTGCCGTGACAATACCACGACAGCCTTATTTCACTTAGGAGCCACCGGCTCACTTTTTTGTAACCCCCCCTCTGCAAAATTCTGTATATACTTATTTTATGTTGAAATATAGTAAAGCCGACATCCCCGAAACTCGGGGTTTCTGTCGTTTTAGCCTATAAATTGAGCATGAGTCTTTATTGTTTGAAACATAGGTCACTTGGGGGCTTCCAACTCATCGAGTTTAGCTTTCTCACCCTCTTGACCCGGCAGAAACGCCATTAATATGGTTAAACCGGCCTGTATGCTTGATGTGACTCCGATCAGATGACCCCATGTACTCTTGAAAAGTTAATCCTTTGGGACCTTGAACTTTTAAGGTTAAAACATTGGCTTGAGTCATGTGAGAGCCGGCATACAGAAAGCTAGGATAAACCATGGGTTATCATACCCGCTTCATTGAAGTAAGACTTGTGCCTCGAAAGCCAGACTCCTTTGTCCGAGTCACAGAGCCGGCCTATCAAAAAATTACTTATATACTCATAATTTTTAGGTACAATGTTATCCTTATTACCGACTTATATTTACTGACCGGGTTACATAACCGAGTTCATATTGTGACCAATTTCTAGATTATCTATCTTCAATATCATTGGAGGAGAATTCGATAGACTTGAGTCTCGAAAACCAAGTTATTTTGCCGGCTTATTCCTGACCTGCCTTATAGATGAGGTAAGACTCATTGAGCACGAAACAAGAAAAGTGCAAGAACAGGCAATAAGGATAGCTTAAACATATTGATAGAAGCTCAACAGATTGGTGTCCAGCACCAACAAAAGGCGTCAACGTGCACGATGGCACGACAGAGCAAATTTGAAGTTTCGGAAAAACACTACCCTTATTACAAGCTCACAGTGGAGGCCACACAATTCTTAAAAGTTTTCCTTACACATGGGGGCTCGGGGGCGATTCATCCAGCTTCCGAGGTGTCTTCATGCTCTATCATCAGCCGCCTCTGGATCTGACTCCGCTGGCTCATCACCATCAACCTGCTGGCCCCTCTGTTGCCATCGAATTGAGATCAAAGATTCATAATTTGCTGTTCCTTCAACAAGAGCTGACACATCAGCATCAGGAGCAAAAGCTGTCTTACGTCGAGGAGGCACCAGGTCAGACGGCTCGTCCTTGGGCGCGTTAACACGCTCGTTGTTGGCGGTGTATGCAGGATGATATTTTGAGAGATCCACCTCCTCAGATATTAAAGACGCCATTTGTCGAGTCTCCGTGATGCACTTTGCGTAATCTGAATGAGTGAATGCAGAGCCGTCGAGTTTAAACTCCGGGAAGCCGCCTCTTAGGAGTTCCACGTCCAATTCTGGCAGATATGTTTTTGCTCGAGCAAGTACCATGTTTGACCCTCCTCGAGCCGCCGATTTCCGGGTTTCAGTCACCCACTTTGGCACGGTAGAGAGTTGCTTGAACATGTCCTTGATATTCCTTGGCGGGTGTTTTAGATTTTTCACTGCCATGATGGAATAAATAGAGCCTGTGAACAGTTGCTCCACGTATGTGAAAATAGCTTTCAACTTCACAATTGACAGCTCTACAAGGTTATGATATTTTCGCCCTGCAAACAAAAGAGAAAGAAGGTACAATAAGCCGCCGCACAAGTCATAAGCCGGTACATTGGCAAAAGAGAGACATAACACATACCAAAGATTGCTGTCAACATCTCATTGATCTGTTTCACAAGAGTGGCATATCTTTCTTTCAAGGGGTCGAGTTTCTTTTCAGCCTTTTCCCCACGTTTTGTCAGGATGGCCTTTTCTGCCTCAAACAACTTTATAGCATGTTCAAGACGTTCATTCGCCTGACGTGTAGAATCTTCAAAATGAGCCGCCATGGACACAGCTTCAGTCTTCAATTTTCTTTCTTCTTTGAGCCGTTTCTGTAGTTTGACAGCAACCGACTCAACATCCTCAACATATCCCTGATAGATGAGCAAGAAGCATCAGGAAATATTTATATAGATAATTTCATGCCGCCATAGGACGGTTTACTTCTTTATCAAGTCCCAAGAAGATGGCAAGCAATATCCTTGACACTTGAGGGCTAATGCATATCAGTTCTTACAAAACTAAGATATGGAGAAGACCTGACTCATCTTAAGAAGATGAGCTGGCCCTTGGGGGCTACAGGCCGAATTTCTTCAATCTTCAAGACCCGACTCATCTGAAGAAGATGAGCTGGCCCTTGGGGACTACAGGTCAAATTTCTTCAAACTTCAAGACCCGACTCATCTCAAGAAGATGAGCCGGCCCTTGGCAGCTACAGGACGAATTTCTTCAATTTCTAAAAGACCCGACTCATCTTAAGAAGATGATCCGGCCCTTGGGGCTACACTGTTACAGGCCTTAGCTATTTTATGAAACCAGCTTATCATAACAAGCTGGTCTTTGGAAGCTAATGATAGTATACAAGATAAAGGTAAAATGAGAGGATTACCTCATATTTCTCCTTAATAGCATCTATCATGCTCTTTTCAATTTCCCGGCTCTCAGATAGCCGGGTAAAGTACTGCTGGTACAAATCTTCAACACCAATCACAGACAGTTCCAGAAATTCCATCTTGGCTTTTCCTTTGTCCAAGTTCACTGGTTCATCCTTGCTCACGATTTTAGCCAAGGTGGTGGAAACAGTTGGGGCCTGGAAACTGTCTTTAACAAATACGACATCTGAAGTGTTGTGGTCAAACGACGGCATGAGTTCATCTACATAAGCCGACTTGGGCGGAAGGATGGATGATTCATTTTCGGGAGGAACATCCATAAAAACAGGCTCATCTGGTTCGGACGTCTTAGTGGCAGCTGCCGGCTCCACCCTCATATCAGCCTCCTTTTCAATAGAAGGGCTAGCCATCGAAGCTGTCTTTCCTAGTAGAAGGATTGACGCCTCTTGGCCTGCTATCCCATAGGACGACCCGCTAGCCCGTTTGGACACAACATCTTTAGCCCTATGGATTGTCAGTAAAAAAAAGTTATGACAAGTCGGGTTAAGCGATGAAGGGCATAAGGCAACACTGCAAAGATAGAAGGTTACCTGTGATTAACATTAAAAGGGGGAAGCTGTGACGCACTTGCGTCACCCGATGATGGAGGAGAGTCCTCATAAAGGGAATTTGAAGGGCTGAGAGGTTGTTTAAACAAACTGGCTCTAGGACGAGAATCGGTTGGACTATGGGGCACCTCGAGGCATGGTTTGCGAGCCGGTGGCGCATGAGACAAACTAGGGTCCACGTCGTCTATATCACCCTGGGTTTTGCATTTTGATGAGCCGGCAAGCTGTGTTTTCTGCAAAAGAAAATCGGGAGCCAAATGAGCTTCTGGGTGTGACAATTTAACTTTCCGGATTGTTTGTCTTGGTTTTCGGGGATCAAATGTTTATGAAGAACCGAGGGAGACTGGAGTTACCTCAGTTTCACCGGCTTGGCTAGATTCTGAGTCACCCTAATAAGAAGGTGTGTCAGCAAGCTCATTAAACAGGCGGCTGAGAGAGTCAAGTTCTACCTCAGATTCCTCCCCTAAAGACGACACAGAGTACGGGGTATTCTTTCTACCCGTCGAAGGAACTGAAGCTTGAGGTGCAACTTTCCAAAAATTAGAATCTTCCCACAAATACATGAAGTATATGGTGAATAATGGCGAGTCAAAGGTAACATTGACAAAAGACAATGAAAATGATCAATACCTGAGGTGGCGGGTTGAGAAGATAGAATGGACCCAAGCCGGTGACGCTGCATTGATCTTTCGAGTTAGAGAAGAACCTTTTCGTCTCTTTCGTAAGAGCGTCGTCAGAAAGATTTTCACAAGAAAAGCGCTGAGGATCGTTTGAGGCACCTGAATAGTCAAACATCAAGCCGTCCCTCAAGCTGACAGGTTGGATTCGCCATTTTAACCAACAACAAATAAGATCTATCCCGGTCAGGCCATGTGCAGTCAGAGCTCTCAGTTTTGCATGAAGAGGTGCTAAAGGAGCCCTCTCTTCGTTAGTTGGCCAGCCCAGAAAAGTCCACCTTACCACTAAGTCTCTCCAATCTGAAACCCGACAGGGGATTTTCTCCTTCAGGTGCAGTATTTTTGCAGTAGAACCAGGTTTTGTTCCACCCCTTCGGGTGACTCGCCAGTTTTGACTCTGGGAAGGCACTGTTGTTTCTTTTCTGAATCGAAACACCACTGAGCTCACAGGCAGCACCATTCTTTTCCTCAGTTTGGCGGTTCAGGTAAAAGAATTCCCTAAAAAGAGTCACAGACGGCTCGATCTGAACGTACACTTCACATAGCACTTGAAACTGACAAATATTGGTCATGCAATTTGGACCAATGTCTTGAGGCCTGAGCTTGAAGAAATGCAAGAGGTCCCTAAAGAATTTTGAGCCGGGAAGACGGAAACCTCTACGCAAATGACCAGACCAAAACCTCCCCTAGCCATGGTTGTGGGAACGACTCTACTTCGGGAGCCCGGCATTTTATAATGTTTCGAGCTGGAAAGAAACCTTGGTCCACAAGGTTATCCAAGGTAAGCCTGGACTCTTTAGTCTTGGCCCAGTTGCAAACTTTGGAGTTTTTTGGAGCCATGGCGGGTTATGCAGCAACTACAAAAGTAACAAGGAAAGTAAGCCGGGGTGAATTATAAGTTGCCTATACTAAAGTGCTATTACGAGCCGGCAAAATCGGAGAGGACCGAAGGGACATCTCCAAAACTTAGCAAAGATGTGGGGTCACACACAAGTTTCTATAAAAGTATCCCTATTGACAGATCTGATTAAATGAGGAAAAATAACAAGATAGATGTTCTAGCTGACGGAAAAACGGAAACTACGACATTCAAAGGATAACCCCGGGTGGCTCATTTTTGATCTACTTATGAGGAAAATAAGGCGGAGATCATTCTAGAAATACGCTGCAATGAGTGGATAGCATGTGGATCTACTAAATAAGTTTCGGACGAACATGGCGAGAACACCGGAAGCATCGAACCCTAAATGGAGGGGATTCATACCAGATTGCGTTGAAGCAGAGACGAAGATGATCATGTTCACTCTAACGGTCGCAAGAAGGCTCGATGACGTCGGCAATGGAGTCAGAGACCTCGGAGTCACATCGAGACCTCTGGTGGTGCTTGGCTGACGGAGGAGCAAGAGGAGGAATACGATAGGAAAAGTTACTGTGGAGCTCAGTGGACTTATTTATAAAGAGGGAAAATGAAATAGCGCCAAGAAAGAGGAAACGGCTGTGGTAAATTTGTGGCTAGGAGCGCGCCTCGATTTTCGCATCTGCCTAGATTTGGCGCAGTTTTCGAAGGGATGCGTTATGATGACTTTGAAGGACAACGGTCAACAAGGATGAAGTCATTAATATACAGACACAGGAGAATTGACAAGTCTGGAAGCGTTATAAGCCGGCGTTATGAGATTCATGGAAGATACAAACCCAATAATTAGCCGCCAAAGGAAGAGAAGAGAAATTGACATGAATGTATTCAAATCAATCTAGGGCCTAATGTCGGGGATATAACTCCACGGTGTAACCCACCCTATTGGGCAGGGTTAACATACTAACGGCTCTATGATCAAGTTTAAGATGGGCCGTGTCATGAAGAAAAGACAAGCAAGGCGGTGGCTGAGTAAGTCGCCGGGCGGCCCAACACTTGAAGACGGCGACTCAAGGCCCACAGGGCGGAAGGCGCCAGTCGGTTTCTTTTCTTAAGGAGGTGGCTGAGTAAGTCGCCGGGCGGCCCAACACTTGAAGACGACGACTCAAGGCCCACAGGGCGGAAGGCGCCGGTCAGTTTCTTTGCTTAAGGAGCAAGGCGAGTTAGAGATATTATAAGTTACAAGTCACGATATGACCCGGACTCTATTGTAAACCCTAGGTTCTTGACCTGTATATAAAGGCAAGCCCCTAGGACCAAAAGATTCAAGTTACAATCTCTCGATAGCTAGGTTAGCGATTCCGCACCCTTGTAATCGAGATCTATCCAGCAATACACACAAAGCAGGACGTAGGCTATTACCTCCATTGGAGGGGCCAAACCTGGGTAAACCCGACTCTCTTTCCCGTTTAACCCCTTTGAGTCGCCACCTAGAAGCGATGGCCTCACACCTAAGTCCTTGCACTAGGACATCTGCCGTGACAAAACTACGACAAAGTTCAATAGCCCACTTAGCAATCCGTCCAGTGGCCTCCCGGTTCTGTATGATATCACGAAGGGGTGCCGAACTGACCACAGTGATTGGATGCTCCTGGAAATAGTGCTTCAGCTTCCGGCTTGCCATAAAAATTCCGAAGACTAACTTTTGCCAATGCGGGTACTGCTGCTTCGACAAAGTTAAAACTTCACCGACGAAGTAAACTGGGTGCTGAACCGGATACTCCTTCCCTTCCTCTTTCCGCTCAACAACAACTGCCACACTCACCACTTTGGAATTAGCGGCAATGTACAGGAGCATTGGCTCTTTGTCAGCAGGGGCAGCCAAGATGGGCGGGTTAACAAGCTGTCGCTTGAGCGCTTCAAAAGCTTGATTAGCGGCGTCAGTCCATTTAAAATCGCCCGTCTGTTTCAACAACTGATAAAAAGGAATAGACTTTTCTCCTAGGCGGCTTATGAATCGGCTTAAGGCCGCTGTCGTGGGAACGATTCCGACAATAGAAAGGGGTAGGATTAAGGAGAATGGTCTATAGAGATGCAAATGGGTGACATGAGTGTTTTAGCGAGTTCAGGCCTCTCACGGTGGAGATAACAACCCTACGTCTCGTGCTCCGGAGAGTCTTTGTTTTATCTGTCATGAACACGGAGTTACATGAGTATTTGGGAGAGAGAGAGAGAGATGAAAATGGATCTCGATGCCTGAGCTAAGTCCTGAGACTAATGGCGAGAGAGCCAAGGTAGAAGAATGAGCCCCCTGGGGGGAGAAGAAGCTAGCCCTGAGCTATGTGGAGGGGGGTGGTTATATAGAGTGTGCGGCCCCCTCACCTCTTATGTTACAAGATGGGGCACTTATGCCATAATGTCAACCCACTGCAGAACCTTCTTTATGCTTCGACTGCCTTGCCGAATGTTGGTCCTCGCATATCCGAGAGAGTCATACGGCCGAGTGGTTGACTGTCATCCGAGTGGATGGAAAGTACTTGTCCGAGTGGATAGTATGTATGTATTTATCTAGACCCACTTGATGTGTAGACCCCATGCTATTATGGTATTTCGACCCTTCATGGGCCTACCTGTTATGTGTATCCGCAGCAGTAGCCCCTGAGACTCTGACTGATTGCTGGTAGTCAGTTGGAGTCTGTAGAGTCTGTTGAACTTGAATGTTGTTGCTGGACCTGACCAAGCAGAATGTTTCTTTTTTGTGTTTCTTTTCCAGTGGGGGCACGCTGAGTGCACCCACTGGGTGTAGTCCCCGAGCCTCTGTTAGACTAGA
The DNA here is from genome assembly GCA_039707655.1 of Elymus sibiricus. NCBI lineage: Eukaryota > Viridiplantae > Streptophyta > Magnoliopsida > Poales > Poaceae > Elymus > Elymus sibiricus. The sequence continues at coordinate 123,219,965 of CM077667.1, read as the reverse complement.
TGAGTTTGGCAGAGGGTTTATGTCTTCTAGTGTGGAACTGAACTGAATAGGTGAACAATCATGCGTTTGGCGTTGTAATTTTTTTGGAATCTGGAGCTGAATCAGTCGGACTGATCTTTGTGCCCTGGGCACGGTAAATAAATTTAGCCTAGAACTGGGTCAGTCAGGTAAATCATCATGTGCTCGGCAAACTGAATGCTTGTTGAGTCTGCCTTATATGATTTCTGGATCAAGGCTGAGTCCCCGAGTGTATTTTTTGACTTAGGCAATTGCTGGACCGCATCTAAGCCCCGAGTGCGGATGATGTCTTCACTCTGACTTAGATGATACGGGGTCGCAACTAAGCCCCCGAGTGTGGATGATGTCCTCACTCGGATTAGTTTTTAACTTAGGCGATGTGGGGTCGCAGCTAATCTCTCGAGTGTGGATGATGTCCTCACTCGAATTTGTTTTTAACTAGGTGATGCGGGGTCGCAGCTAAGCCCCCGAGTGCGGATGATGTCCTCACTCGGATTTGTTTTTAACTTAGGTGATGCGGTGTCACAGCTAAGCCCCCGAGTGTGGATGATGTCCTCACTCGAATTCGTTTTTCACTTAGGCGATACATGGTCGCAGCTAAGCTCCCGAGTGTGGAGGATGTCTGCACTCAGAGTAGTTTTAACTTAGGCAAAGTCAGGTTCGCAACTAAGCTCCCGAGTTCGGAGGATGTCCGCACTCGGAGTAGTTTTTTACTCAGGCGAAGTCAGGTTCGCAGCTAAGCCCCCGAGTGTGGGGGATGTCCACACTCGGAGTAGTTTTTAACTTAGGTGAAGTCAGCTTCGCAGCTAAGCTCCCGAGTGTGGAGGATGTCCGCACTTGTCGGCATTCTGGATACCAGGGTACCTAGACTTGCCTACTTGCGGCCCAGGGCGTGGCCCACCTATCGGTCCATACGGCCCCGCTCGGCTTCACTCATGACAAGACCCTTGCGAGGGGCCCATCCTCGTGAGGAGGACAGCGCCAAGGCGAAAGGGGGAAGCCTCCCCAGGCTTCCTCCCAAGCGGCATAGATCTCTATGCAACGCTAGGCCTCAGGAGGTCAAGGGTGATGACAGCCAGGCCAGGCGGGCGCCAGCGCGCCAGAGGGAACAGTTTCCTCTTTGGTGCAAAGGAGATAAGGATGAACGCGGGTTCCCAAGGAGCCCAGCCAAAGGTTTCCATTCAGGTGCAACAAGACCGGGTCAGCGAGCTCGGCAGGACGGATGTCACCAGCGAGCCCACCACCGCGTCACCACCACCTACTTTGCAGGCGAAGACCGCCTTTCGTCAGGATAGGATGTACCTCTTGTCCCCTTTCAAATTTGGCCGTTGTGGGATCCCTTCCCGCCATTGCGATAAGGGAAGAGGACCCGGGCCGCTATAAATAGAGGCTAGGTAACCCGGTAGAGGGACACGAGACAACCACCCCGCAAACACACCCGCAAGGCAACACATCACTGTACTAGTTCATCCACAAACCTCCTCGTGAGGTAATCCACCAAAGGCAGGAGCAGGGTTTTACGCTTCGCAGCGGCCCGAACCTGGGTAAACTCTCGTGTGCTATCTTCTTCCTCGCCATCGAGCGAGGCCGTCACGTTGTGGGCTTGGTCGGGTGAAGCTGTTGAGGAATCTTCGCACACGCCCCTGGGTTCGAACTTCCTAGGTTTTTGCGAAGCCTGAAAGCCGACATTTGGCGCGCCAGGTAGGGGGCGTGTCAGAGTCTTTCTCAAGCCTTGCTCTTCCTCCGCCTCACCGCTCCGATGGCTGGCGCCCGCCGAGCCCGCGCTGAGCGCCGTGCTGCTCGTGTCGCCCAGATGGCGCCCGTGGGCCGCACAGCTGCGCGCCGGTCTCCCTCCCCCGTGGCCAATGCCGCCACGGGCCCGGAGGCCCACAAGCAGCAGGACTCATCGCAGCCGGTCACCGCGCGGCGCGACGGCTGCACCGCTACTCCGTCCATCGTTCCGGCTACCGGGTCCTCATGCCACGCTCACCCTGGGCCGGCGCGTGGGCCGGGTGCACTCCTCATGGCGCGCGAGCTGCTGCGCTACCGCCCTGCCCTCAACCGCCTCGACGACTGGCTCGGGCGCGTCGCGGAGCTCTTCAGCGCAGCCGGCGATGCTTCGGAGTTCACCTAATCGTTCCAGCCCCAACCCTCCCTGGCAGGCGACGAAGCTCAGGATGTTCCGCCTCCTCCTCCCCAGCGCGACGTCGACCCCGAGCCCAGGTGTGAAGCACGCCCGCGCGACCAGCCGCGCGTGCCCCCGGCGAGGGTGAGAGATGAAGTAAGCTGCCAGGTGGTGCCACGGCCGCGCGCTGACGCATGTGCGCTCCCAGCGCCGGCACGCCAGCAGCGCGACCGGGCGCCCCTAGAGGCAGCCATGCAAGAGCATCAAGACCAGGTTCCTCCCGACCGCGCACCGCCTGTAGGCCCGGTGGGCTGCCGCGCCATCGCCCTGGAGCTCCATCCGGCTGTGTGGCCATGCAAATTCAAGCCTGACCTGCCTCCTCGCTACGACGGCACCCCAGACCCCGCCGAGTTCTTACAGCTCTACTCGCTGAGCATCCAGGCATCCGGCGGGGACGGCAAGGTCATGGCAACCTAGTTCCCCATGGCGCTCAAGGGTGGTGCGCTCTCCTGGCTCCTCAACCTCCCGGAGGGGTCAATCACCTCCTGGGAAGACAAGCGTGAGCGCTTCGTCGCCAACTTCCAAGACACCCGTGACCGCGCGCTTGGAGTGGGTGACCTCCGTCGCGTGAATCAACAACCTGACGAGACCCTACACAAGTTCATCCAGCGCTTCACGACTACCCGCCTCAAGATCCCGAGAGCGTCAGATGAGGCGATCATCTCGGCGTTCACCGACGGCGTCAGGGACCTCAGGATGAGGGAGGAGCTGGCTATCCATGACGACCTGAGCTCGGCCTTGGAGATGTTCAACTTGGCGAACAAATGCGCGAAGGCCGAAGAGGGCCGCCTCTCCCTCCGCGAGCTTCCGGAGGCGGAACCCGAAGACAAGAAAACCAAGGTCAAGGAGCCAAAGCGCAAAGCCCCCGCGGTGGTGGCGGCTGAGCCCGAGGCAAAGCGCGGCTGGGACGAGGAACCTCTCATGGGAGGGCGACCATTCTGCATCTTCCATGGAACAAACAGTCACAACACCATCGACTGCCAGGAGCTCAGGGTGGTCCGTGACGAGCATTTCGACCGGCGCCCTGGGCCCAGCGACCGAGGCTATGGACGTGGCGGAGGCCGCGGTGGAGGCCGCTGGGACAATCAAGACCTGCGTCAGGAGTGGCGAGACCAGTCTTGGGAGGACCGCTGGCGCGATCAAGCTCGGGAGGACCGGTGGCGCGACGAACCTCCTGAGGGGTCGCGTCGATGCCAGCCTCGTGAGGTCCGCCCCCCGCTGCCACCGCCACCCAGAAGGAAGGAATAGGACAGGCAAAACGACGGGGCTGGGGGCTTCCAAGAGGTCAGGGGAATAACTTGCATCCTGGGCGGTGCCCAAGCCTCAGCATCGAACCGCGTCTTCAAGCAGTTTTCGCGGGAGGTGAACGCGGCTCTTCCAAAGCTTGAGGCCACACGCCCCCTCAAGTGGTCCCAGTGCGCCATCACCTTCGACTCCAAGGATCAACTCAGATGTTCAGCTATGGCCGGCGCACTCCCCATGCTGTGCACGCCCACCATCAGCAACGTCCTCGTCACCAAGACCCTCATCGACGGTGGCGCCAGATCCATCGAGACGTTCGAGACGCTCCAAGTGCCTTACGACCAGCTCATGCCAACCAAGCCTTTCTCATGAGTCACTGATCGCTCCACGGTCCCCATCCGGCAGGTGCGCCTGCCCGTCACCTTCGGCGGGCGCAACAATTACCACACCGAGATCATTGTCTTTGACGTCGCCCACATCCACCTGCCGTACAACGCGATCCTTGGGTACCCAGCCCTCGCCAAGTTCATGGCGGTGACCCACCACGGCTACAACATCCTCAAGATGCCGGGGAGTGGCGGCGTCATCACTATCGCCTGCGATGAGAAGGACGTCGTTTGCTCCCTCGAGCGCGCCTACCGTGCCGCGGCGGCCGAGCACTCGGACGACGAAGGAGGTGTCCTGCCCCGCGAGGACATCCCCAGGAAGAAGAAGCAGCTCCTTTCCAAGGGACGCCAGGGGGCTGAAAACCCTAAGGACGGCGCCTCAGGATCCGCGCCAGGGGCTCAGGCCCTCCTCCCTCGCATAGGAAGGCGCGCCCGATGCCTCCCTTGGGCCGGGCTTGGGGGCTTCCATCCGGAGGACTACCGACCTGACCAGTGAGACAAGGGAGGCGCTCAGGCACAACTTGGGGGCGCGTGCCGGCGCGTACCCATCCGAACAAGGAGCAAGGCGCGAGGCGCCAAGTTCACGGGAGCTCGTCACCAGAGCAATCGAGGAGCTGCAAGAAGCACAAGCTTTGCAAGGTGGGCGCGGCCCTGCACCTCCCAACGCCGTCGCCATCATCAACCCGGGCGGCGCGCCGCGCATCTGCGTCAACATACCCAGCATCAACACGGCCGCATCACAGGACGTCTTCTGGCCGACGCGCATCAGTCACGGCAGGGCATACCCGTGCAACTACATCCGCATGCCTTTTGGGCCGGCGAACGCCGGCGACACGTACCAGCGCCTTGCCCAGGCCATGCTCGCGCCATACCGGGCCAAGCACCGTGAGGAGTTGGAGGAGACGCTAGTCCCGAGCGGGTGCTCGAGCCTCCTGAGGCGACGGGCTCGTGAAGGCCAAGCTTGCGGAGGCACAAGGCCAAGCTCCTACGACTACCTCCATGCTTCTGCGGCATCGCCGCCAGGTGATCCTTTTGGCCCGTACCAGGTAACTTTTTGGTTTGCTCAGTTTGAGGGCGCCCATCGGGCTGCATTATCCTCAGGCGGCTAGAACTCATCCCGGCCGCGTCTTTCCCACATGAATTGGACCTTTACATGCTTTCGATCAATTTCCCTAAGTATTCTAACCTGCACGCTCGGTGCTTCGCCGCCATGAAAGTCGTTGCGCCCTAACGAGTCTGCCCTCGACCACCTCATGATTAAGGGCTGGCACGGCGTCTGTGCTCGGGTCCGTCCCTGCAGCGTTGAAAAATCCAAGTGGTCGAGCTCTGTCTCGCGGGCTAGCCCTGTGTACGTCACCTCGCATGGCCCTCGGTGCTTCGCCCTCGCATGAGCTAATTGGGAGTGGGTGAGTCAGGGCGCGCGACACGGTTCCGGCCGGCCTTTCGCCGCCGTGGGAACCGCGCGGTGGGTGTATCCTCCTCGGAGTTGTCGCATGAGAAGACCGGGCACGGTGTCTATGCTCGGGTCTGTCCCTGCAGCGTCGATAAATCCAATGGCTGAGCTCTGTCTGGCGGGCCGGCCCCGTTCACGTTACCTCCTGGGGTCATTGGTGTTTGGCCTTCTCATGCGATGGCCCTTGGAAATCCATTCGGCGCAGGTTTCTCAAAAATGTACAGGACTTGAAGCGGCGATTCCCACCGGAAGATTCAGGCGCAACCCACCTTTGAGGTAGGGCCTCGTGAGGCCTGAGCTGCCTCACGACGCCCAGATACACCTCCCAGTTCTACCGTGCAGGCCACGCGTATGAACTTAATGGGCTGTACACGCCCGGGGGGCTTAGGAGCCAAGGCCCCCCATTCCCACGCCCACGTGGAAGCCCCATGCTCCGGGCTGGCGGACGACACGGCCCTCCAATGGCTATGCCCACGCAACGTGGAAGCCCTATGCTCTGCACTGGGGATAAACAACTGAGGGCGCCTTAGCGGGTGCATTCAACCTCAGGATGACCCCTCGCGGCTCCATCTCGCAGCATTCCCCCGGGATGCATGCATGAGGGGGTTGTGTGAGGGCTACGCTCAGGACAGGCCTGACGCACGCCACCTCACCAGGTCCCTGGCACCTGGTCTTCACGCGTCCCTCTCGGACGAAAACTGGCGAGGAAAGGTATGGGAGCCGCTCGTACGTCAAGGGGGACTCCTGAGCATCACGACTCAGGACCCTCACTGGTCTCGTAGCCCCTCGCCCCTTGGCATCGTACTGGTGATCCGGACGCCCCAACGGCGGTCGAGGTATGCGCGGGACCGGGCCCTACCGACGTAGAGCTCAAGGCGCTCCAAATCCCCAAGTCAACCCCGTCTTCGCCGCGTTCCCTTCATGAGGGCTGCTCGTACGTCAAGGGGGGCCCCTGAGCATCGCGACCCAGGGGCCTCACTGGTCTCGTAGCCCCTCGCCCCTTGGCATCGTCCTAGTGATCCGGACGCCCCAACGTCGGTCGAGGTATGCGCGGGACCGGGCCCTACCGACGCAAAGCGCTACAGCAAGCAGGAAGGTAACGAAGCGAGGAAATAGAATCACACAGCTTAGCAGTCATTACAAACATTAAGATGTCTCCGGAAATGCAAACAAGTCTAACGCCTCCACGAGGCATGATAAACATTACAGGGGAAGACCCAGGAAAAGAAGCTAAGAGGAGCTGGCACCACCGCACATCCCGGTCGCGGGCAGCTCGTCGTCGACGTCGTTGCCACTGTCATCATTGTCGCCAACCCTCGCAACCGCAGGAGGAGGTGAGGGAACGGCGACGTAGGCGAATTTCTTCATCAGCGCATTCACGACGCCCTCCACGGCTGTCGCCGTAGCGGCGCGAACCCCAGGATCGATCGGGCGAATCACGGAGCCGAAGTCAAAACCCGGCTCATGAAGGTAGAGGTGGCTGAAGACGCGCGTCGCGGCCATGGAGAAGAGGTCGCGACACTCACTCTCCAAGAGGTTCTCCACCCTGGCGACGGCACCCTCAAGCACCTCGGCGAGCTTTGAGGAGAGCCCCGCGAAGCCGCTCTCACGAGCTACCAAGGGTTCTGTAAATCCCCCGCGGCAGATGGACTGCAGCGCCTGGCGAAGCCTGAGCTCGACGAAAGGGAGAGCGTCGAGCTCCGCAGCCTTCTTCTCCTCGGCCTCGGCAAGGGTCTTCTCCCTGGCGGCAAGCCGGGCCTTCTCCGCAGCCACTTCATCCTTTAACCTGTCCTGCTGCTCGCGCTCAGCGGCTTGGTCGACCACCGCCTTGTACAGCGCGGAGTCATGGTCGGCAAGCTTGGCCTCGCAGGTCTTGAGGTCCTGCTCCCGCTGGCGAAGCCTCTCCACAAGTGCGGACCTGTCCTCTTGAAGAGCCTTCAGGCGGGCCTCCACCTCGTCGCAGCACTTCACGGTAGACGCTGCGTCAGCAAGTGCCGCGTCTCGGGCTACCTTGGCCGACGCGGCCTCCTCCCTGCTCTCAGCCGCGGTGGCCTCGGCTTGGCCCCAGACCGCCAAGGCTGAGGCGTCAGTCTGGAGGCACCCAGAAAGAAGACCTAAGCGCTCTCTTGCAAGGCGACCATCGGCGCTCCCAAGGGCGTCTCGGAGCTGACCCAAGACGGCATAGGCCCCGTCCAGAGCACCCGACTCGGCTGGAGGAACACGAGCCGGTGACGCTAAGGCACGGCCCGGAGGTGGCGCCCGCGCGGCGGCAGGAGCTGCCTCCGGACACACAAGGGCGTGGGGAGCAGAAGACACAGGTGGCTGCGCCACTACCGCAGGCAAGGCAGGGGCGGATGGCCCTGCATCCAGCTGGCCCTCAGGGGCTGGCCCGTCGGGTAGAGGTGCGGACGCGCCCCCAAGGATGGACGCGGCCACTCCAGCGGACATCGGGGGCTCCGCGGCCGTGGCAAGGAGGGTCGCCTCGCGAGACCCCTCGCCCGCGACATCTGGCGCCTCATCCGCCATCGGCAAGGCACCAGGAATGGGCATCACGTCGGAAGGCGCCCTCGGTTTGACGCCGGCCTTCTTCTTCTTTGCCTTCGGCAAGGGGGCGCCCCTGATTTCCAAGCAAAGGAGGGATCATCAGCATATAAACCACCGGAAGACGGCCAGAAACCAAGCGAAGTTATTTACTCCTCGACGTCGACCCACTTCCTCCTTATTTCCACCTCGGTAAGTGCAGGGGTCCCCCCGTCCTTCTCCGGAGGGGCGCCTCCGTGGGGAGAAGCGGTGGAACTGCTCGGAGGGGCCACGGCCGGCAAGGTCATGCCAGCCCTGGATGCGGCTGCCTTGCCCATAAGCTGCGGCTCGGGCAAGGGTGAGGCGGGCGCTTCGGCCACCTTGCCGGCGCGAGCTAGGGGCTCCGGAGGAGGCCCAGCCTCGCGCTTCCTCGGGGTCACCCGGCAGGAGGATCGTGGTGTGGGGTCCGGCCCCCTGAGGATCCTGGTAAGTCGCGGAGGACTTGCAGCAGGGGGCTCGCCGCCGTCGTCGTCATCGAAGCTGCGGAGAAGTGCACTCCGCGACGGAGGAGACACTTCCTCCAGGTCGTCATCCACCGTCTCCTCTGAGTCCTCTTCATCTGCGGTGTCGTCGGAGGACACCGCCACGGGGGCGCCAGGGCTCTCGGCCAGAGAGAGCCCCAGCTCGTCGAAGCTGGGCATCGCGGCGACCAGGTCAGCCTTCTCGTCGCGGCAGTACATCGGGGCGTAGGCCTGAGGAAGGTCCCCGGGGTAGCCGTTGAGCAGGGTCGCCTGTAACACCCCCTTGTAATGCAACAGTAATCCCCTGATATTAATGCCATGTCATCATGTTTAATTAAGCATAAGCATCATTTGCATTAGGGCTTAGTTCGAATTCAAATTCAAATTCAATTCAATTGCCAAGTGGAAAATAAAAGTTGTGCAAACCAGTAACAAAAATGTTCATTAATTAGCACATAAATCATAACTAATTATTTTGAGGAAAACAACATCACCAAAATTCCACAAATACCCCTAGCAGGTTAAAACAGTACCAAAACAGTGGTATTAAATGCATTTTTAGTTAATTAAAAATATTTTGAAAGCATATTTGCACCAAATCAATTTCTGGTGTTGCCTAATATTGCACTGAATAATTTGGGCCATGTCTCATATTTTGCAAAATACAAATTTGAGCTAAACTAAAAAGGGAAAATAGAGAAAGAAATAGAAAAGAAAAGAAAAGAAAAGAGCCCAGGCGGCTGGGCCTCGAGTGCACAGTGCGGCCCAGCCCACCTCCCTCGGTCGCCCCCTTCCTACTGCTCCCCCGCTCGAGCGCGCACGCGCACCCGACCGCGCTCGACGCCGGCGAGCCGTCTCCCCCGCACCACCTCGTTGCCCGTGCCGCTACAGGGCCTCCTGGGGCGATAAGGACGGCCACCGCGGCACCCCTGGCCGCCCAGATCTTTCCCCCCCCCCTCGCGCAGCTCTCTCTCCCCGCCTCACCCGCAAGCTCGCCGCCGTCCTCGCTCGCCACCGCGGCCACCGTCACCCCCGAGCCCCGATGAGCCGCCCGTCAGCTCCGCCGTGAAGCCCTCTTCCTCCTCGACCACGACCCCGAGCACCAGGCCCCCTGCAACGCCCTCTCGCCGTCGTCTTCCTCCTCGGGCACCCGAGCACGTCGCCGTCGATTCCGTCGCCGGCAGCCCCTCCCCGAGCCCGCTTTGAACGGCTACGACTCGCGGTGAGCTCCAGCTACCTCCCCCTCTCCTCCTCGCGACGAACCGTAGCCCCTAGCCCCTAATTCCGCTGTCGCCCGTGCGCGCCGCCGCGGATGCTCGTCGCCGACGAGCCTCCGGTGACCATTTGGTCACGCGCGCCCGTCCATCGTCGTCGCCTTCGCGCGTAGATGCCGCCTAGCCGCTTAGCTCGCCCGATAGCGCCTCGAATCGCCGTTTGCCACCGCCGCCCGAAGACCTCGCCGCCGATGAGCTCCTGGCGCTCAGCTCCGGCCGTCCCCGCCCGCGATACCACCGCCTAACGACGCGCCGTCGTCGCCCCGTTCCAACGCGCCCATCCGCGCTTCGAACGGTGGCCTGTACGCGATTTCCGGCCACCTCCCGTGGCCGCGCCGCCGCGAAACGCGTCGCCGGCGAGATTCCGGCGACGTCTCCGGTCACCGCCGACGTGGCCTGCCCTGGCCCACCTGCCAGTGACACTGGCTGGTGGGGCCGTGGGCCCGTTGACCAGTCAGCGCTGCTGACTGGGTCAGCTGGGCCACTGATAGTGGGGCCCCATCCCACTGTGTCAATGACACATGGGTCCCACACGTCAGTTAATTAATTAGTGATTTAATTAAATAAAATAAATTAATTAGGTTAATTACCCGCTGACAAATGGGCCCCACCTAGTTAGTTAATTAGTTAAATTAGTCAATTAGCCCCTGAGTCACTGACATGTGGGTCCCACATGTCAGGTTTGACTCTGGTCAGCCTCTGTTGACTGCTGACGTCAGCATTGCATCATGCTGACGTCAGCATTCACTATTCTGGATAATTTCGAAATTAAATAATTAAATAAATTCAGAAAATGATTAAAACTTTATAAAATCATATCTTTTAAACCGTAACTCGGATTGAAATAATTTATATATGTAAAATGATCAGAAAAATATGAAGATTCCAAATATGCAATCAAAACACCTGTCCAACAATCCTAGCTAGCTGAACATGCAACTTTTTGACTGATTTTAATAAATGAATAGTGTCTAACTTTAATTAAATAAATCCAATTTAATTTTTATTAATTCCCAAGAGTTAACTAAATCGATTAGTTAGTCGATAAACACCGATGCATAACATTTAGACATGTCATGCATATTGTTTGTCATTGTCGTGATATTTATTGTTTCCTCCCCCCCTTCTCTCGGTAGACCTTGTGCCCGCCGACGATTCTGCTGGATACGACTACGTCACCGACGACCAGGTCCCCTTCGCAGAGCAACCAGGCAAGCAAAACCCCCTTGACCATCATATATCGCCCAGTCTCTTCTCTCTTATTCTTGCATTAGAAATGCCCTGCTACCACTGTTCCGATAGTACCTATTCCAATGCATGGCCTGATTTTGCAGTTTGACATTGACACCCCACCTGCTGTCCCACAAACCTAGCTGTGCTACTTCTTCATCGGTGGCCCATCACCTTTGTCCGTATGCCAAGCTTGATACCGGGCCGTGATCTCTCTGGGTGAGGATCACGGAAATAATTAAACTGCTATATCATTTACTTTTACGGGGCTGAAGGTCTGGTGGTACCATCCAGTAGAGATGGACCTGAGTCCCAACAGTGCCCAATGTTAAAGTCGGGCTGGCCCCAAGGGTGCCCGCGAGGATTATTATTAAAGTCGGGTCGGCTCCAAGAGTACCCGCGCGTTATGAAATACCGGTACCCTGTTCGTGTTGATCTCCCGAGGGCGGACATCACCAGGAACAAGGGTGTGCGGCCGGAGGATATCACGCGTATTGGGTAGTGATAACCGAGCTTGTAACGGATCTGGGTGTTTGATCTGAGTGGGTCGTCGTGCCCTTTTTACGCACTACCACCACGTGGGATAATGGTTTATGGGGCCCTCTACATCGTATGTATCAGCCGAAAGCTTTGACAGACGTCCAGTTCAGCAGTGCGGCACGGGAGGATTGGCGCCATCCATGACAGAGGTGGTGCTTGGATCTAAACGTGTGCGCAACGACCCGGAGTGCAAAGGGGGATGGGCCCAAGAACCCTGAGTGCTTAGGATGTAGACCGGCGGGGACCTCTCTGCTTAGCTGTAGGTCGGGCTGCGATGTGTCGATCAGCCGAGGCCGGACATCACCAGGAACAAGGGTGTGCCGCCAGAGTTAATCGAGCGTGTTGGGTAACAGTAGTGCACCCCTGCAGGGAAGATATCTATTCGAATAGCCGTGTCCACGGTAACAGGACGCTTGGAGTTGTGCCCGGATCTATGACAACTATAAACTGTTGATGATGAATATTAAACTGATACTATTGCTATCGATCAGCCGAGGCCGGACATCACCAGGAACAAGGGTGTGCGGCCGGAGTTAATCGATGCAATGCTTAAACTATTGCTCTCTGGATCGCTTTCTCGCGGGATAGTCGAGAAAGGATCTTGGGGAGTTGCTATATACAACCATTATTAATTGTTATTGTATCTCTACTCTCTTCTGATGCTGCAAGAACTGCTTCAAGATGCTAGTCTTCGATAGGCTAGGCTTCTCCCCCTTTGTTCCAGCATTCTGCAGTACAGTCCACAGATACAGCCCCATTCCTTTGATACAATGCATATAGCATAGTTCTGATGTCAGTCTTGCAAGTACTTTGGATGAGTACTCACGGTTGCTTTGCTATTCTTTTCCCCCATACCAAATCGATGTTACACCAGATGCCGATGGGGCCCAGGAGCCAGACGCCACCGCAGGAGACTATTGCCAGGAGATCCCCGGAGGCCACTTCTTCTTCGTTGAGCCAGTCGACCAGGAGTAGTTTAGGAGGCTCCCAGGCAGGAGGCCTTGCCTCTTTCGATCAGAGCTATTGTTTGTTTTCGCCTTCTTAAGGCATCTTGTTTAACCTTGTGTCTGTACTCAGATACTTTTGCTTCCGCTGATGCTTGTATGACATCAAGCTTGTGTATTCGAGCCTTCGAGGCCCCTGGATTGTAATATAAAGCTTGTATTATTTTATTTGTGTCTAGAGTTGTGTTGTGATATCTTCAAGTGAGTCCCTAGGCTTGATCGTGTGCATTTGCGTGTATGATTAGTGCACGATTAAGTCGGGGGCGTCACATCGCCATAACCCTGTTCAACTCCTCGAGGGTCAGGAGCACAGAACGGAGCCTCATGTCGTTGCCACCACCTTGGTAGTCCCACATGGGCCTCGAATGGGACTGGAGGGGCGCCAGGCGTTGCACCAGGAACTCCTTCACTATCATTCCCCCAGTCAACTTCCTGGCGCTGATGTCTCGAAGGACCCGCTCCAAAACGGGCTTGGCCCGGGGGTCGGAGAGCTTCGCGGAGCTCCACGCCGGGATCTTCTCCGGCAGCCCCTTTGGGAGCTCCAGGCGAGGATTGCTGCTCTTGAGATCCAAGAAGACCCAACGGTTCCTAAAGTTCTCCATCTTCTTCCCGGCCTTGAAGAGCATGTTCCCACTCTGGACCGCGACGAAGGAGACGCATGCCGACCGCTGGGCGCCGTCATGAAGCCGCAAACTAAGGAAATGGTGGAACAGGGCCACCGAAGGCTTCACACCCACGAAAGCCTCGCAGTAGAAGGCGAACACGGACAGAAGCAGGATGGAGTTGGGTTGAAGATGGAGGGCCTGGATCCCGAAGTGCTCAAGGACGGCGGTGAAGAACACGGAGAAGGGCGGGACGAGCCTGGAGAAGACGCTGTGGAGGAAGAAGGGATAGGCCGACTTGGCCAGGCGATGCCTCTCCGCGGAATCGCACCATATCAAGGTCCGCCCCTGCTCATTGGTGTCATCCGCCGTCGATGGGAGCACTGGGGCGAGGTCCCCGTCCTTGGCTATGGTAGACTCTGAGAGCGCCGGAGAGATGGGAGCAGAAGCCGAGCTCTGGGCTTCAGGTTTCGACTTGCCGACGGGAGCCATCGAGAACCTTTGGGGCCGAGGGAGCAAGAAGGAGGATGGAGCGGTGCTGAGATCTGGACAGATTCCCACAAAGGATGGAAATCTGGAAAGGAGAGCAAGGGCGCGGAACAGGAAAGCAATAATGGATCAGCGCTGGGCGTCAGGCTTTTGTCGGTTTGGGCAGTTGCTGAGGAGACACGGGGACGGGGACGCCCGCGCCCAACCAAGCACTGCACGCCAAAACTGGCCCGCAAGCAATAAGGGCCCGCGATGCTCCGGGCCATCTCCGTCGGCTTTCCCCTCGAAGCCAACTCGAGCGCGCCTTGGGCCGAGGGGCTACTATCGGCGTTCTGGATACCAGGGTACCCAGACTTGCCTACTTGCGGCCCAGGGCGTGGCCCACCTGGCAGTCCGTACGGCCCCGCGCGGCTTCACTCAAGACAAGACCCTCGCGAGGGCCCCATCCTCGTGAGGAGGACAGCGCCAAGGCGAAAGGGGGAGTCCTCCCTAGGCCTCCTCCCGAGGGCGAAGATCTCTATGCAACGCTAGGCCTCAGGAGGTCACGGGTGACGACAGCCAGGCCAGGCGGGCGCCTGCGCGCCAGATGGAACACTTTCCTCTTTGGTGCAAAGGAGACAAGGACGAACGCGGGTTCCCAAGGAGCCCAGCCAAAGGTTTCTATTCTGGTGCAACAAGACCGGGTCAGCGAGCGCGGCAGGACGGATGTCACCAGCGAGCCCACCACCGCGTAACCACCACCTACTTTGCAGGCGAAGACCGCCTTTCGTCAGGATAGGATGTACCTCTTGTCCCCTTTGAAATTTGGCCGTTGTGGGATCCCTTCCCGCCATTGCGATAAGGGAAGAGGACCCGGGCCGCTATAAATAGAGGCTAGGTAGCCCGGTAGAGGGACACGAGACAACCACACCGCAAAGACACCCGCAAGGCAACACATCACTGTACAAGTTCATCCACAAACCTCCTCGTGAGGCAATCCACCAAAGGCAGGAGTAGGGTTTTACGCTTCGCAGTGGCCCGAACCTGGGTAATCTCTCGTGTGCTATCTTCTTCCTCGCCATCGAGCGAGGCCGTCGCATTGTGGGCTTGGTGGGGTGAAGCTGTTGAGGAATCTTCGCACACGCCCCTGGGTTCGAACTTCCTAGGGTTTGCCAAGCCTTAAATCCGACAGTACTCAGAGTAGTTTTTAACTCAGGCAAAGTCAGGTTCGCAGCTAAGCCCCCGAGTGTGGAGGATGTCCGCACTCGGAGTAGTTTTTAACTTAGGCGATGCCAGGTTCGTAGCTAAGCCCCCGAGTGTGGAGGATGTCCGCTCTCGGAGTAGTTTTTAACTTAGGCGAAGTCAGGTTTGCAGCTAAGCCCCCGAGTGTGGAGGATGTCCGCACTCGGAGTAGTTTTTAACTTAGGCGAAGTCAGGTTCGCAGCTAAGCCCCCGAGTGTGGAGGATGTCCATACTCGGAGTAGTTTTTAACTCAGGCGAAGTAAGGTTCGCACCTAAGCCCCCGAGTGTGGAGGATGTCCGCACTCGGAGTAGCTTTTAACTTAGGCGAAGTCAGGTTCGCAGCTAAGCCCCCGAGTGTGGAAGATGTCCGCACTCAGAGTAGTTTTTTTTAACTTAGGCAAAGTAAGGTTTGCAGCTAAGCCCCCCGAGTGTGCAGGATTTCCGCACTCAGAGTAGTTTTTAACTTAAGGAGAAGTTAGGTTCGCAGCTAAGGCCCCGAGTGTGGAGGATTTCCGCACTCGGAGTAGTTTTTAACTTAGGCGAAGTCAGGTTCGCAGCTAAGTCGTTCACCCACTCGGGGTTGTGGTGTAGATGTGTTCAACTGAGCGATGGCGCACGGGGCGACCGAGTGATGAAGATGTGCCGCACGGAGTGGCGATCTGCGGGGCATACGAATGTGGTAGACGAGTCCGGCATAGTGGCAACGCGCGGGGCGGCCAAGTGATGTAGACGTGCCACACATAGTGGTGACATGCAGAGCGGCTGAGGCCAACATGTCATCGAGGGGGCGTCTGAATACGCGATCACGCGTGGGGCAGCCGAGTCGAGCATGTCGTTGAGGAGGCGTCCGACCAAGTGACAGCGCGCGGGGCGGCCGAGTCCAGCATGTCGTCGAGGAGGCGTCTGACCAAGTGACGGCGCGCGGGACGGCAGAGTCCAGCATGTCATCGAGGAGGCGCCGGACCAAGTGACGAAACGCGGGACGGCCCAGTCCAGCATGTCGTCGAGGAGGCGTCCGACCAAGTGACGGCACGCGGGGCGGCCGAGTCCAGCATGTCGTCGAGGAGGCGTCCGACCAAGTGACGGCGCGCGGGGCGGCCGAGTCCAGCATGTTATCGAGGAGGCGTCCGACCAAGTGACGGCGCATGCGGCGGCCGAGTCCAGCATGTCGTCGAGGAGGTGTTCGACCAAGTGACGGCCCGGGGGCCGGCCGAGTCTAGCATTTCATCGCGGAGGCGTCCGACCAAGTGACAGCGTGCGGGGCGGCTGAATAAGTGGAAACACACGAATGATCGGAGCGACGACTGAGTCTGAGTAGCGACGAAGATGGCGCATAGAGGCATCAAGTGATCGCGTAACCCGTGTATGAAAAATAGCACAAGCCAACATAAAAATTTCTCGAAGTAATTTGATGTTTGCTAAAATAATTTTTGTAAATAACACCCATAGACACCCGTTGGATGTGCCAGGTGTTTGCTGGTCTGGAACCAGCAAGAGGCTAACACAGCGAAGGATCCGACTGAACTTGTGGAAGTGAAGGATCCTACTAAACTCGTTTGAGTACTGGACCCAAATGATGCGGAAGTGAAGTGTTCCGACATGAAAATAAATAACCGAGCGCACTGGTACACTCGGTGGCATGGACTCCGAGTGAACGTCATGTGCGACTTACTTGGCACTCGATAATGCAGAAATAATTATTTAATTGAATGCAGTTTGTGAAGAATGACTTAGCTGTCTGATAGCGCATGAACGACCAAGTGGTGAAGACTTGTTCAACCAATGGCAATACACAGGGTGGCCGAGTGATGAAGACGCGTCCGGCTGAGCGACGTCACACAGGACGGCCGAGTGATGTAAACGCATCCGGTGGAGTGGCGACGCATGGGGCGATCGATTGCTGAAGACGTGCCTCATGGAGTGACGATGCGCGGGGCTGTTGAGTGAGGAAGGCGCGTCCAGCTAAACGACGACGCACGGGACAGTCGAGTGCATGCATGTTAGTCATCTCGATGGAAATGACATTCGAATAAACCTAGACGTTTTAGTTGTCTTCGCAGACTTTTAATTGTCTGCCCGAGTGTACCAGAGTACCGGTTCGGAGTAGCGAAGCGGCCGGGCCGGCTTGGTGCCAACGCAGGCTGCACGTGCGCTGGAGGCTGGTGCAGGGTGCTGCGAAAAAACTGGATCCACGGACCTTGTTTTGGCCGTAAACAGTGCTGGAGATCCTCACCAAAATGCTAATTAACGAGGCAGGCCGTTAAGTGCGCGCATTTACCACGTCCTTCTGTTTCCTGTAACTGCGTGCATTTACCTGCATGCATGTAATCAAGGAGGAGATGGCCCACTCACCTTGCATGGTTGAAGAAAAAATAAGCCATGGCCAGTAGCCGGCGACGGAGGGAAGAATCGCTGCGCCCAAAGGCCTGACCGGCTTCCTATTTCCGGACTGCGTCGGGTCTACGCGCACACAGCAGCGACCACGTCGGAGAGGCTGATGAGGGAGGTGTGTATCGTGCATGCGACGCCGATGGGAGGGGCACCTTCACTATGGAGGCCACTGCCGAGCAGACACCATCGGCATCAGGCCGGCGACAAAACTCGGGAACACCGCTGGAGGTTCGGCCCCGACGTGGGTGGACGCGCCAGAGGTCGTTGAAGCTGGACGGGCGACAGTTGACTTGGCGGAGGCGTCGGTTGTTGGCAACGAAGTAGACAAGCGACAACGGAATTGCCATGTCGAGAGCTCGGCCTCCATGGCGCTCATCCGAACGGTGATTGATGGCGCGACGGTGTTGTCGCTATTGCTCACGCTCTCTGGTTGATGTGAAGAAGATGATGCAGCTATCGTCCTCTGATGACCCACAAGTATAGGGGATCAATCGTAGTCCTTTCGATAAGTAAGAGTGTCAAAACCAACGAGGAGCAGAAGGAAATGACAAGCGGTTTACAGGAAGGTAATTTCTGCAAGCACTGAAATTGTAGGTAACAGATAGTTTGATAGCAAGGTAATTGGTAACGGGCAAGTAACGATAACGGTAAACAAGGTGCAGCAAGGTAGCCCAATCCTTTTGAGGCAAAGGACAGGCCAGAACAATCACTAGTAATAGGCAAAGTGTTCTTGAGGGTACACGGGAATTTTGCCTAGTCACTTTTATCATGTTGGTTTGATTCGTGTTCGCTACTTTGATAATTTGATATGTGGGTGGACCGGTGCTAAGGTGCTGTTCTTACTTGAACTAACAACCTACTTATGATTAACCCCCTCGCAAGCATCCACAACTACGAGAAAAGTAATAAGACAAAGTCTAACCATAGCATTAAACATATGGATCCAAATCAGCCCCTTACGAAGTAGCGCATAAACTAGGGTTTAAGCTTCTGTCACTCTAGCAACCCATCATCTAATAACTACTCCACAATGCCTTCCCTTAGGCCCATGAATGGTGAAGTGTCATGTAGTCGACGTTCACATGACACCACTAAGGGAATCACAACATACGTATCATCAAAATATCGAACACATATCAAATTCACACGATTACTTGCAACATGACTTCTCCCGTGACCTCAAGAACAAAGGTAACTACTCACAAATAATAAACATGCTCAAGATCAGAGAGGTATTGAATTGTTGGAAATATGCCCTAGAGGCAATAATAAATTAGTTATTATCATATTTCCTTGTTCATGATAATTGTTTATTATCCATGCTATAATTGTATTGATTGGAAACTCAATTACATGTGTGGGTACATAGACAAACAATGTGTCCCTAGTAAGCCTCTAGTTAAACTATCTCGTTGATCAAAGATGGTGAAGGTTTCCTACCCATAGACATGAGATGTCATTTGATAACGGGATCACATCATTAGGAGAATGATGTGATGGACAAGACCCAAACTATGAACATAGCATATGATCGTGCCAGTTTATTGCTATTGTTTTCTGCATGTCAAGTATCTCTTCCTATGACCATGAGATCATGCAACTCACTGACACCGGAGGAATACCTTGTGTGTATCAAACGTTGCAACGTAACTGGGTGACTATAAAGATGCTCTACATGTATCTCCGAAGGTGTATGTTGAGCTGGTATGGATCGAGACTGGGATTTGTTACTCCGTATGACGGAGAGGTATCTCAGGGCCCACTCGGTAATAAAAAATCACAATAAGCCTTGCAAGCAATGTGACTAAGTGTTAGCCACGGGATCTTGTATTACGGAACGAATAAAGAGACTTGCCGGTAACGAGATTGAACAAGGTATGGAAATACCGATGATCGAATCTCGGGCAAGTAACATACCGAAGAACAAAGGGAACATCATACGGGATTAACTGAATCCTTGACATAGTGGTTCAACCGATAAAGATCTTCGTAGAATATGTAGGAACCAATATGGGCATCCAGGTCCCACTATTGGTTATTGACCGTAGAGGGTTGCCCATCTAGGCCGCCGGCCCCCTTAGGGGAAACCCTAGGGGTGCCACCCCTCCTCCCTTCCCCCTATATATAGATGAGGAGAGGCAGGGCAGCCGCACCCAAGAAAAGCCACGGGCTGCCTCTCTCTCCCCCTAGATTGCTTCTCCTCTAGATCTGTTCGGTATAGCTTAGCGAAGCTCTGCCGGATCAGCTCCAACACCACCGCCACCACGCCATTGTGCTGCTGGAGAACTCATCTACCTCTCCGCCCTCGCTTGCTGGATCAAGGAGGCGGAGATCGTCATCGAGCTGCACGTGTGCTGAACGCGGAGGTGCCGTCCGTTCGGCGCTAGATCGTGATTGGATCGCGGGACGGCTTGCGATTTGGATCGCGAAGACGTTCGACTACATCAACCCCGTTTCTTAACGCTTCCCGCTTAGCGATCTACAAGGGTATGTGTATCCGATCTCTCCTCTCGTAGATGCTCATGACCATGGATAGGTCTTGCGTGTGCGTAGGAATTTTTTTTGTTTCCCATGCAACGTTCCCCAACAGTGGCATCATGAGCTAGGTCTATGTATAGATCAGATCACGAGTAGAACACAAAGGAGTTTGTGGGTGTTGATATTCAGATTGCTTCCTCCCTTGGTCTTTTCTTGATTCGGCGGTATTGTGGGATGAAGCGGCCCGGACCAACCTTACTCGTACGCTTACGAGAGACCGGTTCCATCAACTGACATGTAACTTCATTGCATAAAGATGGCTGGCGGGTGTCTGTCTCTCCCACTTTAGTCGGATCGGATTTGACAAAGGCGGTCCTTGAGAAGGTTGAATAGCAATTTTTGTATCACCGTTGTGGTTTTTGCGTAGGTAAGAATAGTTCTTACTAGATACCCGTAGTAGCCACGTAAAACATGAAACAACAATTAGAGGACGTCTAAATTGTTTTTGCAGGGTATGTTGTGATGTGATATGGCCAATTACATGATGAGATATATGTGATGTATGAGATGATCATGTATTGTATAGAATATCACGACTTGCATGTCGATGAGTACGGCAACCGGCAGGAGCCATAGGGTTGTCTTTAATTATTTTTTGCCGTTTTGCTTTACTTTATCGCTATGAGTTAGCAATAGTCGTGGAAGCAACAGTTGGCGCGACAACCTCATGGCGACACGTTGATGGAGATCAAGATGATGGAGATCATGGTGTCATGCCGGTGACGATGGAGATCATGCCGGTGCTTTGGAGATGGAGATCAAAAGCACAAGTTCATGGCCATATCATGTCACTTATGATTTGCATGTGATGTTAATCCTTTTATGCATCTTATTATGCTTAGGACGACGGTAGCATTATAAGGTGATCCCTCACTAAAATTTCAAGATAAAATTGTGTTCTCCCCGAGTAAGCACCGTTGCGAAAGTTTGTCGTTTCGAGACACCACGTGATGATCGGGTATGATAGACTCTACGTTCACATACAATGAGTGCAAGCCAGTGTTGCACATGCGGAACACTCGGGTTAAACTTGACGAGCCAAGCATGTACAGACATGGCCTCAGAACACAAGAGACCGAATGGTCGAACATGAGTCATATAGTAGATATGATCAACATGAAGATGTTCACCATTGAAACCACCTCATCTCACGTGATGATCGGACTTGGGTTGGTGAATTTGGATCATGTAACACTCGGATGACCGGAGGGATGTAATTTTGAGTGGGAGTTCTTTAGTAATATGATTAACTGAACTCATTATCATGAACATAGTCAAAATGTCTTTGCAAATTATGTTTTAGATTACTAGCTCGCGCTGTAGCTCCCTTGAATTTTTATATGTTCCTAGAGAAATAGAGTTGAAAGATGATGGTAGCAATAATGCGGACTGGGTCCGTGATCTGAGGATTGTCCTCATTGCTGCACAGAAGACTTATGTCCTTAATGCACCGCTCGGTGCGCCACCCCCTCAAGCGTCGTCTGTAGATGTTGTGAACATCTGACAGGCACGTTCTAATGACTACTTGATAGTTCAGTGCGTCATGCATTACGGCTTAGAATTGAGGCTCCAAAACGTATTGAACGTCACAGAACATATGAGATGTTCGAAGAGCTGAAATTGGGATCTCAGGCTCGTGCCCGTGTTGAGAGGTATCAGACCTCTAACAAGATTCTTTGCCTGCAAGATGAAGGAGAATAGCTCAATCGGTGAGGATGTGCTCAGATTGTCTCGGTGCTACAATCGCTTGAATCGAGTGGGAGTTGATATTCCAGATAAGATAGTGATTGATATAGTTCTCCAAGTCACTGTCACTAAACTACTAGACCTTCGTGATGAACTATAAAATGCTAGGGATGGAAATCAAGAAGGAGCATCAAGTGTTGATGGTTAGTTAAACCACTAGTTTCGAGAAGGGCAAGGGCAAGGAGGGAAACTTCATGGATGGCAAGTCAGTTGCTGCTCCAGTGAAGAAACCCAAGGTTGAACCCAAACCCGAGACTAAGTGCTTCTATTATGAGGAGAACGGTCGCTGAAGCGGAACAACCCTAGATACTTGGTTTATAAGAAGGCTGGCAACGTCGACAGAAGTATATTTGATATATGTGTTATTGATGTATACCTTACTAGTACTCCTAATAGCACCTGGGTATTGGATACCGGTTCGGTTGCTAAATGTTAGTAACTCGAAATAAAAGCTACGGAATAAACGGAGGCTAGCTAAGGGTGAGGTGACGATGAGTGTTGGAAGTGTTTCCAAGGTTGATGTGATCACCATCGCACGCTCTCTCTACCTTCGGGATTAGTGATGAACCTAAATAAATGTTATTTGGTGTTTGCGTTGAGCATAACGTGATTAGATCATGTTTATTGCAATACGGTTATTCATTTAAGTTAGAGAATAATGGTTATTCTGTTTACATGAATAATACCTTCAATGGTCATGCACCCAATGAGAATGGTTTGTGGAATCTTGATCGTAGTGATACACATGTTCATAATATTAATGCCAAAAGATACAAAGTTAATAATGATAGTACCACATACTTGTGGCACTGCCGCTAAATGTCATATTGGTGTAAAACGCATGAAGAAACTCCATGCGGATGGATCTTTTGACTCATTCGATTTCGAATCGGTTGAGACATGCGGACCATGCCTCATGGGCAAGATGACTAAGACCCCGTTTTCTGGTATGATGGAGCGGGCAAGTAACTTATTGGAAATAATACATGTTGATGTATTCGATCCAATGAGTGTTGTAGCGTGCGGTGGATATCATTATTTTGCTACCTTCACTGATGATTTGAGTAGATATAGGGATATTTACTTAATGAAACACAAGTCTGAAACGTTTGAAAAGTTCAAACAAAATCATAGTGAAGTTTGAGATCATCGTGACAAGAAGATAAAATGTCTACGATATGATCGTGGAGGTAAATATCTGAGTTACGAGTTTGGTATACAACTTAAGACAATGTGGAAGTTGTTTCACAACTCACGCCACCTGGAACACCATAGTGTGATGGTGTGTCCGAACGTCGTAGTCGTGCTTTATTGGATATGGTGCGAACTATGACGTCTCTTATCGATTTGCCACTATCGTTTTGGGGTTATGCATTAGAGACAACTACATTCACTTTAAAAGGGCACCATCTAAGTCCGTTGAGATGACACCGTATGAATTTTGGTTTGGTGGAAACCTAAGCTGTCATTTCTTAATGTTTGGGGCTGCGACGCTTATGTGAAAAAGGGTTTTCACCTAATGAGCTCGAACCCAAAGCGGACAAATGCATCTTCATAGAATACCCTAACATAACAGTTGGGTAAACCTTCTATCTTAGATCCAAGCACAAATTGTTTGTTGCTTAAACGGGTCCTTTCTCGAGAAAGAGTTTCTCTCGAAAGAATTGAGTGGGAGGAAGATATAACTTGATGAGGTTGTTGAACCTTTGTTTCAACCAGAGAATAGCGCAGCGCAGAAAGTTGTTTCTGTGGAGCCAACGTTAGTTGTTGAGGAAGTTAATGATGATGATCATGAAGCTTCGGATCAAGTTACTATCGAACCTCGTAGGTCGACAAGGACGCGTACTACTCCTGAGTGGTACAGCAACCCTGTCTTAGAGGTCATGTTGTTGGACAACGATGAAACTACGAGCTATGGAGAAGCGATGAGGGGCCCGGATTCTGAGAAATGGTTAGAGGCCATGAAATCCGAGATGAGATCCATGTATGAAAACAAAGTATGGGCTTTGGAAGTATTACCTGAAGGGCGAAAGGCCATTCAGAACAAATGGATCTTTGAAAGGAAGACGGACGCGGATGGTAATGTCACCGTCTATAAAGCTCGACTTGTGGCAAACAGTTTTTCACAAGTTCAAGGAGTTGACTATGATGAGACTTTCTCACCCGTAGCGATGCTGAAGTCTGTTGGAATTATGTTAGTAGTTGCTGCATTTTTTGATTATGAAATCTGGCAGATGGATGTCAAAACAAAGTTTCCTTAACGGTTTCCGTGAGGAAAGGTTGTTTGTGATACAACCAGAAGGTTTTGTCAGTCCTAAGGATGCTAAAATGTATGCAAACTCCAGCGATCCTTCTATGGACTGGAGCAAGCATCTCAGAGTTGGAATATACGCTTTGATGAGGTGATCAAAGTTTTTGGGTCTATACAAAGTTTATGAGAAACTTTTATTTACAATAAAGTGAGTGGGAGCACTATAGAATTTATGATAAGTATATGTGGATGACATATTGTTGATCGGAAATGATGTAGAATTTCTGGAAAGCATAAAGGGTTGTTTGAAAAGGAGTTTTTCAAAGGAAAACCTGGAAAGAAGCTACTTAAATGTTGGGCATCAGGATCTATAGAGATAGATCAAGACGTCTGATAAAACTTTCAATGAGTTGAAAGAGTTCAAAATGGACCAGTAAAAGAAAGAGTTTTGCCTGATTTGTAAGGTGTGGAGTTGAGTAAGACTCAAAGCTTGACCATGACAGAAGAAAGAGAAAGGACGAAGGTCGTCCCCTATGCCTTAGCCATAGGCTCTATATAGTATGCCATGCTGTGTACCGCACCTGTGTGTGCCTTGCCATGAGTCTGTCAAGGGGTACAAGAGTGATCCAGGAGTGGATCACTGGACAGCGGTCAAAGTTATCCTTAGTAACTAGAGGACTAAGGAAATATTTCTCGATTTTGGAGGTGATAAAGAGTTCGTCGTAAAGGGTTACATCGATGCAAGCTTTAACACCTATCTGGATGACTCTGAGTAGCAATCCGGATACGTATAGTGGAGCAGCCATTTGGAATAGCTCAAAGTGGAGCGTGGTAGCTGTTGGGGAACGTTGCATGGGAAACAAAAATTTTCCTACGCACACACAAGATCTATCCATGGTGATGAGCATCTACGAGAGGGAGAGTGAATCTACATACCCTTGTAGATCGCTAAGCGGAAGCGTTAAGAAACGCGGTTGATGTAGTCGAACGTCTTCGCGATCCAAATCGCAAGTCGTCCCTCGATCCAAACACGATCTAGCGCCGAACGGACGGCACCTCCGCGTTCAACACACGTACGGCTTGATGACGCCTTCACCTCCTCGATCCAGCGAGCGATGATGAAGTAGTAGATGAGTTCCGGCAGCACGACGGCGTGGTGATGGTGGTGAGGAACAATCTCTGCAGGGCTTCGCCAAGCACTACGGAGATTATGACGGGAGAACTAGAAGGTTAGGGTTGCCGACACACGGCTTGGGAAATCTTGATGTGTCCCGTGTGTTAGCCCTGCCCCTCTATTTATATGTTGAGCCCTGGGGTCTAAACTTGGAGAGAAAGCCTCCACAAGGTCGGTTTTGCCCGCACAAGGTCAGTTTGGCCCGCACGGAAAGAGTCTTGTCCATCACATCATTCTCCTAATGATGTGATCCCATTATCAAATGACATCTTATGTCCATGGCTAGGAAACCTTCACCATCTTTTGATCAACGAGCTAGTCAACTAGAGGCTTACTAGGGACACAGTGTTGTCTATGTACCCACACATGTATTTGAGTTTCCAATCAATACAATTATAGCATGGATAATAAACGATTATCATGAACAAGGAAATATAATAATAACTAATTTATTATTGCCTCTAGGGCATATTTCCAACAGTCTCCCACTTGCACTAGAGTCAATAATCTAGTTCACATCACTATGTGATTTACATTGTAATGAATCGAACACCCATGCAGTTCTGGTGTTGTTCATGTTTAGCCCTTGGAAGAGGTTTAGTCATCGGATCTGCAACATTCAGATCCGTGTGTACTTTGCAAATATTTATGTCGTCCTCCTTGATGTAATCGCGGATGGAATTGAAACGTCGCTTTATGTGTCTGGTCCTCTTGTGAAATCTTGGTTCCTTGGCTAGAGCAATGGCACCAGTATTATCACAAAACAGAGTCATTGGGTTAAGCGCACTAGGCACTACTCCAAGATCTGTCATGAACTCCTTCATCCAGATACCTTCCGTCGCCGCCTCCGAGGCAGCGATGTACTCCGCTTCGCATGTAGAATCAGCTACCACGCTTTGCTTGGAACTGCACCAGCTAACCGCACCCCCATTAAGAATAAATACGTATCCGGTTTGTGACTTATAGTCATCCGGATCAGTGTCAAAGCTTGCATCGACGTAACCCTTTACGACGAGCTCTTGATCACCTCCATAAACGAGAAACATGTCCTTAGTCCTTTTCAGGTACTTCAGGATATTCTTGACCGCCGTCCAGTGTTCCACTCCTGGATCACTTTGAAACCTTCCGGCCATACTTATGGCAAGGCTGGCATCGGGTCTTGTGCACAACATTGCATACATGATAGAGCCTATGGCTGAGGCATAGGGGACGACACTCATCTTTTCTCTATCTTCTGCAGTCACTGGGCATTGAGTCTTACTCAACTTCACACCTTGCAATACAGGCAAGAACCCCTTCTTGGACTGATCCATTTTGAACTTCTTCAAAATCTTATCAAGGTATGTGCTTTGTGAAAGTCCTATTAAACGTCTCGATCTATCTCTATAGATCTTGATGCCTAATATGAAAGCAGCTTCTCCTAGGTCCTTCATTGAAAAACTCTTGTTCAAATATTCCTTCACGCTTTCCAACATTTCTATATTGTTTCCAATCAGTAATATGTCATCCACATATAATATTAGAAACGCTATAGAGCTCCCACTCACTTTCTTGTAAATACAAGCTTCTCCGTAAACTTGTATAAACTCGAACGCTTTGATCACCTCATCAAAGCGAAGATTCCAACTCCGAGATGCTTGCACCAGTCCATAAATGGATCGCTGGAGTTTGCAAACTTTGTCAGCATTCTCTGGATCGACAAAACCTTCTGGTTGCATCATATACAACTCTTCCTTAAGGAAGCCGTTAAGGAACGCTGTTTTGACATCCATCTGCCAAATTTCATAATCGAAAAAGGCAGCTATTGCTAACATGATTCTGACGGACTTAAGCATCGCTACGGGTGAGAAGGTCTCATCGTAGTCAACTCCTTGAACTTGTGAAAAACCCTTTGCCACAAGTCGAGCTTTATAGACGGTGACATTACCGTCCGCGTCCGTCTTCCTCTTAAAGATCCATTTGTTCTGAATGGCCTTACGCCCTTCAGGTAATACTTCCAAAGTCCATACTTTGTTTTCATACATGGATCCCATCTCGGATTTCATGGCCTCTAGCCACTTCTCGGAATCCGGGCCCATCATCGCTTCTCCATAGCTCGTAGGTTCATCGTTGTCTAACAACATGACCTCTAAGACAGGGTTGCCGTACCACTCAGGGGAAGTACGCGTCCTTGTCGACCTACGAGGTTCGATAGCAACTTGATCCAAAGCTTCATGATCATCATCATTAACTTCCTCTTCAACTGATGCAGGTTCTATAGAAACATCTTTCTGTGCTGTGCTAGTCTCAGGTTGAAGTAAAGGTTCAACAACCTCATCAAGTTCTATCTTCCTCCCACTCAATTCTTTCGAGAGAAACTCTTTCTCAAGAAATGTTCCGTTTTTAGCGACAAACACTTTGCCTTCGGATCTGAGGTAGAAGGTATACCCAACTGTCTCTTTTGGGTATCCTATGAAGACGCATTTTTCCGCTTTGGGTTCCAGCTTTTCAGGCTGAAGCTTTTTGACATAAGCATCACATCCCCAAACTTTAAGAAACGACAGCTTTGGCTTCTTGCCAAACCAAAGTTCATATGGCGTCGTCTCAACGGATTTTGATGGTGCCCTATTTAAAGTGAATGCAGCTGTCTCTAATGCATAACCCCAAAACGATAGTGACAAATCGGCAAGAGACATCATAGATCGCACCATATCCAATAAGGTTCGATTACGACGTTCAGACACACCATTACGCTGTGGTGTTCCAGGCGGTGTCAGTTGTGAAACAATTCCACATTGTCTTAAGTGACTGCCAAACTCATAACTCAGATATTCTCCTCCTCGATCAAATCGTAGGAATTTAATCTTCTTGTTACGATGATTCTCAACTTCACTCTGAAATTGTTTGAACTTTTCAAATGTTTCAGACTTGTGTTTCATTTAGTAAATATACCCATATCTACTTAAGTCATCAGTGAACGTGAGAAAGTAACGATAACCACCGCGCGCCTCAATACTCATCGGACCGCACACATCAGTATGTATGATTTCCAACAAGTCACTTGCCCGTTCCATTGTTCCAGAGAACGGCGTTTTAGTCATCTTGCCCATGAGGCATGGCTCACATGTGTCAAGTGATTGAAAATCAAGTGACTCCAAAAGTCCATCAGCATGGAGCTTCCTCATGCGTTTTACGCCAATATGACCTAAACGGCAGTGCCACAAGAAAGTGGTATTATCATTATCAATTCTACATCTTTTGGCATCAATGTTATGAACATGTGTATCATTACTATCGAGATTCAATAAGAATAAACCCCTCACATAGGGTGCATGACCATAAAAGATATTACTCATATAAATAGAACAACCATTATTCTCTGATTTAAATGAGTAACCGTCTCGCAATAAACAAGATCCAGATATAATGTTCATGCTTAACGCAGGCACTAAATAACAATTATTCAGGTTCATCACTAATCCCGATGGCAATCGAAGAGCGAGCATGCCGACGGCGATCACATCAACCTTGGAACCATTTCCCACGCGCATCGTCAATTCGTCCTTTGCCAGCCTCCGTCTATTCCGCAGTTCCTGTTTTGAGTTGCAAATATGAGCAACCGCACCGGTATCAAATACCCAGGCACTACAACGAGAGTTGGTAAGGTACACATCAATAACATGTATATCATATATACCTTGTTTGTTGTTGGCCGCCTTCTTGTCAGCCAAATACTTGGGGCAGTTCCGCTTCCAGTGTCCAGTTCCCTTGCAATGAAAGCACACAGTTTCTGGTTTGGGTCCAGCCTTGGGTTCTTCACGAGAGGAACAACTGCTTTGCCACTCTTCTTGGAGTTACCCCTCTTACCCTTGCCATTTTTCTTGAAAATAGTGGTTTTATTGACCATCAACACTTGATGCTCCTTCTGAATTTCAGACTCAGCGGCTTTCAGCATCGCAAACAGCTCGGCGACTGACTTGTTCATCCCGTGCATGTTATAGTTCGACACGAAGCTCTTGTAGCTAGGTGGCAATGATTGAAGAACTCTGTCAGTGATAGCCTCTGGCGGAAGGGGCATCCCCAATTCAGCCAGACGGGTGGAGTACCCAGACATTCTGAGTACGTGATCACTGATAGACCCGTTCTCCTCCATCTTGCAAGCATAGAACTTATCGGAGATCTCATATCTCTCGATCCGGGCATTCTTCTGAAAGATAAACTTCAACTCCTGGAACTTCTCATATGCTCCATGACATTCAAAACATCTTTGAAGTCCCGGTTCTAAGCCATACAATATTGCACATTGAACTATTGAGTAATCTTCAGAACGAGCCTGCCAGGCGTTCACAACGTCTAGAGACTCAACTGGAGCGGGTGGATCACCAAGCGGTGCATCAAGGACATAAGCCTTCTGGGAAGCCGTAAGGATAATCCTTAGATTACAGGCCCAGTCCACAAAGTTACTTCCATCATCTTTCAACTTAGCTTTCTCTAGGAACGCATTAAAATTCAGGGGTGCTACTGCGCGAGCCATGATCTACAACATAAATATAGCAAAGACAACTTAGACTATTGTTCAAGATAATGAGTTTAGTTAATCATATTACTTAAAAACTCCCACTCAAATTGACATCCCTCCGGTCATTCGAGTGTAACATGATCCAAATCCACCAACTCAAGTCCGATCATCATGTGAGTTGAGGTGGTTTCAACGGTGAACATCTTCATGTTGATCATATCTACTATATGACTCATGTTCGACCTTTCGGTCTCTTGTGTTCCGAGGCCATGTCTGTACATGCTAGGCCCGTCAAGTTTAACCCGAGTGTTCCGCATGTGCAACACTGGCTTGCACCCGTTGTATGTGAACGTAGAGTCTATCATACCCGATCATCACGTGGTGTCTCGAAACGACGAACTTTCGCAACGGTGCACACTCGGGGAGAACACAATTTTATCTTGAAATTTAAGTGAGGGATCACCTTATAATGCTACCGTCGTCCTAAGCAAAATAAGAGGCATAAAAGGATTAACATCACATGCAAATCATAAGTGACATGATATGGCCATGAACTTGTGCTTTTGATCTCCATCTCCAAAGCACCGGCATGATCTCCATCGTCACCGGCATGACACCATGATCTCCATCATCTTGATCTCCATCAACGTGTCGCCATGAGATTGTCGCGCTGACTGTTGCTTCCATGACTATTGCTAATTCATAGCGATAAAGTAAAGCAAAACGGCGAAAATAATTAAAGACAACTCTATGGCTCCTGCCAGTTGCCGTACTCATCGACATGCAAGTCATGATATTCTATACAACACATGATCATCTCATACATCACATATATCTCATCATGTAATTGGTCATATCACATCACAACATACCCTGCAAAAACAAGTTAGACGTCCTCTAATTGTTGTTGCAAATTTTACGTGGCTGCTACGGGTATCTAGCAAGAACGATTCTTACCTACGCAAAACCACAACGTGGTGTAGTGATTGCTTTTTGATCTTCTAAAAGAACCCTCTTCATTGAAATCGATTCAACTAAAGTGAGAGAGACAGATACCCGCCAGTCACCTTTATGCAACGAGTGCACGTAGCAGTGAAACCTGTCTCGCGTAAGCGTACGCGTAATGTCGGTCCGGGCCGCTTCATCTCACAATACCGCCGAATCAAGTATCAACTAGTAACGGCAAGCAATATGTATACACCCACGCCCACAACTCGTTTGTGTTCTACTCGAGATCTCATCTACGCATAGACCTAGCTCAGATGCCACTGTTGGGGAACGTTGCATGGGAAACAAAAAATTTCCTACGCACACACAAGATCTATCCATGGTGATGAGCATCTACGTGAGGGAGAGTGAATCTACATACCCTTGTAGATCGCTAAACGGAAGCGTTAAGAAACGCGGTTGATGTAGTCGAACGTCTTTGTGATCCAAATCGCAAGTCGTCCCTCGATCCAAACACGATCTAGCGCCGAACGGACGACACCTCCACGTTCAACACACGTACGGCTTGATGACGCCTTCACCTCCTCGATCCAGCGAGCGATGATGAAGTAGTAGATGAGTTCCGGCAGCACGACGACGTGGTGATGGTGGTGAGGAACAATCTCTGCAGGGCTTCGCCAAGCACTACGGAAATTATGACGGGAGAACTAGAAGGTTAGGGTTGCCGACACACGGCTTGGGAAATCTTGATGTGTCCCGTGTGTTAGCCCTGCCCCTCTATTTATATGTTGAGCCCTGGGGTCTAAACTTGGAGAGAAAGCCTCCACAAGGTCGGTTTTGCCCGCACAAGGTCGGTTTGGCCCGCACGGAAAGAGTCTAACTCGGATTCCAGCAGTATCGCATACAAGCGGTAGTACCGCTCACGAGCGGTAGTACCGCTTGAGCAGTAGTACCGCTTTCACATGAGCGGTAGTACCGCTTACGCGGTAGTACTGCCTTACCAGCGGTAGTACCGCTTAAGGCAGCAGCAAAACTTCCTTTTGCACTTTCCAATACCTCGTGGGCTTTACCCCTTTGGCTCATATAAAGTGTTGCTGCACCCGAACACTT
The DNA here is from genome assembly GCA_039707655.1 of Elymus sibiricus. NCBI lineage: Eukaryota > Viridiplantae > Streptophyta > Magnoliopsida > Poales > Poaceae > Elymus > Elymus sibiricus. The sequence goes on along the minus strand of CM077667.1, from coordinate 123,188,624 downwards.
CGGTAAACATCCCGAACTCCTTCCGATGAATTCCGGAACCCTTCCGGAGATCAAAACACTATTATCACATATATCAATCTTTACCTCCGGACTCTTCCGGAGTTCCTCGTCATGTCCGGGATCTTATCCGGGACTCCGAACAACCTTCGGTCACCAACAAAATAACTCAACTATACTAATTGTCACCAAACGTTAAGTGTGTAGACCCTGCGGGTTCGAGAACTATGTAGACATGACCGAGACACCTCTACGATCAATAACCAATAGCGGGACCTGGATGCCCATATTGGCTCCTACATATTCTACGAAGATCTTTATCGGTCGAACCTCTATGTCAAGGATTCAGTTAATCCCGTATGTTGTTCCCTTTGTTCTTCGGTATGTTACTTGCCCGAGATTCGATCGTCGGTATCTCTATACCTAGTTCAATCTCGTTACCGGCAAGTCTCTTTACTCATTCCGTAATACAAGATCTCGTGGCTAACACCTTAGTCACATTGCTTGCAAGGCTCATTGTGATGTTGTATTACCGAGTGGGCCCTGAGATACCTCTCCGTCACACGGAGTAACAAATCCCAGTCTTGATCCATGCCAACCCAACAGACACCCTCGGAGATACCTGTAGAGCATCTTTATAGTCACCCAGTTACGTTGCGACGTTTGATACACACAAGGTATTCCTCCGATGTCAGGGAGTTGCATGATCTCATGGTCATAGGAACAGATACTTGACATGCATAAAACAATAGCAATAAACTGACACGATCATATGCTACGTTCGTAGTTTGGGTCTTGTCCATCACATCATTCTCCTAATGATGTGATCCCATTATCAAATGACATCTTATGTCCATGGCTAGGAAACCTTCACCATCTTTTGATCAACGAGCTAGTCAACTAGAGGCTTACTAGGGACACTGTGTTGTCTATGTACCCACACATGTATTTGAGTTTCCAATCAATACAATTATAGCATGGATAATAAACGATTATCATGAACAAGGAAATATAATAATAACTAATTTATTATTGCCTCTAGGGCATATTTCCAACAGTAGCATCTGCAGAACGACATATAGATTTGCAAAGAATACACGGATCTGACTGTTGCAGACCGTTGACTAAAGACCTCTCTCATATGCAAAGCATGATCGAACCCCAGAACTCATTGGGTGTTAGATTCATAACAATGTAAATCACATGGTGATGTGAACTAGATTATTGACTCTAGTGCAAGTGGGAGACTATTGGAAACATGCCCTAGAGGCAATAATAAATTAGTTATTATCATATTTCCTTGTTCATGATAATCGTTTATTATCCATGCTATAATTGTATTGATTGGAAACTCAATTACATGTGTGGGTACATAGACAGACAATGTGTCCCTAGTAAGCCTCTAGTTAAACTGGCTCGTTGATCAAAGATGGTGAAGGTTTCCTAGCCATAGACATGAGATGTCATTTGATAATGGGATCACATCATTAGGAGAATGATGTGATGGACAAGACCCAAACTATGAACATAGCATATGATCGTGCCTGTTTATTGCTATTGTTTTCTACATGTCAAGTATCTGTTCCTATGACCATGAGATCATGCAACTCACTGACACCGGAGGAATACCTTGTGTGTATCAAACGCGCAACATAACTGGGTGACTATAAAGATGCTCTACAGGTATCTCCGAAGGTGTCTGTTGAGCTGGCTTGGATCAAGACTGGGATTTGTTACTCCGTATGACGGAGAGGTATATTAGGGCCCACTCGGTAATACAACATCACAATAAGCCTTGCAAGGAATGTGACTAAGTGTTAGCCATGGGATCTTGTATTACGGAACGAGTAAAGAGACTTGTCGGTAACGAGATTAAACTAGGTATGGAGATACCGACGATCGAATCTCGGGCAAGTAACATACCGAAGAACAAAGGGAACATCATACGAGATTAACTGAATCCTTGACATAGAGGTTCAACCGATAAAGATCTTCGTAGAATATGTAGGAACAAATATGGGCATCCAGGTCCCGCTATTGGTTATTGACCGTAGAGGTGTCTCGGTCATGTCTACATAGTTCTCGAACCCGCAGGGTCTGCACACTTAAGGTTCGGTGACGTTTCGGTATTGTTGAGTTATGTATGTTGCTTTCCGAAGGTTGTTCGGAGTCCCGGATGAGACCCCGGACATGACGAGGAACTCCGGAATGGTCCAGAGGTGAAGATCGATATATAGGACGAAGGGAATCAGAGTCCGGAAATGTTCCGGGGGTACCAGGTTATGTCCAGGAATACCGAAAGGGGTTTCGGGGGGCCCCGGCAAGTGTTGGGGGGCCTCATGGGCCAAGGCGAGGGGGCACACCAGCCCACTAAGGGGCTATGCGCCCCTCTCACCCCATCTCACGTAACCAGGGGAGGGGGCACACCAGCCCACTAAGGGGCTATGCGCCCCTCTCACCCCATCTCACGTAACCAGGGGAGGTGGGGCACCCTCCCTAGGGCAGCCGCCCCCTTTGCCTTGGGGGCCAAGGCTCCTAGGGGGTGGGAGGGCCAAAACCCATCTAGGGTTGCCCATCTAGGCCGCCGGCCCCCTTAGGGGAAACCCTAGGGGTGCCACCCCTCCTCCCTTCCCCCTATATATAGATGAGGAGAGGGAGGGCAGCCGCACCCAAGAAAAGCCATGGGCTGCCTCTCTCTCCCCCTAGATTGCTTCTCCTCTAGATCTGTTCGGTATAGCTTAGCGAAGCTCTGCCGGATCAGCTCCACCACCACCACCACCACGCCGTTGTGCTACCGGAGAACTCATCTACCTCTCCGCCCTCGCTTGCTGGATCAAGGAGGCGGATATCGTCATAGAGCTGCACGTGTGCTGAACGCGGAGGTGCCGTCCGTTCGGTGCTAGATCGTGATTGGGTCGCGGGATGGCTTGCGATTTGGATCGCAAAGACGTTCGACTACATCAACCGCGTTTCTTAACGCTTCCCACTTAGCGATCTACAAGGGTATGTGGATCCGATCTCTCCTCTCGTAGATGCTCATCACCATGGATAGATCTTGCGTGTGCGTAGGAATTTTTTTGTTTCCCATGCAACGTTCCCCAACATGAATAGCATATTGGATCTGAACATATAATATTCCACCAAATAAACCATATAGTAATCAACTACGCAAGGTAATCAACACTACTAGTCACCCAGAGGTACCAATCTGAGGTTCCGGTACAAAGATTGAACACAAGAGATGAACTTGGGTTTGAGAGGAGATGGTGCTGTTGCAGATGTTGATGAAGATTGGCCTCCCAAAGATGAGAGGGGTGTTGGTGATGACTATAGCTTCGATTCCCCCCTCTGGGAGGGCAGTTCCCCTGGCGGAATCGCTCCGCCGGAGGGCAAAAGTGCTCCTGCCCAAGTTCCGCCTTGAGACGGCGGCGCTTTGTCCCGAGAGTCCTCCTCTGATTTTTTCTAGGTCAAGAGTGACCCTATACCAGAAGATGGGCACCGGAGGTGGGCCAGGATGAGCACAACCCATCAGGGTGCGCAAAGGGGGGCCTTGCGCGCCCTGGTGGGTTGTGCCCACCTGGGAGGCCCCCTCCGGTAGTTTTCAGCTCCAGTATTTTTTATTAAATGCAAAAATAATCTCCGTAAAATTTCAGCTTCATTGGAGTTGTGCAGAATAGGTATCTCTGACGTGCTTTTCTTGGGTCCAGAATTCCAGCTGCCGGTATTCTTCCTCCTTGTGTAAACCTTGCATATTATGAGAGAAAAGGCATTAGAATCACTCCCTAAAGCAGTATTATTCAACAAAACAAAGAAAATAACAGTAGGAAATGATGATGCAAAATGGACGTATCAACTCCCCCAAGCTTAGACCTCGCTTGTCCTCAAGCGAAAGCCGATATTGAAAAGCATGTCCACATGGTTTGAGAGAGTGGTGTCGATAAAAACAAAATACGGACATAGAAGCATCATGCTTATTAACAAAGCAGCAACAAACTCTAATATAAGAACTTATTTCAATACATTTTTATCATAAGGCTTCTCATGAACAAGTAACAATTCATCTCAACATAGAAGTATGAAGCATAAACCTTATTGGGAAACAACAAACTATGTTCTTAGTCAACTTTGCAACTACAATTCATCATATTTTCAGGAAGGGTCTCATGTAGTCTTCTATGATTGCTAACACTCACGGCATACCCATGAACAAAAAGTTTCAACCAGACACGTAGGAAGATAGGGGCTTATATTTTTGCCTCCCAACTCACTCACCTCAAGGGTGATGTCAACAATAATAACTCATGCTTAACCATATCCAACTGGATATATGTGCCTAGATCTTTTCTCACCACAAGATGCTTGCAAAAGAAAAAGTAAAAGGAATAGGGAAGAATACTTTGACTCTTGCATAAAAGTAAGTGCATAAAAGTAAAAGATAGGCCCTTCGCAGAGGGAAGCAGAGGTTGTCATGCGCTTATTGGTTTGTATGCCCAATCCCTTAATATAAAAGAACGGCACGCTATATTGCCCCCTATGATAGCAACATTTATTATGCAGTCCGTCGCTTTTATTACTTTGCCATTATAAGTTCGTATAACGCTCAATTTTCTCTTACACTAATTGATCAAAACAATTATAGAAGCAATTTTATTGCCTTGTTGCACCGATGACAACTTACTTGAAGGAACTTTCTCGATCCATAGGTAGGTATGGTGGACACTCAAAGAAAGAGTTTGGTTTGGGTTTTTGGATGTACAAGTAGTATCTCTACTTAGTGCGGAATTTTTTGCTAGCAAAGATATTGGGCAAGCACCACATGTTAAAGGATCTATGACAATATAACTTCTATGTGGATATGAACAAACATAAATCATTACGTTGTCTTACTCGTCCCACGTCAACAATTTTGACATATACTATTTGATGGGGGCTCACAATCATAAAAGATGTCCAAGATAGTGTATTTGCATGTGAATCTTCTCTTCCTTTATTAATTCTTTCATGAATTGCATCATTGACCAATGCTATGTTTGTCAATCTCCAATAAATTTTACTACTTATACTTTTCCTTATGTGATGTCATTACTCACCATAAGATTAGCATATGATTCTTTTCATTTGTTTTTCTTTTCTTTATTTGATTGCAACAAGAAAGTAGAGAGGCAAAAACTCAAACTAAACTTTATTATATAACTTTCACTCGATTACAAAGATAGATAGGCCACGAACCTAACACACGAAAACAGATCATGCTAAACTTTTATTCAACTAAAGCAAAGGGAAACTAAAGATCAAACTAAAATAGGTAAAGGTGAATAAAAGTGGTGGTGATACGATACCGGGGCACCTCCCCCAATCTTTGCTCAAGCCAAGGGGAGTGCTCATACCCGTGTGCTCAAGTCTCCTTTGGTGGTGGTGACGAAGAAGGTGGAGGTGTTGATGTAGGTAGTGGTGATGATGTAGTAAGCTTGTCCTCCAGCTTCCAGGGCAAGGGCTCCCCATCAAAGGTTGACGCGAGAGTCCCCTGAGTCCTGCAACTGGCAGCTAAACTCATACCTTTAAATCTTGCTTCATATTCAAAGACTTGGTTTTGAAGATCATAAACTTGGCTCTGCAGAAAATTAATTTGCTCATTGATGGTGGAGATGATGTCCTTCACAGACCGGTCATCCACCATCTGATCATGGGTGAATTCCGTGATCATGGAGTGATTGGCACTCAGTCCACGCTCCACCATCTTCTGGCACTTGAAGATTTCCTGTTCCACCGCCTCGAGCCTAGCCTCGACGTTTCCGGTCTTCTTAGGTCCCTGAACATCGCGGATGTGGAGCACCCCCTCACGCATCTTAATGGCTTGAGGGTGCTTCATCACCTCCAGCAAGTATGGGTTGATGACCTTCTCGAGGAACTTGTCCTTGGAGGAGCTTGGTGGAGCCATGGAGATCTAGATCTAATGAGAAAACAACAAGAAACAAGAACAGAGGATTTTTCTGCGATGCGGTCGTCAAAACAGTCGAGGGTATATATAGAGAATTTTTATTCTTGGGAAACAAGTATTTGGAAGAAAAACGGAGTCGGGAATGCATCCGAGGTGGGCACAACAAACCAGGGCGCGCCCAGGGGTGCCTGGCGCGCCCTGGTGTATCATGCTCACCTCGATCACCTTCCGGTTTATTTTTTTATTTCCAAAATTCTAAAATATTCCAAAACTGACCAAAAATATTTTTGCGGATTTGTTCGGAGTCCGTTTACTTACCGTATCACGTACCTCCTATTTTTAAATATTCTGGAGTGTTCCGGAAGGTTTCTTTTATGTGTTCCTCCGGTGTCATGGTTTGGATAACATTGCTTTCAACGTTAATTGGCGTACCTGAGATATAATGCTTAATTCTTTGTCCATTGACCACCTTCGGGTTAGTACCTTCGGTGTTATTAATCTTGATAGCTCCAGAACGATAAACCTCTTCGATAATATATGGTCCTTCCCATTTTGAGAGAAGCTTTCCTGCAAAAAATCTTAAACGAGAGTTCAACAAAAGAACATAATCTCCTATTTTGAATTCCCAGCTTTTTACTTTGTCTTTGAATAGCTTGGCATTTTCATAGGCTTGGGTTCTCCATTCATCTAGTGAGCTAATTTCAAATAGCCTCTTTTCACCGGCAAGTTTGAAATCATAGTTGAGTTCTTTAATTGCCCAAAATGCTTTGTGTTCTAGTTCTACCGGAAAATGACAAGCTTTCCCATATACCATTTTATATGGAGACATACCCATAGGATTTTTATAAGCTGTTCTATAGGCCCAAAGTGCATCATCTAATTTCTTAGACCAATTCTTACGAGATCTATTGACAGATTTTTATACTATTAATTTTATTTCTCTATTGCTAAGTTCAACTTGACCACTAGATTGAGGATGATAGGGTGATGCAATTCTATGGTTAACATCATATTTAGCAAGCATCTTACGGAAGGCGCCATGGATAAAATATGAACCACCATCGGTCATTAAATAACTAGGGACTCCAAACCTCGGGAAGATAACCTCTTTAAGCATTTTAATGGAGGTGTGGTGATTGGCACTACTAGTTGGAATAGCTTCTACCCACTTAGTGACATAATCAACCGCAACCAAATTATGAGTGTACCCTTTGGAGGAAGGAAAAGGCCCCATATAATCAAAACCCCAAACTTCAAATGGTTCAACAATTGAATAATTCATAGGCATTTCCTGACGCTTACTGATATTACCAATTCTTTGACATTGATCACAAGACAAGACAAACTTACGAGCATCCTTGAAGAGAGTAGGCCAATAAAAACCAGATTGCAATACCTTATGAGCAGTTCTATCGCCCGCATGATGTCCTCCATAAGCTTTGGAATGACATTTCTGTAAGATTTGTTCCTGTTCATGCTCAGGTACACAACGTCTAATATAACCATCTACTCCTTCTTTATAAAGATGTGGGTCATCCCAAAAGTAATGTCTCAAGTCATAGATATTTTTTCTCTTTTGTTGATAAGTAAAGCTAGGTGGTATATATTTAGCGACAATGTAATTAGTATAATCACCATACCAAGGTGTGTGTTGTGAAACACTTATTGCAGCTAGCTGTTCGTCAGGGAAATTATCATCAATAGGTAGTGGGTCATCAAGAATATTTTCTAACTTCGACAAGTTATCAGCTACGGGGTTCTCGGCTCCTTTCCTATCAACGATGTGTAAGTCAAATTCTTGGAGCAAGAGAACCCACCTAATGAGTCTAGGTTTAGCATCTTTCTTTTCCATAAGGTATTTTATAGCAGCATGATCGGTGTGAACAATGACTTTGGAATCAATAATATAAGATCTAAATTTATCACAAGCAAACACAACTGCTAAAAATTCTTTTTCAGTAGTAGCTTAGTTTCGTTGGGCACTGTCCAGAGTTTTACTAGTATAAGGGATACCATTAAATTTCTTATCAACTCTTTGTCCTAGGACAGCACCAACATCATAGTCACTAGCATCACACATAATTTCAAAAGGGAAGTTCCAATCAGGTGGTTGTATGGTAGGTGCTGAGGTTAAGGCTTTCTTGAGTGTTTCAAAGGCTTCCACACAATCATCATTAAAAACAAAAGGAATATCCTTTTGCAAGAGATTAGTAAGAGGCCAAGAAATTTTCGAGAAGTTTTTAATGAACCTCCTATAAAAACCAGCATGACCAAGGAAACTTCGAATACCTCTAATATCTTTAGGGCATGCCATTTTCTCAATTGCATCAACTTTACCTTTATCCACCTCAATACCTCCTTCAGATATTTTATGCCCTAAGACAATGCCTTCATTAACCATAAAGTGGCACTTCTCCCAATTCAAGATGAGCTTAGTTTGTTCACATCTCTGCAAAACTCGATCAAGGTTGCATAAGCAATCATCAAAAGAAGTTCCGTAAACGGAAAAATCATCCATCAAAACCTCCACAATCTTTTCACAAAAGTCAGAGAATATAACATTCATACATCTTTGAAAGGTAGCAGGTGCATTGCATAAACCAAAAGGTATACGTATATAAGCATAGGTTCCGAAAGGGTAGGTAAAGGTAGTTTTCTCTTGATCAGATTGTGACACAGGTATTTGAGAGAAATTAGAATATCCATCTAAGAAGCAAAAGTGTATGTGCTTAGATAGTCTCTCTAGCATTTGATCAATGAACGGTAGAGGGTAATGATCCTTTCTAGTAGCTTTATTTAATTTTCTAAAATCAATTACCATTCTATAGCCAGTGAAAATTCTTTGTGGAATGAGTTCATTCTTATCATTGGGAACAACGGTAATACCTCCTTTCTTAGGGACACAATGAATGAGACTTACCCATCTACTATCAGCTATGGGATAGATTATACCTGCTTCCAGAAGTTTTAATATTTCAGTTCTTAGCACTTCTTTCATCTTAGGATTCAATCGCCGTTGGTGATCAACAACGGGTTTAGCATAAGGTTCCATATTGATCTTGTGCTGACATAGAGTGGGACTAATGCCCTTAATACCATCAAGAGTATATTCGATAGCAGCCCGATGCTTCCTTAGAACTTTTAATAATCTTTCTTCTTCATGTTCTGAAAGGTTAGCACTAATAATAAAAGGATATATCTTTTTCTCATCAAGATAAGTATACTTCAAAGTGTTAGGCAATTGTTTCAATTCAAACACAGGATCACCTTTAGGAGGAGGAGGACCTCCAAGAGTTTCGATAGGCAAATTGTGTTTCAAGAGAGGTAGTTGTTCGAAGAAAATCTGATCTATTTCGTTTCTTTCACGCAAATGCATATCATTTTCATGGTCGAGCAAATATTGTTCTAATGGATCAGTAGGAGGCACGGTAATAGAAGCAAGACCAATTATTTCATCCTTATTAGGTAACGCTTTATCACGAGGTTGTCTACTAAACTTGGAAAAATTAAACTCATGAGACACATTACCGAAACTGACACCGACAGTTTGTTTTTCACAATCTATCTTAGCATTGACGGTGCTTAAGAAAGGTCTACCAAAGATAATGGGACAAAAGTCATCTTGTGGGGAACCAATGACTAGAAAATCAGTAGGATATTTTACTTTCCCACACAAGACTTCAACATCTCTAACAATTCCAAGTGGTGTGATAGTGTCTGTATTAGCAAGTTTAATAGTGACATCAATGTCTTCCATTTCAGCAGGTGCTATTTCATCCATAATTTCTTGGTATAAGGTAAAAGGGATAGCACTCACACTAGCACCTAAATCACATAAACCATGATAGCAATGATCTCCTATTTTGACTGAGACGACAGGCAAGCCTTCTGTGGGTCTATGTTTATCTTTTTCATCAGGTTTTGCAATTCTAGCAGCTCCATCACAAAAGTAGATAACATGCCCATCAATATTTTCTACCAAGAGATATTTAACCATAGCAACACTAGGTTCTACTTTAATTTGCTCAGGGGGTTTAGGTGCTCTTATATTACTATTACGAACCAAAATTGATACCTTAGCATGTTCCTTTATCCTAACAGGGAAAGGTGGTTTTTCAATATAAGCGGTAGGCACAACTGGATCAACATTGTAAATGATGGTTTCTTCTTTAGCTATGACCGGTTCTTTAATTTCTTCCTTAATGGGGGGTGATATTTAAACCACTTCTCCTTAGGGAGGTCAACGTGAGTAGCAAATGCTTCACAGAAAGAGGCTACTATCTCAGAGTCAAGTCCATATTTAGTGCTAAACTTGTGAAAAGTATCGGTATCCATAAAAGATTTAACACAATCAAATTCAAGCTTTATACCTGAGTCATTACCTTCGTCGAGTTCCCAATATTTGGAGTTGCGTTTAATTCTTTCTAAGAGATCCCACTTGAATTCAATAGTCTTCATCATATAAGAACCAACACAAGAAGTATCGAGCATGGATTGATCATTATGAGAAAGCCGAGCATAAAAATTCTGAATGATAACTTCCCTCGGAATGTCATGATTGGGGCATGAGTATAACATTGACTTAAGCCTCCCCCAAGCTAGAGCGATACTTTCTCCTTCACGAGGCCAAAAATTATACATATTATTCCGATCACGATGAACTAGATGGATGGGATAAAACTTTTGGTGAAATTCCAATTGCAAACGATTCCAGTTCCACGATCCAAGATCATCACATGGCCTATACCATGTCAATGCTTTTCCCTCCAAAGATAAAGGGAAAACCTTCTTCTTAACTTCATCTCCGGGTAAACCTGCAAGCTTAAATAATCCACAAATTTCGTTCACATATAAAAGGTGCATATCAGGATGTTCAGTTCCGTCTCCTGCATAAGGTTTAGCAAGCAGTTGTTCAAGCATACCCGAAGGAATTACATAAGTAACATTTTCAGTAGGTGTTGTAGGTTGAGGGGCAACTAATTGTGGTTTCGGTCGAGGTGAAGATACCCCGAACAAACCCCTCAAAGGATTGTAGCAAGTAGCAATAAATTTCAGCACGTAGTATAAGTTTTTCTTACCGATTTCCACTTACCAAGAGCGCTTCACTCCCGGGCAACGGCGCCAGAAAAGAGTATTGATGACTCACAAGTATAGGGGATCAATCGTAGTCCTTTCGATAAGTAAGAGTGTCGAACCCAACGAGGAGCAGAAGGAAATGACAAGCGGTTTTCAGCAAGGTAATTTCTGCAAGCACTGAAATTGTAGGTAACAAATTGTTTGATAGCAAGGTAATTGGTAACGGGCAAGTAACGATAACGGTAAACAAGGTGTAGCAAGGTAGTCCAATCCTTTTGAGGCAAAGAACAGGCGAGAACAATCACTAGTAATAGGCAAAGTGTTCTTGAGGGTACACGGGAATTTCATCTAGTCACTTTTATCATGTTGGTTTGATTCGTGTTCTCTACTTTGATAATTTGATATGTGGGTGGACCGGTGCTAAGGTGCTATTCTTACTTGAACTAACAACCTACGAAGTATAATTTGATATGTGGGTGGACCGGGCAAGTGAACTAGATTAACCCCCTCGCAAGCATCCGCAACTACGAGAAAAGTATAAGACAAAGTCTAACCATAGCATTAAACATATGGATCCAAATCAGCCCCTTACGAACTAGCGCATAAACTAGGGTTTAAGCTTCTGTCACTCTAGCAACCCATCATCTAATAACTACTCCACAATGCCTTCCCTTAGGCCCATGAATGGTGAAGTGTCATGTAGTCGACGTTCACATGACACCACTAAGGGAATCACAACATACATATCATCAAAATATCGAACACATATCAAATTCATATGATTACTTGCAACATGACTTCTCCCGTGACCTCAAGAACAAAGGTAACTACTCACAAATAATAAACATGCTCAAGATCAGAGAGGTATTGAATAGCATATTGGATCTGAACATATAATCTTCCACCAAATAAACCATATAGTAATCAACTACGCAAGGTAATCAACACCACTAGTCACCCACAGGTACCAATCTGAGGTTCCGGTACAAAGATTGAACACAAGAGATGAACTAGGGTTTGAGAGGAGATGGTGATGTTGAAGATGTTGATGAAGATTGGCCTCCCAACAATGAGAGGGGTGTTGGTGATGGTGATAGTTTCGATTTCCCCCTCCGGGAGGGAAGTTCCCCCGACGGAATCGCTCAGCCGGAGGACAAAAGTGCTCCTGCCCAAGTTCCGCCTCAAGGCGGCAGCGCTTCGTCCCGAAAGTCCTCCTCTGATTTTTTCTAGGTCAATAGTGACCTTATACCAGAAGATGGGCACCGGAGGTGGGCCAGGCTGAGCACAACCCATCAGGGCGCGCCCAGGGGGGCCTGGCGCGCCCTGCTGGGTTGTGCCCACCTGGGAAGCCCCCTCCAGTAGTTTTCAGCTCCAGTATTTTTTATTAAATGCAAAAATAATCTCCGTAAAATTTAAGCTTCATTGGAGTTGTGCAGAATAGGTATCTCTGACGTGCTTTTCTTGGGTCCAGAATTCCAGCTGCCGGTATTCTCCCTCCTTGTATAAACCTTGCATATTATGAGAGAAAAGGCATTAGAATCACTCCCCAAAGAATTATTATTCAACAAAACAAAGTAAATAACAGTAGGAAATAATGATGCAAAATGGACGAATCATCCTCCTCGCTTGTATCTTCTTTCCCTTTCAATTGATCGGCACTCGCGTGAGTGTGTACATACAGAAGAAAAACAACCATTGTTAGTTTAAAGATTGATTGTAAGGAAATACTCTAGATAGGATGGAATGGAACTTCCCGATCCCTCTGTACGAAGAGTATCATGTGATGTCTCTCCTGTGAACGGAGTGGGGTCCGGAACACCTTGGATTGATGATCGAAGATCGAAAAAAGAAAACCATTTGCATCATGGCTCGATAGACGCCATCCCCCACGGTGGGTGCCAACTGTTGTGGGAACAATTCCGACAATAGAAAGGGGTAGGATTAAGGAGCATGGTCTATCGAGATGCAAATGGGTGACACGAGTGTTTTAGCGAGTTCGGGCCTCTCACGGTGGAGATAACAACCCTACGTCTCGTGCTCCGAAGAGGCTTTGTTTTATCTGTCATGAACACAGAGTTAGTTGACTATTTGGGAGAGAGAGGGGAGAACGAATCTCCATGCCTGAGCTAAGTCCTGAGAGTAATGGCGAGAGAGCCAAGGGAGAAGAATGAGCCCCCTAGGGGAGAAGAAGCTAGCCCTGAGCTATGTGGAGGGGGTGGCTTATATAGAGTGTGCCACCCCCTCATCTCTTATGTTACAAGATGGGGCACTAATGCCATAATGTTAACCCACTGCAGAACCTTCTTTATGCTTCGACTACCTTGCCAACTGTTGGTCCTCGCATATCCGAGTGAGTCATACGGCCGAGTGGTTGACTGTCATCCGAGTGGATGGAAAGTACTTGTCTGAGTGGATAGTATGTTTGTATTTATCTGGACCCACTTGATGTGTGGACCCCATGCTATTATGGTATTTCGACCCTTCATGGGCCTACCTGTTATGTGTATCGCCAACAGCTGCAATGTGACCCGCCAGGCACTGAACCTGATTTATATTTGCCGGCTCAGCCAGTGAAGTTACTGCCTTGATCTTGTCCGTGTTAGCTTCGATGCCTCTCTCGGAAACTAGAAACCGCAATAGCTTGCCTGCAGGAACACCGAAAATGCACTTGGCTGGGTTAAGTTTCATCTGGTACACTCGAAGGTTATCAAACATTTCTTTGATATCATCCAAGAGTGTTTCCTTCTTCTGAGATTTCACCACGATTTCATCGACATAAGCATGAACATTGCGCCCAATCTGTGGTTGAAGGCACTTCTGGACGCAGCACTGGTAAGTCGCCCCCGCACTCTTAAGCCCAAAAGGCGTAGATACTTTGCAGAAGACACCGAAAGGAGTGATGAAAGCCGTCTTCTCCTGATCCTCAAGAGCCATCTTAATCTAGTGATAGCCGGAGTATGCATCTAAGAAGCACAGATGCTCACAACCCTTTGTAGAGTCAATGATTTGATCGATACGTGGGAGAGCAAAAGGATCCTTCGGACAAGCTTTGTTGAGATCTGTGTAGTCAACACACATACGCCAAGTGCCATTCTTTTTCAGAACCAGCACCGGGTTAGCCAACCATTCCGGATGGAAAACTTCAACAATAAACCCAGCAGCTAGGAGCCAGGCTACCTCTTCCCCGATGGCCTTGCGTCTCTCCTCGTTAAAACGACGAAGGTATTGGCGTACTGGTTTCATCTTTGGATCCACATTAAGGTGGTGCTCAACGAGTTCTCTCGGGACTCCAGGCATGTCAGAAGGTTTCCATGCAAAGATGTCCCAATTCTCACGGATGAACTCGATGAGCGCGCTTTCCTATTTGGGATCCAAGCTGGTCCCAATAGTGAACTACTTGGATGAATCGCCTGGCGTGAAATCGATCTACTTGGTATCTTTAGCAAGCTTAAACTTGAGTGAGGGTTCTGACTCAGTATTGGGCTTCTCGAGGGGGCTCATATCAGCCGGGTCAACGTTGGTTGTATAGAACTTCAACTCTTCGGCCGTGCAAGCTGACTCGACATAGGCCGCATCTCCTTCCTCGCACTCCTAAGCTATCTTCCGGCTTCCATCCACAGTAATCGTGCCTTTCGGTCCAGGCATCTTGAGCTTGAGATAGATATAACAAGGTCGGGCCATGAAACGAGCATAAGCTGGTCACCCAAAGAGGGCGTGATAAGGGCTCTTTATCTTCACTACCTCAAACATCAGAGGCTCGCACCTGTAATTGTGCTCATTACCGAAGGCGACGTCGTGCTTGATCCGCCCAATTAGGTAAGCCGACTTTCCGGGAAAAATCCCGTGAAACACCATTGTTGAGGGAAGCAACTTTCTCTCACGTAGGTTCATCCGGCGGAAAGTTTCGTAGTATAAGATGTTTATGCTACTGCCTCCATCCATAAGGACCTTGGACAAGGTGTAACCGTCGACTTGAGGTGCCACCACATGTCGGGGCAGGATGCACACGATCACCTATGGGACCAAGGGCCCCTTTGTGGTTCGGCGGGGGTGAGGTCACGCTGCACAAAGAGAAGAGATCATGGGACAACACGACGATGAGATGGTGGTGTTTTTACCCAGGTTCGGGCCGCTGAGAAGCGTAAAACCCTACTCCTGCTTTGGTGGATTGATCATAGGAACACGAAGCACACGCATCCCTCGAACCCGGCAAGGTCGCCTTCGGGGGAGCTGCTACATGAGTACAATTGTCCAAAGGTCCCAATCTTGAGCTAGGTTGCCTTGGCCCTCCTTTTATAGGACAAGGGGCAACCATAGTGGCAAAACAAACATTATCTAGTGATTAGATAGCTAATAGTGCTATCATACCTAACTCTGGCACTTAGGACAAAATGCCATAAATGCTAGCCTAGGTGGCGTGCGGGGGTGCATCCCCGGCAAGCTCTTACCACCGCTTGGCTGGCTGTTGCTTAGTATCTTGACACGCATCTGGACGGGTGTCAAATGGATGTAATCTGTCTTTCGGTGCGTCGCCACGTGCTTAGCGAGAGACACTTAGCCACCTGAGGGCTCGACACCGCATCGACAACTGACTGGTGTTGCGATGCGGTGGAGCGGTGGCCAATCGGCTCACGCCTGCCGGGGGATGGCTTGCCGGGTCTTCTTGAAGGTGCGCACGCCTCGGTCCTAGGCAGGTACCGGGGACGCGGCTGGCATGGCTTGGGCCCGTCTTGGGCCGTTGCATCGTCCTTGCCGGCGCTGCTATCTAGCATAGGTTGCTGCTGCCGGGGTCTTGGATGTTGGCTTCGTCTTCCTGATGTGCTCCTTGATCTCATGAAGAGCGGCTTCTTTGGCTTGGATTGGTGTTGACGGGGCAGTAGCTTTCCCTGGTAGGCTTTGGCCCTCGGGTCGGAGGCTTGTTGTCCGTGCACAAGTCAGGGGGAAATAAACACCCCTGTTTGTGTACCCCGACAAAAGCTGTCGTCGTTTCCTCACAACACATGCCAGGGGGTGGCTAATCGAGGTGAGAGCAAGGCTGCCGTGGAAAGTCCGGGACGAGATAGGGTAGTAGCACACGATGGTTTACCTAGGTTCGGGGCTCTCCGGAGAGATAATACCCCTACTCCTGCATGCCAGGTGTATATGCTCGGGAGTTCTAATGCACATAAGTGGTTTTGTAGGCCTCGTCGTCGGTGGCGGCCTCCAACGCAATGGAGCTTGCCGAGCTAAATCGGAAGCTCAAGAGCTCCGATGAAGAGCTCGATCGCGTGAACAAGATATTTGACGAGACACAAGATGAGTTCGCATTGTATTATTCGGGCTTTGGTCTATCCTCATTGACTGAGATATCCGGATTGTTATCTCTAAGTGTTATCTTCCCTTTATTACCACAGTTGTGGCCGTGGAGATCAAGAAACTCAACTCCGAGTTGGAAAAGGCAAGGCAGGAGGCCGCGGATGAGTAGGCGGCGGCCAAACAAGCAGCAGCCGAACTCTCGGCACTAAAAGCCGAGAGCGACAAGCACGAGGCCCGGGTGGGAGAGGTGCAGCTGGAGCTCAAGGATGCCAGCACGAAGTGTGAGGCCCTTGAGCAAAAGAACCAAGAGCAGACCGCCGAACTATCCATGCTGAAATCTGAGCTAAAAGCGGAGTGTCTTGATAGGCGGTTCTTTGAAGAAAAACTCCGCCAGGTCAAGGCGATCGCGGATGGTAAGCCGTACTTACTGCAATGTGCCTTTGGTGGTAACAGGTTTGCATTGCTCACCCGGGTGTGGCATTCCTTAGGCACCTTTACGGACCTCCCGAGGAGTGCAGCGGACGCGAACATATACTTCGCCTCTCGGGATGGGGATGTTGAGCCTCGGCTGTTCTCGGCGCAATTTCAAGCCCCCGAGCATCCTCCCCTCCTGAGCAAGCAGATGAAACAACTGATGAAGCTGCATAGGATGGCGGAGCCGGCCATGAGGGACCTCTGCATCTGGCTGTGGCCTGCAGAGCCGTTGCCGAGCAGTTACTTCAGAATGGTGCAGAAACTGTGCGACGCTGCGCCTCGGATTGACGCTATAAAGCATTCTACGTGCATCGAGGGGGCTCGGATGGCCTTTGCAAGGACCATGGTGCACTGGCCGAAGATCAAGCCGCCCGAGATGGCCACCGCGCCTCCACCCCATGGGAAGGAGCATAGGCACCCCGAGAAATACTTTACCACCTTGATGGATGGTGCTCGGGCGATAGAAGCTCAATGCCCTAAGGATGTAATGTATGAGTGAATGTAATGTCATGTATCCGATGACTGTTTCGCTTTATAATGCGGTTGCATGGTGTATCATCTCTTTAAGCTTTGTATTATTTTGACTCATGTGTGGCCGTTTTATCTGAAAGTTGCGAGTCGTCGGCTTCAGCCCCCATGTAGATACTACACGAGGTGTTTCTACCTCCGCACTGTGACCCTTAGCCGACATATCGGTGCCCGAAGGCGGTAGTTCGAGGGGAACAAGGCAATCGGACTATGATGCTTTAGTGCTTTCAATTAGCCGTGGGAGCTTGACTGCGGGGGCTGATGACTAGCCCCCAATGTTGTGTGATATTCGGATACACCGAGGTTGAAACCAGCATCACATGGTTTGGAATAGTACAAATCCTTCGTATAACACGGAATAACCTCTATCAATTTTTAGTTTGACACTTATGCTCGGATTGCAGACCAGTTCTCGCTTATTATGACAGTCAATTTTCGGCTTTCTCCACTGAGGCACTTGACCAGGCGAGCTGGAAGCACAATCGTAGTGGTTCTCCCTTTACCTTTTTAGCCGAACGGGCGGAACGTAAGAGGGCAAACACAGGAGCCGGGCAACCCAACCATTGACCCAAGACATAATTCGGAACCGATTCATATATAGCAACATCCGAGACACCGAACACATAAACAATAGTGCCGGGGTCATGCTTGGGGTGATTTTATAGTCAAGCCCCCGGTATATTAGCCGGTCGCATCATAACATGTACTGAACAGCTTTGGTATCGGCGTTGGTGAGAAGAGAACAGAGTGTGTGACATAAGATACATCGAGGAGGCTGTAAAAGATAGTCTTTATTTCTGACGAATTCTTACAACTCAATCTGCCGAAGCAACTGTTACAAGTATTTTGAAATGAAAAATGAAATTTACAAAGGAGAGGTTTTACCTGGGGTCTTCGATAGGTGGCTTGACGTCCTCGATTTACCCTGTCGCATGTCTGCTCCTTTGCTCCCGAGGGGGTTGCGTTCCTTTAAAGGTGATTGCTATCGGTGAATGGACCTTGGGAAGAAGATCTTGAGAAGTCGCCGAAGTGTGGACGAGCTTTACGCGTGGGAGGTCCTAGATGGTACCTGTGGTTTGACCGAAGACATTCATCGGCAGTAGTTCGGTCCTGCCGAATACTTTGCCTTTCATAGTGGGTCCCCACAGCAGCCATGGTATTTTGAGCGCGAAGTTATGCCTTCTTGGCACATATTTCACGGGAACTAGGGCTGTGCTGTGGGGGGCGTATCCCTATTTTTGTTGGGCGGAAGATGATTCCGGGAGTTCGGTTTGAGACCGAACTCATTTGCTATCATGACGTGCCTTTATGGCTGATTTGGGCGTCGGCCTACCATCGCCGTGCTGGAATTCGGCTACCAGGTCCGCTGTGTGCTCCTCTGTTTGGAGAGAGTGCTCTGTGTTCCCCTTGATAGTAATGACCCCCTTGGGGCCGGGCATCTTGAGCTTCAGGTACGCGTAGTGGGGGACGACGTTAAAGTGAGCGAATGCCGTGCGACCGAGTAGGGCGTGATAACCGCTGCCAAAGGGGACAATGTCAAAGATCAAGTCCTCTCTGCGGAAGTAGTCGGTCGAGCCAAACACTACTTCCAGATTCACGGTGCCCGAGCAGCGGGCTTCGACGCCTGGAATTACTCCTTTAAAGGTAGTGTTGCTAGGTTTGATCCTTGACGGATCTATACCCATCTTTTTCACCGTGTCTGAGTAAATCAGATTAAGGCTACTTCCTCCGTCCATGAGGAGTCTAGTGAGGTGATACCCATCGATAATGGGGTCTAGGATGAGGGCTGCCGAACCTCCTTGACGGATACTGGTCGGATGATCCCGTCGATCAAGTTGATCGGGCAAGCTGACCATGGGTTATACTTCGGGGCTACGGGCTCTACGTCGTAGACCTCCCGAAGGGCACGCTTCCTCTCCTTTTTTGGTATGTGAGTGGCATATATCATGTTCACAGTTTTTACCTCTGGAGGGAACTGCTTTTGTCCTCCATTGCTTGGACCACGGGGCTCGTCATCGTCCTCGCTGCGTGGGCTCTTGCCTTGCTCCTCGGCTGCGAGTTTGCCAGCTTGTTTGAATACCCAACAATTACGGTTGGTGTGGTTAGCGGACTTGTCTTGGGTGCCGTGGATCTGGCATGGCCTATCCATGATTTTGTCCAGCGTGGTAGGTCCGTCCCTATTACCTTTAGAAGGTTTCTTCCGCTGTCCAGATTTTGGGTTGCAGAAACCGGCATTGACGGCCGTGTCCTCCGCATCGCCGTTGTTGTGCCGGCGTTTATTTTTGCTACGCCGTGGTTTCCCGTTTCCATCCCGGACTTCGGAGGTGTCGGGGTCTTCGGGGTTATGGCTTCGTCGAGCTAGCCTGTTATCCTCACCCGCGCAAAAGCGGGTCGTGAGTGAGGTAAGGGCGGACATTGTCCTCGGCTTCTCCTGGCCGAGATGACGAGCTAGCCACTCATCCCAGATGTCATGTCTGAAGGAGGCTATTGCCTCGCCGTCCGGGCAGTCAACGATCTGGTTTTTCTTGGTCAAGAACCGATTCCAGAATTGCTGAGCCGATTCTCCTGCTTTCTGGACAACATTGCTCAAGTCGGAGGAGTCCGATGGCCGGACATAAGTGCCCTGGAAATTAGATCGGAAGGCATCCTCGAGCTCTTCCCAGCTCCCGATAGAATTCTCAGGGAGACTGTTTAACCAGTGCCGAGCTGGTCCCTTTAGTTTTAGGGGCAGATACTTGATGGCGTGGAGATCATCTCCTCGTGCCATATGAATGTGGAGGAGGAAGTCCTCAATCCATACGGCTGGGACTGTTGTCCCGTCGTATTGTTCTATGTTAACGGGTTTAAACCCTTCAGGGAACTGATGCTGCATCACCTCGTCTGTGAAGCATAGTGGGTGGGCAGCGCCTCTGACCCGAGCTATGTCATGCCTATGATCGGCGGTAGGTCGGGCCCGATATTGTTCCCGACCTCTATCGCGGCGGTCGAGCCAAGACCGGTGCCCGTCCTGTCTAGCGGGGAGAGTACCCTCTAGATCCGTAGATGGATCTTGTGTGGCCTGCTCTGTAATCCAGGTCATGTCATAAGTCATACCTGTCCTCAGGCCCTGGTGGCTCTTTTCCTCTCCTGCGAGGCACCGCAGATCTATACTCGGCCTCGCCGGCCGTTCTATCCCGTCCTCGGGGAGGGCGGTCCGGCCGGTCATATGGAGTATGCCTGGGAGGCGATGTTTCAAGGGCCTCATCATCGAATTGCGGCAGCAGCCACCGGCGTGGGTAGCTTTTGGGTTGGTCCGGTAGATCTGTACCGTACCCTTCTTCGGCTGCCAAGACCCTCGTCCATCTATCATTGAGGGTGTCCTGTTCGGCCTTGAGCTGCTGTTCTTTTGCCTTCAGGCTTCGGGCGGTGGCTAAAAGATGCCGCCTGAACCGTTCCTAATCCGCAGGGTTTTCGGGGACGGTGAGGTCTTCGGCTTCCAGGCTGTCTTCCTCCTCGACAGGGGGAAGGTAGTTGTCGTCCTCGGAATCATTAGGATCCTCGGTGTCGTGCCAATCATCGGGCCTTTCCTGGTCCTCCAGTGGCTGTTCGGGGTCTTCGAGGTCGCCGAGGTCTTCCGGGGTGTCGTTTTCCCCGGTGCCTGTAATGGCTTCCCTTCCCTTGCTTGCCTTAGACCGTCTGCGCTGTTTCCGGCGCCTTGACGGCGCCTCACCTGATTTATCGCCATTCTTCTTAGGGGTGCGATCGCCCTTATCGTCGGGGTTGTCTACCATGTAGACGTCGTAGGTGGAGGTGGCAGTCCATCGCCCAGTGTTGACAGGGGCGGGGGCGCCGTCCTCCTCATCCATGTCTTCTGCCTCCTCGGAGGAGTAGTCCAGCATATCGGTTAAGTCTTCGATAGTGGCTACCTAGTGGGTGGTGGGTGGGTCGAAAAATTCCCGGTGACCCACCTTCAGACCGATTGAGTATGGGTCGAGGTTGGGTTGTCTGTGAATTTTATTGATAGGATCTGATCCAGCGCCTCGTTGAGCGCCGAGAGCTTGACCGGATAGATCTGCCTAGGACTTTCGGAGTTAACCTCCAAAGTGCGCGTACAAAGAGTGTGTTCGGCAGGGGCCGACCCCTGGCCCTCAGGTACTGTAACCGGATCCGGACTAAGGGCCAGATCGTCGGCAGGGATAGATCCGAGGACGGAGTCGAGAGGGAGATCCGAAGTTAAGGCTTCGGAGACTTCGGGCTCGTCAGATGGAATCGCGAGCCCTGCGAACGAAAGATCGCCCCGGGAGTCTACGGAGAACTCTAAGTTCCCGAATCTGTTCTCTTGATCGGGGGCGAGAATCCCGATCCGGCCAGGGTGGCCGGTCGGGTCATCGTGCAGCACGAATTTGCCGAAAGCGAGAACCTGTCCGGGGGCGAAGGAGCCCCCGATACCGACTTCATCGCTAATGATTAAGCGAGCCATCAATTCCTCTTGCGATTCCACAGCGGAACTCTCAATGAAAGCAGCAATGTCGGTGTCAAAACCAGCGGATCTCGGGTAGGGGGTCCTGAGCTGTGAGATTAGGATCGATGGGTAACAGGGGACGAAGGAGACAATGTTTACCCAGGTTCGGGCCCTCCTATGGAGGTAAAACCCTACGTCCTGCTTGATTGTATTGATGTGTTTGAAGATTACAGAGTCAATCTACCTCGAGATCAAGTAGCAAAAACCCTAGATGAGCTTGTCTACCTTCTACAATCTAAACCCCCTGGTTTATATAGACACTGGTGGTACCTAGGGTTTATACATGATAAGTTTTCAGCCGGATGTAAAGACGCCGATCCTCTCATCTTGACTTGGAGTGCACGCCGCCTCTTCGGAGGTTTCCTTCTAGAATACGGGGTTGCCGCATACCCCGGCCCTTTCAGTGACAACCGGAGAGCGGCCCACCGAGCCGGCCTATGAGAGATAGGCCAGCGGCCCGAGGTCCCCTTAGTCCAGGACTCCCTCAGCAACCACGACGTAGCACGCCGCCATTCCTCCCGCCTCTCTCAGGCCAAGCCTCCTCCCGCCAAGCGACGGTTGGTCTCTAGGGTGAACCCCAGACCCCTGGCAAGCCCAACTACTCTGCCAAGCTCGACCCTGCCGGAGGTCCCGGTCCCTCCGCTAAGCCCCGCTCCTCCAACTTTGAAAAGGGGCAGATCAACTCCGCCGCTTGTCTCATATGAGCTGGGCTCCATGCTCATCGCCTCAGAGTAAGTTACTCCATGACGACCTTTGTCAAATGTTTTCCGTCCTTGATTTCTTGACTGATCTTGTATGTCTGAATCTGAAAGGGATAGGGAGACCCCTGCGCATCGAGCCAAGCTGGTCAAGTTCGCGGTCGAGCCGGGTTCCGCGGCAGGCACAATCCCGGCAGGAGGCGCGGAGGAAGATCCTGCACCTAGCCCCTGGTCCAGCCCTCTTCACAAAACTCCTGGGCTGACTTCGAGTGCTGGCGGGGATGAGGGAGAATATCTTCCCACACCTGACAGGGAGGTGGGAGAGATCTGTCAAGGAGGGACTCGCCAGGGGGAGCCCTCCTTCCAAGATCCTCCATCGATCATCGCCCGTGGGGAGGAATCGCCGGCAAGGGCCTCTACCGAGGGGTTTGCCCGTGCTGAAGCCATCATCGAAGGGATGGTGACGGATCGCACGCCGGCAACTGATGTTGCCGGGGGAGGGGATGTCCCTCCTAAGCAACCTCCATCGGGTAACCCACTTGCCTGCGTTTTCACTTCACCCTTTTTCTCTTTTCTTGTATATCTCGTTGAGTCCTGACTTCATTTTTTCACTTACTGCTTTTGTCCGCAGCTTCGCCACTTGAGGAGCCTTAGTTGCTAGAAGAAGTGGCCGGCATCGAGAAGGATGCTTCTGAGGAGGCGATGAAGATTGCTTCCGTGGAGGTCCACGTGCAGGTTGCCGGGGACGTTCAGGATTCCTTAGAAAGGACGGAACCAGCCTCCGGCAGCGCACCTAGCCCGGATACAATTATTGAGGAGAAGACTCCTCTCCAGTCCATGGGGCCTTCCACTTTGAACTATCCTCTGGCATCAGCCCTGCATTCTCCCCGAGCAAGCTGGCATTGGTCACTGCCCATCTTAGTCCTACGACTCCTGGCTCATCCTTCCCAGCAGTCGCAAATATTGATGAGGAGATCAGACGGATCCTGGCGCCACTGTCTCAAAGGGTCAAAGAAGTTGATGGTTCCGCTGATGGCGCCAAAGATTTGGCTTTCTTGGAATCCATGGCAGCAGGGCTTAAGGATGTGCAGAGCAGGTACAGCCTCAAATGGCAAGCGGTCAAGGAGCAGCATGGCTCGGCCAAGCTTGTTCACCAGCAGCTAAGGGACAAAGGGAACGAGCTGCGGGAGTGGTACAACTGGCAGGTCCTTTCCCTTAAGAGACAGCATGAGACGCTATCCATGGCCAAGGAGAACATTGCAGCCCGGGTGGCTTGACTGGTGGAGCTCGAAGCGCTTCTGAACACCAGAGAGACGAACATCTCCTCAAGCTGGCAAGGATGAGGAGCTGGAGGCTCGTGTTCAGCAACGTACCAAGGAGCTGGAGGACGGCCACAAGGCCACTCTTGACGCGCTCTCTCTGGAGTCCTCAACTCAACTGAAGAAAGTGGTTGACGAGCTTGCTGCCGCATCCACCGCCAAGACCAATCTCGAGGCCCAACTGAACAAACTGACGGAAGACCATGCCGGGAGTAGGAAGGAGATCGGGGCCCTCATGGAGGAAGCGCAGAAAGCGAAAGCCACTCTTGAAGAGGTGCAATCGCAGCTTTCGTCCAAAGGCCAAGATCTCGACGCCGCCAACGACACCATCTCCGATATGAAATCCAGGCTTGTCTCCATGGAGAAAGACCTTGAATCTGCTGGTGTCCGCGAGAAGGTGCTGCTGACGGAACGGAATAATGCAAGGACCCTCCAGAAAGATGCAGAAGACAAGCTGGAAATCCAAATTTAGCAGCGCGACCTCTGGATCAAGAGCATGACTGACATCGCCGAGCACCTCACTGCCCAGATTGAAAAGATGGACATGAAGAGCTGGGCCTTCTCCGTCGGCAAGCATGAAGTTCCAAGTGTCAAGCTGACACTCTTCTTCGAAGGCTTGATCGAGGGGTTGAAGATGTACGAGGACGACATGGCCGCCTGCTTCGCCAACGAGTCCCGGAAGTTGGCTCGCGACGCCCTCTTCCTGGTCCTGAGCAACCTCGCCTTCTTCCACCCGGACCTCGACCTCTCTGATGGTTTCCAGAAGCTTCCATCGGGCGTCGACACCTCTGTTGACGTTGAGAAGGCCGGTCCCCTTGCCGATAGGGTCCTCTCGGTCCCAAGGACCCAGGGGAGGCGCCGGGGTATCCTTGAGTCAGTCTTGCTGCCGTGCTGTCCTGTACTTAAGACACAATATGTATCCCGTATTAGGCCATGCACTATCTTTGCTTTAATGTTTGCTGAACTGATATCTTTATGTAAATGCATGCTACCCCCCTTGCTTTCTTACTGGCATTCGGATGGTCGTTTTCTTTTGTGCGCTATGGTTGCCCGCGAACAACGTGCTGCTACGATTGCCTTGAGGAACGGGTCCTTAATAAGCATTCTGCTGGCAAGAACACGCTGCCGGCGAGTTTTTCCTTGATGGTGTTTGATGCTGCCACATGTCTTGTTGAGCGGACTCGAAACAAAGCAAGAGCGCAAATAAATACCGTAAGGTTCCGTCACGCGCAAGATTCGACATACGAAACCTTTAGTTGCTAGGAGGGGGATATACAAATGCGAACTCTAATGAAAGTGGTAACCGTATCAACTTAGCTTTCATAATGACTCCCCTTCCGTCTTGGCGCGATTTTATTTGCGCACATCGTCCCTTCCTCCATTCATGGCTGCCCCTCCTCTTCGTGCTTCCTGGTGAACACACGCGCGTGTACCTGCCTTTGTTCTGAGATAAAGGGAAAGCGAAGAGAGGAAAATGGAGAAACTTAGGAAAACCGTTAGTTATGAGTCCTACGCTTGGCACAAGCCTGCCGGGTTAGTGCAAACGTTCACGACTAACGGAAAACGGGGGAGGTAAGCACGAACAGACGAGCCTTCCCTCCTTTCCTTCGCGCCCAACGGTCCAATGGTGACCATTGCGATGGAGGTATTGGCGAATGGGATCGCTTGCTGGGGGATGTTGACCGGTGGATTCGCTCTAGCATTCGGCTCGGGATTTACCCTTGGCGGAATAAATGCCGGACCAAGCCTCATGCGAGCTTATCGACACTAGTGGCACCGCCGCCATGCAGAACTGACCACAGGCGGGGAAGGAGAGGAGAGAGGGGAATAGCCGAGTACCTTTTTCTTTGCTTTGCCTATCGGATCAAGCTGCACCTCCCTGGGTTTAGGCGGGCTTGCTCCTTCGGCATTCCTTGCTCCAGCTTCGGCCGCGGGGGACACGATGGAGGCGCCGCCTGTGCCAGCCACGTCGCCCACGACACCCACCTCGTTCGCCGCCGCCGCGGCACCGATGGCGTCCGCGGCTGCATGCGAGGGGGCCTTCGAAGTCGAGGGATGCGCGGTTGCGCCGGTCTTCTTATTGGGAGCCATGGGTGAAGAAGACGGCGATGAAGATCGACGTGCCGCTCACGAACTCAGGTTCGCACAAATGACACCCCCTACCTGGCGTGCCAAAGATGTCGGGGCAGGATGCACACGATCACCTATGGGACCAAGGGCCCCTTTGTGGTTCCGCGGGGATGAGGTCACGTTGCACAAAGAGCAGAGATCATGGGACAGCACGACGACGAGACACTGGTGTTTTTACCCAGGTTCGGGCCACTGAGAAGCGTAAAACCCTACTCCTGCTTTAGATAATTGATCAGAGGAACACGAATCACACGCAGCCCTCAAATCCGGCAAGGTCGCCTTCGGGGGAGCTGCTACGTGAGTACAAGTGTCCAAAGGTCCCAATCTTGAGCTAGGTTGCCTTGGGCCTCCTTTTATAGGACAAGGGGCAACCACAGTGGCAAAACAGACAATATCTAGCGATTAGATAGCTAACAGTGCTATCATACCTAACTCTGGCACTTGGACAAAATGCCATAAATGCTAGCCTAGGTGGCGTGCGGGGGTGCATCCCCGGAAAGCTCTTACCACCGCGTGGCTGGCTATTGCTTAGTATCTTGACACGCCTCTGGACAGGTGTCAAATGGATGTAATCTGTCTTCCGATGCGTCGCCACGTGCTTAGCGAGAGCCACTTAGTCACCTGAGGGCCCGACACCGCATCGACAACTGACTGGTGTTGCGATGCGATGGAGCGGTGGCCGATCGGCTCGCGCCTGCCGGGGGATGGCTTGCCGGGTCTTCTTGAAGGTGTGCGCGCCTCGGTCCCCAGCAGGTACCGGGGACGCGGTTGGCGCGGCTCGGGCCCGTCTTGGGCGGATGCATCGTCCTTGCCGGCGCTGCTAGCTAGTGTAGGTTGCTGCTGCCGGGGTCTTGGATGTTGGCTTCGTCTTCTTGATGTGCTCCTTGACATCACGAAGAGCGGCTTCTCTGGCTTGGGTTGGTGTTGATGGGGCAGTAGCTTTCCCCGGTAGGCTTAAGCCATCAGGTCGGAGGCTTGTTGTCCGTGCACAAGTAAGGGGGAAATAAACACCCCTGTTTGTCTACACCGAAACCACCAAAGCTGAACCGCCAGGGTTGTCAACCCGGGGGGCATTGTCCTGCCTGCTCCAGGTAATTGGATGTTCAGACCAGTTAAGTTACCTAGGAACTGCTAGCTCAGTCATGTTGACGGCTCTGTTTTTTACCTTACTGTCTCGCTTGCAAGTAGTAGTGGTGAAGACATGGTACTGGACGTGATTCAGCTGCTTGGGATTGCTTTGGAAGACCTTGTTACTGTGCTGCTGATTCCCTTGGCCAAAAAGCTGTCCACCACCATTGCCTCACTACTGACGAAATTTAGCTCCTGAGTCGCCCCGTGGCAAGCCAGAGCTGCCCGATGCTCCAGCTGTGCATGGGGCTTGGGCCGCCGTGGTTCCCGCTGTAGGGACAACAACTTGATGAGGCAACTCATGAACCTCCTCGAGGGTCTTGTGTCGGCGTTCTGGGATCGGGGGTACCTAGACCTGCCTGCGTGCGACCCAGCGCGTAGCCCACCTCGATGACCCGGTACGGCCGGGCGACAAACCCCTCAAGGCAAGACCCTCGTGAGGGCCCCGGCCTCGCGAGAAGAACGACACCAAGACCTCTAGAGGAGCGGTCTTCCCAGGTCGCCTCCCGAGGAGCGGAGATTCCTATGCAGGTACCCGGCCTCAGGAGGCAACGATGACGTGAGCCATGATGACCAGGGCAGGCGGGCGCCAGCGGGTGCAGCAGAGACAATTTCTTCTTTGGTGCTAAGGAGGCAAGGACGGACGCGGGTTCCCCGGGGAACCCCCCAAAGGTTTCACTTTCGGTGCAACGAGACCAAGACCACGAGCTGAGCCCACCTCTACGTCACGCCCAGGAGCTTTGCAGGCGAAGACCACCTTTAGTCAGGATAGGTTGTACCTCCTGTCCCCTTTCAAATTGGCCGTTGTGGGATCCCTTCCCGCCTGTGCGATAAGGGAAGAGTACCAAGGCCACTATAAATAGGAGGTAGCCTCCACCGTATAGGGGTGCCGAACCACCCACAATCAAGAGCCCACGCGAGGTCGCTCACCACTGTACTTGTTCATCCCCGAACCTCCTCGTGAGGCCAATCCACCCAAAGCAGGAGTAGGGTTTTACACCGCAAGGTGGCCCGAACCTCGGTAAATAGTGTGTCTTTGCTTATTCTTCCCCGGTGAGAGCTGCGAGAGGGTCGTTGTGCAGCTGCGCGGTCGAGCAGAATTGGAGGGCGAGCGCACCCCTGTGTTCGAACCTTTCTTGGGTCTGCGGAGCCCGATCTTCGACATTTGGCGCGCTAGGTAGGGGGTGCGCCGCCATCCTTCGGTTCCGACGACTCCCGCATCACCAACCCCATGGTCGGCTCCCGACACGCGCGCCCCGAGGGTTCGGTGCCGGACGGCCATTACCGGGCCACCAGCGTCATCGCCACCACCGTCGCCGCTCGTGCCACGCATGCACCGCCGGGCTCCGCGCACCCCCCTCTGTGGTAAAGCACCCGGCCCACCGCGCCTCCCGCGGGGTCCTCCTTAGCCTGTGTCCACGTGGGAGACCTGAACGCGCAGGACGCGCTGCTCATAGCAAGCGAGCTGCTTCACCATCGCTCAACGCACAGGGGCTACGACGCCTAGGCCGACCACATCGCCGAGCTTATCGCTGTCTCAAGAAGGGCCTTGGCTCCATACCTCCCTCTCTGATCCCCGGCGCAAGGAGCGGGGGGCTTGGCCAGCGAGCCGTTTCCACCGTCGCACGACGACGCGCCCGGCCCCCAACCCGGGGGGTCCGAGCAGGGTCCGACAGGCGCTGTACTCCTTCTTCTTAGGGTCCCAGTGACTGGTCTTGGGCCGCCGCCTGGCCCCTGCGGAGGCACGGCAGAAGGAAGTGACGGGATGTTCCGCGCACAAAATGACACGCACGCCCACGACCCGGCGTATCACCTACTGCCCGGGTGTTCCCGGCGTGAGCGCGCCAACCGACGCAGTGGCCGGGCAGCTCGAGCCGCCGAACATGGGGGTCATTACGGCGGAGGCGCGGAGGATGGCCACGGCAACAACCCTCGTCAAGATGGACGCGACCAACCTTGCAGCGGCAGCGGAGGCTGCCAACTTCGGGTAGATGCTCGGCGCAGGTGGGTTCGCGGGCCACGCACCAAGTACGGCGCCGCCCCATTGCCCGGGGAGGCCAACTATGAGGCACGCAGTGAAGGGCCAGAGGGAAATCAAAGCCGTTGCGCGGCAGCCTATGTTCCAAGTGGCGCCGTGGCAGACGTCAGCACCGCGAGTCCTGCCCCCGCCGCAGGCACCAGCACCCTCTCGGCATAGGGGGAGTGACGTGGCTTGAGACTGCGTCGGTATTTCCCCAAAGAGGAAGGGACGATGCAGCACATCGACAGTAAGTATTTCCCTCAGTTACGAAACCAGGGTTATCGAACCAATGGGAGGATCACCACCACCCAATAAGCAGCACCTGCACACAAACAACAAATACTTGCAACCCGACGTGAAAGAGAGGTTGTCAATCTCTCTACGGTAATAAGATAGATTTGGTAGTGATAGATAGGAGAGATAGATCTCTCAAGAACACAAATAAAAAGAGTAAATATGCAGCAATATATTTTTGGGTTTTTGGTTTTGTAGATCTGAAAACAAAGAGTGCAAAAATGTAGATCGGAAAGCAATATGATGGAAAAGTAGACCCGGGGGCCGTAGGGTTCACTAGTGGCTTCTCTCATGAGTATAGTGCACGGTGGGTGAACAAATTACTGTTGGGCAATTGATAGAAAATCGAATAGTCATGACGATATCCAAGGCAATGATCATTATATAGGCATCACGTCCAAGATAGATAGACCGACTCCTGCCTCCGTCTACCTCTATTACTCCACACATCGACCGCTATCCAGCATGCATCTAGTGTATTAAGTTCATGGAAAAACGGAGTAATGCAATAAGAACGATGACATGATGTAGACAAGATCTATTCATGTTGGAATAGACCCCATCTTGTTATCCTTAATAGCAACGATACATGCGTGTCTTGCTGCCCCTTCTGTCACTGGGAAAGAACACCGCAAGATCGAACCCATCACAAAGCACCTCTTCCCATGGCAAGAAAAATTGATCTAGTCGGCCTAACTAAACCAAAGATTCGAAGAAGAAATACAAGGCTATAAGCAATCATGCATATAAGAGATCAAAGAAGACTCAAATAATATTCATGGATAGAAACTGATCACGAACTCAAAATTCATCGGATCCCAACAAACACACCGCAAAAGTTTACATCAAATAGATCTCCAAGAGACCATTGTATTGAGAATCATAAGAGAGAGAGAAGAAGCCATCTAGCTTCTGCCTACGGGCCTGTAGGTCTATGGTGGACTACTCACGCATCATCGGAGAGGCACCTATGAGGAAGATCAACCCCTCCGTGATTGGATCTCGCGGTTCTAGAACTTGCGGCGGCTGGAATTGTGTTTCGTCGACTCCTCTAGGGTTTTCCGAATATTTGAGAATTTATAGGCATCAGAGGCGGTGTGGAAGGGGGCCGAGGAGGGCACAACCCATCAGGGCGCGCCGGGGCCCCCCTTGGCGCGCCCTGGTGGGTTGTGCTCTCCACAGCCCACCTCTTCGGCAGTTGTTTGGCCCACTGGGTGTCTTCTGGTGCAAAAAAATCTCCAAAAAGTTTCTTCGCGATTGGAGTCCATTTGGTATTGATTTTTTGCGAAGTAAAAAACAAGCAAAAACTGCAACTGGCACTTTGGCACTATGTCAATAGGTTAGTCCCAAAAAATGATATAAAGTTGTTATAAAATGATTGTAAAACATCCAAGAATGATAATATAAGAGCGTGGAACAAGCAAAAATTATAGATTCGTTGGAGGTGTATCAGGGGGGCACTCCCGGCGCCCCTCTTCAAGTCGAGACCGGGGGCTCCCACCATGGAAGCACCTGGCCCGGTCGGCGCAACGAAGAGGGCGCCCGGGAGCGTGTGGGGGCGCGCTGTAGGCGGCTCCCTCACGAGCAGGGAACGGAGTGCCGGGCGCCAGGGCCACAGGAACCGTCGCCTAGGAAACCGGCAGGACGCGAGAGGCGCGGGCCATGCGCGGAAGGCGCCGCGAGGGCACCGCATCAATCGGGCCGCGCTCCTAAGGGTCCCATACGCCCCACGGCTCAAGGGCCGCCGACACACTCCTCAGGAGGAAGGGCCCCGTGAGGCCTCCGAGATGTGGCTTGGCTGGTGCCCTAACGCCTCCCGAGGCGACTAGATCAACATAATACTCCTAAGGTCGTGCGGGGTGCGTTGCGCTCCTGTTTGGGCCGCGGGAGGGCAATCCCGCCCCCACGCGGGGAGCAATGCACTCATGTTTGGGCCGTAGGGGCGTGCAACCACGTAGGGTGACTCAAGAACCAAGTTGGGAACTCCTGAGCCTTGTGCTTGGGTGTTCGCCCAACTATCTACAACTGTGACACTCTCACGAAATAATGAGTGGGCTGTATACACCCGGAGCCCCCCGAGGACGCGGAGGGGTTCCCTCCCACGCCCAAGTGGAAGCCCCATGCTCCGCGCTGGCGGATGACACGGTCCCCCAATGACTATGCCCACGCCTACTGGAAGCCCTATGCTCCGCGCTGGGGGAAGATGAAGACTAGCTTAGATGCCGGACGAGGTTGTTCCTTGCTCCTTTTTGTACCCGAATTTGCCACTTTTTGGAATGAAGTTGAAGTTTTCATGTCTTATTCGAAAAGGGGTGGGAAATTTTTCTTCTTTGCTGCGTTTCTCGTTTTGACGCCCCGTTTTAAAAGTTTTGGCACCTGCCAGTTTCTCACTCTCTTGCGCCCCGCGAGCGGGGGCTGGACATGGTGCGCACCTTGCAAAAGCTTCGGCGTTCTAATCCTCGCGCGACGCTCTCGAGCGAGCCAACAGGTGCACATTGCCTCAGGCCCCCGGCCTCAGGAGCGGTCATCTCCTGGCCTTGCCGGGCATCACGACCCAACATGCCAGCGACGATCGACCCTCGCTCGGGGGCTCCAACCAAAAATGGTCGGTCGCTGGAAGGAGGACGACCAAGGAAAGGGAAGCCACGAGTTGGCTCGTTATCAAGGAACTCTAACCCTGCGTAAAGCATGTTTCAGCGCCTTCATGGGATGCGATGTCCCGAGGAAGCGCCTCCGGAGGCGGAAGCCTTGACTCCTCGCCAACCCCCCCCAGGAGCCTCACGAGCGGCGGGCACTTCTCGAGGCTACGGAGCTGCCTAATCCGCGAGGAAGAGGCCCCCTCGGCAAGACCTGCAAGCTACCCCAGCACCCCAGCTACACCTCGCGATGCAGAAACCCGCCACGAGTACGCCAAGCTAAGTTATCCTAATCGCGACGAGCATCCCATTGGTAGCAATATAAACGCCAAAGTATGAAATAAAAACAAAATGCTAACATAATGGCGCAAGCGCCATAGTCCATTACACGCCCCCACGGGGCTCTCCATGGCTCTTGATGCAGGAAATAAAAGCAAAAGACGGCCTTTCGAGGACCGTCACACCTCAGGCCTGGCTCCGGCGCCGCCCGCGTTCAGTCGGAGTCCTCCTCCTCCTCGACGTAGGCGGGGCGGTATGGCAGCTCGGTGTCCTCCTCCTCCTCGACGTAGGCGCGGCGGAGTGGCACCTCGGTGTCCTCCTGGGCATGGGTACGGCGCCACGGCAGCTCAACGTCCTCCCTGGTCTGGGCGCAGAGACGAGGAGACTGGTCATAGCCATTGTCGCCTGAGCTTTCCCCGAAAGGGGTGTCGCCTCCGCGAAGAAGCACGAGATCTGGAACCAGGGTGATTCCCTTGCAGGACTGGGAGGCCTCGCGAGCGACGCCTCCCCCACGCGAGCCGCTCGTGCACCAAAGGCGAAGCCCTGAGTGCCGTGCCTCAAGAGCCTTCGCACCATCAGCGCTTGAACATGAAGGAGATGGCCCCCCTCGCGTGCATTCACAGGGCTGCCACGGGTGCTACGGGAAAGGAAAGACATCGCAGAAGAGGGAGAGTCGGGCTCTCGTGGCGCCGCCCCTGAGAGCCCGGGGTGGGGGCGGCCAGTGTCTCCTCAGGACGCCAGCCTTGTGAGGTTCGGACAGGCAACCACCGCTCGGGGCTGCGCGGCGCTGCCGCGGGACCCCCTGAGGAGAGCCTGGGGTGAAGCAACAGTCTAGCGAGGCAAGTATAGGTACAAGGAAGTGTACGGGGGCACGCCAAGGAGAACGAAAAACCTCGCGGAAGGAATGAGGATGCTCCGAGCATACCGGGCAACTACTACTCAAAAGCAAATGTATAATACAAACGTTTAACGCCCTCCAGGGGGCGAATTGTTCTTGATGCAACAGGAATGAGGAAAAAGGAGCTTAGGCAGAGGAGGCGCTGTCTCCGTCGTGGCTCCTGAAGGTCTCATCACCGGAGATGCCGCCTTCCTCGGAGGACATTGCCTGGGCAAACCGCTCGACCAAGGACTCCACGTGCTCGCGCACCTCGTCCCTGAGGGGCATCCGGTGCTCCTCGGGCACCGGCTCTGCCGCACGGGAGAGGTCGAGTGCGGGAGCGTGGCAGCGCAAGTTGGAGAAGACGCGCATCAGTGCGCTATCCAGAAGGTCGCACGCGCTTGACTCGATGTCGTCATCCATCCGGGAAACGCCAGACTCCAGCGCTTCCACGACCTTGTCGAAGAAGTTGAGGTAGCCCTCGTCGCCGTGTGCACACGACAGCGCGGGGGCTTCCCCGACGAACCGGCGGACCGCGGTGCCCGCGCGCCGGCCAATGTCCAGGTACTGATTGGCGCGCTGCGCCTCCATCATCTTCGCGAGTGCCGCATCGTCCCTGGCTACCTGCACGGCGTTGGCGGCCCCCTCGACCTGAGCCTTGTGGTATGCCAGCTCCGCATTGGCATCCTTCTCACGCCGAAGCGCGGCCTGGAGAGCGGCCTCGGTGCCCTACAGCTGGGTCCTGAGCACGTCCACCTCGCCCTGAAGCGCATCAAGCCTGCGCCTCTTGGGCGTGGGCACCCTAAAAGGGGTTGGTGATCAGACTCGACGAGCTAGGCAGGATTCGCAAGGAAGTGTGGAGGCGATGACACACTTACTCGTCGGTGGCATTCTAGCACCGGCGCGCCTGGACCGGCCTGGAAGGGTGACCCCCGCCGCCCCCAGGAGATGGTGGCGGCGCCAAAGATTCCGCTCGTGCTCCGGCGCTGGCAGCACTTCCCCCGGACACCATGAAAAGGGGAAAGGGGGAAGAGGGTGGTGTTGCTGCGAAGGTGGCGAACGGGAAGGTGTGCGAGGATGGCACTGCCCCTCGGGTGAGGCAGGTTTATAAGCGCAACCGCAGTCCCCGATGCGTCATGGGGAGTGGAGGCGACGCGCGCTCCTCGGGCGTCACGTGTCGGACTCGACCCGCGAGCAGCCTTGGCTCGCATCGCCTCGTTGCCCTTGTGGGGTCACTTCAGCGTGAGACGGAGAGGATGGAAAACACAAGAGGGCGGCGTCAATCAAGGAAGGGCAATGATGACCGACGCAGCGTGCAGGCTTCGCGCCAAGCTGACTCAGGGCGGTTCCCGAGGCCTTGCGGAAGAGGAGGAGTCCCGCGACCTACTAGGCGCCACGCTTCGAGCCTGGCCCGCAGGCAATTATGGGCCCGCGGCGCTTCGTCCTTCGCTCCTCGCCTTCACGTTGGAGCCGGGTCCAGCGCGCCTTGGGCCCGGGGGCTACTGTCGGCGTTCTGGGATCGGGGGTACCCAGACCTGCCTGCCTGCAGCCCAGCGCGTGGCCCACCTCGACAGCCCAGTACGGCCTGGCGACAAACCCCTCAACGCAAGACACTTGTGAGGGCCCCGGCCTCGCCAGGAGAATGACACCAAGACCTCCAGAGGAGCGGTCTTCCCAGGTCGCCTCCCTAGGAGCGGAGATTCCTATGCAGGTACCCGGCCTCAGGAGGCAGCGATGACGTGAGCCATGACGACAAGGGCAGGCGGGCGCTAGTGGGCGCAGCAAAGACAGTTTCCTCTTTGGTGCTAAGGAGGGAAGGACGGACGTGGGTTCCCCAGGGAACCCCCCAAAGGTTTCCCTTTCGGTGCGACGAGACCAAGACCACGGGCTCAGCAGGACGGACATCATCGCCGAGCCCACCTCTGCATCACGCCCATGAGCTTTGTAGGCAAAGACCACCTTTAGTCAGGATAGGCCGTACCTCCTATCCCCTTTCAAATTTGGCCGTTGTGGGATCCATTCCCGCCTGTGCGATAAGGGAAGAGGACCAAGGCCACTATAAATAGGAGCTAGCCTACACCGCAGAGGGGGCCCGAACCACCCACAATCAAGAGCCCACGCGAGGTCGCTCACCACTGTACTTGTTCATCCCTGAACCTCCTCGTGAGGGCAATCCACCCACAGCAGGAGTAGGGTTTTACACTGCAAGGTGGCCCAAACCTAGGTAAATCGTGTGTTTTTGCTTATTCTTCCCAGGTGAGAGCTGCGGGACGGTCGTTGTGCAGCTGCGCGGTTGAGCAGAATCGGAGAGCGAGCGCACCCCTGTGTTCGAAGCTTTCTTGGGTCTGTGGAGCCCTATCTCCGACATCTTGGTCTCGTGGCGCCGACCGGTTTGACGTCGACCGGGTTGGGCGCACCGAGCCGGATCAACGATGTTGGTGCAGATTTCCGACTCGGGCATCGATGCGCGGATCTGGCCGATGAAGGCGTGGATCTTTCCAAAGGGGCCCGGTACCCGTACTC
Organism: Elymus sibiricus; assembly: GCA_039707655.1. Classification (NCBI taxonomy): domain Eukaryota; kingdom Viridiplantae; phylum Streptophyta; class Magnoliopsida; order Poales; family Poaceae; genus Elymus; species Elymus sibiricus. The sequence goes on along the minus strand of CM077667.1, from coordinate 123,152,911 downwards.
AATTGAGTAGGCCTCGGGACCCTATCCCGAGTCGTCGATTTAGAACTTGCCATGGCGGCTCTTGGTCATCCTGCCGACCACGAACCCCCCGAACCCTAGAAGGGCTCCCTTCGAGAACTCAACTCCACCGGGCGAGAGCCCCACGGTGGGCGCCAACTGTCGTGGTTTTGTCACGGCAGATCTCCTCGTGCAAGGACTTTGGTGTGAGGCCATCGCCGCTAGGTGGCGACTCAAAGGGGTTAAACGGGAACGGGAGGCAAGTTTACCCAGGTTCGGCCCATCCGATGGAGGTAATAGCCTACGTCCTGCTTTGTGTATATATTGATGATGATCTCCATTACAAGGGTGCGGAATTGCTAACCTAGCTTTCGAGGGTGTGTCATTTGTCACTTTCGGTCATAGGGGCTCGCCTTTATATACAGGTCGAGGCCCTAGTGTCTACAACAGAGTCCGAGTCATATTACAACTCATAACCTATCATGTCTCTAACACGCCTTGCCTCTCAAGCAATGAATCTTCTGGTGTCTTCTGCCCCGTGGGCCAAGAGTCGCTGTCTCCATGCGGTTGGGCCGCCCGGCGGCTTACTTAGTAACCGTCTTGCTCGCCTTATCTTCACGACACGGCCCATCTTGAATATAATTCCAGAGCTGCCATTATATTGACCCGGCCCAATAGGACGGGTTACACCGCGGGGTTATATCCCCGACAGGTGGCATGACTTCTGTTGAAAATTGTGCCGACATCGGTCACGGCGGACGATGACGACATCTCATATGTCATTTCCTTGTTGTGATATCGTCGTTGCCAGTTGCATCACCACACTCGAGATGTTAGAAACCCTAGATATGGGTTTCCTGGATCAGACGATCTCAACACCTTCGGTGCCGTTCTCCCTCCCGTGGGCATCATATTGGATCATGTGTTGGCTAGAGGGCAAAAGAGGTGGAGCGGTGTTGCGCCTTCAACATTTATGGCAACGGGTCTCGGCGACATGGCATTGGTCACTCCCGAAGAGAGCGCCAGACTTAAGGTCGCGCTCGACGCTGGTGGGAGCAAAACAAAGCAAGAGGGAGACGAGTGCGTGCAACGCCCGACGTGCAGCATAAAACAAGGAACATAACATAAACACAACCTCCTTAAGGGAAAGACGGAAATTGCGATGAAGATCCCAACTCTGCCTTGACACAAGCCAGGCACCATCCCTAGACAAACCCTCACGAAGCAAACCAGGCAGGACGGGTGCCTGACTCGCATGATTGAAGCTACGCGGCTAGGGGCGAGCATGGTCGCATGCCCGGCTTCTTGGCATTGCAACCCCTGGCCGGATACACCTCATGTCCGTCTGGAAGGACATCGGAAGCACTGTTTGAACAGCCCTCTCAGACCACCTATCGGGCACCAATCTCAGAGAGGCACACGCGCGGTCCCGGCTTGCGCGACCGGACGAACGCGCCCGGGACTAAAGGCCACCAACAGGAGGGCCTTACCTCCCCTTCCCACGAGGGGCAACTAACGATAGGGCACTCTAGCCAACCGGCCGGTTAACCCACGCCGCACTCGGCTCACCCAAGCCCGAACCGGGGCCCACGTGCGAGTTAGCGCGACGAACGATTAGCCTGCTGCAATAGAACCAGCTCGACATGGGGTGAGGTCACCTACAGGCAGGGCCATCTCCATTTTCCCCATGCTCGTGCACCACATCCGTCGTCGGGCTACTCAGATGCGTCTGAGGGCTACCACGTGTGGAAGGAACTCCGGTGAGCAGTTTTGATGAACGTAGGTGAGCCCGAGCCCCTCATCTTTTTTTTGGGAATAAGCCGCGGCTGGACGCGTCCAGAGTGTGTGCGTGCGCGAGCTGGGCGTGTCGAGTCGTAGTCTAGGCATAGTCTGACCATTGTATGGGCATGGTCCGACTTGTGTATAGTCTGGCCATGGTCTGGGGTGTGTCTGACTAGTGTCCAGGTTGTGTGCGGCAGTGCACGGGGGTGTGTGTGTGTGTGATCGCGCGTGCATGCGCGTGGGTCGCTTGTAGCTGGCGATGGAGCCGGAGGTGTGACCGCGTCCAGGGTTGTTGGTGGCCGCGTCGTCCGCGTGCGGGCGCGACGGGAGCGCTGGCCAGGTACAGCGAGGGGCGCGGGGCATGGGCGAGTGGGAGCGTAGTGGGCGCGGCGTGCGTGCGTGCGTGCGTGAGTATAAAATCTCGCTGATCCTCTGTGTATCGTTGGCCGTGGGTTTTGAGTTCGTGCTCAAGGAACAACGCCGTTCGTGCGGCGGGTGGCGTACGTGCGCCAGGAAAATCTTCTGTGTCCCTGTGTCCTTCTCCTTCCTTCTTCTTCCTCTTCGTTGGTTCGTGCCACGGCAAGTGAGGAAGAGCTAGAGAGGGAGCTGCGGCAACAACACTTTTCCCACTCCAACCACACGAGCTAGCACACGTTTTTGACACTCGCACCTGTCGAGGACATGCAAGGCACACGTGCTCGTCGACAACCGATCGCCACGCCGTCGAGTCGACCATTACGACTAGGTGGGCCACGCTCGAGCCTTCAAACCTTGTCTGATACGTCCGTCGTGGTGCGCCTCGCCATCCTAAGCCACACATTCATCCTCGGGAGCACTAGATAAACGCCATCAAAGAAACCTGAGAGCAACCGTGTGTGAGGGCAACTCTGGCGAGCAACCCTTGTCGTCTCTGTCGAGGCCAGTCGTTGCCGCCTCCACAAATATCATCGCAGTCACCCTATGTGTCGGAATATACCACCCATGCATCTAGAACCCCCAGTAACCCTGTTACTGTGCACCGTCATCATTGGCTTCGTGTCCGGTGAGCACTTTCATGTAAAGTAGAAACCCTAGATGCATGGCACCACCACGACCATCCATCACGACAGATCGGACATTTGTGTTCTAGATTTTCCAGAATGGTATCCATCAAGCACATTTGTCCATTGTCACTTAATCATATGTACCAAATGACGCCACGTTAAATCCCTTTTTATAAAATTGATTCAATCATGGCTAATCTAGTAGTTTTACAAAGAATCTGCTTTTATTTATTATTATTTTAATGTAAAATTGATAGTCTATTGTCATGAATCTCTTTTATCCTAAGTTCATACTACAATTAATTATTTGATCAAGATTGTGCTAGGAATCATGCCACATAAAAATAATCAATGTTTTATCATTTACCTATTCAAGGACAAGCAGAAATTAAGCTTGGGAATGCTGATACATCTTCGATGTCTCTGTAATTTTGGATTGTTCATGCTATTATCATATAACTTTTACATATTTTTGGCAACAATTTATATTATTCTTATTTGGACTAACCTATTAACCCAGTGCCAACGGCCGGTTCATGTTTTCGATTGTTTTTGGGATTTTCAGCTCAAAATTCATGGAGCCGGAATGACCTGAAAATTTACGTGGATTTTTTATGGAATATATTGGCGCAAGAATCAACAAAAGATGAGGCACGTGAGCCCCACAAGACACTATGGCAAGCCTAGTGGGTAGGGCATCGTTCCCTGGCTTGTGGCCCAAACGTAAGTCAGGTGGAGCTCTCGCTCTGCCGCAAGGAAGATCCTTTTGTAAGAAAAATTATGTCAAAATTTCAGTCCAATCGGAGCTACGAAACTTCTTATATTTAAGAAATGGTGTTCTGCCAGAAAACAATACCGAAACAGAGAAGAAATCCTAGAGAAAAAGAGGAGGAGAGATCCAACCTCGGAGGGGCTCCCGCCCTTTGGGGGCGATGGAGGCCGAGGAACACATGAGGATCCCTTATCCCATCTAGGGGTAAGGCCAAGCAAGAATAAGAAGAAGGAGGAGGGGGCACTCTCCTCCTCTGTCCCGATGGCGCCGAAGCGCTGACCGGGGAACCATCGTCACCGCTACCTACTCCATCAACACCATTGTTGTCGATGCTAAAACCAGCGGAAATTGGGTCGGGGTTCCCGAGATGTGGATCTAAGATCAATGGTAACAAGAAGAATATGGATACGATGTTTACCTAGGTTCGGGCCCTCTCAAAGCGGTAAAACTCTATGTCATGCTTTGATTGTATTGATGATGGGGTACCGAGTACAAGATGATGATCTATCTTAAGATCGCGTGTGTAAGCTCTAAACCTAAGGTCAATAAGTTGTCCCCTCTGGACTGAACCCCTGGGATTATAGATACCCAAGGGGACTAGGTTACACAATAGGTCAGTTCTAGATATGCCGAACAAAGAACTATCCTTGGGGTGCATGCCAAGTCTTCGAAAGTTTGCTTTCTTCAAACAAGAGAATCTCGATGGTTGGACTGTCCTTCAAGCGGTGGCCTAACATGCCCTAGTGCGGCCCATACAAACCAAACACTTTGGGCTGGTACCCCTAGTCCAGGACACCCTCAGTAGCCCCTAAACTTGTCTCCAGTTGCCGAGGACAACCACACTCTTCGGAACTTCTGGCCTCGGATGTCTTTGGCTTGGCAGGCGAGTTCTCCTAGTTAATAGTGTTCGGATCCGAAGTTCACACTATTGGAAATATGCCCTAGAGGCAATAATAAATTGGTTATTATCATATTTCCTTATTCATGATAATCGTCTATTATCCATGCTAGAATTGTATTGACCGAAAACTCAGATACATGTGTGGATAGATAGACAACACCATGTCCCTAGTAAGCCTCTACTAGACTAGTTCATTGATCAAAGATGGTTAAGGTATCCTAAACATAGACATGAGTTACCATTTGATAACGGGATCACATCATTAGGAGAATGGTCTGATGGAAAACACCCAACCGTATGCTAGCAGTTAATCGTATCACTTAAGTTTATTGCTACTGCTTTCTTCATGTCAAGTATCTATTCCTAAGACCATGAGATCATGCAACTCCCGGATACTGGAGGAATACCTTGTGTGCTATCAAACGTCACTTCGTAACTGGGTGATCATAAAGGTGATCTACAGGTATCTCCGAAGGTGTCTGTTGGGTTGGCATGGATCGAGACTGGGATTTGTCACTCTGTATGACGGAGAGGTATCTCTGGGCCCTCTCGGTAATACAACATCACAAGAAGCTTTCAAGGGATGTGAGTAATGAGTTAGTCACCGGATCTCGTATTAAGGAACGTGTAAAGAGACTTGCCGGTAACGAGATTGAACTAGGTATGGAGATACCAACGATCGAATCTCGGGCAAGTAACATACCGATGGATAAAGGGAATTGCATACAGGATTGACTGAATCCGTGACATCATGGTTCGACCGATAAAGATCTTCACGGAATATGTAGGAACCAATATGGGCATCCAGGTCCCACTATTGGTTATTGATCGGAGAGATGTCTCGTTCATGTCTACATGATTCCCGAACCCGTAGGGCCGCACACTTAACGTTCGGTAGCGCTAGGGTAATGTTAAGATATTAATAGTGGAAAGTACGAAAGTAGTTCGGAGTCCCGGATGGGATACGGGACATCACGAGGAGCTCTGGAATGGCCCAGAGGTAAAGATTAATTTATGGGAAGTCATATTCAGGTATCCGAAAAAGTTCAGGAATTTTTCGATAGAGTACCAAGAAGGTTCTAGAAGGTTCCGGGGTTCCACCGTGGGGCCCATGACCCGGCAAGGGACCACATGGACCGAGGGTTGGGGCTACAGCCCACTTGGGTTGGCCGCAACATTCCCCAAGGCACATGTCATTTCAATCTAGAGATAAGATCTTATCTCTAAATTTAAAGGGTTGAATCTAGAGATAAGATGTTATCTTCATGTTTAAAGTGATTTCTCACTTGTGGCCGTCCCTAAGAGGGTTTTGGAAACCCTCCATGCCCTCTAGACTATATATAGAAGTGGGGGTGTCGGTGTCAAAACCGGCAGATCTCGGGTAGGGGGTCCCGAGCTGTGAGACTAGGATCGATGGTAACAAGGGGACAAAGGAGACGATGTTTACCCAGGTTCGGGCCCTCCTATGGAGGTAAAACCCTACGTCCTGCTCGATTATATTGAAAGTATGAAGGTTACAGAGTTGATCTACCTCGAGATAGACTAGCTAAAACCCTAGATGAGTTTCTCTGCCCTACAACCTAAAACCCTCCGGTTTATATAGACACCAGGGGTCATTAGGGTTACACATGGTCGGTTGCCCACCGGAGGGAAAAAACAAGCTTAATCTACCATCTTCAACTTGACAAACACGCCACCGCTCCTGTGATCTCTCCTCTGTTGACGGAGCCTTCGATCGACTCCATCCTCAGCGTGTGGCCCATGAGTCCGGCCCATGAGAAATAGGCCGGCCGCCCGAGGACCCCTTAATCCTGGACTCCCTCTGTGGCCCACGGACTAGCCTCCAATGCCGAGGTATATTATCCGGACAGTCTTGCATGTCGAAGTCTTCGGCTTGCGAGGCGAGTCCCTCTATCCCTTCTTGTTCGTCAACCACTCTGTTATCGGTAAATCTTCAAACGTCGAGAACTTGCGGGACCCACTGTAATAACTCCCAGCGCTCCTCGACCCTCGTGAACCGAGGGGAGTGATACGTCTCCAACGTATCCACTTTTCCAAACTCTTTTGCCCTTGTTTTGGACTCTAATTTGCATGATTTGAATGGAACTAACCCGGACTGACGCTGTTTTCAGCAGAATTGCCTTGGTGTTATTTTTGTGCAGAAATAAAAGTTCTCGGATTGACCTGAAAATTTTCGGATAATATTTTTGGAATTAATAAAAAATACTGGCGAAAGAATCAACTGCAGGGGGCCCACCACCTGGCCACAAGCCAGGGGGGCGTGCCCACCCCCCTAGGGCGCGCCCCTGTGGCTTGTGGGCCCCCTGTTGCTCCTCCGGCCTCGTTTCCACTCCTATATATTCCTATTTACGGAGAAAAAAATCAGGGAGAAGAGTTCATCGCGTTTTACGATACGGAGCCGCCGCCACCTCTTGTTCTTCCTCGGGAGGGCAGATCTGGAGCCTGATTTGGGCTCCGGAGAGGGGAAATCGACGCCGTCGTCATCACCAACCATCCTTCATCACCAATTTCATGATGCTCTTCGCCGTTCGTGAGTAACTCCATCGTAGGCTTGCTGGACGATGATGGGTTGGATGAGATTTACCTTGTAATCGAGTTAGTTTTGTTAGGGTTTGATCCCTAGTATCCACTATGTTCTGAGATTGATGTTGCTATGACTTTGCTATGCTTAATGCTTGTCACTAGGGCCCGAGTGCCATGATTTCAGATCTGAACCTATTATGTTTTCATGAATATATATGTGTTCTTGATCCTATCTTGCAAGTTGTAGACACCTATTACGAGTTATGATCCGCATCCCCCAGGGTGACAATAACTGGGATTCTTTCCGGTGATTACCGTAGTTTGAGGAGTTCATGTATTCACTAAGTGCTAATGCTTTGGTCCGGTTCTCTATTAAAAGCAGGGCTTAATATCCCTTAGTTTCCATTAGGACCCCGCTGCCATGGGAGGGTAGGACAAAAGATGTCATGCAAGTTCTTTTCCATAAGCACGTATGACTATATATGGAATACGTGCCTACATTACATTGATGAATTGGAGCTAGTTCTGTGTCACCCTATGTTATAACCGTTGCATGATGAATGCCATCCGACATAATTATCCATCACTGATCCATTGCCTACGAGGTTTTCCATATTGATCTTTGCTAAGTTACTTTTCCGTTGCTACTGTTACAATCACTACAACATTGCTACTGTCACTTTGCCATCGTTACCGTTACTTCCATACTACTTTGCTACTGAATACTTTGCTGCAGATATTAAGTCTTTCAGGTGTGGTTGAATTGACAACTCAGCTGCTAATACTCGAGAATATTCTTTGGCTCCCCTTGTGTCGAATCAATAAATTTGGGTTGAATACTCTACCCTCGAAAACTGTTGCGATCCCCTATACTTGTGGGTTATCAAGACCTTTTTCTGGCGCCGTTGCCGGGGAGCATAGCTCTATTCTTTGAGTCACTTGGGATATATATCTGTTGATCACTATGAATAATCTGAAAGATGCTAAAACTAAGATCTACCCCTCAACTACGAGGACAGGTAAGGAACTGCCATCTAGCTCTGCACTTGATTCACCTTCTGTTATGAGTAAATTTGCGACACCACCACCTGCTAGTAATTCTGGTATGTCGAAAGTAATTGATGATGCTACTTCTGTTATGCATGATGCTTATGAGGATACTTTGCTTGATAATACGGTGCCACTGGGTGAATTTCTTGATTAACAAATTGCTAGAGTGAATGCTGAAACTGATGATATCTCTGAATCTGATGAAATTATTGAAACTAAACACTATGATACACCTGCTAGACCTAGCTCTCCTAGATATGAATTGCCTGATATCACTGAAGGTTATGTTATGGAAGGAGAGGTAGCTAGGGACTTTCTTGCTTGTAAGGATAGAGATGATCTTAAGAAATTGCTTCGCAAGTGGAAAGAAAAATCTTTGAATGCTAGAATGAAATATGATCCTAAGTTTGCTACTTCACCTATCTTTGTTACTGATAAGGATTATGAATTCTCTGTCGATCCTGAGTTAATTACTTTGGTTGAATCTGATCCTTTCCATGGTTATGAATCTGAAACTGTTGTGGCACATCTTACTAAATTGAATGATATAGCCACCCTATTTACTCATGAGGAAAAAATTCGCTATTATTATATTCTTAAGTTGTTTCCTTTCTCATTAAAGGGTGATGCTAAGGTATGGTTTAATTCTCTTGCTCCTGGTTGTGTGCGTAGTCCCCAGGATATGATATATTACTTCTCTGAAAAATATTTTCCTGCCCATAAGAAACAAGCTGCCTTGCAGGAAATATTTAACTTTGGTCAAATTGAAGAAGAGAGTCTCCCACAAGCTTGGGGGAGGCTTCTCCAATTACTTAATGCTTTGCCTGATCACCCTCTCAAGAAAAATGAAATACTTGATATCTTTTATAATGGACTAACCGATGCTTCTAGGGACCACCTAGATAGTTGTGCTGGTTGTGTTTTCAGGGAACGAACCGTTGAACAAGCTGAACTACTATTGAATAATATATTTAGCAATGATAATGATTGGACTATTCCTGAACCACCTCCAAAGCCAACTCCGAAGAAAAGAGGTATACTATTTCTCAGTCCTGAAGATATGCAAGAGGCAAAGAAATCTATGTAAGAAAAAGGTATTAAAGCTGAAGATGTTAAGAATCTACCAACTATTGAAGAAATACATGGTCTTGATAACCCGACATAGGTAGTAGAGGTGAAGTCTCTCCATAGATTTGATGAAGGAGATATTCCCTATAATAAGTCTGCTAGCCAATGCTTGGATGAGTTTGATAATTTTGTTGTGAAGCAAGAAAATTTCAATGCTTATGTTAGTAGACAATTGAAACATAATGCTTACATGCTTGATCGCTTGGGTGATTATTTGAGTACAACTGTCAATGATCTTAAGCTTATTAGTAAACATGCTTCCATGGTAACTACCCAAGTAGAACAAGTACTCAAGGCTCAAAATGATTTGCTTAATGAAATGAATAGTAAGAACAATGATCATTCTGTTGAAGTTGTGACTAGAGGTGGTAGAATGACTCAGGAACCTTTGTATCCTGAGGGCCATCCTAAGAGAATTGAGCAGGATTCTCAGAGAGTTAATACTGATGCACCTAGTCGTTCCAATAAGAGCAGGAAAAAGAATGACGATAGGACTTTGCATGCTGCTAGTGAACCTGTTATAGATACACCCGAGAACCCAAATGATATTTCTATTTCTGATGCTGAGACACAATCTGGTGATGAACATGAGCCTAGTGATAATATTAATGATGATGTTCATGTTGATGCTCAACCTAGTAATGATAATGATGTGGAGATTGAACCTGCTGTTGATCTTGATAACCCACAACCTAAGAATAAGAGATATGATAAAAGAGACTTTATTGCTAGGAAGCATGGTAGAGAAAGAGAACCATGGTTTCAGAAACCCATGCCCTTTCCTCCTAAGCCATCCAAGAAAAGGGATGATGAAGATTTTGAGCGCTTTGTTGAAATGCTTAGACCTGTCTTTTTGCGTATGCGCTTAACTGATATTCTAAAAATGTCTCCTTATGCTAAGTATATGAAAGATATTGTGACAAATAAAAGAAAGATACCGGAAGCTGAGATTTCCACCATGCTTGCTAACTATACTTTTAAGGGTGGAATACTAAAGAAACAAGGAGATCCCGGAGTACCTATTATACCATGCTCTATTAAAGGAAATTATGTTAAAACTGCTTTATGTGATCTTGGGGCTGGTGTTAGTGTTATGCCTTTCTCTTTATATCGTAGACTTGATTTGAATAAGTTGACACCTACAGAGATCTCCTTAAAAATGGCTGATAAATCAACTGCTTTACCCATCGGTATTTGCGAGGATGTGCCTGTTGTGGTTGCAAACGTTACTATCTTAACGGACTTTGTTATTCTTGATATTCCCGAGGACGACAGTATGTCGATCATCCTTGGTAGACCCTTTTTGAATACTGCAGGGGCTGTTATTGATTGCAACAAGGGCAATGTCACTTTTCATGTTAATGGTAATGAGCATACGGTACACTTCCCGAAGAAACAACCTCAAGTTCATAGTATCAACTCCATTGAAAAGATTTCAATGATTATTATTGGGGACTTTGAATTCCCTCTTCCTACTGCCAAAAAGAAATATGATATACTTATTGTCGGGGACATGCATATCCCCATTGAGGTAACCTAGTCTTATTCGAAAATTCTCCGGTTCCATGTTGTGACGCCCTGGTCTTGTGCTACAGTAACCTCTGTAATTAAGCTACAGTAATCCCATGCTAGTGTTGCCATGTCGCCACGATTACTGTTGCTAAACTCGCGTTGGTTCAAACCCCGTTCGAGTTCAAATTTAAAATAAAGTCAAACGATAAAAGTTTTCAAATATCAAAACAAAAATGTTAAAAAGGTGACAAATAATTCATAGGTAATTATGGTGGAGAAACCACCTTTTTATAAAGTGTTTGGGATCATAAAAATAATTAAAATAGTGACTTAAGCAATTATTTTAAAGCTTTTAAATTGTAGGGAATTGCAAACTATATATTAAGTGCCAAAATTGATTATGGCAGTAGGTTAAATTAAAACACAATTTTTGGTACTATATACGTATTTTACTGAAACTAAAATTAAATAGAAACTAAAATAAAATAGAAAAGAAAAACAAATAAAAATACAAAAATAAACAAAAAAATAAAAAAAGGGAAAAACCCCCTACTGGGCCTAAAACGGGACGGTCCAGCCGGCCACTATAAGGGGGCCAGGGGCGAACCCTAACGCCCCCAGCCGCCCCCGATCGATCCCTCCCCCCCCCCCGACGGCGCCTCCCTGGGCGCTGCCCCGTTCGCCCCTCCCCCCCCCCCCCCCGCGACCGACGCCTCGCCCGGCCGGCCGCCCGAGCCTCGCCTGCTCGTTTCACCCCACCCCGCCGGACGGCGCCGGGCCGCGCCAGCGCCCGCCCCAGCCCGCTCCGCTTCCCCCCCGCCGGATCCGGACCGGCCCGACCCTGCCGCCCGTTGCCCCCCCCTCGACGACGGCCAGGGGCGGCCGGCCCCGGCCTGTCCGCCTCGCTACCCGCGGCCGCCGCCGCGCGTCGCCGTCAGCCCCGCCTCCGCCTCGCGCCGTCGCCGCTGCTCGACCCCCCATGTGAGCTCCGCCCACCGCCCCCTTCTCCCCCCCCCCCCCCGCCACCGCCGGCGGCGACCGTCGCGCCGCTGCGCCGTGCGGTGGTGCGCGCGCGCGCGCGTGCGGGGGTGGACGCGCTCCCCCCTCGGCCGGAGATGTCCGGCGCCCGAATGGGTGCCGCCCGGACATTGTCCGGCCCAGGCAATGACACGCGGGGCCCAATGCCCCTGTATAAAAAAATAAAAAAATAAAAAAATTAGTTAAATTAATTAATTAATTAATTAGTGAATTAATTAATTAGATAATTAATTAATTAGATGATTAAGATTAATTAAATTAATTAATTAAACTGTTAATTAATCTGTTAATTAATTTAAATAAACAGTATTTACTGTTTTGGATAATTCGGATTAAATAATTAAATTAAATTCAGAATATTATTAAATCTTTAATAATTAATATGAAATAAACCGTAGCCCGGATTACACAGTTTTTAACATGAAAGTTGATCAGAAAAATCCCACGGTTCCAAATACGCAGTCCGTTCGTCTGTCGCATGCCTCTAGCATAGCAAACGTGGAACTTTTCCATCGATTTCATCTGTCCGGTAGTAGCCCGAGACCCGGGAAATATCGTCGGATATTCTTCCGACCCGTCTGCGACGGGTAATACTGCGTTAGTGCATGCCTAGCTCTGCATATTACCATGTCATGCATCGTGATGCATTTGTTTCTTTATATTTATTGTTTCTTCCCCCCTCTTCTTACCGGTAGACCCCGAGACCGACGCTGCTGCCGGGTACGACTACACCATTGACGATCAGCCTTTTGCCGCAGAGCAGCAAGGCAAGCAAACCCCCCTTGAGCATTCCGATATCGCCTATTCTTTTCCCTCTTATTCTTGCATTAGATTTTTCCTACTGTATTAGTTAGCTCCTATTCTGATGCATAGCCTGTTTTTGATAAACTGTTACTATACCTGCAATCATCTCGACTGTTTAGTATAGGTTGATTAGTGAATCCCCAGTGACCCCTTAGTCCCAGTTGCCCCTGCCTCTTCATCGACGACTCGACGACTCGAAGACTCGAAGACTCGGTCAACCGACCGACAAGCCAGGCCCCTCACATCACCGCACACCCCTTAGTTGTACGACTCTGCAGAGTTACTATCGAGTACCGAGGGTGACACCTCGTGAAGTACTCATGATGCTAACTCTGTAGTGCAGCTAGCCGGTCGTGGTTATCGAGGGTGATTCCTCCTTCACTACTCCCGACGATGTCTCTGTTGTGCAACCCCTCAAGTGTGGGACCCCCGAGGGTGATTCCTCTAGGTCCACCTTGACGGTTAAATCGAGCGGGGCCCTTTGAGGGTGATTCCTCAGGTTCCGTCTTGATGTTTTATACACACAGTTACTTTAACTTAACATTGTTTACATGTGAAAGACGGGACTGGAGGGACAGGCGGTACCACCCTGGTTGAGGTGGACCTGAGTTCCCGACAGTCTTGAGACGGGTCGGCCCCAAGGGTACCCGTGTGTGAGATGTGGTGGGATGCGCTGGTAAGGCATCTGGGTTATGTTGAGGCGTGGACGGGCAAGAGAGGCCCTTGCCACACATCCTCGAGACGGGGTGACGGGACCGCACTTTGAGGGTCGCGCTTGCCCCACATTAATAAAATGCTAATGGCTTGGGTATTTGATCTGAGTTGGGTCGTTGGCCTTTTTACGCACCAAACCATCGCGTGGGAGAAGTTATGGGTACTCAGCGTCGTTGTATCAGCCGAAGCTCTTCGGACGTCAGCAATGGAGCGGCGCGCGCCGGATTGGACTGGACGGTGCAGCTCTTGGACTGGAGTGTACTAGGTCTGTTTCCGGCCGCCCACGCATCGTGCAGGAGCGCAAGGGCAAGTGGGCCCACGAACCTGCGCGCTTAGGATTTAGACCGGCGGGCTGGCCTCTTCGTTGAGCCTAGGTGGGGCGACGACGTGCTGCTATCCCGAGGCCGGGCATGACCCAGGAAAGTGTGTCCGGCCGGAGGTGATCAGGCGTGTTGGAAATGCGGTGCACCCCTGCAGGGAAGAACAAACTATTCGAATAGCCGTGTCCACGATAACAGGACGACTTGGAGTTGTACCTTGACCTTATACAACTATAACTCTGATTTAAATTTGAAATGAATTGTGGCTCCGAGATTGCTTCCTCGCAGGGAGTCGGGGAAGAGTCTCTGGGCGTGGTTACTTAATAAAATTGCTACAATAATATGACTATATATGAGATACCAGTCTACTATCTTCTAATGCTGCAAGATGCTGAAGATGCTAGTCTTCGATAGGACTAGGCCTTCTCCCTATTCTTGCTTTCTGCAGTCAGTCCAGATATAACCCCTCCCCTTGATAATGATGCATATTTAGCATAGTTCTGTTGTCAGTCTTGCGAGTACTTTGGATGAGTACTCACCGCTGCTTTGCTTTCTCTTTCCCTCTCAATACGATACCGCGTTCAGACGATGGAGCCCAGGAGATGGAGTACGCCGGAGACGACTACTACACCACCGCTGGAGCCTACTACTACGTGGAGAACGCCGACGCTCAGGAGTAGTTAGGAGGTTCCCAGGCAGGAGGCCTCGCCTCATTCGATCCGCTGCTTATGTTTGTGCTAGCCTTCTTAAGGCAAAACTTGTCTAACTTATGTCTGTACTTAGATATTATTTGCTTCTGCTGACTCGTGCTTGTCGAGCTTTGTATTCGAGCCCTCGAGGCCCCTGGCTTGTAATATGAAGCTATATGACTTTAATTTGTGTCTAGTGTTGTGTTGTGATAGCCATCAGTGAGTCCCTAATCTTGGTCGTACGCATTGCGTGTTTGATTAGCGTAGGGTCGAGAATGGGGGCGTCACACATGTCCTTCGGAAAAAGTTTGTCAATCAGACTTGATCAACCTTATTGATGGATTCTTTTTGATGAGCATGAGATGGATGAATTTAGAAAGCACAACCTTCTGTACCCAACTTTTACTTTCTGTTATTTAGATTAAATAGAGTAAAAATACTATCATTTCTCCTGTTTTCTGTTTTATCCTTGCAATAGAAACATGACTTGAAAATAAAAGTCCTCAGAATTCCCTGAAAATTTAGTATGATTTTTTCTGGAATATTTTAGAATTTTTAGCACTGAGTATGCATCAGGGGGCTGCACCAGTGGGCCACAAGTCTGCAGGGCGCGCCCACCCCCCCTGGGCACGCCCCCCTGGCTTGTGGGTCCCACGTGGGGCCCCCTCACTTATTCCAGCCACCATCCACTTCGTCTTCCTCCAGAAAAAATCCCACCATTGCTCAAACCCGTGTTCTAGCTCATTTTGCTGCCATTTTCGATCTCCTTGCTCAAAGCTCCAATTGCAAAACTGTTTTAGGGGATTGCCCATCGGTATGTGAATCCTCCAATGGTCCAATTAGTTTTTGTTCTAGTGCTTTATATATTGCAAATTTTTGCTGTTGTGGTGACCTTGTTCTTGAGCTTGCACGTCAAATTGGTATGGTTCCAAGTAGTTTTGATGCATAATATAGCCTCTAGGCACTTGTGGGAGTAGTTGCTATAAGTTTTGTTGAATGTTGTTCACTTTTATTTGGAGTCACTAATAATCTTCAGATTTATTGTTCAGAAAAAGAAATGATGAGGAGATTGTTGAGAGGCTCTTCAAGCCAGGGTTTTAAGGAAAATGAAAGTGAGAAGCCCAAATATAATCTCCCTCGTACTGCGGAGGTTCGGCCATGTGAATGGCCGAGTGATGCATTCTTGAAGGCGGCCGGAATTTATGAAGATTTCTATTATTTAGCAGAGAATGCAGGCATCACCGACTTCCTCCACGATAAGTGTGACCAATACCTCTTACTCACTAATACCTTCGTGCAAAATTTTTATTTTTATCCTAGGAAGAATCCTACCATGGTAGAATTTTATTTATATGATGTGCCTAAGGGAATGTCACTTTACGATTTTTGCAATGTTTGCAAAATACCTTATGAGGGCAGCATCAGTGAACCACGTCCTAGAGACATGGAGGATTTTATTGCTGCAATCACTGTAGGGGAAGAGAGAGGGGTGTCAAAGGCAAGAGCGGCTAGTGTACATTTTCCTGTTTTACGCTATTATTCATTATTTGCGGGGAGATGTTTAGTTGGTCGCGGTGAGAGTGGAAGCCTTAGTGCCCCCGACCTCGCTATTCTGCGCCACGCTTTACTTGCTGATAGAACTTTTGGTCTGGGCGCTATAGTGGCCCAACGGTTGAACATAAACCGTTCGAAGGGCCCTATATTCGGAGGTATCTATGCATCTCGTTTAGCTAAACACTTTGAGATACCTATTAGGCTTGACGAGGAAGATGAAATGCTGCTTCCTACAAGACATTTAGATTATAATAGTATGGTAGCACATGATTTTATTAAGAAAGATAATGATAAAAGGCTGCTTTACAACTTAGTATTTAGTCAGGGTACTTGTGAGATTATTACCCTGCCTGCTCCTTCTTTGTTCAATATTCATTCAGGCAGGTACACTATTATGCCCGATGACATCTACCGATATTGGGGTTTGTCGCAACCCCCAGCACCTGGGCCGGCACCAGCCCTTGATCCATACCAACCCCCAGTTTTTCCGTGGGAGCCACAGGAGCTCGCCAATCAGTGGAACCCTCGGTATCCTCCGGAGTATCCAGGAGAGGGTTATTTCCAGCCATGGCCCTAGACCAACTTAGGCCAAAAGCCTAAGCTTGGGGGAGTACGTATTTCTCACCGACATTACATTCATGTTCACACACTCATTCCAGTTGTCGGTGTTCATACTTTTTGATTGTGCCATCCATGGTAGTTTATTTCATCTTCATGCTTTCTTATGTGTGATTAATTAACCTTGAGAAAAAAGAGTAGTTCTAGCTTTACCTTCTATTTTGTTTAGTTGTAGCATTAAAAGAAAACCCAAAAAGATTTCTCCTTCTTCTTTTGCTTGTTGGGAGCTTTCCCGTGTAAATAGTTTTTTTTGAGTCGTAAGGAGAAGACCATGATGAAAATGTTGAGTGGCTCTCATATGCATTATTGTTTATCATCAGAGAGCCCATATTACTTTGCCTTCTCCTTTGAGTTATTGCTTGCAGATTCCAGCTTAGTCCAATGCACGTGCACTTTTATTATTATTCACATCGTTCGGTCGTGCAAATGAAAGGCAATAATGACGATATATGATGAAATGACTGAGATGGAGAAAAGCTGGTATGAACTTGACCTATTTTGTTTTTGTAAATATGATTAGCTCATCGTTCAGGATTCAGATCATTATGGGTTGAACATGTTTGCAATGACAATTAGAGATTATGGTTACTCATGCCATGCTTAATTAGCTAAGAGTTAATAATGGTTTGTTTTGAGTGCCAACATGCATATTAAAATGGTTGTGATGTAGTATGATAGAATGGTATCCTCCTCTGAATGATTCGAGTGGCTTGACTTGGCACATGTTCACGCATGTAGTTGAAACAAAACCAACATAGCCTCCACGATGTTTATGTTCATGGTGATTTATATCCTACTCATGCTTGTATTCAATGTTGGTTAATCTCAAAGCATGTCTATGATTGTTGTCGCTCTCTAGTTGGTCGCTTCCCAGTCTTTTGCTAGCCTTCACTTGTACTAAGCGGGAATACTGCTTGTGCATCCATCTCCATAAACCCAAAGTTGTTCCATATGAGTCCACCATACATACCTATATGCGGTATTTACCTGCCGTTCCAAGTCAATTTGCATGTGTCACTCTCCAAACCTTCAAATAAATATTCCGTTTTGTATGCCCAAATCGCTCATGTAGTGTCTGGGGGCTGTCAGTATCTTCCATGCTAGGTGGGTTATTCTCACGATACGTGTTGATTCACTATCATTCACGAGAAAGTGGCTGGTAATCGGAATGCCCAGTTCCACGCTCAAAATTCAAATCAATATTTAATAAACAAAACTCCCCCAGGATTGTGTTTGTATGGACGGTACCCGTGGATTCGGCCCGCCGTGGAGTGTGATTGATTTGGTGGAGGGGGAGTAAAAACTTTACTATTCTGTTTGGGAACCGCCTATAATATATCTAGCATGGAAGATATCGAGATCTCTTAGTTGTTATGTTGGCAATGAAAGCATACCTCTCAAAATTATTATCCATCCTTGTTTTAAAAGCTCGAGCTCTGGCACCTCTGCAAATCAATGCTTCCCTCTGTGAAGGGCCTATCTATTTTACTTTACTGTTGAGTCATCATCCTCTTATAAAAAGCACCAGTTAGAGAGCACCACCATCATTTGTATGCTTTGCTATTAATTGATTTTGAGTATGAGTATGACTGGATCTCTTTTACCATGAATTACAATGTCTAGTCAGTCCTTGTTCTTCAGAGGTGCTCTGCATTTATGTTTTGCGGTGTCAGAAAGGGCTAGCGAGATACCATTATGTCATATTGTATCATGATTGTTTTGATAAAATTGTTGTCATCCGAGACTTATTATTATTGCTCGCTAGTTGATTATGCCATATATATGAGTAAATGTGAGACCTAAATGTTATTGTGAATGTGGTTAGTGTTGGGGAACGTTGCATGGGAAACAAAAATTTTCCTACGCACACATAAGATCTATCCATGGTGATGAGCATCTACGAGAGGGAGAGTGAATCTACATACCCTTGTAGATCGCTAAGCGGAAGCGTTAATAAACGCGGTTGATGTAGTCGAACGTCTTCGCGATCCAAATCGCCGAGCGTCCCGCGATCCAATCACGATCCTTCCGATCTAGTGCCGAACGGACGGCACCTCCGCGTTCAACACACGTACGGCTTGATGACGCCTTCACCTCCTCGATCCAGCGAGCGATGGTGAAGTAGTGGTTGAGTTCCAGCAGCACGACGGCGTGGTGATGGTGGTGAGGAACAATCTCTGCAGGGCTTCGCCAAGCACTACGGAGATTATGACGGAGGAACTAGAGGGCTAGGGTTGCCGGCACACGGCTTGGGAAATCCTGATGTGTCCCGTGTGCTAGCCCTGCCCCTCTATTTATATGTTGAGCCTTGGGGTCTAAACTTGGAGTAAAAGCCTCCTCCGGGTCGGTTTTGCCCGCACAAGGTCGGTTTGGCCCGCAGGAAAAGAGTCCAATTCGGACCCTGCCGAATCGTGCACAGCCGCGCACAAGCGGTAGTACCGCTTCACACAAGCGGTAGTACCGCTTGGGCGGTAGTACCGCTTCACACAAGCGGTAGTACCGCTCGGGCGGTAGTACCGCTTCACCAAGCGGTAGTACCGCTTACGCGGCAGCAAAACTACTTTTGCACTTTCCAATACCTCGTGGGCTTTATCCCTTTGGCTCATATAAAGTGTTGCTGCACCCGAACACTTCGGTAAACATCCGGAACCCCTTCCGGTGAACTTCGGAACTCTTCCGGAGATCAAAACACTATTATCACATATATCAATCTTTACCTCCGGACTATTCCGGAGATCCTCGTCATGTCCGGGATCTTATCCGAGACTCCGAACAACTTTCGGTCACCAACATAATAACTCAATTATACTAATCGTCACCAAACGTTAAGTGTGTAGACCCTGCGGGTTCGAGAACTATGTAGACATGACCGAGACACCTCTACGGCCAATAACCAATAGCGGGACCTGGATGCCCATATTGGCTCCTACATATTCTACGAAGATCTTTATCGGTCGAACCTCTATGTCAAGGATTCAGTTAATCCCGTATGCTGTTCCCTTTGTTCTTCGGTATGTTACTTGCCCGAGATTCGATCGTCGGTATCACTATACCTAGTTCAATCTCGTTACCGGCAAGTCTCTTTACTCGTTCCGTAATACAAGATCCTGTGGCTAACTCTTTAGTCACTTTGCTTGCAAGGCTCAATGTGATGTTGTATTACCGAGTGGGCCCTGAGATACCTCTCCGTCATACGGAGTAAGAAATCCCAGTCTTGATCCATGCCAACCCAACAGACACCCTCGGAGATACCTGTAGAGCACCTTTATAGTCACCCAGTTACGTTGCGACGTTTGATACACACAAGGTATTCCTCCGGTGTCAGTGAGTTGCATGATCTCATGGTCAAAGGAACAGATACTTGACATGCAGAAAACAATAGCAATAAACTGACACGATCAAATGCTACGTTTACAGTTTGGGTCTTGTCCATCACATCATTCTCCTAATGATGTGATCCCGTTATCAAATGACATCTCATGTCAATGGCTAGGAAACCTTAACCATCTTTGATCAACGAGCTAGTCAACTAGAGGCTTACTAGGGACACAGTGTTGTCTATGTACCCACACATGTATTTGAGTTTCCAATCAATACAATTATAGCATGGATAATAAACGATTATCATTAACAAGGAAATATAATAATAACCAATTTATTATTGCCTCTAGGGCATATTTCCAACAGTCTCCCACTTGCACTAGAGTCAATAATCTAGTTCACATCACTATGTGATTTACATTGTAATGAATCGAACACCCATGCAGTTCTGGTGTTGTTCATGTTTAGCCCTTGGAAGAGGTTTAGTCATCGGATCTGCAACATTTAGATCCGTGTGTACTTTGCAAATATTTATGTCGTCCTCCTTGATGTAATCGCGGATGGAATTGAAACGTCGCTTTATGTGTCTGGTCCTCTTGTGAAATCTTGGTTCCTTGGCTAGAGCAATGGCACCAGTATTATCACAAAACAGAGTCATTGGGTTAAGTGCACTAGGCACTACTCCAAGATCTGTCATGAACTCCTTCATCCAGACACCTTCCTTCGCCGCCTCCGAGGCAGCGATGTACTCCGCTTCGCATGTAGAATCTGCTACCACGCTTTGCTTGGAACTGCACCAGCTAACCGCACCCCCATTAAGAATAAATACGTATCCGGTTTGCGACTTAGAGTCATCCGGATCAGTGTCAAAGCTTGCATCGACGTAACCCTTTACGACGAGCTCTTGATCACCTCCATAAACGAGAAACATGTCCTTAGTCCTTTTCAGGTACTTCAGGATATTCTTGACCGCCGTCCAGTGTTCCATTCCTGGATCACTTTGAAACCTTCCGACCATACTTATGGCAAGGCTGACATCGGGTCTTGTGCACAGCATTGCATACATGATAGAGCCTATGGCTGAAGCATAGGGGATGACACTCATCTTTTCTCTATCTTCTGCAGTCACTGGGCATTGAGTCTTACTCAACTTCACACCTTGCAATACAGGCAAGAACCCCTTCTTGGACTGATCCATTTTGAACTTCTTCAAAACTTTGTCAAGGTATGTGCTTTGTGAAAGTCCTATTAAGCGTCTCGATCTATCTCTATAGATCTTGATGCCTAATATGAAAGCAGCTTCTCCTAGGTCCTTCATTGAAAAACTCTTGTTCAAATATTCCTTTACGCTTTCCAGCATTTCTATATTGTTTCCAATCAGCAATATGTCATCCACATATAATATTAGAAACGCTATAGAGCTCCCACTCACTTTCTTGTAAATACAAGCTTCTCCGTAAACTTGTATAAACTCGAACGCTTTGATCACATCATCAAAACGAAGATTCCAACTCCGAGATGCTTGCACCAGTCCATAAATGGATCGCTGGAGTTTGCAAACTTTGTCAGCATTCTCTGGATCGACAAAACCTTCTGGTTGCATCATATACAACTCTTCCTTAAGGTAACCGTTAAGGAACGCTGTTTTGACATCCATCTACCAAATTTCATAATCGACAAAAGGCAGCTATTGCTAACATGATTCTGACGGACTTAAGCATCGCTACGGGTGAGAAGGTCTCATCGTAGTCAACTCCTTGAACTTGTGAAAAACCCTTTGCCACAAGTCGAGCTTTATAGACGGTGACATTACCGTCCGCGTCCGTCTTCCTCTTAAAGATCCATTTGTTCTGAATGGCCTTACGCCCTTCAGGTAATACTTCCAAAGTCCATACTTTGTTTTCATACATGGATCCCATCTCGGATTTCATGGCCTCTAACCACTTCTCGGAATCCGGGCCCATCATCGCTTCTCCATAGCTCGTAGGTTCATCGTTGTTTAACAACATGACCTCTAAGACAGGGTTGCCGTACCACTCAGGAGCAGTACGCGTCCTTGTCGACCTACGAGGTTCGATAGCAACTTGATCCAAAGCTTCATGATCATCATCATTAACTTCCTCTTCAGCTAATGTAGGCTCCACAGAAACAACTTTCTGCGCTGCGCTACTCTCAGGTTGAAGTAAAGGTTCAATAACCTCATCAAGTTCTATCTTCCTCCCACTCAATTCTTTCGAGAGAAACTCTTTCTCAAGAAATGTTCCGTTTTTAGCGACAAACATTTTGCCTTCGGATCTGAGATAGAAGGTATACCCAACTGTCTCTTTTGGGTATCCTATGAAGACGCATTTCTCCGCTTTGGGTTCCAGCTTTTCAGGCTGAAGCTTTTTGACATAAGCATCACATCCCCAAACTTTAAGAAACGACAGCTTTGGCTTCTTGCCAAACCAAAGTTCATATGGCGTCGTCTCAACGGATTTCGATGGTGCCCTATTTAAAGTGAATGCAGCTGTCTCTAATGCATAACCCCAAAATGATAGTGGCAAATCGGCAAGAGACATCATAGATCGCACCATATCCAATAAAGTTCGATTACGACGTTCGGACACACCATTACGCTGTGGTGTTCCAGGCGGTGTCAATTGTGAAACAATTCCACACTGTCTTAAGTGACTGCCAAACTCATAACTCAGATATTCTCCTCCTCGATCAGATCGTAGGAATTTAATCTTCTTGTTACGATGATTCTCAACTTCACTCTGAAATTGTTTGAACTTTTCAAATGTTTCAGACTTGTGTTTCATTAAGTAAATATACCCATATCTACTTAAGTCATCAGTGAAGGTGAGAAAGTAACGATAACCACTGCGCGCTTCAATACTCATCGGACCGCACACATCAGTATGTATGATTTCCAATAAGTCACTTGCCCGTTCCATTATTCCAGAGAACGGCGTTTTAGTCATCTTGCCCATGAGGCATGGCTCACATGTGTCAAGTGATTCAAAATCAAGTGACTCCAAAAGTCCATCAGCATGGAGCTTCCTCATGCGTTTTACGCCAATATGACCTAAACGGCAGTGCCACAAGAAAGTGGTATTATCATTATCAATTCTACATCTTTTGGCATCAATGTTATGAACATGTGTATCATTACTATCGAGATTCAATAAGAATAAACCCCTCACATCGGGTGCATGACCATAAAAGATATTACTCATATAAATAGAACAACCATTATTCTCTGATTTAAATGAGTAACCGTCTCGCAATAAACAAGATCCAGATATAATGTTCATGCTTAACGCAGGCACCAAATAACATTTATTTAGGTTCATCACTAATCCCGACGGTAATCGAAGAGCGAGCGTGCCGACGGCGATCACATCAACCTTGGAACCATTTCCCACGCGCATCGTCACTTCGTCCTTTGCCAGCCTCCGTCTATTCCGCAGTTCCTGTTTTGCAAATATGAGCAACCGCACCGGTATCAAATACCCAGGCACTACAACGAGAGTTGGTAAGGTACACATCAATAACATGTATATCATATATACCTTGTTTGTTGTTGGCCGCCTTCTTGTCAGCCAAATACTTGGGGCAATTCCGCTTCCAGTGTCCAGTTCCCTTGCAATGAAAACACACAGTTTCTGGTTTGGGTCCAGCCTTGGGTTTCTTCACGAGAGGAGCAACTACTTTGCCACTCTGCTTGGAGTTACCCTTCTTACCCTTGCCATTTTTCTTGAAACTAGTGGTTTTATTGACCATCAACACTTGATGCTCCTTCTGAAATTCAGACTCAGCGGCTTTCAGCATCGCAAACAGCTCGGCGACTGACTTGTTCATCCCGTGCATGTTATAGTTCAACACGAAGCTCTTGTAGCTAGGTGGCAATGATTGAAGAACTCTGTCAGTGATAGCCTCTGGCGGAAGGGGCATCCCTAACTCAGCCAGACGGGTGGAGTACCCAGACATTCTGAGCACGTGATCACTGATAGACCCGTTCTCCTCCATCTTGCAAGCATAGAACTTATCGGAGATCTCATATCTCTCGATCCGGGCATTCTTCTGAAAGATAAACTTCAACTCCTGGAACATCTCATATGCTCCATGACGTTCAAAACGTCTTTGAAGTCCCGGTTCTAAGCCATACAACATTGCACATTGAACTATTGAGTAATCATCAGAACGAGCCTGCCAGGCGTTCACAACGTCTAGAGACTCAACTGGAGCGGGTGGATCACCAAGCGGTGCATCAAGGACATAAGCCTTCTGGGAAGCCGTAAGGATAATCCTTAGATTACGGGCCCAGTCCACAAAGTTACTTCCATCATCTTTCAACTTAGCTTTCTCTAGGAACGCATTAAAATTCAGGGGTGCTACTGCGCGAGCCATGATCTACAACATAAATATAGCAAAGACAACTTAGACTATTGTTCTTAGATAATGAGTTTAGTTAATCATATTTTAAAAAACTCCCACTCAAATTGACATCCCTCCGATCATTCGAGTGTAACATGATCCAAATCCACCAACTCAAGTCCGATCATCACGTGAGTTGAGGTGGTTTCAATGGTGAACATCTTCATGTTGATCATATCTACTATATGACTCATGTTCGACCTTTCGGTCTCTTGTGTTCCGAGGCCATGTCTGTACATGCTAGGCTCGTCAAGTTTAACCCGAGTGTTCCGCACGTGTAACATGGCTTACACCCGTTGTATGCGAACGTAGAGTCTATCACACCCGATCATCACGGCGTGTCTCGAAACGACGAACTTTCGCAACGGTGCACACTTGGGGAGAACACAATTTATCTTGAAATTTAAGTGAGGGATCACCTTATAATGCTACCGTCGTCCTAAGCAAAATAAGATGCATAAAAGGATTAACATCACATGCAAATCATAAGTGACATGATATGGCCATGAACTTGTGCTTTTGATCTCCATCTCCAAAGCACCGGCATGATCTCCATCGTCACCGGCATGACACCATGATCTCCATCATCTTGATCTCCATCAACGTGTCGCCATAAGGTTGTCGCGCTGACTGTTGCTTCCACGACTATAGCTAACGTTTAGCGATAAAGTAAAGCATTACATAGCGCTTAATGATTGACACGCAGGTCATACAATAATTAAAGACAACTCTATGGCTCCTGCCAGTTGCCGTACTCATCGACATGCAAGTCGTGATATTCTATACAAAACATGATCATCTCATACATCACATATATATCATCATGTAATTGGCCATATCACATCACAACATACCCTGCAAAAACAAGTTAGACGTCCTCTAATTGTTGTTGCAAATTTTACGTGGCTGCTACGGGTTTGCAAGAACCGTTCTTACCTACGCAAAACCACAACGTGGTGTAGTGATTGCTTTTTGATCTTCTAAAAGAACCCTCTTCATTGAAATCGATTCAACTAAAGTGAGAGAGACAGACACCCGCTAGCCATCTTTATGCAACGAAGTTACATGTTAGTTGAAGGAACCTGTCTCGCGTAAGTGTACGCGTAATGTCGGTCCGGGCCGCTTCATCTCACAGTACCGCCGAATCAAATATCAACTAGTAACGGCAAGCAATATGTATACACCCACGCCCACAACTCGTTTGTGTTCTACTCGAGATCTCATCTACGCATAGACCTAGCTCTGATACCACTGTTGGGGAACGTTGCATGGGAAACAAAAATTTTCCTACGCACACATAAGATCTATCCATGGTGATGAGCATCTACGAGAGGGAGAGTGAATCTACATACCCTTGTAGATCGCTAAGCGGAAGCGTTAATAAACGCGGTTGATGTAGTCGAACGTCTTCGCGATCCAAATCGCCGAGCGTCCCGCGATCCAATCACGATCCTTCCGATCTAGTGCCGAACGGACGGCACCTCCGCGTTCAACACACGTACGGCTTGATGACGCCTTCACCTCCTCGATCCAGCGAGCGATGGTGAAGTAGTGGTTGAGTTCCAGCAGCACGACGGCGTGGTGATGGTGGTGAGGAACAATCTCTGCAGGGCTTCGCCAAGCACTACGGAGATTATGACGGAGGAACTAGAGGGCTAGGGTTGCCGGCACACGGCTTGGGAAATCCTGATGTGTCCCGTGTGCTAGCCCTGCCCCTCTATTTATATGTTGAGCCTTGGGGTCTAAACTTGGAGTAAAAGCCTCCTCCGGGTCGGTTTTGCCCGCACAAGGTCGGTTTGGCCCGCAGGAAAAGAGTCCAATTCGGACCCTGCCGAATCGTGCACAGCCGCGCACAAGCGGTAGTACCGCTTCACACAAGCGGTAGTACCGCTTGGGCGGTAGTACCGCTTCACACAAGCGGTAGTACCGCTCGGGCGGTAGTACCGCTTCACCAAGCGGTAGTACCGCTTACGCGGCAGCAAAACTACTTTTGCACTTTCCAATACCTCGTGGGCTTTATCCCTTTGGCTCATATAAAGTGTTGCTGCACCCGAACACTTCGGTAAACATCCGGAACCCCTTCCGGTGAACTTCGGAACTCTTCCGGAGATCAAAACACTATTATCACATATATCAATCTTTACCTCCGGACTATTCCGGAGATCCTCGTCATGTCCGGGATCTTATCCGAGACTCCGAACAACTTTCGGTCACCAACACAATAACTCAATTATACTAATCGTCACCAAACGTTAAGTGTGTAGACCCTGCGGGTTCGAGAACTATGTAGACATGACCGAGACACCTCTACGGCCAATAACCAATAGCGGGACCTGGATGCCCATATTGGCTCCTACATATTCTACGAAGATCTTTATCGGTCGAACCTCTATGTCAAGGATTCAGTTAATCCCGTATGTTCCCTTTGTTCTTCGGTATGTTACTTGCCCGAGATTCGATCGTCGGTATCACTATACCTAGTTCAATCTCGTTACCGGCAAGTCTCTTTACTCGTTCCGTAATACAAGATCCTGTGGCTAACTCTTTAGTCACTTTGCTTGCAAGGCTCAATGTGATGTTGTATTACCGAGTGGGCCCTGAGATACCTCTCCGTCATACGGAGTAACAAATCCCAGTCTTGATCCATGCCAACCCAACAGACACCCTCGGAGATACCTGTAGAGCACCTTTATAGTCACCCAGTTACGTTGCGACGTTTGATACACACAAGGTATTCCTCCGGTGTCAGTGAGTTGCATGATCTCATGGTCAAAGGAACAGATACTTGACATGCAGAAAACAATAGCAATAAACTGACACGATCAAATGCTACGTTTACAGTTTGGGTCTTGTCCATCACATCATTCTCCTAATGATGTGATCCCGTTATCAAATGACATCTCATGTCAATGGCTAGGAAACCTTAACCATCTTTGATCAACGAGCTAGTCAACTAGAGGCTTACTAGGGACACAGTGTTGTCTATGTACCCACACATGTATTTGAGTTTCCAATCAATACAATTATAGCATGGATAATAAACGATTATCATTAACAAGGAAATATAATAATAACCAATTTATTATTGCCTCTAGGGCATATTTCCAACAGTTAGTCTATAATCTTTGCTGAAAATCTGAACATAAGTTAGACATATTTACAACAGCAAGATCAAACAGAGTTTGTAAAAGTTTTTCTTTATCACTTTCAGTTTATCAACTGAATTGCTTGAGGACAAGCAAAGGTTTAAGCTTGGGGGAGTTGATACGTCTCCAACGTATCCACTTTTCCAAACTCTTTTGCCCTTGTTTTGGACTCTAATTTGCATGATTTGAATGGAACTAACCCGGACTGACGCTGTTTTCAGCAGAATTGCCTTGGTGTTATTTTTGTGCAGGAATAAAAGTTCTCAGATTGACCTGAAAATTTACGGAGAATATTTCTGGAATTAATAAAAAATACTGGCGAAAGAATCAACTGCAGGGGGCCCACCACCTGGCCACAAGCCAGGGGGGCGCGCCCACCCCCCTAGGGCGCGCCCCTGTGGCTTGTGGGCCCCCTGTTGCTCCTCCGACCTCGTTTGCACTCCAATATATTCCTATTTACGGAGAAAAAAATCAGGGAGAAGAGTTCATCGCGTTTTACGATACGGAGCCGCCGCCACCTCCTGTTCTTCCTCGGGAGGGCAGATCTGGAGCCTGATTTGGGCTCCTGAGGGGAAATCGACGCCGTCGTCATCACCAACCATCCTTCATTACCAATTTCATGATGCTCTCCGCCGTTCGTGAGTAATTCCATCGTAGGCTTGCTGGGCGGTGATGGCTTGGATGAGATTTACCATGTAATCGAGTTAGTTTTGTTAGGGTTTGATCCCTAGTATCCACTATGTTCTGAGATTGATGTTGCTATGACTTTGCTATGCTTAATGCTTGTCACTAGGGCCCGAGTGCCATGATTTCAGATCTGAACCTATTATGTTTTCATGAATATATATGTGTTCTTGATCCTATCTTGCAAGTTGTAGACACCTATTACGATTTATGATCCGCATCCCCCAGGGTGACAATAACTGGGTTTCTTTCCGGTGATTACCGTAGTTTGAGGAGTTCATGTATTCACTAAGTGCTAATGCTTTGGTCCGGTTCTCTATTAAAAGGAGGCCTTAATATCCCTTAGTTTCCATTAGGACCCCGCTGCCACGGGAGGGTAGGACAAGAGATGTCATGCATGTTCTTTTCCATAAGCACGTATGACTATATATGGAATACATGCCTACATTACATTGATGAATTGGAGCTAGTTCTGTGTCACCCTATGTTATAATCGTTGCATGATGAATGCCATCCGATATAATTATCCATCACTGATCCATTGCCTACGAGCTTTTCCATATTGATCTTTGGTAAGTTACTTTTCCGTTGCTACTGTTACAATCACTACAACACTGCTACTGTCACTTTGCCATCGTTACCGTTACTTCCATACTACTTTGCTACTAAATACTTTGCTGCAGATATTAAGTGTTTCAGGTGTGGTTGAATTGACAACTCAGCTGCTAATACTCGAGAATATTCTTTGGCTCCCCTTGTGTCGAATCAATAAATTTGGGTTGAATACTCTACCCTCGAAAACTGTTGCGATCCCCTATACTTGTGGGTTATCAGGGAGGCGAGCGGTCCGACGGATTTTTACAAGATTGCCCTCCTCACAAAGGAGGTACTTTTCATTTAAACAAACGGAATCGCGGTCTAGGTCACACCTTCCCCTTCTTCCCCCTTGGAGAAAACTTCAAGCGAGAGACCACCAAAAAACATGGCGAGCGCCCCCAGTTGTTCCTCGCGCCCTTACGACACCCTCCCCGGGGACTGGGCAAGCTGTTCCGTATCCCTCCTTCGGCTGCACGACCTCGAGACCCAAGGATATCTTCCTTCCTCGGATCTGGCGGTTACTCGCGCCGGTCTGACTTCTTACAACCACGAAGCCTTCGCGGAGAACTTCCCAAATCCTCACAAGGGAGAGCGGGTATGCTTCGTGCCTTTCCTCCTGCGGGGCCTAGGGTTCCCCATCCATCCTTTCCTGAGGGGTTATTGGAGTTCTACGGGATCCAGCTCCATCATCTCACCCCTGGGTCTATCCTGCATATCTCGGGCTTTGTCGCCCTTTGCGAGATGTTCCTGGGCTGCGAGGCTCACTTTGGACTATGGAGGAAGTATTTTTGCCTCGTTCCCCGCACCCGTGGTGAGACAATTCGAGGAGCCGAAGTATGTCGCATAGCCGGGACGGGATACCCTGCAGGGACGCCGAAGAAAGAGTCCGAAGAGTGGTCTTCGGAATGGTTTTACATCGAGGACGTTCCAATATTCGATCCAGCTCAAAGGGGTTTGCCCGAATATTCCGACGCCCCTTTAAAGAAAAGGTTCAACTGAAGTCCGAAGAGCTCATCCCAAGAGGACGATCCTGAAGTACAACGTTTGGCTGCCCGCGTTAGGATACTGGCTCACCACAAGCTGATCATGATTGACGTGCTGGCCGCCGCCATCACCAGGTGCGTTCAACCTCTTCAACAAAGGATACATCCTTTGTGGTGCTACAACGGAACAAGCGACACCACTTGCTCCCGACGGCTGGGTCCTGCGGATCAAGCGGCATTAGCAGCCGCACTTGCCGATTTATACAAAGGAGAAAAAGAAACCTTTGTTCGGCTGCCAGTCAAGGAGGGCTACTCGAGCTACAACCCCATCGAATGGGTAAGCCTTTCTTTCTTGCGTCCTATGTTCGGTTTTTTATTTTCCCTTTTTGACCAAAGCCTTTGATCCGCACAAATAGGAATGGAGGAGCTTTGCCGAGACAATCAAGTGTCCGGCCCCCCAACCGGAGAGCTATTCTTGTGACGACGACCCAGGGTTCCATGACGATCCAGAGTTGTCCATTGAGTATGAAGACGGGGTCTTTTACCAAGAGGGCTTTGATCGCTCCAAGGTGGCTATCATAGCCGATCACCCCGGATCACTCCCTTCCTCCACCACAGGCAAAAAGAAAAATCCTTCTCGCAAAAGGAGAACGCCTTCCGTTGACCCGAATGCGCCGGCCTCCGCTCCTAAGCGTCGTAGGTCCTCGCGACAAACGTCGGCTGCAGCAACGACGCCTGAACCGGTCATTGATAGGACCCCTTTATGTGAGCCAGCCGTGGAGACAGCACCGACCACTCGTCCATCCCAAAGGTACTTCGGCCGGCTACTTAATCTGTCGCTATTACAATCGATAGGATCTACCGAAAGATCTCATTTTGACATACTCAGGAAACAAGTACAACCATCTTCTGCCGAGGACGCTGCCGAATGGCCTGACAATACTCATGAGTCAAGATCCTCTGCTCATGCCGAACCTGCGACGGAGGCTCCTGTGGGCAATCCGGCCCCCGAAGATTCTGAAGACATGGTTTCAGTCACTAAACCCGAAGTTGAAAGTGCAATGAACCACCGGCGGCGACGAGAAGCCCTGCGCGACCCGGCATTTTCTGAACAAGAGTTCAATGCTCTATGCTCGGTGGACGCGCACATCGGAGCTGCCCGAGCTAGGCTTGGAGAAACCGTGAAACTGATATCATCCAGTCTGAAGGTAAGTAATTGATTTTGAGAATCCGAACATTTATGTGAACCCAGTAGCCCCCGAGCCTTAAATTGGTCGGGACGACCGAGTTAACGGCCCTCATATTGTTTCGTGGATGATGCAGGCCTCAAGGCGGAAGAACGAGCGAGTGGCCAATGAATTAGAGGAGAGCCGAACACGGGTGGAAGCCGTGGAGGCCGAACTTGAACAAGTGAAGAAATTTACCCGGGAGGCGCATGGTGAGTAAATCCATTCTGCTGATCTTAGTACATGATTCCCTGCTGACGCGAGGGTACTTTTTAGCAGCTGAATCTATAGGGCAATTGCAAAAAGATTTAGATGCAGCCCGAGAATCTCAGAGGTACGCCGAGTCCCAGCATGAGGCCGGCTGCCTTTCGTTGCAGCGAAACCTAGAGGAGAAGAAACGCCTCCAGGTGGAAAACAAGCAGCAGGCCGACGAAATTGAGAGTTTAAAGACTCAATTGGCCCAGACCCAAGAAGAGAACCAAAAATTACAAAGTTGCATGTTTGGTAAGTGTGAGTGTGACGTCGAAAGGGTGTTTTTCCGACATAAAGTTTAATGTACATGCCTTGTTGTACGTGTAGGTCTCCTAACCGGGCGTCCTGAAGAAGAGATCGGATCCTACCGGGGCAGCCTTCTGAAGGAATTGTCCGCCGTTCATGAGCGGGCTCGAAAGGCTATGAAGAGCATGATAAAAGCGCTATGGCCTGCCGAGAAGCCTCCAGAAGGGATGACCGAACTAGCGGATCGGTTCAAAGGAGCCCGGAATCGGTTCGAGCTGTGGAAGACATTGGCTTGCCGGGAGGGAGCTCGAGAGGCGTGGGTGATGATTAAGACTCGATACACCGGTCTTAACCCCGAGCATATGGCTCGGGTTGGGCCAGCGGGGCCTGATGGGCAAGAAGTGCCGCTTCACTTGGTGTATGACCAAGTGATGCCTGCCGCTCGTCTCTCACAAGAAGATTGCGCCCTGGATGCCTTGACAGACAATCTTGACCGGCAGCCCGATGTGTGATTCAATGTAACTATGTACTTTAAATCGAAAAAATTGCTCCGTCTGTGCTGGGAACCTTGTCTTAACCGGCCATCGGCTTCGACCTCTCGCGCTAAGAGCGCGGGAGTGTTCCTTATAAAATATCCCTTGATAAAGGGAATTCTTTCGAGGAACCAGGCAATGCGGCCATTTGGTGTGAACAGACAGTAGACGCACAGGGACATATGTTATATTACTGCTGAGCGTAAGAAACATCTTCCAAAGAAAATAGTACCTCTATCGATACCTTTCTTTAGGTTGTCACGTAAATCGTGAATAGTAAGGCCGTATATTGTTAGTTATGCGGCTAATGGCCATATTAAGAGAAAAAGGCAGTGTAATGGTGATAACAACCATCGTATATTCATTGCTTCCGTCGTAGCCGGCCAATTTTCTACTAAAGATAGCTAGCTTTTGGCTTCACCCGTCTGAGGTACGTATCCGAATAACCCGGTCGTAGCAATCGCAGAGGTGCTCCCTTTACCCTCTAGCCAAACAATCGGGAACGTAGAGGGTAAACACAGGAGCGAGGCAGCCCAGCTTGGCAAAGATCTTAGTTCGAATTGATGCATATAATGGCTTAAAAATCGACAAGGGAAACATGCATACACAGGAAATGTGAATAGATGCTCAAAATGTATAGTCATCGGCTTCGGAAAGAAGCCCCCAGGTGTTTTGTGCGGGTCTAACATTTAAGAATGTATGCCGGAAAACTTAACACGAGCTCGGTTTAGCCGAACATAGACTTTGGGGAGAGAGAAAGTCCGAACATGCCAAAAATCAAGTTGGAAGGGGAGGAAAATGAAAAAGGAAAATAAAAACAGAAAAAGGAGGGTAAAAAAGTATGACGACACCGGTCTAGCCGTAAAAACGCCGAAGACGAGCTGCGTTCCATGGGTGTTGTTCGAGGCGGTTATCTGCCGGGCTTCGAAGACGATAAGCCCCTCCTGCGAGTACTTCGTCGATTATGAAGGGGCCCTCCCATTTGGGATTGAGCTTGTGCTTCTGCTTCTCGGGGAGCCGTAAGCCGAGTTCACCCACATTATACGCTTTTGCCCTGACCTCCTTGCTCTGGTAACGCCGGGCCTGCTGTTGATAAAAAGCAGAGCGAGCCCGAGCTATGTCACGCTCTCCTTCTAAGGCGTCCAGGTCGTCCTGCCGATCTAACTCGACCTCCTTTTCTTCGTACATGCGCACCCTTGGTGCATCGTGAATTATATCACAGGGAAGGACCGCTTCTGCCCCGTAGACCATGAAGAATGGTGTGTATCCCGTTGATCGGTTCGGGGTAGTACGCAGGCCCCATAGGACGGAATCGAGCTCCTCCACCCAATGGCAGTCGGACTCATGGAAAGATCGGACCAGACGGGGTTTAATAAAACTCATGATGAGGCCGTTGGCCCGTTCGACTTTTCCATTAGTCTATGGGTGATATACTGACGCGTCGTCGAGCTTGATGCCCATCTTTGTGCACCAGTCTTTCACCTCTTGGGCGGTGAAGTTGGATCCATTGTCCATTATTATACTGTGGGGGACGCCGTAACGGTGTACCACGCCGGATATAAAGTCGATTACTGGTCCGGACAGGGCCGACTTGACAGGTTTTGCTTCGATCCATTTGGTGAACTTATCCACCATGACCAGTAGGTATTTATTCTTCTTGGTCCCCCCTTTAAGTGGTCCGACCATGTCCAGCCCCCAGACCGCAAAAGGCCAAGTAATCGGAATAGTCCGAAGATCCGTTGGGGGCATTTGACTTTGATTTGCAAAAAGTTGGCATCCCACGCAGTGTTGGACCAACGACTGGGCGTTCGCTCGAGCGGTGGGCCAGAAGAAACCAGCCCGGAAGGCCTTGCTTACTAAGGCCCTTGCCGCGGCATGATGGCCGCCCATTCCTGCATGGATTTCGGCCAAAAGCTGTCTTCCTTCTTCCTCAGATATGCACCGTTGGAGTACTCCGGTGGTGCTTTTCTTGTATAACTCACCCTCGTGGACTTTATAGGCCTTGGATCGACGAATTATGCGTCTCGCCTCTGTCTGGTTATCGGGGAGTTCTTGGCGAAGAAGGTAGGCGAGGAATGGCTCGGTCCATGGTGCAATTATTGCCATGACCTCATGAGCCGAAGGCGCTTCGTCCATTACGGAGCCACCGATGATTTGATCGTCTGGTTCGTTTATAGGGTGAACAACCTCTTCCGCGCTGATGGATCCGGCGCCCTTATTGTCGTCCTGCCAAAGCACCGACGGCTTGAAGAGCCATTCAAGGAAGGTGTTTTTTGGGACGGGGTCGCGTTTGGCCCCCATACGGGTCAGTATGTCAGCGGCCTGGTTGTTGTCTCTAGCGACGTGGTGGAATTCCAGCCCCTCGAACCGTGTGGATATTTTAAGAACGACGTTTCTATAAGCTGCCATCTTCGGGTTTTTGGCATCGAATTCGCCTTTGATTTGAGAGATGCCAAGTTGGAGTCTCCCCGTACCTCCAGCCGTTGTATACCCATTGAAGCTGCCATCCGAAGACCATGCAAAAGTGCTTCGTACTCGGCCGCATTATTGGAATCGGCATACATGATTTGTAACACGTATCGGACGTTGTCGCCTATGGGGGATGTGAGAATAACTCCAGCCCCCAGTCCGGCCAGTGTTTTGGATCCGTCGAAGTACATCGTTCAATGGGAGTATGTGCTATATTCCTTGGGGAGCTCGGCCTTCGTCCATTCGGCGAGGAAATCTGCCAGAACCTAAGATTTAATAGCTAGTCGTGGCTTGTAGGCGATTTTGAAAGGGAGGAGTTCAATGGCCCATTTGGCTATGTGGCCGGTGGCGTCCCTGTTATTGATTATATCATTCAGGGGTACTTCGGAGGCCACCGTGATCGAACACTCTTGAAAATAGTGTCTTAGTTTTCGCGATGCCATAAATACTGTATAGGCTTTCTTCTGGTAATGCGGGTATCTGGACTTGCATTGCGTTAGCACTTCTGACACATAGTAGACTGGCTTTTGTATCCGGATTTTGTGACCCTCCTCCTCTCGTTCGACGACGAGCACTGCGCTAACCACCTGGTTGGTGGCCGATATGTATAATAACATTGGTTCGCCGGCGCCTGGTGCTGTGAGTATGGGGTTGCTTGCCAGCAGTGTTTGAATTTCCTCTAACGCGGCAGCTGCTTCGTCTGTCCATACGAAATTGTTGGTCCGTTTCAGCAGCCTGTAGAGCGGTAAAGCCTTTTCACCGAGGCGGGAGATAAAGCGGCTTAACGCCGCCACGCAACCCGCCAGTTTTTGGACATGCTTGAGCTCTGTGGGAATTGCAAGTTCCGATAGGGCGCGGATCTTAGCCGGATTTGCTTCTATTCCTCTATGGGAAACGATGAATCCGAGCAGTTTACCAGTAGGGACTCCGAAGACACATTTCTCTGGATTGAGTCGTATATCATACTCGCGTAAGCTGGCAAAGGTTTGCCTTAGGTCGTCGATCAACTGCCAGACGTGTTTGGTTTTAATGACCACATCGTCCACGTATTCCTCGACTGTTTTACCAACCTGTTTTTCGAGACAGGTCTGGATCATGCGCTGGTATGTAGCCCCGGCGTTTTTTAGCCCGAAAGGTATTGTGTTGAAGCAGAATGGCCCGTATGGGGTGATGAATGCGGTTGCGGCTTGATCAGATTCCTTCATTTTGATCTGATGGTATCCGGAGTAAGCGTCGAGGAAACACAGTGAATCGTGACCGGCTGTGGCGTCAATGATCTGGTCTATGCGTGGTAAGGGGAAAGGGTCCTTGGGGCAGGCCTTGTTAAGGTCTTTGAAGTCGACGCACAACCGCCAGGATTTATCTTTCTTTGGTACCATGACCAGATTCGCCAACCATTCGAGGTGTTTGATCTCCCGTATGAATCCGGCCTCTAGCAGTTTGGCTAGTTCTTCACCCATAGCTTGTCGTTTGGGTTCGGAAAAGCGGCGCAGAGTCTGTTTGACGGGCTTAAAGCCTGGGATTATATTCAGACTATGTTCTGCCAGCCGTCGTGGGATTCCTAGCATATCGGAAGGATGCCACGCGAAGATGTCCCAATTTTCTTTTAAGAATGCTCGCAGCGCTTCGTCTACCGTGGGATCCAGCTGAGCTCCGATGGACGCTGTTTTACTAGGGTTCGTTGGGCGTACTTGAAATTTAACAATTTCTTTTGCAGGTTTAAAGGACGTGGGTTTGGGCCTTTTACTAAGGATTACATCACCCTTATCCACTGTTGACCGGAGTGCGGTCAATTCCTCTGCAGCAAAGGTCTCAGCTAGTGCCTCGAGGGCGAGCGCTGCTGTTTTGTTTTCGGCTTGAAGGGCTGTACATGGATCACTGGCAATTGTGATTACCCCGTTTGGGCCTGGCATCTTGAGCTTCATATACCCATAATGGGGTATAGCCTGGAATTTTGTGAAGGCTTCACGCCCCAACAGAGCGTGGTAGCCACTGGGGAAGGGTACGATATGGAAGAGAAGTTCTTCGGATCGGTAGTTGTCGGGCGTGCCGAACACTACGTCAAGGCTAACATGTCCTGAACAACACGCCTCTTTCCAAGGGATGATCCCCCGGAAGGTTGTGTTGCTATGCTCGATGCGAGATCGGCCGAACTGCATTTTTTCCGGGGTGTCTTCGTAGATGAGGTTCAAACCACTACCACCATCCCTTAGCACCTTCTGTAGCCTAAAACCGTCGACTATGGGGTTTAGGACCAGTGCGGCCGGTATTCGGCCGGGACGGATGGTTGGCTGGTCAGTGGTTCGGAAGGTGATTGGTGTGTCTGCCCATGGACTTGCTGCTGCCACATGGTAGACCTGTTCGAGTTCTCTAAGAGCTCTTTTCCTCCTATTCCTAGAGGGAAATGTTTCGTAGATCGTCAGGACTTCCACATTGTATTCCCGTGGCATTATGCGGCGCCTGTTCGGTGGTTTGTCCTGGAGAATGACTTCTCCACTTTTTGCGACCTGCCTGACGACCCAGCAAGCTCTAAGGCTATGAGTTGGGTTTGTGCTCAGCAATACAGAATATGTTGGGCATGGTTTGTCCAACGGTCCATCATGGATGGTTCTGGCCCCCATAGGGGGTCTATTTCTCTTTTCGGCGGTTTCGTGTTCGGCTAGACGCTTCGGGGGTTTCCTCTTTTTCCGATCTCCTATAGAGTGTTCGGTAAAGTCTGGTTCCGCGAGTAGCTGTTCGGCTTGCCAGGTGCTTTCCATGGCACAGTATTTTTGTACCAGGTCCGATAACTCGGTGAAGCTGTGAACATGTCGCCGGGATAGGGTATTGAGGATCCCTTCATCATGGCAATTGCGACTGAAAGTTGCCATTATCTCTTGGTCACTAGAGCCTGGTACTTTGTCTCTGACGAGGAGGAGTCTGGCCCAAAAGTGGTGACCTGACTCCCCAGGTAATTGTTTGACGTCCCGTAAGTCCGAAGACTTGGACTCTCCTGCGATGCATGAGTGCTCAACTTGGGTGGCGGGTGGGAATTTTTTTGACTCCGCGCCATGATGTGAGTCTGGAACATTGGGGTTCGGCGTAGGGCTCGGGTTGCGCGCAAGATCGGGAATCGATCCCGAACTACTTTTGGAGCGAACTCCCGAGTCTGGGTTATCCGAGGGATCTTGATGATCGGAGACCGGGATATAAACTGTTTTTAGCTTTGGTTGTTGGTGGGATGAGCCCCCGGCTGGGCACTCGACGGTGGCGACTAAGTGAGTGACCGAGGGAGAGCGAATCTCCCTGTCATCGGTTTTAAGCCCGATCCGGTCATAGACCGGGGTCTGGTGGTGGTCGGCCAGACCGAAGGTTCGAATCCGATCCAGTAGCTCATTCAAGGACGAGATGTCGGCTGGGTATGCGTTGCCGAAGCGCACGGGGCCGGTGTGCGGTGCCGTGGTCCCAGGATCGTTCGAAGGCGAATCCGGGTTATGTTCGGTCACGACGGATCCGTGCGTATCAACGGGGCTGGGCGTGCTAGACGGCCCGAGGGGAGAGGCCACCTTGGAAACGACGCCCGATGCCTTCGACGTCAAGGCATCAGATTCTACGAGCTTCTCCTTGGGAATTGAGGGCCTTATCCAAACGAGTTCTCCCCGTGAATCAGCGGCGAACTCTAGGTTCCCGAATCTGATTTCTTGACCGGGGAAGAAACTTCCGATCTGGCCAAGATGGTCAACTGGATCGGTACGCGACAGAGCGCCGCCGCCTGTGGGGGTCTGTCCAGGGACAGGGGTATCCTGGGCATAGACCCCACGGCTGATGAGAAGACGAGCCATCGATTCTTTCGGTGATCACAGCAGAACTCTCAATGAATGCACCAATGTCGGTGTCAAAACCGGCGGATCTCGGGTAGGGGGTCCCGAGCTCTGAGACTAGGATCGATGGTAACAAGGGGACGAAGGAGATGATGTTTACCCAGGTTCGGGCCCTCCTATGGAGGTAAAACCCTACGTCCTGCTTGATTATATTGAAAGTATGAAGGTTACAGAGTTGATCTACCTCGAGATCGACTAGCTAAAACCCTAGATGAGTTTCTCTGCCCTACAACCTAAAACCCTCCGGTTTATATAGACACCAGGGGTCATTAGGGTTACACATGGTCGGTTGACCACCGGAGGGAAAAACAAGCTTAATCTACCATCTTCAACTTGACAAACACGTCACCACTCTTGTGATCTCTCCTCTGTTGACGGAGCCTTCGATCGACTCCATCCTCAGCGTGTGGCCCATGAGTCCGGCCCATGAGAAATAGGCCGGCCGCCCGAGGGCCCCTTAATCCTGGACTCCCTCAGGGGGTGCATGGGGATAGCCACCCCTTCACCCTTGCCCATTGTCTCTCCCAACTCCTCCCACATTTCTCCGATACGCGCTTGATGAAGCCATGCCGGAATTCCGCTGCCACCACCACATCTCATCTACCTCTTCTCCCTCTCTTGTTGGATGAAGGAGGAGGAGACATCACCGAGCTGGACGTGTGCCAACTCTGAGGTGCCGCACGTGCGTTGCTTGAATCAGATTGGATCGTAATGCGAGTACGACTACGCCAACCACGATCTCTAGATCGTTAACGCTTTTGGTCTACAGGGGTATGTAGACACCTCTCCCTCTTGTTGCTAGCATCTCCATAGAATAGATATTGGGTGTTTTGTAGGATTTTTTGCATGCAACGTTCCCCAACACACATACCCACTCAATCCTGAAGGGTCGCTGCACAAGCAAAAACGGCCAGTTTCACATATGGCACCTTTTACTAAACCGCCACCGCTTAAAAATCGGTCTGGGTCAGTGATGATGAATAAAATTGTGCTTTGAGACAGTTTACACAGACCGTGCCCCGTATTTTAGGGGATATCAAAAATATTTGTTTCGACCAAGGCAAATTTTAATGACGAGAAGGAACGTGGCGGTTTGAAAGGTGTGGTGTGGGGGTTGTTGGTCTTTCACCCTGCTATAAGAACACAAGGGATAACCCATTCCTTTTACCACGTCCACCTTCATGTGCCATAGCCAGCATCTCCAAGAGCTAGCGTGTAGATCCCCTTTTCTACCTTCCTCTCGTCCACGGTCGACACTCTATCATGGCTGATAAAGGCAAATAAGTGGCTTCCACCATCACGGTGGGGTCCATTATGGAGCTGAAGAATGCCAGCTACCTCCCCTCGAATGATGACTGTCGGGCACCGGAGTTCGGACAGGTCAGTCCAACCCCCAGGCTAGGGGAGCGGGTCATCTTCATCTCCCACCTCATCCTAGGTCTCACTTTCCCCCTCCACCCTTCTCTTCTTCTACAGGCTGGATTTCCATTATCTAGCCCCAAACTCCATCCTCCAAATCGTCGCCTCTATCATGGTGTGCGAGACTTTCCTCTGCATGGAGCCGCACTTCGGCCTTTGGTTGAACCTCTGTTGTGCAAAGCCGAAGAGTAGCGGCTCCCAGCTTGTTGATTGCGGTGGCACCATGATCAGAAAAATTCAGAACATTGGGTGGCCCGAGGGGGTGTTTATTGAAACCATCAAGATCTGGCAGAAGGAGTGGTTTTACATCACCGAGCCCATCTCCGAAGGCCATGCCTAGGAACCCCTTCAACGCTGGCCCTCCTGAGAAGCTAGTCTTCTGGAATGAGAAGGGCTTCAACTGGGGGAACCTGGAGGAGATCAAACCTCTTCAGAGGAGGAGTCGCTCCATGGTCAAGACCAAGGTCGTTCTGACGGACGTGATTCAAGTCATGCTCCACCGCCGTAGTCTGCCCCTGCAAGTCTGAGTCGTTCCAATGTGGAAGTACAGCACCGAGAACGAAGCTCTGGTGTGGCACTTTTTCCACATGAGCATCGATGCCATGTGGTCAGCACTTTTCAAGCCATCCAAGAAAAATTTCCCCGAAGTAGGAGCTGACCACGGCTTCGACGCCGTCAGTGGACCATCCGAGGTTAGCCGATACGCAGATCTTCTCTTGCATACAGTAATTTATCCATTTTCCATCTAACTCCTTTCCCCCTGATTAGCAGTGAGCAGCCAAAGCCATGATGATCAGCTGCCCAATGCTGCAACCCAAGGAGGTTCGAACACCTCGGCTCGTGGCCCTGCCTACCCCGGACCCCTACATGGCCCCTGTCAAGAAGGAGCCGAAGAAGAAGAGGAAGGTTCTTTGGGCCCGAGGTCCTTCGGATGCTCGATCCAAGGACACCCACGTCTCCTCCCTTCATGAAGGGAGGGAGGATAAAGTGGAGGAGGAAGAGGACACCAAAGAGGAGGAGGAAGTCCCCTCTCCAAGGAAGATGAGGGCCTCTTTCGAGGACATCGAGGGGGGTATAGGACCCCCTCCGACCCACCGGAGGCTTCAAAATGCAGCCGATGTCCAATGCAAAAAGGCCTCAGTGCCCGCCCCAGCCAAGATCGTGCTCTTCGACTCGTCGGACGATGCACTGCCTCCATGACGTGGCATGAGACTTTAAGTCTACTACGCAACTTTATTCTTGTAGACTTTGTTGGGCCTCCAAGTGCAGAGTTTTGTAGGACAGTAGCAATTTTCCCTCAAGTGAATGACCTAAGGTTTATCAATCCGTGGGAGGTGTAGGATGAAGATGGTCTCTCTCAAACAACCCTGCAACCAAATAATAAAAAGTCTCTTGTGTCCCCAACACACCCAATACAATGGCAAATTGTATAGGTGCACTAGTTCGGCAAAGAGATGGTGATACAAGTGCAATATGGATGATAGATATAGGTTTTTGTAATCTGAAATTATAAAAACAGCAAGGTAACAAGTAGTAAACAAC
Organism: Elymus sibiricus; assembly: GCA_039707655.1. Lineage (NCBI taxonomy): Eukaryota > Viridiplantae > Streptophyta > Magnoliopsida > Poales > Poaceae > Elymus > Elymus sibiricus. The sequence continues at coordinate 123,111,745 of CM077667.1, read as the reverse complement.
AAGCAAAATGGTATATTAATGCTTGGAAACAAGGCCTAGGGTTCGTACTTTCGCTAGTGCAATCTCTCAACAATGCTAATATAATTGGATCACATAACCACCCCTCAACGTGCAACAAAGAATCACTCGAAAGTTCTTATCTAGCAGAGAACATAAGAAGAAATTGTTTGTAGGGTACGAAACAACCTTAAAATTATCCTTTCCGATTGATCTATCCAAGAGTTCATACTAAAATAACACCAAGTCATCCTTTCCGATCAATCTATCTAGAGTTCGTACTAAAATAACACCATATGATACACATCAACCAACTCTAATGTCACCTAGATACTCCAATGTCACCACAAGTATCCATGAGTTAATTATACGATACGCATCAAACAATTTAAGATTCATAATACTCAATCCAACACAAAGAACCTCAAAGAGTGCCCCAAGATTTCTATCGGAGAACGTAGGACAAGAACGTGCATCAACCCCTATGCATAGATTACCCCAATGTCACCTCGGGAATCCGCAAGTTGAGTACCAAAACATACATCAAGTGAATCAATAGAACACCCCATTGTCACCACTGGTATCCATATGCAAGAAGTATATCAAGTATTCTCAAATCCAATATTCAATCCAACATAATGATATCTCAAAGGGAAAGATTCAATTCATCACAACATGATAGCAAGGGAATAACTTCATATGATCCGACTATATTAACAAAGCCCGTGATACATCAAGATCGTGACATCTCAAGAACACGAGAGAGAGAGAGATCAAACACATAGCTACTGGTACATACCCTCAGCCCCGAGGGTGGACTACTCCCTCCTCGTCATGGCCTCCGCCGGGATGATGAAGATGGCCACCGGAGATGATCTACCCTCTCTAACAGGATACTGGAATGCCTCCAGAATGGTTTTTCGTCGATACAGAGAGTTACGGTGGTGGAACTTCTCGTCTAGGGTTATTTCTGGGGGTTTCTTAATATATAGGATTTTTGGGCGTCGGTTTCACGCGAAGATGGGCCACGAGTGGACCACAAGACACCAGGGCGCACTAGAGGAGCCTGGTGCACCCTGGTGGGTTGTGCCCACCTCGTGGCTCTTCTCGTCCTCCAACAAAGTTTCTGGTGCCTCTTTTGTTCCAAAAAAATCGTCAAAAAGTTTCGTTGCATTTGGAGAACTGTGATTTCTACACAAAAAACAACACCACAGTAGTTCTGCTGAAAACAACGTCAGTCTGGGTTAGTTCCAAAAAATGATATAAAGTTGCTATAAAATGATTGTAAAACATCCAAGAATGATAATATAACAACATGGAACAATCAAAAATTATAGATACGTTGGAGACGTATCAAGACTGTGTCGGTATTTCCCCAAAGAGGAAGGGATGATGCAGCACAGCGACGGTAAGTATTTCCCTTAGTTATGAAACCAAGGTATCGAACCAGTAGGAGGATCACGCAACACTATGTAAACAACACCTACACACAAAGAACAAATACTTGCAACCTGACGCGAAAGAGAGGTTGTCAATCTCTCCACGGTAAAAAGATAGACTAGGTTGTGATAGATTGGATAGATAGATCTTGCAAGAACACAAAATAAAAGAGGCAAATAAAAAGAGCAGCAAGGTATTTTTGGGTTTTCTGGAATAATAGATCTGAAAATAGAAGCGGCAAAAATATAGATCGGAAAGCAATATGTTGCAAAAGTAGACCCAGGGGCCATAGGATTCACTAGTGGCTTCTCTCATAAGTATAGCACACGGTGGGTGAACAAATTACTGTTGGGCAATTGATAGAAAATAGAATAGTCATGATGATATACAAGGCGATGATCATTATATAGGCATCACGTCCAAGATTAGTAGACCGAAACGATTCTACATCTACTACTATTACTCCACACATCGACCGCTATCCAGCATGCATCTAGTGTATTAAGTTCATGGAAAAACGGAGTAATGCAATAAGAAAGGTCACATGATGTAGACAAGATCTATTCATGTAGGAAAAGACCCCATCTTGTTATCCTTAATAGCAACGATACATGCGTGCCCCGCTGCCCCTTCTGTCACTGGGATAGGACACCGCAAGATCAAACCCATCACAAAGCACCTCTTCCCATGGCAATAAAAATCGATCTAGTTGGCCTAACTAAACCAAAGATTCGAAGAAGAAATACGAGGCTATAAGTAATCATGCATATAAGAGATAAAAGAAGACTCCAATAATATTCATGGTTAGAAACTAATCATGAACTCAAAATTCATCGGATCCCAAAAAACACACCGCAAAAAGTCATTACATCAAATAGATCTCCAAGAGACCACTGTATTGAGAATCAAAAGAGAGAGAGAGGAAGCTGCTGCCTACGGACCCGTATGTCTATGGTGGACTACTCACGCATCATCGGAGAGGCACCAATGAGGATGATGAACCCCTCCGTGATGGTGTTAGATTGGGTCTCGCGGTTCTGGAAATTGCGGCGGCTGGATGTATTTTTCATCGGCTCCTCTAGGGTTTCTGGAATATTTGGGTATTTATAGAGCTCAGAGGCGGTGGAGGGGACTCCCGAGGCGGCCACAACCCATCAGGGCGCGCCCGGGGCCCCTGGTGCACCCTGGTGGGTTGTGGGAGGCCTGGGCTCCCTCCTGGTTACTTCTTTGGCCCACTGGCCTTCTTCTGGTCCAAAAAAATTCTCCAAAAAGTTTTGTCGCAATTGGACTCCATTTGGTACTGATATTCTACGAAGTAAAAAACAAGCAAAAACAGCAACTGGCACTTTGGCACTATGTCAATAGGTTATTCCCAAAGAATGATATAAAGTTGCTATAAAATGATTGTAAAACAACCAAGAATGATAATATAACAACATGGAACAAGCAAAAATTATAGATACGTTGGAGACGTATCAGCATCCCCAAGCTTAACTCCTACTCGTCCTCGAGTAGGTAAATGATAAAAACAAACTTTTTGTAATATTCCTTCTTTAATATAACACAGTAGGAGCCTCTCCTACTGTTTAAAGCTCAAAAAAATTGATGTGGAATGCTTCCTAACATGTTCATCACATATTCTTTTCTTTTGTAGCATGGACATTTGGACTTCTAGATGGTTCAAAGCAATAGTCTAGTTTTGACATAAAGACTTTAATACTCACGCATGCTAACAAGCAACCATGTCTTTCAAAATATCAACACTAAACCAAGTTATCACTAGCCCATCATGCTCAATCATTGATCCATTCATGAAACACACTCAAATATTAACTACACCCAATGCTCAAGTATGATCATAGTGCCCCCTAGTTGGTGCTTTATAAGAGAAGATGGAGACTCAAATAAAATAAAAATTGCATAAAGTAAATAGATAGGCCCTTCACAGAGGGAAGTAGGGATTTGTAGAGGTGCGAGAGCTCAAAGTTTAAATTGAGAGAGAAAAATATTTTGGGTGGCATGTCTTTCCTCTCAACGAAAATGACCGAGTAGTTCGCAATACTTTCCATGCTAGATACATCACACGTGGTTCCCAAACATAAAGTAAAGTTTATTCCTTTTTCCACCATTCTTTCACAATCCATGGCTAGCCGTATCCACGGTTGCCTTCCATACCAACACATTCCAAGGAATTTATTATTTGACAACATAAAGTAAATTTCTTTTTCATTTCGGGACTGGGCATCACTATTACCGCCATACTCTCATTCAATGACAAGTGAATAAACACTCACTTTGAGAATAACACATCTAGCATGGAAAAATATTGGATACCCCTACCGTTTCATGAGCGGTACGAGCACACAAAAAGGAAATTTATTTTGAAAATTAGAGATGGCACATACAAATTTGCTCAGAACGACATGGAAATACCGCATATAGGTTGGTACGGTGGACTCATAAGGCAAAACTGGGTTTAAGGATTTTGGATGCAGTCATAAGAAACAAACATGATGAAATTATTGGAAACATGTTCTTGGGCCAGCATCTTATCTTTCCGGTTCATCCGCTTCTTATAAGACTCTATGCTTTTTCTTTCCTCCTCTTTCATGACGTCATCTTGCGGATCCTTGATGACGGCGCATCATTATTGCAAATCTTTTTGAAACAGTGTCCAAATCTAATCTGGTGCGAAAATCCAGGCGTCTTTCTAGCCAAAAATTACTGTGACCGTTCCATTTTCACCGGCGTTGCTTTGCGTTCTGTCGCCTTATAAATAGGCCACTCAGTCCCCCCCCCCTTTCATTTTTACCTCATATGCTTCCTCTCACAACAACAACGCCACCTCGATCTCATTGGAGACCACTCCCGTGAAAGAGAGCATCTCGACCGCCGCCGTCGCCGGAACCTACCTGCTTTGGACGCGGCCCTTCCTCAAGTGCTCAGTTCTCCAGCATCTTCCTCATCTTGAGTCAGGTAAATCTCATCCCTCCTCATTAGGGTTTCAACGTTCGTCGGTAGTTCGTCGGGGTTCTTCAAAATTTGTTTGAACATGTAGTCATAGATCTTATTAATATCCATAGAACCATTAATCTAGCGCGTCTTCGGCGCCGCTATCTCCTGGCCATGATGCAGATCCATAATAGCTATGTTTGTAAACCTTCATGGATGCTATGTTTAGATTACTTTACTAGTCAGGGCATATTTTTCTTCCTTTTTGCATTTTATTTATATCTGTTTGTTCCCCTGTTTGCGTAGAAATCTGTTTTACTAGCACAAAAAATATCTCCAAGTGTTGAGTACCTATGTCACTCTCTTGTCGGCTTATGTAAAGACCGGCCCATGTTTGTCGTTCTTTATCTTGTTATTTGTCCGGCTTATTTAATCGTACCGGCTGATCTTTTGGCCAGCTTATCTTTATATCACGCAAACACCGGCTCATGGCTAAAATCCTCATTGTTGCGTAATCTGAACCATTGACAGGCTTATCAATTTGTCTTCCTGTTGGTGGCTCAAAATATAGACCGTCTTATTTTTCTTATTTTCGCTTGTAGCTGATCTCTAAGACGCCATGGCCCCCAAGAACACCAAGATTTGTGGTTGGGTCAGATCTCAAGAGTCAACACTCACCTTAGACAACTTTGTAAGTCAAGGTCTTTTGACGGATCAAAAGGATATAAGATGGCGGGCACCTGAAGAAGAACCTTATCCTCAGCCTGAGCAAGGAGAAAATGTCATCTTCTCTGATCATTTGCGTAGGGGCTTGACGTGGCTTGGACTGCGTCGGTATTTCCCCAAAGAGGAAGGGATGATGCAGCATAAAGGTTATTGAACCAGTAGGAGGATCACCACCACCCAATAAGCAGCACTTGCACACAAACAACAAATACTTGCAACCCGACGTGAAAAAGAGGTTGTCAATCTCTCTATGGTAAATAGATAGATTAGGTAATGATAGATAGGAGAGATAGATCTCTCAAGAACACAAATAAAAAGATTAAATATGTAGCAATATGTTTTTGGGTTTTTTGTTTTGTAGATCTGAAAACAAAGATTGCAAAAAACGTAGATCGGAAAGCAATATGATAGGAAAAGTAGACCCGGGGGCCGTAGGGTTCACTAGTGGCTTCTCTCATGAGTATAGCGCACGGTGGGTGAACAAATTACTGTTGGGCAATTGATAGAAAATCGAATAGTCATGACGATATCCAAGGCGATGATCATTATATAGGCGTCACGTCCAAGATAGATAGACCGACTCCTGCCTGCATCTACCTCTATTACTCCACACGTCAACCGCTATCCAGCATGCATCTATTGTATTAAGTTCATGGAAAATCGGGGTAATGCAATATGAAAGATGACATGATGTAGACAAGATCTATTCATGTAGGAATATACCCCATCTTCTTATCCTTAATAGCAACGATACATGCGTGTCTTACAGCCCCTTCTGTCACTGGGAAAGAACACCGCAAAATCGAACCCATCACAAAGCACCTCTTCCCATGGCAAGAAAAATCGATCTAGTTGGCCTAACTAAACCAAAGATTCGAAGAAGAAATATGAGGCTATAAATAATCATGCATATAAGAGATAAAAGAAGACTCAAATAATATTCATGGATAGAAACTGATCATGAACTCAAAATTAATCGGATCCCAACAAACACACCGCAAAAGTTTACATCAAATAGATCTCCAAGAGACCATTGTATTGAGAATCATAAGAGAGAGAGAGAAGAAGCCATCTATCTACTGCCTACGGACCCGTAGGTCTATGGTGGACTACTCACGCATCATCGGAGAGGCACCTATGAGGAAGATGAACCCCTCCGTGATGCTGTTTAGATTGGATCTCGAGGTTCTGGAACTTGCGGCGGCTGGAATTGTGTTTCGTCGACTCCCCTAGGGTTTTTGGATTTCCAGGGAATTTATAGGCACGATAGTCGGTTGAGGGGGTGCCCGAGGTGCCCAGCACCCACCAGGTCGCCCCAGGGGGCCTCTAGCGTGCCCTGGTGGCGGCTGGCCACCCTGGGCCCCCTCTTCTGGTGTTCTTTGGCCCATCTGGTTTCTTCTGGTTCGTAAAAAATCCACAAAAATCCCCGCAGCGTTTTATCTCCGTTTGGTACTGATTTTCTGCGAAGTAAAAAAAAGCAAAAACAGCAATTGGCACTTTGGCACTATGTCAATAGGTTAGTCCCAAAAAATGATATAAAGTTGTAATAAAATGATTGTAAAACATCCAAGAATGATAATATAACAGAATGGAACAAGCAAAAATTATAGATACGTTGGAGACATATCAGCATCCCCAAGCTTAATTCCTACTCGTCCTCGAGTAGGTAAATGATAAAAACAGAATTTTTGATGTGGAATGGTGCGTAACATATTCATCATATTCTTTTCTTCTTTGTATAGCTTGGACATTTGGACTTGTAAATGATTCAAAGCAATAGTCTAGTTTTAACATAATTACTTCAATACTCAAGCATGTCAACAAGCAACCATGTCTTTCAAAATATCAACACTAAAGAAAGTTATCCCTAGCCCATCATGCTCAATCATTGATCCATTCATGAAACACACTCAAATATTAGCTATGCCCAATGCTCAAGTACGATCATAGTGCCCCCTAGTTGGTGCTTATAAGAGAAGATGGAGACTCAAAGCAAAAATAAAAATTGCATAAAGTAAATAGATAGGCCCTTCGCAGAGGGAAGTAGGGTTTTGTAGAGGTGCCAGAGCTCAAAGTTTTAAATTGCTAGAGAAAAAATATTTTGGGTGGCATGCTTTTCCTGTCAAGGAAAACGACAAAGTAGCTCACAATACTTTCCATGCTAAATATATCATAGGCGGTTCCCAAACAGAAAATAAAGTTTATTCCTTTTTCCACCAAACTTTCACTTTCCATGGCGGGCCGTATCCACGGTTGCCTTCCATACCAACACTTTCCAAGGAATTTATTATTTGACAACATAAAGTAAATATTTTTTTCTTTTTCATTTCGGGAATGGGCATCCCTATTACCGCCGCACTCTCGTGCAATGACAAGTGAATAAACACTCATCTTGAGAATAACACATGTAGCATGGAAAAATATTGGACACTCCCCACCGTTTCATGAGCGGTACGGGCACACAAAAGAGAAATTTTATTTTGAAAATTTAGAGATGGCACATACAAATTTGCTTGGAACAGCATGGAAATACCTCATATAGGTAGGTATAGTGGACTCGTAAGGCAAAACTTGGTTTAAGGATTTTGGATGCATAAGTAGTATTTCTACTTAGTACAAATGAAGGCTAGCAAATAGATTGGGAAGCAACCAAACCAAGAAACAAAAAATCACATAATTGAGCATTGAACATAACTAACACTGAATCATGCACCACAAGTAGGATGTAACTTCATTGCATAACTATTGGCTTTCGTGCATGCATAGGGAATCACAAACCTTAACACCAATATTCCTACTAAGTATAATTACCCACTAACATGACTCACATATTACTATCATCATGTTTCAAAACTATTACAAGGAATCAAGTTTAATTTGTCCAATGATCTTCATGAAGTTTTTATTATATCCTCCTTGGATATCTATCACTTTGGGACTAGTTTTATATATTGCCATTGCTTTTTGGCAAGCTCAAACAAATTTAAGTGAAGCATAAGAGCATAAAGATTTCATCTCTCAAAAAGGAATAAGTGAAGCATGAGAGGATTTCTTAAAAAATTTACTAACTCTCAAATTAATCTAAGTGAAGCATGAGAGTATTTCTACAAAAATTTCCAAGCACACCGTGCTCAAAAAGATATAAGTGAAGCACTAGAGCAATTCTATAGCTCAAAAAGTTTAAGTGAAGCACATAGAACAATTCTAACAAACCATAGCATGATTTTGGCTTTATCAAATAGGTGTGTACAGGAAGGATACAAAGGAAAAACTAACAAACAAAGAAAGCAAAGATACAAGATGCTCCAAGCAAAACACATGATAAGTGACGAATAAAAATATAGCTCCAAGTAAAATACCGATGGTCGTTAGAAGAAAGAGGGGATGCCACTCGGGGGAATCCCCAAGCTTAGTTGCTTGTTACTCTTTGGATATATCTTGGGAGTTCGGTAGCATCCCCAAGCTTAGGATTTTGCTACTCCTTATTCCTTCATCCATCGTGATCTCACCCAAAACTTGAAAACTTCAATCACACAAAACTCAACAAAATCTTCGTGAGATCCGTTAGTATAAGAAAGCAAATCACTACTTTAGGTACTGTTGTAAACCCATTCAAATTTTATAATTGCATTATACCTATTGTATTTTAACTTTACCATGGCTTATACCCTCCAATACAAACCATAGATTCATCAAAACAAGCACACAATGCAACAAAAACAGAATCTGTCTCAAACAGAACAGTCTGTAGTAATCTGTACCATACCCATACTTCTGTAACTCTAAAAATTCTGAACAATTAGAAAAACGTAAGGAATTTGTATAGAAATACTGTGTTAAAATTTCAGCTCAAGATCACGTTCCAGCAAAAATTGAAAATTCATATACTGGATGCAAAGTTTCTGTTTCAGATTCAGCATCACTTCTAATCATCCTATGATTCATCCTAATGGTTCTACTTGGTACAAACACTAAATAAACCATAAAAACACAATCATAACAGAGGCATAATTGTGTCAATCACTCAAAAACAGAAAGGAAAAAGAAAAAATTATTTATTCACTGGGTTGCCTCCCAACAAGCGCTATCGTTTTACGCCCCTAGCTAGGCATATTGGATAGATTCAAGTATTGTCATCTTTGGTTTTGGATCCATAGGATGCCCTCATGATTGATCCATATGGTGGCTTAATTCTTGTTCTGGGGAAGTGTTCCATACCCTTTCTTAAGGGAAATTGAAAACGAATATTGCCTTCTTTCATATCAATCACGGCACTTATAGTGTGTAAAAACAGTCTACCAAGTATAATGGGACAGGACGGATTGCAATCAATATCAAGCACAATAAAATCAATGGGCACATAATTCCTATTTGCAAGAATAAGAACATCATTAATTCTTACCAAAGGCTTTTTAATAGTAGAATCCGCCAAGTGCAAATTAAGAGAACATTCTTCCATGTTGGTAAGACCAAGCACATCACATGGAGATTTCGGAATCGTGGAAACACTAGCACCCAAATCACACAAAGCAAAGCATTCATAATTTTTAATCTTGACCTTAATTGTAGGTTCCCACTCATCATGCAATTTTCTAGGAATAGAAATCTCCAACTCCAACTTTTCTTCAAAAGATTTCATCATGGCATCAATGATATGTTTAGTAAAAGCTTTATTTTGCTCATAAGCTTGAGGTGAATTCAACATAGATTGCAACAAAGAGATACATTCAATCAAGGAGCAGCTATCATAATTAAAATCTTTGCAATCCAAGATAGAGGGCACATCACTAGTTAAAGTTTTAACCTCTTGAAACCCACTTTTATCAAAAATTTCATCAAGATTTTCACCCTCCAAATTATTGGTACGCCTTCTAGATAAAGTTGACTCTACTTCAGTCCCTTCATTATCAATTTTAATATTACCTAACAAGGAATCAATAGAAGAAACATCAATCACTTTAAGATCTTCATCACTTTTGTAACGGCAATCACTAGAAGACGATTTTTCCAAGATTTCTCTTTTAGCTCTAAGCATAGTGGTTCTTTTCTTACTTTCATCCATATAGGCATATAAAGCTTTAATAGATTCATCAATCTTAGGCACAAAAGCTTTCAACTTGAGATTTTCAACATCATGAGAAATTCTATCAATGCTTCTGTCGGCGTTCTGGGAACGGGGGTACCCAGACCTGCCTGCCTGCGGCCCAGGACATGGCCCACCTCGTCAGCCAAGCACAACCTGACGCAGCCCCACTCAAGAGAAGGCCCTCGCGAGGACCCTAGGCTCGCGAGGAGGAGCAGCATCAAGACCAGCAAGGGATGGGCCTCCCCAGGCCCCCTCCGGAGCGGCGGAGATCTCCATGCAGAGCCCGGCCTCAGGAGTCAAAGATGACGCAAGGAAGGACAGGCGGGCGTGAGCGCGCCAGGCGGTGCAGTTTCCCCTTTGGTGCAAAGGGAGCAAGGACGTACGCGGGTTCCCAAAGCACCCCCCAAAGGTTTCCATTCCGGTGCAACAAGACCACAACCACGAGCCCCGCAGGACGGATGTCATCGCCGAGCCCACTTCTGCATCATCGACAGCTACTTTGCAGGCGAAGACCACCTTTGGACAGGGCGGGGATGTACTCCTGTTCCATTTCAAATTTGGCCATTGTGGGATCCCTTCCCGCCATTGCGATAAGGGAAGAGGACCCGGGCCACCGCTATATATAGAAGCTAGGCTGCATCGTAGAGAGGGGCGACCAATCGATCCACCATAACCCGGGCAGAGGGCCAAGAACACCTCAGGAGCGCCCTCACAAGGCTCCTAAACACTGTACTAGTTCATCCACCACACCTCCCCGAGAGGCAATCCACCAAAGCAGGAGAAGGGTATTACGCTTCGCAGCGGCCCGAACCTGGGTAAACCACCGTGTTCATCTTCTTCCTCGTCATCGTGCGAGTTCATCGTCTTAGCCATCGACTAGCGAGCTAGGTATGGCGAGCCTGCAGGGGATCCTCGCACATGCCCCTGTGTTCAAACCTTGAGGGTTTTGCGGAGCCCGAAATCCGACATTTGGCGCGCCAGGTAGGGGGCGTGTCGGAGTCTTGCTCAAGCCAAGATCTTCTCCCACCTTGCCACTCCGATGTCTGACGCTCGCCGAGCCCGCGCCGAGCGCCGAGCTGCCCGCGTCGCCCAGACGGCACCTGTGGGCTGCGCCGGTGCGCGCCGGTCACCCTCACCTGTGGCCAACGCCGCCACGGGCCCGGATGCCCACGAACAACAAGACTCCTCCCAGCCGGTTACCGCGCAGCGCGACGGCCGCACCGCCACTCCGTCGATCATCCCAGCTACCGAGTCGTCCTCCCACGTTCGGCCCGGGCCGGCACGCGGCTCGGGCCCACTCGCCATGGCGAACGAGCTGCTCCGCTACCGCCCTGCCCCCGACTGCTACGATGACTGGCTTCGGCGCATCGCGGAGCTCGTCAGTGCTGCCGGCGATGCTTCAGCGCTCTCCTACTCGCTATGACCCCGACCTTCCCTGGCAGACGACGTGGCCCACGACGCGCCGCCACCTCCTCCGCAATGCGACATCGACCCCAGGCCCAGGCGAGAAGCGCGCCCGCGCGACCAGCCCCGCGAACCACGGGCAAGGGCGAGAGATGAAGTAAGCTGCCAGGTGGTGCCCCGGCCGCGCGTCGATGCGCGTGCACTCCCCGCGATGCCGACCCAACGTCGCGACCGAGCACCGCTCGAGGCGGCCCCTCAGGAGCGTCAAGACCGGGTCCCTCCCACACACACAGCACCCGTCGAACCAGTGGGGTGCCTCGCCATCGTCCCGGAGCTCCATCCAACCACGTGGCCCTGCAAGTTCAAGCCTGACCTGCCCCCGCGCTACGACGGCACCCCGGATCCCGCCGAGTTCCTACAGCTCTACTCCCTGAGCATCCGGGCAGCCGGAGGAGATGACAAAGTCATGGCGTGCTGGTTCCCCATGGCACTCAAAGGTGGCGCGCTCTCCTGGCTCCTCAACCTCCCGGAGGGGTCCGTCAGCTCCTGGGACGACCTGCGCAAGCGCTTCGTCGCCAACTTCCAAGGTACCCGCGACCACGCGCTCACCGTGAACGACCTGCGGTGTATAAAGCAGCAGGACGGAGAGACCCTGCACAAGTTCAAACAGCGCTTCACGACTACACGCCTCAAGGTCCCGAAGGCGTCGGACGAGGCTATCATCTCCGCGTTCACCGACGGCGTCACGGACCTCAAGATGAAGGAGGAGCTCGCCATGAACGACGAACTGTGCTCAGCCCTGGAGATGTTCAATCTGGCGAACAGGTGCACCAAGGCTGAAGAGGGCCGACTGTCGCTCCGCGAGCCTCCGGCGGCAGAGCCAGAGGAAAAGAAGACCAAGGCCAAGGAGGCGAAGTGCAAGGCCCCAGCGGTGCTTGCGGCCGAGCCCGAGGCGAAGCGCAGCCAAGGCGAGGAACACCCCGCAGGGGGGAGACCAACCTGCATCTTCCATGGCACCAACAACCACGACACCGCCGACTGCCAGGAGCTCAGGCTGGTCCGCGCCGAACACTTCGGCCGGCGCCCTGGACGCACTGACCGTCACTTCGGACGTGGCGGAGGCCGCGGTGGAGGCCGTTGGGACAACCGGGAACCGCGTCAGGGGTGGCGCGACCAGCCTCAGGAGGACCGCTGGCGTGATCAGGTTTGGGAGGACCACTGGCGTGATCAGGATCGGGAGGACCATTGGCGCGATGACCCTCCGGAGGGGTCACGCCGTGGCCAGCCTCGTGAGGCCCGTCCTCATGAGGCCGGCCTACCACCACTACCGCCGCCACCCAGAAGGAAGGAAGAGGACAGGCAAGACGATGGGGCTGGGGGCTTCCAGGAGGTCAGGGCGGTAGCTTGTATCCTGTGTGGCGCCCAGGCCCCAGCGTCGAACCGCGTCTTCAAGCAGTTCACGCGGGAAGTGAACGCGGCTCTCCCAAATCCCGAAGCAATGCGCCCCCTCAAGTGGTCCCAGACTGCAATCACCTTCGACTCGAGGGATCAGCTCAGGTGCTCGGCCATGGCCGGCAAGCTCCCCATGCTGTGCACTCCAACCATCAGCAACGTCCTCGTCACCAAGACCCTCATCGACAGTGGAGCGGGGCTCAATGTCCTCTCCATTGAGACCTTCGAGACGCTCCAAGTACCGTACAAACATCTCATGCCGACCAAGCCCTTCTCGGGAGTCACAGGCGGGTCCACTGTCCCCATTGGGCAAGTGCGCCTGCCCGTCACCTTCGGCGGGCGCGAGAACTACCACACCGAGATCAACGTCTTCGACGTCGCGCACATCCACCTCCCGTACAACGCGATCCTTGGGTACCTGGCCCTCGCCAAGTTCATGGCGGTCACTCACCATGGCTAGAACGTCCTCAAGATGCCAGGGAGCGGTGGCGTCATCACCGTCGCCTGCGACAAGAAGGATGCTGTCTGCTCCCTCGAGCATGCTTATCGCGCCGCGGCGGACGAGCGCTCGGACGACGAGGAAGATGCCCTGCCTCATGAGGATGCACGCAAGAAGAAGAAGCAGGTCCTTCCCGCGGGGCGCTCGGGGGCTGGGCCCTCCAAGGCCGGGGCCTCAGCCTCTGCACCCAGGGACGGAGCCCCACCCTCCATCGCATAGGAAAGCGCGCTCGGCGCCCCTCTTGGGTCGGGCCTGGGGGCTTCCTTCCGTGGAGCTTCCGGCCTGGCCAGTGAGACAAGGGAGGCGCTCGAGCACAACCTGAAGGTGCGTCCTGACGCGCGTCTGCTCGAGCCGGGAACACGGCGCGAGGAGCCGAGCTCGCGAGAGTCCATCATCAGAGCGATTGAGGAGCTTCAGGGGGCACAGGCCATGCAAGGCGGAGACTGCCCAGCACCACCAATCGCAGCCGCCATCGTCGGCCCGATCGACCAGCCGCGCGTCTGCGTCAACCCGCTCGCAATCAACAGGGCCGCGTCCCAGGGCCCCTTTTGGCCAACGCGTGTCGATCACGGATGGGTCTACCCGCACAACTACGTCCGCATGCCCTTCGGCCTGGCGAACGCAGGCGTCACGTTCCAGCGCCTTGCCCGGGCCATGCTCATACCTTGCCTGGCGAGGCGCGGCGAGGAGTTGGAGGAGATGCCCGGACCGTGCGGAGGTCCCGAGCCCCGGGAGACGACGGGCCCGTAAGGGCCGCACTCATGGAGGTATGAGATCATGCTACGACGGCAGCTTCGACTCCTCAGCGGTGTGGCCGCCAGATGACCATTTGTTGGCAGTTGCCAGGTAACTTTTTGGTTTACTCCGTCTGAGGGCGACCACCGGGCCGCATTATCCTCGGGCGATCAGGGCATACCCATGCAGCCGCCTCATTTACGCATATTTTAGTAATTTCTCATGCATGTGATCAGTTTCCTAACGTTTCACCTTGCCTGCTCGGCTCTTTGCCGGCGTGAACGTCGCCGCACCCGAATGGTCCTACCTGCGACTGCCTCATGATAGGACCGGCCACGGCAACTGTGCTAGGGTCCGTCCCTGCAGCGTTGATAAATCCAGTGGCTGAGCTCTGTCTAGCGGGCCGGCCCCGTTCACGTCACCTCCTAGGGTCACTGGTGCTTGGCCCTCTCATGCGACGGCCCTAGGGAGTACGTTCGGCGCAGGCTTCTCCAAAATTTGCAGGACCTCGGACGGCGCTACCTACGAAGAAGACTCAGGCACAAACCGCCTTTGAGGTAGGGACCTCGCGAGGCCAAAGCGCCCTCGCGAGCTCCCAGATACACCTCCCAGTTCTGCCGTGCAAGCCACTGCTACTTCTCGAGCATGCGTTGGTTTCCGTGAAGAGGAACGGATGATGCAGCAAAGTAGATAAGTATTTCCCTCAGTTGTTGAGAACCAAGGTATCAATCTAGTAGGAGATACAAGCAAGTCCCCAATAGGTGTACCTACACAAAGAATCAAACACTTGCACCCAATGCTATAAAGGGTTTGTCAATCCCTTCACGGTTACTTGCAAGGATGAGATCTAATAGAGATAGATAGAATAGATTGCTTGAACGGAAAGTAAAACAAAAGTAAAAAGATTGCAGCAGGATATTTTTGGTATTTTTTGGTTTTAGATCTGAAAGTATAATATGGAAAATAGACCCGGGGGCCATAGGTTTCACTAGAGGCTTCTCTCATGATGGCAAGTATTACGGTGGGTGAACAAATTACTGTCGAGCAATTGATAGAAAAGCGAATAATTATGAAGATATCCAAGGCAATGATTATGCATATAGGCATCACATCCGTGTCAGGTAGACCGAAACGATTCTGCATCTACTACTATTACTCCACACATCGACCGACTCCTGCCTGCATCTAGAGTATTAAGTTCATGAAGAACAGAGTAACGCATTAGGTAAGATGACATGATGTAGAGGGATAAACTCAAGCAATATGATGAAAACCCCATCTTTTTATCCTCGATGGCAACAATACAATACGTGCCTCGCTACCCCTACTATGTCACTGGGTGAGGACACCGCAAGATTGAACCCAAAACTAAGCACTTCTCCCATTGCAAGAATTACCAATCTAGTTGGCCAAACCAAACCAATAACTCGAAGAGACTTGCAAAGATATGAAATCATTCATATAAGAATTCAGAAAAGACTCAAATAATATTCATACATAATCTGAACATAAACCCACAATTCATCGGATCTTGACAAACACACCGCAAAAGAGTATTACATCGGATAGATCTCCATGAAGATCATGAAGAACATGGTATTGAAGAGCAAAGAGAGAGAAGAAGCCATCTAGCTAATAGCTATGGACTCGAAGGTCTGTGGTGAACTACTCACGCATCATCGGAGGGGCAATGGAGTTGATGTAGATGCCCTTCGTGATCGAATCCCCCTCCGGCAGATTACCGGAAAAGGCTCCAAGATTGGATCTCACGGGAACCGAGGCTCCTGGCGGCAGAAAAGTGTTTTCGTGGCTCTCTCTGGTATCTAGGGAATATTTGGGAATTTATAGGCCGAAGATTGGGGTTGGGGGAGTTGCCATGGGCCCACAAGCCAGGGGGCGCGGCCCTCCCCTAGGGCGCGCCCCTGTGGCTTGTGGCCACACGGCGGCTACTCTGCCTTGGTCTCCAAGATTGGTAGTTGTCTTCTGGTCCAAGAAAAAATATTCCGAAGATTTTATTCCGTTTGGACTCCGTTTAATATTCCTTATCTGCAATACTCAAAAACAATGAAAAAACAGAAACTGGCACTAGGCTCTAGATTAATAGGTTAGTCCCAAAAAAAATATAAAATAGCATATTAATGCATATAAAACATCCAAAACAGATAATATAATAGCATGGAACAATCAAAAATTATAGATACGTTGGAGACGTATCAAGCATCCCCAAGCTTAATTCCTTCTTGTCCTCGAGTAGGTAAATGATAAAAACAGAATTTTTGATGTGGAATGCTACCTAACATATTTATCCATGTAATATTCTTTATTGTGGCATGAATATTCAGATCCGTAAGATTCAAAACAGTAGTCTAATATTGACATAAAAAACCGTAATACTTCGAGCACACCAACAAGGCAATCGTGCCCTTTCGAAATAACATGGTCTTAGAAAATTATCCCTACAAAATCATATGGTCTGGCTATGCTCCATCTTCCCCACACAAAGTATCTAAATCATGCACAACCCCGATGAACAAGTCAAGCAATTGTTTCACACTTTTGGTGTTCTCAATCCTTTTCAACTCTCGCGCAATACATGAGCGCGAGCCATGGATATAGCACTATAGGTGGAATAGAATATGGTGGAGGTTGCAAGGGAAAGGGAGAAGATAGTCTCACATCAACTAGGCATATCAACGGGCTATGGAGATGCCCATCAATAGATATCAATGTGAGTGAGTAGGGATTGCCATGCAACAAATGCACTTAGAGCTATAAGTGTATGAAAGCTGAAAAAGGAAACTAAGTGGTCGTGCAAGATGAAAATCCACTAGTTATATGAAAGTGACGAAATAGGAGACTCTCTATCATGAAGATCATGGTGCTACTTTGGAGCACAAGTGTGGAAAAAAATATAGTAGCAATTGTCCCTTCCCTCTTTCTCTCATTTTTTTTCTTTTTTTCTCCTTTTTTTTATTTTGGTGGGCATCTTTGGCCTCTTTTTTTTTGGGCTTCGCTGGTCTCTTTTTTTTTGTAAAGTCCGGATACTCATCCCAACTTGTGAGGGAGTCATGGCTTCCATCATCCTTTTCTCACACGGGACAATGGTCTAATAATGAAAATCATCACACTTTTATTTACTTACAACTCAAAAGAAAAATTACAACTCGATACCTATGACAAAATATGACTCTATATGCAATATGAAAGTGGTGGTGCATGTCATGAAAAGCGGAACGGTGGAAGTTGCATGGCAATATATCTCGGAATGGCTATGGAAATGCCATAATAGGTAGGTATGGTGGCTGTTTTGAGGAAAATATATGGTGGCTGTTAAGAGGAAGGTGGGTTTGATGTACCGGCGAAAGTTGCGCGGTACTAGAGGGGCTAGCAAAGGTGGAAGGGTGAGAGTGCGTATAATCCATGGACTCAACATTAGTCATAAAGAACTCACATACTTATTGCAAAAGTCTATTAGTTATCAAACAAAGCATTAGACGCATGCTCCTAGGGGAGAGGTTGGTAGGAGTTAACCATCGCGCGCTCCCGACCCTCACACAAAGGTTGACAATCATTAAACAAATCATGCTCCGACTTCGTTACATAACGGTTCACCATACGTGCATGCTACGGGAATCAAAAACTTCAACACAAGTATCTCTTCCAATTCACAACTACTCACTAGCATGACTCTCATATTACCATCTCCATTATCTCAAAACTATATGCAAGGAATCAAACTTCTCATAGTATCCAATGCACTTAATATGAAAGTTTTTATTATATCCCTCTTGGATGCCCATTATATTAGGACTAAAATCATAACCTAAACAAATTACCATGCTGTTTTAAGAAACTCTCAAAATAATATAAGTGAGGTACGAGAGTTCAATAATTTCTATAAAATATAACACCACCGTGCTCTAAAAAGATATAAGTGAAGCACTAGATCAACATTGCCTAGCTCAAAAGATATAAGTGAAGCACATAGAGTATTCTAATAAATTCATGATTCAGCGTGTCTCTCTCAAAAATATGTGCAGCAAGGATGATTGTGGCAAACTAAAAATCAAAGACTCATATCATACAAGACGCTCCAAGCAAAACACATATCATGTGGTGAATAAAAATATAGCCTCAAGTAAATTTACCGATGGATTGAAGACGAAAGAGGGGATGCCTTCCGGGGCATCCCCAAGCTTAGGATTTTTGGTATCCTTGAATATGGCTTGGGGTGCCTAGGGAATCCCCAAGCATGGGCTCTTGCCACTCTTTATTCCATAGTCCATCAAATCTTTACCCAAAACTTGAAAACTTCACAACACAAAACTCATCAGAAAACTCATGAGATCCGTTAGTATAAGAAAAATAAATCACCACTTAGGTACTGTTGTGAACTCATTCTTTATTTATATTGGTGTAATATCTACTGTATTCTAACTTCTCCATGGTTCATACCCCCCGATACAACCCATAGATTCATCAAAATAAGCAAACAACACAAAGCAAACAGAATCTGTCTAAAACAGAACAGTCTGTAGCAATCTATAGACTTCGAATACTTATGTAACTCCAAAAATTCTTAAAAATTAGGACAATCAGGGAAATTTGTATATCAATCTTGTGTAAAAATTTCAGATCAAAAGCGCGTTCCAGTGAATTTACAAAATTCCTGGACTGAGAGCAAAAGTTTCTGTTTTTCAGCAAAATCAAATCAACAAACACCGTAGACCATCCCAAAGGTCTTACTTGGCTCAAACACTAATTTAAACAAGAAAACACAATTATTACAGAAGTAATAATGTGTAAAACACACCAAAACAGAAAGCAAAAATAAAATTGGGTTGCCTCCCAACAAGCGCTATTGTTTAACGCCCCTAGCTAGGCAAAACGCAATAGATCTAGGTATTGTCATCTTTGGTATGCAATCCATAAGCAGCTCTCATAATAGATTCATAGGGTAATTTTATTTTATTTCTAGGAAAGTGCTCCATGCCTTTCCTTAATGGAAATTGGAATCTAATATTTCCTTCCTTCATATCAATAATTGCACCAATCGTTCTAAGGAAAGGTCTACCAAGAATAATAGGACATGTAGGATTGCAATCTATATCAAGAACAATGAAATCTACGGGCACATAATTCCTATTTGCAACAATAAGAACATCATTAATCCTTCCCATAGGTTTCTTTATAGTGGAATCCGCAAGATGCAAATTTAAAGAACAATCATCAAATTCACGGAAACCTAGCACATCACATAAAGTTTTTGGAATCGTGGAAACGCTAGCACCCAAATCACACAAAGCATGGCACTCATAATACTTAATTTTAATCTTAATAGTTGGTTCCCACTCATCATAAAGCTTTCTAGGTATAGAAACTTCCAACTCAAGTTTTTCTTCAAAAGATTTCATCATAGCATCAACAATATGTTTAGTAAAACCTTTGTTTTGATTATAAGCATGAGGAGAATTCAACATGGATTGCAACAAGGAAACACAATCAATCAAAGAGCAACTATCATAATTAAAGTCCTTGAAATCCAAAAGAGTGGGTTCATTGCTATTTAAAGTTTTGACCTCTTCAATCCCACTTTTATCAATCTTAGCGTTAAGATCTATAAACTCCAAATCATTGGGACGCCTTTTAACAAAAGTTGACTCATCTCCAGTCCCATCTTTATCAAGATTTACATTAGAAAACAAAGATTCAATAGGAGTCACATCAATCACTTTAAGATCCTCATCAATATTATCACGAGAACACACTTTTTCAAGCCATTCACGCTTAGCACGTATTCTAGCAGTTCTTTCCTTACACTCATCAATAGAAATTCTCATAGCTTTTAAAGACTCATTAATATCATGCTTAGGTGGAATAGATCTAATTTTCAAAGAATCAATCTCAAGAGAAATTCTATCAACGTTCCTAGCCAAATCATCAATCTTGAGCATTTTTTCTTCAATCATAGCATTGAAACCCTTTTGCAAACTAATAAATTCTTTAATATTATTCTCAAGATCAGAGGGCATCTTATTATAATTTCCATAATAGTTGCTGTAGGAATTACCATAATTATTAGAGGAATTACTAGGAAACGGCCTAGCACTGAAATTACCTCTATACGCGTTATTACCAAAATTGTTCCTACCAACAAAATTCACATCCATAGATTCATTATTATTTCCAGTCAAAGAAGACAAAGGCATATCATTAGGATCAATAGGAGCACCCTTACTAGCAAACAATTTCATCAATTCATCCATCTTTTCACTCAAAGTATTAATCTCTTCAATAGCATGCACTTTTTTACTAGTAGGAGATCTTTTGGTATGCCATTGAGAGTAATTTGCCATAATATTATCTAGGAGTTTGGTAGCTTCTCCTAATGTGATTTCCATAAAAGTACCACCCGCGGCGGAATCTAAGAGATTCCTAGGAGCAAAATTCAATCCAGCATAGAAAATTTGTATAATCATCCATAAACTCAAACCATGCGCGGGGCAATTTCTAATCATTAGTTTCATCCTCTCCCAAGATTGTGCAACATGCTCATGATCAAGTTGCTTAAAATTCATTATATCGTTCCTACGGGAGATGATCTTAGCGGGCGGAAAGTACTTGGAAATAAAAGCATCTTTACACTTATTCCATGAATCAATACTATTTTTAGGCAAAGATGAAAACCAAGTTTTAGCACGATCTCGTAGTGAGAACGGAAATAGCTTCAATTTAACAATATCATTATCCACATCTTTCTTATTTTGCATATCACACAACTCAACGAAAGTATTTAGATGGGATGCGGCATCTTCATTAGCAAGGCCGGAAAATTGTTCTTTCATAACAAGATTTAGCAAAGCAGCATTAATTTCATAAGATTCCGCACTAGTGGCGGGAGCAATCGGAGTACTAATAAAATCATTATTATTAGTATTGGAAAAATCACACAACTTGGTATTCTCTTGAGTCATCATGACGAAGCAAGCAAGCAAGCACACAAGCAAACAAAAGGCAAACGAAAAGACGAACGGAAGAAGGGCGAATAAAAAGGCGAATCTTTTTGGAAAATCGTTTTAGAAGTGGGGGAGAGGAAAACAAGAGGCAAATGGCAAATAAAGTAAATGCAAGAGATGAGTTTGTGATGAGTACTTGGATGGCTTGATGTAGATCTCTCCGGCAACCACGTCAGAAATTGACAAGTTGACGAAAAAGTTCTTGTCTTGACTTGCTATGTATCTCCCCGGCAACGGCGCCAGAAATCCTTCTTGCTACTTCTCGAGCATGCGGTGGTTTCCGTGAAGAGGAACGTATGATGCAGCAAAGTAGATAAGTATTTCCCTCAGTTGTTGAGAACCAAGGTATCAATCCAGTAGGAGATACAAGCAAGTCCCCAATAGGTGTACCTACACAAAGAATCAAACACTTGCACCCAACGCTATAAAGGGGTTGTCAATCCCTTCACGGTTACTTGCAAGGATGAGATCTAATAGAGATAGATAGAATAGATTGCTTGAACGGAAAGTAAAACAAAAGTAAAAAGATTGCAGCAAGATATTTTTGGTATTTTTTGGTTTTAGATCTGAAAGTATAATATGGAAAATAGACCCGGGGGCCATAGGTTTCACTAGAGGCTTCTCTCATGATGGCAAGTATTACGGTGGGTGAACAAATTACTGTCGAGCAATTGATAGAAAAGCGAATAATTATGAAGATATCCAAGGCAATGATTATGCATATAGGCATCACGTCCGTGTCAAGTAGACCGAAACGATTCTGCATCTACTACTATTACTCCACACATCGACCGACTCCTGCCTGCATCTAGAGTATTAAGTTCATGAAGAACAAAGTAACGCATTAGGTAAGATGACATGATGTAGAGGGATAAACTCAAGCAATATGATGAAAACCCCATCTTTTTATCCTCGATGGCAACAATACAATACGTGCCTCGCTACCCCTACTATGTCACTAGGTGAGGACACCGCAAGATTGAACCCAAAACTAAGCACTTCTCCCATTGCAAGAATTACCAATCTAGTTGTCCAAACCAAACCAATAACTCGAAGAGACTTGCAAAGATATGAAATCATGCATATAAGAATTCAGAAAAGACTCAAATAATATTCATAGATAATCTGAACATAAACCCACAATTCATCGGATCTCGACAAACACACCGCAAAAGAGTATTACATCGGATAGATCTCCATGAAGATCATGAAGAACATGGTATTGAAGAACAAAGAGAGAGAAGAAGCCATCTAGCTGCTAGCTATGGACCCGAAGGTCTGTGGTGAACTACTCACGCATCATCAGAGGGGCAATGGAGTTGATGTAGATGCCCTTCGTGATCGAATCCCCCTCCGGCAGATTACCGGAAAAGGCTCCAAGATTGGATCTCACGGGAACCGAGGCTCCTGGCGGCGGAAAAGTGTTTTCGTGGCTCTCTCTGGTATCTAGGGAATATTTGGGAATTTATAGGCCGAAGATTAGGGTTGGGGGAGTTGCCGTGGGCCCACAAGCCAGGGGGCGCCCCCCCCTAGGGCGCGCCCCTATGGCTTGTGGCCACACGGCGGCTCCTCTGCCTTGGTCTCCAAGCTTGGTAGTTGTCTTCTTGTCCAAGAAAAATTATTCCGAAGATTTTATTCCGTTTGGACTCCGTTTAATATTCCTTATCTGCAATACTCAAAAACAAGGAAAAAACAGAAACTGGCACTAGGCTCTAGATTAATAGGTTAGTCCCAAAAATAATATAAAATAGCATATTAATGCATATAAAACATCCAAAACAGATAATATAATAGCATGGAACAATCAAAAATTATAGATACGTTGGAGACGTATCAGCCACGCGTACGAACTCAATGGGCTATACATGCCCGGAGCCCCCCGAGGACGCGGATGGGTTCCTTCCCACACAATGTGGAAGCCACAGCGCCGCGCTGGCGGTCAACACGGTCCACCAATGACTATGCCCACGCAATGTGGAAGCCACAGCTCCGTGCCGGCGGTCAACACGGTCCACCAATGACTATGCCCGCGCAACATGGAAGCCACAGCCCCATGCTGGCGGACAACACGGTCCACCAATGACTATGCCCACGCAATGTGGAAGCCCTATGCTCCGTGCGGGGGATAAACAACTGAGGGCGCCCCAGCGGCTGCATCCAACCTCAGGAAGGCCCCTAGTGGCCCCCTTCTCGCTGCGTTCCCCCGGGATGTACGCGTGAGGGGGCTGCACGGGGTCTACCACCGGGCCAAGCCTGGTACACGCCACCTTCCCAGGTCTGCCAAACCTGGTCTTCACGCGCCCATCTCAGGAAAAGCTGGCGAGGAAAGGTATGGGAGCCGCTCGTACGTCAAGGGGGACTCCTGAGCATCGCGACTCAGGAGCCTCACTGGTCCTGTAGCCCCTCACCCCTTGGAACCATCCTTGGTGATCCGGACGGCCCAACGGCGGCTGAGGTATGCGCGGGGCCAGGCCCTGCCGACGCAGAGCTCAAAGCATTCAAAACCCCTAAGGAGGACGCTGGAACCCGTACGTCAAGGGGGACTCTTGA
Source organism: Elymus sibiricus (assembly GCA_039707655.1). Classification (NCBI taxonomy): domain Eukaryota; kingdom Viridiplantae; phylum Streptophyta; class Magnoliopsida; order Poales; family Poaceae; genus Elymus; species Elymus sibiricus. The sequence goes on along the minus strand of CM077667.1, from coordinate 123,087,888 downwards.
GCATCGCGACTCAGGAGCCTCACTGGCCATGTAGCCCCTCACCCCTTGGAACCGTCCTTGGTGATCCGGACGGCCCAACGGCGGTTGAGGTATGAGCGGGGCCGAGCCATGCCGACGTATTGCACAAGGTGTTCAAAATCTCAAAGCATTCAAAACCCCTAAGGAGGACGCTGGAACCCGTACGTCAAGGGGGACTCTTGAGCATCGCGACTCAGGAGCCTCACTGGCCACGTAGCCCCTCACCCCTTGGAACCATCCTTGGTGATCCGGACGGCCCAAACGGCGGCTGAGGTATGCGCGGGGCCAGGCCCTGCCGACGCAGAGCGCAAGGTGTTCGAAACTTCCAAGTTAACCCAATCTTCACCATGTTCCCTTCATGAGGGCTGCTCGTACGTCAAGGGGGACTCCTGAGCATCGCGACTCAGGAGCCTCACTGGCCACGTAGCCCCTCACCCCTTGGAACCGTCCATGGTGATCCGGATGGCCCAACGGCGGCTGAGGTATGCGCGGGGCCGGGCCCTGCCGACGCAGAGCATCACAACAAGCAAGAAGGAAACAAGGCGAAGAGAGCAATCACACAGTTCAACAGTTATTACAAGCATTAAAAGTTTTCGCAAATACAAACAAGTTTAACGCCTCCGCAAGGCACGATGAACATTGCAGGAAAGTAACAAGGAAGAGGAATCAGGAGGAGCCGCCGCCACCACTCGTCCCGTCCTCGGGGAACTCGTAGTCGACATCGCTGGCGTCGTCTTCTTCGCCGCTAACCCCTGCCGCGTCAGGAGGTGGAGGAATGGTGATGCGGGTGAACCTCTTCACCAGCGTCTCCACGGCGTCCTTCACCGCCGCCGCGGCACTGGCACGGACCTCGAGGGTGATAACCCACAAGTATAGGGGATCGCAACAGTTTTTGAGGGTAGAGTATTCAACCCTAATTTATTGATTCGACACAAGGGGAGCCAAAGAATATTCTCGAGTATTAGCAGCTGAGTTGTCAATTCAACCACACCTGAAAGACTTAATATCTGCAGCAAAGTATTCAGTAGCAAAGTAGTATGGAAGTAACGGTAACGACGGCAAAAGTGACAGTAGCAGTGTTGTAGTGATTGTAACAGTAGCAACGGAAAAGTAACTTAGCAAAGATCAATATGGAAAAGCTCGTAGGCAATGGATCAGTGATGGATAATTATGTCGGATGGCATTCATCATGCAACGGTTATAACATAGGGTGACACAGAACTAGCTCCAATTCATCAATGTAATGTAGGCATGTATTCCATATATAGTCATACGTGCTTATGGAAAAGAACTTGCATGACATCTTTTGTCCTACCCTCCCATGGCAGCGGCATCCTAATGGAAACTAAGGGAGATTAAGGCCTCCTTTTAATAGAGAACCAGACCAAAGCATTAGCACTTAGTGAATACATGAACTCCTCAAACTACGGTAATCACCGGAAATTATCCCAGTTATTGTCACCCTGGGGGATGCGGATCATAACTCGTAATAGGTGTCTACAACTTGCAAGATAGGATGAAGAACACATATATATTCATGAAAACATAATAGGTTCAGATCTGAAATCATGGCACTCGGGCCCTAGTGACAAGCATTAAGCATAGCAAAGTCATAGCAACATCAATCTCAGAACATAGTGGATACTAGGGATCAAACCCTAACAAAATTAACTCGATTACATGGTAGATCTCATCCAACCCATCACCGTCCAGCAAGCTTATGATGGAATTACTCACGAACGGCGGAGAGCATCATGAAATTGGTGATGAAGGATGGTTGGTGATGACGACGGCATCGATTTCCCCTCTCCGGAGCCCAAACCAGACTCCAGATCTGCCCTCCCGAGGAAGAACAGGAGGTGGCGGCGGCTCCGTATCGTAAAACGTGATGAACTCTTCTCTCTGATTTTTTTCTCCCCGAATAGGAATATATAGAAGTGGAAACGAGGTCGGAGGAGCTTCAGGGGGGCCACAAGATAGGGGGGCGTGCCCTAGGGGGGGGCGCCCCCTGGCTTGTGACCAGGTGGTGGCCCCTCTCCGGTTGATTCTTTCGCCAATATTTTTTATTAATTCCAAAAATATTCTCCGTAAATTTTCAGGTCAATCCGAGAACTTTTAATTCTGCACAAAAATAACACCAAGGCAATTCTGCTGAATACAGAGTCAGTCCGGGTTAGTTCCATTCAAATCATGCAAATTAGAGTCCAAAACAAGGGCAAGAGAGTTTGGAAAAGTAGATACGATGGAGACGTATCAACTCCCCCAAGCTTAACCCATTGCTTGTCCTCAAGCAATTCAGTTGATAAACTGAAAGTGATAAAGAAAAACTTTTACAAACTCTGTTTGATCTTGCTGTTGTAAATATGTCTAACTGATGTTCAGATTTTCAGCAAAGATTATAGACTAACCACATTCAAAATAATATTTAGGTCTCACATTTACTCATACCAATGGCATAACCAACTAGCGAGCAATAATAATAAGTCTCGGATGACAACAATTTTATCAAAACAATCATGATACAATATGATATAATGGTATCTCGCTAGCCCTTTCTGAGACCGCAAAATATAAGTGCCGAGCACCTCTGAACAACAAGGACTGACTAGACATTATAATTCATGGTAAAAGAGATCCAGTCACACTCATACTCAATATCAATTAATAACAAAGCATACAAATGACGGAAGTGCTCTCTAACTAGTGCTCTTTATAAGAGGAGGATGACTCAATAGTAAATAAAATAGATAGGCCCTTCACAGAGGGAAGCATTGATTTACAGAGGTGCCAGAGCTCGAGCTTTTAAAACAGGGATGAATCATAATTTTGGGAGGTATGCTTTCATTGTCAACATAACAACTAAAAGATCTCGATATCTTCCATGCTAGATACATTATAGGTAGTTCCCAAACAGAATAGTAAAGTTTTTACTCCCCCTCCACCAATAGATCACACTCCATGGCGGGCCGAATCCACGGGTACCGTCCATACAAACAACAATCCTGGGGGAGTTTTGTTTCATTATACTTTGATTTGATTTTTGAGCATGGAACTGGGCATCCCGAATACCAGCCACTTTCTCGTGAATGATAGTGAATCAACACATATCGAGAGAATAACCCACCTAGCATGGAAGATACTGACAGCCCCTAGTCACAACATGAGCGATTCGGGCATACAAATCAGGGTATTATTTGAAGGTTTAGAGTTTGGCACATGCAAATTTACTTGGAACGGCAGGTAAATACCGCATATAGGTAGGTATGGTGGACCCATATGGAACAACTTTGGTTTTATGGAAATGGATGCACAAGCAGTATTCCCGCTTAGTACAAGCGAAGGCTAGCAAAAGACTGGGAAGCGACCAACTAGAGAGCGACAACAGTCATAAACATGCTTTGAGATTAACCAACATTGAATGCAAGCATGAGTAGGATATAAATCACCATGAACATAAACATCGTGGAGGCTATGTTGGTTTTGTTTCAACTACATGCGTGAACATGTGCCAAGTCAAGCCACTTGAATCATTCAGAGGAGGATACCATCCTATCATACTACATCACAACCATTTTAAAATGCATGTTGGCACTCAAGACAAACCATTATACACTCTTAGCTAATTAAGCATGGCATGAGTAACTATAATCTCTAATTGTCATTGCAAACATGTTCAATCCATAACGAGCTGAATCCAGAACGATGAGCTAATCATATTTACAAAAACAAAATAGGTCGAGTTCATACCAGCTTTTCTTCATCTCAATCTCTTCATCATATATCGTCATTATTGCCTTTCACTTGCACGACCGAACGGTGTAATAAATAATAAGAGTGCACGTGCATTGGACTAAGCTGGAATCTGCAGGCAATAACTCAAAGGAGAAGGCAAGGTAATATGGGCTCTCTGATAGATAAACAATAATGCATAGGAGAGCCACTCAACATGTCATCGTGGTCTTCTCCTTACGACCCAAAGAAGAAAGGAAAACTATTTACACGGGAAAGCTCCCAACAAGCAAAAGAAGAACGAGAAATCTTTTTGGGTTTTCTTTTAATACTACAACTAAACAAACTAGAAGGTAAAGCTAGAACTATTTTTTTTATTTTCTCAAGGTTAATTAAACACACAAGAAGAAAGCAAAAATAAGAAATAAACTACCATGGATGGTACAATGAAAAAGTATGAACACCGACAACTGGAATGAGTGTGTGAACATGAATGTAATGTCGGTGAGAAATACGTACTCCCCCAAGCTTAGGCTTTTGGCCTAAGTTGGTCTAGTGCCATGGCTGGAAATAACCATCTCCTGGATACTCCGGAGGGTCCTGAGGGTTCCACTGGTTGGCGAGCTCCTGTGGCTCCCACTGAAAAACTGGATCCTGGTACGGATCAAGGGCTGGTGCCAGCTCAGGTACTGGGGGTTGCGACAGGCCCCAATATCTGTAGATGTCCTCGGGCATAATAGTGTACCTGCCTGAATGAATATCGAACAAAGAAGAAGCAGGCAGAGCAATAATTTCACAAGTACCCTGACTAAATACTAAGTTGTAAAGCAGCCTCTTATCATTATCCTTCCTAATAAAATCATGTGCTACCATACTATCATAGTCTAAATATCTCGTAGGTAGCAGCATTTCCTCTTCCTCGTCAAGCCTAATAGGTATCTTGAAGTGTTTGGCTAGACGAGATGCATAGATACCTCCGAATATGGGACCCTTCGAACGGTTTAAGTTCAACCGTTGGGCCACTATAGCGCCCAGACTAAAAGTTCTATCAGCAAGTAAAGCGTGGCGCAGAATGGCGAGGTCGGGAGCACTAAGGCTTCCACTCTCCCCTCGACCAATGAGATATCTCCCCGCAAATAATGAATAATAGCGTAGAACTGGAAAATGCAAACTAGCTGCTCTGGCCCTTTACACCCCTCTCTCTTCCCCCACAGTGATTGCGGCAATAAAGTCCTCCAAGTCTCTAGGACGTGGCTCACTAATACTGCCCTCATAAGGTATTTTGCAAACATTGCAAAAATCGTAAAGTGACATTTCCTTAGGCACATCATATAAGTAAAATTCTACCATGGGAGGATTCTTCCTAGGATAAAAGTGAAAATTTTGCACGAAAATATTAGTAAGTAGGAGGTACTGGTCACACTTATCGTTGAGGAAGTCGGTGATGCCTGCATTTTCTGCTACATAATAGAAATCTTCATAAATTCTGGCCGCCCTCAAGAATGCTTCACTTGGCCATTCACATGGTCGAACCTCCGCGGTGCGAGGAATATTGTATCTGGGCTTCTCATTTTCATTTTCTTTAGAACCCCGGCTTGAAGAGCCTCTTAACAATCTCCTCATCATTTCTTTCTCTGGAAAATAATTCTGAATTTTTTAGTGACTCCAAATAAAAGTGAACAAAGCTCAACGAAACTTATAGCAACTACTCCCACAAGTGCCTAGAGGCTATATCATGCGTCAAAACTACTTGGGACCATACAAATTTGACATGCAAGCTCAAGAACAAGGTCACCACAACAGCAAAAATTTGCAATATATAAAGCTCTAGAACAAAAACTAATTGGACCATTGGAGGAGTCACATACCGATGAACAATCCCCTAAAACAGTTTTGCAAATGGAGCTTTGAGCAAGGAGATCGAAAATGGCAGCAAGATGAGCTAGAACACGGGTTTGAGCAATGGTGGGATTTTTTCTGGAGGAAGACAAATTGGATGGGTGCTGGAATAAGTGAGGGGCCCCACGTGGGACCCACAAGCCAGGGGGGCGCGCCCAGGGGGTGGGTACGCCCTGCAGGCTTGTGGCCCACTGGTGCAGCCCCCTGATGTGTTCTCAGTGCCAGAAATTCTAAAATATTCCAGAAAAAATCATACTAAATTTTCGGGGAATTCTGAGAACTTTTATTTTCAGGTCATTTTTCTATTGCACGGATAAATTAGAAAACAGAAAATAAAAGTATTTTTACTAAATTAAATATAAAGAACAGAAAATAAAAGTTGGGTACAGAAGGTTGTGCTTTCTAAATTCATCCATCTCATGCTCATCAAAAAGAATCCATCAATAAGGTTGATCAAGTCTTATTGACAAACTTTTTTCGAATGACGCGGAACCGGAGAATTTTCAAATAACACTAGGTTACCTCAATGGGGATATGCATGTCCCCAATAATAAGTATATCATATTTCTTTTTGGCAGTAGGGAGAGGGAATTCAAAGTCTCCAATAATAATCGTTGAAATTTTTTCAATGGAATTGATACTATGAACTTGAGATTGTTTCTTCGGAAAATGTACCGTATACTCATTACCATTAACATGAAAAGTGACATTGCCTTGTTGCAATCAATAACAGCCCCTGCAGTGTTCAAAATGGGTCTACCAAGGATGATCAACATACTGTCGTCCTCGGGAATATCAAGAATAACAAAGTCCGTTAAGATAGTAACGTTTGCAACCACAACAGGCACATCCTCACAAATACCGATGGGTAAAGCAGTTGATTTATCAGCCATTTGCAGAGAGATTTCAGTAGGTGTCAACTTATTCAAATTGAGTCTACGATACAAAGAGAAAGGCATAACACTAACACCAGCTCCAAGGTCACATAAAGCAGTTTTAACATAATTTCCTTTAATAGAGCAAGGTATAGTAGGTACTCCGGGATCTCCTAGTTTCTTTGGTATTCCACCCTTAAAAGTATAATTAGCAAGCATGGTGGAAATCTCAGCTTCCGGTATCTTTCTTTTATTTGTCACAATATCTTTCATATACTTGGCATAAGGAGACCTTTTCAGAATATCAGTCAAGCGCATACGCAAAAAGACAGGTCCAAGGATTTCAACAAAGCACTCAAAGTCCTCATCATCCTTTTTCTTGGATGGTTTAGGAGGAAAGGGCATGGGTTTCTGAACCCATGGTTCTCTTTCTCTACCATGCTTCCTAGCAACAAAGTCTCTTTTATCATATATTTTATTCTTAGGTTGTGGGTTATCAAGATCAACAGCAGGTTCAATCTCCACATCATTATCATTACTAGGTTGAGCATCAACATTAACATCATCATTAATATTATCACTAGGCTCATGTTCATTACCAGATTGTGTCTCAGCATCAGAAATAGAAATATCATTTGGGTTTTCATGTGAATCTATAACAGATTCACTAGCAGCATGCGAAGTCCTATCGTCATTCTTTTTCCTACTATTACTGGGACGACTAGGTGCATCAGTATTAACTCTCTGAGAATCTTGCTCAATTCTCTTAGGATGGCCCTCAGGATACAAAGTTTCCTGAGTCATTCTACCACCTCTAGTCACAACTCTAACAGAATGATCATTGTTCTTACTAATCATCTCATTAAGCAAATCGTTTTGTGCCTTAAGTACTTGTTCTACTTGAGTAGTTACCATGGAAGCATGTTTACAAATAAGCTTAAGATCATTAACAGTTCTACTCATATAATCACCTAAGCGATCAAGCATGTAAGCATTATGTTTCAGTTGTCTACTAACATAAGCATTGAAATTTTCTTTCTTAACAATAAAGTTATCAAACTCATCCAAGCATTGGCTAGCAGACTTATTATAAGGAATATCACCTTCATCAAATCTACGGAGAGAATTTACCTCTACTACCTATGTCGGGGTATCAAGACCATGTATTTCTTCAATAGGTGGTAGATTCTTAACATCTTCAGCTTTAATACCTTTTTCTTTCATAGATTTCTTTGCCTCTTGCATATCTTCAGGACTGAGAAATAGAATACCTCTTTTCTTCGGAGTTGGCTTTGGAGGTGGTTCGGGAATAGTCCAATCATTATCATTGCTCAATATATTATTCAATAGTAGTTCAGCTTGTTCAATAGTTCGTTCCCTGAAAACACAACCAGCACAACTATCTAGGTGGTCCCTAGAAGCATCGGTTAGTCCATTATAAAAGATATCAAGTATTTCATTTTTCATGAGAGGATGATCAGGCAAAGCATTAAGTAACTGGAGAAGCCTCCCCCAAGCTTGTGGGAGACTCTCTTCTTCAATTTGCACAAAGTTAAATATTTCCTGCAAGGCAGCTTTTTTCTTATGGGTAGGAAAATATTTTTCAGAGAAGTAATATATCATATCCTGGGGACTACGCACACAACCAGGAGTAAGAGAATTAAACCATATCTTAGCATCACCCTTTAATGAGAAAGGAAACAACTTAAGAATATAGTAATAACGAATTTTTTCTCATGAGTGAATAGGGTGGCTATATCATTCAATTTAGTAAGATGTGCCACAACAGTTTCAGATTCATAACCATGGAAAGGATCAGATTCTACCAAAGTAATTAACTCAGGATCAACAGAGAATTCATAATCCTTATCAGTAACAAAGATAGGTGAAGTAGCAAACTTGGGATCATATTGCATTCTAGCATTCAAAGATTTTTCTTTCCACTTGCATATTAATTTCTTAAGATCATCTCTATCCTTACAAGCAAGAAAGTCGCTAGCTACTTCTCCTTCCATAACATAACCCTCAGGTATATCAGGCAATTCATATCTAGGAGAGCTAGGTCTAGCAGGTGTCTCATAGTGTTCAGTTTCAATAATATCATCAGTTTCAGCATTGACTCTAGCAATTTGTTCATCAAGAAATTCACCCAGGGGCACAGTAGTATCAAGCAAAGTATCATCATACGCATCATGCATAGCAGAAATGGCATCATCAATTACTTGCGACGTATCAGATTCAACAGCAGGTGGTGGTGTCGCAAGTTTACTCATAACAGAAGGTGAATCAAGTGCAGAGCTAGATGGTAGTTCCTTACCTCTCCTCGTAGTTGAGGGGTAGATCTTGGTTTTAGCATCTTTCAAATTCTTCATAGTGATCAATAGATATAATCATATAAATTCCAAGTGACTCAGAGAATAGAGCTATGCTCCCCGGCAACGGCGCCAGAAAAAGGTCTTGATAACACACAAGTATAGGGGATCGCAACAGTTTTCGAGGGTAGAGTATTCAAAACAAATTTATTGATTCGACACAAGGGGAGCCAAAGAATATTCTCAAGTGTTAGCAGCTGAGTTGTCAATTCAACCACACCTGAAAGACTTAATATCTGCAACAAAGTATTCAGTAGCAAAGTAGTATGGAAGTAACGGTAACGACGGCAAAAGTGACAGTAGCAGTGTTGTAGTGATTGTAAAAGTAGCAACGGAGAAGTAACTTAGCAAAGATCAATATGTGAAAAGCTCGTAGGCAATGGATCAGTGATGGATAATTGTGTCAGATGGCATTCATCATGTAATGGTTATAACATAGGGTGACACAGAACTAGCTCCAATTCATCAATGTAATGTAGGCATGTATTCCATATATAGTCATACGTGCTTATGGAAAAGAACTTGCATGACATCTTTTGTCCTACCCTCCCGTCGCAGCAGGGTCCTAATGGAAACTAAGGGAGATTAAGGCCTCCTTTTAATAGAGAACCGGACCAAAGCATTAGCACTTAGTGAATACATGAACTCCTCAAACTACGGTAATCACCGGAAAGAATCCCAGTTATTGTCACCCTGGGGGATGCGGATCATAACTCGTAATAGGTGTCTACAACTTGCAAGATAGGATCAAGAACACATATATATTCATGAAAACATAATAGGTTCAGATCTGAAATCATGGCACTCGGGCCCTAGTGACAAGCATTAAGCATACCAAAGTCATAGCAACATCAATCTCAGAACATAGTGGATACTAGGGATCAAACCCTAACAAAACTAACTCGATTACATGGTAGATCTCATCCAACCCATCACCGTCCAGCAAGCCTAATATGGAATTACTCATGAACAACGGAGAGCATCATGAAATTGGTGATGAAGGATGGTTGGTGATGATGACGGCGTCGATTTCCCCTCTCCGGAGCCCAAACCAGACTCCAGATCTGCCCTCCCGAGGAAGAATAGGAGGTGGCGGCGGCTCCGTATCGTAAAACGCGATGAACTCTTCTCTTTGATTTTTTTTCTCCCCGAATAGGAATATATAGAAGTGGAAACGAGGTCGGAGGAGCTCCAGGGGGCCCACAAGACAGGGGGGCGCGCCCTAGGGGGGGGGGCCCTGGCTTGTGACCAGGTGGTGGCCCCTCTCCGGTTGATTCTTTCGCCAATATTTTTTATTAATTCCAAAAATATTCTCCGTAAATTTTCAGGTCAATCCGAGAACTTTTATTTCTACACAAAAATAACACCAAGGCAATTCTGCTGAAAACAGCGTCAGTCCGGGTTAGTTGCATTCAAATCATGCAAATTAGAGTCCAAAACAAGGGCAAAAGAGTTTGGAAAAGTAGATACAATGGAGACATATCAGGGGGCGACCGGGCGGATCACGGAGTCGAAGTCGAACCCCGGCTCGCGAAGATGAAGATGGCTGAAGACGCACGTCGCGGCCTCAGAAAAGAGGTCGCAGCACTCGCTCTCCAAGACCCCCTCCACCTTGACAACGGCGCCCTCGAGCGCCTCGACGAGATTCGAAGCGAGCCCCGCGAAGCCGCTCTCCGGAGCCACCAGGGGCTCCGCAAACCCATCTCGGCAGAGGAGTGGAGCGCCTGGCGAAGCTTGAGGTCGACGAAGGGAAAGGCGTTGAGCTCCGCGGCCTTTTTCTCCTCAGCCGCGGCAAGAGCTTCCTCCCTGGTGTCGAGCGGGGCCTTCTCCGAAGCGACTTCCTTCTCCCGAGCGTCCAGGCGCTCTCGCTCCGCGGCCTGGCTGGTCGCCGCTTGGGACAGCTCGGAGTCTCGAGTGGTGAGCTTGGCCTCACGGGTCTCGAGGTTTTCCTCCCGCTGACGCAACCGCTCCGCCAGCCCAGACTTCTCCTCCTGGAGAGCCTTCAGGCGGGCCTCCACCTCTTCGCAGTGCCTGACGGCAGACGCCGCGTCGGCCAGGGCCTCCTCGTGGGCTGCCCTGGCAGACGCGGCCTCCTTCTCGCTCTTCGCCGCAGCAGCCTCGGCCTGGCCCCAAACCGCCACGGCAGAGGCGTCGGCCTAGAGCCACCCGGAGAGGAGCCCCAGGCGCCCACTCGCGAGGCGATCGTCGGTACCCCCGAGGGCGTCCCGAACTTGACCCAGAACGGTGAAGGCCCCGTCCAGGACGTCGAGGCCGCGCGACGAAGGCATCAAGGCCTCCTCCGGAGGAGTCCCCTGTGCGATCACGGGAGACGTCCCCAGGGAGGTAGCAGCACGAGGAGCAGGAGGCTCCGGAGGCTGCGCGGCGACCTCGGGCAAGACGGACACAGACGGATCGACGGGCGGCTAGCCCCCGGGGGCTGGCCCTCCGGACGGCGGCACCAACGCGCCCTCGACGGCAGGAGCGACCGCGCCAACAGACATTGGGGGCTCGGGGGGCTCCGTGGCCATGACCAGGGGGTTGCCTCGCGAGCCCCCACCCCCTCGGCAGTGGGCGCCTCGACAGGCGGCAGCAGGACGTCAGGAGCGGGCGGTGCATCGGAAGGTGCCTTCGGCTTGACGCCCGCCTTCTTCTTCCTCATCTTCAGCGTGGCGGCGTTCCTGGTTACCAAGCAAAGGAGAAGCATCAATACACAAGCTACTGGCAAGCGACCAAGGCCGAGCCAGACTACTTACTCTTCAACGTCGACCCACTTCCTTTTTCCCCTCCTCTCCGGCAACGACAAGGGCGCTGTCCGCGAGGGCAGCCGCTGGAGGGATCGCCATGGCCCCAGTCTCGCCCACCTTGCCTACGAGCTACGATTCGGGCGGGGGCGAGGCTGGCGCTTCAACGGCCTTGCCGGCGGAGGCAGGGCGCACCGGAGGAGATTCCGCTCCGCGCTTCCTGGGGGTCGCCATGCAGGCGGACTGAGTGGCACGAGGGGCTGGTCCTGGCCCCCTGAAGGCCTTGGCGGGACGTGAGGAGCCCGCAGCAGAAACTTCGCCAACATCATCGTCGTCCTCAAGGTCGCGCAAGAGCATGCTCTGTGACGGGGGAGACGCCCCCGCCGGATCGTCGTCGGTTGTCTTCTCCGAATCCTCCCCGCGCGTGGTGTCGCCGGAGGACACCATCACCGGGGAACCAAGGCCCTCAGCTGGGGAGAGCCCCAGTTCGTTGAAGACAGGCATCGCGGCGACCAGATCGGCTCCGTCGCGCGGCAGTACAGCGGGGCGTGGGCGTCGGGGAGATCACCGGGGTTGCCGTTGAGCAGGGTCGCCATAGCCCTATTCAGTTCCTCGGGGGTTATGCGTGCGGACCGAAGCCTGAGGTTGTCGCCGCTGCCCTGATAGTCCCACAAGGGCCTGGAATGAGACTGGAGGGGCGCCAGGCGTTGCGTCAAAAACTCCTTCACTATCATCCCCCCAGTCAGCTTCCTGGCGCTGATATCGCGGGAGATCCGCTCCAGGACGGGCCTGGCCCGGGGGTCGGAAAGCTTCGCTGAGCTCCACGCGGGGGTCTTCTCCGGCAGCCCCTTCGGCAGATCCAACCTGGGGTTGGTGTCCTTGATTTCTCCACCTTCTTCCCAGACTTTAAGAGCATGTTACCGCTCTGGACCGCGACGAAGGAAACGCACGCCGACCGCTGAGCACCGTCATGCACGTGCAAGCTGAAGAAATGGCGAAAGAGGGCCACCGAAGGCTTCACGCCCACGAAAGCCTCGCAGTAGAAGGCGAAGACGGACAAGAGCAGGATGGAGTTGGGCTGGAGAGGAAGGGCTTGAATCCCGTAGTGGTCGAGGATGGCGGTGAAGAACGCAGGGAAAGGCGGGACGAGCCCGGCGAAGACGCTATGGAGAAAGAAAGGGTAGGCCGACCTAGACGAGGGCCGATTCTCCGAGGAGCCGCCCCATATCAAGGTCCGCCCCCACTCACTGGTCCCATCCGCCGTTGACGGGAGCACCGGGATGAGGTCTCCGTCCTTGGCGATGGTGGACTCCGAGAGCGCCGGTGAGATGGGAGCGAAGGCCGAGCTCTGGGCCTCTAGCTTCTGCTTGCCGGCGGGAGCCATCGGGAAGTTCGCAGGGCCGAAGCAGCAAGGAGGAGGACGGAGCGACGACGGATCTGGAGAGGTCTCTGCTAGGGCCGGGGATCTGGGAAGCAAGAGCCGGAGCGCAGAAGGGGAAAGCAATAATGGCTCGACGCTGGAAGTCAGGCTCTTCTCGATTCGGGCGGTGGCCAAAGGGACGTAGGGCGCCCGACATCAACCGCACGACGCGCGCCAGTCCTGGCCCACAGGCGTTTGGGGCCCGCGGCGTTTCGGGCCAACCTCAAGGCTTCGCCCGGAAGCCAGCTCGAGCACGCCTTGGGCCCGGGGGCTACTGTCGGCGTTCTGGGAACGGGGGTACCCAGACCTTCCTGCCTGCGGCCCAGGACATGGCCCACCTCGTCATCCAAGCACAACCTGACGTAGCCCCACTCAAGAGAAGGCCCTCGCGAGGACCCTAGGCTCGCGAGGAGGAGCAGCATCAAGACCAGCAAGGGATGGGCCTCCCCAGGCCCCTTCCGGAGCGGCGGAGATCTCCATGCAGAGCCCGGCCTCAGGAGTCAAAGATGACGCAAGGAAGGACAGGCGGGCGCCAGCGCGCCAGGCGGTGCAGTTTCCCCTTTGGTGCAAAGGGAGCAAGGACGTACGCGGGTTCCCAAAGCACCACCCAAAGGTTTCCATTCCGGTGCAACAAGACCACAACCACGAGCCCCGCAGGACGGATGTCATCGCCGAGCCCACCTCTGCATCATCGACAGCTACTTTGCAGGCGAAGACCGCCTTTGGACAGGGCGGGGATGTACTCCTGTCCCCCTTCAAATTTGGCCGTTGTGGGATCCCTTCCCGCCATTGCGATAAGGGAAGAGGACCCGGGCCACCGCTATATATAGAAGCTAGGCTGCACCGTAGAGAGGGGCGACCAATCGATCCACCACAAGCCGAGCAGAGGGCCAAGAACACCTCAGGAGCGCCCTCACGAGGCTCCTAAACACTGTACTAGTTCATCCACCACACCTCCCCGAGAGGCAATCCACCAAAGTAGGACTAGGGTATTACGCTTCGTAGCGGCCCGAACCTGGGTAAACCACCGTGTTCATCTTCTTCCTCGTCATCGCGCGAGTTCATCGTCTTAGCCATCGAGTAGCGAGCTAGGTAGGGCGAGCCTGCAGGGGATCTTTGCACACGCCGCTGTGTTCGAACCTTGAGGGTTTTGCGGAGCCGAAATCCGACAGCTTCTAGACATATCATCAATCTTATTCAATTTTTCTTCTATCGTAGTATTGAAAGCCATTTGCGCATTGATAAATTCTTTAATATTACTCCCAAGATCAGAGGTGTTCCTATTATTGTTGTAGGAAGAATTGCCATAGGAATTACCATAATTATTAGAGGAATTTCCAGGAAAAAGCCTAGGATTAAAATTACCTCTATAAGCATTGTTATTGAAATTGTTGCGCGAGACAAAATTCACATCTATAGATTCACTATTTTGTTCAATCAAAGTAGACAAAGGCACATCATTAAGATCAATAGGAGCATTTTTACTAGCAACCAATTTCATCAAAGCATCAACTTTATCACTCAATGTACTAATTTCCTCTACCGAATTAACTTTTTTACTAGTAGGTGCTCTTTCGGTATGCCTTTGAGAATAATTAGCCATGATATTATCTAGCAATTTAGTAGCTTCACCCAAAGTAATCTCCATAAAAGTACCACCCGTGGCGAAATCTAAAAGATTTCTAGAGACAAAATTCAATCCCACATAAAAAATTTGTATGATCATCCAAAGATTCAAACCATGTGCAGGACAATTTCTTATCATCAACTTCATTTTTCCCGAGATTGGGCAACATGTTCATGCTCAAGTTGCTTAAAATTCATGATTTGCGTCCTAATGGAAATAATTTTCATGGGAGGAAAATACTTAGTTATAAAAGCATCCTTGCACTTATTCCAAGAATCGATACTATTGCGAGGCAAAGATGAAAACCAAATTTTTGCACGATCCCGCAAGGAAAAAGGAAATAGTTTCAACTTAACAATATCATTGTCCACATCTTTTTTCTTTTGCATATCACACAATTCAACGAAAATGTTTAGATGGTGTCGGTGTCAAAACCGGCGGATCTCGGGTAGGGGGTCCCGAGCTGTGAGACTAGAATCGATGGTAACAGGAGACGAAGGGGACAGTGTTTTACCCAGGTTCGGGCCCTCCTATGGAGGTAATACCCTACGTCCTGCTTGATTATATTGATGGTATAGGGGTTACAGAGTTGATCTACCACGAGATCATATGATTAAAACCCTAGATGAGTTCTCTTGGCCTACAACCTAAAACCCTCCGGCTTATATAGACGCCGAGGGTACCTAGGGTTTATACATGGTCGGTTACACGTCGAAGGGATAAACATGCCTATTCACTACTCCAAACGTGGAGAATACGCCACGATCCTCGAAGCTTCCTTCCTGGAAACAGGGTCTTCGATCAATCCAGTGCTCGGCAAACGGCCCATACAGTCTGGCCCATAAGAAATAGGTCGGCCTCCCGAGGACCCCTTAATCCAGGACTCCCTCAGTAGCCCCCGAACTAGCCTCCAACGCCAAGGGTCCTAGCTCCAGCTGCTTCATATGATCAGAGTCTTCGGCTTGCGAGGCGAGTTCCTTTCTCCGAATAGTGACCGGCCGAGTTTTAGTTCGGCCTCCGACGACGTGTAATTTTTCCGATCATAGATCGTCCGATCATCACGAATAATTCGGCCCTGAAGGCCAAACGTCAAGGAGTAAACAGTGCTCCCTGACGACCTTTCAGATGAAAGGTCACGGCCCACCACGACCGCTAAACCAGTCACAAAGGCTTGATTCGCGGTTCGAGGACGTTTTCATCAGCACGACCCATCAATGCACAGATCGTGTTCCGTTTCACACGGGATATGTTTAATCATGCGCGTATAATGGCACACACGTCTTGGGAAGCGAAGGGATTCACGGCGCAGTGAAGGTAGGCTAACTGGTGACAAGCCCAATAAAAGGGGAAGAAAACCCCAAGGCTTATCCGCACTTCTCATTCGCACCCCTGCTTCCCCAATCTCCTGAGCTTCCAGAGCCCAGATCTAGGTTTTCCACCCTTCCTCCTCCGAGCTCTGCCATGGCCAGCTCCGGCTCCAACGGCAAGTGGGAGGCTTCCATGGTCACAGACCAGGACATCCGGGACCTCAAGGCTTGGCAAAAAGAGTGGTTTTACATCACCGAGCCAAGGGAGGAGGGCGGAACTGTTCCTGCCGAATTCAGATCCGGCCCCCCGACCAGATTGACCTCATGGGTCCGAAAGGGTCTCGACTGGGGGTTGGACACAGAGGTAGATGACCTGCAGAGGGGCATCGCCTCCATGATCAAGGACGGAGTCGAGTTGACCAACGTGGTCCAGGTTATGCTTCGGTGGCGCATCGTCCCCTGCCAGCGCCGGGGCTCTCCTATGTGGACTTATGGGACGGACGATGATCCTACGATTCGTCAACTCTTCCGCACCACACGGGAGAAGCTATGGAAGGCGTTGTTCAAGGCGCAGGAGAAGTGGCCGGCCAAGAAGGAGGACCAGGGCCTGCGCACCGATAAGCCCCATTCGGAGGTATGTCATAGCTTCATTAGATCGGCTTCGTTTTTCTGAAGGAAATCTAAGTACTTTCCGATCAATTCCGCAGGAATGGTTAAGCAAGGCCACGGGCATCAAGTGCCCGGCTCCACAGCCCGAAGACCCTAGGTCCCAGCTGCTGTCGGAGATGCTCGTCGTGGCGCCTTATAAGGCGCCAGAGAAGAAGGAGAAGAAGAAGCCAGGCCGAGCAGGCCTGCGCAACAGGGACCAGCCAGGGGCTGTGTCTGAAGAAACCCATGCCTCCTCGAATCAAGAGGAGGAGCACGAGGTTGAGGGGGGAGGCGATTCCCCCCTCACAGGAAAGAGGGCGGCGTCATCGGACGCCTCAGAGGATATACCTCCTCCCGCCTAGAAGAAAGCGCGTCAGACACAGGTAGTTCTGTCCGACGACAGTTCGGACTCGGATACTGAGTCCGAGGACTTCGAGAGGGTTCCACGAAGGAACCTCAGGGTCAAGCCCCCACCTCGAAGGTAAATATCCGAAGACTCCCTGAACTATTAGTTCTAGGCTTTGAATGTTATTAACATGTGAGTGCCCATTAACATGCAGCCCACCACGAGTCCTCCCCACCGATCAAGTCTCGGATGGGGAGACCCCGCCCGCCGAGCTAGCGGAGAGCGGGACCGCGTCGCACCCCTCTCCTCCGGGCGCCACGAAGGATGCCGCGGAGGTGTCCTCCCAACAGGCTCCTTTGGAGCCGGACACTGGAGGTGGGGGCGATGACGTCATGGTCGACGCTAACACCTCGGCCGCCGAAGACCCGGGGGAGAAGCCCCTCCCAGATACTAAGGAGACCGGACGAGGAGATGTCCAATCACCTCCAAGGCTGTCTCCGAAGCGCACCATGCCTCCGGAGGTGCCGGTTCAATCCCCGGTTGGAGATTGGGTCAACCGATCTCCACCGACGCCACCGACCAATGGGTGGCCGGCTATGGGGGAGGCTCTATCCAGCGCCTCCCTCTCCGAGGAGCACCGCACCCTTATGGGTGCGGTACTGCGGAGCATTCAGTCCGTGGACAGCGGACTGAAGGAGGCCTTCAACGGTCTCCTGACGGGCTTTCAGGTGAGCCACGTAATGCTCTGTTTTTGTTTTGTACAGGCTTCGTCATCGGTGGCGGCCATTAATGCTGCCGAGCTGGACGAGCTGAATCGGAAGCTCAAGAGCTCCGAAGATGAGCTCAAAGCTCTGAATAAGAGATTCGACGAGGCGCAAGGTAAGCCGGACTAGAATATCCAAATTTTTCATCACCGTACTGTCGAAGCAGTATTTTTGATGTGTTTTAATGCTTACGCAGCCTCGGCAAAAGAAATTGAGAAGCTCAAGGCCGAGCTTGAGAAGGCAAAGCAGGAGGCTGCGGTTGAGAGGGCGGCGGCCAAAGAAGCGGCTACCGCGATCTCCGCCGTGAGATCCACCAGCGACAAGCATGAGGCTCGGGTGGAGGAAATCCAACAGGAGCTCAGGGACGCCGGCCAAAGGTACGAGGACCTTGAGCGTAAAGGCAAGGAGCAGGCCACCGAACTATCCACCAAGAAAACCAATCTCCAAAAGGAGCGGGTGGATAGGTGGTCTTTTGAAGAGCAAGTCAGCCAGGCCAAGGCTATATTGGATGGTAAGCCGTATTTATTGCAGTGTGTCTACGGGGATAGCAAGTTCGAGTTGCTTACCCAAGTATGGCGTTCCTCAGGTGCCTGCTCAGACCTCTAGAAGAGCACAGCGGATGCAAACCAGTTCTATGGTTCGCGGGGAGAAGCAGATGAAGATCGGCTGTTCTGGGCGCAGTTTGAAGCCCCCGAGCGCTCTCCTCTCCTTGTTGAGCAGCTGAAGCAGCTGATGGAGCTACACCGGATGGCGGAGCCGGCCATGAAGGATCTCTGCATCCGGCTATGGCCCAACGAGCCATTGCCGGGCAGGTACTTCGGCCTGGTGCAGAAGCTGAGCGACGCCTCGCCCCGGATAGACGCGCTAAGGTGATCTTCCTGTATCGAGGGAGCTCGGATGACCTTTGCGAAGGCCAAGGTGCACGGGCCGGGGCTGGATCCAATGAAGATAGCCACCGCCCCTCCGCCTCCTAGAAAGGAGCATAGGCGCCCCGAGCTGTACTTCTCCGGAGTAATGGAGGGTGCTCGGGCAATAGAGGCGCAATGTTCGAGAGAAAACGTGTATGAGTAAGGGCGTTGTAATATGTTCGAAGACTTTTTAATGTGTTTATATATGCATGGTTTATCATGTCTTTCATGTTTTGCATCCTTTATAACTCCCTTGTGGCCGTTAAACCTGAAAGCGGCGAGTCGTCGGCTTCAGCCCCCACGTAGATACTACGCGGGGTGTCTCTGCCAACGCACTGTGACCCTTAGCCGAGCTATCTGTACCCGAAGGCGGTAGTGTGGGGCGGACGAGGCAATCGGACCATAATGCTTTATTGCTTTCACTTAGCCGTAGGGGCGCGAGAAAGGAGTGCGGGGGGCTGATGACTAGCCCCCAGGGGTTGTGATGTTCGGATGAACCGTGGCCAAAGCCTATATCACATGGTTTGTACTAATACCAAACCCATCGTATGACACGGAATAACCTCTGACGAGATTTAGTTAAGCTCGGATTCGCAGACAAGTTCTCGCATACCATGACAGTCAGTTTTCGGCTTTCTCCGCTGAGGTGCTTGACCAGGCTAGCCAGAAGCACAATCGCAACGGTTCTCCCTTTGCCCTTTTAGCCTAACGAGCGGAACATAAAGGGGCAAGCACAGGAGCCGGGCAACCCAACCATTGACCCAAGACATAGTTCGGAACCAATGCATATAAAGCGGAACTTCAAGACGCCGAACACGAAATCAGTTGTGCTTAGGGCGATTTTTTAAGGTCGAGCCCCCGGTCTATTAGCCGGTTGCCTCGTATAGTATACCAAACAGGTTCGCAAGAAGAGAGGGAAAATAGAGAGTGCGCCAAAAAACAGCGAAACGATCATGCGTGATACATCTGTATTTTACTCAACAACTCTTATTATTCAAATTTGCTGATACAACTGCTTACAGGTATAAAAATGAAATATAAACCTTACAGGAGGGGTTGTACCAAGGGTCTTTGATAGGTGACCTGACGTCCTCGATGTGCCCTGTCGCTTGTCCGCTCCTGCGTCTCCCTAGGGGTTGTATACCGCGATGGGTGTAATGTTCGGCGAGCGGACTTTGGAGAAAAAGTCTTGAAAAGTCGCTGAAATATGAACGAGCTTTACGCCGTAGCAGGTACTTTATGGTACCTATAGTGTGTCCGAAGACATGTTGATGGATATAGTTCGGTTCAGCCGAACACTTACCCTTTGATAATTTTTCCCCACCGCTGCCCATGGAATTTTGAGCGCAAAGTTGTGCATCCTCGGCACGTACTTTGCCGGATCTAGGGCCGTGCGATGGGGGGCGAGTCCCTATTTATGGGGAGAAGAATGTTCTGGTAGTTCGGGTTGAGACCGAGCTCGCTTCCCAGCCTTACGTGCTTTGACAGCAGATGTCGGCGCTTGCCAATCATCGGTGTACTGGAATTCGGCCACCAGGGCCAACGCATGTTCCTCAGTTCGGAGGGAGCGCTCTGTGTTGCCATTGACAGTAATGGCCCCCTTGGGGCCGGGCATCTTGAGCTTGAGGTATGCGTAGTGCAGGACGGCGTTAAAGCGAGCGAACGCTGTACGGCCGAGCAGGGCGTGATAGCAGCTGCGGAAAGGTACGATGTCGAAGATCAAGTCCTCGCTTCGAAAGTTATCGGGCGAGCCGAACACTACTTCCAGGCTTACAGAGCCCGTGTAGCGGGCTTCAACGCCTGGGATCACTCCTTTAAAGGTAGTGTTGCTGGGCTTGATCCTTGACGGATCTATGCCCATCTTTTTCACCGTATTTGAGTAAATCAGATTGAGGCTACTTCCTCCGTCCATTAGGACTTTAGTGAGGTGATACCGTCTATGATGGGGTCTAGGACTAGGGCGGCCGAACCCCCATAACGGATATTGGTCGGGTGGTCACGTCGATCGAAGGTGATCGGGTATGCCGACCATGGGTTATACTTCGGGGCTACAGGCTCTATGGCGTAGACATCTCAAAGGGCGCGCTTTCTCTCCTTTTTGGGTATATGGCTGGCGTATATCATATTTACTGTTTTTACCTCTGGAGGAAATTTCTTTTGTCCGCCACCGATAGGACCACGGGGCTCATCCCCGTCCTCGTTGCGTGGGCTCTTGCCTTGGTCCTCGGATGCGAGCTTGCCGGCCTGTTTGAAGACCCAACAGTTATGGTTGGTGTGGTTGGCGGGCTTCTCTTGAGTGCTGTGGATCTGGCAAGGGATCTCCAGGATCTTGTCCAGCCGGGTGGATCCGTCGCGATTGCCTTTAGAAGGCTTCTTCCGCTGCCCAGGCCGGGAGTTGCGGAAGCCGGCGTTAACAGCCGTGTCATCGGCATCACTATTGTTATGCCAGCGTTTGTTCTTGTTGCGTTTCAGTTTCCCGTTTCCATCCCGAACTTCGGAGGTTCCGGGGTCTTCGGGGTTGTGGCTACGTCTTGCTAGCCAGTTATCCTCGCCCGCGCAAAAGCGGGTCATGAGTGATGTGAGGGCGGACATTGTCCTTGGTTTGTCCTGGCCGAGCTGACGAGCCAGCCATTTATCCCGAATATTGTGCCTGAAAGAGGCTATTGCTTCGGCGTCTGGGCAGTCCACGATCTGGTTTTTCTTGGTCAAGAAACGATTCCAGAACAGCCGCGCGGATTCTCCTGGCTTCTGAACGACGTTGCTTAGGTCGGAGGAGTCCGGCAGCCGAACATAAGTGCCCTGGAAGTTAGATCAGAATGCCTCTTCTAGGTCCTCCCAGCACCCAATGGAATTTTCGGGGAGGCTGTTTAACCAGTGCCGAGCTGGCCCCTTAAGCTTTAGGGGTAGGTATTTAATGGCATGGAGGTCATCTCCTCGCGCCATGTGGATGTGGAGGAGGAAATCCTCGATCCATACAGTTGGGTCAGTTGTCCCATCGTATTATTCTATGTTTACGGGTTTAAACCCTTCCAAGAACTGATGCCGCATCACCTCGTCCGTGAAGCAGCGCCTCTAACCCGAGCTATGTCGCACCGGTGATCGGCGTCTGTCCTAGCTCTATTTCGTTCCCGACCTTCATTGTTGCGGTCGAACCAAGGCTGGTACCCTTCCCTTCTATCAGGTGAGTATCCTCTGGATCCGTAGATGGATCGCGTACGACCTGCTCTGTCGTCCAGGTCGTGTCGCAGGTCGAACCTGTCATCGGGCTCTAGTGGCTCCTTTCCCCGTCTACGGGGTATCGTCGGCCTATAGCCGGTGTTGTCAGCCGTCCTGTCTCGTCCTCGAGGAGGGTGGTCTGGCTTGTCGTATGGGGTATGTTTAGGGGACGGCGTATCCGTGAGCTCGTCGTCGAATTGTGGGTGCAGCCTTCTGCTTGGATAACTCTTAGGCTGGTCCGATAGACCGGTACCGTATCCCTCCTCAGCTGAGAGGACTCTCGTCCATCGATCGTTGAGGTTGTCTTGTTCGGCCTTAAGCTGCCGTTCTTTTGCTTTCAGGCTGCGGGCCGTGGCTATAAGCTGCTGCCTGAACAGTTCCTGATCTGCAGGATTATCGGGGATGGCGAAGTCATCGGCTTCCGCATTGTCCTCCCCCTCGACAGAGCGGAGGTAATCGTCGTCCTCGGGATCATCTAGATCGTCGGGGTTGCGCCGGTCTTCCGGCCTCTCCTGACCCTCTAACGGGTGTTCGGGATCGCCGAGGTCTTCCGGGGTGTCTCCGTCCCCGGTGCCATCGATTGCTTTTCTTCCCTTTTTTCCTTTTGGCCGTTTATGCGGCTTTCGGCGTCTTGACGGCGCCTCATCCGATTTGTTGCCATCGTTTTTCGGAGTGTCCACCATGTAGACGTCGTATGTGGAGGTGGCAGTCCATCGTTCGGTGTTAACGGGGGTGAGTGCGCGATCCTCCTCATCCATATAGTCTGCTTCCTCAGAAGCATAGTCTAGCATGTCGGTTAAATCCTCGACAGTGGCTACGAAGTGGGTGGTGGGTGGGGCGAAAAAGTCGCCCCGACCCACCTGAATCCCGATCTGAGCACAGATCGGGGTTGGATCATCGACAATTTTCATTGACGAGATCCGATCTAGAGCCTCGTTGAGTACCGAGAGCTCGGTTGGGTCGGGCTGCCCAGAGCTTCCGGAGTTATCCTCCGCTGCGTCCGTGCGGGGAGAGTGTTCGGCAAGAACAGATGTCCGGACGTCTAGCACTATGACCGGGACTGGGCTGAGAGTCGGGTCCTCGCCGGGGTAGATTCCGTGGGAGGGGCCGAAAGATGGATCTGAGGTTAAAGCCTCAGAGTCTTCGGGCGTGACAGGCGAGACTGCGAGCCCGGTTAGTGATAGATCACCCCGAGAGTCTGCGGAGAACTCTAAGTTCCCGAATATGACCTCTTGATCAGGGGCGAAACTTCCGACATGGCCTAGATGGCCGGTCGGGTCGGCGTGCAGCACAATGCTGCCAAAAGCGAAGATCTGTCCGGGGACGAAAGTGCCCGTGTTGCGGACCTCTCCGTTGATGATAAGATGAGCCATCGATTCGTTTGGCGATCACAGTGGAACTCTCAATGAAAGCACCAATGTCGGTGTCAAAACCGGCGGGTCTCGGGTAGGGGGTCCCGAGCTGTGAGACTAGAATCGATGGTAACAGGAGACGAAGGGGACAGTGTTTTACCCAGGTTCGGGCCCTACTATGGAGGTAATACCCTACGTCCTGCTTGATTATATTGATGGTATAGGGGTTACAGAGTTGATCTACCTCGAGATCGTATGATTAAAACCCTAGATGAGTTCTCTTGGCCTACAACCTAAAACCCTCCGGCTTATATAGACGCCGAGGGTAGCTAGGGTTTATACATGGTCGGTTACACGTCGAAGGGATAAACATGCCTATTCACTACTGCAAACGTGGAGAATACGCCACGATCCTCGAAGCTTCCTTCCTGGAAACAGGGTCTTCGATCAATCCAGTGCTCGGCAAACGGCCCATACAGTCCGGCCCATAAGAAATAGGTCGGCCTCCCGAGGACCCCTTAATCGAGGACTCCCTCAGATGGGACGCGGCATCCTCATTTGGATTACCGGCAAAATGATCTTTCATGACAAGATTCAACAAAGCGGCATTAATATCACAAGACTCCGCACTAGTGCCGGGAGGAGCAATAGGCGTACTAATAAAATCATTGTTATTAGTACTGAAAAAATCACACAACTTGGTGTTCTCTTGAGTCATCATGACTACGCAAACAAGATTGCAAACAAGGAAGAGATCCGGCAAGAAAAAGGGCAAACGAAAAAGAGGGCGGATAAAACGGCAAATTGGTGAAGTGGGGGAGAGGAAAACGAGAGGCAAATGGCAAATAATGTAATTGCAAGGAAATGAGATTTTTGATTAGGAACCTGGTAGATGATGATGGAGTCCCCTCGGCGCGTACGATAGGCACGTAGAAGAGACTGCTTCCTTCCCGGCAATGGCGCGATAAATTCCTTTGACGTGGCTTGGACTGCGTCGGTATTTCCCCAAAGAGGAAGGGATGATGGAGCACAGCGACGGTAAGTATTTCCCTCAGTTATGAAACAAGGTTATCGAACCAGTAGGAGGATCACCACCACCCAATAAGCAGCACCTGCACACAAACAACAAATACTTGCAACCCGATGCGAAAGAGAGGTTGTCAATCTCTTTACGGTAAATAGATAGATTAGGTAGTGATAGATAGGAGAGTTAGATCTCTCAAGAACACAAATAAAAAGAGTAAATATGCAGCAATATGTTTTTGGGTTTTTGGTTTTGTAGATTTGTAAACAAAGATTGCAAAAAACGTAGATCTGAAAGCAATATGATAGGAAAAGTAGACCCGAGGGCCGTAGGGTTCACTAGTGGCTTCTCTCATCAGTATAGCGCACGGTGGGTGAACAAATTACTGTTGGGCAATTGATAGAAAATTAAATAGTCATGACGATATCCAAGGCGATGATCATTATATAGGCATCATGTCCAAGATAGATAGACCGAATCCTGCCTGCATCTACCTCTATCACTACAACAAAACAGACTTTAAGTAACATAATCATGTAACACATTGAAAAATGTGTGACAAGTGAAATTATTGTAACACATTATTTTGTGTCCAACGACAGGTAGTAACACATACTATATAAGCCTCAAAATGTGTTACAGGGATATTGTAATAGTAACATATAAATATGTGTTGGTCGAATGTGTTACGTATATTTTGACATGGTAACATATAAATATGTGTTAGTGAAATGTGTTACGTAGTTCAATGTAGTAAACACAATCATGGTTGATACATAATGTTACAGGCTCTATTATACGGGGGAATAGAAAAACTAAAATCAATTGCATACATAGATCACAAATACCTTGACACATAGGGCCCATGTGTCAACATGATTTTTCATAAATATGTTCTTGTTTTGGTAATAATCTTTTCATTCTTTGGTAATATGGTATGAAAAAGCAATACAATTTGGTTGGTAAATACCAAATTATTTTCGGTATGGTTGCAGTAAATATCATATTAACCATATTTTTACGCGAATTTTAGGATGACTTGGCGACCTTCTCGGGAACACGAGCTCGAGAGAGAACGGAGAGGAGGGAGAGAGTTGTGAGAAGGAGTGGATAGTGCACGGTGAGACAAGGCTGCTGGCGCAACAGATAAGGCGGAGGTGGTCTAGGCTGACATCAATGTCCGACACGGCAAACGGTGGCGATTCCTTCCGGCCAGAACACTTGTACACGTACATACACAGGAGCTAGTAGAAGCAGCTGATCGATTTTCATTGGAAGTTGGCTCGTGCACCTAGCAAACAGAGTCGGCCAGATGTGTACGCACAACTACATAGCCGCCGGGTAGATCGATCATTCCTGCACCCGCACGACACGACCGGGCACGAAGCCATGCTCCTCGCTGACGCCGATGTGATCGCGTTTGGCGTTGTCATGCGTCTCCTCAAATTCGCAGATGGTCGCACGACCACCAGACACCTCAGCAACGACGTCTGGCAGGCCGTGTGAGGCCTCGCTCTCGTTCTCCTGGCGTCAAGCTGGATCAAACCAGAGGAAATCACCAGACAAGGCAGTCGTGCAGTCTGGTAATCTGCGCGAGGCCCCGCTGCTCTTTTTTCTAGCGTATCTGTGACTGTGATGTAGTGCATCCCCAAGGCTCCTTTGCTACTATTCTTCTGCAACACCTCAACCTCCTCTGCAGATCTTCTGCAACTCAACTCAGCTCTCCACGGTTGTTCTTCTTCATCACCTACAGCTGCTACATCTACAACTTGAATTGACTAGGAACTAATCTCTGAATCTCTCTCTTCTCTTGTTACTGTTAACCTTTGCTGGAAATTGAGATAGTAGTTAAATTTGTATGAGACAACTTGTGAGTTACTAGTGAATTTGATCTGATGCATGAGATGTGTGTGTACTAGTGAATTTGATCTGATGCATGAGATGTGTGTGATGTCCGAATCCTCTACTCTATGCTAGTGTTTATTTGCCTGTTTAATTAACTATAAAATAACCACACACAAAAAACATGTTGAATTACACACGCAAAGGTTGGTTCACAACGACAAAGAAGAAAATATTGAATCAGCCATCCAGGTTTAAGTTCAAACATACGTAAACTTAGTTTACAAGATAGTAAGTCCGACATAAAACTTCTGCAACAAAAATGTATATATTTCCAATGACAATCTGTCATACATGAAACTTAAGTCCGCTAAAAATTTCTGAAATATTCCAAGCTTTATTTTGAAGAGCAAAAACTATGCAAACATATAAAAGTCCGCTAAAAGAACACATTGCTTCATCCATCAGTTTAGAACAATCCTTCTAATCTCCACTTGCAAAATTTCCTAAAAAGGAAGATTCAGTGAAGGGCATGAGCAAAAGTTCATAACAAATGAAAAGAGTCAAGTTAAATTCAATACATATATGGACAACTAGTGCTTTATGGTAGAACATGAGAAACTGAAAAGAAAAAAAGAAAAAGAAAAGTTGGGTTTATATGTTGAGTGGAAGACCTCATTCTTTCGAATTTTCTGAAGGGTGTAAGCTCAGCCAACAATCTGCAAGAACATACAATGGTTCTTACTTCTTAGTGTCCTATAAACTCAGCTTTGACTTCAGGTAAAACTACAGTGTATATATAATCATGAAAATGCAGAAGATAGATGAGTGACAAGGGACAAAACTAACATGTCTTCCTATAATTCCTTAAACAGACTTGGTCTTTACTGCAACAACAGAAGATAGATTGGTCGGATGGTCTAGCTACCACTCTCAAACCTGACCTGGTTCGGTCTCAAGACGTTGGAGAAGCCGGTTCACAACCTGGCCATAAAGGTTGATCTGCATCTCTCAAACCCGAGCAGCCAGTCCCAAGCTTTGACGTCTTCCATGACCAGAAGAAAAGAAACCTAAGATTCAAGGTCTTCCCTGTCCAAGAGCAGCCAGATCCAAGATCTGAGGTCTTCCCGTTCTAGGAATCCTACTGTGATTTTTTCTAACTACAAAATTACTACAATGTTGGACATTTTTCTCCTCTTAAGTGATCTCTTTCATTTTATGCTTGATATGTACCGCACTTAAATGTAGCATTGTTGCAACAGTCCGAAGTCAAGGTTTATTTTCAGGTGCATTCAAGTGAGAAGTCAGACTTACCTGCTAAATCCTGCATGTGAAATATGGTGTCTTATCACAAGGCTACAAATATTTTGCAGTTGTACAGACTACCTAAACTTAGCATATATGTGTGTGTCCTTCATACTAATGCACATCCCATGAGAATGAATGTGGATTCCCTGGTAGTTAGAGGCCTAGAGCAGAGGGAAATAAAGTTAAAATAAATCTAGAAGATATGGTTTGTGTTCAGTGAAGCGACTGGAACTAATTGGAGCATGGCCAAATCTGCAAGTGAGATCTAATCTAACTAGAGAAACGAATTTTTGCTGGACTCTACCTGATGTACATGAATTATCATTTCTTATTTAACATGTAATTCTGTTCAAAATGAGAAAGATGTGGTACTATGTTAAGTTAGGATGCTCAGCTCCAACTTAACATGTTTTGCAGCTCCATTCTGTCTTGCTACAACAATAGCCTATAGTCAAAAAGTAGTGCACATTGTGATATCTAACATTGAAACGTCACAAAGGCAATATCCTACATGTGCAGTAATGCACACCAAAAGGTAGATTTCATATATTTGGTGCAGGCCTATAGTCATATTCTGTGGTTGCGCTCCATGCTGCACAGAACAGAACAAGATGCACCGTGTTCGACAAAAGCCAACTAAACTGATAGATCCTTAGGAGCAGAGTCAAACCCTGAAAGAATTTAATACAAATATTTTTAGAACATATAACTAGATGTTCTGTGTATATATAATAGATAAATGGTCTAGAAATAAAACAAAGCTAGCACCCAGGGATTAGTAAGGAGAAAAGAACTGTAAAAGGCAAGTTTAAAGGAGTGCTCCAGCAAGCATGTTCAGTTCCTGAAGCTCTGCCTAGGCGTTCATCCAACACTACTAAATATAGCACAGGATATATAATTGTTCTAGAATATATCGCGACGACTAAATATAGCACAGGATACATAATGGTTATCTAATATATCGTGTCATCGCGATATACAGAAGGTGCTGAAGACTATATTAAACATATCATACAATGGTTACTGAGTATATCACGACATATAGAAGGTGCTGAAGATTATAGGTAACATCTGATATAAGAGTTATCGAAATATATCGCAACATATGAAGGTGTTGAGGATTATATCTGACATCTATAACGGTTATCGAATCTACGCAATAGTGGAAAGAATTTGCCAGGTCTGTCATTAAATCCTTCTTACCACATACATCAGTTAACTCTCTTTTTAGTAGTGATAGACTGATTGCATGAGAAAACGACAAAACATACCGATCCCGCCAAATCACACTCCACCTCGATCTCTTGCTCCTTCCTATTGCGCACAACCTTGTCAACGATGTAAGTCAGTATGTCCGCGAGCAGGAACGCCTCTCGCAGGTCAAATGCAAGGATCACACCAATCACTTCGCGATAACTTCCCCTATTCAGCATATCAGCAACAACATCTGCAATAGAAGAACAGTCTTGATTAGTCAGGAAGCAGGGATAATTAGAATGTGCCGACGCAAAAGGTGTGGCAGGGTGCCCTCACCACGCAGCTTCTTCATGAAGAGCTGGGAGCATCTGAGCACCTCGACGCATGTCAAGTAGCCACTGGAAAGCAGCAGCTCGTAGAACTCCTGCAGAGGGAACTCGGTGGGCACGTCGAAGCCGGCCATGACGAGGATGAGGCCACGGGCGTCCCTGGGGCTGGCGTCGGCGACCCGGCCCTTCTCCCGCCCGATCCGGCTGCGCCAGGACAGCGCCCCCACGCGCGCCTCCGCCCGCAGCTCGGCCTCCCCCTCCGACCGGCGGGGGCAGCCCGCGCGCACGTACAGCTCCAGGAGGAGCACGCAGGCGGTCTCGGCGTTTTCGCTCTCGGCGCAGATGTAGCAGCGGCCGACGGCGCGGAGCACGAGCACGGCGGGGTCCGGGGCGCGGCGCAGCGCGCCCGGGCCCACGCGGCACAGGCATATTACCAGACCAGGCGGCGGCGATGGCGTCCCCTGGATGGCTGGGGTCGCTGGACCAGCACGCAGCAGCGGTGGCGCGGTCGTACGGGTAGGTGCCGGCGTGTTGGTCCTGGGCTCCTAGTGGCGCGGGGCGGCGTCGCCGCACTGGTTGAGGGCGGCGGCGGAAGGGGCGGTTGCGCCCGATGTTGGAAGCGGCGGCGGAAGGGGATAGTGGATGGATTTCCACCGATTCGGGACAAATCCCTACCTTATTCACATGATTTTTTTTCTTTTTGCGGCCACTTGAAAATGAGTCCAACGATGGGTTTTCACTTTCCAGAAAAACCGGTTCAACTTTTTTTTTATAAGAACACTTGGTTCGACTGTTTCTTTTTCGATTGCGTGGACGGTCCATAGAGCTAAGCCAACTGCCCGGGTCATCCGGTTAACGTCCGGGGCAGGATTACAATGTTTTTCTTTAACCAACCATCGAGATCACATATTTTCTTTTACTGGTCCGACTGCAAGTACAGTCGGTTTTTTAAACCGTGGGTGTAGCTGGTATCCCCTCTCCTTATAATTTTTTGTCGTCATGTAGCTTTCTCCCACATCGGTCATATCTTCCATGGGTAGTCGTGTGGGATGACACGATCTTGGTTGAGGCGACTGATCAGAAGCGAGCTGGTATCCCCTCCCCTTATTCTTTGTCGCCATGGAGGTGGAAGGAAGGAGGAGACTAGATTGATTTGCCACCCTCTCGGATATGTCGTTACAACTCTGTCAGCGGTCGGTCGCAGCTGACGCATATCGTCGCCGCCACTTTGTAGCATCACCGCATGCGCTCCCAGCACGGATCAAAAGGAGCCGGCCTCACTGGTCACAACATGCTCCCGGGCCGGTCGCAGCTTCTATTATTGTCGGTTGTAGCTTTCTCCCACACCGGTCATAGCTTCCATGTGCAGTCGTGTGGGAATGACACGATCTTGGTTGAAGCGACCGATGAGGAGCAATATCGGTCGGTCAAGTTACAATGTTTTTCTTTAACCAATCACCGAGGTCGCAAATTTCCTTTTTCTGGTACTACTGCAAGTACGGTCGTTTTTTTCAATCGTGGATGTAGCTGGGATACGTCCCCTTATGCTCTGTCGCCGTGGAGGTGGAACAAAGGAGGAGACTAGATTGATGTGCCAGCCTCTCGGATGTATCGTTACAACACCGTCGGCGGTCGATCGCAGCTGACGCATATCGTCGCCGCCACTTTGTAGCATCACCGCATGCGCTCCCAGCGCGGATCAAAAGTCGCTAGCCTTGCTGGTCACAACATGCTCCCGGGCCGGTCGTAGCTTTCTCCCACACCGGTCATAGCTTCCATGTGTAGCCGTGTGGAAATGACACGATCTTGG
Source organism: Elymus sibiricus (assembly GCA_039707655.1). Taxonomy (NCBI): domain Eukaryota; kingdom Viridiplantae; phylum Streptophyta; class Magnoliopsida; order Poales; family Poaceae; genus Elymus; species Elymus sibiricus. The sequence goes on along the minus strand of CM077667.1, from coordinate 123,057,156 downwards.
TTGAGGCGACCAATGAGGAGCAATATTGGTCCGTCAAGTTACAATATTTTTCTTTAACCAACCTTCAAGGTCGCAAATTTCCCTTTTCTCTTACTACTGCAAGTACGGGCGTTTTTTTCAATCGTGGATGTAGCTAGGATACCCTCCCCTTATGCTCTGTCGCCGTGGAAGTGGAACAAAGGAGGAGACTAGATTGATGTGCCACCCTCTCGGATGTATCGTTACAACACCGTCGGCGGTCGGTCATAGCCGACACATATTGTCGTCGCCACTTTGTAGCATCACCGCATGCGCTCCCATCGCGGATCAAAAGTCGCCAGCCACGCTGGTCACAACATGCTCCCGAGCGAGTCGCGGCTTCTAGCATTGTCGGTCGTAGCTTTCTCCCACATCGGTCGCAGCTTCCATGTGTAGCCGTGTGGGAATGACGCGATCTTGGTCGAGACGGCCAATCAGGAGTGAGATCTGTCAGCTGATCGCCGATGTTCATGACAACACCATCGCGTCCACTGTCCCAGCATCGGGGATGTCCCGATCACAACATCCTCCAAGGTCTGTCGGAGCATCAAGTTCGATGTTTTTTTATATCAACTAGTGAGCCGAGGGAAACCGTGCTATAGTTTATTTAGCACATGTTACGTAAATCAGTTTTATAAAGTCATTACTATTTAGATATATCTAATTTCCCCTTCAATCGATAATAAATAAAACATACTCTATTTTTCCATGCCAAAAACACTTTTTGGAAAATTTCCACGCCAAACAAAAAAATATACGTAACAATGTCCTGGTTCTTCAAAAACAATTTCCATTCAGTTCTCCTTGGATAAAAATAAGGTAGATCCAAATTTCCCTCCAGTTCTCGATGGTGAAAAATTAATTCCTTGTGCAAAATCTCTAACTTCCGCGCTTACTTTTGGGGCGTGCTACGCGTCCGCCGGCCGATCTTTGTAAAAGATCAGCCGGGTCGCGAGCCGTCAGATCGTGTGTCATCCAGCGGCCGAGCGGCGTTGTTCACTTCTGCAACAGAGGTAATGTTGCAGAAACATTTGCATCAGAGGTCACGTTGCAGATGTCTTATTGCGAAATATTTTTGCAACAATGGTCTTGTTGCAAAAAAAATTGCAACAGAGGTGATGTTGCAGTTTTTTTTTCATTTTTTTGCAACATAAATGTTATTGTGGAAGAAATTTTTGCAACACAGATAAAGTTGCAGAAAAAATTGCAACAAAGATGAAGTTACAGAAAAAATTGCAACACAGATGAAGTTGCAGAAAAAATTACAACAAAGATGAAGTTACAGAAAAAAATTGCAACAAAGATGAAGTTGCAGAAAAAATGCAACAAAGATGAAGTTGCAGAAACGCTACCGCCATTGCCGGCCCATGTCGTAGCAGCAACCATCATTCGCCGTCACGGTTTACAACTTCGTTGTTGGAATTTCAAGGAGACAGCCGGTGATGGGCAAGAATGGCATGGAGGAAGTCGGCAACGACCGTGCCTTGCTCGGGTGCCCCGTGGCGGCCGACGGCCATGGTGGAAGCAGCTGACGGCCGCAAGTTGCAGTTACTCCGCCGCATCGGAGCTAGCTTGCGGCACAACCTCCGGCTTGTAGCTGCAGCAACGACTCGTGGGATGGAAAAAGGTGTGCTACGGTGAGCTTTTTCTGGATTTGAGGGAGAGACAAAAAGGAATTGATTCATGGAGACAAAGATTAGTGGTTGTGAGACGTTCCGAGATAAGGATAAGGATGGAAGGTGGGACAGCTGCGTGGGGGCACGTGTCAGTTGCACGAGGCGGTCGATGCAGATGCCGTATCCGCCGGCTGATGAGAAGCTTTTCCCCTTACTTTTCCCTTCAATTAACTTTTTTTAGGGATTTCCCTCCAATTAACTAGAACACTCTAAATAAATTGGGCCTCAAACCCATATCCACATCCAGCCGAGGCAGCTACCTTGCCGCACTCCAACGCCCAACACGCCGCCCCTCCAACGCCCAGCGCGGCCGCCACCCGCAACCCCCCTTCCACCCCCACCTCAACCCCTGTATCGATCTGCCGCTTCCTCGACCTGCCTCGGCGCCGTTTGGTTCGTTGCAGCGACGGCTTCGTTGGTCTTCGCCTCCGGCACCTACATCCTGAAGGAGTACGATCTCGTGGCTGGTATGGATCTGAACGCCCATCAATTCCCTGATCTGACTGCTACGAATTCTCTAAGGTGCATGCTAGGTGAAACATAGTTGTACTGATGCAGGAGCGGAGACAAGGAGTGGCGAGCATGGGTCAGATCCCTGCTAATCACTCGCCCCCCTCAACGATTCATAGCACAGTGTGTACTGTAGATGCCTAATGACCGCAACTAATTTCTTAATTAGCCCATAGACAAATAATTAAACCATCACTGATGTAGAAAGGCCCATAAAGCATGTACGGTTGTGTCTGACTATGATTTTGCGATGTGACAATGCCTAATCCATCAATCAGATCGATCCATTGATATATGTGTGTGTTCTACACTTCTGCTAGATCAATCCATTGACTATTGTTTAAATCTAATAAAACTTATATAGAAATATGGCAGACCTTAAACTGGTTAATTAATGTTTCATATAAAACAGTAAAGTAGTCTAGTAATTATGTGTCTTTTTATATATAGTAGTCAAAGATGAAACGAAAGACATGAAAAACTAATGTGGTAAATTATTTTTCAAACCAATTGCTTCAACTTCAAGCTGCAACATTCTTGTGGAGAATTGACTTTTTTTTCATGTACCAATTATTTTCCCTATACAGGTGCAAAGCTTTTTGGAGTTCCCTTGATTGAAGGATTTCTTTTGTTAATCTCAAACTCACATGGATGATTCTAGGCTGGCTCATTAGGTTCCTTCATCATTTTCTTTGATGCCCTCTCGAAACAGGCTTTCGCCCCGCTTTATAGATAAAGCATAAGTCCATACATCCGAGTACCAACCGTAACCAGAAAAGAAGACTGCTGGGGCCACAGCACAAATGCGCCCAAAAAAGAGAAAAGAAACATAAAAGGCCACCTGGGGCAAGCTAAGAGACTGACGAACGATCGTCGAGCCGGCGCGCGGTGGCCACCAAAGCATCTAGGAGAAGTCCAAGCCGGTCACGGTCCCTCGATCTAGCGAGCGGATGCCAGTGCTGCAGGAAAGCAAGGAATTTGAAGAACGAGTCAGAAGCACGCCGCGGGAAGACCCGCTCAATCACCATCTTATTGCGAGTAGTACAAAGGGTCCATTTTCTTTGATGCCCTAAGACTATCATGATCAAACCCTACTCTACTCTTTGATTCTGGATGCAGCCGGTCTAGTGCAACAATTTTGCCTGCGTAAATAACCACTAGAATCAAATGACTGAAATTAGGAATAGATAAAATGCTTAAGAGTTGCACCATCACCTGATGATCCTATGTACTTTGGTTTTATGTTCTGTTTAGGGAAGCAGTCAACATCATCAGGAGCTCTACTTGTAGGAGCCTCTTGCTTCTTCGAAGATTTTGACATCTCACCCATCTTTAAATTATTAGATATATTTGCATTTGAATCAATTTTCAGTGTCCCTGATGTAGTTATGGATTTTATATCGCCCCGAATAGTTGGTGGAATTGTAGTTGCGCATACGCCTAATGTAGGAATATCATGGCGAACATCCAAACTAATATTGTTTGTTGGCACAATGTGGCCATCCTGACTGCTGCTTCATGAACGACTTATTGGATGACACATGAGGCAACATGCTGCTGCGCTCTTATCACCTACTGCTTAACATAATATTATCCGTCGCTTGAATAATGCTTAGTTTGCATAATCTGTACAGTTTTCAACTTAAACCTGTCCTGAATCCATATGTCGACAGCGTTATATCGGAGTGTGGGTATGGCTGGACCCATGGTCTTGTACCTCCTCTCTTTGTTTTGATTTATGTTAAGTTGATAGTGCATTGATGTGCTACTGTTTACTTCTCTGCCCTCTCCATTCACATGTTTCTTTTGGTAGGTTTCATCTGTTCTGGGACACAAATTGCTGAGTCGCATGGGAAGGTGATGCCCTGCAGGAAGTATTAGGGGAAGAAAAGATTGGACAAGTGCATGGCATGGGTTTGCTTCCAACTCCTAAGCAAGTCTACGGCCGGACACCACGGTATCTAAAGAACATCAATATGACTACAACTGATGGATTACCATATGAAGTTGAACATGATGTTTGGGAGGAAATAGCAAAGATGAAGGAATATATAGAAAGACAAGACCAGATTATTGATGATATGAATAACAAAAAAGACTATGTGAATAATGGAATAAAAGTGAGGTAAAGGACTTCTTTATGCCACCTTTTGTATGCATTTCTATCAACATTTTACTCAGATTTGTTAGTTTTGTAGGAAAACCTCCAATCAAATGAGAATGGTATTTCTCGGTTACCAATACTACATGGTAAAACAAAGGTAATGTTAACACATGGCTATATCATTGCTTGTCACTTGAAACCTTTGTATTAATATTCCAGTTTGCAGAGAATCCAATGCAATGGACCTGTTGAGGTAACCTTGGGCATTAGACTTCGATGTCGGGTCCAGTTTATTTAGTTTTTTGGGGCACCTATACTGGGCTGACATTAAAAGGAGCTCATATTGTTCATGCAAATTCTATTAGCATTGTCGTTGAATGCTAATATTGACCATAATATAGGTTGCTTCCAAAGTAGTTTTAAAGACTTCAACATATCCCAACAAGCGGAATGTTGCGTATGGTACTATTCGGAGTACTGATCCAAGAACTAAGGCTGGTGGTATTAAGTTAGGTGTTGAATTTGCCCTTGTGCGCATAGATCAACCTATTCTTGATAGTGAGGAGTTGGTAAGGGAAGTTTCTGATTGCAAGACAATTGGTGAGGCTTTCTCTTCAGGATACTTAATTGCCTGGCCTTCATCTTTTGCAAGTTCAAATCTTCTGTTTAACATTATGAAAACATATTTGTGTACATTAAATCACATATATCTAAGGTGCAATTTTATTTTACAGATTAGAGCGAAGGATAATTGAGTTGCAGTTGAATTCTGGATCAAGAAGCAAATAAAAATTTGATGATTTTAGCTACCAATAGTCGTAGTTGTACATTGATAGATTGAAAATGTAATATCATCCACAAGATCTTTTTCTTTCGTCGAATTGATGCAAGTGCTATGCTGTAATATTCTCCATAGTTGTGTTTTCTATGCTCAAATGATATGAATGATATCTTTATTGTAATGCATATGTATCATACATTCTTTTATATTTGTAATAAAAATCTTCATTTTGAATTTATATATGTGTTGTGCTTCAATTTCTATATTATTTTGATGCTGCCAAGCATAATAATAAAATGATTAACTATTTGCGCAATTACATCGATTTTATTAAATAAAATGATATTACATAAAATGGATATCGAATTTTGTGGTTAATATTTTTGTGTTACCCATGGTGTTACCATAGTTACAAAATTTGTTACTAGAATAGTTGACAACTAAAAGAATATAGTGTTACGATATTTGGATATTATGTTACTAGTTCTGTTTCGACGCTAAAATAATGTGTTACCAGTTGTGTTACTATACTTACAAAAACATGTTACCATCAATGTTCTACGTCTATGAAAACATGTTACTATGGGTGTTACTAGAATTCCAAAAATGTGTTACCAGCGTGTTTGGTAACACATAATACGCATGTTACTATAATGTAACTGTAACACATTTTCTAATATATGGTAACAATTACTGTGTGTGACCGTTGACATCAGTTAGTAACACGGTCTAATGGAACACATTTCAAATTGTGTTACTATATGGCTTAGTAACACACTTTTGGGCCTGTAGTAACACAAAATGGTGTTACCAAAGCTCTGTCCTGTTGTAGTGTATTACTCCACACATCGACCGCTATCCAGCATGCATCTAGTGTATTAAGTTCATGGAAAAATGGAGTAATGCAATAAGAACGATGACATGATGTAGACAGGATCTATTCATGTAGGAATAGACCCTATCTTGTTATCCTTAATAGCAACGATACATGCATGTCTTGCTGCCCCTTCTGTCACTGGGAAAGAAGACCACAAGATCGAACCCATCACAAAGCACCTCTTCCCATGGCAAGAAAAATCGATCTAGTTGGCCTAACTAAACCAAAGATTCGAAGAAGAAATACGAGGCTATAAGTAATCATGCATATAAGAGATCAAAGAAGACTCAAATAATATTCATGGATAGAAACTGATCATGAACTCAAAATTCATAAGATCCCAACAAACACACCGCAAAAGTTTACATCAAATAGATCTCCAAGAGACCATTGTATTGAGAATCATAAGAGAGAGAGAGAAGAAGCCATCTAGCTACTGCCTACGGACCCGTAGGTCTATGGTGGACTACTCACGCACCATCGGAGAGGCACCTATGAGGAAGATGAACCCCTCCGTGATGGTGTTTAGATTGGATCTCGATGTTCTGGAACTTGCGGCTGCTGGAATTGTGTTTCGTCCACTCCCCTAGGGTTTTTGGATTTCCAGGGAATTTATAGGCACGATATTCGGTTGAGGGGGTGCCCGAGTTGCCCAGCACCCACCAGGCCGCGCCAGGGGGCCTCTGGCGCGCCCTGGTGTGGGCTGGCCACCCTGGGCCCCCTCTTCTAGTGTTCTTTGGCCAATCTGGTTTCTTCTGGTCCATAAAAAATCCACGAAAATCCCCGCAGCGTTTTATCTCCGTTTGGTACTGATTTTTTGCGAAGTAAAAAACAATCAAAAACAGCAACTGGCACTTTGGCAATATGTCAATAGGTTAGTCCCAAAAAATGATATAAAGTTGTAATCAAATGATTGTAAAACATCCAATAATGATAATATAACAACATGGAACAAGCAAAAATTATAGATACGTTGGAGACGTATCAGGGCTTTCGACAACCTGGCTCAAAATTCTTCAGGGATCTTTTGCACTTTTTCAACCTTAGGCCCCAGGATATTGGTCCCAATTCTATGACCAATATCTGTCAATTTCAAGTTTTTGTGAAGTATACCTCCAGATCGAGCCGTTTGTGACCCTCTTCAGGGAGTTTTTCTATCTTAGCCGTCAAACTGAGACTAAGCATGGCTCCAGTGTGGAACTTGGCGGCATCTCTTTTCAGAAAAGGAAAAACAGCCCTTTCCCTGAGTCGAAACTGGCGAGTCATCCTAAAGGATGGAATAGAACCTTGTTCTATTGTAAAAACACTGCCCTTGCAGGGAAGAATCCTTTGCCGGGTTTCCGATTGGAACGGCTTAACGCCAACACTGAAATCCAATTGCCACGAATTTTTTTGATGATTTTTTCTAGACCAAAAGAAGACCTAGGAGCTTCGGAAGGAGGTCGGGAGGCACACGAGGGCCCCACCACACATCAGGGCGTGCCCTGATATGTGGTAGCCCCCTCGTGGCTCTCCCGACGTCCCTCTTCGGCCTATAAATTATCTAATATTGCAAAAACCTTGAAGGCAGTCCCGAAACCCGTTTTCCGCCGCCGCAAGTCTCTGTTGCATCGTGAGGCCATCTGGAGCCCCGTTCTGGCACCCTACCGGAGGTAATCCTATTGTGCGGTGTGCTTGTTGGGATCCGATGAATTGTGGGTTTATGTTCAGATTATTCATGAAAAGTATTTGTGATAACTCTGATATATATTGTCCCTTAATTGCATGATCATTATAGCTTCGTAATGCTCTCTGGTCTATTGGTGTGCTTTGGCCACGTAGATTGATATTTCATCGGTGGGAGTGGTGCGTTGTGGTAGGTTCAACCTGGCAAATTTCTATATCCTAGTGACAAAGTAGGAGACAAGATGCGTCTTTGTGTTGTTGCTACTAAGGATAAAATGATGGGGTTCATTCATATTAATTGAGTTTACTTTGTCTACATCATGTCATCGTTCTCCAAGCATTACTCTATTTAACTTAATACTCTAGATGCATGCTGGATAGCGGTCGATGAGTGGAGTAATAGTAATAGGTGCAGGCAGGAGTCGGCCTATTTTCTTATGGACGTGATGCCTATATACACATGATCATTGCCATGAAAATCGCATAACTATTCGCTTTTCTATCAATTGCCCAATAGTAATTGGTTACCCGTCGTATGCTACCTACATGAGAGATGCCGATAGGGAAAACTATGGCCCCCGGGTCTATTCACCTATATATTTACAAACGCTACAATTACCTTGCTGCCTTTATTTATCTTTTATTTTATTTTGCAATTTATATTTATCAACAATTATCTACACAACTCATTTGCTTGCAAATAACGAGATCAAGGGGATTGACAACCCTCTTGCCTGCGTTGGGTGCAAGTTGTTTGTTCATTTGTGTGCAGCCGATGAAGACGGTTGAGGATTGATATTCCTATTGGTATGATAGACCTTGGTTTCATAACCGAGGGAAATACTTATCCACTTTGTGCTGCAATTACCCGTTCCTTTTCACGGAAAACCCAAGGCAGATCACAAGTATCAGGAAGGATTTCAGGCGCCGTTGGCGGGGAATATCATCATTAACTATCAAGTAACTTCACAAAAAAATTCATTCACTTGTTCTTCTTTTTATTTGCTGTTATATTTAGCTTGTCTCATAAAAAACAAAAATACAAAAATATTTATCTTTGCTTGTTACTTGTTTACTTCTTCGCTTTCTAGTTTACTTATCTTGCTTGTTACTTTGCGTGTTCGGTCACCATGTCTCAAGATACTACTAATTAAGTTGTGTGACTTCTCCAATACTAAAAATAATGATTTTATGAGTACACGTATACCACCCGCCACTATTGCGGAGGCTGTTGATATTAATGCTGCATTGCTAAATCTTGTCATGAAAGATCAATTTTTGGGAAGTCTTAATGAGGATCCGTTGTCACATCTTAATACCTTTGTTGAATTACATGACATGCAAAAGAAAAAGGATATGGATAATGATATTGTGATTTAAAATTAATTCCTTTTTCACTAAGAGATAAAGCTAAAGCTTGGTTTTCATCTTTACCGCGTAATAGTATTGGAACATGGGATAAGTGTAAGGATGCTTTTATTGCCAAGTATTTTCATCCTGCTAAGATCATCTCCCTTAGAAATCAAATAATGAATTTTAACAGCAAGATCAAGAGCATGTTGCACAAGCTTGGGAGATAATGAAATTAATGATAGGAAATTGTCCAACTCATGGCTTAAATATGTGGATGATTATCCAAAACTTCTATGCTGGACTAAACTTTGTGTCTAGAAATCTTATAGATTCTGCTGCAGGTGGTACCTTCATGGATGTGACCTTAGGAGAGGCCACAAAACTTCGGGACAACATTATGACAAATTATTTTCAATGGCATACCGAAAGGGCTCCAACCGGTAAGAAGGTAAATTCTGTTCAAGAAATCACTACTTTGAGTGAAAAAGTGGATGCTCTTATGAATATGGTTGCCAGTAAAAATGCTCATGTTGATCCAAAAGATATTCCCTTGTCTACTTTGATTGAGAAAAATAATGATGCTATTGATGTGAACTTTGTCTCGCGAAATAATTTCAATAACAATGCTTATAGAGGAAACTTCAATTCTATACCATATCCCGGTAATTCCTCTAACAAGTATGGAAATTCTTATGGTAAATCTTATGGCAATTCTTCTACTAATTCTAATAGTATGCCCTCTGATCTTGAGAACACAATTAAAGAATTTATTAATTCACAAAAGGTTTTCAACACTATGGTAGAAGAAAAATTGCATGTAGTTGGCACTTTGGCTAAAAACATGGATAGAATTGCTCTTGATGTGTAAACTCTTAAAAATAAAGCTTTGCCACCCAAGCATTATTTTAATGATGCTATTAAATCTATCCAAATATCTATTAATGAAAGTAAGGAGAGGACCGCTCAGTTGAGAGCCAAGCAGGAATTCTTAGAAAAAGCTCTTCCACCCGTTTTTTACCGGAATCATGATGAAGATCTTCAAATGATTGGTATTTCTCCTATTGAATCTTTATTTCCTTCTCTGAATATAAATGATAAAGGGACTGGAGATGATTCAACTCTAGTTGAGAAGTGTCCCATTTGCTTAGAGGGTGATGATTTTGATGCTAAAACTGAAAAATGTGGGTTGGGAGAGGTCAAAACTTTAACTAGTGATGTGCCCACTATTTTAGATTACAAGGACTTTAATTATGATAATTGCTCTTTAGTAGAATGTATTTCCTTGTTGCAATCCGTTATTAGCTCACCCAATGCTTATGAACAAAACAAAGCTTTTACCGAACATATAGTAGAAGCTATGATAAAAGCTTATGATGAGAAACTTGAGCTTGAAGTTTATATTACTAGAAAATTGCATGATGAGTGGGAACCTACTATCAAGATAAAGATAAATAAATATGAATGCAATGCCTTGTGTGACCATGGTGCTAGTGTTTCAACCATTCCTAAAACTCTTTGTGATGTGCTTGCACTAGTGCAGCCGCGTGCTATACAAACGGTTTTTAACCCCTTTCCGTGACGTAGTCTGATACGTCCATTTTGCATCATGATTTCCTACTATTATTTACTTTGTTTTGTTGAATAATAATGCTTTGGGGAGTGATTCTAATGCCTTTTCTCTCATAATATGCAAGGTTTACACATGGAGGGAGAATACCGACAACTGGAATTCTGGACCCAAGAAAAGCACGTCAGAGATACCTATTCTGCACAACTCCAATGAAGCTGAAATTTTACGGAGATTATGTTTACATTTAATAAAAAATACTGGAGCTGGAAACTACCGGAGGAGGCCTCCCAGGTGGGCACAACCCACTAGGGCACCCCAGGCCCCCCTGGGCGCGCCCTGATGGGTTGTGCTTAGCCTGGCCCACCTCCGGTGCCCATCTTCTGGTATAAGGTCTCTCTTGACCTAGAAAAAATCAGAGGAGGACTTTCGGGACGAAGCAGCGCCACCTCGAGGCGGAACTTGGGCAGGAGCACTTTTGCCCTCCGGCAGAGCAATTCCGCCGGGGGAACTTCCCTCCAGGAGGGGAAAATCGAAGCTATCGTCATCACCAACACCCCTCTCATCGTTGGGAGGCCAATCTTCATCAACATCTTCAACAGCACCATCTCCTCTCAAACCCTAGTTCATCTCTTGTGTTCAATCTTTGTACCGGAACCTCAGATTGGTACATGTGGGTGACTAGTAGTGTTGATTACCTTGCGTAGTTGATTACTATATGGTTTATTTGGTGGAAGATTATATGTTCAGATCCATTATGCTATTCAATACTCCTCAGATCTTGAGCATGATTATTATTTGTGAGTAGTTACCTTTGTTCTTGAGGTCACGGGAGAAGTCATGTTGCGAGTAATCATGTGAATTTGATATGTGTTCGATATTTTGATGATATGTATGTTGTGATTCCCTTAGTGGTGTCATGTGAACGTCGACTACATGACACTTCACCATTCATGGGCCTAAGGGAATGCATTGTGGAGTAGTTATTAGATGATGGGTTGGTAGAGTGACAGAAGCTTAAACCCTAGTTTATGCGCTACTTCGTAAGGGGCTGATTTGGATCCACATGTTTAATGCTATGGTTAGACTTTGTCTTAATACTTTTATCGTAGTTGCGGATGCTTGCGAGGGGGTTAATCATAAGTAGGTTGTTAGTTCAAGTAAGAACAGCACCTTAGCACCGGTCCACCCACATATCAAATTGTCAAAGTAGCGAACACGAATCAAACCAACATGATAAAAGTGACTAGACGAAATTCCCGTGTACCCTCAAGATCACTTTGCCAATTACTAGTGATTGTTCTGGTCTGTCCTTTGCCTCAAAAGGATTGGGCTACCTTGCTGCACCTTTTTTACCATTACTGTTACTTGCTCGTTACAAATTACCTTGCTATCAAACTATCTGTTGCCTACAATTTCAGTGCTTGCAAAATTACCTTGCTGAAAACCGCTTGTCATTTCCTTCTGCTCATCGTTGGGTTCGACACTCTTACTTATCGAAAGGACTACGATTGATCCCCTATACTTGTCGGTCATCAAGACTCTTTTCTGGCGCCGTTGCTGGGGAGTGAAGCGCTCTTGGTAAGTGGAAATCGGTAAGGAAAAAATTATACTACGCGCTGAAATTTATTGCTACTTGCTACTATGGAGAACAATCCTTTGAGGGGTTTGTTCGGGGTATCTTCACCTCGACCGGAACCACAATTAGTTCTCCCTCGACCTACAACACCTACTGAAAATGTTACTTATGAAATTCCTTCGGGTATGCTAGAACAACTCCTTGCTAAACCTTATGCAGGAGATGGACTTGAACATCCTAATATGCACCTTTTATATGTGAACGAGATTTGTGGATTATTTAAGCTTGCAGGTTTGCCTGGAGATGAAGTTAAGAAGAAGGTTTTCCCTTTATCTTTGGAGGGAAAAGCATTGACATGGTATAGGCTATGTGATGATCTTGGATCATGGAACTGGAATCGTTTGCAATTGGAATTTCACCAAAAGTTTTATCCCATGCATCTAGTTCATCGTGATCGGAATTATATATATAATTTTTGGCCTCGTGAAGGAGAAAGTATCACTCTAGCTTGGGGGAGGCTTAAGTCAATGTTATATTCATGCCCCAATCATGACATTCCGAGGGAAGTTATCATTCAGAATTATGCTCGGCTTTCTCATAATGATCAATCCATGCTCGATACTTCTTGTGCTGGTTCTTATATGATGAAGACTATTGAATTCAAGTGGGATCTCTTAGAAAGAATTAAATGCAACTCTGAAGATTGGGAACTCGACGAAGGTAATGAGTCAGGTATAAAGCTTGAATTTGATTGTGTTAAATCTTTTATGAATACCGATACTTTTCACAAGTTTAGCACTAAATATGGACTTGACTCTGAGATAGTAGCCTCTTTCTGTGAAGCATTTGCTACTCACGTTGACCTCCCTAAGGAGAAGTAGTTTAAATATCATCCCCCTCTTAAGGAAGAAATTAAAGAACCGGTCATAGCTAAAGAAGAAACTATCTTTTACAATGTTGATTCAGTTGTGCCTACCGCTTATATTGAAAAACAACCTTTCCCTGTTAGAATAAAGGAACATGCTAAGGTATCAACTGTGGTTTGTAAGAGTAATATAAGAGCACCTAAACCCCCTGAGCAAATTAAATTAGAACCTAGTGTTGCTATGGTTAAAGATCTCTAGGTAGAAAATATTGATGGGCATGTTATCTACTTCTGTGATCAAGCTGCTAGAATTGCTAAACCGGATGAAAAAGATAAACATGGACCCATAGAAGGCTTGCCTGTCGTCTCAGTCAAAATAGGAGATCATTGCTATCATGGTTTATGTGATATAGGTGCTAGTGTGAGTGCTATCCCTTTTACCTTATACCAAGAAATTATGGATGAAATAGCACCTGCTGAAATGGAAGACATTGATGTCACTATTAAACTTGCTAATAGAGACACTATCACACCACTTGGAATTGTTAGAGATGTTGAAGTCTTGTGTGGGAAAGTAAAATATCCTACTGATTTTCTAGTCCTTGGTTCCCCACAAGATGACTTTTGTCCCATTATCTTTGGTAGACCTTTCTTGAGCACCGTCAATGCTAAGATAGATTGTGAAAAACAAACAGTCGGTGTCAGTTTTGGTAATGTGTCTCATGAGTTTAATTTTTCCAAGTTTAGTAGACAACCTCGTGATAAAGCGTTACCTAATAAGGATGATATAATTGGTCTTGCTTCTATTGTTGTGCCTCCTACTGATCCATTAGAAAAATATTTGCTCAACCATGAAAATGATATGCATTTGCGTGAAAGAAAAAAAATAGATCAAATTTTCTTCGAACAACAACCTCTCTTGAAACACAATTTGCCTATTGAAACTCTTGGAGGTCCTCCTCCACCTAAAGGTGATCCGGTGTTTGAATTGAAACAATTGCCTGACACTTTGAAGTATGCTTATCTTGTTGAGAAAAATATATATCCTATTATTATTAGTGCTAACCTTTCAGAACATGAAGAAGAAAGATTATTAAAAGTTCTAAGGAAGCACCGGGCTGCTATTGGATATACTCTTGATGATCTTAAGGGCATCAGTCCCACTCTATGTCAGCACAAGATCAATATGGAACCTAATGCTAAACCCGTTGCTGATCACCAACGGCGATTGAATCTTAAGAGGAAGGAAGTGGTAAGAACGGAAATACTAAAACTTCTGGAAGCAGGTATAATCCATCCTATTGCTGATAGTAAATGGGTAAGTCCTGTTCATTGTGTCCCTAAGAAAGGAGGTATTACCGTTGTTCCTAATGATAAGAATGAACTCATTCCACAAAGAATTGTTACTGGTTATAGAATGGTAATTGATTTTAGAAAATTAACTAAAGCTACTAGAAAGGATCATTACTCTCTACTGTTCATTGATCAAATGCTAGAGAGACTATCTAAGCACACACACTTTTGCTTCTTACATGGATATTCTGGTTTCTCTCAAATACCTGTGTCACAATCTGATCTAGAGAAAACTACCTTTACTTGCCCTTTCGGAACCTATGCTTATAGACGTATGCCTTTTGGTTTATGCAATGCACCTGCTACCTTTCAAAGATGTATGACTGCTATATTCTCTGATTTTTGTGAAAAGATTGTGGAGGTTTTCATGGATGAATTTTCCGTTTACGGAACTTCTTTTGATGATTGCTTAAGCAACCTTGATCGAGTGTTGCAGAGATGTGAACAAACTAATCTTGTCTTGAATTGGGAGAAGTGCCACTTTATGGTTAATGAAGGCATTGTCTTGGGGCATAAAATATCTGATCGAGGTATTGAGGTGGACAAAGCTAAAGTTTATGCAATTGAGAAAATGCCATGTCCTAAAGACATTAAAGGTATTCGAAGTTTCCTTGGTCATGCTGGTTTTTATAGGAGGTTCATTAAAGACTTCTCTAAAATTTCTAGGCCTCTTACTAATCTTTTGCAAAAGGATATTCCTTTTGTTTTTGATGATGATTGTGTGGAAGCCTTTGAAACACTCAAGAAAGCCTTAACCTCTGCACCCATCGTTCAACCACCTGATTCGAACTTGCCTTTTGAAATTATGTGTGATGCTAGTGATTATGCTGTTGGTGCCGTCCTAGGACAAAGAGTTGATAAGAAATTGAATGTTATCCATCATTCTAGTAAAACTCTAGGCAGTGCCCAACGAAACTATGCTACTACTGAAAAAGAATTTTTAGCAGTTGTGTTTGCTTGTGATAAATTTAGATCCTATATTGTTGATTCCAAAGTCATTGTTCACACCGATCATGCTGCTATAAAATACCTTATGGAAAAGAAAGATGCTAAACCTAGACTCATTAGGTGGGTTCTCTTGCTCCAAGAATTTGACTTACACATCGTTGATAGGAAAGGAGCTGATAACCCCGTAGCTGACAACTTGTCTAGGTTAGAAAATATTCTTGATGACCCACTACCCATTGATGATAGTTTCCCTGACGAACAGCTAGCTGCGATAAGTGTCTCACAATGCACACCTTGGTATGCTGATTATGCTAACTACATTGTCGCTAAATATATACCACCTAGCTTTACTTATCAACAAAAGAGAAAAAAATTCTATGACTTGAGACATTACTGTTGGGATGACCCACATCTTTATAAAGAAGGAGTAGATGGTATTATTAGACGTTGTGTACCTGAGCATGAACAGGAACAAATCCCATGGAAATGTCATTCCGAAGCTTATGGAGGACATCATGCGGGAGATAGAACTGCTCATAAGGTATTGCAATCTGGTTTTTATTGGCCTACTCTCTTCAAGGATGCTCGTAAGTTTGTCTTGTCTTGTGATGAATGTCAAAGAATTGGTAATATCGGTAAGCGTCAGGAAATGCCTATGAATTATTCACTTGTTGTTGAACCATTTGACGTTTGGGGTTTTGATTATATGGGACCTTTTCCTTCCTCCAATGGGTACACACATATTTTGGTTGCGGTTGATTATGTCACTAAGTGGGTAGAAGCTATTCCAACTAGTAGTGCCGATCACCACACCTCCATTAAAATGATTAAAGAGGTTATCTTCCCGAGGTTTGGAGTCCCTAGATATTTAATGACCGATGGTGGTTCACATTTTATTCATGGTGCCTTCCGTAAGATGCTTGCTAAATATGATGTTAACCATAGAATTGCATCACCCTATCACCCTCAATCTATTGGTCAAGTTGAACTTAGCAATAGAGAAATAAAATTAATATTACAAAAAAACTGTCAATAGGTCTCGTAAGAATTGGTCTAAGAAATTAGATGATGCACTTTGGGCCTATAGAATAGCTTATAAAAATCCTATGGGTATGTCTCCATATAAAATGGTATATGGGAAAGCTTGTCATTTGCCTTTAGAACTAGAACACAAAGCATTTTGGGCAATTAAAGAACTCAACTATGATTTCAAACTTGCCGGTGAGAAGAGGCTATTTGATATTAGCTCACTAGATGAATGGAGAACCCAAGCCTATGAAAATACCAAGCTATTCAAAGAGAAAGTAAAAATATGGAATGACAAAAGAATCCAAAAGCGGGAATTCAAAATAGGAGACTATATTCTTTTGTTCAACTCTCGTTTAAGATTTTTTGCAGGAAAGCTTCTCTCAAAATGGGAAGGACCATATATTATCGAAGAGGTTTATCGTTCTGGGGCTATCAAGATTAATAACGCCGAAGGTACTATCCCGAGGGTGGTCAACGGACAAAGAATTAAGCATTATATCTCAGGTACGCCTATTAACGTTGAAAGCAATGTTATCCAAACCATGACACCGGAGGAACAGATAAAAGAAACCTTCCGGAACACTTCAGAATACTTAAAAATAAGAGGTACGTGATACGGTAAGTAAACGGACTCCGAAAAATCAGCAAAAATATTTTTTGTCAGTTTTGGATTATTTTACAATTTTGGAAATAAAAAATTAAACCGGAAGGTGATCGAGGTGAGCACGATACACCAGGGCGCGCCAGGCACCCCTGGGCGCGCCCTGGTGGGTTGTGCCCACCTCGGATGCCTTCCCGACTCCGTTTTCCTTCCAAATACTTGTTTCCCAAGAATAAAAATTCTCTATATATACCCCCGACTGTTTTGACGACCGCATCGCAGAAAAATCCTCTATTCTTGTTTCTTGCTGTTTTCCTATCAGATCTATCAAGTCAGGCATCATGTCTTCTCCCTCTTCTAACAATGTGGAAGAAGATACCTGGCTAATGAAGATAGAGTTGAAGAGGGAGGAGATGGAAGAAGCCAACAAGGAGGAGAATGGCAAGGAGGCTATGGTGGATCGTCTCCCTGAAGGAGATCAATTCATGCCAGCAAAGGAGGGAGAGGAAGAAGATATCCTTCAAGCTTATTACAGTCATATCACCCCTATTGAAATTGAAGTCTTTAAAGCGTTCCAAGCGGTTCGTGTTTAGAATAAATTTCTCATCCGTGAAAATATTTTGCTGCAAGAGCACATCAATAACCTTAGGAGGGTCATCCGCGAATTGGAGCATCTTTTGAAGCTAAAGTGTGACATCGTATCACCACCACCTACATCAACACCTCCACCTTCTTCATCACCACCACCAAAGGAGACTTGAGCACACGGGTATGGGCACTCCCCTTGGCTTGAGCCAAGCTTGGCGGAGGTGCCCCGGTATCGTATCACCACCACTTTTATTCACCTTTACCTATTTTAGTTCGATCTTTAGTTTCCCTTTGCTTTAGTTGAATAAAAGTTTAGCATGATCTATTTTCATGTGTTAGTTCCGTGGCCTATCTATCTATGTAATCGGGTGAAAGTTATATAATAAAGTTTAGTTTGAGTTTTTGCCTCTCTACTCTCTTGTTGCAACCGAATAAAGGAAAAGAAACAAATGAAAAGAATCATATGCTAATCTTATGGTGAGTGATGACATCACATAAGTAAAAGTATAAGTAGTAAAATTTATTGGAGATTGACAAACATAGCATTGGTCAATGATGCAATTCATGAAAGAATTAATAAAGGAAGAGAAGATTCACATGCAAATACACTATCTTGGACATCTTTTATTATTGTGAGCCCCCATCAAATATTATATGTCAAAATTGTTGACGTTGGACGAGGAAGACAACGTAATGATTTATGTTTGTTCATATCCACATAGAAGTTATATTGTCATAGATCCTTTAACATGTGGTGCTTGCCCAATATCTTTGCTAGCCAAAAATTCCGCACTAAGTAGAGATACTACTTGTACATCCACAAACCCAAACCAAACTCTTTCTTTTAGTGTCCACCATACCTACCTATGGATCGAGAAAGATCCTTCAAGTAAGATGTCATCGGTGCAACAAGGCAATTAAAATTGCTTCTAAAAGTGTTTCGATCTATTAGTACTGTAAGAAAAAATTAAGCGTTATACGAACTTATGATGGCAAAGTAATAAAAGCGATGGACTACATAATAAAGGTTGCTATCATAGGGGGCAATATAGCGTGACGTTCTTTTACATTAAGGTATTGGGCATACAAATCAATAAGCGCATGACAACCTCTGCTTCCCTCTGCGAAGGGCCTATCTTTTACTTTTATGCACTTACTTTTATGCAAGAGTCAAAGTATTCTTCCCTATTCCTTTTTTACTTTTTCCTTTGCAAGCATCATGTGGCGAGGAAAGATCTAGGCACATATATCCAGTTGGATATGGGTGAGCATGAGTTATTATTGTTGACATCACCCTTGAGGTGAGTGAGTTGGGAGGCGAAAATATAAGCCCCTATCTTCCTACATGTCCGGTTCAAACTTTTTGTTCATGGGTATGCCGTGAGCGTTAGCAAACATAGAAGACTAAATGATGGTTGAGTATGTGGACTTGCCAAAAGGCTCCGACATGAGACCCTTCCTGAAAATATGATGAATTGTAGTTGCAAAGTTGACTGAGAACATAGTTTGTTGGTTCCCAATAAGGTTTATGCTTCATACTTCTATGTTGTGATAAATTGTTACTTGTTCATGAGAAGCTATATGATAGAAATGTATTGAAATAAGTTCTTATGATAGAGTTTGTTGCTGTTATGTTAATAAGCATGATGCTTCTATGTCTGCATTTTGTTTTTATCAACACCTCTCTCTCAAACCATGTGGACATGCTTTTCAATATCGGCTTTTGCTTAAGGACAAGCGAGGTCTAAGCTTGGGGGAGTTGATACGTCCATTTTGCATCATGATTTCCTACTGTTATTTACTTTGTTTTGTTGAATAATAATGCTTTGGGGAGTGATTCTAATGCCTTTTCTCTCATAATATGCAAGGTTTACACAAGGAGGGAGAATACCGGCAGCTGGAATTCTGGACCCAAGAAAAGCCAGTCAGAGATACCTATTCTGCACAACTCCAATGAAGCTGAAATTTGACAGAGATTATTTTTACATTTAATAAAAAATACTGGAGCTGGAAACTACCGGAGGAGGCCTCCCAGGTGGGCACAACCCACCAGGGCGCGCCAGCCCTCCCTGGGCGCGCCCTGATGGGTTGTGCTCAGCCTGGCCCACCTCCGATGCCCATCTTCTGGTATAAGGTCTCTCTTGACCTAGAAAAAATCAGAGGGGGACTTTCGGGACGAACCGCTGCCGCCTCGAGGCGGAACTTGGGCAGGAGCACTTTTTCCCTTTGGCGGAGCGATTCCGCCGGGGGAACTTCCCTCCCGGAGGGGGAAATCGAAGCTATCGTCATCACCAACACCCCTCTCATCTTTGGGAGGCCAATCTTCATCAACATCTTCAACAGCACCATCTCCTCTCAAACCCTAGTTCATCTCTTGTGTTCAATCTTTGTACCGGAACCTCAGATTGGTACCTGTGGGTGACTAGTAGTGTTGATTACCTTGGGTAGTTGATTATTATATGGTTTATTTGGTGGAAGATTATATGTTCAGATCCATTATGCTATTCAATACTCCTTTGATCTTGAGCATGATTATTATTTGTGAGTATTTACCTTTGTTCTTGAGGTCACGGGAGAAGCCATGTTGCGAGTAATCATGTGAATTTGATATGTGTTCGATATTTTGATGATATGTATGTTGTGATTCCCTTAGTGGTGTCATGTGAACGTCGACTACATGACACTTCACCATTCATGGGCCTAAGGGAATGCATTGTGGAGTAGTTATTAGACGATGGGTTGCTAGAGTGACAGAAGCTTAAACCCTAGTTTATGCGCTACTTCGTAAGGGGCTGATTTGGATCCACATGTTTAATGCTATGGTTAGACTTTGTCTTAATACTTTTCTCGGAGTTGCGGATGTTTGCGAGGCGGTTAATCATAAGTAGGTTGTTAGTTCAAGTAAGAACAACACCTTAGCACCGGTCCACCCACATATCAAATTATCAAAGTAGCGAACACGAATCAAACCAACATCATAAAAGTGACTAGACGAAATTCCCGTGTACCCTCAAGAACACTTTGCCTATTACTAGTGATTGTTCTGGCCTGTTCTTTGCCTCAAAAGGATTGGGCTACCTTGCTGCACCTTGTTTACCGTTACCGTTACTTGCTCGTTACAAATTACCTTGCTATCAAACTATCTGTTACCTACAATTTCAGTGCTTGCAGAAATTACCTTGCTGAATACCGCTTTTCATTTCCTTGTGCTCCTCGTTGGGTTCGACACTCTTACTTATCGAAAGGACTACGATTGATCCCCTATACTTGTGGGTCATCATAGTCTTAAACCGTCACCTTGCATGTGTGGGCGATAGGGGGGGCCTATCCCACACGAGAGGAAAAACCCGTCGGCGATGCCTGCACCTAGTCACACACGATGGACAAAAACATATCGTTTGCAATTGGAAGGACCATCACAAACAGACATATTTGGGAAGACTTGTGAGATGAGCTTAGCATCCCACACGGGGAATCCCAAGGGTACATTTCCGTTCGTATTGAAGATCACACACAATTTTCTGCATCACATCGTTTGTGATAGGTGTGGTCATCACACACGATACTTATAATTCTGTCGTTTGCGTTACGCAAAACATCACTCACGGTGTCTAGAAGAAATTGTTTGTCATTGGGCTGCCCATCACACACACTAGCTATGAGAAAACGTTTGTGATTTGGTGTCCTAAAGCACACAGTTATCGACCATAATTCGTGTGTGATTGCTTAACGATCCAACACGCCAACTTTCTAGAAACCGTGTGGGTTTGTTCAGGTCATCGCCCACGGTGCTGTCTTAGGAACCGTCTGCAATGGGATCCCCAATAATCAGCCTGATTGATCAATTATTTATAATCCATTTAGTAATCGAAATTAACATTTCATATCAACCACAGAATATATTTATTATTCGTAGTACGGTAACCAGGATTTGATAATTGAGTTACATCAGGGTACAACAACATATAGGCATATACTGCCTAGCTACCCAATTGCACAACAAGACAAAATTTCAAATGCAACATCTAAAACCTTTGGAAATTAAGTATCATCATAGACGGTAAATAGACAGATGAATCTCATCTAGAAAACTATTAAAGCGAAAGGCGAATACTAAGCCTTCAATGATGTTGAAGGTCCTGGCAACTTTAGGCCAGTGCCTGTGGATGATTGCCCGCCCATCCTTTGTCCTCTTAAGGAAGACTTCAAGATTATACTGTGGGTGCTGTATGAATACCTTCATCGCCTCTTGATCATACAGGTGGTTTGAGACGTAATCATCGATGAACTGCCTTGAGAAGGACTGAAAACAAACATACGCATAAATATCTTTTCTAAAATTTGAAATGGCGCAAATGGAAAAGGACAAGGTGAAAGAGATGGTACCATCCTATAGTTGACTGATGTCTTTTCCATTGTGCAGACAAACATCTTGTTATTTTTCGTAGCTAGTTTCTTTATCTTAACAATCTTTCTGAGTTTCTTGATTTGACTGATATTAAAGGACACCTCATTTCCCCACATGCAAAAAGGGTCGAACAGTGGGTCTAAACCTCTTACAGCAGGACCTACATGTGCAAGAACAAATTATTAATATAAACATTCATATTACAATGGTTTCTGCAATTGCACAATAATGTGCTATTAGCCAAACGACTATGGATGTGCAAACCTCGATGGTAAACTTCAGTGTCCCCCATTGTTTCCCCCTGCAACATATTTAAGACAAATATTGATCAGGTTACAAGTGATATTTGGCATACTATCACTAAAATATGTTAATGGAAAATAAACACATTGCGGATCCAACAGATTAGATCGAGCCACATTGAAAATCTAGTTATCTAAACCAAGTGTGCTAAGAACTAGGAAATGTAGCAATTCTATATGTTGCACATGTATTTAGTACATCTAAATTCGATTTATTCGTCACATGCATGACAATACAAAATTGTACCAACAACAATCGTACATCACATTTCAGAATTGAATTAAATAGTTAAATGAGCACCACAACAAATGAACGAAACAGTTAACTAAGCACCACATTGCATAATAGAACATACTAGAAGTTCAGGTTGTAGTAGCATTACATTGGACATTTCACTAGAATTTCTAAATGAAATGCAGTAGGGGCACACGCAACAGCTAAACGAAACGTGCTTAACCGGCGTAGCTAGGTGAACATAGGTCCTTAGTGATAAAGGTAAGAAAAACAAGCTATTCCTCATCGTCGGAGATATCGATGATGATGGGCTCCGTCAACTTGGAAGAGGGCGAGGCCTCCACACCGTGGGTGCACCCCTCGTAGTGGTGAGTGGCCTGATCTTGCCCCGGCACCAACATGCCGGCTCTGGAGTTGAGGTAAGCACGTGCACGCTTAGAAAACACATCGAAGTCTTTGCCGAACGCACCGGCGGTACCCTCGAGAAAAGACCACGAGCTGTCGTTTATAGCAGCCAACCGCGTGGCAGCATCAGCGCGCGAGGCATCGACGGTGGACTCGGCGGCGAGGTGCTCCTCCAAGATCTGGGGGCCGACACGCATGGAAGCCATAGCTGCCTCATCTGCGCGTACAGTCGCGATTTGCTTCTCCGCAGCCAAATGCTCTTTGAGATCCTGGCTATACTGCGTGCACCAGGGCTTTCGGCGGCGATTATTTGGAGGATGGGGCGGTGATTTGGGTGGAAGGTGTCGCGCTGGCGGTCGGGCCATGTGGGATGGAGGAGGAGGGGTGAGGGGGTATTGGGGAGGTGTCGATTACCTGACTAGATGGACGAGGCCGAGCAGCAGGAAGGAGCGTCGCCGGCAAGGAGGCGGCGCTGCAAGCAAGCAATGAAGGTTTGAACTAGGAAAGGTAGAGGAAAAGGGGGAAATGTGGCTTTTGATTGGTACCGGGGGGCGAGGGAGGTAGATATTTCCGCGGAAGCCCAAAATTTTCATTCGGTGCAGCGAAAAACTGGCGCGGAAAGCACCATCGAAAACAGTCCCTTATTTAGACCCATGTGCGGTATCAAAACATCACAAACGAAGTCTGTGTTATACACCGTGTGTGATGAACTTGAACATGCAAATTTTTCAGAATAGTTCTCGACATCAACACATCACAAACGAAGGCTGTGATATACCCCGTGTGTGATGAACTTGGACGTGCAAATGTTTGTCTCCAATCTTCGGACATAAGATTGGGTACTACATTGCACATGGTTCATTCCAAAAAAGTGTGTGTGATGAACTTGAATTTCATTTTCAATTGGAAGATGGAATGGGGATATGGCGGCAAATTTTTGGTCCAATTTTCCCTGGTTACAGTGATCATCCACGTTGTCGCATAATTTAACATCAATTGCTAATTTGGGTACTGCACAAAAGAGCCTACACCACAGCCCGCACTTACTTAATCGAGCAATTAAACAGAGCTGTTTGACCTAAACGTTACTCTATCAAAAGTCCAGCGCTCTAAACAACGACTAATGTTCCGCCTGACGCTCGCCGATCTTCGCCACATCCTCCATGACCAGCTCGCGCTCGACGACCTCAGGGGAAGGGGCTCCATGGCATCCATCTCGCCGTCCGCGTCTGCCATCTCTTTGGAAAAGGCCGCCACGAGTTTGGCGTGGGCGGCCGTGGTCCGGGCATTGATGGCATCCATCTTGGCAAGGGAGGTTGCCGACGAATGGATGGCTGCCCGAGCGCTCTCGGCGATTGCCAACTCTTCGGACATAGGTTGCCGACCGTTGTCGAAGAAGGCCGCTGCTATTTGTGCGGTGACCGACACGAGCTGGGCGTGGGCGGCATCGGCATAGGCGTGGGTAGCCGCCATCAGGGCTACGGCGGCCGCCGAGGAACGGAGAGCTGCTGTGCCGTTCTCGCCATTTGCTATCCCGGTCGCGGATGTTGCTGCCGCCATCTCAGATGTAGTAGCTGCCCTTTCGGCGGCCGCAGCCGCCCTTTCGGGGAGTGCGGCCGCGCTCAAGGATGTTGTGAGCGCGTTCATGGTTGATGCAGCCGCGCTCGGGCCGAAGTGGGTCGCCGAAGTTGCCCTCACAACGCGGATCCACGTCCCCATCTTTCACCGGCAACGCTTGAACAGTATAGTGGTCTTGGGGAACAAGTGTGACTGTGTGGTTGACGCGCCGGCGGTGGACTGAAGCTTCCGGCATAAGCCATATATGAGGATTGGCCCAGGATATTTTGATACCGCATCATACACGTTTCATGATCAAGAACTGTTTGCGATGTATTTGATTTTCAAACTGCTTTGAGACGAAAAATGAAGTTACATTGGCAGTTGAAGGTGTTTGGATGGCAATAACATTTATCTGCAGTGAACTTGCAACTATAGGACTGTGTGTTAAATATGGAATAATTCAGGGTTGTTTAGGCCCTTTAAAACATTTAAAGAGTTTTTTAGACATTTCATGTGTACAGTTCAAATTTGAACTGTAGTAGTGAATTAAGCACATACTAGCTAGAGTGCACCTGAATGGGTTGAAAATCAACTATTTGTCACTGGATACATGTTTTGGTCCCATGCAAGAAATGGAAATTAAACGAATTCCAAACCTCACGGTATTTTGGCTCAGCCGTAGACTATGAGAAGCCATGTTTTCAAATTCCACTAAATCCAAATATCGTGAGAAATTCATGAAACTTGGCATGGTGTGATGTCATTGCGCATGTGTGTTGTGGTAAAAACAATGCCTAGTTCCGGACAAGTTTTGGCACAAACCTCTTACAAAGCGAAGATTCTCACAAGAAGTCATGTGGTTCCGATAGGGACAGTTCACATTTTATGTGCGAAACAACATCTGATGTCGCTTCTCGCCTTGAATTTATTTCTAGAGTCTCCATAGAGTAACGTGAATGTGTCGTGCGAAACAATAGAATCTTTACAGAGTTCGTTTGGCCTTTTAACTACATTAATTGAGTTTTCCAGGCATTCAATGTGCATATATAATTCAAATTTGAACTACAATCACTGCACGGTCCAGCTCATGAAAATATGTCGAAAAACCATATACGTTTTCCAGGCTGCATGTTTAATTAGGTCCCACACAATAACTGGGAATGAATTTCAAACATATCATCATCATCTTGGCTCGACCGCAAACATCGGGAAACTTAGTTTTTAAATTCATGTAAACGCAAACCTCGACAAAAATTCATGAAATTTGGGCATGGTGCCATCAATTGCCCTGTGTGTGTTTGTTGTGGTAAAAAAATTGCCCAATTTTGGACAAGTTTTGGCACAAAGCCTCTTACAAACCGAAGGCTCTCATAAGAAAGTGGTGTGTTCCGATAGGGAAAGTTCACATTTTATGTGCGAAACAACATTCGTTGTCTCTTTTGGCCTTTGTATTTATTTCTGGAGTCACCATAGAGCAACTTTCTAACAGTCATGCTAAACTGTGGATTTTTTCCAGGGTTCGTGAGACCTGTTTAACACATTAATTGAGTTTTCTAGTCGTTTAATGTGCATAATTCAACTTTGACCTCCAATCACAAGGTCCAACACATGAAAAATAGGTTGGAAAAATATATGTCTTTTCCTGGATGCATGTTTAGGTCCCACGCAAGAAATGGGAATGGATTTCTAACATCTCATTGACTGTTTGCTCGGCCGCAAACGTTGAGATGCTTGGTTTTCAAATTCCTGTAAATCCAAAGCACGTCAGAAATTCATGAAACTTGGCATGGTGTTGTGACAAGGGCACACACATGCCGTGGTAAAAAATTGTCCAATTTGGACATGTTCTTGCACAATCCCCTTACAAATCGGAGCTCCTCACAAGAAGCTTTGTGGTTTCGATAGGGAACATTATATATGCATGTCACATATGCGAGCGAAAAGACATCTGATGCCTCTTCTCTCCTTGATTTTCTTTATATAAACAACATAGACATATACGTGCGAAGTGCAAAAATATGATTAAATTAAGGGATCGTCTAGCTTTTAAATACATTAATTGAGTTTTCGATGCATTATTTAATGTGCATAATTCAAATTTGATCTACAATCACAAGGTATGGGGCGACAAAATGGGTTGAAAAATCATATATGCATCCTTGGATGCATGTGTTAGGTCACATGCAAGAAATGAGAACGAATTTCAAACATCTAAGCATGTTGGCTCAACCACAAATATCGAGAAACTTTGTTTCCAAATTCTCATAAATCCAAAACTCTATCAGAAATTCATGAAACTTGGAATGGTGTCATGTGAAGGCACACATATGTCGTGGTAAAAAAATACCAAGTTGGCCATGTTTTGTCACAAGCCTCTCACAAACATGAGGTTCTCACACAATAAGCTACGTCCAGTGGTTCCGTTAGGGAACATATATATGCATGCCACATCTGCGGGTGAAAAACGACATCCGATGCCTCTTCTCTCCTTGATTTTTTCCTAGAAACAACATAAAGCAATAGGTGTGTACTCCAACATATTAAACTATTAACGGTTTGTATGGCTTTTTTATACATTAATTGAGTTTTATGTGCATTTAATGTACAAAATTCAAACATGAACTACAGTCACAAGGTCTATGTTGGGCAGGGCCTCATCATATAAAGCATAAATATGTTGTGCTATTTTTAGTGTCCACTTTGAGAGAAAGAGTAAGCATTATTAATAGCCAACAAAGGCATTTTGGAACAATAATCTGTCACGTTACCATAGCAAACGGGCGTATTATTTATAATTCGTGGACGTTCTACAGACCATTTATGTGCGGGCCACGTGTCGCTATGTGTATTGGCAAGGAGGTAGCGTGCGGACAGGTGTTTGAGTAGACGGGTGGCGTGCGAGCAGTGTCCTGTGCACGCTCATCGGGGTGGCGTGTCCTTTGCCAATCGTCAAAGACGTTTCAGACTGAATACCCGTATGCAAACCGAGGGCAATTGTTCCTTCCCTACCAAGCCAAGGGAAAATCTGGCGCGAAGGAATTTTTCCATTGCGTCATCGTCAACGGTTGTGAATGATGACCCGTGTGCCCTTCCCGATGCTACAACTTCTACTGTTGCTAATTGCAGAGGTTGCCATGTATGAAAAAAAATCTGACGTGGGAAGGTTATTAAGGAGAGATATGAGTTTGGTGACCACATGAAGAAACAATGCCCAGCGCGTGAACCTTGGCAAAACACTTAAGTGAAGGAACTCACCAATGCATGCAAGAGTTTAGTTGCTAAATCATTAAATGAAGGGACCTTAGCAACAATGCATTGTGGACTTGAGTTGCTAAGACATTTAATACACTAAGCACCCCATATAAGCACCGATCGATGCATTTGCAGCAGGAGTTAGGTAAGATTTGAATCTGTCATATTGGGTGAATTTTCATTTGTCAAATTGGAAACACTGAGATTTTTCCAATTTTGCAGGAACAAAATCACTATTACGGTGCAATTTTGCAACTGAAATTCAGTAAACATGGATTTCATTGATAGATCAAGCATTGGTCTTTGTACAAAATAGTTCAACTCGACAGATGAATCGAACAAACTTTTCCCCATTTGTTGCCAACCACGTTCTGAAATAGCTAGTTCAACTATATATACTAGCTAATTTAAATTACGTGGTACAGTTCAACCATATCTATAGTAAGATGAACTGAACAAAATAGCCCCTAAATATTACTCCGGAGGGGCTTCGTGCTACTGCCAGCAGCCTTCTCCTCTGCCGAGCGCGTTCAGTAAGAGGCAGAGGAGGAGAAGCCTACCGACGAGCTGGAGGAGTCGACTTCGTCGGCTGCCACCGCCGCCCTCCGCCGCTCCTGACGCGCCTCCTCGAAGCGGCGGGACTCGACATAGATCTCCTCATTCCACGCCATAGCTGCGGCGTCTGCTGCGGCCACGGCGGCGGTGAGCCTCAGTGCGTGCTTGACTTGGCGCTCCTCCTCCTCATGTAGGAAGTTGATGTAGTGCGCTAGGCCACTGACGCAAAAGCCGAGTGGCTGTGCTTCGGTGGCAGCCTCCTCCTCCCGCCTTCGGGCCGCGGTGGCGGAGCGGGTGATGGCCCCGGCGGCTGACCGTGGGGTGGCTGCCAAGGCGGAAGCTGGTGTGGTGGCGGCCAAGGAGGCAGCTGGTGGAGTGGCGAAACCGGCGGCCGGTGATGGGGTGGGGGCGACGGCGGTCGCGGCAGCAGCTGCCTTCGGGAAAATGTGGAGGAGCGTGTGGTGGGTGCCGTGCGCACAGCCAACAAGGACGCCACACGCACTTCATGCTTACGGGTACTGCACCGCCGACGTGGTGCAGCCTCCCAGCTGGAGCTGCCCTCTGGCGGAGTGGCGGAGCGACGACGACGGATAGGTGGCATTGGCGATTGGGGGAGAAGCAAACTTGGGAAGCTACGGGCAGGGAGGGGATGAATGCGATGTGGAGAGGCCGCCGTGATGGTTTATAAAGCAGACGGCCAAGGCGAGCCGGGCGGGAAGATTGCGCACGTTCCTGCACAGGAACTGGAAGCTTGCGCGCGTTCCAGCGCGGTTGCACGAGAACTTGAAGCTTGCGCGTGTTCCAGTGCGGTTGCGCGGGAACGGGAAGCCCAAAAGAAACATTGTGCGCTCCCAAAGCGTGCACTGGAATCCTCGTGCGGCAACGCGGTGACAAGATGGGACGGAGGAGGGAGAAATGACAAGTACGCAGACGGTTAATAATAAAAAACTTGTTTGCGTTTTATTACAAAGCAAACGGTCGTTCTGTACGCAGCGTCGCGAATGAATATACGCATGAGGCGGTTGATGCGGCCTCGGCGCGCTGTGCTCGCGTCTGTGCGCGCCTGCTCTGCCGACGTCCACGCGCGAACGATCAGGAACGTTCGGGGAGCCATATGCAAGCGGTTGCGCCGCTCTCGGCGCCACCATGCAGTTAAGCGCTGGAAAAACTGCCATGCGGTTGATGCGGCCATTTACCTTCATCTCTTCCACGTTCCGATCGCGCCACACAACCCAAGGAGCACACCCACAACGGCAAATAATACATAAAGGATGCACATCTCTTCATCGCTTCAACCTTCCCGTGCGGATCCAATGGCGGCTGCCGGCGCCGAGCGGCAGTTCGCCAAAATTGTCAAAGTGGACACACACATCAGGAAGACGGACCTCTCGGTGGTGTACACCAATGACCCGGTCATGGTGGTGAACTCCATTAACACGTTGGAGCAGCTGCATGCTGAGGATGACAAGTACAAAGTGGTCGGCTTCGACCTCGAGTACACCGACGGTCGTGCCGGGCATGATCAGAAGGTTGCCGTCGCCCAGTTGTGCGTGCGCATCACGTGCTCGTCTACCACTACTGCCTGGCCACAAGGCCTTGCGAGCGCTTCGCCAGGTTTGTCAACAGCCCCGACTACAGGTTCGCAACAGTGGACACCACCGACGATCTAAAGGTGCTCAAGACTTCGGGCTTGTCCTGCCAGAAGCTTGTCATCATCCAAGGTCAGTACAGGGTCTGGGGCGACGAGAAGCAGAAGCAGTAGGACTCCCTGGTTGACCTCGCCGCGGCCATCATCGACCCCTACTATAGAGACATGAAGGCTGAGTGCCACAAGGACAAGACTGCCTGGCACATGGCCTGGGTGAACGAACTGGATGAAGAACACATCAAGTACACGGCCAAGGTCGCGTACACCAGCTACGAGATGTACAGGAGGATCATTGACATGAGGAAGTGCCTCCTTCCTGCAGACGGCGAGGGATAGCCACAAGCAGAGCAGTGTCGGCAACCGTCATCAGAAGAACAGTATGATTTGGTGATCGTCTACTTCTTGTAAATTTATATTGAGGAATGTACATGTGTTATGTAGTCACTTATGTAACTGTATGTTCAATTTGGTTATGCAACAATAATGTTGGTGTTCTGTAGACAGAGCATATAGATGTTGTGCAAATAGAGCAAATCACATCTCATACAATTATTGGCAGCAATCGTGTGTCCAAAACACACACAGGTTGTCAGGATGAATCGTTTGGGTTATTGCTGGTCTTCCCACACAGGTCTGATGGATGAACTGTTTGCCAGGTACCCACAACACACATGTTTATCAGGATGAATCGTTTGGGTTTTTATTGGCCTTCCCACACAATTCTGATGAATGGACTGTTTGTCAGGTATCACACACGCCTTCTTAGGCTAACTCATTTGTGTTCTGCTGGATCAGCGCAAACAGTTTGTCCGAGTGAACTGTATGCCGCACTATGCACACGTATATAGTTTCTTAACTATTTTTGTTATCTTCCATAATCACAAACAGTTCATAAGAAAAAACTGTATGCAACGCATCACACACGCAACTATTTTTTGGACCATATTTGCTCGTTCTTCATCGCGCACGGTTTTCGTCATTGGCAGCGGAGCTTGAACTATACCGTTTGCGATTGATGGATCGCAAATAGTTTTGTCGAAGGGTCTCTGATTGATGTGTCGCATTAGCAGCATCATGCAGTAGTGTTGGTCTCACTAATATTGAAGATTGCTCCCTCAACTTGCATCTTGCGGATTCTACCATAAAGAAACCTTTAGGTAGAATTAATGATGTGGTCTTTATTGCAAATAAAAATTATGTGCCTGTAGATTTCATTGTGCTTGATATTGATTGCAATCCTTCTTGTCCCATAATACTTGGAAGACCATTCTTACGAACTATAGGAGCAATCATTGACATGAAACAGGGAAACATAAGGTTCCAATTACCATTAAAGAAAGGGATGGAACACTTCCCTAGAAATAGAATTAAACCACCTTATGAATCAATCATGAGAGCTACTTATGGGTGGAGTGTCAAAGGTGACAACACTTGAAACTATGCATTATGCCTAGCTAGGGGCATAAAACAATAGTGCTTGTTGGGAGGCAACCCAATAGTTATCTTTAAATTTTAGCTTTAAACTTTCTGTTTATTTTTAATAGCATGATTATTGCCTCTGTAATGATTATGTTTTTTTTTAAATTAGTGTTTGTGCCAAGTAAATCCTTTGGGATGACTCACAAAATGAGTAGAATCGATGCTGAAACAAAACAGAAACTTTTGACTCCAGTACATGAATTTTCATTTTTTTACTGGAGCATGATAATGATCTGAAATTTTTACACAGTTTTTACATACAAATTTTCGAGGTTTTCCTAATTTTTAAGAATATTTAGAGTTACATAAGTATCGGTTCTCTACAGATTTCTACAGACTGTTCTGTTTTAGACAGATTCAGTTTTTGCTTGCATAGTTGCTTGTATTGATTATGCTATGGATTGTATCGGAGGGTATAAGCCATGGAGAAGTTAGAATACAGTACCTATTATGCGTTTATGAAATTTGAATCAATTTATAACAGTACTTAAAGTATGCAATATGTTTCTTATACTAACGGATCTCACGAAGTTTTGTTGAGTTTTGTGTGATTGAAGTTTTCAAGTTTTGGGTGTTATCATGATGGACAAAGGAATAAGGAGTAGCAAGAGCCTAAGCTTCTGGATGCCCTGGAAGGCATCCCCTCTTTCGTCTCAAATCCATCGGTATGTCACTTGAAGCTATATTTTTATTCGTCACATGATATGAGTTTTTCTTGGAGCGTCGTTTGCTTTTGTTTGCTTTTACTTTCAGTTTACCACAATCATTGTTAGCTGGACACACCTATTTAAGAGAGACACACCTTCATCATAATTTATTAGAATACTCTATGTGCTTCACTTATATCTTTTGAGCTTAGCATATGCTCTAGTACTTCACTTATATCTTTTTCAGCACGGTGGCGTGTAGATTTTATTAAAATAATTTCACTCGTTCTTCACTTATATTTGTTTGAGAGTTAAAAAATAGTGACGATAATTTGCGTGGGTCATAAAGACTAGTCCAAGAATATTAGGTATTCAATGTAATCAAAACCATCATGTAGCACATATAAAGAAATTGTGGGTCAATGATATTGATGTAATAATATGAAATAGGTGTGAGTTCATAATTGTTAAACCGTAGAAGTGTCGATATTAAGAAAGGTTGACCCTTTTGTTCATCTAAAAATTAAAGAGGCATGGTGAAGATGTGTGAACATTTCTACTCCTCGTTGAAGTCCTAGTGTTGTTTCGGGTCGGAAGCGTGCGATGGTTAACTCCTACCAACCTCTTCCCTCGGGACTTGTGAGTAGTACTTTGATCTATGATAAACTAATAAAACGTTGCAATAAGTATATGAGTTCTTTATGACTAATGTGAAACCATGGACATACGCAATCTCACCTTCTCATAATTTGCTAGCCTCTTCGGTACTGTGCATAGCCCGTTCTCACCTCGAGGATCGGTGCAACTTTGGCCGGTGCATCCAAACCCCGTGACATGACACACTCTGTTACACATAAGCGTTATTATATCTTCCTCAAAACAGACACCATACCTACCTATCATGGCATTTCCATAGCCATTCCGATATATATTGCCATGCAAATTCCATCGCCACTTCACATGAGTAGTTCTTTCATCGTCATATTGCTTTGCATGATCGTATAGAGCTGACATAGTATTTGTGGAAAAGCCACCGTTCATCATATTTTTGATACATGTCACGCTAGATCATTGCACATCCTGGTACACTGCCAGAGGCATTCATACAGAGTCATATCTTCATATCAGTTCTCCATATCGAGTTGTAAGTAAGTAAAAGTGTGATGATCATCATTATTAGAGCATTGTCCTAGTGAGGAAAGAATGATGGAGACGATGATTCTCCCATAAGTCGAGATGAGACTCCGTACGAAAAAATAAAGATGGGGGAGGCCAAATGAGCCCACCATCCATTCAAAAAAATGAGATAAAATGAGAGAAGGGACTTTGCTACTATCTCATACCACACTTGTGCCTCAAAGTGGCACCATGCTCCTCATGTAGAGAGTCTCATGATATATCACCTTCATATGCTAGTGGGAATTACCTATTCATCATTACAAAGATGGCTTGTATATTCCTATGACGGGCTTCCTCAAATGCCCGAGGTCTTCATGAGCAAGCAAGTTGGATGCACACCCCACTTAGCCTCATTTGAGCTTTCATACACTTATAGCTCTTGTGCATCATTTGCATGGCAATCCCTACTCCTTGCATTGACATCTATCGATGGGCATCTCCATAGCCTGTTGGTATGCCTAGTTGATGTGAGACTATCTTCTCCACTTTTAACCTTTTTGATATCTACCACCATACTCTATTCCACCTAAATGCTATGTCCAATAGCTCACGCTCATGTATTGCGTGAAGAATAAAAAGTTGATGCATATTGAAAAAGTACAATCCAATTGCCTGACTTGGACACCGTGGTGCTTAACATTTGTATTAATGTGGTGAAGATGGAGCCATGCCTTGCTAATATAATAAGATGAATGGGGGGTAAACATTTCTTAAGGATCGTATACTTTTAAGGATTGATAATTCTGTTTCTTACACTTTAGATATTGCTATGTTAATATTTGTTGATTCATCTTTTCTCAATGAGAATACATGCATAACATTACATAGTGGATAGCATGTCACATCAAAAATTCTATTTTTATCATTTACCTACTCGAGGACGATCAGGAATTAAGCTTGGGGATGCTTGATAAGTCTCCAACATATCTATAATTTTTTATTATTCCATGCTGATATATTATCATTCTTGGATACTTTTTGGGTCTTTATTTACCAATTTATAATATTTTTGAGCACTAACATGTTGACCCAGTGCCCAGTGCCAGTTGTTGTTTTCTTCATGTTTTTGCCTTTTCAGGTTTACAGTACAAAACGAAGTCCAATTGCCATGAAACTTTTTGATGATTTTTTCTGGACCAAAAGAAGACCTAGAATCTTCGGAAGGAGGTCGGGAGGCGCACGAGGGCCCCACCACACATCAGGGTATGCCCTGGGGGGCGCCCTGATACGTGGTAGCCCCCTCGTGGCTCTCCCGACGTCCCTCTTCGGCCTATAAATTATCTAATATTGCAAAAACCTTGAAGGCAGTCCCGAAACCCGTTTTTCGCCGCCGCAAGTCTCTGTTCCGTAGTGAGGCCATCCGGAGCTCCGTTCCGGCACCCTACCGGAGGGGGGATCGACCATGGAGGGCCTCTTCATCAAACTTGCTGCCCTCATAATGATGTGTGATTTGTTCACCACAGACCTACGGGTCCATAGCTCGTACCTAGATGGCAATCTCTCTCTCTCTTATGATCTTCAATACAATGGTCATCGCATCTTCGCTTTGATCTATCCGATGTAATCCTATTGTGCGGTGTGTTTGTTGGGATCCGATGAATTGTGGGTTTATGTTCAGATTATTCATGAAAAGTATTTGATATACCTCTTATATATATTGTCTCTTAATTGCATGATCATTATAGCTTCGTAATGTTCTCCGATCTATTGATGTGCTTTAGCCAACTAGATTGATATTTCGTCGGTGGGAGTGGTGTGTTGTGGTAGGTTCAACCTAGCGAGTTTCTATATCCCAGTGACAAAGTAGGGGACAAGGTGCGTCTTTGTGTTGTTGCTACTAAGGATAAAACGATGGGGTTCATTCATATTAATTGAGTTTACTTTGTCTACATCATGTCATCGTTCTCCAAGCATTACTCTGTTTTACTTAATACTCTAGATGCATGCTGGATAGTGGTCGATGAGTGGAGTAATAGTAATAGGTGCAGGTAGGAGTCGGCCTATTTGCTTATGGACGTGATGCCTATATACACATGATCATCGCCGTGAAAATCGCATAACTATCCACTTTTCTATCAATTGCCCAACAGTAATTTGTTACCCACCGTATGTTGCCTACATGAGAGATGCTGCTAGGAAAAACTATGCCCCCGGGTCTATTCACCTATATATTTACAAACGCTACAATTACCTTGTTGCCTTTATTTATATTTTATTTTATTTTCCAATTTATATTTATCAACAATTATCTACACAACTCATTTGCTTGGAAATAACATGATCAAGGGGATTGACAACCCTCTAGCCCGCGTTGAGTGCAAGTTGTTTGTTCATTTGTGTGCAACCACTGAAGAGGGTTGATGATTGATATTCCTATTGATCCGATAAACCTTGGTTTCATAACCGAGGGAAATACTTACCCACTTTGTGCTGTAATTACCCGTTCCTCTTCACGGAAAACCCAACACATATCACAAGTATCAGCCAACTGATGAGGAGAGAGACCTGCTGGCGCATGTGCGTACAAAACTATGGTGCTTTGGCTGCTCATGGCCTTACCAGGATCGACCTGATCCGGTGTTGGATAACTTAGCGAATCCAACATGTCAGCGTGAGAGGTGATTTGATGTGCAACTATACGGGGGAGTTAAGAGATGCTCAGCGCTTCAGCAGGAAAGAACTGACTGATGATGCCATCAACAAAGCTACCAAAAGATTCTTTGCTGACTCAAAAGGGAAGTGTAGCGTTACCGGACTGGCTCCGTTTTGTGTGAAGAATCTAGTTCCTCCGGTATGAACTTTTTACGAATATGTTTCATTTCTTTGTCAATCACATTTTGACCCGTCATATTTATTATCCGGCTTATGTTACTGCAGGCAGACTCTAACTTCTGGAAAGCCACGCCCAAAGCTCCTGGTCCTTCGTTAGGTCAACTGGATGACCCGGCTCATGAATCGTCATCATGGGAGGAATCGGAGGTAGAACTTGACTCACTTCGCCATTTATTCATTGCACTTGCTGATGCATCCTCTTCCTAGGACAACACCGAAACTAGTCAAGCCGACGACATTGAGGTAATTTCAATTTCCTCCAACTCATCAGAAACGTATATCCGAAGGAAGCCAAGACGAGCCGTCAGGAAAGTTAAGTTTTCTCACCCAGATGCTCACTTAGACCCCAACTTTCTTTTGAAGAAAACGCAACAAACTGGCCAGTCGAAGCGCAAGACCCGAAGCAGCTCGGGCGAGTTTGCGCCCGGCTTATCTCTTGAGTCGGCCGCCCGTAGGAGCGTGTTGAGGTGCCGCATAGTCCAATTGCTTCTCGCCCAAAAGACGGTCTTTTTAAGCATCCACTAAGCCCTTCTAATTCACTTTATCAGGAATCGCCTCCTTCGTGTGGCGACTCAATGGCAACACAGCTCCCACCTTTCACCATCAACCGTGGGTAAGCTTCTACCTGAACTGATACTGTGTAACTTGTCATAATTTGTCTTCTTCCTTAATTCAATATTTGTATTTGATGACTGTAGGGCCAAAGCTATTTTGAGGAAACAAACAATCGGGTCATCTTCCGATGTTGTAGATCATCAAGTTCCACCCCCACCTCCAGATGATACGGCTTCTCATGTTGAGCCTTTGGGTGGAGACAATTCGGAATTAAATGCTGAGCCGGCCCTGGATGTGCAGATGGCCCACGCAGACGAGCCGGTTTTTATAGAAAAAGTGGCTGAAGAGCAAGGTGTGCCGTCTGAACCAGTCTTTCAGCCGCCAAATCCTCCTCACTGTGCGAGCTATGCAGCCAACGTGGATGATGCCAATTCATCAACCACAAATGACAACATAGAAGTTGTTGTTATGAAAGAAATCTTCCAAGCTCCTGGAATTTAGTCTGCCTTGGCAAAAGTTGTAGCTATGCCTGAGCCGGAGATGTTGGAGAAAGGGAAAGCAAAGCTGGAACTTCCTGAATTTTCTGCTTTCGATACTGATAGTTTGTACAAACAGTATTTAACCCGGCTATCTGAAAGCTGGGAAATTGAGATGAACCTGGTCAGCTTCATGAAGCAGAAATATGAGGTAAGATTTTACCTTCATGCCATTCATATATACTCTTATAGCCCCCAAGGAACAACTTAGTATGAAATAGTGAGCTGGTTCTTCAATATAATTGCTAGAATCAACAGTAGCCCCCAAGGGTCGGGCCATTATGATGATAATGTGCCGGGACTTCATGTGATATAAGGGTAAAAGGTCTCTTCCTGTAGCCCCCAAGGGCCGGGTCATTATGATAATAATGAGACAGTACTTTCGAGATGACATTGAAATAGGAAATTCCACTTGTGGCCCCCAAGGGCCGGCTATGTATTTTGAGATAACCGGGTCTTTTTTCTTTTGTAATTAGATAAGCAAGGTACATTAGCCCCCAAGTGACATGTAGATTGCTTGCAACTGCATGGGACTTCAAGCTGAAAGATTTGTGAATGTTGTAGCCCTCAAGCGTCGGGTCGTCTGCCTGCGTCGACTCAGGGCTTTAAATACATATTCTCATTCTTTATCTTGTGCAGGAATCATTAGGAGAAACAGAATCTATTGCGGCCGAATTGCAAAGGTGGCTAAAACAGGAGAGAAAACTGATGGCTGATGCAAACCATTTGACGGCTCAACACCAAGATTCTGCCCGTGAGGCGAATAACCTCTTGACTGAAGCCAAGGCCGAGTTTCAAAAGGAAAGAGCCGCCCTTCTGAAGCGTGCTGAAGATGCGGAGACAAAACCTGGGCATGTAACGGAAGAGTTGCAGACGCTGAGGAAACAACTTAACGACATGGTTACTGCCATCTTTGGTATGTCTTGTGAATCTCTTTGATGCGTAAATTCGGGGTCAGCTCTTTTGGCGCCTTATACTGATGTTTGTGATCTCCTTTTGTGCAGGTCAAAAAGATCACAATCTAGTGCAGAAACCAATAGTCAAGCTCAAGGCAATCTTCACATATGTGGAGCAACTGTTTACAAGCTCCATATATGCAATTATGGCAGTTAAGAACCTTGAGCATCCTCCAACAAACATTAAGGATATGCTGAATCAGCTATCGTCAATCCCTCAATGGGTGGAGGAGATCAAAAGGTCGGTGGCTCGAGCGGGAGCTAATATGGGGCTTGCTAGAGGAAAAGCCTATCTGCCTGAACTAGACGTCTTAGCATTGGTGGACAGGTTTCCACAGTATAAGATTGATGGCTCTGAGTTTTCTGAAGGAGACTATGCCGCATGCGTAAAAGAGACCCGCCCACTGGCAACACTTCTTGCGGGTGAATTGAATTTGACAAAATATCAAGCCGCCTACTCCATGGATAACAAACGCATTGACCCGCCAAAAGATCAATTTTCTGAGCTCGTGCCCCCCCCCCCCCCGCCATAAGTGCTCTTTTGCCCCCGATGTTGACCCGTCTACTATTGTGCCTGGCGACTCAAAGTTCAAAGCTTTGACGTCAATCCAGTGGGTGCAAAAGGGCCACCAGTCCCAAGAAGATTAGCCGACGCAGATGGAGCGAGAAGCTAGGGGTGAAGCTAAAGACGCAGAAACTGCAGGGCAGGATGCATAAGCCGGTCTCCAGTAGTAATAGTTAGTTCTTCATGAAAAAACTTGTTATATTTTGTCGCTCCTGATGTGGGCCTGTAATAGAGATAGCAAACTTTTATAATTGTCTGCCGTACCATCATGCACGTATCTTCTCGTTGTGTTGTGGCTAGTTTGCGTGACAACTTTGGACTTTCAATGAGTCGCCATTTTATGAACTGCACCCGCTTTGCCTCTGATGATGACTTTTTTGCTCAATGATGTGTCTTTTATATGATATCAGCTCATCAATTTAAGCTAGTGAGATAAGATCATCTATAGCCACTTGTGGCCTTTTGAAAGATGTGTATAAAATAACTGGTCATGGTATGAATGCAGTGTCCTTAACCCGGATGTCAAATTTTGATCCGGTTAAAAAGACGATAGTATTATGCCTGAAAAGGATAAAAGATATAGCATTGTAATAATATAGTGCAGAAAATTTAATAAGTCGGCTTTGTAAGACTCGGCATAGAGACTGGCTTTCGAGGCTCAAGTCTTGCTTCAATGAAGTGGGTGTGATAACCCATGGTTTATCCTAGCTCTCTGTAAGACGGCTCTCACGTGACTCAAGCTGGTGTTTTAACTTTGGTAAGTTCAGGGTCCAGATGGATTGACTTATCAAGGGTACACGGGGTCAACTGTTCGGAGTAGCATCTTGCAAACAGGCAGGTTTAACCATTTATTTTTATTGGCTTGTAGCCTATCCAAGAGGGATATTAAAGGCTGACTCGTTGAGTTGGAAGCCCCCAGGTGACTTATGTTCAAACAATAAAGACTCACGCACAATTTGCTAGGCTGAAACGACAGAGACCCCGAGTTTTGGGGGTGCCGGCTTTATTATATTTGAACATACAGAAGTATATATAGAAGTATGTACAATGAGGTGGAACATGTGGCTCTAAGTATAATAAGGCCGAAGATGAGCAATGTTCCAAGGCCGGGGTGTTTCCTCTTCAGAGGTGTATGATCCTTCACATAAGTCAATCAGGTAATAGGACCCATTATTTCGGTTCTTGCTGACGACGAAAGGACCTTCACAAGGTGGTGAAAGCTTATGCATCCCTGTTTGATCTTGAATCAGACGGAGCACTAAGTCGCCTTCTTGGAAAGTACGGCTTCGAACTCTACGGATGTGATAGCGTCGTAGGTCCTGCAGATATATAGTAGATCGAGCTGCTGCCAGGTCACGTTCCTCTTCTAAGGCATCCAAAGAATCTTGATGAGCTAGCTCGTTGTCTGCTTCAACATAGGCAGAACTCAAGGAGAATCGTGACGAATATAGCTTGGCAGTACCGCCTCAGCTCCATAAACCAGAAAGAACGATGTATGGCCAGTGGATCTATTTGGAGTTGTTCTGATGCTCCAAAGTACTACAGGGAGTTCCTCGACCCAACATCCGGGAGTGCACTAAAGTGGAACCATAACCCGGGGTTTGATTCCTCTTAAAATCTCTTGATTAGCTTATTCGGCTTGTCCATTAGACTGTGGATGTGCAACCGCGACCAAATCGAGCCGGATGTGCTCACGCTGACGAAATTGTTCCATAGCTCCTTTGGATAAACTAGTGCCGTTGTCAGTGATGATGCTATGAGGATAGCCAAAATGGAAGATCAATTTTTTCAAAAACATGACTGTTGTCTTAGCGTCACAGTTACTGATAGGTTCCGCCTCAACCCACTTGGTGAATTAATCAACAGCTACCAATAGGTGAGTTTGCTTGTCAGAAGATGGCTTGAACGGGCCGACCATATTGAGCCCCCAAACCGCAAACGGCCAGGTGATGGGAATCATGCGCAACTCTTAAGCCAGCACATGAGCTTGTCTCTCAAACTTTTGGCATCCATCACACTTGCGCACGATATCCTCTACATCTGCATGAGCTGTTAACCAATACAACCCGTGTCGAAAAGCCTTTGCAACCAAAGACCATGAATGGCATGATGTCCACAATCCCCCGCATGAATTTCATTGAGAACCTCCTGGCCTTCCTCAAGCGAAACACAGCGCTGAAAGACGCTGGTACTACTTCGACGATGTAACTCGCCATTAACGATTGTCATGGACTTGGATCGCCGAATTATCTACCGAGCGATGATTTCCTCAGCTGGGAGCTCGCCTCGAGTTAGATAAGCCAAATATGGTACTGTCCAGTTAGGAATAGCGTGAAGAGACGCCACCAAGTGTGCCTATGGGTCAGGAATAGCTATGTCCTCTTCTGACGGCAGTTTGACCGTAGGGTGGTGAAGCACATCAAGGAAAACATTAGGAGGAACCGGCTTGCGCTGAGAACCAAGACGTGATAAAGCATCTGCCGCCTCATTGAGCCAGCGATCAATATGATCCACTTGATAACCTTGAAAATGGCCTACAATATCCGTGACTGCTCACTGATAAGCCGCCATCAGAGGATCTTTAGAATCCCAGGTTCCTGAGACTTGTTGAGCCACCAGATCTGAGTCGCCTAAACATCTGACCCGGCTCAAATTCATCTCCTTAGCCATGCGAAGCCCATGTAGGAGAGCTTCGTATTCAGCTGCATTTTTAGTACAATGGAACATGAGTCGTAAGACATAGCAGAACTTGTCACCTCATGGAGAAGACAGAATAACTCCAGCCCCCGAGCCCTCCAATTGTCTGGACCCATTGAAGTGTATAGTCCAGTACATGTTATCTGGCCTATCCTCTAGGATTTGTAATTCCGTCCAGTCATTGATGAAATCCACCAGTGCCTGGGATTTGATGGTTGTACGAGGCATATATTTCACCTGGTGAGGACCAAGCTCAATTGCCCACTTAGCGATCCGACCAGTAGCCTCCCGATTTTGTATGATATCTCCAAGGGCAGCTGAACTAACCACAGTAATTGGATGCTCCTGAAAATAATGCTTTAATTTTTGGCTCACCATAAAAATGCCAAAGACTAACTTTTGCCAATGCGGATACCGCTGTTTGGACAAAGTCAGAACTTCACTGACAAAATAGACAGGCCGTTGTACGGGGTACTCCTTTCCTGCCTCTTTACGCTCGATGACAACTGCAACGCTAACTGCTTTGGAGTTGGCGGCAATGTACGGGAGCATAGGCTCTTTGTCAGTTGGGGCGGCTACGATGGGCGGCTCAGCGAACTGTCTTTTAAGCACTTCAAAGGCTTCGTTAGCTGCATCGGTCCAGACGAAATCGTCTGCCTTTTTCAACAGCTGATAGAGAGGAATCGCCTTTTCTCCCAGGCGACTTATAAACCGGCTTAACACCCCGATGCGACCAGCCATGCGCTGAACTTGATTGATATTTGCCAGCTAAGCAAGCGATGTCACTGCCTTGATGTTATCTGGGTTAGCTTCAATGCCACGCTCAGAAACCAGAAATCCCAGTAATTTACCTGCAAGAACACCAAAAACACACTTGGCCGGGTTGAGCTTCATTTGGTACACCCAAAGATTATCAAATGTCTCCTTGAGGTCATCCAGAAGCATCTCCTTTTTTGGGATTTTACCATGATATCATCAACATAGGTGTGAACGTTGCGTCCAATCTTTGGATGAAGGCAGTTCTGAACGCAACGTTGATAAGTAGCCCCCGTGCTCTTAAGCCCAAAAGGCATAGAGACATAGCAGAAAGAGCCAAAGGGAGTGATGAAAGTCGTCTTCTCTTGGTCCTCAATGGCCATCTTAATCTGATGATAGCCGGAGTATGCATCCAAGAAGCATAAACGCTCACAGCCACCTGTAGAATCAATGATCTGATCGATGCGGGGGAGAGCAAAAGGATCCTTGGGACAAGCTTTGTTGAGATCTATGTAATCAACACACATACGCCAAGTACCATTCTTCTTCAGAACAAGCACTGGATTGGCCAACCACTCAAGGTGAAAAACTTCGACGATGAACCCGACAGCTAGGAGCCAGGCCACCTCTTCTCCAATAGCTTTGTGTCTCTTCTCGTTAAAACGATGGAGGTATTGTCATACTGGTTTCATCTTTGGATCCACATTAAGGTGGTGATCAGCGAGTTCTCTCGGTACTCCAGGCATGTCAGACAGTTTCCATCCGAAGATGTCCCGATTCTCACGGATGAACTCGATGAGCGCGCTTTCCTATTTAGGATCCAGGCATGTACCAATAGTGAACTGTTGAGATGAGTCGCTCGGGGTAAAATCAATTTGCTTTGTGTCCTTAGCCGGCTTGAACTCCAGTTGAGGCTCAGACTCAGTAGTGGGCTTCTTGAGGGGGGTCATATCTGCCGGGTCAACGTTTGCTGTGTAAAATTTCAATTCCTCTGTGGCACAAGCAGATTCAGCATAATCTGCATCCCCTTCCTCACATTCTTGAGCTATTTTCCGTCTTCCATCCACAGTAATGGTGCCGTTTGGTCTGGGCATCTTGAGTTTGAGATAGACGTAGCAAGGTCGGGCCATAAACTGAGCGTAAGCCAGTCGTCCAAAGAGGGCGTGATAAGGGCTCTTGATCTTCACCACTTCAAAGCTTAGGGACTCGCACATTTAATTATATTCTGAGCCAAAAGCAATGTTGAGCTTGATCCGCCCAATTGGATAAGCTGAATTTCAGGGAACTATCCCGTAGAAAACCATGGTTGAAGGTTGCAATTTGCTCTCGAAAAGATTCATTCGCCGGAAGGTCTCATAATATAAGATGTTGATACTGCTGCCCCCATCCATGAGGACCTTGGATAGAGTATAACCACCAACTTGAGGTGCCACCACTAGGGACAGACCACCTGGGTTGCCCACCCGGGGAGGATGATCTTCCCTGCTCCAAGTAATTGGATGTTCAGACCAGTTGAGATACCTTGGGACAACTAGCTCAACCATGTGGATAGCCCGCTGTTTCAGCTTACGATCATGTCTGGAGGTGTTGGTGGTGAACACATGATACTGCCCACTGTTCAACTGCCTAGGGTTGCTCTGAAACCAAGCTTGATTGTTGCGTTGTTGATTACCTTGACCTGAGCGCTGCCCATTGTTA
Organism: Elymus sibiricus; assembly: GCA_039707655.1. Classification (NCBI taxonomy): domain Eukaryota; kingdom Viridiplantae; phylum Streptophyta; class Magnoliopsida; order Poales; family Poaceae; genus Elymus; species Elymus sibiricus. Next base: position 123,013,377 of record CM077667.1, on the reverse strand, counting down.
TTATTTCCATGGTGTTGGAAACCAGCTTCTCAGCCGCCTTGACCATGAAAACCTGATCCTGAAAAGCCTCCAGACGAGCCGCCATGTGATCCGCCAGGGCCAGGCTGACCCGGATGTCCACCACCATTACCTCCTTGATGATTCTGGAAAGCTTGATTGCGGAATTCCTGCATGATGTAGCAGTTTTCCCATGAGTGGGTGGCCGGCTTATCCGAGAATCTATGCTTGGGACAAGGCGCCTTGAGTGCCTCCTCATAGTTGCGCGGCTTATTCCCATTGTAAGATCCGCTAGGGCGGTTATTACGGCGCTGGCAACGAAATCTGACCCGCCCTCGGTCTGCTTTCGTTTACCATTATTTCCTTGATTTCCTGGATTCCCATTGTGACCATGGTTTTGCTGATGACCCTTGCCACCATCGTTTTTCTTGTTCTTGCCAGTTTTGTCCTCGTCAGAGTCGGGATCCTTTGTGCTGTCTGACTCAACATACCTGGTGAGAACATCCATCAGATCTCCCATATCTTGGACTTTTTGCTTCAGACGCCCGAGCTTTTGAACAAGTGGCTGAAAGTGGCAATTCTTCTCCAAAATTAAGACGGCCTGAGTAGCGGTGATGCTGTCCGAAGAGTGGATGATTTCTGCAACCCGGCGAGTCCAATGATGAGCAGACTCGTCCGTGCGTTGGATGCAATGCTGAAGATCCACAATTTTCATTGGGTGTTTGCAAGTTCCTTGAAAGTTCTTGATAAAACGTTCCTTCAATTCTGCCCAAGTATTGATGGAGTTGGGGGGAAGATTCTTCAACCACGTTCGAGCCGGTCCTTCCAGCATCATGGTCAAGTATTTTGCGCACACAGCGTCGCTTATCAAGCATATACATGGCTAACTCATAGCTTTCGATCCACGCAGCCGGCTCGAGATCTGCTGTATAATTGGGTACTTTACAAGGCCCCTTAAAATCCTTAGGCATACGCTCACTGCGGAGAGCCGGGGATAAGCAAGGGATCCCGATCGTCCTACTGCTGACTCCATACCCCATGGTTGTTGGCTAGGGATTGGAGGGAGGGTGCTGATCTGCCCTTGCGGCCATTGCCTCAGCCTCCGCTTGTTGCATGGCTTGGACCACATCGACCACCGCCTGTGCATCTGACAAAACCGGCCAGATAGGGGAGTTTTGGGCACGCTGCCTGCGGCCACTGCTGGAAACCGCTGGGGATTCTACGTACCGGCTCTTGCTACGGCTCGCGTATGGCGTCGAATCCATCCGATCACGGTGGTAAGAGTACTGCGCCTGCTAGGTCACCGCGGTCTTCAGCATCTCGGTGGAGTTTCTGGCCTCCACCTCGATCGGGAAATTTCCTTGAAAGTGCCTCCAAGTTGTGAGTTGCTGCCAACATATTATCCACGGGGTTAGAGTAGTGACCCGGTGGAGTCTGGAACCATCGAGGTGGTGATTGAGCCGGCGTCTGGTGCGGCGGCTCGTGTGGCTAGTCCGGACGTGGCTGGCCAACCACCGGAGTGGCCTGGGGCGTGAGAAACAAGCGTTGACGTTCCAGATTGAGGGGAAGCCAGCTCTGATGTCTCTTCTGATGGACTCCATCGGAGGCGTTTTGATGAAGGCCTAGCCTCCATGCTTCCGCTTTCAAGCGTTCTGTTTCATCATGGATGTCAGTCTGTAATTCCGCCATGCGAGTGTTCTTGGCATCGATCTCCTCCTGGATCTTTGTCATCTGCCCACGAAGTGTGGTTAGCATCGCATTGCGTTCCTCTTGATTTTCCACGGTTACTGGCATATCTAGTAGCTTTGTCATCTCCGCCATCAGGTCAGCCATGGCTTGAGCCAGTGATTTGCTCGACCCGGCCGTTCCGGAAACTGGGACAGCCCCGGTTGTCGCTCCAGCCGTTGCTGTGACATGAGCCGCCGCCACTCCGGCCATGAAAACGATGACTTGGCAAGGTGACTCATGGGATTCCCTGGTGGCCTCGTCTCCTGAGTGGTCCCCGAGCCTATCGTCAAAAAGTGGACAGATCGACTCAGTGTCCCCCATGGAAGACTCGCCATCAGAGTTGATGAGAGTGTCTCCGTTGACCGCTGCTCCACCCGCGAGGTTGAGACCTTGAGTAAATCCGATGAAGACGTGACGCCGGCCGGCTTAACTTCGGCCGGGTTGAGCGCGCCAAGTCGGCTCGACGATGTTGGTGCAGATGTCCGGCTCGGGTCATGATGCGCCGATCTTGCCGATGAAGACTTGTATCTTCCCGAAGGGGACCCGGTGCCCATACTCGATTGAGTCGGCCTTGGGGCCCCAGCCTGAATCGTCGATGTAAAACTTGCCACGGCGGCTCTTGGTCATCAAGCCGATCGCGTATCTCCCGAACCCTGGAAGGGCTCCCTCCAAGAACTCAACTCCACCATGCGATAGCCTCACGGTGGGCGCCAACTATTGTGGTTTTGTCATGGCAGATGTCCTCGTAAGAGAATTTAGGTGTGAGGCCATCGCAACTAGGTGGCGACTTGAACGGGGTTGATCGGGAACGAGAGACAAGGGTTTACCCAGGTTCAGCCCCTCCGATGGAGGTAAAAGCCTACGTCCTGCTTTGTGTATATTGGTGGTGATCTCGATTACAAGGGTGCGGAATCGCTAACCTAGCTCTCGAGGGATACTTTCTTACTTGATCTTTCTATCTCAGGGGCTCACCTTTATATATAGGTTGACTGCCATGGTTACATTAGAGGCCGGGTCGAACAACGACCCGTGACCTAATATGATTCCTACTTGTCTTGCCTTGCAAGCAATAGACTCATCGCGATATCTTCATTGAGCCGCCCTGCTGAGCCCAGCCCACGAGCCGGCCTTCAGGGATGCGCGACCTTTCTATCAAGTCGCCATCTACACTGGCGGCCCCATTATCAAGTAACTGTCTTTATCTTGGCAACCCACTGTTGCATGGACCGTGTTGTGGTTTTGTCACGGCAGATGTCCTCGTGCAAGGACTTAGGTGTGAGGCCATCGCCACTAGGTGGCGACTCAAAGGGGTTAAACGGGAACGAGAGACAAGTTTACCCAGGTTCGGCCCCTCCAATGGAGGTAACAGCCTACGTCCTGCTTTGTGTCTATATTGATGATGTGATCGATTACAAGGGTGCGGAATCGCTAACCTAGCTTTCGAGGGTGTGTAACTTAAGTCTTTTGGTCCTAGGGGCTCGCCTTTATATACAGGTCGAAACCCTAGGGTTTACAATAGAGTCTGAGTCATATTACAACTCGTAACCTACCATGTCTCTAACACACCTCGCCTCTCAAGCAAGGAATCTTCTGGCGTCTTCTGCCTTGTAGGCCTCGAGTCGCCATCTCCACGCGCTTAGGCCGCCCGGCGGCTTACTTAGTAACCGCCTTGCTCGCCTTGTCTTTACGGCATGGCCCATCTTGAATATAATTCCAGAGCTACCACTTCATTGACCCGGCCCAATAGGAGGGGTTATACTGCGAGGTTATATCCCCGACATTAGGCCCCAGAGTGATTTGAATTCATTAATGTCAATTTCCCTTACTTTCTCTTGGCAGCTTATCATCTGCCTGCATTGGTGTTCTTCATGGATCTCGAAGTGCCGGCTTGCAATATCTCCAGACTTGTTATTTTTCTCGTGCCGTCCATTTAGTGACGTCACTCGCCAAAAATCCAGGAAGCCAATGATGACATCACAGCGAATCGGAGTGTATCCGTATATCCCGAAAATCGAGGTCTCTTTGTTTTCCAAAATTTACTGCGTCTCCTTGATTTTCGCGCCTGTTGGTTGCCCTTTCGGGCTTCCCCCTTTTAAATACTCACTAGAGGGTCCCTTATTTCACTTTTACCTCGCCCTTCTTGCTTCTTCTTCCTCGTGCCTGAAGGTTTCGTCGTGCCTGTAGGACCGAAAGTATGTCTAGAGGGGGGGTGATTAGACTACTTGACCAAATAAAAGTTTTGCCTTTTCCCAAATTTTAGAGTTGGCAATTTTAGCATTTCATGGCAAGTCAAGTACACCCTACACATGCAAGTCTAAGAGTATAGCAGCGGAAAGTAACAACAAGCATGAGTAGAAAGGATAGGGTAGGAAGATCAAACGCAATTGTAGACACGATGATTTTTCCCGTGGTTCCGATAGGTGGTGCTATCGTACATCCACGTTTATGGAGTCTTCAACCCACGGAGGGTAACGGTCGCGAGAGTCCACGGAGGGCTCCACCCATAAGGGTCCACGAAGTAGCAACCTTGACTATTCCATAACGGCTTCCGTCCATGAAGGACTAGCCTCACTATGGGTAGATCTTCACGAAGTACGCGATCTCCTTGCCCGTACAAACTTCTTGGTTCACTCCACAACACGAAGTAGGAGGCTCCCAAGCGACACCTAACCAATCTAGGAGGCACCACCCTCCAAAAGGTAATAGGCTCGGTAATGACGATGAACTCCTTGCTCTTGTGCTTCAAGATGATAGACTCCTCAACACACAATCACTCTCTCACAGATTTGGCTTGGTGGAAGAGATGGGATTGGTGGAAAGCAATTTGGGGAGGCTAGAAATCAAGATCCATATGGTTGGAGTGGAAGATCTTGACCTCAACATAAGGATAGGTGGTTCTCTCTCAGAAAACTGGATGGGGCAAGTATGGAATAGTTCTGAGTGCTTCTCTCTCGAGTAGGTGGTGGTGGAGGGGTATATATAGGCATCCCCAAAAATCCAACCGTTACACACAAAATGACCAACTCGGTGACACCGATGTATTAATCTCGGTGGTACCGAAGTGACCAAAAGGTGGCAACTTTTGAATCTCGGTGAGACCGATATAGGAAACTCGGTTGCACCGATAAGGTGACCAACGGTCAGATTCCCAATCTCAGTGACGCCGATCCAACAATCTCGGTGGTACTGATATTGTGAATTTGCGTAACAGTAAGTTGGCAACCTAAACTCGATGGCACCGGTATGGAATCGGTTGCACCGAAGTGGCTAGGGTTTGGCTGAGTCTGTCTATGGTTGAGAATCGGTGGCACCGGGATGGAAATGTTGGTTGCACCGATGTTGAGTATATGGCTTTGGACAGACTTTGGTGGGAGAGTTTGTGGGTGTTTTTGGTGACTATCACTTGTGCACGTATGAGCATTTTGTTCACCAACAAAACCTTACCCCCTTTTAATAGTATTGGCTTTCCTATGGACTCAAAGTGATTTCTCACAAATGTAAAATGTAGAGTCCTCTTCCTTGAAGCTTTGCCAACCTATTTCCTTGCATCTTGGGGTATTCTACAATCTCCACAATCCTTTTGCCAATCCTATCATTGAGAATTTCCTGAAATATACTTGATGGAAAACATTAGTTCAATGACTTATATGTTGTTATAAATTACCAAAACCACCAAGGGAGCAAATGTGCTTTCAATCTCCCCCTTTTTGGTAATTGATGACAACATATAGATCAAAGCTTCGACATATGATATAATCAATGAATATAATCGTCGCTTTGAGAAGTATGTGATAAGCAAGAGCTCCCCCTAAATTTGTGCATTATTTTGAATTTGCGTTTGAATGCAAATGCACAATCGATTAGGTACATGGGGCACTTCTTCCATGTCACATACATCTTGGTGGTGTGCGATAATAATAAGAGTGAACAACATAGCACAACACAACCAGACAAAGATAATGATCATCTCAAAAGCATTAAGATGATAGGAAATAGTAGCACAACACACATAAAGTGTACAATCAAAACACACAAAGGTTTAACACAACCAACCAAAAGACCAATTGTTTTTGAAAAACGATAGGCAATAAAAACCAAACGCTCTCTCACTCGAAGCCTAAAAATCTATATACACTTCTCCCCCTTTGGCAACAAGTTACCAAAAAGTTCAAAGGCATATATCTAAGCGTTCTTGGGCTGATCTCCTCCGGTTGTTGATGAAGGAGTCGAGAGAACAGCATCGGCGAAGATCTCTGCAGATGTCGTGGATGGAGTTGGAGTGGCAACAGGAGGAACTGAAGCTGATGGAGTAGGAGCTGAGGTGACAGTAGCAGGAGCTGATGAAGAGGGCCTCAAGTCTGGAGCTGGCACAGTGGCTGATCTGGCCTGAGTAGTAAACTGTGTGCCTAGCCTGAGAGGTGATCCATCCTCATCATCATCATCATCATCTGAAGAAGTCTGAGGAAGAGGCACTGAGTCAACTTCCTTCTTGAGCTCATTGACTGTCTTGGTCAGCCCATCCACCTTATCATTAAGGGTCTTGATCCTGTTCTCGAAGATCCTCACAAGACTGTTCTGGTTGTCCAGAATCCCCTTAATGTCCTTCTGCATGCCCTGTACTGATGAGATCAAAAGATCCATTTGCTCGTTCCTGGATCTAGGGACCTGAGCACTAGTGGCTCCAGCTGCCTCTGCTTCTGCCTGTGCTGCAGCTGAAGTGGGATGATCCGGGTTCATCACCACAATGTTGTCCTCGAGATCTGGCTGTAGGGGCTAGTGGGGACGGTCTAGAGCAAATATGTGCTTCTCCAACTTAGAGTTTATAAGCATCTGGATATAGGGTGCATAGCAGCAAGAGCGCTTCTGATCAGCAGCAACCCTCTTAAATGTCTCAACAATTAAGTCCATGACTCTAATCCTGGTGTGTCTGTCAAGATGAATCAGCATGTTGATGGAGTAGCCTCGGATCATCTTGTCATCTCCTGACTTGGGCATTAAGGTATGCCTCAGAATGGTGTTCATGGTGCGGAGTCTAGCCTGAAGAAAGTAAATAGATCCTAGCCCGTGAGACTTCACGTTAGCAGCAGGGATCTCTTTATACATGTTAGCCATAGCATTGTGGCTCTCCTTGGATTCTGAGTAGACATCCAAATCTCCATCCTGAACTTCTGGAACTCCTAAGATGGTAGCCCACTCCTCAACAGTGGACTCATATCTAGCTCCTTCTGTCATCCATACAATTCTACCATCTCCATAGAAATGTGCAGTGGAGTAGAATTGCATGATCATCTCATCATTCCAAGCTGTGAATTCTCTGCCAACAAACTCATCCAAACCAATGCAGTGGAAATTGTCTTGGACACTTGGAAAATAGTCTTCATTCTCCTTGATGAATTTTCCAGTCCACATACCTCATATCACTCACAGCTAGACTTTTGTCAAAAAGCACAGTCTCATAAAAATCCTATTGCTCTTTGGTGTAAAATCTGTAGTCCACAGCTGTCTTCCTCCTTTGGGCATATGGATCAGCAGCTCTCCAAGCCCTCAAACCAGAATCCTTCCTCTTCTTCATATCCTCAGCAAGTGGGTAGCTGGCATTATGTACTGGAAGGTGTGGCCTAAGCTTCATTAAGGAAGACATAGCATCCTCATCCTCAACTCTGGAGGCAGTCCCTTTGTTCTTCTCAGATGCTGGAATTTGCCTGGAAGTCCTCTTGGGCTTCTCAGCAGCAGGCTTCTTGGGGGCAGACTTGGTGCTCTTGGAAGTGCCAGTCTTTGGCATAGCATCAGACATAAGCTTCTTTTTCTTCTTGGGAGGGGCCTTCTCAACATGTTCTTCCTCCTCCTCAGCAGCAGCAGCCTCCTCAGGATCCTCAAACATGGAGGTCTGCCTGCCAGTGACATAGACTATCCTCTTTCTAGCTCTCTTCTTCTCCCCTGCCTTCTTAGGCATAGATTTCTTTGGGGGTGACTCAAGGTGAAGAGCCATTTTTGCCCTAGCACCCTCAGGTGCTCTCATAGCCTCAGAGCTAGCATACTCTTTCCTGACAGCTCTCCTTGAAGAGGTAGCTTCATTTGCAGCTTTCTTGGCAGCCTTCTCTTGCTTCTTAGCAAGAACCTCTTCTGGAACGAAGTCTGAATCCTCCTCATCTGAATTCAGCTTCTTCCTAGCCCTTGTAGCAGCCTTGGGCAACCCATGGGAACTGGGAGTGCCTGGATCTGAAGATGAACTAGACTCAGGACTAGTGCCAGAATCCAATTCAACACTCTGCTCTCTGAAGTTGTTCTCACTGTCCTCAGCACTTGACATACTGAACCTGTGAATAGAGTATAGAGGAGCAGAAAAGGATAAGTCATCACAAAATGTGGCTGGTTTTTGAAAGTTTGAACAAAAGATTTTCAAAGTTTTACATTCTGTCAAATGAAAATCGGTACAGCCGAAGCAAAGTTTTCGGTGCTACCGAGACTGACTATCTCATTAATAGAAACTTGGCACTCCTTTCGGTGAGACCGAAAGGAAGTACTCGGTTTCACCGAGACAGTTCTCAGCAACACAGACAGGCAAATCGGTGATACCGATTAGTTCACTTCGGTTCTACCGAGTTCCATTGGGCGGAAGGCAAACCCTAGAAAATCGATGGTTCTCTAATCTACGGAGTTTTCTCGTGGATAGAAAGATGTGCAAACTGTGGCTTATAGAGAAAATCAACTTTATTGCGCAAGAATCAGACGGGGAGCGCAAGAAAGATCGAATCTGTACCCTAGCTCGGTGACGGATCCGCTACGGCGGCGACGGCAGCGAAGATGCCCGTCGACGGCGAGGATTCCCAGCGGCGAAGACACACGGGGAGGCAAGGCGATGACCAGGGGGTCCTTTTGCGGCAGCTTAGGGTTTGGGGCGCGACGATGGAAGATTAAAATTTCGAACCGTCGGGACCACAGCTTATATACCCTTCACTGTCGGTGATACCGGTTCTAAATTTTCGCTGTCACCGTGTTCCTCAACTGTCAGCTGACAGGGAAACTCGGTGTAACCGAGAATATGGAATCGGTAGTACCGAGATTGAAAACCAGATCAACCCTAGGCATTCGGTGTGACCGAGAATTGTGGGTTGGTTCCACCGAGATGCACTTGGGAGGTTTTAATGGTCAGTCCTTGTCGATACGGAACTCCGAGTGCTCCACACACAGAGGGATCGAAAAGTACTTGTTCAAATTTTGTGATGCAGCATGAATGGAATATGAGGTGAGAAAGCATAGATAGCTAAAGAGTGGTCCTAGGCATTCTTGTCCATCCAATTGGCGAAAGAGAAAATCAAGAGCCAAATAGCAACAATTGGATGTCCTCGAATGAGAAAATAAATGCAGACCAACATGCTCACACAAAGAGATGTCAAATGAAATCATGGCAAACATGCACAAACATACAAGCACTTTGGCGATGACGAAGTCATCTATATATGAGTATATTGACTTAGGATCCAAGTAAGAATACTTGATCATAGGTCATACTCATCGTTTAAGCACAAGTGGGGTTACCACTTTTACATAAAGCATTTAATATTGTCACATACTAAGAGATGCTTTAACTCAAGTCTTAGAGTAAAGCTCCCCCTTGATGTGACATCCCCCCATAAGAGGGATAGACTAACCTTGGGTTTTGTCGAAGAAGACTTCATGTTGGTGAGGTAGTGGTGGATGCTCAAGGTTGATGAAGATCACCAAGAGTTGGGAGCATCCTTGTTGTTTCCTTACTCTTCTCACCTACATGGGTTAGTCCCAACACACAAGAGACAAATACAAGGATATCTATGGACATGGAGTGCAAAGCATGTGTAATGATGTCCATTGATTTGTTGATTACCTTGTCCCTTGCTTACCTTTGAGGGAATGTGTGACTCCTTGAACTATTGCATAGAGTTGATGTTGATTGCAAATAATTCTTGCCAATAATGAATGTGAGTGAATTTCATTGGCGGAGCCACCCCTCAAGAACTCTCTAGTTCTTCTTCTTGGGGACCCACATCAAGTTGATGGGGATCCTTGGTGTTGTTGTAGCCTTTGTAGAAGTTGAGCTTGAAGTAGCCTTGGGAACCCACTCCACCATAGCTAGGGATTCATCTTCATATGAGTCAGTGTCCTCTTGAAGCTTGTTCTTGCCCTTGAGCTTGTGGTCTTGTGGTGGAAGATCATCTTGAGTGTTTGTTCCCTTGGGAAGAGTATTTTCATACTTCTCCTTTTGAGGAACAAACTTGGGCTCGGGATATTGACCTTCTTCCCATTCAACTCCATTTGCGTTGAAATAGCCAACACCACGATTCTTTCGGTATCCTCCGTGCTTGCGTACAATTTCCTCAAATTGCTTACACCCGGCAAGACTCTTGTAGATACCTTTCTCTATAATTCCTTTCAATAAAGCATTTTCTTGCTCAAGTGTAACTTGGCTAAGAGAAACATCATTAGTGGAATCAATAGAACTACTAGAAGCAACATCATTGGGTTTTGCATTTTTATTGTTGCTACTAGATGAAGAACCTTTCTTGCCTTTGTTACTAGATTGCTTAGTTTTAACTTGAGGCATGAATGTAGACAAGAGTAGTCGTTTGGCTAGATAAGATGAAGTCTTCTTTCGGAGATCGTCATTGATAGCTTTAAGAAACTCATGCTCTTGCTCCAAGTTGAGCTTCTCGAAGCGTAGCTTCTCATGAGTTCTCACAAGCTCTCTATGATCTTCAAGAGTAGATTCATGAGCTAACTTAAGAGTTTTTAGTTCTTTAGTTAGTTCTTCTATTTTCATCTTATCATCATCAATTGACTTATCTTGACTAGCATGAGAATTATCAAGTTCATTTTGACTAATATCACTAGTTTTATCAAATAGCAAGTCATCATCACAAAGCAAGTCATCTTCATCACTATCAAAATCAAGATACTCGGGGTGTGATACCTTGGGGCCTTTAGCCATGAAGCAACTTCCACTCCCTTCGTTTGGTGAATCAAATATATCATAGGAGTTGGTAGTCACTAGAGCAATTCCGGCAACACCATCATCTTGGCTATAGTCGGAGTCGGAGTGATAGCTTCTCTCGGAGTTGTTGTCGGAGTCGGAGCCGGAAACCCATTCACCAACATGAGCTTGATGTTTTCTTCTTGTATAGCTCTTGGTGTACTTGTCCTTCTTCTCCGAATCTCTACTTCTCCTTGAGGGTCTTCGTTCATAACGATCATCTCTACTCCTTCTCTCTCTTTGAGGTGATTCATTCCTTGAGCTTCGTCTTCGAGGTGACTCTTCTCTTCGTTTGTAGGGAGCCGTGCACTCATTGGAGTAGTGTCCGGGCTTCCCACAATTGTAGCAATTGCGGTCACAACTTGACGAACGCTTCTCATCATATCTTGAGTTGGAGTTTCTTTCTTTGCCTCTATTCTTGTAGAACTTGTTGAATTTCTTGACCATGCGGCTTATCTCTTCATTGGTGACAAGGTTGTTGCTTGAAGTTGCGGGAGCATCACTTGTGGCTTTGTAAGCACCGCTAGACTTGTGGTGAAGCTCTTCTTTGTCTTTGAGTGTCATCTCATGAGCAACAATCCTTCCAATGACTTCCGTAGGCTTGAGATCTTTGTAGTTGGGCATCATTTGGATTAATGTGCACACGGTGTCGTATCTCTCATCCAAAGCTCTAAGTATCTTCTTGATGATGAATTTGTCGGTAATCTCTTCGCTTCCTAAGCCGGCAATCTCATTGGTGATGAGAGCTAGCCTAGAGTACATCTCAGCGACTCCTTCACCATCCTTCATCTTGAACTTGTCAAGCTGACCATGAAGAACATCCAACTTCGATTCTCTCACGGACTCGGTTCCTTCGTGCATATCAACCAAAGTATCCCAAATCTCTTTTGCATTCTCAAGACGGCTGATTTTGTTGAATTCTTCTGGGCATAGGCAGTTGAATAGAATGTCGCATGCTTGAGCGTTGTATTGCAACATCTTCAATTCATCCGCGGTCGCTTCACGATCCGGTTCCTTTCCATCACCAAAGAATTCACCTTGCAAGCCAACACGAACAACAGCCCAAACGGCGGGGTTATGACCAAGAATATGCATTTTCATTTTGTGCTTCCAACTAGCAAAATTAGTGCCATCAAAGTACGGACCTCTACGGTGATAACTTCCCTCACTAGACGCCATACTCTCCTAGGTTGTGAGACCAATGCAATGGAGACCAAAGCTCTGATACCACTTGTAGGACCGAAAGTATGTCTAGAGGGGGGTGATTAGACTACTTGACCAAATAAAAGTTTTGCCTTTTCCCAAATTTTAGAGTTGGCGATTTTAGCATTTCATGGCAAGTCAAGTACACCCTACACATGCAAGTCTAAGTGTATAGCAGCGGAAAGTAACAACAAGCATGAGTAGAAAGGATAGGATAGGAAGATCAAACGCAATTGTAGACACGATGATTTTTCCCGTGGTTCCGATAGGTGGTGCTATCGTACATCCACGTTTATGGAGTCTTCAACCCACGGAGGGTAACGGTCGCGAGAGTCCATGGAGGGCTCCACCCATCAGGGTCCACGAAGTAGCAACCTTGACTATTCCGTAACGGCTTCCGTCCACGAAGGACTAGCCTCACTATGGGTAGATCTTCACGAAGTAGGCGATCTCCTTGCCCGTACAAACTTCTTGGTTCACTCCACAACACGAAGTAGGAGGCTCCCAAGCGACACATAACCAATCTAGGAGGCACCACCCTCCAAAAGGTAATAGGCTCGGTAATGACGATGAACTCCTTGCTCTTGTGCTTCAAGATGATAGACTCCTCAACACACAATCACTCTCTCACAGATTTGGCTTGGTGGAAGAGATGGTATTGGTGGAAAGCAACTTGGGGAGGCTAGAAATCAAGATCCATATGGTTGGAGTGGAAGATCTTGACCTCAACACAAGGATAGGTGGTTCTCTCTCAGAAAACTGGATGGGGTAAGTATGGAATAGTTCTGAGTGCTTCTCTCTCGAGTAGGTGGTGGTGGAGGGGTATATATAAACATCCCCAAAAATCCAACCGTTACACACAAAATGACCAACTCGGTGACACCGATGTGTTAATCTCGGTGGTACCGAAGTGACCAAAAGGTGGCAACTTTTGAATCTCGGTGAGACCGATATAGGAAACTTGGTTGCACCGATAAGGTGACCAACGGTCAGATTCCCAATCTCGGTGACGCCGATCCAACAATCTCGGTGGTACCTATATTGTGAATTTGCGTAACAGAAAGTTGGCAACCTAAACTCGGTGGCACCGGTATGGAATCGGTTGCACCGAAGTGGCTAGGGTTTGGCTGAGTCTGTCTATGGTTGAGAATCGGTGGCACTGGGATGGAAATGTTGGTTGCACCGATGTTGACTATATGGCTTTGGACAGACTTTGGTGGGAGAGTTTGTGGGTGTTTTTGGTGACTATCACTTGTGCACGTATGAGCATTTTGTTCACCAACAAAACCATACCCCCTTTTAATAGTATTGGCTTTCCTATGGACTCAAAGTGATTTCTCACAAATGTAAAATGTAGAGTCCTCTTCCTTGAAGCTTTGCCAACCTATTTCCTTGCATCTTGGGGTATTCTACAATCTCCACAATCCTTTTGCCAATCCTATCATTGAGCATTTCCTGAAATACACTTGATGGAAAACATTAGTTCAATGACTTATATGTTGTTATAAATTACCAAAACCACCAAGGGAGCAAATGTGCTTTCAGTGCCAGTGCCGCCGCTCATCTATCGCTAGTGACAACTTTTGGGACAGTAGCGATGCCGCGTCTTCATCGAGGTCCAGCCGATCGTCTCCGCTGCCCTCGGCCTCCTTCTGGTAAATCATTCTTCTTTTCCAGATCCACAGTAGTTCGTCGGAGTTCTTGAGTAATCCAGATCCACAGTAGTTCGTCGGAGCCCTAACTGCCAAGCCTTGGCCTTAAGGCGCTCTGACTCATTATGTATACGAGCCTATAACTCTGCCATCCGGGTGTTCTCAGCATCAATCTCCCTTTGTACCTCGGTCATCTGGTCTCGTAGTTTGGCTAACTCCGTGTTGCACTCTTCCTGATTTTCCGCGGTAACAGGAGTCTCCACGAGCTTTGCCATCTCAGCCATTAAATCTGTCTGGCCTGAGCCGGCGTCTTGCCAGACCCGCTAGAGCCACCCGCCGCTCCAGCTGCGGACGGATTTTGAGCCGCCGCGGTTCCTGCCATGTAGACAGAAACTTGGCGGGGCGACTCATGGAGTTCCTCGGGGGCTTCAATCTCCAACGAACCCCCGAGTCTGCCATCATAGAGAGGACAGATCGACTCTGTTTCTCCCATGGAAGACTCACCATCTGAGTTGACGAGGATGTCGCCACTGCCCGCCGGCTAATCCAGGAGGCAAACTCCCTGGGTGAAGCCGACGAAAATGTGACGCCGGCCGGCTTGATCCCGGCCGGGTCGGGCACTGATACGTCTCCAACGTATCTATAATTTTTGCTTGTTCCATGCTGTTATATTATCATTCTTGGATGTTTTACAATCATTTTATTACAATTTTATATCATTTTTTGGGACTAACCTATTGACATAGTGCCAAAGTGCTAGTTGTTGTTTTTGCTTGTTATTTACTTCGCAGAAAATCAGTACCAAATGGAGACAAAACGCTGCGGGGATTTTTGTGGAGTTTTTACGGACCAGAAGAAACCAGATGGGCCAAAGAAAACTAGAAGAGGGGGCCCAGGCTGGCCAGCACCCACCAGGGCGCGCCAGAGGCCCCCTGGCGCGGCCTGGTGGGTGCTAAGCGCCTCGGGCACCCCCTCCACCGCCTTCGATGCCTATAAATTCCCAAATGTTCGGAAACCATCAAAAATAACCCTAGACTCTCCGCTCCGCCGCCGCAACTCTCTGTACTGACAAATACCAATCTGGAGACATTCCAGTACCCTGCCGGAGAGGGGAATCCATCTCCGGTGGCCATCTTCATCATCCCGGCGGAGGCCATGATGACGAGGGAGTAGTCCACCCTCGGGGCTGAGGGTATGTACCGGTAGCTATGTGTTCAATCTCTCTCTCTCTCGTGTTCTTGAGATGTCACGATCTTGATGTATCACGGGCTTTGTTAATATAGTCGGATGATATGATGTGTTTCCTTCTCTATCTAGTTGTGATGAATTGAGTTTTCCCTTTGAGATTTCGTTACCGGATTGAATACTTTTATGGATTTGAGAACACTTGATATATGTCTTGCATTCGGATACCCGTGGTGACAATGGGGTGTTCTATTGATTCACTTGATATATGTTTTGGTACTCAACTTGCGGATTCCCGTGGTGACATTGGGGTAATCTATGCATAGGGGTTGATACATGTTCTTGTCCTACTTTCTCCGATAGAAATCTTGGGGCACTCTTTGAGGTTCTTTGTGTGGATTGAGTATTATGAATCTGAAATTGTTTGATGTGTATCGTATAATTAACTCATGGATACTTGTGGTGACATGGGAGTATCTAGGTGACATTAGAGTTGGTTGATGTGTATCATATGGTGTTATTCTAGTACGAACTCTTATATAGATCAAACGGAGAGGATAACTTGATGTTATCTTAGTACAAACTCTTGAATAGATCGATCAGAAAGAAAAATTTAAGGTGGTTTCGTACCCTACAAACAATTTCTTCTTATGTTCTCCGCTAGATAAGAACTTTGGAGTGATTCTTCGTTGCACGTTGAGGGATAGTTATGTGATCCAATTATATTAGCATTGTTGAGAGATTGCACTAGCGAAAGTACGGACCCTAGGCCTTGTTTTCAAGCATTGCAATACCGTTTGTGCTCACTTTTGTTACTTGTTACCTTGCTGTTTTTATATTTTCAGATTTTAAAACCTATATCTACCATCCATATTGCACTTGTATCACCATCTCTTCGCCGAACTAGTGCACCTATACAATTTGCCATTGTATTGGGTGTGTTGGGGACACAAGAGACTTTTTATTATTTGATTGCAGGGTTGTTTGAGAGAGACCATCTTCATCCTACACCTCCCACGGATTGATAAACCTTAGGTCATCCACTTGAGGGAAAATTGCTACTGTCCTACAAAACTCTGTGCTTGGAGGCCCAACAAAGTCTACAAGAATAAAGTTGCGTAGTAGACATCAAGCACGCCATGTCGGCTCGTTGGTGTGGGTGCAGATGTCCGACTCGGAAACCGTAGCACCGATCTCGCCAAAGGGGGCTCGGTACCTATGATCAATTGAGCCGGCCTCAATGCCCCAGATTGGATCGTCGATGTAGATCTTGTCACGGCGGCTCTTGGTCATCTGACCAACCGCGAATTTCCCGAACCCTAGACATGCTCCCTTCGAGAACTCAACTCCATCGGGCGAGAACTGTCGGGGTTTTGTCACGGCAGATGTCCTCGTGCGAGGACTTAGGTGTGAGGCCATCGCCACTAGGTGGCGACTCAAAGGAGTTAAACGGGAACGGGAGACAAGTTTACCCAGGTTCGGCCCCTCCAATGGAGGTAACAGCCTATGTCCTGCTTTGTGTCTATATTGATGATGATCTCGATTACAAGGGTGCGGAATTGCCAACCTAGCTTTCGAGGGTGTGTAACTTAAGTCTTTTGGTCCTAGGGGCTCGCCTTTATATACAGGTAGAAACCCTAGGGTTTACAACAGAGTACGAGTCGTATTACAACTCGTAACCTATCGTGTCTCTGACACGCCTTGCCTCTCAAGCAAGGAATCTTTTGGCGTCTTCTGCCTTGTGGGCCTCGAGTCGCCGTCTCCACGTGCTTGGGCCGCCCGGCGGCTTACTTAGTAACCGCCTTGCTCGCCTTGTCTTTACGGCACGGCCCATCTTGAATATAATTCCAGAGCTGCCACTTCATTGACCCGGCCCAATAGGACAGGTTATACCGTAGGGTTATATCCCCGACAGACCAGGTCATATTTGTATGGCGGGTCACCCGTGGGGTATATTCCCAACATCACCCCTCACATTCTGTGGATGGAACATTGACACCATGCAACATTGCAAAGCAAACAGGAAACATCTCATTTTTTTACCGAGGATCAAGAACTGTAGCCATGTCCATTAGACTTTCAACATCAGTCCAATATTTATTAAAGTTCTCTGTCATGCTAGCACATAAGGCATCTATCACAACATTGCCACATATTGACCATTGTCTCAAGTTCATCTTGATCTCACAATCTTGGGAAAATATATGTTCGATGTTACATAATTAGTTCCAGAAAATAGTGCGGTGATGTCAAAGAACAACTGCAACATTTCGAGAACATGAATGGCAAAATCCCACTCTTCCTCACTAGGGAGACTCTCATATTTATTGTCCACCTTCTTCAATATTGCAAAAATAGATCTATATGGGAGATCCATACTAAGCGTTGTGAAAGTTGAATTCCACCTAGTTTTGCAATCAAGTATTGATCTTCTTGTAATTTTGACATTTGGATACTTTCCAATTTCCTCAACTCTAGTCCAAAAGGCCACACTATCTCTAATCTTTTCTATGACTGGTTTCATAGCATCTAAGCCATCTTTGACAATCAGATTCAAAATATGTGCACGACAACGCATGTGAAGCAAGGTACCTTTCAACATGAGCTTGGTTTTTCCTACTTGGTCACCAACAGTTCAACCGTCTTGTCATTGGTGGTGAAAATTGTCAATCGTCACAGCTGATAGTTTCTCATCAAGATTCCAAGGTATCAAGGTTTCCTGAAGTTCTTCAGCTATAACTTCTTTGGTGTGAGGAGCTGGCACATAAATAAACCTATATATATTGACAAGAACATAAGATTATATTGACAAGATCATGCACTATAGCAGCATATACTAATAAAACATCACTATATACTAATAAAACAACATCATGTACTAATAAAAACAGCTATGTACTAATAAAACAGGAGCATATAACTCATGATAACACTCCTAAGCTTCAAAGAATCATAAATTAAATGGCCTGTGATTGCCGTGTACCCTTTCTTTTGGTTCTCAGCCATCCACATATCAGTAGTAATAGCCACTCTAGATTTATTTCTAGCCATGTACTCAATAGCCTTCTTCCTTTGAGCTTTGTATGCATCAATAATATCCTTTCTATGAATGAATTACAAACTAGTTAGACATTGAAAGTTGACAATATGGCAATGCATATCAAACAAGATAAGGGAACTAACATAAATATACCCAATAGTGTTTCTCATAATCATTTTAAATAATGGTTGAAGAGCACTAACAAATCTTCGGAAACCAGCATGATCGACTATAGATAAGGGATACACATGCACCACAATCATGGTTGGTAGCTCCCTTCTAGCAAGATCTTGATCGAATGTGTAATTCTCCATGGATACTTTTCCATGGGTTGCAGAACTAAACCTCAAAGAAGATTGGCTAAGGGTTTTACCCTTTGTCTTCATATTTTTCAAAACACAAATACCTAAATGGTAATGAACATGCTTGGTCCCATTCTTTGGTTCTCCTCCAAGCTCCCTATTGCAATAAACACATTTTGCCTTCCATTTTCCCGCAACCTTCACTCTGTTGAACTCAGCCCACACAGACGAGGTAAGTTTTCTTTTGGAAGCAACTTCCACGTTCTCCTCCTCCTCCTCTTTAGGCCCATCTTCTCCCTCTTCATCCCCTCCAGACCCATCTTCCTCTTCATCAGAAACAAAAAATAGGATATGCAAACTCATGATAATCAACGAACTCATGAAAGTCATCCACTTCCTCAACCATGTGATCAATTTGAGGTACACTTCATGTCCCTGAATATGCAACTACAGCTTGGCCACCACTTACTGTTGCTGGTGTCGACATGTTGCCACTGAACATGTTGAAATTAACATGATTATGCATTAGGAATAACTACCACTGGACATGCTAGAACTATGTAAACAAGACATCAACATATACTAACAAAAAAGTGTAAACAAGACAACAACATAATAATAAAAATGCACTATACTATGTAAACACTACAATGCCAATAGACATGCTCCTAATAAAACAACACAATATGAAAACACTACAAAATCTGCATATATTCCAAGACATAACCCTAGGTGGTGAACTAGTGCAAGCTTTTAGTGAGTGATTCTCACCCAATCCTCATGTTCCTGTCTGTGATGGACGAGGTTGGACTCGATGGAGGCTGGCCGCTGATGGACGAGGATGGCCTCGGTTGAGGCTTGCCGCTGCCGATGACGGATGAGAACGTGCTCGATGGAAGCTTCGGTTTGGTGGGCCTCCTCCTCCTCTCCCACTCTCATGACTAGCTCGTCTGCCACCCCGCACTGGTTCGGCCGTGGGAGGAGACATGCGGACAAAAGCTTGTGTGGGCGCCATTTTATGCCGTTGGGGGTTGAACGGGGAGAAGATGGAGGGGTAGCCAGAGGGGATGTAGGTTGCGGCAGTGCAGCGGCGCCGGAGGTTTCAACAGTGCAGGACGGCGCCGGAGGTGGGGCTTGGGGCTCTGCTCTGGTCACTGGATCGGGGGTGAGGAAGAACAACCGAACATGGGAGAGGGACAGCTGCGGGAGGCTAGATTAGGGAGTGAAATTGAGAGAGGTGCGGTTAGGTCAGGGACTGGTGGGATTTTTAGGCCCAATTCAGGCACTCGGGTGAGAGGTCAAAAATTTGGGGTCTCTAATGGGCGGGAATATTACGGGTAAGCCGGGTATCGGGTATGGGTAATGTCATGTCGTCCCCATCCCCATTTATCCGCTAGGTAAGGTAATTCACCCAATAGCTTCCCCGTGGATATTACAACTGGTATATCCTTGTCCCCTAGTAGATTAATTATCCATGGGGACACGAGTAACGGTTAACCATTGTTGGCTTGACATATGAGGGTGGATGCCAAGACCAATGGGCCGTGGACTTGACCCATGGGTTGAGTTCCCGAGGAAGCACTCTTTTGGCGAAATAGTGTCCTTCCGAGCATTCCGGGGGGAAACACGGTCCCTGGGGTGTCTTCTTGGTGTCTTGAAGTGCTCTCCCCATGAAGACCACTGGCTACCGTGCACATGAAGGATCATGGGACCCCCGGTGCTCACGGTACTAACATTGCTAGGTTTCATTCTATCTACATCATGTCATATTGCTTATTGCGTTACTATGTTTTTCATTAAATTTAATACCTACATGCTGGATATCAGTTTTGGGGTGGAGTAATAGTAGTAGATGCAGCTGGATTAAGGTCTACTTGTCACGGACATAATGCCTATACAAGATTATGCTATGAAAGAACACAGTTATGAATGATGCTTATCTTTCAATTGACCATAATAATTTGTTTACATGACACTACCTGCTTTCGAGAGAGATGCCACTAGTGAACCTATGGCCCCCGGGTCCATTCTATATTAATATTTGCATTGCTTTATTTCTCTTTTACCATTTTGTTGTTTTTCCCCATCACTATTTGCTTTTAACCTTGCAACTAGAAATGCGAGGGGATTAACAGCCCCCTTGCTAAGTTGGGTGCAACCATTTATTTAGTTTTTGTGCAGGTGTTGTTTATCTTGCTAGCTTGTAGAATCCTACTAGTTTGATTAAACCTTGGTTCTTAACTGAGGAAAATACTTTCTGCCGTTGTACTACATCACCCTTTCTCTTTGGGAAAATCCAACTATTCCTACTAGAGTAGCATAAGAATTTCTCGCGCCGTTTCCGGTATGTCTGCTTCTATCAAATCAGGTGCCTTTACACAAACCCTTTTATTTTATTGTTTATTTTCTTGCCTAGTTGCTATTTTTTTTTCTTTTTTTGCCAAAAACTTTCAAAATACCAAAAAAAAACATGTGTTGCTATCTTCGCTTGATTTGCCGCTATGTCTACTCCTGGAAATACTAAGATATCACTACTACAGGAATGCCTAGCCGTGGCGGGCACAAAAAAGCTAGCAGTGACGGGCGAGCCTCTTAGGGCCACCCGCCACTAACCTCCCGCAACTGCTAACGTGGCATCAGTGCCCGCCCGCCAGTGGTAGCACCCTAACAGTGTCGGGCGGTGGAAATTGCCTGGCAGTTTTATCAATCTCGTAGCAGTGGCAGGCGAACTTTTCAATGGTGGACAACATGAATCGCCCGCCACTGCTGTGTAAAGTATGTGCGACGGGCACATATTAGCGTCTACCACTGATTATTGCACCATGCTAGAATAAAAAACGCTGTCGTGACAACATATATTATGCTGCCATGACAGCGTTGGCTGATAGAAATAGAGAACGAGAAGTACCTTAAGAATGGAAGCAAATCAGAAATAAAACTAGTGGTAATAACTCAGAATAAAGAACGAGAAGTACCTTAAGAATGAACGAGTAACGAAAAATACATCGTCATCAAATATAGTGTGTTGGTAAAGTTAAACAACATAGTTAATAGGCCAAATATGTTTAGTCACGGTTGAAGTTTTGCCCACTTCAATAAGCTAGGTTAGGTTCTTTTGTTTGTTTGACTCAACTTTTTCGTTGTTATTATAGAATATTACTGAGGAGTTCAGAATTCTACGGTGTTGCTGAATAGGCTCTTAACATATCAAAGTATTTGCAATATTTCATCACTCTATAATTTACAAGAAAATTATGGTCAAACCTGTATTTTAGCGACAGAAATTTCAGTACTTCATTCAGACTCTCTTTTTGATAAAAGATCATCATTTCATTAACGAAACATAGAATTTCTAGAAACTTTGAAGGTAAGAAAAATGATTGAAAAAACATCCAAAGACAGCATTGTCTCAAAAAAAAAAAAGCGTTCCACAAAGTGTAAGTCATATCATATACATCTAACGTTTACATTTGTTTACAGAGGGAGTAGGAATTAATTACTGAAGAGTTATAATTGTATTTTGAAGGAATTAATCAAGATTTATTACTCCAAATAATTTGGATATATCTGTAACGATCGAGCAAAAGCAAAATTCATCAACAAGCAAAATCACCCATCTTAATTATCTGGCGTAATGGCAGAATTACATACTACTGTATGAAAGATTACATACCCTTACTCGCTATAACGATGAAGTAAAGAAACAATGTTATTTGATCCGACAGAATCCTAGAATTTGGAGATATAAGTACCAAATGGAAACAAATCAAACACAATCCAATGCAACACAGGAGGGACAGATCGACCAAATCAAGCTAGCACTGTGGCTCCGGCTATCACCAGGCACGCCAAGAAACCGCTCCGCAAGGTTGACGCGGACGATGGCGAATTCGGCGGTGGTGACACTGTACCATTCGCTAACGGCGGCGGCGCTATTGCCGGAGGTGGCGACGTGGAAGAATTCCCCGCAGCTGGCGGCGCTAGTTCCGGAGGCGGCGAAGTGGAAGAATTCCCCACAGCCGGCGGCGCTAGCGCGGGAGGTGGCGACGTAGAAGAATTCCCCACAGCCGGCGGAGCTAGCGCCGGAGGTGGCGACGTGGAAGAATTTCCCGCAACCGGCGGCGCCAGCGCCGGAGGTGGCGACGTAGAAGAATTCCCCGCAGCTGCCGGAGCGGGAGGTGGCGACGAGGGGGATGACTTGGGAGGTGGCGGCGGTGTTGAAGGAGCAGGTGAGGGAGTAGCGCGCACGGCGAGGACAACGACGATGAGGCGCTCACCGGCCTGGCAGCGTCCGGCGTCGCCGCTAATGAAGAAGTAGGGGCCGGAGTTGGAGAGTACGAAGCCGGATTCGCCGCCGCCGAGGCGTATGAAGGGGTCGCTGGTGTTGCATGCGTCGTAGTGGCTCTGGCTCACCACCAGCACCGAATCCTCTTGCCCTTTATACCTAAACACTGCGCCAATCCAAGCCGCTCAGATCAGAAACCAAGCACGAACCAAATCACTCCATGCATGCATGGATCACGAGTTCACGACGTACATACGTACCGAGACGGTCGTTGACCTGGAAGCGATTGCGCTCAGCCCAGTGATTGAACGGCTCGGCAGGGTTCGGCGTCCACCCGCCGTGGCCGCCGACGGCGAAGTCGCGCCCCGCACAGCCAGTGGCCAGCAGTAGGAGGGCCACGGCGAGCCGCTCCACCGCCATGCCAGTCATGTGCAAACTCACCAACGGCGGTGCCTTAGCAGCAAAGAGTATGTGCTTGTGTGTGGATCTGTATGCGGTATGCAACGCCAGCCTGCAGCGAGTATATATGGTGGGGTAAAATGTTGCCGTTGTTGGGGAGTAATTAATGGACGACGAAGGAATTAGCTGTGACAGCCACGGCCGTTACCCGAGCTTTACTTCCTGCCTTGTAATGCTCTGGAGAAACGCTGGCGTACTGCGGGCGGACACGCGGCTCGGTCAATGCTGCCATATTGCCGTGCGACGGCCACACACTGGACTGGCGATTGTAGAAATCTATTAAAAATAAATGAAAACTATTAAACCTTTTTTTTAGGGAAATGCTTGTAATCTGCCGGCCGATCGAGCGTGGAGTTCGGCCTTGCATCGCACCATCCAAGTTACAAGCAATCAACGGCCGGATTTCCTTCTTTCTAAAGGCTTCGCGTCAGCTCGTGACTCCGTCCACACAGAGCACGGTTCTTATCCATTACCCTTTTCTTCTCTTTCCGTCTCACATATTGCATATGCTGGCTGCGGAGGGCTACGCCGACTGCACGAGGTTAGACCGGAGAGCTCCAAAGCCATGTCGGTCTGCCGTATAAGAGCAACTCCAAACAGACGCGCTAGGTTTAGCTTGCGCGGGAGATAACGCGTTTTTCGCGTGCATGCATCCGGTGGACGCGCTCCAGCAGGCGCGGAAAAGTGCGCGGTAAAAAAAAACAGCACGCGCGAAACAGCGGCAGCGGGCTCGGCAGTTTTGGCGCGTGGCGTAGCGCGCTCGATAAAAGCCGTGCGCTAGAGCCCGTCCACCGTTATCTCTTTGCCGTCGGTTTCTCTGCCCCGCCGCCCTCGCGCCCTTCTTCCACGTCTCTGGCGCCTCTTTCTTCGCCCCCGCCGCCTTCTCCCCTGTCGTCGCCATGCCGCCGCGCGCCCGGAGCAGCTCCCGCTACCGCGGCGTCCGCCCCCACCCCTCCGGCGTGTACTACGCGGGGATACGCTTCGGTCCTACACGCGTCGGGCTCGGGACGTTCGAGACCTCCCAAGGGGCCGACCGCCCGTACGACGCGACGACGTGGCGGCTCGGGAGGCCACGGGCTCAGATGAACTTCCCAGAAGTCCGGACGCAGCGACGCCAAGGAGGAGGCGGCATCGAGCGCGACGACGACGGCACGGGCAGCACGGCATCGGGCGGCAGAGGAGGACGGCGCGGCCGCTGCTACAATTGCGGCCAGCGCGGGCACTTCCGGCGCGAATGCACGAAGCCGAAGAAGCCGGTGGCGACGGAGCAAGCTCTCCTCGTGGACGACGTCGAGGGGCCGGCATTGCTGTAGTCGTGGCTTAGGGGGAGTGTGTTAGGCAATAAGCCACGATGGGCTCGATCGCGTGCGTGTGTGCGTGCGCTGGGCGCGTTGGGTCCGGCCGTGGAAGGCTCGGGCGCGTGTGTGTGCGTGTCCGAGGGTGTGCGCGTGTGTGCGTGCGTCCAGTGCGTAGGAATAGGTCTAGGCTGTTGGCGAGCGTTGGGGGCGCGTTGAGTTGTTTCGTTGCGGGCTCGCCGCGACCAGGATGTGTGCGTGCGCGTCGTGGGCGGCAAGAGCGGGCTGGACCGAGTGCTCCGGGTAGATGGGGACGTGGGTTCGTGCCCTGGGCGTGTCCATGGTATAAGACCCCCTGCGTGTGCCTTGTAACAGGCGGTGGTGTGAGTTTGTGCTCAGGAAAAACAGAAAACGCCGTTGTCGCGGCAGGATGTTTGTGCGCCCACAAATCCTCTGTGTCCACCCATTCTTCCTTCTTCCTTGTGCAGGCCCGCGCGCCTCCCCCGCGGCTAATCACCACGGAGGACTGCCGCATCCAGCAGAGCCTGGAGCGCCACCTCCTCGTCGTCGAGATGGATGAACAGGCCATGACGGTGTGACGCGAACGCTTCCCACGGGATGTCGTCGACGAACACGCGTTCTGGGCGCAGAGGAGGGCGGAGCGACGTGCGGAACGCAACGAGAAGCGTAGGCGCAAGGCGTTGGCGATTTCCCAGTCGGAGAACCCGGACACGCTCTGGGACTTGATCAATGAGCGGTGGGCGGACGTGTTTCTTACGACGTCCGACAGCAACGAGGGCAATGAAGAGTAGTCTAGTTTATCTAGTTTTAGTTTTATCTAGTTTTAAAGTTATCTAGTTTTAGTTTTTTATCTAGTTTTTAAGTTTTATGTAATATATTTGCATTTTACGATTGTTTTCATTTGTATCGTATGGACTATATGTGGAACTATGCTATAAACTCAAGTGTAAAATTTAGCACGTCTGCTGGAGCTGCAACGGCGCGCCTTATTTTGCAGCGTTTGCTGGAGCAAGCGCGCTAAAAAACGCTGTTTCGTGCTACATAATGTTTTTAACGCGTTGCGCCGTTGCGCGCCTGTTGAAGTTGCTCTAATGTGAGCATGTTCCTCTGATGAGCCAGCAGGTCGGGCACCCGCTACTGTTGCAATCACACCCGGACCCCGATGCTGCCATGGCAGGCTCGCAATAGAGCCTCTGTTACGAGACACACGCCGGGATGTTGTTGTGAAGCTACAAGGAGGGGCTGGCTTACGCACGCCTCCTTGGTCGAGGGTGAGCAGCGTCGGCTGCTATTTTTCCGACTGTGCGCTAGGACCTGAAGACCGCCTTGAGAGCATCTCCACCCATGCCCCCAACAGGCCTCCCCGGGCGTCTTTTTTACCGCCGGCGCCGAAAAATCGGCCCAGTCGCGCCCCCAGGACCCCGTTTTTGCCGGTTAGAGCCCTTTTTTGGGCCGGCGAACCCAGGCCGAACCCAGCGCGCTGGGGGCCTCTTGGGGGGCTCCGGCGGTAACAAACCGGCGTGTGGGACACCACTGTCAGGCCAATCTCGTCCTTTTCCTCGCCCGAGCCACTCCCCCCCGCGTTCTCCCCAATGCCGACCCCGGCGCCCCTCGCCTGTTCACGGCCACTGCGCCGCCGCTAGAAGGCCCCCCTTCACCCCCCCCTCGGCGGATTTCGCTTCCCCCGACCCTCGCCCATCGCCGTCCTCCGGCCCAAACCACGCCGGCAGGGCGCCAGCGGCTGCTCGCCCGTCACGCCGACAAGGTGTTCGTCGTTTTGCCTGCTCGGCCATGGACTCGGACGACGAGGAGGCGTTCGCGGCCCTGTTGGAGGAAGAAGCCGAGGCCGACACCGCCGACGAGGAGCACCTCATGATACTCGCCTCGTTGGCCGGTCTGTTCCTCAACAATGACAAGCCCCGGCGAGGTGGCTCGGCGCCGGGCCGGCGCAAGAGCAAGCAGAGGCATCGGATGGAGGGGTATTGCATGCTCTACGCCGACTACTTCGCCGACTCTCCATTGCACGGTGAGAAAGTATTTCGGCGTCGCTACCGGATGAGCCGGAAGCTCTTCCTCAGGATTGTTAATTCCGTCCGGTAGTTTGACAGCTATTTCGTTTGCAAGAAGGATTGCACCGGCACAGTTGGATTCTCCTCACTCCAGAAATGCACCCAAGCTATGAGGATGCTTGCATACGGAGCTCCCGCGGACATACAAGAAGACTATGGGCGAATGGCCGAGTCCACCACCATTGAGTGTCTATACAAGTTCTGCAGGGCAATGGTGGCAGTGTTTGGACCACAATATTTGCGATCACCCAATGCTGAAGACACTGCTCGAATCCTAGCACAGAATGCAGCAAGAGGATTTCCAGGAATGCTTGGAAGCATCGACTGCATGCATTGGTCATGGAAAAACTGTCCATTTACTTGGCAGGGGATGTACAAAGGCGCCAAAGGTGGTTGCAGTGTGGTACTTGAGGCAGTAGCCACACATGACATATGGATTTGGCACTCCTTTGGTATGCCAGGAACTCACAATGATATCAACGTCTTGCAGTGCTCGAATGTCTTCGCCAAGCTTGTTGAAGGTCATGCTCCTCCGGTGAACTTTGAGGTCAATGGACGCCACTACAACAAGGGATACTATCTAGCAGATGGTATCTATCCGAGATGGTCCACATTTGTGAAGACTATCTCAAAACCTGTGGCGCCAAAGAAGGCACACTTTGCTAAGTGTCAGGAGGCTTGCAAGAAAGATGTCGAGCGAGCATTTGGTGTGCTCCAATCGCGATTTGCTGTTGTCCGATACCCCGCTATGACCTGGTCGAAAACGCAGATGTGGGAGATCATGAATTGTTGTGTCTGCTTGCACAACATGATCATTGAGAGCGAGCAGGAAGAGCCAGTGTTTGACCCTGAACCATATCACAGGATGGGACCTCTTGCAGTTGTTGATCACCAGGTACCAGCAACATGGGCTGCCAGCCTCAATATGCGCCAGGAGATCCGAGACCCACAAGTGCATCAAGAACTGCAAGACTATCTGGTGGAGCACCTATGGAGGCTCAAGGGCAACGCCTAGCTCGATTTGTTTTAATTTATGTTGGAACTTGCTTCATTGAACTATTTGATTTTGTATTAATTTCTATGATGAACTTTGGTACGAAACATTCAGTTTTTTGTTGAATTTATGCTGAAAGAGCGCCGATTTTGTTGATTTTAAAGCCGAAAGAGCGCCGAGTTTGTCAAAGTAATGCCGAAATAGCGCCGAATCTAGGCCGAATTTGGGCCGAATCTGCGCCCATACTGGGCCGAAATCGCCGGTTGGGGGCGCCCGTGGGGCGGCGGCTGGGAAAACGAGCCCCCCCCCCCCAGGCCGATTTTAGCGCCGGCTCGGCCCCAGGCGGCGCTATTTCGGCCCCCTGGGGGGGCCAACGGCTAGAGATGCTCTGAAGTAGGTGTGGTCGTACGCCAGGGAGCGATCGTGCCGTTGACCACCTCCATGTCGCCACGACCATTACCGAGCGCCTCCCTGTTGTTGTTTTTTCGAAACGAAGACAAAAAAATTGACTCATTCATTAATTAAGAAGAATTGAGAATTGTCCGGTTGATTAACAAAAAATCAGGCAAAAACCCTCACAAATCGCTGAGTGGAACACACAGATATCCCACACACATCTTTACACACAGTGCCTCGTCGAGCTAACACGCAGTCATCATCGTCATCACTTCTTTCCGAACATGTGTCATCGCCATCCCTAAGGGCATGGTCAATGCATAGCCCCAGGGTGATGCTTCACATGTCATGTAGGATCGGATATAGGTTTGGATGGTGTAACGGGATCCTCAGCAGGAGGCGGGTGCTTGCGAAGAAAAAGTGTGGTCCGATGCAAAAAGGTGGAAAGTTGGAATGAAAAGTAGAGATGCATGTGTATCGAAATCTTTATTTTCTTTTCCTTGATGAGGTCACTAGTGGTAGTTTACATTGGAGAGAAAAAAAATCAATGTAGATGCCTCAAGTTACTTTTTCTCATGGGACATATGTATCCATATGCCACCATTGTACATGCCCTAATCCCCGAGCAAGCGACTCCGACTTCGCTATGGACGAACCTTGACCCAACACTCATCGCAAAGGCCGCCTGCTCCTTGTTGTAGTTGCAACGACTGAGTTGCAAACGGCGACGGCGAAGCACCACGGTGTTTCTGTGATACGTGTTGACAAGGATGCAGTGTTTCTACAACATCATCTTCATTGCAAAAAAAAATCCACAACATCATCAATGTTGCAAAAGTTTCTCCCATAACATCATTTATATGTTACAAGAAGGATGAAGACAGAAAAATCTAACATGACCTCATATGTAAAAAAAATCCAACAAGACCTGTGTTACAAAAAGTTCTACAACAAGGCCTTAGTTGCAAAAAACATTGCAACAAGACCTGTGTTGTAATGATGAAGGAAGCCAGATCCGATGGCTCACTAGTTGGACGATCTTTTAAAAAGATTAGCCTGATGAATGCGTAGCATGCCTCTTTGAATTGGGTCTCTCTTATTTTTAAAGAAGTTTGTTGATTTTCCATTTGAAGACATATATAAATTGATGGGATCATATGTAAATTAGCAAGGTAGCACTATTAATTAATAAGGAATATTTTTTGACTAAACCGAAAGCTGGCCCAGTGACCCAACAGGGACAATCATAAGTTGTGGCCCAACCTCTGGCTGAAGCGCAGGACGTGGGATCGTTTATTTATTTATTTAATTATTTGTTAGTAGGTACTACCTCCGTCTATAAAATAATTGTCGAAGAAATGAATGTATCTAGACATATTTTAGTTCTAAATACATTCATTTTTATCCATTTCTATGATAAGTATTTTTCAGACGAAGAGAGTATAAATTTAAATTAAGGTTAAGATTAAAAAAAACAGCTCCAAACATGTGCGTGCTAGTAGTATGATCTAGGGACATGTGATAAATTTTTGTGTGGAAACGGACACGTGATAGTGTGTCCTCTGTGAAGCCAACTCCGCGACACATTTGTGTGTTCCATTTGTTTAGGTCGAAATAGACGTAAACCGTGGCACAACGCGGCAACCCAAACGGATGAGCATCTTTTTTTGTCCATTCGCAATCCCTTTTCAGTCTGAATTTGGGTAGGATTTCTGTCGGCGCGGGCACGAAGCGGGTGCGTGCAACGCATATCTTTGTCATTTCTCCTAGCTCGCCCGTCGGTGACATGTAGGCCATTCCAACCACCTACACCCCGACACCATCTGCCCTCGTCATCCTCGCCGCCGCCGCCCACTTCCGGCCGCTTGAATGCCGCCCAGGCCACCTCCTTCATCCACCCACTCTGCCCTCCTCAAAGCTGCATCTGGGGCACATTCTTGCCTGCATTGGTGGCCTCTTCTCGCCATCATTGTTGCACGAGAAGTCAGGTTCGTCGGCCGCACTCGCCTCCCCTCCACTTCAACCGGCCTCGCGCTCCACGGTCACCGGCCGCACTCGCCTCCGCTTCGACATGCCTTCTACCTGTAAGGGGAAGGCCCGGGGCTCTTCACCGGCCGGTACTCCACCATAGCCGCAAGGTGTTCGGTGCTATGCCCTCAAGGTACAATGGATAATGGGGATGAATTCTTTTTCAACAACTTCATTTGTTATTCGGATGATTCGTGATCGGACCATGAGGAATTTGTGGTTGCTACTTTGGTCGTGACCACATTGCTAGGCAGTGGCCGAGGTTCAGGGGGTCGATTCCGTACCATGCTCCCGCGTTAAATCGCGACAGAGAGAGCAGCCATTGCCTACTCTTCGTCGACTACTTTCAGTGCACGTCCCCTCTCTTCAATCCCAAGCTTTTCAGGCGCCGCTTCCGGATGGAGAGACATGTGTTCAACCGTTTCGAAAAGGAGTGGTGGTGTATGATGATTACTTTATATGCAAAGAGGATACCCATGTAAAGGTTGTCATTTCCTCTTATCAGAAATGCACTACGACTATTCGGATGCTTGCATATGAAATTCCTGGTGATCTTGTGGATGAGTATGTACGCATGAGTGAGTCCACATTTCTTGCATCATTGTACAAGTTCTGCAAGGTCGTGGTAGCAGTGTTTGGCTCGGAGTACTTGACAGACCCAAATGTAGCACATACAATATGGTTGTTGGAGATAAATACAGAGAGAGGCTTTTCGAAAATGCTTGGTAGTATAGATTGTATGCATTGGAAGTGGAAGAACTGTCCATTGGCTTGGTAGGGGCAATATAAGGGGCATGTGAAATCTTACACTGTCATACTTGAAGATGTGGCTTCACAAGATCTTTGGATTTGGCACCCTTTTTCGACATGGTTGGTTAGCACAATGACATCGACGTACTTTAGTGCTCTCCGGCGTTTGGAAGGCTTCCAGAAGGCAATATTCCAGAGGTCAACTTTGAGAACAACAGCCGCCACTACAACAAGGGATACTACCTAGTTGATGGTATCTATCCTCAGTGGCCAACTATTGTGAAGACAATCTCTTCCCATAGGAGAGAAGAGGGTTAGGTTTACCCAAGCACAAGAAAGTTCTAGGCAGGATGTGGAGCGTGTTTTTGGTGTGCTTCAATCTAAACAGGCTATCGTTCGTCACCTTGCTAGAGCATGGCACACCAAGAAGATGTGGGAGGTGATAAATGACCATGTGATCATGCACAACATGATCGTGGAGGATGGGTGTGATTACAGTATATTTGACCAAGGGTTTCAATTTCAGGACGAAAATGTTGTGCCTGAGCATGGAGCAGTAATGTTTGCATAGTTCACTCAATTTCATACAGAAATGCGTGATTGGACAACTCACATTAACTCCAAAATGATTTGGTTGAGAACATGTGAACTCATCTTGGAAACCAATAGATGTATAGGCTCTTTTTTTAATGTATTTGTGACAATTTAAATTTGATTGTGAAACTATGAGATATTTATTTGGTCGTAAAATATTTATTATTGTCGAGTAAAATTATGTGATTTATTTGGTTGTGCAATGTTTTATTGATATATGTACGGGAAAAAATTGTGCACATTTGACCTCGACGGGACGAGCGGACCAAATGGGTCAGTCGGTTGGGCTCATTGCACATGAAAACACAAACACGGTTGGATGCCACCCCTTTGACCAATCCAAACGGACAATAAAAGAACAAAATTCGCCTTCGTTTGAATCTCCCCGTTGGATTTGGCCTGACATATTTATTTGACTTGACCTCTATGTGATGAAACGGACTATTTATCTGAGTTGTCCTCTACGTGATAGGACATATTGCTAGTTCTTTTTTCCTTTTTTGTCGGATAGGGCACCTCCACGAGTAGTTAGCTAGAGTTCTTTTTTTGGAAAAACTCCACCATATATTAATTAATTTAAAACATCCGTACAATCATTAATTACAAAATCTGCCAAAAAGGGCGGTACAAAATTAAAAAGAAAACCAT
The DNA here is from genome assembly GCA_039707655.1 of Elymus sibiricus. Classification (NCBI taxonomy): domain Eukaryota; kingdom Viridiplantae; phylum Streptophyta; class Magnoliopsida; order Poales; family Poaceae; genus Elymus; species Elymus sibiricus. Next base: position 122,981,724 of record CM077667.1, on the reverse strand, counting down.
CACACCTATTAGCAAAACTAAACTTTGCAATCTCATGTGCCATCATATTGGCCCTCCTGTTGATCTTGGAAATCTGTAAATTCACAAGCAACTTTGATACATTTACCGCCTCCTTCTTTAGATCAACAAGGAGTGACATGTCCATAAAATCTCCTCCAAGAACAGAGGCCACAAAGAAACAATCAGTTTCTGAAATGACGGGCATGTCTAGAGTAATACCAATATACAGACCGGAGAGGGTCACTTTAAATTCCTCTTCCTAGACGCTATAGCAAGCTCCAATGTAATCCCAGGAGTAAAGGATAACTTGTCCACAATGGTTTCTTACAACCACCCCCACGCTCGCAGCTTTAATGGCCTCTACAAAACATGCATTGACATTAATCTTGAAGAACTCTGAGGTGGGAGGCTGCCAAGGAATAACTTGTTGGAAATATGCCCTAGAGGCAATAATAAAATGGTTATTATTATATTTACTTGTTCATGATAATCGTTTATTATCCATGCTATAATTGTATTGATTGGACACTCAAATACATGTATGGGTACATAGACAACACTGTGTTCCTAGTATGCCTCTAGTAGACTAGCTCGTTGATCAAAGATGGTCAAGGTTTCCTGGCCATAGACATGAGATGTCATTTGATAACGGGATCGCGTCATTAGGAGAATGATGTGATGGACAAGACCCAAACTATGAACGTAGCATATGATCGTGTCAGTTTATTGCTATAGTTTTCTGCATGTCAAGTATCTGTTCCTATGACCATGAGATCATGCAACTCACTGACACCGGAGGAATACCTTGTGTGTATCAAACATCACAACGTAACTAGGTGACTATAAAGATGCTCTACAGGTATCTCCGAGGGTGTCTGTTGAGTTGGCATGGATCAAGAGTGGGATTTGTTACTCCGTGTGACGGAGAGGTATCTCAGGGCCCACTCGGTAATACAACATCACAATGAGCCTTGCAAGCAAAGTGACTAAAGTGTTAGCCACGGGATCTTGTATTACGGAACGAGTAAAGAGACTTGCCGGTAACGAGATTGAACTAGGTATGGAGATACCGACGATCGAATCTCGGGCAAGTAACATACCGATGAACAAAGGGAACAGCGTACGGGATTAACTGAATCATTGACATAGAGGTTCAACCGATAAAGATCTTCGTAGAATATGTAGGAACCAATATGGGCATCCAGGTCCCGCTATTGGTTATTGACCGTAGAGGTGTCTCGGCCATGTCTACATAGTTCTCGAACCCGCAGGGTCTGCACACTTAACGTTCGGTGACGTTTCGGTATTATTGAGTTATGTATGTTGGTGACCAAAGGTTGTTCGGAGTCCCGAATGAGATCTCGGACGTCATGAGGAGCTCCGGAATGGTCCGGAGGTAAAGATTTATATATGGGAGGTCATATTTTGGCTACCAGAAAAGTTTCGGGTTTTTTCGGTATTGTACCGGGAAGCTTCTAGAAGGTTCCGGAATCTTCCGGAGGAGTCCAAAAGTCCACCAAGGGTTCCACCACGTCCCAAGGGTTTGCATGGGCTGAGGGGAGGCGCCCTGGCCTTATTGGGCCAGGCGCAGAAGTCCCTCAAGGCCCATGTGGCTTGGGAGAGGTGGAAAGTCCACCTGTTTATGGAAAGGGAGGGAATTGGACTAGGAGTCCAACCCCTCCCCATTGGCTGCGCCCTAGGGCTTGGAGGGGCTGATCTCCACGCCCCTCCACCTATATATAGAGGGGAGGGGGCGCCCCAAGAGCACACACGAAGCCCTTGGTGCCCCTTTATCTCCCTAGATCGTTTTCTCCTCCGTTCACGGTTTCGGTAGCGCTAGGCGTAGCCCTGCCGGGATAGCACCACCACCGCCGCCACCACGCCGTCGTGTTGCCGGAGAACTCATCTACCTCTCCGCTCCCTCTTGCTGGATCAAGAAGGCGGAGATCGTCATCGAGCTGTACGTGTGCTGAACGCGGAGGTGCCGTCCGTTCGGCACTAGATCGTCATTGGATCGCGGGACGGCTAGCGATTTGGATCGCGAAGACGTTCGACTACATCAACCGCGTTTCTTAATGCTTCCCGGTTAGCGATCTACAAGGGTATGTAGATCTACTCTCCCTCTCGTAGATGCTCATCACCATGGATAGATCTTGCGTGTGCGTAGGAAAATTTTTGTTTCCCATGCAACGTTCCCCAACATAACTTTCACCTCCATATTAGTGTTTGGCTGAAAGTCCACCTCGACTTGCTAACCTTTATTGTACATCTCCACCTGCATTTTAGCATGACAAGACGAAAAAGATGCCCAATAATTCTCTACAAAGTTCACAAAGCTTGAGATGGAGTCCATTCCCTTACCAAAGATCAGATCATTCCTCGAGTGTCAAACTCTTCAAAACATGAATATAGTTTGCTCACGCACAGGCGAATTTAATTGGTCCAATAAAATAAGCAACCAGTCCGGCCCAGAATATTTCAAGATCTCCTCGGCCGGTAAGTTCCACACTTCCTTCAAAGCCATACGAAACGCATGACCTTGGAACAAATTGCCAACGCGTGAAAAATACATTCATCTTCAATACCACAAATCGAGCATGTACCTAGTATAGCCTGATGATGTTTTACCCTGTTAACTTGAACCGCCAAACTATTAGAAGCAGCCCTCCCTGCAAAAGTTCTAATTTTCTGGGGGACATTAGCATGCCAAATTATATTCCAAAGCCTCCTCTCCCCATTCATGACACCACTAGAATTGCCTGAATCGATCATCGGTTCCTTAAGATTCTGTGCCAGTCTATACACACTCTTCACCGAGAACAAACCACTTTTCTCATGGTGCCAAGCAATAAAATTTCCCACATCCAAACTGAGAGTATGCAACTTTAGAATCTCCTCTGCATCGTGAGAATAAAATAGATGTCTGTTCAGGTTTTCATCCCATCTCCTAGACCCACTCAAGAATAACTAGGACACCCATTTGATCCCTGTTTTATTCTTCTTAGCAGATATTTGTAGGACAGATTTCCTAGGGATTCAACTATCCCTCCAAATATTTATACTAGTCCCATCAACCACTCTCCATATGATGCCTTTTTTAGCAGTTCAAGGCCATCCATATTTCCTTGCCAAGTAAGGGATGTACCTTGAGGGAATACCGTATTAATAAGATGCCCATGAGGATAATATTTAGCTTTCATCACCTTTGCACACAGAGAGTCTGGAAAAAATAATAAACGCCAAGCTTGTTTTGCCAAAAGCGCTTGATTAAATAGCCTAAGATCATGAAAGTCCATACCCACTTCACTTTTTGGTCTCGTCATCTTATCCCAAGCAAACCAATGTGTTCTTTTCCTATTCTCCTCATCACCCCACCAAAAAATTCTGATAATCTTGGATAACTCTTCACATGGTGAAGTAGCGAATTTAAAAATACCCATTGCATAAACTGGAATAGCCTGAATAACAGACTTAATCTGGATTTCTTTCGCCCCACTAGAAGCATATTTTTCAATCCAATCCGAAACCCGCTTGAGCGCTTTATCTTTGGTGGATTGAAACCTACCCACCTTCGTACGACCTTCTGGTACAGGCAAACCCAGATCTTTATCCTCAAATCCATCGATCATGATTTTAAGGATAACCAAGATGAACACATTGTCTTCCATAAAGCATTTTTTGCCAAATAACATGGAGCATTTATCTGGACTTAACAGTTGACCAGTTCCCTCCTCATAAGCCGACAAAATACCTTTAATGTTTAGAACTTGCTCCAAGTTACCCATTACCTAGAGTTCTAGTTGAAAACGATGTGAATATTTTGATATTATAGTATTTAACCGATTCTAGATGGCTTAGGATAGGATATCCTCGACCGCCGAGTTGATATACAAAATGTTAGGGTTTTTTCTTACAACAGCATGATAGACCAAATCAAGAATATCATCTCTCTTTATTTATAGGTATAAATTTAGGGAATCTAAATATGGTTTTTAGACATGACAGCGTCGTATCCAACAGGTTCCCTAGGGCACCCGAAAAAGCAAAACCAAATATTTTGAAATGGTCATTCAAACTACTTCAACCATATTTCATACTTTGAAACTAGTTCGACCACATTCAAAGTTTATACATGCAGCATAGCACAACTATAAGCTAAAACTAGCATGACATGCAAACTTAAACTATGAACTTGAATTACTACGACATGCAAACTACAAACACACTACATATTATCCTAGTAAATTTTATCGTCGTCGGAATCCACATTCTTTTTTACCCCGGATGAAGGTCCTGCTTTGGCGTCGTTATTGCGCTTAGACTCCTCGATATCACTCTTCCAATAGAACTCCATCTTATTCTGCACGTACATCGGGTGCTCCCTCGCAAACCTCACCACCTTGTCCCTCTCTCGGATGTTATCCCGCTCTTCGATAACAATATGCGTTGCGGGCTTGATCAAGTTAGACTTGTCCACCGGAGCCCCGACGTGCTCCGCCAGCGCTAGAGACTCGATCTTTGGAAAGTTGAGCTTCTCGCGCGGCTAACCGAGCCACCATGCGCGCGGTGTCGTAGGCACAGGCGGCAATGTCGCCCGTCGGGTAGGTGCCAATCTAGTACCTTCGGCCACCATGCTGAAACTAGACGTTGGAGCAGATAGACGGCCGCAACCGCACCCCCTTGAACCCAACTTTTCCCTTTCTGTTTGGCGGCATGGCAAGGAGGTGGCGACACCGAGGAAGGAGGCAGCAAGGAGGAGATGTGGCGGTGGAACGACGAACGGCGGATTTCGGCTGCGGGTGCGCGTTATATTTTGACGGATTCTAGCTACGGCAACGCGATTTTGTCTTCCGGGCAATAGGTGTGGTGGGTGGATCCGACAGTGATAGGGTGCGACAGTCGCGGATCTGTAGGTGGTGGTTGTGCGGGTGGTCATAGGCGGTTGTGCAAGAAGGCTGCGAGGAGAGGCTGCAGGCCATTTTGGATTTGCAGTAGCCGCTCACGTGATGTATATTTGCAGCACCGTCTGCCGCATTTTAAGGTTGTCTATTTTTTCGCAAACAATTTGTGATAGGTCGGCCGTTGGAGGGGGGGGGGGGAGGTTGCACCCCCAAGTGCCCTAAAAGAGCCACTGTCCTAAAATAGGTGATCTATTGGAGATAATCTTAAAGCGAGTGTGTCGACAAAGATGGTTAGAGAGAGAAAGGACTCACCATTGAGGCCCATCCGAGCCACTCGATGTTCGACTGGTTGCACCGTAGTGAGGGATCTCCCTCACTCCTATTTGGCGTGTTATGGGCTACTTTGGTTTTATGTCCATAGTTGGGTGCGTGGGAGAAAATGTTGCGTGATGTAGACTTGATTTCCTGATGAATTTTTGCCTAGTCACGCAACGTAGGAGGAAGGGTGTTTGGTTTAAGGCCTGGCCTGGAGACGTGTTAAGACTTCTAAAATAATAATTCATAGACCCATCTACCGAGAAAATCTCTGTACTTGAAACGACAGGCCTCCATCATTGACCACCAGGCATGGAAATTCTAACGCTTGGGCCAGGCTTGCCCATTTGCCTGGCTACTCTTCCAAGCTAATCACATCTGTACTTTTTCCCAGGCCACACAGCCTCATGTATTTTCAGAACATCAACCAAACTAGCTCCATGCTACTTTCCACAGACGATGCAAGCCATTGTTCCCGAGAACACGAACCAAACTATCACTAAGCGTCGGTTAAGGTGCATTCTTCGAACCGGCACACACCCCTCAACAACACTGGTACCTAAACGGGTTGGCCCATTAATGGTCTTCTCCACTGGTTTCTCATTTTTCTCTTTCTTTTTTTCATTTTCTTTACTTTTATAAAATTTGTGACCTTCTCAAAATTTCTTTTTTTTTTACAAATTTGAATATTGTTTCACAATTTTTTGTGAACCTTTTATTTTCATAGCCTTGAAAGTTTTCTCAAATTATTGAACTTTTCCCATGAACCTTTTCAAATTAAGAACTTTTGTCAAATCTTTTTTGATTTTTTTTATTTTTTCTGAACCTTTTCCAAATTAAGAACTTCTAAATCTTGAAATTCTTTCAACCTCGTGAACTTTTCTCAAATTTGTGATTTTTTCCAAAATTATTGATTTTTTTCCAAAATTCATGATTTCTTTTGAACTTTTATTCATTTTCTTGAACTTTTTCCCTTTTCTATAAAAGTCTACAGTCAACTCTCCATGTTCAAATGTCAATAGTCTCTGGTCCACCATTTAACCAATTTAAGAAAAAATACCAACTGGGCTGGCCCATATACACCCTACATAAGCACTAGTTATGCTAATTGGCAAGCTCTAAGGGAGATCGTATTAGACGCTCACTTCGTCCAATAGCAAAATAAAACACATGGGCGCTTCATGTTGGTAATGCCCATTTAGCAGTGGAGCATTGTAACACCAATTCATGTTATTCTGTTGTAGCGGTACGATTTGTGTAACTCCGGTATTGTAGCTAACAGTAATTGTAGCACCATGTATTATAGCTAACAGTGGATTGCAGCACCTTTTAATCATTTTTTAGTTTCAAACCTTTTTCGAAAAAATGAATATAATATTTAAACGAATATTTTTCATAAAACCGATATAATTTGTAAATGTGAATCTTTATAAAAATTTCAAACCTTAATGACACAGAAAAAGCAAATTTTAAAACAATACATTTTTTGCAAATTCCAAAACAAAAATTTGGAAACAGGAATATTTACACTAATTCCATATTTCTAGAATTTGTGAGCAAATTTTGAAAATGCACACGTTTTTTGAATTTTACAAAAAATAGAAAACATATTTTTTCTAAACTTCGCAAACATTTTTTGAAATTTCACAAAATTTTAAAAACAGGAATAGTTTTTGGAATTGCAAACTTGTTTGAAATCTGGAACAAATTTGAAAAATATTCGGATATTTTGTCGAAAGGGAAGTTTAACAAAAAGCAAAACGAGATAAACTAGAGAAACCCGGTAAAAAGAAACAAAAAAGAAAAAAGACACCTTTTTTAGGTTTGAAAAACCGCACCTGAACCGGTCAAGAACTTTCTCCAAAAAAAAGGATAGGCTGTAGTAGGTTGGCCAGGACCATTGACATTGTTAGCTGTTGTTGTATGTGCGATTGGGCGACTATACTACGCGTCGAGCGTTATGTAATATTTGCGCCTAGGAGAGGGGAACCCACCTTATTCTTTTGGTAAGTGGCGCACACCTAACTACTCTCTCTGGGTTGTGCAATGCACGGGGTCAACTAGTAATACGAAAAGCATCTAATTGGTTTTGAAAAACTTCAAGAATCTTTTGATCGGTTTTACTTTGGTTTCATCTTTGTATTTTTTTTGTTTTCATTTTTTCACATTTTTTATTTTAAAAATATGTCTATATTTAAAAAAATTATGAAGGATTTTTAAATTCACAAAATTTTTGACATACAGAAAATTTTATAAATTTTGAACTTTTTTTCAAACTCATGTATGTTTTTCCCTCATATGAACATTTTCAAAATTCACGCATATTTTTAAATTCATGATTTTCTTTTCTGAAATTCACGTATTTTGTTGAATTTATGAACTTTTTTCGCAATAGTGATCATTTTTTAAATTTTAACTCTTGTTGAATTTGTGAATTTATTCCAATCTGCAAGCAAAAACAAGAGCTAGCTTTTTTCTGGCAGAAGCGAACGCAAACACAAGAGAAGGAGTGAGCTGTCAATAGTTGGATGCGGCCCAATAAGCTATGGACACGAGTGCCAATTGGCAAACTGGCGCTGCTAAAGGCACCGAACAAGATTGTACTTGGGAGAGGTGACGAAGCGACCACCCCGGTTTGTGCCAGCAATTGCTAACTAAGTCGGCCAAGTGTGGGGTAGTATTAATTTAATAGAAGTAAGTGGGTCAATTGTGTAATACAATCCTAAATAAAAATCATTATTGACGGTCGTGTGGCACTTCAAAGGTGTGGAGACCCTCCTTGAGATTCCCCCTTTACCAGAAACGCCACCCACAGGTCCAATCCTTCCTAATTCACATTTTTGTTGCGAGTCACCCAAGGTCTTAAAAAGGTCTTAGCTACAGTCCTTAGGAAGCTCCTACATGGCTTCACTTCTACTGAAATTGCCAGAAAACACGATTTCGATAGTCATAATGGTGATTTGGAGAAGATTTTTCGAAGATTCTTAAGTGCTCATTTTGGGCATCTTTCCACTATCTTTCTTTGGTTGAGGGCTCGTTCTACTTACCTAACTCTTCGCTTCAAGGGACCGTAGAATGGAAAGCGCCTTCTAAACAACTTGACAGAAGGGAAGGGGCCTATGTATTTGCATGACCCATCCGGATTTCACACTAACCCCTTGTGATGTTATTCCGACATGACTTTTTCAGCCAAACAGTTTTATTTTGGCCCCCTTTTCTAATAAATTACACTCTATGTAAAATAATAATTATTGAGATATCAATAAAATCATGAATTTCAAAAATACTTACAAAATTTAAAATATTCAATGATTTTAAAAATATTTTCTAATTTTCAAAAAACTCAATCTAATTTACAGAATAATAACAATTTTCAAATTGTTCAAGAATTTTAACTAATGTCCAGGAATATCAAGAAATGTTCATGAATTTTAAAAAGTCTCCAAATTTCAAATGCGTTTGGTAAATAAATTTGAAACACCAATTTATAAAATTTGCAAAAATAAAAATTGGCAGCATATTTAAATGTTTTCGAATTTTATAAATATTCCAAATTTCACAACGTTTTCATGAAGTTTAAAATAACCACATATTATAATGTTCTTGAAATTTATGAGTATTCTAAACTTCAAAATGTGTTCACAGAGTTTATAATGACCAATTTTTAAAACAAATTCAGGGATTTTAAACAAGCTCTGGAATTGAACAAAGTTTCATCAATTAAAATATATAGAAGAAAAAAAAGAAAATACAAATGAAAAACGAAATATTTATTAGAGGAAAACACAAGAAAAAGGCTAGAACTTTTCGTAACCTGCCCAATATCGGAAACAAGAAGGTTAAACCAAACTGAAGCCCAAGCAGGCTGGCCCAAATACGCAAAGGGGTCATTTGTTTGCTCCCCAACTCTTATTTGGCGCAACGGCTCAAAAAGAACTCCTATTTGCATCCCAGAAAGCGGCGGACCCGCCATTTACTATTTTTTTTTCTTTTTCTGAACTCTCAAAAATAGGTGCTTGCAGTGAGATTAGAAATCTCGGCCTTTGGGTTTACTTGCGCCCGCTGTAACAAACTGGAAAATCTTGTGTGTCGTGCCTAGTAACTTTCTTTTCTCTTTTTGTTGTGTGTCTTCTCTATCTAGTTTCCTTCCTTTATTTTGGTTTTGTTTGCCTGTTTATTAGTAGAATTTATTATTTTAAATCAATTTTTATTTATTTATTTTCTTTTCTTTTCCGGTTTCATAAATTCGTGAATTATTTGAAATCGTGAACATTTTCAATTTAGTGAATACTTTAAACTTCAAGAATATTTTCTTAAGTTCGCGCACTTTTTTCAAATCCTTTACTTATTTTTGAATCCATAAAAAATGCATCAATATTTCTCAATTTCATGAACTTTTTAAATTTTGTAAACTTTTTATTCAAATTAATGAACTTTTTTTTAAGTCGATGAACTTTTTCCAATTTTGCGACTTTTTGCCAATTGATGAACTTTTTTGGCAAATTGACTGAACTTTTTTTCCAGAACGAATGAATTCTTTTAATTCAGCAAACTTTTTTAATTCAAGATTTTGTTTTTCAATTTCATGGACTTTTTCCAAACCGTTAACCTTTTTGTCAAATTCCTGAATTTTTCCGGAATTTATGAAGTTTTTTCAATTTCACGATTTTTTTTGCAAATCAATGAACTTTTTCAAAAGCCAATGGTCAAAAGTTGCCATCTCAATTTTTCACGTGTGTGCCGTAAGCGTTAGTCTGCGCCTAAAGCATGAATTAGGTGCACACCATTTGCTCGGCATTCCTCTACTATGTGTGGAATTGGAAAGGCCATTTGGATGGCTAATCTACTTGGGCAGAAAGGAGCACAAAAAATATTTTCGCCTGAACAAGCTTGAACGTCCAATTAAGCGCCTTAAGCGACGTCTTCTCGCTATAAAACTTGTGAACCACGGCCTAATCATGCTAGCATGAACATCTGCTCGTATTGGACGTTTGCTCGTGTGTGTGTGTGTTCAAACAAGGAGTAGACGAGGATTCAGGAAAAGGCTATCGATTTTTAACAAAATAAAAAAAATTAAAAAGTTGATCACAGTTTTTGAACATACGTTTTCCTTTTCAAAAATAAAGTTCACAAGTTTCGAAAAATACGTTTATGAATTGCCAAAAAATCATAGATTAAAAAAATATTTACTAGTTCTATAAAGTTTTCAATAATATGTTCAAATATTCATGAATTACAGAAATCTCAAAAAATGATAAAATGGTCATGGATTTTAAAAAATATGCTTGAATGATAGGAAATATATACATAAAAGGAAAAAAAATACTAAGAAAAACTAGAACTAAACCCAGAAAACAATAAGGAGAAACAATAAAATATAAGAAAAAAACAAAATGGAAAGAGTTAACCAATGAAAATTGGAAATTAACTTATTAGAACAAACAGAAAAAGGAGGTGTAAAACTGGTAGAGGAAACAAGGGCGCCATTAAAGTACGAAAAGAAAATTAGAGATAATGGGTCGAGGCAATGACTGTTCACCCTGTGAGTGAAATAAAATCCAGCCACTATTCTACGCAGAAAGCTTGAAACTAAACCAAAAATTACTACTACATAAACCGGGGAAAAGCCAACATTGAAAACTAGCAAAAAGGAAATAGAGAAGAACAACGCAGAACCAACACTATAGATGCTCAGGAAACCACGTGTGTGGACCCACAAAGGAAGGAGGAGATATGTTGGAAATATGCTCCAGAGCAATAATATTGTATTATTATATTTTCATAATCATAATTAAGAGTTTATATTCTATGTTATAACTGCTATGATTCTAGAATATTTGATTCACTGAAAAACTCATGCACGTGTGAAACAATAAACGGCTAAATAAAAGCTTCCTAATCTTGCCTCTAAGATTGGCTCAAGTGTTCTTAGTGATCATGTTTTCCGGATCTTAGGATATCGTTAAGTGTAATGATAGCCCTAAAACAACATTGAGATTATGACGTTGGAAGAACGATCATATTGAATCGACCCAAAACTTCTTTGTTATACTTTGAGATAATACCGTGTGAAATCAGTTGTTATAACAAGGAGTGTTAACATGTGTTTTATGGTCCTTGGACCATGAGAGTGTCGTAGTCACTTCTTATCTTACGATGAGCTTTGGGGTTGCTCAAACATCATCTGTAACTAGATAGCTCGAGAAAGTTTGATAAGGGACTAGATAGCTCAAGAGTGAGATTTTCTCCTCCGACGATGGAGAGATATTCTTAGGGTCCTCTTGGTATGACGGCATCCGTCATTGTCTGGCTAGACACAAGTGAATATGTCAGGGGGATGCCGAAACACATCAACGAGAATGAAGAACAAACCGGTAACGAGAATAACGGTATAGTGAGCATGTGAATGACTCAAGAGGATGTCGATACTTCTCTCGTTTTGCAAAGTATTGCGGAGCAAAGGGAATGTCACGTGACAACTAAAGGTTCATTCGAATATCATTCGTATACTCATAGGGATCGATATGCATGTCCACGGTTCCGCTATCGGTCATTGAACGAAGGGGTTTCGTTCATGTCTATGAGTTACCGAACCTACGTGGTCACAAGCTTAAGGTAATCATGATCTGCTGAGGTATAGTAGGATGACAATATCAAGGATTTATTTTTTGGAATTGCTTCATTAATATTCGAAATAGTTTCGAGAGCAACCAGAAGCGTTTCGGGGTCACCGAAAGGGTTTCGGAGGGTATCGGGTACTACCAGGTATTACCAATAAATAATATATAGGTGGAAAATATTTCAGGGGCTGTTAAATTATATATAAAAGGGTCTAGTATTTATGAGAAGGCTTTTATGTTTAATTTAATATCAACGGGCCTTAAAAGGCCAAGTGGTGGAAGAAGACTTGGGCCACTTGGGCCCAATAGGTGGAGCCGCCTTCCTCCTTATGGAAGGAAGGGGAGGCTGAATTGGGGCAAACCCTATTTAGCGCCACAGGCGCCGATTTTAGTTCATTTTTGCAAACCGGCGCCTTTAGCGCACCCCCCTCTTCTGCGACCGGGCCGACCCAATTACCCTTTTGTCATTCGGATTTCTAAGCCGCAAAAAATAACACACGCGGAGAGGATCGAACCAGCGACAACCTGATTAGTTGTAAACAGCGCTAACCACTCGGCCACATCGACGGATGTGGTAAGTTCCATCCTTTTTTTATTTTATTGTTTATTCTTTTCTTTTTTTCTTTTTTACCTTTTCCCTTTTTCCATTTTCGTTTTCTGACTTTTCATTTTTTTTCTTCCTTATTTGATTAATGTCTTTCAAATTTGTGAACTCTTTTTCAAATGAAGAATTTTTCCATTTTGTTGAGGAAATTTTTGAAAATTGATGAACTTTTTTTCAAATTCGATGAACTTCTTTCAAAATCGATGAACTTTTTCCTTCAAATTGATGAACTATTTTCATTTTTATGAACTTTTTATGAAAGTCGATGAACTTTTTTTCAAATCCGATGAACTTTTTAAAATTTGGATGAACTTTTTCAAATTTGATGAACTTTTTTCTTTAAATCAATGAACTTTTTAATTTTTTGATGAAATTTTTCAAATTCGATGAACTTTTTTCTTTAAATCAATGAACTTTTTTATTTTTTTGAAAATCGATGAATTTGTTTTGAATTCGTGAACTTTTTTAATTTTTCGATGATCTTTTTTTTGGAAATCGATGAATTTGTGAACTTTTTTTGAATACATGAACCTTTTCGATCTGGTGAACTAATTTTGAATACGTGAACTTTTTTTGCATGCTCGTGAACTTCATTTGGAATATGTGAACGTTTTTTCAAATAATTGAAATTTTTAAACTTTACAATGTAATGTGTAATAAATAGCGCCTCTATGTTTCCGTTCTTAAGAGTTTCGCGCTGCAAATAGTCACTAGTTGTTAGCTGGTCAAGTGGTTAGACTTGTTGTGCGGAATCGTGAAGTCGTGACATCGAATCCCTGTGCAGGTCCATTTTTGGCTGTGTTTTTTCGCACTGCGCAGTTTTGGGACGGCCCATCCAGACGCTGCTGCAAGCGCTAGTTAGGCTGCGCGACGCTGAAAGCGCTGACTAGGGGCTCCCCTGAATTGGAGGGGGTTCCCCCTCCTTGGCCGGCCAAGGGGGAGGTTTTCCTTCCCCTTTGGCGCCAGTCTCCCCTCTCCTTCAACCTATATATACTAGAGGGTTTTGGCCCTTTTAGACACAAGTTTTGGAGCCCCCTCTAGTTCTCTAGTTCTAGTTCTAGTTGATCTAATTAGAGCTAGACCTAGATCCTTTAATCCTCATAATTAGAAAACCAGTGTGGTTCTAATCTCCTCCCTCTATTTTTCCGGCGACAATTAGCTCTGGACGGCGAAGCGCTGCCGGATCATGAAGACTATACGCTTGCAACCAAGTAGAGAGGTCGTGCATTCGGTGTTCGGCTTGAGGGATCGTTCATGGGCGGTTAGCGGGATCGTTTATCTACGGTTCGAGGGACTTCATCAATGATCTACACCAACTCGTGTTCTTCCATTGCAACTTGGAACTGGTAACGATTCGATCTCAACCATTGTTGTATCTTCATAGTGTTCCTGGATCGTAGGGCGATTTTTTTTGTTTCTACTACATTTGCCAACAGCGCCATCATGAGCGGTTCTGTGAGTAGATACAGGTTGCGATCTAGATCACATCTGGATGTGAGGGTTTGATGTTCTTGCTATGCTTTCCCTCGACTGTTGCTTCAGTTCAGTTCATTGATGGCATGATGTCGCTTTGTACAAAGTCCTGACAATCGATCGGCTCTGGTTGTCGACGATCTGCTGACAATTCTTTGGGCTTCATCATAGTCAAGAATAGTGAACTGTAACAAATATGAGAGGGCGATGAAGATGGTCGATCTTCTAGGGGTCATTTGTATTGAAAAAGTTTAGTGTGGGGCTAGAGATTTTTTAATTAAGTCTCTTCCCTCACACACCCCGAAAGTTATTCTAGCAACAAGGATTATCGCCTTAATGGTGGACATAGGTAGCTAGTGTTATCCGGAAACCCTAGAAACCACACAATTAAAATTTGCCATTACAGAACGTCTAACTTGGTTTTGCAGTTTTGCATGTGATGTTGTATAGCCTTCATCATGATAATGAGTTTGTGTATGAGATGGTTATATGTTGTAACGTTAAGTGTCCTGCACGTCACGACATGATGGCTTGAGCCATGGGATTGCCACCTTAATGTAATAGATGTAGAGATAGCCTACAGGTTACAGGGAGGACAAGGTGGATTCACCCGGCGCAGGAGAACTTGATGGTGGCTATGTCATCATCCCAGAGTGCTTTCATGAAGACCACGGAGGATTATGAAGAAGTTCCTAACACCAAGGGCTATATCACATCATGCTATTATGAATTGCCTGAGATGTTTATCCCTTTGTTGTTTGCACCCTTTGATAGCACAGTAGTCAATTATTAGGGTGATCTCTCTGTTGGGGAACGTTGCATGGGAAAAAAAAAATTCCTACGCACACACAAGATCTATCCATGGTGATGAGCATCTACGAGAGGGAGAGTGAATCTACATACCCTTGTAGATCGCTAAGCGGAAGCGTTTAAGAAACGCGGTTGATGTAGTCGAACGTCTCCGCGATCCAAATCGCAAGTCGTCCCTCGATCCGATCACGAACTAGCGCCGAACGGACGGCACCTCCGCGTTCAACACACGTACGGCTTGATGACGCCTTCACCTCCTCGATCCAGCGAGCGATGATGAAGTAGTGGTTGAGTTCCAGCAGCACGACGGCGTGGTGATGGTGGTGAGGAACAATCTCTGCAGGGCTTCGCCAAGCGTTACGGAGATTATGACGGAGGAACTAGAGGGTTAGGGTTGCCGCACACGGCTTGGGGAAATCTTGATGTGTCCCGTGTGCTAGCCCTGCCCCTCTATTTATATGTTGAGCCTTGGGGTCTAAACTTGGAGTAAAAGCCT
The DNA here is from genome assembly GCA_039707655.1 of Elymus sibiricus. Taxonomy (NCBI): domain Eukaryota; kingdom Viridiplantae; phylum Streptophyta; class Magnoliopsida; order Poales; family Poaceae; genus Elymus; species Elymus sibiricus. The sequence continues at coordinate 122,966,505 of CM077667.1, read as the reverse complement.
CCTCCAGGTCGGTTTTGCCCGCACAAGGTCGGTTTGGCCCGCAGGGAAAGAGTCCAACTCGGATCCCTGCAGTACCGCGCACAAGCGGTAGTACCGCTTAACACAAGCGGTAGTACCGCTTGGGCGGTAGTACCGCTTCACACAAGCGGTAGTACCGCTTGGGCGGTAGTACCGCTTCACACAAGCGGTAGTACCGCTTACGCGGCAGCAAAACTACTTTTTGCACTTTCCAATACCTCGTGGGCTTTATCCCTTTGGCCCATATAAAGTGTTGCTGCACCCGAACACTTCGGTAAACATCCGGAACCTATTCCGGTGAACTCCGGAACTCTTCCGGAGATCAAAACACTATTATCACATATATCAATCTTTACCTCCGGACTATTCCGAAGATCCTCGTCATGTCCGGGATCTTATCCGGGACTCCGAACAACTTTCGGTCACCAACAAAATAACTCAACTATACTAATCGTCACCAAACGTTAAGTGTGTAGACCCTGCGGGTTCGAGAACTATGTAGACATGACCGAGACACCTCTACGGTCAATAACCAATAGCGGGACCTGGATGCCCATATTGGCTCCTACATATTCTACGAAGATCTTTATCGTTTGAACCTCTATGTCAAGGATTCAGTTAATCCCGTATGTTGTTCCCTTTGTTCTTCGGTATGTTACTTGCCCAAGATTCGATCGTCGGTATCTCTATACCTAGTTCAATCTCGTTACCGGCAAGTCTCTTTACTCGTTCCGTAATACAAGATCTCGTGGCTAACACTTTAGTCACATTGCTTGCAAGGCTCATTGTGATGTTGTATTACCGAGTGGGCCCTGAGATACCTCTCCGTCATACGGAGTAACAAATCCCAGTCTTGATCCATGCCAACCCAACAGACACCCTCGGAGATACCTGTAGAGCACCTTTATAGTCACCCAGTTACATTGCGACGTTTGATACACACAAGGTACTCTTCCGATGTCAGGGAGTTGCATGATCTCATGGTCATAGGAACAGATACTTGACATGCAGAAAACAATAGCAATAAACTGACACGATCATATGCTACGTTCGTAGTTTGGGTCTTGTCCATCACATCATTCTCCTAATGATGTGATCCCGTTATCAAATGACATCTCATGTCAATGGCTAGGAAACCTTAACCATCTTTGATTAACGAGCTAGTCAACTAGAGGCTTACTAGGGACACAGTGTTGTTTATGTACCCACACATGTATTTGAGTTTCCAATCAATACAATTATAGCATGGATAATAAACGATTATCATGAACAAGGAAATATAATAATAACCAATTTATTATTGCCTCTAGGGCATATTTCCAACAGTCTCCCACTTGCACTAGAGTCAATAATCTAGTTCACATCACTATGTGATTTACATTGTAATGAATCGAACACCCATGCAGTTCTGGTGTTGTTCATGTTTAGCCCTTGGAAGAGGTTTAGTCATCGGATCTGCAACATTTAGATCCATGTGTACTTTGCAAATATTTATGTCGTCCTCCTTGATGTAATCGCGGATGGAATTGAAACGTCGCTTTATGTGTCTGGTCCTCTTGTGAAATCTTGGTTCCTTGGCTAGAGCAATGGCACCAGTGTTATCACAAAACAGAGTCATTGGGTTAAGCGCACTAGGCACTACTCCAAGATCTGTCATGAACTCCTTCATCCAGACACCTTCCTTCGCCGCCTCCGAGGCTGCGATGTACTCCGCTTCGCATGTAGAATCAGCTACCACGCTTTGCTTGGAACTGCACCAGCTAACCGCACCCCCATTAAGATTAATACGTATCCGGTTTGAGACTTAGAGTCATCCGGATCAGTGTCAAAGCTTGCATCGACGTAACCCTTTACGACGAGCTCTTGATCACCTCCATAAACGAGAAACATGTCCTTAGTCCTTTTCAGGTACTTCAGGATATTCTTGACCGCCGTCCAGTGTTCCATTCCTGGATCACTTTGAAACCTTCCGACCATACTTATGGCAAGGCTGACATCGGGTCTTGTGCGCAGCATTGCATACATGATAGAGCCTATGGCCGAAGCATAGGGGATGACACTCATTTTTTTCTCTATCTTCTGCAGTCACTGGGCATTGAGTCTTACTCAACTTCACACCTTGCAATACAGGCAAGAACCCCTTCTTGGACTGATCCATTTTGAACTTCTTCAAAACTTTGTCAAGGTATGTGCTTTGTGAAAGTCCTATTAAGCGTCTCGATCTATCTCTATAGATCTTGATGCCTAATATGAAAGCAGCTTCTCCTAGGTCCTTCATTGAAAAACTCTTGTTCAAATATTCCTTCACGCTTTCCAGCATTTCTATATTGTTTCCAATCAGTAATATGTCATCCACATATAATATTAGAAACGCTATAGAGCTCCCACTCACTTTCTTGTAAATACAAGCTTCTTCGTAAACTTGTATAAACTCGAACGCTTTGATCACCTCATCAAAACGAAGATTCCAACTCCGAGATGCTTGCACCAGTCCATAAATGGATCGCTGGAGTTTGCAAACTTTGTCAGCATTTTCTGGATCGACAAAACCTTCTGGTTGCATCATATACAACTCTTCCTTAAGGTAACCGTTAAGGAACGCTGTTTTGACATCCATCTGCCAAATTTCATAATCGAAAAAGGCAGCTATTGCTAACATGATTCTGACGGACTTAAGCATCGCTACGGGTGAGAAGGTCTCATCGTAGTCAACTCCTTGAACTTGTGAAAAACCCTTTGCCACAAGTCGAGCTTTATAGACGGTGACATTACCGTCCGTGTCCGTCTTCCTCTTAAAGATCCATTTGTTCTGAATGGCCTTACGCCCTTCAGGTAATACTTCCAAAGTCCATACTTTGTTTTCATACATGGATCCCATCTCGGATTTCATGGCCTTTAACCACTTCTCGGAATCCGGGCCCATCATCGCTTCTCCATAGCTCGTAGGTTCATCGTTGTCTAACAACATGACCTCTAAGACAGGGTTGCCGTACCACTCGAGAGCAGTACGCGTCCTTGTCGACCTACGAGGTTCGATAGCAACTTGATCCAAAGCTTCATGATCATCATCATTAACTTCCTCTTCAGCTAATGTAGGCTCCACAGAAACAACTTTCTGCACTGCGCTACTCTCAGGTTGAAGTAAAGGTTCAACAACCTCATCAAGTTCTATCTTCCTCCCACTCAATTCTTTCGAGAGAAACTCTTTCTCAAGAAACGTTCCGTTTTTAGCGACAAACACTTTGCCTTCGGATCTGAGGTAGAAGGTATACCCAACTGTCTCTTTTGGGTATCCTATGAAGACGCATTTCTCCGCTTTGGGTTCCAGCTTTTCAGGCTGAAGCTTTTTGACATAAGCATCACATCCCCAAACTTTAAGAAACGACAGTCTTTGGCTTCTTGTCAAACCAAAGTTCATATGGCGTCGTCTCAACGGATTTCGATGGTGCCCTATTTAAAGTGAATGCAGCTGTCTCTAATGCATAACCCCAAAACGATAGTGGCAAATCGGCAAGAGACATCATAGATCGCACCATATCCAATAAAGTTCGATTACGACGTTCGGACACACCATTACGCTGTGGTGTTCCAGGCGGTGTTAATTGTGAAACAATTCCACGTTGTCTTAAGTGACTGCCAAACTCATAACTCAGATATTCTCCTCCTCGATCAGATCGCAGGAATTTAATCTTCTTGTTACGATGATTCTCAACTTCACTCTGAAATTGTTTGAACTTTTCAAATGTTTCAGACTTTTGTTTCATTAAGTAAATATACCCATATCTACTTAAGTCATCAGTGAAGGTGAGAAAATAACGATAACCACCGCGCGCCTCAATACTCATTGGACCGCACACATCAGTATGTATGATTTCCAATAAGTCACTTGCCCGTTCCATTGTACCAGAGAACGGCGTTTTAGTCATCTTGCCCAAGAGGCATGGCTCACATGTGTCAAGTGATTCAAAATCAAGTGACTCCAAAAGTCCATCAGCATGGAGCTTCCTCATGCGTTTTACGCCAATATGACCTAAACGGCAGTGCCACAAGAAAGTGGTATTATCATTATCAATTCTACATCTTTTGGCATCAATGTTATGAACATGTGTATCATTACTATCGAGATTCAATAAGAATAAACCCCTCACATTGGGTGCATGACCATAAAAGATATTACTCATATAAATAGAACAACCATTATTCTCTGATTTAAATGAGTAACCGTCTCGCAATAAACAAGATCCAGATATAATGTTCATGCTTAACGCAGGCACCGAATAACACTTATTTAGGTTCATCACTAATCCCGACGGTAATCGAAGAGCGAGCGTGCCGACGGCGATCACATCAACCTTGGAACTATTTCCCACGCGCATCGTCACTTCGTCCTTTGCCAGCCTCCGTCTATTCCGCAGTTCCTGTTTAGAGTTGCAAATATGAGCAACCGCACCGGTATCAAATACCCAGGCACTACAACGAGGGTTGGTAAGGTACACATCAATAACATGTATATCATATATACCTTGTTTGTTGTTGGCCGCCTTCTTGTCAGCCAAATACTTGGGGCAGTTCCGCTTCCAGTGTCCAGTTCCCTTGCAATGAAAACACACAGTTTCTGGTTTGGGTCCAGCCTTGGGTTTCTTCACGAGAGGAGCAACTGTTTTGCCACTCTTCTTGGAGTTACCCTTCTTACCTTTGCCATTTTTCTTGAAACTAGTGGTTTTATTGACCATCAACACTTGATGCTCCTTCTGAATTTCAGACTCAGCGGCTTTCAGCATCGCAAACCGCTCGGCGGCTGACTTGTTCATCCCGTGCATGTTATAGTTCAACACGAAGCTCTTGTAGCTAGGTGGCAATGATTGAAGAACTCTGTCAGTGATAGCCTCTGGCGGAAGGGGCATCCCTAACTCAGCCAGACGGGTGGAGTACCCAGACATTCTGAGCACGTGATCACTGATAGACCCGTTCTCCTCCATCTTGCAAGCATAGAACTTATCGGAGATCTCATATCTCTCGATCCGGGCATTCTTCTGAAAGATAAACTTCAACTCCTGGAACATCTCATATGCTCCATGAAGTTCAAAACGTCTTTGAAGTCCCGGTTCTAAGCCATACAACATTGCACATTGAACTATTGAGTAATCATCAGAACGAGCCTGCCAGGCGTTCACAACGTCTAGAGACTCAACTGGAGCGGGTGGATCACCAAGCGGTGCATCAAGGACATAAGCTTTCTGGGAAGCCGTAAGGATAATCCTTAGATTACGGGCCCAGTCCACAAAGTTACTTCCATCATCTTTCAACTTAGCTTTCTCTAGGAACGCATTAAAATTCAGGGGTGCTACTGCGCGAGCCATGATCTACAACATAAATATAGCAAAGATAACTTAGACTATTGTTCTAGATAATGAGTTTAGTTAATCATATTACTTAAAAACTCCCACTCAAATTGACATCCCTCCGGTCATTCGAGTGCAACATGATCCAAATCCACCAACTCAAGTCCGATCATCACGTGAGTTGAGGTGGTTTCAATGGTGAACATCTTCATGTTGATCATATCTACTATATGACTCATGTTCGACCTTTCGGTCTCTTGTGTTCCGAGGCCATGTCTGTACATGCTAGGCTCGTCAAGTTTAACCCGAGTGTTCCGCGTGTGCAACATGGCTTGCACCCGTTGTATGTGAACGTGGAGTCTATCACACCCGATCATCACGGCGTGTCTCGAAACGACGAACTTTCGCAACGGTGCACACTCGGGGAGAACACAATTTATCTTGAAATTTAAGTGAGGGATCACCTTATAATGCTACCGTCGTCCTAAGCAAAATAAGATGCATAAAAGGATTAACATCACATGCAAATCATAAGTGACATGATATGGCCATGAACTTGTGCTTTTGATCTCCATCTCCAAAGCACCGGCATGATCTCCATCGTCACCGGCATGACACCATGATCTCCATCATCTTGATCTCCATCAACGTGTCGCCATAAGGTTGTCGCGCCGACTGTTGCTTCCACGACTATTGCTAACGTTTAGCGATAAAGTAAAGCATTACATAGCGCTTAATGATTGACACACAGGTCATACAATAATTAAAGACAACTCTATGGCTCCTGCCAGTTGCCGTACTCATCGACATGCAAGTCGTGATATTCTATACAACACATGATCATCTCATACATCACATATATCTCATCATGTAATTGGCCATATCACATCACAACATACCCTGCAAAAACAAGTTAGACGTCCTCTAATTGTTGTTGCAAATTTTACGTGGCTGCTACGGGTTTGCAAGAACCGTCCTTACCTACGCAAAACCACAACATGGTGTAGTGATTGCTTTTTGATCTTCTAAAAGAACCCTCTTCATTGAAATCGATTCAACTAAAGTGAGAGAGACAGACACCCGCTAGCCATCTTTATGCAACGAAGTTACATGTTAGTTGAAGGAACCTGTCTCGCGTAAGTGTACGCGTAATGTCGGTCCGGGCCGCTTCATCTCACAGTACCGCCGAATCAAATATCAACTAGTAACGGCAAGCAATATGTATACACCCACGCCCACAACTCGTTTGTGTTCTACTCGAGATCTCATCTACGCATAGACCTGGCTCATGATACCACTGTTGGGGAACGTTGCATGGGAAACAAAAAATTTCCTACGCACACACAAGATCTATCCATGGTGATGAGCATCTACGAGAGGGAGAGTGAATCTACATACCCTTGTAGATCGCTAAGCGGAAGCGTTTAAGAAACGCGGTTGATGTAGTCGAACGTCTCCGCGATCCAAATCGCAAGTCGTCCCTCGATCCGATCACGAACTAGCGCCGAACGGACGGCACCTCCGCGTTCAACACACGTACGGCTTGATGACGCCTTCACCTCCTCGATCCAGCGAGCGATGATGAAGTAGTGGTTGAGTTCCAGCAGCACGACGGCGTGGTGATGGTGGTGAGGAACAATCTCTGCAGGGCTTCGCCAAGCGCTACGGAGATTATGACGGAGGAACTAGAGGGTTAGGGTTGCCGCACACGGCTTGGGGAAATCTTGATGTGTCCCGTGTGCTAGCCCTGCCCCTCTATTTATATGTTGAGCCTTGGGGTCTAAACTTGGAGTAAAAGCCTCCTCCAGGTCGGTTTTGCCCGCACAAGGTCGGTTTGGCCCGCAGGGAAAGAGTCCAACTCGGATCCCTGCAGTACCGCGCACAAGCGGTAGTACCGCTTAACACAAGCGGTAGTACCGCTTGGGCGGTAGTACCGCTTCACACAAGCGGTAGTACCGCTTGGGCGGTAGTACCGCTTCACAAAACGGTAGTACCGCTTACGCGGCAGCAAAACTACTTTTTGCACTTTCCAATACCTCGTGGGCTTTATCCCTTTGGCCCATATAAAGTGTTGCTGCACCCGAACACTTCGGTAAACATCCGGAACCTATTCCGGTGAACTCCGGAACTCTTCCGGAGATCAAAACACTATTATCACATATATCAATCTTTACCTCCGGACTATTCCGAAGATCCTCGTCATGTCCGGGATCTTATCCGGGACTCCGAACAACTTTCGGTCACCAACAAAATAACTCAACTATACTAATCGTCACCAAACGTTAAGTGTGTAGACCCTGCGGGTTCGAGAACTATGTAGACATGACCGAGACACCTCTACGGTCAATAACCAATAGCGGGACCTGGATGCCCATATTGGCTCCTACATATTCTACGAAGATCTTTATCGTTTGAACCTCTATGTCAAGGATTCAGTTAATCCCGTATGCTGTTCCCTTTGTTCTTCGGTATGTTACTTGCCCGAGATTCGATCGTCGGTATCTCTATACCTAGTTCAATCTCGTTACCGGCAAGTCTCTTTACTCGTTCCGTAATACAAGATCTCGTGGCTAACACTTTAGTCACATTGCTTGCAAGGCTCATTGTGATGGTGTATTACCGAGTGGGCCCTGAGATACCTCTCCGTCATACGGAGTAACAAATCCCAGTCTTGATCCATGCCAACCCAACAGACACCCTCGGAGATACCTGTAGAGCACCTTTATAGTCACCCAGTTACGTTGCGACGTTTGATACACACAAGGTACTCTTCCGATGTCAGGGAGTTGCATGATCTCATGGTCATAGGAACAGATACTTGACATGCAGAAAACAATAGCAATAAACTGACACGATCATATGCTACGTTCGTAGTTTGGGTCTTGTCCATCACATCATTCTCCTAATGATGTGATCCCGTTATCAAATGACATCTCATGTCAATGGCTAGGAAACCTTAACCATCTTTGATTAACGAGCTAGTCAACTAGAGGCTTACTAGGGACACAGTGTTGTTTATGTACCCACACATGTATTTGAGGTTCCAATCAATACAATTATAGCATGGATAATAAACGATTATCATGAACAAGGAAATATAATAATAACCAATTTATTATTGCCTCTAGGGCATATTTCCAACACTCTCACTGTAAATATCAAGTTAAAAGGTGCTCTTTCCAGTGTTGCAACCGTCTATATCACGTAGCTTTCCGGAGTGTGTGATGTCCACATGAGTAAAAACGGATCGTGAGGTGTAAGGCGGGTGAGGTCAGACCGAGCAAGCAGATAGCACTCGGTTGTCTTGAAGTTCTGACAGAATCATTCTGCGCTCGGAGGACAAAGCATCGAAAGATGAACAAGAGTTATATGGAGATATGATCGACAAAAGATTGCTTACCGGTTGAGTTCACATTATCAGTGATGTCCACATCAATGGCCGTGAATCAGATCAGGGTCTTGAATCACTTAAAATTAGTTATGAGAGATATTGATTTGAGTAGGAGCACAATTATGTATTAATTAACTTTAACACTAGTGCAATTAATTATGAAAAATGGCTATGTGTAGCTTCCATTATAGTTGTAGAATATTGGCTCACAGTTCCACCTTTGTTGTTGAAATTGATTAGCAATTATTTATCTGGTTGAATCTTTATGATTGGTAAACGTAATGAAAGGATCGTCCTATAAAAGTGCCGAGAAAGATTGTTTCTATTGCATGCTTACAATACTCTCCTGCTAGTGTTATGAATGACGAGACTCACATCCTTCAATCCAAAAGGCTAGAATTATATTACGGTCTGCTTGTTTCCAAGAAACCCAAACTTTAAAATGTTTGGGATAGTTATGTGATATTCTTGGAACTAAAAATTGTTTTCGAAAACAAACAAAGACTGAGAGATATGTGATATTTAAAGAAGTGTTTTATATGCAAGTTCTAGTGAAATTATCGACTATGTTTAAGACTGAAATGCGTAGGACCCGGAAGAACACCTGTCACGACCTACCTTTTCAGGTAAATGGTCTCCGCGTGTTCTATGCCAACCCCTGGACCGAATCGTCGGCATACACGGTAACGGTGTTGTATCATACACAAATGTGTCATCCATTACATCACATGATCCAGAAAACAAATAGTCTTACATACTCTAGCCAGTGGCTAGTCAAATACAAAGTCTTACAAAGCAAACAGAGTTCTCGTAAAAGAGTAAACGAAAGAAAACCTATGATAATAGTCTCTCCATCAACACCACGGGGAAGCATGTCGAGTGGTGGCACAAAACCCTACGCAAGTCACTCTTCGTAATAGTCACCTGCGGCATGATACGTTGCAGCTGAAAGTGTAATCATGCCCTTACATCATATTTTGATGTTGATGACAATGTATATGTAGGGGACTAACCATGTTTGTCAAGTAAATCTTAGGTGTTAGTCTTTGTACGATGAATTTGTGTGGATCATGGACGTCTAAAATGCATATGTCTCAAGAAAGAAGATACAAGAGAGTAATGACTTCATTTTGCTTTCTTGAGTATAGGGATCCCGCACTATTAAGAGGGGAACGATTGGGTTAGTAATGGATTTTCTCAAAACATCATGAATTCCAAATACCTCATCAAATTGCGGTCAATATTTTGATCTATCCTAGTTTCTTCTCAATAACATGTTGGTAAATATGGCTCTTGCTCTGCATGTCTTCAACTCTTTGGGTGGGCCGAAAATTCGGGCTAGTGCCAGAAATCCAGGCGGTAGCTATACAGAGAACTCTCTGTCAATCCACTACTACGGCCGGATGTCCGGCCCTTGTCTGGATGTCTGGCCTAGCACCCTAGCTCAGATGTTCGGGCCCCTCCCGGATATCTGACTCCTCCTATCGAGAGAACATCAAGTTTCTTGCCTCTGGTCCCTGGATATCCGGGCCTCCCTGCCGGACGTCCGACCCTTCATGGATGGCCGGATGCCCGGGCCGTCGCCGGAAATCCGGCACCTACCTTACAGAACATGTGTTGTGATGGCATCGGGTTCTCCGGATGTCCGGGCCTCCCTGCCGGATGTTCGGCCCTTCGTGGATTGCCGGATGTCCGGCCTTATCGCTGGATGTCCAGGTCCCCTACATTGTGCTCTGTCCCTTGTTGTTCATTGAGGCATTTCCTTTATGTCGGATGTCCGACCCTTGGCCCGGATGTCCGGCTCGTGCGAGCCACTTATTCCTCAACGACCATATTTGCACTACCGCTATATATAGCCTTCTTCCACCTTGAGATAAGTTTGACCATTCACTTTGAGATAACCCTAGAACACTCATTTGTCTCTCTCTCACATCCTCATACACCAAATCCAAGGTCCCGGAGGCATTTGAGAGTGTTTGTGAGAAGTTCTCCAATCAAGTGATAGATCCACTCCTTGTCGTTCTCTTAACAAAAGGAATTCGTGATTTGAACAAGTTTTGAGCTATTCCCCATTGTCGTTGTTACTCTTGGAGGTTGGAGACTCCTAGGCGGTAGGAGTTCTTCAGTGAGGAATCAACCGTTGTGATTACCCCCGAAAAGTTTGTGAGGGTTTGGAGACACCCAAAGGTCTACCACTAGTGGTTGAGAAACTCCTTCGTGGTGTTGTCTTAAAGAGAGAATAGGGTGAGCCTTCGTGGCGTTGGTGTGCTTTCGTGGTAACATCCACCTCTCTAAACAGTGACGTAGCTTCCCTCCAAGGAAGTGAACATCGGCATACATCCTCATCTCTTGGAGTTGCGGTTATTCCTAACCCTAACTCTCTACTTGTGGTTATTTGTCTCGTTGTAATTACTTGGATTACATTGTGCTTGCATATCTAATTACTTGTTTCCTTGTTCATCCACTTAGCATGGTTGTCATCTTATCATTTGTTAGGCTCACTTTCATATTCTGCAGTATTGCCTAAAAATTGCTAAGTAACAATTAAAATGTATATTTGTACCTATTCACCCCCCCTCTAGGTCCATTTCAACCCTTTTAGTCGGTACCAGAGCCTCGTGCTCTAATATTGTGGCTTAAATGTCCTAGAGAGAGATGGATAAGGATGGTAACTCCCTTGTTGCACTTCCTCTTGAGAAAGGTACATCTTCTTTGGAAGTGCAAAAATCCTTCACCTCTGAGGATTTAGAAAGGGCCCTTGCCAAGAAAAAGGAGGAGCATGATGCTTCTATTAGAGGCCCAAATGAGATTTGATGCATTGGTTACAAAACTTCCATCACTTGAGAACCCATCAGGTACGGCAAAGCAATCAAATGCATCTCTCTCTCTCTCCTTTGGGACAACAATCTCAAGTGAGTGATAACTCTAGTGTTCTATGGTCGTATGCTAAATCTAGAGTGGAGAAACCTAAATATAATCCTGGAGGCAACCCTCCTTTACTTGGTGACACTGTCGATTTTGCTTTGTGGAGAGTTGGTATGCAGGATCATCTTAGGTTTGCAAATGATGAGATGTTGGAGATTTTGGAGAAAGGCTTCAACCCCATAAATCCCAAGAATCTCACATCGGGTGAAGCATATGATAAGCACCTCAATGACACTGCAATTATGCTCATAATGAAGGGCATGTACGACCACCAGAAAAGGTCATACATACACTCCACAAATGCCAAAGAGCTATGGGATAACATTGTGATGACCAAGACGGGAACATCTTCTCTTCATCTTGTACAATATGGGATTGCTAAAGGGGCTTCGCAATATTTTTGCATGGAGAAAGGTGAGAGCCCCGGGCACATTCTTGAGCGCTTAATGACTCTCGCCGCCGACATTGAGTCGTATGATTGTGACAAGAGCCAAGATGGATTTAATTTGACCAAGAGGTTTCTTGTGGATAAGTTTCTAAATGCTCTTGCTTCCTATCATCATCAAATGGTTTGGGACATAAGAAGAGAGCATGGATTCAAGGACATGTCTCCCGACGATGTCATTTCAATGTTTCAACTATTTGAAGAATCCAAGATGAATGCTACATGACATCTTGCCATACATGGTTCATCATCACCCAAGATCAACCTTGCCTTGAAGGCCAAACATGTGTGTGATGAAGAGGCAAGTGAAGAAGAAGAGGAAGATGAAGAAGGTGATGAGATGGACTCTGATGAGAGCCCCTCATATGAAGACATGGCTCTCTTTGTGAAGAAGTTTAGCACCGGAAAATTCAAGGGAAGATTTCAAAAGAAGAAGGTAAGGACTTACTACAATTGTGAAGAAACCAACCACTTCTCCAATGAGTGTCCTTAGGAGAAGCGAGAGGAAAAACCAAGGTTTCCAAAGACATTTGTGAAGAAGAAGTTGCCCAACTCAATGAACTCCAAACTCAAGAAAAGAGATGGGAAGGCAATGGTTGCACAAGAAGAATCCGACCCCTATGATGTTGGAGGAGTTGCCGGAGTTGCACAAGACACTCAAAACATGTTGAGACTCGTCAACAAGAGTGGTGATGTTGTCACATACAACAACATGAAAGATTACAAGGGCAACACACACAAGCGCCTCATGGAAAAGGCCGTGGTAGATGACGAGGAGCCTCAAGCCTCTCCAGACAAGGTAAAGGTAACTCCATGACCAAACCCTCCTCTATTTACTCCTCCATCCTCTAGTGATGAGTATCTTGATGCGGAGGACAACAATGATGAATGTGACATGAATGATGCTATGCTTACTAAATTGGATAAAGTCATGTGCTCCCTTAAGGGAAAGAAGCTCATCATGTTTCGTATGCTTATGGATATGGTGAGTAAGCACACCATCACCATTAAGGAACTCGAAACCCTTATCACTGAGGAAAATGAAAAATGTGAAATACTTGAGCGGAAAATCCAATACGAGGAAGCACGCAAGGAGTTAATGAATGATAAAAGTAAGCTTGAAGATTCTCATCTTACTCTCTCTAAGGATTGTGAGCTTATACACTTGTCTCTAAAGACGAAGGAAGAAGAGCTTAACATCCTTACAAAGGGTTTTTAGAAACTCAAACTTACTTATCTTGAAACTCTTGAAAAAGCTTACTCCTCTCCCATTATAAATGTTGATGCTTGTACCACCAATTCTAGTGGTGAACTAACTATTGTTCTTGAGGAGAACCGCTTGCTAAAAGCACAACTTGAGAAAGGGCTCATGTCATGTGCCCAAGGACAAAAGAATCTCAATAAAGTGTTGAGTCAACACAAGGAGGCAATGGCCAAAGAAGGAGTTGGGTTTAACTCAAGCACAAGCGAGACGAAGATGGCAACACATAAGTGCACCACTCCTCTCACGAAGACATTTGTACGTGAAGGGCACAAGGAGAAAGAAAAGGGGAACATTGGTAATGTTGTGAGTGGGAAGGCCACTAGGGGCATGCCTACTCATAAAAAGTCAAAAGAATTCATGCCTCCATCATATGTGCTTCGTAACGCAAAAGATGGAGATGTTTATGCTCAATTTGTTGGGCCTCATAATGATTTTCGCTTCTATGAAATTTGGGTTCCTAAGACCCTTGTTACTAACTTGAGAGGTCCCATTGCAAAATGGGTGCCTCTAACCAAGACCTAAATGGTACGTAGGTTGCCTTCTCTGGTGGAGTCAAATGGGTGATTGATAGTTGATGCACCAATCATATGACCAGAGATGGCACATTGCTCATGGACTTCATGGAAGCTATTCGACCATTTATGAGCATTGTCTTTGGTGGTGGGTCTAAAGGACATGTACTTGGATTGGGCAAGGTGGCTATCACAAATGACATGTCTCTTGCTAATGTCATGCTTGTTCAATCCCTTAAATATCATTTGCTTTCCATTCATCAATTGGCTTCCGTTGGTTATGATACACTATTTGGACTAACGAATGTGAATGTCTTTAAGAGAGATACTCTCGAAGTGGCCTTTGTGGAGAGTTGGATGGCAACCTTTACACGGTTGATTTCTGGAAAGAGAGCACATTCCATGCAATTTGTCTCATGGCCAAAGCCGACAAGGGGTGGCTATGGCATCGCCGGCTAGCCCATGTCGGCATAAGAAATCTTCAAGATCTCTTAAAGGGTGAGCACATCCTTGGACTAACCAATGTATATTTTGAGAAAGATCGTGTGTGTAGTGCATGCATAGCCGGGAAGCAACATCAATCAAAGCACCCACCCAAGAATATCGTTTCAACCTCAAGTCCTTTGGAGGTCCTTCACGTGGATCTCTTTGGGCCTCCGTCATGGGATAGTCTTGGTGGGAAGAAGTATGGGCTTGTCATTGTTGATGATTACTCTAGGTACACATGGGTGTTCTTCCTCAAGTCCAAGGACGAGGCGAAGATCACTTTCATTGATTTTGCCAAAAAAATCCCAATGCAAGTTTGACAAAGAGATACTGGCAATAAGAAGTGACAATGGTTCCGAATTCAAGAACTACACCTTAGAAGAATTCCTCAGTGATGAAGGGATTGAACATCAATATTCTGCTCCATATACTCCTCAACAAAATGGTGTATCCGAGAGGAAGAACCGCACACTTGTGGAAATGGCAAGGTCCATGTTGGATGAATACAAGTCACCACAAGCTTTTGGGCCGAGGCCATCAACACTGCATGCCATGCAGCAAACTGTTTCTTCCTTCGCAAGATCTTGGAGAAGACTCCATATGAGCTCCTAACCGGAAACAAGCCAAATGTCAGGTACTTTAGGGTATTTGGTTGCAAATGCTTCATTCTCAACAAGAGAGAATGGTTAGGAAAATTTCAATCCAAAACAACCGAAGGAATATTTGTTGGTTATGGATCAAACTCTCATGCCTATAGAGTCTACAACAAATCCAATTGATGCATTGTAGAAACTTGTGACACAGTGTTTGATGAATTTAATGGCTCCCATGGGGAGAAAATTGATCTAAGTGATGTAGGTGATGAAGATCCTTCACAAGATATTTTGAGCATGGGTGTAGGTGCTCTCCTTCCAATGGAACATGTTCCTCATGAAGATGAAGATGAGGACACAAACACCACTCATGCTCAAACTACTGCTACACCAATATCACCACAAGATTTCATCACTCAAGAGGAGCTCATAATCCAAGAACAAGGACAAGACTCTACACAAGAACAAGATCATCATCAAGTACAAGAACAAGAACACGCAAATGTTAATGACGACGGACCGTATGATTATGGTGAACCTCAACAAATGACGCATGAAGAAGAACTTCCACCATGCATTAACGATCCATATGTTGAAGATGTTGACGAGGGAAATGAAGTTGAACCAAGTGAAACATTAACCTCCATCATGCCTCGAGTGGTCGGTCGCGTAGACGTTGACAAAATCCTCACCGGCCTATCGGAAGGTAGAGTCACTCGTAAACAATTGACAAACTTTTGTCCTCACTTTTCATTTGTGTCTAGTATTGATCCTCTTAGGGTCCAAGAAGCATTAGAGGATGCCAATTAGCTTGTGGCCATGCAAGAAGAGCTGAATAGTTTTGAACGCAACAATGTGTGGACATTGGTTAAGAGGCCAACCAAAGAGCACAATGTCATCGGAACAAAATGGATCTTCAAGAACAAGAAAGATGAGCATGGTACCATCATTAGAAACAAGGCAAGGTTAGTGGCAGAAGGATACTCTCAAGTTGAAGGTTTGGACTTTGATGAGACCTTTGCTCTCGTTGCTTGTCTTGAATCCATTCGCATCTTACTTGCTTATGCCGCTTTTAATGGCTTTACTTTACATCAAATGGATGTGAAAAGTGCTTTTCTTAACAGTCCTCTACAAGAAGAAGTATATGTATCTCAACCACCAAGGTTCGTTGATCCCAATCAAAAAGACTATGTTTATAAACTTCATAAGGCGTTGTATGGCCTCAAACAAGCACCTCGTGCTTGGTATGATCACTTTAAGAAGTTTTTAATCGATGATGGTTTTGTGAGAGGACTAATTGATCCCACTCTTTTTACTAAGATGGAGAAAGGTGATTTGATACTATGACAAATCTATGTAGATGACATCATTTTTGGTTCTCCCAATATTCATATTTGCAAGAAGTTTGCGGCTTCTATGACCAAGAATTTTGATATGTCACTCAATGCAAATTTGAAGTTCTTCCTCGGGTTTCAAATTGAACAATACCAAGAAGGAATTTTTCTATCACAAGCCAAGTACACCAAGGACATTCTTGAGAAGTTTGGAATGACACATGCCAAGCCTTGCAAGACACCCATGGCAACCAAAGTTGTTATCAATGCCGACGAAAATGGTACCCCTTCTGACACATCTACTTATCGCTCTATGATTGGGTCATTGCTTTGCCTTTGTGCATCTAGACCAGATATCATTTTAAGTGTAGGCACATGTTAAGTGTAGGCATTTGTGGTGATTCCCCTCAGCCACCGGCACCGCCCCTGACCTCCACTGCCGCCCCGGCCATCCTCGTCGTCCTCGGCCTCCGATCGCTTCCTCACACCTGCCCCTTCACCTTATTTATCATCTCCTCCAAGCCATTTGTTGTTTGGTGCGGGATTTTACCAGGGGGGGGGGGGCATTCGCTTTTGGTGTCGTGTGAGTTGTGGTCTCCGGGTGCTCACAATGGCTAGGACGAAGAACGTGGGCAACGATCCGTTCGTGGGACAATCGTCCCGTGGTATGCTCTTCTTTCCTCCTCTCCATTTAGGTTTTCACTATCTAGGTTTTAAACTCTATCTTGGTATGTGATCTCATGTTACATACTGTTACCACCAAATTTGTTGGTCCTCTCACTCGATGCACTTAAAATTTCAAATGGTCATAGTGCCACTTTGTTCTCCCACTAGGATTTGCCCTATGGTCATGAACAATTATGTCATCATCTCCGTTCGCTATTTTTTCTGCAATTCATCCTCACTACTCCGTTGTTATCCTCTCATCGGTGTCCCATTCTACTGTCTTTTTTAGACGCTCACCGGCAGGGCTCCACCGATTCCTAGGAGAATGTCCGGCCTAAGAAGAAGAAGACCACTAAGCAGACCACTTCCGGGCCAAGACGTCTGTCGCGTCGGTCTCGTTCCTCCTACGCCTTTGATATGGAAGATCAGGATTATGTTGTGGAGGAAGAGGAGGACTATGTTCCCCGGCGCCCCGTTGGTCAGTCAAAGCCGGGAACACGGAGGGCTTCGGGTGCTCCCATACCTCAAGTCCGGGGCACCCCTGTTGGAAATATGCCCTAGAGGCAATAATAAATTGGTTATTATTATATTTCCTTGTTCATGATAATCGTTTATTATCCATGCTATAATTGTATTGATTGGAAACTCAAATACATGTGTGGGTACATAGACAACACTGTGTCCCTAGTAAGCCTCTAGTAGACTAGCTCGTTGATCAAAGATGGTTAAGGTTTCCTAGCCATTGACATGAGATGTCATTTGATAACGGGATCACATCATTAGGAGAATGATGTGATGGACAAGACCCAAACTAAGAACGTAGCATTTGATCGTGTCAGTTTATTGCTATTGTTTTCTGCATGTCAAGTATCTGTTCCTATGACCATGAGATCATGCAACTCCCTGACATCGGAGGAGTACCTTGTGTGTATCAAACGTCGCAACGTAACTGGGTGACTATAAAGGTGCTCTACAGGTATCTCCGAGGGTGTCTGTTGGGTTGGCATGGATCAAGACTGGGATTTGTTACTCCGTGTGACGGAGAGGTATCTCAGGGCCCACTCGGTAATACAACATCACAATGAGCCTTGCAAGCAATGTGACTAAAGTGTTAGCCACGAGATCTTGTATTACGGAACGAGTAAAGAGACTTGCCGGTAACGAGATTGAACTAGGTATAGAGATACCGACGATCGAATCTCGGGCAAGTAACATACCGAAGAACAAAGGGAACAGCATACGGGATTAACTGAATCCTTGACATAGAGGTTCGACCGATAAAGATCTTCGTAGAATATGTAGGAGCCAATATGGGCATCCAGGTCCCGCTATTGGTTATTGGCCGTAGAGGTGTCTCGGTCATGTCTACATAGTTCTCGAACCCGCAGGGTCTGCACACTTAACGTTTGGTGACGATTAGTATAATTGAGTTATTATGTTGGTGACCGAAAGTTGTTCGGAGTCCCGGATAAGACCCCGGACATGACGAGGATCTCCGGAATAGTCTGGAGGTAAAGATTGATATATGTGATAATAGTGTTTTGATCTCCGGAAGGGTTCCGGAGTTCACCGGAAGGGGTTCCGGATGTTTACCGAAGTGTTCAGGTGCAGCAACACTTTATATGGGCCAAAGGGATAAAGCCCACGAGGTATTGGAAAGTGCAAAAGTAGTTTTGCTGCCGCGTAAGCGGTACTACCGCTTGGTGAAGCGGTACTACCGCCCGAGCGGTACTACCGCTTGTGTGAAGCGGTACTACCGCCCAAGCGGTACTACCGCTTGTGAGCGGTACTACCGCTTGTGCGCGGCTGTGCACGGTTCGGCAGGGATCCGAGTTGGACTCTTTTCCTGCGGGCCAAACCGGCCTTGTGCGGGCAAAACCGACCTGGAGGAGGCTTTTACTCCAAGTTTAGACCCCAAGGCTCAACATATAAATAGAGGGGCAGGGCTAGCACACGGTACACATCAGGATTTCCCAAGCCGTGTGCCGGCAACCCTAGCCCTCTAGTTCCTCCGTCATAATCTCCGTAGCACTTGGCGAAGCCCTGCAGAGATTGTTCCTCACCACCATCACCACGCCGTCGTGCTGCTGGAACTCAACCACTACTTCACCATCGCTCGCTGGATCGAGGAGGTGAAGGCGTCATCAAGCCGTACGTGTGTTGAACGCGGAGGTGCCGTCCGTTCGGCGCTAGTTCGTGATCGGATCGAGGGACGACTTGCGATTTGGATCGCGGAGACGTTCGACTACATCAACCGCGTTTCTTAAACGCTTCCGCTTAGCGATCTACAAGGGTATGTAGATTCACTCTCCCTCTCGTAGATGCTCATCACCATGGATAGATCTTATGTGTGCGTAGGAAAATTTTTGTTTCCCAAGCAACGTTCCCCAACAGTGGCATCTGAGCTAGGTCTATGCGTAGATGAGATCTCGAGTAGAACACAAACGAGTTGTGGGCGTGGGTGTATACATATTGCTTGTCGTTACTAGTTGATATTTGATTCGGCGGTACTGTGAGATGAAGCGGCCCGGACCGACATTACGCGTACACTTACGCGAGACAGGTTCCTTCAACTAACATGTAACTTCGTTGCATAAAGATGGCTAGCGGGTGTCTGTCTCTCTCACTTTAGTTGAATCGATTTCAATGAAGAGGGTTCTTTTAGAAGATCAAAAAGCAATCACTACACCACGTTGTGGTTTTGCGTAGGTAAGAACGGTTCTTGCAAACCCGTAGCAGCCACGTAAAATTTGCAACAACAATTAGAGGACGTCTAACTTGTTTTTGCAGGGTATGTTGTGATGTGATATGGCCAATTACATGATGAGATATATGTGATGTATGAGATGATCATGTGTTGTATAGAATATCACGACTTGCATGTCGATGAGTACGGCAACTGGCAGGAGCCATAGAGTTGTCTTTAATTATTGTATGACCTGCGTGTCAATCATTAAGCGCTATGTAATGCTTTACTTTATCGCTAAACGTTAGCAATAGTCGTGGAAGCAACAGTCGGCGTGACAACCTTATGGCGACACGTTGATGGAGATCAAGATGATGGAGATCATGGTGTCATGCCGGTGACGATGGAGATCATGCCGGTGCTTTGGAGATGGAGATCAAAAGCACAAGTTCATGGCCATATCATGTCACTTATGATTTGCATGTGATGTTAATCCTTTTATGCATCTTATTTTGCTTAGGACGACGGTAGCATTATAAGGTGATCCCTCACTTAAATTTCAAGATAAATTGTGTTCTCCCCAAGTGTGCACCGTTGCGAAAGTTCGTCGTTTCGAGACACGCCGTGATGATCGGGTGTGATAGACTCTACGTTCGCATACAACGGGTGCAAGCCATGTTGCACGTGCGGAACACTCGGGTTAAACTTGACGAGCCTAGCATGTACAGACATGGCCTCGGAACACAAGAGACCGAAAGGTCGAACATGAGTCATATAGTAGATATGATCAACATGAAGATGTTCACCATTGAAACCACCTCAACTCACGTGATGATCGGACTTGAGTTGGTGGATTTGGATCATGTTACACTCGAATGACCGGAGGGATGTCAATTTGAGTGGGAGTTTTTAAAGTAATATGATTAACTAAACTCATTATCTAGAACAATAGTCTAAGTTGTCTTTGCTATATTTATGTTGTAGATCATGGCTCGCGCAGTAGCACCCCTGAATTTTAATGCGTTCCTAGAGAAAGCTAAGTTGAAAGATGATGGAAGTAACTTTGTGGACTGGGCCCGTAATCTAAGGATTATCCTTACGGCTTCCCAGAAGGCTTATGTCCTTGATGCACCGCTTGGTGATCCACCCGCTCCAGTTGAGTCTCTAGACATTGTGAACGCCTGGCAGGCTCGTTCTGATGATTACTCAATAGTTCAATGTGCAATGTTGTATGGCTTAGAACCGGGACTTCAAAGACGTTTTGAACGTCATGGAGCATATGAGATGTTCCAGGAGTTGAAGTTTATCTTTCAGAAGAATGCCCGGATCGAGAGATATGAGATCTCCGATAAGTTCTATACTTGCAAGATGGAGGAGAACGGGTCTATCAGTGATCACGTGCTCAGAATGTCTGGGTACTCCACCCGTCTGGCTGAATTGGGGATGCCCCTTCCGCCAGAGGCTATCACTGACAGAGTTCTTCAATCATTGCCACCTAGCTACAAGAGCTTCGTGTTGAACTATAACATGCACGGGATGAACAAGTCAGTCGCCGAGCTGTTTGCGATGCTGAAAGCCGCTGAGTCTGAAATTCAGAAGGAGCATCAAGTGTTGATGGTCAATAAAACCACTAGTTTCAAGAAAAATGGCAAGGGTAAGAAGGGTAACTCTAAGAAGAGTGGCAAAAGTTGCTCCTCTCGTGAAGAAACCCAAGGCTGGACCCAAACCAGAAACTGAGTGCTTTCATTGCAAGGGAACTGGACACTGGAAGCGGAACTGCCCCAAGTATTTGGCTGACAAGAAGGCGGCCAACAACAAACAAGGTATATATGATATACATGTTATTGATGTGTACCTTACCAACTCTCGTTGTAGTGCCTGGGTATTTGATACCGGTGCGGTTGCTCATATTTGCAACTCAAAACAGGAACTGCGGAATAGACGGAGGCTGGCAAAGGATGAAGTGACGATGCGCGTGGGAAATGGTTCCAAGGTTGATGTGATCGCCGTCGGCACGCTCGCTCTTCGATTACCGTCGGGATTAGTGATGAACCTAAATAAGTGTTATTTGGTGCCTGCGTTAAGCATGAACATTATATCTGGATCTTGTTTATTGCGAGACGGTTACTCATTTAAATCAGAGAATAATGGTTGTTCTATTTATATGAGTAATATCTTTTATGGTCATGCACCCAATGTGAGGGGTTTATTCTTATTGAATCTCGATAGTAATGATACACATGTTCATAACATTGATGCCAAAAGATGTAGAATTGATAATGATAATACCACTTTCTTGTGGCACTGCCGTTTAGGTCATATTGGCGTAAAACGCATGAGGAAGCTCCATACTGATGGACTTTTGGAGTCACTTGATTTTGAATCACTTGACACATGTGAGCCATGCCTCATGGGCAAGATGACTAAAACGCCGTTCTCTGGAACAATGGAACGGGCAACTGACTTATTGGAAATCATACATACTGATGTGTGTGGTCCGATGAGTATTGAGGCGCGCGGTGGTTATCGTTATTTTCTCACCTTCACTGATGACTTAAGTAGATATGGGTATATTTACTTAATGAAACAAAAGTCTGAAACATTTGAAAAGTTCAAACAATTTCAGAGTGAAGTTGAGAATCATCGTAACAAGAAGATTAAATTTCTACGATCTGATCGAGGAGGAGAATATCTGAGTTATGAGTTTGGCAGTCACTTAAGACAGTGTGGAATTGTTTCACAATTGACACCGCCTGGAACACCACAGCGTAATGGTGTGTCCGAACGTCGTAATCGAACCTTATTGGATATGGTGCGATCTATGATGTCTCTTGCCGATTTGCCACTATCGTTTTGGGGTTATGCATTAGAGACAGCTGCATTCACTTTAAATAGGGCACCTTCGAAATCCGTTGAGACGACGCCATATGAACTTTGGTTTGGCAAGAAGCCAAAGCTGTCGTTTCTTAAAATTTGGGGATGTGATGCTTATGTCAAAAAGCTTCAGCCTGAAAAGCTGGAACCCAAAGCGGAGAAATGCGTCTTCATAGGATACCCAAAAGAGACAGTTGGGTATACCTTCTATCTCAGATCCGAAGGCAAAGTGTTTGTCGCTAAAAATGGAACATTTCTTGAGAAAGAGTTTCTCTCGAAAGAATTGAGTGGGAGGAAGATAGAACTTGATGAGGTTGTTGAACCTTTACTTCAACCTGAGAGTAGCGCAGCGCAGAAAGTTGTTTCTGTGGAGTCTACATTAGCTGAAGAGGAAGTTAATGATGATGATCATGAAGCTTTGGATCAAGTTGCTATCGAACCTCGTAGGTCGACAAGGACGCGTACTGCTCCTGAGTGGTACGGCAACCCTGTCTTAGAGGTCATGTTGTTAGACAACGATGAACCTACGAGCTATGGAGAAGCGATGATGGGCCCGGATTCCGAGAAGTGGTTAGAGGCCATGAAATCCGAGATGGGATCCATGTATGAAAACAAAGTATGGACTTTGGAAGTATTACCTGAAGGGCGTAAGGCCATTCAGAACAAATGGATCTTTAAGAGGAAGACGGACGCGGACGGTAATGTCACCATCTATAAAGCTCGACTTGTGGCAAAGGGTTTTTCACAAGTTCAAGGAGTTGACTACGATGAGACCTTCTCACCCGTAGCGATGCTTAAGTCCGTCAGAATCATGTTAGCAATAGCTGCCTTTTTCGATTATGAAATTTGGCAGATGGATGTCAAAATAGCGTTCCTTAACGGTTACCTTAAGGAAGAGTTGTATATGATGCAACCAGAAGGTTTTGTCGATCCAGAGAATGCTGACAAAGTTTGCAAACTCCAGCGATCCATTTATGGACTGGTGCAAGCATCTCGGAGTTGGAATCTTCGTTTTGATGAGGTGATCAAAGCGTTCGAGTTTATACAAGTTTACGGAGAAGCTTGTATTTACAAGAAAGTGAGTGGGAGCTCTATAGCGTTTCTAATATTATATGTGGATGACATATTGCTGATTGGAAACAATATAGAAATGTTGGAAAGCGTGAAGGAATATTTGAACAAGAGTTTTTCAATGAAGGACCTAGGAGAAGCTGCTTTCATATTAGGAATCAAGATCTATAGAGATAGATCAAGACGCTTAATAGGACTTTCACAAAGCACATACCTTGATAAGATTTTGAAGAAGTTCAAAATGGATCAGTCCAAGAAGGGGTTCTTGCCTGTTTTGCAAGGTGTGAAGTTGAGTAAGACTCAATGCCCAGTGACTGCAGAAGATAGAGAAAAGATGAGTGTCATCCCCTATGCTTCAGCCATAGGCTCTATTATGTATGCAATGCTGTGCACAAGACCCGATGTCAGCCTTGCCATAAGTATGGTCGGAAGGTTTCAAAGTGATCCAGGAATGGAACACTGGACGGCGGTCAAGAATATCCTGAAGTACCTAAAAAGGACTAAGGATATGTTTCTCGTTTATGGAGGTGATCAAGAGCTCGTCGTAAAGGGTTACGTCGATGCAAGCTTTGACACTGATCCGGATGACTCTAAGTCTCAAACCGGATACGTGTTTATTCTTAATGGGGGTGCGGTTAGCTGGTGCAGTTCCAAGCAAAGCGTGGTAGCTGATTCTACATGCGAAGCGGAGTACATCGCTGCCTCGGAGGCGGCGAAGGAAGGTGTCTGGATGAAGGAGTTCATGACAGATCTTGGAGTAGTGCCTAGTGCGCTTAACCCAATGACTCTGTTTTGTCATAACACTGGTGCCATTGCTCTAGCCAAGGAACCAAGATTTCACAAGAGGACCAGACACATAAAGCGACGCTTCAATTCCATCCGCGATTACATCAAGGAGGACGACATAAATATTTGCAAAGTACACACGGATCTAAATGTTGCAGATCCGATGACTAAACCTCTTCCAAGGGCTAAACATGAACAACACCAAAACTGCATGGGTGTTCGATTCATTACAATGTAAATCACATAGTGATGTGAACTAGATTATTGACTCTAGTGCAAGTGGGAGACTGTTGGAAATATGCCCTAGAGGCAATAATAAATTGGTTATTATTATATTTCCTTGTTCATGATAATCGTTTATTATCCATGCTATAATTGTATTGATTGGAAACTCAAATACATGTGTGGGTACATAGACAACACTGTGTCCCTAGTAAGCCTCTAGTAGACTAGCTCGTTGATCAAAGATGGTTAAGGTTTCCTAGCCATTGACATGAGATGTCATTTGATAACGGGATCACATCATTAGGAGAATGATGTGATGGACAAGACCCAAACTAAGAACGTAGCATTTGATCGTGTCAGTTTATTGCTATTGTTTTCTGCATGTCAAGTATCTGTTCCTATGACCATGAGATCATGCAACTCCCTGACATCGGAGGAGTACCTTGTGTGTATCAAACGTCGCAACGTAACTGGGTGACTATAAAGGTGCTCTACAGGTATCTCCGAGGGTGTCTGTTGGGTTGGCATGGATCAAGACTGGGATTTGTTACTCCGTGTGACGGAGAGGTATCTCAGGGCCCACTCGGTAATACAACATCACAATGAGCCTTGCAAGCAATGTGACTAAAGTGTTAGCCACGAGATCTTGTATTACGGAACGAGTAAAGAGACTTGCCGGTAACGAGATTGAACTAGGTATAGAGATACCGACGATCGAATCTCGGGCAAGTAACATACCGAAGAACAAAGGGAACAGCATACGGGATTAACTGAATCCTTGACATAGAGGTTCGACCGATAAAGATCTTTGTAGAATATGTAGGAGCCAATATGGGCATCCAGGTCCCGCTATTGGTTATTGGCCGTAGAGGTGTCTCGGTCATGTCTACATAGTTCTCGAACCCGTAGGGTCTACACACTTAACGTTTGGTGACGATTAGTATAATTGAGTTATTATGTTGGTGACCGAAAGTTGTTCGGAGTCCCGGATAAGATCCCGGACATGACGAGGATCTCCGGAATAGTCTGGAGGTAAAGATTGATATATGTGATAATAGTGTTTTGATCTCCGGAAGGGTTCCGGAGTTCACCGGAAGGGGTTCCGGATGTTTACCGAAGTGTTCAGGTGCAGCAACACTTTATATGGGCCAAAGGGATAAAGCCCACGAGGTATTGGAAAGTGCAAAAGTAGTTTTGCTGCCGCGTAAGCGGTACTACCGCTTGGTGAAGCGGTACTACCGCCCGAGCGGTACTACCGCTTGTGTGAAGCGGTACTACCGCCCAAGCGGTACTACCGCTTGTGAGCGGTACTACCGCTTGTGCGCGGCTGTGCACGGTTCGGCAGGGATCCGAGTTGGACTCTTTTCCTGCGGGCCAAACCGACCTTGTGCGGGCAAAACCGACCTGGAGGAGGCTTTTACTCCAAGTTTAGACCCCAAGGCTCAACATATAAATAGAGGGGCAGGGCTAGCACACGGTACACATCAGGATTTCCCAAGCCGTGTGCCGGCAACCCTAGCCCTCTAGTTCCTCCGTCATAATCTCCGTAGCGCTTGGCGAAGCCCTGCAGAGATTGTTCCTCACCACCATCACCACGCCGTCGTGCTGCTGGAACTCAACCACTACTTCACCATCGCTCGCTGGATCGAGGAGGTGAAGGCGTCATCAAGCCGTACGTGTGTTGAACGCGGAGGTGCCGTCCGTTCGGCGCTAGTTCGTGATCGGATCGAGGGACGACTTGCGATTTGGATCGCGGAGACGTTCGAGTACATCAACCGCGTTTCTTAAACGCTTCCGCTTAGCGATCTACAAGGGTATTAGATTCACTCTCCCTCTCGTAGATGCTCATCACCATGGATAGATCTTATGTGTGCGTAGGAAAATTTTTGTTTCCCATGCAACGTTCCCCAACAACCCCTATGCCTGCTATTCATGGTCGCCCCATTTCCTCGGGGGGTGGTCCCAACCATCAGGGCGCGGGCACCCCCTGGGCGTCCCATGTTGTCTTGGAGCCACCTCGTGTGGCCTCCGGTCTCCCTCCGAAGCTTCCAGGTCTTATATTTGTCCAAAAAAATCATCAAAAAGTTTCGAGGCATTTGGACTTTGTTTGGTACAGTATTCCTGAAAGGCCAAAAACAAGCAGAAAACAACAACTGGCACTGGGCACTAGGTTAATAGGTTAGTTCACAAAAATGATATAAAACAACATATAAATGCATATAAAGTATCCAAGAATAATAATATAGTAGCATGGAACAATAAAAAATTATAGATACGTTGGAGACGTATCAACATCCCCAAGCTTAATTCCTGCTCGTCCTCGAGTAGGTAAATGATAAAAACATATTTTTGATGCGACATGCTACCCAACATGTAATCTCCTTTAGGTATGATCTTTGAGAAACGACGAACTAATAGACATCAACATATTAATATCCATAAACATAAACAACATAATCATTAAC
This sequence comes from Elymus sibiricus, assembly GCA_039707655.1. Classification (NCBI taxonomy): domain Eukaryota; kingdom Viridiplantae; phylum Streptophyta; class Magnoliopsida; order Poales; family Poaceae; genus Elymus; species Elymus sibiricus. Next base: position 122,939,422 of record CM077667.1, on the reverse strand, counting down.
TTTCAAAATATACGATCCTTAAATAATATTACTCCCCACTCATTTTATAATATTAGCATGGCATGACTCCGCCTTCACCACATAAGTACAAATCATGAGCACCATGGTGTCAAGTCAGGCAATTGGATCATATTTCTAACGCACTTCAGCATTTTCAACCTCACTCAATACATGAGTGTGAACCATAGATATAGCATATGGGTGAAATAGGTTATGGTGGTAGATATCAAAAGGAGTCAAAGTGGAAAGAAAGTCTCACATCAACTAGGCGTATCAATGGCCTATGGAGATGCCCATCAATAGATATCAATGCGAGGAGTAGGGACTGCCATGCAACGGATGCACTAGAGCTATAAGTGTATGAAAGCTCAACAAAAGCTAAGTGAGTGTGAATCCAACTTGCTTGCTCATGAAGAACTCGAGCATTTGAGGAAGCCCGTCATCGAAATATGCAAGCCAAGTTCTATAATGAAAAATTCCCACTAGCATATGAAATGACAACTCAGGAGACTCTCTATATGAAGAACATGGTGCCACTTTGAGGCACAAGTGTGGTAAAGGATAGTAGCAAAGTCCCTTCTCTCTTTTTCTTTCATTTTTATTATTTTTCCTTTTTCTATTTCTATTTTTTCTCCTTTTTTTTTCTTTTTCTTCTTTTTCCTTTTTTTCCTGGTGGGCTCATTTGGCCTCCCCCATTTTTTAATTTTTCGTTCGGAGCTCATCCTGACTTGTGAGGGAATCAATACTCCATCATCATTTCCTCATTGGGACAATTCTCTAATAATAATGATCATCACACCTTTATTTACTTACAACTTGATATAACAACTCAATGATGAAAAAGAAATGACTCTATATGAATGCCTCTGGCAGTGTACCAGGATGTGCAATGATCTAGTGTAACATGTAAACAGTGATGAATGGTGGTTGTGCCACAAATACTGTGTCAGCTACATGATCATGCAAAGCAATATAATGATGAACACACAAGTCATGTGATGCAACGGTGCAAGTTGCATGGCAATATATCTCGGAATGGATATGGAAATGCCATAATAGGTAGGTATGGTGGCTGTTTTGAGGAAGATATAAGGAGGCTTATGTGTGATAGAGCGTATCATATCACGGAGTTTGGATGCACCGGCGAAAGCTGCACCGATCCTCGAGGTGAGAATGGGCAATGCATGGTACAGAAGAGGCTAGCATTATATGAAACGGTGAGTGTGCGTACATCCATGGATCCACGTCAGTCATAAAGAACTCATATACTTATTGCAAAGCCTTATTAGCTCTCTCGAAGCAAAGTACTACCGCATATGCCTAGGGAGGAGGTTGGGAGGAGTGCCTTCAACCCAAACAACACTAGGATTTCAACGAGGAATAAGAATGCTCACACACCATCATCATGCCATAACCAATATTTAGATGAGCAACAAGTAACACACTTTAACTACCAATATTTCTACTAACTAACAATCATGTACTCATGCCCTTTCATATTACTACATCAATATCATTAACCCACAATTTATCTTATATGCTGAGCTACATGAAGGTTTTGATTATACACTCCTTGAATACATATCCTTTTTGGATTAGTCTTATAACCCATGCAAATTACTGTTATGATTTATTAGACTCTCAAACAAGTTTAAGTGAAGCACGATAGTTCATTTATTTCTATAAAATCTACACGCCACCATGCTCTAAAAGATATAAGTGAAGCACTAGAGAAACTGCTTAGCTCAAAAGATATAAGTGAAGCACATAGAGTATTCTAACAAATCATGATGAACATGTCTCTCTCTCAAATAGGTGTGTCTAGCAAACAATGATTGTGGCAAACTAAAAATAAAGCAAACTATAATACACGACGCTCCAAGCAAAACACATATCATGTGATGAATAAAAATGTAGCTCCAAGTGGCATACCGATGGAATGGAGACGAAAGAGGGGATGCCTTCCGAGGTATACCCAAGCTTAGATGCTTGAGTCTTCCCAGAATTTTACCTTGGGGTGCCATGTGCATCCCCAAGCTTAGGCTCTTGCCGCTCCTTATTCCTTCATCCATCGTGATCGCACCCAAAACTTGAAAACTTCAGCACACAAAACTCAACAGAAAACTCATGAGATCCGTTAGTATACAAGGTAAATCGGAAACTTTAGGAACTGTTATAAATTGATTCATATTTTTATTATTGCATAAGTTACTGTATTCTAACTTCTTCATGCCTTATACCCCCGATACAATCCATAGCATCATCAAAACAAGCAAACTATGAAAGCAAAAACAGAATCTGTCTAAAACAGAACGACCTGTAATGATCTGCACAAACACCATACTTTTGTAACTCCAAATTTTTTGAAACATTAGGACAACCTGGGCAATTTTTATAGAATTATTGTGTAAAAAATCAGATCAAAAGAAGTTCCAGTAAAATCATAGAAATTCTGCATTGGACACAAAAATTTCTATTTTTGCACCGTATCAATTCTACTATCTTCCAAATCAATCCCAAAGGATTTACTTGGCACAAACACTAATTAAAACATAAAAACACAATCATTACAATAGCAATAATCATGTAAACACACCAAGACAGAAAGTATTGGGTTGTCTCCCAACAAGCTCTTTTCTTATAGACATTAAGATAGGCTTGGGATAATAATGATGCTCACATAAAAGACAAGAGTTGAAGCACAAATAGAACATCATAAAACATGTGACAAGCACATTTAAGTCCAACATACTTCCTATGGATAGGCATTTATAAGAAAACAATTTATCAAGACAAGAAGTGTCTAGCATATGCAAGTAGGAAGAACGAAGCATTTACAATTTGAATATCTAGAGAGGTAAGTGAGTAACATGAAAATTTCTATAACCATGTTTGCCTCTCTCGTAATAATTACATGTAGGATCATATTCAAATTCAACAGTATAGCTATCGTATACAATATTTTCTCCATGATCCACATACACAAAAGTTTTACAATCTTCAAAGATAGTGGGATTAACATTAACTAAAGTCATGACCTCTCCAAACCCGCTTTTATCAAAAATTTCATAAGATTGATCATTCTCCAAAGTAGTGGGACCATTATTTCCTAAAGTTGACGCTCTTCCAAGCCCACTTTTAGTAGCATTTCAAATATCATTATCAATAATATATTCAACATGAAGCTCAGAATTCTCAAGATCACACGAATTATCATGGTTATCACCCCAATAATGATCATTAGCATAATTGATATTCATAGAATTTATACTAGCAAAATTGCAATCATGCTTTTCATTCAAGGAATTACCATGAATCACTTTATAATTTTATTTTAACACTTCATCACAATTTTCAGATTCAAGATTTTCAAGCAAGACCTCACAAAGATAATCTAGTGCGCTCCCACTAGCAATTGATTGACATAATCGGGTCTTTTTGAAAAGATTAGCAAGTGGATGAAAATCCATTTATCTTAAACTTTTGTTTTACCTTCTGTTTTTGTGTGACAAAGATAAAGATAGCATTGCTAGGCAAGTAGAGAGTAGAACAAATGAATGATAATGTGTGTGTAGGTACTTGATAAGAATTTGATGATGTCTCCCCGGCAATGGCGCCGGAAATTCTTCTTGCTACTTGTAAACTACGTTGGGATTTTCCCCAAAGAGGAGAGGAGATGCAGTACAGTAGAGATAAGTATTTCCCTTAGTGAGAACCAAGGTTATCGAACCAATAGGAAAACCACGTAAACTCCCGTCTTTAGCACCTACACACAAAAGAGCAAACACTTGCACCCAACGCGGGCAAGAGGGTTGTCAAGCCCCTTGAACTCGTTACTTGCAAGCGATAAGTAGTGATAGATAATACAAATATAAATATAAAATAAAATAACAGTAAATAAATGGCATCAATATTTTTGGAGTTTTTAAATATATTTTGTGAAGATCCGAGGGCCATAATTTTTGCTAGAGGCTTCTCTCTCGAAGAAAGCATACTGTGGGTACACAAATTACTGTTGGGCAATTGATAGAAAAGCGCATAGTTATGAAATATTTATTCATGGCAATGATCATGTATATAGGCATCACATTCATAAACAAGTAGACCGACTCCTGCCTGCATCTACTACTATTACTCCACCCATCGACCTCTATCCAGCATGCATCTAGATTATTAACTAAAAATAGAGTAATGCTTGGAGCAAGAGGACATGATGTAGACAAAGTAAATCCAATCAATATGAATAAACCCCATCGTTTTCCCCTTAATGGCAGTAATACAATATGTGTCTTGACCCCTTCTGTCACGAGGATAGAGCACCGCAAGATTAAACCCATCACAACGCACCATTCCCACTCAAGATAAATCAATCTAGTTGTCCAAACCAAAACGACAGATCGGAGAGAAATATGAAGCTATAACAATCATGCATATAAGAATTCAGTAAAGACTCAATATATTTTCATGAATAATCTGAACATAAACCCACAATTCATCGGATCCCAACAAACACACTGCAAAGAAGATTACATCGAATAGATCATCGCGAAGATGCGATGAACTTTGTATTAAAGATCATAGAGAGAGAGCCATATAGGTACTAGATATGGACCCGTAGGTCTGTGGTGAACTACTCACACATCATCATGGAGGCAGAAAGATTGATGTAGAGGCCCTCCATGTTCGATCCTCCCTCCGGCAGGGCATCGGAACAGGGCTCCAGATGGGCACACGGCGGAACAGAGACTTGCGGCGGCGGAGAAAGTATTTTGGCTGATTCTCGGGTGTTTTCCCGATTTTAGAGAATATATAGAGGCAGAGTTAGGTCAAGAGGCGTTGGGAGGTGGTCCCAAGCCATCAGGGCGCGGCCACACCCGTGGGCGCGCCCTGTTGGCTTGGCACCACGTCGTGTAGCCTATGGTCTCCCTCCGAAGCTTCCAGGTCTTATATTTGTCCAAAAATATCATCAAAAAGTTTCAGGGCATTTGGAATTCGTTTGGTACAGTATTCCTGAAAGGCCAAAAACAAGCAGAAAACAACAACTGGCACTGCACACTAGGTTAATAGGTTAGTCACAAAAATGATATAAAACATCGTATAAATGCATATAAAGTATCCAAGAATGATAATATAGTAGCATGGAACAATAAAAAATTATAGATACATTGGAGACGTAATCAATTACCAAAACATATATCAAGTGAATCAATAGAACACCCCATTGTCACCACGAGTATCCACATGCAAGACATATATCAAGTGTTCTCAAATCCAAAGTATTCAATCCAACATAACGAGATCTCAAAGGGAAAGACTCAATTCATCACATCAAGATAGAGAGGGAAGAAAACCATATAATCCAACTATATTAACAAAGCCCGTGATACATCAAGATCGTGTCATCTCAATAACATGAGAGAGAGATTAAACACATAGCTACTAGTACATACCCTCAGTCCCGGGGGTGAACTACTCCCTCTTTGACATGGAGACCGCCGGGGCGATGAAGATGGCCTCCGATGATGATTTCCCCCTTCGGCAGGGTACCGGGAAGGGCTTTTGATGAGATTTCTTTGATACAGAGAGTTGCGGTGGTGCAGCGGAAATTAACTTTTGGAGGTTTCTAAATATAGGAATTTTTGGCGTTGGAATCACGCAAAGAGATGCCACAGGGGGCCCATAAGGTAGGTCGGCGCGGCCACCCCCTTGGGAGCGCCCACCTGCCTTGTGGGGCCCCTATGGGTCTTCTGGTATTCCCTCGAAGCTTCCCGGGTCTCTTTCCTTTCAGAAAAAATCATTAAAAAGTTTCGTTCAATTCTGAGAATTTTCATTTTCTGCACAAAAAACAATACCACGGTAATTCTGCTGTAAACAACATCAGTCCGGGTTAGTTCCAATTAAATCATATAAAATGCATCAAAACTATATAAAAATATTGTAAACATGGGTAAATATGGCATGAATACTTCATAAATTATTGATACCTTGGAGACGTATCAAGGAGCGGCACATGTCGTAGGAGAGGCCGACCCCGACGTAGCAGTTAAGGCAGCCCCGTCTAAATCGTGTACGTGTACGTACAACCATGCTGTAAGAAAGTAAATACGGCCACGTATGTATATACAGGTGGGGCCAGGGCTCGTGTACATGGAGAGGCAACGTGGCAGAGTCAACAGACGACAGCAAGGACATCCTGTTCATCGGCACCCAACCGACTGGGTCGAAACAGAGGCAGCAACTCGGCTGGGGGTGTGGCGTCCTGTAAAACGGAGGAAACATACTTCTGTTTAACCGGCTATGGTCGAAACGGGGTCTAGGGGTGTGGAGTACCGCAAAACGGAGGAAACAGACTTCTTTTCAACTGGTTACGATCAAAACGGGGTCGAGGTGTGTGGCATACGGCAAAACGGAGGAAACAGACCAACTACTGTCGAAAAAATGGGGCCCAAGGAGTGTGGCGTACCACAAAACGGGACTCCACGGGCTACTGCTCATCACCGTCGACTTCCACCAGCCTCCACGGGGTCCTCTTCATCCACCCTCAATTTCCTCTAGCCTCCACGAGGTCCTTTTCATCCACCCAACACCGGTTGTGGGGTCTGGCCTACCGCGGCACGACCACCTCGATTGGCTGGGGTCATCCACCCCAACATCGGCTACTGCTATGTACGTACCACGGGGTCCGTCCTGTTCATGCAGCGCCAACCCCACCGGCTGGGGTGGGGCGTACGAGCGGGCGGCAGCAACGGGAACTATTCACCCACAGCCAACCAACCGGCTAGGTAAACTCACCACGTCTCGCGCAAGGGGCTCGATCGATCGATGCAAAATATCTCGACTCGTTCCACGTATCACACGCACGGCAGCAACGGGCACTGTTCATTCAGAGGCAACCAACAACCGACTACTAGCTCAACGACTCACGTCTCGCACGGAGGATCGATCGCTCGGGTTCAGTTATAGCAGCCAAGGAATCGCTCGGGTTCGGTTAGCAGGCAAGGAATCACTCGGGTTCATTACGCAGTGAAAGCGATCGATCCCTCATATTCAGTACGTAGCCCAAGGGATTGATCGATCGATCGGGTTTAGTAAGCGAACGCCTCACTCGATCAGGTTCAGTTAGCAGCTAGCGAACGCCTCGCACACACGCGCGTACGAAAGAAACACGCAAACCACACTGCATCGCTCGACCCCGACCACCCACGATTGCCCATCGTAACCGGGAAATCACCGAAAAATTTCTCGCCCTCACTTCTACCACAATTTTTACGTCATGGACGGCCCAAAGAATGTCATGCAGGCGCGTCTCCGGCCCGCCCAGGATGAAAAGCCCATTTTATCATGATTTTTTGTCATGGAAGTGGGAGCGCACCACATCTATGATGATACGTGTTTTTGTCACAATTATCGTCATGAAAGTGTCATATCCATGACAAAAAAAATCCCGTTTGGCCCATTATGTCACGGATGTCTCTTTTTTTAGTGAATCTGCTTCCTCTAATTCTCCGGCGACGATTTGCTCTGGATGACAAAGCGTTGTCGGATTGTGAAGACAGTACACTTGCAACCAAGTAGAGAGGCCGTGCTTTCGGTCTTCAGTTTGAGGGATCGTTCTTGGGCGGTTCGCGGGATCGTTTATCTACGATTCGAGGGACTTTATCAACGATCTACACCAACTCGTCTTCTTTTGCTGCAACTCGAAGTTGATAACGATCTGATCCCAACCGGTATTGTATCTTCATAGTGTTCCTGGTTGATCTAGGATGATTTTTTTATTTTCTACTACGTTTTCCAATAACATAGGCGAGCAAACACTCTGACTTGCTACAGGCGACACATAAACACACCTAAAAAGAGAGTGGAGGTCTCATGTCCTGTAAGAGCATATTTATATATTGAATGAAAATAGAGATGATAATTATGGAGAATTTTGATGTAACGTTTAGTTTCGTCATAGATCTTTGTTGCTTTTGTTTTTCAGTTTTGTTCAATATAATATAATTTGTGTAATAACTTATTGAGTAGGATATTTTGCTAGGATAAAAGTGGAGCCACCGTAGGGGAAAACCTCCATTCCTTAGTTTGTTCGTTGATTTCTCTCACAGCTGCCTGTTCCTTATGCATCGTGAGGAAAGCCACAGATGTACATTGGAGTGTAGTTTTATTTTTTATTTTTTTTGAAAGGAGGCAAAAGATTTGCCTCATTCATTAATTAAGAGGGAAAGTAGTATAAGTTTTGTGTTACAACACTCGTCGTGTTACAACACCAATACAAAAGGTCTACTCTTGTGGCACGATGGATCCCAATTTCTTTGCACCCGCGGTGACCCAGGTTTGGGCCTCAATCTTGATGTTAGCAAGTAGAACCGTCGGCGGGGCACTCTTGAGACGGAAGAGGCGAGCGTTTCTTTCATTCCAGATTGTCCAAGAGATGAGCATGGAGAGCGTCGCCATGGCCTTCCTATTCGGAATGGTAGAGGCGGAAAGCCCTATCCACCACTCCTCGGTGGAACGTGACAAGTGCCAAGTAGAAGTGTTGATGTTCTCGAGTTGGAGCCAATCTTTGATCATTCCCCAAAGTCTAGTAGTGTACCGGCATTGGAAGAGGAGGTGGTCGATGGATTCTTGCATGCGCTTACACAGTGGGCAGAGCCCACAATTAGGCCATCCCCGCTTGGCCAAGCGGTCAGCAGTCCAAACTCTGTTTTGCATGGCCAGCCAAGCAAAAAATTTGACCTTAGGCGGAGCCCAAGCCCTCCACACCGCAAGCTCCATGGGAGAGCGGAAGGTGCCGAAGAATTGGGCAAGATAAGCGGACTTGGCAGTGTATATCCCGCTCTCTGTGTGCTTCCACAGGATGTCGTCTTCAGCGTTCACCTCAAGAGGGAAGTCGCGGATGGTGGACAAAAGCTCGATGAATTGACAGAGGTGTTCAAAGGTAAAGCTGGAAGTGACCTTGATCTTGCCAACCCAAGCGTCATCCTTGAGGGCTTTGCGAAGCATCCAACTCTTCCGCGAGGAGGCATCATAGATAAGTGGAGCGATGTCTCTTGGTTTGTGGTCCCGCACCCAAGGGGAGTCCCAAAAAGGTGTGTGTGCACCGTTGCCAACGACGATAGTCGTGGAAGCATAGAAAAGATTTTTGTCCATCTCGTCGCACGGGTTACCGGACCCAACCCACAACTTGGTGGGCTCCTTCCATTCGAACCAAAGCCAACACAAACGAAGCGCCCTAGCAAATTTCTCCTATTTGTCATCGCCATTGACCCCCTTCAGAAGATTCTTGAACTGGCAACTAGGAAGGGCCTTCTACATAAAATCCGTGGTCGCGGACCCATCATGAGAACATCCCTCTACGCTGACGATGCAGCTGTGTTCATTGCGCCCATCAAGAAAGATATTGACAACCTCTCCACTTTGCTCAGTGTGTTTGGTGACGTAACAGGCCTATGCACTAACTTCGAGAAGAGCTCAGTGGTCCCGATTCGATGTGGGCATCTTCAACTTGGCACAATTCTCCGGAGCTTCCCTGCTGCCCGCGCTTCCTTCCCAATAAAATATTTGGGGCTACCTCTTTCAGTGTGGCAGCTCAAAGCCCGGGACTTCCAGTTCCTCGTGGACAAGGTGGCTGCCAAGCTTGTTCCTTGGGAGGGACAGAATATCACCTCCGTCGGTAGGGCTGCCCTTGTCAAGTCCGTTCTTGCCTCGCAGGCCATATACTTCATCACCCCACTCATTGTCCCCCCCAAGCATCCTCCAAAACGTCAACAAGCTTGAGAGAGCCTTCCTTTGGGCAGGAACGGATAAAACTACCGGTGCAAAGTGCAAAGTTAATTGGGAGTGTAGTTTTATAATGTAGGCAAGAAAAAGATGATGTCGTGTAGAATAAAAGTCCTAGGATTCTATCCCCTTCTCGGTGCCACTATGTGGCCTACACCGGAGGGCATGTGACGATGCTTTAGTCCTATGGATTGATGACACTAATCATGTGGATTATCGTCCGGGGCTTCGGAATGTCTTGGCGATGGTGGTACGGTGATAGCGTCTAGTACATTTTTGTTAAATATTGTGTCATTTGATATTTTCTGCTACCAATCTTCTTCATTGACATAGTGGCGAATTAGCGGTTCAACGTTTGTCTAGAAATCTTAGATTATTGCCGGTTGAGATGAGCCGTTCATCAAACTTTTGAAAACATTTGGGTTCCGTTCACTTTGTGCATCATCTTTTGTAGTTTTTTCATCTGAATCATGATGAAAGTTCGAGATGCAAAGATGGGGGTGTTGAGATGATGACTTTGGAGAATCTTGATGTAATTTTCGGCTTTGGTGCGGATTTTGACATTTGACTCCCCTGCCCTGCAACGGTAGCAGCAGGATACCAACGAAAATCCTCCAGTCACCTGACACTTTTCAATAAGGCAGTATCAACACTAACCTAAGGACCTCTTTGATTCGCTGGATTGCAAAAGTGCAGGAATATAAAAAATGTAGGATTGAAATGACACAACCATTGAATTTTTATAGGATTTGAGTTTGTTTGATTCTGTCACGAGAAAAACAAAAGATTTCTTCCAAGAGGTTGGAGTGGATGTTACAAATCCTATGAAATGTACTCCCTCCGTCCCAAAATAAATGACTCAACTTTGTACTAACTTTAGTACAAAGTTAGTACAAAGTTGAGTCACTTATTTTGAGACAGAGGGAGTAGTACAAATGAATCCTTCCTACTCCAACATCTTGAAAGAAATCCTTTGTTTTTCCCTTGACACAATCAAACAAACTCAATTCCTATAAGAATCCAATAGCCGTGTCATTCCGATCCTACATTTTTTCTATTCCCGCACTTTTGCAATCATGCAAATCAAAGAGGCCCTTAAAATTTCTTGGCTCCCAGCACCCTGTAGTCAACGCTAACGTATGCCCGGAGTCTATAGTGTATACCAAAGCATACACAGTATTTTTGTTATAACTCGCTCCAGCATCGTCTCAGAAAAATGAAAAAGGGAAAAAGAAAACAGTAGTGCCACACAGAAATTCTCTGCCAGCTACCCAGCTCTTGCTGAGGAGTGAAGATGGAACAGCATTTACACTGTTCCTCCGTCGATCGCTCTGCCGGACAGTCCATCTCCATGACAACTTTAACTGTTGGGCGCTCAGGAGCGAACTAAATGCGCATTCAACACCCGTGGATCCACCAGTACCGCACTTATGTCCCATGGCAGTAACACCACGAGAGCAGCTGGCGACGCGTTGTTGATTTTACCCCAAAAACATTTGTTTCATCAGATCTTTTCTCCCATCCCGTCCATAGCAAGAAAAGGCATTACTACCCCAAGGAAACTGGGTGACGCTACCAGCCAGAGGACATGAAATCATGAATATGTTCGATCAATACCTATACCTATATACTGGTATGGTATAGTGCTAATTTTTTTTAAATAATACATTTTTTTAATAAATTTGAAAAATAATACGCGGTTTGAAATATTTGAAAAAATAATACAGCGTCGGTGTTTAGGAGGCCGACTGGGCTCATTCGGCCTGTAGAAAGCCGACAGCCACCACTCGGCTTATAGGAAGCCGACAGGTCGCCATTCTGCCGCGTGGCGGCCAATCGTTGGTGCGAGCACGCCACCGTGGCCGACTGTGTTCAGTCGGCTTCCTATAAGCCGACAGCTGGCCAGTCGGCTTCCTATAAGCCGACTGTTGCGGCCACGGGTTACACAGCGCGCCCGAGCCATCTTCTTCCTCTCTTCTTTCTCTCCTTTGCTCCTCTTCACTTCTTCTCTCCACTCCGAAACTAGTCCCAATTTATACACAAGATACAACCACTTTTTTGCCAATTTTCCACCGTAGTTGCATTGTACATGGTTGGAGGAGTCAAGGGAAACCTCGATCTCGTCATGGGATAGTCTGTGGTGGTGGTGAACATTTTCGTGGAGGAGGAGGGGGTGCTGCACGTGGAGAAGGAGGTGGTGGAGGAGGGGGTGCTGCACGTGGAGGAGGAGGTGGTGGAGGAGGGGGTGCTGCACGTGGAGAAGGGCCGCCGTTCGTCGTTGCTTCGCACGCTTCAAGGGTATAATACAAGTTACATTTTGACTGTCATATTAGTTGTGCAATTTTTTAGTTGGTTCGGTAATATATCGTAACATATTTAGTTGATCCGGTAATATTTAGATGTCAAATATTTAGGTGTCCGTTAATATTTAGGTGACCGTAATATTTAGGTGACCGTAATATTTAGGTGACCGGTAATATTTAGTTGTCTGTTAATATTTAGGTGTCCGGTAATACTTAGGTGACCGGTAATATTTAGGCGTCCGGTAATATATAGTTGTCCGTTAATATTTCGGTGACCGGTAATATTTAGGTGACCGGTAATATTCCGGAATATTTTTATATGTCTGATATTTCAGTTTATGAATATTTTTAAGTGCACCGATAATATCCCATAATATATTATATGTTTGACTTGCTGCTTAATAGTTATCCATGTTGAATATTTTAGGTCAGCAGATATGTCAGATGTAGTGAAGTTCACTTTTTTCTACGGTCATGGTACTGTCCAAACAAATCAGTTGGGAGTTGATCTTAGTGAGTTCGAGAACATAGTGGTTCCAATTAGTGCCCCTGAAACATGGTCTGTTGGTCAGTTGACAGAGTGGTTGACAAGATGTTTAGGGTATAATACTGAAACTCATACCGTCGGTGTTCATGCATTGTGGAGCCGGTCAAGTTCGAACATTTTCTTTTATTTGAGGCCAATCGAGCGGGACTCTCAGTGGGTGCGCTGGTTGGAAGGATGTGCAAAAAGGATCGTAAATCCTTGCGCCTTAGTGCTTCCTGTCCTGAAGGAGGTCAGTGCCCCTGAAGGCGAGGGCGGTTATGATCCTGGCCAGAGCAGTGCAGGGATACATCTATCTATGTTAGATGTTCCGTCAAATGCTGGATATGATGGCCACGAATCAGGGCAAAGTAGTCAGGTAGAAGGAGGAAATGCTGATGTTTATGACGTTGGCCAGGCTGATGCTGACGAGGTAGATGGCCAAATGCAAAACCTGATGGAAGATGAAGATACAGATGTTGATATTGGTCATGCTGATAATTCCGACGAGTCGGATGAAGATGAGAACGTAGAGGTGGTGCCTAATCCTGCAGCATGGAATCATGACTTCTCGTCTGCAATGAACGTCAATGATGGCCATGATTCTGCCTGGCAATATCACCAGAACAACATTGCGACGGGTGGTATGTACCCCAACAAGGAAGCTCTGAAGGATGCAATCACTCAGTGGGCAATGTCCACGCAAAGGGTTTTGAGAATGTTAGACGAACGCCCTCTGTTACCCCTAGTCACTCGCACTCCTAAGCATGACTGGAAGATACACCCGGATTGGACTGAGAGGTACGGGTTTTATTAATTTTGTTTGTTAGGTGTTTTATCCGATAACAAATCATTGAACCTTTGTGCGGTGTTATACGCAGGTTGAAATGGGCTGGGCTTTTACCTTTCGCGCGTCTTGTTGAGGCCAGAGGTGGACGACAGAAACACGTTGGTATTGACCACTCTTTGCTCACGTGCTTAGTGGATCGATGGAGGCCGGAGACCCACACGTTTCACTTCCGTTGGGGAGAGATGGCTCCTACTCTCGAGGATGTGTCACTTTTGCTTGGACTACCCTTGTCGGGTCATGCCATAGGACCGTTGGAGGCACCGGATGGTTGGGAGCAGCAACTTCGTGCACGTTTCCAGAATCTCTACCCCGATGCTCCGGCATTAGCCGCGGAGCATCACGGACCTAAGTTCGATTGGTTGGGGAAATTCGAGGTTTGTTCATCTTTCCCTTGTCTTGCATATTCTCTTGTCTTGCATCTTTCCCTTGTCTTGCGTATTCTCTATTTACTAATTGTCCATCTTTACTTATTGCCTACAGATCCAAAAGTTCCCGGGGTATCCAGATGTCCCATTGACTGCGATACAGATCACTAGGAGCCTGGAGGCATACCTATTGTGGCTTCTCGGGAAGGTGATGTTCACAGAGAATCATGTCACCACTTGCACCGCACGATACATCCCCATTGCATTAGAGATCGCTACAGCTACGGGCCCGCAGCAGATCACACAGAGGAGTTGGGGTTCTGCGGTTTTAGCGGCTACATACCGAGCTATGTGCAACGCCTGTCGGCTAGAGGGGAAGAAGGCGGCCCTTCTTGGTTGCCCTCTATTTTTACAGCTGTGGTCCTGGGAGAGATTCTCTATTGCACGACCGAACATAAATGTGAATGAGGCTTGGCCTTCGAACGAGCTTTTCGATGCTGAGGGCATCGACATGCCTACTTTTGGTATGATCTGGACACGTCGCCAGGTATGTGTCGAGTAAACCATGTCCTTATGTACACCATGACGGAAAATAACTTTTTGTTCGTGCAGAGAAGCTTTGCTCATGAACAGACTAGGCGAGCCTACACCGCTTTGAACGAGCAGTTCGATGTGTACACTGGGGTGATCTGGCAGCCGTACACGCAGGCAGCCATACATGCTAGATATCCCGGCGGTATTTCCGAGCTATGCACAAGAGATCGGGATTACTGGATGACAAAATCGAAGATCATCTTCGATGTATTCGTCCAGGAGATGGCCCAACAGAGGGTCATGAGACAGTTTGGTCTTCGACAGTTGGCCCAGCCCCCACCTACTGAGCGCCGGCTGTTAGACGATGTCCATAGGTATGTGTAGTATTTCAATGTTGGTTGGTCTTCACATTCCGAAATACCAAAGAATTACTTAATCATTGCACACACAATGCAATTTCAGTAACACAAGGAAGGGGATTAACAGGACCATGGCTCAGTGGCTGGCACGTGTTCAGATGTACGTTGCAGAGTGGGAGACTGCGACGACACAGATTTGGGACGAGGATCGCAATTTCGATACGGCTGAGTTCAATGCCTATTGGGATCGGTACAGTGATATGACACGGTTACGCATCATTAACCACCCTCAGAGACAGGACATACCGGCCCCTGCTACGAGGGATACGTACCCGAGCTATGATATTTCGGGCTCTAGACAGAACGTGGTAACATATACTGAACTTATCTAATGCTTCTAGTTCTTACATACTTTGTCATGCGGACGTAATAATCTTCGAGTTCATTTCAGGCTGACATGACACTCGAGCTTCACGAGGAGGTGGCCAGCTATAGACGCCAACTATCGTCTACTGCTCTTCTAGAACCTCGTCCAGTGCACTCCTTCTTTACGCGCATCGAGGGGAAACTACGAGCTATATATCAGGCTATCACGTGCACCCGCTCTACGGACGTTGTTCTCCAGCAGCCCCAGGTACGCCCGCCTCGTCACTCAACGGGCCAGCAGCAAGAACCCACACAGCACCGACATCAGCCGCGTCCACGTGTAGACCATCAGTGGATGAGTAGGCCACCACCTCCTGACCAGGCCGGGAGTTCAGCGTGGCAGCACCACCATGATCCTCTGTCGGGCTACGGGTTTCGACCACACCCACAGCAGCACGGTCCACCGCCGAGCTTCGTGATGCATCAACATCCTACAGGTATGTTTGTTCATATCTATTCTTTTCAATATCAGTTGGAACTACCTGTTTCTTAATTACTTATGTGGCCTCCCTGTCGCAGGAGCCTACGGATATAGGGCGCCTATGTCCGGACATGAGGCCTCCCATTCCGATTCCACGTTTGACAGTGCTCCGGATGGTGGGCACAACACACAGGATCAGGTCTCGCAGCACATCACCAACTGGATGGACACGTATTATTCTACTCCTCCACCAGATCCCACACAGCCCACACAGCCCACGCAAGACACACAGTATGGCGAGGACGGGTCTTGGATTCCTCTTCGTAACGTTCGGCCACCGAACAGGTATGGGTGGTCGACGTCCCCTCCACCACAGCCACGCCGCGGACGAGGACGACGTGGCTGATACTTATGTATGCGAGGGACGTATTTGTATGCGAGAGACATATTTCTACCTATGTATGCGAGAGACATATTTCTACCTATGTATGCGAGAGACATATTTCTATCTATGTATCAGACATCCTTCATGTATGTGTTACTATCTATGTATGAGTCTGATTTGTTTTCAAGACACTTGTCTACTTCATATTAGTAGTACATCTGAATTAAACGGTACGACTCAATTACAACCAGGCTACAACGGATAATCGAAAATAACATGCATAAAATAAGATACATAAAAATTAAGATACAACTTGCTGCAATGCGAACGTTACGGTACAATAACATAAATCTACTGAGTCCAACGGGGATATTTTCCTTTTCCATCACCAGCTTCTTCTGCTTCCTTGGCTGCACGAGCCCTTTCTTTCTTCATCTACCTCTCAGCCTCACGGGCCTCCTGTCGCTGTCGGTAAACCTCCGCCAGTCTAAGTCCCTCTTCTCGGTTTTTCTTCTTCATCTCATCAAGAAAAGCCCTCTGCTTCACACAGTACTCTTGCCACTCTCTCTCCTGCTCTGCTTTCTCCTCTACTGCCGCCTTCGCGCGGCACTCTTCCAAGTCCAAACTTGCCCATGCACGACGACCTCTTTCACGAATCTCGGTCACCGCCCAGTCCGGTTTTTTCGTGTCAATCCAACGATAGTACATGCACAGAGGCGGAGGAGACTACAACAAAAATAGAAATAGAAATATCAAATCAACAATAATATCAACACCGTGTTTATTCTTGGTGACTGAAACATACCGGAGGCCTGATGTACGGTGAAATAGCAACGGGTGGATCTTCCTCATAATTGGCGCACATGAAAAACTTCATGCCCAACCAATCTGAAAAATCCGTCACCTCCTTCACCTTGCAGAGATCGCCACACCAACAACGAAGTACTTCCACCCCCCGAGGCAAAGTCGCACTCTTCATTTTCGTAGGCCTAATGCTTTGATCCGAGCAAGGCAAACTCATAATGACTAGCGCGTTGGTGTTTTGAAGTGCGGCTGGAAGATGTAGAAGAGAGTGAGAAAGAGCAAGCAGTGTGGGCAGAAGCAAAGAGAAGAGCGTGAGAGAGAGCAGGCAACGACATCTCGTATATAAAGATGAGGAGCACTGTGTTGTCGGTAGAAGAAAATAAAACACGCGCGTCCGCCGCAGGAACGAAACTGGCGGGAAAGAAGGGCGGGAACGAAACTGGCGGGAAAGAAGGGCGGGAGAGAATGGCGGGAAAGAAGGGCGGGAGAGAATGGCGGGAAAAAAGGGCGGGAACGAAACTGGCGGGAAAGAAGGGCGGGAACGAAACTGGCGGGAAAGAAGGGCGGGAGAGAATGGCGGGAAAGAAGGGCGGGAGAGAATGGCGGGAAAGAAGGGCGGGAAAGAAGGGCGGGAAAGAAGGGCGGGAACGAAACTGCGGGAAAGAATGGCGGGAGAAAAAGTGGTGGGAAAGAAAATGGCGGGAAAGAAGGGCGGGAACGAAACTGCGGGAAAGAATGGCGGGAGAAAAAGTGGCGGGAGAGTATGGCGGGAAAATAAAATGGCGCGATAATAGGGCGGAAAAATAAAATGGGGGGATAGTAGGGCGGAAAAATAAGATGGCGGGAGAGAGAAGGGCGGGAACGAAAATGGCGGGAAAATGCACTCTTCGGCGAAGGAAATACCAAAAAAATTGGAGCCATGCACCAGTTGGCTTATAGTAAGCCGATTAGGTCTAGTCGGCTTACTATAAGCCGATTAGGTCTAATTGGCTTACTATAAGCCGACTGGTGCATGTGATGTTGGCCGAAAGGCCTGTCGGCCAAACCCCAGGATGACTGCAATCCAGTCGGCTTACTATAGGCCGACTGGGACCTAATCGGCCTATAGTAAGCCGATTAGTCCCAATCGGCCTATAGTAAGCCGATGGTGTATTATTTTTGCAAATATTTGAAAGTGCGTATTATTTTTCAAATTTATTAAAAAAAATGTATTATTTAAAAAAAATTAGCTGGTATAGTGCAGTGGTGCTACTGCGAGCTGTCCACACACCGTAGCGTGGTGGTGGTAACATGCATTTGTCGTCCTTGGCATCGCCATTGATGCGTTCTGCTGGATGGAAGATGGTAAATACGTACGCTGGTTGCATATATGCATCATGGTGGTACACTGGTGCTGATCGTCTCACTGGCGCAGAGCAAGCTGGCAAGCCTGGAAACAGCAAGGTTTCCGCAGATTTGCTGGTGCGTGCATGGGCCGGGCGGCTCCATCGATCGATCTCCACGGCCCTTCCGTTCGACCTCATCTCCTCCTCTGCATGCGCATCAACAGCAGCGGCTGGGTACGCGTCGTCTGCATGCTGATCCGGCCACGCGAGCATTTACTGCTCAGCTTGCATTCGTTTGATGACCGATCGTCCGTTAGTTGGGTGCACATGCATCGAGCGTGCCGTATCGATCCATCGAGTGTGCGGGTATGGCTTGACTTGTTCACGGTGGAAAAGTTACGACGCTCTTTGGGTGCAGTTTCTCTCGATGAAACAAGTATACCAAAGGAAACATATTTGGGGGTTGGGAACTGGGAGACGGGCGATATTTCTCCGACTTTTTGGTCTTACTAGCAAACATGCCCGTGCGTTGCAACGGGAGAAAAAAATTACCCCCTTATACACATTGGACGATATCAACAAATCGATTAAAATCTTCACACAACAAACAACATGATAAGTAATGTTGCGTAAAAACGTAATGATTGGATGGTTTTTGAAGTGTACTCAAGGTGGTTTTAACAATCTTTATGTGCACAATTTCAAAAATTAGGAAGATTAACATTAAGTCACTTGTTTACGTAAAGCTCGCATCAACATTGTACATCTTCATATATTAGTTGGTTATTATTCACGATGGGAAATAGAATGACTATGTACTTATTGTAACCTTTAGTATATGATAGCTAGTAGGAATCAACATTCGCTATAGTATCAATATTATCATTTGTGAGAGCATTAGACTATCATATTTACTCATGTTAAATGATATAGAAAATATATGTAACAGGCATTTCCAAAATACTCAATATAGAGAAGGTACTCCCTCCGTCCTAAAATAAGTGTCGTTGATCTAGTATAAAATTTGTAATAACTTAGTACAAATTTTGCGACACTTATTTTGAAACGGAGGGAGTATTAATTAAGATTGCAACATAAAATTTTATTCTAGAAAGGAGTAACATGTAAGATAATAACATATTTGAAATCTACACATTTTTCTAAGCGATTTTCATATATAACATGTTAGATTTGAAGTTAGTGTTTGAAAGATATGAATATTTTAAAAAGTAATTGAATTTACACAAAAAAGAAAAGTGAAAAAGAAAAAAGGCGGGGCTGGGGTCGAACTTGGGTCTCCTAGGTGATGGAGTAAGGCTTGGGCCATTGGACTGGCTAGCTGGTAGTGTTTTCCTAGGGGCCGTACAGTAAATAAATCGAAGTAAACGGCCCATGTAGCAAATCCAAACGTTTTTCTATTTACGGGTGGCATAGTGGGTAATTTGTGTCAACTTCGGGGGTAGATTTAATGACGGACGACCAGAAGTTATCCGTGCTTTATTATTAGGTAAGAGATATAAGAGAGCGTGTCTGGATGGTGGATGGTCTCGTCAAGAGAGGTCTATCACACCCTAAAAACAATAAAAGCATCTTCAAGGCGTATCCGTAAATTTTCTTCCGCATCCATCAGCGGACAGGGGACCAGTCCACGGACACGGATGCGAAAGGACGCCATTCAACTGTAGTCGTATACATCTGGTCTTTTTCCTTTTTTTTCAAGTCCGTACGATCAAACAGCCGCATGCAAAGGATACAGACGTTAAAATAGCCGTATACATCACTGGTTCAAATTTTAAAAAGTTCAAATATTACATCCCAACATTGTTGTCCCATTTCAGCGCCCACTGCTCGTGAATTGGTCGATGCCAAATTTGTTGATGCATTTGAATACACTTTTTAAATGTGGCCGGATTCTGTTTCGAAAATTCGATAGGATCACCCATGTTCTTAAATTCCAGACCCGCGGCAGCATCGTCACCCTCATCCTTGACGATCATGTTGTGCATGATCACACAACATGTCATCACCTCTCACAAAGTCTTCAGATCTCATTGTTTTGCAGGTCCACGAACAACAACAAAACGGGCCTGCAAAACTCAAAATGCACACTCGACATTCTTTCTAGTTGATTCTTGTCATTGGACAAAGTGAGACTTTTTTTGACCTTTTGGGTTAGAGATGGTGTTGACAAAGGTAGCCCCTAAATGATAGATACGGTCAACGATGGTAACCCATGTTGTATTCATGTCCATTGACAATATAGTGGCAAGGAGGAGCTTTTCCTTTAGCCGGCCTTGCAAACAACGACGATCGTTGCAGCACATTGATGTCGTTGTGAGACTCGGGCATGCCAAAGAAAGTGTGTCAAATCCAAATATCATGTGATGCAACTCCTTCAAGAATGATGGTGGGCTTTTTAACATGACCCTGATATTGCCCTTGCAAAGCCTTCGGGCAGTTCTTCCATTTTCAATGCATGCAGTCAAGAGATACAAGCAAACATGGCCACTCTCTTGCTTCTGAGATTGCCAAGAGCCTCTTGGTTTCTGCCATAGTTGGTTCTCTCTGGTATTGAGGTCCGAACACCTCGACCACGGCAGTTGCAAACCTGACCATGGCATCTCCGCAGGTGCTCTCAGACATCCGTAGGTACTCATCCCACGAATTGACGGTCGTGCCATATGCAAGCATCCGGAGTGCAGTCGTGCACTTCTGGTAACCAGAGAAGCCAATCGTTCCCACGACGTCTTTCTTCAGGATGAAGTAGTCATCGTATGACCGGATGCCATGGTACAAACGATCAAAGACAGTCCTGCGCATCCGAAAACGCCACCGTAAATGGTCAAAGAATAGTGCATCGGGAGCGAAGTAGTCGTCCATCAGTGTCAAATGCCCGCGCGCCCTGTTGCGGTTGAGCACTCGATGACCCTTGATCGAGCCATTGAAATTGAGAACATGCTCCTCCTCACACTCTGCGTCTTCAAGGACCACCTGCATCATCGCCGTCTCATCGGAATAGTCCTCGGCTCGTCGGACGACTCAACACAATGCTCATATATGTACTCCAAATCGGAATCCATTGCTAGAAAGAAGAAGGGACATCTATTTTCAGCTTCGGCGATTCATTGAACAGTTGCCGGGCATGGTGAGAATAATAGTAGAGGATCGTACCTGGCGGGGCAGTCGGAGGACAGGAGACGAAGGAGAAGCAGCGGGGAGCCCTGCTGGAGCGTTGGAGGGTGACGCAGACGCAGAATTCCGACAGGGGTGTGGCGTGGTGGCCGGGGTGGTGGAGCGGCGGCGAAGGCAAGAGAGAAAGAAGGAAGTGGAGAAAATAAGGAGGATGGAGTCGCTGGGGCCCGGGAAGGGGTTTGAGTGGGCCAGGGGTGACGGATAGCGACGTTTCTCGTGTCCGGACTCCCGTAAACCTCGCCCACTTTTGTCTCCGGTTTGCGGAAGAAATCGCGTCCGGACCGTCCCGCAAACCGACACGGGACCTTGTTGGATGGCTTCCGCGGTCCAGACCGTGCGGCCCGGACTGATACGAAGGCTTTACGGGTTCACCTTAGAGATGCCCTAATGCAGCATGTTTTTACTGCAACACTACACAAAACACTGCCCAACATTTCTTCATGACTTGGAGCGACGTTTCCACTCTTTGGAGTTCAGCGCTTCATTGGGCTGGATTGAGCAAGGTCTTTCACTCCCGGTTAGGTCGAGAGTTCACGGTACTAGGAGAAGTTCTCTGAACACCTTGGTGCCCTTAATTACCTGGAGCACATGAAGGGATGAGTGCAAGAGTTTTTTAAAATGCCTACACATCAGAGCATCTCCACTCGCCCCCCCCCCCCCCAACAGGCCCCCAAGGCCCTTTCTTATCGCCGGCGCGCGAAAATCAGCCCAGTTGCGCCCCCAGGAGCCCAAATTTCGCCGGTTAGGGCCCAAATTGGCGCCGGCGAACCGAAGCCGAACCCGGCGCGCTGGGGGGGGGCGCCTGGGGGAGCCGGGGGAAACTTATTTTGGCGCGAAAACGGGTGGGACCGGCGAGTCAGCGACCGCGCGCCTCTTCGTCGTCCTCATCGCCTCGGTTTCCCACGGGGAATCAATGCAAGGCTGCCTGCCGGTCAGCCTTCCATTGATGCCTCATGGGCGGCGCGTTCACGGGCGGCGCAGTCAGAGCGGGGCGACGCGCGTCCACACCTTGCCCGCCCACGCGGCCCGTTCGCCGCTATAAAAGCTGCCCCTCCACGCCGGTGGTTTCCACTCCTCGCCACACCTCCCTCTCGCCGCTGACGCCCTCTTTCCTTCCTTCCCCCTCCTTCCCCGGAACTCCTTCCCGATGGCGGAGCGCTACCCAGGCGATGCCGCGGCGGCGAACGGCTTCGGCCGACGTCACCTCCACGAGGACAAACGAGGCCGAGTACCCGGCGCCGCCGGACATGCGGGCGGCGGGCTCATGGAGGCTCAGCGCCGGCGGTGTTCCGGTGCCCCCGGTGCCCACCGGCGCCGAGCGGCGCGCCGAGATCGCAAGGATCCGATCGTCCTTGTCGGAGACGGCGCGCAAACAGCCGAGGTATGCCCCGGACAGCCACAATCTGTGGACATCGTACTTCGAGCGCCGCCGCGAGGAGCAGCTCACCTCCACGAACGGCGCCCCGCCCAGCCGCGGTCGCCACAACTCCGAGGGGCGACGTCGATGGTGGGGTGTCCCCGGCCGCACCCTCGAAGCCGTCCTCGAGTACATTGAGGGCGGCAACACGCCTCGGCTCTACTACCCCGCGTCGTCCTTCTCGCGCCGGAGCGGCTCGTCCTGGCAGCCGAGGCGCATGGCCACGTCGTCGTCGTCGTCGTCGTCCTCCGGCTCCCACTCCTCCGGCGCACGCACCCCGCTCGTCGCCGTGAAGGCCGAGCCCAGCGAGACTCCGCTCCGGCGCAGTGGGCGCAATGGTGGTGGTGGCATCACCATCAACGAGGGTCGCCGCCGCCAGCCTTCCCCTCCTCCCCGCGGCCACCTTCGCCTTGTCAGGCCGAAGACGGAGCCGGACGAGGCGGCGCGGACTCCTGCCATCAAACAGGAGCACCTCGCCATGGCCGCCTACGACGAGACGACCCTCAAATGGGCGCACGACGACTATGTTCGCGAGGAGATGGAACGGCAGCGGCGCGCCCTCGAGGAGATCGCCGCTCGTCGCCGTGGCCGCGAGGAGGGCGGCGTCGTCATCCTCGACGACGAGGAGGAGGAGGCGCCGTCGAACCTCGAGCTGCATCGCCACGGCGACCCAGGCCAGGGGTGCAGCAGGGACGGTGGCGGCGGCGCGGCGCAGGACGGGGACGACAACGGCGGTGACTACACCACGTTCTACAGGCTGCTCGGCATGTAGAAGAAGAAGACGGCGGCGCGGCGGCGGCATCGGCGGCATATCGGCCGCGTAGCACTACTTTTTTAGTTTTTATTAGTTTTTATCGCGTTTTTGTATAAAACTCGTTTGAACCGTATGAAATTTGGCCGAACTTTGACGTGTTTCTCCCAATTTGGCCGAAACTTGGCGTGTTTCCCACGTTTCTAAAAAAAAATCGCGTGAAAAGTGGCGGCGTGGGGGGCGACTGGGGACCGTTTGACCCCCACGCCGTTTTTTTCGCCGGCTGACCCCAGGCGGCGCTATTTCCACCCGTGGGGGTGCCGAACGGCTGGAGATGCTCTCACTTCAAAGAATCAGAACAACCGAAATCTGACGCTAGCTAGACAATGGGTTGAAGCGAGTCTAGGTTGTTTCATTTAACCGAGTCTAGGTTGTTTCATTTTACATTAGTTTTGTTTTGAAAAAGAAGGATTACCTCCTGCCTCTGCATCATTATGTTTAGATAATGGTATGTTGTCATAAACTCGTCGTTTAATTTTTCTTGAATACATACTTCTTATGCAGCTTTTTTTCACATTTTTAATTTCCCGCGAAGAGTTGTCCTTTATATATTGTTTAACCAATTGTTTCATTTCAGGACAGGCACATGTCAAAAGCACTCACGTACGGCAGGAAGGCCTCAGCTGATGTTTGTCTTGATCACCATCGCGAACTCTGTTCAATCGAAGCCACAGAAATCCCTCTCCTAGCTTCGCGAGAAATGGCGAGGTAACTGATCGGTGAGCGTGCCACCGTGAACTTATCGACCAATTGCCCTCCAAGGACTGTGCTTTGCTTGCACGAAGCATGCATGTGAAGCTCACATGGAGTGGTTCCTCAGGTTGGCTGGCTGCCTTGCATCTAAATGCCCCCACACGCCCAATTTAACACCCCCACCCCCTCCTCCGACCTCAGCATTCAATAAATCCTCAAATGGACTAGTGGTATTTCTGCAGAGGATAAGCTTGATATCTGCAGTGTACAGCTTTGCAGAGATGAGCTTTTCCTTATGTAAATTTCTCTTTTCTCCATTTCAAAAAATATAAGCTTTTGAATGTTTTTTACCTAACATGAAATTTAATGATGACTAGAAGGACTGAGCGCGCTTTGCTGTGCTGTTAGATTAAAAAAACTAATCACTCTGTTTCAAAATGCAATGTGTATTACTTTTTTAAAATGTCAAATCTTTTAAATTTGATTAAATTTGTAGATAAATATATCAAAATTCATAATATCAAATTGTTGTGATTAGATTCATCGTTAATGCATTTTCATATATTTTTATTTAATAGTGTGGATGTCGATATTTTTGCTCTCAACTTGGTCAAAGTTGAAGAATTTGACTTTCCAAAAAACTAATACCCCTTATATTTTGAAACTAATGAAATATTTCGTTTGATGTGTGGGGAAGATGACATAGTGTGTTTTATTTTTATTTATAATTAGATAATTTGATGGGCCTTTTGCGGTGTGATTCTATACTACATGCTAACCAACCTTATATATGTGGGAAAATTTCTACGTCGATGACTGCATGGCGTGATTGATATGTTTTTATAGGCCGGTTGATGTTGATTGATTTGAAAAACTATTGATTCGGTCAAAATCGTAAACAAAACCCATTAGGAAGCATAGTGTATTTGTCTAAAGAATTGAACGAGTGGGTTTGAGAAATTGTTGACCCGGTCAAAATCGTGTGACCCAATTTTAATTGGAGTCTTGAAGACCTTGGTTGAGTGTGGACTCTTTAAAACTAAGGAATATAGTGTTATAGAGATATAAATAAAATAATTAAATAGGAGAGCTTTGAGAAATTGTTGACCAGGTCAAAATCGGGTGTCACAATGTCAATTGGAGACCTCAATTGAATGCGGGCTCTCCAATTCTAGGAAGATTAGTGTTATAGTATATTCATAAATCTAGGCTTTTTTTCTTGTAATATAGCAATAGAGTTTTTAAACCGTGTGCTATGATCTTAACCGCACTAGTGTTAATTTCAGCATATATGACTCTCCCCTTACCTTAGTCGCCATCTAAGACCTCCTCCATGTTGCCATCTCGATCTCCTTTCTCTTTCCTGTCCAGTATCATCATCAGCGATAGAGACTTGCCCCTTTTAGTGACCTTTTTTTTAGAGAAAAGGCGCCGGCCGAGCCCGAGGAGAGCTCGAACCTAACCCGGCTTTGAATTAACAAAGCCATCAACCGGCCAGGATTACATGGGAGCAACAAACACAAAGGGAGAAAGCGGAAAAAAGGGATACAAGGTGCAAAGTAGAACAACTCTAAGGCAACAACCAGCGGGCAAGAACACACCACGCCTTTGCCAGCACCCGCCGCTACACCTACACCAGCAACCTACTAAGGCCACGGGAGGAGGGCACCACCGTGCGAGTATTGTGATCGCTGACTGCCACCGAAGGACCAAACATGGGCAACAAAGATTTGTCTCTACCGCAGCAAAGGGCCACTACCCTTTCACCCAGGCTTGATGGGTGCCGCACCGGCGACCAGCAGAATGGTTCCCCAAGAACCCAAATCAAGGTGTCCAAGCTGCCCAAGGGGAGACATCAGGACCAGACCCACACGCAACGAGGACCCGACCACCCAAGCACCGTCGACGGCAGTGGCAAGACAGAACGTCGGACGAGAGATGTTGAACGAAGGCGCCGAACCATGGAGAAGGCCGAGAATGGCAGCACAAACTGGCTGCCGATGATGAAGCCTGGCCACCACACGCCGTCCTCGAACCGCCGCCAACACCACCACCGCTCGAGCAGCGCCCAAGCGACGCCTTCAGGAAGGAACACGCCACCACGGTGCCGTCGTCGCATGGAATAGGTGGGTCTGAGGCTTTCACCTGAGCTCCAGGGAGGGAGGGAGGAAGGGGATCCTCGCCGAAGCCTTCAGCAAGGGAACAACACCCAAAGGCGCCGTCTTCGGTGTGGCCGCCGCGCCGGCCAAGGGATTCCCCCGGATCCGCCTCCAGCCACCAGATCAGCAGCACCGGTGCCCGAGGGCGGCGACGGAGCCACCAGGGACCGGATCCAAAGCAGATCGGAGTAGATCAGGGTCGGGGACGAGCTTCTCCATGGCGATCCAGCAGCCCGCGGGGGGGCCACCGCGGCAGCCGACGCCTGCCGCCTCCACGCCGCCCACACGGCAGGGGAGGAGGCCCACCAGCACCCGCCGACGCTGCCCGCCGCACAGGCCGCACCGCACGCCACCACCGAGGGCCGCCGCCCTGGAGACTGAGGCGCTCCACCCACGATGGAGCCGCCTGGATCCCCGCCGCCAACTTCACCGGTGCCACGCAGCCGTGCCGGTGAGCACCTCTGGCGGCGGCGGAGAGGAGGAGATGAGGGCGAGACGAGACAGGGAGGCTAGGGTTTGCCCCCGAGTCGCCTCAGAGGAGGCGGCGCGGGGGGAGGGGGGACATCCATCTATTCCATCTTAATACATTTGTATCCTTTTAGTGACCTTAATTATAAGAATCATTGTTTCCTCTAGGTTTTGGCTTTTCAGCAATGTTAAAGAGCTAACGTTCGCTCATGGCTCACCCAGCGAGGTGCGAGCTGAGACGTTGGATCCGCCACATGGAACTGGACATTGGTTCGAGTTAGCCACGTCGATGACAACCGTTTGTTCCTACGGTGGCAACCGTGCGACCGAAGTGTGAGTGATGAGGGTTGTTCTATTATCCATGCAATTTTGGATGGCCCACGACTCTTCCTATCTACGCGCGACGTTGTATCATTCTACAGCAAACCAAACGTCGTCGCTCGCCGGCGACCAGATTTTTATAGTCCTTCACACAATTACGTCAAGCTTCTGGGTAGGTTCATTTCCACCAACCAGGTTTTTTCGCTCAGGTTCGCATATGCTCGCTATGGTAGAAGGACATGAGGGTATGATGAGGGGCGGGGGTTGGTATCTCGTTGATGCAATCTATGGCGAGGTGGCGAAGGGAAAGGAATGGGAGGTGTTGTCCGTTGGGTGGTGTGCCGCGATGAAGATGTGATAATCCTCAAGTGCAAGGAATCATCGTAGCACTTTCAAAGATGAAAGTGATATGTATGGAGTGTCAAACCCACAAGGACCTACAGGTAAGATCAATATTCTTTGAGGCCCTATTTGTCCCTGATACTCTATGTACACTGAGTGTTTGCTTCATCTAGTAAATAAGACACGAACTACTTTGTCGATATAAAAGGATACATTTTACAAAACTTAACATAAAAGTAAATGAAACCTAAATAAAGATATAATATATAACACATTATAATAAAAATAGCGAGTGTGGAATAATGGTGGTAGTGTGTGTGTAATTCTCCCTAGTCAATTGGCTAAGTTACTACACCGATGGCAACTTTATATGTGGGAGAGGCCTCTGCTACCATATCATCTCTTGAAATTTTATGCACTTATGATTGGAACTATTACCAAGTATCTACAACTACTAATATATTCATTAAGGTAAAACCCAACCATAGCATTAAGATATTGGCTCCCTTCAATCCCGTATGTATCAATTTCTATGGTAAGTAGAAGTTTCTATCGCTCTCGCCCCCTAATGCATAGTTATCTCAACATAAAACTAACCCTATGATGTGATTCATATATGTGTGCGCACATATGATGGGCACCAAAGGACAACAACCTAACCACAAACACTTTAAACCGATCATATCAATTCACCAATTAACTCATAGGACAAAATAAGGTACTCAAACACAATAGTGACGACAATAAATCATTGAATAATAGTTCATAGCATCAAACATCATGTTCAAGTAGGGATTACAGCAGGTTACGGGAGAGTGGACCGCTGACAAGAGGTGAGGAAGGTGATGAAGATGTTGGTGAATACGACGACGTTGATGAAGACAATCGCCGCAAATATGGTTCCTTTGGCGGCACTCCGGCACCGCCAGGAGAGAAGGGGAGAGAGGCTCCCCTACGGCTTGCTCCTCCATGCCTCCCTAGATGGGGGAGGTCTCCCCTCTGGTCCTCGGCCTCCATGGCGCCCGGAGGGGCGGGAGCCCCTCTGAGATTGGATCTCTTCTCTCTCTGTTTCTCTATTTTTGCTGCTTTTTGGTATGTTTCTGAGGCGAACACCGTTTCTGTTATTCCCGAAGATCCGTAACTCAGATCGGGCTGAAATATTTACACAACTATTTCTTGGGAATTAGTTTTCTTGCAGCGAAAGAATAGCCCAACCGCCTTAAGGATTGCCCACAAGTGCACATGGCGCGACCAGCGCTGTGGCCGCACCCTTTGCCTGTGTGGGGACCTCCGGCATATTTTTGCATTGATTCCTCCACCCAAAAATCCGATAATTCCCAAAAAAAATTCACAAAAAAATTCATTGCATTCCGGCTCCATGAACTTTTGACCTATATTTCCAAAAACAGTAGAAAACAGGAACTAGTCTTTTGGCACTTGATTAATATGTTAGTACAAATAAGTATTGTGCCAACAAAATAAAAAAATGTAAATATAGCAATAATACTTCAAAAATTATAGATACGTTGGTGATGTATCACATCCCCAAGATTAATCATTGCTCATCCTCGAGTAGGTAGATGATAAAAAAAATAATTTTTAAAGTGTGAATGCTATAATAGAACAGACATTTGATCTCGTAGACAATGGTAGTTCTAATAACAAGTAGCATCATTCCACTAAATTTAACATATCATGAAGTGCTACCGAAGTATCTCGTGAATGTTCAAAATTATATCGCAGACATAAAGAAACCAGTGAGGTAAGATGGTGACTAGGTACCTCGATTTGAAGATAACCATCATACTTATGAAATGCTCAACATATATTCTGCCTCTATATATTCTCTAAAATCCAGAAACCACAAGAGCAAGACCCGAATTTTTTTTATCGTCGTCGCAAGCCTCTGTTCTTTTGCGAACCGGAGTTCTCCCGAAGGAGGAATCAGTCACGGAGGCCATCTTCATCAACCTTGATGCCTCCATGATGATGTATGTGTTGGGGAACGTTGCATGGGAAACAAAAATTTTCCTACGCACACGCAAGATCTATCCATGGTGATAAGCATCTACGAGAGAGAGAGTGGATCTACGTACCCTTGTAGATCGCTAAGCGGGAAGCGTTAAGAAACGCGGTTGATGTAGTCGAACGTCTTCGCGATCCAAATTGCAAGCCGTCCCGCGATCCAATCACGATCCGTCCCGATCTAGCGCCGAACGGACGGCACCTCCGCGTTCAGCACAAGTACAGCTCGATGACGATCTCCACCTTCTTGATCCAGCAAGAGGGGGCGGAGAGGTGGATGAGATCTCCAGCAGCACGACGGCGTGGTGGTGGTGGAGTTATCCCGGCAGGGCTTCGCCTAAGCACTACCGGAATCTATTTGGTGGAGGAACTAGAGAATAGAGAACTAGCACGTGCCCTTGTGTCTTTGGGGGCCCTATTCCTCTAGTATATATAGGAGGGAGGGGGGAGGAGGCAGCCTCCCTAGGGTTTCCCCTAGGGGTTCGGCCGAAGGAGGTGGAGGCCAAGCCTCCCACCAATCCTACTTCAAGTAGGATTCCCTTTCCTACTTGGAATTTCCTTCCCCCACTTTGGGGTTTCCTTTTCCCACTTCCCTAGCCGCATGGGCCTTGGTGGAGAGGTCGGCCAGCCCACCAGGGGCTGGTCTGTCTCCTCTCACAGCCCATGGGCCCCTTTGGGGTGGGTGGGCCCACCCGGTGGACCCCCAGAACCCTTCAGGTAACCCCGGTAAATTCCGGAACTTTTCCGGAAGTCAAATACCAACTTCCTATATATAAATCTTTACCTCCCAACCATTCCGGAGCTCTTCGTGACATCTGGGATCTCATCCAGGACTCTGAACAACCTTCGGTCACCAACACATATATCTCAATACTACCGAAACGTCACCGAACGTTAAGTGTGCAGACCCTGCGGGTTCGAGAACTATGTAGACATGACCGAGACACCTCTACGGTCAATAACCAATAGCGGGACCTGGATGCCCATATTGGTTCCTACATATTCTAAGAAGATCTTTATCGGTTGAACCTCTATGTCATGGATTCAGTTAATCCCGTATGTTGTTCCCTTTGTTCTTCGGTATGTTACTTGCCCGAGATTCGATCGTCGGTATCTCTATACCTAGTTCAATCTCGTTACCCGCAAGTCTCTTTACTCGTTCCGTAATACAAGATCCCGTGGCTAACTCTTTAGTCACTTTGCTTTCAAGGCTTATTGTGATGTTGTATTACCGAGTGGGCCCTGAGATACCTCTCCGTCACACGGAGTAACAAATCCCAGTCTCGATCCATGCCAACTTAACAGACACCTTCGGAGATACCTGTAGAGCATCTTTATAGTCACCCAGTTACGTTGCGACATTTGATACACACAAGGTATTCCTCCGGTGTCAGTGAGTTGCATGATCTCATGGTCATAGGAACAGATACTTGACATGTAGAAAACTATAGCAATAAACTGACACGATCATATGCTACGTTCATAGTTTGGGTCTTGTCCATCACATCATTTTCCTAATGATGTGGTCCCGTTATCAAATGACATCTCATGTCTATGGCTAGGAAACCTTGACCATCATTGATCAACAAGCTAGTCTACTAGAGGCATACTAGGGACACATTGTTGTCTATGTATCCACACATGTATTAGTGTTTCCAAATCAATACAATCATAGCATGGATAATAAAAGATTATCATGAACAAGGAAATATAATAATAATCACTTTATTATTGCCTCTAGGGCATATTTTCAACAGTCTCCCACTTGCACTAGAGTCAATAATCTAGTTCACATCACTATGTGATTTACATTGTAATGAATCTAACACCCATACAGTTCTGGTGTTGATCATGTTTAGCCCTTGGAAGAGGTTTAGTCAACGGGTCTGCGACATTCAGATCCGTGTGCACTTTGCAAATATTTATGTCCTCCTCCTTGATGTAATCGCGGATGGAATTGAAGCGTCGCTTTATGTGTCTGGTCCTCTTGTGAAACCTTGGTTCCTTGGCCAGAGCAATGGCACCAGTGTTGTCACAGAACAGAGTCATTGGGTTCAGTGCACTGGGCACTACTCCAAGATCTGTCATGAACTCCTTCATCCAGACACCTTCCTTCGCCGCCTCCGAGGCAGAGATGTACTCCGCTTCGCATGTAGAATCAGCTACCACGCTCTGCTTGGAACTGCACCAGCTTACCGCTCCCCCATTGAGAATAAATACGTATCCGGTTTGAGACTTAGAGTCATCCGGATCAGTGTCAAAGCTTGCATCGACGTAACCCTTTACGACGAGCTCTTGATCACCTCCATAAACGAGAAACAGGTCCTTAGTCCTTTTCAGGTACTTAAGGATATTCTTGACCGCCGTCAAGTGTTCCATTCCTGGATCACTTTGAAACCTTCCGGCCATACTTATGTCAAGGCTAACATCGGGTCTTGTGCACAGCATTGCATACATGATAGAGCCTATGGCTGAAGCATAGGGGACGACAATCATCTTTTCTCTATCTTCTGCAGTCACTGGGCATTGAGTCTTACTCAACTTCACACCTTGCAATACAGGCAAGAACCCCTTCTTGGACTGATCCATTTTGAACTTCTTCAAAACTTTGTCAAGGTATGTGCTCTGTGAAAGTCCTATTAAGCGTCTCGATCTATCTCTATAGATCTTGATGCCTAATATGAAAGCAGCTTCTCCCAGGTCCTTCATTGAAAAACTTTTGTTCAAATATTCCTTCATGCTTTCCAACATTTCTATATTGTTTCCAATCAGCAATATGTCATCCACATATAATATTAGAAACGCTATAGAGTTCCCACTCACTTTCTTGTAAATACAAGCTTCTCCGTAAACTTGTTGTAAGAGCACATTTCCCCATGTGTGGTTTTGGTAATTGATGACAACCCCTATGGACTAATGGTTGCCTTGAGTTATATTCGAAGGATTTGTCCATAGGCACTTCTTGAAGTCCATCTGTTGGTTTCAAGGAGTTTATATGGTGACCAAGGTGGTATTCAAGGTTTTATCCAAAGATTGGTCATAGAGAATACAAGATACAAGGTTGATCAAGACTAAGGCAAAGAATGAATCAAGTTGATTAACACACAAAGTGTACAAGATGTACCGAGAGGGATCAAGTGATCCCATGGTATGGTAAGCATTGTCCATTACGCTTTGTGCACTAACCCATGGTCTACGTGAGTGTTCTTTGTAGGGTTAGGTATATTTCCATGGGATTGCATCAAGAGGAAGATCCCATACAACCCATGGAAGATGACATCAAGTGGTGATCGTCATCAAGGTTGCGGTGTGCAAGTTCAAGTGAAGCATCACGGAGAGATCATGCTTGAAGCTTGCCGTCCATTGTGGTGACAATGGACTTGCGAATATGGGCCGAAGAGTGGCTCACCCATAGTGGAGTATGTGGGAGCAATCTACTAGTCTTCATCGAGCCGGCGCAATCAAGAAAGGTGGTCCATCTTGAGAAGGACAAGATCGTCATCATCTAGCTCAAGTGGACTATGCGCAAGGCAAAGGTTTGACCTTGATAGGGTTTTCTATTTTACCGGTCTCATGGTGGTAGTTGGGAGACCGGGTTATAGGATCGATAGCCGTACTATCAAGGGGGGCTCTCAAGTGAGTAGCTTGATCGTATCGTTCATTGAGAGCTCAAACCATTGCATTCTTGGCATCATCATCTTTCTTGGTTCTTGGTTGGCTTTTCTCTATGTGGGTTCTTGAGCTTATGGTCAGCTTCATGACAAGCTCAACTTCATCGAAAACGGAGTCCATATACATCTTCTATGATGTTTTCAATGTTGGAGTTTTTGCCGGTTCTTCATTCATAGAGGTTTCACATCGCTGTTGGATAGCTCTTGTTGTCCTGAATCCAACAAGCTTGAGTTTGCTCAATTCTGAGCTCATTTGCAGAGGTTATGACAGTTCTGGTCTTACCTGATTTCTTGATGCGATTTCACCGCTGTCCTGACCTGATGCACCGCTCGCTCCAGACATCCGGTTTGACCACCACTGCAGGGGTGATACCCTGGAGGTGCTGTCACTAAGAGGTCCCCAGCGGTTGTACCGCTGCCCCCGGGCGGTTGTACCGCCCACAGCTAGGTGACCCAGGGTGGCAGCTCTGGGCGGTTGAACCGGCCCAGCATCGGGCTCCAACCGGACACGGTTCTGTTGGGCTCCGGTTATTGGGCGGACCTGCACCGGTTGTACCGCTATATTATATAGCCCAGTACTACCGGTGTCCCAAGCGGTTGTACCGCTAGGGACTTTGCCTGGTCCAGCGCTCGGGCCGAGCTGTTGCATCTTGGTGGAACCACTGGCCACCTTTCTATTGTGGTCCGGTGGTTGGGCGGTGGTTGGGCGGTTGTACCGCTATATCTATAGCCCGGTTCTACCGCCCGTATCACCGGTTGTACCGCCCCTGTGCAATTCTGCACATAATGGGCAGATTTGTGGGGGCCTATTTAAGGGGGGCTTCTTCCCCAATGGTCCCCAACTCTTTAGCTGGTGTTTGTACCCCATTGTTGACCTTCTTAGAGGTTGCTAACTCTCAATCCCTCCAATGATTCTTGCTCCTTTTTGAGGGAAAAGAGAGAGGAGATCTAGATCCACATTTCCACCAATCACTTTCTCCTCTATGTGAGGGGAACCCCTTGGATCTAGCTCTTGGAGTTCTTCGTGTTCTTCTTCGTTCTTCCTCTCATTTTCCACCATAGCATTAGTTGTTGTGGTGGGATTTGGGAGAGAAGGACTTGGGCACTCCGTGTGCCCTTGCCATTGCATTTGGTGCATAGGTTTGAGTTCTCCACGGTGATACGTGGAAGTGAAGTTTGAGAAGCTTATTACTCTTGGGTGTTTGTGCACCCTAGAGCTTGTTCCTCTTGGGTGCCTTGGCGCCCTAGACGGTTGGTGGTGCCGCGGAGCTCAATCATTGTGGTATAAAGCTCTGGGCAAGCGTCGGGGTCTCTAATTAGGTTGTGGAGATTGCCCTGAGCAATTTGTATGGGTACCGGTGACCGCCCCCAAGGGTTGCTAAAGTGTACGGGTACCGGTGACCGCCCCCAAGGGTTGCCAATTGTACAGGTTCGGTGACCACCCTCAAGGGTCCCTTAGTGGAATCACGGCATCTTGCATTGTGCGAGGGCGTGAGGAGATTACGGTGGCCCTAGTGGCTTCTTGGGGAGCATTGTGCCTCCACACCTCTCCGAACGGAGATTAGCATCCGCAAGGGTGTGAACTTCGGGATACATCGTCGTCTCCACGTGCCTCGGTTATCTCTTACCCGAGCCCTTTACTTGTGCACTTTACTTTGTGATAGCCATATTGTTTCTTGTTATATATCTTGCTATCACTTAGTTGTCTATCTTGCTTAGCATAAGTTGTTGGTGCACATAGGTGAGCCTAGTTCTTTTAGGTTTTGTGCTTGACATATTAAACGTTAGTTTTATTCCACATTTGTTCAAGCCTAAACCGTAATTATTTTAAAGCGCCTATTCACCCCCCCCCTCTAAGCGACATCCACATCCTTTCACTTGTATAAACCCGAACGCTTTGATCACCTCATCAAAGCGAAGATTCCAACTCCGAGATGCTTGCACCAGTCCATAAATGGATCGCTGGAGTTTGGAAACTTTGTCAGCATTTTCTGGATCGACAAAACCTTCGGGTTGCATCATATACAACTCTTCCTTAAGGAAACCGTTAAGGAACGCTGTTTTGACATCCATCTGCCAAATTTCATAATCGAAAAATGCAGCTATTGCTAACATGATTCTGACGGACTTAAGCATCGCTACGGGTGAGAAGGTCTCATCGTAGTCAACTCCTTGAACTTGTGAAAAACCCTTTGCCACAAGTCGAGCTGAATAGACGGTGACATTACCGTCCGCGTCCGTCTTCTTCTTAAAGATCCATTTGTTCTGAATGGCCTTTCGCCCTTCAGGTAATACTTCCAAAGCCCATACTTTGTTTTCATACATGGATCCCATCTCGGATTTCATGGCCTCTAACCATTTCTTGGAATCCGGGCCCATCATCGCTTCTCCATAGCTCGTAGGTTCATCGTTGTCCAACAACATGACCTCTAAGACATGGTTGCCGTACCACTCGGGAGCAGTACGCGTCCTTGTCGACCTACGAGGTTCGATAGTAACTTGATCCGAAGCTTCATGATCAGCATCATCAACTTCCTCTTCAACTGATGTAGGCTCTACAGAAACATCTTTCTGCGCTGCGCTACTCTCTGGTTGAAGTAAAGGTTCAACAACCTCATCAAGTTCTATTTTCCTCCCACTCAATTCTTTCGAGAGAAACTCTTTCTCAAGAAATGTTCCTTTTTTAGCGACAAACACTTTGCCTTCGGATCTGAGATAGAAGGTATACCCAACTGTCTCTTTTGGGTATCCTATGAAGACGCACTTCTCCGCTTTGGGTTCCAGCTTTTCAGGCTGAAGCTTTTTGACATAAGCATCACATCCCCAAACTTTAAGAAACGACAACTTTGGCTTCTTGCCAAACCACAGTTCATATGGCGTCGTCTCAACGGATTTCGATGGTGCCCTATTTAAAGTGAATGCAGCTGTCTCTAATGCATAACCCCAAAACGATAGTGGCAAATCGGCAAGAGACATCATAGAACGCACCATATCTAATAAGGTTCGATTACGATGTTCAGACACACCATTACGTTGTGGTGTTCCAGGTGGTGTCAATTGTGAAACAATTCCACATTGTCTTAAGTGACTGCCAAACTCATAACTCAGATATTCTCCTCCTCGATCAGATCATAGGAATTTAATCTTCTTCTTACGATGATTCTCAACTTCACTCTAAAATTGCTTGAACTTTTCAAACGTTTCAGACTTGTGTTTCATTAAGTAAAGATACCCATATCTACTTAAGTCATCGTTGAAGGTGAGAAAATAACGATATCCACCGCGCGCCTCAATGCTCATCGGACCGCACACATCAGTATGTATGATTTCCAACAAGTCACTTGCCCGTTCCATTGTTCCAGAGAACGGGGTCTTAGTCATCTTGCCCATGAGGCATGGTTCACATGTGTCAAGTGATTCAAAATCAAGTGACTCCAAAAGTCCATCAGCATGGAGCTTCTTCATGCGTTTTACACCAATATGACCTAAGCGGCAGTTCCACAAGAAAGTGGTACTATCATTATCAACTCTACATCTTTTGGCATCAATGTTATGAACATGTGTATCATCACTATCGAGATTCAATAAGAATAGACCCCTCACATTGGGTGCATGACCATAAAAGATATTACTCATATAAATAGAACAACCATTATTCTCTGATTTAAATGAGTAACCGTCTCGCAATAAACAAGATCCAGATATAATGTCCATGCTTAACGCAGGCACTAAATAACAATTATTCAGGTTCATCACTAATCCCGATGGTAATCGAAGAGCGAGCATGCCGACGGCGATCACATCAACCTTGGAACCATTTCCCACGCGCATCGTCACTTCGTCCTTTGACAGCCTCCATCTATTCTGCAGTTCCTGTTTTGAGTTGCAAATGTGAGCAACCGAACCGGTATCAAATATCCAGGCCCTACAACGGGAGTTGGTAAGGTACACATCAATAACATGTATATCATATATACCTTGTTTGGTGTTGGCCGCCTTCTTGTCAGCTAGATACTTGGGGCAGTTCCGCTTCCAGTGACCAGTTCCCTTGCAATGAAAGCACTCAGATTCTGGCTTGGGTCCAGCCTTGGGTTTCTTCACGGGAGGGGCAACTGCTTTGCCACTCTTCTTGGAGTTACCCTTCTTGCCCTTGCCATTCTTCTTGAAACTAGTGGTTTTATTGACCATCAACACTTGATGCTCCTTCTGAATCTCAGACTCAGTGACTTTTAACATCGCAAATAGCTCGGCGACTGACTTGTTCATCCCTTGCATGTTATAGTTCAACACGAAGCTTTTGTAGCTATGTGGCAGTGATTGAAGAACTCTGCCAGTGATTGCCTCTGGCGGGAGAACAATTCCCAACTCTGCCAGACGGTTGGAATACCCAGACATTCTGAGCACATGTTCACTGACAGACCTGTTCTCCTCCATCTTGCAAGCATAGAACTTATCGGAGGTCTCATACCTCTCGATTCGGGCATTCTTCTCAAAGATAAACTTCAACTCCTGGAACATCTCATATGCTCCATGACGTTCAAAACGTCTTTGAAGTCCCGGTTCTAAGCCATACAACATCGCACATGGAACTATTGAGTAATCATCAGAACGTGCCTGCCAGGCGTTCGCAACGTCTGCAGACTATACTGGAGCGGGTGGTTCACCAAGCGATGCATCAAGGACATAAGCCTTTTGGGAAGCCGTAAGGATAATCCTTAGATTACGGGCCCAATCCACAAAGTTACTTCCATCATCTTTCAACTTGGCTTTCTCTAGGAACGCATTAAAATTCAGGGGTGCTACTGCGCGAGCCATTGATCTACAACATAAATTTTGCAAAGACAACTTAGACTATTATTCAAGATAATGAGTTTAGTTAATCATATTACTTAAAAACTCCCACTCAAATTGACATCCCTCTGGTCATTCGAGTGTCACATGATCTAAATTCACCAACCCAAGTCCGATCATCACGTGAGATGAGGTGGTTTCAATGGTGAACATCTTTATGTTGATCATATCTACTATATGACTCATGTTTGACCTTTCGGTCTCTTGTGTTCCGAGGCAATGTCTGTACATGCTAGGCTCGTCAAGTTTAACCCGAGTGTTCCACACGTGCAACACTGGCTTGCACCCGTTGTATGTGAACGTAGAGTCTATCACACCCGATCATCACGTGGTGTCTCGAAACGACGAACTTTCGCAACGGTGCACACTCGGGGAGAACACAATTTTATCTTGAAATTTTAGTGAGGGATCACCTTATAATGCTACCGTCGTCCTAAGCAAAATAAGATGCATAAAAGGATTAACATGACATGTAAATCATAAGTGACATGATATGGCCATGAACTTGTGCTTTTGATCTCCATCTCCAAAGCACCGGCATGATCTCCATCGTCACCGGCATGATCTCCATCGTCACCGGCATGACACCATGATCTCCATCATCTTGATCTCCATCAACGTGTCACCATGAGGTTGTCGCGCCAACTATTGCTTCTACAACTATTGCTAACTCATAGCGATAAAGTAAAGCAAAACGGCGAAAAAATATTAAAGACAACCCTATGGCTCCTGCCGGTTGCCGTACTCATCGACATGCAAGTCGTGATTATCTATACATAACATGATCATCTCATACATCACATATATCTCATCATGTCATTGCCCATATCATATCACAACATACCCTGCAAAAACAAGTTAGACGTCCTCTAATTGTTGTTGCATGTTTTATGTGGCTGCTATGGGTATCTAGCAAGAACGATTCTTACCTACGCAAAACCACAACGGTGATACACAAATTTCTATTCAACCTTCTCAAGGACCGCCTTTGTCGAATCCGATCCAACTAAAGTGGGAGAGACAGACACCCGCCAGCTATCTTTATGCAACAAAGTCACATGTCAGTTGATGGAACCGGTCTCTCGTAAGCGTACGAGTAAGGTTGGTCTGGGCCGCTTCATCCCACAATATCGCTGAATCAAGAAAAGACCAAGGGAGGAAGCAATCTGAGCATCAAATCCCACAAACTCCTTTGTGTTCTACTCGTGATCTCATCTACGCATAGACCTAGCTCATGATGCCACTGTTGGGAACGTTGCATGGGAAACACAAATTTTCCTACGCACACGCAAGATCTATCCATGGTGATGAGGATCTACGAGAGAGAGAGTGGATCTACGTACCCTTGTAGATCGCTAAGCGGGAAGCGTTAAGAAACGCGGTTGATGTAGTCGAACGTCTTCGCGATCCAAATCGCAAGCCGTCCCGCGATCCAATCACAATCCGTCCCGATCTAGCGCCGAACGGACGGCACCTCCACGTTCAGCACACGTACAGCTCGATGACGATCTCCACCTTCTTGATCCAGCAAGAGGGGGCGGAGAGGTGGATGAGATCTCCAGCAGCACGACGGCATGGTGGTGGTGGTGGAGTTATCCCGGCAGGGCTTCGCCTAAGCACTACCGGAATCTATTATGTGGAGGAACTAGAGAATAGAGAACTAGCACGTGGCCTTGTGTCTTTGGGGGCTCTATTCCTCTAGTATATATAGGAGGGAGGGGGGAGGAGGCAGCCTCCCTAGGGTTTCCCCTAGGGGTTCGGCCGAAGGAGGTGGAGGCCAAGCCTCCCACCAATCCTACTCCAAGTAGGATTCCCTTTCCTACTTGGAATTTCCTTCCCCCACTTTGGGGTTTCCTTTTCCCACTTCCCTAGCCGCATGGGCCTTGGTGGAGAGGTCGGCCAGCCCACCAGGGGCTGGTCTGTCTCCTCTCACAGCCCATGGGGCCCTTTGGGGTGGGTGGGCCCACCCGGTGGACCCCCGGAACCCTTCCGGTAACCCCGATAAATTCCGGAACTTTTTCAGAAGTCAAATACCAACTTCCTATATATAAATATTTACCTCCAGACCATTCTGGAGCTCCTCGTGACGTCCGGGATCTCATCCGGGACTCCGAACGACCTTCGGTCACCAACACATATATCTCAATACTATCGAAACGTCACCGAACGTTAAGTGTGCAGACCCTGCGGGTTCGAGAACTATGTAGACATGACCGAGACACCTCTACGGTCAATAACCAATAGCGGGACCTGGATGCCCATATTGGTTCCTACATATTCTACGAAGATCTTTATCGATTGAACCTCTATGTCAAGGATTCAGTTAATCCCGTATGCTGTTCCCTTTGTTCTTCGGTATGTTACTTGCCCGAGATTCGATCGTCGGTATCTCTATACCTAGTTCAATCTCGTTACCGTCAAGTCTCTTTACTCGTTCCGTAATACAAGATCCCGTGGCTAACTCTTTAGTCACTTTGCTTGCAAGGCTTATTGTGATGTTGTATTACCGAGTGGGCCCTGAGATACCTCTCCGTCACACGGAGTAACAAATCCCAGTCTCGATCCATGCCAACTTAATAGACACCTTCGGAGATACCTGTAGAGCATCTTTATAGTCACCCAGTTACGTTGCAACGTTTGATACACACAAGGTATTCCTCCGGTGTCAGTGAGTTGCATGATCTCATGGTCATAGGAACAGATACTTGACATGCAGAAAACTATAGCAATAAACTGACACGATCATATGCTACGTTCATAGTTTGGGTCTTTTCCATCACATCATTCTCCTAATGATGTGATCCCGTTACCAAATGACATCTCATGTCTATGGCTAGGAAACCTTGACCATCTTTGATCAACAAGCTAGTCTACTAGAGGCATACTAGGGACACATTGTTGTCTATGTATCCACACATGTATTAGTGTTTCCAAATCAATACAATCATAGCATGGATAATAAACGATTATCATGAACAAGGAAATATAATAATAATCACTTTATTATTGCCTCTAGGTCATATTTCCAACAGTATGAGTAGTTACCCACAAGACATATGGGTCCATAGCAGTAGCTAGATCTCTCTCTCTCTCTCTCTCTCTCTCTCTCTCTCTCTCTCTCTCTCTATCTATCTATCTCTTCGATCTTTAATACAATGACTTCTCCGTAGACATATTCGATGTAATTCTTGCGGTGTGTTTGTTGAGATCCGATGAATTGTGATTTTGTGTTTAGATTATTCATTGAAAGTAATCGCTTCTTTTCAGATCTGTTATGTGTAATTTGATAGCTACGTATGTTTTTCGATCTATGAGTTTTCTTTGGCCAGCTAAACAAGTAGATCTTCAGAGGAAGTGGTGCATAGTAGTAGGTTCAATCTTGTGGTGTCCTTACTCTGTGACAGGAGGAGTTGCAAGGCACGTATTGTATTGTTACTACTAAGTATAAAGCGATGGGATCTGAACATATTGATTGGTATTTTCTTGTCTACATTATGTCATCTTGCTGCAAGCATTACTCTCTTTGTTATGAACTTAATACGTGCATGTTGGATAGCGGTAAAGGGATGGAGTAATAGTAGTAGATTTAGTAAGATTAACGGTCTACTTATCGCGGACGTAATGTCTATATATGAATTATACCATGAAGAATCACATAACTATGTGTTTTTCTATCAATTGCCCAATAGTAATTTGTTTACCCACCGTATCAAGCTTATGAGAGAGATGACTCTAGTGAACGCTATGGCCCCGGGTCCACTTTTCCTATTAAATACCAAAAACGCAATTACCTTGATGCCATGCGTTGCGGCCGCCGCTATGACATGTGTACGTCTGCGTGCACAACGGTCACATACTGTGAGGGCCTGGAGGACGTGCGCTGCGACATCGTGCAACATGGCCGCCACGTCTTGCGTCGTGGATCTGGAGATTGAGACGATGGCGGAGGTGAAAGTGGAGGGGAGGATGACAGTTGTGGTGAGTGGTGGCGTTAGATCTAAGTGGGAAAGGGAAGAGGGCGGTGGGGGAGATGGGGAACATGATTAGGGTTAGGTGGTGTAGTTAAATAGTCTCGCTCGGAAAAAATTAGACACCCCGCCTAGCTGACTTCAAAATTTTCTTCTTCGCGGGATTTCATCAGTCAGTTTTGGACTTTCGTTTTGGATGCATTACTAGGCATTTGTTGAAAACAATTATGATCTGAAATGAATGTGTACTAGAAGGACAGTGCGTGCCTTGCCACGCCGCTTATGTTCTTGGGTTGGACATGTTTTATTTTTACATGGTAATTCTTTTTAAGTTGTGAAAATTATTTACGTGTAAGTTGGTTTGGCGTGTGGGGGAAACAATGGAGTGTTTTTGTATCAGAGATGCTACTCCTATGGACAGACTTTATGGAATCATAGTTACGGATGATTGTGTTAATTTATGGTTAGAGATTAGGGAAAGAATGGGCCAATGGTGAAAATCAGGGAAGTTATTGCTAGGAAAAGGTTTGGTATGACCAATCTGTAGTAAATCGTTCGTGAGTATCATTTTTCATTTTTATTGTGATGTTTGAGTGGATCTTTTTTACCATGTGACTAGAGGACGTCTTTTAATTAATACAAATACATGAGAAAGTTACTCACGTTGTTGGACGCGTGTGTTATGCTGGTGCTAAACGTGTCATAGGCGACACTTCTTTTTTCTCAACGAAGGCCACGCCACCTAGCTACGTACCAAGGGACCCATTCATCGAGAGATCCCACCACGAAGCCCAGGTCAAAGACCCAATCAATTGTGTATCCAATCCGAATTGAAGAGCTCATTTGAATGAGGAGGATTTAAAATGGGAGAGATTAATGAAGTTAGTGATTTCATTTTCACAACCAAGGATTGATCGAGTCAAATTCAAGGCATTAAAATTGTATACTTCAATCGAATGGAAAACCTCCAAAATTAGGGAGCATAGTGCACTAAAAAATGAATGAGAGAGCTCCTTATGAAATTGTTGACTCGGTCAAAATTGGATAACCCAATTTCAAATTGGAATATTTTACCTGAATGGAATAGGAAAGCTCCAAAATTAGGGAGCATGTTGTATTAAAAAACAAATGAGAGAGCTTCTTGTGAAATTGTTGACCCAATCAAAATTGAATAGTTAAATTCCAATTGGAGACCTCAATTGATTGCGAGGCCTTCAATCCTAGAAAGATTAGTTATATAGTATATTAAGTAAGGCACAACTGCAACAGCAAAATATGTGCACGTACATGTGTGAATGATTTCCATCCATGTCCAAAACTCAGGAGCAAATTCCAGTTGCACAAATGATACTTTAAATTTTTTATTTCCATCCCAATAGTTACACATTTTTCATAATTCAAAATTTGTTTGGAAAATAACTAAGTAGCTAAAATTTGGTACAAATAAATTAAAAATATAAGGAGTGCCACGTGATTGTTGGCCGTATGGGAAACACAATGAGGTTGCAGCTAGATCGAGAAGGGGCTTGTGTTCGTGGAGGAAGTGTGATTGAGTTAGAGACATCATGGACAATGTTAAAATGTAGGTATGGGCCAAATTTGAAGTCAATATTATTTTCCGTGATATAAGCCATACAGTTTTACTTCAATGTCTAAGAGACATCTTAGGAGATCAACCTATTAGAATGCAAAGTACAACCAAACATTAGTCAAACCTCGTGAGTCTGTTTTACCCATTAGAATGCAACGTACAACCAAATAATAAATTATTTTTTTGATACTAATGATAAAGTACATGGTCTAGTCCTTTTTAAATGTACATGTACAAATAAAATGATTTGTCATTAGTAACCTCATAGTTTGTCTTGAATCTCCAAGACACATCCTAGGAGATCCACTCATTACAGAGCAAAGTACACAAAAACTTCTGTGAGCACGTCGTTTTTCGACATTCGTCAAATGGCCCTAACTTTTTTCCATGAGTTTGTATGACCAATCCATGGAACCATGCCAAGAGGTTTTCGTTTTAGACAAGTTCTTCATTTTTTGATATTATTTTGGTGGAAAAAGGTCGATAGATGACAACACATGTCGCAACGTCCAAACGGTGTCGGAAGTCGTTCGAACTAGGCACGGATGCCTACCATGTGCATGCCCCTTGGTGGAAATTTTTGGGTCATTCTTCATATGTCCAAAATAGACATCCATGAAATGGCCCCATTCTTTCAAATTTGGCCTATTCTTTCAAAGGACGGTGTCCATGGTAGGCCAGAAGGGTCCGTTTGTGAGCATGTCATTTTTCGACATTTGTGAAATGGACCCAAATTTTTCCATGAACTTGTATGAAAATTCATGAAACCATGCCAAGCGGTTTTGGTTTTCGATAAGTTCTGCATTTTCTATAATTATTTCGGTGAAAAAAGACAGACAAATGGTTGCAATGTGCAAACGTTGTCGAAAATCGTTCAAACTAGGTGTGGATGCCTACCATGGGCATGCCTCCTCGATGAAAAAGTTGGGTCATTCCTCAGACGTCCAAAAAAGAGCACGTTCAATAGACGGTGTTTTGGTAGGACAGAAGGGTCCATTTATGAGCATGTTGTTTTTCGACATTCGTCAAATGGACCCAATTTTTTTCATGAGCATGTATGACTAATTAATGACACCCAGTTTTGCATTTTCTGGAATTATTCCGGTGAAAAAATGTTGATAAATGGCCACACGTGTCATAACGTGTAAACGGTGTCGGAAGTCGTTCAAACCAAGCATGGATCCCTACCACGGGAAGTGCCCTCTTGTTGGCAAAAGTTGCGTTCATTCCTCATATGTCCAAAGAAAGACAATGTTCAAAGGACGGTGTCGAGGGAAGACCAGAAGGTTCCTTTTGTGAGCACATCATTTTTTGACATCCG
Organism: Elymus sibiricus; assembly: GCA_039707655.1. NCBI lineage: Eukaryota > Viridiplantae > Streptophyta > Magnoliopsida > Poales > Poaceae > Elymus > Elymus sibiricus. The sequence goes on along the minus strand of CM077667.1, from coordinate 122,894,517 downwards.
TCAATGGCCCCAATTTTTTCCAATGAGATTGTATGACCAATCCATGGAACCATACCAATCGGTTTTAGTTTCTGACAAGTTATGTATTTTCTGTAATTATTTTGTTGGAAAAGGCCGATAAATGGCAACACGTGTCGCAACGTGCAAATGGTGTCAGAATTCATTCAAACTAAACATGCATTCCTACCATGTGCATGCCCCCTTGGTGGGAAAAGTTGGGATTATTCCTCATATATCCAAAAAAGATAATGTTCAAAGGACGATGTCCAGGATAGGTCAGAAGGGTCCCTTCGTGAGCATGATATACATGACATGTCACGAGAAGAGACTCAACGGGAGCGTAATAAACATGAAACACCCGCTAGGCAAATAATATGGGTCATTTTTTAAGTTGCATGTAAAAAGTAAATGATTGATCATTATAACCTTCATAGTTTGACTTGAAAATGTAACAAGGATATCTATCCATTACAAAGCACAGTACAATCAAAGTTTTTTCACATCCCCTTATACTTTTTTCAACTATTTCAAAATCTACCTTAATCTCCAAATGTACCATAATTTGAACAACTGGCTTCGAAATTTTGCGCAAGTCAAAAGATGTCACATCGTATCTGCTATGGAGGTTGCATTCGATGGATTGAGATGATCTAAATGGCAATGTTTTTCGTTTTGACAAGGCGAACAACTTTCATGTTGACCACTTTTTCGTTGGAAGCCATATTAAAGTGGAAATTCTTCATTAATGGCATATGCACACAAGTAGGATAACTTTCATCTTTTGAACACAATGGCAACATAGAGAAGATAGATAGTGTGTTATCCCTCCACACGAGGCCAGTGACCAGGGTTCAAATCCTATGTGTAGCACATTTTATTTGTTCGGATTATTTTTAGAAATAAAAAGTGACATGTGGGTGTGCTTTTTAATTAGAATAGTTTTACAGTAAACTTATTTTTGTTTTATTTATTTAATAGAAACGTACATATGGTGCCATCGATCATACTACAAAGCAATTGAGTTACTCATTATTATCATCAATCAAACGCTAGTCTAGCGGTAAACCTCCAAGTCTAATGTCTATGTAGTATGAGGTCATGTGTTCGAACCCCACATACTTGTCTTTTTTGTTTTATTTATTTCACGAAGAATACACTACTATGAGATCATGTGTTCGAACCCCACATACTTGTCTTTTTTGTTTTATTTATTTCACGAAGAATACATGTAGTGTCATCAAACATACTACAAAATAATTTAGTTATAAAAGTATTATCATCAATCAAATACTAGACTAGTGGTAAATATCCTAGTCCAATGTCTAAAAAACTATGAGGTCATCGGTTCAAATTCCACAAACTTGCCTTTTTGTTTTATTTATTTCCCAGAAAAATACATGTAGTGCCATTGAACATATTATAAAGATTTAATTTACTAAACTAGCAAAGTGGCCCTCGCAAATGCGAGGGCACCTTATTTAGTGATTCTATAGTGGCTGGGAGTTGAACTTATACTTAATTTCATGGATATTCACATTGCGCGATGTGAAATAAGTCTATATGCCCTACAAATATATGTTCTAATAAAATATCATGTTTTTAGGTAGTAATTTTTAATTTCATGGTAAATAAGTATTGCAACTTTCAAAGGTAAAGTTATGATGTTTATGGCCATAATAAGTATTGTTTGGACATGATATTAGATAGTACATAATTTCAAAGTTAGCTACGAGCTAGCCTATAGTTTTATGCAATGTTAGATCGGTATATGTGTGCAAATGATGATGATAATTAGAATTTCCAAGACGATGTTTATATGATGTCTTGATGGAATTGCAAAAGAACTTATCTGAATGGAGCGAATAAGATATAATATATTACAATAACCGTTAGGACAACTGAACAATAATAATATCCATTTCGTTTTATACTTTTTTGTAAATCTTTTGGTCTCTTGCTTACATTCTTTCTTCTGAAACATATTACGGCGCTAAGGAGCAAACTTTTAGAATTATCTGGTATATGAGTGTGCTTCTAAAATTAATGGTAAAACCAAATTAATAAATAATTTTAACATATTATTTTCTTTTCAACGGTATATTTATGTGTTCATGTACAATTTAGAGAAACTCTACTGAAAGTTTCCTAGAAAATCGTCTATTCGGAAATAAATGTATTATTATCTCTAGATGTGTTGCTTAAATCTATCTCGTATTGCGTCATATAACATGACTACATAGGCTCGGACACCACGGTTTCGAAACCTTTTAATCAATATTATCAGTTTTACTACATGATTGTGGTGACACGTCCTCTTAAATTCACATAAAAGTGAGTGCATCATAGAAATAACATAGGACCCATACATGGCCAGTTTCTTTTCCACGGTTTTGAAGAAAAAAATAGTTTTTCCATTCAAATTCAATGATATATAGAAGAACATCGAAAGATTTGTAATCTTATATATTAAACAATCTCCATATTATAAACTCATGAGAATTATAATTCAATGTATTCCAAATTCCTTTGAATAAAATGATGATGTGTGCATTGTGGATATTGAAGATGGTACCATACCAATGAATTCTCTAAAAAAACTTGTTTTTGTTGGTATTGTGTAACGCCCCGGACACATCCGCCGGTGGTCGTTACTCCTGGCGGGATCTAGACTGGCCCCACAGATCAATACTAGTCTTTTCTACGCACTTTGTCCTCACTTGTACGCACCCCGGGACCAACTTCCCGATCGGTCACCCATCCTAGAACTACTCCAAGCGGAAAAGAAGGAATTCATTATTGATATGAGTAGTCTATCATCCCTAATATGCGAGGCTATCACATATTGGTAATTCTCTAGGGGTACCATTTCCTTTCCTTTGGCATCCACATGTGTAGTTACTCACCACAAATTATTCCTTTCCACGCACATGTGACATTTGCTCGCAAATGCGATGGCATCTTCTTTAGTGAATCTATATTGGCTGGGAGTTGAACTTATACTTATAATTTCATGGATATTCACATTGTGCGATATGAAATAAGTCTATAAGCTCTGCAAGTATATGTTCTAATAAAATATCATGTTTTTCGGTACTATTTTTAAATTTGATGGTGAATAAGTATTATAATTTTGAAAAGTAAAGTTATGATGTTTATGGCCATATGTATCATTTGGACATGATATTACATCGTACATAATTTCAAAGTTAGCTACGAGCTAGCCTATAGTTTTATGCAATGTTAGATCGGTATATGTGTGCAACTGATGGTGAGAATAAGCATTTCCGAGATGATGTTTATGTGATGTTTCGATGGAATGGAAGAATAACCTGTCTGAATGGAGCGAATAAGATATAATTTATTTACAATAACAGTTAGGACAACTAAAGAATGATAATATCTATTTTTTTTACTTTTGTAGATCCTTTGGCTCTTGCTTACATTCTTTCTTCTGAAATATATGACGTCATTATGGAGAAAAAAATTAGAATTATTTTTTATATGAGTATGCTTCTAAAATTAATGGTAAAACAAAATTAATAAATAATTTTAACATATTATTTCTTTTCAATGGTTTGAACGGAACAATTGTCATTTGTACAAAGTCACTGGTTTATTGCCATTACATATAATCATAAGTTAATTTTTGAGTCTGTGCTGCAGCTAAATGATGTGCCAAATTAAAGTTTAAATAGTGGGTATTTGATCGGTAAATTGAATTTTAAATATAAATTAGTAATAATATGTTGATATTTTCATGTAATGAGTTTCTGAGTTGTATACGTACAAGATGTTCCATTTTTTTAACCTGACACACATTTCTTTTTAGGACAAAAACATGCTCGTTCTTTTCAGACGGAAGAGTCTGATTTCTTTTAGCCTCTTTTCCCTGGCTGCATGTAATCTTCTTAATTAAAGATAACTTTTTACAACTCAACTTAGAAAAAAAAAACGGTGTCCACAAAAAAAACTCCGAAAAAAACATAGCTATTTAGACATATGTACGTGTGCATCTGTCATGTAAGTATTTTTTCGGGAATCTATCACGTAAGTTTGAGGGCCACCATGTTATTCATGAGGCTTGCTTTCCTAGGACAACACGTCCTTATTTTTGGTCGGAAGGGTCTGATTTGTTTTTGCCTCTTTTCCTTGGGCTGGATGCAATGCTTTTAAATTTATGCACATGTGCATCTATCACGCATGTTTTTTAAGGGGTCTATCACGTAAGTTTGAGCCCCCTTTTTTTTTTAACACAGTACAGACGCAAGCGCTCATATACATGCGCATACACTCACCCCTATGAACGCACACACGCACACCCTACCCCTATGAGCACCTCCGAGAGACCGAGCCGGCATATCATCTTGAAATTTACGAAGTCACCGTAGGCACCTCGTCGTCGACGGGAACGTCTCCTCCCACTGAATGCGCATCGCCGGAAATCCTAAAATAAATCCAGGAATAAATGCGAGCACCAGGATTTGAACCCTGGTGGGCTGAGGATACCACAGTCCCTCTAACCATCCAACCACAGGTTAGTTCGCTGATGACTCTTTTGTTAAAAGAAAGAGTCCAGTATACTTTTGGTAACCAAAATATCCAATTTCCTTTTCAGGATGGCACCTTTTTTCTTCAAATAAATTTTGTTTGACCTATGTACGTTTAGATGTGTCATGTACAATCTTTAGAGGCCCACCATATTATATATGTTACACAAATCAAACGGTCAAAATAATCCTATGTCTAAAAATTTACCAGATCGAGGGCCAGTATTTTCTAATTAACGTGGAATTTTCTAGCCTTTTCCCCTAATTTTGACCCGTATTTTGCTTTTAGTAGATAATAGATAGATTTTATCACTAATCAAGCAATAGCCTAGTGGTAAACCTCCAAATCTAATGTGTATGGAAGCGTGAGTTCACGAAGAATATATGTACTGTCATCAAACATACCACAAAATAATTGAGTTACAAAGTATTATCATGAATCACATACTAGACTAGTGATAAATCTCCTAGTCTAATGTCTACAAAACTATGAGGTCATGCGTTTGAATCCCATAAACTTGCCTTTTTGTTTTATTTATTTCCAAGAAATAATACATGTGATGCCATCGAGCATACTATAAAGATTAAATTCACTAAATTTTATCACTAATCAAGCAATAGCCTACTGGTAAACCTCCAAATCTAATGTGTATGGAAGCCTGAGGTCATGGGTTCAAATCTTCTAGACTCAATTTTTAGTTTAGATTTTCTTCACTAACCGCCAATCATTTTGTGTGACGTTGAAAACCGTCCCAGAAAACAGAAATGAATTGTGATGCTCAAATGTGTCACCTAAAATCAAGCTGAATCATCACCTTAGATGCCAGGGTTGGCCATCCGGGGATCATTTTTTTTTGGTGACGGCCACCGTCACAGAAAATGATTTCGGTGCGGTTTGTTCTTCGTCATCAGGATTTTTGTCAGTAAATAGAGCAAGTTTTGTAGTGATGGTTACTCTGTTTTTATCAAATAGTTTTGCATCATTAGGATAAGAAGAAAACAACATTTACTTGTCCTTTTGAAACTTATGCTTATAGACATATGCCTTTTTGTTTATGCAATGCACATGCTGCTTTTGAAAGATGTATGCCTGCTACTTTGCTTATTTTTGTAAGAAGATCATGGAAGTCTTTATGGACGATTAATCCATCTATGGGACTTCTTTGAAGATTGTCTGCCATCCGGGAATCATTTTTTTGGTGACGGCCACCGTCATAGAAAATGATTTCGGCGCGGTTTTTTCTTCGTCATCAGGATTTTTGTCACTGAATAGAGCAAATTTAATAGTGATGGTTACCCTGTTTCTATCAAATAGTTGTCCATCATCAGGATCAAGAGAAAACAACATTTATTTGTCTGTTTGAAACTTATGCTTATAGACACATGCCTTTTTGTTTATGTAATGCACCTGCTGCTTTTGAAAGATGTATGACTGCTATCTTTGCTTATTTTTGTAAGAAGATCATGGAAATCTTTATGGACGATTAATCCATCTACGGAACTTCTTCGAAGATTGTTTGCAAACTATTAATATAATTTTGAAGAGATGTGAGGAAACTCACACTGTCTTTAATTGGGAAAAGTACAACCTTATGGTAAATGAAGGTATTTTCCTTGGGCATAGAATCTATGAATGAGGTATTAAACTTGATAGAGCTAAAGTTGAAGCTATCGATAAAATGCCTTATATAAGAGGTATGTGAAGTTTCCTTGGTCATGTTCGTCTCTATAGGATATTTATTAAAAGAAAAATTTCTAGATCTCTTACTAATCTTTTGCAAAACCTTTTTTTTATTTTTTACAATGATTGTAAGGAAGTCTTTCAAATCTTTAAGAAAGCTTTAATCTCTGCACCTATAGTTCAATCTCTTGACTGGAATTTGTGTTTCGAAATTATGCGTGATGCTAGTGATTATGTCGTAGGGTCTGTATTTTGAGAAAAGGGTTGATAAGAAGTTGAATGTTATTCATTATGCTAGTAAGAATTTTAGAATGGTCAAAGAAATTATGCTGCTACTGAAAAGGAATTTCTAGATGTTGTATTTGCTTTTGATAATTTCAGATTTTAGTGCTTCTTTGGTTCATAGGATAGGAATATCATAGTAATAGGAAACTTGAAGGAAATGAGATGTCATGTATCTCAAATCCTATTAATACGAATAGGAAAAGATATGTCCTTTGGTCACATCATAGGATTTTTCCATCGAGTCCACGCTAATGTTTTTTTTTTGCTATGAAATATGGAGGATAGGAAGAATTCCTCCATAAAATAAGGATTATACTCCTACAAACCAAAGGACTGCAAAGGAATTTTTCCTACGAAAATCATATCCTACGAAATTCCTATAAAATTCCTACAAACCAAAGCGGTCTTATATTATTGATTCTAAAGTTCCAATTCATACCGATCATGCCGCAATTAAGTATCTCATGTATAAGACTTATGCTAAGTCAAGACTATTAGAAACGTTCACCGGGAGTATAAATCGCCCCAAATATAATAAAAATTATATTGAGCTGCTTGAATCACCGAATGATCGCTACTGCCGTCAGAACTAGAAATTTCCGTCACTCCCATACCAGAGCCGACCTGTCCTCGCCGTTGACAACCGAGAAGTCTTCATGTGCGTGCCCCAAGGAGCAACGTCCGCGAGCCGCAATCGTCATCGTTGAACCCTTCGATCGATATGAAGTGTGTGGTACTAGATCTCACCTTCATGCATGTATGACGGGAAACCCTAACCCCACCGCCCAAACGAGATGTCAGAAATCTACGTTGGAGCTCCGTTGGCTCCATCCCCACAAACGAATTCGAGGTGGATCGAACCCCGGAGGACCAACTTGAAGATGAAGCACCACCATCAGCCTAAGTACCTTGCAAGGATTAAGAAACCCTAACCTAAACTGAGCCGAGGCACCGGGATTCGCCTCACCACCACCAGCTACTAGAGGGTAGATAGAGGGGAGGTGAATCAACGAGCTGGTCGATAGAGCTTGGAGGGGAAGGTAACTTTGCCGTAATCGCCTATGCGTGAGGAAAGCGAGGGCAAAGGGGGATTCTAGTCAGTACATTTTATTAGACCTTTGAACGTCAAATTCAGCCAAATCCTACCCAGTGATCTCTCCCTAGTGAATACAAAGCATAAGTTGTCCGACCAGTCAAGTGCCATGTCCTCCCAACACATGGGCATGCCTTGTTTTTTTTTTGGGAAAATAATAAAATGAGGGAGGGGGGGGGGGGGGGGGGTACAAACCCATTACAAGTGCTGAGATGTATATTGTGCATGTGTATTTCTTGTACAACAAGCCCTCCTCCTTCCTTGTATAGTTGAGGACGTGGCTACCCCTTGTACTTATATATACGTGCATATGCACCCGATCAATATATCGTGAGTTGCACATATTCTCTACAAACAAGGACGCCATTAAAATGTATAAAACATCATAATATTTCTATATTGAGATAAACATCGTCATAAGGTCACAATTAGGGGGGGAAAGTGAGAATGTACTGTTTTAGATAAGCATTATCATTCCTGGTTTTTCAGTCAGGTTAACTAATTCTCACTAGATTGAAATTTCTTAAGCATTAGTCAATTTCTAAAAGTTACAACTTTAATTTAGTGAACAACAGGTTGTGCAGATTGCAGTTTTCCTGGAGTAACACATCTTATAATTGATCGAGGCACAAAAAATGGGTCGATGCATGGAAAGATACTTTTACAGTAGCACACACATGCATTTCACTGGAAACTTACGTTGCCCAGAGTTCATGCATGGTCTAAGGCTAAACTGATGGTGCGCTTGGTCAAAGTAGGACCGGATCATCCACCATCCTATAGCACACGAATTGAAGCCGTGCACATCTCCAACTCAGGGTCGATAGCTGGAACCCGAATCAAAAACTCCAAGAGGAAAATGAATTTATTGTCACTAGGTAGGTGATAAAACACAAGGCCAGTCGACCATGAGTCCATGGCTTTTGCCCTGTCTAGTCGTATCGGTCGAGCGTTTGATGGCGTGCAATGAATGCCCTGGCCAACCACTCGGTGGTGTCATCTCTGCCTCTGCGACCTCCATTTACCACGCTCTCTCACACCTCTTCAATTTTCATGGCGCGTTGGTCTGGTAGCTTCTGCACCCCGCTATTTATACACCACTCCCTTTGCCTGTGTCGTTCACTTCACTCCACCTATCCACTCCACTCCCACTGAAGCAGCGGCGGAAGAAGAAGCTAGAAGACATGGGGGCGCAGAGAGCTCTCCTCGCGAGCTTCCTGCTCGCCGCGTTGGCCACCCAGGCCTTCGTCACCGTCTCGGCCAGGAGCGGCCCGACGGAGAAGGCAAGCCAAGGTGCGTACCTAGCTAGATCTTGTGCATGCAGCTTGTGGCGACGGGTGAGCTAGGTTGTAACAGTGTCGTTTCGTGGCGTGCTCGCAGATGACGTGAAGAAGCCCGACTGCGTGCCGTCGCTCGACCCGCACAGTTTCCCCGGCCACGGGGGCACCACCGTGCCCCTTCCCTCGCACGGAGGCTCCTCCGGTACGCCGCCTTACCACGGAGGCTCCGGCACGACGCCGTCGCACGGCGGCTCCGGCTCCACCCCGTCGCACGGTGGCTCCGGGTCGGTGCCTGACCCGTCGCACGGCGGGTACGGGACGCCGCCTTCGCACGGGGGCTCTGGTTCGTTGCCTGACCCGTCGCACAGCGGAGGAGGTTACGGGTCCACTCCGGATGCGCCGTCACACGGTGGAGGCGCGTACGGGAGCTCCCCCACGCCTTCCAGCGGCGGTGCCTACGGCAGCTCACCCACGCCGTCCCACGACGGAGGCGCCTACGGCAGCTCCCCGACGCCGGCCCACGACGGAGGCTCCTACAGCGGAACTCCGGCTGCACCGTCGCACAGCAGCCACGGGTCTGTCACACCGTCGCCGCTCATCCCAGTCGACCCCAACAGCCTCGGGACATGCGAGTAAGCCACTTGCTACCCTTACACCGGCACGTAACCTTTTCTTTCTTCTAGGTTTCACTGACACGTGGGCCCGTCACGTATATATAGCTACTGGAGGACGCACCCGATGCAGATATGGTCGGCACTGGGGAGCTGGCCGAGCTCGGTCAGCCACTTCTTTGGCGCTGCCGGTGGCGCGGTTGCCGGCGGGCCGAGCGTGAGCATCCAGGACGCGCTGGCGAACACGAGGACCGACGGCGCCGGCGCGCTGCTGCGCGAGGGTACCGCCGCACTGCTCAACTCCATGACCCGCCCGGGGTTCGCCTACACCACCGAGCAGGTGAGGAACGCGTTCGCGGAGGCCGCGGCCGGCGGCTCCGACAGCGCCGAGGCGGCGCAGGCGGCCGCGTTCAAGAAGGCCAATGAGGGGAGGAAGGCGTAGATCGACCGGATCGCCATCGAGACTGCTTTAGCTAGCTGGCTACCTATATCTGTGGCATGCGTGCATGCATGCGTTTAGGCCGGACGGGCGTGTGCGTTGCGTTTTGGTTGTTTCGTTTGAGTTCATGGTTTGGTTGTGTACGTTGGTGTCTTCGTGGCCTAGCTTCGATCTATCGTCCTATGTGTTGTAATGAATCTCGTTTAAGTTTTTTTGCGGTTCCGATCCGTACCCTGTTGCATTGAGTGGAATATATGAAGCGAACTATTCCTAGCTCGGGGCCTGGTTTCAATGGAGGGAATATGATATTTTTTGGCTTTTTTTTTACATATTCATTAGCGGCTCTTACTACTATAATGATGATATGTCCAACTAATGAATATGCACATCGTGAATATATTCATCGATCTGTATACCGTCTTACTATTTTGGTGAATATATTCATCGTCTGTATACCGACGGTGTGCAGAGAGTGTGACACAAACATATGCAGCTCGTTGCATGTAAAAAGAATCCACTACACATCATGTTCTCGGAGCATAGAGGTTCAAACAAAAGGTAAGAACACATAAAGAAAAGGGACTGACAAGAAACCAGTCGACTAAGGGCAACTCCGACGCAAACGAAACGGACGCGGATTGCCCGTGTGGACTCAAAAAACAAAGTTTAAAACATGCGCATAAGTTAAACTTACAGTAAACATAACTAAACATTAAAATGATCGGTCAATCGTCGACTAAAGTCCACTTAAAATAATTACATATAAATTTAAAAACTAAAAAAAAACTTTTGCCTCCCGGTCACCAAGCACACTGCCTTAGGCATCGCCATCGTCCGGGTCGGCGAGATCGACAAAGTCGGGCGGCGGCCCCATCCACGCGAAGGCCTGCTGCCACACCTTAAGTGCCGCCTCCTCCGACGTCTGTTGCGTCGGCGGATCTGTTGCACGACGCGCGCTCCCGACGCTCCTTCACCTCCAACTCGCATGTCTAGCGATGCCGACACTCCTCGCGCTCCATCTGCATGCACCACTCGCTGTCTTTCTGCTCCTCCGCCAATGTGTGGGCCCTCCGGCACCGGGATGCGGTGGGGGTCGAGGTGCCAGTCATGGGGGAGGTTCACCCATGGCAGCACGATGACGTGGCTTGAGACTGCGTCGGTATTTCCCCAAAGAGGAAGGAATGATGCAGCACAACGACAGTAAGTATTTTTCTCAGTTATGAAACCAAGGTTATCGAACCAGTAGGAGGATCACCACCACCCAATAAGCAGCACCTGCACACAAACAACAAATATTTGCAACCCGACGCGAAAGAGAGGTTGTCAATCTCTCTACGGTAATAAGATAGATTAGGTAGTGATAGATAGGAGAGATAGATCTCTCAAGAACACAAATAAAAATAGTAAATATGCAGCAATATGTTTTTGGGTTTTTGGTTTTGTAGATCTGAAAACAAAGATTGCAAAAACATAGATCGGAAAGCAATATGTTGGAAAGGTAGACCCGGGGGCCGTAGGGTTCACTAGTGGCTTCTCTCATGAGTATAGCGCACGGTGGGTGAACAAATTACTGTTGGGCAATTGATAGAAAATCGAATAGTCATGACGATATCCAAGACGATGATCATTATATAGGCATCACGTCCAAGATAGATAGACCAACTCCTGCCTGCATCAACCTCTATTACTCCACACATCGACCGCTATCCAGCATGGATCTCCCTGGTGCGCCCTGGTGGGTTCTGCTCTCCACAGCCCACCTTCCTGGCTCTTGTTTGACCCACTGGGTGTCTTCTGGTGCAAAAAAAATCTCCAAAAAGTGTCGTCGCGATTGGATTCCGTTTGGTATTGATTTTCTGCGAAGTAAAAAACAAGCAAAAACAGCAACTGGCACTTTGGCACTATATCAATAGGTTAGTCTCAAAAAATGATATAAAGTTGCTATAAAATGATTGTAAAACATCCAAGAATGATAATATAACAGCATGGAACAAGCAAAAATTATAGATATGTTGGAGACGTATCAGCATCCCCAAGCTTAATTCCTACTCGTCCTCGGGTAGGTAAATGATAAAAACAGAATTTTTGATGTGGAATGCTGCCTAACATGTTCATCACATTCTTTTTTTTTGTATAGCATGGACATTTGGACTTTTTAATAGTAGAATCCGCCAAGTGCAAATTAAGAGAACATTCTTCAATATTGGTAAGACCAAGCACATCACAAAGAGATTTCGGAATCGTGGATACACTAGCACCCAAATCACATAAAGCAAATCATTCATAATTTTTAATCTTGACCTTAATGGTAGGTTCCCACTCATCATATAATTTTCTAGGAATAGAAATCTCCAACTCCAACTTTTCTTCAAAAGATTTTATCATGGCATCAACGATATGTTTAGTAAAAGCTTTATTTTGCTCATAAGCATGGGGTGAATTCAACATAAATTGCGGCAAAGAAATGCATTCAATCAAAGAGCAACTATCATAATTAAAGTCTTTGCAATCCAAGATAGTGGGCACATCACTAGTTAAAGTTTTGACCTCTTCAAACCCACTTTTATCAAAAATTTCATCAAAATTTTCACCCTCCAAATTATTGGGACGCCTTCTAGCTAAAGTTGACTCTACTTCAGTCCCTTCATTATCAATCTTAATATTACTAAATAAGGAATCAATAGAAGAAACACCAATCACTTTAAGATCTTCATCTTTCTTATGAAGGCAATCACTAGAAAACGATTTTTCTAAGATTTCTCTTTTAGCTCTAAGCATAGCGATTCTTTTCTTACTTTCATCCATAGAGACATATAAATCTTTAATAGATGCATCAATCTTAGGCACAAAAGCTTTCAACTTGAGATTTTCAACATCATGAGAAATTCTATCAATACTTCTAGACATATCATCAATCTTATTCAACTTTTCTTCTATCGTAGTATTGAAAGCCTTTTGCACATTGATAAATTCTTTAATGTTACTCTCAAGATCAGAGGTGTTCCTATTATTATTGTAAGAAGAATTACCATAATTATTAGAGGAATTTTCAGAAAAAGGCCTAGGATTAAAATTACCTCTATAAGCATTATTATTGAAATTGTTTCGCGAGACAAAATTCACATCTACGGAATCATTATTTTGCTCAATCAAAGTAGACAAAGTCACATCATTAAGATCAATAGGAGCATTTTTACTAGCAACCAATTTCATCAAAGCATCAACTTTATCACTCAAAGTACTAATTTCCTCTACCAAATTAACCTTTTTACTAGTAGGTGCTCTTTCGGTATGCCATTGAGAATAATTAGCCATGATATTATCTAACAATTTAGTGGCTTCACCCAAAGTAATCTCCATAAAAGTACCACCCGCGGCGGAATCTAAAAGATTTCTAGAGACAAAATTCAACCCCGCATAAATTTTTTGTATGATCATCCAAAGATTTAAACCATGAGTAGGACAATTTCTTAGCATCAACTTCATTCTTTCCAAGATTGTGCAACATGTTCATGCTCAAGTTGCTTAAAATTCATGATTTGCGTCCTAAGGGAAATAATTTTAGCGGGCGGAAAATACTTAGTGATAAAAGCATCCTTGAACTTATTCCAAGAATCGATACTATTGTGAGGCAAAGAGGAAAACCAAATTTTTGCACAATCCCGCAAGGAGAAAGGAAATAGTTTCAACTTCACAATATCACTGTCCACATCTTTTTTCTTTTGCATATCACACAATTCTACGAACGTGTTTAGATAAGACGCGGCATCCTCATTATGATTACCGGCAAATTGATCTTTCATGACAAGATTCAACAAGGTGGCATTAATATCACAAGACTCCACACTAGTGGCGGGAGGAGCAATAGGCGTACTAATAAAGTCATTGTTATTAGTATTGAAAAAATCACACAACTTGGTGTTCTCTTGAATCATCGTGACTACGCAAAAAAGATTGCAAGCAAGGAAGAGATGCGGCGAGAAAAAGGACAAACGAAAAAGAGGGCGAATAAAACGGCAAATTGGTGAAGTGGGGGAGAGGAAAACGAGAGGCAAATGGCAAATAATGTAATTGCAAGGAGATGAGATTTTTGATTAGGAACCTGGTAGATGATGGTGGAGTCCCCTCGACGCCTATGATAGGCACGTAGAAGAGACCGCTTCCTCCCCGGCAACGGCGCCAGAAAATCCTTTGACGTGGCTTGAGACTGCGTCGGTATTTCCCCAAAGAGGAAGGGATGATGCAGCACATCGACAGTAAGTATTTCCCTCAGTTATGAAACCAAGGTTATCGAACCAGTAGGAGGATCACCACCACCCAATGAGCAGCACCTGCACACAAACAACAAATACTTGCAACCCGACGCGAAAGAGAGGTTGTCAATCTCTCTACGGTAATAAGATAGATTAGGTAGTGATAGATAGGAGAGATAGATCTCTCAAGAACACAAATAAAAAGAGTAAATATGCAGCAATATGTTTTTGGGTTTTTGGTTTTGTAGAACTGAAAACAAAGATTGCAAAAAGATACTACCTCCGTTCCTAAATATTTGTCTTTTTAAAGATTTCACTACCAATTACATACGGATGTATATAGACATAATTTAGAGTTTAGATTCACTCATTCTGCTCCGTATGTAGTCCCTAATTGAATCTTTAGAAAGACAAATATTTAGGAATGGAGGGAGTAGATCGGAAAGCAATATGTTGAAAAAGTAGACCCGGGGGCCGTAGGGTTCACAAGTGGCTTCTCTCATGAGTATAGCGCACGATGGGTGAACAAATTACTGTTGGGCAATTGATAGAAAATCGAATAGTCATGACGATATCCAAGGCGATGATCATTATATAGGCATCACGTCCAAGATAGATAGACCGACTCCTGCCTGCATCTACCTCTATTACTCCACACATCGACCGCTATCCAGCATGCATCTAGTATATTAAGTTCATGGAAAAACGGAGTAATGCAATAAGAATGATGACATGATGTAGACAACATCTATTCATGTAGGAATAGACCCATCTTGTTATCCTTAATAGCAACGATACATGCGTGTCTTGCTGCCCTTTCTGTCACTGGAAAAGAACACTGCAAGATCGAACCCATCACAAAGCACCTCTTCCCATGGCAAGAAAAATCGATCTAGTTGGCCTAACTAAACCAAAGATTCAGAGAAGAAATACGAGGCTATAAGTAATCATGCATATAAGAGATCAAAGAAGACTCAAATAATATTCATGGATAGAAACTGATCATGAACTCAAAATTCATCGGATCCCAACAAACACACCGCAAAAGTTTACATCAAATAGATCTTCAAGAGACCATTGTATTGAGAATCATAAGAGAGAGAAGAAGCCATCTAGCTACTTCCTACGGACCCGTAGGTCTATGGTGGACTACTCACGCATCATCGGAGATGCACTTGTGAGGAAGATGAACCCCTCCGTGATGGTGTTTAGATTGGATCTCGAGGTTCTGGAACTTGCGGCGGCTGGAATTGTATTTCGTCGACTCACCTAGAGTTTTTGGAATATTTGGGAATTTATAGGCATCAGAGGCGGTGCGGAGGGGCCCCATGGAGGGCACAACCCATCAGGGCGCGCCGGGGGCCCCCTGGCGCGCCCTGGTGCGTTATGCTCTCCACAGCCCACCTTCCTGGCTCTTCTTTGGCCCACTGGGTGTCTTCTGGTCCAGAAAAAATCTCCAAAAAGTTTCGTCGCGATTGGACTCCGTTTGGTATTGATTTTCTGCGAAGTAAAAAATAAGCAAAAACAGCAAGTGGCACTTTGGCACCATGTCAATAGGTTAGTCCCAAAAAATGATATAAAGTTGCTATAAAATGATTGTAAAACATCAAAAAATGATAATATAACAGCATGGAACAAGCAAAAATTATAGATACGTTGGAGACGTATCACACGACGAGGTACTCCAAATGGTAGCGCGGGCGGTGCACCGGGATGTAAAAAGCGGTCCCGCGGGTGGTGCACCGGGATGTAGAAGTGGCCCCGCGGCCAGCGCGCCCTCCACGCCACTCGCACCAGCGCCCACCTCACCGCCGGTACGTGAGAGCAGGAGCCCTCCGCCACCATGGCCTTTCCCTTCCCTTTGCCGCTGTAAAAAAATGTTGACCATGTATTAAAAAAACGATAACCTTGTATTTAAAAAATATTAATCAAGCATTTGAAAAACAAGTAAACGTGTATAGAGAAAATATTAACTATGTATTAAAAAATGTTATTCTTGTAGTTGAAACATGTTAATCAAGTATTTGAAAAAATGTTTAATGTATATGAAAAAGATGATGACCCTGTATTCAAACAATTGTTAAACTTGTATTTAAAAAATGTTAGTCAAGAAATTGAAAAAAAGGTAAAAATGTGTATTAAACAGTTATTTGAAAAATGTTAATCAAGCATTTAAATAATGTTAAATGTGTATAGAAAAATGTTAGTCATTTATTCAATAAATTTTAATCTTATATTTAAAATATTGAAAATATATTTAAAAATGTATTAGATATATACAAAAATGTGTACAGAAAAAAAAAATTAAACCCGAGAGATAACAGAAGAAAACAAAATAAAAGAAAGAAATATATACTTTACTAATAAAGAAAATATGTATTCTCGGTCCGTCATGCTATTTTTCGAAAACCCGCCTGAGTTTGTTGGCTATGAACCCGCCGTCCAGTTTTCAGTTGGAAAAATCGATTAGATTAAATTTTACATAAAGCCACCAAAATATTTTAAATAATAAACCCGCAATACTTGAGAAAAATAGATGTAAGTACTGGGGTTCGGAAAATAAATGTACATAGAACTGTTTTACCATGTATTATAAAAATGATAATATTGTATTTAAAAATGTTTATCAAGCATTTGAAAATTTGTAAATGTGTGTAAAAAACTGTTGACCATGTATTAAAAAAATGGTAACCTTGTATTTAAAAAATATTAATCAAGCATTTGAAAAACAAGTAAACGTGTATAGAGAAAATATTGACTATGTATTAAAAAATGTTATTCTTGTATTTGAAAAATGTTAATCAAGTATTTCAAAAAAATGTAATGTATATGAAAAAAATGTTGTCCCTGTATTCAAACAATTGTTAAGCTTGTATTGAAGAATGTTAGTCAAGGAATTGAAAAAAGGTAAAAAATGTGTATTAAACAATTATTTAAAAATGTTAATCAAGCATTTTAATAATGTTAAATGTGTATAGAAAAAAGTTAATCATTTATTCAATAATTTTTAATCTTTATTTAAAATATTGAAAATATATTTTAAAACGTATTAGATATATACAAAAATGTGTACGGAAAAACAATTAAAACCCGAGAGATAAGAGAAGAAAACAAAAGAAAAGAAATAAATATGTATACCTACTAATAAAGAAAATAGGTATTTTTAGTTCGTCATGCTATTTTTCACAAACCCACCTAAGTTGTATGCAATGAACCCGTCGTCCTGTTTTCAGTTGGAAAAAACAATTAGATGAAATTTTACATAAAGCCACCCAAAATTTTCAAATAATAAACCCGCAATACTTGAGAAAAATAGATGTGAGTAGTACGGTTCGAACCGACCACCCTTCCGTTCGATCCCTTGGAGGGGACCAAGCTAGCTTCCGTGAGTGATGGTGCAAAGTATTCGCTCTATAAATAGTATCACCTCTCCATGTCTTTTTTTCATGCAGTTGCTTCCAACCGCGTCCACCGTCGAATGCCAGGACAACTACACCAGCAACGTGCCGCTTTTACTTATGCTTAGAGTCATGCATAATTTTATTTTTGAAACAAAATAGAAGATCAGAAAAGCATGCAATTTCCAAACCATATCGGACATATACCAACCACTTGCGGTCAAAGACCACATCTCCTATCAACTTAAGGCAGTGTATGTGACCGCTTTATTTAATAAATAAATAGTATAAAAGTGCATGTTCATTACAACGAGTCCAAATCCTACTTGGTAAGGCACAAGAGTCTGAATCCTTCTTAGAGAAGGCTATATTTTGTCATACAAATACACCTTAATCTCCACCCGATTCTAATACAATCTCAAGTCCTTGTTTCAATTATTAGCCGCCGGTCATGAATCCTTTCAGTGGGGTCACCATGCATGAACCAGAACGAGCAAGAACTAACTCGACTCGTACATACCATACATGATCTTTTTTTTCCATATATGACTGTATACGTTGTTACATGACTCTGTACTTTGTGATTGAAGCTGTCAGGTGGTTTCCGTCTAACTCTACAAGAAGTTAGACACGATCTCGTAGATTTTTTTTTCCTGAATGAGGGATTCGTGGTTCGATGCGGTCGAATTTAGTAGGCGAGAGAGACCTCCTGACTAATTAACTTCGCCGTTACAGAAGATCAATCAAGGTGCTTGACGTCCATCTGCCTGCGGAAACAAATGTTCGTGATTACATGCTAGGTATGAAAAGTCTCAAGAATAAAAAGGTGCCAGGTTGATAGGGCCAGAATAAAATGTGCCGGTTTGAAAGTCTGAAGAAACAAAAAGTGTACAATGCCGTACTGAAATCGGTTGAAAAATGCATGTGTGTATACCATTGCTCTTAGAGCATCTCTAGCACACCCCGTATAATGTCGACCCGCAAAACTTGTTTACAGTTCGTGGAAAAACGGCTTTGCGGGCTGACGCGGGTTGCGGCCGAGCAGACCCCACAAAGCGGACCCGTATAAAGGGATATTCGTCAGCCCGCAAACCGAAAACCCCAGATTAGTCAATTTGACAGCGATTCCGATGAGTGAGTTCAAATTCGAATAATAAAAGCATAGTTCACGCGCAAATAAAAGCATAGTTTTCTACGACAAACGCAAAAGGACTTCATGCAAAAGCAACGATCACGTCCATCATCATCTTGGTTGCTTTTCACCCGTCGTCATGATCTTCACTCCGCACTTGTTCCAACTCCGGCACCGAAAGCATCAGCGGCACTGGTTCCAACTCCTGATGGGAAAACATCACCGGCATCAAAACACCCACCGGTCGCCGCTAGCATCCTCCTCTTCAAGATGTCCCTCCTTGCCATATCATGCCATTCTCTGCTGATGTCGTCCATGTCATTGCGGTTCATTTTCATGATCCTATTCTCCTCGGCAAGAAGCATGGCCATGGCTTTGGTCTCATGGGCAAAGACTCTTCTCTCCTCAATGGCCGCCTTGCGCAACCCCTCGGCCTTGAGCAATTGCCATTTCTCTTGCTTCTCTAGTGCCATCTTCTCCGCCAACTCTTTCTTTGCCTCCAATGTCTTCGCCAACATCAACTCATTTGATTGCACCATGGCATCTATCTTGTCCCGCAAGCTCAATGCCTCGTGTTCCCTCTTGATCTTCTCCTTTGACTTCTTGTCTCCATCGGGCTTGTTCAAGTTCGTGGGCCATCATCATCTTCATCACCGTCCATGTTCGTGAGTGAACCTCTCTTCGGTGGGGATTCTTTTTCAATCAACTCCCACTTCTCACAGTTTTTGAGCAATTCCCAACAATGCTCTAGTTTACATAATTTTTCTTTGGAAGTTTCCATGTCTTTGTATCTGTGTTGGGCAAATTTTTCCTACACAATTGAAACAATGTCAGAATGATGCAATCACTACAAATGCTACAAACGATTTGCACAACTCCGAAAGTGATAACGAACTTGATGACCCACAAGTATAGGGGGTCAATCGTAGTCCTTTCGATAAGTAAGAGTGTCGAACCCAATGAGGAGAAGAAGGAAATGACAAGCGGTTTTCAGCAAGGTAATTTCTGCAAGCACTGAAATAATAGGTAACATATAGTTTGATAGCAAGATAATTGGTAACGAGCAAGTAACGGTAACGGTAAATAAAGTGCAGCAAGATAGCCCAATCCTTTTTGTGGCAAAGGAAAGGCCAAAACGGTCTCTTATAATAAGCAAAGCGTTCTTGAGGGTACACGGGAATTTCATCTAGTCACTTTCATCATGTTGGTTTGATTTGCGTTCGCTACTTTGATAATTTGATATGTGGGTGGACCGGTGCTTGGGTGTTGTTCTTACTTGAACAAACCTCCCACTTATGATTAACCCCCTCGCAAGCATCCGTAACTACGAGAAAAGTATTAAGATAAAATCTAACCATAGCATTAAACATTTGGATCCAAATTAGCCCCTTACAAAATAGCGCATAAACTAGGGTTTAAGCTTTTGTCACTCTAGCAACCCATCATCTAATAACTACTCCACAATGTATTCCCTTAGGCCCAAAGATGGTGAAGTGTCATGTAGTCGATATTCACATGACACCACTAAGGGAATCTCAATATTTATATCATCAAAATATCGAAGACATATAAAATTCACATGATTACTTGCAACATGACTTCTCCCGTGGATGAGGATATGTACCTAGGGTAGGGTCTTAGGCCTGACCTACATTTCCTATCTAAGGACACTACATTGGAGAAATTAAAGATTACAAGGAAGACTCCGACTGAAATCACCATGGCGCATGAGTCACTCGACGGAACATCCACTCGGAAGTTTCTCCCTCCATTCGACAGTTGCCTTTCACTCGGAAGAACCAGAAGTCAGTCGACCGCAGAAGATCAGAAGCCACTCCAGGGAGGCCAACGGGCAGGCGTTCGACTGGTCGCCATAAGTAGCATTTATTACATACGTTATCAGTAACGTTCATCTTTATTACCACGATCGAACCCTTGGTTGCCGGGCATTCATGAGGGGCAGCGCACTCTATATAAGCCACCCCTCCCCTCTGGCACAGGGGTTCGCACCCCCTATAACTCACACATCCCACTCGACAGAGACTCTCCGGAGCATGAGACGTAGGGATGTTATCTCCACCGCGGGAGGCCCGAACTCGCTAAAATCACCGTGTCACCCATTTGCATCTCGATAGATCATGCTCCATTACACTACCCCTCTCTATTGTCGGAATCATTCCCACAACAGTTGGCGCCCACCGTGGGGCATGACGTCTATCGGGCCATGATGCATATGGTTTTCTCGTCTACCGGCGCGGTCCGTCCCGTCGTCTCTGGCCTTGTTTACGACATCGTTGTCAAGTTCCTACAAACGGCCATCGGCACGGTCCGTCCCGTTGTCTTCGGCCTCGGCTACGACACCATCGTCGAGCCCCTGCAAACGACCATCGGCGCAGTCCGTCTCGTCGTTTCCGACCTCGTCTACGACGCCACCGTCGAGCTTCCACACACAGCAGCTCCGTTTTGTGGCATCGCCTCTGCGTGCAACCGATGGGGCGGCATCTCAGCGATCAGGTCCCTGCATTCTACTCAA
This sequence comes from Elymus sibiricus, assembly GCA_039707655.1. NCBI lineage: Eukaryota > Viridiplantae > Streptophyta > Magnoliopsida > Poales > Poaceae > Elymus > Elymus sibiricus. The sequence continues at coordinate 122,873,265 of CM077667.1, read as the reverse complement.
TATTTTCTGCCTTGCATGCATACAATAATTATCTACGCCTGACTTTATACATAGATTAACTAGCTTTACCTCATCATGCATGGAGTAACTAGCTATTAACGCCTTTAGTTTTGCATGCGTAGACTTAATTCCTTCAGTTTTGCATGCATGGAGTAACTAGTTATTAACGCCTTCAGTTTTGCATGCATAGACTTAATTCATTCAGTTTTGCATGCATGGCGTAACTAGCTATTAACGCTTCCAGTTTTTGCATGCATGGTCTAACTAGCTATGCCTCACGCCATGCATGGAGAAATCACCATCCATTTCACATGCAGGGGAGACACAGGTCTGGTGCGTGTGGACGCACACGTCGGTTCCTTCCTTCGGCAGCGGTCACTCGGACAACTAAACGTCCACCATGACAACTAAAACTCCATGGCGCCTCGCGTCGCCATTCGGTGAGACATATTTTCATCACTCGGCCGCTCCGCGCGTCGCCGCTTGGTGAGACACATCTCCATCACCCGGCCGCCCCGCGCGCCGTCACTCCGATGGATGCTCCATCGTCACTCGGCAGCTCCGCGCATCGCCACTCGGCGAGACACGTCTTCGTCACTCGGCAGCTCCGCGCATCGCCACTCAGCCAGACGCTCCATCGTCACTCGGCCGCCCCGCGCGCCGTCTCTCTACTGGACGCGTCGTCATCACTCGTCAGCTCAGCGCATCGCCACTCGGCGAGGCATGTCTTCGTCACTCGGCAGCTCCGCGCATCGCCACTCGGCGAGACACGTCGTCATCGCTCGGCAGCTCCGCGCATCGCCACTCAGCCGGACGCTCCATCGTCACTCGGCCGCCCCGCGCGCCGTCACTCTATTGGACGCGTCGTCATCACTCGGCAGCTCCGCGCATCGCCACTCGGCAAGACACGTCTTCGTCACTTGGCAGCTCCACGCATCGCCACTCAGCCGGACGCTCCATCGTCACTCGGCCGCCCCGTGCGCCGTCACTCTACTGGACGCGTCGTCATCTCTCGGCAGCTCCGCGCATCGCCACTCGGCGAGGCACGTCTTCGTCACTCGGCAGCTCCACGCATCGCCACTCGGCGAGACACGTCTTCGTCACTCGGCAGCTCCGCGCATCGCCACTCGGCCGGACGCTCCATCGTCACCCGGCCGCCCCGCGCGCCGTCACTCTACTGGACGCGTCGTCATCACTCGGCAGCTCCGCGCATCGCCACTCGGCGAGACACGTCGTCAACGCTCGGCAGCTCCGCGCATCGCCACTCAGCCGGACGCTCCATCGTCACTCGGCCGCCCCGCGCGCCGTCACTCCACTGGACGCATCGTCATCACTCGGCAGCTCCGCGCATCGCCACTCGGCGAGGCGCGTCGTCATCACTCGGCAGCTCCGCGCATCGCCACTCGACGAGACACGTCGTCATCGCTCGGCTGCTCTGCGCATCGCCACTCAGCCGGACGCTCCATCGTCACTCGGCCGCCCCGCGAGCCGTCACTCTACTGGACGCGTCGTCATCACTCGGCAGCTCCGCGCATCGCCATTCGGCAAGACACGTCTTCGTCACTTGGCAGCTCCGCGCATCGCCACTCAGCCGGACGCTCCATCGTCACTCGGCCGCCCCGTGCGCCGTCACTCTACTGGACGCGTCGTCATCACTCGGCAGCTCCGCGCATCGCCACTCGGCGAGACACGTCTTCGTCACTTGGCTACCCCGCGCATCGCCACTCAGCCGGACGTGTCTACTTCGCTCGACCGCCCCGCGCGTCGTCAGACAGCTAAGTCATTCTTCACAGACTGCATTCAATTAAATAGTTATTTCCGCATTATCGAGTGTCAAGTAAGTCGCACATGGCGTTCACTCGGAGGCCACGCCACCGAGTGTACCTCCGTGCTCGGTTGTTTATCTTCATGTCGGAACACTTCACTTCCGCTTCATTTGGGTCCAGTACTCAAACGAGTTCAGTCGGATCTCACTCTTTTAGACTCTTGCTGGTTCCGGACCAGCAAGAACCTGGCACACCCAGCGGGTGTCTAGGGGTGTAATTTACACAAATCATTTCAGCAAACATCAAGAGAATTTTTTATGTTAGCTTGTGCTATTTTTCATACACAGGTTACACGATCACTGGACGCCTCTGTGCGCCACTCTCGACGACATGCTCGACTCGGCCGCCACGCGCGCCGTCACTTGTTCGGACGCCTCCTCGATGACATGCTGGACTCGGTCGCCCCGCGCGCCGTCACTTGGTCGGACATCTCCTCGACGACATGCTGGACTCGGCCGCCCTGCGCGCCGTCACTTGTTCGGACGTCTCCGCGGCAACACGCTCGACTCGGCCGTCCCGCGCGCCATCACTTGTTCGGACGCCTCCTCGATGACATGCTGGACTCGGCCGCCCCGCGCGTCGCCACTCAGCCGGGCGCGTCTACTTCACTCGGATGCCCCGCGCGTCGCCACTCCGTGCGGCACGTCTACATCACTCGGTCGCCCCGTGCGTCACCACTCAGCCGGGCGCGTCTACTTCACTTGGTTGCCCCGCGCGTCGCCACTCCGTGCGACACGTCTACATCACTCGGTCGCCCCGCGCATCACCACTCAGCCGGGCGCGTCTACTTCACTTAGATGCCCCGCACGTCGCCACTCCGTGCGGCACGTCTACATCACTCGGTCGCCCCGCGCGTCACCACTCAGCCGGGCGCGTCTACTTCACTTGGATGCCCCGCGCGTCGCCACTCCGTGCGGCACGGCTACATCACTTGGCCGCCCCGCGCGTCGCCGCTCAGCCGGGCGCGTCTACGTCACTCGGATGCCCCGCGCGTCGCCACTCCGTGCGGCACATCTACATCACTTGGCCGCCCCGCGCGTCGCCACTCAGCCGGGCGCGTCTACCTCACTTGGATGCCCCGCGCGTCGCCACTCCGTGCGGCAGGTATACATCACTTGGCCGCCCCGCGCGTCGCCACTCCGCTGGATGCGTCTTCATCACTCGGTCGTCCCGCGCATCGCCACTCAGCCGGGCGCGTCTACTTCACTTGGATGCCCCGCGCGTCGCCACTCCGTGCGACACGTATACATCACTTGGCCGCCCCGCGCGTCGCCACTCCGCTGGATGCGTCTTCATCACTCGGTCGTCCCGCGCGTCGTCTCTCTGACGGATGCGTCTACAACACTTGGCCGCCCCGCGCATCGCCACTCCGACGGATGCGTCTACAACACTTGGCCGCCCCGCGCGTCGTCATTCCGCTGGATGTGTCTTCAACACTTCGCCGCCCCGCACGTCACCACTCCGATGGATGCGTCTACAACACTTGGCCTCCCCGCGCGCCGCCACGGCACCGGATGCGTCTACAGCACTCGGCCGCCCCGCGTGTCGCCACTCCGCCGGATGCGTCTACGGCACTTGGCCGCCCCGCGCGTCGCCACTCCGACGGATGCGTCTACAGCACTCGGCCGCCCCGCGCGTCGCCACTCCGTTGGATCCTTCTTCATCATTTGGACGCTCCACGCGTCACCACTCCACGCGGCACGTCTTCATCACTCGGGCATCCCACGCGCCATCGCTCAGCTAAACACATATACACCACAACCCCGAGTGGGTGAACGACTTAGCTGCGATTCCGTATCGCCTAAGTTGAAAACTCTTCCGAGTGAGGACATCATTCACACTCGGGGGCTTAGCTGCGATTCCGTATCGCCTAAGTTAAAAACCATTCCAAGTGAGGACATCATCCACACTCGGGGGCTTAGTTACGATTCCGTATCGCCTAAGTTAAAAACTCTTCCGAGTGAGGACATCATCCACATCCGGGGGCTTAGCTGCGATTCCGTATCGCCTAAGTTAAAAACTCTTCCGAGTGAGGACATCATCCACATCCGGGGGCTTAGCTGTGATTCCGTATCGCCTAAGTAAAAAACTACTCCGAGTGAGGACATCATCCACACTCGGGGGCTTAGCTGCGATTCCGTATCGCCTAAGTTAAAAACAACTCCGAGTGAGGACGTCATCCACGCTCGGAGGCTTAGCTAAGACTCCGTATCGCCTAAGTTAAAAACTACTCCGAGGGAGGACATCATTCACACTCGGGGGCTTAGCTGCGATTCCGTATCGCCTAAGTTAAAAACCATTCCGAGTGAGGACATCATCCACACTCGGGGGCTTAGCTGCGATTCCGTATCGCATAAGTTAAAAACCATTCCGAGTGAGGACATCATCCACACTCGGGGGCTTAGCTGCGATTCCGTATCGCCTAAGTTGAAAACTCTTCCGAGTGACGAGCGTTCCTCTCACTCGGAGGCTTAGCTGCGATTCCGTATCGCCTAAGTTAAAAACTACTCCGAGTGAGGACATCATCCACACTCGGGGGCTTAGCTGCGATTCTGTATCACCTAAGTTAAAAACAACTCCGAGTGAGGACGTCATCCACGCTCGGAGGCTTAGCTGCGACTCCGTATCGCCTAAGTTAAAAACTACTTCGAGGGAGGACATCATTCACACTCGGGGGCTTAGCTGCGATTCCGTATCGCCTAAGTTAAAAACCCTTCCGAGTAAGGACATCATCCACACTCGGGGGCTTAGCTGCGATTCCGTGTCGCCTAAGTTGAAAACTCTTCCGAGTGACGAGCGTTCCTCTCACTCGGAGGCTTAGCCGCGAACAAGTTTTCGCCTAAGTTAAAAACCCTACCGAGTGAATAGTATCCCATTCACTCAGAAACTTAGCTGCGAACCAGTCTTCGTCCAAGTTAAAAAAAACTCTCCCGAGTGACGAGCACTCCTCTCACTCGGGGACTTAGCCGCGAGTCAGACCTCGCTTAAGTTAAAGGTTGTTCCGAGTGACATGCAACACTTTCACTCGGAAACTTAGTTGCGAACCAGTTTTCGCCTAAGTTCAAAATTCTTCCGAGTAATGAGCACCCATCTCACTCGGAAACCAAACAAACTTGGCCAAGCAAAGTATTGGAAAGCAAACATGCAAACATTGTCTCTATCAGACCCCCGCCGATGCAAGCACTCGACAGCGGTCTCGGGGACTACACCCAGTGGGTGCACTCAGCGTGCCCCCACTGGACCTACTATCACTCGACCAGGTCCGTCCTGTCGAGTGACAAGCGACTATCAAAACAAATCTAAGACCCCTGCCGATGTCACCGCCATTCGATAGCGGTCGGGGACTACACCTAGTGGGTGCACTCAGCGTGCCCCCACTGGACCAGAAACCACTCGACTAAGACCTGCTCTACTCGAGGGGAAAACAAGCAAGTATGCGCCAAAAGAAAACGCATATCAAGACAGAATCGATCAGGGTGAATGACAAAGACTCGAATCGACGCAGACTTCTGTGAAGCCCTAAAATGCATTCGGAATTTGTGTGTCTTATCAGAACCTGCATCGATCCCTTTTTCACTCGAACCCCGATCCATTCAGGGGCTAATGATGAGGATATGTACCTAGGGTAGGGTCTTAGGCCTGACCTACATTCCCTACCTAAGGACACTACATTAGAGAAATTAAAGATTACAAGGAAGACTCCGACTGAAATCACCATGGCGCATGAGTCACTCGACGGAACATCCACTCGGAAGTTTCTCCCTCCATTCGACAGTTGCCTTTCACTCGGAAGCCACTCCAGGGAGGCTAACGGGCAGGCGTTCGACTGGTCGCCATAAGTAGCATTTATTACATACGTTATCAGTAACGTTCATCTTTATTACCACGATTGAACCCTTGGTTGCCGGGCATTCATGAGGGGCAGCGCACTCTATATAAGCCACCCCTCCCCTCTGGCATAGGGGTTCGCACCCCCTGTAACTCACACATCCCACTCGACAGAGACTCTCCGGAGCACGAGACGTAGGGTTGTTATCTCCACCGCGAGAGGCCCGAACTCGCTAAAATCACCGTGTCACCCATTTGCATCTCGATAGATCATGCTCCATTACACTACCCCTCTCTATTGTCAGAATCATTCCCACGACACCCGTGACCTCAAGAACAACGGTAACTACTCACAAATAATATTCATGCTCAAGATCAGAGGGGTATTAAATAGCATAATGGATCTGAACATATAATCTTCCACCAAATAAACCATATAGTAATCAACTACAAGATGTAATCAACACTACTAGTCACCCACAGGTACCAATCTGAGGTTCCGATACAAAGATTGAACACAAGAGATGAACTAGGGTTTGAGAGGAGATGGTGCTGTTGAAGATGTTGATGAAGATTGGCCTCCCAAAGATGAGAGGGTTGTTGGTGATGACGATGGCTTCGATTTTCCCCTCCGGGAGGGAAGTTCCCCTGGCGGAATCGCTCCGCTGGAGGACAAAAGTGCTCCTGCCCAAGTTTCGCCTCGAGACGGCGACATTCTGTCCCGAAAGTCCTCTTGTTATTTTTTCTAGGTCAAAAGACCTTAAGTACCAGAAGATGGGCACCGGAGGTGGGCGGGCTGGCCACAACCCACCAGGGCGCACCTCGGGGCCCTGGCGTGCCCTGGTGTCTTGTGGTCACCAGGTGCCCCCCCCCTTCGGTAGTTATTTGCTCCAGTATTTTTTATATATTACAAAATAATTCTCTGTGAAGTTTCAGCTTATTTGGAGATGTGCAGAAAAGGTGTCTCTGATATGGTTTTTTAGGTCCAAAATTCCAGCTGCCGGCATTCTCCCTCTTTGTGTAAACCTTGCATATTATGAGAGAAAAGGCATTAGAATTGCTCCATAAAGCATTATTATGCATACAAACATTATAAATAACAGTAGAAAATCATGATGCAAAATGGACGTATCAGAACTCACATAGTCAGCTTCCACGGCTCCACTTGGAGGTGCATTGCGAACTGGTTCCAAGCAAGCTGCCCAACGGCTACAAATCGGCTTGATCATGCCCCAACGACCTTGGAGTGCCCGTAAGGTGCGAGGAGTCCTATTGGGGAACTTTGTCGTCATGCGTAAGAATTGATATTCAATCCTTTGCCAATACCTCTTGGCGGTTTGAGAAGTGCCGACACACGCATCAAGAGACACCGCACTTCAAGCCTTGATCAACATTTAGTCTTCGAGCTTCGTGTAGTTCTTCAATCTCGCACTTTTTTTTGCTTGCGTTTGATCATACACCTCCGCCTCTATCTCCTCTAACTCATCTGCAGCACCATGATCATCCACGCCACCATCCACTTCATTGTTATCGAATTCATCGATCGGAACATCATCGATGTTGACGGTGTTGGTCTCCAACAAGCTGGCGAACTCAGTGGTGCCATAGTTTGAACCGGCGCTACAACGAGTATCGTCGATTCACGAGGTCCGCATTGCCGAAAACTGAAGCAAGTAGAAGAAATCGAAGAAACATACCTTCCGGCCATTTCATCGAACACCTCGCTTGTAGTGGAAGCAGCGTCGTTCAAGGGTATCGTCGTGTTACCTCTTGCCAGGGCGGACTGAGAAGATGAAGCCGCCGGCCTTTTCGTAGGAAGATTCTTGCGCTTCACGCCCAAAACCTCGCCCTTCTTCTCCGACGACGGCCGGGCAGATCGATCGGCGACTGCGCTCGGCTCGCGCGACTTCCCAGTAGGGGCCCCCCGGATTCCCGCCCTGCTGCACGAGAACGTTGCCCTGCTGCTTGCGGACAGGCGCGGTGGTGCTTGGAGCGACGACGTGGGCGACTTGGCCGGCGATGAGATCTGTCGGAGGTACTCGCGCATGGTCGACTTCCACGGTGACGGGGGACGGCTAGGAGGCTTCCATGGCGGCGAAGAATGGACCAGAGCGGGCAGAGACGGGGCAATGGCGGCGAAGGAGGGTTGGAAGCCGGTACGCCCGTGCGGAAATTTCCCTCGCGCCAAATCTCACCGCGGATAGGGGTTGAGCTCGGGTCGGTCTCCCACCCCGTGAATCTAGAGGTTAAGGGCAAACTTTTGCCGCGCCCCGCAAAAATTTTTATAGGCCGCGGCCCGATACGGGGTCTGATCGGGCAGGTTTTTTCGCTCAGACCCGTATTTTGGCGGTTATTTTGCGGGTCGGGGCATTATACGGGGTCTGCTAGAGATGCTCTTACTTCCATATCATTTTTCTGTTCCTTAAACTGCATCCAATAAAAACATGACACTCTATGAACACATCCACCGGCATTAGTTGACTCATTCATGATTTAAATTTTGTTAGGGATACCACGCTACAAAAAATCTGTACCTACAAATAAAGCAAGGTGATATTCTTGGTTTTGTCCCGCATCCATTTTTTTTTGAGAAACACGTCCTGCATCCATCTAATCCTACGTGAAATGTATTATACGCGAGGTGGTACTAATTACCCGCAACCCTGATGAAAAAACGGTTGGCGTCTAAAATACATCCGCTGACAGCCCACTCGGGCCTCACGCGTCAATGAAACATGCCCAGTAGAAAATCACTTGGGCTGTGTGGGTAGGCAAATTGCGAAGGACAGGAAGACAGAGGGACTTCGACCTGACTAAGAATCAAATCGTGAACAGAAAATAAATAGATGAATCAAGAACTGAAAAATAGATGAATTGACCGAGGCTTGCTGCGGTGCGGCAGGAGGCAATGGTGGGGAAGAAGTGGCCGACTTGCCAGAACGACCGGAGTCCGGGCGGCTGCAACCCGTGCGCAGAGCATGAAGGCTGCTCGAGCAACTCGCTCGCGAGATCACGTGGCAGGGGTCTGCACGAGGACGACCGAGAGACACAGCGGCACGGCGGCTTTGACCCCGGAGAACACGGCGACAGGCGACTTCCAACTTGATGGATCTGGGCGGAGAATCTGCTACTCACCGACGAGGGCGGGGTGTGGGGAAGACCGAGCGCTTGGGCGCCATGCGTGGCTTGCGGCAGTTGGAGACAGGAGCGAGGCGAGGCAGCTCGTCAGATCCGGTCGACGAGACGCCGAATTGGGGCAAAGGCAGTGGCAGCAGTTGCCCAAACAGATCGGGCCGCGTTCATGGCCGGCGACGTGCTCCTCGGGGCACAGCGGCGCAGGCGCTGTATCCTGGAGAGAGAGGCCGAGGAATTAGAGAGAGAGAGAGAGAAAAGAAGAGATAAGGAAAGAAGGAGAAGGGGAGCAGAGAGAGTGGGGCGCTGTCTCCTGGTGAATGGTGATGACGGATATGCTCGATCTTGACAAAAGAAAGCCTTCATGGCGGACAGTTTTTGCACTATGATTCACCACATGGACCTAGCCGGACAAGCCGTTAAAGTGTGTATGGAAGGAAAAATAAAGCTTTCATGTGTACAACATCAAACATATATGTACTAATATTTGTTTATGTATGTCATAAATCTTATTTTTTTAACACAGTACAAACATAAGTGCTCATATAAACGCACATACATTCATCCCTATGAACCCACATACGCACACCCTATCGCTATGAGCACCTCCGACATATCATCTTGAGATTTACGAAGTTATCATAGGTGCCTCGTCATCGACGGGAACGTCTCCTCCTACTGAATGCGAATCGCCGTAAATTACGAAATAAATCCAGGAATAATGCGAGCACCAGGACTTGAACCATGTTGGGTTGGGATACCATTGTCCCTCTAACCATCCAATCACAGATTGGTTCCCTGTATGTCGTAAATCTTATCAATTAATGAAGTCACAACTAATGCCCGACTGTTGGATGGGTACATTGTTTGATGAATATCAGATATCATATATATGAGAAAATCAATATCAAATATGCCACAAATGTTTGTAAGCTAAAATATCTATACGGTTGTCGTGACACGTCGGTGCATAACAATATTTAGATGAACCGGATAATTCGGCCCACTATAGAAACAATTTTAATAGGCAAACATGCAAAAAGAATATGATAACTCTACCTTATAAATTCTAAATAAGGTCGGAAGAAAATTAGCATTCATAAGAAATCATTTTTTCAATAATACTTTACGAAACCGACAACTCTAAATTTGATAACAAAACTTTATTTGATATATATAATTCAGAATAACAAGTTAGAGAAAAATAACATCGATTTTCATACAAATTTAGTATGCAGCTCACGAAAAAAATGAACATACATAAAATAAGGGTAACAGAATTATATACACTTTTTAACGAAATGTTAGGATTTAGTCCCTTTGTCCGGGTTTATTAGGCCCCCTCTTATTTTGATTCACAGTTTGACCCCAAATTTAACTCATAATTCATTAACTATATGTCACGAAATTATACGGTGAGAAACCTATTTCGAATACAAATGCAATAATATAATTTTTGTAACATATACTTTACATTTTGTTAGTCTTGTACAAGGTCAAAATTTAACCCATAATACGATGGGCCCAATAAACCGGGACGGAGATAGTAGCACAACACTAAAACCGGTCATGTGTATTCTCTCTCTTCTCTCTATTTTCACTTACGAACAGAAATCGTAGATAAGGATCTTGTAGCGGAAGGAATGGGGATATGTGTGATATTTTTTCTCCCGTTGCAACGCACGGGCCCATGTCCTAGTATTATTTAAACAAAATGTAATCAATCTTATGTGTTTCTTCTCGCTCTTTGGCCTCTTTACATCCTTAATGTCTAGAAGAAAGCTAATCAACTGCTTCATTTAGTTTTGTATGCTAAAAAACTCCTCTTGCAACGCACCGATACCGATATTTTTCTAGTATAAAACAAAGAAAACCGAACAAAATTAAAAATTCAAAGAAAAGAAAAAAATCTTGTGAAAAGAAAAAGAAAGAAAAGAAAAAAACAAAAAAAATGGAGAAAGAAACAATGAAAAAATGCTGAAAAGACAAGGAAAAGCCTGGAAAACTAGTTCATTTTCTTCAAATAGGACGGGACCTACTAACATAACACGAACACGTAGATGGTCCAGTGGCTATCTGTGCTACGATTCAACCTAACGACCCGTATTTTGCGTGTTGGTCGCACGAGCGATCTAGCATGCTTACCTCCGGCTCCCGATTGAGAGTTTGGGCCGGCCAATTTCAGGATTTATTCCCCACAGGTTTTGGGAAGGTTTCAAGGTTTGAAACCTTCCCCAAACCGGTTTTATGTTTTCCTTCCAATTGTTTTCTTTCTTTTCTCGCTTTCTTTTTTATCTTATTTTTTGCGAATAACATTCCAGTTGTGAACATTTTGATAAATCACGATCATTTTTTGAATTTTTTGAACATTTTTTGAAACATGAGTTTTTCTCAAAGTCGGGAATATTTATTAAAAATTTGCAAACATGTTTTTACATAATGAACATTTTCTGAATTCATGAATTTATTTAAAAATTGCGGAACGTTTTTTCATAGTGAACATTTGTTGAAACTCGTGATTATTTTTAATCAGTGAGCATTTCACCAAAATTGGCATTTTTTATGATCAATTTTTAAAATACATTTTTTGAATTTATGAATGTTTTCTAAATCAGTTAATATTGTTTGAATCGATAACTTTTGTAATTCACTAGCATTTTTTTAACCAGTAAACATTTAAAAAAAATTATGAACTGTTTTTGAATTTGTGAATCTCTACAGAATTGATGAATATTCTTTCGAGTCATGAACATTTTTTTGATTGCCTAAACAATTGTTTTCACAACCGTGAACATTTGTAAGACTGTGCAAACATTTCTTCAAAATCAGAAACATTGTTTTTATTCCACGAAGCATTTCTTTATTTTTTTAACAATTTTTCAAATTTATTTGCATTTTTTTGTATCCCAAAGTATTTTTAAGAAGAAAAAATTGAAATAGGCTAAAAAGAAAACAACTAATAAAAACAGTGTGCATCCCGCCCCGCCCTTGGGCCAGCCAAAAGGGTGACAGGGGGGGGGGGGGCAGGTGGTGCAAGCTTCCCTGTTTCCTGGCGCATAATGCGCCAAATAGGAAGTCCCGAGATCGAATGCCGCTCCACCCTTTTGGCTCTACTGTACTTGTGTACTTGTTTTAAGTATGCACTAAATTGCCGGCCCTTTATTGTAGACCCTTCAAACGAGTCTTTCATCGGACTCGCTGTAAGGAAGGTATAGCTTTTTCAACTATGTGTCGCCCGAACCGATTCCTAACAGAAATCGGCTACCGGAGATGTAGTAGCGATCCCGCCCATTTAGCTGCGGCGATCAATGACTTCCATCGCACCGCGTCTAGTTGTTGCGTTAGTGGTTCAGTCCGGTTTTCTTTTCTTTCTTATTTCAATTTTTTATTTGATTTTCTTTGTTTTTTCACTGATTTTTTTCCGTCATTATGGTTTAGGTTTTTCTTTGTTTATGCAATGTTTTTATTTCTATTATGGTTTTCCCTAATTTTTTTGGTTTTTCTTTTTTCCTTCTTTAAAATTTTCAGTTTTCTATGTATTTTCATGGTATTCTTTTGTTTCTCTCTTTTTATTCTGTGTGCTTTGATTTTATTTGTTTATTTTTTGCTTTATTTGTTTCTTCACTTTTCCTTTTTTTTGTCTATTTTTTTACTTTTAATTTTTAAACATGTCTACTTTTTTACCAACACATGTCTACTTTTGTACATTTCTTGTATAGATGTAAACGAATCTTTTTTCCGCATTTAACATTTTTCAAATACATGTTCAATTCTTTTTTGCAAAATCAGCTTTTAAATATATTTTTCAAACACATGCGTTGAGTATCATGATTGATTAGAAAGTATAGGACAGATTATGATTTATTTCTAACTTGTCTTGTACTTCAAGTTGATCATGTACTCCTATATATATATGCCTCCGAGGCTCAAGCAATAGATGAATGATTCCATCAATTCTCTCTCTCTCTCGTTCTTCTACATGGTATCAGCCTAACCCCGATCCAAACCCTAGCCGCTTCCGCACCACGCCGCCCCCGGGGCAGTCGATCTTCATGATCGCCGTTGGGGGGGGGGGGGGGGCAACCCGTAGCTAGGTTTCGTCCGCCGATCCGGTTGATCGGCCGCCCTACATAGTCTTTTCCCTCCAGTCGCATTAATAGGCATTTTCTATTTTTGGTTTTACAAACTAAGATCAATTTGCGTCACCCACCGTCACCGTCGACAACCTGCATCTCTAATCCGACACCGGCATGACCACCTGGCCTCTTCTCTGACCCAGCTCCCTTGCGCGACACAGCGGCCCGTCACGCGTCGTTTGCGTGTTTGTCGCCCGTTGCTTTGCACAGGCCGTCGCCGCTCTGCTTCCAACGGGACTCCTTCATCACCTACCGTTTCCGCCGTGTTTGCATGACAACCTCACACACGACGTTGCGTTTGCCGCTCGGGCACCGCTGATGCCGTGGCCGCTCGGGCTTTGCTGCTCGGGCGCTGATGCTGATGAGCTGGTGTCATTTTTCCAAATCCATGTTGAAACATATTTCAAATGATAAGAACTTCTTTATTTAATTTTGCAAACATTTTCTTGTACATTATATAAACATATTTTTTGAAAATGTCAAAAACACAATTTTGAAACTTGTGAACAATTTTTAAATATAACGTACATTTTTCTAAATGTACTTAACATTTTGTTTCAATACGATAAATATTTTTTACATTGTATAATTTCTGATTAAAATGTTACGTACATTTTTTTGAAATGCATGACATTTTTCCTTTGCCAAGAATAAGTTCGTACACATGAATAACATTTTTGTACACCTGATTAACGGTTTTTAGACACGATTACATTTTTTGTATACATGATAGAAAAAATTAAGAAAATGTTCACGAATTACAAAAAAATCATCAATAAAGAATTTTTTCATAAATTCGAAAAATATTCATGCATTTAAATAATACTCATAAAAACTAAAAGAATCTTGTTAATTTAAATAATAGTTTGCCAATCAGTAATTCTTCATCGATTCCAAAAAATGGCACAAGTTTCATAATGACTGTTCAAAGAATATAAAAACTATTCATGATTTTTAAAAATGTTTACGAAATTATAAAACAATTCATGACTTCAAAAAATGTTCATGATTTCAAAAGTGTTTGCAATGTCATAAAAAATAAATAGGAAAGAAAAATTAAAAAGAAGTAAAGAAGAGACTAAAAACATAATAAAAAACAAACTTGAAAGAATTGAAAAATAATAATTTTAATGGCACAAATGACAAAAGATGGAAATAAACAAAATAGAGAGAGAAAAATTGGATTAGAAAGGTTGTAGACCTTCCAAAAACCGGAAAGAGCTAATGGGCTAGGCCAAAGTTTATGTCGGCGGGAATGCGATATCTCTCACTTAATTATAGCACGACAAGCATGTGTCTCGCCAAATTGACACGCACTCGTTAGAGCTATCGCTCGGTCGCTAGTTCAGTCGCTCGCTCCTTCTACATGTGTGTTCCATCTTTTTTTTTTGGTTTTCTTTTTTTCTTCATTGATTTTATGTTTCTCATCATTTTTCTTCATCTCTTTCACAGTTATCAGTCTTTAGTCATTTTTTGGTTTTCTTTCTTTGTTTTCTTTAAATTTTTATATTTATTTTTTGGTTATTGGAGGCTTTCTTTGTTTTCTATGCACACTTTCCGTAGATACTAGTTACAATTTATATATACACATTTAACATTTTACAAATGTGTGATTAACATTTTTGACAACTATATGTTTTGATGTATACCTTTTTCACACACATTAGGATTTTTTCCGTGTACATTAGAAACATTTGAGATATAAACAGTTAACATTTTGAAAATATATGATTAACATATCTTAAAGCATATATTTTTTATGTCTACTTTTTCCATAAACGTTGTACATTTTTTATACAAAAGAAACATTATATATATAAATATATATATATATATATAGGACTACACTATTATGATCATGGTATTAGAATAACTATTCTGATCATAGCAGCCCTATATAGGGCCCGACAGGGCCCTCCCGAACTTCCAAACCCACCTTAGCCCGCAACCTCCCCAATCCTCCCGACCAACCCACCAGCCCACCACCGGCCGCCGCCCACCCGACTCCGGCGCGCCTCCCGTCCGGCTCCGACGCGTCTCCTTCCCCGCGATCGGGGGCCCTCCTTCGCCACGCCGGCGAGCCTCCTCTCGTCGCCACCCTCGGATCCAGCCGTCGCAGGGCCACGGAAATCTCGCGTGCTGTCGCCGGCCATGGATTCCACTGCGCCTTCGCAGTGCCTTGGATCCCGACCACCGACGCAAGGCACTGGATCCCGAGTGCGTTCGCCGGTCCCTGGGAGCCACGGGCCGCCGCCCTCGATGTCAGGATCCCACGCACCGCCGCCGCCATCGATGCCGGGATCCATAGGAGCACTGGGGGTCTTCTTTGCTCCGGCCATCTATGGGGAGGGGATCTGTGCGAGCCAAGGTCGGCCTCCTCAGCAGCGCTAACTATCCAGCCCCGTCCCCTGCTGCGCCCGCCGGCGAGGTTAATAGTGAGATCCTTCCATGTCGTGTGTACTCCTCCTCCTCGATTCTCCTTGGATCAGCAAGAATTGGACAGTAGCTCCAGTGGCTTCTCCCCAGTCCACGAACGGGGTTGCTCAGTGGCACGCACGAGCCGGGGGAGGCTTCAGTTCGGCGGGGCGTGCACACGGTTCGTCTTTGGCCCGTCGCATCGTCTGCTGGTCAGTGACCACTGGAGCTGCCCTGAGGCGTGGTCTTGCTCGCCGGTGCTTGGCGCAGCTCGGCTGGAAAGAAGAGGAGCTCCATCCAGCTTGTGAAGTTCAGCCGGTGAGCATGTGCAGTCCAACGGCGTGTGTGTGCTTGTGTTCGACTCATGGGCGTAGCGAGTTTGGTGCTTGCGTGCGCACGACAGCGACATGTGGTGTGAGGAGAAGCCAAGCTAAAAGAAGACCACACTACCTTCACATGCGTGTGCACGCAAGACAGGCACAGAGAAGTTCAGGGATTCAGGCAATATGATGGTGCAGCCGCTAGCGCATCAACGACAACAGCGCGGCGCTCCTGGTGCTCCTCTCCCTAGCGCAATATGAAGTGGATCTTGACTTGTTTTCAAAAGCGTGTCATCATTTCTAAAGTTAGAAAAACTCTTGAAGTTCAAATTTAAATAAAGGACAGTCCAATATTTATTAAAAAACTAGGATATTTCAATGCTAAAAGAAATAAACCAAGAAGTCCAAATTAGAAAAATAAAGAAGTTCAATATTTATAAAAAACCCCTCAGATTTTCCTTCTTAAGGATAAGACTAAGAAGTTCAAACTAAAATAATAGAGAAGTTCAAAGTATATACAAAACTCAGATTTTTTTTCTCGTTACTAAAGAATAAAATGAAGAAGTTTAAACTAAAAATGCTGAGAAGTTCAAATTAAACTCGTGAAATTCCTTACAAGAAAATTATATTTGTTTTATTTTCCCCGTTTCTAAAATAAATACATAGAAGTTCAAAATAAAAAATCTAAGAAGTTCAAATTAAAATAATGGAGTAGTTTCGACGTGTAAACCAACCCGAATTTTTTTCATTACTAAACTAGGAAAAGTGATAACTTCAAAGAAGAATATGAGAGAAGTTCATAGTGAAAATAACGAGAAGTTCAAGTATTACACGGAATGCGTTTCAGATAAGAATAAATAAAATAGAAAAACAAAAGCTTAAAAGGTTTGTTGAAAGAAGTTCACGTGCTCTACCCGGAAAAGTTTGATGTGTATAAAAAACTCAAATTATATAACGAACGGTCCAATATTTCTTAAATAAATGATTTTTAAGTAAACATCAAAGTACATTCAAAAAAATTGAACTTCTCTACATTTAAAAAAATAACAAAGAAATTCGAAGTATATAAACTACTCTGATTTTTTCTTGTTACTAAATAATAAAATGAAGAAGTTCAAATTAAAACAGAAGAGAAGTTCGAAGTTTATGAAAAACTCAGATTTTTTTTTCTCGTTACTAGAATTCTTTACTCAAAAATAGAAAACGTGAAGTTCAAATTAAAATAACACAGAAGGTCAAAGTGAAAACAGCCAGAAGTTCACGTGTTGCATGGTGTGTGTTTTCATATGAGAAAAAGGAATAAAAAGACAAAGTATACAAATTTTGTTGCTAGAAGTTCAGGTGCTCGACACGGGAAGGTTCAAAACTTCTTGGGAGTATGGTTCACTATGTATTTCTCACCCATTCTCGTGAGTGAGAAAAATGAATAAAAAGGCAAGGTCCAATTTTTTTCTTGCTATAAGTTCAAGTTCTCGGTTGGAGAAAGTTAGAAAAATATTGTGAGAGATGTTTGTACAAAAAGGAATATCATTTGTGTAACACCGACGAATGGGTGAAAAATTACAAACAAAAATACGCGACAGAAGTTCAACGTGGAAACAGCAAGAAGTTCAACTACTACGCTAAATGAATTTCGGATGAAAATCTTTTAAACCGTCGCGAGTATGAAAGAAATGATCAAGACGAAAAAGTTGCGTGTTTACAGCAGCTTTCCATCGGTATATCACTTGCTCAATTCCGGTGAGTGGATGGAGAGCTACGAGCAAAAAATAGGACGTGAAGAAACAGAGTGAAGTTCAGGTAGACGTGTTGATGAAGTTCAAGTTCTTCGCGCGGTGCATTTTCGAAAACTCTGTTTCGTGATAAAAGGCACAACGCGTGATCTCGCCGTTTTCAAAATTGCGTGAAAACGGCTAGGAATCAGAGAAAACAACCTACATGAAAAAGTTTCGCATTTTCCGTAGCTTTTCAACGGTATATTATTTGCCCCATTCCGATAAAGTTTGTAGAAATTACGGCCAAAAAACGTTTTTCGCCATTTTCAAAATTGACTTAAAACCGCAACGAATTGGAAAAAACAATCTACATAAAAAGTTTTGCATTTGTTCAAGCTTTCCAACGCCATATCATTTGCCTCATTCCGACAAACCGTTGAGAAAATAACGCGAAAATACGCACTCGGTACAGATTCGGCCATTTTCCAAATTAATTTTAAACCGTTAATAGTTAGAACAAACTTTTTTTATTGAAAGATGCGCATTTTCATAAGCTTTCCAACGCCATATCATATGCGTCGATAGGACTAGCCGTTTTCAAATTAACCCTGAAATACGAACCCGGCTGTTTGGTTTCTAAAATTCCGCCATTTTTGAAATTCCTCTTAATCCGTAGGGAATTTGGAAAAATGTTCAACATGTGAAATGAGCGGATTTGCAGCAGCTATCCAATGCTATCTCATTTGCCTCATTCCAACAAAAGGTTTAGAAATGGGCTCGAAAATACGATTCACGTTTTTGTGTGTGAAAAAAACGGTTTTCAAAACTGCTCTTAAACCATTTAGATTTTGACAATAATTCAACTTAGGTCGTGACCGTCGTGTCCACAGCTTTCAATGGTATATTGCAAGCCTCGTTTGGACAATGTTACGGGAAGTTCAACCTTTCACCAAGGGAAGTTCAGGTCGAACAACTCAGGCAGTAAAATTGCAACAGACGCAAGTTCATCACGTCCCGAGAGCAAATCCGCCAACGAGCGAGATTCCTATTTAAAACGGGCATTTAGTTGCTAAAAACCGTTTCCAGATTACACTTACATCACATAGAACACGACTGACCAGAATAATTCGCGCGGGGAGACACGGTTGCGAAGATATCCCGAAGGTCGGGTTCCTGCAGAGGGAAGTTCAGGTTGTGTAACTCAGGAAGTTCAACCCGTAATCAGAATAATATTCTGATCCCGTGATCAGAATAGTGTTTATATATATATATATATATATGTTTAACATTTTGCAAATTTATGATCAACATTTTAAAAACATATATGTTTTTTTTATGTCTAGTGATGGTCATTATATGTGTGTGTCTGCGTGTGCGTGCATGTGTGTGCGTGTGCGCGCGCGCGTGTGTGTGTGTGTTTAACATTTTCCAAATTCATGATTAAAAATGTTAATGTTATTGCCATATCATCAAGCAGCTGCCCCGTAGTAACGAGCACGAAAAGCACACAATATATTTTTTAAACCGAAATAAAAGCAAATAAAAAGTAAAACAAGTAAATGGTAATGTGTGTGAAGGAATCTTCAGTATGTTTGATAATTTTCTTTGTAACGGTGTTAGAAATTCTTCTTCCTATCTGTGAAATGCGTTGGGTTTTTTCCTGAATAGGAAGGATGATGTAGTAAAGTAGCGAAAAGTTTTTCCTTGAGTTAAGAACCAATGTTTATCGAAGCAATAAGAAGATATTCAAACAGACGATCAACAGTTTCTGCACACACAATATCAAATACTTACACCCAACGTGGGCAAGAGGCTTGTCAAGCCCCTTTACTCGTTAATTGCAAGGATAAATCTGATAATGAAGAGTAGATAATTATGAATAAAAGTAAATAAATAACATAAAATATATTTGTAGGTTTTTGATATATAAATATAAAGATGGACCCGGGGGCCATACCGTTCACTAGAGGCATCTCTCTCATGAGCATAGTAGCGGTGGGTGCACAAATTACTGTTGGGCAATTGATTGAGAAGAAAATAATTATGTTGTTATCCATGACATAATCAATACATAGGCATTACGTCCGTGATAAATATACCAAAACGATTCCGCATCTAATACTATTGCTCCACCAATCGACCGGTGTCCAGCATGCATCTATAGTATTAAGTTCATGACAAACAGAGTGATGCTTTAAGAAAGATGATATAATATAGACAAATTAAGACCAAATAATATGTTCAGACCGCGTCGTTTTATCCTTAGTAGCAACAATACAAATACGTGCCTCTCTACTCCTCCTGTCAGAGAGTGAGGATACCGCAAGATTGAACCTACTAGTATGCACACTCCCTCTGATGATCTATTCATCTACTTGGCCAAAGCAAACTTATAGATCGAAAAGCATACATAGCTATATGAAATCACACATAATAAATCTCATATTAGATCAATATCTTTCAATGAATAATCTGAACATAAAATCACAATTCATTGGATCCCAACAAACACACTGCAAATATTACATCGAGTAGGTCTCCGAAGAGATCGTTGTATTGAAGATCAAACGAGAAAGAGAGAGCCATCTAGCTACTGCTATGGACCCATAGGTCCTGTTGGAACTACTCACACATCATGGGGGAGGCAACAAGGTTGATGAAGATGGCCTCCGTGATGCCCCCCCTCCGGCAGAGTACCGGAAAAGGCCTCCGGATGGAATCTCGGAGGAACAGAGACTTGCGGCGGCGGAAAAATTGTTTCAGATGCTCCTCTAGGGTTTTCAGAATATATGTGAATTTATAGGACCGAGAGGTGGTGCAAAGGACCCACATGGGCGCCACAAGGGTTGGGGAGGGGGGAGCCCCTGCTCTTGTCTCTCCATCGTGCGGCGGTTGGTCTCCCTCTGAAGCTTCCAGGTCTTCTTTTGGTCCAGAAAAAATCATCAAAAAGTTTTGTCGCGTTTGGACTTCGTTTGGTATTGATTTTCTGAAAAAGCAAAACACGCACAAAACAACTGGCACTGGGAGCTTGGTTAATAGGTTAGTTCCCAAAAATGATAAAAATGACATATTAAGCATCCAAGATTGATAAAATAATAGCATGAAAAAAACTCAAAATTATAGATACGTTGGACACGTATCAAGAAGCTAGACACCTTTGTTGAAAATCTATTTGAAGAAGAAGTGGCATCGTTTACCATTCCAGCTGAAGTGATTGAGTAAGCCAGCTCTCTAGTGCAAGACATGGTAGAGGATGTTGGTGAAATAAATACTCTCTCTGCAGAACTAGCTGATTTGGATGATCGAATGAAAAATGCATCTTCCAAGTATGTCATCAGAGAACTTGAGGCCTCATACAAGGATGTCAATCGGGCTATCTCTCTGCTTCGCAGTAGGCAAGTTTGTTTTCATTCAGACTTGGATCAAGTGGTTCAGAAAATCTACAATGAACATCAAGCAAAGGTTACTAGCTACAATGATCTAGTCAAAGGGCACACTGACATTGCTGCCCAACAGAAGAAAAGACAACGGAAGATGGTTGTGAAGAGAAATGCACCTCCTCCACCGAATGATGCCATTACCGAACCAACTGTTGCATCGCCTCAAAAGGAATTGTCTCCTACCCCAGTAATTCCTTCGAAACCCTCAGTCAAGGATACTAAAGAGCATCATTCACCAAGGCCAACTGAAGCAGTGCCTACAACCTCCCCTGCTCGAGTAGAAATCCCTTCCAAATAGTCCGTTTCTTAAGAAGGTGAAATCCTTCGCTCCGAGCCCCAAGCTCCTCCTCAAGATGCCCCCGAAACTTCTAGTGTCTCAGACCATCATGTGGATGAGCAACAACATCCATCCACCGAACGAGAACCTGAGGCCAATCACTCTCATGTTGAGCAAGAGTGCAAGACCTCTGAGCACACGCCATAACCAGTGCATACAAATGATTCGGCCCCTATACCTCAAGCCAAGCAAACTTCTCCACACCAGTCCTTAGCTGCTACAACACCTGCATCAGGTTTGAAGATTTCTCTCCTATCAACTTGACCGTTAACACTGTCGTCAAGACCACTGAGGCCGGACCTTCCAAAAGGAACGTTGTATGTGCTCGTCATCCTAACTCTGTTGTCTACGATATGAATTTATGTCTCCTGAAGAAGAGCCGAGCCTTCCAAATCCCGTGAAGAGCTGCCTCTATTCCCATCTGGCGTTGGCGCAAAAGGTCCTCTGTTCAACCACCAGGCGCATCTAAAATTCTTTCATGCTAGACTGTATGATGGACCGCGCATGTGTGAATTAATCTCCTTGCTTCTAGACTCGAGAACAAACCATCTACTACTCTCTGGTGCTCTATAGCAGCAGAAAGATATTTCCTCACGCATATCTAAACATTCCTGCAATGCACAATATTGGATGCTTTAACCAATTGCTTCAGGATTTGGATGATTTCTGTCTGACCAAAATCTTCGAGTTCGAGCACCCTTGGAACCAAGAGATTATTCTTCGGTTTTATGCCACCCTGTATATATCTGGGAATGAGGAATATAGATCTAAGTGGATATTCGAATGGATGGCTGAAGGCAAGCGAATCAAATGCACTTCCACGGATTTCATGTCACACTTTTACTTTCCTCACTTTGAGCATGCAGACCGATAGATTCGTGTGCACCATATCGATGTCATCTTTGATGAAGATTTTCGTGTCAACATGGATGCAGAAAAGATTCATGATTACTCTAGTCCTCCTTTGCCTCAACATTTGACCTTCGAGAATCAGATTATTTATCACATGCTATCATATACTGTCTGTCTGATGGCTGACATGAATCCCGACAACTCCATTTCAAATGTTCTTCAGAATACAATATATGCCATCTTTGAGCGATACATCTTCAATGTTGAAGGTATGGTTCTTTGCATCCTGAGAGATTCTACGCAATTCCCATTATGCCTCAAAGTGTTTGCAGCATCGATTCAGAAAGTCATCAATCTTGCTATGGGCAAGGTCTATCTGGCGAAGGAAAGCCACAAGTGCTTCATACCCCTAGTTCGTGACACTATACAAGTTCTACAAGATTTTTCTTCGTGGAAGTCTCCAGCATCCAGTCCTCAAGACTACCACAAGAAGTTTGACGGACCAAAGCTTCCTCAGCGCGACCGAATGTTTACACCTCAACCTCCAACGCACCTTGAAGTTAGTCTCTGCACGCAGCAACTTCTTCTGCAACATATCGCTGATGAGGACAGACAAGAGAAACATCTCGCCTCCGAGCTAATGCTATTCACAATTGCACAAGGCTGATGCATCTCATTGCTGATGAAGACAAGAAATGCCTTTGGAAGTTGCTTCAAAAGTTTTTCACCGAGAAAGAACTCTCCATCATCAACCTCGTTAAGGGCTTCAACATCGAGGATTTTCAAGAGCGCATCACTCCTTCTCTGCCTGCTCATGCCCCTTCAACAGATTTGCTTCACCTTAAGTTCCGAAAGTTTCTCGAAGAATCTAAAGCAACTTCACCGATAGTTAAACCCACCGATGGAAATGCTCTAACTCGGGTTCCTCCTTCGGGTAGCCCTCATCTGCCTGGCTCATCTGATCAGCACCGTGCTCCATCTCTTGAAGGAAAAGCTACAGCGACCAACGAAGAGATTCTTGTGCCTCCAGTCACCTATGAAGAAGACTTGGAAGACTTTCCGGGTAGCTCATCTGGCGATGCCTCAGAGTGAACCTCGTCTGGTGTATCTCGCCTCATGTTATTCGTCACCTTTTTGACATTTGTTGCCAAAATGGGGGAGAGTTACTTCGCGTTTTGATAGATATACTGTTGGTGTTTATTTTACCGTGTTTTCTCTCAAGTTTGCAACTTCTGCCATTCATGTTTGATACTGCTTAATGTTGTAAAACTCTCGTTAACTTCTCAGATGTAATATGAATAACCCCTCCTATTGTACCATATCTCTCAGAGTGCAAATCAATTCCATTAATATTATTAGTCAGTGCAAATTAATTCCTCTCGGAGTGATGAAATTTCCCTCCTACATATACACTAACAATTGCAGTAAATTGAACTCTACTTTTATCCCTGCATACATTTAGGGGGAGCTAATTTCATGCTCGAGAAAAGTAACACTTATTTACTCTCGATCAACGTTTATCTTTCTTATCTACCCTCACTTCGATGAGTATCTGTTTTGTCAACAATCGTCAAAAAAAGAGGGATGTTATTGGTGCAATGATTTGCCTCCTGTTGTTTTGGAGATTGTTGTCATAAATAGAGATGGACTAATGTTTTTGTTAGTGCACGCAGAGTAACAGGTCCCTGGAGTCATGAGGAGTTTGGTAGAAACTCCGAAGATAATCTCTTGTGTGACAGCGAGGATTATAACCGAAGGATTGATCTGTCGAGAATGACCCCCCAAAAATTGTTGATGCAAAGCAATTGGTTCGGTGTGTCCGAAGAAATTGCCTGTAGCTGAGAAGTTGAAGACGAAGTGAAGACTGATGCGTCTCCAATGTATCGATAATTTATGAAGTATTAATGCCAATATTCTACAACTTTTATATACTTTTGGCAACATTTTATATTAGTTTTGGGACTAACTTACTTATCAAGTGCCCAGTGCCAGTTCCTGTTTTTGTGTGTTTTTGTTTCGCAGAAATTCCATATCAAACGAAGTCCAAATGCGATAAAAATTTATGGAGATTTATTTTGAATATATGTGAATTTTGGGAGTCGGAATCAACGCAAGACGGTGCCCGATTGAGGCACAAGCCAACAGGGCACGACCAAGGGGGTCCCTGATGGCTTGTGCCTCCCCCTTAAGTCGGTTGGGGCTCTTCTTCCGCCGCAAGGAAGATATTTGCACGATAAAAATCCCCTCAAAATTTTCGCCCGATCAGAGTTACGGATCTTCAGATATTTAAGAAATGGTGAAGGGCTAGAAACCAATAGCGAAAACAGGAGAGAAACAGAGAGAGAGAGAGAGAGAGAGAGAGAGAGAGAGAGAGAGAGAGAGAGAGAGATCCAATCTCGGAGGGGCTCTTGCCCCTCCGGGAGCCATGGCGGCCAAGTACCAGAGGGAGAACCTCTCCCTAGATGGGGAGAGGCCATGGAGGAGTAAGCCTAAGGGGGGAGACTCTCTCCTCCTCTCTTCCGGCGGCGCCGGAGTGCCGTCGGGGGAGCCATCACCGCGGTGATCGTCTTCATCAACATCACCGTCTTCATCACCTTCCTCATCTCTTTTCAGCGGTCCACTCTCCCGCACCCCGATGTAATCCCCTACTTGAACATGGCGTTTCATGCCACATATTATTAATCAATGATGTGTTGCCATCCTATGATGTTTGAGTAGATCTATGTTGTCCTTTGGGTTGATTGATGATCTTGATTGGTTTGAGTGTCTGTTTTATTTTGGTGCTGTCCTATGGTGCCCTCTGTGCTGCGCACACGTGAGGGAATTCTCACTATAGGGTGTTGCAATATGTTCATGATTCACTTACAGTGGGGGGCTAGAGTGACAGAATCTTACAATCGAGTAAGGGGATTGTAGCGCATGGGAGTAAAGGGGACTTGATTTTTAATGCTATGATTGGGTTGACCTTAATGATTTCTAGTAGTTGCGGATGCTTGCTAGAGATCCAATCATAAGTTCATATGATCCAAGTACCGAAAGTATGTTAGCTCATGCCTCTCCCTCATATAAAATTGCAAGAATGATTACCCATCTTGTTATCAATTGCCTAGGATGATCCCGCACACTATACCATCATTATTCCACACTCGCTATTTGTAATATATTCTAACTTTATTTAGGCAGAAACTATTTTCATATTTTTGTTCTCCAATATCATGCAAAGCTATCCTATTTATACCCACAACGCCGTTTTATTTCTCGTTACTAGATAGAAGCAAACGTTCGGTGTACATAGAGTCGTATCGGTGGCAGATAGGACTTGAGAGAATATTGATCTTACCATTAGCTCCTTGTGGGTTCGACACTCCATACTTATCACTTCCATCTTTGGAGAGTGCTACGGTGATTCCTTGCACTGGGGGATTATCAAGCTCTTTTTTGGTGCCGTTGCCGGGCAGCAATAGCATGGGGTTAATATTTTCGTGTATGGTTGTTTGCCTCTATCACTAAGTAGATTTTGTTTTCCTTTTGTCTCTGTTATTTTTGTTTTATTTCTTTAGTTGTGGGTGAAACAAACAAATTTTTTGAAAAATTAAAAACACAAAATTTGTACTTAGAGAAGCGATTGGAAAGTTATGCATTGAAGAAGTGAGGGTCGACCTTGAACACTAGTGTTCATGCGCATGGAAACAATGTAGAATTTTTCATGGAAGTTTCTCATAAAAATAATTATCTCCTTGTAAATACCACTGTACCATAAAATAATGATCATGATGCTCTTTTGCATGTTTCATCTACTATTCTTATGTGAGCATCATTGATATCATCATGCCTAGCTAAAAGACTTTAAAGAAAAGCGCTTGTTGGGAGACAACCCAACACTTATCCTTTCTGTTTTTGAGTGTTCACATGATTAATCTACTGTATTAATCATGTTTTGTGTCTTTTATTTCAATAATGTGCCAAGTGAAGCCTTTGGGATGATTTGGATGATAAGTAGAATTGATACGGTGCAAAAACAGAAACTTTTTCGTCCAGTGCAGAATTTCTCTGATTTTACTGGAACGTCTTTTTGATCTGAATTTTTTACACAGTATTAATATACAAATTCCTCAGGTTTTCCTAAGTTTTCAGTATTTTCGGAGTTACAAAAGTATAGGTTCTCTATAGATTGCTACAGGCTATTCTGTTTTAGACAGATTCTGTTTTTGCTTGCATAGTTGCTTATTTTGATTACGCTATGGATTGTATCGGGGGGTATAAGCCTTGGAGAACTTAGAATACAGTACCTATTATGCATTTATGAAATTGGAATAGATTTATAACAGAACCTAAAGTATGCAATATGTTTCTTATACTAACGGATCTCACGAGGTTTTGTTGAGTTTTGTGTGATTGAAGTTTTCAAGTTTTGGGTGAGATACCGATAGAAGGAGAATAAGGACCATCAAGACCCTAATCTTGGGGATTCCCAAGGCACCCCAAGGTAATATCCAAGGAAGACTCAAGCATCCAAGCTTGGGGATGCCCCGGAAGGCATCCCCTCTTTCGTGTTCAACACTATCGGTATACCTTACTTGGAGCTATATTTTTATTCGTCACATAATATGTGTTTTTCTTGGAGCGTCATTTTTTTTATCTGTTACATGTTATCCATAATCTTGTTTTTCAATAAAAAGTTCCAAGAATTTCCTTTTAGGATGCTTGAATTGCATGTTTGATGTGTGCTGTGTAAAAACAGAAACTTTTGCTATAGTGTTTCAATTTTCATATTTTACTGGAACGTGGAAAGTTTCTGAAATTTTTACACAGTATTTTAATATAAATTACTTATCATTTCCTAAATTTTCATAATTTTTAGAGATACATAAGTGCACTTTGTAAATTAATTGCTATAGACTGTCCTGTTTAGACAGATTGCTGTCATAGTTTTGTTATGTACTTCTACGATGGTTTTCATAACTTATATTGGTAGATATAAATTGTGGAAATGATAGTATACAGTAGATAATGTTTGAAAATTATTGTGCAACTTGTCTTGGCAGTACATAAAGTGTTGATTTATTTTTATATGCACTAACCTATCTCACAAGTTCTTTTCAAGTTTTGGGTGGATGAAGTTTTTGAGACCTAGGTGAAACCGGGATACGAGAGGATTGAACGAGATACAAAAGCTCAAGCTTGGGGATTCCCAAGGCTCCCCAAGTAAATATTTCAATAAGTCTCAAGCATCTAAGCTTGGGGATGCTACGCATCCCACCTCTCTTCGTCAACAATTATCGGTTAGCCTATGATGATCATAAGTTTTTATTCGTTCACTTGTGCTATTCTTGGAGCATCTTTTGTGTTTTTTGTTCATTTTTATTTTATGCACCATGCTGGTATGATATAATCCTTGGCTTATTTATAGAATTCTTCATGTGCTTCACTTAAATCTTATGAGTATGACTTTATAGAATGCTTCATGTGCTTCACTTAAATCCTTTGAGTATGGCTTTATAGAATGCTTCGTGTGCTTCACGTATATATTTTGAGCTTGGATATTGGTCTCTCTATATTCATTAAAGAATGCTCTATGAACTTCACTTATATCTTTTTGAGAGTATTTTGATGATCACTCTTGTGCTTCACTTATATCCTAAGAGAAAATGTTGAATGGATTGAATGTCATGAATCGTGAAATTATATATGCTTCATATTCTTGTCCCATGGGGAGTAGTGACTTCACACACTAAGAGTATAAGCAATAAAATTTATTGGAGGTTAGAAAACATAGCATTGATCACTTGAAAAATTCATGAAAGAATATTGAAGGAAGAGAGATTTCACATATAAATATACTATCTTGGACATCTTCTATGATTGTGAGCCCCCATTGATTATTTTCAAACTTGATCAAGTAGTTGACGTTGGACAAGGAAGACAACGTAATGGTTATGTTTGCTTATATTCACATAGTAGTTATATTGTTATGGATCCTCTAACATGTGGTGCTTGCTTAGGATCTTTTGCTAGCCCAAAAATTCGCACTAAGTAGAGATACTACTTGTGCATCCATAACCCTTAAACCCACTTTCTTGCCATGAGAGTCCACCATACCTACCTATGGATTGAATAAGATCCTTCAAGTAAGTTGTCATTGGTGCACAAAGCAATAAAAATTGCTCCTAAACATGTATGCTCTTTTATTGTAAGGGAAAATAAGCATTGTACGATCTTGTGATGGCAAAGAAATAAAAGCGACGGACTGCATAATAAATTTTGCTATAAAAAAGGGGCAATATAAAGTGACGTTCCTTTTCATTAAGAGATTGCACATCCAAAAATAAAAAGCGCATGACAACCTCTGCTTCCCTCTGCGAAGGGCCTATCTTTTACTTTTCTATATTTACTTGCATATCAGAGTCAATAATGTTCATCCCTATACGAATCTATTAATTCTTTAGTTGGCAAGCATCATGTGGTGGGGAAAGATCCAGGCATTGTTGGGGAACGTTGAATGGGAAACAAATTTTTTCCTACGCTCACCAAGATCGATCTAGGAGATGAACATCTACGAGAGGAGAGATTGCATCTACATACCCTTGTAGATCGCTAAGCGGAAGCATTAAGAAACACGGTTGATGTAGTCAAATGTCTTCGCGATCCAATCACGATCCGTCCTGTGAACTCCCGATCAAGTGCCGAACGGACGTCACCTCCGCGTTCAACACACGTACGGCTTGATGACGCCTTCACCTCCTCGATCCAGCGAGCGATGGTGAAGTAGTAGCTCGAGTCCTCCGGCAGCATGGCAACGTGGTGAGGTGGTGGTGGAGGAATCTCAGCAGGGCTTCGCCGTGCGTCTATGGAGAGGAGAAGAGCTACGAGGGAGAGGAGGGGCAGCGCCGTAGTACGTTGGGTGCGGCTGCCCTCTCTCTCCCTCTCTATATATAGGGGTAAGGGAGGAGGGGGGGCGCCCTACGGGCCAGCGGCCAAGGGGCGCGGCTAGGGTTTGGGGTGCCCCCCCCAAGGCACCTTGCCTCCCAAGTAAAGGGGGCCGATGGTCCTAGGGGGTGCGGCTGCCCTCCTAGCCGAATTGGGCTAGGGTTTGGGTAGCGCCCATCCCCCTAGTGGGCTGGTACGCCCCCTCTCCTTGGCCCATGAGGCCCCCAACACTTGCCGGGCCCCCCCAAAACCCCTTTCGGTACTCCGTTGAATCCTCGGTACACCCCGGAACACTTCCGGACTACAATACCATTCGTTCTATATATCAATCTTCACCTCCGGACCATTCCGGAGTTCCTCGTCATGTCCGAGATCTCATCCGGGACTCCGAACAACCTTTGGTCACCAACATAATAACTCGACTATACTTAGATCGTCACCAAACGTTAAGTGTGTAGACTCTACGGGTTCGAGAACTATGCAGACATGACAGAGACACCTCCACGACCAATAACCAATAGAGGGACCTGGATGTCCATATTGGTTCCCACATATTCTACGAAGATCTTCATCGGTTGAACCTCGATGTTAAGGATTCAGTCAATCTCGTACGCAGTTCCCTTTGTTCATCGTTATGTTACTTTCCCGAGATTCGATCGTCGGTATCTCCATACCTAGTTCAATCTCGTTACCGGCAAGTCTCTTTACTCGTTCCCTAATACAAGATCCTGTGGCTAACTTCTTAGTCACATTGCTTGCAAGCTCATTATGATGTTGTATTACCGAGTGGGCCCTGAGATACCTCTCCATCATACGGAGTGACAAATTCCAGTCTTGATCCATGCCAACTCAACAGACACCCTCGGAGATACCTGTAGAGCATCTTTATTGTCATCCAGTTACGTTGCGACGTTTGATACACACAAGGTACTCTTCTGGTGTCAGTGAGTTGCATGATCTCATGGTCATGGGAATAGATACTTGACATGCAGAAAACGATAGCAATAAACTTGACACTATCATATGCTACGTTCATAGTTTGGGTCTTGTCCATCACATCATTCTCCTAATGATGTGATCCCGTTATCAAATGACAACTCATGTCTATGTCTTGGAAACCATAGTCATCTTTGATCAACGAGCTAGTCCGGTAGAGGATCACTAGGGACATGTTGTTGTCTATGTACCCACACGTGTATTTGAGTTTCCAATAAATACAACTATAGCATGGATAATAAACGATTATCATGAACAAGGAAATATAATAATAACCACTTTATTATTGCCTCTAGGGCATATTTCCAAAAGTCCCCCACTTGCACTAGAGTCAATAATCTAGTATTACATGGTTATGAATCTAACACCCATAGAGTTCTGGTGTCGATCATGTTTTGCCCGTGAAAGAGGTTTAGTCAACGGATCTGCAACATTCAGATCCGTGTGCACTTTGCAAATGTTTATGTCCTCCTCCTTAATCGCATCGCGGATGGAATTGAAGCGTCGCTTTATGTGTCTAGTCCTCTTGTGAAACCTTGGTTCCTTGGCCAGAGCAATGGCACCAATGTTGTCACAAAATAGAGTCATTAGGTCCAGTGCACTGGGCATGACTCCAAGATCTGTCATGAACTGCTTCATCCAGACACCTTCCTTCGCCGCCCCCGAGGCAACTAAGTACTCCGCTTCACATGTAGAATCAGCTACCACACTTTACTTGGAACTGCACCAGCTTACCGCTCCCTCATTGAGAATATATACGTATCTGGTTTGAGACTTAGAGTCATCCGAATCAGTGTCAAAGCTTGCATCGACTTAACCCTTTACGACGAGCTCTTGCTCACCACTATAAACGAGAAACATTTCCTTAGTCCCTTTTAGGTACTTAAGGATATTCTTGACCGCCGTCCAGTGTTCCACTCCTGGATTACTTTGAAACCTTCCGGCCATACTTATGGCAAGGCTGACATCTGGTCTTGTGCACATCATCGCATATATGATAGAGCCTATGGCAGAAGCATAGGGGATGACACTCATCTTTTCTCTATCCTCTGCAGTCACTGGGCATTGAGTCTTACTCAACTTCACACCTTGCAATACAGGCAAGAACCCTTTCTTGGACTGATCCATTTTGAACTTCTTCAAAACTTTATCAAGGTATGTGCTCTAGGAAAGTCCTATTAAGCGTCTCGATCTATCTCTATAGATCTTGATATCTAATATGAAAGCAGCTTCTCCTAGGTCCTTCATTGAAAAACTCTTGTTCAAATATTCCTTCATGCTTTCCAAAAATTCTATATTGTTTCCAATTAGCAATATGTCATCCACATATAATATTAGAAACGCTATAGAGCTCCCACTCACTTGTAAATACAAGCTTCTCTGTAAACTTGTATAAAACCAAATGCTTTGATCACCTCATCAAAGCGAAGATTCCAACTCCGAGACGCTTGCACCAGCCCATAAATGGATCGCTGGAGTTTGCAAACTTTGTCAGCATTCTCTGGATCGACAAAACCTTCTGGTTGCATCATATACAACTCTTCCTTAAGGAAACCGTTAAGGAATGCTGTTTTGACATCCATATGCCAAATTTCATAATCGAAAAATACAGCTATTGCTAACATGATTCTGACGAACTTAAGCATCGCTACGGGTGAGAAAGTCTCATCGTAGTCAACTCCTTGAACTTGTGAAAAACCCTTTGCCACAAGTCGAGCTTTATAGACGGTGATATTACCGTCTGTGTCCGTCTTATTCTTAAAGATCCATTTATTCTGAATGGCCTTGCGCCCTTCTGGTAATACTTCCAAAGTACACACTTTGTTTTCATACATGGATCCCATCTCGGATTTCATGGCCTCTAACCATTTGTCGGAATCCGGGCCCACCATCGCTTCTCCATAGCTCGTAGGTTCATCGTTGTCCAACCACATGACCTCCAAGACAGGGTTACCGTACCATTCAGGAGCAGTACGTGGCCTTGTCGACCTACGAGGTTTGATAGTAACTTGATCCGAAGCTTCATGATCACCATCATCAGCTTCCTCTTCGACTGATGTAGGCTCCATAGAAACATCTTTCTGCACTGCGCTACTCTCTGGTTGAAGTAAAGGTTCAACAACCTCATCAAGTTCTATCTTCCTCCCACTCAATTCTTTCGAGAGAAACTCTTTCTCGAGAAATGACCCGTTCTTAGCGACAAACACTTTTCCCTCGGATCTGAGATAGAAGGTATACCCAACTATCTCTTTTGGGTATCCTATGAAGACACATTTTTCTGATTTGGGTTCGACCTTTTCTGGCTGAAGCCTTTTGATATAAGCATCGCATCCCCAAACTTTAAGAAACGACAACTTTGGTTTCTTGCCAAACCACAGTTCATACGGTGTCATCTCAACGGATTTAGATGGTGCCCTATTTAAAGTGAATGCAGCTGTCTCTAACGCATAACCCCAAAACGATAGTGGCAAATCGGCAAGAGACATCATAGAATGCACCATATCCAAGAAGGTTCGATTACGACGTTCAGACACACCATTACGCCGCTGTGTTCTAGGTGGCGTCAACTGTGAAACAATTCCACATTGTCTTAAGTGATTGCCAAACTCATGACTCAGATATTCTCCTCCTTGATCAAATCGTAGGAATTTAATCTTCTTGTTGTGATGATTCTCAACTTCACTCTGAAATTGCTTGAACTTTTCAAACGTTTCAGACTTGTGTTTCATTAAGTAAATATAAAAATATCTACTTAAGTCATCGGTGAAGGTGAGAAGTAACAATATCCACCATGCGCCTCAATGCTCATCGGACCGCACACATCGGTATGTATGATTTCCAACAAGTCACTTGCCCGTTCCATTGTTCCGGAGAACAAGGTCTTAGTCATCTTGCCCATGAGGAATGGTTCACATGTGTCAAGTGATTCGAAATCAAGTGACTCCAAAAGTCCATCAACACGGAGTTTCTTCATGCGTTTTACACAAATATGACCTAAGCGACAGTGCCACAAGAAAGTGGTACTAGCATTATCAACTCTACATCTTTTGGCTTCAATGTTATGAACATTTGTATCATCACTATCGAGATTCAATAAGAATAAACTCCTCATAATGGGTGCATGGCCATAAAAGATATTGCCCATATAAATAGAACAACCATTATTCTCTGATTTAAATGAGTAACCGTCTCGCATTAAACAAGATCCAGACATAATGTTCATGCTCAATGCAGGCACTAAATAACAATTATTCAGGTTCATCACTAATCCCGATGGTAATCGAAGGGCGAGCGTGCCGACGGTAATCACATCAACCTTGGAACCATTTCCCACGCGCATCGTCACTTCGTGCTTTGCCAGCCTCTGTCTATTCCGTAGTTCCTGCTTTGAGTTGCAAATGTGAGCAACCGAACCGCTATCGAATACCCAGGCACTACAACGAGAGTTGGTAAGGTACACATCAATAACATGTATATCATATATACCTTGTTTGGCGTTGGCCAGCTTCTTGTTGGCTAGATACTTGGGGCAATTCCGCTTCCAGTGGCCAGTTCCCTTGCAATAGAAGCACTCAGTTTCCGGCTTGGGTCCAGCCTTGGGCTTCTTCACGGGAGGGGCAACTGCTTTGCCACTCTTCTTGGAGTTACCCTTCTTGCCCTTGCCGTTCTTCTTGAAACTAGTGGTTTTATTGACCATCAACACTTGATGCTCCTTCTGGATGTCTGACTGAGCGACTTTCAGCATCGCAAATAGCTCGATGACTGATTTGTTCATCCCTTGCATGTTATAGTTCAGCACAAAGCTTTTGTAGCTAGGTGGTAGTGATTGAAGAACTCTGTCAGTGATCGCTTCTGGCGGGAGCACAACTCCCAACTCAGCCAGGCGGTTGTAATATCCAGACATTCTGAGTATGTGCTCACTGACAGACCCGTTCTCCTCCATCTTGCAAGCATATAACTTATCGGAGGTCTCATACCTCTCGATCCGGGCATTCTTCTCAAAAATAAACTTCAACTCCTGGAACATCTCATATGCTCCATGACATTCAAAACGTCTTTGAAGTCCCGGTTCTAAGCCATACATCATAGCACACTGAACTATTGAGTAGTCATCAACACGCGTCTGCCAGGTGTTCATAACGTCCACAGACGATGGAGCGGGTTGGTCACTGATCGGTGCATCAAGGACATAAGCCTTTTTGGCAGTCGTGAGGATAATTCTCAGATTACGGGCCCAATCTACAAAGTTACTTCCATCATCTTTTAGCTTGACTTTCTCTAGGAACGCATTGAAATTCAGGGGAGCTACTGCGCGAGCCATTGATCTACAACATAAATTTGCAAAGATAACTTAGACTATTGTTCAAGATAATGAGTTTAGTTAGTCATATTACTTAAAACTCCCTCTCAAATTGACATCCCTCCGGTCATCCGAGTGTTACATGATCCAAATTCACTAACCCAAGTCCGATCATCACGTGAGATGAGGTGGTTTCAATGGTGAACATCTCCATGTTGATCATATCTACTATATGACTCATGTTCGACCTTTCAGTCTCTTGTGTTCCGAGGCCATGTCTGTACATGCTAGGCTCGTCAAGTTTAACCCGAGTGTTCCGCATGTGCAAAACTGGCTTGCACCTATTGTATGTGAACGTAGAGTCTATCACACCCGATCACCACGTGGTACTTCGAAACGACGAACTTTCACAACGGTGCACACTCGGGGAGAACACAATTTTATCTTGAAATTTTAGTGAGGGATCACCTTATAATGCTACCATCATCCTAAGAAAAATAAGATGCATAAAAAGGATTAACATCACATGCAAATCATAAGTGACATGATATGGCCATCAACTTGTGCTTTTGATCTCCATCTCCAAAGCACCGGCATGATCTCCATCGTCACCGGCATGACACCATGATCTCCATTATCGTGTTGCCATCGGGGTTGTCGCGCGAACCATGCTTCTACTACTATTGACACCACTTAGCGATAAAGTAAAGCATTGCATAGCGCTTAAAGATTTACACGCATGTCATAAAATAATTAAAGACAACACTATGGCTCCTGCCGGTTGCCGTATGCATCGACGTGCAAGTCAATATAAACTATTACAAAACATGATCATCTCATACATCAAATATATTTCATCATGTCTTTGGCCATATCATATCACAACATACCCTGCAAAAACAAGTTAGACGTCCTCTAATTTGTTGTTGCATGTTTTACGTGGCTGCTATGGGTATCTAGCAAGAATGATTCTTACCTACGCAAAACCACAACGGTGATATACAAGTTGCTATTTAACCTTCTACAAGGACCGCCTTTGTCGAATCCGATTCAACTAAGGTGGGAGAGACAGACACCCGCCAGCCATCTTATGCAACAAAGTCACATGTCAGTCGATGCAACTGGTCTCACGTACGTGGACATGTAAAGTTGGTCTGGGCCGCTTCATCCCACAATACCGCTGAATCAAGAAAATACCAAGGAGGGAAGCAATCCGAATATCAACGCCCACAAACTCCTTTGTGTTCTACTCGTGATGTCATCTACGCAAAGACCCTTGCTCATGATGCCACTATTGGGGAACGTTGCAAGGGAAACAAAATTTTTCCTATGCTCACCAAGATCGATCTAGGATATGAACATCTACGAGAGGAGAGATTGCATCTACATACCCTTGTAGATCGCTAAGCGGAAGCGTTAAGAAACACGGTTGATATAGTCGAACGTCTTCGTGATCCAATCACGATCCGTCCCGCGAACTCCCGATCAAGTGCCGAACGGACGGCACCTCCGCGTTCAACACACGTATGGCTTGATGATGCCTTCACCTCAATGATCCAGCGAGTGATGGTGAAGTAGTAGCTCTAGTCCTCCGGCAGCACGAGGTCGTGGTGAGGTGGTGGTGGAGGAATCTCAGCAGGGCTTCGTCGTGCGTCTATGGAGAGGAAAAGAGCTACGAGGGAGAGGAGGGGCAGCACCGTAGTACGTTGGGTGCGACTGCCCTCTCTCTCCCTCTCTATATATAGGGGGAAGGGAGGAGGGGGGCACCCTAGGGTTTCCCCTAGGGGCCGCCGGCCAAGGGGTGCGGCTAGGGTTTGGGGTGCCCCCCCAAGGCGCCTTGCCTCCCAAGTAAAGGGGGCCGGCGGCCCTAGGGGGTGCGGCTGCCCTCCTAGCCGAATTTGGCTAGGGTTTGGGAAGCGCCCATCCCCCTAGTGGGCTGGTGCGCCCCCTCTCCTTGGCCCATGAGGCCCCCCAACACTTGCCGGGGTCCCTCGAAACCCCTTTCGGTACTCCGTCGAATCCCCTGTACACCCCGGAACACTTCCGGACTCCAATACCATTCGTTCTATATATCAATCTTCACCTCCGGACCATTCCGGAGTTCCTCGCCACGTCCGGGATCTCATCCGGGACTGATAACCCACAAGTGTAGGGGATCATTTGTAGCCTTTTTCGATAAGTAAGATTGTCGAACCCAACAAGGGGCTAAAGGTAGAACAAATATTCCCTCAAGTTCTATCGACCACCGATACAACTCTATGCACGCTAATGCTTGCTTTACCTAGAACAAGTATGAAACTACTTTGCAAGAATAAAACTAGAAGTACTTTGCAAGAAAATAAAGAACATGGAAATAAAAGTTAGGTGCTGCTTTAATAAAAGAACAATAAAAGTAAATAACTTAGTAGAAAGCTTTTTGTGTAACGCAAGAGAAAGATTGTCCCTAGGCAATTGAATATAATATGATAGATACTTGCTATATGCAATGAGGGAGAGGCATACGCTAACACACTTTCCGTTCTTGGATCATATGCACTTATGATTGGAACTCTAGCAAGCATCCGCAACTACCAAAGTTCATTAAGGTAAAACCCAACCATAGCATTAAGTATCAAGTCCCCTTTACTCCCATACGCAACAACCCACCTACTCGGGTTTATGTTTCTGTCACTCAAGCAACCCACCATAGGCAAATCATGAACATATTGCAACACCCTACAACGAGGATCCCTCATGTTTGCGCGACATGGAGGGCACCATAGGACATCACCATATCAACATACAACTCACATCCATAACATCATACCACAATTAACCCGTAGGACAAAAGAGATCTACTCAAACATCATAGGATAGCCAAATATCATTGGGAAATAATATATGGAGTTGAGCACCATGTTTAAGTAGAGATTACATCGGGGAAGAGAGGTGTTACACCGCTGCATAGAGGGGGGAGAGAGTTAGTGTTGACGGCGGCGAAGTTGTTGGTGTAGATCGCCGTCACGATGATTGCCCCGGCGGCTTTCCGGCGCCACAGGGAGAGAGGGAGAGAGAGCCCCCCCTCCTTCTTCTTATTCCTTGGCCTCCCCCCTAGATGGGAGGAGAGTTCCCCCTCTGGTCCATGACCTCCATGGCGGCAGAGGGGCAGGAGCCCCTCGTAGATTGGATCTCCCTCTCTGTTCTCTTCTGTTTTGCGTTTCCGTTTTCTGGCCAAAAACCGTTTCTTATATTCCCGGAGATTCGTAAATCCGATCGGGCTGAAATTTTGAGGGGATTTTTATCCAGAAATTAGCTTCCTTGCGCCCGAAGGAGAGCTCCAACCGACTTACGAGGTGGGCACAACCCACCAGGGCGCGCCTGGGCCCTGGGGGCGCGCCCTGATGTATCGTGGGGGCTGTGGGCCTCCATTTGCGTTGATTCCACTTCTCAAAATTCACAAATATTCCAAAAAAATCTCCATAAATTTTTATCGCGTTTGGACTTCGTTTGATATGGATATTCTGTGAAACAAAAAACATGCAGCAAACAGGAACTGGCACTGGATCAATAGGTTAGTCCAATAAATCATATAAAATGTTGCCCAAAATATGTGAAAGTTGTATAATATTGGCATGAAACAATAAAAAATTATAGATACGACGGAGACGTTTCAGCATCCCCAAGCTTAATTCCTGCTCGTCCTCGAGTAGGTAAATGATAAAAAAAGATAATTTTTGATGTGGAATGCTACCTCGCATAATCTTGATCATATATCTAATCATGGAAGGAATATTAAGACACGAGTGATTCAAAGCAATACTCTAGTTTTGACATAAAGACATTAATACTCAGGCATCCCAACAAACAATCATGTCTTTCAAAAATATCAAGGCTAAAGAATGCTATCCCTACAAAATCATATAGCCTTGCCATGCTCTCTCTTCTTAACACAAAGTATAAATCATGTACTACCCCGGTGTCAGCCAAGCAATTGGTTCATACTTTTTAAAGCGCTTCAGCATTTTCAACTCTCACGCAATACATGAGCGCAAGCCATGGATATAGCACTATGAGTGGAATAGAATATGGTGGTAGGTTTCAATAGGGTAAAAGTGGAGAAGAAAGTCTCGCATCAACTCAGCGTATCAACGGGCTATGGAGATGCCCATCAATAGATATCAATGCGAGGAGTAGGGATTGCCATGCAACGGATGCACTAAGAGCTATAAGTGTATGAAAGCTCAATATGAAAACTAAGTGGGTATGCATCTAACCCTATAATGAAAAATTCCCACTAGTATATGAAAGTGACAACATAGGAGACTCTCTATATGAAAAACATGGTGCTACTTTGAAGCACAAGTGTGGAATTAGCATTCCCCTTTTTCTTTCCTTTTATTTTCTCTTTTTTTCCTTTTTTTTTCTTTTCCTTTTCTTTTTCTTTTCTATGTCCGGAGCCTCATCCCGACTTGTGGGGGAATCATAGTTTCCATCATCCTTTCATCACTGGGGCATTCTCTAATAATGAATAATGATGATCATCACACTTTTATTTACTTACAACTCAATATTCCAACGATAGTAGAACAAAGTATGACCCTATATGAATGCAATGATCTAGCGTAGCAAAGATATCAAAAAACGGACAAGCCATGAAAACATCATGCTAGCTATCTTACGATCATGTAATGCAATATGACAATGAAAGCTCAAGTCATCAAAACGGAGGCGGTGGAAGTTGCATGGCAATATATCTCGGAATGGCTATGGAAATGCCATAATAGGTAGGTATGGTGGCTGTTTTGAGGAAGATATAATAAGGCTTATGTGTGATAGAGCGTATCATATCACGGGGTTTGAATGCACCGGCGAAGTTTGCACCGACTCTCGGGGTGAGAAAGGGCAATGCACGGTACCGTAGAGGCTAGCAAATTGCGTAAAGGTAAGAGTGCGTATAATCCATGGACTCACATTAGTCATAAAGAACTCACATACTTATTGCAAAAGTTTATTAGCCCTCGAAGCAAAGTATTACTACGCATGCTCCTAGGGGGGAGGTTGGTAGGAGTTAACCATCGCGCGCCTCCGACCTTCACACAAAGATAGACAATCAAGGATAAATTGTGCTCCAACTTCCCAGCATAACAGGAGACTATACGTGCATGCTTCGGGAATCACAAACCTCAACACCAATATCTTACTAAAGACGATCATCCACTAGTACCTCCCACATATTATCATCTCTATATCGCAAGACCATTGAAAGGAATCAAACATATCATATTCAGTGATCCCTAAGTTTTATGTAGGATTCTATGACTAACCATGTGAATGACCAATTCCTGTTGACTCTCTAAATAGATATAAGTGAAGCAAGAGAGTTTAATTCTTTCTAAAAAATACCATGCTCTAATAAATATAAGTGCAGCAAAAGATCATTCTACAAATAACGGTTTTCTATGTGAAGAGAAACAGGCAATCCAAACTTCAAATGATATAAGTGAAGCACATGAAGCATTCTATAGAGCCATACTCAAAAGATATAAGTGAAGTGCAATGAGCATTCTATAAATCAACCATGGACTATCTCATACCAGCATGGTGCATAAAAGAAAAGTGAAAACTAAACACAAAAGACGCTCCAAGATTTACACATATCACATGAACGAAACGAAAACGAAAACATACGGATACTTGTTGAACAAAGATGGGATGCCTTCCAGGGAATCCCCAAGCTTAGACGCTTGAGTCTCCTTGGATATTTAATTGGGGTGCCTTGGGCATCCCCAAGATTGAACTCTTGCCTCTCCTCCTTCTCATATCGAGACCTCCTCGATGTTCGAACACTTCATCCACACAAAACTTAACAGAAGACTCGTGAGATCCGTTAGTATAATAAAGAAAATTCCTACTTTAAGTACTATTGCAAACCCATTCATATTTTATATTTGCATTATCCCTTCTGTATTATAACTTCTCCATGGCTTTTACCACCGATAAAATCGATAGTTTCATCAAAGCAAGCAAAACAATGCATCAAAAACAGAATCTGTCTTAAACAGGACAGTCTGTAGTAATCTGAACTTTTACCATACTTCTGTAACTCCAAAAATTCTTAAAAATTAGGAAGAAATAAAATTTTTGTATAGAAATACTGTGTAAAAATTTCAGAAACTTTTTACGTTCCAGTACAAAATGAAAATTCACGCACTACAGCCAAAGTTTCTGTTTTTACACCGCACATACCAACAAGCAATCTAATCATCCTAAAGGCAAATCTTGGCACATTATTTTTATAATACAATGGATTTGTACAAGGGGATAATTATTTTTTGTTGGAAAAGTTTCCGTGATTCAAGACTCGCAAAGTTTCCATGGGCATGAACAAAGTTCAAGGATATCCCCCACTTCAACGATGCTCATCATCTCTTCTAACTTTCACCTTTCCTTTTGTGAAGTTTTAGGTTCCCCTCTATATTTTTTTGTTTTTAAACTTTATAAAAGCAAACAAAAGAATAAAATGACTCTCTAAAACTTCCAGGTTGGCTCCCTGGCAGCGCTTTCTTTAAAGCCATTAAGCTAGGCATAAAGTGCTCAAGTAATGGATCCATCCGGATCCCAAGGTATATCAAAGCCAATTTTAATTAGCAATGATTTGTAATTTAGTAGTGAGCACAAAGTGATATATATCATGTGAAAACTAAGTCTAACCCTCTTCCTATGCATCGACATGTCATACAACAACAATTTATGCATATTAAGTAAAGGCCATTGCATTGTATAAATAGTTTCTTGCAATTTCATAGTATTGGAAACATAGAGAGGTGAAGATTTGGTTCCTCTCTCATAATAATTGCAAGTAGGAGCAGCAAGCACATGCATATTATATTCATTAAAATCATCATGTGTAGTAGCAAAACGCAACCCATCAATGTAATCCTTAATAAGAGCAAACTTCTCCGATATAGTGTAGTTAGGAGAATTCAAAAAGATAATAGGACTATCATGTGTGGGTGCAATAGCAACAATTTCATGCTTAACATAATGAACTATAGCAAGTTAATCTTCATAAGCATAATTCCTATTGGCATCTTGTCCACAAGCATAGCAAGCATCAAGTTCATCAAAAAGGTATATTTCAAATGAATCCACGGGATCATAGCAATTATCATAGCATTCATCCTTTGGTAAGCACGAAGGGTAATTAAACAATGTATGAGTTGAAGAGTTACTCTCATTAGAAGGTGGGCACGGGCAATCAATCCGCTCTTCCTCCTTTTGTTCTTCGCTCTCCTCCTCATCTTTTTCATCTAATGAGATCACAGTTTCAGCAATTTCTTCTTCCATAGATTCCTGCAAAATATTAGTCTCTTCCAAGGAAGCGAACATTCTCTCAATAAATTCAATGATATCA
Source organism: Elymus sibiricus (assembly GCA_039707655.1). Taxonomy (NCBI): domain Eukaryota; kingdom Viridiplantae; phylum Streptophyta; class Magnoliopsida; order Poales; family Poaceae; genus Elymus; species Elymus sibiricus. The sequence continues at coordinate 122,831,648 of CM077667.1, read as the reverse complement.
ACATTGCAATCATAATTCTCATAGCAATATTTAAGTATGGATAAATTTTCAGATTCGTAAGGAACATCATCATCATACTTTTCAAGCAAAGAAGCAATTTCATAAGCACCTTTAAAAGCAACAAATTCTTCTATTCGTTCCACATCATAGTAATCATAAATACCTTTAGCATATGAAGCCAAGGTTTCATTATCATTAAATTTACATTGAAAGGGAAGGTTTCGAGCTTCTATCTTAGAGCAACAAGTAAAGTCACATCTCGAGCATGCATCCCAAGCAAACCATTGCAATATTCTAATTTGATCCCATAAGTGTTTCCCTTTTTGAGACAAGCGATAATCCCTAAAGTACTCACGTTGATCCAATGTGTCTCCCATTATGAAGTTTGATGAGAATTTCTCAGGATTATCAAAGGAGTAATTAACGTGTTTCACATAACTAGCATCGAGGGTTTTAGGAGGTTCCCCATCTCCATGAGTAGCAAGTACCACTAATTTTTTTGGTGTTTCGTGTTCCATATCCATAACTAAAGATATAAAACAACTAATAACAGAAAATAAAAATTACTTAGTGATAAAGCAAATAAGCACACACGAGAATATTCATCCCACGCTATTGCTCCCCGGCAACGGCGCCAGGAAAAGGTCTTGATAACCCACAAGTGTAGGGGATCGTTTGTAGCCTTTTTCGATAAGTAAGATTGTCGAACCCAACGAGGAGCTAAAGGTAGAACAAATATTCCCTCAAGTTCTATCGACCACCGATACAACTCTACGCACGCTAATGCTTGCTTTACCTAGAACAAGTATGAAACTACTTTGCGGGAATAAAACTAGAAGTACTTTGCAAGAAAATAAAGAACGTGGAAATAAAAGTTAGGTGCTGCTTTAATAAAAGAACAATAAAAGTAAATAACTTAGTAGAAAGCTTTTTGTGTAACGCAAGAGAAAGATTGTCCCTAGGCAATTGAATATAATATGATATATACTTGCTATATGCAATGACGGAGAGGCATATGCTAACACACTTTCCGTACTTGGATCATATGCACTTATGATTGGAACTGTAGCAAGCATCCGCAACTACCAAAGTTCATTAAGGTAAAACCCAACCATATCATTAAGTATCAAGTCCCGTTTACTCCCATACGCAACAACCCACCTACTCGGGTTTATGTTTCTGTCACTTAAGCAACCCACCATAGGCAAATCATGAACATATTGCAACACCATACAGCGAGGATCCCTCACGTTTGCGCGACATGGAGGGCACCATAGGACAGCACCATATCAACATTCAACTCACATCCATAACATCATACCGCAATTAACCCGTAGGACAAAAGAGATCTACTCAAACATCATAGGATAGCCAAATATCATTGGGAAATAATATATGGAGTTGAGCACCATGTTTAAGTAGAGATTACAGTGGGGAAGAGAGGTGTTACACCGCTGCATAGAGGGGGAGAGAGTTGGTGTTGACGGTGGCGAAGTTGTTGGTGTAGATCGCCGTCACGATGATTGCCCCGGCGCCGTTCCGGCGCCACCGGGAGAGAGAGCCCCCCTCCTTCTTCTTCTTCCTTGGCCTGCCCCCTAGATGGGAGGAGAGTTACTACCCCTCTGGTCCATGGCCTCCATGGCGGTGGAGGGGCAGGAGCCCCTCCTAGATTGGATCTCCCTCTCTGTTCTCTTCTGTTTCGTGTTTCCGTTTTCTGGCCGAAAACCGTTTCTTATATTCCCGGAGATCCGTAACTCCGATCGGGCTGAAATTTTGAGGGGATTTTTATCCAAAAATTAGCTTCCTTGCGTCCGAAGGAGAGATCCAGCCGACTTACGAGGTGGGCACAACCCACCAGGGCGCGCCCTGATGTATCGTGGGGGCTGTGGGCCTCCGTTTGCGTTGATTCCACTTCTCAAAATTCACAAATATTCCAAAAAAATCTCCGTAAATTTTTATCACATTTGGACTTCGTTTGATATGGATATTCTGCGAAACAAAAAACATGCAACAAAAAGGAACTGGCGCTGGGCACTGGATCAATAGGTTAGTCCAATAAATCATATAAAATGTTGCCAAAAATATGTGAAAGTTGTATAATATTGGCATGAGACAATAAAAAATTATAGATACGACGTAGACATATCATGGACTCCGAACAACCTTCGGTAACCAACATAATAACTCGACTATACTTAGATCATCACCAAACATTAAGTGTGTAGACCCTACGGGTTCGAGAACTATGCAGACATGACTGAGACACCTCCACGGTCAATAACCAATAGCGGGACTTGGATGTCCATATTGGTTCCCACATATTCTATGAAGATCTTTATCGGTTGAACCTCGATATCAAGGATTCAGTCAATCCCATACGCAGTCCCCTTTGTTCATCGGTATGTTACTTGCCCGAGATTCGATCGTCGGTATCTCCATACCTAGTTCAATCTCGTTACCGGCAATTCTCTTTACTTGTTCCGTAATACTAGATCCCGTGGCTAACTTCTTAGTCACATTGCTTGCAAGCTCATTATGATGTTTTATTACCGAGTGGGCCCTGAGATACCTCTCCGTCAGACGGAGTGACAAATCCCAGTCTTGATCCATGCCAACTCAACAGACACCCTCGAAGATACATGTAGAGCATCTTTATAGTCACCCAGTTACGTTGCGACGTTTGATACACACAAGGTACTCTTCCAGTGTCAGTGAGTTGCATGATCTCATGGTCATGGGAACAGATACTTGAAATGCAGAAAACGATAGCAATAAACTTGACACGATCATATGCTACGTTCATAGTTTGGCTCTTGTCCATCACATCATTCTCCTAATGATGTTATCCCGTTATGAAATAACAACTCATGTCTATGACCAGGAAACCATAGTCATCTTTGATCAACGAGCTAGTCCAGTAGAGGATCACTAGGGACATGTTGTTTTCTATGTACCCACACATGTATTTGAGTTTCCAATAAATACAATTATAGCATGGATAATAAACGATTATCATTAACAAGGAGATATAATAATAACCACTTTATTATTGCATCTAGGGCATATTTCCAACAGGCATATATATTCAGTTGGATATAGGTGATCATGATTCATTATTGTTGACATTATCCCTGAGATAACTAAGTTGGGAGGCGGAACATTAAGCCCCTATCTTCCTATGTGTTTGATTGAAACTGCTTGTTCTAAAAATATGCCTTGAGTGTCAGCAATCATGGAGGACTAAATGATAGTTGAGTATGTGAAATTTGCTAAATCAAAGCTCTTACATAGACCCTTCCTGAAAATAAGATGAATTGTAATTGTTTGATGACTGGAAACGTAGTTTGCTAGTTTTCAAGAAAGTTTATGGTCTATACTTTAACATGTGAATAGCTTGTTACTTGATCAGGAGAAGTTCTATTAGAAAAGAGTTGCTGTTTTATGATGCTAGAAAAAGTGATTGGAAGTAACATTGATCAAACTTATATACTATGCTAGCATTCACACTTCATAATTTTTTTTATCATTTACCTACTCGAGGACGAGCAGGAATTAAGCTTGGGGATGCTGGTACGTCTCCAACGTATCGATAATTTATGAAGTATTCATGCCAATATTCTAGAACTTTTATATACTTTTGGCAACATTTTATATTATTTTTGGGACTAACTTACTTATCCAGTGCCCAGTGCCAGTTCCTGTTTTTTGTGTGTTTTTTGTTTCGCAGAAATTCCATATCAAACAAAGTCCAAACGCGATAAAAATTTACGGAGATTTTTGTTGGAATATATGTGAATTTTGGGAGTCAGAATCAACGCAAGACGGTGCTCGAGGGAGGCACAAGCCAATAGGGGGCGACCCAGGGGGCCCCTGATGGCTTGTGCCTCCCCCTTAAGTCGGTTGGGGCTCTCCTTTTACCGCAAGAAAGATATTTTCACGATAAAAATCCCCTCAAAATTTCATCCCTATTGGAGTTACGGATCTCCGGATATTTAAGAAACGGTCAAGGGCCAGAAACCAGTAGCAAAAACAGGAGAGAAACACACACACACACACACACACACACACACACACACACACACACACACACACACACACACACACACACACACAGAGAGAGAGAGAGAGAGAGATCCAATCTTGGAGGGGATCTCGCCCCTCCGGGAGCCATGGCGGCCAAGGACAAGAGGGAGAACCTCTCCCTAGATGGGGAGAGGCCATGGAGGAGGAAGCCTAATGGGGGAGACTCTCTCCCCCTCTCTTCCGGCGGCGCGAGAGTGCCGCCGAGGGAGCCATCGCCACAGTGATCGTCTTCATCAACATCACCATCTTCATCACCTTCCTCATCTCTTTTCAGCGGTCCACTCTCCCACACCCCGATGTAATCCCCTACTTGAACATGGTGTTTCATGCCACATATTATTAATCAATGATGTGTTGCCATCCTATGATGTTTGAGTAGATCTATGTTGTCCTTTGGGTTCACTACTACAGAATGGTCCAAAGACGACACATCAATCAGAGACCCTTCGTGGAAACTGTGTGCGATCCATCAATCGCAAACGGTATAGTTCAAGCTCCGTCGGTAATGACACGGACTGTGTGCGATGACGGATCCATCAAATACAATTCAGAAAATAGTTGCGTGTGTGATGCTGGGCATACAATTGGTGCTTATGAACTGTTTGCGATTAGACAAGATAACACAAATGGTTCTCAAAATACATATGTGTGTGAAGTACGGCATACATTTCATTCAGACAAACTGTTTGCGTTGTTCGAGCTAGAACACAAACGAGTTACCATAACAAGGTGTGTGTGATACCAGGAAAATAGTTCATTCATGAGAATTGTGTGAGAAAACCAGTAATAAACCAAACGATTCATACTGACAAGCTGTGTGGGTTGTTGGCAGACAGTTGCTGCCAAACAATTGTCAGCGATGGATGAAATCATTACCGACGCTTTGTTGGGAAGTGCCATTTACCTGTATTAATATCGACGACGTTTTATAATTATGACCCGTGTGCCTGCGCATCACCCCGTCCTCCTCTCTCGCGTCTTGTCACCGCGTTGCCACCCGAGGATTCCAGTGCATGCTTCGGCACCGCTTTTGGCCACGCGTCCGCTCGATTAGCCTGTTCCTGCGCACAACCGCGCAGGTTCCCGCGCACAAAACCGTCCAACGGCTCTAGCTACCCGCCCGGCTCGGTGAAATCCCCAATGCTTGCCGGCCTACTATATAAACCCTCACGGCCGGCGACTCCACATTGCCTTCATCCCCTCCCTCCCCGTAGCTTGTCTAGTTTGATTCTCCCCCAATTGCCAATGGCACGGGCCGTTCGTCGTCGCCCAGCCACTCCGTCAGAAGACAGCTCTAACTGGGAGGCTTCACCGCATCGGCGCGACAGTCCTCTAAAGCGTGTGGTGCACGTGGCGTCCCTGGTGTGTGTGCGCATGCCACTAACTACAGGCTCCACCACCGCTGCCCGAAGGCAGCTGCTGCCGGTGGCCGCCGTGGCCACCAACACGCCGGCAACCGCCGGGGCCGCCACCCCACCGTCGTTCGTCTTTGCCACGACCCCGCCGTCAGGCGGCGGGGTCATCACCCGCTCCGCCACCAAGGCCCGAATGCGGGAGGTGGAGGCCGCCAAAGGCTCACCGCCGGGCTTCTGTGTCGCAACCCTTGCGCGCTACATCTACTTCCTAGAGAAGGAGGTGGAGCGCCAGGTCGCGCATGCGAAGAAGCTCACCGACGCCGTGGCCGTAGAAGAAGCCGCAGCGGCAGCGCTAAATGCGGAGATCTACGCCGAGTCCCGTCGCTTCGAGGAGGGGCATCTTGAGTACCGGAGGGCAGCACTGGTAGGCAACGGACACAACTCCAGCAACTCGTTAGCAGGCTCCTCCTCCACTTGCTCTTACTGAGAGCGCTCGATTCTGCTGGAAGTGGTACAAAGCCCCTCCGTAGTACTAGTATTTAGGGGCTATTTTGTTCAGTTCATCTAACTATAGATATGGTTGAACTGTACCACGTACTTTAAATTAGCTAGTATATATAGTTGAGCTAGCTATTTCAGTATGTGGTTGGCAACAACTGGGGAAAAGTTTGTTCGATTCAGCTGTCGAGTTGAACTATTTTGTACAAAGACCAATGGTTAATCTATGAATAAAATCCATGTTTGCTGAATTTCAGTTACAAAAGTGCACCGTAATAGTGATTTTGTTCCTGCGAAATTTGACAAATGCCAGTGCTACAATGTTGACAAATGCCAATGTTACTAGATCGACAGATGCCAATGCTTCCGATTTGACACATGGCAATTTACCCAATATGACAGATGAAAATATTCATGGATTGTCTGTACTAGGCACACGGGTCATATTAGAGAAACGTTTGCGATGACGCATTGCACCAATCCTGCGCGCCAATATTTTGACTTGGCTTATGGGCGAAGGAAAGATAGTTGTCGATCTGTATATGGGTATTCAACCTGAACCGGTTGTGATGAGTGTTTATTCAGAGAAAACAATGATGGTTTTTTGTTTGCTATGTGAATTCAGACATAAATACTTAGTTCATCGAACCATAGATTTCATTCAGTCAAGCTTTGACTTTACATTCATACAATCGAGATACAACATAAAGAAAACTAGTTGCGGCGGTGGCGGCGGCTGTGGCGTCCTGCGGCGGCGTTCTCGTGCTCCGGGGCGAAGTTGTACAGTTCTTCAAACGAGACCAGAATGTTATGGACTTCACAATCAAAGAGGCGGTTGTCGCACGATCGACGAGCGCGGGGCCCCGGGGGTGGCGACTAGCAGCGCTGCGAGGAAGCTGTCGACGGTTGCGTCCCAATCCGCTGAGGGGCCTGTGACGGGTGCAGACGCGCATACGGGGTCAGGCGCCGTGGGTGCGGGCACGCGCACTGGTACCGGTGTGGCGTGTGCAGGGGCGCGCACGAGCATGGGCGAGGGAGGAGGCGCTGTCGCTTGCACGCACACGAGCTCACGAGGGTCCACGGGGACCTCCGTGACGCCCGCGGTTTCCGGTGCTGCGATGATGCTCGGCGACCAGCCCGTCAATGCCACGGGGATGGTTGCTGGCACTGGCGCAGGGATGGTTGCTGGCGAGTGCGTCGGGGCAGCATCCGCTGCGGCATGCAGCTCTTCCAGGGCCAGTCCATGGTGTCCCATTTGTCTTTATGTTCTATCTCTTCCGGCCCGGTGTCAACTTCACCAAACCGGAAGACTAGTGGCATATGATCCTTGTGCACCATGGCGTAGGTTGCCGTGGAGGTCTGAATGATGGAGGGGAATGGGAGGCGAAGATGTAGAGAGGATTGTGAGTGAGTGGGCAGTAAAGCCGCCTATTAAACAGCGGCTCGGGCGCCATTCATGGACAGGTTGGAAGCGAGGAGGGTGCATACGGAGGTCAAAGGGCTCGCTTCCCGGTGAGCCTGCGGCGTACAACCCGCACGCCTCCCGGTGAGCCTGCGCAGCGGAGGCCTGCTCGCACGCCTCCTGTCAACTCTAGCAGCTGCTCACTCGACACCTCCTAAGCCCTAGCCAATAGAAGAATGCGACGCTTGGCAGCACATAAGGGCAATAGAACGCCCACGGTTTGAAGGTAATGCAACTGTTTCCGTGGAAATTTGACAGTTCTTTGTTCCAAAAAGATTTTGTTAGCTATTAATGTGTCCGTCTTTTTCCAAAATGGACAGCAAAAATGCCACAACATATTTGTGCTATATCATGACGCCATGCCCAATTTCTTGAATTTTGCGTCAGTTCTAGATTTACTATGATTTAACGTAATATTCTCAATGTTGGCTCTAAAAGAAAATATATATTAAAAAACGAGTCTCAAATAGGAAAACAAAATGATATGACGCCTTTATGTACCAAGTTCATGACAGCAAGCAAAGTTTCATGAATCTTCTGATGAGTTTTTTGATTTACATGATTTAAAACCCGAGTTTCTCAATGTTTCTCTCGCCTAGCCAAGACCCCGAGATGATTGAAATTCATTCCCATATCTTGCATGGGACCTAAAGATGCATGCACACTAATATGGTTTTCTATCCATTTTGATGCACCAGACCTTGTGTTAGTAGTTCAAATTTGAATTATGCATATTAAATAATGCATATAAAAGTCAATTAATGTATAAAAAGTCCAAACGAACCATGTATAATTTCATATTTTGGCACGACACTCATTTTGGTATATGTTGCCTCTGGAAATATATAGTTCAAGATGAGAAGGTGCAGCGGATGTCGATTCGCCCACATAAGGTGACGTGTTCCATATCAAAGGTGTTTTGCCCACGTAATTAAGGTGACGTGTTCCTTATTGGAACCACAAAGCTTGCAGTGAGAAGCTCCGGTTTGTAAGGGACTTGTGCCTATAATTGTCCCAAGTTGGACAATTTTTTTTCAGTGGCACATATGTGCCATGTCATGACAACATGCCAAGTTTTTAGAATTTCTGACGGGTTTTGGATTTACAGTAATTTAAAAACCAAGTTTCTCAACGGTTGAGGCCGAGCCAAGACCCTCATATGTTTGAAATTCATTCCCATTTCTTGCCCGTGACCTAAAGATGAAGCCATGGACACTAATATGATTTTCATCCCATTTTGACGCACCGGACATTGGGACGATAGTTCAAATTTGAATTATACACATTAAATGCCTAGAAAACTTAATTAATGCATAAAAATGCCGAACGGACCCTGAATAATTCCATATTTTAGCACGACCTAGCTATTGGTAAGTGTTCACTGCAGATAAATCTTATTGCAATCCAAACACCGTCCTTTGTCGAAGTAACCTCATTTTTTGTTTTAAAAACATTTTGAAAATCAAGTATTTCACAAATAGTTCAAGTTCATGAATCGTGTGTGATGCAGTACAAAACATCTTGCGCCAATCCTCATAAAGTCATAATGCATGGCTTAGGACAGAAGCTTCGTCGGCTACAGTACACCGCCGACCAGTTTACCACACGGACTCCCCAGAGCATTTTACTTTCAATCGTCGCCGGTGAAAGATGGGGACATGGATCCCCGTCGTGAGGGAAACTTCGGCAACCCACTCCGGCCCGAGCGCGTCCGCATCAGCCATGAGCGCGCTCTCAAGATGCTTGAACGCGGCTGCTACCTCCGACAGGGCGGGTGCAACAACCGAAAGGGCAGCTGCTGCAGCTGAGAGGGCGGCAACAACAACCGCGACGGGGATAGAAAATGGCGAGAATGGCACATCAGCTGTCAGTTTCTCGGCGGTCGCCGTAGTCCTGATGGCGGATGCCCAGTCCCATCTCGAGGCCGCCCACGCCCATCTCGTGTCGGTCACTGCACAAATCACATCTGCCTTCTCCGACACCAGTCGACAACCCACGTCTGATGAGTTGGTAATTGCTTAGTGTGCTCGAGCAGGCGTCCGTTCGTCGGCAGCTTCCCTAGCCAAGATTGTGGCCGTCCATGCCCGGAGCAAGGCCGCCCATGCCCGGCTCATGGCGGCCTTATCCAAAGAGATGGTGGAGGAAGACTCCGAGGTGCTGGAGTATGTGGCGATGGATCCCATGGATCTCCTTACCCCGGAGGTCGTTGAGCGGGAGCCGGTCATCGAGGAGGCGGCGGAGATCAACGAATGCCAGGCGGAATATTAGTCTCTGTCTAGCGCGATGGTCTTTTGTTAGAGTAATGTTTAGGTCAACTAACTAATGTTTATTAGTTGCTCGACTAAGTAAGTGCAGGCAGTGCTGTAGGCTCTTTTGTGTAGTAAGCAAATTTGCAAGTGTTGTTAAATTAAGCAATGACGTCTATGACCAATGTAACGAGGGAAATTCGGACCAAAATTTGCCGCCGTATCCCCATTTTCTCTTCCAAATGAAAATGAAATGCAAGTACCGTGTGCAATGTAGTATCCGATATCTTACACCGGAAGCTTGGAGACCAAAATTTCCACGTTCAGTCTCATCACACATGGGATCAACTATAGGATTCGTTTGTGTTGTTGAATATCTCACACAGTTATGGTAAAGGGACTGTGTTCGATGTGACTGTGCGCGCTACTTTTTCGCCGCACCGAACAAAATTTTGGGCTGCCGCGCAAATATCTACCTCCCCCGCCCCTCGTACCAACCAAAAGCCACATCCCCTGCTTCCCCCTTCCTTTCCTAAGTTCAAACCTGCACAGCTTGCTTGCAGCGCCGCCTCCTCGCCGGTGATGCTCCTTCCTGCTGCTCGCCCTCCTCCATCTAGTCAAGTAATACATACCTTCCCCACACCCCACACCCCTCCCCCTCCACCCCCTCCTCCTCCATTCCACATGCCCCGACCGCCGGCACGACAAATTGCACCAAAATCACAGGCCCACCCCCCACATAATCGCCGCCAAAAGACATGGTGCACACAGTATAGCCAAGATCTCAAGGAGCACCTGGCAGCGGAGAAGCAAATCGTGACCACACACGCGGATGAGGCCGCGATGGTTGCCATGCGTGCCGACCCCCAGATCTTGGAGCATCACATCGCCGTCGAGGCCTCGCACGCGGACACCGCCACGCGGTTGTCTGCTTTGAACAACAACTCGTTGTGTTTTCTCGAGAGATCCGCTTATGCGTTCGACGACGACTACGAGTTGTTTTCTCAGCGTGTCTGTGGTTTCCTCAACTCCAGAGCCGGCAGGTTGGTGCCCGGACAGGCTGAGGCCACTCACCACTACGAGGAGGGCACCCACGATGTGGAGGCCTCGCCCTCTTCCAAGCCCATTGTTATCGATATCTCCGACAATGAGGAATATCTTGTTTTTAGCTTAATTACTAATGACCTGTGTTCAGGTAGCTACGCCTATTAAGCATGTTTGCTTTACCTGTTGCATGTGCTGCTCCTGCCTTTCCTTAAGAAATTCTAGTGAAATATGCAAGTAATGCTACTATGCAATCTGACCTTCTAGTATGTTCTATTATCCAATGTGATGCTCAGTTAACTGTTTGGTTCATTTGTTTTGGTGATCATCTGCAATGTGATGTTTGATTATTGTTGGTACAAATTTGTATTGTTATGCATGGGAAACATACAATTGCTATATTTCATAGTTCTTAGCATGCTTGGCTTTTCCATGTGGCTTGAATTAATATGTTGGATCTGCAATGCGTTTATTTTTCATTAACATATTTTACTGATAGCACGCCAAATCTCACTTAAAACCTGATCAATATCTATCTTAAATGCGTTACAGGGGGAACAATAGGAGACATTGTAGTTTACCATCGAGGTTTGCACTTTCATGATCCTTTGGCTAATAGCACATTATTGTGCAATTGCAGGAACCATTCTAATATTTAGGTTTCTAATAATAATTTGGTCTTGCACATGTAGGTCCTGCTGTAAGAGGTTTAGACCCACTGTTCGACCCATTTTGCATGTGGGAAAATGATGTGTTCATGAATATCAGTCAAATCAAGAAACTCAGAAAGATTGTTAAGATAAAGAAACTTGCGACGAAAAACAACAAGCTGTTTGTTTGCACAATGAAGAAGACATCAGTGAACTATAGGATGGTACTATCGCTTTTACCTTGTCTTTTTTCCCTTTGTGACATTACAATTTTTCGAAATGAAATTTATGCATATCTTTGTTTGCAGTCCTTTCCAAAGCAGTTCATCGATGAGTACGTCTCAAACCACCTGTATGGTCAAGAGGCGAGGAAGGTATTCATACAGCACCCATGGTATAATCTTCAAGTCTTCCTCAAGAGGATGAAGGATGGGTGGGCAACCATCCACAGGCACTGGCATAAAGTTGCAAGGACCTTCGACATCAGCGAAGGCTCAATATTTGCCTTGTGCTTCAACAGTTTTCTAGACGAGATTCATCTGTCTATTTACCGTATATGATGATATTTTCCAAAGGTTTTAAATGTTCCATGTGAAACTCGGTCCTGTCGTGTAATTGGGTAGCTAGGTAGTATATGCCTATATGATGTTGTACTCTGATGTATTCCAATTATGAAATCCTGGTTGCCGTAATACGAAATGAAATATATTGTGTGCTTGATATGAAGTGTAAATTTGTTTACTAGCTGGATTATAAATAATAGAGCAATTAGCCTGATTATTGTGGTTTCATATTGCAGACGGTTTGTCATAGAACACCGTGGGCGATTACCTCACCAAACCCACATGGTTCCTGGAAATTTGGCGTGTTGGATCAGTGAAAAATCACACACGACTTCCGGTCGTAAACTGTGTGCGTTAGAAGACACATTCGCAAATGTTTTCACGTAAAACGTGTGTGTGATGGACAGCCCTATGCCAAACAGTTTCTTCTAGGAACCGTGCGTGATGGCCACCCCTAACACAGACGATGTTATGCAGAAAATTGTGTGTGATGTAGAATGCGAACGGAAATGTACGTTTGGGATTCACTGTGTGGGATGCTAAGCACATCTCACACGACTTCCCAAAAATATCTGTTTGTGATGGCCCTTCCAATCGCACACGACATATTTTTGCTCCTCGTGTGTGACCGGGCGCAGCCATCGCCGACGGGTTTTCCATGTCATGTGGGATAGCCCCCCCTATCGCCCACACATGCAAGGCGACGGTTTGAGACTACGTCACGGAAAGGGGTTAAAAACCGTTTGTATAGCAGGCGCCTGCACTAGTGGTTGATTGATGATCTTGATTGGTTTGAGTGTATGTTCTATTTTGGTGCTGTCCTATGGTGCCCTCTGTGCCGCGCAGACGTGAGGGAATTCTCGCTGTAGGGTGTTGCAATACATTCATGATTCGCTTACAGTGGGGGGCTAGAGTGACAGAAGCTTACAACCGAGTAAGGGGATTGTTGCGCATGGGAGTAAAGGGGACTTGATGTTTAATGCTATGGTTGGGTTTAACTTAATGATTTCTAGTAGTTGTGGATGCTTGCTAGAGATCCAATCATAAATTCATATGATCCAAGTACGGAAAGTATGTTAGCTCATGCCTCTCCCTCATATAAAATTGCAAGAATGATTACCGATCTTGTTATCAATTGCCTAGGATGATCCCTCACACTATACCATCATTATTCCACACTCACTATTCGTAATATATTGTAATATATTCTAACTTTATTTAGGCAGCAACTATTTCCATATTTTTGTTCTGCAATATCATGCAAAGCTATCCTCTTTATACCCACAATGCCGTTTTATTTCTCGTTACTAGATAGAAGCAAACGTTCGGTGTACGTAGAGTCGTATCGGTGGCAGATAGGACTTGAGAGAATATTGATCTTACCTTTAGTTCCTTGTTGGTTCGACATTCCATACTTATCACTTCCATCTTTGGAGAGTGCTACGATGATTCCTTGCATTTGGGGATTATCAAAGACATGTCATTTATTTCGTTCTTCTTCTTTCTCTTTATTGAGTCATAGAGCCACTGTACTATTAAGAGGGGCATAGTGTTTGATGCTTTTGATTCTCTGATGCTGAACCTAATACCTATGTGAGTTGAGAGAGAAATCTCTTTGTGCTCTGAATCATTTCTCACCAGCAAGAGACGATGATCTTCTTCGCTGCGAGTGTTTTGATCCGGACCAAGGAGTTAGCGCTACTTGTTCCTCAAGTAATGTTACCGTTGCTTGAAATTCCGATTGTTGAGAACATGTCAGTTGGCCATTGGCTGGACCGCGTGTCCAAAATGGTCATTTCCCATCTGGGAAGGTTGTGTCTATAAATAGCCACCCCGCTCCAACTTTGTTCGTTGGCTACTCCGTGTGATTCCAACAAAGATTGTGTGAGGAACCCTTTCTCCTGAGTGATTTGAGTTTAAACTCCATCGAGAGAAAACCCCAGAGCTGAAAAATTAGATAGTGGTTTAGCATCAATCGTATCTAAGTCTAGTATGCTCCACCTATTACTCTTGAGAGCTTCCAACTCTCTAGACGGCTAGGTGTCAATTTCTTCAAAGACCAATAGTCATTGTGGTTCTCGAAGAAGAAGTCTGTAAAGGTTTGGATATCACCTCAAGTATCTACCATGAGTGATCGACATTGATTGAAGAGCAATTATCGAGGAGAATAGGGCAAAGAGATTTTATCTTCTGTGTTAAAATCACAACCCCTCCAACCAGATGTAGTCCTTTTGCGGAAGGGCGAACTGGTCTACCAAATACCGTGTCATCAACGAACATCACTGGTCACATCTCTTCCGCCAATTTACTTTCATTCAGTGATGCATGATATGTTTCGATCATGTGATATCATTCGATGCCTGACTTAGTACTTGCTCTCTAGTTGTTATTCACTCACTGTACTCAATTTATGTTCGATCCGCTGTTGGGTTCCGAGAGATTTGAAGTTTCCCAAAGAGATTTTAAATCTCCCATTCACCCCCTCCGGTAGATATACTTCATTCCTACAGATCCTCCATGATCCTGATTGAGATTGAAGTTGTTGATGATGAAGCATCCCATCATAACATAGTATCTATGCACACGAGCCTCTACCTGGAGCCAACTGACGGAGCAAAATACCGTCAGTTCCCTGCATAGGGTTCCTCATGGAGCGGAGCACATAGATGATCATATTGGTTTACACACAGGACACAGATTTACCCAGGGCCTCCAAGGTGGAGTAATACCCTACATTCTTCATGTCTGATTGTATTAACGTGGCCTCGTATGAGGTATACATGAGTTGGATCTGCTTGAGGTCTAATGGAGAGGTGGAAGAGATTGGATCTCTGTTGGTCGCCGACTTGGGTGGCCCATCCCTCCCCTTATATAGATAGGTGAGGGATTACATGGCCCAAGTCGGTTTACAAGGCTTGATGCGCAAGTTATCTACTAGAGTACATGCCTTGTGGTACAAGTAATGGTATTTCCTTCGGAAGGAGGCCCACCATTAGTGACGAGCGGCCTAGTCTACGTTCGGGGTCCGAGGCCGGCCTAGCGAACTTGTTCCCCGAAGGTCAGATACCCCCGGTGTATGACACCGTCACACTCCAACACAATAAAGCACAAGTAGGATGTAGAGTTTTATCTCCTTGGGAGAGCCTGAACTTGGGTAAATCCTATGACCTTTTTACCATCATCCCAAGACATCTACCTTAGGATACCCTTCCGCGTGATCTATCGGATTTAGCTCCGACGCCCATGTAGGAGGAGATGTAGGGGGATATAGAGGAGGCCAAGATGATGGAGGAGGACCATACACCTATGCTCGCGTGAGTGGGGCCACCTATGTACAGGTCCAACATGCTTGAGGCCAAACAACATTACAATAGGATGCTGATGGAGGCGGGTCAGATGGATCAAACACTGACGCCGGTCAAGGAGCACCAGGTGTTCGTATTTTGGCAATTGCTGACGGAGCAACACTATAACCTCCAGCTCATGGAGGACCACCATCAAGCGAAGGCACTAACGATGTCATATACCGGGGTGGCTCACCCAGGGGAGACCTGTTGGAGGCTTGCCCAGTGGCCCAGGATCACGAGGTGCCCTAAAAAGGGCGCCAAAGGCCTTCTTCATTCCAAGACAAGGGCAGCGGTGGCCAAGATAACACCTACTATTATGTAAAATTATAATCTATTCACAGATAGTAACTCTCGGTAGCAATCTCATGCACCATTGTAAACCCCTCGCATGAGGTATCCCTCCATCGTGAATAACCAAAAAAAGGAGGAGGTACGGTATTACTCTCCGGAGGCCGAACCTGGATGACCTCTGATCAAGAATTCTAGCTGCGTCTGGACCCCTATCGAGGGATCTGATGGTATTTTGAACCGTCAGTTGGAACACCATGATCTGACAACATTTTGCATCGTCACTTGGCACGTTAGGCATGCTGGAGACGGATCTGAGATCAGTTCTTCTTCACCTTCTGGTGGCCACTTGGTGGGAGAGAGCATAACTTTCGACTCTCTGACCTTCACCGCGATGGGGCGGGCCGGGTCAACATCAAGCCACCGGCCCACCCGGTCAGCATGAACCATGTGAGTCCAAAAGTCGCTGAGATCACCGATGACGATGACCTCCATTGAAGCAGGCTACAAGTCCAATAGGTCATGGCAGAAGGCCATTGGTATGTTCCGCTCTCCTCCTGGACAACGGGGGCTAGGGGCTACCCTGCCTCACACCACCATAGCAGCCCACCCAAATCTCCTAACTTATCGTGATGGTCTGCAGCAACTGCCTCATCACCCACATGCCAGAAGACTGCATCATCAGCAGGTTCACCTCCATCGACAACACAAACCTAGTCGACATCGTATCCATCTCATATGAGGAAAGAAGGGAAGGCGAGCAATCCACTTCTAGCGATGATGATAATGCTAGTCTCCCCATCATTCAAGAGGTTACTGACTTTGACTCTTGGGGCGTGACGTGGCTTGAGACTGCATCGGTATTTCCCCAAATAGGAAGGGATGATGCAGCACAGCGACGGTAAGTATTTCCCTCAGTTACGAAACCAAGGTATCAAACTAGTAGGAGGATCACCACCACCTAATAAACAACACCTGCACACAAAGAACAAATACTTGCAACCCGACGAGAAAGAGAGGTTATCAATCTCTCTATGGTAAAAAGATATATTAGGTAGTGATAGATTGGAGAGATAGATCTCTCAAGAACACAAGATAAAAAGAGCAAATAAAAAGTGCAGCAATATATTTTTGGGTTTTTGGAATAATAGATCTGAAAACAAAAGCGGCAAAAGATAGATCCGAAAGCAATATGTTGGAAAAGTAGACCCGGGGGCCGTAGGTTTCACTAGTGGCTTCTCTCATGAGTATAGCACACGGTGGGTAATAAATTATTTTTGGGCAATTGATAGAAGATCAAATAATCATGACGATATCAAAGGCGATGATCATTATATAGGCATCACGTCCAAGATAAGTAGACTGACTCCTGCCTGCATCTACCACTATTACTCCACACATCGACCGCTATCCAGCATGCATCTAGTGTATTCAGTTCATGGAAAAACGGAGTAATGCAATAAGAACGATGACATGATGTAGACAAGATCTATTCATGTAGGAATAGACCCCATCTTGTGATCCTTAATAGAAACGATACATGCGTGCCTCGTTGCCCCTTCTGTCACTGGGAGAGGACACCGCAAGATCGAACCCATCCCAAGCACCTGTTCCCATGGCAAGAAAAATCGATCTAGTTGGCCTAACTAAATCAAAGATTCGAAGAAGAAATATGAGGCTATAAGTAATCATGCATATAAGAGATCAAAGAAGACTCAAATAATATTCATGGATAGAAACTGATCATGAATTCATCCGATCCCAACAAACACACCGCAAAAGTTTACATCAAATAGATCTCCAAGAGATCATTGTATGAGAATCAAAAGAGAGAGAGGTAGCCATCTAGCTACTACCTATGTTCCCGAAGGTCTATGGTGGACTACTCACGCATCATCGGAGAGGCACCAATGAGGATGATGAACCCCTCCGTGATGGTGTTAGATTGGATCTCGAGGTTCTGGAACTTGCGGCGGCTGGATGTGTTTTTCGTCGACTCCCTTAGGGTTTCCGGAATATTTGGGAATTTATAGGCATCAGAGGCGGTGGAGAGGGGCCCCGAGGAGGGCACAACCCATCAGGGCGCGCATGGCGCCTCTGGCGCGCCCTGGTGAGTTGTGGTCTCCATGGCCCACCTCTCTGGCTCTTCTTTGGCCCACTGGGTGTCTTCTGGTCCAAGAAAAATTTCTAAAAAGTTTCTTTGTGATTGGACTCCGTTCGGTACTGATATTCTGCGAAGTAAAAAACAAGCAAAAACAGCAACTGACACTTTGGCACTATGTCAATAGGTTAGTCCCAAAAAATGATATAAAGTTGCTATAAAGTGATTGTAAAACATCCAAGAATGATAATATAACAGCATGGAACAAGCAAAAATTATAGATACGTTGGAGACGTATTAGGGCGATACTGAATAATCTGATAAAATGGAAGGCTACCGGACCACCTCAGAGGTGGCCTCCTAGTCTAAGGCACCAGAAGGTATCTCACTATAGAAAGTGATGATGACAGAGCGGGTGGGCACCTCCACGGGCTTAACTACCCAAATTCTATAAAGGATACAAGTGACAAACTAACAAGCAAAGCAAGCAAAGACTCAAATGATACAAGGCGCTCCAAGCAAAACTCATGATATGTGACGAATAAATATATAGCTCCAAGTAACATACCGAATGGTTGTTAGAAGAAAGAGGGGATGCCACTCGGGGCATCCCCAAGCTTAGTTGCTTGTTTCTCTTTGTATATATCTTGGGGGTGCTGTAGCATCCCCAAGCTTATGCTCTTTTCACTCCTTATTCCTTCATCCATCGTGATCTCACCCAAAACTTGAAAACTTCAATCACACAAAACTCAACAAAATCTTCGTGAGATCCGTTAGTATAATAAAGCAAATCACTACTTTAGGTACTGTTGCAAACTCATTCAAATTTTATTATTGCATTATACCTATTGTATTTTAACTTTACGATGGCTCATACCCTTCAATACAACCCATAGATTCATCAAAACAAGCACACAATGCAACGAAAACAGAATCTGTCTTAAACAGAATAGTCTATAGTAATCTGTAATCTAACCATACTTCTGTAACTCTAAAAATTCTAAACAATTAGGACAACATAAAGAATTTGTATAGAAATACTGTTTTAAAATTTCAGCTCAATATCGCTCTCCAGTAAAAAATGAAAATTCGAACACTGGAGGCAAAGTTTCTGTTTCAGATTCAGCATTGTTTCTACTCATCTTATGAATCATCCTAAAGGCTTTACTTGGCACAAACACTAAATAAAACATAAAAACACAATCATAACAGAGGCATAATTGTGTCAACACTCAAACACAGAAAGGAAAATACAAAAATAAATTTATTTATTGGGTTGCCTCCCAACAAGCGCTATCGTTTTACGCCCCTAGCTAGACATAACACATGGTTTCAAGTATTGTCATCTTTGGTTTTTGATCCATAGGATGCTCTCATGATTGATTCATATAGTGGCTTAATTCTTGTTCTAGGGAAGTGTTCCATACCTTTTCTTAGTGGAAACTGAAATCACGACACCTATAGTTCGTAAGAACGGTCTACCAAGTATAATGGGACAAGACGGATTGCAATCAATATCAAGAACAATAAAATCTATGGGCACATAGTTCCTATTTGCAAGAATAAGAACAACATTAATTCTTCCCAAAGGCTTTTTAATAGTAGAATCCGCCAAGTGCAAATTAAGAGAACATTCTTCAATATTGGTGAGACCAAGCACATCACATAAAGATTTCAGAATCGTGGAAACACTAGCACCCAAATCACATAAAGCAAAGCACTCATAATTTTTAATCTTGACCTTAATGGTAGGTTCCCACTCATCTTATAATTTTCTAGGAATAGAAATTTCCAACTCCAACTTTTCTTCAAAAGATATCATCATGGCATCAATGATATGTTTACTAAAAGCTTTATTTTGCTCATAAGCATGGGGTGAATTCAACATGGATTGCAGCAAAGAAATACATCCAATCAAAGAGCAACTATCATAATTAAAGTCTTTGCAAGCCAAAATAGTGGGCACATCACTAGTTCAAGTTTTGACCTCTTCAAACCCACTTTCATCAATTTTTTCATCAAGATTTTCGCCCTCCAAATTATTGGGACGCCTTCTAGCTAAAGTTGACCCTGCTTCAGTCCCTTTATCATCAATCTTAATATTACTAAACAAGAAATCAATAGAAGAAACACCAACCACTTTAAGATCTTCATCATTTTTCTGAAAGCAATCTCTAGAAAACGATTTTTCTAAGAATTCTCTTCTAGCTCTAAGCATAGTGGTTCTTTTCTTACTTTCATCCATAGAGACATATAAAGCTTTAATTGATTCATCAATCTTAGGTGCAAAAGCTTTCTACTTGAGATTCTCCACATCATGAGAAATTCTATCAATGCTTCTAGACATATCATCAATCTTATTCAACTTTTCTTCTATCGTAGTATTGAAAGCCTTTTGCGCATTGATAAATTCTTTAATATTACTCTCAAGATTAGAGGTGTTCCTATTATTATTGTAAGAAGAATTACCACAGGAATTACCATAATTATTATAGGAATTTCTAGGAAAAGGCATAGGATTAAAATTACCTCTATAAGCATTGTTATTGAAATTGTTTCGCGAGACAAAGTTCACATCTACGGAATCACTATTTTGCTCAATCAAGGTAGACAAAGGCACGTCATTAAGATCAACAGGAGCATTTTTTACTAGCAACCAACTTCATCAAAGCATCAACCTTATCACTCAAAGTACTAATTTCTTCAACTGAATTAACTTTTTTACTAGTAGGTGCTCTTTCGTTATGCCATTGTGAATAATTTGCCATAATATTATCTAGCAATTTAGTAGCCTCACTCAAAGTAATTTCCATAAAAGTACCACCCGCGGCGGAATCTAAAAGATTTCTAGGGACAAAATTCAATCCCGCATAAATTTTTTGTATGATCATCCAAAGATTTAAACCATGAGTAGGAAAATTTCTTAGCATCAATTTAATTCTTTCCCAAGATTGTGCAACATGTTCATGCCCAAGTTGCTTAAAATTCATGATTTGCGTCCTAAGGGAAATAATTTTCGCGGGCGGAAAATACTTAGTGATAAAAGCAACCTTGCACTTATTCCAAGAATCGATACTATTGCAAGGCAAAGAAGAAAACCAATTTTTTCACGATCCCTCAAGGAGAAAGGAAATAATTTCAACTTCACTATATCATTGTCCACATTTTTTTCTTTTGCATACCACACAATTCTACTAATGTGTTTAGATGGGACGCGACATCCTCATTAGGATTATCGGCAAATTGATCTTTCATGACAAGATTCAACAAAGCGGCATTAATATCACAAGACTGCGCACTAGTGGCGGGAGGAGCAATCGGAGTACTAATAAAATCATTGTTATTAGTATTGGAAAAATCACACAACTTGGTGTTTTCTTGAGTCATCGTGACTACGCAAACAATATTGCAAGCAAGCAAGAGATCTAACAAGAAAAAGGCAAACGAAAAAGAGGGCGAATAAAATGGCAAATTGGTGAAGTGGGGCAGAGGAAAACGAGAGGCAAATGGCTAATAATGTAATTGCAAGGAGATGAGATTTGTGATTACGAACCTGGTAGATGATGATGGTGTGTCCTCGGCGCCAGAGATTGGCACATAGAAGAGACCGCTTCCTCCCCGACAATGGCGCCAGAAATTCCTTTGTCGTGGCTTGAGACCGCGTCGGTATTTCCCCAAAGAGGAAGGGATGATGCAGCATAGTGACGGTAAGTATTTCCCTCAGTTATGAAACCAAGGTATCGAACCAGTAGGAGGATCACCACCACCTCATAAACAGCACCTGCAGACAAAGAACAAATACTTGCAACCCGACGCGAAATAGAGGTTGTCAATCTCTCTACGGTAAAAATATAGATTAGGTAGTGATAGATTGGAGAGATAGATTTCTCAAGAACACAAGATAAAAAGAGCAAATAAAAAGTGCAGCAATATGTTTTTGGGTTTTTGGAATAATAGATCTGAAAACAAAAGCGGCAAAAGATAGATCGGAAAGCAATATGTTGGAAAAGTAGACCCGGGGCCGATAGGTTTCACTAGTGGCTTCTCTCATGAGTATAGCACACGGTGGGTGAAAAAATTACTATTGGGAAATTGATAGAAGATCACATAATCATGATGATATCCAAGGCGATGACCATTATATAGGCATCACTTCCAAGATAAGTAGACCGACTCCTGCCTGCATCTACCACTATTACTCCACACATCAACCGCTATCCAGCATGCATCTAGTGTATTAAGTTCATGGAAAAACGGAGTAATGCAATAAGAACAATGACATGATGTAGACAAGATCTATTCATGTAGGAATAGACCCCATCTTTTTATCCTTAATAGCAACGATACATGCGTGCCTCGCTGCCCCTTCTGTCACTGGGAGAGGACACCGCAAGATCGAACCGATCACAAAGCACCTCTTCCCATGGCAAGAAAAATCGATCTAGTTTGCCTAACTAAACCAAAGATTCGAAGAAGAAATACGACGCTATAAGTAATCATGCATATAAGAGATCAAAGAAGACTCAAATAATATTCATGGATAGAAACTGATAATGAACTCAAAATTCATCGGATCCCAACAAACACACCGCAAAAGTTTACATCAAATAGATCTCCAAGAGATAATTGTATTGAGAATTAAAAGAGAGAGAGGAAGCCATCTAGCTACTGCCTATGGACCCGTAGGTCTATGGTGGACTACTCACGCATCATCGGAGA
Source organism: Elymus sibiricus (assembly GCA_039707655.1). Classification (NCBI taxonomy): domain Eukaryota; kingdom Viridiplantae; phylum Streptophyta; class Magnoliopsida; order Poales; family Poaceae; genus Elymus; species Elymus sibiricus. The sequence goes on along the minus strand of CM077667.1, from coordinate 122,809,292 downwards.
GGCACCAATGAGGATGATGAACCCCTCCGTGATGGTGTTAGATTGGATCTCGAGGTTCTAGAACTTGCGGCGGCTGGATGTGTTTTTCGTCGACTCCCTTAGGGTTTCTGGAATATTTGGGAATTTATAGGCATCAAAAGCGATGGAGAGGGGCCATGAGGAGGGCCCAACCCATCAGGGCGTGCCTTGGGCCTCTGGCGTGCCCTGGTGGGTTGTGGTCTCCACGGCCCACCTCTTTGGCACTTCTTTGGCCCACTGGGTGTCTTCTGGTCCAAAAAAATATCCAAAAAGTTTCGTCGCGATTGGACTCCGTTTGGTACTGATATTCTGCGAAGTAAAAAACAAGCAAAAACAGCAACTGGCACTTTGGCACTATGTCAATAGGTTACTCCCAAAAAATGATATAAAGTTGCTATAAAGTGATTGTAAAACATCCAAGAATGATAATATAACAGCATGGAACAAGCAAAAATTATAGGTACGTTGGAGACGTATTAGGGCGATACTGAATAATCTGATAAAATGGAAGGCTACCGGACCACCTCAGGGGTGGCCTCCTAGTCTAAGGCACTAGAAGGTATCTCACTATAGAAAGTGATGATGACACAGCGGGTGGGCACCTCCACGGGCGCAACTACCCAAATTCTACCCGCGTCGACAACGACAACAAACGTGGGTCTCTCGACCTCAGGAGTTCGAACCGTCATGACATAGGCTCCAACAACACCCATCACCACTGTATAGTAGCAGCGGGCCTCGGAACCCTAGGGTTCCCACCCCCAGGTTTGTGCATACCTGCAGCAAAAAATGGAACTACCTCGGGCGTGCCCATGATGCTACCCCCCATTTTGCATATGGAACGAACTACCTAATGACACCAATTATAAGAAACAACCCTGCGTCAAGGACTCTAAAGGCCCTTCACATTTCACCGTTGAACACACAACTGCAACTGCAACAACGCACCCAGGAGGCAGCCGCACGCGATGCAAGATGGCATGAATCTATGACACATGAATGACTCCCACGAGCCCCCCCCCCCCCCGACGATGGTGGGCCGTACTTGAGTACCTGACAGCTCTCGGCCGGGAAAGGGGCCTTGAGTTCAACGAACCAGCAGAAAACACACCACCACCAACTCTAGGCCTATAACAGCCCGAGACCGACGCTCCAAATGCCTTCCATTTTATTTCGAGTGTCACCGTGTGATTCATTTGTTTGTCGCATTCATCATCGCATAATTTGCATCATCTGCATAGCATCGGCACTCCGTCGCTTATGCTTGTGATATGCGTTGGGTTTTCCGTGAAGAGGAACGGGTTATTATAGCACAAAGTGGGTAAGTATTTCCCTCAATTATGAAACCAAGGTTTATCAAACCAATAGGAATATCAATCCTCAACAGTCTTCAGCGGCTGCACACAAATGAAAAAACAACTGGCACCCAACGCGGGAAAGAGGGTTGTCAATCCCCTTGATCTCATTATTTGCTAGCAAATGAGTTGTGCCGATAATTGTAGATAATTGTAAATTGCAAAATAAAATAAAAAGTAAATAAAGGCAGCAAGGTAATAGTAGCATTTTTAAATATATAAGTGAATAGACCCGAGGGCATAGTTTTCCATAGCGGCATCTCTCGTGTAGGCAGCATACGGTGGGTAACAAATTACAGTTGGGCAATTGATAGAAAAGCGGATAGTTATGCGATTTTCACGGCAATGATCATGTATATATAGGCATCACATCCATAAAAAAATAGGCCGACTCCTGCCTGCACCTATTACTATTACTCCACTCATCGACCGCTATCCAACATGCATCTAGAGTATTAAGTAAAACAGAGTAATGCTTGGAGAACGATGCCATGATGTAGACAAAGTAAACTCAAGAAATATGAATGAACCCCATCGTGTTATCCTTAGTAGCAACAACACAAAGACGCATCTTGTCCCCTACTTTGTCACTGGGATATACAAACTCGCCAGGTTGAACCTACCACAAAGCACCACTCCCATTGAAGACAGATCAATCTACTTGGCCAAAGCACATCAATAAATCGGAGAGCATTACGAATCTATAATGATAATGCAAATAAGATTCTTAATATTCAGAGGTGACTCAAATACTTTTCATGAATAATCTGAACATAAACCCACAATTCATCGGATCCCAACAAACACACCGCACAATAGGATTACATTGGATAGATCAAAGCGAAGATGTGATGATCATTGTATTGAAGATCAAGAGATAGAGAGATTGCCATCTAGGTACTAGCTATGGACCCGTAGGTCTATGGTGAACTACTCACACATCATCATGAGGGCGGCAAGGTTGATGTAGAGGCCCTCCGTGATCGACCCAGCTCCGGTAGGGTGCTGGAACAGAGCTCCAGATTGCCTGGCGATGGAACAGAGACTTGCGACGGAGAAAAAAGGGTTTCGGGACTGCCTCTAGTGTTTTTAGGGTAGATGAGAATTTATAAGCCAGAGAGGGGCGTCGGGAGACACTCGAGGGAGGCACAAGCCATCAGGGCGTGACCCCCCTGGGGCGCGCCCTGTTGGCTTGTGCGGCCCTCGTGCGACCCTTGCCCTCCTTCTGAAGCTTCCAGGTCTTCTTTTGGTCCAGAAAAATCATCAAAAAGTTTCGAGGCAATTGGACTTCGTTTGGTACTGTAAACCTGAAAAGTGAAAAACACGCAGAAAACATCAACTGGCACTGGGCACTGGGTCAATAGGTTAGTGCTCAAAAATATTATAAATTGGTAGATAAAGACCCAAAAAGTATCCTAGAATGATAATATATCAGCATGGAACAATAAAAAATTATAGATACATTGGAGACGTGTCAAGCATCCCCAAGCTTAATTCCTGCTCGTCCTCGAGTAGGTAAATGATAAAAATAGAATTTTTGATGTGACATGCTATCCATTATGTAATCTTATGCATGTATGCTCATTGAGAAAAGATGAATCAACAAATATTAACATATCAATATTCAAAGTGTAAGAAACAAAATCATCAATCTTTTAGAGTATACGATCCTTAAGGAATGTTGACCCCCATTCATCTTATTATATTAGCAAGGCATGGCTCCATCTTCACCACATTAATACAAATGTTAAGCACCACGGTGTCCAAGCCCGGCATTTGGATCGTACCTTTTCAATATGCATCAACTTTTTATTCTTCACGCAGTACATGTCGTGGGAACAAGCCTGACAGTAGAAGGTAGGGGTACGAATGGAGAGGGCAGAGTCCTAGCTACGGCGAGGTTGTACACACAGATGTATGAGTTCAGGCCCCTCTCGTGGAGGTAACAGCCCTACGTCTCAGTGCTCCGGAGAGCTCTCTACTCTGTCGAGTGAAATATGTGTGTTGTATTACAAAAGGTTGCGAACCCTTCTACCAGCGGGGAGGGGTGGCTTATATAGAGTGCGCTGCCCCTCATAACGTCCGGCATGAAGGGGTTTAATCGTGGTCATAAAGAGGTGTACGTTACTGGTAACGTACACCATAAATGCTGTTAATGATCTTGATGACTGCTTGCCCGTTAGCCTCCCTGGGGTGACTTCTGGACTCCTGCGGTCGACTGTCTTCAGACTCTTCCGAGTGAAAGATAACAGTCGAGTGAAAGGCATCTCCGAGTGTATATTGTCGAGTGATTTATGCTTCTTCGCTATTTCAGTCGGAGACTTCCTTGTGGCCCTTAAGCTTTCTGGGGCAGTGTCCTTGGGTAGGATATGTAGGTCAGGCCTATAACCCTACCCTAGGTACGTATCCCCATCATTAGCCCCCGAATGGATCGGGGTTCGAGGGTAAAAGGTGTCAATGCAAGTTCAAACGAGACACCAAAACTCCGAGTGTATTTTGAGGCTTCCTCGAAATCTGCGTCGATTGAAACCTTAACCGTTTGCCCTGATCAATTCCGTCTTGAAGTTATCCGAGTAAAACTGAGCTTGAAAACCGGTCCGAGTAAAACTGGTTCGAGAGTCCGAGTAAAACTGAACTTGAAAACAGGTCCGAGTGATCTGGAAAACCTTTTGACGAAATAGTTTGCTCCACCGGGTCCGAGCCTCGCGGGCTTCGAAATTTGGATAAGAGCGCGCGCGCGCGCAGCGGAGATGGCGTAACTGCTAAGGCAAGTGCGGGAACGACGCCTCGATTATCGCGCCGCCCAAATCGCCACGTACCGCTCCTCCTCTGATTTCGGGATATTCAGAGATCCGGCGGGCCCGCAGGTCAGTGGCTCACTTGAGTGCATATAAGAGGCGACGACGCCGGTGCTGGCACAGTATTTTTCTCCCAAATCCACTCCTCTCCTCTTCTTCCTCCGCCCTGCTCTGCTTCGTTGACCGCCGCCGCCATGACGAAGGGCAAGACGGAGAAGCTCGAGCGCGCCCAGAGGGGAGGCGCCAAGGCGAAGAAGCCGTCGGGAGCTCGGTCGACGGTGCCGCCGGGGTGGATCCAGGGGGATTTTCTCCAATCGACGGTCACTGCGGAAGATGTGGACAAACTCGTCGTCGACGGGTTGATAGCTGCCGATTCATGGCGGTTGCCGAAGGGGGAGATCGAGCCGGAGCCACGCGACGGCGAGCGAGTTCTGCTTCTCACCCACATCGAGCGAGGTTTCTCCATGCCTCCCCATCCGTTCATCCGCGCTTTCTTGAACTATTTTGGAGCGCAACTCCACCACCTTCCTCCGAATGCGGTTGCATATCTTTCCTGCTTCGTAACTTTGTGCGAATGTTTCCTGGGCTGTCCCCCACATTGGGGTTTGTTCAAGCACATATTCTCTGTCCGATCCCAAGCTGTCAAGAAAGCCAATCCCAAAGATAGCAAAACCAATGTGATCCAACTGTGTGGTGGCTTAGGGATTCAGAAGAGAGGTAGGAGTGGGTTCCCCTCTATGACCTTTCCCGATTCTGTTCGGGGATGGCAGTCGACCTGGTTTTACTGCAAAGATGCCGCATCGCCAAATATGTCGACTGGGCTTCCTCCCTTCACCTTGGATCGACCTGTTACTCCCAAACCTCTGTACGTGACAAAGGTAGAGAAAATCCAGGTAGGGATCTTAGTGAATGCCATATCCGAACTGATCCGCGGTGGAGTGACTGGTCTGGACCTCCTTGAAACGTTTCTGAGTCGGCGAATTCAGCCTCTCCAAGCTCGGGATCACACCATGTGGCATTATTCGGGCCCTGAGGATACCACTCGGACTCATCCTGAGGAAGTTTCCGATCAGACTGTTTCTCAGTGGCTCAGGAGCATCACTGGAGCCTGTGATAATCCGGAAGGATCCAAACGAATTCCGCCTTTCTCCGCTTTGAACCCGCCAAAGAACTTGGTGAGTCACATATTTGTCGATTGTTTTAATACTTTGCCGAGTAACTGAATCTTCAGTCGACTGAATTTGAAGCTTGAACCTCGCAGGAATTTACGAACATGTACTCGCCCATACCCAATGGAGAACATCCAGATGAAGAGGAAGGAAGCGTCGACGGCAGCGCAGACGGTGACTATGCTGATGACACCGAGAGCAGTGATGACGACCTGGATGAGGATGAGGTGGAGGCCCCTGTCCCTTCGCGCACCGAGCGTCGAGCCAGGCAGCAGAACGACCCGGAGGTCACCCCGAGCAAAACAGTGGCGTCGAGCACAAGGAACCCGAAACGTGACCGTGTCGCGGCAACGGGGTCGACTGAAAAGGCTGCGAAACAGCTCAAGCCAGACGTGCCAAAGCCTCGGAAGGCCCTGCCTCGAATCAAGATAGCCGTGCCTGTTGCCTCCACGTGAGTGTTCGTTCTCCTTATTCTGTTGTTGAAGAACTTTATGTTGACGTTGACCGAGTGAAATATATTTGCCAGAGCCGCTACCTCCATAACGTCGCCCCATCGGGATGATGGAGACCATATGGAAGTAGACACTCCTGATGCGGCCACCTCCCTACGAGGTATGACAATCCCACACTTTACTCTGCTTGCTGAAGAATAATTGTCGAGTGTCGAATGCAGCTGACGAAGTCATCGAACTGGAAGATGATGAGGAGCCGCGGCGGGGAGCAGAGGATGAAGCTGTGCTTCCGGAGGCTCCACGCGTGGACACTCGGGGACCACCGTCTGTCCAGACGCCCCGTGGGACGAGTGCTGCGACGCCTCTAAGCCTTGTAATTCCGCTGTCGAGTGCTCCGCCGGCCACTTCTACTCTGGTGGCTTCGACGCAGATCGGACAATCCCAAGCACCTCCAGCTGCTCCATTGACTACACCAATTCACTCGACGCCTGCATACCCTTTGTACCACGTCCCGGAGGACCAAACCGGAGCTGCCAAGGAAGCCATGATCCAGGCTGGGCAGATGATGCTACGAACAAAGGAGGCGTATGAAGCCAGCAAGTTAGCCTATGATGCCAGCTCAGCGCTTCAGGCCAACGTCCGAGTAAGTGGTATTGTAAGTTCATTTCCGATTGAATTCCTGTCCGTCTTGATTTTACACCCACTGGGGTGTTTTTCTTCGCCAGTAGACCAAATAGTTTCTGGTCCAGTGGGGGCACGCTGAGTGCACCCACTGGGTGTAGTCCCCGAGACCGCTGTCGAATGACGAAGGCTTCGGCGGGGGTCTTAATATTGTTTCCATTCGACAGGGCAGTGGGGGCACGCTGAGTGCACCCACTGGGTGTAGTCCCCGAGGCCGCCGTCGAGTGCTTGCTTCGGCGGTGGTCTGATAGAGACGATGTTCGGTTGCTTGCTTCTTTCTTTTATACTCGGACAGGCCAGACCTGGTCGAGTATTTTCGTTTCCAGTGGGGGCACGCTGAGTGCACCCACTGGGTGTAGTCCCCGAGACTACTGTCGATCGTTGACGATGGGCGGTAGTCTTTAGAACCATTCTGCAGGTTTCATGGACATCATTTCCATCAACCATGGTATGATGCTTGTATAGGGTTGTGAGGTGGGGTGGCGGGCCGTCTTTCAGTCGAGTGCAATTGACCTTTTCCACTCGGGAGTAGAGAAATGGTTATGTCGACTGAACCCCTATTTCTGCTGATTTCAGAAAGCCTGTGGGCTCGGGACCAAGTACGTCGAGCTGGAGAAGGAAAAGAACCGACTTCTGCTGGATCTGGAACTGACGAACAACAACCTGGACCGTGCACAGACCGAACTGAAGACTTTGGGAGGTAATCTTTGTTGATCAATTGTATTATCACTTTCAATTTCCATCTTTTGAACCGAGTGAATCCACTCGAACAGACGTACGTGATGAAAACCGTCGTCTCCGAGTGCGCCTCAACAATGCTATTTCTTTAGATACCATGAAGAAAGCGCTCGAGGACAAGGACAAATCACTTGCTGATGCTCAGAAGGAAGCGAAGGAGAAGACTGCAGCTGCTGAGAAGAAACTTGCAGCAGCCAGTAAACTGGAAGAGGAGAACGCCAAGCTCAAGCAGGAACGATCCGAGTGGATCAAAAAACTCGAAGAGCAGACCAAGAGTAGGACCGCTCTGGAGAAACACTTGGGCGACTTTGCGAAGAAAATGTTCAGCATGCTCGAAGGTAACCCTCATTTGTCGAATGAATTTCCCCGGTTTTTCCAGAATGGTATTATGATCACCCTTTCACTTTCTCTTCATGTAGAATTCTGTCGAGACTTCGAAAAAGAAACTGAAAAAATTGAACCCAATCTGGACCCCACAAAGTCTCTCGTCGGAGACGCCGTGGCCATGGATATGTTTCATCTCGAAGCTCATCTTAAGAGCGTCCAAGGATTCATCACTCGGCTGAGAGCTGCATTTGAGAAGGTCGACAAGGAACTGTGGCCTGAAGATCTTCTCCAGACTGACCTCGAGTCAATGATGACTCGGCTCAATGAGATTCCCAATCGAGTGCAATCGTGGAAGAAATCTGCTGCCCGCTGTGGAGCTGACGTGGCACTTTCACTCGTCAGGGTTCATTGCAAGGAAGCTAGAGAGGACAAACTGAAGGATCTCCGAGTGACCAACACGAAGAAACTCAAATTTGAAGATTTCATGGAGACTTTCATCGATGCTGCCACTCGGATCGCCGACGGAATCGACCTGGGTACCTTTGTTGAGCCTTCAAGTCCTGCTGGAGCTTAAGTTGGTATTTTGCTTATGGTAAAAACTTTATTTGCCTCGGTATGCCGAGTGTTGGTGTAACCGAGTAAACTTCGTTCAGGCTTTAAGCCTGAGAACTTCCCTTTTGCGCGAACAAGTTCCTGCTGCGCCGGAGATTTTAGTCTTACTCGCATTTCGCTTTCTAACATTTAGCTTGGCCGAATTTATTTGATTCTCGAGTGAAACGGGTGTTCTGCACTCGAAAGAATTCGGGACTTAGACGAGGACTGGCTCGCAGCTAAGCTTCCGAGTGTATTGTATGTAATACACTCGGAAAGGTTTTAAACTTAGGCGAAACGGATTCGCAGCTAAGCCCCCGAGAGAGAGGATTGCTCTTCACTCGGAGTAATTTTTGAATTTAGACGAGGTCTGGCTCGCAGCTAAGTCTCCGAGTGTATTGAATGTAATACACTCGGAAAAGTTTTAAACTTAGTCGAAACGGATTCGCAGCTAAGCCCCCGAGAGAGAGGATTGCTCTTCACTCGGAGTAATTTTTGAACTTAGACGAGACTGGCCCGCAGCTAAGTCTCCGAGTGTATTGAATGTAATACACTCGGAAAAGTTTTGAACTTAGGCGAAACGGATTCGCAGCTAAGCCCCAGAGAGAGAGGATTGCTCTTTACTCGGAGTAATTTTTGAACTTAGACGAGACTGGCCCGCAGCTAAGTCTCCGAGTGTATTGAATGTAATACACTCGGAAAAGTTTTGAACTTAGGCGAAACGGATTCGCACCTAAGCCCCCGAGAGAGAGGATTGCTCTTCACTCGGAGTAATTTTTGAACTTAGACGAGACTGGCTCGCAGCTAAGTCTCCGAGTGTATTGAATGTAATACACTCGGAAAAGTTTTGAACTTAGGCGAAACGGATTCGCAGCTAGGCCCCCGAGAGAGAGGATTGCTCTTCACTCGGAGTAATTTTTGAACTTAGACGAGACTGGCTCGCAGCTAAGTCTCCGAGTGTATTGAATGTAATACACTCGGAAAAGTTTTGAACTTAGGCGAAACGGATTCGCAGCTAAGCCCCCGAGAGAGAGGATTGCTCTTCACTCGGAGTAATTTTTGAACTTAGACGAGACTGGCTCGCAGCTAAGTCTCCGAGTGTATTGAATGTAATACACTCGGAAAAGTTTTGAACTTAGGCGAAACGGATTCGCAGCTAAGCCCCCGAGAGAGAGGATTGCTCTTCACTCGGAGTAATTTTTGAACTTAGACGAGACTGGCTCGCAGCTAAGTCTCCGAGTGTATTGAATGTAATACACTCGGAAAAGTTTTGAACTTAGCCGAAACGGATTCGCAGCTAAGCCCCCGAGAGAGAGGATTGCTCTTCACTCGGAGTAATTTTTGAACTTAGACGAGACTGGCTCGCAGCTAAGTCTCCGAGTGTATTGAATGTAATACACTTGGAAAAGTTTTGAACTTAGGCGAAACGGATTCGCAGCTAAGCCCCCGAGAGAGAGGATTGCTCTTCACTCGGAGTAATTTTTGAACTTAGACGAGACTGGCTCGCAGCTAAGTCTCCGAGTGTATTGAATGTAATACACTCGGAAAAGTTTTGAACTTAGGCGAAACGGATTCGCAGCTAAGCCCCCGAGAGAGAGGATTGCTCTTCACTCGGAGTAATTTTTGAACTTAGACGAGACTGGCTCGCAGCTAAGTCTCCGAGTGTATTGAATGTAATACACTCGGAAAAGTTTTGAACTTAGGCGAAACGGATTCGCAGCTAAGCCCCCGAGAGAGAGGATTGCTCTTCACTCGGAGTAATTTTTGAACTTAGACGAGACTGGCTCGCAGCTAAGTCTCCGAGTGTATTGAATGTAATACACTCGGAAAAGTTTTGAACTTAGGCGAAACGGATTCGCAGCTAAGCCCCCGAGAGAGAGGATTGCTCTTCACTCGGAGTAATTTTTGAACTTAGACGAGACTGGCTCGCAGCTAAGTCTCCGAGTGTATTGAATGTAATACACTCGGAAAAGTTTTGAACTTAGCCGAAACGGATTCGCAGCTAAGCCCCCGAGAGAGAGGATTGCTCTTCACTCGGAGTAATTTTTGAACTTAGACGAGACTGGCTCGCAGCTAAGTCTCCGAGTGTATTGAATGTAATACACTCGGAAAAGTTTTGAACTTAGGCGAAACGGATTCGCAGCTAAGCCCCCGAAAGAGAGGATTGCTCTTCACTCGGAGTAATTTTTGAACTTAGACGAGACTGGCTCGCAGCTAAGTCTCCGAGTGTATTGAATGTAATACACTCGGAAAAGTTTTGAACTTAGGCGAAACGGATTCGCAGCTAAGCCCCCGAGAGAGAGGACTGCTCTTCACTCGGAGTAATTTTGAATGTAAATCTGTGCGATCGGAATCGACAATAGACTGTGGGAGTCTTCATTCAATCCATAACATCATCTGGGATACTCTTATTACATCAAAACAACTCTGTTATCAAGAATAAAAACGTCGAAGTTGGTCCGCATTCCAGGCGCGTGGCTCGTCAATATTCTTCTTCAAGTTGAAAAGATGGTACGCCCCGTTGTTAAGCACCTTGGTAATGACGAATGGTCCTTCCCAGGCTGGGGCCAATTTATGAGGTCGCTGCTGATCCACTCGGAGCACCAAATCCCCTTCGTGGAATGAACGGCTCTTGACATGTCTTGCATGGAAGCGGCGAAGGTCTTGTTGATATGCAGTTGATCGGATCAGGGCCATCTCACGCTCCTCCTCCAGGAGATCCACTCCGTCCTGTCTTGCTTGTTCAGCCTCGTCTTCAGAGTAAAGATCCACTCGAGGAGAATTGTGAAGGATGTCACTTGGCAATACGGCTTCGGCTCCATATACAAGGAAGAAAGGAGTTCGTCCAGTCGACCGGTTGGGAGTTGTCCTCAAGCCCCACAGAACAGACGGTAACTCAGTGACCCAAGCTCCGGCAGCATGATCAAGATCTCGCATGAGCCGAGGCTTCAATCCTTGGAGGATAAGGCCATTCGCTCGCTCAGCTTGACCGTTTGACTGGGGGTGCGCAACAGATGCGTAATCCACCCGAGTGCCTTGAGAAGAGCAATAGTACCTGAACTCTTCCGAGTCAAAGTTAGAACCATTGTCTGTAATGATATTGTGAGGGACCCCATACCGGAACGTTATCTCTCTTATGAATTTGATAGCAGTGCGGGCGTTCAGCTTCCTGATGGGTTTAGCTTCGATCCACTTAGTGAACTTGTCGACTGCAACCAGTAAATGAGTAAACCCGCTCTGACCTGTTCTAAGGGGTCCAACCATATCCAAGCCCCACACAGCAAACGGCCAGACGAGTGGAATGGTCTTCAAGGCAGACGCAGGTTTGTGTGACAGATTCGAGTAAAACTGACATCCTTCGCAGTGATCGACAATATCTTTAGCCATCTCATTGGCGCGTGGCCAGAAGAAACCAGCTCGATAAGCTTTGGCAACAATCGTCCTAGAGGACGCATGATGGCCACAAGTTCCCGAGTGAATCTCCTCCAGAATCAGTCGACCTTCTTCAGGAGAAATGCACCGCTGAGCTACGCCAGTCACACTTTCTCTGTAGAGTTGTTCATTGATCACAGTGAAAGCCTTGGACCTGCGGACTATCTGCCGAGCCTCATCTTCATCAACTGGGAGTTCTCTTCTGAGAATGTACGCAATATATGGTACAGTCCAGTCGGGCGTGATTACCAAAATCTCCATGACCAGATCAATGACAGCTGGGACATCAACTTCAGTCGGATCAGAAGCACTCTTTGCTTGCGGGGGCTCTTCAGTGAAAAGATCTTCTTGCACCGAAGGAGAATGAATGTGTTCGAGAAATACATTGCTGGGGACAGGTTTCCGAGTGGATCCAATCTTTGCCAACTCATCAGCTGCTTGATTCTTCACTCGGGGAACATGATGGAGTTCCAAACCTTCAAATTTCTTCTCAAGTTTTCTTACTGCATTGCAGTATCCAGTCATAGCGGGGTTCCTGACATCCCACTCTTTCATCACTTGATTAACCACCAAATCAGAATCGCCATATACCATCAGGCGACGGACGCCGAGTGAAATGGCCATACGCAATCCATACAAAAGTGCTTCATATTCAGCTTCATTGTTGGAGGAATCAAAGTGAATCTGTAAGACATAACTGAGCTTATCACCTTTTGGGGATACCAGAACGACGCCAGCACCAGACCCATTCAACATCTTTGAACCATCAAAGAACATGGTCCAGTGTGCCGAGTGAAGTTGGATTGGCTGCTGTTGCTCAATCCACTCGGCGAGGAAATCAGCCAGCGCTTGAGATTTGATTGCTTTCTTCGCCTCAAACTTGATATCAAGATGAAGGAGCTCAATAGCCCATTTGGCCACTCGACCAGTCGCGTCTCGATTATTGAGAATTTCAGACAACGGAGCATCACTGACGACTGAAATGGAGTGATCCTGAAAATAGTGTGCTACCTTCTTTGCAGTCAGATATATACCATATACGAGCTTCTGGTAATGTGGATATCTTTGCTTCGACGGAGTCAACACTTCGGAAATATAATAGACCGGGCGTTGAACTTTGTAAGCCTTGCCTTCCTCTTCCCGCTCGACAGTTAGTACTGTACTGACGACCTGATTAGTGGCCGCGATGTACAATAACAATGGCTCTTTGCTGTGCGGAGCAGCAAGCACCGGCTGGGTGGTAAGCAGGGCTTTGAGCTCGACAAACGCTGCTTCAGCTTCTGGAGTCCACTCAAATGTATCAGACTTTTTCATCAGTCGGTATAAAGGCAGTGCCTTCTCACCGAGACGAGAAATGAATCGACTCAATGCTGCCAAGCAACCTGTGAGCTTCTGGACATCGTGCACACGCTCAGGGCTTTTCATTCGGACGATGGCACCGATCTTTTCAGGGTTGACGTCGATTCCTTTCTCGGAAACGAGGAAACCGAGTAATTTGCCACCAGGAACGCCGAAAGTGCATTTAGTCGGATTTAACTTAATATCATATCTCCTCAACTTGGCGAATGTTTCAGCCAAGTCAGACAATAGGTCGGAACCTTTGCGAGACTTGACCACGATATCATCCATATAAGCTTCGATGTTCCGAGGGATCTGATCGAGCAAACACTTCTGAATCATGCGCATGAAAGTAGCGCCAGCATTCTTCAAACCAAAAGGCATGGTGATATAACAGAAACACCCGAAAGGGGTGATGAAGGCTGTCTTTATTTCATCTGGACCAAACAGACGGATCTGATGGTAGCCAGAATAAGCATCAAGAAAAGATAAACGCTCGCATCCCGCAGTTGAGTCGACAATCTGATCAATGCGGGGGAGCGGGAAATGATCTTTCGGGCAGACCCGATTGATATGTTTGAAATCAATACACATGCGAAGAGACTTGTCTTTCTTAGGGACCATGACAACGTTTGATAACCACTCGGAGTGGTAAATCTCACGTATAAACTTGGCCGTCAAGAGACGAGCCACCTCTTCGCCGATTGCTTTTCGCTTCTCTGTTGCTGACCGACGCAAATGTTCCTTCACAGGCTTGGCCTTCGGATCAACTCTCAAACGGTGCTCAGCCAGTTCCCTGGGTACACCAGGCATGTCAACGGGCTTCCATGCGAAGATGTCCCAGTTCTCACGGAGGAACTGGATGAGCTCGGCTTCCTATTTGCTGTCGAGTGTTGTTGAGATGTTGGTCGGGGCAGCAGTCGGATCTGTCGGGTGAATGTGCACCTTCTTCACCTCTCCTGCCGACTGAAAAGCTGACTCAGAAGCGGGCTTCTTGGCACGCAACAGGTCGGCAGGATCAGCATTTTTCTTGTATTCCTCCAACTCAACCATAGCCATCTGCTGGTCGGCGATCTTGGAGCCCTGCTGGAGGCACTCCTCAGCCCTTTGTCGATTGCCAGTGACTGTGATCACACCTTTTGGTCCAGGCATCTTCAGCTTGAGATACACGTAACATGGTCGGGCCATGAAACGGGCATAAGCTGGTCGACCAAGGATGGCGTGGTAGGCACTCTGGAAATCTACCACTTCAAACGTCAGTTTTTCCTTGCGAAAGTGCTTGTCATCACCAAACACCACATCCAATGCTATCTGGCCGAGTGAACGGGCCTTCTTCCCAGGGATTACTCCATGAAACTGCATGTTGCTTTCACTGAGCCGGGACATCGGAATGCCCATTGCCTTAAGGGTATCAGCATACAGGATGTTCAGACCGCTCCCGCCATCCATCAAAACTTTGCGGAGTCGAGTGCCCCCCACAACTGGGTCTACCACCAGCGCTTGCCGCCCGGGGGTAGCAATGTGCGCAGGGTGATCTGACTGACTGAAAGTGACAGCAGTTTGAGACCACTTGAGATATGTGGGGGTAGAAGGAACCGCCATGTTAACCTCCCTGTTGATAACTTTCAGTCGACTCTTACTCTCAACATCAGCAAAAATCAACAAGGTGGCATTGACTTCAGGGAACTCTTCTTTTTCTTCTTCATCTTCTTTCTCAGGGTCTTTCTCACTCGACTGGTTCTCTTTGAATGACTGGATCAACAGACGGCACTGTCGAGTGGTATGCTTCGGCAATATCAAATTGCCCTCTTCATCTTTCCTCGTGTGGATTGCACACGGTAAATCCAAAACATCGGTACCCGACTGATTCTTTGACTTCTTTGGGGTGAACTTAGCCTTGGACTTTCCCTTATTCTTGCCTTGTGCCGCCAGGGCGGCCGCTTCTGCCTGAGCAGGGGGATCAGCTTTGCGCTTTTGTTTCCGACTGGAATTCCCACCTGCATCATTGTCGACTATTTTGGCTTTACCGCTTCGGAGGCGGTCTTCTTCTTCTCCATTGGCGTACCGAGTGGCAATCTCCATCATCTTGCTCATAGAAATGTCACCGGTGCGACCAAACTTCAGATAGAGCTCTCTGTATCTAACCCCAGCCTTGAAGGCACAAACAGCTTGATGCTCGGAAACATTCTCCACCGTGTGATGCAAGGTGGACCAACGCTGAATGTAATCTCGCAAGGTTTCATTGGGCTTCTGGACACAGTGCTGCAAATCAGTCAAACCAGCTGGACGTTTACAAGTGCCTTCAAAAGTTCTGATAAACACTCGGGCCAAATCTTCCCAGCAATAGATGCTAGAGGGAGCCAAACGATTTAACCAAGCTCTGGCCGAACCATCCAACATCAAGGACAGATGCTTCATGGCTATGTTGTCGTTACCTCCACCAATCTGTACAGCCACTCGGTAATCATCCAACCAGGTTTCAGGCTTTGACTCGCCAGAAAACTTGCCGATCCCGGCCGCCAACCTGAAGTTGGGGGGAATCTCTGCAGAGCGAATGGCTCTGCTAAAACACTCGGGCCCAGAAACAACAGCACTGCTTCCACTCGGATAATCTCTGTTATGACCATCTCTGTGGGCTCTGCCTCTGTCGACCCTCCTTTGAGCAAGGACATCCCTTGCGTCAAATCCGGGATTCCGCTCATCACCGAACGGGCGCCTATCATCATTGTGCCGGGACACATAAGAACCATTCCGCGGAGGAGAAAACATTCGACGGCGGTCATCACGGTGATAACGGGGAGCAGACTGATCTCGCCCCTGATCTCTGTACCGGTCTTCACGGTATTCTCCGCCTCTGCGACGCGAAGGTGACCCAGGACTGTGAGCCGACTGAACTGTTTCTGCCCTGGTAGAATTGCCATGTAACCTGTTCTGCGACTGAGAAACAGCTGCATTCTGGTGCTGCGCCGCCTCAAGCAATGCCTTGATCTGCTGCAGACCTCTACCAGCCTCTGATCGTGACGGTTGAATAGACTCTGCAATTCTAGCAGCTGCTGCAACATTTAAAACTGGAGTACGAAATACCTCGACGTTATTTCGAGATCTACTCGGAAACAACTGTCGCTGCTGTCGATTGGGACGTGGTGGACGCTGCCCAGCACGCTCGTCGAGTGCCTCCTGCATCTCTATGAGCCGAAGGCGTGTAGCCTCCATGGCCTGGGCCTCAGCAGTCGTACCGACGATGGGAGTACGGAGAACATCCTCATCCCGGCGCTGCTGATCATTCGACATTCCACCAATCTCACGCCTGGAGTGGTCGAAGCCGGGCGGCGGACTCTGATGAGGGCCAGCCATGAAAACTTCCGCCGCAGGGTCGCAGCTCTCGCACTCGGAAGGGATGTCGGACCGATCCGACGCCGAGTCGAACACGCCGTGAAGTGACTCGGCGGGCTCGATGGCCGCAATCTGCGGGGACGAAACCTGGCGTGCCGCCGCGTGCCGCACCCAACGCTGTAGCCGCGAGCGACCGGATCGCTTGCGACGATGAACAGCAGGGAGGGCCGATACACACGGAGTCGACGACTGAAGGAGAAGAACGCCGCAGGAGCTTGCACAGAAGTGCGTCGCCCCGCGAATCGGGAGCGCTTCCACATCCAAAGGCGCTTCCTGGAGCCATGCCGAATCGTCGGCGATGAATGTGAGCGCTCCGAGACGGATCTCGCGGCCCAGGAACAAATCACCACCGGAAGACATGACGAAGGAGAAAAAATGCAAACTCGCCGGAAGTCGCTTAGACGCCTGCCCCACGGTGGGCGCCAACTGTCGTGGGAACAAGCCTGACAGTAGAAGGTAGGGGTACGAATGGAGAGGGCAGAGTCCTAGCTACGGCGAGGTTGTACACACAGATGTATGAGTTCAGGCCCCTCTCGTGGAGGTAACAGCCCTACGTCTCAGTGCTCCGGAGAGCTCTCTACTCTGTCGAGTGAAATATGTGTGTTGTATTACAAAAGGTTGCGAACCCTTCTACCAGCGGGGAGGGGTGGCTTATATAGAGTGCGCTGCCCCTCATAACGTCCGGCATGAAGGGGTTTAATCGTGGTCATAAAGAGGTGTACGTTACTGGTAACGTACACCATAAATGCTGTTAATGATCTTGATGACTGCTTGCCCGTTAGCCTCCCTGGGGTGACTTCTGGACTCCTGCGGTCGACTGTCTTCAGACTCTTCCGAGTGAAAGATAACAGTCGAGTGAAAGGCATCTCCGAGTGTATATTGTCGAGTGATTTATGCTTCTTCGCTATTTCAGTCGGAGACTTCCTTGTGGCCCTTAAGCTTTCTGGGGCAGTGTCCTTGGGTAGGATATGTAGGTCAGGCCTATAACCCTACCCTAGGTACGTATCCCCATCAGTACATGAGCGTGAGCCATTGGACATAGCATTAGGTGGAATAGAGTATGGTGGTAGATATCAAAGGGGCAAAAAGTGGAGAAGATAGTCTCACATCAACTAGGCGTACCAATGGGCTATGGAGACGCCCATCGATAGATGTCAATGAAAGGAGTAGGTATTGCCATGCAAATGATGCACTAGAGCTATAAGTGTATGAAAGCTCAAATGAAGCTAAGTGGGGTGTGCATCTAACTTGCTTGCTCATGAAGACCTCGGGCATTTGAGGAAGCCCGCCATAGGAATATACAAGCCAAGTTTGTAATAATGAATAGGTAATTCCCACTAGCATATGAAAATGACATATCATGAGACTCTCTACATGAGTAGCATAGTGCCACTTTGAGGCACAAGTGTGGTAAAAGATAGTAGCAAGGTCCCTTCTCTCATTTTCTCTCATTTTTTTTAATGGTGGGCTCATTTGGCCTCCCCCATCTTTATTTTTTGTCCGGAGTCTCATCCCGACTTGTGGGGGAATCATAGTCTCCATCATCCTTTCCTCACTAGGACAATGCTCTAATAATGATGATCATCACACTTTTATTTACTTACAGCTCGATATGGAGAACTAATATGAAGATATGACTCTGTATGAATGCCTCTGGCAGTGTACCAGGATGTGCAATGATCTAGCGTGACACGTATCAAAAATATGATGAACATTGGCTTTGCCACAAATACTATGTCAGCTCTATATGATCATGCAAAGCAATATGATGATGAACAAACTAGTCATGTGAAGTGACGATGGAATTTGCATGGCAATATATCTCGGAATGGCTATGGAAATGCCATGATAGGTAGGTATGGTGGCTGTTTTTAGGAAGATATAATGAGGCTTATGTGCAACAGAGCGTATCATGTCACGGGGTTTGGATGCACCGGCGAAAGTTGCACCAATCCTCGAGGTGAGAATGGGCTATGCACGATACCGAAGAGGCTAGCAAATATGAGAAGGTGAGATTGCGTATGTCCATGGGTTCACATTAGTCATAAAGAAATCATATACTTATTGCAAAGTTTTATTAGTTTTATCATAAATCAAAGTACTACTTGCATGCCCCAAGGGAAGAGGTTGGTAGGAGTGAACCATCGCGCGCTTCCGACCTGAAACAACACCAGGATTTCAACGAGGAATAGAAATGCTCACACATCATCACCATGCCTCTTTAATTTTTAGATGAACAAAAAGTTAACCTTTCTTAATATCAACACTTCTACGAATCAACAATTATGAACTCACACCTTTTTCATATTACCACATCAATATTATTAACCCACAATTTCTCTATATGTGCTACTTGATGGTTTTGATTATCACTCATTGAATACCTAATATTTCTGGACTAGTCTTATGACCCATGCAAATTAACATCACTATTTATTAACTCTCAAACAAATATAAGTGAAGAACGAGAGTGAAATTATTTCTTTAAAATCTACACGCCACCGTGCTAAAAAAGATATAAGTGAAGTACTAGAGCAACTGCAAAGCTCAAAAGATATAAGTGAAGCACATAGAGTATTCTAACAAATTATGATGAAGGTGTGTCTCTCTTAAATAGGCGTGTCCAGCAAACAATGATTGTGGCAAACTGAAAGTAAAAGCAAACAAAAACGAACGACACTCCAAGCAAAACTCATATCATGTGACGAATAAAAATATGGCTTCAAGTGACATACCGATGGATTGAGACGAAAGAGGAGATGCCTTCTGCGGCATCCCCAAGCTTAGACGCTTGAGTCTTCCTTAAAATATTTCCTTGAGGTGCCTTGGGCATTCCCAGGCTTAGGCTCTTGCTACTCCTTATTCCTTTGTCCATCGTGACAACACCCAAAACTTGAAAACTTCAATCACACAAGACTCAACAAAACTTCATGAGATCCGTTATTATAAGAAACATATTGAATACTTTAGGTACTGATATAAATTGATTATTATTTCATAAATGCATAATAGGTACTGTATTCTAACTTCTCCATGGCTTATACACCCGATACAATCCATAGCATAATCAAAACAAGCAACTATGCAAGCAAAAAAGAATTTGTCTAAAACAGAATAGTCTGTAGCAATCTGTAGAGAACCTATACTTTTGTAACTCTAAAAATTCTGAAAAATTAGGAAAACCTCTAAAGTTTTTATATAAATACTTTGTGAAGATGTCAGATCATTATCACGCTCCAGTAAAAAATGAAAATTCCTGTACTGGAGTTAAAAGTTTCTGTTTTGTTTCAACATCGATTCTACTCATCTTGTGAGTCATCCCAAAGGCTTTACTTGGCACAAACACTAATTTAAACACAAAAACATAATCATTACAGAGGCAATAATCATTTTATCAAAACCAAACAGAAAGTTTAAAGAATTTTTTTAAAAATAACTATTGGGTTGCCTTCTAACAAGCGCTATTGTTTTATGCCCCTAGCTAGCCATAATGCATAGTTTCAAGTATTGTCATCTTTGACACTCTACCCATAAGTAGCACTCATTATTTATTAATAAGGTGGCTTAATTCTATTTCTATGGAAGTGTTCCATCCCTTTCTTTAATGGGGACTGGAACCTTATGTTTCCCTCTTTCAGGTCAATGATTACACGTATAGTTCGTAGGAAAGGTCTTCCAAGTATTATGGGATAAGTAGGATTGCAATCAATATCAAGCACAATGAAATCTACAGGCACACAATTTTTATTTGCAATAATAAGAACATCATTAATTCTACCTAAAGGTTTCTTAATGGTAGAATCTGCAAGATGCAAGTTAAGGGAACAATCTTCAATATTAGTGAGACCAAGCACATCACAAAGAGATTTAGGAATAGTTCAAACACTAGCACCAAGGTCACACAAATCATTGCATTCATATTTATTTATATTTATCTTGATATTAGGTTCCCACTCATCATGTAATTTTCTAGGAATAGAGACTTCAAGCTCAAGTTTCTCATCATAAGCTTTTATCATAGCTTCTACTATATGTTTGGTAAAAGCTTTGTTTTGTTCATAAGCATTGGGTGAGATAATAATGGATTGCAACAAGGAAATACATTCTAATAAGGAACAATTATCAGAATTAAAGTCCTTGTAATCCAAAATAGTGGGCACATCACTAGTTAAAGTTTTGACCTCTCCAAACCCACGTTTTTCAGTTTTAGCATCAAAATCATCACCCTCCAAGCAAACGGGACGCTTCTCAACTAGAGTTGACTCATCTCCAGTCCCTTTGTCATTTATATTCATAGAGGTAAGTAAATATTCAATAGGGGAGGTACCAATCATTTTAATATCCTCATCATGATTCCGGTAAAAACCGAGTGGAAGAGCTTTTTCTAAGAATTCCTGCTTAGCTCTCAACTTAGCGGTCCTCTCCTTACTTTCATTAATAGATACTTGGATTGATTTAATAGCATAATTAAAATCATGCTTGGGTGGCAAAGCTTTACTTTTAAGATTTTCCACATCAAGAGCAATTCTATCCATGTTTTTAGCCAAAGTATCAACTACGTGGAATTTTTCTTCTACCATAGTGTTGAAAACCTTTTGAGAATTAATAAATTATTTAATTGTGTTCTCAAGATCAGAGGGTATCCTATTAGAAAATTTAGAAGAATTTCCATAGTTTTTAGAGGAATTACCGTGATACGGTCTAGAAATGAAGTTTCCTCTATAAGCATTATTGTTGAAATTATTTCGCGAGACAAAGTTCACATCAATAGCATCATTATTTTGCTCAATCAAAGTAGACAAGGGCATATCATTGGGATCAACATGAGCATTTTTACTAGCAACAATATTCATAAGAGCATCCACCTTTTTACTCAAAGTAGTGATTTCTTCAACATAATTTACCTTCTTACCGGTTGGAGCCCTTTCGGTATGCCATTGAGAATAATTTTTCATAATGTTGTCCAGAAGTTTTGTGGCCTCTCCTAGGGTCACATCCATAAAGGTACTATCATCAATTTCATTCTCTCCCAAGCTTGTGTAACATGCTCTTGATCTTGCTGTTTAAAATTCATTATTTGATTTCTAAGGGAGATGATCTTAGCAGGAGGAAAATATTTGGCAATAAAAGCATCTTTACACTTATCCCATGTTCCAATACTATTACGAGGTAAAGATGAAAACCAAGCCTTAGCTTTATCTCTTAATGAAAAAGGAAATAATTTTAATTTCACAATATCATTATCCATATCCTTTTTCTTTTGCATACCACATAATTCAACAAAGGTATTAAGATGTGACGCGGGATCCTCATTAGGACTTCCCAAAAATTGATCCTTCATGACAAGATTTATCAATGCAACATTAATATCCAAAGACTCCGCACTAGTATCGAGTGGTATAGGAGTACTAATAAAATCATTATTATTAGTATTTGAGAAATCACACAACTTAGTAGTATCTTGAGACATGGTGACCGAACAAGCAAAGTAACAAGCAAGACAAGTAAACTATCAAGCGAAGAAGTAAACTAGTAACAAGCAAAAATAAATATTTTTGTGTTTCGATTTTACGAGACAAACTAAATAAAACAACAAATAAAAAGATAAACAAGTGAATGAAAATTTGTGTGAAGTTACTTGATAGATGATGATGATATTCCCCGACAATGGCGCTAGAAATCCTTCCTGATACTTGTGATCTGCGTTGGTTTTTCCGTGAAGAGGAACGGGTTATTGCAGCACAAAGAGGGTAAGTATTTCCCTCAGTTATGAAACCAAGGTTTATCGAGCCAATAGGAATATCAATCCTCAATCTTCTTTAGCGGCTGCACACAAATGAACAAACAACTTACACCCAATGCGGGCAAGAGGGTTGTCAATCCCATTGATCTCGTTATTTGCAAGCAAATGAGTTGTGTAGATAATTGTAAATTGCAAAATAAAATAAAAAGTAAATAAAGGTGGCAAGGTAATAGTAGAATTTGTAAATATATAAGTGAATAGACCCCGGGGCCATAGTTTTCCCTAGCGGCATCTCTCATGTAGGCAGCATACGGTGGGTAACAATTTACTGTTGGGAAATTGACAGAAAAGCGGATAGTTATGTGATTTTCATGATAATGATCACGTATATATAGGCATCACGTCCATAAACAAATAGGACGACTCCTGCCTGCACTTATTACTATTACTCCACTCATCGACCGCTATAAAAAGATAAGCGAGTGAATGAAAATTTGTGTGAAGTTACTTGATAGTTGATGATGATATTCCCTGGCAACAACGCCAGAAATCCTTCCTGATACTTGTGGTCTGCATTGGGTTTTCCATGAAGAGGAACAAGTTATTGCAGCACAAAGTGGGTAAGTATTTCCCTCAGTTATGAAACCAAGGTTTATCGAACCAATAGGAATATCAATCCTCAATCGTCTTTAGCGGCTGCACACAAATGAGCAAACAACTTGCACCCAATGCGGGCAAGAGGGTTGTCAATCCCCTTGATCTCGTTATTTGCAAGCAAATGAGTTGTGTAGATAATTGTAAATTGCAAAATAAAATAAAAAGTAAATAAAGGCAGCAAGGTAATAGTAGCGTTTGTAAATATATAAGTGAATAGACCCGGGGGCTATAGTTTTCCCTAGCGGCATCTCTCATGTAGGCAACATGTACGGTGGGTACCAATTTACTGTTGGGCAAATGATAGAAAAGCGGATAGTTATGTGATTATCACGATAATGATCATGTATATATAGGCATCACATCCATAAACAAATAGGCCGACTCCTGCCTGCACCTATTACTATTACTCCACTCATCGACCGCTATCCAGCATGCATCTAGAGTATTAAGTAAAATAGAGTAATGCATGGAGAATGATGACATGATGTAGACAAAGTAAACTCAACCAATATGAATGAACCCCATCGTGTTATCCTTCATAGCAACAACACAAAGACGCATCTTGTCCCCTACTTTATCACTAGGATATAGAAACTCGCCAGGTTGAACCTACCACAACGCACCACTCCCACTGAAGATGGATCAATCTACTTGGCCAAAGCACATCAATAAATCAGAGAGCATTACGAAGCTATAATGATCATGCAAATAAGAATCTTAATATTCAGAGGTGACTCAAATACTTTTCATGAATAATCTGAACATAAACCCACAATTCATCGGATCCCAACAAACACATCGCACAATAGGATTACATCGTATAGATCAAAGCGAAGATGCGATGATCATTGTATTGAAGATCAAGAGATAGAGAGATTGCCATCTAGGTACTAGCTATGGACCCGTAGGTCTATGGTGAACTACTGACACATCATCATGAGGGTAGCAAGGTTGATGTATAGGCCCTCCGTGATCGATCCCCCCTCCGACAGGGTGCCGGAAAGGAGCTCCAGATGGCATCGCGATGGAACAGAGACTTGCGGTGGCGAAAAAAGGGTTTCGGGACTGCCTCTAGTGTTTTTAGGGTAAATGAGAGTTTATGAGCCAGAGAGGGGCGTCGGGAGACGCCCGAGGGAGGCACACACTACTAGGGAAAACCTTATACACAGAAACTGATCAGTAGCGCTGCTTAAAATAGGGCGCTACTGATAAGCAGCAGTAGCGCGTCTCCACAAGAGACGCTACTGGTATCCACATAGTAGTAGCGCGGCTGGTCTAAAACGCGCTACTAATATAATTGCCACACCGTTGCCAACAGGCTAGGTATAGTAGTAGCGCGCTTCTGCAAACAGCGCTACTGCTAACAGTATAATAGTAGCGCGTTTTTACGGTAGGGCGCTACTGCTAAGTTTGACCGGTCGATGGAACTAAATCTGTGATGTGCCATATTGTGGGACCCACTTAGCAATAGCGGTTCACGCGATCAGCGCTACTGCTAAATGTGTATCCGTAGCGTGTTTTCCTCGACTGCGCTACTGCTAGGTCGTACCTTATCTTCTTCCTCCCCGGCCTGCGCCCCCTCACTCCTCACTCTGTAGATCTCCCTCTCCACTATCTCCCTCGCGGCGGCGCTCCCGCATCCCGGCCGTCCGCCCCACGCGACGGCCCTCCCCGTCCCGGCCCTCCCCACGCGGTGGCCCTCCCCCGTCTCGTCCCTCCCGTCCCGGCCATCCACGCAGCGATAGCTCTCCCTCCCTCCTCTCTCCCACTCTCCCCCCTTCTCCCTCCTCCCTTTGTTTTTGCACTGCTAGAAAAGCTTAATGGATGGATGGATTGATGCATTTAGATGGTTATGAATGGATGCATTTAGATGGTTAGATGGATGTATGGATGCATTTAGATGGTTAGATGGATGTATGATGCATTTAGATGGTTATGGATGGATGCATTTAGATGGTTAGATGGATGTATGATGCATTTATATGGTTATGGATGGATGCACTTAGATGGTTAGAGGGATGTATGGATGCATATCGGAATTCATCCACATGCTGTAAATTGTGTTACAAAGGTGCTTCACGTCGTAACCGTAAAAAAATGTTTAAACTTGCAAACTTTGTGCAAATGTCCATTGTTAGATTCCATGTCTAACACGCTGTAAATGGTTAGATTTGTTGGCGCGGGGAAATTTACAGGGATTCCCTGTCTCCTAGACGTTGTGCTATTTAATATGTCCATTGTTAAGCAAATGTCATGCCAAATTTATAGGGATTCCATGTCTCCTAGACGTTCTCGTGAAGAGGAGTTGGAGTGGCGGAGGAAGTTGCTGGCGCGGGGAAAAAGGATTGGCGATGCAGTGTTCGGATGGAGAGATTGTATGCGGGAGCTGAAAGAGGCAGAGAATATGTTTCGGAAGACTCAGTCTAGTCACTGGGAGTACGAAGTCAAGGAGTGCAAGAGTTATGCCCAAACACAACTACAAGTTGCAGCAGACGTCATCTTCGCGGGGGCCAACGCTGCAGAGCATGCTCGGATGCCACCTCAGAGTAGTCCCCACTTGGTTATGGAATGGGCACTACAACAAGTGACATCTTCGTGCCCGGCTCAAAGAGCCCGATGGGGAAGTGTTGTCAAGATACTTCTGCCAAGAATGCCCCCACCACCATCAGATCCTGCACCACCAGACTCTGCTCATTAATAGTATTGTAGTAAGATTAGGCTCTAGTTTAAGGTTTAATAGTTTTATCCTTATTGGTCTCGATCTAGCAGTTCGGTCTGGACTTGTAAGGTTTTTGAAATCTAGTTATCTATTTGAACTCAAATTGTCATCAATAATGATATATATAAACCCATCCTCTTCTGCTTACTACTGACACTGCTGCTACATTGGGCCCACCACGGTACTGCTAATTACACTAGTGATGTCATTAGTAAATAAAAAAAAATCATAAAATTAGTAGTGGCGCGGGTTAGAGACCAGCGCTACGGGTAAGTAAATTATCAGTAGCGCGGGGGAGAGACGCTACTGCTACAAGTTAGCCGTGGTGCCGTAGCAGTAGCGCGGTGCCCCGCGCTACTGACAGGCCCTTAACCCGCGCTACTGCTAGGCTTTTCCCTAGTATTGACAAGCCATCAGGGCGCGCCCCCCTGGTGCGTGCCCTGTTGGCTTGTGCGGCCCTCGTGCGGCACCCGGCCTCCTTTCGAAGCTTCCAAGTCTTCTTTTGGTCCAGAAAAAATCATCAAAAAATTTCGTGGCAATTGGACTTCGTTCGGTATTGTAAACCTGAAAAGTGAAAAACACGCAGAAAACAACAACTGGCACGGGGCACTGGGTCATTAGGTTAGTGCTCAAAAATATTATAAATTGGTAGATAAAGACCCAAAAAGTATCCTAGAATGATAATATATCAGCATGGAACAATCAAAAATTATAGATACGTTGGAGACGTATCAGTCGCCGTCATTTAAAAAAAACTTGCATCCATTCGTAGTTGCTGGTTCTTCCCGTTCTTGTCGTCGACGGTTTTGAGACCAACCACCCACACACGCGCCCGCGGCATCATGGAAAATATTGTATTTAATGTGCGTATAAAAAATTCTTTGAATGGATTGAAAGTTGGCGTGCGGTCTTAATATAGTGTAGCTAGATCGCCTGCCAAATTTCGTCGCATTCGGAGGTCGTTTGATACACCAACGGATAACTATAGCGGCACTATAGCTGGTCAAATTAGCGAACGTTCTCAGTGTTTTCAAACTGTGCCGGGCCACAAAAACCTCTCTCTAATCTCAAACCATGGCCTCTCTATACAACCCACTAGCCCAACCTACACCACCCCCACGTCTGGAGCCGTCCGATCGGGATCGAACGGCTCAAAAACGGAACAAAACCCCCCTAACCTAGCCCCCTTCTATAAATGGACAACCCTCCTCTCATTTTTTGAAACCCTAGCCCCTACCCCCCTGCCGCCACTTGTTGCCTCCACCACACCCCTGCACCCTCCGGTCCGGCCGCCGCCGCAAACCGTCCAACCAAACACCTCCTCCATCCATCCTAGGTCCAACGGCCCAGAGAGCATCCCCGCAGCCTCCCAGATCCATCACGCTCGTGCCCCGTTCCAGATCGAGAGGAGCTCGATCTCAAGATCTCTCCCATCCAGCGCCGCCCCTGCCTTGACCTCGTCACCACCTCGCCGGACTGGGCGCCGCCGGTGACCGGAGGGGACCTCTGCCTAGGCTAGTGCCCTGCCGTGCCCTGCCGACCGTCTCCCGTTCCCTTCCTTCTCCTCCTCCCTCTGCTCCCTCTCATCAATCTCTCTTGCGTTGTTCACCGCAGGAGATGCCATGGCCATGGGAGCTCAAACCTTCGCATTGCTCGTCAGATCCACAGCTTCCCCACCCGGATCCGCCTCCCCATGCTCCATTCCGGCCATCCCAGGAGCCTCCCGCCGGCCTTCGCGCCCGGACGCGCCGCCGCCGCAGCTTCACCTCGCGAGGGAGACGGCGACCCCAGCCTCCAGCTCGTGCTTGACTGCCTCGCTAGAGCGCGCCTGGGCTGCCTCCTCGCCCGAGCCGGCAAAGCCAGAGCTAGCCGCGCCAGGCCCAGCGCGCCCCAGCCCAACCTGCCCGGCCTCCTCTCCAGCTTGGGCCAGGCCCAACTAGGTGAGCACGTCCTCACCCTATCCAGCGCCCCCGCGCACATCTTTATATGTTGTGCTCATGTGCAGTGTTGGGACTTTGCTGAGATTCAGCCCGTAGACCTTTTTTTCTCTCAGATCTGCGAATTTTGCTGATTAACCTGTGAATTATTGTTTTATAGAAAAACCCCTATTGATCATGTATATCATAACTCTCCAACCGTGCATCGGATCAAAATGTTTTATACATGTAAAATGACTAGAATTTAGTGTAGATTCACAATTTCCAACTCTCACATGTGTTAAAAATGTTTAAACTTGC
The DNA here is from genome assembly GCA_039707655.1 of Elymus sibiricus. NCBI lineage: Eukaryota > Viridiplantae > Streptophyta > Magnoliopsida > Poales > Poaceae > Elymus > Elymus sibiricus. Next base: position 122,781,644 of record CM077667.1, on the reverse strand, counting down.
TGTTTGTAATAATTTGCATAAATGCCATGTTAAAATGATTTATTTCATAAGTAATTAACCGTATCTCCGATTATAATGTTCCACATATGTAACTTGACTAGAAAAACGTGTAGAATAACATAGTGCACTTTATTTTACTGTTTAATAAATATAAAAATATGATTAGGACAGATCTGAACTAAATTCATAATTTGCACATGGGGTCGTTTCGGAAATGCTATATGTTGTTTTGGGCCTCATTTAAAATGCCTAGATGATGTAGTTGATTATGCTTCACCTCTTGCCAGGATTAACAACATTTAAAATGATTGTTTAGTTGGAACAACATTAACCACATTTCTCTTAATATGGAGAGTTAGGATTTTGTCATATGATGTTCTCCTTCTCCATTTAAATTGCTTAATTCCATTATCACCTTATGCCATGACTACCCTTGTTAAACAACATTTAATATTGATGAGTACATAAACGAGAGTGAACTGAATATTTCGATTGTGGATTTTTGTCAATATGCAACACGTTGCATATTGAACTTCACTTAATTTGTAGTGTTTGATTGTTGCATCTTGCCATGCCATGCATAATTAAACCGAACATGCATCATCCTTGTTTGTGCATCATGTCATGCCTATGTTGTGGTGTTTACCATATCATTTGTTTGTTTCCGTATTTTCTTCTCCTTGCTAGAGTTCCGATCCGTTTGGGAGTGTGAGGATCCGTTAGACTACGTCCCGTTCGTCTACTTCATGGATTCATTCTTCTTCCAAGCGGGATCTCAGGCAAGATGATCATTTCCCTGGATACCACTACTATCATTGCTATGCTAGTTATCTCGCTTCTATCGTTATGTCTCGTTACCTACCACTTGAATGTGAAGCCTCCCAACATTGCCATGAAAAGCCTCTAACCCCCTCCACATCCCAGCAAACCGTTGTTTGGCTATGTTACCGCTTGCTCAGCCCTGCTTATAGCGTTGCTAGTTGCAGGTGCAAGTTGTTCCATGTGATAACATGGATATTTTGGGATATCACAATATTATTGCTATTTAATTTAATGCATCTATACACTTGGTAAAGGGTGGAAAGCTCGGCCTTTTGCCTGGTTATTTGTTCCACTCTTGCCGCCTTAGTTCCGAGTTCCGGTATTATGTTCCATATTGAGCGCTCCTAACATGCTTGGGGTTGTTATGGGGACCCCCTTGATTTTCGTTTTGGGATAAAACTCTTCTGGCAAGGCCCAACGTTGGTACTACATTTCCTAATAACTAATAAAAATGCATAGGGAACCGCCGGCACCCGCGGATAATTAATCAACAACCCGGGCCAGTGCTCCTCATGAGTGTTGGTCCAAACTAGAGCCACTTGCGGGGCCACCCCGGGGCAACTCGGGGCATTTCTATCAGGCCACCGTACGTAGTGCTCATCCGGTCGTGTCCTGAGAACGAGATACGCGGCTCCTATCGGGTGCGTCGACACGTCGGGCGGTCTTACTGGATTAGTTTTACCTTTGTCGAACGTCTTGTGCGCCAGGATTCCGAGGACACTTCAGGCTACTTGAGGTTGAGGTTTTCCACCGGAATTCCAAGGATACTATGGGTTATCCCGTGGTTGAGGTTTTCCATAGCAGCTTGTGGTTAGTTTGTGATGGATGACTTGGAGCACCCCTATAGGGTTAAATCTTTCTGAGAGCCGTGCCCGCGGTTATGTGGCAACTTGGAAAATTAATAATATCCAGTAATAGAGAACTTGAAGTAAACTTAATTAAAATACACCAACCGTGTGCGTAACCGTGACCGTCTCTTTTCGAGGGAGTTTGGAAAGAGAACACGGTGGGGTTATGTTTGACTCGTAAGTAGGTGTTTAGGATCTCTTAGTGATCATTACTAGTTCACGTCCGTTTTTGCGTAGATCACTCTTCTTATTCTTTACTCGTAAGTTAACCACTCAAATAAATGCTTAGTACTTGCCGCAGCCTCACAACTTAACCACACCTCACCCATTAACCTTTGCTAGTCTTGATACCCTTGGAAATGAGATTGCTGAGTCCCCATGGCTCACAGATTACTACAACAACAGTTGCAGGTCCAGGTACATGATGCTTGTTTGATTTGGAGTTCTTCTTCTTCTTCAGCGATCATAGGATAGGTTCCAGGCCGGCAGCCTAGGATAGCAAGGATGAATGTCGCTTTTATCGTTTAATTTCGTCCGTAGTCGGACCCTGCTCTTCAGTATGGTGATTGAATGTATTGTTGTATTTGAGATAGCCAATTCCATATACTCATCTCCTCTTTACATGTACTTGTAACGATATACATTCTTGCGAAACAACGAGATGCGCTTCTATGCCTATCGAGGCCCTCGAGCCAAAATAAGGATAGGACCGCATCTTGGGCGTGACAATTTGGTATCAGAGCAGTACCGACCTAGGAGCCCCCTTGATTGATCGAACTTGGCCGAGTCGAGTCTAGTGAAAACTATTGTGAGTCTAGTTATATATCGGAGAGTAGGAATTCATTTTACTCCTCTTCTCTGCTCTGGTGAGGAATCCTGACGTAGGAATTTTAATTCTACTTCTCTTCTCACTCAAATTTTTTTTAGGATCACACGGGTATTTTGGAACCTCTATGATGTCGATGTGACCGGAATTCTGTTCTTGGTGCCTACTGTTTCTGTGGAGTAGAGCTCCAAGGGATTCTTGTCACACGCTATCGTTCAGTTTCCTTAGTATCTCAGGACGAGGATTTTCGAAATTGCTTCAATACTATTTGTGGCGAGAGGAGTTTTCCCAGTACTGGGGAGAGCGTCCAGATGTACTGCCATATTTAGTATCGTTGTTGTTATTACGAGGGTCTGAGGTAGATGAATTTCCGAGGCCTCTGGTTATGTGTTGACAGATGTGATACATTGGAGAGTAGTATTACTACTAGGAGTTGAGTGATGGATTCTACTCCGTGTATTCGTGGACCCGATTGCATAACCAAAGATTTCGAAAGTTCTTAGGTGGGAATTCAAATAGTTACCTAGGATTATCCTTCCAATAGATGCATAATGGGTTATGTATTTGTTCCGGCTTAATTTTTAAGCCTCATCCTTTGTTTTGTTGAACTATGGTAATTCGAGTTGCTTCGATGTCAAGTGGTGATTTCATATCTTTCCTAAGCAGTGTTCTCATATTTCTATGGAAGCGCTAATTCTTTTGATCAATCAATTTTCATGTCAAGTCTTTTCCATCCGGAGTGCTTCTCTTCAAGATAATTCAACCCTCTCCAATATTTGCAAGATCAATCCTCATATTTCTTTCCAGAGTTCGTTTCATCCGTCCTAAGTTTTCTTTGTTTTCCCCACCCTCCCGCCCTTTTCCTTCAATGATTAAATTCTCAATCAAGTGTCTTTCTATTCATGTGATGCTTTCGCTATCTTTTCTTCTGTGTTGTAACCGGTGATTGTTTGTGAAGAAGCTCATGAGCTTCAAGTTCATCATTTCTTCGTCTCCATTTTCTTTCCGGTGGATTTGATTCAATCTCTCGGTGTTCATTATATCCTTTTCATTCGTTAAATGTTTTTCATGTTGGAAATTCTTTTCCAAGCCTCTCTTGTTTATTCATCCCTCTAGTCTATCCAAAGTTTTCAGCATATCTCAGAAGACTCGTGTTTCCGTTCCAAAAATTCCTTTCAATCATTTAGAGATTCTCACGTCTTCAAGTTCTTAATTTCTACCGGTGCAATCTCTCTTCCTAAGCAATCGTTTTAAAGGTGTTTTCTTTGAGTGGGCCCATAATCCACAGGTTTTCCCCAAGATCTTATCCGGCTCTTCTAATCTTTATGGAGATGTCCTCAAGTTCTTTTCAATATGACGTAAGAATGAATTTCATCAGTCATATTCCTTCTCGAAGATCGATTCTAAATCATTTTCATCGCTGCCTCAACCTTTCCTTATTCATTGTTCCAGAGTGTCTCAGTAATTCATGATGTTGTTTCTCGTCATCATTCTCAGCGTTGAATACCGAAGGAGAGTTTCTCTTAAATCTTGGTCCATTCTCTTGAAGATTCGTGTTTCAAGCTTCCAGCTATCCTCCCGAATTGTTTCCATTTGTGAGAAATTGATTTCTCGTATATCTAGAGTATTTCATAGTGGTTTTCATTTTCGATCCTCCGAAGGCCATCATTTCCGAAGATTTCCTCGCTCTCAGCTTTTAGCTTTCGTTCTCAAATTCTTCTCAATTGTTGTCCCTTCATTCGTATCTCAAATATTCTGGTGCTTCGTTCAATTTATTTGTTAGTCAGATCATGCTCTCTTCGTTCTCATGCATCTTCATTCATTTGTAGTATCCTCATTCATTTCGAGTTCTTACCGATGTTTCATTCAAGATGTCTTCAAGTTTGTCTTATCTTTATTCAATCTTTTTCAAGAAGAATAAGTGGTATGCTAAATCCGTTGCTTGTCATCAATTTAACTTGGTGAAGGATAAGCATAACATAATTCTTATTCTTATTTCATCAAGGTGATTTAATTCCTTCTTTCGAAGGTTGTTCATCATATCAAATTCTCGATCTCAAGTGTTCTCATCTTTTCTTTTCCGGCGTTCTAAGTTTTCTCAAGTATCTGTTCGCAAAGCTTCATCTAAATCTTTCCTAGTCCTCAATCTTATTCTTTTCAACCTTCAATTCTTTTAATCATTCTTTTGTATGTGGAGGTTCTTCATGGTGGTTCGTCAAGGATTTTATTCTTTCTCGAAGTGTTTCAAGATTCTTGTTGGAGGAGCTTGAATATTCGTTATCTTGCATTTCAAAGTACGATTCTTTCTCCATTATCTTTTGAGATGGTGTTATAGCATTCTTGATTCATGAGGAGTCTCGAAGAGAATTTGTTTCAAGAATGAGATATTTAAACCCATCATGTCTTTCTCGGAGTTATCTTGGTATAGATTTCACCTAAAGCATTTCCTAAGGATTGTTGCTATAATGGTGCTTATCAATGATCCAAGTTCTCAATGTATCCTCTTGTTGAAAGAAATTTCACATCTCTTGTTGCTCCCAAGCAACAATTGTTTCCGTTAGCGGCCGGTTGTCACCTCATAATTTTGAGATGGTTTCCATAAGCCCACAAAAACCTTATTCTTTCGTTGTTGATCTTCCAACAACTCCGTTCAATCCTTTCTTTATAAGGATGCTTTTGAATTCAATTGTGGTAGAATTTGTCATTTTCTTCTCCGTTCTTGTCTTTCCAACGATCTAGCTTCTATTCTTTCGTTCCGGAGGCGTGTGATGTTGCTCCCTTCGACCCATCATCGCGTTTTGTAAGGATCATGTTCTTCCTTGCTTATCAATTAACCAGAGTGTTGTCCCCTCTTTTCAAGTTCATTCCATCTTATCAAGTTTTGCCTCTCTTTTCTACCAGAGTGCTACCCAAATTCGTTCTTTCTCATTCCTTGTCTATCTCGTCTCAACCGAAGTAGTTTTGAATTCTTGCTTGTGCCTCGTGCCGTTCTTCATCTCTTTGCAATCTCTAAGTTTTGTTGGTTTCAATCGTTTGTCAAAGAAGCAACTAAGTTTTACCTCTTCCTTTCCTCTTCATTTCCTCTTCCTTTCCTCTTACTCTTCCTTTTCTCTTTCTAAGATCTCGGGTCGAGATCACTTGTTAGTGGAGGAGAGTTGTAACAGCCCGAGACCGACACTCTAGATGCCTTCCATTTTATTTCGAGTGTCGCCGTGTGATTCATTTGTTTGTCACATTCATCATCGCATAATTCGCATCATCTGCATAGCATCGGCACTCTGTCGCCGTCATTTAAATTTTTTTTTGCATCCGTTCATAGTTGTTGGTTCTTCCCATTCTTGTCGTCGACCGTTTCGAGACCAACCACCCACGCACGTGCCCGCGGCATCGACATCATTAAAAATATTGTTTTTAAAGTGCATATAAAACATTCTCTGAATGGGTTGAAAGTTGGCGTGCGGTCTTAATATAGTGTAGCTAGATCGCCTGCCAAATTTCGTCGCATTCGGAGGTCGTTTGATACACCAACAGATAACTATATCGACACTATAGCCGGTCAAATTAGCGAACGTTTTCGGTGTTTTCAAACTATGCCGGGCCGCAAAAACCTCTCTGTAATCTCAGCCCATGGCCTCTCTACACAACCCACTAGCCCAACCTACACTACCCCCATGTCCGGAGCCGTCCGATCGAGATCGAACGGCTCAAAAACGGAGCAAAACCCTCCTAACCTAGCCCCCTTCTATAAATGGACAACCCTCCTCTCATTTTTGGAAACCCTACCCCTACCCCCCTCAATTTCTGCGCCTGGCGCAGCTCCCCGCCGCCACTTGTCGACTCCACCACACCCCCGCACCCTCCTGTCCGGCCGCCGCCACAAACCGTCCAACCAAACACCTCCTCCATCCATCCCGCACCAAACCATTCACCCCAGCATCGATCTGGACCGCCGGATCTCAGGTCCAACGGCCCAGAGAGCCTCCCCGCAGCCTCCCAGATCCACCACGCTTGTGCCCCATTTCATATCAAGAGGAGCTCTGATAACCCACAAGTGTAGGGGATCGTTTGTATCCTTTTTCAATAAATAAGAGTGTCAAACTAACGAGGAGCTAAAGGTAGAACAAATATTCCCTCAAGTTCTATCAACCACCGATACAACTCTACGCACACTTTAACGTTTGCTTTACCTAGAACAAGTATGAAACTATTTTGTAGGTGATAGGATAGTTTGCACGAATAAAACTAGAAGTACTTAGCGGGAATAAAACTACGAGTAAACTGCAAGAAAATAAAAGTTAGTTGTTTAGTAGAATGCTTTTGTCAAACAAGAAGGTTATTTGTCCCTAGGCAATTGATAACTAGACCGGTAATCATTCTTGCTATTTTATATGAGGGAGAGGCATGAGGTAACATACTTTCTCTACTTGGATCATATGCACTTATGATTGGAACTCTAGCAAGCATCCGCAACTACCAAAGATCATTAAGGTAAAACCCAACCATAGCATTAAGTATCAAGTCCTCTTTACTCCCACACACCATAACCCACCTACTCGGGTCTATGCTTCTGTCTCTCACGCCACCCACCGTAGGAAAATCATTAACACATTGCAACACCCTACAGTGGGGATCCCTCACGTTTGTGCGGTACGGAGGGCACCGTATGACAGCACCATAATAAAATATACACTCATACCAACCACGATCATCAATTAGCCCATAGGACAAAACAGATCTACTCAAACATCATAGGATAGCCACATATCATTGGGAAATAATATATGCAGTTGAGCACCATGTTTAAGTAGAGATTACAGCAGGGAATAGAGGCGTTACACCGCTGCATAGAGGGGGAGAGAATTGGTGTTGACGGTGGCGAAGTTGTTGGCGTAGATCGCCGTCACGATGATTGCCCCGGCGGTGTTCCGGCACCACCAGGAGAGAGGGGGAGAGAGCCCCCTCCTTCTTCTTCTTCTTCCTTGGCATCCCCCCTAGATGGGAGGAGAGTTCCCCCTCTGGTCCATGGCCTCCATGGCGGCGGAGGGGTAGGAGCCCCTCCGAAATTGGATCTCCCTCTCCGTTCTCTTCTGTTTCGCGTTTTTTTTCTGGCCGAAAACCGTTTCTTATATTCCCAAAGATCCGTAACTCCGATTATGCTGAGATTTTAACACGAATTGTTTATGGATATAAGCTTCCTTGCACCCGAAGTAGAGTTCCAACCGACTTACGAGGTGACCACAACCCACCATGGCGCGCCTAGGCCCTGGGGCGCGCCCTGGTGTCTTGTGGGGGCTGTTGGCCTCCTTTTGCGTTGATTCCAACTCCCAAAAATCACATATATTCCAAAATCATTCTCCGTAAATTTTTATCGCGTTTGGACTTCGTTTGATATGGATATTCTGTGAAACAAAAAACATGCAACAAACAGGAACTGGCACTGGGCACTGGATCAATATGTTAGTCCAATAAATCATATAAAATGTTGCCAAAAATATGTGAAAGTTGTATAATATTGGAATGAAACAATCAAAAATTATAGATAGGACGGAGACGTATCAACATCCCCAAGCTTAATTCCTGCTCGTCCTTGAGTAGGTAAAGGATAAAAAAGATAATTTTTGATGTGGAATGCTACCTAGCATAATCTTGATCATATATCTAATCATGGCATGAATATTAAGACATGAGTGATTCAAAGCAATAGTCTATAATTTGACATAAAGACATTAATACTCAGGCATCCCAACAAACAATCATGTCTTTCAAAATATCAAGGCGAAATAATGCTATCCCTACAAAATCATATAGCCTTCTCATGCTCTGTCTTCTTAACACAAAGTATAAATCATGTACTACCCCGGTGTCAGCCAAGCAATTGGTTCATACTTTTTAACACGCTTCAGCATTTTCAACTCTCACACAATACATGAGCGCAAGCCGTGGATATAGCACTATGGGTGAAATAGAATGCGGTGGTAGACATTAATATAGAGAAGACAAAAAGGATGATAGTCTCACATTGAAGCGGCTAATCAACGGGCTATGGAGATGCCCATCAATTGATATCAATGCGAGGAGTAGGGATTGCCATGCAACAGATGCACTAAGAGCTATAAGTGTATGAAAGCTCAAACTGAAACTAAGTGGGTATGCATCTAACTCTATAATAAGAAATTCCCACTAGTATATGAAAGTGACAACATAGGAGACTCTCTATATGAAAAACATGGTGCTACTTTGAAGCACAAGTGTGGAATTAGCATGCCCATTCTCTCTTTGTCTCTCATTTTTTTCTTTTTTTCTTTTTTTCTTTTTCTTTCTTCTTCTTCTTCTTCTTCTTCTTTTTTTCTTTTTACATTTGTCCGGAGCCTCATCCCGACTTGTGGGGGATTCATAGTTTCCATCATCCTTTCCTCACTGGGGCATGCTCTAATAATGAATAATGATGATCAGCACACTTCTATTTACTTACAACTCAATATTACAAATCGATAGTAGAACAAAGTATGACTCTATATGAATGCAATGATCTAGCATAGCAAAGGTATCAAAAAATGGACAAGCCATGGAAACATCATGCTAGCTATCTTACGATCATGTAAAGCAATATGACAATGAATGCTCAAGCCATTTAAACGGAAGCGGTGGAAGTTGCATGGCAATATATCTCGGAATGGCTATGGAAATGCCATAATAGGTAGATATGGTGGCTGTTTTGAGGAAGATATAATAAGGCTTATGTGTGATAGAGCGTATCATATCACGGGGTTTGGATGCACCGGCGAAGTTTGCACCGACTCTCAAGGTGAGAAAGGGCAATGCACGGTACCGTAGAGGCTAGCAAATTGCGGAAAGGTAAGAGTGCGTATAATCCATGGACTCACATTAGTCATAAAGAACTCACATACTTATTGCAAAAGTTTATTAGCACTCGAAGCAAAGTATTACTACGCATGCTCCTAGGGGGGAGGTTGGTAGGGGTTAACCAGCGTGCGCTCCCGACCTTCACACAAAGATAGACAATCAAGGATAAATTGTGCTCCAACTTCCTGGCATAACGGGAGACTATACGGGCATGCTTCGGGAATCACAAACCTTAACACCAATATATTACTAAACATGATCATCCACTAGTACCTCCCACATATTATCATCTCTATATCGTAAAACTATTGCAAAGAATCAAACATATCATATTCAGTGATCCACAAGTTTTATGTAGGATTTTATGACTAACCATGCAAATGACCAATTCCTGTTGACTCTCTAAATAGATATAAGTGAAGAAAGAGATTTTAATTCTTTCTACAAAAGACCATGCTCTAATAAATATAAGTGAAGCAAAAGAGCATTCTACAAATAACGGTTTTCTATGTGAAGAGAAACAGGCAATCCAAACTTCAAATGATATAAGTGAAGCACATGAAGCATTCTATAAAGCCATACTCAAAAGATATAAGTGAAGTGCAATGAGCATTCTATAAATCAACCATGGACTATCTCATACCAGCATGGTGCATAAAAGAAAAGTGAAAACTAAACACAAAAGACGCTCCAAGATTTACACATATCACATGAACGAAACGAAAACGAAAACATACCGATACTTGTTGAAGAAAGATGGGATGCCTTCCGGGGCATCCCCAAGCTTAGATGCTTGAGTCTCCTTGGATATTTACTTGGGGTTCCTTGGGCATCCCCGAGCTTGAACTCTTGCCTCTCCTCCTTCTCCTCATATCGAGACCTCCTCGATCTTTGAACACTTCATCCACACAAAACTTAACAGAAAACTGGTGAGATCCGTTAGTATAATAAAGCAAATTACTACTTTAAGTACTGTTGCAAACCCATTGATATTTTATATTTGCATTATACCTGCTGTATTATAACTTCTCAATGGCTTATACCACCGATAAAATCAATAGTTTTATCAAAACAAGCAAAACAATGCATCAAAAACAGACTCTATCTTAAACAAGACAGTCTGTAGTAATCTAAACTTTGACTATACTTCTGTAACTCCAAAAATTCTGAAAACATAGGAAGAAATAAAAATTCTGCATAGAAATACTGTGTAAAAATTTCATAAACTTTTGACGTTCCAGTAAAAAATGTAAATTCACACACTACAGGAAAATTTTCTGTTTTTACACAGCACATACCAACAAGCAATCTAATTATCTTAAAGGCAAATCTTGGCACATTATTTTTATAATACAATGGATTTGTATAAGGGTATACTTATTTTTGTTGAAAAGTTTCTGTGATTCAAGATTCACAAAGTTTTCATGGGCATGAACAAAGTTCAAGGCTAGCCACCACTTCAATGATGCTCATCATCTCTCTCACTTTCACCTTTCTTTTTGTGAAGTTTTAGGTTCCCCTCCATATTTATTTTTGTTTTAAACTTTATAAAAGCACTCAACAGAATAAAATGACTCTATAAAACTTTCGGGTTGTCTCCCAGGCAGCGCTTTCTTTAATGCCATTAAGCTAGACATAAAGTGCTCAAGTAATGGATCCACCCGGATCCGAAGGTATATCAAAGCCAATTTTAATTAACAATGATTTGTAATTTGGTAGTGAGCACAAAGCAACATATATTATGCAATGACGAAGTCTAACTCCCTTCCTATGCATCGGCATGTCATAAAAGAACAATTGTTACACATCAAGTAAAGGCCAATACATAGCATAAGTAGTTTCTTGAAATTTTATAGTATTGGAAACATAGAGAGGTGAAGATTTGGTTCCTTTCTCATAATAATTGCAAGTAGGAGAAGCAAGCACATGCATATTATATTCATCAAAATCATCATGTGTAGTAGCTAAACGTAACCCATCAATATAATCCTTAATAAGAGCAAACTTCTCCGATATAGTGTAGTTGGGAGAATTCAAAAAGATAATAGGACTATCATGTGTGGGTGCAATAGCAAGAATTTCATTCTTAACATAAGGAACTATAGCAAGTTCATCTCCATAAGCATAATTCATATTGGCATCTTGGCCACAGGCATAGCAAGCATCAAGTTCAATAAAAAGTGATATTTCAAATGAATCCAAGGGATCATAGCATTCATCATAGCATTCATCCTTCCGTATGTGCGAAGGGAAATTAAACAATGTATGAGGTTAAGAGTTACTCTCATTAGAAGGTGGGCATGAGTAGCTAATCTGCTCTTCCTCCTTTTGTTCTTCGCTCTTCTCCTCATCTTTTTCATCTAATGAGCTCACAGTTTCAGAAATTTCTTCTTCCATAGATTCCTGCAAAATATTAGTCTCTTACAAGGCAGCGGTCATTCTTTCAATAAATTCAATAATATCAGCATTGCAATCATAATTCTCATAGCAATATTGAAGCATGGATAAATTTTCAGATTCGTAAGGAACATCATCATCATACTTTTCAAGCAAAGAAGCAATTTCATAAGCACCTTTAAAAGCAACAAATTCTTCTATTCGTTCCACATCATAGTAATCATAAATACCTTTAGCATAAGAATCCAAGGTTTCATTATCGTTAAATTTACATTGAAAGGGAAGGTGTGGAGCCTCTATCTTAGAGCAACAAGTAAAGTCACATCTCAAGCATGCATCCCAAGCAAACCATTGCAATATTCTAATTTGATCCCATAAGTGTTCCCCTTTTTGAGACAAGCGATAATCCCTAAAGTACTCACGTTGATCCAACATGTCTCCCATTATAAAGTTTAATGATGATTTCTCAGGATTATCAAAGGAGTAATTAACGCGCCCCACATAACGAGCATCGAGGGTTTTAGGAGCTTCCCCATCTCCATGATTAGCCAGTACCACTAATTTTTTTGGTGTTTCGTGGTCCGTATCCATAACTAAAGATTTAAAACAACTGATAATAGAAAATAAAATTACTTAGTGCTAAAGCAAACAAGCACACACGAGAATATTCACCCCATGCTATTGCTCCCCGGCAACGGCGCCAGAAAAAGGTCTTGATAACCCATAAGTGTAGGGGATCGTTTGTAGCCATTTCGATAAATAAGAGCCCATGTGTCCTCGGGAGCGTTGATACGTCTCCAGCGTATCTATTTGATGTAAACTTTTGCGGTGTGTTTGTTGGGATCCGATGAATTTTGAGTTCATGATCAGTTTCTATCCATGAATATTATTTGAGTCTTCTTTGATCTCTTATATGCATGATTACTTATAGCCTCGTATTTCTTCTTCGAATCTTTGGTTTAGTTAGGTTAACTAGATCGATTTTTCTTGCCATGGGAAGAGGTGCTTTGTGATGGGTTCGATCTTGCGGTGTCCTTTCCCAGTGAGAGAAGGGGCAGCAAGGCACGCATGTATCGTTGCCATTAAGGATAACAAGATGGGGTCTATTCCTACATGAATAGATCTTGTCTACATCATGTCATCGTTCATATTGCATTACTCCATTTTTCCATGAACTTAATACACTAGATGCATGCTGGATAGCGGTCGATGTGTGGAGTAATAGTGGTAGATGCAGGCAGGAGTCGGTCTACTTATCTTGGACGTGATGCCTATATAATGATCATCGCCTTGGATATCGTCATGATTATTTGATCTTCTATTAATTGCCCAATAGTAATTTGTTCACCCACCGTGTGCTATACTCATGAGAGAAACCACTAGTGAATCCTACGGCCCCTGGGTCTACTTTTCCAACATATTGCTTTCCGATCTATCTTTTTGCCTTTTTTGTTTTCCGATCTATTATTCCAAAAACCCAAAAATACCTTGCTGCACTTTTTATTTGCTCTTTTTATTTTGTGTTCTTGAGAGATCTATCTCTCCAATCTATCGCTACCTAATCTATCTTTTTACCATAGAGAGATTGACAACCTCTCTTTCGCGTCGGGTTGCAAGTATTTGTTCTTTGTGTGCAGGTGCTACTTATTAGGTGGTGGTGATCCTCCTACTAGTTCGATACCTTGGTTTCATAACTGAGGGAAATACTTACCGTCGCTGTGCTGCGTCATCCCTTCCTCTTTGGGGAAATATCGACGCAGTCTCAAGCCACGTCAAGCGCTTGCTTAATATAAGAGTACTTTCAGGCCTGTCCTTTGCTATAAAAAGTATTGGCCTACCTTACTACAGCTTTGTTACTATTGTCACTTGTCACTTGTTACGAATTATCTTGCTACAAAACTATCTATTACGGTTACTTACTGCACTTGCAGAGAATACCTTGCTGAAAACTGCTTATCATTTCCTCCTGCTCCTCGTTGGGTTCGACACTCTTACTTATCAAAAGCACTATGATTGATCCCCTATACTTGTGGGTCACACTCGCGCAACCATTACTCTCCGTGGGTTGAAGTCTCCATCAATGTGGACGTACGATAGTACCACCTATCAGAACCATGCCAAAAATCACCATGTCTTCATTGCGTTTGATCTTCCTATCCCTCCCTTTACTCACACTTGCAATGTCATTACTTTCCTCTACTATACTAGTAGACTTTCATGTGTAGGGTGTGCTAGACTTGGTAAAATCACTAAAACTTGCCAACCTATAAAATTAGAAAAAAGGTTAGTTTTTAATTTGTTCAAGTAGTCTAATCACCCCCCTCTAGACATACTTTCGATCCTATAGATCCTTGTTTCCTTCTAGATCATTGCAGAGGATGCGACATGCCTCCCACTCCTGGTGAAGAGTGTCCTCCAGATCATGCTTTGCAAATGGCACTCTGTCAAGCTCTTCCTTGGCAGCTGACTCAGCCTCCTTCGCCTGCCCATGAGCCTACTGGGTGGCCTCATTGAGCTTCTGCGAAGGGCACCAACTTCCTTGGGGGCTAGAGAAAAGAAATACCATTGGTCACAAAGTCAGAATACACTCACTGAAGGCGGGGAGCTGATATCTCCTTTTTATTGATCCGGTGTTTTTACATAAAAGGGTATGCCACACCTATATACCTAGTGGTGGCCCTGGGTATCGAATCCATGAGAGGAAGATTCCCTTGAAGCAATGGTCTCTAGCAAGATTTTGCCAAAGTGTCAAATCCAGCTTTTGACCGAATCAACAAGCAAATAGTGATTCAAACACTTATAATAAAAGAGGTACGAGTATGAGGTATTAATGCTTACAACCATGTACTTGAGTTGGGATCAAATAGGATATTAATTTGTGCTCGGTAAGTCACCCATCGAGATGTGCTTGTTTCATATCAGAGTGGGGGATGTGTCAAAATAACATCTTGACTGACATGACTCTTGCATCAAGAATCAGTTGTCCTACCAAAGGCCCTATCCGTCTCGTGGGGTTGCCCCGATAATTAAGATAATCAAATCATACAAAAGCATTGGGTGTTTAATGCTTACACCTCATGAATCCCCAAGGATATGTGATACTTGTGATCTGCGTTGGGTTTTTCGTGAAGAGGAACGGGTAATTGCAGCACAAAGCAGATAAGTATTTCCCTTAGTTATGAAACCAAGGTTTATCAAATTAATAGGAATATCAATCCTCAACCATCTTCAGCGGCTGCACACAAATGAACAAACAACTTGCACCTAACGCGGGCAAGAGGGTTGTCAATCCCCTTGATCTCGTTATTTGCAAGCAAATGAGCTGTGTAGATAATTGTTGATAAATATAAATTGCAAAATAAATAATAAATAAATATGGGCAGCAAGGTAAATATAGCATTTGCGAATATATAAGTGAATAGACCCGGGGGCCATAGTGTTCCCTAGCGACATCTCTCATCTAGGCAACATACTGTGGGTAAACAAATTACTGTTGGGCAATTGATAGAAAAGCGGATAGTTATGCGATGTTCACGACAATGATCATGTATATATAGGCATCACATCCATAAGCAAATAGGCCGACTCCGGCCTGCACCTATTACTATTACTTCACTCATCGACCGCTATCCAGCATGCATCTAGAGTATTAAGTAAAACAGAGTAATGCTTGGAGAACGATGACATGATGTAGACAAAGTAAACTCAAACAATATGAATGAACCCCATCATTCTATCCTTAGTAGCAACAACACAAAGACGCATCTTGTCCCCTACTTTGTCACTGGGATATAGAAATTCGCCAGGTTGAACCTACCACAACGCACCACTCCCACCGATGAAATATCAATCTACTCGGCCAAAGCATATCAATCGATCGGAGAGCATTACGAAGCTATAATGATCATGCACATAAGAGATAATATAATTCAGAGGCATCTCAAATACTTTTCATGAATAATCTGAACATAAACCCACACTTCATCGGATCCCAACAAACACACCGCACAATAGGATTACATCGGATAGATCAAAGCAAAGATGTGATCACCATTGTATTGAAAATCATAAGATAGATAGATTGCAATCTAGGTACTAGCTATGGACCCGTCAGTCTCACATCATCATGAGGGCAGCAAGGTTGATGAAGAGGCCCTCCGCGATCGACCCCCCCTCCGGCAGGGTGCAGGAACGGAGCTCCAGATGACCTCGCGACAGAACAGAGACTTGTGGCGGTGGAAAAAGGGTTTCGGGACTGCCTCCAGGGTTTTCAGAATATTAGAGAATTTATAGGCCGAAGAGGGACGTCGGTCGATGCCTGAGGGGGCCACCACATATCAGGGCGCGCCCTGATGTGTGGTGGGGCCCTCGTGCGCCTCCCGGCTTCCTTCCGAAGCTTCTAGGTCTTCATATAGTCCAGAAAAAATCATCAAAAAGTTTTGTGGCAATTGGACTTGTTTTGGTATAGTAAACCTACAAAGGCAAAAAAAACGCAGAAAACAACAACTGGCACTGGGCACTGGGTTAATAGGTTAGTGCTAAAAAATATTATAAATTGGTAAATAATGACCCAAAAAGTATCCTAGAATGATAATATATCAGCATGGAACAATAAAAAATTATAGATACGTTGGAGTCGTATCAAGCATCCCCAAGCTTAATTCCTGCTCGTCCTCGAGTAGGTAAATGATAAAAACAATTTTTTTGATGTGACATGCTATCCACTATGTAATCTTATTCAGGTATGCTCATTGAGAAAAGATGAATCAACAAATATTAACATAGCAATATTCAAAGTGTAAGAAACAGAATTGTTAATTCCTAAAAGTATACGATTCTCAATAAATGTTTACCCCCCATTCATCTTATTGTATTAGCAAGGCATGGCTCCATCTTCACCACATTAATACAAATGTTAAGCACCACGGTGTCCAAGTCAGGCAACTGGTTCGCACTTTTTCAATATGCATCAACTTTTTATTCTTCACGCAATACATGAGCGTGAGCCATTGGACATAGCATTTAGGTGGAATAGAGTATGGTGGTAGATATCAAAGGGGTAGGAAGTGGAGAAGATAGTCTCACATCAACTAGGCATACCAACGGGCTATGGAGATGCCCATCGATAGATGTCAATGCAAGGAGTAGGGATTGCCATGCAAATGATGCACTAGAGCTGTAAGTGTATGAAAGCTCAAATGAAGCTAAGTGGGGTGTGCATCTAACTTGCTTGCTCATGAAGACCTCGGGCATTTGAGGAAGCCCGCCATAGGGATTTGGATGCACCGGCGAAAGTTGCACCGATCCTCGAGGTGAGAACGGGCTATGCATGGTACCGAAGAGGATAGCAAATTATGAAAAGGTGAGATTGCGTATGTCCATGGTTTCACATTAGTCATAAAGAACTCACATACTTATTGCAAAGTTTTATTAGTTTATCCTAAATCAAAGTACTAATTGCATGCTCGAGGGAAGAGGTTGGTAGGAGTTAACCATCGTGCGCTTCTGACCCGAAACAACACTAGGATTTCAACGAGGAATAGAAATGCTCACACATCATCACCATGCCTCTTTAATTTTTAGATGAACAAAAAGGTCAACCCCTCTTATTATCGACACTTCTACGGTTTAACAATTATGAACTCACACCTATTTCATATTACTACATCAATAGCATTAACCCACAATTTCTTTATATGTGCTACATGATGGTTTTGATTATCACTCTTTGAATACCTAATATTTTTGGACTAATCTGTATGACCCATGCAAATTACCTTCACTATTTATTAACTCTCAAACAAATATAAGTAAAGAACGAGAGTGAAATCATTTCTTTAAAATCTACACGCCACCGTGATCAAAAAGATATAAGGGAAGTACTAGAGCAACTGCTAAGCTCAAAACATATAAGTGAAGCACATAGAGTATTCTAACAAATTATCATGAAGGTGTGTCTCTCTTAAATAGGTGTGTCCAGCAAACAATGATTGTGGCAAACTGAAAGTAAAAGCAAACTAAAGCAAGCGAGGCTCCAACCAAAACTCATATCATGTGACGAATAAAAATATAGCTTCAAGTGACATACCGATGGATTTGAGACGAAAGAGGGGATGCCATCCGAGGCATCCCCAAGCTTAGACGCTAGAGTCTCCTTTAAAATATTATCTTGGGGTGCCTTGGGCATCCCCAAGCTTAGGCTCTTGCTACTCCTTATTCCTTTGTCCATCAAGATAACACCCACACAAAACTCAACAAAACCTCGTGAGATCCATTAGTATAAGAAACATATTGCACACTTTAAGTACTGTTGTAAATTGATTAAAATTTCATAAATTCATAATAGGTATTGTATTCTAACTTCTGCATGTCTTATACATCGTCTCCTTTGTCCCTTTGTTACCATCGATTCTAGTCTCACAGCTCGGGACCCCCTACCCGAGAACCGCCAGTTTTGACACCACCATTGGTGCTTTCATTGAGTTCCACTGTGATCACCAAAGGAATCGATGGCTCGTGTTGTCATCAACGAAGAGGTCCGTAGCATGGACTCCTTCTTCCCTGGACAGATCTTCGCTTTCGGCAGCATCGTGCTGCACGCTGACCCGACCGACCGCCTTGGCCGGGTCGGGAGTTTCGCCCCCGATCAAGAAGTCAGATCCGGGAACTTAGAGTTCTCCGTAGATCCTCGGGGCGATGTCTTGCTCACCGGGCTCGCAGTCTCATCTGACGCGCCCAAGGACTCCGAGGCCTTAACCTTGGATGTCGTTTTCAATCCCGCTCACGGGGCCAACCCCGATGATGATTTGGACTTCAATCCGGATCCGGCTATAGTGCCAGATGGCCGGGCATCAACTCCTGCCGAATACACTTCTCGTGCGGACGCGTCACAGGTTAACTCCAAACGCGCCGGGCAGATTGACCCGATCGAGCTCTCGACACTCGACGAAGCTCTAGATCGGATCTCATCAATGAGAATTACCGATGACCCAGCCCCGATCCACACTCAAATCGGTCTTGAGGCGGGTCAGGAAGAATTTTTCGTCCCACCCACCACCCACTTAGTAGCCACTATCGAAGACTTAACCGATATGTTGGACTACGCCTCCGATGAGGCAGAAGACATGGAGGAAGAGGATCGCGCTCCCATCCTCGTCAACACCGAGCGATGGACCGCCACCTCCACCTATGACGTCTACATGGTGGATATGCCAGCTGGTAACGGCGAGGGCACACCAGCAAACAATGGCGATGACTCAGGTGAGGCGCCGTCAAGACACCGGAAACCGCGTAAGCGATCAAAGACAAAAAAGGGAAGGGAAGCTCTTGCCGGCACCGGGGAAAACGATACCCCGGAAGACCTCGGTGATCCCGATATCCCCGAGTATCCGTTCGAGGACCAGGAAAGGCCGGAGGGCCAGCGTAACCCCGAAGATCCGAATGACTTCGAGGATGACAACTACCTCCCCCCTGTAGAGGAGGAGGATAGCCCGGAAGACGAGGACCTCATCGTCCCCGAAACCATTGAGGATCACGAACGGTTTAGGCAACAGCTTTTAGCCACTGCCCAAAGCCTAAAGGCAAAAGCGCGGCAGCTCAAGGCCGAACAAGACACTCTCAACGACATATGGACAAGGGTTCTATCAGCCGAGGAAGAACACGGCACCGGTCTATGGGACCAACCCAAGAGTTACCCCCGCCGGCGGTTGCTGCCAGAATTCGACGACGAGCTCCCCAATACGCCGTCCCCCAAGCACACTCCATACTACCAGCCGGACCTTCCTCCCCAAGGACGAGATAGGACGGCTGGCGAGACCGGTTATAGGCCGACGATACCCCGCAGAAGGGGAAAAGAGCCAATGGAGCCTGAGGACAGGTATGACCTGCGACGCGACCTGGATGATAGAACAGGCCGCATGAGATCCATCTACGGGTCTAGAGGGTACTCCCCTGGTAGAAGGGACGAGTACCGGCCCTGGCTCGACCGAACCAACAAAGTTCGGGACCAAAACCGGTACAGAACAGACGCCGACTACCGGCGTGATATAGCCCGGGTCAGAGGCGCTGCCCACCCACTCTGCTTCACTGACGAGGTGATGTAGCATCAGTTCCCGGAAGGATTTAAACCCGTGAACATCGAGCAATACGACAGAACAACTGACCCAACAGTGTGGATCGAGGATTTCCTCCTCCACATTCACATGGCATGAGGAGACGACCTCCACGCCATCAAGTACCTACCCCTTAAACTTAAGGGGCCAGATCGGCACTGGTTAAACAGTCTCCCTGAAAACTCCATTGGGAGCTGGGAGGACCTCGAGGATGCATTCCGATCTAACATCCAGGGCACCTATGTACGGCCCCCGGATTCTTCCGACCTAAGCAATGTCGTGCAAAAGGCAGGAGAGTCCACTCGACAATTCTGGAATTGGTTCTTGACCAAGAAAAACCAGATCGTCGATTGCCCAGATGCCGAAGCTATAGCCTCTTTCAGGCACAATATTCGGGACAAGTGGCTGGCTCGCCAACTCGGTCAGGATAAACCAAGGACCATGTCCGCCCTTACATCACTCATGACCTGCTTTTGCGCGGGCGAGGATAACTGGCTAGCGAGGCGAAGCAACAACCCCGAAGACCCCGGCACTTCCGAAGTCCAAGATGGAAATGGGAAACCACGACGCAACAAAAACAAACGCCGGCACAGCAATAGCGACGCCGACGACACGGCCGTTAACGCCTGTTTCCGCAACCCAAGATCCGGGCAGCGGAAGAAGCCTCCTAAAGGCAACCGCGACGGACCCACCCCGCTGGACAAGATCATGGAGAGGCCTTGCCAGATCCATGGCACTCCGGACAAGTCCGCCAACCACACCAACCGTAACTGTTGGGTGTTCAAACAGGCCGGCAAACTCGCAGCCGAGGAGCAAAGCAAAGGCCCACGCAGCGAGGATGACGAGGAGCCCCGCGGTCCGAATAATGGAGGTCAGAAGCAATTCCCTCCAGAGGTAAAACTGTGAACATGATATACGCCACTCACATACCTAAAAAGGAGAGGAAGCGCGCCCTTCGAGAGGTCTACGCCATAGAGCCTGTAGCCCCGAAGTTTAACCCATGATCGGCCTACCCGATCACTTTTGATAGACGGGATCACCCGACCAGTATCCGTCATGGAGGTTCGGCGGCCCTCGTACTAGACCCCATTATCGATGGGTATCACCTCACTAAAGTCCTAATGGACGGAGGAAGTAGCCTCAATCTAATCTACTCAGACATGGTGAAAAAGATGGGCATAGATCCGTCAAGGATAAAGCCTAGCAACACTACCTTTAAAGGAGTGATCCCAGGTGTCGAAGCCCGGTGCACAGGCTCTGTTAGCCTGGAAGTAGTGTTCGGTTCGCCCGACAACTTCCGCAGCGAGGACTTGATCTTCGTCATCGTCCCCTTCCGCAGCGGTTATCACGCCCTGCTGAAATAGGGACACGCCCCCATTGCACAGCCCTAACGACCGCCAAATACGTGCCAAGAAGGCACAATTTTGCACTCAAGATTCCATGGGAAGCAATGGGGAACAACCATCAAAGGGTAAGTGTTCGGCCGGACCGAACCATTAGTACACGTGCTCGGACAAAACGCAGGTACCACGAAGGACCTGCTAAAAGCGTAAAGCTCATCCACACTTCGACGACTTCTCAAGACCTTCTTTCCAAGGTCCGCTAGGCGACAACATCACCCTTAAAGGGATGCAACCCCCACAGAGGAATATGAACGGACAGGCGACAGGACACATCGAAGACGTCATGTCACCAATCGAAGACCCCTGATACAGCCTCCCCTCTGTAAATTGTATATTTCATCTTCAAAAACCTGTAAACAGTTGCTTCGGCAATCTAAGTTATAAGAATTATTGAGCAAGTACAAGACCATCATATATGGCTACTTCGTTGTCTTTTATACATCCTCTGTTCTTCCCTTGGTAACGCTTCTTGTGAAAACTGTTCGACATATATTATGATGCAACCGGCTAATAGACCGGGGGCTTGAATTAAAAAAAATCGCCTTGAACACCACCCCAGCACAACTGGTCGGGTGTTCGGCGTCTTGGATTTCGTTTTATATGCATCGGATCCGAACTATGTCTTGGGTCAATAATTGGGTTGCCCGGCTCCTATGATTGCCCCCTTACGTTCCGCTCGTTCGGCTAAAGGGGCAAAGGGAGAACCACTGCCATTGTGTTTCCAGTTCACCAGGTCAAGCACCTCAGGGGAGAAAGCCGAAAACTGACTGTCATAGTAAGCGAGAACCGGTCTGCAAATCCGAGCATAAGTGTCATACTAAAAGATCGATAGAGGTCATTCCGTGTTATACGATGGGTTTCGTTCTCGTACAAACCATGTGATGCTGGCTTCGGCCCCGAATATCACACTGGGGGCTGGTTATCAGCCCCCGCATTTTTTTTCTATGCTCCTACGGCTAAGTGAAAGCGATAAAGCATTATAGTACGATTGCCTTGTCCCCCCCCCCCCGCACTACCGCCGTCGGGCACCGATACCTCAGCTAAGGGTCACAGTGCGGATAAAGAGACACCCCGTGTAGTATCTACGTGGGGGCTGAAGCCGACGACTCGCAACATTCAGATAAACCGGCCACACAGGAGTCAAAATAAAAATCAAATACTTATAAGCCATGATAAACCATGCATCACTAATTATAAAGCGTTAAAAGTCTTCGGACATATTACAACGCGCTCATTCATACAAAACGTCCTTGGAGCATTGAGCCTCTATTGCCCGAGCACCCTCCATCACTGCGGGGAAGTATCGCTCGGGGCGCCTATATTCCTTTCCAGGAGGTGATGGGGATATGTACCTAGGGTAGGGTCATAGGCCTGACCTACATACCCTATCTAAGGACACTACATTGGAGAACTTAAAGATTACAAAGAAGACTCCGACTGAAATCACCATGGCGCATGAGTCACTCGACAGAATATCCACTCGGAGGTTTCTCCCTTCACTCGACAGTTGCCTTTCACTCGGAAGAACTAGACGTCAGTCGACCACAGAAGACCAGAAGCCACTCCAGGGAGGCTAACGGACAGACGTTCGGCTGGTCACCATAAGTAGCATTTATTACGTACGTTATCAGTAATGTACACCTTTATTACCACGATCGAACCCTTGGTTGCCGGGTATTGATGAGGGGTAGCGCACTCTATATAAGCCACCCCTCCCCTCTATCACAAGGGTTCGCACCCCCTGTAACTCATACATTCCACACGATAGAAGCTCCAGAGCACTGAGACGTAGGGCTGTTACCTCCACGAGAGGGGCCTGAACTCATACATTCGTGTGTACAATCTCGCCATAGCTAGGACTCTGCCCTCTCCTTACGTACCCCTAACCTCTACTGTCAGGCTCGTTCCCACGACAGTTGGCGCCCACCTTAGGGCAGGCGTCTAAGCGACTTCCGGCGAGTTTGCAATTTTCTTCTTTGTCATGTCTTCCGGCGGCGGTTTGTTCCTGGGCCACGAGATCCGTCTCGGTGCACTCACCTTCGTCGCCGACGAATCGGCATGGCTTCAAGAAGCGCCTCTGGACGTTGAGGCGCTCCCGATCCGTGGGGCGACGCACTTCCGTGCAAGCTCCTGTGGCGTTCTTCTTCGCCATCCGTCGACTCCGTACCTGTCGGCTCTCCGCGCTGTTCGTCGCCACAAGCGATCAGGTCGCTCGCGGCTCCAGCGTTGGGTGAGGCATGCGGCGGCTCACCAAGCGTCATCTCCGCAGATTGCGGCTATCGAGCCCGCCGAATCACTTCACGGCGTGTTCGACTCGGCGTCGGATCAGTCTGACGTTCCTTCCGAGTGCGAGAGCTATGATCCAGCGGCTGAGGTTCTTATGGCGGGTTCGCAGCAAAGCCCGCCTGGCTTCGGTCACGGCAGACGTGAGGCTGGAGGACCGTCGAATGAGCAGCAGCACCGGGATGAGGAGATTCTCCATACTCCCATCGTCGGTGCGACTGCCGAGGCCCAGGCCTTGGAGGCCACGCGCCTTCGGCTCGAAGAGATGCAGAAGGCACTCGACGAGCGTACCCGCCAGCGTCCACCCATTTCCAGTCGACGTCAGCGACAGTTGTTTCCGAGTGGATCTCAGAACAACGTCAAGGTATTCCGTACTCCAGTTCTGAATGTTGCAGCCGCTGCTAGGATTGCAGATTCCATTCAACCATCACGTTCAGAGGCTGGCAGAGGTTTGCAGCAGATCCGAGCATTGCTTGATGCAGCACAACAGCATAATTTGGCTGTTTCTCAGTCGCGCAACAGGTTACACAGTAATTAACCCAGAGTAGATACAGTTCAGTCGGCGCATAGCCCGGGGTAACCTCTGCGTCGCAGGGGTGGAGGTTACCGTGAAGATCAGTACCAAGATCAGTACCAAGATCAGGGGCGAGATCAGTTTGCTCCTTGTTATCACCGTGATGACCGCCGTCGAGTGCCTACTCCTCCGCGGAGTGGTTCATATGTGCCCCGGCACTATGATGATAGGCGCCCGTTCGGCGATGAGCGGAATCCTGGGTTTGACGCGAGGAATGTCCTCGCACATAAGCGGATTGATAGAGGCAGGGCTCACAGGAATGACTATGATAGAGATTATCCTAGTGGAAGTGGTACCGTTGTCTCTGGACCCGAGTGTTTTAGCAGAGCCATTCATTCTGCTGAGATTCCACCCAACTTCAGGTTGGGGGCTTGAATAAGCAAGTTCACTGGTGAGTCGAAGCCAGAAACGTGGCTAGACGATTACCGAGTGGCGGTGCAGATTGGCGGAGGAAATGACAACATAGCCATGAAGCATTTGTCTTTGATGTTGGATGGTTCGGCCCGAGCGTGGTTGAATCGTTTGGCTCCTTCTAGCATCTACTGCTGGGAGGATCTTGCCCGAGTGTTCATCAGAACTTTCGAGGGCACATGCAAGCGTCCCGCTGGTTTGATTGTTCTGCAACACCGTGTGCAGAATCCTAATGAAACTTTGAGGGATTACATTCAGCGTTGGACCACCCTCCATCACACGGTGGAAAATGTTTCCGAGCACGAAGCCGTCTGCGCCTTCAAGGCTGGTGTTAAGTATAGAGAGCTTTATTTGAAGTTTGGTCAGACAGGAGATATTTCCCTGAGCAAGATGATGGAGATTGCCACTCGATAAGCCAATGGCGAAGAGGAGGACCGCCTCCACAGTGGCAAGGGAAAAGCAGTCGACAATGATGCCGGCGGCGGCAATTCCAGTCGTAAGCGAAAGCGCAAAGCAGATGGTTCTGCTCAGGCAGAGGAAGCCGCTTTGGCGGCGCAAGGAAAGAATAAGGGGAAACCCACAGGGCAATTTACCCCCAAGAAGTCAAAGAATCAGTCAGGAACGGACATCCTAGATTTGCCGTGTGCAATCCACACGAAGAAGGATGAGGAAGGCAATTTGATATTGCCGAAACACACCACTCGACAATGCAGATTACTAATCCAGCAGTTCAAGGAAGGACAGTCGAGTGGGAAAACTCCTGAAAAGGAAGATGATGAAAATAAAGAGGATTTCCCTGAGGTCAATGCCACTTTGATGATTTTTGCCGATGTAGAAAGCAAAAGTCGACTGAAAGTTATTAACAGGGAGGTCAACATGGATGTTCCTGCCACCCCCACGTACCTCAAGTGGTCTCAGACTCCTATCACCTTTGATCAGTCGGACGACCCTGCTCATGTCGCTACCCCCGGTTGGCAAGCTCTGGTGGTGGATCCTTTTGTAGGAGGCACTCGACTCCGCAAGGTTCTCATGGATGGAGGGAGTGGATTGAACATCTTGTATGCAGATACCCTCAAGGGGATGGGCATTCCGATGTCCCGACTCAGTGAGAGCAGCATGCAGTTCCACGGAGTCATCCCTGGGAAGAAGGCCAAGTCACTCGGTCAGATTGCGTTGGATGTGGTGTTCGGCACCGACAAGAATTTTCGCAAGGAGAAGTTGACATTTGAAGTTGTAGACTTCTAGAGCGCATATCACGCCATCCTTGGTCGACCGGCTTATGCCCGTTTCATGGCCCGTCCATGTTACGTGTACCTCAAACTGAAGATGCCCGGGCCCAAGGGTGTGATCACAGTCACAGGGAATCGACAAAGGGCTGAGGAGTGCCTTCAGCAAGGCTCCAAGATTGTCGACCATCAAATGGCTGTGGTCGAGTTGGAAGAATACAAGAGGGATATTGATCCTGCCGATCTACTGCGCGCCAAGAAGCCCACCTCCGAGTCTGCTTTTCAGTCGGCAGGTGAAGTGAAGCAAGTGAACGTTCACCCGACAGATCCTAATGTTGCCCCGACCAACATCTCGATGACACTCGACAGCAAATAGGAAGCCGAGCTCATCCAGTTCCTCCGTGAGAACTGGGACATCTTCGCATGGAAGCCTTCTGACATGCCGGGTGTACCCAAGGAACTGGCTGAGCACCGACTGAGAGTTGACCCGAAGGCCAAGCCTGTCAAGGAGCACTTGCGTCGGTTGGCGGCAGAGAAGCGGAAAGCAATCGCTGAAGAGGTGGCTCGACTCTTGGCGGCTAAGTTCATACGCGAAGTTTACCACTCCGGGTGGCTCGCGAACGTCGTCATGGTCCCCAAGAAAGATAAGTCACTCTGCATGTGTATTGACTTTAAACAGATCAATCGGGTCTGCCCGAAAGATCATTTTCCGCTCCCCCGCATCGATCAGATTGTCAACTCGACTGCGGGGTGCGAGCGTTTGTCTTTTCTCGATGCATACTCTGGTTACCATCAGATCCGTCTGTTTGGTCCAGATGAAATAAAGACAGCCTTCATCACCCCTTTCGGGTGTTTCTGTTATATCACCATGCCTTTTGGTCTGAAGAATGCTGGCACTACTTTCATGCGCATGATTCAGAAATGCCTGCTCAAGCAAATCCCTCGGAATGTCGAGGCTTATATGGACGATATTGTAGTCAAGTCTCGCAAAGGTTCCGGCCTGCTGACTGACTTGGCAGAAACTTTCGCCAATCTAAGGAAATATGATATCAAGTTAAACCCGTCCAAGTGCACTTTTGGAGTTCCCGGTGGCAAGTTGCTCGGTTTTCTCGTTTCCAAACGGGGGATCGACGTCAATCCCGAGAAGATTGGCGCAATCGTCCGAATGAAAAGCCATGAGCGTGTGCACAATGTCTAGAAGCTCACGGGTTGCGTGGCGGTGCTGAGTAGATTTATATCTCGTCTCGGAGAGAAGGCTTTGCCTTTATACCGACCGATGAAGAAATCTGATACGTTCGAGTGGACTCCTGAGGCAGAAGCAGCGTTTGTCGAGCTCAAAGCCCTGCTTTCCACCCAGCCGGTGCTTGCTGCTCCGCACAACAAAGAACCCCTGCTCCTGTACATTGCAGCCACTAACCAAGTCGTCAGTACGGTTCTCACTGTCGAGAGAGAAGAAGAGGGCAAGGCTTATAAAGTCCAACGCCCAGTTTACTATATATCTGAAGTGCTGACTCCTTCAAAGCAAAGGTACACTCATTACCAGAAGCTCATCTATGGTATATATCTATCAGCGAAGAAGGTTGCACATTACTTCCAGGATCACTCAGTCTCAGTCGTCAGTGATGCTCCATTGTCTGAGATCCTCAACAATCGAGATGCGACTGGTCGAGTGGCTAAATGGGCTATTGAGCTCCTCTACTTTGATATCAAGTTTGAAGCAAAGAAGGCCATCAAATCTCAAACGCTTGCTGACTTCATGGCCGAGTGGATAGAACAGCAACAACAAATTCAAATCCACTCGGCGCACTGGACCATGTTCTTTGATGGCTCTAAGATGCTGAATGGGTCTGGTGCTGGCGTAGTGTTGGTATCTCCAAAGGGTGACAAGCTCAGTTATGTCCTCCAGATTCACTTCGATTCCTCCAATAATGAAGCTGAATACGAAGCACTCCTCTATGGGTTACATATGGCCATCTCACTCGGCGTCCGGCGCCTGATGGTATACGGTGACTCAGATTTGGTGGTTAATCAGGTGATGAAGGAGTGGGATGTCAGGAACCCCGCCATGACTGGATATTGCCACGCAGTGAGAAAGCTTGAGAAGAAGTTTGAAGGTTTGGAACTCCACCATATTCCCCGAGTGAAAAATCAGGCAGCTGATGATCTAGCAAAGATCGGGTCCACTCGGAGGCCTATACCTAGCAATGTGTTTCTGGAACACTTACATTCTCCTTCGGTGCAAGAAGATCCCTTCACTAAAGAGCCCCCGCAAGCAATAAGCGCCTCCAATCCGACTGAGGTTGATGTCCCAACAGTCATAGATCTGGTCATGGAGATTCTGGTGATTACGCCCGATTGGACGGTGCCATATATCGCATACATATTGAGGCAAGAACTCCCAGAAGACGAAGTTGAAGCTCGACAGATTGTCCGCAGGTCCAAAGCCTTTACTGTGATGGATGGACAGCTTTACAGAGAAGGCGTAACTGGCGTAACTCAGCAGTGCATCTCCCCTGAGGAAGGTCGACTGATTCTGGAGGAAATTCACTCGGGAACCTGTGGTCATCATGCGTCCTCTCGGACAATTGTTGCCAAAGCATACCGAGCTGGTTTCTTCTGGCCGCACACCAACGAAATGGCTAAGGAGATTGTTGATCACTGCGAAGGATGCCAGTTTTACGCAAACTTGTCGCATAAGCCCGCGTCCGCTTTGAGGACTATTCCACTCGTCTGGCCGTTCGCTGTATGGGGTTTGGATATGGTCGGTCCCCTCCGAGGCCAGAGTGGGTTCACACATCTGCTTGTAGCAGTCGACAAGTTCACCAAGTGGATTGAGGCTAAGCCCATAAAGAAGTTGAATTCGCGCACTGCTATCAAGTTCATGAAAGAGATAACGTTCCGGTATGGAGTTCCCCACAGTATCATTACAGACAATGGTTCAAACTTTGACTCGGAAGAGTTCAGACACTTTTGCTCCGCCCAAGGCACTCGGGTGGATTACACATCCGTTGCGCACCCCCAGACTAATGGTCAAGCTGAGCGAGCAAATGGCCTTATCCTTCAAGGGCTGAAGCCTCGACTCATGCGAGATCTTGAATATGAAGCTGGAGCTTGGGTCACTGAATTGCCGTCTGTTCTGTGGGGCTTAAGGACGACTCCTAACCGGTCGACTGGGCGCACTCCTTTCTTCATGGTGTATGGAGCCGAAGCCTTTTTGCCGAGTGATGTCCTTCACAATTCTCCCCGTGTAGACCTTTACTCCGAGGCTGAGGCTAAACAAGCACGACAAGACGGTGTGGATCTCCTGGAAGAAGAACGTGAAATGGCTCTGATTCGGTCGACTGTGTACCAGCAAGATCTGCGTCGCTTCCATGCAAGGCATGTCAGGAGTTGATCGTTCCATGAAGGTGATCTTGTGCTCCGAGTGGATCAGCAGCGACCTCACAAGCTCGCCCCTGCATGGGAAGGTCCTTTCGTCATCACCAAAGTACTGAACAATGGAGCCTATCATCTTTTCAACCTCAAGAAGAATATCGACGAGCCGCGTGCCTGGAACGCAGATTTACTTCGACGTTTTTATACCTGACGACTGAGTTGTTTTGATGTAATAAAAGTACTCCAGACAATGTTGTTTATCAAAATTATGACTCCCGCAGTCTTTTGTCGATTCCGATCGCACAATCTCATATTCAAAAACACTACGAGTGGTGAGCAACCCTCTCACTCGAGGGCTTAGCTACGAACCAATTTTCGCCTAAGTTAAAAACCCTGCTGAGTGAATAGCATCCTATTCACTCGGAAACTTAGCTGCGAATCAGTCTTCGTCTAAGTTGTAAAATTCTCCGAGTGATGAGCAACCCTCTCACTCGGGGGCTTAGCTGCGAACCAGTTTTCGCCTAAGTTAAAAACCCTGCCGAGTGAATAGCATACTATTCACTCGGAAACTTAGCTGTGAATCAGTCTTCGTCTAAGTTGTAAAATTCTCCGAGTGATGAGCAACCCTCTCACTCGGGGGCTTAGCTGCGAATCAGTTTTCGCCTAAGTTAAAAACCCTGCCGAGTGGATAGCATCCTATTCACTGGGAAACTTAGCGGCGAATCAGTGTTCGTCTAAGTTGTAAAACGCTCCGAGGGATGAGCAGCCCTCTCACTCGGGGGCTTGGCTGCGAACCAGTTTTTGCCTAAGTTAAAAACCCTGCCGAGTGAGTAGCATCCTATTCACTCGGAAACTTAGCTGCGAATCAGTCTTCGTCTAAGTTGTAAAATGCTCCGAGTGATGAGCAGCCCTCTCACTCGGGGGGCTTAGCTGCGAACCAATTTTCGCCTAAGTTAAAAATCCTGTCGAGTTGTGAGCGACCCTCTCACTTGGGGACTTAGCCGCGAACAAGTTTTCGCTTAGGTTAAATGTCCTGCCAAGTGGATAGCTTCCTATTCACTCAGAAACTTAGCTGCGAACCAGTCTTCATCTAAGTCAAAAACTTTCCCGAGTGACGAGCACTCCTCTCACTCGGGGACTAGGCCGCGAACCAGTTTTCGCCTAAGTTCAAAATTCTTCCGAGTAATGAGCATCCACCTCACTCGAAAATCAAACAAACTTAGCCAAGCAAAAGATCGGAAAGCAAAATGCGGATAAGTCTCTAGCGCGGAAAAAAGTTGCCCACGCAAACGGAAGTACTCAGGCTTAAAGCCTGAACGAAGTTTTAAACGGTTACACCATCACTCGGCATACCGAGGCTAATAAAGTTTCAACTGCAAGCAAAGTTTTCCTCAAGCACCGGTGGGGCTCGCGGGCTCGACGAAGGTGTCCAGATCAATCCCATCAGCGATCCGAGTGGCTGCTTCGATGAAGGTCTCCATGAAGTCTTCGAATTGAAGTTTCTTCGTGTTGATCACCCGGAGAGCCTTCAGTTTGTCCTCCTTGCAATGGACCTGGACGAGTGAAAGCGC
Organism: Elymus sibiricus; assembly: GCA_039707655.1. Lineage (NCBI taxonomy): Eukaryota > Viridiplantae > Streptophyta > Magnoliopsida > Poales > Poaceae > Elymus > Elymus sibiricus. The sequence goes on along the minus strand of CM077667.1, from coordinate 122,750,933 downwards.
CACGTCAGCTCCGCAGCGAGCAGTAGATTTTTTCCATGCCTGTATTCGACTGGGAATCTCGTTAAGGCGGGTCATCATCGACTCGAGGTCAGTCTGGAGGGTGTCTTCTGGCCACAATTCTTTGTCGATCTTCTCCAAGCAGCCTTCAGACGAGTGATATACCCTTGAACGCTTCTGAGACGAGCTTCAAGCCGAAACATGTTCATGGCCACAACGTCTCCGACGGGTGACTTAGTGGGGTCTAGATTTGGCTCGATCTGCTCAGTCTCCTTGTCAAAGTCTTGGCAGAATTCTACACAAAGGGAAATGAATGGTTGGTCACGCTACTGTTCTGAAGAAATTAAAGAAATTCACTCGACGGAAGAAAGTTACCTTCAAGCATGTCGAACATCTTCTTCGCGAAGTCTCCCAAGTATTTCTCCATACCGTTACTTTTCTTGGTCAGCTGTTCAACCTTTTTGATCCAATCGGCCTGTTCTTGCTTGTGTTTGGTGTTCTCTTCTTCCAACTTATTGGCTGCGGCAAGCTTCTTCTCAGCAGCCTCGGTTTTCTCCCTTGCCACCTTCTGAGCATCAGCGAGCGCCTTTTCTTTATCTTCAAGTGCCTTCTTCATGGTATCTAAAGAAATAACATTGTTGAGTCGCGCTTGGAGTCGACGGTTCTCATCACGCACGTCTGTTCGAGTGAGGACACTCGGTTCAAAGGATAGAAGATGAAAGTGATAGTGCAATTGGTCGACAAGGATTACCTCCCAGGGTCTTCAGCTCGGTCTGTGCACGGTCTAGGTCGTTCTTGGTCACCTCCAGATCCAGCTGAAGCTGGTTTTTCTCCTTCTCCAGGTCGACGTACTGAGTCCCAAGCTCCAGATCCAATCAGCAAAGAAGTAGTTCAGTCGACATTAATGTTTCTCCACTCCCGAGTGGAAAAGAGCAAGTTCAGTCGACTGAACGGCGGCCTGCCGCCCCACCCCACACCCCTGCAAAGCGTCATATCATGGTTGATGGAAACGATGTCCATGAAACCTGCAGGATTGGTCTTGCCAGTTCGGACCTTTCCATCCCTAAGACAAGCATTCAGAGGTGACAAGCGTAGTCCAAGTACGAAAAAGGACCCCGAGTCCAAGTTCTTAAGACTACTGCCCATCGTAAACGATCGACAGTAGTCTTGGGGACTACTCCCAGTGGGTGCACTCAGCGTGCCCCCACTGGATACGAAACCACTCGACCAGGTCCGACCTGTCCGAGTAATAAAAAAAGAGCAAACATGCAAACATTGTCTCTATTAGACCCCCGCCGATGCAAGCACTCGACGGCGGTCTCGGGGACTACACCCAGTGGGTGCACTCAGCGTGCCCCCACTGGACCTACTATCACTCGACCAGGCTGTCGAGTGACAAGCGACTATCAAAACAAATCTAAGACCCCTGCCGATGTCTTCGCCATTCGACAGCGGTCTCAGGGATTACACCCAGTGGGTGCACTCAGCGTGCCCCCACTGGACCAGAGACCACTCGACTAAGACCTGATCTACTCGAGGAGAAAACAAGCAAGTATGCATCAAGAGAAAACACCCAGTGGGTGTAGAGTCAAGATAGACAGGAATTCAATCGGAAATGAACTTACAATCGCACTTACTCGGACATTGGCATGAAGCGGCTGAAGCTGAAGCTGTAGAAGCAATAACCCACTAATTACATTGGGTTACCAGTACAGATCATTACCAATATATAGCTCGAATATTAGAATTCGGCTTACCTTGTGCCTCGTCGAACCTCTTGTTCAGGCTATCAAGCTCCTCTTCGGAGATCTTGAGCTTCCGATTTAGCTCGGTCAGCTCATCAGCATTAATGGCCGCCGCCGATGACGAGGCCTACAAAGAACAAAAAATATGCATCCAGTTATGTACATTCCAACCTCCGAACTGTCAAGGATATGACTTTCTGCTCGGTCCTCTTAAGGGCTCTTAGAACATGGCAGGACTAAATGGTGCCTTGTGCATCATTGTTCATTCCTTATTGTTTGACCCCCGGATGCACTTTTGCAAACCCATCCGGGGCTTGGGGGCTACTACATATATAAAGATAGTACAAACTTAAAATTAACGTTTTTCGGGAAAAGGGTATTACGTGACTCACCTTGAAGCCTGCCAAGAGACCATTGAAGGCCTCTTTTAGTCTGTTATCAACGGACAGAATTCCTTGTAAAACCGCACCCATAAGAGTGCGGTGATCCTCGGAGATGGAGGCGCTTACTAATGCCTCCTCCATAACCGGCCACCCAGCCGTTGGTGGCATCGGTGGTGACCGGACAGTCCGATCTATGACCGGGGATTGAGCCGGTATCTCCAGAGGCACAGCGTGCTCCAGAGACGTCCTCGGAGGGGACTGGGCATCTCTTGGCCCTTCCCCTTCGGTGGCCAGGGGAGTATTCTCCCCCTGGTCCTCAGCACCCTGGGGAATTTCTTCTCCCTGGCCTTCGGCGGCCGCGGCGTCAGCCTCGGCCATGGTGTGGTCGACCCCGCCGCCCGTGTTCGGCTCCAACGGAGCCTGGCTGGATGACACCTCCGCAGCATCCTTCGCGACCCCTGGAGGTGTGGGGTGCGATGCAGTCCCACTCTCCGCTAGCTCGGCGGGTGGGGACTCCCCGTCCGATATTTGGTCGGTGGGGAGAACGCGCGGTGGGCTGCAAATCAAAAGACGCGCTTGTGTTTAAAGCATTGAAAAACCCTGCATAAATAACCCGGGAGTCTTCGGATTTATACCTTTGAGCGGGGGGCTTGACCCTTAAGCTCCTTCGGGGAACCCTCTCAAATTCCTCGGATTCTGCGTCAGAATCCGAGCTGTCATCGGGCAAGATCAACCTCGCCCAGTGCACCCTCTTCAGGGCAGGAGGAGCTGTTTCCTCCACGGCGTCCGATGACGCCGCCCTCTTCCTTGGGAGGGGGGAAACGCCTTCCCCTCCGTCTTCATGCTCCTCCTCGTGACTCGAGGAGGCATGGGTTTCCTTGGACGCGACGTCCGGCTGGTCCTTGATGCGGAGACCCTCTCTGGCCTTCTTCTTCTTCTCTTTCTTCTCGGGCGCCGAGTATGGCGCCGCAACAAGCATCGCCTCCAACAACTCCGACCTGGGGTCTTCAGGTTGTGGAGCCGAGCAGTTAACCCTCGCGGCTTTGCTCAGCCACTTCTGCAAAAATAAGGGAGAAGGCGTTCAGTCTGTTGATCGAAGAAACAGAGTCAGCGGATTAAAATTATGCCATACCTTGGTGGGGGGGGTAATCGGTGCTTAGGCCCGAATCCTCTTCCGTGGCTGGCCAGCTTTTCTGAGGCTTGAACAAAGACTTCCACAGCTTCTCAGGGGTGGTGCGGAAGAATTGGCGCACGGTAGGCTCGTCATCAGGCCGGTAAGCCCACATGGGGGATGCCCGGCGCTGGCAGGGAAGAACACGGCGGTGGAGCATAACCTGGACTACGTTAACCAGCTCCACCTTGGCTTCGATCACCGAGGTGATGCGCTTCTGCAGCAACTTAACCTCAGCATCTAACCCCCAGTCGAGGTCCTTCCCGAGCCATGAGGCAATCTCGTGGGGGGTCCGGATCTGAATTCGGCAGGTGCCGCCCAGCTCTCGTCCCTTGGCTCGGTGATGTAGAACCACTCCTTCTACCAGATTTTGATCGTGTCGATGAAGGTGTTGGATGGCCACTCGACGCGGGGGAGCTTGCTGATTACCGCTCCTCCGCAGTCCGCGTGCTCACTTGCCACGGTCTTCGGCTTGACGTTGAAGACCTTGAGCCACAGGCCGAAGTGCGGTTCGACCCGCAGAAAGGCTTCGCAGACGATGATGAATGCCGATATGTGCATGAAGGAGTTCGGCGGAAGGTCGTGGAAGTCCAGCCCATAGAAAATAATGAGACCCCTGACAAAGGGGTGGAGCGGGAAGCTCAGTCCCCGGATGAAGTGGGGGACGAACACCACCCTCTCGCCTGCCTTGCGGGTGGGAATCACCTGGTTCTTCTCCGGGGCGCGGTGGAAGACGTTGGTGGGGAGGTAGCCGGCCTGCTTTAGGTCCCGGATATCCTGGTCAGTGACCGTGGAGGTCTCCCACTTGCCGTTGGAGCCCGAACCCGCCATGGCTAAGCTCGGAGGAGAGGGCGAGAAAGAACTGGATCTGGGCTCTCGAAGCTTGGGGAGATTGAGGAGTTGGAGGATGCGAATGGGAAGCGTGAATGGGCCTTGGTGTTTTTTCCCCTTTTTATGAGACGTGCTGCCGATTAGCCTCCCTTATCGCGCCGCAAATCCCTCTGCTTCCCAAGACATGCGTGCCGTTATGCGCACATGAAGATTAATCATATCCCGTGTGAAGCGGAGCACGATCTGCGCATTGATTCATCGTGTCACTATAAAAATGGCCTCGAACCGCGAATCGAGTTCTCATAACTGGTTCAACGGTCGTGGTAGGCCACGACCCTTCGTCAGAGGGGGGGTGTCAGAAAACACTGTTTACACTTGGACGAGTGGCCTTCGGGGCTAAGCAATTCATGGTGTTCGGTCAATTATATGATCGGATGAAATACGTGTCATTGGAAGCCGAACTAGTCTCAGCCGATTATTGAAAGGGAAGAAGAACTCACCCCGCAAGCCGAAGACTCTGATCATATGAAGCAGCTGGAGCTGAGACTCTTGGCATTGGGGGCTAGTTCGGGGGCTACTGAGGGAGTCCCGGACTAAGGGGTCCTCGGGCCGCTGGCCCATCTCTTTATAGGCTGGCTTGATGGGCCGTTCTCTAGCTATCACAGGAAAGGCCGGTTACATCGAGACTCCCCGTTCCAGAAGGAAGCCCCAAAGGCGCGTCGTGCACTCCAAGTCAAGATGAGGAAATCGACATTTCCATCCCCGGCAGGAGGCCCATCATGTGTAAACCCTAGGCACCCCCTCCCGGTGTATATATAAACTGGGAGGGTTTTAGAATGCAAGACACAAAAACTCATCTAGGGTTTTAGCTAGTCGATCTCGAGGTAGATCAACTCTGTAACCTTCATACCATCAATATAATCAAGGAGGACGTAGGGTTTTACCTCCATAGGAGGGCCCGAACCTGGGTAAACATCGTCTCCTTCGTCCCTTTTTTACCATCGATCCTAGTCTCACATCTCGGGACCCCCTACCCGATATCCACCGGTTTTGACACCGACACCCTCCGTTACAATCCATAGTTTAATCAAAATAAGCAACTATGCAAGAAAAACAGAATCTGTCTAAAACAGAAAAGTCTGTAGCACTATGTAGTGACCCTATACTTCTGTAACTCTTAAAATTCTGAAAAATTAGGACAACCTCTAGAATTTGTATAGAAACACTGTATAAAAATTTCATATCATTATCACGCTCCAACAAAAAATGAAAATTCTTGTACTGGAGTCAAAAGTTTCTGTTTTGTTTCAGCATCGATTCTACTCATCTTGTGAGTCATCCCAAAGGCTTCACTTGGCACAAACACTAATTTAAACACACAAAAATAATAATTACATACGTAATAATCATGCTATTAAAAATAAACAGAAAGTTCTAATAACTATTGGGTTGTCTCCCAACAAGCTCTTTCTTTATAGCCATCAAGATAGGCTTGCTATTTCAATGATGCTCACATAAAGGATAATAATTGAAGCACAAAGAGAGCATCATATAGCATGTGACAAACATTTTTAAGTCTAACATAATTCCTATGCTTAGGCATTTTATAAGAAAACAAATTATCAAGACAAGTGAAATCTTGCATAGGCATATAGGAAGAGTGAAGCATTAATAGTTTCAATACAAAGAGAGGTATGTGAGTAACATGAAAATTCCTATAACCATATTTGCCTCTCTCATAATAATTACATATAGGATCATAATAAAACTCAACAATATAACTATCATGTAAAACATTTTTTTATGATCCATGTGCATATACGTCTTATAATCGTCCAAGGTTGTGGGATCAAACCCACTTTTAATAGTCTTGAAAATATCATAATCAATTATAGATTCATCATGAAGCATAGAATTATCAAGATCACAAGAAACATCATGATTATCACCCCAATCATGATCATTAGCACAATTGATATTCATAGTATTTATACTAACAACATGGCAATCCTGCTTTTCATTCAACGAACAATCACGAATCACCTTATAAATTTCACAATTTTTAGATTCATGATTTTCAAGCAAGACCTCATAAAGATAATCTACTGAACTATCATTGGCAATTGTTTCAACATAATTGGTCTTTTGAAAAGATTAGCAAGTGCATGAGGATCCATTTATCTTAAATTTTTGCTTTGAACTTTTTGTTTATTTTTGATAAAGATAACATAGCTAGGCAAGCAAGCAAACTAGAGACGAAACAAGCAAACTAGCAAACTAGTAAAGTAAATATTTATGTATTTTTGATTTTTATGAGACAAGTTAAATATAATAGCAAGTAAAAAGAAGAACAAGTGAATGAAAATTTGTGTGAAGTTACTTTGTAGTTTATGATGATTTCCCCGGCAACGACGCCAGAAATCCTTCCTGATACTTGTGATCTGCATTGGGTTTTCCATGAAGAGGAATGGGTAATTGCAGGACAAATCGGATAAGTATTTACCTCAGTTATGAAACCAAGGTTTATCGAACCAATAGGAATATCAATCCTCAACCGTCTTCAGCGGCTGCACACAAATGAACAAACAACTTGCACCCAACGCGGGCAAGAGGGTTGTCAATCCCCTTGATCTCGTTATTTGCAAGAAAATGAGTTGTGTAGATAATTGTTGATAAATATAAATTGAAAAATAAATAAAAAGTAAATAAAGGCAGCAAGGTAAATATATTGTTTGCGAATATATATAAGTGAATAGACACAGGGGCCATAGTGTTCCCTAGCGACATCTCTCACGTAGGCAGCATATGGTGGGTAAACAAATTACTTGTGGACAATTGATAGAAAAGCGGATAGTTATGCGATGTTCACATCAATGATCATGTATATATAGGCATCACGTCCATAAGCAAATAGGCCGACTCTGGCCTGCACCAATTACTATTACTCCACTCATCGACCGCTATCCAGCATGCATCTAGAGTATTAAGTAAAACAGAGTAATGCTTGGAGAACGATGACATGATGTAGACAAAGTAAACTCAAACAATATGAATGAACCCCATCGTTTTATCCTTAGTAGCAACAACACAAAGATGCATCTTGTCCCCTACTTTGTCACTGGGATATAGAAATTCGCCAGGTTGAACCTACCACAACACACCACTCCCACCGATGAAATATCAATCTACTTGGCCAAAGCATATCAATAGATCGGAGAGCATTACGAAGCTATAATGATCATGCACATAAGAGATAATATAATTTAGAGGCATCTCAAATACTTTTCATGAATAATCTGAACATAAACCCTCAATTCATCGGATCCCAACAAACACAGCACACAATAGGATTACATCGGATAGATCAAAGCAAGATGCGATGACCATTGTATTGAAGATCATAAGAGAGAGATTGCCATCTAGGTACTAGCTATGGACCCGTAGGTCTGTGGTGAACTACTCACACATCATCATGAGGGCAGCAAGGTTGATGAAGAGGCCCTCCGTGATTGACCCCCCCTCCGGCAGGGTGCCGGAACGGAGCTCCAGATGGCCCCGCAACGGAACAGAGACTTGCGGCGGCGAAAAAAGGGTTTCGGGACTGCCTCCAGGGTTTTCAGAATATTAGAGAATTTATTGGCCGAAGAGGGACGTCGGGAGATGCCCAAGGGGAAAACATTGAAGAACAAATCTTGGGAATTATTGATTGCTATATATCTTACAAGGGATGCCTTGTGCGATGCACGATTACAAGTATGAACTATGGTGATGTAGATGGCTATGGAGATGGAAATGGTGGCGGCTAGGGTTTGTGGATGATGAAGAGGTTCTGGCTGTGCTCGACGTTGTTCTATTGACATTTCGATGGGGCCCCCCTTTATTAAAGTTGTTTAGGTAGACGAGCTGCCTCGGAATCCATGCCAAACGACCGATCATACGGGACCGTATGGAACGCAGTCTTTTGCTTTGTCTCTGCATAGACGCTTCCTATTGATTCTTTCTTCCTCCATTTTCCTTCCTTTCCATTCCTCCACGTGATTTCTTTCCTTTTTAGCCCATATCTTCTGGAAAAACATTAAAGAGAGGATTTGTGGAATCCTTTGCATTCATTAGTCATTAGTGGAAATATCAGAGCGAATAAATGAAATATCTCGGTTTAAAAAAGGGTGAAATGAGTGTAAAAATATCACTCATCAACTCCCCGAAGCTTAAAATTGATCGTCCGCGAGCAACATAAAGAGAAATCCGAATCATAAGGAACTCAGTTGTTTAAACCGGAATAATGAGAAGGTTTTGGTTCACTTACGGTCGGTACGCCTAGATAGCCCTCCGCTTCTTGACCTAAAAACTAAGCATAGATGTAGCAGTGGCATGGTTATAGTGCAAGTGTTAGTGAATCAAAGATAATCAAGACAAAGTTCTTGATCTACTAGATAAAAATAACTTGCTTGCCGGGAATGCACGGAAGAGTTTTCTTTAGATAGAGACATGAAAACACAAGTTAGGGAATAGAAAGCATGTAGTAAAATATGATGCTCAAGTGCTCATAAGCACACTCATAATTATTTCCTCCTCTACACTCTCAAGCACTTCATTTCAATCATTGCTTGCTGGAACTTTGATGGTCATGTGAAGGGATTATGCCAAATAAGTGATTATGCATAGGTTTTCAATGTTTCTTAATGTTTGGGAACTATGGACCTTTAGCAATATGTCTCTTTCAAGCTCTTTTGATCAGTCCTCTTTATTTACCACATACATACCCATTCAAGAGAAAGCAGAATAATATTCGTTTGTAGTGTTACCACTACGTATGGTAACAAACTCATAGCCGAAATCCGAGCTATCTCTCTTGGTGGATCGTTCATTGGCCAGTAGAGTCCTCAGCATAACATCAAGAAAGGTGACGAAGTCACGTGCATATAGTAGTTGGGCCATACCACCAGCAAGGAGCTGAAGTACCATGTAAGAGATACAACACATATTTTTCCCATAATCTCACTCACCCTTCAACTAAGTTCCTCTAGACAATTTAATCCACAAGTGCTATCAAGTCTACTAAAATTAACAACATGGAGCTGAGCATTTCAAACATCACTTCCACTACAATTTCTCAACTCCCAAGTCTGGAGAGACTTTCTCTTGTGCAAAGTCATTCTTAGTTAATATTATTTCATTTAAAAATAGTCCCACGACAAGTCTTAGTTGTCTAAGCTAAATAAAACAAATGCTACAAAATTATTCAGCTACTAGAAACAACCCTTTGTCTCACCTATCAAGACTTACTCCCATGTGCACATATCACACATACTACTACTATATTTACTCTAAGTATTTCAAGTGCGAACGACGGGGGGTCGTACGACATACCGTCACGGTTGCGAATTTACACGCTTCTCTTACTTACTCTTGCATTCCTCGTTGTTCGGCGTAGATCAACTCCTCTAAAAACAAAATGCAAATGAACTCCAAGGGGCTAAATGAAGAAAAAGAGCAAAGCAAAGCTTATTCTATTTTTTTGGTTTTTGGGTTTTTGAAAACTAACTTGCAACTAAACAATTGCAAAGGCAAAAATAAAAACAAAAGAAAATAAAAGAAAAGTGTTGGAACATACCAACACGAGTGTTTTGAAGCTCCTCAAGCTTAAGTACAACCTCATTACAATTTATTCAAATACCTCCACATCTTGATATAGAAGTGGTGATGACCTCCCCCAAGCTTAGGCCTTTGCAAGCCCAAACCGGTGGGATCATTGTCGTGGTTGGTCAGGAGCCCACTCTTGGCTCTAGTTGGAGAAGTTCATGTAGGCGGACGTGCCTCGAAGGGACGATGCGAGGTTCCTCATATCATGGATAGAGCTCTGGAGGTTGTTGAGGTTCGCGTAGGTGATGTAGTCTTGTTTGGTCTTCTCATCCTCTTCATCGGTAGCGAGTTCTTCTTCATCTACTTGTTATGGTTCTGTACTTTCTTTGTCAAAAGGCGCATCTCCTTCATGTGCAACATAATGCAATTGTCCATTCTCGACGGAGAAACGTTTAGGCATAGGAGTGGGAAACACGTGTGTCACTCCAGGAATTCTAATGCAATGATGGCGATTACAAACTACTACCATGCCAGCGCTAGCAAGAACGCGAATGTTAACAAGAGTGTTACCGACAATGGGGCGGATATGATTGTAGTTGAGACCAAGGGAGTTGGCCAACATGGTGATCACTCCTCCACACACGATATCTCCTTGTTCATGATTTGCTTGATGCATGAGGTATAGCAAAAGTATTGCCCCTCTATTGGTCGAATAATCGACGTCCAGGTCTGCTACTTTCCTTAGAACTAGCATGTTCTCATCATTCACCTTAGAAACTTCTCCTCGTGCCTGCAACGAGTTAGTGATAACATAATAGAGGTAACGTATAACAGGACTTTCAATGCAACTCGCTCTTTGCCTAGAGCCATGACGACTCATGCGGTAGAAGTATTGCCTTAGGTGCGGGTCGGTGAAATCATAGACATATCTAAAATCCTCATCATTGTTGGCAAAGCCAAAATAATTACACCACTCATTAATAGTGATGCCAAAGTCTTGGTCTAGGATATGGAAAGTGATCCTCTCCTCCTCATGTGCATTTGGCACTAAGCCAACATTATGCGAGAGAGTACTAAGAAACTCAAGCGTCAAGCTTTCATAAGTTTCACATCCCTAATAAATAAAATGATGCAAACCAGCATTGTGACAAAGCAAATTGAAATCATTAGTAATACCTAGTTTGGCGAGTGTACTCGTACAAGCCCATTTGGTTGCTTTGATCTTTCTTGTGGTGAGCTCGTGGAACTTCTTCCTCGCTCCACGATCGGTGAAGATGATCCCCTGAGTGAAAACTTGTTGTGGTGGTGTGGTGGATGAAGTTGAAGCATCGCGTACATGAGAAGATCTCTGTGTAAACATATACAAAACAATTTTTCAGTCCAATACAATTAAAGATTAATGATCCTATGATAGTCACCACGTCATACTCCTCTAAAACATGAACGGATCCAAGCCAAACCCAAATTTGGATCAAAAATATGCATCTCCTAGACATGGCAATGTAGGCATGTAGAATGTTGATCGCCAACAATAACTCGGGGATCGAAAGAGAAATGTACCGTAGATCGATCACACGGAAGGATTTGAACTGAAAACGGACGAGTAGAGAGATCAGGCGAAGTTTTGCTAGGGTTTGGAGGAAGAAGAAAAAGGAAAGTGAGGGATAGGTGTGATTTACCTCCTTCCTCAGGCTTATTGGACCCGTCAGGATGCGAAACGACCGCTCATACGGGCATGAGCGCCCGTATGGAACGCCGTCTTGAAACCTAATTGTTTACCCATGTCTACGCAGAGATGAAACGACCATTGAAATGGGTGCTTGCGCCGTTTGAAACGCTGTCATACGCTCTGGACTTCTCTTTGTTTTCTCCAAAGAAGTGAAACGACCGCCTGCGCTCATTTGAAACGCCGTCATCTTTTCTCTGGTGTCTCTGGCTGTTCTGCGTTGGAACCTACTGCAGGCCATACGAACCGCTCATACGGCCGCTGCGGTCACTTGAAAGGCTATGTTTTGAGATGTTTCTTCCAAAACTTCTCTTTTTCTTCGTTTTCCCACGGGGTTAGTTCCAAAGAAATACATAGACATATTTCCAGGCATACAAACATCAATTCAACATAACTTTCATCTTGTGAAAAGCAAAGCCTTCATTAGAACGACTCTTCCAAACTTACTTCTTCATATGGAACTTCAATCACTATTTTATTGAAACAAAAAAAAACTTACTTGTCTACTTTATGCGCGTGGGTTGCCTCCCATGAAGCTCTTGTTTTCTATCGGTTAGCTCGACCGTAGTGATGATCAAGGTGGTGCTAGGACACCGAGACCATAGCTTTGGGCATTCAAAATGATCCCACCTCCTGTCTAGGTCTTCATTTTGTTTTTCCTGGGGAAATGACTCACAAATGGATCTTTAGCTGGTAAGTCAAATCGTACATTCCCCTGAAACACATTTATCATAGCTTTAGTTGTCCTTAGAGAAGGTGTACTGAGAATTATAGGAGCAATTGGATCTTCAAGCATATCTACTATCACAAGATCAATCATGACACGACAATCATTAATTTGAAATATAAATCCATGATTAATGCCTACTGCCTAAGTAAAAGTAGAGTTAGCCATATTCAATATACGGTATTAGAATAAGGACCTAGATTGAGACTATCATAAACAAATTTCGGGATAGTGGAAACAATTGCCCTAGATCACATAAAGCACTGAATTTAATAAATCTTGTCTCAATCTCTATAGTAGGTTCAAAAGGCATCCTCTTGCTTAGCTGGTAACTTACTGAATAGTTTTTTTCCTTTCATCATCAATTTCACGTAGGAAGTGTTTCCATAGAAAGCCCAACCTCTCTTAGGGTTGACCAGAGGCGCCTTAGAGCCTCATCAGTAGCTCGAAGGGTGCCACGACCTTCTTGGGCACCTCCTGTTGGGGAACATTGCATGGGAAACAAAAAAATTACTATGCACACGCAAGATATATCCATGGAGATGCATAACTATGAGAGGGGGAGTGTATCTACATACCCTTGCAGATCGCTAAGCGGAAGCGTATATAACGCGGTTGATGTAGTCGCATGTCTTCACGATCCAATCGCGATCCTTCCCGATCTAGCGGCGAAGGGACGACACCTCCGTGTTCAGCACACGCGCAGCTCGATGACGTCTCCTCCTTCTTGACCCTGCAAGAGAGGAAGGAGAAGTAGATGGGATCTCAACCAGCACGACGACGTGGTGGAGATGGTGATGGAGCATGACGTGGTTTGAGACTGCGTCGGAATTTCCCCAAAGAGGAAGGGATGATGCAGCACAGCGACGGTAAGTATTTTCCTCAGTTATGAAACCAAGGTTATCGAACCAGTAGGAGGATCACCACCACCCAATAAGCAACGCATGCACACAAACAACAAATACTTGCAACCCGACGCGAAAGAGAGGTTGTCAATCTCTTTACGGTAAAAAGATAGATTAGGTAGTGATGGATAGGAGAGATAGATCTATCAAGAACACAAAATAGAAAAGGCAAATAAAAAGTGCAGCAATATATTTTTGGTTTTTTGATTTTGTAGATCTGAAAACAAAGAGGCAAAAAGATAGATCGGAAAGCAATATGTTGGAAAAGTAGACCCGGGGGCCGTAGGATTCACTAGTGGCTTCTCTCATGAGTATAGCGCACGGTGGGTGAACAAATTACTGTTGGGCAATTGATAGAAGATCAAATAATCATGACGATATCCAAGGCGATAAGTAGACTGACTCCTAACTGCATCTACCACTATTACTCCACACATCGACCGCTATCCAGCATGCTTCTAGTGTATTAAGTTCATGGAAAAACGGAGTAATGCAATAAGAACGATGACATGATGTAGACAAGATCTATTCATGTAGGATTAGACCCCATCTTGTTATCCTTAATGGCAATGATACATGCGTGCCTTGCTGCCCCTTTTGTCACTGGGAAAGGACACAGCAAGATCGAACCCATCACAAAGCACCTCTTCCCATGGCAAGAAAAATCGAGCTAGTCAGCCTAACTAAACCAAAGATTCGAAGAAGAAATACGAGGCTATAAGTAATCATGCATAGAAGAAATCAAAGAAGACTCAAATAATATTCATGGATAGAAACTAATCATGAACTCAAAATTCATCGAATCCCAACAAACACACCGCAAAAGTTTACATCAAAGAGATCTCCAAGAGACCATTGTATTGAGAATCATAAGAGAGAGAGAGAGGAAGCCATCTAGCTACTGCCTACGGACCTGTAGGTCTATGGTGGACTACTCACGCATCATCGAAGAGGCACCTATGAAGAATATGAACCCCTCCGTGATGGTGTTTAGATTGGATCTCGAGGTTCTGGAACTTGCGGCGGCTGGAATTGTGTTTCGTGACTCCCCTAGGGTTTTTGGAATATTTGGGAATTTATAGGCATCAGAGGCGGTGGAGAGGGACCCCGTGGAGGGCACAACCCATCAGGGCGCGTCGGGGGCCCCCTGGCGCGCCCTGGTGCGTTCTGCTCTCCACAGCCCACCTTCGTGGCTCTTCTTTGGCCCACTGGGTGTCTTCTGGTCCAGAAAAAATCTCCAAAAAATTTCGTCGTGATTGGACTCCGTTTGGTACTGATATTCTGCGAAGTAAAAAACAAGCAAAAACAACAACTGGCACTTTAGCACTATGTCAATAGGTTAGTCCCAAAAATGATATAAAGTTGTTATAAAATGATTGTAAAACATCCAAGAATGATAATATAACAAGATGGAACAAGCAAAAATTATAGATACGTTGGAGACGTATCAGCATCCCCAAGCTTAATTCCTACTCGTCCTCGAGTAGGTAAATGATAAAAACAGAATTTTTGATGTGGAATGCTACCTAACATGTTCATCTCATATTCTTTTCTTTTGTATAGAATGGACATTTGGACTTGTAAATGATTCAAAGCAATAGTCTAGTTGTAACATAATGACTTCAATACTCAAGCATGCCAACAAGCAACCATGTCTTTCAAAATATCAACACTAAAGAAAGTTATCCCTCGCCCATCATGCTCAATCATTGATCCATTCATGAAACACACTCAAATATTAGCTATGTCCAATGCTCAAGTACGATCATAGTTCTCCCTAGTTGGTGGTTTAATAGAAGATGGAGACTCAAAGTAAAAATAAAAATTGCATAATGTAAATAGATAGGCCCTTCGCAGAGGGAAGTAGGGATTTGTAGAGGTGCGAGAGCTCAAGGTTTTAAATTGAGAGAGAAATTTTTTGGGTGGCATGCTTTTCCTGTCAACGAAAACGACAAAGTAGCTCACAATACTTTCCATGCTAGATATATCATAGGCGGGTCCCAATCAAAAAATAAAGTTTATTCCTTTTTCCACCAAACTTTCACTTTCCATGGCGGGCCGTATCCACGGCTGCCTTCCATACCAACACTTTCCAAGGAATTTATTATTTGACAACAAAAAGTAAATATTTTTTCCCTTTTTCATTTCAGGAATGGGCATCCCTATTACCGCCGCACTTTCGTGCAATCACAAGTGAATAAACACTCATCTTGAGAATAACACATCTAGCATGGAAAAATATTGGACACTCCCCACCGTTTCATCAGCGGTACGAGCACACAAAAGAGAAGTTTATTTTGAAAATTTAGAGATGGCACATACAAATTTGCTTGGAACGGCATGGAAATACCGCATATAGGTAGGTATGGTGGACTCATAAGGCAAAACTTGGTTTAAGGATTTTGGATGCACAAGTAGTATTTCTACTTAGTACAAATGTAGGCTAGCAAATAGATTGAGAAGCAACCAAACCAAGAAACAAAAATTCACATAAGCGAGCATTGAGCATAACTAACACCGAATAATGCACCATAAGTAGGATGTAACTTCATTGCATAACTATTGACTTTCGTGCATGCATAGGGAATCACAAACCTTAACACCAATATTCCTACTAAAGCATAATTACTCACTAAGATGACTGACATATTACTATCATCATGTTTCAAAACTATTACAAGGAATCAAGTTTAATTTGTCCAATGATCTTCATGAAAGTTTTTATTATATCCTCCTTGGATATCTATCACTTTGGGACTAGTTTCATATATTGCCATTGCTTTTTTGACAAGCTCAAACAAATTTAAGTGAAGCACATGAGCATAGAGATTTCATCTCTCAAAATAGTATAAGTGAAGCATGAGAGGATTTATTCAAAATTTACTAGCTCTCAAATTAATCTAAGTGAAGCATGAGAGTATTTCTACAAAAATTTCCAAGCACACCGTGCTCAAAAAGATATAAGTGAAGCACTAGAGCAATTCTATAGCTCAAAAAGTTTAAGTGAAGCATAGAGAGCAATTCTAACAAATCATAGCATAATTTTGGCTCTCCCAAATAGGTGTGTCCAGAAAGGATACAAATGAAAAACTAACAAGCAAAGCAAGCAAAGATACAAGACGCTCCAAGCAAAACTCATGATATGTGACGAATAAAAATATAGCTCCAAGTAAAATACCGATGGTCGTTAGAAGAATGAGGGGATGCCACTCGGGGGCATCCCCAAGCTTAGTTGCTTGTTTCTCTTTGGATATATCTTGGGGGTGCTGTAGCATCCCCAATCTTAGGCTCTTTTCACTCCTTATTCCTTCATCCATCGTGATCTCACCCAAAACTTGAAAACTTCAATCACACAAAACTCAACAAAATCTTCGTGAGATCCGTTAGTATAATAAACAAAATCACTACTTTAGGTACTGTTGCAAACCCATTCATATTTTATTATTGCATTATACCTACTGTATTTTAACTTTACCATGGCTCATACCCTTCAATATAACGCATAGATTCATCAAAACAAGCACACAATGCAACGAAAACAGAATATGTTTTAAACAGAACAGTCTGTAGTAATCTGTACTCTAACCATACTTCTGTAACTCTAAAAATTCCGAAAAATTAGGAAAACGTAAGGGATTTGTATAGCAACACTGTGTTAAAATTTCAGCTCAAGATGACGTTCCAGAAAAAAAATGAAAATTCATATACTGGACGCAAAGTTTCTGTTTCAGATTCAGCATCGCTTCTACTCATCTTATGAATCATCCTAAAGGCTCTACTTGGCACAAACACTAAATAAAACATAAAAACACAATCATAACAGAGGAATAATTGTGTCAACACTCAAAAACAGAAAGGAAAAAGCAAAAATTTATTTATTCATTGGGTTGCCTCCCAACAAGCGCTATCGTTTTACGCCCCTAGCTAGGCATAACGCATACATTCAAGTATTGTCATCTTTGGTTTTGGATCCATAGGATGCCCTCATGATTTATTCATATGGTGGCTTAGTTATTGTTCTAGGGAAGTGTTCCATACCCTTTCTCAAGGGAAATTGAAAACGAATATTGCCTTCTTTCATATCAATCACGGCACCTATAGTGCGTAAAAACGGTCTACCAAGTATAATGGGACAAGACGGATTGCAATCAATATCAAGCACAATAAAATCTATGGGCACATAGTTCCTATTTTCAAGAATAATAACATCATTAATTCTTCCCAAAGGCTTTTTAATAGTAGAATCCGCCAAGTGCAAATTAAGAGAACATTCTTCAATATTGGTAAGACCAAGCACATCACATAAAGATTTCGGAATCGTGGAAACACTAGCACCCAAATCACATAAAGCAAAGCACTCATAATTTTTAATCTTGACCTTAATGGTAGGTTCCCACTCATCATGCAATTTTCTAGGAATAGAAATCTCCAACTCCAACTTTTCTTCAAAATATTTCATCATGGCATCAACAATATGTTTAGTAAAAGCTTTATTTTGCTCATAAGCATGGGGTGAATTCAACATGGATTGCAGCAAAGAAATACATTCAATAAAAGAGCAACTATCATAATTAAAGTCTTTGCAATCCAAAATAGTGGGCACATCACTAGTTAAAGTTTTGACCTCTTCAAACCCACTTTTATCAAAATTTTCATCAAGCTTTTCACCCTCCAAATTATTGGGACGCCTTCTAGCTGAAGTTGCCTCTACTTCAGTCCCTTTATCATAATTCTTAATATTACTAAACAAGGAATCAATAGTAGAAACACCAATCACTTTAAGATCTTCATTTTTTATGAAGGCAATCACTAGAAAACGATTTTTCTAAGATTTCTTTTTTAGCTCTAAGCATAGCGGTTCTTTTCTTAGTTTCATCCATGGAGACATATAAAGCTTTAATTGATTCATCAATCTTAGGCACAAAAGCTTTCAACTTGAGATTTTCAACATCATGAGAAATTCTATCAATGCTTCTAGAAATATCATCAATCTTATTCAACTTTTCTTCTATCGTAGTATTGAAAGCCTTTTGCGCATTGATAAATTCTTTAATATTACTCTCAAGATCAAAGGTGTTCCTATTATTATTGTAAGAAGAATTGCCATATGAATTACCATAATTATTAGAAGGATTTCCAGGAAAAGGTCTAGGATTAAAATTACCACTAAGCATTGTTATTGAAATTGTTTCGCGAGACAAAGTTCACATCTACGGAATCACTATTTTGCTCAATCAAGGTAGACAAAGGCACATCATTTAGATCAATAGGAGCATTTTTACTAGCAACCAATTTCATTAAAGCATCAACTTTATCACTCAAAGTACTAATTTCTTCAACCGAATTAACCTTTTTACTAGTAGGTGCTCTTTCGGTATGCCATTGTGTATAATTTGCCATGATATTATCTAGCAATTTAGTAGCTTCACCCAAATTAATCTCCATAAAATTACCACCCACAGCGGAATCTAAAAGATTTCTAAAGACAAAATTCAAACCTGCATAAATTTTTTGTATGATCATCCAAAGATTTAAACCATGAGTAGGACAATTTCTTAGCATCAACTTCATTCTTTCCCAAGATTGTGCAACATGTTCATGCTCAAGTTGCTTAAAATTCATGATTTGTGTCCTAAGGGAAATAATTTTCGCGGGCGGAAAATACTTAGTGATAAAAGCGTCCTTGCACTTATTCCAAGAATCGATACTATTGCGAGGCAAAGAAGAAAACCAAATTTTTGCACGATCCCGCAAGGAAAAAGGAAATAACTTCAACTTCACTATATCATTGTCCACATCTTTTTTCTTTTGCATATCACACAATTCTATGAACGTGTTTAGATGGGACGTGTCATCCTCATTAGGAGTACCGGCAAATTAATCTTTCTTGACAAGATTCAACAAAGCATCATTAATATCACAAGACTCCGCACTAGTGGCAGGAGGAGCAATCAGAGTACTAATAAAATCATTGTTATTAGTATTGGAAAAATCACACAACTTGGTGTTTTATTGAGTCATCATGACTATGCAAACAAGATTGCAAGCAAGGAAGAGATCAGACAAGAAAAAGGCAAATGAAAAAGAGGGCGAATAAAACGGCAAATTGGTGAAGTGGGGGAAAGGAAAACGAGAGGCAAATGGCAAATAATGTAATTGCAAGGAGATGAGATTTGTGATTAGGAACCAGGTAGATGATGATGGAGCCTCCTCGGCGCCTGAGATAGGCACGTAAAAGAGACCGCTTCCTCCCCGGCAACGGCGCCAGAAATTCCTTTGACGTGGCTTGAGACTGCGTCGGTATTTCCCCAAAGAGGAAGGGATGATGCAGCATAGCGACGGTAAGTATTTCCCTTAGTTATGAAACCAAGGTTATCGAACTAGTAGGAGGATCACCACCACCCAATAAGAAGCACCTGCACACAAACAACAAATACTTGCAACCCGACGCGAAAGAGAGGTTGTCAATCTCTCTACGGTAAAAAGATAGATTAGGTAGTGATGGATAGGAGAGATAGATCTCTCAAGAACACAAAATAGAAAAGGCAAATAAAAAGTGCAGAAATATATTTTTGGGTTTTTGGTTTTGTAGATCTGAAAACAAGGAGGCAAAAAGATAGATCGGAAAGCAATATGTTGGAAAAGTAGACCCGGGGGCCGTAGGATTCACTAGTGGCTTCTCTCATGAGTATAGCGCACAGTGGGTGAACAAATTACTGTTGGGCAATTGATAGAAGATCAAATAATCATGACGATATCCAAGGCGATGATCATTATATAGGCATCACGTCCAAGATAAGTAGACCGACTCCACCTGCATCTACCACTATTACTCCACACATCGACCGCTATCCAGCATGCATCTAGTGTATTAAGTTAATGGAAAAACGGAGTAATGCAATAAGAACGATGACATGATGTAGACAAGATCTATTCATGTAGGAATAGACCCCATCTTGTTATTCTTAATAGCAACGATACATGCGTGCCTTGATGCCCCTTCTGTCACTGGGAAATGACACTGCAAAATCGAACCCATCACAAAGCGCCTCTTCCCATGGCAAGAAAAATTGATCTAGTCGGCCTAACTGAACCAAAGATTCGAAGAAGTAATACGACGCTATAAGTAATCATGCATATAAGAGATCAAAGAAGATTCAAATAATATTCATGGATAGAAACTGATCATGAACTCAAAATTCATCGGATCCCAACAAACTCACCGCAAAAGTTTACATCAAATAGATCTCCAAGAGACCATTGTATTGAGAATCATAAGAGAGAGAGAGAGAGAGAGAGAGAGAGAGAGAGAGAGAGAAAGCCATCTAGCTACTGCCTACGGACCCGTAGGTCTATGTTGGACTACTCACGCATCATCGGAGAGGCACCTATGAAGAAGATGAACCCCTCCGTGATGGTGTTTAGATTGGATCTCGAGGTTCTGGAACTTTCAGCGGTTCGAATTGTGTTTCGTCGACTGCCCTTGGTTTTTTGGAATATTTGGGAATTTATAGGTATCAGAGGCGGTGGAGAGGGGCCCCGTGGAGGGCACAACCCATCAGGGCGCGTCGGGGGGCCCCTGGCACGCCCTGGTGGGTTGTGCTCTCCACAACCCACCTTCGTGGCTCTTCTTTGGCCCACTAGGTGTCTTCTGGTCCAGGGCTTCGCCAAGCGCCTCTGGAACTGTGAACGAGGAAGAATGAGAGAGAGGGAAGGCCGCAGGGCATGGGAATTGTTGTGTCCAGCCCTTGTGCCTCCTCCCCCACTGTATATAGGGGTGTTGGAGGTCTGGGGATGCATACCTAGACCCTCCTCCAAGGAGGGGAGGCGGCCGAAGAGGGAGGAGTGCTCTCCAAGCCAAGTGGAGGGCCGTCCCCCTTAGGGTTTCCCTTCCCCTAGGCAGATGGGACTTAGGGGGCTGGTGCACCTGGCCCAATAAGGCTAGGACACCCTCTACAGCCCATGCACGCCCTAGGTGCTGGAGGGACCCTTCCGGTCTCCTTCAGAACCATCCAGAACCTTCCGAAAGCTTCCAAAAGCTTTCGGAAGCTTTTCGGTACAATACCGGTAAAACCCGAAACTTTTCCGGTAGCCAAAATATGACTTCCCATATATAAATCTTTACCTTCGGACCATTCCGGAGCTCCTAGTGATGTCCGGGATCTCATCTGGGACTCCGAACAACATTCGGTCACCAACGTGCATATCCCAATACTACTCTAGCATCACCGAACATTAAGCGTGCGGACCCTACGGGTTCGAGAATCATGTGGACATGACCGAGACACCTCTCCGGTCAATAACCAATAGAGGGACCTGGATGCCCATATTGGTTCCCACATATTCCACGAAGATCATTATCGGTCGAACCACGATGTCAAGGATTCTGCCAATCCCGTATTCAGTTCCCTTTGTCTAGCGATATGCTACTTGCCCGAGATTCGTTCGTCGGTATCTCCATACCTAGTTCAATCTCGTTTCTGGCAAGTCTCTTTACTTGTTATATAATACAAGATCCCGTGACTAACTCCTTAGTCACATTGCTTGCAAGCTTCTTCTGATGTTGTATTACCGAGTGGGCCCAGAGATACCTCTCCATCATACGGAGTGACAAATCCCAGTCCCGATCCACGCCAACCCAACAGACACCCTTGAAGATACCTGTAGGTCACCTTTATAGTCACCCAGTTATGTTTTGGCATTTGAAACTGTTGGGGAACGTTGCATGGGAAACAAAAATTTTCCTACGCACACATAAGATCTATCCATGGTGATGAGCATCTACGAGAGGGAGAGTGAATCTACATACCCTTGTAGATCGCTAAGCGGAAGCGTTAATAAACGCGGTTGATGTAGTCGAACGTCTTCGCGATCCAAATCGCCGAGCGTCTCGCGATCCAATCACGATCCTTCCGATCTAGTGCCGAACGGACGGCACCTCCGCGTTCAACACACGTACGGCTTGATGACGCCTTCACCTCCTCGATCCAGCGAGCGATGGTGAAGTAGTGGTTGAGTTCCAGCAGCACGACGGCGTGGTGATGGTGGTGAGGAACAATCTCTGCAGGGCTTCGCCAAGCGCTACGGAGATTATGACGGAGGAACTAGAGGGCTAGGGTTGCCGGCACACGGCTTGGGGAATCCTGATGTGTCCCGTGTGCTAGCCCTGCCCCTCTATTTATATGTTGAGCCTTGGGGTCTAAACTTGGAGTAAAAGCCTCCTCTAGGTCGGTTTTGCCCGCACAAGGTCGGTTTGGCCCGCAGGGAAAGAGTCCAACTCGGATCCCTGCCGAACCGTGCACAGCCGCGCACAAGCGGTAGTACCGCTTCACACAAGCGGTAGTACCACTCGGGCGGTAGTACCGCTTCACACAAGCGGTAGTACCGCTCCGGCGGTAGTACCGCTTCACCAAGCGGTAGTACCGCTTACGCGGCAGCAAAACTACTTTTGCACTTTCCAATACCTTGTGGGCTTTATCCCTTTGGCTCATATAAAGTGTTGCTGCACCCGAACACTTCGGTAAACATCCGGAACCCATTCCGGTGAACTCTGGAACTCTTCCGGAGATCGAAACACTATTATCACATATATCAATCTTTACCTCCGGACTCTTCCGGAGATCCTCGTCATGTCCGGGATCTTATCCGGGACTCCGAACAACTTTCGGTCACCAACATAATAACTCAATTATACTAATCGTCACCAAACGTTAAGTGTGTAGACCCTGCGGGTTCGAGAACTATGTAGACATGACCGAGACACCTCTACGGCCAATAACCAATAGCGGGACCTGGATGCCAATATTGGCTCCTACATATTCTACGAAGATCTTTATCGGTCGAACCTCTATGTCAAGGATTCAGTTAATCCCGTATGCTGTTCCCTTTGTTCTTCGGTATGTTACTTGCCCGAGATTCGATCGTCGGTATCACTATACCTAGTTCAATCTCGTTACCAGCAAGTCTCTTTACTCGTTCCGTAATACAAGATCTCGTGGCTAACACTTTAGTCACATTGCTTGCAAGGCTCATTGTGATGTTGTATTACCGAGTGGGCCCTGAGATACCTCTCCGTCATACGGAGTAACAAATCCCAGTCTTGATCCATGCCAACCCAACAGACACCCTCGGAGATACCTGTAGAGCACCTTTATAGTCACCCAGTTACGTTGCGACGTTTGATACACACAAGGTATTCCTCCGGTGTTAGTGAGTTGCATGATCTCATGGTCAAAGGAACAGATACTTGACATGCAGAAAACAATAGCAATAAACTGACACGATCAAATGCTACGTTTACAGTTTGGGCCTTGTCCATCACATCATTCTCCTAATGATGTGATCCCGTTATCAAATGACATCTCATGTCCATGGCTAGGAAACCTTAACCATCTTTGATCAACAAGCTAGTCAACTAGAGGCTTACTAGGGACACAGTGTTGTCTATGTACCCACACATGTATTTGAGTTTCCAATCAATACAATTATAGCATGGATAATAAACAATTATCATTAACAAGGAAATATAATAATAACCAATTTATTATTGCCTCTAGGGCATATTTCCAACAGTCTCCCACTTGCACTAGAGTCAATAATCTAGTTCACATCACTATGTGATTTACATTGTAATGAATCGAACACCCATGCAGTTCTGGTGTTGTTCATGTTTAGCCTTTGGAAGAGGTTTAGTCATCGGATCTGCAACATTTAGATCCGTGTGTACTTTGCAAATATTTATGTCGTCCTCCTTGATGTAATCGCGGATGGAATTGAAACGTCGCTTTATGTGTCTGGTCCTCTTGTGAAATCTTGGTTCCTTGGCTAGAGCAATGGCACCAGTATTATCACAAAACAGAGTCATTGGGTTAAGTGCACTAGGCACTACTCCAAGATCTGTCATGAACTCCTTCATCCAGACACCTTCCTTCGCCGCCTCCGAGGCAGCGATGTACTCCGCTTCGCATGTAGAATCTGCTACCACGCTTTGCTTGGAACTGCACCAGCTAACCGCACCCCCATTAAGAATAAAAACGTATCCGGTTTGCGACTTAGAGTCATCCGGATCAGTGTCAAAGCTTGCATCGACGTAACCCTTTACGACGAGCTCTTGATCACCTCCATAAACGAGAAACATGTCCTTAGTCCTTTTCAGGTACTTCAGGATATTCTTGACCGCCGTCCAGTGTTCCATTCCTGGATCACTTTGAAACCTTCCGACCATACTTATGGCAAGGCTGACATCGGGTCTTGTGCACAGCATTGCATACATGATAGAGCCTATGGCTGAAGCATAGGGGATGACACTCATCTTTTCTCTATCTTCTGCAGTCACTGGGCATTGAGTCTTACTCAACTTCACACCTTGCAATACAGGCAAGAACCCCTTCTTGGACTGATCCATTTTGAACTTCTTCAAAACTTTGTCAAGGTATGTGCTTTGTGAAAGTCCTATTAAGCGTCTCGATCTATCTCTATAGATCTTGATGCCTAATATGAAAGCAGTTTCTCCTAGGTCCTTCATTGAAAAACTCTTGTTCAAATATTCCTTTACGCTTTCCAGCATTTCTATATTGTTTCCAATCAGCAATATGTCATCCACATATAATATTAGAAACGCTATAGAGCTCCCACTCACTTTCTTGTAAATACAAGCTTCTCCGTAAACTTGTATAAACTCGAACGCTTTGATCACATCATCAAAACGAAGATTCCAACTCCGAGATGCTTGCACCAGTCCATAAATGGATCGCTGGAGTTTGCAAACTTTGTCAGCATTCTCTGGATCGACAAAACCTTCTGGTTGCATCATATACAACTCTTCCTTAAGGTAACCGTTAAGGAACGCTGTTTTGACATCCATCTGCCAAATTTCATAATCGAAAAAGGCAGCTATTGCTAACATGATTCTGACGGACTTAAGCATCGCTACGGGTGAGAAGGTCTCATCGTAGTCAACTCCTTGAACTTGTGAAAAACCCTTTGCCACAAGTCGAGCTTTATAGACGGTGACATTACCGTCCGCGTCCGTCTTCCTCTTAAAGATCCATTTGTTCTGAATGGCCTTACGCCCTTCAGGTAATACTTCCAAAGTCCATACTTTGTTTTCATACATGGATCCCATCTCGGATTTCATGGCCTCTAACCACTTCTTGGAATCCGGGCTCATCATCGCTTCTCCATAGCTCGTAGGTTCATCGTTGTTTAACAACATGACCTCTAAGACAGGGTTGCCGTACCACTCAGGAGCAGTACGCGTCCTTGTCGACCTACGAGGTTCGATAGCAACTTGATCCAAAGCTTCATGATCATCATCATTAACTTCCTCTTCAGCTAATGTAGGCTCCACAGAAACAACTTTCTGCGCTGCGCTACTCTCAGGTTGAAGTAAAGGTTCAACAACCTCATCAAGTTCTATCTTCCTCCCACTCAATTCTTTCGAGAGAAACTCTTTCTCAAGAAATGTTCCGTTTTTAGCGACAAACACTTTGCCTTCGGATCTGAGATAGAAGGTATACCCAACTGTCTCTTTTGGGTATCCTATGAAGACGCATTTCTCCGCTTTGGGTTCCAGCTTTTCAGGCTGAAGCTTTTTGACATAAGCATCACATCCCCAAACTTTAAGAAACGACAGCTTTGGCTTCTTGCCAAACCAAAGTTCATATGGCGTCGTCTCAACGGATTTCGATGGTGCCCTATT
This sequence comes from Elymus sibiricus, assembly GCA_039707655.1. Lineage (NCBI taxonomy): Eukaryota > Viridiplantae > Streptophyta > Magnoliopsida > Poales > Poaceae > Elymus > Elymus sibiricus. The sequence continues at coordinate 122,725,165 of CM077667.1, read as the reverse complement.
TAAAGTGAATGCAGCTGTCTCTAATGCATAACCCCAAAACGATAGTGGCAAATCGGCAAGAGACATCATAGATCGCACCATATCCAACAAGGTTCGATTACGACGTTCGGACACACCATTACGCTGTGGTGTTCCAGGCGGTGTCAATTGTGAAACAATTCCACACTGTCTTAAGTGACTGCCAAACTCATAACTCAGATATTCTCCTCCTCGATCAGATCGTAGGAATTTAATCTTCTTGTTACGATGATTCTCAACTTCACTCTGAAATTGTTTGAACTTTTCAAATGTTTCAGACTTGTGTTTCATTAAGTAAATATACCCATATCTACTTAAGTCATCAGTGAAGGTGAGAAAATAACGATAACCACCGCGCGCCTCAATACTCATCGGACCGCACACATCAGTATGTATGATTTCCAATAAGTCACTTGCCCGTTCCATTGTTCCAGAGAACGGCGTTTTAGTCATCTTGCCCATGAGGCATGGCTCACATGTGTCAAGTGATTCAAAATCAAGTGACTCCAAAAGTCCATCAGCATGGAGCTTCTTCATGCGTTTTACGCCAATATGACCTAAACGGTAGTGCCACAAGAAAGTGGTATTATCATTATCAATTCTACATCTTTTGGCATCAATGTTATGAACATGTGTATCATTACTATCGAGATTCAATAAGAATAAACCCCTTACATTGGGTGCATGACCATAAAAGATATTACTCATATAAATAGAACAACCATCATTCTCTGATTTAAATGAGTAACCGTCTCGCAATAAACAAGATCCAGATATAATGTTCATGCTTAACGCAGGCACCAAATAACACTTATTTAGGTTCATCACTAATCCCGACGGTAATCGAAGAGCGAGCGTGCCGACGGCGATCACATCAACCTTGGAACCATTTCCCACGCGCATCGTCACTTCGTCCTTTGCCAGCCTCCGTCTATTCCGCAGTTCCTGTTTTGAGTTGCAAATATGAGCAACCGCACCGGTATCAAATACCCAGGCACTACAACGAGAGTTGGTAAGGTACACATCAATAACATGTATATCATATATACCTTGTTTGTTGTTGGCCGCCTTCTTGTCAGCCAAATACTTGGGGCAATTCCGCTTCCAGTGTCCAGTTCCCTTGCAATGAAAACACACAGTTTCTGGTTTGGGTCCAGCCTTGGGTTTCTTCACGAGAGGAGCAACTGCTTTGCCACTCTTCTTGGAGTTACCCTTCTTACCCTTGCCATTTTTCTTGAAACTAGTGGTTTTATTGACCATCAACACTTGATGCTCCTTCTGAATTTCAGACTCAGCGATTTTCAGCATCGCAAACAGCTCGGCGACTGACTTGTTCATCCCGTGCATGTTATAGTTCAACACGAAGCTCTTGTAGCTAGGTGGCAATGATTGAAGAACTCTGTCAGTGATAGCCTCTGGCGGAAGGGGCATCCCTAACTCAGCCAGACGGGTGGAGTACCCAGACATTCTGAGCACGTGATCACTGATAGACCCGTTCTCCTCCATCTTGCAAGCATAGAATTTGTCGGAGATCTCATATCTCTCGATCCGAGCATTCTTCTGAAAGATAAACTTCAACTCCTGGAACATCTCATATGCTCCATGACGTTCAAAACGTCTTTGAAGTCCCGGTTCTAAGCCATACAACATTGCACATTGAACTATTGAGTAATCATCAGAACGAGCCTGCCAGGCGTTCACAACGTCTAGAGACTCAACTGGAGCAGGTGGATCACCAAGCGGTGCATCAAGGACATAAGCCTTCTGGGAAGCCGTAAGGATAATCCTTAGATTACGGGCCCAGTCCACAAAGTTACTTCCATCATCTTTCAACTTAGCTTTCTCTAGGAACGCATTAAAATTCAGGGGTGCTACTGCGCGAGCCATGATCTACAACATAAATATAGCAAAGACAACTTAGACTATTGTTCTAGATAATGAGTTTAGTTAATCATATTACTTAAAAAACTCCCACTCAAATTGACATCCCTCCGATCATTCGAGTGTAACATGATCCAAATCCACCAACTCAAGTCCGATCATCACGTGAGTTGAGGTGGTTTCAATGGTGAACATCTTCATGTTGATCATATCTACTATATGACTCATGTTCGACCTTTCGGTCTCTTGTGTTCCGAGGCCATGTCTGTACATGCTAGGCTCGTCAAGTTTAACCCGAGTGTTCCGCACGTGTAACATGGCTTACACCCGTTGTATGCGAACGTAGAGTCTATCACACCCGATCATCACGGCGTGTCTCGAAACGACGAACTTTCGCAACGGTGCACACTTGGGGAGAACACAATTTATCTTGAAATTTAAGTGAGGGATCACCTTATAATGCTACCGTCGTCCTAAGCAAAATAAGATGCATAAAAGGATTAACATCACATGCAAATCATAAGTGACATGATATGGCCATGAACTTGTGCTTTTGATCTCCATCTCCAAAGCACCGGCATGATCTCCATCGTCACCGGCATGACACCATGATCTCCATCATCTTGATCTCCATCAACGTGTCGCCATAAGGTTGTCGCGCCGACTGTTGCTTCCACGACTATAGCTAACGTTTAGCGATAAAGTAAAGCATTACATAGCGCTTAATGATTGACACGCAGGTCATACAATAATTAAAGACAACTCTATGGCTCCTGCCAGTTGCCGTACTCATCGACATGCAAGTCGTGATATTCTATACATAACATGATCATCTCATACATCACATATATCTCATCATGTAATTGGCCATATCACATCACAACATACCCTGCAAAAACAAGTTAGACGTCCTCTAATTGTTGTTGCAAATTTTACGTGGCTGCTACGGGTTTGCAAGAACCGTTCTTACCTACGCAAAACCACAACGTGGTGTAGTGATTGCTTTTTGATCTTCTAAAAGAACCCTCTTCATTGAACCGATTCAACTAAAGTGAGAGAGACAGACACCTGCCAGTCACCTTTATGCAACAAGTGCACGCAGCGGTGAAACTAGTCTCGCGTAAGCGTACGCGTAATGTCGGTCCAGGCCGCTTCATCTCACAATACCGCGGAATCAAGTATCAACTAGTAACGGCAAGCAATATGTATACACCCACGCCCACAACTCGTTTGTGTTCTACTCGAGATCTCATCTACGCATAGACCTAGCTCTGATACCACTGTTGGGGAACGTTGCATGGGAAACAAAAATTTTCCTACGCACACATAAGATCTATCCATGGTGATGAGCATCTACGAGAGGGAGAGTGAATCTACATACCCTTGTAGATCGCTAAGCGGAAGCGTTAATAAACGCGGTTGATGTAGTCGAACGTCTTCGCGATCCAAATCGCCGAGCGTCTCGCGATCCAATCACGATCCTTCCGATCTAGTGCCGAACGGACGGCACCTCCGCGTTCAACACACGTACGGCTTGATGACGCCTTCACCTCCTCGATCCAGCGAGCGATGGTGAAGTAGTGGTTGAGTTCCAGCAGCACGACGGCGTGGTGATGGTGGTGAGGAACAATCTCTGCAGGGCTTCGCGAAGCGCTACGGAGATTATGACGGAGGAACTAGAGGGCTAGGGTTGCCGGCACACGGCTTGGGGAATCCTGATGTGTCCCGTGTGCTAGCCCTGCCCCTCTATTTATATGTTGAGCCTTGGGGTCTAAACTTGGAGTAAAAGCCTCCTCTAGGTCGGTTTTGCCCGCACAAGGTCGGTTTGGCCCGCAGGGAAAGAGTCCAACTCGGATCCCTGCCGAACCGTGCACAGCCGCGCACAAGCGGTAGTACCGCTTCACACAAGCGGTAGTACCGCTCGGGCGGTAGTACCGCTTCACACAAGCGGTAGTACCGCTCCGGCGGTAGTACCGCTTCACCAAGCGGTAGTACCGCTTACGCGGCAGCAAAACTACTTTTGCACTTTCCAATACCTTGTGGGCTTTATCCCTTTGGCTCATATAAAGTGTTGCTGCACCCGAACACTTCGGTAAACATCCGGAACCCATTCCGGTGAACTCTGGAACTCTTCCGGAGATCGAAACACTATTATCACATATATCAATCTTTACCTCCGGACTCTTCCGGAGATCCTCGTCATGTCCGGGATCTTATCCGGGACTCCGAACAACTTTCGGTCACCAACATAATAACTCAATTATACTAATCGTCACCAAACGTTAAGTGTGTAGACCCTGCGGGTTCGAGAACTATGTAGACATGACCGAGACACCTCTACGGCCAATAACCAATAGCGGGACCTGGATGCCCATATTGGCTCCTACATATTCTACGAAGATCTTTATCGGTCGAACCTCTATGTCAAGGATTCAGTTAATCCCGTATGCTGTTCCCTTTGTTCTTCGGTATGTTACTTGCCCGAGATTCGATCGTCGGTATCACTATACCTAGTTCAATCTCGTTACCAGCAAGTCTCTTTACTCGTTCCGTAATACAAGATCTCGTGGCTAACACTTTAGTCACATTGCTTGCAAGGCTCATTGTGATGTTGTATTACCGAGTGGGCCCTGAGATACCTCTCCGTCATACGGAGTAACAAATCCCAGTCTTGATCCATGCCAACCCAACAGACACCCTCGGAGATACCTGTAGAGCACCTTTATAGTCACCCAGTTACGTTGCGACGTTTGATACACACAAGGTATTCCTCCGGTGTTAGTGAGTTGCATGATCTCATGGTCAAAGGAACAGATACTTGACATGCAGAAAACAATAGCAATAAACTGACACGATCAAATGCTACGTTTACAGTTTGGGCCTTGTCCATCACATCATTCTCCTAATGATGTGATCCCGTTATCAAATGACATCTCATGTCCATGGCTAGGAAACCTTAACCATCTTTGATCAACAAGCTAGTCAACTAGAGGCTTACTAGGGACACAGTGTTGTCTATGTACCCACACATGTATTTGAGTTTCCAATCAATACAATTATAGCATGGATAATAAACAATTATCATTAACAAGGAAATATAATAATAACCAATTTATTATTGCCTCTAGGGCATATTTCCAACAGAAACACACAAGGCATTCCTCAGGTGTGAGGGAGTTGCATGATCTCATGGTCGTAGGAACAGATACTTGACATGGATAAAGTAGTAGCAATAAACTAACACGATCAAATGCTATGCTTACGGTTGGGTCTTGTCCATCACATCATTCTCCTAATGATGTGATCCCATTATCAAATAACAACTCATGTCTATTGTTAGGAAGCCTTAACCATCTTTGATCAACGAGCTAGTCTAGTAGAGGCTCACTAGGGACACGGTGTTCTCTATGTATCCACACATGTATATGAGTTTCCAATCAATACAATTATAGCATGGATAATTAACGATTATCATGAACAAGGAAATATGATAATAACCAATTTATTATTGCCTCTAGGGCATATTTCCAACAGTCTCCCACTTGCACTAGAGTCAATAATCTAGTACATCACCATGTGATTAACACACAATGAGTTCTTGGGTTTGATCATGTTTTGCTTGAGAGAGAGGTTTTAGTCAACGGGTCTGCAACATTCAGATCCATGTGTACTTTGCAAATCTCTATGTCATACTGTAGATGTTGCTACCACGCTCCACTCAAACGACTGCTCCACTATATGTATTTAGATTGCTACTCAGAGTCATCCGGATTGGTGTCAAAGCTTGCATCGACGTAACCCTTTACGACGAACTCTTTATCACCTCCATAATCGAGAAACATTTCCTTAGTCCTCTAGTTACTAAGGATAATTTTGACCGCTGTCCAGTGATCCACTCCTGGATCACTCTTCTACCCCTTGCCGGACTAATGGCAAGGCACACATCACATGCAATACACATCATGGCAAACAGTATAGAGCCTATGGCTGAGGCATAGGGGACGACATTCATCCTTTCTCTTTCCTTTGTCATGGTCAAGCTTTGAGTCTTACTCAACTTCACACCTTACAAATCAGGCAAGAACTCCTTCTTTGACTGGTCCATTTTGAACTCTTTCAAAATCTTGTCAAGGTATGTACTCATTGAAAGTCTTATCAGGCGTCTTGATCTATCTCTATAGATCTTGATGCCCAATATTTAAGTAGCTTTATCCAGGTCTTCCTTTGAAAAACTACTTTCAAACAACCCTTTATGAATTCCAGAAATTCTACATTATTTCCGATCAACAATATGTCATCCACATATACTTATCAGAAATTCTATAGTGCTCCCACTCACTTTCTTGTAAATACAAGTTTCTTATAAACTTTGTATAAACCCAAAAGCTTTGATTACTTCATCAAAGCATATATTCCAACTCCGAGATACTTGCTCTAGTCCATAGAAGGATCGCTGGAGCTTGCATATCTTTTAGCATCCTTAGGACCGACAAAACCTTCTAGTTGTATCACATACAACTTTTCCTCATGGAACCCGTTAAGGAAACTCTATTTTGACATCCATCTGCCAGATTTCATAATAAAAAAATGCAGCAACTGCTAACATAATTCCAACAGACTTTAGCATTGCTATGGGTGAGAGAGTCTCATCGTAATCAACTCCTTGAACTTGTCAGAAACTTCTTTCCGACAAGTCAAGCTTTATAAATGGTGACATTTACCATTAGCGTTTGTCTTCTTCTTAAAGGTCCATTTGTACTCAACGGCCTGCCGTTCATCGGGCAAGTCTACCAAAGTCCATACTTGTTTTTCATACATGGATCCTATCTCGGATTTCATGGCTCCTAGCCATTTGTTGGAATCCGAGCCCACCATCGCTTCTTCATACCTCGTAGGTTCACTGTTGTCTAACAACATGACCTCCAAGACAGGATCACTGTATCGCTCGGGGCAGTACGTGTCCTTGTCGACCTACGAGGTTCGGTAGTAACTTGATCTGAAGTTTCATGATCATCATCATTAGCTTCCTCTTCAATTGGTTTATGCATCACAGGAACACCTTTCTGTGTTGCGCTACTTTTCCAATTCAAGTGAAGGTTCGACAAGCTTATCAAGTTCTACCTTCCTCCCACTCACTTCTTTCGAGAGAACATCCTTCTCTGGAAAGGATCCATTCTTGGCAACAAAGACCTTGCCTTCGGATCTGTGATAGAAGGTATACCCAATTGTTGCTTTAGGGTATCTTATGAAGATGCACTTTTCCGCTTTGGGTTCGAGCTTATCAGACATAAGTGTCGCATTCCCAAACTCTAAGAAACGACAGCTTAGGTTTGTGCCAAACCATAATTCATACGGTGTCATCTCAACGGATTTAGATGGTGCCCAATCAAAGTGAATGTAGTTGTCTCTAATGCATAACCCCAAAATGATAGTGGCAAATCGGTAAGAGACATCATAGTACGCACCATATCCAATAGAGCACGACGACGACATTCGGACACAGCATCACACTATGGTGTTCCAGGCGGCGTGAGTTGTGAAACAATTTCTACATTGTCTTAAGTTGCATACCAAACTCGTAACTCCGATATTTACCTCCACGATCATATCGTAGACATTTTATCTTCTTGTCACGATGATCTTCAACTTCACTCTGAAATTGCTTGAACTTTTCAAACGTATCAGACTTGTGTTTCATTAAGTAAATATACCCATATCTACTAAAATCATCAGTGAAGGTAAGAAAATAACGATATCCACCGCACGCTTCAACACTCATTTGGACCGCATACATCAACATGTATTATGTCCAATTAGTCACTTGCCCGTTCAATCATATCGAAAAACGGGGTCTTAGTCATCTTGCCTATGAGGCATGGTCCGCATGTCTCAACCGATTCGAAATCGAGTGAGTCCAAAGATCCATCAGCATGGAGTTTCTTCATGCGCTTTACACCAATATGACCTTAGTGGCAATGCCACAAGTATGTGGTACTATCATTATTAACTTTGCATCCTTTGGCATCAATATTATGAACATGTGTATCACTACGATCGAGATTCAATAAACCATTCACATTGGGTGCATGACCATTGAAGGTATTATTCATGTAAACAAAATAACCATTATTCTCTGACTTAAATGAATAACCGTATTGCAATAAATACGATCTAATCATGTTCATGCTCAATGCCAACACCAAATAACATTTATTTAGCTTCAACACTAATCCCGAAGGTAGAGGGAGCGTGCGATGGTGATCACATCAACCTTGGAAACACTTCCAACACACATCGTCACCTCGCCCTTAGCTAGTCTCTGTTTATTCCGTAGCTTTTATTTCGAGTTACCAGTATTTAGCAACTGAACCAATATCTAATACCCAGGTGCTACTAGGAGTACTAGTAAGGTACACATCAATAACACGTATATCAAATATACTTCTGTTGACGTTGCCATCCTTCTAATCTACCAAGTATTTTTGGTAGTTCCGCTATCAGTGATCGTTTCCCTTACAATAGAAGCACTTAGTCTCGGGTTCGGGTTCAACCTTGGGTTTCTTCACTGGAGCGACAACTGGCTTGCCATTCTCGAAGTTTCCCTTCTTGTCCTTGCCCTTCTTGAAACTAGTGGTCTTACCATCAACACTTGATGCTCCTGCTTAATTTCTACCTTTCGCGGTGTAAAACATCGCGAATAGCTCAAGGATCATCTTCTCCATCCCTGGCATGTTATAGTTCATCACGAAGCTCTAGTAGCTTGGTGACAGTGACTTGGAGAACTATGCCAATCACTATGTTATCTGGAAGATCAACTCCCACTTGATTCAAGCGATTGTAGCACCCAGACAATCTGAGCACATGCTCACCGATTGAGCTATTCTCCTTCATCTTGCAGGCAAAGAATTTTGTTGGAGGTCTCATACCTCTCAACATGGGCACGAGCCTGAAATCCCAATTTCAGCTCTTGGAACATCTCATATGATTCGTGACGTTCAAAGCGTCTTTGGAGCCTCAATTCTAAGCTGTAAAGCATGACGCACCGAAGTATCAAGTAGTCATCAAAAACGTGCCTGTCTTATGTTCTCAACACCCACAGATGACACTTGAGGGGGTGGCGCACCGATCGGCGCATCAAGGACATAAGCCTTCTGTGCAGCAACTGAGGACAATCCTCAGATCACGGACCTAGTCCGCGTAATTGCTACTACCATCTTTCAACTTAGTTTTTCTCTAGGAACGTATCAAAATATAGGGGAGCTACAGCGTGAGCTATCGATCTACAACATAATTTGCAAAGATATTTTGAGTATGTTCATGATAATGAGTTCAATTAGTCATATTACTAAAGTACTCCCACTCAAATCAACATCCCTCAGGTTGTCTAAGTGTGACATGATCCAAATCCACCAACTCAAGTCCGATCATCACGTGAGATGAGGTGGTTTCAATGGTGAACATCTCCATGTTGATCATATCTGTTGGAAATATGCCCTAGAGGCAATAATAAATTGGTTATTATCATATTTCCTTGTTCATGATAATCGTTTATTATCCATGCTATAATTGTATTGATTGGAAACTCAAATACATGTGTGGGTACATAGACAACACTGTGTCCCTAGTAAGCCTCTAGTTAACTAGCTCGTTGATCAAAAGATGGTGAAGGTTTCCTAGCCATGGACATGAGATGTCATTTGATAACGGGATCACATCATTAGGAGAATGATGTGATGGACAAGACCCAAACTATAAACGTAGCATATGATCGTGTCAGTTTATTGCTATTGTTTTCTGCATGTCAAGTATCTGTTCCTATGACCATGAGATCATGCAACTCACTGACACCGGAGGAATACCTTGTGTGTATCAAACGTCGCAACGTAACTGGGTGACTATAAAGGTGCTCTACAGGTATCTCCGAGGGTGTCTGTTGGGTTGGCATGGATCAAGACTGGGATTTGTTACTCCGTGTGACGGAGAGGTATCTCAGGGCCCACTCGGTAATACAACATCACAATGAGCCTTGCAAGCAATGTGACTAAAGTGTTAGCCACGAGATCTTGTATTACGGAATGAGTAAAGAGACTTGCCGGTAACGAGATTGAACTAGGTATAGAGATACCGACGATCGAATCTCGGGCAAGTAACATACCGAAGAACAAAGGGAACAACATACGGGATTAATTGAATCCTTGACACAGAGGTTCGACCGATATAGATCTTCGTAGAATATGTAGGAACCAATATGGGCATCCAGGTCCCGCTATTGGTTATTGGCCGTAGAGGTGTCTCGGTCATGTCTACATAGTTCTCGAACCCGCAGGGTCTGCACACTTAAGGTTCGGTGATGTTTCGGTAGAATTGAGTTATGTATGATTGGTGACTGAAGGTTGTTCGGAGTCCCGGATGAGATCCCGGACATCACGAGGAGCTCCGGAATGGTCCGGAGGTAAAGATTGATATATAGGAAAAGTTTCGGGTATTTCCGATAGTGTACCGGGAGTACTGGAGGGCTATCGGGAGGGGCCACCCACGCCGGGAGGCCACATGGGCCTGAGGGGGGTTGCACCAGCCCTTAGTGGGCTGGGCAAACCAGTCCTACAAGGCCCATGCGGCTAGGAATAAGTGGGAAAGGAAAAACTCCAAAGAAAAGGGAAGGGAGACCAAATATGGAAGGTGTCCTATTTGGACTAGGATTGAAGTGGAGGAGTCCACCTCCTCCACCTCCAATTTCGGACAGCCCTTGAGGTTTTGAGGCTGCCTCCTCCCCTCCCTCCCTCCTATATATACTAGAGGATTTAGAGGAGAAAAATAACCCTAATTGCCACGTGCTCCCTCTACTTCATCTAGATCGGTTTCTCCTCTAGTCTAGTTTCAGCGGTGCTTAGACGAAGCCCTGCCGGAATTGTTCCACCACCATAGCCGCCGCGCCGTCGTGCCGCCGGAGAACTCTTCTACCTCTCCGCTCTCTATCTTGCTAGATCAAGGAGGCGGAGATCGTCATCGAGCTGTACGTGTGCTGAACGCGGAGGTGCCGTCCGTTCGGCGCTAGATCGGAAGGACCGTGATCAGGATCGCGAGACGATTCATGATTTGATCGCGGGACAGATCGTGATGGGATCGTGGGACGGATCGAGATTGGATCGCGAGATGGATTGTGATGAGATCGCGGGACACTCGGCGATTTGGACGCGAAGACGTTCGACTACATCAACCGCGTTTCTTAACGCTTCCGCTTAGCGATCTACAAGGGTATGTAGATTCACTCTCCCTCTCGTAGATGCTCATCACCATGGATAGATCTTGTGTGTGCGTAGGAAAATTTTTGTTTCCCATGCAACGTTCCCCAACAGTGGTATCAGAGCTAGGTCTATGCATAGATGAGATCTTGAGTAGAACACAAAGGAGTTTGTGGGCGTTGATATTCAGATTGCTTCCCTCCTTAGTCTTTTCTTGATTCAGCGGTATTGTGGGATGAAGCGGCTCGGACCAACCTTACTCGTCCACGTACGAGAGACCGGTTCCATCGACTGACATGTAACTTTGTTGCATAAGATGGCTGGCGGGTGTCTGTCTCTCCCACTTTAGTTGAATCGGATTCGACAGAGGCGGTCCTTGTAGAAGGTGAAATAGCAACTTTTATATCACCGTTGTGGTTTTTGCGTAGGTAAGAATCGTTCTTGCTAGATACCCGTAGCAGCCACGTAAAACTTGCAACAACAATTAGAGGACGTCTAACTTGTTTTTGCAGGGTATGTTGTGATGTGATATGGCCAATTACATGATGAGATATATGTGATGTATGAGATGATCATGTGTTGTATAGAATATCACGACTTGCATGTCGATGAGTACGGCAACTGGCAAGAGCCATAGAGTTGTCTTTAATTATTTTCGCCATTTTTGCTTTACTTTATCGCTATGAGTTAGCTATAGTCGTGGAAGCAACAGTCGGCGCGACAACCTCATGGCGACACGTTGATGGAGATCAAGATGATGGAGATCATGGTGTCATGCCGGTGACGATGGAGATCATGCCGGTGCTTTGGAGATGGAGATCAAAAGCACAAGTTCATGGCCATGTCATGTCACTTATGAGTTGCATGTGATGTTAATCCTTTTATGCATCTTATTTTGCTTAGGACGACGGTAGCATTATAAGGTGATCCCTCACTTAAATTTCAAGATAAAATTGTGTTCTCCCCGAGTGTGCACCGTTGCGAAAGTTCGTCGTTTCGAGACACCACGTGATGATCGGGTGTGATAGACTCTACGTTCGCATACAACGGGTGCAAGCCAGTGTTGCACGTGCGGAACACTCGGGTTAAACTTGACGAGCCTAGCATGTACAGACATGGACTCGGAACACAAGAGACCGAAAGGTCGAACATGAGTCATATAGTAGATATGATCAACATGAAGATGTTCACCATTGAAACCACCTCAACTCACGTGATGATCGGACTTGAGTTGGTGGATTTGGATCATGTTACACTCGAATGACCGGAGGGATGTCAATTTGAGTGGGAGTTTTAAGTAATATGATTAACTAAACTCATTATCATGAACATAGTCAAAGTGTCTTTGCAAATTATGTTGTAGATTACTAGATCGCGCTGTAGCTCCCTTGAATTTTTATATGTTCCTAGAGAAATAGATTTGAAAGATGATGGTAGCAATAATGCGGACTGGGTCCGTGATCTGAGGATTGTCCTCAAATTGCTGCACAGAAGGCTTATGTCCTTAATGCACCGCTCGGTGCACCACCCCCTCTAGCGTCGTCTGTAGATGTTGTGAACATCTGACAGGCACGTTCCGATGACTACTTAATAGTTTAGTGCGTCATGCATTACGGCTTAGAATTGAGGCTCCAAAACGTTTTGAACGTCACGGAACATATGAGATGTTTTAAGAGCTGAAATTGGGATCTCAGACTCGTGCCCATGTTGAGAGGTATGAGACCTCCAACAAGATTCTTTGCCTGCAAGATGATGGAGAATAGCTCAATCGTTGAGCATGTGCTCAAATTGTTTGAGTGCTACAATCACTTGAATCGAGTGGGAGTTGATCTTCCAGATAAGATAGTGATTGATATAGCTCTCCAAGTCACTGTCACTAAGCTACTAGAGCTTCGTGATGAACTATAAAAGGCCAGAGATGGAAATAATGATCCCTGAGCTGTTCGCAATGTTTGACACCGCGAAGGTAGAAATCAAGAAGGAAGCATCAAGTGTTGATGGTTAGTGAAACCGCTAGTCTCGAGAAGGGCAAGGGCAAGGAGGGATACCTCATGGATGGCAAGCCAGTTGCTGCTCCAGTGAAGAAACCCAAGGTTGAACCCAAACCCGAGACTAAGTGCTTCTATTATGAGGAGAACGGTCGCTGAAGTGGAACAACCCTAGATACTTGGTAGATAAGAAGGTTAGCAACGTCGACAGAAGTATATTTGATATACGTGTTATTGATGTGTACCTTACTAGTACTCCTAGTAGCACCTGGGTATTAGATACCGGTTCGGTTGCTAAATGTTAGTAACTCGAAATTAAAGCTACGGAATAAACGGAAGCTAGCTAAGGGTGAGGTGACGATGAGTGTTGGAAGTGTTTCCAAGGTTGATGTGATCACCATCGCACGCTCTCTCTACCTTCAGGATTAGTGATGAACCTAAATAAATGTTATTTGGTGTTTGCGTTAAGCATGAACGTGATTAGATCATGTTTATTGCAATACGGTTATTCATTTAAAAAGAAATAATGGTTATTCTGTTTACATGAATAATACCTTCAATGGTCATACACCCAATAAGAGTGGTTTATTGAATCTTGATCGTAGTGATACACATGTTCATAATATTGATGCCAAAAAGATACAAAGTTAATAATGATAGTACCACATACTTGTGGCACTACCGCTAAATGTCATATTGGTGTAAAACGCATGAAGAAACTCCATGCTGATGGATCTTTGGACTCATTCGATTTTGAATCGGTTGAGACATGCGGACCATGCCTCATGGGCAAGATGACTAAAACCCCGTTTTCCGGTATGATGGAGCGGGCAATTGACTTATTGAAAATGATACATATTGATGTATGCGGTCCAGTGAGTATTATAGTGTGCGGTGAATATCGTTATTTTCCTACCTTCACTGATGATTTGAGTAGATATGGGTATATTTACTTAATGAAACACAAGTCTGAAACGTTTGAAAAGTTCAAACAAAATCAGAGTGAAGTTTGAGATCATCGTGACAAGAAGATAAAATGTCTACGATATGATCGTGGAGGTGAATATCTGAGTTACGAGTTTGGTATACAACTTAAGACAATGTGGAAGTTGTTTCACAACTCACGCCACCTGGAACACCATAGTGTGATGGTGTGTCCGAACGTCGTAGTCATGCTCTATTGGATATGGTGCGAACTATGATGTCTCTTATCGATTTACCACTATCGTTTTAGGGTTATGCATTAGAGACAACCACATTCACTTTAAAAGGGGCACCATCTAAATCCGTTGAGATGACACCGTATGAATTTTGGTTTGGCAGAAACCTAAGCTGTCATTTCTTAATGTTTGGGGCTGCGACGCTTGTGTGAAAAAGGGTTTTCACCTAATGAGCTCGAACCCAAAGCGAACAAATGCATCTTCATAGAATACCCTAACGTAACAGTTGGGTAAACCTTCTATCTTAGATCCAAGCACAAAGTGTTTGTTGCTAAAACGGGTCTTTTCTCGAGAAAGAGTTTCTTTCGAAAGATTGAGTGGGAGGAAGATAGTACTTGATGAGGTTGTTGAACCTTTACTTCAACCTGAGAGTAGCGCAGCGCAGAAAGTTGTTTCTGTGGAGCCTACGTTAGTTGAAAAGGAAGTTAATGATGATGATCATGAAACTTCGGATCAAGTTACTATCGAACATCGTGGGTCGACAAGGACGCGTACTGCTCCTGAGTGGTACGGCAACCCTGTCTTAGAGGTCATGTTGTTGGACAACACCGAACCTACGAGCTATGGAGAAGCGATGATGGGCCCGGATTCCGAGAAATGGTTAAGACCATGAAATCCGAGATGGGATCCATGTAAGAAAACAAAGTATGGGCTTTGGAAGTATTACCTGAAGGGCGAAAGGCCATTCAGAACAAATGGATCTTTAAAAGGAAGATGGACGCGTACGGTAATGTCACCGTCTATAAAGCTCGACTTGTGGCAAAGGGTTTATCACAAGTTCAAGGAGTTGACTACGATGAGACTTTCTCACCCGTAGCGATGCTCAAAGTCTGTTGGAATCATGTTAGCAGTTGCTGCATTTTTCAATTATGAAATCGGGCAGATGGATGTCAAAACATCGTTTCCTTAACGGTATCCGTAAGGAAAAGTTGTATGTGATACAACCGGAAGGTTTTGTCAGTCCTAAGGATGCCAAAATATATGCAAACTCCAGCGATCCTTCTATGGACTGGAGCAAGCATCTCGGAGTTGGAATATACGCTTTGATGAGGTGATCAAAGTTTTTGATTCTATACAAAGTTTATGAGAAACTTGTATTTACAATAAAGTGAGTGGGAGCACTATAGAATTTCTGATAAGTATATGTGGTTGACATATTGTTGATCGGAAATGATGTAGAATTTCTGGAAAGCATAAAGGGTCGTTTGAAAAGAGTTTTTCAAAGGAAGACCTAGTATGAAGCTACTAAAATATTGGGCATCAAGATCTATAGAGATAGATCAAGACGTCTGATAAGACTTTCAATGAGTACATACCTTGACAAGATTTTGAAAGAGTTCAAAATGGATCAGTCGAAGAAAGAGTTCTTGCCTGATTTGTAAGGTGTGGAGTTGAGTGAGACTCAAAGCTCGACCACGGCAGAAGAAAGAGAAAGGACGAAGGTCGTCCCCTATGCCTTATCCATAGGCTCTGTATAATATGCCATGCTGTGTACCGCACCTGATGTGTGCCCTGCCATGATTCTGTCAAGGGGTACAAGAGTGATCCAGGAGTGGATCATTGGACAGCGGTCAAGATTATCCTTAGTAACTAGAGGACTAAGGAAATATTTCTCGATTATGGAGGTGATAAAGAGTTCGTCGTAAAGGCTTACGTCGATGCAAGCTTTGACACCAATCCGGACGACTCTGAATAGTAGTCAGGATACATATAGTGGAGCAGCCATTTGGAATAGCTCCAAGTGGAGTGTGGTAGAAGTGTCTACAGTATGACATAGAGATTTGCAAAGTACACACGGATCTGAATGTCGCAGACCCGTTGACTAAAGACCTCTCTCACATGCAAAGCATGATCTGATCGAACCCCAGAACTCATTGGGTGTTAGATTCATAACAATGTAAATCACATGGTGATGTGAACTAGATTATTGACTCTAGTGCAAGTGGGAGACTGTTGGAAATATGCCCTAGAGGTAATAATAAATTGGTTATTATCATATTTCCTTGTTCATGATAATCGTTTATTATCCATGCTATAATTGTATTGATTGGAAACTCAAATACATGTGTGGGTACATAGACAACACTGTGTCCCTAGTAAGCCTCTAGTTAACTAGCTCGTTGATCAAAAGATGGTGAAGGTTTCCTAGCCATGGACATGAGATGTCATTTGATAACGGGATCACATCATTAGGTGAATGATGTGATGGACATGACCCAAACTATAAACGTAGCATATGATCGTGTCAGTTTATTGCTATTGTTTTCTGCATGTCAAGTATCTGTTCCTATGACCATGAGATCATGCAACTCACTGACACTGGAGGAATACCTTGTGTGTATCAAACGTCGCAACGTAACTGGGTGACTATAAAGGTGCTCTATAGGTATCTCCGAGGGTGTCTGTTGGGTTGGCATGGATCAAGACTGGGATTTGTTACTCCGTGTGACGGAGAGGTATCTCAGGGCCCACTCGGTAATACAACATCACAATGAGCCTTGCAAGAAATGTGACTAAAGTGTTAGCCACGAGATCTTGTATTACAGAACGAGTAAAGAGACTTGCCGGTAACGAGATTGAACTAGGTATAGAGATACCGACGATCGAATCTCGGGCAAGTAACATACCGAAGAACAAAGGGAACAGCATACGGGATTAATTGAATCCTTGACATAGAGGTTCGACCGATATAGATCTTCGTAGAATATGTAGGAACCAATATGGGCATCCAGGTCCCGCTATTGGTTATTGGCCGTAGAGGTGTCTCGGTCATGTCTACATAGTTCTCGAACCCGCAGGGTCTGCACACTTAAGGTTCGGTGACATTTCGGTAGAATTGAGTTATGTATGATTGGTGACCGAAGATTGTTCGGAGTCCCGGATGAGATCCCGGACATCACGAGGAGCTCCGGAATGGTCCGGAGGTAAAGATTGATATATAGGAAGTCCCGTTTTGGCCACCGGAAAAGTTTCGGGTATTTCCGGTAGTGTACCGGGAGTACCGGAGGGCCATCGGGAGGGGCCACCCACGCCGGGAGGCCACATGGGCCTGAGGGGGGTTGCACCAGCCCTTAGTGGGCTGGTCAAACCAGCCCTACAAGGCCCATGCGGCTAGGAATAAGTGGGAAAGGAAAAACCCCAAAGAAAAGGGAAGGGAGACCAAATATGGAAGGTGTCCTATTTGGACTAGGATTGAAGTGGAGGAGTCCACCTCCTCCACCTCCAATTTCGGCCAGCCCTTGAGGGTTTGAGGCTGCCTCCTCCCCTCCCTCCCTCCTATATATACTAGAGGATTTAGAGGAGAAAAATAACCCTAATTGCCACGTGCTCCCTCTACTTCATCTAGATCGGTTTCTCCTCTAGTCTAGTTTCAGCGGTGCTTAGGCGAAGCCCTGCCGGAATTGTTCCACCACCATAGCCGCCGCGCCGTCGCGCCACCGGAGAACTCTTCTAGCTCTCCGCTCTCTCTCTTGCTGGATCAAGGAGGCGGAGATCGTCATCGAGCTGTACGTGTGCTGAACGCGGAGGTGCCGTCCGTTCGGCGCGAGATCGGAAGGACCGTGATCAGGATCGCGAGACGATTCATGATTTGATCGCGGGACGGATCGTGATGGGATCGTGGGACGGATCGAGATTGGATCGCAAGATGGATCGTGATGAGATCGCGGGACACTCGGCGATTTGGATCGCGAAGACGTTCGACTACATCAACCGCGTTTCTTAACGCTTCCGCTTGGCGATCTACAAGGGTATGTAGATTCACTCTCCCTCTCGTAGATGCTCATCACCATGGATAGATCTTGTGTGTGCGTAGGAAAATTTTTGTTTCCCATGCAATGTTCCCCAACAATATCTACTATATGACTCATGTTCATCCTTTCGGTCTCCTATGTTTTGAGGCCATGTTTGTACATGCTAGGCTCGTCAAGTTTAACCCAGGTATTCCACGTGTGTAAATCTTGCTTACACCCGTTGTATGCGAATGTAGGGTCTATCACACCTAATCATCACGAGGTGCTTCGAAACGACGAACCTTCGCAACGGTGTATACTTGGGGAGAACACAATTTTATCTTGAAATTTTAGTGAGGGGTCATCTTATAATGCTACCGTCGTCCTAAGCAAAATAAGATGCATAAAGGATAAACATCACATGCAAATCATATAAGTGACATGATATGGCCATCATTGTCTTGTGCTTTTGATCTCCATATCCAAAGCACCGACATGATCTCCATCGTCACCGGCATGACACCATGATCTCCATCATCGTGTCTTCATGTGGTTGTCACGCCAACTATTGCTTCTACAACTATAGCTAACTCATAGCGATAAAGTGAAGCAAAAAAAATGGCGAAAATAATTAAAGACAACACTATGGCTCCTGCCGGTTGCCGTACTCATCGACATGCAAGTCGTGATAATCTATACAAAAACATGATCATCTCATACATCACATATATCACATCACGTCTTTGGCCATATCACATCACAACATGCCCTGCAAAAACAAGTTAGACGTCCTCTACTTTGTTGTTGCAAGTTTTATGTGGCTGCTATGGGCAACTAGTAAGAACCGTTCTTACCTACGCAAAGCCACAACGGTGATAATCAAGTTGCCTTTTAACCTTCTACAAGGACCGCCTCTGTCGAATCCGATTCAACTAAAGTGTGAGAGACAGACACCCGCCAGCCATCTTTATGCAACAAGTGCATGTCAGTCGATGGAACCAGTCTCTCGTACGTGGACGAGTAAGGTTGGTCCGAGCTGCTTCATCCCACAATACCGCTGAATCAAGATAAGACTAAGGAAGTAAGCAATCTAAACATCAACGCCCACAAACTCTTTTGTGTTCTACTCGTGCATATCATCTACGCATAGACCTAGCTCTGATACCACTGTTGGGGAACGTTGCATGGGAAACAATTTTTTTCCTACGCACACGCAAGATCTATCCATGGAGATGCATAGCTAGGAGAGGGGGAGTGTTTCTACATACCCTTGTAGATCGCTAAGCGGAAGCTTATATAACGCGATTGATGTAGTCGTACGTCTTCACGATCCAATCATATCGGTGTTCAGCACACGCAAGGAGGAGGTGGCCGTGCGCATGCCCGAGCATGGTGACCATGCACGCGCATCCTTCTGGAGTGGTGGAGAAGACGACCGGCGAGCTGGTCTAGATGGGCTGCATAGTGCCAGGCCGCTAGGTAAGTCTGTCTCTCTGTTTTTCTTTTTTTCTTTCAGTTTTTTGATTTCTGTTGTCTGTTTTGATTTAGTTTTACAAACCAAATCAATTTATTTGCTTCTGTGATTATTTGTGGATGCAATATGGACTATTCGATAACCCCACAACAAATTCCAGAAATATTGGAGCTATAAATATTTTATAGTAATTTATAGCCCCAACTCAAATAGTAATTGGTGTAAAGCCCGTTTATGTCCTAGAAAAATGTGCACCATTTTTGGTATAGGTTTTCACCTTATTCCAGAGATCATGAACATTTTTAAGGGCATTTGGGTTCATTGAAAATATTTAATTTTGAACCTAATTGATTTAATTTGGTGCTAGGGTTCTATCATCCCCATTTCAAATTTAAGCGGAATTTAAACATGATGCAACTTGTAATTCTAGCCTAGGTGCATTACCAAACTAGGGTTGGGATACTTGAGCTCCTCCTCCGTGGCCATGGAGGGAAACCATTTCCCCGTGGTCTTGGGGGTATCACGCACCTGCTTCTCGTTGCTCTTTCGCTTCTTGTCGACGACGTTGATGGATGGTTCCTGAATGGGGGCCCAAGCACTCCTATCGCTCCTAGTCTTGGCCATTGCTGACAGAGAAGGCGGGTCCGATGATATTTTGGCGAGGAAAAGACGAAGGCAGCATGTCGGCGGCGCGCTTGGAAAGGCTTCAGGCGAAGGGAGATGAAATGGGCAAAAGCGTGAGGAGAAGAAAAACCCTTAGCTTTTCCCTCCTTATACCCAGCCTGAAACCGAAGCACCAGGACTCACGGCATTTCATGTTCCCTGTGTCCTCTACAATTTCCTGCTTTGCAAGGCGCGGGCACGAGATTTATGGTGTCATCATCATCGTGACGCATGATTCGCGGGATACACTTGAACAGCTTCCCAAGGAAGCCCCGGTCTAACCAGGAATCAGAACACCACACGGGTGGCAAGCCTCTAGAGGCCTAGCGAAACGGCAGCAGAGGCCTCTCAATCAGGCTCCTAGAAGAAGGAAGCTAAAATGGTGGCAAGCCTCTAGAGGCCTAGCGAAATGGCACCAGAGGCCTCTCAACCAGGCTCCTAGAAGAAGGAAGCTAAAAGGGTGGCAAGAAGGAAGATAAGAGCTCGCCGAAGATCTCGAAGACTACTTCTGCGACCTTTGCCACACTCGGGGTCTACTGACGGTTTCATATACCGGGGGTGGATCACACAAGGGAGCCCTGCCTTGGGCTTGCCCAGAGGCCCAGGGTCAAGGGGAGCCCTAAAAAGGCGGCAGAGGTCTTCTTGCCCTCTAAGACAAGGCCTATGGCGGCAAAGATCACATCTACATATAATCCTAGCTCTACCATGTGTATAAGGGGAGGCTAGGGGGCTCTCCTTATCAACTATTCTCAGATACAAAATGTCGGTAGTAATCTCATACATCGTTGTAAACCCCTCCCATGAGGTACCCCTCCACCATGAATGACCAGAACAAGCAGGACGTAGGGTATTACTCTTCGGAGGCCCGAACCTGGATAAACCCCTCATGTGACCTCCAATCTAAGTCTTCCAACTGCGCTTGGACATTTACCGAGGGATTCGATGGTAATTTGCACCGTCAGGTGCAGCTGGAGGCGGAGCATGCGTCCAACGTTTCAATCGAGGAAATGGTGGACCTTAAGGTTTATTGAACCAGTAGCAAGCAATAATTTCCCTCAAATGGATGACCTTAAGGTTTATCAAACCTTGTAGGAGATTTGAATTGCCACGAATGATCAATACATGCACTTACAACTGCAGAACTTGCCTTGCCCCCCCAATGAAACTAGTAAGATTCTAAGTCTTACTAACCTTGTTAGTGCTCAATTTAGGGATACATAGGTGGAACCAAGCAATAACTTTTAATGTAATTAAGAGGAATTTAAGTAGTTGTATAATGGTTAAAAGGTTTCAAATGAACATTCTCTGGATATATGATAGTAATTAAGGGATTCCCAGTGATAATATCATCTCGATAATATCCGAAACAACTTACAAATTTCAAAAATAGTTCGATCTCGGTCCACTAGTAGAAAACATGGCTTTGAAACGGGCCAGAATATTGCATTAGTCCCGGTCGTGTTACGAACTGGGACTAATGTGTGCATCAGTCCCGGTTCATGAGGCCAGGGCGCCGGCCGGGCCTCGGCAGGAACCAGTCCCGGTTCGTCTGACCCCTTTAGTCCCGGTTCAAGACACGAACCGGGACTAAAGGGCCTCGCTCCTGGCCCAGTCCCTTTAGGCCCGGTTGGTGGCTGGAACCGGGACTAAAGAGGCACCTTTAGTCCCGGTGCTTGCCACCAACCGGGACTTATACAACGCCTATATAAATGCTCGCCCCTGCCCGCTCACTCCTCTGTTTTTTGGCCGGCCGGCGTTTGGGAGGTGTGTTGCTCTCTGTTCTCACCTCCTATGCACATGAGGTGTTCGATGAAATGCCGGAGCCACACTTAAGTTTTCTCCTCTCCAAGCTCGACCTCCGAGCTACATTTTCCCTAAGATTTGTTTAGGTTTGGCGGTGCACCAACTACACAAGTGTTCTAAAAGGTTAACGACTTCATCGTTTTATCTCTCACTGCTAGTTTAGCTCTTTTCAAATGCTCTAGAAGTAGAGTGTGGTTTGTGGGTTTTAGTGGAGGAGTGTATGTGGGAGTTCTTTTGATTTAGACGCACAATTAGAGCTGAAATTAACTTCTTAGAGTCTGCACATGTGTAGGGTGCCGTCCCCGTCCCCGTCCTCACCGCCGTCGATCGCCCGCGCCGATCTCGTCGCCGGCACCACCGTGGTGAGCCTCTTGTTCTTATATTCTTTTTAAAAGAAAAAAATTCTTACTTGTATGATTTAGATAGATACTTGTATAATTTTCTTACTTGTATGCTGTTCTATGAGAACTATGTATGAACTTTATGGATTTATTTTTTCAGTAATAACATTTGATCACTACTGTTTTGGTTTTAATGTGATGATGAACTCGTATTAATTTGATCACTTCTCTATTCATGATGTTCTGTAATGGTTTTTGATACATTTAATTATATAATTCACGCAGATGAACCAGCAATGGATGTACGGTGGCCGACGCACCTCCGAGTACATTGAGGGCCTGCATAAATTTCTCAAAGTGGCTGAGGCAAACAAGCAGAATGGTTTTATGTATTGTCCATGTACTGTCTGTGACAATATGAAGGATTACTCCAACTCTAAAACCCTTCACTTCCACCTGATTGAGAAGGGTTTCATGCCACACTATAATGTTTGGACCAAGCACGGAGAAAGAGGGGTTATGATGGAAGACAACGAAGAAGAAGAGGATGATGACAGCTATCGTCCTATGTACCCTGGATACGGTGATACTGCAATGGGGGAGGCTGAAGATCAAGAGGCACCAGACGATGTGCCCGATGATGATCTTTTCTGGGTCATTGTTGATGCACAGAGAGAATGAGAAAGTGAAAGGGAGAAGTTGAAGTTCGATCGCATGTTAGAGGATCACAAAATCCAAAGTGCGAAGATGGCAACACAAAGCTCGGTACCACACTGGAATTGCTGCAATGGAAGGCAGAGAATGGTTTATCTGACAGGGATTTGAAAAGTTACTGAAAATAATGAAGAATAAGCTTCCAAAGGATAACGAATTGCCTGACACTACGTATGGAGCAAAGAAGGTTCTCAGCCCTCTAGGATTAGAGGTGCATAAGATGCATGCATGCCCTAATGACTGCGTCCTCTACCGCGGTGAGTACGAGGAATTGAACGCATGCCCGGTATGCAATACATTGCGGTATAAGATCAGACAAGATGACCCTGGTGATGTTGAGGGCGAGCGCCCTAGGAAGAGGGTTCCTGCCAAGGTGATGTGGTATGCTCCTATAATACCATGGTTCAAACGTTTGTTCAGAAACAAAGAGCATGCCAAGTTGTTGCGATGGCACAAAGAAGACCGTAAGAAAGACGGGAAGTTGAGAGTACCCACTGACGGGTCGCAGTGGAGAAAAATCGAGAGAAAGTGGGAGGACTTTGCAGGTGACGCAAGGAACGTATGGTTTGGTTTAAGTGCAGATGGCATTAATCCCTTTGGGGAGCAGAGCAGCAATCATAGCACATGGCCCATGACTCTATGTATCTATAACCTTCCTCCTTGGTTGTGCATGAAGCGGAAGTTCATTATGATGCCAGTGCTCATCCAAGGCCCTAAGCAACCTGGCAACGACATTGATGTGTACCTAAGGCCATTAGTCGAAGAGCTTTTACAGCTGTGGAATGGAAAAGGTGTACGTGTGTGGGATGAGCATAAACAAGAGCAATTTGACCTACGAGCATTGCTGTTTGTAACCATCAATGATTGGCCTGCTCTTAGTAACCTTTCAGGACAGACAAACAAGGGATACAACGCATGCACGCACTGTTTAGAGGATACCCAAAGTATATATTTGGACAAATGCAAGAAGAATGTGTACCTGGGACATCGTAGATTTCTTCCGACCAAGCATGCCTTAAGAAAGAAAGGCAAGCATTTCAAAGGTGAGGCAGATCACCGAAAGAAGCCTGTCCTCCGTACTGGTGAGGACATACTTGATATGGTCAAGGATTTACATGTAATCTTTGGAAAGGGTCCTGGCGGACAATCTGTTCCGAATGACGCTGAGGGACGCGCACCCATGTGGAAGAAGAAATCTATATTTTGGGACCTACCCTATTGGAAAGACCTAGAGGTCCGCTCTGCAATCGACGTGATGCACATGACGAAGAATGTTTGTGAACGTGCTAGGCTTCTTGGGCGTGTATGGGAAGACAAAAGATACACCGGAGGCACGGGAGGACCAGCAATGTGTGAACGAAAAAGACAACATGCATCCAAAGCAGTATCAAGGTCCTGCCAGCTACGCTCTAACCAAAGCGGAGAAGGAAATCTTCTTTGAATGTCTGCTCAGTATGAAGGTCCCGTCTGGCTTCTCGTCGAATATAAAGGGAATAATAAACATGGCAGAGAAACAATTCCAGAACCTAAAGTCTCATGACTGCCACGTGATTATGACGCAACTTCTTCCGGTTGCATTGAGGGGGCTTCTACCGGAAAACGTTCGATTAGCCATTGTGAAGCTATGTGCATTCCTCAATACAATCTCAGAAGGTAATCGATCCAGAAATCCTACCAATGTTACGGAATGATTTGGTGCAATGTCTTGTCAGCTTCGAGTTGGTGTTCCCACCATCCTTCTTCAATATCATGACTCACGTCCTAGTTCATCTAGTCGACGAGATTGCCATTCTGGGTCCTGTATTTCTACACAATATGTTCCCCTTTGAGAGGTTCATGGGAGTCTTGAAGAAATATGTTCGTAATCGTGCTAGGCCAGAAGGAAGCATCTCCACGGGACATCAAACAGAGGAGGTCATTGGGTTTTGTGTTGACTTTTTTCCTGACCTTCAGCCGATTGGTGTCCCTAAATCGTGGTATGAGGGGAGACTGAGTGGAAGGCACGCTAGGAGCGAAATCAATAATATGTAGGGACGGGCATTCTTGGGCGCAAGGACACTACACAGTTCTACAGAATGCTACCTTGGTGGCCCCGTATATGAATGAACACAAGAATATTCTACGCTGGACACACCCGGAGCACTCTGACGACTGGATTACATGTGAACACATCGGTACTTTCGGCGGTTGGTTGCAAATGCATCTCATGCATAACAACACTGTTGCAGATGACCTGTACTTGTTGGCCATGACACCATCTTTGACTGTATTGACTTACCAAGGGTACGAGATAAATGGTAATACATTTTACACGATTGCCCAAGCTAAAAAGAGCACCAACCAAAACTGTATTGATGCAGCAATCACTAATAGGGCAAAGGACACATATTATGGTTACATAGAGGAGATATGGGAACTTGACTATGGACATGAATTTAAGGTCCCTTTGTTTCGGTGCAAAAGGGTCAATCTGTCAGGAGGCGGCGTACAGTTAGACCCACAGTACGGAATGACAATAGTGGATCTCAACAATCTTGGGTACACAGAGGAACCATTCGTCCTAGCCAATGATGTGGCGCAGGTTTTCTATGTGAAGGACATGTCTACCAAACGAGAAAAAAAAGATAAGGAAGCGGATACATCAAACGATGAGCCAAAGCGAAACATAGTTCTTTCAGGGAAAAGAAACACCGTGGGGTGGAGGGAGAGACAGACATGTCTGAAAATTATGAAAAGTTTCATGAAATTCCTCCCTTCAAAGTGAAGGCTGACCCAAGCATCTTGTTAAACGATGAAGATTATCCATGGTTACGGCGCAATAAGCAAGGGACACACGCGAAGAAAAAGTGAAGACTTTCTCTCCACAACTATTCTGATGACGGCTTTCATCTAGAATATCACTGCAGTTACATGTGAATAATTGAAATCCTTTTGTAATAGACGAGTTTTCGTCCGAAACCCTCATACTTCGAAAGAGATTGTCCAGTTTGTACACGAAGTGCATCCAGTTTTTCTTGTAACTCTCTCAACTTTTTACAACATGCTATGTGGGTGAAATTATGATACCATGCCAACTTTCAACCATTTCAGAGTTCATTTGCAGTGCTTTTCAATTCAGGGTCATTTTAGCTCAAAATAAATCATGAAATGCATGAAAAATAGCAAATGAAGTCAGAAAAGGGTTAAAAAGAGCTGATGTGTCTTTGAATGGTGCATATTGAATGCAGAAAAAGTCTTGAGTTAAAATATGTTTAAAAAATTGAAATCCCTTTGTAATAGACGAGTTTTCGTCCGAAACCGTGATACTTCGAAAGAGATTGTCCAGTTTGTACACGAAGTGCATCCAGTTTTTCCTGTAACCCTCTCAACTTTTTACCACATGCTATGTGGGTGAAGTTATGATACCATGCCAACTTTCAACCATTTCAGAGTTCATTTGCAGTGCTTTTTAATTCAGGGTCATTTTAGCTCAAAATAAATCATGAAATGCATGAAAAATAGCAAATGAAGTAAGAAAAGGGTTGAAAAGTGATGATGTGGCTTTGAATGGTGCATATTGAATGCAGAAAAAGTCTTGAGTTAAAATATGTTTAAAAAATTGAAATCCCTTTGTAATAGACGAGTTTTCGTCCGAAACCGTGATACTTCGAAAGAGATTGTCCAGTTTGTACACGAAGTGCATCCAGTTTTTCCTGTAACCCTCTCAACTTTTTACCACATGCTATGTGGGTGAAATTATGATACCATGCCAACTTTCAACCATTTCAGAGTTCATTTGCGGTGCTTTTTAATTCAGGGTCATTTTAGCTCAAAATATATCATGAAATGCATGAAAAATAGCAAATGAAGTCAGAAAAGGGTTGAAAAGTGATGATGTGGCTTTGAATGGTGCATATTGAATGCAGAAAAAGTCTTGAGTAAAAATATGTTTAAAAAATTGAAATCCCTTTGTAATAGACGAGTTTTCGTCCGAAACCGTGATACTTCGAAAGAGATTGTCCAGTTTGTACACGAAGTGCATCCAGTTTTTCCTGTAACCCTCTCAACTTTTTACCACATGCTATGTGGGTGAAATTATGATACCATGCCAACTTTCAACCATTTCAGAGTTCATTTGCAGTGCTTTTCAATTCAGGGTCATTTTAGCTCAAAATATATCATGAAATGCATGAAAAATAGCAAATGAAGTCAGAAAAGGGTTGGAAAGTGATGATGTGGCTTTGAATGGTGCATATTGAATGCAGAAAAAGTCTTGAGTTAAAATATGTTTAAAAAATTGAAATCCCTTTGTAATAGACGAGTTTTCGTCCGAAACCGTGATACTTTGAAAGAGATTGTCCAGTTTGTACACGAAGTGCATCCAGTTTTTCCTGTAACCCTCTCAACTTTTTACAACATGCTATGTGGGTGAAATTATGATACCATGCCAACTTTCAACCATTTCAGAGTTCATTTGCAGTGCTTTTCAATTCAGGGTCATTTTAGCTCAAAATAAATCATGAAATGCATGAAAAATAGCAAATGAAGTCAGAATAGGGTTGGAAAGTGATGATGTGGCTTTGAATGGTGCATATTGAATGCAGAAAAAGTCTTGAGTTAAAATATGTTTAAAAAATTGAAATCCCTTTGTAATAGACGAGTTTTCGTCCGAAACCCTCATACTTCGAAAGAGATTGTCCAGTTTGTACACGAAGTGCATCCAGTTTTTCCTGTAACTCTCTCAACTTTTTACAACATGCTATGTGGGTGAAATTATGATACCATGCCAACTTTCAACCATTTCAGGGTTCATTTGCAGTGCTTTTCAATTCAGGGTCATTTTAGCTCAAAATAAATCATGAAATGCATGAAAAATAGCAAATGAAGTCAGAAAAGGGTTAAAAAGTGATGATGTGGCTTTGAATGGTGCATATTGAATGCAGAAAAAGTCTTGAGTTAAAATATGTTTAAATTTTTTAAATCCCTTTGTAATAGACGAGTTTTCGTCCGAAACCGTGATACTTTGAAAGAGATTGTCCAGTTTGTACATGAAGTGCATCCAGTTTTTCCTGTAATCCTCTCAACTTTTTAGCACATGCTATGTGGGTGAAATTATGATACCATGCCAACTTTCAACCATTTCAGAGTTCATTTGCAGTGCTTTTCAATTCAAGGTCATTTTAGCTCAAAATAAATCATGAAATGCATGAAAAATAGCAAATGAAGTCAGAAAAGGGTTAAAAAGTGAATATGTGGCTTTGAATGGTGCATATTGAATGCAGAAAAAGTCTTGAGTTAAAATATGTTTAAAAAATTGAAATCCCTTTGTAATAGACGAGTTTTCGTCCAAAACCGTGATACTTCGAAATAGATTGTCCAGTTTGTACACGAAGTGCATCCAGTTTTTCCTGTAACCCTCTCAACTTTTTACCACATGCTATGTGGGTGAAATTATGATACCATGCCAACTTTCAACCATTTCAGAGTTCATTTGCGGTGCTTTTTAATTCAGGGTCATTTTAGCTCAAAATATATCATGAAATGCATGAAAAATAGCAAATGAAGTCAGAAAAGGGTTGAAAAGTGATGATGTGGCTTTGAATGGTGCATATTGAATGCAGAAAAAGTCTTGAGTAAAAATATGTTTAAAAAATTGAAATCCCTTTGTAATAGACGAGTTTTCGTCCGAAACCGTGATACTTCGAAAGAGATTGTCCAGTTTGTACACGAAGTGCATCCAGTTTTTCCTGTAACCCTCTCAACTTTTTACCACATGCTATGTGGGTGAAATTATGATACCATGCAAACTTTCAACCATTTCAGAGTTCATTTGCAGTGCTTTTCAATTCAGCGTCATTTTAGCTCAAAATATATCATGAAATGCATGAAAAATAGCAAACGAAGTCAGAAAAGTGTTGAAAAGTGATGATGTGGCTTTGAATGGTGCATATTGAATGCAGAAAAAGTCTTGAGTTAAAATATGTTTAAAAAATTGAAATCCCTTTGTAATAGACGAGTTTTCGTCCGAAACCGTGATACTTTGAAAGAGATTGTCCAGTTTGTACACGAAGTGCATCCAGTTTTTCCTGTAACCCTCTCAACTTTTTACAACATGCTATGTGGGTGAAATTATGATACCATGCCAACTTTCAACCATTTCAGAGTTCATTTGCAGTGCTTTTCAATTCAGGGTCATTTTAGCTCAAAATAAATCATGAAATGCATGAAAAATAGCAAATGAAGTCAGAATAGGGTTGGAAAGTGATGATGTGGCTTTGAATGGTGCATATTGAATGCAGAAAAAGTCTTGAGTTAAAATATGTTTAAAAAATTGAAATCCCTTTGTAATAGACGAGTTTTCGTCCGAAACCCTCATACTTCGAAAGAGATTGTCCAGTTTGTACACGAAGTGCATCCAGTTTTTCCTGTAACTCTCTCAACTTTTTACAACATGCTATGTGGGTGAAATTATGATACCATGCCAACTTTCAACCATTTCAGGGTTCATTTGCAGTGCTTTTCAATTCAGGGTCATTTTAGCTCAAAATAAATCATGAAATGCATGAAAAATAGCAAATGAAGTCAGAAAAGGGTTAAAAAGTGATGATGTGGCTTTGAATGGTGCATATTGAATGCAGAAAAAGTCTTGAGTTAAAATATGTTTAAATTTTTTAAATCCCTTTGTAATAGACGAGTTTTCGTCCGAAACCGTGATACTTTGAAAGAGATTGTCCAGTTTGTACATGAAGTACATCCAGTTTTTCCTGTAATCCTCTCAACTTTTTAGCACATGCTATGTGGGTGAAATTATGATACCATGCCAACTTTCAACCATTTCAGAGTTCATTTGCAGTGCTTTTCAATTCAAGGTCATTTTAGCTCAAAATAAATCATGAAATGCATGAAAAATAGCAAATGAAGTCAGAAAAGGGTTAAAAAGTGATGATGTGGCTTTGAATGGTGCATATTGAATGCAGAAAAAGTCTTGAGTTAAAATATGTTTAAAAAATTGAAATCCCTTTGTAATAGACGAGTTTTCGTCCAAAACCGTGATACTTCGAAATAGATTGTCCAATTTGTACACGAAGTGCATCCAGTTTTTCCTGTAACCCTCTCAACTTTTTACCACATGCTATGTGGGTGAAATTATGATACCATGCCAACTTTCAACCATTTCAGAGTTCATTTGCGGTGCTTTTCAATTCAGGGTCATTTTAGCTCAAAATATATCATGAAATGCATGAAAAATAGCAAATGAAGTCAGAAAAGGGTTGAAAAGTGATGATGTGGCTTTGAATGGTGCATATTGAATGCAGAAAAAGTCTTGAGTAAAAATATGTTTAAAAAATTGAAATCCCTTTGTAATAGACGAGTTTTCGTCCGAAACCGTGATACTTCGAAAGAGATTGTCCAATTTGTACACGAAGTGCATCCAGTTTTCCTGTAACCCACTCAACTTTTTAGCACATGCTATGTGGGTTAAATTATGATACCATGCCAACTTTCAACCTTTTCAGAGTTCATTTGCAGTGCTTTTCAATTCAGGGTCATTTTAGCTCAAAATAAATCATGAAATGCATGAAAAATAGCAAATGAAGTCAGAAAAGGGTTGGAAAGTGATGATGTGGCTTTGAATGGTGCATATTGAATGCAGAAAAAGTCTTGAGCTAAAATATGTTTAAAAAATTGAAATCCCTTTGTAATAGACGAGTTTTCGTCCGATACCCTCATACTTCGAAAGAGATTGTCCAGTTTGTACACGAAGTGCATCCAGTTTTTCCTGTAACTCTCTCAACTTTTTACAACATGCTATGTGGGTGAAATTATGATACCATGCCAACTTTCAACCATTTCAGAGTTCATTTGCAGTGCTTTTCAATTCAGGGTCATTTTAGCTCAAAAAAAATCATGAAATGCATGAAAAATAGCAAATGAAGTTAGAAAAGGGTTAAAAAGTGATGATGTGGCTTTGAATGGTGCATATTGAATGCAGAAAAAGTCTTGAGTTAAAATATGTTTAAAAAATTGAAATCCCTTTGTAATAGACGAGTTTTCGTCCGAAACCGTGATACTTCGAAAGAGATTGTCCAGTTTGTACACGAAGTGCATCCAGTTTTTCCTGTAACCCTCTCAACTTTTCAGCACATGCTATGTGGGTGAAATTATGATACCATGCCAAGTTTCAACCATTTCAGAGTTCATTTGCAGTGCTTTTCAATTCAAGGTCATTTTAGCTCAAAATAAATCATGAAATGCATGAAAAATAGCAAATGAAGTCAGAAAAGGGTTAAAAAGTGATGATGTGGCTTTGAATGGTGCATATTGAATGCAGAAAAAGTCTTGAGTTAAAATATGTTTAAAAATTTGAAATCCCTTTGTAATAGACGAGTTTTCGTCCGAAACCGTGATACTTCGAAAGAGATTGTCCAGTTTGTACACGAAGTGCATCCAGTTTTTCCTGTAACCCTCTCAACTTTTTACCACATGCTATGTGGGTGAAATTATGATACCATGCCAACTTTCAACCATTTCAGAGTTCATTTGCGGTGCTTTTTAATTCAGGGTCATTTTAGCTCAAAATATATCAAGAAATGCATGAAAAATAGCAAATGAAGTCAGAAAAGGGTTGAAAAGTGATGATGTGCCTTTGAATGGTGCATGTTGAATGCAGAAAAAGTCTTGAGTTAAAATATGTTTAAAAAATTGAAATCCCTTTGTAATAGACGAGTTTTCGTCCGAAACCGTGATACTTCGAAAGAGATTGTCCAGTTTGTACACGAAGTGCATCCAGTTTTTCCTGTAACCCTCTCAACTTTTTAGCACATGCTATGTGGGTGAAATTATGATACCATGCCAACTTTCAACCATTTCAGAGTTCATTTGCAGTGCTTTTCAATTCAGGGTCATTTTAGCTCAAAATATATCATGAAATGCATGAAAAATAGCAAACGAAGTCAGAAAAGGGTTGAAAAGTGATGATGTGGCTTTGAATGATGCATATTGAATGCAGAAAAAGTCTTGAGTTAAAATATGTTTAAAAAATTGAAATCCCTTTGTAATAGACGAGTTTTCGTCCGAAACCGTGATACTTCGAAAGAGATTGTCCAGTTTGTACACGAAGTGCATCCAGTTTTTCCTGTAACCCTCTCAACTTTTTACCACATGCTATGTGGGTGAAATTATGATACCATGCCAACTTTCAACCATTTCAGAGTTCATTTGCAGTGCTTTTCAATTCAGGGTCATTTTAGCTCAAAATATATCATGAAATGCATGAAAAATAGCAAATGAAGTCAGAAAAGGGTTGAAAAGTGATGATGTGGCTTTGAATGGTGCATATTGAATGCAGAAAAAGTCTTGAGTAAAAATATGTTTAAAAAATTGAAATCCCTTTGTAATAGACGAGTTTTCGTCCGAAACCGTGATACTTCGAAAGAGATTGTCCAGTTTGTACACGAAGTGCATCCAGTTTTTCCTGTAACCCTCTCAACTTTTTAGCACATGCTATGTGGGTGAAATTATGATACCATGCCAACTTTCAACCATTTCAGAGTTCATTTGCAGTGCTTTTCAATTCAGGGTCATTTTAGCTCAAAATAAATCATGAAATGCATGAAAAATAGCAAACGAAGTCAGAAAAGTGTTGAAAAGTGATGATGTGGCTTTGAATGGTGCATATTGAATGCAGAAAAAGTCTTGAGTTAAAATATGTTTAAAAAATTGAAATCCCTTTGTAATAGACGAGTTTTCGTCCGATACCGTGATACTTCGAAAGAGATTGTCCAGTTTGTACACGAAGTGCATCCAGTTTTTCCTGTAACCCTCTCAACTTTTTAGCACATGCTATGTGGGTGAAATTATGATACCATGCCAAGTTTCAACCATTTCAGAGTTCATTTGCAGTGCTTTTCAATTCAGGGTCATTTTAGCTCAAAATAAATCATGAAATGCATGAAAAATAGCAAACGAAGTCAGAAAAGGGTTAAAAAGTGATGATGTGGCTTTGAATGGTGCATATTGAATGCAGAAAAAGTCTTGAGTTAAAATATGTTTAAAAATTTGAAATCCCTTTGTAATAGACGAGTTTTCGTCCGAAACCGTGATACTTCGAAAGAGATTGTCCAGTTTGTACACGAAGTGCATCCAGTTTTTCCTGTAACCCTCTCAACTTTTTAGCACATGCTATGTGGGTGAAATTATGATACCATGCCAACTTTCAACCATTTCATAGTTCATTTGCAGTGCTTTTCAATTCAGGGTCATTTTAGCTCAAAATATATCATGGAATGCATGAAAAATAGCAAATGAAGTCAGAAAAGGGTTGAAAAGTGATGATGTGCCTTTGAATGGTGCATGTTGAATGCAGAAAAAGTCTTGAGTTAAAATATGTTTAAAAAATTGAAATCCCTTTGTAATAGACGAGTTTTCGTCCGAAACCGTGATACTTCGAAAGAGATTGTCCAGTTTGTACACGAAGTGCATCCAGTTTTTCCTGTAACCCTCTCAACTTTTTAGCACATGCTATGTGGGTGAAATTATGATACCATGCCAACTTTCAACCATTTCAGAGTTCATTTGCAGTGCTTTTCAATTCAGGGTCATTTTAGCTCAAAATAAATCATGAAATGCATGAAAAATAGCAAACGAAGTCAGAAAAGTGTTGAAAAGTGATGATGTGGCTTTGAATGATGCATATTGAATGCAGAAAAAGTCTTGAGTTAAAATATGTTTAAAAAATTGAAATCCCTTTGTAATAGACGAGTTTTCGTCCGAAACCGTGATACTTCGAAAGAGATTGTCCAGTTTGTACACGAAGTGCATCCAGTTTTTCCTGTAACCCTCTCAACTTTTTACCACATGCTATGTGGGTGAAATTATGATACCATGCCAACTTTCAACCATTTCAGAGTTCATTTGCAGTGCTTTTCAATTCAGGGTCATTTTAGCTCAAAATATATCATGAAATGCATGAAAAATAGCAAATGAAGTCAGAAAAGGGTTGAAAAGTGATGATGTGGCTTTGAATGGTGCATATTGAATGCAGAAAAAGTCTTGAGTAAAAATATGTTTAAAAAATTGAAATCCCTTTGTAATAGACGAGTTTTCGTCCGAAACCGTGATACTTCGAAAGAGATTGTCCAGTTTGTACACGAAGTGCATCCAGTTTTTCCTGTAACCCTCTCAACTTTTTAGCACATGCTATGTGGGTGAAATTATGATACCATGCCAACTTTCAACCATTTCAGAGTTCATTTGCAGTGCTTTTCAATTCAGGGTCATTTTAGCTCAAAATAAATCATGAAATGCATGAAAAATAGCAAACGAAGTCAGAAAAGTGTTGAAAAGTGATGATGTGGCTTTGAATGGTGCATATTGAATGCAGAAAAAGTCTTGAGTTAAAATATGTTTAAAAAATTGAAATCCCTTTGTAATAGACGAGTTTTCGTCCGAAACCGTGATACTTCGAAAGAGATTGTCCAGTTTGAACACGAAGTGCATCCAGTTTTTCCTGTAACCCTCTCAACTTTTTAGCACATGCTATGTGGGTGAAATTATGATACCATGCCAACTTTCAACCATTTCAGAGTTCATTTGCAGTGCTTTTCAATTCAAGGTCATTTTAGCTCAAAATAAATCATGAAATGCATGAAAAATAGCAAATGAAGTCAGAAAAGGGTTAAAAAGTGATGATGTGGCTTTGAATGGTGCATATTGAATGCAGAAAAAGTCTTGAGTTAAAATATGTTTAAAAAATTGAAATCCCTTTGTAATAGATGAGTTTTCGTCCAAAACCGTGATACTTCGAAATAGATTGTCCAGTTTGTACACGAAGTGCATCCAGTTTTTCCTGTAACCCTCTCAACTTTTTACCACATGCTATGTGGGTGAAATTATGATACCATGCCAACTTTCAACCATTTCAGAGTTCATTTGCGGTGCTTTTCAATTCAGGGTCATTTTAGCTCAAAATATATCATGAAATGCATGAAAAATAGCAAATGAAGTCAGAAAAGGGTTGAAAAGTGATGATGTGGCTTTGAATGGTGCATATTGAATGCAGAAAAAGTCTTGAGTAAAAATATGTTTAAAAAATTGAAATCCCTTTGTAATAGACGAGTTTTCGTCCGAAACCGTGATACTTCGAAAGAGATTGTCCAATTTGTACACGAAGTGCATCCAGTTTTCCTGTAACCCACTCAACTTTTTAGCACATGCTATGTGGGTTAAATTATGATACCATGCCAACTTTCAACCTTTTCAGAGTTCATTTGCAGTGCTTTTCAATTCAGGGTCATTTTAGCTCAAAATAAATCATGAAATGCATGAAAAATAGCAAACGAAGTCAGAAAAGTGTTGAAAAGTGATGATGTGGCTTTGAATGGTGCATATTGAATGCAGAAAAAGTCTAGAGTAAAAATATGTTTAAAAAATTGAAATCCCTTTGTAATAGACGAGTTTTCGTCCGAAACCGTGATACTTCGAAAGAGATTGTCCAGTTTGTACATGAAGTGCATCCAGTTTTTCCTATAACCCTCTCAACTTTTTAGCACATGCTATGTGGGTGAAATTATGATACCATGCCAACTTTCAACCATTTCAGAGTTCATTTGCAGTGCTTTTCAATTCAGGGTCATTTTAGCTCAAAATAAATCATGAAATGCATGAAAAATAGCAAACGAAGTCAGAAAAGTGTTGAAAAGTGATGATGTGGCTTTGAATGGTGCATATTGAATGCAGAAAAAGTCTTGAGTTAAAATATGTTTAAAAAATTGAAATCCCTTTGTAATAGACGAGTTTTCGTCCGAAACCGTGATACTTCGAAAGAGATTGTCCAGTTTGTACACGAAGTGCATCCAGTTTTTCCTGTAACCCTCTCAACTTTTTAGCACATGCTATGTGGGTGAAATTATGATACCATGCCAACTTTCAACCATTTCAGAGTTCATTTGCAGTGCTTTTCAATTCAAGGTCATTTTAGCTCAAAATAAATCATGAAATGCATGAAAAATAGCAAATGAAGTCAGAAAAGGGTTAAAAAGTGATGATGTGGCTTTGAATGGTGCATATTGAATGCAGAAAAAGTCTTGAGTTAAAATATGTTTAAAAAATTGAAATCCCTTTGTAATAGACGAGTTTTCGTCCAAAACCGTGATACTTCGAAATAGATTGTCCAGTTTGTACACGAAGTGCATCCAGTTTTTCCTGTAACCCTCTCAACTTTTTACCACATGCTATGTGGGTGAAATTATGATACCATGCCAACTTTCAACCATTTCAGAGTTCATTTGCGGTGCTTTTCAATTCAGGGTCATTTTAGCTCAAAATATATCATGAAATGCATGAAAAATAGCAAATGAAGTCAGAAAAGGGTTGAAAAGTGATGATGTGGCTTTGAATGGTGCATATTGAATGCAGAAAAAGTCTTGAGTAAAAATATGTTTAAAAAATTGAAATCCCTTTGTAATAGACGAGTTTTCGTCCGAAACCGTGATACTTCGAAAGAGATTGTCCAATTTGTACACGAAGTGCATCCAGTTTTCCTGTAACCCACTCAACTTTTTAGCACATGCTATGTGGGTTAAATTATGATACCATGCCAACTTTCAACCTTTTCAGAGTTCATTTGCAGTGCTTTTCAATTCAGGGTCATTTTAGCTCAAAATAAATCATGAAATGCATGAAAAATAGCAAATGAAGTCAGAAAAGGGTTGGAAAGTGATGATGTGGCTTTGAATGGTGCATATTGAATGCAGAAAAAGTCTTGAGCTAAAATATGTTTAAAAAATTGAAATCCCTTTGTAATAGACGAGTTTTCGTCCGAAACCCTCATACTTCGAAAGAGATTGTCCAGTTTGTACACGAAGTGCATCCAGTTTTTCCTGTAACTCTCTCAACTTTTTACAACATGCTATGTGGGTGAAATTATGATACCATGCCAACTTTCAACCATTTCAGAGTTCATTTGCAGTGCTTTTCAATTCAGGGTCATTTTAGCTCAAAAAATATCATGAAATGCATGAAAAATAGCAAATGAAGTCAGAAAAGGGTTAAAAAGTGATGATGTGGCTTTGAATGGTGCATATTGAATGCAGAAAAAGTCTTGAGTTAAAATATGTTTAAAAAATTGAAATCCCTTTGTAATAGACGAGTTTTCGTCCGAAACCGTGATACTTCGAAAGAGATTGTCCAGTTTGTACACGAAGTGCATCCAGTTTTTCCTGTAACCCTCTCAAATTTTCAGCACATGCTATGTGGGTGAAATTATGATACCATGCCAAGTTTCAACCATTTCAGAGTTCATTTGCAGTGCTTTTCAATTCAAGGTCATTTTAGCTCAAAATAAATCATGAAATGCATGAAAAATAGCAAATGAAGTCAGAAAAGGGTTAAAAAGTGATGATGTGGCTTTGAATGGTGCATATTGAATGCAGAAAAAGTCTTGAGTTAAAATATGTTTAAAAATTTGAAATCCCTTTGTAATAGACGAGTTTTCGTCCGAAACCGTGATACTTCGAAAGAGATTGTCCAGTTTGTACACGAAGTGCATCCAGTTTTTCCTGTAACCCTCTCAACTTTTTACCACATGCTATGTGGGTGAAATTATGATACCATGCCAACTTTCAACCATTTCAGAGTTCATTTGCGGTGCTTTTTAATTCAGGGTCATTTTAGCTCAAAATATATCAAGAAATGCATGAAAAATAGCAAATGAAGTCAGAAAAGGGTTGAAAAGTGATGATGTGCCTTTGAATGGTGCATATTGAATGCAGAAAAAGTCTTGAGTTAAAATATGTTTAAAAAATTGAAATCCCTTTGTAATAGACGAGTTTTCGTCCGAAACCGTGATACTTCGAAAGAGATTGTCCAGTTTGTACACGAAGTGCATCCAGTTTTTCCTGTAACCCTCTCAACTTTTTACCACATGCTATGTGGGTGAAATTATGATACCATGCCAACTTTCAACCATTTCAGAGTTCATTTGCAGTGCTTTTCAATTCAGGGTCATTTTAGCTCAAAATATATCATGAAATGCATGAAAAATAGCAAATGAAGTCAGAAAAGGGTTGGAAAGTGATGATGTGGCTTTGAATGGTGCATATTGAATGCAGAAAAAGTCTTGAGTTAAAATATGTTTAAAAAATTGAAATCCCTTTGTAGTAGACGAGTTTTCGTCCGAAACCGTGATACTTTGAAAGAGATTGTCCAGTTTGTACACGAAGTGCATCCAGTTTTTCCTGTAACCCTCTCAACTTTTTACAACATGCTATGTGGGTGAAATTATGATAGCATGCCAACTTTCAACCATTTCAGAGTCAATTTGCGGTGCTTTTCAATTCAGGGTCATTTTAGCTCAAAATATATCATGAAATGCATGAAAAATAGCAAATGAAGTCAGAAAAGGGTTGAAAAGTGATGACGTGGCTTTGAATGGTGCATATTGAATGCAGAAAAAGTCTTGAGTAAAAATATGTTTAAAAAATTGAAATCCCTTTGTAATAGACGAGTTTTCGTCCGAAACCGTGATACTTCGAAAGAGATTGTCCAGTTTGTACACGAAGTGCATCCAGTTTTCCTGTAACCCACTCAACTTTTTACCACATGCTATGTGGGTGAAATTATGATACCATGCCAACTTTCAACCATTTCAGAGTTCATTTGCAGTGCTTTTCAATTCAGGGTCATTTTAGCTCAAAATATATCATGAAATGCATGAAAAATAGCAAATGAAGTCAGAAAAGGGTTGAAAAGTGATGACGTGGCTTTGAATGGTGCATATTGAATGCAGAAAAAGTCTTGAGTAAAAATATGTTTAAAAAATTGAAATCCCTTTGTAATAGACGAGTTTTCGTCCGAAACCGTGATACTTCGAAAGAGATTGTCCAGTTTGTACACGAAGTGCATCCAGTTTTTCCTGTAACCCACTCAACTTTTTCGCACATGCTATGTGGGTTAAATTATGATACCATGCCAACTTTCAACCTTTTCAGAGTTCATTTGCAGTGCTTTTCAATTCAGGGTCATTTTAGCTCAAAATATATCATGAAATGCATGAAAAATAGCAAATGAAGTCAGAAAAGGGTTGAAAAGTGATGATGTGGCTTTGAATGGTGCATATTGAATGCAGAAAAAGTCTTGAGTAAAAATATGTTTAAAAAATTGAAATCCCTTTGTAATAGACGAGTTTTCGTCCGAAACCGTGATACTTCGAAAGAGATTGTCCAGTTTGTACACGAAGTGCATCCAGTTTTTCCTGTAACCCACTCAACTTTTTCGCACATGCTATGTGGGTTAAATTATGATACCATGCCAACTTTCAACCTTTTCAGAGTTCATTTGCAGTGCTTTTCAATTCAGGGTCATTTTAGCTCAAAATAAATCATGGAATGCATGAAAAATAGCAAATGAAGTCAGAAAAGGGTTGGAAAGTGATGATGTGGCTTTGAATGGTGCATATTGAATGCAGAAAAAGTCTTGAGTTAAAATATGTTTAAAAAATTGAAATCCCTTTGTAATAGACGAGTTTTCGTCCGAAACCCTCATACTTCGAAAGAGATTGTCCAGTTTGTACACGAAGTGCATCCAGTTTTTCCTGTAACTCTCTCAACTTTTTACAACATGCTATGTGGGTGAAATTATGATACCATGCCAACTTTCAACCATTTCAGAGTTCATTTGCAGTGCTTTTCAATTCAGGGTCATTTTTGCTCAAAAAATATCATGAAATGCATGAAAAATAGCAAATGAAGTCAGAAAAGGGTTAAAAAGTGATGATGTGGCTTTGAATGGTGCATATTGAATGCAGAAAAAGTCTTGAGTTAAAATATGTTTAAAAAATTGAAATCCCTTTGTAATAGACGAGTTTTCGTCCGAAACCGTGATACTTCGAAAGAGATTGTCCAGTTTGTACACGAAGTGCATCCAGTTTTTCCTGTAACCCTCTCAATTTTTTAGCACATGCTATGTGGGTGAAATTATGATACCATGCCAACTTTCAACCATTTCATAGTTCATTTGCAGTGCTTTTCAATTCAGGGTCATTTTAGCTCAAAATATATCATGAAATGCATGAAAAATAGCAAATGAAGTCAGAAAAGGGTTGAAAAGTGATGATGTGCCTTTGAATGGTGCATGTTGAATGCAGAAAAAGTCTTGAGTTAAAATATGTTTAAAAAATTGAAATCCCTTTGTAATAGACGAGTTTTCGTCCGAAACCGTGATACTTCGAAAGAGATTGTCCAGTTTGTACACGAAGTGCATCCAGTTTTTCCTGTAACCCTCTCAACTTTTTAGCACATGCTATGTGGGTGAAATTATGATACCATGCCAACTTTCAACCATTTCAGAGTTCATTTGCAGTGCTTTTCAATTCAGGGTCATTTTAGCTCAAAATAAATCATGAAATGCATGAAAAATAGCAAACGAAGTCAG
Organism: Elymus sibiricus; assembly: GCA_039707655.1. NCBI lineage: Eukaryota > Viridiplantae > Streptophyta > Magnoliopsida > Poales > Poaceae > Elymus > Elymus sibiricus. The sequence continues at coordinate 122,684,681 of CM077667.1, read as the reverse complement.
AAAAGTGTTGAAAAGTGATGATGTGGCTTTGAATGATGCATATTGAATGCAGAAAAAGTCTTGAGTTAAAATATGTTTAAAAAATTGAAATCCCTTTGTAATAGACGAGTTTTCGTCCGAAACCGTGATACTTCGAAAGAGATTGTCCAGTTTGTACACGAAGTGCATCCAGTTTTTCCTGTAACCCTCTCAACTTTTTACCACATGCTATGTGGGTGAAATTATGATACCATGCCAACTTTCAACCATTTCAGAGTTCATTTGCAGTGCTTTTCAATTCAGGGTCATTTTAGCTCAAAATATATCATGAAATGCATGAAAAATAGCAAATGAAGTCAGAAAAGGGTTGAAAAGTGATGATGTGGCTTTGAATGGTGCATATTGAATGCAGAAAAAGTCTTGAGTAAAAATATGTTTAAAAAATTGAAATCCCTTTGTAATAGACGAGTTTTCGTCCGAAACCGTGATACTTCGAAAGAGATTGTCCAGTTTGTACACGAAGTGCATCCAGTTTTTCCTGTAACCCTCTCAACTTTTTAGCACATGCTATGTGGGTGAAATTATGATACCATGCCAACTTTCAACCATTTCAGAGTTCATTTGCAGTGCTTTTCAATTCAGGGTCATTTTAGCTCAAAATAAATCATGAAATGCATGAAAAATAGCAAACGAAGTCAGAAAAGTGTTGAAAAGTGATGATGTGGCTTTGAATGGTGCATATTGAATGCAGAAAAAGTCTTGAGTTAAAATATGTTTAAAAAATTGAAATCCCTTTGTAATAGACGAGTTTTCGTCCGAAACCGTGATACTTCGAAAGAGATTGTCCAGTTTGTACACGAAGTGCATCCAGTTTTTCCTGTAACCCTCTCAACTTTTTAGCACATGCTATGTGGGTGAAATTATGATACCATGCCAAGTTTCAACCATTTCAGAGTTCATTTGCAGTGCTTTTCAATTCAGGGTCATTTTAGCTCAAAATAAATCATGAAATGCATGAAAAATAGCAAACGAAGTCAGAAAAGGGTTAAAAAGTGATGATGTGGCTTTGAATGGTGCATATTGAATGCAGAAAAAGTCTTGAGTTAAAATATGTTTAAAAATTTGAAATCCCTTTGTAATAGACGAGTTTTCGTCCGAAACCGTGATACTTCGAAAGAGATTGTCCAGTTTGTACACGAAGTGCATCCAGTTTTTCCTGTAACCCTCTCAACTTTTTACCACATGCTATGTGGGTGAAATTATGATACCATGCCAACTTTCAACCATTTCAGAGTTCATTTGCAGTGCTTTTCAATTCAGGGTCATTTTAGCTCAAAATATATCATGAAATGCATGAAAAATAGCAAATGAAGTCAGAAAAGGGTTGGAAAGTGATGATGTGGCTTTGAATGGTGCATATTGAATGCAGAAAAAGTCTTGAGTTAAAATATGTTTAAAAAATTGAAATCCCTTTGTAATAGACGAGTTTTCGTCCGAAACCGTGATACTTTGAAAGAGATTGTCCAGTTTGTACACGAAGTGCATCCAGTTTTTCCTGTAACCCTCTCAACTTTTTACAACATGCTATGTGGGTGAAATTATGATAGCATGCCAACTTTCAACCATTTCAGAGTCAATTTGCGGTGCTTTTCAATTCAGGGTCATTTTAGCTCAAAATATATCATGAAATGCATGAAAAATAGCAAATGAAGTCAGAAAAGGGTTGAAAAGTGATGACGTGGCTTTGAATGGTGCATATTGAATGCAGAAAAAGTCTTGAGTAAAAATATGTTTAAAAAATTGAAATCCCTTTGTAATAGACGAGTTTTCGTCCGAAACCGTGATACTTCGAAAGAGATTGTCCAGTTTGTACACGAAGTGCATCCAGTTTTCCTGTAACCCACTCAACTTTTTACCACATGCTATGTGGGTGAAATTATGATACCATGCCAACTTTCAACCATTTCAGAGTTCATTTGCAGTGCTTTTCAATTCAGGGTCATTTTAGCTCAAAATATATCATGAAATGCATGAAAAATAGCAAATGAAGTCAGAAAAGGGTTGAAAAGTGATGATGTGGCTTTGAATGGTGCATATTGAATGCAGAAAAAGTCTTGAGTAAAAATATGTTTAAAAAATTGAAATCCCTTTGTAATAGACGAGTTTTCGTCCGAAACCGTGATACTTCGAAAGAGATTGTCCAGTTTGTACACGAAGTGCATCCAGTTTTTCCTGTAACCCACTCAACTTTTTCGCACATGCTATGTGGGTTAAATTATGATACCATGCCAACTTTCAACCTTTTCAGAGTTCATTTGCAGTGCTTTTCAATTCAGGGTCATTTTAGCTCAAAATAAATCATGAAATGCATGAAAAATAGCAAATGAAGTCAGAAAAGGGTTGGAAAGTGATGATGTGGCTTTGAATGGTGCATATTGAATGCAGAAAAAGTCTTGAGTTAAAATATGTTTAAAAAATTGAAATCCCTTTGTAATAGACGAGTTTTCGTCCGAAACCGTGATACTTCGAAAGAGATTGTCCAGTTTGTACACGAAGTGCATCCAGTTTTTCCTGTAACCCTCTCAACTTTTTACCACATGCTATGTGGGTGAAATTATGATACCATGCCAACTTTCAACCATTTCAGAGTTCATTTTCAGTGCTTTTCAATTCAGGGTCATTTTAGCTCAAAATAAATCATGAAATGCATGAAAAATAGCAAACGAAGTCAGAAAAGTGTTGAAAAGTGATGATGTGGCTTTGAATGGTGCATATTGAATGCAGAAAAAGTCTTGAGTTAAAATATGTTTAAAAAATTGAAATCCCTTTGTAATAGACGAGTTTTCGTCCGAAACCGTGATACTTCGAAAGAGATTGTCCAGTTTGTACACGAAGTGCATCCAGTTTTTCCTGTAACCCTCTCAATTTTTTAGCACATGCTATGTGGGTGAAATTATGATACCATGCCAACTTTCAACCATTTCATAGTTCATTTGCAGTGCTTTTCAATTCAGGGTCATTTTAGCTCAAAATATATCATGAAATGCATGAAAAATAGCAAATGAAGTCAGAAAAGGGTTGAAAAGTGATGATGTGCCTTTGAATGGTGCATGTTGAATGCAGAAAAAGTCTTGAGTTAAAATATGCTTAAAAAATTGAAATCCCTTTGTAATAGACGAGTTTTCGTCCGAAACCGTGATACTTCGAAAGAGATTGTCCAGTTTGTACACGAAGTGCATCCAGTTTTTCCTGTAACCCTCTCAACTTTTTAGCACATGCTATGTGGGTGAAATTATGATACCATGCCAACTTTCAACCATTTCAGAGTTCATTTGCAGTGCTTTTCAATTCAGGGTCATTTTAGCTCAAAATAAATCATGAAATGCATGAAAAATAGCAAACGAAGTCAGAAAAGTGTTGAAAAGTGATGATGTGGCTTTGAATGATGCATATTGAATGCAGAAAAAGTCTTGAGTTAAAATATGTTTAAAAAATTGAAATCCCTTTGTAATAGACGAGTTTTCGTCCGAAACCGTGATACTTCGAAAGAGATTGTCCAGTTTGTACACGAAGTGCATCCAGTTTTTCCTGTAACCCTCTCAACTTTTTACCACATGCTATGTGGGTGAAATTATGATACCATGCCAACTTTCAACCATTTCAGAGTTCATTTGCAGTGCTTTTCAATTCAGGGTCATTTTAGCTCAAAATATATCATGAAATGCATGAAAAATAGCAAATGAAGTCAGAAAAGGGTTGAAAAGTGATGATGTGGCTTTGAATGGTGCATATTGAATGCAGAAAAAGTCTTGAGTAAAAATATGTTTAAAAAATTGAAATCCCTTTGTAATAGACGAGTTTTCGTCCGAAACCGTGATACTTCGAAAGAGATTGTCCAGTTTGTACACGAAGTGCATCCAGTTTTTCCTGTAACCCTCTCAACTTTTTAGCACATGCTATGTGGGTGAAATTATGATACCATGCCAACTTTCAACCATTTCAGAGTTCATTTGCAGTGCTTTTCAATTCAGGGTCATTTTAGCTCAAAATAAATCATGAAATGCATGAAAAATAGCAAACGAAGTCAGAAAAGTGTTGAAAAGTGATGATGTGGCTTTGAATGGTGCATATTGAATGCAGAAAAAGTCTTGAGTTAAAATATGTTTAAAAAATTGAAATCCCTTTGTAATAGACGAGTTTTCGTCCGAAACCGTGATACTTCGAAAGAGATTGTCCAGTTTGTACACGAAGTGCATCCAGTTTTTCCTGTAACCCTCTCAACTTTTTAGCACATGCTATGTGGGTGAAATTATGATACCATGCCAAGTTTCAACCATTTCAGAGTTCATTTGCAGTGCTTTTCAATTCAGGGTCATTTTAGCTCAAAATAAATCATGAAATGCATGAAAAATAGCAAACGAAGTCAGAAAAGGGTTAAAAAGTGATGATGTGGCTTTGAATGGTGCATATTGAATGCAGAAAAAGTCTTGAGTTAAAATATGTTTAAAAATTTGAAATCCCTTTGTAATAGACGAGTTTTCGTCCGAAACCGTGATACTTCGAAAGAGATTGTCCAGTTTGTACACGAAGTGCATCCAGTTTTTCCTGTAACCCTCTCAACTTTTTAGCACATGCTATGTGGGTGAAATTATGATACCATGCCAACTTTCAACCATTTCATAGTTCATTTGCAGTGCTTTTCAATTCAGGGTCATTTTAGCTCAAAATATATCATGAAATGCATGAAAAATAGCAAATGAAGTCAGAAAAGGGTTGAAAAGTGATGATGTGCCTTTGAATGGTGCATGTTGAATGCAGAAAAAGTCTTGAGTTAAAATATGTTTAAAAAATTGAAATCCCTTTGTAATAGACGAGTTTTCGTCCGAAACCGTGATACTTCGAAAGAGATTGTCCAGTTTGTACACGAAGTGCATCCAGTTTTTCCTGTAACCCTCTCAACTTTTTAGCACATGCTATGTGGGTGAAATTATGATACCATGCCAACTTTCAACCATTTCAGAGTTCATTTGCAGTGCTTTTCAATTCAGGGTCATTTTAGCTCAAAATAAATCATGAAATGCATGAAAAATAGCAAACGAAGTCAGAAAAGTGTTGAAAAGTGATGATGTGGCTTTGAATGATGCATATTGAATGCAGAAAAAGTCTTGAGTTAAAATATGTTTAAAAAATTGAAATCCCTTTGTAATAGACGAGTTTTCGTCCGAAACCGTGATACTTCGAAAGAGATTGTCCAGTTTGTACACGAAGTGCATCCAGTTTTTCCTGTAACCCTCTCAACTTTTTAGCACATGCTATGTGGGTGAAATTATGATACCATGCCAACTTTCAACCATTTCAGAGTTCATTTGCAGTGCTTTTCAATTCAGGGTCATTTTAGCTCAAAATAAATCATGAAATGCATGAAAAATAGCAAACGAAGTCAGAAAAGTGTTGAAAAGTGATGATGTGGCTTTGAATGATGCATATTGAATGCAGAAAAAGTCTTGAGTTAAAATATGTTTAAAAAATTGAAATCCCTTTGTAATAGACGAGTTTTCGTCCGAAACCGTGATACTTCGAAAGAGATTGTCCAGTTTGTACACGAAGTGCATCCAGTTTTTCCTGTAACCCTCTCAACTTTTTACCACATGCTATGTGGGTGAAATTATGATACCATGCCAACTTTCAACCATTTCAGAGTTCATTTGCAGTGCTTTTCAATTCAGGGTCATTTTAGCTCAAAATATATCATGAAATGCATGAAAAATAGCAAATGAAGTCAGAAAAGGGTTGAAAAGTGATGATGTGGCTTTGAATGGTGCATATTGAATGCAGAAAAAGTCTTGAGTAAAAATATGTTTAAAAAATTGAAATCCCTTTGTAATAGACGAGTTTTCGTCCGAAACCGTGATACTTCGAAAGAGATTGTCCAGTTTGTACACGAAGTGCATCCAGTTTTTCCTGTAACCCTCTCAACTTTTTAGCACATGCTATGTGGGTGAAATTATGATACCATGCCAACTTTCAACCATTTCAGAGTTCATTTGCAGTGCTTTTCAATTCAGGGTCATTTTAGCTCAAAATAAATCATGAAATGCATGAAAAATAGCAAACGAAGTCAGAAAAGTGTTGAAAAGTGATGATGTGGCTTTGAATCGTGCATATTGAATGCAGAAAAAGTCTTGAGTTAAAATATGTTTAAAAAATTGAAATCCCTTTGTAATAGACGAGTTTTCGTCCGAAACCGTGATACTTCGAAAGAGATTGTCCAGTTTGTACACGAAGTGCATCCAGTTTTTCCTGTAACCCTCTCAACTTTTTAGCACATGCTATGTGGGTGAAATTATGATACCATGCCAAGTTTCAACCATTTCAGAGTTCATTTGCAGTGCTTTTCAATTCAGGGTCATTTTAGCTCAAAATAAATCATGAAATGCATGAAAAATAGCAAATGAAGTCAGAAAAGGGTTAAAAAGTGATGATGTGGCTTTGAATGGTGCATATTGAATGCAGAAAAAGTCTTGAGTTAAAATATGTTTAAAAAATTGAAATCCCTTTGTAATAGACGAGTTTTCGTCCGAAACCGTGATACTTCGAAAGAGATTGTCCAGTTTGTACACGAAGTGCATCCAGTTTTTCCTGTAACCCTCTCAATTTTTTAGCACATGCTATGTGGGTGAAATTATGATACCATGCCAACTTTCAACCATTTCATAGTTCATTTGCAGTGCTTTTCAATTCAGGGTCATTTTAGCTCAAAATATATCATGAAATGCATGAAAAATAGCAAATGAAGTCAGAAAAGGGTTGAAAAGTGATGATGTGCCTTTGAATGGTGCATGTTGAATGCAGAAAAAGTCTTGAGTTAAAATATGTTTAAAAAATTGAAATCCCTTTGTAATAGACGAGTTTTCGTCCGAAACCGTGATACTTCGAAAGAGATTGTCCAGTTTGTACACGAAGTGCATCCAGTTTTTCCTGTAACCCTCTCAACTTTTTAGCACATGCTATGTGGGTGAAATTATGATACCATGCCAACTTTCAACCATTTCAGAGTTCATTTGCAGTGCTTTTCAATTCAGGGTCATTTTAGCTCAAAATAAATCATGAAATGCATGAAAAATAGCAAACGAAGTCAGAAAAGTGTTGAAAAGTGATGATGTGGCTTTGAATGATGCATATTGAATGCAGAAAAAGTCTTGAGTTAAAATATGTTTAAAAAATTGAAATCCCTTTGTAATAGACGAGTTTTCGTCCGAAACCGTGATACTTCGAAAGAGATTGTCCAGTTTGTACACGAAGTGCATCCAGTTTTTCCTGTAACCCTCTCAACTTTTTTACCACATGCTATGTGGGTGAAATTATGATACCATGCCAACTTTCAACCATTTCAGAGTTCATTTGCAGTGCTTTTCAATTCAGGGTCATTTTAGCTCAAAATATATCATGAAATGCATGAAAAATAGCAAATGAAGTCAGAAAAGGGTTGAAAAGTGATGATGTGGCTTTGAATGGTGCATATTGAATGCAGAAAAAGTCTTGAGTAAAAATATGTTTAAAAAATTGAAATCCCTTTGTAATAGACGAGTTTTCGTCCGAAACCGTGATACTTCGAAAGAGATTGTCCAGTTTGTACACGAAGTGCATCCAGTTTTTCCTGTAACCCTCTCAACTTTTTAGCACATGCTATGTGGGTGAAATTATGATACCATGCCAACTTTCAACCATTTCAGAGTTCATTTGCAGTGCTTTTCAATTCAGGGTCATTTTAGCTCAAAATAAATCATGAAATGCATGAAAAATAGCAAACGAAGTCAGAAAAGTGTTGAAAAGTGATGATGTGGCTTTGAATGGTGCATATTGAATGCAGAAAAAGTCTTGAGTTAAAATATGTTTAAAAAATTGAAATCCCTTTGTAATAGACGAGTTTTCGTCCGAAACCGTGATACTTCGAAAGAGATTGTCCAGTTTGTACACGAAGTGCATCCAGTTTTTCCTGTAACCCTCTCAACTTTTTAGCACATGCGATGTGGGTGAAATTATGATACCATGCCAAGTTTCAACCATTTCAGAGTTCATTTGCAGTGCTTTTCAATTCAGGGTCATTTTAGCTCAAAATAAATCATGAAATGCATGAAAAATAGCAAACGAAGTCAGAAAAGGGTTAAAAAGTGATGATGTGGCTTTGAATGGTGCATATTGAATGCAGAAAAAGTCTTGAGTTAAAATATGTTTAAAAATTTGAAATCCCTTTGTAATAGACGAGTTTTCGTCCGAAACCGTGATACTTCGAAAGAGATTGTCCAGTTTGTACACGAAGTGCATCCAGTTTTTCCTGTAACCCTCTCAACTTTTTACCACATGCTATGTGGGTGAAATTATGATACCATGCCAACTTTCAACCATTTCAGAGTTCATTTTCAGTGCTTTTCAATTCAGGGTCATTTTAGCTCAAAATAAATCATGAAATGCATGAAAAATAGCAAACGAAGTCAGAAAAGTGTTGAAAAGTGATGATGTGGCTTTGAATGGTGCATATTGAATGCAGAAAAAATCTTGAGTTAAAATATGTTTAAAAAATTGAAATCCCTTTGTAATAGACGAGTTTTCGTCCGAAACCGTGATACTTCGAAAGAGATTGTCCAGTTTGTACACGAAGTGCATCCAGTTTTTCCTGTAACCCTCTCAACTTTTTAGCACATGCTATGTGGGTGAAATTATGATACCATGCCAAGTTTCAACCATTTCAGAGTTCATTTGCAGTGCTTTTCAATTCAGGGTCATTTTAGCTCAAAATAAATCATGAAATGCATGAAAAATAGCAAACGAAGTCAGAAAAGGGTTAAAAAGTGATGATGTGGCTTTGAATGGTGCATATTGAATGCAGAAAAAGTCTTGAGTTAAAATATGTTTAAAAATTTGAAATCCCTTTGTAATAGACGAGTTTTCGTCCGAAACCGTGATACTTCGAAAGAGATTGTCCAGTTTGTACACGAAGTGCATCCAGTTTTTCCTGTAACCCTCTCAACTTTTTACCACATGCTATGTGGGTGAAATTATTATACCATGCCAACTTTCAACCATTTCAGAGTTCATTTTCAGTGCTTTTCAATTCAGGGTCATTTTAGCTCAAAATATATCATGAAATGCATGAAAAATTGCAAATGAAGTCAGAAAAGGGTTGAAAAGTGATGATGTGGCTTTGAATGGTGCATATTGAATGCAGAAAAAGTCTTGAGTAAAAATATGTTTAAAAAATTGAAATCCCTTTGTAATAGACGAGTTTTCGTCCGAAACCGTGATACTTCGAAAGAGATTGTCCAGTTTGTACACGAAGTGCATCCAGTTTTTCCTGTAACCCTCTCAACTTTTTAGCACATGCTATTAGGGTGAAATTATGATACCATGCCAACTTTCAACCATTTCAGAGTTCATTTGCAGTGCTTTTCAATTCAGGGTCATTTTAGCTCAAAATAAATCATGAAATGCATGAAAAATAGCAAATGAAGTCAGAAAAGGGTTGAAAAGTGATGATGTGGCTTTGAATGGTGCATATTGAATGCAGAAAAAGTCTTGAGTAAAAATATGTTTAAAAAATTGAAATCCCTTTGTAATAGACGAGTTTTCGTCCGAAACCGTGATACTTCGAAAGAGATTGTCCAGTTTGTACACGAAGTGCATCCAGTTTTTCCTGTAACCCACTCAACTTTTTAGCACATGCTATGTGGGTTAAATTATGATACCATGCCAACTTTCAACCTTTTCAGAGTTCATTTGCAGTGCTTTTCAATTCAGGGTCATTTTAGCTCAAAATAAATCATGAAATGCATGAAAAATAGCAAATGAAGTCAGAAAAGGGTTGAAAAGTGATGATGTGGCTTTTAATGGTGCATATTGAATGCAGAAAAAGTCTTGAGTTAAAATATGTTTAAAAAATTGGAATCCCTTTGTAATAGACGAGTTTTCGTCCGAAACCGTGATACTTCGAAAGAGATTGTCCAGTTTGTACACGAAGTGCATCTAGTTTTTCCTGTAACCCTCTCAACTTTTTACAACATGCTATGTGGGTGAAATTATGATACCATGCCAACTTTCAACCATTTCAGAGTTCATTTGCAGTGCTTTTCAATTCAGGGTCATTTTAGCTCAAAATATATCATGAAATGCATGAAAAATAGCAAATGAAGTCAGAAAAGGGTTAAAAAGTGATGATGTGGCTTTGAATGGTGCATATTGAATGCAGAAAAAGTCTTGAGTAAAAATATGTTTAAAAAATTGAAATCCCTTTGTAATAGACGAGTTTTCGTCCGAAACCGTGATACTTCGAAAGAGATTGTCCAGTTTGTACACGAAGTGCATCCAGTTTTTCCTGTAACCCTCTCAACTTTTTAGCACATGCTATGTGGGTGAAATTATGATACCATGCCAAGTTTCAACCATTTCAGAGTTCATTTGCAGTGCTTTTCAATTCAAGGTCATTTTAGCTCAAAATAAATCATGAAATGCATGAAAAATAGCAAATGAAGTCAGAAAAGGGATAAAAAGTGATGATGTGGCTTTGAATGGTGCATATTGAAAGCAGAAAAAGTCTTGAGTTAAAATATGTTTAAAAATTTGAAATCCCTTTGTAATAGACGAGTTTTCGTCCGAAACCGTGATACTTCGAAAGAGATTGTCCAGTTTGTACACGAAGTGCATCCAGTTTTTCCTGTAACCCTCTCAACTTTTTACCACATGCTATGTGGGTGAAATTATGATACCATGCCAACTTTCAACCATTTCAGAGTTCATTTACAGTGCTTTTCAATTCAGGGTCATTTTAGCTCAAAATATATCATGAAATGCATGAAAAATAGCAAATGAAGTCAGAAAAGGGTTGAAAAGTGATGATGTGCCTTTGAATGGTGCATATTGAATGCAGAAAAAGTCTTGAGTTAAAATATGTTTAAAAAATTGAAATCCCTTTGTACTAGACGAGTTTTCATCCGAAACCGTGATACTTCGAAAGAGATTGTCCAGTTTGTACACGAAGTGCATCCAGTTTTTCCTGTAACCCTCTCAACTTTTTAGCACATGCTATGTGGGTGAAATTATGATACCATGCCAACTTTCAACCATTTCATAGTTCATTTGCAGTGCTTTTCAATTCAGGGTCATTTTAGCTCAAAATATCAGGAAATGCATGAAAAATAGCAAATGAAGTCAGAAAAGGGTTGAAAAGTGATGATGTGGCTTTTAATGGTGCATATTGAATGCAGAAAAAGTCTTGAGTTAAAATACGTTTAAAAAATTGAAATCCCTTTGTAATAGACGAGTTTTCGTCCGAAACCCTCATACTTCGAAGGAGATTGTCCAGTTTGTACACGAAATGCATCCAGTTTTTCCTGTAACCCTGTCAACTTTTTATCACATGCTATGTGGGTGAAATTATGATACCATGCCAACTTTCAACCATTTCAGAGTTCATTTGCAGTGCTTTTCAATTCAGGGTCATTTTAGCTCAAAATAAATCATGAAATGCATGAAAAATTACAAATGAAGTTAGAAAAGGGTTAAAAAGTGAAGATGTGGCTTTGAATGGTGCATATTGAATGCAGAAAAAGTCTTGAGTTAAAATATGTTTAAAAATTTGAAATCCCTTTGTAATAGATGAGTTTTCGTCCGAAACCGTGATACTTCGAAAGAGATTGTCCAGTTTGTACACGAAGTGCATCCAGTTTTTCCTGTAACCCTCTCAACTTTTTACCACATGCTATGTGGGTGAAATTATGATACCATGCCAACTTTCAACCATTTCAGAGTTCATTTGCAGTGCTTTTCAATTCAGGGTCATTTTAGCTCAAAATATATCATGAAATGCATGAAAAATAGCAAATGAAGTCAGAAAAGGGTTGAAAAGTGATGATGTGCCTTTGAATGGTGCATATTGAATGCAGAAAAAGTCTTGAGTTCAAATATGTTTAAAAAATTGAAATCCCTTTGTAATAGACGAGTTTTCGTCCGAAACCGTGATACTTCGAAAGAGATTGTCCAGTTTGTACACGAAGTGCATCCAGTTTTTCCTGTAACCCTCTCAACTTTTTAGCACCTGCTATGTGGGTGAAATTATGATACCATGCCAACTTTCAACCATTTCAGAGTTCATTTGCAGTGCTTTTCAATTCAGGGTCATTTTAGCTCAAAATAAATCATGAAATGCATGAAAAATAGCAAACGAAGTCAGAAAAGTGTTGAAAAGTGATGATGTGGCTTTGAATGGTGCATATTGAATGCAGAAAAAGTCTTGAGTTAAAATATGTTTAAAAAATTGAAATCCCTTTGTAATAGACGAGTTTTCGTCCGAAACCCTCATACTTCGAAGGAGATTGTCCAGTTTGTACACGAAATGCATCCAGTTTTTCCTGTAACCCTGTCAACTTTTTATCACATGCTATGTGGGTGAAATTATGATACCATGCCAACTTTCAACCATTTCAGAGTTCATTTGCAGTGCTTTTCAATTCAGGGTCATTTTAGCTCAAAATATCAGGAAATGCATGAAAAATAGCAAATGAAGTCAGAAAAGGGTTGAAAAGTGATGATGTGGCTTTTAATGGTGCATATTGAATGCAGAAAAAGTCTTGAGTTAAAATATGTTTAAAAAATTGAAATCCCTTTGTAATAGACGAGTTTTCGTCCGAAACCCTCATACTTCGAAGGAGATTGTCCAGTTTGTACACGAAATGCATCCAGTTTTTCCTGTAACCCTGTCAACTTTTTATCACATGCTATGTGGGTGAAATTATGATACCATGCCAACTTTCAACCATTTCAGAGTTCATTTGCAGTGCTTTTCAATTCAGGGTCATTTTAGCTCAAAATAAATCATGAAATGCATGAAAAATAACAAATGAAGTCAGAAAAGGGTTAAAAAGTGAAGATGTGGCTTTGAATGGTGCATATTGAATGCAGAAAAAGTCTTGAGTTAAAATATGTTTAAAAATTTGAAATCCCTTTGTAATAGATGAGTTTTCGTCCGAAACCGTGATACTTCGAAAGAGATTGTCCAGTTTGTACACGAAGTGCATCCAGTTTTTCCTGTAACCCTCTCAACTTTTTACCACATGCTATGTGGGTGAAATTATGATACCATGCCAACTTTCAACCATTTCATAGTTCATTTGCAGTGCTTTTCAATTCAGGGTCATTTTAGCTCAAAATATATCATGAAATGCATGAAAAATAGCAAATGAAGTCAGAAAAGGGTTGAAAAGTGATGATGTGCCTTTGAATGGTGCATATTGAATGCAGAAAAAGTCTTGAGTTAAAATATGTTTAAAAAATTGAAATCCCTTTGTAATAGACGAGTTTTCGTCCGAAACCGTGATACTTCGAAAGAGATTGTCCAGTTTGTACACGAAGTGCATCCAGTTTTTCCTGTAACCCTCTCAACTTTTTAGCACATGCTATGTGGGTGAAATTATGATACCATGCCAACTTTCAACCATTTCAGAGTTCATTTGCAGTGCTTTTCAATTCAGGGTCATTTTAGCTCAAAATAAATCATGAAATGCATGAAAAATAGCAAATGAAGTCAGAAAAGTGTTGAAAAGTGATGATGTGGCTTTGAATGGTGCATATTGAATGCAGAAAAAGTCTTGAGTTAAAATATGTTTAAAAAATTGAAATCCCTTTGTAATAGAGAAGTTTTCGTCCGAAACCCTCATACTTCGAAAGAGATTGTCCAGTTTGTACACGAAGTGCATCCAGTTTTTCCTGTAACCCTCTCAACTTTTTACCACATGCTATGTGGGTGAAATTATGATACCATGCCAACTTTCAACCATTTCAGAGTTCATTTGCAGTGCTTTTCAATTCAGGGTCATTTTAGCTCAAAATATATCATGAAATGCATGAAAAATAGCAAATGAAGTCAGAAAAGGGTTGAAAAGTGATGATGTGCCTTTGAATGGTGCATATTGAATGCAGAAAAAGTCTTGAGTTCAAATATGTTTAAAAAATTGAAATCCCTTTGTAATAGACGAGTTTTCGTCCGAAACCGTGATACTTCGAAAGAGATTGTCCAGTTTGTACACGAAGTGCATCCAGTTTTTCCTGTAACCCTCTCAACTTTTTAGCACCTGCTATGTGGGTGAAATTATGATACCATGCCAACTTTCAACCATTTCAGAGTTCATTTGCAGTGCTTTTCAATTCAGGGTCATTTTAGCTCAAAATAAATCATGAAATGCATGAAAAATAGCAAACGAAGTCAGAAAAGTGTTGAAAAGTGATGATGTGGCTTTGAATGGTGCATATTGAATGCAGAAAAAGTCTTGAGTTAAAATATGTTTAAAAAATTGAAATCCCTTTGTAATAGACGAGTTTTCGTCCGAAACCCTCATACTTCGAAGGAGATTGTCCAGTTTGTACACGAAATGCATCCAGTTTTTCCTGTAACCCTGTCAACTTTTTATCACATGCTATGTGGGTGAAATTATGATACCATGCCAACTTTCAACCATTTCAGAGTTCATTTGCAGTGCTTTTCAATTCAGGGTCATTTTAGCTCAAAATATCAGGAAATGCATGAAAAATAGCAAATGAAGTCAGAAAAGGGTTGAAAAGTGATGATGTGGCTTTTAATGGTGCATATTGAATGCAGAAAAAGTCTTGAGTTAAAATATGTTTAAAAAATTGAAATCCCTTTGTAATAGACGAGTTTTCGTCCGAAACCCTCATACTTCGAAGGAGATTGTCCAGTTTGTACACGAAATGCATCCAGTTTTTCCTGTAACCCTGTCAACTTTTTATCACATGCTATGTGGGTGAAATTATGATACCATGCCAACTTTCAACCATTTCAGAGTTCATTTGCAGTGCATTTCAATTCAGGGTCATTTTAGCTCAAAATAAATCATGAAATGCATGAAAAATAACAAATGAAGTCAGAAAAGGGTTAAAAAGTGAAGATGTGGCTTTGAATGGTGCATATTGAATGCAGAAAAAGTCTTGAGTTAAAATATGTTTAAAAATTTGAAATCCCTTTGTAATAGATGAGTTTTCGTCCGAAACCGTGATACTTCGAAAGAGATTGTCCAGTTTGTACACGAAGTGCATCCAGTTTTTCCTGTAACCCTCTCAACTTTTTACCACATGCTATGTGGGTGAAATTATGATACCATGCCAACTTTCAACCATTTCATAGTTCATTTGCAGTGCTTTTCAATTCAGGGTCATTTTAGCTCAAAATATATCATGAAATGCATGAAAAATAGCAAATGAAGTCAGAAAAGGGTTGAAAAGTGATGATGTGCCTTTGAATGGTGCATATTGAATGCAGAAAATGTCTTGAGTTAAAATATGTTTAAAAAATTGAAATCCCTTTGTAATAGACGAGTTTTCGTCCGAAACCGTGATACTTCGAAAGAGATTGTCCAGTTTGTACACGAAGTGCATCCAGTTTTTCCTGTAACCCTCTCAACTTTTTAGCACATGCTATGTGGGTGAAATTATGATACCATGCCAACTTTCAACCATTTCAGAGTTCATTTGCAGTGCTTTTCAATTCAGGGTCATTTTAGCTCAAAATAAATCATGAAATGCATGAAAAATAGCAAATGAAGTCAGAAAAGTGTTGAAAAGTGATGATGTGGCTTTGAATGGTGCATATTGAATGCAGAAAAAGTCTTGAGTTAAAATATGTTTAAAAAATTGAAATCCCTTTGTAATAGAGAAGTTTTCGTCCGAAACCCTCATACTTCGAAAGAGATTGTCCAGTTTGTACACGAAGTGCATCCAGTTTTTCCTGTAACCCTCTCAACTTTTTACCACATGCTATGTGGGTGAAATTATGATACCATGCCAACTTTCAACCATTTCAGAGTTCATTTGCAGTGCTTTTCAATTCAGGGTCATTTTAGCTCAAAATATATCATGAAATGCATGAAAAATAGCAAATGAAGTCAGAAAAGGATTGAAAAGTGATGATGTGCCTTTGAATGGTGCATATTGAATGCAGAAAAAGTCTTGAGTTCAAATATGTTTAAAAAATTGAAATCCCTTTGTAATAGACGAGTTTTCGTCCGAAACCGTGATACTTCGAAAGAGATTGTCCAGTTTGTACACGAAGTGCATCCAGTTTTTCCTGTAACCCTCTCAACTTTTTAGCACCTGCTATGTGGGTGAAATTATGATACCATGCCAACTTTCAACCATTTCAGAGTTCATTTGCAGTGCTTTTCAATTCAGGGTCATTTTAGCTCAAAATAAATCATGAAATGCATGAAAAATAGCAAACGAAGTCAGAAAAGTGTTGAAAAGTGATGATGTGGCTTTGAATGGTGCATATTGAATGCAGAAAAAGTCTTGAGTTAAAATATGTTTAAAAAATTGAAATCCCTTTGTAATAGACGAGTTTTCGTCCGAAACCGTGATACTTCGAAAGAGATTGTCCAGTTTGTACACGAAGTGCATCCAGTTTTTCCTGTAACCCTCTCAACTTTTTACCACATGCTATGTGGGTGAAATTATGATACCATGCCAACTTTCAACCATTTCAGAGTTCATTTGCAGTGCTTTTCAATTCAGGGTCATTTTAGCTCAAAATATATCATGAAATGCATGAAAAATAGCAAATGAAGTCAAAAAAGGGTTGAAAAGTGATGATGTGGCTTTGAATGGTGCATATTGAATGCAGAAAAAGTCTTGAGTAAAAATATGTTTAAAAAATTGAAATCCCTTTGTAATAGACGAGTTTTCGTCCGAAACCGTGATACTTCGAAAGAGATTGTCCAGTTTGTACACGAAGTGCATCCAGTTTTTCCTGTAACCCACTCAACTTTTTAGCACATGCTATGTGGGTTAAATTATGATACCATGCCAACTTTCAACCTTTTCAGAGTTCATTTGCAGTGCTTTTCAATTCAGGGTCATTTTAGCTCAAAATAAATCATGAAATGCATGAAAAATAGCAAATGAAGTCAGAAAAGGGTTGGAAAGTGATGATGTGGCTTTGAATGGTGCATATTGAATGCAGAAAAAGACATGAGTTAAAATATGTTTAAAAAATTGAAATCCCTTTGTAATAGACGAGTTTTCGTCCGAAACCCTCATACTTCGAAAGAGATTGTCCAGTTTGTACACGAAGTGCATCCAGTTTTTCCTGTAACTCTCTCAACTTTTTACCACATGCTATGTGGGTGAAATTATGATACCATGCCAACTTTCAACCATTTCAGAGTTCATTTGCAGTGCTTTTCAATTCAGGGTCATTTTAGCTCAAAAAATATCAGGAAATGCATGAAAAATAGCAAATGAAGTCAGAAAAGGGTTAAAAAGTGATGATGTGGCTTTGAATGGTGCATATTGAATGCAGAAAAAGTCTTGAGTTAAAATATGTTTAAAAAATTGAAATCCCTTTGTAATAGACGAGTTTTCGTCCGAAACCGTGATACTTCGAAAGAGATTGTCCAGTTTGTACACGAAGTGCATCCAGTTTTTCCTGTAACCCTCTCAATTT
Source organism: Elymus sibiricus (assembly GCA_039707655.1). Taxonomy (NCBI): domain Eukaryota; kingdom Viridiplantae; phylum Streptophyta; class Magnoliopsida; order Poales; family Poaceae; genus Elymus; species Elymus sibiricus. The sequence goes on along the minus strand of CM077667.1, from coordinate 122,667,202 downwards.
TTTAGCACATGCTATGTGGGTGAAATTATGATACCATGCCAAGTTTCAACCATTTCAGAGTTCATTTGCAGTGCTTTTCAATTCAAGGTCATTTTAGCTCAAAATAAATCATGAAATGCATGAAAAATAACAAATGAAGTCAGAAAAGGGTTAAAAAGTGAAGATGTGGCTTTGAATGGTGCATATTGAATGCAGAAAAAGTCTTGAGTTAAAATATGTTTAAAAATTTGAAATCCCTTTGTAATAGATGAGTTTTCGTCCGAAACCGTGATACTTCGAAAGAGATTGTCCAGTTTGTACACGAAGTGCATCCAGTTTTTCCTGTAACCCTCTCAACTTTTTACCACATGCTATGTGGGTGAAATTATGATACCATGCCAACTTTCAACCATTTCATAGTTCATTTGCAGTGCTTTTCAATTCAGGGTCATTTTAGCTCAAAATATATCATGAAATGCATGAAAAATAGCAAATGAAGTCAGAAAAGGGTTGAAAAGTGATGATGTGCCTTTGAATGGTGCATATTGAATGCAGAAAAAGTCTTGAGTTAAAATATGTTTAAAAAATTGAAATCCCTTTGTAATAGACGAGTTTTCGTCCGAAACCGTGATACTTCGAAAGAGATTGTCCAGTTTGTACACGAAGTGCATCCAGTTTTTCCTGTAACCCTCTCAACTTTTTAGCACATGCTATGTGGGTGAAATTATGATACCATGCCAACTTTCAACCATTTCAGAGTTCATTTGCAGTGCTTTTCAATTCAGGGTCATTTTAGCTCAAAATAAATCATGAAATGCATGAAAAATAGCAAATGAAGTCAGAAAAGTGTTGAAAAGTGATGATGTGGCTTTGAATGGTGCATATTGAATGCAGAAAAAGTCTTGAGTTAAAATATGTTTAAAAAATTGAAATCCCTTTGTAATAGACGAGTTTTCGTCCGAAACCCTCATACTTCGAAGGAGATTGTCCAGTTTGTACACGAAATGCATCCAGTTTTTCCTGTAACCCTGTCAACTTTTTATCACATGCTATGTGGGTGAAATTATGATACCATGCCAACTTTCAACCATTTCAGAGTTCATTTGCAGTGCTTTTCAATTCAGGGTCATTTTAGCTCAAAATATCAGGAAATGCATGAAAAATAGCAAATGAAGTCAGAAAAGGGTTGAAAAGTGATGATGTGGCTTTTAATGGTGCATATTGAATGCAGAAAAAGTCTTGAGTTAAAATATGTTTAAAAAATTGAAATCCCTTTGTAATAGACGAGTTTTCGTCCGAAACCCTCATACTTCGAAGGAGATTGTCCAGTTTGTACACGAAATGCATCCAGTTTTTCCTGTAACCCTGTCAACTTTTTATCACATGCTATGTGGGTGAAATTATGATACCATGCCAACTTTCAACCATTTCAGAGTTCATTTGCAGTGCTTTTCAATTCAGGGTCATTTTAGCTCAAAATAAATCATGAAATGCATGAAAAATAACAAATGAAGTCAGAAAAGGGTTAAAAAGTGAAGATGTGGCTTTGAATGGTGCATATTGAATGCAGAAAAAGTCTTGAGTTAAAATATGTTTAAAAATTTGAAATCCCTTTGTAATAGATGAGTTTTCGTCCGAAACCGTGATACTTCGAAAGAGATTGTCCAGTTTGTACACGAAGTGCATCCAGTTTTTCCTGTAACCCTCTCAACTTTTTACCACATGCTATGTGGGTGAAATTATGATACCATGCCAACTTTCAACCATTTCATAGTTCATTTGCAGTGCTTTTCAATTCAGGGTCATTTTAGCTCAAAATATATCATGAAATGCATGAAAAATAGCAAATGAAGTCAGAAAAGGGTTGAAAAGTGATGATGTGCCTTTGAATGGTGCATATTGAATGCAGAAAAAGTCTTGAGTTAAAATATGTTTAAAAAATTGAAATCCCTTTGTAATAGACGAGTTTTCGTCCGAAACCGTGATACTTCGAAAGAGATTGTCCAGTTTGTACACGAAGTGCATCCAGTTTTTCCTGTAACCCTCTCAACTTTTTAGCACATGCTATGTGGGTGAAATTATGATACCATGCCAACTTTCAACCATTTCAGAGTTCATTTGCAGTGCTTTTCAATTCAGGGTCATTTTAGCTCAAAATAAATCATGAAATGCATGAAAAATAGCAAATGAAGTCAGAAAAGTGTTGAAAAGTGATGATGTGGCTTTGAATGGTGCATATTGAATGCAGAAAAAGTCTTGAGTTAAAATATGTTTAAAAAATTGAAATCCCTTTGTAATAGAGAAGTTTTCGTCCGAAACCCTCATACTTCGAAAGAGATTGTCCAGTTTGTACACGAAGTGCATCCAGTTTTTCCTGTAACCCTCTCAACTTTTTACCACATGCTATGTGGGTGAAATTATGATACCATGCCAACTTTCAACCATTTCAGAGTTCATTTGCAGTGCTTTTCAATTCAGGGTCATTTTAGCTCAAAATATATCATGAAATGCATGAAAAATAGCAAATGAAGTCAGAAAAGGGTTGGAAAGTGATGATGTGGCTTTGAATGGTGCATATTGAATGCAGAAAAAGACATGAGTTAAAATATGTTTAAAAAATTGAAATCCCTTTGTAATAGACGAGTTTTCGTCCGAAACCCTCATACTTCGAAAGAGATTGTCCAGTTTGTACACGAAGTGCATCCAGTTTTTCCTGTAACTCTCTCAACTTTTTACCACATGCTATGTGGGTGAAATTATGATACCATGCCAACTTTCAACCATTTCAGAGTTCATTTGCAGTGCTTTTCAATTCAGGGTCATTTTAGCTCAAAAAATATCAGGAAATGCATGAAAAATAGCAAATGAAGTCAGAAAAGGGTTAAAAAGTGATGATGTGGCTTTGAATGGTGCATATTGAATGCAGAAAAAGTCTTGAGTTAAAATATGTTTAAAAATTTGAAATCCCTTTGTAATAGATGAGTTTTCGTCCGAAACCGTGATACTTCGAAAGAGATTGTCCAGTTTGTACACGAAGTGCATCCAGTTTTTCCTGTAACCCTCTCAACTTTTTACCACATGCTATGTGGGTGAAATTATGATACCATGCCAACTTTCAACCATTTCATAGTTCATTTGCAGTGCTTTTCAATTCAGGGTCATTTTAGCTCAAAATATATCATGAAATGCATGAAAAATAGCAAATGAAGTCAGAAAAGGGTTGAAAAGTGATGATGTGCCTTTGAATGGTGCATATTGAATGCAGAAAAAGTCTTGAGTTAAAATATGTTTAAAAAATTGAAATCCCTTTGTAATAGACGAGTTTTCGTCCGAAACCGTGATACTTCGAAAGAGATTGTCCAGTTTGTACACGAAGTGCATCCAGTTTTTCCTGTAACCCTCTCAACTTTTTAGCACATGCTATGTGGGTGAAATTATGATACCATGCCAACTTTCAACCATTTCAGAGTTCATTTGCAGTGCTTTTCAATTCAGGGTCATTTTAGCTCAAAATAAATCATGAAATGCATGAAAAATAGCAAATGAAGTCAGAAAAGTGTTGAAAAGTGATGATGTGGCTTTGAATGGTGCATATTGAATGCAGAAAAAGTCTTGAGTTAAAATATGTTTAAAAAATTGAAATCCCTTTGTAATAGAGAAGTTTTCGTCCGAAACCCTCATACTTCGAAAGAGATTGTCCAGTTTGTACACGAAGTGCATCCAGTTTTTCCTGTAACCCTCTCAACTTTTTACCACATGCTATGTGGGTGAAATTATGATACCATGCCAACTTTCAACCATTTCAGAGTTCATTTGCAGTGCTTTTCAATTCAGGGTCATTTTAGCTCAAAATATATCATGAAATGCATGAAAAATAGCAAATGAAGTCAGAAAAGGGTTGGAAAGTGATGATGTGGCTTTGAATGGTGCATATTGAATGCAGAAAAAGACATGAGTTAAAATATGTTTAAAAAATTGAAATCCCTTTGTAATAGACGAGTTTTCGTCCGAAACCCTCATACTTCGAAAGAGATTGTCCAGTTTGTACACGAAGTGCATCCAGTTTTTCCTGTAACTCTCTCAACTTTTTACCACATGCTATGTGGGTGAAATTATGATACCATGCCAACTTTCAACCATTTCAGAGTTCATTTGCAGTGCTTTTCAATTCAGGGTCATTTTAGCTCAAAAAATATCAGGAAATGCATGAAAAATAGCAAATGAAGTCAGAAAAGGGTTAAAAAGTGATGATGTGGCTTTGAATGGTGCATATTGAATGCAGAAAAAGTCTTGAGTTAAAATATGTTTAAAAAATTGAAATCCCTTTGTAATAGACGAGTTTTCGTCCGAAACCGTGATACTTCGAAAGAGATTGTCCAGTTTGTACACGAAGTGCATCCAGTTTTTCCTGTAACCCTCTCAATTTTTTAGCACATGCTATGTGGGTGAAATTATGATACCATGCCAAGTTTCAACCATTTCAGAGTTCATTTGCAGTGCTTTTCAATTCAAGGTCATTTTAGCTCAAAATAAATCATGAAATGCATGAAAAATAACAAATGAAGTCAGAAAAGGGTTAAAAAGTGAAGATGTGGCTTTGAATGGTGCCTATTGAATGCAGAAAAAGTCTTGAGTTAAAATATGTTTAAAAATTTGAAATCCCTTTGTAATAGATGAGTTTTCGTCCGAAACCGTGATACTTCGAAAGAGATTGTCCAGTTTGTACACGAAGTGCATCCAGTTTTTCCTGTAACCCTCTCAACTTTTTACCACATGCTATGTGGGTGAAATTATGATACCATGCCAACTTTCAACCATTTCATAGTTCATTTGCAGTGCTTTTCAATTCAGGGTCATTTTAGCTCAAAATATATCATGAAATGCATGAAAAATAGCAAATGAAGTCAGAAAAGGGTTGAAAAGTGATGATGTGCCTTTGAATGGTGCATATTGAATGCAGAAAAAGTCTTGAGTTAAAATATGTTTAAAAAATTGAAATCCCTTTGTAATAGACGAGTTTTCGTCCGAAACCGTGATACTTCGAAAGAGATTGTCCAGTTTGTACACGAAGTGCATCCAGTTTTTCCTGTAACCCTCTCAACTTTTTACCACATGCTATGTGGGTGAAATTATGATACCATGCCAACTTTCAACCATTTCAGAGTTCATTTGCAGTGCTTTTCAATTCAGGGTCATTTTAGCTCAAAATAAATCATGAAATGCATGAAAAATAGCAAATGAAGTCAGAAAAGTGTTGAAAAGTGATGATGTGGCTTTGAATGGTGCATATTGAATGCAGAAAAAGTCTTGAGTTAAAATATGTTTAAAAAATTGAAATCCCTTTGTAATAGAGAAGTTTTCGTCCGAAACCCTCATACTTCGAAAGAGATTGTCCAGTTTGTACACGAAGTGCATCCAGTTTTTCCTGTAACCCTCTCAACTTTTTACCACATGCTATGTGGGTGAAATTATGATACCATGCCAACTTTCAACCATTTCAGAGTTCATTTGCAGTGCTTTTCAATTCAGGGTCATTTTAGCTCAAAATATATCATGAAATGCATGAAAAATAGCAAATGAAGTCAGAAAAGGGTTGAAAAGTGATGATGTGCCTTTGAATGGTGCATATTGAATGCAGAAAAAGTCTTGAGTTCAAATATGTTTAAAAAATTGAAATCCCTTTGTAATAGACGAGTTTTCGTCCGAAACCGTGATACTTCGAAAGAGATTGTCCAGTTTGTACACGAAGTGCATCCAGTTTTTCCTGTAACCCTCTCAACTTTTTAGCACCTGCTATGTGGGTGAAATTATGATACCATGCCAACTTTCAACCATTTCAGAGTTCATTTGCAGTGCTTTTCAATTCAGGGTCATTTTAGCTCAAAATAAATCATGAAATGCATGAAAAATAGCAAATGAAGTCAGAAAAGGGTTGAAAAGTGATGATGTGGCTTTTAATGGTGCATATTGAATGCAGAAAAAGTCTTGAGTTAAAATATGTTTAAAAAATTGAAATCCCTTTGTAATAGACGAGTTTTCGTCCGAAACCCTCATACTTCGAAGGAGATTGTCCAGTTTGTACACGAAATGCATCCAGTTTTTCCTGTAACCCTGTCAACTTTTTATCACATGCTATGTGGGTGAAATTATGATACCATGCCAACTTTCAACCATTTCAGAGTTCATTTGCAGTGCTTTTCAATTCAGGGTCATTTTAGCTCAAAATAAATCATGAAATGCATGAAAAATAGCAAACGAAGTCAGAAAAGGGTTAAAAAGTGATGATGTGGCTTTGAATGGTGCATATTGAATGCAGAAAAAGTCTTGAGTTAAAATATGTTTAAAAATTTGAAATCCCTTTGTAATAGACGAGTTTTCGTCCGAAACCGTGATACTTCGAAAGAGATTGTCCAGTTTGTACACGAAGTGCATCCAGTTTTTCCTGTAACCCTCTCAACTTTTTAGCACATGCTATGTGGGTGAAATTATGATACCATGCCAACTTTCAACCATTTCAGAGTTCATTTGCAGTGCTTTTCAATTCAGGGTCATTTTAGCTCAAAATATATCATGAAATGCATGAAAAATAGCAAATGAAGTCAGAAAAGGGTTGAAAAGTGATGATGTGCCTTTGAATGGTGCATATTGAATGCAGAAAAAGTCTTGAGTTCAAATATGTTTAAAAAATTGAAATCCCTTTGTAATAGACGAGTTTTCGTCCGAAACCGTGATACTTCGAAAGAGATTGTCCAGTTTGTACACGAAGTGCATCCAGTTTTTCCTGTAACCCTCTCAACTTTTTAGCACATGCTATGTGGGTGAAATTATGATACCATGCCAACTTTCAACCATTTCAGAGTTCATTTGCAGTGCTTTTCAATTCAGGGTCATTTTAGCTCAAAATAAATCATGAAATGCATGAAAAATAGCAAATGAAGTCAGAAAAGTGTTGAAAAGTGATGATGTGGCTTTGAATGGTGCATATTGAATGCAGAAAAAGTCTTGAGTTAAAATATGTTTAAAAAATTGAAATCCCTTTGTAATAGAGAAGTTTTCGTCCGAAACCCTCATACTTCGAAAGAGATTGTCCAGTTTGTACACGAAGTGCATCCAGTTTTTCCTGTAACCCTCTCAACTTTTTACCACATGCTATGTGGGTGAAATTATGATACCATGCCAACTTTCAACCATTTCAGAGTTCATTTGCAGTGCTTTTCAATTCAGGGTCATTTTAGCTCAAAATATATCATGAAATGCATGAAAAATAGCAAATGAAGTCAGAAAAGGGTTGAAAAGTGATGATGTGCCTTTGAATGGTGCATATTGAATGCAGAAAAAGTCTTGAGTAAAAATATGTTTAAAAAATTGAAATCCCTTTGTAATAGACGAGTTTTCGTCCGAAACCGTGATACTTCGAAAGAGATTGTCCAGTTTGTACACGAAGTGCATCCAGTTTTTCCTGTAACCCACTCAACTTTTTAGCACATGCTATGTGGGTTAAATTATGATACCATGCCAACTTTCAACCTTTTCAGAGTTCATTTGCAGTGCTTTTCAATTCAGGGTCATTTTAGCTCAAAATAAATCATGAAATGCATGAAAAATAGCAAATGAAGTCAGAAAAGGGTTGGAAAGTGATGATGTGGCTTTGAATGGTGCATATTGAATGCAGAAAAAGACATGAGTTAAAATATGTTTAAAAAATTGAAATCCCTTTGTAATAGACGAGTTTTCGTCCGAAACCCTCATACTTCGAAAGAGATTGTCCAGTTTGTACACGAAGTGCATCCAGTTTTTCCTGTAACTCTCTCAACTTTTTACCACATGCTATGTGGGTGAAATTATGATACCATGCCAACTTTCAACCATTTCAGAGTTCATTTGCAGTGCTTTTCAATTCAGGGTCATTTTAGCTCAAAAAATATCAGGAAATGCATGAAAAATAGCAAATGAAGTCAGAAAAGGGTTGAAAAGTGATGATGTGCCTTTGAATGGTGCATATTGAATGCAGAAAAAGTCTTGAGTAAAAATATGTTTAAAAAATTGAAATCCCTTTGTAATAGACGAGTTTTCGTCCGAAACCGTGATACTTCGAAAGAGATTGTCCAGTTTGTACACGAAGTGCATCCAGTTTTTCCTGTAACCCACTCAACTTTTTAGCACATGCTATGTGGGTTAAATTATGATACCATGCCAACTTTCAACCTTTTCAGAGTTCATTTGCAGTGCTTTTCAATTCAGGGTCATTTTAGCTCAAAATAAATCATGAAATGCATGAAAAATAGCAAATGAAGTCAGAAAAGGGTTGGAAAGTGATGATGTGGCTTTGAATGGTGCATATTGAATGCAGAAAAAGACATGAGTTAAAATATGTTTAAAAAATTGAAATCCCTTTGTAATAGACGAGTTTTCGTCCGAAACCCTCATACTTCGAAAGAGATTGTCCAGTTTGTACACGAAGTGCATCCAGTTTTTCCTGTAACTCTCTCAACTTTTTACCACATGCTATGTGGGTGAAATTATGATACCATGCCAACTTTCAACCATTTCAGAGTTCATTTGCAGTGCTTTTCAATTCAAGGTCATTTTAGCTCAAAATAAATCATGAAATGCATGAAAAATAACAAATGAAGTCAGAAAAGGGTTAAAAAGTGAAGATGTGGCTTTGAATGGTGCATATTGAATGCAGAAAAAGTCTTGAGTTAAAATATGTTTAAAAATTTGAAATCCCTTTGTAATAGATGAGTTTTCGTCCGAAACCGTGATACTTCGAAAGAGATTGTCCAGTTTGTACACGAAGTGCATCCAGTTTTTCCTGTAACCCTCTCAACTTTTTACCACATGCTATGTGGGTGAAATTATGATACCATGCCAACTTTCAACCATTTCATAGTTCATTTGCAGTGCTTTTCAATTCAGGGTCATTTTAGCTCAAAATATATCATGAAATGCATGAAAAATAGCAAATGAAGTCAGAAAAGGGTTGAAAAGTGATGATGTGCCTTTGAATGGTGCATATTGAATGCAGAAAAAGTCTTGAGTAAAAATATGTTTAAAAAATTGAAATCCCTTTGTAATAGACGAGTTTTCGTCCGAAACCGTGATACTTCGAAAGAGATTGTCCAGTTTGTACACGAAGTGCATCCAGTTTTTCCTGTAACCCACTCAACTTTTTAGCACATGCTATGTGGGTTAAATTATGATACCATGCCAACTTTCAACCTTTTCAGAGTTCATTTGCAGTGCTTTTCAATTCAGGGTCATTTTAGCTCAAAATAAATCATGAAATGCATGAAAAATAGCAAATGAAGTCAGAAAAGGGTTGGAAAGTGATGATGTGGCTTTGAATGGTGCATATTGAATGCAGAAAAAGACATGAGTTAAAATATGTTTAAAAAATTGAAATCCCTTTGTAATAGACGAGTTTTCGTCCGAAACCCTCATACTTCGAAAGAGATTGTCCAGTTTGTACACGAAGTGCATCCAGTTTTTCCTGTAACTCTCTCAACTTTTTACCACATGCTATGTGGGTGAAATTATGATACCATGCCAACTTTCAACCATTTCAGAGTTCATTTGCAGTGCTTTTCAATTCAGGGTCATTTTAGCTCAAAAAATATCAGGAAATGCATGAAAAATAGCAAATGAAGTCAGAAAAGGGTTAAAAAGTGATGATGTGGCTTTGAATGGTGCATATTGAATGCAGAAAAAGTCTTGAGTTAAAATATGTTTAAAAAATTGAAATCCCTTTGTAATAGACGAGTTTTCGTCCGAAACCGTGATACTTCGAAAGAGATTGTCCAGTTTGTACACGAAGTGCATCCAGTTTTTCCTGTAACCCTCTCAATTTTTTAGCACATGCTATGTGGGTGAAATTATGATACCATGCCAAGTTTCAACCATTTCAGAGTTCATTTGCAGTGCTTTTCAATTCAAGGTCATTTTAGCTCAAAATAAATCATGAAATGCATGAAAAATAACAAATGAAGTCAGAAAAGGGTTAAAAAGTGAAGATGTGGCTTTGAATGGTGCATATTGAATGCAGAAAAAGTCTTGAGTTAAAATATGTTTAAAAATTTGAAATCCCTTTGTAATAGATGAGTTTTCGTCCGAAACCGTGATACTTCGAAAGAGATTGTCCAGTTTGTACACGAAGTGCATCCAGTTTTTCCTGTAACCCTCTCAACTTTTTACCACATGCTATGTGGGTGAAATTATGATACCATGCCAACTTTCAACCATTTCATAGTTCATTTGCAGTGCTTTTCAATTCAGGGTCATTTTAGCTCAAAATATATCATGAAATGCATGAAAAATAGCAAATGAAGTCAGAAAAGGGTTGAAAAGTGATGATGTGCCTTTGAATGGTGCATATTGAATGCAGAAAAAGTCTTGAGTTAAAATATGTTTAAAAAATTGAAATCCCTTTGTAATAGACGAGTTTTCGTCCGAAACCGTGATACTTCGAAAGAGATTGTCCAGTTTGTACACGAAGTGCATCCAGTTTTTCCTGTAACCCTCTCAACTTTTTAGCACATGCTATGTGGGTGAAATTATGATACCATGCCAACTTTCAACCATTTCAGAGTTCATTTGCAGTGCTTTTCAATTCAGGGTCATTTTAGCTCAAAATAAATCATGAAATGCATGAAAAATAGCAAATGAAGTCAGAAAAGTGTTGAAAAGTGATGATGTGGCTTTGAATGGTGCATATTGAATGCAGAAAAAGTCTTGAGTTAAAATATGTTTAAAAAATTGAAATCCCTTTGTAATAGAGAAGTTTTCGTCCGAAACCCTCATACTTCGAAAGAGATTGTCCAGTTTGTACACGAAGTGCATCCAGTTTTTCCTGTAACCCTCTCAACTTTTTACCACATGCTATGTGGGTGAAATTATGATACCATGCCAACTTTCAACCATTTCAGAGTTCATTTGCAGTGCTTTTCAATTCAGGGTCATTTTAGCTCAAAATATATCATGAAATGCATGAAAAATAGCAAATGAAGTCAGAAAAGGGTTGAAAAGTGATGATGTGCCTTTGAATGGTGCATATTGAATGCAGAAAAAGTCTTGAGTTCAAATATGTTTAAAAAATTGAAATCCCTTTGTAATAGACGAGTTTTCGTCCGAAACCGTGATACTTCGAAAGAGATTGTCCAGTTTGTACACGAAGTGCATCCAGTTTTTCCTGTAACCCTCTCAACTTTTTAGCACCTGCTATGTGGGTGAAATTATGATACCATGCCAACTTTCAACCATTTCAGAGTTCATTTGCAGTGCTTTTCAATTCAGGGTCATTTTAGCTCAAAATAAATCATGAAATGCATGAAAAATAGCAAATGAAGTCAGAAAAGGGTTGAAAAGTGATGATGTGGCTTTTAATGGTGCATATTGAATGCAGAAAAAGTCTTGAGTTAAAATATGTTTAAAAAATTGAAATCCCTTTGTAATAGACGAGTTTTCGTCCGAAACCCTCATACTTCGAAGGAGATTGTCCAGTTTGTACACGAAATGCATCCAGTTTTTCCTGTAACCCTGTCAACTTTTTATCACATGCTATGTGGGTGAAATTATGATACCATGCCAACTTTCAACCATTTCAGAGTTCATTTGCAGTGCTTTTCAATTCAGGGTCATTTTAGCTCAAAATAAATCATGAAATGCATGAAAAATAGCAAACGAAGTCAGAAAAGGGTTAAAAAGTGATGATGTGGCTTTGAATGGTGCATATTGAATGCAGAAAAAGTCTTGAGTTAAAATATGTTTAAAAATTTGAAATCCCTTTGTAATAGACGAGTTTTCGTCCGAAACCGTGATACTTCGAAAGAGATTGTCCAGTTTGTACACGAAGTGCATCCAGTTTTTCCTGTAACCCTCTCAACTTTTTAGCACATGCTATGTGGGTGAAATTATGATACCATGCCAACTTTCAACCATTTCAGAGTTCATTTGCAGTGCTTTTCAATTCAGGGTCATTTTAGCTCAAAATAAATCATGAAATGCATGAAAAATAGCAAATGAAGTCAGAAAAGTGTTGAAAAGTGATGATGTGGCTTTGAATGGTGCATATTGAATGCAGAAAAAGTCTTGAGTTAAAATATGTTTAAAAAATTGAAATCCCTTTGTAATAGAGAAGTTTTCGTCCGAAACCCTCATACTTCGAAAGAGATTGTCCAGTTTGTACACGAAGTGCATCCAGTTTTTCCTGTAACCCTCTCAACTTTTTAGCACATGCTATGTGGGTGAAATTATGATACCATGCCAACTTTCAACCATTTCAGAGTTCATTTGCAGTGCTTTTCAATTCAGGGTCATTTTAGCTCAAAATAAATCATGAAATGCATGAAAAATAGCAAATGAAGTCAGAAAAGTGTTGAAAAGTGATGATGTGGCTTTGAATGGTGCATATTGAATGCAGAAAAAGTCTTGAGTTAAAATATGTTTAAAAAATTGAAATCCCTTTGTAATAGAGAAGTTTTCGTCCGAAACCCTCATACTTCGAAAGAGATTGTCCAGTTTGTACACGAAGTGCATCCAGTTTTTCCTGTAACCCTCTCAACTTTTTACCACATGCTATGTGGGTGAAATTATGATACCATGCCAACTTTCAACCATTTCAGAGTTCATTTGCAGTGCTTTTCAATTCAGGGTCATTTTAGCTCAAAAAATATCAGGAAATGCATGAAAAATAGCAAATGAAGTCAGAAAAGGGTTAAAAAGTGATGATGTGGCTTTGAATGGTGCATATTGAATGCAGAAAAAGTCTTGAGTTAAAATATGTTTAAAAAATTGAAATCCCTTTGTAATAGACGAGTTTTCGTCCGAAACCGTGATACTTCGAAAGAGATTGTCCAGTTTGTACACGAAGTGCATCCAGTTTTTCCTGTAACCCTCTCAATTTTTTAGCACATGCTATGTGGGTGAAATTATGATACCATGCCAAGTTTCAACCATTTCAGAGTTCATTTGCAGTGCTTTTCAATTCAAGGTCATTTTAGCTCAAAATAAATCATGAAATGCATGAAAAATAACAAATGAAGTCAGAAAAGGGTTAAAAAGTGAAGATGTGGCTTTGAATGGTGCATATTGAATGCAGAAAAAGTCTTGAGTTAAAATATGTTTAAAAATTTGAAATCCCTTTGTAATAGATGAGTTTTCGTCCGAAACCGTGATACTTCGAAAGAGATTGTCCAGTTTGTACACGAAGTGCATCCAGTTTTTCCTGTAACCCTCTCAACTTTTTACCACATGCTATGTGGGTGAAATTATGATACCATGCCAACTTTCAACCATTTCATAGTTCATTTGCAGTGCTTTTCAATTCAGGGTCATTTTAGCTCAAAATATATCATGAAATGCATGAAAAATAGCAAATGAAGTCAGAAAAGGGTTGAAAAGTGATGATGTGCCTTTGAATGGTGCATATTGAATGCAGAAAAAGTCTTGAGTTAAAATATGTTTAAAAAATTGAAATCCCTTTGTAATAGACGAGTTTTCGTCCGAAACCGTGATACTTCGAAAGAGATTGTCCAGTTTGTACACGAAGTGCATCCAGTTTTTCCTGTAACCCTCTCAACTTTTTAGCACATGCTATGTGGTTGAAATTATGATACCATGCCAACTTTCAACCATTTCAGAGTTCATTTGCAGTGCTTTTCAATTCAGGGTCATTTTAGCTCAAAATAAATCATGAAATGCATGAAAAATAGCAAATGAAGTCAGAAAAGTGTTGAAAAGTGATGATGTGGCTTTGAATGGTGCATATTGAATGCAGAAAAAGTCTTGAGTTAAAATATGTTTAAAAAATTGAAATCCCTTTGTAATAGAGAAGTTTTCGTCCGAAACCCTCATACTTCGAAAGAGATTGTCCAGTTTGTACACGAAGTGCATCCAGTTTTTCCTGTAACCCTCTCAACTTTTTACCACATGCTATGTGGGTGAAATTATGATACCATGCCAACTTTCAACCATTTCAGAGTTCATTTGCAGTGCTTTTCAATTCAGGGTCATTTTAGCTCAAAATATATCATGAAATGCATGAAAAATAGCAAATGAAGTCAGAAAAGGGTTGAAAAGTGATGATGTGCCTTTGAATGGTGCATATTGAATGCAGAAAAAGTCTTGAGTTCAAATATGTTTAAAAAATTGAAATCCCTTTGTAATAGACGAGTTTTCGTCCGAAACCGTGATACTTCGAAAGAGATTGTCCAGTTTGTACACGAAGTGCATCCAGTTTTTCCTGTAACCCTCTCAACTTTTTAGCACCTGCTATGTGGGTGAAATTATGATACCATGCCAACTTTCAACCATTTCAGAGTTCATTTGCAGTGCTTTTCAATTCAGGGTCATTTTAGCTCAAAATAAATCATGAAATGCATGAAAAATAGCAAATGAAGTCAGAAAAGGGTTGAAAAGTGATGATGTGGCTTTTAATGGTGCATATTGAATGCAGAAAAAGTCTTGAGTTAAAATATGTTTAAAAAATTGAAATCCCTTTGTAATAGACGAGTTTTCGTCCGAAACCCTCATACTTCGAAGGAGATTGTCCAGTTTGTACACGAAATGCATCCAGTTTTTCCTGTAACCCTGTCAACTTTTTATCACATGCTATGTGGGTGAAATTATGATACCATGCCAACTTTCAACCATTTCAGAGTTCATTTGCAGTGCTTTTCAATTCAGGGTCATTTTAGCTCAAAATAAATCATGAAATGCATGAAAAATAGCAAACGAAGTCAGAAAAGGGTTAAAAAGTGATGATGTGGCTTTGAATGGTGCATATTGAATGCAGAAAAAGTCTTGAGTTAAAATATGTTTAAAAATTTGAAATCCCTTTGTAATAGACGAGTTTTCGTCCGAAACCGTGATACTTCGAAAGAGATTGTCCAGTTTGTACACGAAGTGCATCCAGTTTTTCCTGTAACCCTCTCAACTTTTTAGCACATGCTATGTGGGTGAAATTATGATACCATGCCAACTTTCAACCATTTCAGAGTTCATTTGCAGTGCTTTTCAATTCAGGGTCATTTTAGCTCAAAATAAATCATGAAATGCATGAAAAATAGCAAATGAAGTCAGAAAAGTGTTGAAAAGTGATGATGTGGCTTTGAATGGTGCATATTGAATGCAGAAAAAGTCTTGAGTTAAAATATGTTTAAAAAATTGAAATCCCTTTGTAATAGAGAAGTTTTCGTCCGAAACCCTCATACTTCGAAAGAGATTGTCCAGTTTGTACACGAAGTGCATCCAGTTTTTCCTGTAACCCTCTCAACTTTTTACCACATGCTATGTGGGTGAAATTATGATACCATGCCAACTTTCAACCATTTCAGAGTTCATTTGCAGTGCTTTTCAATTCAGGGTCATTTTAGCTCAAAAAATATCAGGAAATGCATGAAAAATAGCAAATGAAGTCAGAAAAGGGTTAAAAAGTGATGATGTGGCTTTGAATGGTGCATATTGAATGCAGAAAAAGTCTTGAGTTAAAATATGTTTAAAAAATTGAAATCCCTTTGTAATAGACGAGTTTTCGTCCGAAACCGTGATACTTCGAAAGAGATTGTCCAGTTTGTACACGAAGTGCATCCAGTTTTTCCTGTAACCCTCTCAATTTTTTAGCACATGCTATGTGGGTGAAATTATGATACCATGCCAAGTTTCAACCATTTCAGAGTTCATTTGCAGTGCTTTTCAATTCAAGGTCATTTTAGCTCAAAATAAATCATGAAATGCATGAAAAATAACAAATGAAGTCAGAAAAGGGTTAAAAAGTGAAGATGTGGCTTTGAATGGTGCATATTGAATGCAGAAAAAGTCTTGAGTTAAAATATGTTTAAAAATTTGAAATCCCTTTGTAATAGACGAGTTTTCGTCCGAAACCGTGATACTTCGAAAGAGATTGTCCAGTTTGTACACGAAGTGCATCCAGTTTTTCCTGTAACCCTCTCAACTTTTTACCACATGCTATGTGGGTGAAATTATGATACCATGCCAACTTTCAACCATTTCATAGTTCATTTGCAGTGCTTTTCAATTCAGGGTCATTTTAGCTCAAAATATATCATGAAATGCATGAAAAATAGCAAATGAAGTCAGAAAAGGGTTGAAAAGTGATGATGTGGCTTTTAATGGTGCATATTGAATGCAGAAAAAGTCTTGAGTTAAAATATGTTTAAAAAATTGAAATCCCTTTGTAATAGACGAGTTTTCGTCCGAAACCCTCATACTTCGAAGGAGATTGTCCAGTTTGTACACGAAATGCATCCAGTTTTTCCTGTAACCCTGTCAACTTTTTATCACATGCTATGTGGGTGAAATTATGATACCATGCCAACTTTCAACCATTTCAGAGTTCATTTGCAGTGCTTTTCAATTCAGGGTCATTTTAGCTCAAAATAAATCATGAAATGCATGAAAAATAGCAAACGAAGTCAGAAAAGGGTTAAAAAGTGATGATGTGGCTTTGAATGGTGCATATTGAATGCAGAAAAAGTCTTGAGTTAAAATATGTTTAAAAATTTGAAATCCCTTTGTAATAGACGAGTTTTCGTCCGAAACCGTGATACTTCGAAAGAGATTGTCCAGTTTGTACACGAAGTGCATCCAGTTTTTCCTGTAACCCTCTCAACTTTTTAGCACATGCTATGTGGGTGAAATTATGATACCATGCCAACTTTCAACCATTTCAGAGTTCATTTGCAGTGCTTTTCAATTCAGGGTCATTTTAGCTCAAAATAAATCATGAAATGCATGAAAAATAGCAAATGAAGTCAGAAAAGTGTTGAAAAGTGATGATGTGGCTTTGAATGGTGCATATTGAATGCAGAAAAAGTCTTGAGTTAAAATATGTTTAAAAAATTGAAATCCCTTTGTAATAGAGAAGTTTTCGTCCGAAACCCTCATACTTCGAAAGAGATTGTCCAGTTTGTACACGAAGTGCATCCAGTTTTTCCTGTAACCCTCTCAACTTTTTACCACATGCTATGTGGGTGAAATTATGATACCATGCCAACTTTCAACCATTTCAGAGTTCATTTGCAGTGCTTTTCAATTCAGGGTCATTTTAGCTCAAAATATATCATGAAATGCATGAAAAATAGCAAATGAAGTCAGAAAAGGGTTGAAAAGTGATGATGTGCCTTTGAATGGTGCATATTGAATGCAGAAAAAGTCTTGAGTTCAAATATGTTTAAAAAATTGAAATCCCTTTGTAATAGACGAGTTTTCGTCCGAAACCGTGATACTTCGAAAGAGATTGTCCAGTTTGTACACGAAGTGCATCCAGTTTATCCTGTAACCCTCTCAACTTTTTAGCACCTGCTATGTGGGTGAAATTATGATACCATGCCAACTTTCAACCATTTCAGAGTTCATTTGCAGTGCTTTTCAATTCAGGGTCATTTTAGCTCAAAATAAATCATGAAATGCATGAAAAATAGCAAACGAAGTCAGAAAAGTGTTGAAAAGTGATGATGTGGCTTTGAATGGTGCATATTGAATGCAGAAAAAGTCTTGAGTTAAAATATGTTTAAAAAATTGAAATCCCTTTGTAATAGACGAGTTTTCGTCCGAAACCCTCATACTTCGAAGGAGATTGTCCAGTTTGTACACGAAATGCATCCAGTTTTTCCTGTAACCCTGTCAACTTTTTATCACATGCTATGTGGGTGAAATTATGATACCATGCCAACTTTCAACCATTTCAGAGTTCATTTGCAGTGCTTTTCAATTCAGGGTCATTTTAGCTCAAAATATCAGGAAATGCATGAAAAATAGCAAATGAAGTCAGAAAAGGGTTGAAAAGTGATGATGTGGCTTTTAATGGTGCATATTGAATGCAGAAAAAGTCTTGAGTTAAAATATGTTTAAAAAATTGAAATCCCTTTGTAATAGACGAGTTTTCGTCCGAAACCCTCATACTTCGAAGGAGATTGTCCAGTTTGTACACGAAATGCATCCAGTTTTTCCTGTAACCCTGTCAACTTTTTATCACATGCTATGTGGGTGAAATTATGATACCATGCCAACTTTCAACCATTTCAGAGTTCATTTGCAGTGCTTTTCAATTCAGGGTCATTTTAGCTCAAAATAAATCATGAAATGCATGAAAAATAACAAATGAAGTCAGAAAAGGGTTAAAAAGTGAAGATGTGGCTTTGAATGGTGCATATTGAATGCAGAAAAAGTCTTGAGTTAAAATATGTTTAAAAATTTGAAATCCCTTTGTAATAGATGAGTTTTCGTCCGAAACCGTGATACTTCGAAAGAGATTGTCCAGTTTGTACACGAAGTGCATCCAGTTTTTCCTGTAAACCTCTCAACTTTTTACCACATGCTATGTGGGTGAAATTATGATACCATGCCAACTTTCAACCATTTCAGAGTTCATTTGCAGTGCTTTTCATTTCAGGGTCATTTTAGCTCAAAATATATCATGAAATGCATGAAAAATAGCAAATGAAGTCAGAAAAGGGTTGAAAAGTGATGATGTGCCTTTGAATGGTGCATATTGAATGCAGAAAAAGTCTTGAGTTCAAATATGTTTAAAAAATTGAAATCCCTTTGTAATAGACGAGTTTTCGTCCGAAACCGTGATACTTCGAAAGAGATTGTCCAGTTTGTACACGAAGTGCATCCAGTTTTTCCTGTAACCCTCTCAACTTTTTAGCACCTGCTATGTGGGTGAAATTATGATACCATGCCAACTTTCAACCATTTCAGAGTTCATTTGCAGTGCTTTTCAATTCAGGGTCATTTTAGCTCAAAATAAATCATGAAATGCATGAAAAATAGCAAACGAAGTCAGAAAAGTGTTGAAAAGTGATGATGTGGCTTTGAATGGTGCATATTGAATGCAGAAAAAGTCTTGAGTTAAAATATGTTTAAAAAATTGAAATCCCTTTGTAATAGACGAGTTTTCGTCCGAAACCCTCATACTTCGAAGGAGATTGTCCAGTTTGTACACGAAATGCATCCAGTTTTTCCTGTAACCCTGTCAACTTTTTATCACATGCTATGTGGGTGAAATTATGATACCATGCCAACTTTCAACCATTTCAGAGTTCATTTGCAGTGCTTTTCAATTCAGGGTCATTTTAGCTCAAAATATCAGGAAATGCATGAAAAATAGCAAATGAAGTCAGAAAAGGGTTGAAAAGTGATGATGTGGCTTTTAATGGTGCATATTGAATGCAGAAAAAGTCTTGAGTTAAAATATGTTTAAAAAATTGAAATCCCTTTGTAATAGACGAGTTTTCGTCCGAAACCCTCATACTTGGAAGGAGATTGTCCAGTTTGTACACGAAATGCATCCAGTTTTTCCTGTAACCCTGTCAACTTTTTATCACATGCTATGTGGGTGAAATTATGATACCATGCCAACTTTCAACCATTTCAGAGTTCATTTGCAGTGCTTTTCAATTCAGGGTCATTTTAGCTCAAAATAAATCATGAAATGCATGAAAAATAACAAATGAAGTCAGAAAAGGGTTAAAAAGTGAAGATGTGGCTTTGAATGGTGCATATTGAATGCAGAAAAAGTCTTGAGTTAAAATATGTTTAAAAATTTGAAATCCCTTTGTAATAGATGAGTTTTCGTCCGAAACCGTGATACTTCGAAAGAGATTGTCCAGTTTGTACACGAAGTGCATCCAGTTTTTCCTGTAACCCTCTCAACTTTTTACCACATGCTATGTGGGTGAAATTATGATACCATGCCAACTTTCAACCATTTCATAGTTCATTTGCAGTGCTTTTCAATTCAGGGTCATTTTAGCTCAAAATATATCATGAAATGCATGAAAAATAGCAAATGAAGTCAGGAAAGGGTTGAAAAGTGATGATGTGCCTTTGAATGGTGCATATTGAATGCAGAAAAAGTCTTGAGTTAAAATATGTTTAAAAAATTGAAATCCCTTTGTAATAGACGAGTTTTCGTCCGAAACCGTGATACTTCGAAAGAGATTGTCCAGTTTGTACACGAAGTGCATCCAGTTTTTCCTGTAACCCTCTCAACTTTTTAGCACATGCTATGTGGGTGAAATTATGATACCATGCCAACTTTCAACCATTTCAGAGTTCATTTGCAGTGCTTTTCAATTCAGGGTCATTTTAGCTCAAAATAAATCATGAAATGCATGAAAAATAGCAAATGAAGTCAGAAAAGGGTTGAAAAGTGATGATGTGCCTTTGACTGGTGCATATTGAATGTAGGAAAAGTCTTGAGTTAAAATATGTTTAAAAAATTGAAATCCCTTTGTAATAGACGAGTTTTCGTCCGAAACCCTCATACTTCGAAAGAGATTGTCCAGTTTGTACACGAAGTGCATCCAGTTTTTCTTGTAACCCTCTCAACTTTTTAGCACATGCTATGTGGGTGAAATTATGATACCATGCCAACTTTCAACCATTTCAGAGTTCATTTGCAGTGCTTTTCAATTCAGGGTCATTTTAGCTTAAAATAAATCATGAAATGTATGAAAAATAGCAAATGAAGTCAGGAAAGGGTTGAAAAGTGAAGACGTGCCTTTGAATGGTGCATATTGAATGCAGAAAAAGTCTTGAGTTAAAATATGTTTAAAAAATTGAAATCCCTTTGTAATAGACGAGTTTTCGTCCGAAACCCTGATACTTCGAAAGAGATTGTCCAGTTTGTACACGAAGTGCATCCAGTTTTTCCTGTAACTCTCCCAACTTTTTACAACATGCTATGTGGGTGAAATTATGATACCATGCCAACTTTCAACCATTTCAGAGTTCATTTGCAGTGCTTTTCAATTCAGGGTCATTTTAGCTCAAAAAATATCATGAAATGCATGAAAAATAGCAAATGAAGTCAGAAAAGGGTTAAAAATTGATGATGTGGCTTTGAATGGTGCATATTGAATGCAGAAAAAGTCTTGAGTTAAAATATGTTTAAAAAATTGAAATCCCTTTGTAATAGACGAGTTTTCGTCCGAAACCGTGATACTTAGAAAGAGATTGTCCAGTTTGTACGCGAAGTGCATCCAGTTTTTCCTGTAACCCTCTCAACTTTTTAGCACATGCTATGTGGGTGAAATTATGATACCATGCCAACTTTCAACCATTTCAGAGTTCATTTGCAGTGCTTTTCAATTCAAGGTCATTTTAGCTCAAAATAAATCATGAAATGCATGAAAAGTAGCAAATGAAGTCAGAAAAGAGTTAAAAAGTGATGATGTGGCTTTGAATGGTGCATATTGAATGCAGAAAAAGTCTTGAGTTAAAATATGTTTAAAAAATTGAAATCCCTTTGTAATAGACTAGTTTTCGTCCGAAACCCTCATACTTCGAAGGAGATTGTCCAGTTTGTACACGAAATGCATCTAGTTTTTCCTGTAACCCTCTCAACTTTTTATCACATGCTATGTGGGTGAAATTATGATACCATGCCAACTTTCAACCATTTCAGAGTTCATTTGCAGTGCTTTTCAATTCATGGTCATTTTAGCTCAAAATAAATCATGAAATGCATGAAAAATAGCAAATGAAGTCAGAAAAGGGTTGAAAAGTGATGATGTGCCTTTGAATGGTGCATATTGAATGCAGAAAAAGTCTTGAGTTAAAATATGTTTAAAAAATTGAAATCCCTTTGTAATAGACGAGTTTTCGTCCGAAACCCTCATACTTCGAAAGAGATTGTCCAGTTTGTACATGAAGTGCATCCAGTTTTTCCTGTAACCCTCTCAACTTTTTAGCACATGCTATGTGGGTGAAATTATGATACCATGCCAACTTTCAACCATTTCAGAGTTCATTTGCAGTGCCTTTCAATTCAAGGTCATTTTAGCTCAAAATAAATCATGAAATGCATGAAAAATAGCAAATGAAGTCAGAAAAGGGTTGAAAAGTGATGATGTGGCTTTGAATGGTGCATATTGAATGCAGAAAAAGTCTGGAGTTAAAATATGTTTAAAAAATTGAAATCCCTTTGTAATAGACGAGTTTTCGTCCGAAACCCTCATACTTCGAAGGAGATTGTCCAGTTTGTACACGAAATGCATCCAGTTTTTCCTGTAACCCTGTCAACTTTTTATCACATGCTATGTGGGTGAAATTATGATACCATGCCAACTTTCAACCATTTCAGAGTTCATTTGCAGTGCTTTTCAATTCAGGGTCATTTTAGCTCAAAATAAATCATGAAATGCATGAAAAATAACAAATGAAGTCAGAAAAGGGTTAAAAAGTGAAGATGTGGCTTTGAATGGTGCATATTGAATGCAGAAAAAGTCTTGAGTTAAAATATGTTTAAAAATTTGAAATCCCTTTGTAATAGACGAGTTTTCGTCCGAAACCGTGATACTTCGAAAGAGATTGTCCAGTTTGTACACGAAGTGCATCCAGTTTTTCCTGTAACCCTCTCAACTTTTTAGCACATGCTATGTGGGTGAAATTATGATACCATGCCAACTTTCAACCATTTCAGAGTTCATTTGCAGTGCTTTTCAATTCAGGGTCATTTTAGCTCAAAATAAATCATGAAATGCATGAAAAATAGCAAATGAAGTCAGAAAAGTGTTGAAAAGTGATGATGTGGCTTTGAATGGTGCATATTGAATGCAGAAAAAGTCTTGAGTTAAAATATGTTTAAAAAATTGAAATCCCTTTGTAATAGACGAGTTTTCGTCCGAAACCCTCATACTTCGAAAGAGATTGTCCAGTTTGTACACGAAGTGGATCCAGTTTTTCCTGTAACCCTCTCAACGTTTTAGCACATGCTATGTGGGTGAAATTATGATACCATGCCAACTTTCAACCATTTCAGAGTTCATTTGCAGTGCTTTTCAATTCAGGGTCATTTTAGCTCAAAATATATCACGAAATGCATGAAAAATAGCAAATGAAGTCAGAAAAGGGTTGAAAAGTGATGATGTGCCTTTGAATGGTGCATATTGAATGCAGAAAAAGTCTTGAGTTAAAATATGTTTAAAAAATTGAAATCCCTTTGTAATAGACGAGTTTTCGTCCGAAACCGTCATACTTCGAAAGAGATTGTCCAGTTTGTACACGAAGTGCATCCAGTTTTTCCTGTAACCCTCTCAACTTTTTAGCACATGCTATGTGGGTGAAATTATGATACCATGCCAACTTTCAAACATTTCAGAGTTCATTTGCAGTGCTTTTCAATTCAGGGTCATTTTAGCTCAAAATAAATCATGAAATGCATGAAAAATAGCAAATGAAGTCAGAAAAGGGTTGAAAAGTGATGATGTGGCTTTTAATGGTGCATATTGAATGCAGAAAAAGTCTTGAGTTAAAATATGTTTAAAAAATTGAAATCCCTTTGTAATAGACGAGTTTTCGTCCGAAACCCTCATACTTCGAAAGAGATTATCCAGTTTGTACACGAAGTGCATCCAGTTTTTCCTGTAACCCTCTAAACTTTTTAGCACATGCTACGTGGGTGAAATTATGATACCATGCCAACTTTCAACCATTTCAGAGTTCATTTGCAGTGCTTTTCAATTCAGGGTCATTTTAGCTCAAAATAAATCATGAAATGCATGAAAAATAGCAAATGAAGTCAAAAAAGGGTTGAAAAGTGTTGATGTGGCTTTGAATGGTGCATATTGAATGCAGAAAAAGTCTTGAGTTAAAATATGTTTAAAAAATTGAAATCCCTTTGTAATAGACGAGTTTTCGTCCGAAACCCTCATACTTCGAAAGAGATTGTCCAGTTTGTACACGAAGTGGATCCAGTTTTTCCTGTAACCCTCTCAACGTTTTAGCACATGCTATGTGGGTGAAATTATGATACCATGCCAACTTTCAACCATTTCAGAGTTCATTTGCAGTGCTTTTCAATTCAGGGTCATTTTAGCTCAAAATATATCATGAAATGCATGAAAAATAGCAAATGAAGTCAGAAAAGGGTTGAAAAGTGATGATGTGCCTTTGAATGGTGCATATTGAATGCAGAAAAAGTCTTGAGTTAAAATATGTTTAAAAAATTGAAATCCCTTTGTAATAGACGAGTTTTCGTCCGAAACCGTCATACTTCGAAAGAGATTGTCCAGTTTGTACACGAAGTGCATCCAGTTTTTCCTGTAACCCTCTCAACTTTTTAGCACATGCTATGTGGGTGAAATTATGATACCATGCCAACTTTCAAACATTTCAGAGTTCATTTGCAGTGCTTTTCAATTCAGGGTCATTTTAGCTCAAAATAAATCATGAAATGCATGAAAAATAGCAAATGAAGTCAGAAAAGGGTTGAAAAGTGATGATGTGGCTTTTAATGGTGCATATTGAATGCAGAAAAAGTCTTGAGTTAAAATATGTTTAAAAAATTGAAATCCCTTTGTAATAGACGAGTTTTCGTCCGAAACCCTCATACTTCGAAAGAGATTATCCAGTTTGTACACGAAGTGCATCCAGTTTTTCCTGTAACCCTCTAAACTTTTTAGCACATGCTACGTGGGTGAAATTATGATACCATGCCAACTTTCAACCATTTCAGAGTTCATTTGCAGTGCTTTTCAATTCAGGGTCATTTTAGCTCAAAATAAATCATGAAATGCATGAAAAATAGCAAATGAAGTCAGAAAAGGGTTGAAAAGTGTTGATGTGGCTTTGAATGGTGCATATTGAATGCAGAAAAAGTCTTGAGTTAAAATATGTTTAAAAAATTGTAATCCCTTTGTAATAGACGAGTTTTCGTCCGAAGCCCTCATATTTCGAAAGAGATTGTCCAGTTTGTACACGAAATGGATCCAGTTTTTCCTGTAACCCTCTCAACTTTTTATGACATGCTATGTGGGTGAAATTATGATACCATGCCAACTTTCAACCATTTCAGAGTTCATTTGCAATGCTTTTCAATTCAGGGTCATTTTAGCTCAAAATAAATCATGAAATGCATGAAAAATAGCAAATGAGTTCAGAAAAGGGTTGAAAAGTGATGATGTGGCTTTGAATGGTGCATATTGAATGCAGAAAAAGTCTTGAGTTAAAATATGTTTAAAAAATTGAAATCCCTTTGTAATAGACGAGTTTTCGTCCGAAACCCTCATACTTCGAAAGAGACTGTCCAGTTTGTCCACGAAATGCATCCAGTTTTTCGTGTAACCCTCTCAACTTTTTAGCACATGCTATGTGGGTGAAATTATGATACCATGCCAACTTTCAACCATTTCAGAGTTCATTTGCAGTGCTTTTCAATTCAGGGTCATTTTAGCTCAAAATAAATCATGAAATGCATGAAAAATAGCAAATGAAGTCAGAAAAGGGTTGAAAAGTGTTGATGTGGCTTTGAATGGTGCATATTGAATGCAGAAAAAGTCTTGAGTTAAAATATGTTTAAAAAATTGTAATCCCTTTGTAATAGACGAGTTTTCGTCCGAAGCCCTCATATTTCGAAAGAGATTGTCCAGTTTGTACACGAAATGGATCCAGTTTTTCCTGTAACCCTCTCAACTTTTTATGACATGCTATGTGGGTGAAATTATGATACCATGCCAACTTTCAACCATTTCAGAGTTCATTTGCAATGCTTTTCAATTCAGGGTCATTTTAGCTCAAAATAAATCATGAAATGCATGAAAAATAGCAAATGAGTTCAGAAAAGGGTTGAAAAGTGATGATGTGGCTTTGAATGGTGCATATTGAATGCAGAAAAAGTCTTGAGTTAAAATATGTTTAAAAAATTGAAATCCCTTTGTAATAGACGAGTTTTCGTCCGAAACCCTCATACTTCGAAAGAGATTGTCCAGTTTGTACACGAAGTGGATCCAGTTTTTCCTGTAACCCTCTCAACGTTTTAGCACATGCTATGTGGGTGAAATTATGATACCATGCCAACTTTCAACCATTTCAGAGTTCATTTGCAGTGCTTTTCAATTCAGGGTCATTTTAGCTCAAAATATATCATGAAATGCATGAAAAATAGCAAATGAAGTCAGAAAAGGGTTGAAAAGTGATGATGTGCCTTTGAATGGTGCATATTGAATGCAGAAAAAGTCTTGAGTTAAAATATGTTTAAAAAATTGAAATCCCTTTGTAATAGACGAGTTTTCGTCCGAAACCGTCATACTTCGAAAGAGATTGTCCAGTTTGTACACGAAGTGCATCCAGTTTTTCCTGTAACCCTCTCAACTTTTTAGCACATGCTATGTGGGTGAAATTATGATACCATGCCAACTTTCAAACATTTCAGAGTTCATTTGCAGTGCTTTTCAATTCAGGGTCATTTTAGCTCAAAATAAATCATGAAATGCATGAAAAATAGCAAATGAAGTCAGAAAAGGGTTGAAAAGTGATGATGTGGCTTTTAATGGTGCATATTGAATGCAGAAAAAGTCTTGAGTTAAAATATGTTTAAAAAATTGAAATCCCTTTGTAATAGACGAGTTTTCGTCCGAAACCCTCATACTTCGAAAGAGATTATCCAGTTTGTACACGAAGTGCATCCAGTTTTTCCTGTAACCCTCTAAACTTTTTAGCACATGCTACGTGGGTGAAATTATGATACCATGCCAACTTTCAACCATTTCAGAGTTCATTTGCAGTGCTTTTCAATTCAGGGTCATTTTAGCTCAAAATAAATCATGAAATGCATGAAAAATAGCAAATGAAGTCAGAAAAGGGTTGAAAAGTGTTGATGTGGCTTTGAATGGTGCATATTGAATGCAGAAAAAGTCTTGAGTTAAAATATGTTTAAAAAATTGTAATCCCTTTGTAATAGACGAGTTTTCGTCCGAAGCCCTCATATTTCGAAAGAGATTGTCCAGTTTGTACACGAAATGGATCCAGTTTTTCCTGTAACCCTCTCAACTTTTTATGACATGCTATGTGGGTGAAATTATGATACCATGCCAACTTTCAACCATTTCAGAGTTCATTTGCAATGCTTTTCAATTCAGGGTCATTTTAGCTCAAAATAAATCATGAAATGCATGAAAAATAGCAAATGAGTTCAGAAAAGGGTTGAAAAGTGATGATGTGGCTTTGAATGGTGCATATTGAATGCAGAAAAAGTCTTGAGTTAAAATATGTTTAAAAAATTGAAATCCCTTTGTAATAGACGAGTTTTCGTCCGAAACCCTCATACTTCGAAAGAGACTGTCCAGTTTGTCCACGAAATGCATCCAGTTTTTCGTGTAACCCTCTCAACTTTTTAGCACATGCTATGTGGGTGAAATTATGATACCATGCCAACTTTCAACCATTTCAGAGTTCATTTGCAGTGCTTTTCAATTCAGGGTCATTTTAGCTCAAAATAAATCATGAAATGCATGAAAAATAGCAAATGAAGTCAGAAAAGGGTTGAAAAGTGTTGATGTGGCTTTGAATGGTGCATATTGAATGCAGAAAAAGTCTTGAGTTAAAATATGTTTAAAAAATTGTAATCCCTTTGTAATAGACGAGTTTTCGTCCGAAGCCCTCATATTTCGAAAGAGATTGTCCAGTTTGTACACGAAATGGATCCAGTTTTTCCTGTAACCCTCTCAACTTTTTAGCACATGCTATGTGGGTGAAATTATGATACCATGCCAACTTTCAACCATTTCAGAGTTCATTTGCAGTGCTTTTCAATTCAGGGTCATTTTAGCTCAAAATAAATCATGAAATGCATGAAAAATAGCAAATGAGTTCAGAAAAGGGTTGAAAAGTGATGATGTGGCTTTGAATGGTGCATATTGAATGCAGAAAAAGTCTTGAGTTAAAATATGTTTAAAAAATTGAAATCCCTTTGTAATAGACGAGTTTTCGTCCGAAACCCTCATACTTCGAAAGAGACTGTCCAGTTTGTCCACGAAATGCATCCAGTTTTTCGTGTAACCCTCTCAACTTTTTAGCACATGCTATGTGGGTGAAATTATGATACCATGCCAACTTTCAACCATTTCAGAGTTCATTTGCAGTGCTTTTCAATTCAGGGTGATTTTAGCTCAAAATAAATCATGAAATGCATGAAAAATAGCAAATGAAGTCAGAAAAGGGTTGAAAAGTGATGATGTGCCTTTGAATGGTGCATATTGAATGCAGAAAAATTCTTGAGTTAAAATATGTTTAAAAAATTGAAATCCCTTTGTAATAGACGAGTTTTCGTCCGAAACCCTCATACTTCGAAAGAGATTGTCCAGTTTGTACACGAAGTGCTTCCAGTTTTTCCTGTAACCCTCTCAACTTTTTAGCACATGCTATGTGGGTGAAATTATGATACCATGCCAACTTTCAACCATTTCAGAGTTCATTTGCAGTGCTTTTCAATTCAGGGTCATTTTAGCTCAAAATAAATCATGAAATGCATGAAAAATAGCAAACGAAGTCCGAAAAGGGTTGAAAAGTGATGATGTGCCTTTGAATGGTGCATATTGAATGCAGGAAAAGTCTTGAGTTAAAATATGTTTAAAAAATTGAAATCCCTTTGTAATAGACGAGTTTTCGTCCGAAACCCTCATACTTCGAAAGAGATTGTCCAGTTTGTACACGAAGTGCATCCAGTTTTTCCTGTAACCCTCTCAACTTTTTAGCACATGCTATGTGGGTGAAATTATGATAACATGCCAACTTTCAACCATTTCAGAGTTCATTTGCAGTGCTTTTCAATTCAGGGTCATTTTAGCTCAAAATAAATCACGAAATGTATGAAAAATAGCAAATGAAGTCAGAAAAGGGTTGAAAAGTGAAGACGTGGCTTTGAATGGTGCATATTGAATGCAGAAAAAGTCTTGAGTTAAAATATGTTTAAAAAATTGAAATCCCTTTGTAATAGACGAGTTTTCGTCCGAAACCCTCATACTTTGAAAGAGATTGTCCAGTTTGTACACGAAATGGATCCAGTTTTTCCTGTAACCCTCTCAACTTTTTATCACATGCTATGTGGGTGAAATTATGATACCATGCCAACTTTTAACCATTTCAGAGTTCATTTGCAGTGCTTTTCAATTCAGGGTCATTTTAGCTCAAAATAAATCATGAAATGCATGAAAAATAGCAAATGAAGTCAGAAAAGGGTTGAAAAGTGATGATGTGGCTTTGAATGGTGCATATTGAATGCAGAAAAAGTCTTGAGTTAAAATATGTTTAAAAAATTGAAATCCCTTTGTAATAGAGAAGTTTTCGTCCGAAACCCTCATACTTCGAAAGAGATTGTCCAGTTTGTACACGAAGTGCATCCAGTTTTTCCTGTAACCCTCTCAACTTTTTAGCACATGCTATGTGGGTGAAATTATGATAACATGCCAACTTTCAACCATTTCAGAGTTCATTTGCAGTGCTTTTCAATTCAGGGTCATTTTAGCTCAAAATAAATCACGAAATGTATGAAAAATAGCAAATGAAGTCAGAAAAGGGTTGAAAAGTGAAGACGTGGCTTTGAATGGTGCATATTGAATGCAGAAAAAGTCTTGAGTTAAAATATGTTTAAAAAATTGAAATCCCTTTGTAATAGACGAGTTTTCGTCCGAAACCCTCATACTTTGAAAGAGATTGTCCAGTTTGTACACGAAATGGATCCAGTTTTTCCTGTAACCCTCTCAACTTTTTATCACATGCTATGTGGGTGAAATTATGATACCATGCCAACTTTTAACCATTTCAGAGTTCATTTGCAGTGCTTTTCAATTCAGGGTCATTTTAGCTCAAAATAAATCATGAAATGCATGAAAAATAGCAAATGAAGTCAGAAAAGGGTTGAAAAGTGATGATGTGGCTTTGAATGGTGCATATTGAATGCAGAAAAAGTCTTGAGTTAAAATATGTTTAAAAAATTGAAATCCCTTTGTAATAGAGAAGTTTTCGTCCGAAACCCTCATACTTCGAAAGAGATTGTCCAGTTTGTACACGAAGTGCATCCAGTTTTTCCTGTAACCCTCTAAACTTTTTAGCACATGCTACGTGGGTGAAATTATGATACCATGCCAACTTTCAACCATTTCAGAGTTCATTTGCAGTGCTTTTCAATTCAGCGTCATTTTAGCTCAAAATAAATGATGAAATGCATGAAAAATAGCTACTGAAGCCAGAAAAGGGTTGAAAAGTGACGATGTGGCTTTGAATGGTGCATATTGAATGCAGAAAAAGTCTTGAGTTATAATATGTTTAAAAAATTGAAATCCCTTTGTAATAGACGAGTTTTCGTCAGAAACTCTCATATTTCGAAAGAGATTGTCTAGTTTGTACACGAAATGGATCCAGTTTTTCCTGTAACCCTCTCAACTTTTTATCACATGCTATGTGGGTGAAATTATGATACCATGCCAACTTTCAAACATTTCAGAGTTCATTTGCAGTGCTTTTCAATTCAGGGTCATTTTAGCTCAAAATAAATCATGAAATGCATGAAAAATAGCAAATGAAGTCAGAAAAGGGTTGAAAAGTGATGATGTGGCTTTTAATGGTGCATATTGAATGCAGAAAAAGTCTTGAGTTAAAATATGTTTAAAAAATTGAAATCCCTTTGTAATAGACGAGTTTTCGTCCGAAACCCTCATACTTCGAAGGATATTGTCCAGTTTGTACACGAAATGCATCCAGTTTTTCCTGTAACCCTCTCAACTTTTTAGCACATACTATGTGGGTGAAATTATGATACCATGCCAACTTTCAACCATTTCAGAGTTCATTTGCAGTGCTTTTCAATTCAGGGTCATTTTAGCTCAAAATAAATCATGAAATGCATGAAAAATAGCAAATGAAGTCAGAAAAGGGTTGAAAAGTGATGATGTGCCTTTGACTGGTGCATATTGAATGTAGGAAAAGTCTTGAGTTAAAATATGTTTAAAAAATTGAAATCCCTTTGTAATAGACGAGTTTTCGTCCGAAACCCTCATACTTCGAAAGAGATTGTCCAGTTTGTACACGAAGTGCATCCAGTTTTTCTTGTAACCCTCTCAACTTTTTAGCACATGCTATGTGGGTGAAATTATGATACCATGCCAACTTTCAACCATTTCAGAGTTCATTTGCAGTGCTTTTCAATTCAGGGTCATTTTAACTTAAAATAAATCATGAAATGTATGAAAAATAGCAAATGAAGTCAGGAAAGGGTTGAAAAGTGAAGACGTGCCTTTGAATGGTGCATATTGAATGCAGAAAAAGTCTTGAGTTAAAATATGTTTAAAAAATTGAAATCCCTTTGTAATAGACGAGTTTTCGTCCGAAACCCTCATACTTCGAAGGAGATTGTCCAGTTTGTACACGAAATGCATCCAGTTTTTCCTGGAACCCTCTCAACTTTTTATCACCTGCTATGTGGGTGAAATTATGATACCATGCCAACTTTCAACCATTTCAGAGTTCATTTGCAGTGCTTTTCAATTCATGGTCATTTTAGCTCAAAATAAATCATGAAATGCATGAAAAATAGCAAATGAAGTCAGAAAAGGGTTGAAAAGTGATGATGTGCCTTTGAATGGTGCATATTGAATGCAGAAAAAGTCTTGAGTTAAAATATGTTTAAAAAATTGAAATCCCTTTGTAATAGACGAGTTTTCGTCCGAAACCCTCATACTTCGAAAGAGATTGTCCAGTTTGTACACGAAGTGCATCCAGTTTTTCCTGTAACCCTCTCAACTTTTTAGCACATGCTATGTGGGTGAAATTATGATACCATGCCAACTTTCAACCATTTCAGAGTTCATTTGCAGTGCTTTTCAATTCAGGATCATTTTAGCTCAAAATAAATCATGAAATGCATGAAAAATAGCAAATGAAGTCAGAAAAGGGTTGAAAAGTGATGATGTGCCTTTGATTGGTGCATATTGAATGCACGAAAAGTCTTGAGTTAAAATATGTTTCAAAAATTGAAATCCCTTTGTAATAGACGAGTTTTCGTCCGAAACCCTCATACTTCGAAAGAGATTGTCCAGTTTGTACACGAAGTGCATCCAGTTTTTCCTGTAACCCTCTCAACTTTTTAGCACATGCTATGTGGGTGAAATTATGATACCATGCCAACTTTCAACCATTTCAGAGTTCATTTGCAGTGCTTTTCAATTCAGGGTCATTTTAGCTCAAAATAAATCATGAAATGCATGAAAAATAGCAAATGAAGTCAGAAAAGGGTTGAAAAGAGATGATGTGCCATTGAATGGTGCATATTGAATGCAGGAAAAGTCTTGAGTTAAAATATGTTTAAAAAATTGAAATCCCTTTGTAATAGACGAGTTTTCGTCCGAAACCCTCATACTTCGAAAGAGATTGTCCAGTTTGTACACGAAGTGGATCCAGTTTTTCCTGTAACCCTCTCAACGTTTTAGCACATGCTATGTGGGTGAAATTATGATACCATGCCAACTTTCAACCATTTCAGAGTTCATTTGCAGTGCTTTTCAATTCAGGGTCATTTTAGCTCAAAATATATCATGAAATGCATGAAAAATAGCAAATGAAGTCAGAAAAGGGTTGAAAAGTGATGATGTGCCTTTGAATGGTGCATATTGAATGCAGAAAAAGTCTTGAGTTAAAATATGTTTAAAAAATTGAAATCCCTTTGTAATAGACGAGTTTTCGTCCGAAACCGTCATACTTCGAAAGAGATTGTCCAGTTTGTACACGAAGTGCATCCAGTTTTTCCTGTAACCCTCTCAACTTTTTAGCACATGCTATGTGGGTGAAATTATGATACCATGCCAACTTTCAAACATTTCAGAGTTCATTTGCAGTGCTTTTCAATTCAGGGTCATTTTAGCTCAAAATAAATTATGAAATGCATGAAAAATAGCAAATGAAGTCAGAAAAGGGTTGAAAAGTGATGATGTGGCTTTTAATGGTGCATATTGAATGCAGAAAAAGTCTTGAGTTAAAATATGTTTAAAAAATTGAAATCCCTTTGTAATAGACGAGTTTTCGTCCGAAACCCTCATACTTCGAAAGAGATTATCCAGTTTGTACACGAAGTGCATCCAGTTTTTCCTGTAACCCTCTAAACTTTTTAGCACATGCTACGTGGGTGAAATTATGATACCATGCCAACTTTCAACCATTTCAGAGTTCATTTGCAGTGCTTTTCAATTCAGGGTCATTTTAGCTCAAAATAAATCATGAAATGCATGAAAAATAGCAAATGAAGTCAGAAAAGGGTTGAAAAGTGATGATGTGGCTTTGAATGGTGCATATTGAATGCAGAAAAAGTCTTGAGTTAAAATATGTTTTAAAAATTGTAATCCCTTTTTAATAGACGAGTTTTCGTCCGAAGCCCTCATATTTCGAAAGAGATTGTCCAGTTTGTACACGAAATGGAGCCAGTTTTTCCTGTAACCCTCTCAACTTTTTATGACATGCTATGTGGGTGAAATTATGATACCATGCCAACTTTCAACCATTTCAGAGTTCATTTGCAATGCTTTTCAATTCAGGGTCATTTTAGCTCAAAATAAATCATGAAATGCATGAAAAATAGCAAATGAGTTCAGAAAAGGGTTGAAAAGTGATGATGTGGCTTTGAATGGTGCATATTGAATGCAGAAAAAGTCTTGAGTTAAAATATGTTTAAAAAATTGAAATCCCTTTGTAATAGACGAGTTTTCGTCCGAAACCCTCATACTTCGAAAGAGACTGTCCAGTTTGTCCACGAAATGCATCCAGTTTTTCGTGTAACCCTCTCAACTTTTTAGCACATGCTATGTGGGTGAAATTATGATACCATGCCAACTTTCAACCATTTCAGAGTTCATTTGCAGTGCTTTTCAATTCAGGGTCATTTTAGCTCAAAATAAAGCATGAAATGCATGAAAAATAGCAAATGAAGTCAGAAAAGGGTTGAAAAGTGATGATGTGCCTTTGAATGGTGCATATTGAATGCAGAAAAAGTCTTGAGTTAAAATATGTTTAAAAAATTGAAATCCCTTTGTAATAGACGAGTTTTCGTCCGAAACCCTCATACTTCGAAAGAGATTGTCCAGTTTGTACACGAAGTGCATCCAGTTTTTCCTGTAACCCTCTCAACTTTTTAGCACATGCTATGTGGGTGAAATTATGATACCATGCCAACTTTCAACCATTTCAGAGTTCATTTGCAGTGCTTTTCAATTCAGGGTCATTTTAGCTCAAAATAAATCATGAAATGCATGAAAAATAGCAAACGAAGTCCGAAAAGGGTTGAAAAGTGATGATGTGCCTTTGAATGGTGCATATTGAATGCAGGAAAAGTCTTGAGTTAAAATATGTTTAAAAAATTGAAATCCCTTTGTAATAGACGAGTTTTCGTCCGAAACCCTCATACTTCGAAAGAGATTGTCCAGTTTGTACACGAAGTGCATCCAGTTTTTCCTGTAACCCTCTCAACTTTTTAGCACATGCTATGTGGGTGAAATTATGATACCATGCCAACTTTCAACCATTTCAGAGTTCATTTGCAGTGCTTTTCAATTCAGGGTCATTTTAGCTCAAAATAAATCACGAAATGTATGAAAAATAGCAAATGAAGTCAGAAAAGGGTTGAAAAGTGAAGACGTGGCTTTGAATGGTGCATATTGAATGCAGAAAAAGTCTTGAGTTAAAATATGTTTAAAAAATTGAAATCCCTTTGTAATAGACGAGTTTTCGTCCGAAACCCTCATACTTTGAAAGAGATTGTCCAGTTTGTACACGAAATTGATCCAGTTTTTCCTGTAACCCTCTCAACTTTTTATCACATGCTATGTGGGTGAAATTATGATACCATGCCAACTTTTAACCATTTGAGAGTTCATTTGCAGTGCTTTTCAATTCAGGGTCATTTTAGCTCAAAATAAATCATGAAATGCATGAAAAATAGCAAATGAAGTCAGAAAAGGGTTGAAAAGTGATGATGTGGCTTTTAATGGTGCATATTGAATGCAGAAAAAGTCTTGAGTTAAAATATGTTTAAAAAATTGAAATCCCTTTGTAATAGAGAAGTTTTCGTCCGAAACCCTCATACTTCGAAAGAGATTGTCCAGTTTGTACACGAAATTGATCCAGTTTTTCCTGTAACCCTCTCAACTTTTTATCACATGCTATGTGGGTGAAATTATGATACCATGCCAACTTTTAACCATTTGAGAGTTCATTTGCAGTGCTTTTCAATTCAGGGTCATTTTAGCTCAAAATAAATCATGAAATGCATGAAAAATAGCAAATGAAGTCAGAAAAGGGTTGAAAAGTGATGATGTGGCTTTTAATGGTGCATATTGAATGCAGAAAAAGTCTTGAGTTAAAATATGTTTAAAAAATTGAAATCCCTTTGTAATAGACGAGTTTTCGTCCGAAACCCTCATACTTCGAAAGAGATTATCCAGTTTGTACACGAAGTGCATCCAGTTTTTCCTGTAACCCTCTAAACTTTTTAGCACATGCTACGTGGGTGAAATTATGATACCATGCCAACTTTCAACCATTTCAGAGTTCATTTGCAGTGCTTTTCAATTCAGGGTCATTTTAGCTCAAAATAAATCATGAAATGCATGAAAAATAGCAAATGAAGTCAGAAAAGGGTTGAAAAGTGTTGATGTGGCTTTGAATGGTGCATATTGAATGCAGAAAAAGTCTTGAGTTAAAATATGTTTAAAAAATTGAAATCCCTTTGTAATAGACGAGTTTTCGTCCGAAACCCTCATACTTCGAAAGAGATTGTCCAGTTTGTACACGAAGTGGATCCAGTTTTTCCTGTAACCCTCTCAACGTTTTAGCACATGCTATGTGGGTGAAATTATGATACCATGCCAACTTTCAACCATTTCAGAGTTCATTTGCAGTGCTTTTCAATTCAGGGTCATTTTAGCTCAAAATATATCATGAAATGCATGAAAAATAGCAAATGAAGTCAGAAAAGGGTTGAAAAGTGATGATGTGCCTTTGAATGGTGCATATTGAATGCAGAAAAAGTCTTGAGTTAAAATATGTTTAAAAAATTGAAATCCCTTTGTAATAGACGAGTTTTCGTCCGAAACCGTCATACTTCGAAAGAGATTGTCCAGTTTGTACACGAAGTGCATCCAGTTTTTCCTGTAACCCTCTCAACTTTTTAGCACATGCTATGTGGGTGAAATTATGATACCATGCCAACTTTCAAACATTTCAGAGTTCATTTGCAGTGCTTTTCAATTCAGGGTCATTTTAGCTCAAAATAAATCATGAAATGCATGAAAAATAGCAAATGAAGTCAGAAAAGGGTTGAAAAGTGATGATGTGGCTTTTAATGGTGCATATTGAATGCAGAAAAAGTCTTGAGTTAAAATATGTTTAAAAAATTGAAATCCCTTTGTAATAGACGAGTTTTCGTCCGAAACCCTCATACTTCGAAAGAGATTATCCAGTTTGTACACGAAGTGCATCCAGTTTTTCCTGTAACCCTCTAAACTTTTTAGCACATGCTACGTGGGTGAAATTATGATACCATGCCAACTTTCAACCATTTCAGAGTTCATTTGCAGTGCTTTTCAATTCAGGGTCATTTTAGCTCAAAATAAATCATGAAATGCATGAAAAATAGCAAATGAAGTCAGAAAAGGGTTGAAAAGTGTTGATGTGGCTTTGAATGGTGCATATTGAATGCAGAAAAAGTCTTGAGTTAAAATATGTTTAAAAAATTGTAATCCCTTTGTAATAGACGAGTTTTCGTCCGAAGCCCTCATATTTCGAAAGAGATTGTCCAGTTTGTACACGAAATGGATCCAGTTTTTCCTGTAACCCTCTCAACTTTTTATGACATGCTATGTGGGTGAAATTATGATACCATGCCAACTTTCAACCATTTCAGAGTTCATTTGCAATGCTTTTCAATTCAGGGTCATTTTAGCTCAAAATAAATCATGAAATGCATGAAAAATAGCAAATGAGTTCAGAAAAGGGTTGAAAAGTGATGATGTGGCTTTGAATGGTGCATATTGAATGCAGAAAAAGTCTTGAGTTAAAATATGTTTAAAAAATTGAAATCCCTTTGTAATAGACGAGTTTTCGTCCGAAACCCTCATACTTCGAAAGAGACTGTCCAGTTTGTCCACGAAATGCATCCAGTTTTTCGTGTAACCCTCTCAACTTTTTAGCACATGCTATGTGGGTGAAATTATGATACCATGCCAACTTTCAACCATTTCAGAGTTCATTTGCAGTGCTTTTCAATTCAGGGTCATTTTAGCTCAAAATAAATCATGAAATGCATGAAAAATAGCAAATGAAGTCAGAAAAGGGTTGAAAAGTGATGATGTGCCTTTGAATGGTGCATATTGAATGCTAAAAATTCTTGAGTTAAAATATGTTTAAAAAATTGAAATCCCTTTGTAATAGACGAGTTTTCGTCCGAAACCGTCATACTTCGAAAGAGATTGTCCAGTTTGTACACGAAGTGCATCCAGTTTTTCCTGTAACCCTCTCAACTTTTTAGCACATGCTATGTGGGTGAAATTATGATACCATGCCAACTTTCAACCATTTCAGAGTTCATTTGCAGTGCTTTTCAATTCAGGGTCATTTTAGCTCAAAATAAATCATGAAATGCATGAAAAATAGCAAACGAAGTCCGAAAAGGGTTGAAAAGTGATGATGTGCCTTTGAATGGTGCATATTGAATGCAGGAAAAGTCTTGAGTTAAAATATGTTTAAAAAATTGAAATCCCTTTGTAATAGACGAGTTTTCGTCCGAAACCCTCATACTTCGAAAGAGATTGTCCAGTTTGTACACGAAGTGCATCCAGTTTTTCCTGTAACCCTCTCAACTTTTTAGCACATGCTATGTGGGTGAAATTATGATACCATGCCAACTTTCAACCATTTCAGAGTTCATTTGCAGTGCTTTTCAATTCAGGGTCATTTTAGCTCAAAATAAATCACGAAATGTATGAAAAATAGCAAATGAAGTCAGAAAAGGGTTGAAAAGTGAAGACGTGGCTTTGAATGGTGCATATTGAATGCAGAAAAAGTCTTGAGTTAAAATATGTTTAAAAAATTGAAATCCCTTTGTAATAGACGAGTTTTCGTCCGAAACCCTCATACTTTGAAAGAGATTGTCCAGTTTGTACACGAAATGGATCCAGTTTTTCCTGTAACCCTCTCAACTTTTTATCACATGCTATGTGGGTGAAATTATGATACCATGCCAACTTTTAACCATTTCAGAGTTCATTTGCAGTGCTTTTCAATTCAGGGTCATTTTAGCACAAAATAAATCATGAAATGCATGAAAAATAGCAAATGAAGTCAGAAAAGGGTTGAAAAGTGATGATGTGGCTTTGAATGGTGCATATTGAATGCAGAAAAAGTCTTGAGTTAAAATATGTTTAAAAAATTGAAATCCCTTTGTAATAGAGAAGTTTTCGTCCGAAACCCTCATACTTCGAAAGAGATTGTCCAGTTTGTACACGAAGTGCATCCAGTTTTTCCTGTAACCCTCTAAACTTTTTAGCACATGCTACGTGGGTGAAATTATGATACCATGCCAACTTTCAACCATTTCAGAGTTCATTTGCAGTGCTTTTCAATTCAGCGTCATTTTAGCTCAAAATAAATGATGAAATGCATGAAAAATAGCAACTGAAGCCAGAAAAGGGTTGAAAAGTGACGATGTGGCTTTGAATGGTGCATATTGAATGCAGAAAAAGTCTTGAGTTATAATATGTTTAAAAAATTGAAATCCCTTTGTAATAGACGAGTTTTCGTCAGAAACTCTCATATTTCGAAAGAGATTGTCTAGTTTGTACACGAAATGGATCCAGTTTTTCCTGTAACCCTCTCAACTTTTTATCACATGCTATGTGGGTGAAATTATGATACCATGCCAACTTTCAAACATTTCAGAGTTCATTTGCAGTGCTTTTCAATTCAGGGTCATTTTAGCTCAAAATAAATCATGAAATGCATGAAAAATAGCAAATGAAGTCAGAAAAGGGTTGAAAAGTGATGATGTGGCTTTTAATGGTGCATATTGAATGCAGAAAAAGTCTTGAGTTAAAATATGTTTAAAAAATTGAAATCCCTTTGTAATAGACGAGTTTTCGTCCGAAACCCTCATACTTCGAAGGATATTGTCCAGTTTGTACACGAAATGCATCCAGTTTTTCCTGTAACCCTGTCAACTTTTTATCACATGCTATGTGGGTGAAATTATGATACCATGCCAACTTTCAACCATTTCAGAGTTCATTTGCAGTGCTTTTCAATTCAGGGTCATTTTAGCTCAAAATAAATCATGAAATGCATGAAAAATAGCAAATGAAGTCAGAAAAGGGTTGAAAAGTGATGATGTGCCTTTGAATGGTGCATATTGAATGCAGAAAAAGTCTTGAGTTAAAATATGTTTAAAAAATTGAAATCCCTTTGTAATAGACGAGTTCTCGTCCGAAACCCTCATACTTCGAAAGAGATTGTCCAGTTTGTACTCGAAGTGCATCCAGTTTTTCCTGTAACCCTCTCAACTTTTTAGCACATACTATGTGGGTGAAATTATGATACCATGCCAACTTTCAACCATTTCAGAGTTCATTTGCAGTGCTTTTCAATTCAGGGTCATTTTAGCTCAAAATAAATCATGAAATGCATGAAAA
The DNA here is from genome assembly GCA_039707655.1 of Elymus sibiricus. Classification (NCBI taxonomy): domain Eukaryota; kingdom Viridiplantae; phylum Streptophyta; class Magnoliopsida; order Poales; family Poaceae; genus Elymus; species Elymus sibiricus. Next base: position 122,627,759 of record CM077667.1, on the reverse strand, counting down.
ATAGCAAATGAAGTCAGAAAAGGGTTGAAAAATGATGATGTGCCTTTGACTGGTGCATATTGAATGTAGGAAAAGTCTTGAGTTAAAATATGTTTAAAAAATTGAAATCCCTTTGTAATAGACGAGTTTTCGTCCGAAACCCTCATACTTCGAAAGAGATTGTCCAGTTTGTACACGAAGTGCATCCAGTTTTTCTTGTAACCCTCTCAACTTTTTAGCACATGCTATGTGGGTGAAATTATGATACCATGCCAACTTTCAACCATTTCAGAGTTCATTTGCAGTGCTTTTCAATTCAGGGTCATTTTAACTTAAAATAAATCATGAAATGTATGAAAAATAGCAAATGAAGTCAGGAAAGGGTTGAAAAGTGAAGACGTGCCTTTGAATGGTGCATATTGAATGCAGAAAAAGTCTTGAGTTAAAATATGTTTAAAAAATTGAAATCCCTTTGTAATAGACGAGTTTTCGTCCGAAACCCTCATACTTCGAAGGAGATTGTCCAGTTTGTACACGAAATGCATCCAGTTTTTCCTGGAACCCTCTCAACTTTTTATCACATGCTATGTGGGTGAAATTATGATACCATGCCAACTTTCAACCATTTCAGAGTTCATTTGCAGTGCTTTTCAATTCATGGTCATTTTAGCTCAAAATAAATCATGAAATGCATGAAAAATAGCAAATGAAGTCAGAAAAGGGTTGAAAAGTGATGATGTGCCTTTGAATGGTGCATATTGAATGCAGAAAAAGTCTTGAGTTAAAATATGTTTAAAAAATTGAAATCCCTTTGTAATAGACGAGTTTTCGTCCGAAACCGTCATACTTCGAAAGAGATTGTCCAGTTTGTACACGAAGTGCATCCAGTTTTTCCTGTAACCCTCTCAACTTTTTAGCACATGCTATGTGGGTGAAATTATGATACCATGCCAACTTTCAAACATTTCAGAGTTCATTTGCAGTGCTTTTCAATTCAGGGTCATTTTAGCTCAAAATAAATCATGAAATGCATGAAAAATAGCAAATGAAGTCAGAAAAGGGTTGAAAAGTGATGATGTGCCTTTGAATGGTGCATATTGAATGCAGAAAAAGTCTTGAGTTAAAATATGTTTAAAAAATTGAAATCCCTTTGTAATAGACGAGTTTTCGTCCGAAACCCTCATACTTCGAAAGAGATTGTCCAGTTTGTACACGAAGTGCATCCAGTTTTTCCTGTAACCCTCTCAACTTTTTAGCACATGCTATGTGGGTGAAATTATGATACCATGCCAACTTTCAACCATTTCAGAGTTCATTTGCAGTGCTTTTCAATTCAGGATCATTTTAGCTCAAAATAAATCATGAAATGCATGAAAAATAGCAAATGAAGTCAGAAAAGGGTTGAAAAGTGATGATGTGCCTTTGACTGGTGCATATTGAATGCACGAAAAGTCTTGAGTTAAAATATGTTTCAAAAATTGAAATCCCTTTGTAATAGACGAGTTTTCGTCCGAAACCCTCATACTTCGAAAGAGATTGTCCAGTTTGTACACGAAGTGCATCCAGTTTTTCCTGTAACCCTCTCAACTTTTTAGCACATGCTATGTGGGTGAAATTATGATACCATGCCAACTTTCAACCATTTCAGAGTTCATTTGCAGTGCTTTTCAATTCAGGGTCATTTTAGCTCAAAATAAATCATGAAATGCATGAAAAATAGCAAATGAAGTCAGAAAAGGGTTGAAAAGAGATGATGTGCCATTGAATGGTGCATATTGAATGCAGGAAAAGTCTTGAGTTAAAATATGTTTAAAAAATTGAAATCCCTTTGTAATAGACGAGTTTTCGTCCGAAACCCTCATACTTCGAAAGAGATTGTCCAGTTTGTACACGAAGTGGATCCAGTTTTTCCTGTAACCCTCTCAACGTTTTAGCACATGCTATGTGGGTGAAATTATGATACCATGCCAACTTTCAACCATTTCAGAGTTCATTTGCAGTGCTTTTCAATTCAGGGTCATTTTAGCTCAAAATATATCATGAAATGCATGAAAAATAGCAAATGAAGTCAGAAAAGGGTTGAAAAGTGATGATGTGCCTTTGAATGGTGCATATTGAATGCAGAAAAAGTCTTGAGTTAAAATATGTTTAAAAAATTGAAATCCCTTTGTAATAGACGAGTTTTCGTCCGAAACCGTCATACTTCGAAAGAGATTGTCCAGTTTGTACACGAAGTGCATCCAGTTTTTCCTGTAACCCTCTCAACTTTTTAGCACATGCTATGTGGGTGAAATTATGATACCATGCCAACTTTCAAACATTTCAGAGTTCATTTGCAGTGCTTTTCAATTCAGGGTCATTTTAGCTCAAAATAAATCATGAAATGCATGAAAAATAGCAAATGAAGTCAGAAAAGGGTTGAAAAGTGATGATGTGGCTTTTAATGGTGCATATTGAATGCAGAAAAAGTCTTGAGTTAAAATATGTTTAAAAAATTGAAATCCCTTTGTAATAGACGAGTTTTCGTCCGAAACCCTCATACTTCGAAAGAGATTATCCAGTTTGTACACGAAGTGCATCCAGTTTTTCCTGTAACCCTCTAAACTTTTTAGCACATGCTACGTGGGTGAAATTATGATACCATGCCAACTTTCAACCATTTCAGAGTTCATTTGCAGTGCTTTTCAATTCAGGGTCATTTTAGCTCAAAATAAATCATGAAATGCATGAAAAATAGCAAATGAAGTCAGAAAAGGGTTGAAAAGTGATGATGTGGCTTTGAATGGTGCATATTGAATGCAGAAAAAGTCTTGAGTTAAAATATGTTTAAAAAATTGTAATCCCTTTGTAATAGACGAGTTTTCGTCCGAAGCCCTCATATTTCGAAAGAGATTGTCCAGTTTGTACACGAAATGGATCCAGTTTTTCCTGTAACCCTCTCAACTTTTTATGACATGCTATGTGGGTGAAATTATGATACCATGCCAACTTTCAACCATTTCAGAGTTCATTTGCAATGCTTTTCAATTCAGGGTCATTTTAGCTCAAAATAAATCATGAAATGCATGAAAAATAGCAAATGAGTTCAGAAAAGGGTTGAAAAGTGATGATGTGGCTTTGAATGGTGCATATTGAATGCAGAAAAAGTCTTGAGTTAAAATATGTTTAAAAAATTGAAATCCCTTTGTAATAGACGAGTTTTCGTCCGAAACCCTCATACTTCGAAAGAGACTGTCCAGTTTGTCCACGAAATGCATCCAGTTTTTCGTGTAACCCTCTCAACTTTTTAGCACAAGCTATGTGGGTGAAATTATGATACCATGCCAACTTTCAACCATTTCAGAGTTCATTTGCAGTGCTTTTCAATTCAGGGTCATTTTAGCTCAAAATAAAGCATGAAATGCATGAAAAAATAGCAAATGAAGTCAGAAAAGGGTTGAAAAGTGATGATGTGCCTTTGAATGGTGCATATTGAATGCAGAAAAAGTCTTGAGTTAAAATATGTTTAAAAAATTGAAATCCCTTTGTAATAGACGAGTTTTCGTCCGAAACCCTCATACTTCGAAAGAGATTGTCCAGTTTGTACACGAAGTGCATCCAGTTTTTCCTGTAACCCTCTCAACTTTTTAGCACATGCTATGTGGGTGAAATTATGATACCATGCCAACTTTCAACCATTTCAGAGTTCATTTGCAGTGCTTTTCAATTCAGGGTCATTTTAGCTCAAAATAAATCATGAAATGCATGAAAAATAGCAAACGAAGTCCGAAAAGGGTTGAAAAGTGATGATGTGCCTTTGAATGGTGCATATTGAATGCAGGAAAAGTCTTGAGTTAAAATATGTTTAAAAAATTGAAATCCCTTTGTAATAGACGAGTTTTCGTCCGAAACCCTCATACTTCGAAAGAGATTGTCCAGTTTGTACACGAAGTGCATCCAGTTTTTCCTGTAACCCTCTCAACTTTTTAGCACATGCTATGTGGTTGAAATTATGATACCATGCCAACTTTCAACCATTTCAGAGTTCATTTGCAGTGCTTTTCAATTCAGGGTCATTTTAGCTCAAAATAAATCACGAAATGTATGAAAAATAGCAAATGAAGTCAGAAAAGGGTTGAAAAGTGAAGACGTGGCTTTGAATGGTGCATATTGAATGCAGAAAAAGTCTTGAGTTAAAATATGTTTAAAAAATTGAAATCCCTTTGTAATAGACGAGTTTTCGTCCGAAACCCTCATACTTTGAAAGAGATTGTCCAGTTTGTACACGAAATTGATCCAGTTTTTCCTGTAACCCTCTCAACTTTTTATCACATGCTATGTGGGTGAAATTATGATACCATGCCAACTTTTAACCATTTGAGAGTTCATTTGCAGTGCTTTTCAATTCAGGGTCATTTTAGCTCAAAATAAATCATGAAATGCATGAAAAATAGCAAATGAAGTCAGAAAAGGGTTGAAAAGTGATGATGTGGCTTTGAATGGTGCATATTGAATGCAGAAAAAGTCTTGAGTTAAAATATGTTTAAAAAATTGAAATCCCTTTGTAATAGACGAGTTTTCGTCCGAAACCCTCATATTTCGAATGAGATTGTCCAGTTTGTACACGAAGTGCATCCAGTTTTTCCTGTAACCCTCTCAACTTTTTAGAACATGCTATGTGGGTGAAATTATGATACCATGCCAACTTTCAACCATTTCAGAGTTCATTTGCAGTGCTTTTCAATTCAGGGTCATTTTAGCTCAAAATAAATCATGAAATGCATGAAAAATAGCAAATGAAGTCAGAAAAGGCTTGAAAAGTGATGATGTGGCTTTGAATGGTGCATATTGAATGCAGAAAAAGTCTTGAGTTAAAATATGTTTAAAAAATTGAAATCCCTTTGTAATAGACGAGTTTTCGTCCGAAACCCTCATACTTCGAATGAGATTGTCCAGTTTGTACACGAAGTGCATCCAGTTTTTCCCGTAACCCTCTCAACTTTTTAGCACATGCTATGTGGGTGAAATTATGATACCATGCCAACTTTCAACCATTTCAGAGTTCATTTGCAGTGCTTTTCAATTCAAGGTCATTTTAGCTCAAAATAAATCATGAAATGCATGAAAAATAGCAAATGAAGTCAGAAAAGGGTTAAAAAGTGATGATGTGGCTTTGAATGGTGCATATTGAATGCAGAAAAAGTCTTGAGTTAAAATATGTTTAAAAAATTGAAATCCCTTTGTAATAGACGAGTTTTCATCCGAAATCCTGATACTTCGAAAGAGATTGTCCAGTTTGTACACGAAGTGCATCCAGTTTTTCCTGTAACTCTCTCAACTTTTTACAACATGCTATGTGGGTGAAATTATGATACCATGCCAACTTTCAACCATTTCAGAGTTCATTTGCAGTGCTTTTCAATTCAGGCTCATTTTAGCTCAAAAAATATCATGAAATGCATGAAAAATAGCAAATGAAGTCAGAAAAGGGTTAAAAAGTGATGATGTGGCTTTGAATGGTGCATATTGAATGCAGAAAAAGTCTTGAGTTAAAATATGTTTAAAAAATTGAAATCCCTTTGTAATAGACGAGTTTTCGTCCGAAACCCTCATATTTCGAATGAGATTGTCCAGTTTGTACACGAAGTGCATCCAGTTTTTCCTGTAACCCTCTCAACTTTTTAGAACATGCTATGTGGGTGAAATTATGATACCATGCCAACTTTCAACCATTTCAGAGTTCATTTGCAGTGCTTTTCAATTCAGGGTCATTTTAGCTCAAAATAAATCATGAAATGCATGAAAAATAGCAAATGAAGTCAGAAAAGTCTTGAAAAGTGATGATGTGGCTTTGAATGGTTCATATTGAATGCAGAAAAAGTCTTGAGTTAAAATATGTTTAAAAAATTGAAATCCCTTTGTAATAGACGAGTTTTCGTCCAAAACCCTCATACTTCGAAAGAGACTGTCCAGTTTGTCCACGAAATGCATCTAGTTTTTCGTGTAACCCTCTCAACTTTTTAGCACATGCTATGTGGGTGAAATTATGATACCATGCCAACTTTCAACCATTTCAGAGTTCATTTGCAGTGCTTTTCAATTCAGGGTCATTTTAGCTCAAAATAAATCATGAAATGCATGAAAAATAGCAAATGAAGTCAGAAAAGGGTTGAAAAGTGATGATGTGGCTTTGAATGGTGCATATTGAATGCAGAAAAAGTCTTGAGTTAAAATATGTTTAAAAAATTGAAATCCCTTTGTAATAGACGAGTTTTCGTCCGAAACCCTCATATTTCGAAAGAGATTGTCCAGTTTGTACACGAAGTGCATCCAGTTTTTCCTGTAACCCTCTCAACTTTTTAGAACATGCTATGTGGGTGAAATTATGATACCATGCCAACTTTCAACCATTTCAGAGTTCATTTGCAGTGCTTTTCAATTCAGGGTCATTTTAGCTCAAAATAAATCATGAAATGTATGAAAAATAGCAAATGAAGTGAGAAAAGGGTTGAAAAGTGATGATGTGGCTTTGAATGGTGCATATTGAATGCAGAAAAAGTCTTGAGTTAAAATATGTTTAAAAAATTGAAATCCCTTTGTAATAGACGAGTTTTCGTCCGAAACCCTCATACTTCGAATGCGATTGTCCAGTTTGTACACGAAGTGCATCCAGTTTTTCCTGTAACCCTCTCAACTTTTTATCACATGCTATGTGGGTGAAATTATGATACCATGCCAACTTTCAACCATTTCAGAGTTCATTTGCAGTGCTTTTCAATTCAAGGTCATTTTAGCTCAAAATAAATCATGAAATGCATGAAAAATAGCAAATGAAGTCAGAAAAGGGTTAAAAAGTGATGATGTGGCTTTGAATGGTGCATATTGAATGCAGAAAAAGTCTTGAGTTAAAATATGTTTAAAAAATTGAAATCCCTTTGTAATAGACGAGTTTTCATCCGAAACCCTGATACTTCGAAAGAGATTGTCCAGTTTGTACACGAAGTGCATCTAGTTTTTCATGTAACTCTCTCAACTTTTTACAACATGCTATGTGGGTGAAATTATGATACCATGCCAACTTTCAACCATTTCAGAGTTCATTTGCAGTGCTTTTCAATTCAGGGTCATTTTAGCTCAAAAAATATCATGAAATGCATGAAAAATAGCAAATGAAGTCAGAAAAGGGTTAAAAAGTGATGATGTGGCTTTGAATGGTGCATATTGAATGCAGAAAATGTCTTGAGTTAAAATATGTTTAAAAAATTGAAATCCCTTTGTAATAGACGAGTTTTCGTCCGAAACCCTCATACTTCGAATGAGATTGTCCAGTTTGTACACGAAGTGCATCCAGTTTTTCCCGTAACCCTCTCAACTTTTTAGCACATGCTATGTGGGTGAAATTATGATACCATGCCAACTTTCAACCATTTCAGAGTTCATTTGCAGTGCTTTTCAATTCAAGGTCATTTTAGCTCAAAATAAATCACGAAATGTATGAAAAATAGCAAATGAAGTGAGAAAAGGGTTAAAAAGTGATGATGTGGCTTTGAATGGTGCATATTGAATGCAGAAAAAGTCTTGAGTTAAAATATGTTTAAAAAATTGAAATCCCTTTGTAATAGACGAGTTTTCATCGGAAACCCTGATACTTCGAAAGTGATTGTCCAGTTTGTACACGAAGTGCATCCAGTTTTTCCTGTAACTCTCTCAACTTTTTACAACATGCTATGTGGGTGAAATTATGATACCATGCCAACTTTCAACCATTTCAGAGTTCATTTGCAGTGCTTTTCAATTCAGGCTCATTTTAGCTCAAAAAATATCATGAAATGCATGAAAAATAGCAAATGAAGTCAGAAAAGGGTTAAAAAGTGATGATGTGGCTTTGAATGGTGCATATTGAATGCAGAAAAAGTCTTGAGTTAAAATATGTTTAAAAAATTGAAATCCCTTTGTAATAGACGAGTTTTCGTCCGAAACCCTCATATTTCGAATGAGATTGTCCAGTTTGTACACGAAGTGCATCCAGTTTTTCCTGTAACCCTCTCAACTTTTTAGAACATGCTATGTGGGTGAAATTATGATACCATGCCAACTTTCAACCATTTCAGAGTTCATTTGCAGTGCTTTTCAATTCAGGGTCATTTTAGCTCAAAATAAATCATGAAATGCATGAAAAATAGCAAATGAAGTCAGAAAAGTCTTGAAAAGTGATGATGTGGCTTTGAATGGTGCATATTGAATGCAGAAAAAGTCTTGAGTTAAAATATGTTTAAAAAATTGAAATCCCTTTGTAATAGACGAGTTTTCGTCCGAAACCCTCATACTTCGAAAGAGACTGTCCAGTTTGTCCACGAAATGCATCTAGTTTTTCGTGTAACCCTCTCAACTTTTTAGCACATGCTATGTGGGTGAAATTATGATACCATGCCAACTTTCAACCATTTCAGAGTTCATTTGCAGTGCTTTTCAATTCAGGGTCATTTTAGCTCAAAATAAATCATGAAATGCATGAAAAATAGCAAATGAAGTCAGAAAAGGGTTGACAAGTGATGATGTGCCTTTGAATGGTGCATATTGAATGCAGAAAAAGTCTTGAGTTAAAATATGTTTAAAAAATTGAAATCCCTTTGTAATAGACGAGTTTTCGTCCGAAACCCTGATACTTCGAAAGAGATTGTCCAGTTTGTACACGAAGTGCATCTAGTTTTTCCTGTAACTCTCTCAACTTTTTACAACATGCTATGTGGGTGAAATTATGATACCATGCCAACTTTCAACCATTTCAGAGTTCATTTGCAGTGCTTTTCAATTCAGGGTCATTTTAGCTCAAAAAATATCATGAAATGCATGAAAAATAGCAAATGAAGTGAGAAAAGGGTTGAAAAGTGAAGACGTGGCTTTGAATGGTGCATATTGAATGCAGAAAAAGTCTTGAGTTAAAATATGTTTAAAAAATTGAAATCCCTTTGTAATAGACGAGTTTTCGTCCGAAACCCTCATACTTCGAATGAGATTGTCCAGTTTGTACACGAAGTGCATCCAGTTTTTCCCGTAACCCTCTCAACTTTTTAGCACATGCTATGTCGGTGAAATTATGATACCATGCCAACTTTTAACCATTTCAGAGTTCATTTGCAGTGCTTTTCAATTCAGGGTCATTTTAGCTCAAAATAAATCATGAAATGCATGAAAAATAGCAAATGAAGTCAGAAAAGGGTTAAAAAGTGATGATGTGGCTTTGAATGGTGCATATTGAATGCAGAAAAAGTCTTGAGTTAAAATATGTTTAAAAAATTGAAATCCCTTTATAATAGACGAGTTTTCGTCCGAAACCCTGATACTTCGAAAGAGATTGTCCAGTTTGTACACGAAGTGCATCCAGTTTTTCCTGTAACTCTCTCAACTTTTTACAACATGCTATGTGGGTGAAATTATGATACCATGCCAACTTTCAACCATTTCAGAGTTCATTTGCAGTGCTTTTCAATTCAGGCTCATTTTAGCTCAAAAAATATCATGAAATGCATGAAAAATAGCAAATGAAGTCAGAAAAGGGTTAAAAAGTGATGATGTGGCTTTGAATGGTGCATATTGAATGCAGAAAAAGTCTTGAGTTAAAATATGTTTAAAAAATTGAAATCCCTTTGTAATAGACGAGTTTTCGTCCGAAACCCTCATATTTCGAATGAGATTGTCCAGTTTGTACACGAAGTGCATCCAGTTTTTCCTGTAACCCTCTCAACTTTTTAGAACATGCTATGTGGGTGAAATTATGATACCATGCCAACTTTCAACCATTTCAGAGTTCATTTGCAGTGCTTTTCAATTCAGGGTCATTTTAGCTCAAAATAAATCATGAAATGCATGAAAAATAGCAAATGAAGTCAGAAAAGTCTTGAAAAGTGATGATGTGGCTTTGAATGGTGCATATTGAATGCAGAAAAAGTCTTGAGTTAAAATATGTTTAAAAAATTGAAATCCCTTTGTAATAGACGAGTTTTCGTCCGAAACCCTCATACTTCGAAAGAGACTGTCCAGTTTGTCCACGAAATGCATCTAGTTTTTCGTGTAACCCTCTCAACTTTTTAGCACATGCTATGTGGGTGAAATTATGATACCATGCCAACTTTCAACCATTTCAGAGTTCATTTGCAGTGCTTTTCAATTCGGGGTCATTTTAGCTCAAAATAAATCATGAAATGCATGAAAAATAGCAAATGAAGTCAGAAAAGGGTTGACAAGTGATGATGTGCCTTTGAATGGTGCATATTGAATGCAGAAAAAGTCTTGAGTTAAAATATGTTTAAAAAATTGAAATCCCTTTGTAATAGACGAGTTTTCGTCCGAAACCCTCATACTTCGAAAGAGATTGTCCAGTTTGTACACGAAGTGCATCCAGTTTTTCCTGTAACCCTCTCAACTTTTTAGCACATGCTATGTGGGTGAAATTATGATACCATGCCAACTTTCAACCATTTCAGAGTTCATTTGCAGTGCTTTTCAATTCAAGGTCATTTTAGCTCAAAATAAATCACGAAATGTATGAAAAATAGCAAATGAAGTGAGAAAAGGGTTGAAAAGTGAAGACGTGGCTTTGAATGGTGCATATTGAATGCAGAAAAAGTCTTGAGTTAAAATATGTTTAAAAAATTGAAATCCCTTTATAATAGACGAGTTTTCGTCCGAAACCCTCATATTTCGAATGAGATTGTCCAGTTTGTACACGAAGTGCATCCAGTTTTTCCTGTAACCCTCTCAACTTTTTAGAACATGCTATGTGGGTGAAATTATGATACCATGCCAACTTTCAACCATTTCAGAGTTCATTTGCAGTGCTTTTCAATTCAGGGTCATTTTAGCTCAAAATAAATCATGAAATGCATGAAAAATAGCAAATGAAGTCAGAAAAGGCTTGAAAAGTGATGATGTGGCTTTGAATGGTGCATATTGAATGCAGAAAAAGTCTTGAGTTAAAATATGTTTTAAAAATTGAAATCCCTTTGTAATAGACGAGTTTTCGTCCGAAACCCTCATACTTCGAATGAGATTGTCCAGTTTGTACACGAAGTGCATCCAGTTTTTCCTGTAACCCTCTCAACTTTTTAGCACATGCTATGTGGGTGAAATTATGATACCATGCCAACTTTCAACCATTTCAGAGTTCATTTGCAGTGCTTTTCAATTCAAGGTCATTTTAGCTCAAAATAAATCATGAAATGCATGAAAAATAGCAAATGAAGTCAGAAAAGGGTTAAAAAGTGATGATGTGGCTTTGAATGGTGCATATTGAATGCAGAAAAAGTCTTGAGTTAAAATATGTTTAAAAAATTGAAATCCCTTTGTAATAGACGAGTTTTCATCCGAAACCCTGATACTTCGAAAGAGATTGTCCAGTTTGTACACGAAGTGCATCCAGTTTTTCCTGTAACTCTCTCAGCTTTTTACAACATGCTATGTGGGTGAAATTATGATACCATGCCAACTTTCAACCATTTCAGAGTTCATTTGCAGTGCTTTTCAATTCAGGGTCATTTTAGCTCAAAAAATATCATGAAATGCATGAAAAATAGCAAATGAAGTCAGAAAAGGGTTAAAAAGTGATGATGTGGCTTTGAATGGTGCATATTGAATGCAGAAAAAGTATTGAGTTAAAATATGTTTAAAAAATTGAAATCCCTTTGTAATAGACGAGTTTTCGTCCGAAACCCTCATATTTCGAATGAGATTGTCCAGTTTGTACACGAAGTGCATCCAGTTTTTCCTGTAACCCTCTCAACTTTTTAGAACATGCTATGTGGGTGAAATTATGATACCATGCCAACTTTCAACCATTTCAGAGTTCATTTGCAGTGCTTTTCAATTCAGGGTCATTTTAGCTCAAAATAAATCATGAAATGCATGAAAAATAGCAAATGAAGTCAGAAAAGGCTTGAAAAGTGATGATGTGGCTTTGAATGGTGCATATTGAATGCAGAAAAAGTCTTGAGTTAAAATATGTTTAAAAAATTGAAATCCCTTTGTAATAGACGAGTTTTCGTCCGAAACCCTCATACTTCGAATGAGATTGTCCAGTTTGTACACGAAGTGCATCCAGTTTTTCCTGTAACCCTCTCAACTTTTTAGCACATGCTATGTGGGTGAAATTATGATACCATGCCAACTTTCAACCATTTCAGAGTTCATTTGCAGTGCTTTTCAATTCAAGGTCATTTTAGCTCAAAATAAATCATGAAATGCATGAAAAATAGCAAATGAAGTCAGAAAAGGGTTAAAAAGTGATGATGTGGCTTTGAATGGTGCATATTGAATGCAGAAAAAGTCTTGAGTTAAAATATGTTTAAAAAATTGAAATCCCTTTGTAATAGACGAGTTTTCGTCCGAAACCCTGATACTTCGAAAGAGATTGTCCAGTTTGTACACGAAGTGCATCCAGTTTTTCCTGTAACTCTCTCAACTTTTTACAACATGCTATGTGGGTGAAATTATGATACCATGCCAACTTTCAACCATTTCAGAGTTCATTTGCAGTGCTTTTCAATTCAGGGTCATTTTAGCTCAAAAAATATCATGAAATGCATGAAAAATAGCAAATGAAGTCAGAAAAGGGTTAAAAAGTGATGATGTGGCTTTGAATGGTGCATATTGAATGCAGAAAAAGTCTTGAGTTAAAATATGTTTAAAAAATTGAAATCCCTTTGTAATAGACGAGTTTTCGTCCGAAACCCTCATATTTCGAATGAGATTGTCCAGTTTGTACATGAAGTGCATCCAGTTTTTCCTGTAACCCTCTCAACTTTTTAGAACATGCTATGTGGGTGAAATTATGATACCATGCCAACTTTCAACCATTTCAGAGTTCATTTGCAGTGCTTTTCAATTCAGGGTCATTTTAGCTCAAAATAAATCATGAAATGCATGAAAAATAGCAAATGAAGTCAGAAAAGGCTTGAAAAGTGATGATGTGGCTTTGAATGGTGCATATTGAATGCAGAAAAAGTCTTGAGTTAAAATATGTTTAAAAAATTGAAATCCCTTTGTAATAGACGAGTTTTCGTCCGAAACCCTCATACTTCGAATGAGATTGTCCAGTTTGTACACGAAGTGCATCCAATTTTTCCTGTAACCCTCTCAACTTTTTAGCACATGCTATGTGGGTGAAATTATGATACCATGCCAACTTTCAACCATTTCAGAGTTCATTTGCAGTGCTTTTCAATTCAAGGTCATTTTAGCTCAAAATAAATCATGAAATGCATGAAAAATAGCAAATGAAGTCAGAAAAGGGTTAAAAAGTGATGATGTGGCTTTGAATGGTGCATATTGAATGCAGAAAAAGTCTTGAGTTAAAATATGTTTAAAAAATTGAAATCCCTTTGTAATAGACGAGTTTTCGTCCGAAACCCTGATACTTCGAAAGAGATTGTCCAGTTTGTACACGAAGTGCATCCAGTTTTTCCTGTAACTCTCTCAACTTTTTACAACATGCTATGTGGGTGAAATTATGATACCATGCCAACTTTCAAACATTTCAGAGTTCATTTGCAGTGCTTTTCAATTCAGGGTCATTTTAGCTCAAAAAATATCATGAAATGCATGAAAAATAGCAAATGAAGTCAGAAAAGGGTTAAAAAGTGATGATGTGGCTTTGAATGGTGCATATTGAATGCAGAAAAAGTCTTGAGTTAAAATATGTTTAAAAAATTGAAATCCCTTTGTAATAGACGAGTTTTCGTCCGAAACCCTCATACTTCGAATGAGATTGTCAAGTTTGTACACGAAGTGCATCCAGTTTTTCCTGTAACCCTCTCAACTTTTTAGCACATGCTATGTGGGTGAAATTATGATACCATGCCAACTTTCAACCATTTCAGAGTTCATTTGCAGTGCTTTTCAATTCAAGGTCATTTTAGCTCAAAATAAATCATGAAATGCATGAAAAATAGCAAATGAAGTCAGAAAAGGGTTAAAAAGTGATGATGTGGCTTTGAATGGTGCATATTGAATGCAGAAAAAGTCTTGAGTTAAAATATGTTTAAAAATTGAAATCCCTTTGTAATAGACGAGTTTTCTTCCGAAACCCTCATACTTCGAAAGAGATTGTCCAGTTTGTACACGAAGTGCATCCAGTTTTTCCTGTAACCCTCTCAACTTTTTATCACATGCTATGTGGGTGAAATTATGATACCATGCCAACTTTCAACCATTTCAGAGTTCATTTGCAGTGCTTTTCAATTCAGGGTCATTTTAGCTCAAAATAAATCATGAAATGCATGAAAAATAGCAAATGAAGTCAGAAAAGGGTTGAAAAGTGATGATGTGCCTTTGAATGGTGCATATTGAATGCAGAAATAGTCTTGAGTTAAAATATGTTTAAAAAATTGAAATCCCTTTGTAATAGACGAGTTTTCGTCCGAAGCCCTCATATTTCGAAAGAGATTGTCCAGTTTGTACACGAAATGGATCCAGTTTTTCCTGTAACCCTCTCAACTTTTTATCACATGCTATGTGGGTGAAATTATGATACCATGCCAACTTTCAACCATTTCAGAGTTCATTTGCAGTGCTTTTCAATTCAGGGTCATTTTAGCTCAAAATAAATCATGAAATGCATGAAAAATAGCAAATGAAGTCAGAAAAGGGTTGAAAAGTGATGATGTGGCTTTGAATGCTGCATATTGAATGCAGAAAAAGTCTTGAGTTAAAATATGTTTAAAAAATTGAAATCCCTTTGTAATAGACGAGTTTTCGTCCGAAAACCTCATACTTCGAAAGAGACAGTCCAGTTTGTACACGAAATGCATCTAGTTTTTCGTGTAACCCTCTCAACTTTTTAGCACATGCTATGTGGGTGAAATTATGATACCATGCCAACTTTCAACCATTTCAGAGTTCATTTGCAGTGCTTTTCAATTCAAGGTCATTTTTGCTCAAAATAAATCATGAAATGCATGAAAAATAGCAAATGAAGTCAGAAAAGGGTTAAAAAGTGATGATGTGGCTTTGAATGGTGCATATTGAATGCAGAAAAAGTCTTGAGTTAAAATATGTTTAAAAATTGAAATCCCTTTGTAATAGACGAGTTTTCTTCCGAAACCCTCATACTTCGAAAGAGATTGTCCAGTTTGTACACGAAGTGCATCCAGTTTTTCCTGTAACCCTCTCAACTTTTTATCACATGCTATGTGGGTGAAATTATGATACCATGCCAACTTTCAACCATTTCAGAGTTCATTTGCAGTGCTTTTCAATTCAGGGTCATTTTAGCTCAAAATAAATCATGAAATGCATGAAAAATAGCAAATGAAGTCAGAAAAGGGTTGAAAAGTGATGATGTGCCTTTGAATGGTGCATATTGAATGCAGAAATAGTCTTGAGTTAAAATATGTTTAAAAAATTGAAATCCCTTTGTAATAGACGAGTTTTCGTCCGAAGCCCTCATATTTCGAAAGAGATTGTCCAGTTTGTACACGAAATGGATCAAGTTTTTCCTGTAACCCTCTCAACTTTTTATCACATGCTATGTGGGTGAAATTATGATACCATGCCAACTTTCAACCATTTCAGAGTTCATTTGCAGTGCTTTTCAATTCAGGGTCATTTTAGCTCAAAATAAATCATGAAATGCATGAAAAATAGCAAATGAAGTCAGAAAAGGGTTGAAAAGTGATGATGTGGCTTTGAATGCTGCATATTGAATGCAGAAAAAGTCTTGAGTTAAAATATGTTTAAAAAATTGAAATCCCTTTGTAATAGACGAGTTTTCGTCCGAAAACCTCATACTTCGAAAGAGACAGTCCAGTTTGTACACGAAATGCATCCAGTTTTTCGTGTAACCCTCTCAACTTTTTAGCACATGCTATGTGGGTGAAATTATGATACCATGCCAACTTTCAACCATTTCAGAGTTCATTTGCAGTGCTTTTCAATTCAAGGTCATTTTTGCTCAAAATAAATCATGAAATGCATGAAAAATAGCAAATGAAGTCAGAAAAGGGTTAAAAAGTGATGATGTGGCTTTGAATGGTGCATATTGAATGCAGAAAAAGTCTTGAGTTAAAATATGTTTAAAAATTGAAATCCCTTTGTAATAGACGAGTTTTCTTCCGAAACCCTCATACTTCGAAAGAGATTGTCCAGTTTGTACACGAAGTGCATCCAGTTTTTCCTGTAACCCTCTCAACTTTTTATCACATGCTATGTGGGTGAAATTATGATACCATGCCAACTTTCAACCATTTCAGAGTTCATTTGCAGTGCTTTTCAATTCAGGGTCATTTTAGCTCAAAATAAATCATGAAATGCATGAAAAATAGCAAATGAAGTCAGAAAAGGGTTGAAAAGTGATGATGTGCCTTTGAATGGTGCATATTGAATGCAGAAATAGTCTTGAGTTAAAATATGTTTAAAAAATTGAAATCCCTTTGTAATAGACGAGTTTTCGTCCGAAGCCCTCATATTTCGAAAGAGATTGTCCAGTTTGTACACGAAATGGATCAAGTTTTTCCTGTAACCCTCTCAACTTTTTATCACATGCTATGTGGGTGAAATTATGATACCATGCCAACTTTCAACCATTTCAGAGTTCATTTGCAGTGCTTTTCAATTCAGGGTCATTTTAGCTCAAAATAAATCATGAAATGCATGAAAAATAGCAAATGAAGTCAGAAAAGGGTTGAAAAGTGATGATGTGGCTTTGAATGCTGCATATTGAATGCAGAAAAAGTCTTGAGTTAAAATATGTTTAAAAAATTGAAATCCCTTTGTAATAGACGAGTTTTCGTCCGAAAACCTCATACTTCGAAAGAGACTGTCCAGTTTGTACACGAAATGCATCCAGTTTTTCGTGTAACCCTCTCAACTTTTTAGCACATGCTATGTGGGTGAAATTATGATACCATGCCAACTTTCAACCATTTCAGAGTTCATTTGCAGTGCTTTTCAATTCAGGGTCATTTTAGCTCAAAATAAATCATGAAATGCATGAAAAATAGCAAATGAAGTCAGAAAAGGGTTGAAAAGTGATGATGTGCCTTTGAATGGTGCATATTGAATGCAGAAAAAGTCTTGAGTTAAAATATGTTTAAAAAATTGAAATCCCTTTGTAATAGACGAGTTTTCGTCCGAAACCCTCATACTTCGAAAGAGATTGTCCAGTTTGTACACGAAGTGCATCCAGTTTTTCCTGTAACCCTCTCAACTTTTTAGCACATGCTATGTGGGTGAAATTATGATACCATGCCAACTTTCAACCATTTCAGAGTTCATTTGCAGTGCTTTTCAATTCAGGGTCATTTTAGCTCAAAATAAATCATGAAATGCATGAAAAATAGCAAATGAACTCCGAAAAGGGTTGAAAAGTGATGATGTGCCTTTGAATGGTGCATATTGAATGCAGGAAAAGTCTTGAGTTAAAATATGTTTAAAAAATTGAAATCCCTTTGTAATAGACGAGTTTTCGTCCGAACCCTCATACTTCGAAAGAGATTGTCCAGTTTGTACACGAAGTGCATCCAGTTTTTCCTGTAACCCTCTCAACTTTTTAGCACATGCTATGTGGGTGAAATTATGATACCATGCCAACTTTCAACCATTTCAGAGTTCATTTGCAGTGCTTTTCAATTCATGGTCATTTTAGCTCAAAATAAATCATGAAATGCATGAAAAATAGCAAATGAAGTCAGAAAAGGCTTGAAAAGTGATGATGTGGCTTTGAATGGTGCATATTGAATGCAGAAAAAGTCTTGAGTTAAAATATGTTTAAAAAATTGAAATCCCTTTGTAATAGACGAGTTTTCGTCCGAAACCCTCATACTTCGAATGAGATTGTCCAGTTTGTACACGAAGTGCATCCAGTTTTTCCTGTAACCCTCTCAACTTTTTAGCACATGCTATGTGGGTGAAATTATGATACCATGCCAACTTTCAACCATTTCAGAGTTCATTTGCAGTGCTTTTCAATTCAAGGTCATTTTAGCTCAAAATAAATCATGAAATGCATGAAAAATAGCAAATGAAGTCAGAAAAGGGTTAAAAAGTGATGATGTGGCTTTGAATGGTGCATATTGAATGCAGAAAAAGTCTTGAGTTAAAATATGTTTAAAAAATTGAAATCCCTTTGTAATAGACGAGTTTTCATCCGAAACCCTGATACTTCGAAAGAGATTGTCCAGTTTGTACACGAAGTGCATCCAGTTTTTCCTGTAACTCTCTCAACTTTTTACAACATGCTATGTGGGTGAAATTATGATACCATGCCAACTTTCAACCATTTCAGAGTTCATTTGCAGTGCTTTTCAATTCAGGGTCATTTTAGCTCAAAAAATATCATGAAATGCATGAAAAATAGCAAATGAAGTCAGAAAAGGGTTAAAAAGTGATGATGTGGCTTTGAATGGTGCATATTGAATGCAGAAAAAGTCTTGAGTTAAAATATGTTTAAAAAATTGAAATCCCTTTGTAATACACGAGTTTTCGTCCGAAACCCTCATATTTCGAATGAGATTGTCCAGTTTGTACATGAAGTGCATCCAGTTTTTCCTGTAACCCTCTCAACTTTTTAGAACATGCTATGTGGGTGAAATTATGATACCATGCCAACTTTCAACCATTTCAGAGTTCATTTGCAGTGCTTTTCAATTCAAGGTCATTTTAGCTCAAAATAAATCATGAAATGCATGAAAAATAGCAAATGAAGTCAGAAAAGGGTTGAAAAGTGATGATGTGGCTTTGAATGGTGCATATTGAATGCAGAAAAAGTCTTGAGTTAAAATATGTTTAAAAATTGAAATCCCTTTGTAATAGACGAGTTTTCTTCCGAAACCCTCATACTTCGAAAGAGATTGTCCAGTTTGTACACGAAGTGCATCCAGTTTTTCCTGTAACCCTCTCAACTTTTTATCACATGCTATGTGGGTGAAATTATGATACCATGCCAACTTTCAACCATTTCAGAGTTCATTTGCAGTGCTTTTCAATTCAGGGTCATTTTAGCTCAAAATAAATCATGAAATGCATGAAAAATAGCAAATGAACTCCGAAAAGGGTTGAAAAGTGATGATGTGCCTTTGAATGGTGCATATTGAATGCAGGAAAAGTCTTGAGTTAAAATATGTTTAAAAAATTGAAATCCCTTTGTAATAGACGAGTTTTCGTCCGAACCCTCATACTTCGAAAGAGATTGTCCAGTTTGTACACGAAGTGCATCCAGTTTTTCCTGTAACCCTCTCAACTTTTTAGCACATGCTATGTGGGTGAAATTATGATACCATGCCAACTTTCAACCATTTCAGAGTTCATTTGCAGTGCTTTTCAATTCATGGTCATTTTAGCTCAAAATAAATCATGAAATGCATGAAAAATAGCAAATGAAGTCAGAAAAGGCTTGAAAAGTGATGATGTGGCTTTGAATGGTGCATATTGAATGCAGAAAAAGTCTTGAGTTAAAATATGTTTAAAAAATTGAAATCCCTTTGTAATAGACGAGTTTTCGTCCGAAACCCTCATACTTCGAATGAGATTGTCCAGTTTGTACACGAAGTGCATCCAGTTTTTCCTGTAACCCTCTCAACTTTTTAGCACATGCTATGTGGGTGAAATTATGATACCATGCCAACTTTCAACCATTTCAGAGTTCATTTGCAGTGCTTTTCAATTCAAGGTCATTTTAGCTCAAAATAAATCATGAAATGCATGAAAAATAGCAAATGAAGTCAGAAAAGGGTTAAAAAGTGATGATGTGGCTTTGAATGGTGCATATTGAATGCAGAAAAAGTCTTGAGTTAAAATATGTTTAAAAAATTGAAATCCCTTTGTAATAGACGAGTTTTCATCCGAAACCCTGATACTTCGAAAGAGATTGTCCAGTTTGTACACGAAGTGCATCCAGTTTTTCCTGTAACTCTCTCAACTTTTTACAACATGCTATGTGGGTGAAATTATGATACCATGCCAACTTTCAACCATTTCAGAGTTCATTTGCAGTGCTTTTCAATTCAGGGTCATTTTAGCTCAAAAAATATCATGAAATGCATGAAAAATAGCAAATGAAGTCAGAAAAGGGTTAAAAAGTGATGATGTGGCTTTGAATGGTGCATATTGAATGCAGAAAAAGTCTTGAGTTAAAATATGTTTAAAAAATTGAAATCCCTTTGTAATACACGAGTTTTCGTCCGAAACCCTCATATTTCGAATGAGATTGTCCAGTTTGTACATGAAGTGCATCCAGTTTTTCCTGTAACCCTCTCAACTTTTTAGAACATGCTATGTGGGTGAAATTATGATACCATGCCAACTTTCAACCATTTCAGAGTTCATTTGCAGTGCTTTTCAATTCAAGGTCATTTTAGCTCAAAATAAATCATGAAATGCATGAAAAATAGCAAATGAAGTCAGAAAAGGGTTGAAAAGTGATGATGTGGCTTTGAATGGTGCATATTGAATGCAGAAAAAGTCTTGAGTTAAAATATGTTTAAAAATTGAAATCCCTTTGTAATAGACGAGTTTTCTTCCGAAACCCTCATACTTCGAAAGAGATTGTCCAGTTTGTACACGAAGTGCATCCAGTTTTTCCTGTAACCCTCTCAACTTTTTATCACATGCTATGTGGGTGAAATTATGATACCATGCCAACTTTCAACCATTTCAGAGTTCATTTGCAGTGGTTTTCAATTCAGGGTCATTTTAGCTCAAAATAAATCATGAAATGCATGAAAAATAGCAAATGAAGTCAGAAAAGGGTTGAAAAGTGATGATGTGGCTTTGAATGGTGCATATTGAATGCAGAAATAGTCTTGAGTTAAAATATGTTTAAAAAATTGAAATCCCTTTGTAATAGACGAGTTTTCGTCCGAAGCCCTCATATTTCGAAAGAGATTGTCCAGTTTGTACACGAAATGGATCCAGTTTTTCCTGTAACCCTCTCAACTTTTTATCACATGCTATGTGGGTGAAATTATGATACCATGCCAACTTTCAACCATTTCAGAGTTCATTTGCAGTGCTTTTCAATTCAGGGTCATTTTAGTCAAAAAATATCATGAAATGCATGAAAAATAGCAAATGAAGTCAGAAAAGGGTTAAAAAGTGATGATGTGGCTTTGAATGGTGCATATTGAATGCAGAAAAAGTCTTGAGTTAAAATATGTTTAAAAAATTGAAATCCCTTTGTAATAGACGAGTTTTCGTCCGAAAACCTCATACTTCGAAAGAGACTGTCCAGTTTGTACACGAAATGCATCCAGTTTTTCCTGTAACCCTCTCAACTTTTTAGCACATGCTATGTGGGTGAAATTATGATACCATGCCAACTTTCAACCATTTCAGAGTTCATTTGCAGTGCTTTTCAATTCAGGGTCATTTTAGCTCAAAATAAATCATGAAATGCATGAAAAATAGCAAATGAAGTCAGAAAAGGGTTGAAAAGTGATGATGTGCCTTTGAATGGTGCATATTGAATGCAGAAAAAGTCTTGAGTTAAAATATGTTTAAAAAATTGAAATCCCTTTGTAATAGACGAGTTTTCGTCCGAAACCCTCATACTTCGAAAGAGATTGTCCAGTTTGTACACGAAGTGCATCCAGTTTTTCCTGTAACCCTCTCAACTTTTTAGCACATGCTATGTGGGTGAAATTATGATACCATGCCAACTTTCAACCATTTCAGAGTTCATTTGCAGTGCTTTTCAATTCAGGGTCATTTTAGCTCAAAATAAATCATGAAATGCATGAAAAATAGCAAATGAAGTCCGAAAAGGGTTGAAAAGTGATGATGTGCCTTTGAATGGTGCATATTGAATGCAGGAAAAGTCTTGAGTTAAAATATGTTTAAAAAATTGAAATCCCTTTGTAATAGACGAGTTTTCGTCCGAACCCTCATACTTCGAAAGAGATTGTCCAGTTTGTACACGAAGTGCATCCAGTTTTTCCTGTAACCCTCTCAACTTTTTAGCACATGCTATGTGGGTGAAATTATGATACCATGCCAACTTTCAACCATTTCAGAGTTCATTTGCAGTGCTTTTCAATTCATGGTCATTTTAGCTCAAAATAAATCATGAAATGTATGAAAAATAGCAAATGAAGTCAGAAAAGGGTTGAAAAGTGAAGACGTGGCTTTGAATGGTGCATATTGAATGCAGAAAAAGTCTTGAGTTAAAATATGTTTAAGAAATTGAAATCCCTTTGTAATAGACGAGTTTTCGTCCGAAATCCTCATACTTCGAAAGAGATTGTCCAGTTTGTACACGAAATGGATCCAGTTTTTCCTGTAACCCTCTCAACTTTTTATCACATGCTATGTGGGTGAAATTATGATACCATGCCAACTTTTAACCATTTCAGAGTTCATTTGCAGTGCTTTTCAATTCAGGGTCATTTTAGCTCAAAATAAATCATGAAATGCATGAAAAATAGCAAATGAAGTCAGAAAAGGGTTGAAAAGTGATGATGTGCCTTTGAATGGTGCATATTGAATGCAGAAAAAGTCTTGAGTTAAAATATGTTTAAAAAATTGAAATCCCTTTGTAATAGACGAGTTTTCGTCCGAAACCCTCATACTTCGAAAGAGATTGTCCAGTTTGTACACGAAGTGCATCCAGTTTTTCCTGTAACCCTCTCAACTTTTTAGCACATGCTATGTGGGTGAAATTATGATACCATGCCAACTTTCAACCATTTCAGAGTTCATTTGCAGTGCTTTTCAATTCAGGGTCATTTTAGCTCAAAATAAATCATGAAATGCATGAAAAATAGCAAATGAAGTCCGAAAAGGGTTGAAAAGTGATGATGTGCCTTTGAATGGTGCATATTGAATGCAGGAAAAGTCTTGAGTTAAAATATGTTTAAAAAATTGAAATCCCTTTGTAATAGACGAGTTTTCGTCCGAACCCTCATACTTCGAAAGAGATTGTCCAGTTTGTACACGAAGTGCATCCAGTTTTTCCTGTAACCCTCTCAACTTTTTAGCACATGCTATGTGGGTGAAATTATGATACCATGCCAACTTTCAACCATTTCAGAGTTCATTTGCAGTGCTTTTCAATTCATGGTCATTTTAGCTCAAAATAAATCATGAAATGTATGAAAAATAGCAAATGAAGTCAGAAAAGGGTTGAAAAGTGAAGACGTGGCTTTGAATGGTGCATATTGAATGCAGAAAAAGTCTTGAGTTAAAATATGTTTAAAAAATTGAAATCCCTTTGTAATAGACGAGTTTTCGTCCGAAATCCTCATACTTCGAAAGAGATTGTCCAGTTTGTACACGAAATGGATCCAGTTTTTCCTGTAACCCTCTCAACTTTTTATCACATGCTATGTGGGTGAAATTATGATACCATGCCAACTTTTAACCATTTCAGAGTTCATTTGCAGTGCTTTTCAATTCAGGGTCATTTTAGCTCTAAATAAATCATGAAATGCATGAAAAATAGCAAATCAAGTCAGAAAAGGGTTGAAAAGTGATGATGTGGCTTTGAATGGTGCATATTGAAT
This sequence comes from Elymus sibiricus, assembly GCA_039707655.1. Lineage (NCBI taxonomy): Eukaryota > Viridiplantae > Streptophyta > Magnoliopsida > Poales > Poaceae > Elymus > Elymus sibiricus. The sequence goes on along the minus strand of CM077667.1, from coordinate 122,604,312 downwards.
GCAGAAAAAGTCTTGAGTTAAAATATGTTTAAAAAATTGAAATCCCTTTGTAATAGACGAGTTTTCGTCCGAAACCCTGATATTTCGAATGAGATTGTCCAGTTTGTACACGAAGTGCATCCAGTTTTTCCTGTAACCCTCTCAACTTTTTATCACATGCTATGTGGGTGAAATTATGATACCATGCCAACTTTCAACCATTTCAGAGTTCATTTGCAGTGCTTTTCAATTCAGGGTCATTTTAGCTCAAAATAAATCATGAAATGCATGAAAAATAGCAAATGAAGTCAGAAAAGGCTTGAAAAGTGATGATGTGGCTTTGAATGGTGCATATTGAATGCAGAAAAAGTCTTGAGTTAAAATATGTTTAAAAAATTGAAATCCCTTTGTAATAGACGAGTTTTCGTCCCAAACCCTCATACTTCGAATGAGATTGTCCAGTTTGTACACGAAGTGCATCCAGTTTTTCCTGTAACCCTCTCAACTTTTTAGCACGTGCTATGTGGGTGAAATTATGATACCATGCCAACTTTCAACCATTTCAGAGTTCATTTGCAGTGCTTTTCAATTCAAGGTCATTTTAGCTCAAAATAAATCATGAAATGCATGAAAAATAGCAAATGAAGTCAGAAAAGGGTTAAAAAGTGATGATGTGGCTTTGAATGGTGCATATTGAATGCAGAAAAAGTCTTGAGTTAAAATATGTTTAAAAAATTGAAATCCCTTTGTAATAGACGAGTTTTCGTCCGAAACCCTGATACTTCGAAAGAGATTGTCCAGTTTGTACACGAAGTGCATCCAGTTTTTCCTGTAACTCTCTCAACTTTTTACAACATGCTATGTGGGTGAAATTATGATACCATGCCAACTTTCAACCATTTCAGAGTTCATTTGCAGTGCTTTTCAATTCTGGGTCATTTTAGCTCAAAAAATATCATGAAATGCATGAAAAATAGCAAATGAAGTCAGAAAAGGGTTAAAAAGTGATGATGTGGCTTTGAATGGTGCATATTGAATGCAGAAAAAGTCTTGAGTTAAAATATGTTTAAAAAATTGAAATCCCATTGTAATAGACGAGTTTTCGTCCGAAACCGTGATACTTCGAAAGAGATTGTCCAGTTTGTACACGAAGTGCATCCAGTTTTTCCTGTAACCCTCTCAACTTTTTAGCACATGCTATGTGGGTGAAATTATGATACCATGCCAACTTTCAACCATTTCAGAGTTCATTTGCAGTGCTTTTCAATTCAAGGTCATTTTAGCTCAAAATAAATCATGAAATGCATGAAAATTGGCAAATGAAGTCAGAAAAGGGTTAAAAAGTGATGATGTGGCTTTGAATGGTGCATATTGAATGCAGAAAAAGTCTTGAGTTAAAATATGTTTAAAAAATTGAAATCCCTTTGTAATAGACGAGTTTTCGTCCGAAACCCTCATACTTCGAAAGAGACTGTCCAGTTTGTACACGAAATGCATCCAGTTTTTCGTGTAACCCTCTCAACTTTTTAGCACATGCTATGTGGGTGAAATTATGATACCATGCCAACTTTCAACCATTTCAGAGTTCATTTGCAGTGCTTTTCAATTCAAGGTCATTTTAGCTCAAAATAAATCATGAAATGCATGAAAAATAGCAAATGAAGTCAGAAAAGGGTTGAAAAGTGATGATGTGCCTTTGAATGGTGCATATTGAATGCAGAAAAAGTCTTGAGTTAAAATATGTTTAAAAAATTGAAATCCCTTTGTAATAGACGAGTTTTCGTCCGAAACCCTCATACTTCGAAAGAGATTGTCCAGTTTGTACACGAAGTGCATCCAGTTTTTCCTGTAACCCTCTCAACTTTTTAGCACATGCTATGTGGGTGAAATTATGATACCATGCCAACTTTCAACCATTTCAGAGTTCATTTGCAGTGCTTTTCAATTCAGGGTCATTTTAGCTCAAAATAAATCATGAAATGCATGAAAAATAGCAAATGAAGTCCGAAAAGGGTTGAAAAGTGATGATGTGCCTTTGAATGGTGCATATTGAATGCAGGAAAAGTCTTGAGTTAAAATATGTTTAAAAAATTGAAATCCCTTTGTAATAGACGAGTTTTCGTCCGAACCCTCATACTTCGAAAGAGATTGTCCAGTTTGTACACGAAGTGCATCCAGTTTTTCCTGTAACCCTCTCAACTTTTTAGCACATGCTATGTGGGTGAAATTATGATACCATGCCAACTTTCAACCATTTCAGAGTTCATTTGCAGTGCTTTTCAATTCATGGTCATTTTAGCTCAAAATAAATCATGAAATGTATGAAAAATAGCAAATGAAGTCAGAAAAGGGTTGAAAAGTGAAGACGTGGCTTTGAATGGTGCATATTGAATGCAGAAAAAGTCTTGAGTTAAAATATGTTTAAAAAATTGAAATCCCTTTGTAATAGACGAGTTTTCGTCCGAAATCCTCATACTTCGAAAGAGATTGTCCAGTTTGTACACGAAATGGATCCAGTTTTTCCTGTAACCCTCTCAACTTTTTATCACATGCTATGTGGGTGAAATTATGATACCATGCCAACTTTTAACCATTTCAGAGTTCATTTGCAGTGCTTTTCAATTCAGGGTCATTTTAGCTCTAAATAAATCATGAAATGCATGAAAAATAGCAAATCAAGTCAGAAAAGGGTTGAAAAGTGATGATGTGGCTTTGAATGGTGCATATTGAATGCAGAAAAAGTCTTGAGTTAAAATATGTTTAAAAAATTGAAATCCCTTTGTAATAGACGAGTTTTCGTCCGAAACCCTCATATTTCGAATGAGATTGTCCAGTTTGTACACGAAGTGCATCCAGTTTTTCCTGTAACCCTCTCAACTTTTTATCACATGCTATGTGGGTGAAATTATGATACCATGCCAACTTTCAACCATTTCAGAGTTCATTTGCAGTGCTTTTCAATTCAGGGTCATTTTAGCTCAAAATAAATCATGAAATGCATGAAAAATAGCAAATGAAGTCAGAAAAGGCTTGAAAAGTGATGATGTGGCTTTGAATGGTGCATATTGAATGCAGAAAAAGTCTTGAGTTAAAATATGTTTAAGAAATTGAAATCCCTTTGTAATAGACGAGTTTTCGTCCCAAACCCTCATACTTCGAATGAGATTGTCCAGTTTGTACACGAAGTGCATCCAGTTTTTCCTGTAACCCTCTCAACTTTTTAGCACGTGCTATGTGGGTGAAATTATGATACCATGCCAACTTTCAACCATTTCAGAGTTCATTTGCAGTGCTTTTCAATTCAAGGTCATTTTAGCTCAAAATAAATCATGAAATGCATGAAAAATAGCAAATGAAGTCAGAAAAGGGTTAAAAAGTGATGATGTGGCTTTGAATGGTGCATATTGAATGCAGAAAAAGTCTTGAGTTAAAATATGTTTAAAAAATTGAAATCCCTTTGTAATAGACGAGTTTTCGTCCGAAACCCTGATACTTCGAAAGAGATTGTCCAGTTTGTACACGAAGTGCATCCAGTTTTTCCTGTAACTCTCTCAACTTTTTACAACATGCTATGTGGGTGAAATTATGATACCATGCCAACTTTCAACCATTTCAGAGTTCATTTGCAGTGCTTTTCAATTCTGGGTCATTTTAGCTCAAAAAATATCATGAAATGCATGAAAAATAGCAAATGAAGTCAGAAAAGGGTTAAAAAGTGATGATGTGGCTTTGAATGGTGCATATTGAATGCAGAAAAAGTCTTGAGTTAAAATATGTTTAAAAAATTGAAATCCCATTGTAATAGACGAGTTTTCGTCCGAAACCGTGATACTTCGAAAGAGATTGTCCAGTTTGTACACGAAGTGCATCCAGTTTTTCCTGTAACCCTCTCAACTTTTTAGCACATGCTATGTGGGTGAAATTATGATACCATGCCAACTTTCAACCATTTCAGAGTTCATTTGCAGTGCTTTTCAATTCAAGGTCATTTTAGCTCAAAATAAATCATGAAATGCATGAAAATTGGCAAATGAAGTCAGAAAAGGGTTAAAAAGTGATGATGTGGCTTTGAATGGTGCATATTGAATGCAGAAAAAGTCTTGAGTTAAAATATGTTTAAAAAATTGAAATCCCTTTGTAATAGACGAGTTTTCGTCCGAAACCCTCATACTTCGAAAGAGACTGTCCAGTTTGTACACGAAATGCATCCAGTTTTTCGTGTAACCCTCTCAACTTTTTAGCACATGCTATGTGGGTGAAATTATGATACCATGCCAACTTTCAACCATTTCAGAGTTCATTTGCAGTGCTTTTCAATTCAAGGTCATTTTAGCTCAAAATAAATCATGAAATGCATGAAAAATAGCAAATGAAGTCAGAAAAGGGTTGAAAAGTGATGATGTGCCTTTGAATGGTGCATATTGAATGCAGAAAAAGTCTTGAGTTAAAATATGTTTAAAAAATTGAAATCCCTTTGTAATAGACGAGTTTTCGTCCGAAACCCTCATACTTCGAAAGAGATTGTCCAGTTTGTACACGAAGTGCATCCAGTTTTTCCTGTAACCCTCTCAACTTTTTAGCACATGCTATGTGGGTGAAATTATGATACCATGCCAACTTTCAACCATTTCAGAGTTCATTTGCAGTGCTTTTCAATTCAGGGTCATTTTAGCTCAAAATAAATCATGAAATGCATGAAAAATAGCAAATGAAGTCCGAAAAGGGTTGAAAAGTGATGATGTGCCTTTGAATGGTGCATATTGAATGCAGGAAAAGTCTTGAGTTAAAATATGTTTAAAAAATTGAAATCCCTTTGTAATAGACGAGTTTTCGTCCGAACCCTCATACTTCGAAAGAGATTGTCCAGTTTGTACACGAAGTGCATCCAGTTTTTCCTGTAACCCTCTCAACTTTTTAGCACATGCTATGTGGGTGAAATTATGATACCATGCCAACTTTCAACCATTTCAGAGTTCATTTGCAGTGCTTTTCAATTCATGGTCATTTTAGCTCAAAATAAATCATGAAATGTATGAAAAATAGCAAATGAAGTCAGAAAAGGGTTGAAAAGTGAAGACGTGGCTTTGAATGGTGCATATTGAATGCAGAAAAAGTCTTGAGTTAAAATATGTTTAAAAAATTGAAATCCCTTTGTAATAGACGAGTTTTCGTCCGAAATCCTCATACTTCGAAAGAGATTGTCCAGTTTGTACACGAAATGGATCCAGTTTTTCCTGTAACCCTCTCAACTTTTTATCACATGCTATGTGGGTGAAATTATGATACCATGCCAACTTTTAACCATTTCAGAGTTCATTTGCAGTGCTTTTCAATTCAGGGTCATTTTAGCTCTAAATAAATCATGAAATGCATGAAAAATAGCAAATCAAGTCAGAAAAGGGTTGAAAAGTGATGATGTGGCTTTGAATGGTGCATATTGAATGCAGAAAAAGTCTTGAGTTAAAATATGTTTAAAAAATTGAAATCCCTTTGTAATAGACGAGTTTTCGTCCGAAACCCTCATATTTCGAATGAGATTGTCCAGTTTGTACACGAAGTGCATCCAGTTTTTCCTGTAACCCTCTCAACTTTTTATCACATGCTATGTGGGTGAAATTATGATACCATGCCAACTTTCAACCATTTCAGAGTTCATTTGCAGTGCTTTTCAATTCAGGGTCATTTTAGCTCAAAATAAATCATGAAATGCATGAAAAATAGCAAATGAAGTCAGAAAAGGCTTGAAAAGTGATGATGTGGCTTTGAATGGTGCATATTGAATGCAGAAAAAGTCTTGAGTTAAAATATGTTTAAAAAATTGAAATCCCTTTGTAATAGACGAGTTTTCGTCCCAAACCCTCATACTTCGAATGAGATTGTCCAGTTTGTACACGAAGTGCATCTAGTTTTTCCTGTAACCCTCTCAACTTTTTAGCACGTGCTATGTGGGTGAAATTATGATACCATGCCAACTTTCAACCATTTCAGAGTTCATTTGCAGTGCTTTTCAATTCAAGGTCATTTTAGCTCAAAATAAATCATGAAATGCATGAAAAATAGCAAATGAAGTCAGAAAAGGGTTAAAAAGTGATGATGTGGCTTTGAATGGTGCATATTGAATGCAGAAAAAGTCTTGAGTTAACATATGTTTAAAAAATTGAAATCCCACTGTAATAGACGAGTTTTCGTCCGAAACCGTGATACTTCGAAAGAGATTGTCCAGTTTGTACACGAAGTGCATCCAGTTTTTCCTGTAACCCTCTCAACTTTTTAGCACATGCTATGTGGGTGAAATTATGATACCATGCCAACTTTCAACCATTTCAGAGTTCATTTGCAGTGCTTTTCAATTCAAGGTCATTTTAGCTCAAAATAAATCATGAAATGCATGAAAATTGGCAAATGAAGTCAGAAAAGGGTTAAAAAGTGATGATGTGGCTTTGAATGGTGCATATTGAATGCAGAAAAAGTCTTGAGTTAAAATATGTTTAAAAAATTGAAATCCCTTTGTAATAGACGAGTTTTCGTCCGAAACCCTCATACTTCGAAAGAGACTGTCCAGTTTGTACACGAAATGCATCCAGTTTTTCGTGTAACCCTCTCAACTTTTTAGCACATGCTATGTGGGTGAAATTATGATACCATGCCAACTTTCAACCATTTCAGAGTTCATTTGCAGTGCTTTTCAATTCAGGGTCATTTTAGCTCAAAATAAATCATGAAATGCATGAAAAATAGCAAATGAAGTCAGAAAAGGGTTGAAAAGTGATGATGTGCCTTTGAATGGTGCATATTGAATGCAGAAAAAGTCTTGAGTTAAAATATGTTTAAAAAATTGAAATCCCTTTGTAATAGACGAGTTTTCGTCCGAAACCCTCATACTTCGAAAGAGATTGTCCAGTTTGTACACGAAGTGCATCCAGTTTTTCCTGTAACCCTCTCAACTTTTTAGCACATGCTATGTGGGTGAAATTATGATACCATGCCAACTTTCAACCATTTCAGAGTTCATTTGCAGTGCTTTTCAATTCAGGGTCATTTTAGCTCAAAATAAATCATGAAATGCATGAAAAATAGCAAATGAAGTCCGAAAAGGGTTGAAAAGTGATGATGTGCCTTTGAATGGTGCATATTGAATGCAGGAAAAGTCTTGAGTTAAAATATGTTTAAAAAATTGAAATCCCTTTGTAATAGACGAGTTTTCGTCCGAACCCTCATACTTCGAAAGAGATTGTCCAGTTTGTACACGAAGTGCATCCAGTTTTTCCTGTAACCCTCTCAACTTTTTAGCACATGCTATGTGGGTGAAATTATGATACCATGCCAACTTTCAACCATTTCAGAGTTCATTTGCAGTGCTTTTCAATTCATGGTCATTTTAGCTCAAAATAAATCATGAAATGTATGAAAAATAGCAAATGAAGTCAGAAAAGGCTTGAAAAGTGATGATGTGGCTTTGAATGGTGCATATTGAATGCAGAAAAAGTCTTGAGTTAAAATATGTTTAAAAAATTGAAATCCCTTTGTAATAGACGAGTTTTCGTCCCAAACCCTCATACTTCGAATGAGATTGTCCAGTTTGTACACGAAGTGCATCTAGTTTTTCCTGTAACCCTCTCAACTTTTTAGCACGTGCTATGTGGGTGAAATTATGATACCATGCCAACTTTCAACCATTTCAGAGTTCATTTGCAGTGCTTTTCAATTCAAGGTCATTTTAGCTCAAAATAAATCATGAAATGCATGAAAAATAGCAAATGAAGTCAGAAAAGGGTTAAAAAGTGATGATGTGGCTTTGAATGGTGCATATTGAATGCAGAAAAAGTCTTGAGTTAACATATGTTTAAAAAATTGAAATCCCACTGTAATAGACGAGTTTTCGTCCGAAACCGTGATACTTCGAAAGAGATTGTCCAGTTTGTACACGAAGTGCATCCAGTTTTTCCTGTAACCCTCTCAACTTTTTAGCACATGCTATGTGGGTGAAATTATGATACCATGCCAACTTTCAACCATTTCAGAGTTCATTTGCAGTGCTTTTCAATTCAAGGTCATTTTAGCTCAAAATAAATCATGAAATGCATGAAAATTGGCAAATGAAGTCAGAAAAGGGTTAAAAAGTGATGATGTGGCTTTGAATGGTGCATATTGAATGCAGAAAAAGTCTTGAGTTAAAATATGTTTAAAAAATTGAAATCCCTTTGTAATAGACGAGTTTTCGTCCGAAACCCTCATACTTCGAAAGAGACTGTCCAGTTTGTACACGAAATGCATCCAGTTTTTCGTGTAACCCTCTCAACTTTTTAGCACATGCTATGTGGGTGAAATTATGATACCATGCCAACTTTCAACCATTTCAGAGTTCATTTGCAGTGCTTTTCAATTCAGGGTCATTTTAGCTCAAAATAAATCATGAAATGCATGAAAAATAGCAAATGAAGTCAGAAAAGGGTTGAAAAGTGATGATGTGCCTTTGAATGGTGCATATTGAATGCAGAAAAAGTCTTGAGTTAAAATATGTTTAAAAAATTGAAATCCCTTTGTAATAGACGAGTTTTCGTCCGAAACCCTCATACTTCGAAAGAGATTGTCCAGTTTGTACACGAAGTGCATCCAGTTTTTCCTGTAACCCTCTCAACTTTTTAGCACATGCTATGTGGGTGAAATTATGATACCATGCCAACTTTCAACCATTTCAGAGTTCATTTGCAGTGCTTTTCAATTCAGGGTCATTTTAGCTCAAAATAAATCATGAAATGCATGAAAAATAGCAAATGAAGTCCGAAAAGGGTTGAAAAGTGATGATGTGCCTTTGAATGGTGCATATTGAATGCAGGAAAAGTCTTGAGTTAAAATATGTTTAAAAAATTGAAATCCCTTTGTAATAGACGAGTTTTCGTCCGAACCCTCATACTTCGAAAGAGATTGTCCAGTTTGTACACGAAGTGCATCCAGTTTTTCCTGTAACCCTCTCAACTTTTTAGCACATGCTATGTGGGTGAAATTATGATACCATGCCAACTTTCAACCATTTCAGAGTTCATTTGCAGTGCTTTTCAATTCATGGTCATTTTAGCTCAAAATAAATCATGAAATGTATGAAAAATAGCAAATGAAGTCAGAAAAGGGTTGAAAAGTGAAGACGTGGCTTTGAATGGTGCATATTGAATGCAGAAAAAGTCTTGAGTTAAAATATGTTTAAAAAATTGAAATCCCTTTGTAATAGACGAGTTTTCGTCCGAAATCCTCATACTTCGAAAGAGATTGTCCAGTTTGTACACGAAATGGATCCAGTTTTTCCTGTAACCCTCTCAACTTTTTATCACATGCTATGTGGGTGAAATTATGATACCATGCCAACTTTTAACCATTTCAGAGTTCATTTGCAGTGCTTTTCAATTCAGGGTCATTTTAGCTCTAAATAAATCATGAAATGCATGAAAAATAGCAAATCAAGTCAGAAAAGGGTTGAAAAGTGATGATGTGGCTTTGAATGGTGCATATTGAATGCAGAAAAAGTCTTGAGTTAAAATATGTTTAAAAAATTGAAATCCCTTTGTAATAGACGAGTTTTCGTCCGAAACCCTCATATTTCGAATGAGATTGTCCAGTTTGTACACGAAGTGCATCCAGTTTTTCCTGTAACCCTCTCAACTTTTTATCACATGCTATGTGGGTGAAATTATGATACCATGCCAACTTTCAACCATTTCAGAGTTCATTTGCAGTGCTTTTCAATTCAGGGTCATTTTAGCTCAAAATAAATCATGAAATGCATGAAAAATAGCAAATGAAGTCAGAAAAGGCTTGAAAAGTGATGATGTGGCTTTGAATGGTGCATATTGAATGCAGAAAAAGTCTTGAGTTAAAATATGTTTAAAAAATTGAAATCCCTTTGTAATAGACGAGTTTTCGTCCCAAACCCTCATACTTCGAATGAGATTGTCCAGTTTGTACACGAAGTGCATCCAGTTTTTCCTGTAACCCTCTCAACTTTTTAGCACGTGCTATGTGGGTGAAATTATGATACCATGCCAACTTTCAACCATTTCAGAGTTCATTTGCAGTGCTTTTCAATTCAAGGTCATTTTAGCTCAAAATAAATCATGAAATGCATGAAAAATAGCAAATGAAGTCAGAAAAGGGTTAAAAAGTGATGATGTGGCTTTGAATGGTGCATATTGAATGCAGAAAAAGTCTTGAGTTAACATATGTTTAAAAAATTGAAATCCCTTTGTAATAGACGAGTTTTCGTCCGAAACCCTGATACTTCGAAAGAGATTGTCCAGTTTGTACACGAAGTGCATCCAGTTTTTCCTGTAACTCTCTCAACTTTTTACAACATGCTATGTGGGTGAAATTATGATACCATGCCAACTTTCAACCATTTCAGAGTTCATTTGCAGTGCTTTTCAATTCTGGGTCATTTTAGCTCAAAAAATATCATGAAATGCATGAAAAATAGCAAATGAAGTCAGAAAAGGGTTAAAAAGTGATGATGTGGCTTTGAATGGTGCATATTGAATGCAGAAAAAGTCTTGAGTTAAAATATGTTTAAAAAATTGAAATCCCATTGTAATAGACGAGTTTTCGTCCGAAACCGTGATACTTCGAAAGAGATTGTCCAGTTTGTACACGAAGTGCATCCAGTTTTTCCTGTAACCCTCTCAACTTTTTAGCACATGCTATGTGGGTGAAATTATGATACCATGCCAACTTTCAACCATTTCAGAGTTCATTTGCAGTGCTTTTCAATTCAAGGTCATTTTAGCTCAAAATAAATCATGAAATGCATGAAAATTGGCAAATGAAGTCAGAAAAGGGTTAAAAAGTGATGATGTGGCTTTGAATGGTGCATATTGAATGCAGAAAAAGTCTTGAGTTAAAATATGTTTAAAAAATTGAAATCCCTTTGTAATAGACGAGTTTTCGTCCCAAACCCTCATACTTCGAATGAGATTGTCCAGTTTGTACACGAAGTGCATCCAGTTTTTCCTGTAACCCTCTCAACTTTTTAGCACGTGCTATGTGGGTGAAATTATGATACCATGCCAACTTTCAACCATTTCAGAGTTCATTTGCAGTGCTTTTCAATTCAAGGTCATTTTAGCTCAAAATAAATCATGAAATGCATGAAAAATAGCAAATGAAGTCAGAAAAGGGTTAAAAAGTGATGATGTGGCTTTGAATGGTGCATATTGAATGCAGAAAAAGTCTTGAGTTAACATATGTTTAAAAAATTGAAATCCCTTTGTAATAGACGAGTTTTCGTCCGAAACCCTGATACTTCGAAAGAGATTGTCCAGTTTGTACACGAAGTGCATCCAGTTTTTCCTGTAACTCTCTCAACTTTTTACAACATGCTATGTGGGTGAAATTATGATACCATGCCAACTTTCAACCATTTCAGAGTTCATTTGCAGTGCTTTTCAATTCTGGGTCATTTTAGCTCAAAAAATATCATGAAATGCATGAAAAATAGCAAATGAAGTCAGAAAAGGGTTAAAAAGTGATGATGTGGCTTTGAATGGTGCATATTGAATGCAGAAAAAGTCTTGAGTTAAAATATGTTTAAAAAATTGAAATCCCATTGTAATAGACGAGTTTTCGTCCGAAACCGTGATACTTCGAAAGAGATTGTCCAGTTTGTACACGAAGTGCATCCAGTTTTTCCTGTAACCCTCTCAACTTTTTAGCACATGCTATGTGGGTGAAATTATGATACCATGCCAACTTTCAACCATTTCAGAGTTCATTTGCAGTGCTTTTCAATTCAAGGTCATTTTAGCTCAAAATAAATCATGAAATGCATGAAAATTGGCAAATGAAGTCAGAAAAGGGTTAAAAAGTGATGATGTGGCTTTGAATGGTGCATATTGAATGCAGAAAAAGTCTTGAGTTAAAATATGTTTAAAAAATTGAAATCCCTTTGTAATAGACGAGTTTTCGTATGAAACCCTCATACTTCGAAGGAGATTGTCCAGTTTGTACACGAAATGCATCCAGTTTTTCCTGTAACCCTCTCAACTTTTTATCACATGCTATGTGGGTGAAATTATGATACCATGCCAACTTTCAACCATTTCAGAGTTCATTTGCAGTGCTTTTCAATTCAGGGTCATTTTAGCTCAAAATAAATCATGAAATGCATGAAAAATAGCAAATGAAGTCAGAAAAGGATTGAAAAGTGATGATGTGCCTTTGAATGGTGCATATTGAATGCAGAAAAAGTCTTGAGTTAAAATATGTTTAAAAAATTGAAATCCCTTTGTAATAGACGAGTTTTCGTCCGAAACCCTCATACTTCGAAAGAGATTGTCCAGTTTGTACATGAAGTGCATCCAGTTTTTCCTGTAACCCTCTCAACTTTTTAGCACATGCTATGTGGGTGAAATTATGATACCATGCCAACTTTCAACCATTTCAGAGTTCATTTGCAGTGCTTTTCAATTCAGGGTCATTTTAGCTCAAAATAAATCATGAAATGCATGAAAAATAGCAAATGAAGTCAGAAAAGGGTTAAAAAGTGATGATGTGGCTTTGAATGGTGCATATTGAATGCAGAAAAAGTCTTGAGTTAAAATATGTTTAAAAAATTGAAATCCCTTTGTAATAGACGAGTTTTCGTCCGAAACCCTCATACTTCGAAAGAGACTGTCCAGTTTGTACACGAAATGCATCCAGTTTTTCGTGTAACCCTCTCAACTTTTTAGCACATGCTATGAGAGGTGAAATTATGATACCATGCCAACTTTCAACCATTTCAGAGTTCATTTGCAGTGCTTTTCAATTCAGGGTCATTTTAGCTCAAAATAAATCATGAAATGCATGAAAATTGGCAAATGAAGTCAGAAAAGGGTTAAAAAGTGATGATGTGGCTTTGAATGGTGCATATTGAATGCAGAAAAAGTCTTGAGTTAAAATATGTTTAAAAAATTGAAATCCCATTGTAATAGACGAGTTTTCGTCCGAAACCGTGATACTTCGAAAGAGATTGTCCAGTTTGTACACGAAGTGCATCCAGTTTTTCCTGTAACTCTCTCAACTTTTTACAACATGCTATGTGGGTGAAATTATGATACCATGCCAACTTTCAACCATTTCAGAGTTCATTTGCAGTGCTTTTCAATTCTGGGTCATTTTAGCTCAAAAAATATCATGAAATGCATGAAAAATAGCAAATGAAGTCAGAAAAGGGTTAAAAAGTGATGATGTGGCTTTGAATGGTGCATATTGAATGCAGAAAAAGTCTTGAGTTAAAATATGTTTAAAAAATTGAAATCCCATTGTAATAGACGAGTTTTCGTCCGAAACCGTGATACTTCGAAAGAGATTGTCCAGTTTGTACACGAAGTGCATCCAGTTTTTCCTGTAACCCTCTCAACTTTTTAGCACATGCTATGTGGGTGAAATTATGATACCATGCCAACTTTCAACCATTTCAGAGTTCATTTGCAGTGCTTTTCAATTCAAGGTCATTTTAGCTCAAAATAAATCATGAAATGCATGAAAATTGGCAAATGAAGTCAGAAAAGGGTTAAAAAGTGATGATGTGGCTTTGAATGGTGCATATTGAATGCAGAAAAAGTCTTGAGTTAAAATATGTTTAAAAAATTGAAATCCCTTTGTAATAGACGAGTTTTCGTATGAAACCCTCATACTTCGAAGGAGATTGTCCAGTTTGTACACGAAATGCATCCAGTTTTTCCTGTAACCCTCTCAACTTTTTATCACATGCTATGTGGGTGAAATTATGATACCATGCCAACTTTCAACCATTTCAGAGTTCATTTGCAGTGCTTTTCAATTCAGGGTCATTTTAGCTCAAAATAAATCATGAAATGCATGAAAAATAGCAAATGAAGTCAGAAAAGGATTGAAAAGTGATGATGTGCCTTTGAATGGTGCATATTGAATGCAGAAAAAGTCTTGAGTTAAAATATGTTTAAAAAATTGAAATCCCTTTGTAATAGACGAGTTTTCGTCCGAAACCCTCATACTTCGAAAGAGATTGTCCAGTTTGTACATGAAGTGCATCCAGTTTTTCCTGTAACCCTCTCAACTTTTTAGCACATGCTATGTGGGTGAAATTATGATACCATGCCAACTTTCAACCATTTCAGAGTTCATTTGCAGTGCTTTTCAATTCAGGGTTATTTTAGCTCAAAATAAATCATGAAATGCATGAAAAATAGCAAATGAAGTCAGAAAAGGGTTAAAAAGTGATGATGTGGCTTTGAATGGTGCATATTGAATGCAGAAAAAGTCTTGAGTTAAAATATGTTTAAAAAATTGAAATCCCTTTGTAATAGACGAGTTTTCGTCCGAAACCCTCATACTTCGAAAGAGACTGTCCAGTTTGTACACGAAATGCATCCAGTTTTTCGTGTAACCCTCTCAACTTTTTAGCACATGCTATGAGAGGTGAAATTATGATACCATGCCAACTTTCAACCATTTCAGAGTTCATTTGCAGTGCTTTTCAATTCAGGGTCATTTTAGCTCAAAATAAATCATGAAATGCATGAAAATTGGCAAATGAAGTCAGAAAAGGGTTAAAAAGTGATGATGTGGCTTTGAATGGTGCATATTGAATGCAGAAAAAGTCTTGAGTTAAAATATGTTTAAAAAATTGAAATCCCATTGTAATAGACGAGTTTTCGTCCGAAACCGTGATACTTCGAAAGAGATTGTCCAGTTTGTACACGAAGTGCATCCAGTTTTTCCTGTAACCCTCTCAACTTTTTAGCACATGCTATGTGGGTGAAATTATGATACCATGCCAACTTTCAACCATTTCAGAGTTCATTTGCAGTGCTTTTCAATTCAAGGTCATTTTAGCTCAAAATAAATCATGAAATGCATGAAAATTGGCAAATGAAGTCAGAAAAGGGTTAAAAAGTGATGATGTGGCTTTGAATGGTGCATATTGAATGCAGAAAAAGTCTTGAGTTAAAATATGTTTAAAAAATTGAAATCCCTTTGTAATAGACGAGTTTTCGTCCGAAACCCTCATACTTCGAAAGAGACTGTCCAGTTTGTACACGAAATGCATCCAGTTTTTCGTGTAACGCTCTCAACTTTTTAGCACATGCTATGTGGGTGAAATTATGATACCATGCCAACTTTCAACCATTTCAGAGTTCATTTGCAGTGCTTTTCAATTCAGGGTCATTTTAGCTCAAAATAAATCATGAAATGCATGAAAAATAGCAAATGAAGTCAGAAAAGGGTTGAAAAGTGATGATGTGCCTTTGAATGGTGCATATTGAATGCAGAAAAAGTCTTGAGTTAAAATATGTTTAAAAAATTGAAATCCCTTTGTAATAGACGAGTTTTCGTCCGAACCCTCATACTTCGAAAGAGATTGTCCAGTTTGTACACGAAGTGCATCCAGTTTTTCCTGTAACCCTCTCAACTTTTTAGCACATGCTATGTGGGTGAAATTATGATACCATGCCAACTTTCAACCATTTCAGAGTTCATTTGCAGTGCTTTTCAATTCATGGTCATTTTAGCTCAAAATAAATCATGAAATGTATGAAAAATAGCAAATGAAGTCAGAAAAGGGTTGAAAAGTGAAGACGTGGCTTTGAATGGTGCATATTGAATGCAGAAAAAGTCTTGAGTTAAAATATGTTTAAAAAATTGAAATCCCTTTGTAATAGACGAGTTTTCGTCCGAAATCCTCATACTTCGAAAGAGATTGTCCAGTTTGTACACGAAATGGATCCAGTTTTTCCTGTAACCCTCTCAACTTTTTATCACATGCTATGTGGGTGAAATTATGATACCATGCCAACTTTTAACCATTTCAGAGTTCATTTGCAGTGCTTTTCAATTCAGGGTCATTTTAGCTCTAAATAAATCATGAAATGCATGAAAAATAGCAAATCAAGTCAGAAAAGGGTTGAAAAGTGATGATGTGGCTTTGAATGGTGCATATTGAATGCAGAAAAAGTCTTGAGTTAAAATATGTTTAAAAAATTGAAATCCCTTTGTAATAGACGAGTTTTCGTCCGAAACCCTGATATTTCGAATGAGATTGTCCAGTTTGTACACGAAGTGCATCCAGTTTTTCCTGTAACCCTCTCAACTTTTTATCACATGCTATGTGGGTGAAATTATGATACCATGCCAACTTTCAACCATTTCAGAGTTCATTTGCAGTGCTTTTCAATTCAGGGTCATTTTAGCTCAAAATAAATCATGAAATGCATGAAAAATAGCAAATGAAGTCAGAAAAGGCTTGAAAAGTGATGATGTGGCTTTGAATGGTGCATATTGAATG
Source organism: Elymus sibiricus (assembly GCA_039707655.1). Lineage (NCBI taxonomy): Eukaryota > Viridiplantae > Streptophyta > Magnoliopsida > Poales > Poaceae > Elymus > Elymus sibiricus. The sequence goes on along the minus strand of CM077667.1, from coordinate 122,588,042 downwards.
CAGAAAAAGTCTTGAGTTAAAATATGTTTAAAAAATTGAAATCCCTTTGTAATAGACGAGTTTTCGTCCCAAACCCTCATACTTCGAATGAGATTGTCCAGTTTGTACACGAAGTGCATCCAGTTTTTCCTGTAACCCTCTCAACTTTTTAGCACGTGCTATGTGGGTGAAATTATGATACCATGCCAACTTTCAACCATTTCAGAGTTCATTTGCAGTGCTTTTCAATTCAAGGTCATTTTAGCTCAAAATAAATCATGAAATGCATGAAAAATAGCAAATGAAGTCAGAAAAGGGTTAAAAAGTGATGATGTGGCTTTGAATGGTGCATATTGAATGCAGAAAAAGTCTTGAGTTAAAATATGTTTAAAAAATTGAAATCCCTTTGTAATAGACGAGTTTTCGTCCGAAACCCTGATACTTCGAAAGAGATTGTCCAGTTTGTACACGAAGTGCATCCAGTTTTTCCTGTAACTCTCTCAACTTTTTACAACATGCTATGTGGGTGAAATTATGATACCATGCCAACTTTCAACCATTTCAGAGTTCATTTGCAGTGCTTTTCAATTCTGGGTCATTTTAGCTCAAAAAATATCATGAAATGCATGAAAAATAGCAAATGAAGTCAGAAAAGGGTTAAAAAGTGATGATGTGGCTTTGAATGGTGCATATTGAATGCAGAAAAAGTCTTGAGTTAAAATATGTTTAAAAAATTGAAATCCCATTGTAATAGACGAGTTTTCGTCCGAAACCGTGATACTTCGAAAGAGATTGTCCAGTTTGTACACGAAGTGCATCCAGTTTTTCCTGTAACCCTCTCAACTTTTTAGCACATGCTATGTGGGTGAAATTATGATACCATGCCAACTTTCAACCATTTCAGAGTTCATTTGCAGTGCTTTTCAATTCAAGGTCATTTTAGCTCAAAATAAATCATGAAATGCATGAAAATTGGCAAATGAAGTCAGAAAAGGGTTAAAAAGTGATGATGTGGCTTTGAATGGTGCATATTGAATGCAGAAAAAGTCTTGAGTTAAAATATGTTTAAAAAATTGAAATCCCTTTGTAATAGACGAGTTTTCGTATGAAACCCTCATACTTCGAAGGAGATTGTCCAGTTTGTACACGAAATGCATCCAGTTTTTCCTGTAACCCTCTCAACTTTTTATCACATGCTATGTGGGTGAAATTATGATACCATGCCAACTTTCAACCAATTCAGAGTTCATTTGCAGTGCTTTTCAATTCAGGGTCATTTTAGCTCAAAATAAATCATGAAATGCATGAAAAATAGCAAATGAAGTCAGAAAAGGATTGAAAAGTGATGATGTGCCTTTGAATGGTGCATATTGAATGCAGAAAAAGTCTTGAGTTAAAATATGTTTAAAAAATTGAAATCCCTTTGTAATAGACGAGTTTTCGTCCGAAACCCTCATACTTCGAAAGAGATTGTCCAGTTTGTACATGAAGTGCATCCAGTTTTTCCTGTAACCCTCTCAACTTTTTAGCACATGCTATGTGGGTGAAATTATGATACCATGCCAACTTTCAACCATTTCAGAGTTCATTTGCAGTGCTTTTCAATTCAGGGTCATTTTAGCTCAAAATAAATCATGAAATGCATGAAAAATAGCAAATGAAGTCAGAAAAGGGTTAAAAAGTGATGATGTGGCTTTGAATGGTGCATATTGAATGCAGAAAAAGTCTTGAGTTAAAATATGTTTAAAAAATTGAAATCCCTTTGTAATAGACGAGTTTTCGTCCGAAACCCTCATACTTCGAAAGAGACTGTCCAGTTTGTACACGAAATGCATCCAGTTTTTCGTGTAACCCTCTCAACTTTTTAGCACATGCTATGAGAGGTGAAATTATGATACCATGCCAACTTTCAACCATTTCAGAGTTCATTTGCAGTGCTTTTCAATTCAGGGTCATTTTAGCTCAAAATAAATCATGAAATGCATGAAAATTGGCAAATGAAGTCAGAAAAGGGTTAAAAAGTGATGATGTGGCTTTGAATGGTGCATATTGAATGCAGAAAAAGTCTTGAGTTAAAATATGTTTAAAAAATTGAAATCCCTTTGTAATAGACGAGTTTTCGTCCGAAACCCTCATACTTCGAAAGAGACTGTCCAGTTTGTACACGAAATGCATCCAGTTTTTCGTGTAACCCTCTCAACTTTTTAGCACATACTATGTGGGTGAAATTATGATACCATGCCAACTTTCAACCATTTCAGAGTTCATTTGCAGTGCTTTTCAATTCAGGGTCATTTTAGCTCAAAATAAATCATGAAATGCATGAAAAATAGCAAATGAAGTCAGAAAAGGGTTGAAAAGTGATGATGTGCCTTTGAATGGTGCATATTGAATGCAGAAAAAGTCTTGAGTTAAAATATGTTTAAAAAATTGAAATCCCTTTGTAATAGACGAGTTTTCGTCCGAAACCCTCATACTTCGAAAGAGATTGTCCAGTTTGTACACGAAGTGCATCCAGTTTTTCCTGTAACCCTCTCAACTTTTTAGCACATGCTATGTGGGTGAAATTATGATACCATGCCAACTTTCAACCATTTCAGAGTTCATTTGCAGTGCTTTTCAATTCAGGGTCATTTTAGCTCAAAATAAATCATGAAATGCATGAAAAATAGCAAATGAAGTCCGAAAAGGGTTGAAAAGTGATGATGTGCCTTTGAATGGTGCATATTGAATGCAGGAAAAGTCTTGAGTTAAAATATGTTTAAAAAATTGAAATCCCTTTGTAATAGACGAGTTTTCGTCCGAAACCCTCATACTTCGAAAGAGATTGTCCAGTTTGTACACGAAGTGCATCCAGTTTTTCCTGTAACCCTCTCAACTTTTTAGCACATGCTATGTGGGTGAAATTATGATACCATGCCAACTTTCAACCATTTCAGAGTTCATTTGCAGTGCTTTTCAATTCAGGGTCATTTTAGCTCAAAATAAATCATGAAATGCATGAAAAATAGCAAATGAAGTCAGAAAAGGGTTAAAAAGTGATGATGTGGCTTTGAATGGTGCATATTGAATGCAGAAAAAGTCTTGAGTTAAAATATGTTTAAAAAATTGAAATCCCATTGTAATAGACGAGTTTTCGTCCGAAACCGTGATACTTCGAAAGAGATTGTCCAGTTTGTACACGAAGTGCATCCAGTTTTTCCTGTAACCCTCTCAACTTTTTAGCACATGCTATGTGGGTGAAATTATGATACCATGCCAACTTTCAACCATTTCAGAGTTCATTTGCAGTGCTTTTCAATTCAAGGTCATTTTTGCTCAAAATAAATCATGAAATGCATGAAAATTGGCAAATGAAGTCAGAAAAGGGTTAAAAAGTGATGATGTGGCTTTGAATGGTGCATATTGAATGCAGAAAAAGTCTTGAGTTAAAATATGTTTAAAAAATTGAAATCCCTTTGTAATAGACGAGTTTTCGTATGAAACCCTCATACTTCGAAGGAGATTGTCCAGTTTGTACACGAAATGCATCCAGTTTTTCCTGTAACCCTCTCAACTTTTTATCACATGCTATGTGGGTGAAATTATGATACCATGCCAACTTTCAACCAATTCAGAGTTCATTTGCAGTGCTTTTCAATTCAGGGTCATTTTAGCTCAAAATAAATCATGAAATGCATGAAAAATAGCAAATGAAGTCAGAAAAGGATTGAAAAGTGATGATGTGCCTTTGAATGGTGCATATTGAATGCAGAAAAAGTCTTGAGTTAAAATATGTTTAAAAAATTGAAATCCCTTTGTAATAGACGAGTTTTCGTCCGAAACCCTCATACTTCGAAAGAGATTGTCCAGTTTGTACATGAAGTGCATCCAGTTTTTCCTGTAACCCTCTCAACTTTTTAGCACATGCTATGTGGGTGAAATTATGATACCATGCCAACTTTCAACCATTTCAGAGTTCATTTGCAGTGCTTTTCAATTCAGGGTCATTTTAGCTCAAAATAAATCATGAAATGCATGAAAAATAGCAAATGAAGTCAGAAAAGGGTTAAAAAGTGATGATGTGGCTTTGAATGGTGCATATTGAATGCAGAAAAAGTCTTGAGTTAAAATATGTTTAAAAAATTGAAATCCCTTTGTAATAGACGAGTTTTCGTCCGAAACCCTCATACTTTGAAAGAGACTGTCCAGTTTGTACACGAAATGCATCCAGTTTTTCGTGTAACCCTCTCAACTTTTTAGCACATGCTATGAGAGGTGAAATTATGATACCATGCCAACTTTCAACCATTTCAGAGTTCATTTGCAGTGCTTTTCAATTCAGGGTCATTTTAGCTCAAAATAAATCATGAAATGCATGAAAATTGGCAAATGAAGTCAGAAAAGGGTTAAAAAGTGATGATGTGACTTTGAATGGTGCATATTGAATGCAGAAAAAGTCTTGAGTTAAAATATGTTTAAAAAATTGAAATCCCTTTGTAATAGACGAGTTTTCGTCCGAAACCCTCATACTTCGAAAGAGACTGTCCAGTTTGTACACGAAATGCATCCAGTTTTTCGTGTAACCCTCTCAACTTTTTAGCACATGCTATGTGGGTGAAATTATGATACCATGCCAACTTTCAACCATTTCAGAGTTCATTTGCAGTGCTTTTCAATTCAGGGTCATTTTAGCTCAAAATAAATCATGAAATGCATGAAAAATAGCAAATGAAGTCAGAAAAGGGTTGAAAAGTGATGATGTGCCTTTGAATGGTGCATATTGAATGCAGAAAAAGTCTTGAGTTAAAATATGTTTAAAAAATTGAAATCCCTTTGTAATAGACGAGTTTTCGTCCGAAACCCTCATACTTCGAAAGAGATTGTCCAGTTTGTACACGAAGTGCATCCAGTTTTTCCTGTAACCCTCTCAACTTTTTAGCACATGCTATGTGGGTGAAATTATGATACCATGCCAACTTTCAACCATTTCAGAGTTCATTTGCAGTGCTTTTCAATTCAGGGTCATTTTAGCTCAAAATAAATCATGAAATGCATGAAAAATAGCAAATGAAGTCCGAAAAGGGTTGAAAAGTGATGATGTGCCTTTGAATGGTGCATATTGAATGCAGGAAAAGTCTTGAGTTAAAATATGTTTAAAAAATTGAAATCCCTTTGTAATAGACGAGTTTTCGTCCGAAACCCTCATACTTCGAAAGAGATTGTCCAGTTTGTACACGAAGTGCATCCAGTTTTTCCTGTAACCCTCTCAACTTTTTAGCACATGCTATGTGGGTGAAATTATGATACCATGCCAACTTTCAACCATTTCAGAGTTCATTTGCAGTGCTTTTCAATTCAGGGTCATTTTAGCTCAAAATAAATCATGAAATGCATGAAAAATAGCAAATGAAGTCCGAAAAGGGTTGAAAAGTGATGATGTGCCTTTGAATGGTGCATATTGAATGCAGGAAAAGTCTTGAGTTAAAATATGTTTAAAAAATTGAAATCCCTTTGTAATAGACGAGTTTTCGTCCGAAACCCTCATACTTCGAAAGAGATTGTCCAGTTTGTACACGAAGTGCATCCAGTTTTTCCTGTAACCCTCTCAACTTTTTAGCACATGCTATGTGGGTGAAATTATGATACCATGCCAACTTTCAACCATTTCAGAGTTCATTTGCAGTGCTTTTCAATTCAGGGTCATTTTAGCTCAAAATAAATCATGAAATGCATGAAAAATAGCAAATGAAGTCAGAAAAGGGTTAAAAAGTGATGATGTGGCTTTGAATGGTGCATATTGAATGCAGAAAAAGTCTTGAGTTAAAATATGTTTAAAAAATTGAAATCCCATTGTAATAGACGAGTTTTCGTCCGAAACCGTGATACTTCGAAAGAGATTGTCCAGTTTGTACACGAAGTGCATCCAGTTTTTCCTGTAACCCTCTCAACTTTTTAGCACATGCTATGTGGGTGAAATTATGATACCATGCCAACTTTCAACCATTTCAGAGTTCATTTGCAGTGCTTTTCAATTCAAGGTCATTTTAGCTCAAAATAAATCATGAAATGCATGAAAATTGGCAAATGAAGTCAGAAAAGGGTTAAAAAGTGATGATGTGGCTTTGAATGGTGCATATTGAATGCAGAAAAAGTCTTGAGTTAAAATATGTTTAAAAAATTGAAATCCCTTTGTAATAGACGAGTTTTCGTATGAAACCCTCATACTTCGAAGGAGATTGTCCAGTTTGTACACGAAATGCATCCAGTTTTTCCTGTAACCCTCTCAACTTTTTATCACATGCTATGTGGGTGAAATTATGATACCATGCCAACTTTCAACCAATTCAGAGTTCATTTGCAGTGCTTTTCAATTCAGGGTCATTTTAGCTCAAAATAAATCATGAAATGCATGAAAAATAGCAAATGAAGTCAGAAAAGGATTGAAAAGTGATGATGTGCCTTTGAATGGTGCATATTGAATGCAGAAAAAGTCTTGAGTTAAAATATGTTTAAAAAATTGAAATCCCTTTGTAATAGACGAGTTTTCGTCCGAAACCCTCATACTTCGAAAGAGATTGTCCAGTTTGTACATGAAGTGCATCCAGTTTTTCCTGTAACCCTCTCAACTTTTTAGCACATGCTATGTGGGTGAAATTATGATACCATGCCAACTTTCAACCATTTCAGAGTTCATTTGCAGTGCTTTTCAATTCAGGGTCATTTTAGCTCAAAATAAATCATGAAATGCATGAAAAATAGCAAATGAAGTCAGAAAAGGGTTAAAAAGTGATGATGTGGCTTTGAATGGTGCATATTGAATGCAGAAAAAGTCTTGAGTTAAAATATGTTTAAAAAATTGAAATCCCTTTGTAATAGACGAGTTTTCGTCCGAAACCCTCATACTTCGAAAGAGACTGTCCAGTTTGTACACGAAATGCATCCAGTTTTTCGTGTAACCCTCTCAACTTTTTAGCACATGCTATGAGAGGTGAAATTATGATACCATGCCAACTTTCAACCATTTCAGAGTTCATTTGCAGTGCTTTTCAATTCAGGGTCATTTTAGCTCAAAATAAATCATGAAATGCATGAAAATTGGCAAATGAAGTCAGAAAAGGGTTAAAAAGTGATGATGTGGCTTTGAATGGTGCATATTGAATGCAGAAAAAGTCTTGAGTTAAAATATGTTTAAAAAATTGAAATCCCTTTGTAATAGACGAGTTTTCGTCCGAAACCCTCATACTTCGAAAGAGACTGTCCAGTTTGTACACGAAATGCATCCAGTTTTTCGTGTAACCCTCTCAACTTTTTAGCACATGCTATGTGGGTGAAATTATGATACCATGCCAACTTTCAACCATTTCAGAGTTCATTTGCAGTGCTTTTCAATTCAGGGTCATTTTAGCTCAAAATAAATCATGAAATGCATGAAAAATAGCAAATGAAGTCAGAAAAGGGTTGAAAAGTGATGATGTGCCTTTGAATGGTGCATATTGAATGCAGAAAAAGTCTTGAGTTAAAATATGTTTAAAAAATTGAAATCCCTTTGTAATAGACGAGTTTTCGTCCGAAACCCTCATACTTCGAAAGAGATTGTCCAGTTTGTACACGAAGTGCATCCAGTTTTTCCTGTAACCCTCTCAACTTTTTAGCACATGCTATGTGGGTGAAATTATGATACCATGCCAACTTTCAACCATTTCAGAGTTCATTTGCAGTGCTTTTCAATTCAGGGTCATTTTAGCTCAAAATAAATCATGAAATGCATGAAAAATAGCAAATGAAGTCCGAAAAGGGTTGAAAAGTGATGATGTGCCTTTGAATGGTGCATATTGAATGCAGGAAAAGTCTTGAGTTAAAATATGTTTAAAAAATTGAAATCCCTTTGTAATAGACGAGTTTTCGTCCGAAACCCTCATACTTCGAAAGAGATTGTCCAGTTTGTACACGAAGTGCATCCAGTTTTTCCTGTAACCCTCTCAACTTTTTAGCACATGCTATGTGGGTGAAATCATGATACCATGCCAACTTTCAACCATTTCAGAGTTCATTTGCAGTGCTTTTCAATTCATGGTCATTTTAGCTCAAAATAAATCATGAAATGTATGAAAAATAGCAAATGAAGTCAGAAAAGGGTTGAAAAGTGAAGACGTGGCTTTGAATGGTGCATATTGAATGCAGAAAAAGTCTTGAGTTAAAATATGTTTAAAAAACTGAAATCCCTTTGTAATAGACGAGTTTTCGTCCGAAACCCTCATACTTCGAAAGAGATTGTCCAGTTTGTACACGAAATGGATCCAGTTTTTCCTGTAACCCTCTCAACTTTTTATCACATGCTATGTGGGTGAAATTATGATACCATGCCAACTTTTAACCATTTCAGAGTTCATTTGCAGTGCTTTTCAATTCAGGGTCATTTTAGCTCAAAATAAATCACGAAATGTATGAAAAATAGCAAATGAAGTGAGAAAAGGGTTGAAAAGTGAAGACGTGGCTTTGAATGGTGCATATTGAATGCAGAAAAAGTCTTGAGTTAAAATATGTTTAAAAAATTGAAATCCCTTTGTAATAGACGAGTTTTCGTCTGAAACCCTCATACTTTGAAAGAGATTGTCCAGTTTGTACACGAAATGGATCCAGTTTTTCCTGTAACCCTCTCAACTTTTTATCACATGCTATGTGGGTGAAATTATGATACCATGCCAACTTTTAACCATTTCAGAGTTCATTTGCAGTGCTTTTCAATTCCGGGTCATTTTAGCTCAAAATAAATCATGAAATGCATGAAAAATAGCAAATGAAGTCAGAAAAGGGTTGAAAAGTGATGATGTGGCTTTGAATGGTGCATATTGAATGCAGAAAAAGTCTTGAGTTAAAATATGTTTAAAATATTGAAATCCCTTTGTAATAGACGAGTTTTCGTCCGGAACCCTCATATTTCGAATGAGATTGTCCAGTTTGTACACGAAGTGCATCCAGTTTTTCCTGTAACCCTCTCAACTTTTTAGAACATGCTATGTGGGTGAAATTATGATACCATGCCAACTTTCAACCATTTCAGAGTTCATTTGCAGTGCTTTTCAATTCAGGGTCATTTTAGCTCAAAATAAATCATGAAATGCATGAAAAATAGCAAATGAAGTCAGAAAAGTCTTGAAAAGTGATGATGTGGCTTTGAATGGTGCATATTGAATGCAGAAAAAGTCTTGAGTTAAAATATGTTTAAAAAATTGAAATCCCTTTGTAATAGACGAGTTTTCGTCCGAAACCCTCATACTTCGAATGAGATTGTCCAGTTTGTACACGAAGTGCATCCAGTTTTTCCTGTAACCCTCTCAACTTTTTAGCACATGCTATGTGGGTGAAATTATGATACCATGCCAACTTTCAACCATTTCAGAGTTCATTTGCAGTGCTTTTCAATTCAGGGTCATTTTAGCTCAAAATAAATCATGAAATGCATGAAAAATAGCAAATGAAGTCAGAAAAGGGTTAAAAAGTGATGATGTGGCTTTGAATGGTGCATATTGAATGCAGAAAAAGTCTTGAGTTAAAATATGTTTAAAAAATTGAAATCCCTTTGTAATAGACGAGTTTTCGTCCGAAACCCTCATACTTCGAAAGAGACTGTCCAGTTTGTACACGAAATGCATCCAGTTTTTCGTGTAACCCTCTCAACTTTTTAGCACGTGCTATGAGAGGTGAAATTATGATACCATGCCAACTTTCAACCATTTCAGAGTTCATTTGCAGTGCTTTTCAATTCAGGGTCATTTTAGCTCAAAATAAATCATGAAATGCATGAAAATTGGCAAATGAAGTCAGAAAAGGGTTAAAAAGTGATGATGTGGCTTTGAATGGTGCATATTGAATGCAGAAAAAGTCTTGAGTTAAAATATGTTTAAAAAATTGAAATCCCTTTGTAATAGACGAGTTTTCGTCCGAAACCCTCATACTTCGAAAGAGACTGTCCAGTTTGTACACGAAATGCATCCAGTTTTTCGTGTAACCCTCTCAACTTTTTAGCACATGCTATGTGGGTGAAATTATGATACCATGCCAACTTTCAACCATTTCAGAGTTCATTTGCAGTGCTTTTCAATTCAGGGTCATTTTAGCTCAAAATAAATCATGAAATGCATGAAAAATAGCAAATGAAGTCAGAAAAGGGTTGAAAAGTGATGATGTGCCTTTGAATGGTGCATATTGAATGCAGAAAAAGTCTTGAGTTAAAATATGTTTAAAAAATTGAAATCCCTTTGTAATAGACGAGTTTTCGTCCGAAACCCTCATACTTCGAAAGAGATTGTCCAGTTTGTACACGAAGTGCATCCAGTTTTTCCTGTAACCCTCTCAACTTTTTAGCACATGCTATGTGGGTGAAATTATGATACCATGCCAACTTTCAACCATTTCAGAGTTCATTTGCAGTGCTTTTCAATTCAGGGTCATTTTAGCTCAAAATAAATCATGAAATGCATGAAAAATAGCAAATGAAGTCCGAAAAGGGTTGAAAAGTGATGATGTGCCTTTGAATGGTGCATATTGAATGCAGGAAAAGTCTTGAGTTAAAATATGTTTAAAAAATTGAAATCCCTTTGTAATAGACGAGTTTTCGTCCGAAACCCTCATACTTCGAAAGAGATTGTCCAGTTTGTACACGAAGTGCATCCAGTTTTTCCTGTAACCCTCTCAACTTTTTAGCACATGCTATGTGGGTGAAATCATGATACCATGCCAACTTTCAACCATTTCAGAGTTCATTTGCAGTGCTTTTCAATTCATGGTCATTTTAGCTCAAAATAAATCATGAAATGTATGAAAAATAGCAAATGAAGTCAGAAAAGGGTTGAAAAGTGAAGACGTGGCTTTGAATGGTGCATATTGAATGCAGAAAAAGTCTTGAGTTAAAATATGTTTAAAAAATTGAAATCCCTTTGTAATAGACGAGTTTTCGTCCGAAACCCTCATACTTCGAAAGAGATTGTCCAGTTTGTACACGAAATGGATCCAGTTTTTCCTGTAACCCTCTCAACTTTTTATCACATGCTATGTGGGTGAAATTATGATACCATGCCAACTTTTAACCATTTCAGAGTTCATTTGCAGTGCTTTTCAATTCAGGGTCATTTTAGCTCAAAATAAATCACGAAATGTATGAAAAATAGCAAATGAAGTGAGAAAAGGGTTGAAAAGTGAAGACGTGGCTTTGAATGGTGCATATTGAATGCAGAAAAAGTCTTGAGTTAAAATATGTTTAAAAAATTGAAATCCCTTTGTAATAGACGAGTTTTCGTCTGAAACCCTCATACTTTGAAAGAGATTGTCCAGTTTGTACACGAAATGGATCCAGTTTTTCCTGTAACCCTCTCAACTTTTTATCACATGCTATGTGGGTGAAATTATGATACCATGCCAACTTTTAACCATTTCAGAGTTCATTTGCAGTGCTTTTCAATTCCGGGTCATTTTAGCTCAAAATAAATCATGAAATGCATGAAAAATAGCAAATGAAGTCAGAAAAGGGTTGAAAAGTGATGATGTGGCTTTGAATGGTGCATATTGAATGCAGAAAAAGTCTTGAGTTAAAATATGTTTAAAATATTGAAATCCCTTTGTAATAGACGAGTTTTCGTCCGGAACCCTCATATTTCGAATGAGATTGTCCAGTTTGTACACGAAGTGCATCCAGTTTTTCCTGTAACCCTCTCAACTTTTTAGAACATGCTATGTGGGTGAAATTATGATACCATGCCAACTTTCAACCATTTCAGAGTTCATTTGCAGTGCTTTTCAATTCAGGGTCATTTTAGCTCAAAATAAATCATGAAATGCATGAAAAATAGCAAATGAAGTCAGAAAAGTCTTGAAAAGTGATGATGTGGCTTTGAATGGTGCATATTGAATGCAGAAAAAGTCTTGAGTTAAAATATGTTTAAAAAATTGAAATCCCTTTGTAATAGACGAGTTTTCGTCCGAAACCCTCATACTTCGAATGAGATTGTCCAGTTTGTACACGAAGTGCATCCAGTTTTTCCTGTAACCCTCTCAACTTTTTAGCACATGCTATGTGGGTGAAATTATGATACCATGCCAACTTTCAACCATTTCAGAGTTCATTTGCAGTGCTTTTCAATTCAAGGTCATTTTAGCTCAAAATAAATCATGAAATGCATGAAAAATAGCAAATGAAGTCAGAAAAGGGTTAAAAAGTGATGATGTGGCTTTGAATGGTGCATATTGAATGCAGAAAAAGTCTTGAGTTAAAATATGTTTAAAAAATTGAAATCCCTTTGTAATAGACGAGTTTTCGTCCGAAACCCTCATACTTTGAAAGAGATTGTCCAGTTTGTACACGAAATGGATCCAGTTTTTCCTGTAACCCTCTCAACTTTTTATCACATGCTATGTGGGTGAAATTATGATACCATGCCAACTTTTAACCATTTCAGAGTTCATTTGCAGTGCTTTTCAATTCAGGGTCATTTTAGCTCAAAATAAATCATGAAATGCATGAAAAATAGCAAATGAAGTCAGAAAAGGGTTGAAAAGTGATGATGTGGCTTTGAATGGTGCATATTGAATGCAGAAAAAGTCTTGAGTTAAAATATGTTTAAAAAATTGAAATCCATTTGTAATAGACGAGTTTTCGTCCGGAACCCTCATATTTCGAATGAGATTGTCCAGTTTGTACACGAAGTGCATCCAGTTTTTCCTGTAACCCTCTCAACTTTTTAGAACATGCTATGTGGGTGAAATTATGATACCATGCCAACTTTCAACCATTTCAAAGTTCATTTGCAGTGCTTTTCAATTCAGGGTCATTTTAGCTCAAAATAAATCATGAAATGCATGAAAAATAGCAAATGAAGTCAGAAAAGGCTTGAAAAGTGATGATGTGGCTTTGAATGGTGCATATTGAATGCAGAAAAAGTCTTGAGTTAAAATATGTTTAAAAAATTGAAATCCCTTTGTAATAGACGAGTTTTCGTCCGAAACCCTCATACTTCGAATGAGATTGTCCAGTTTGTACACGAAGTGCATCCAGTTTTTCCTGTAACCCTCTCAACTTTTTAGCACATGCTATGTGGGTGAAATTATGATACCATGCCAACTTTCAACCATTTCAGAGTTCATTTGCAGTGCTTTTCAATTCAAGGTCATTTTAGCTCAAAATAAATCATGAAATGCATGAAAAATAGCAAATGAAGTCAGAAAAGGGTTAAAAAGTGATGATGTGGCTTTGAATGGTGCATATTGAATGCAGAAAAAGTCTTGAGTTAAAATATGTTTAAAAAATTGAAATCCCTTTGTAATAGACGAGTTTTCATCCGAAACCCTGATACTTCGAAAGAGATTGTCCAGTTTGTACACGAAGTGCATCCAGTTTTTCCTGTAACTCTCTCAACTTTTTACAACATGCTATGTGGGTGAAATTATGATACCATGCCAACTTTCAACCATTTCAGAGTTCATTTGCAGTGCTTTTCAATTCAGGGTCATTTTAGCTCAAAAAATATCATGAAATGCATGAAAAATAGCAAATGAAGTCAGAAAAGGGTTAAAAAGTGATGATGTGGCTTTGAATGGTGCATATTGAATGCAGAAAAAGTCTTGAGTTAAAATATGTTTAAAAAATTGAAATCCCTTTGTAATAGACGAGTTTTCGTCCGAAACCCTCATATTTCGAATGAGATTGTCCAGTTTGTACACGAAGTGCATCCAGTTTTTCCTGTAACCCTCTCAACTTTTTAGAACATGCTATGTGGGTGAAATTATGATACCATGCCAACTTTCAACCATTTCAGAGTTCATTTGCAGTGCTTTTCAATTCAGGGTCATTTTAGCTCAAAATAAATCATGAAATGCATGAAAAATAGCAAATGAAGTCACAAAAGGCTTGAAAAGTGATGATGTGGCTTTGAATGGTGCATATTGAATGCAGAAAAAGTCTTGAGTTAAAATATGTTTAAAAAATTGAAATCCCTTTGTAATAGACGAGTTTTCGTCCGAAACCCTCATACTTCGAATGAGATTGTCCAGTTTGTACACGAAGTGCATCCAGTTTTTCCTGTAACCCTCTCAACTTTTTAGCACATGCTATGTGGGTGAAATTATGATACCATGCCAACTTTCAACCATTTCAGAGTTCATTTGCAGTGCTTTTCAATTCAAGGTCATTTTAGCTCAAAATAAATCATGAAATGCATGAAAAATAGCAAATGAAGTCAGAAAAGGGTTAAAAAGTGATGATGTGGCTTTGAATGGTGCATATTGAATGCAGAAAAAGTCTTGAGTTAAAATATGTTTAAAAAATTGAAATCCCTTTGTAATAGACGAGTTTTCATCCGAAACCCTGATACTTCGAAAGAGATTGTCCAGTTTGTACACGAAGTGCATCCAGTTTTTCCTGTAACTCTCTCAACTTTTTACAACATGCTATGTGGGTGAAATTATGATACCATGCCAACTTTCAACCATTTCAGAGTTCATTTGCAGTGCTTTTCAATTCAGGGTCATTTTAGCTCAAAAAATATCATGAAATGCATGAAAAATAGCAAATGAAGTCAGAAAAGGGTTAAAAAGTGATGATGTGGCTTTGAATGGTGCATATTGAATGCAGAAAAAGTCTTGAGTTAAAATATGTTTAAAAAATTGAAATCCCTTTGTAATAGACGAGTTTTCGTCCGAAACCCTCATACTTCGAATGAGATTGTCCAGTTTGTACACGAAGTGCATCCAGTTTTTCCTGTAACCCTCTCAACTTTTTAGCACATGCTATGTGGGTGAAATTATGATACCATGCCAACTTTCAACCATTTCAGAGTTCATTTGCAGTGCTTTTCAATTCAAGGTCATTTTAGCTCAAAATAAATCATGAAATGCATGAAAAATAGCAAATGAAGTCAGAAAAGGGTTAAAAAGTGATGATGTGGCTTTGAATGGTGCATATTGAATGCAGAAAAAGTCTTGAGTTAAAATATGTTTAAAAATTGAAATCCCTTTGTAATAGACGAGTTTTCGTCCGAAACCCTCATACTTCGAAAGAGATTGTCCAGTTTGTACACGAAGTGCATCCAGTTTTTCCTGTAACCCTCTCAACTTTTTATCACATGCTATGTGGGTGAAATTATGATACCATGCCAACTTTCAACCATTTCAGAGTTCATTTGCGGTGCTTTTCAATTCAGGGTCATTTTAGCTCAAAATAAATCATGAAATGCATGAAAAATAGCAAATGAAGTCAGAAAAGGGTTGAAAAGTGATGATGTGCCTTTGAATGGTGCATATTGAATGCAGAAATAGTCTTGAGTTAAAATATGTTTAAAAAATTGAAATCCCTTTGTAATAGACGAGTTTTCGTCCGAAGCCCTCATATTTCGAAAGAGATTGTCCAGTTTGTACACGAAATGGATCCAGTTTTTCCTGTAACCCTCTCAACTTTTTATCACATGCTATGTGGGTGAAATTATGATACCATGCCAACTTTCAACCATTTCAGAGTTCATTTGCAGTGCTTTTCAATTCAGGGTCATTTTAGCTCAAAATAAATCATGAAATGCATGAAAAATAGCAAATGAAGTCAGAAAAGGGTTGAAAAGTGATGATGTGGCTTTGAATGGTGCATATTGAATGCAGAAAAAGTCTTGAGTTAAAATATGTTTAAAAATTGAAATCCCTTTGTAATAGACGAGTTTTCGTCCGAAACCCTCATACTTCGAAAGAGATTGTCCAGTTTGTACACGAAGTGCATCCAGTTTTTCCTGTAACCCTCTCAACTTTTTATCACATGCTATGTGGGTGAAATTATGATACCATGCCAACTTTTAACCATTTCAGAGTTCATTTGCAGTGCTTTTCAATTCAGGGTCATTTTAGCTCAAAATAAATCACGAAATGTATGAAAAATAGCAAATGAAGTGAGAAAAGGCTTGAAAAGTGAAGACGTGGCTTTGAATGGTGCATATTGAATGCAGAAAAAGTCTTGAGTTAAAATATGTTTAAAAAATTGAAATCCCTTTGTAATAGACGAGTTTTCGTCCGAAACCCTCATACTTTGAAAGAGATTGTCCAGTTTGTACACGAAATGGATCCAGTTTTTCCTGTAACCCTCTCAACTTTTTATCACATGCTATGTGGGTGAAATTATGATACCATGCCAACTTTTAACCATTTCAGAGTTCATTTGCAGTGCTTTTCAATTCAGGGTCATTTTAGCTCAAAATAAATCATGAAATGCATGAAAAATAGCAAATGAAGTCAGAAAAGGGTTGAAAAGTGATGATGTGGCTTTGAATGGTGCATATTGAATGCAGAAAAAGTCTTGAGTTAAAATATGTTTAAAAAATTGAAATCCCTTTGTAATAGACGAGTTTTCGTCCGAAACCCTCATATTTCGAATGAGATTGTCCAGTTTGTACACGAAGTGCATCCAGTTTTTCCTGTAACCCTCTCAACTTTTTAGAACATGCTATGTGGGTGAAATTATGATACCATGCCAACTTTCAACCATTTCAGAGTTCATTTGCAGTGCTTTTCAATTCAGGGTCATTTTAGCTCAAAATAAATCATGAAATGCATCAAAAATAGCAAATGAAGTCAGAAAAGGCTTGAAAAGTGATGATGTGGCTTTGAATGGTGCATATTGAATGCAGAAAAAGTCTTGAGTTAAAATATGTTTAAAAAATTGAAATCCCTTTGTAATAGACGAGTTTTCGTCCGAAACCCTCATACTTCGAATGAGATTGTCCAGTTTGTACACGAAGTGCATCCAGTTTTTCCTGTAACCCTCTCAACTTTTTAGCACATGCTATGTGGGTGAAATTATGATACCATGCCAACTTTCAACCATTTTAGAGTTCATTTGCAGTGCTTTTCAATTCAAGGTCATTTTAGCTCAAAATAAATCATGAAATGCATGAAAAATAGCAAATGAAGTCAGAAAAGGGTTAAAAAGTGATGATGTGGCTTTGAATGGTGCATATTGAATGCAGAAAAAGTCTTGAGTTAAAATATGTTTAAAAAATTGAAATCCCTTTGTAATAGACGAGTTTTCATCCGAAACCCTGATACTTCGAAAGAGATTGTCCAGTTCGTACACGAAGTGCATCCAGTTTTTCCTGTAACTCTCTCAACTTTTTACAACATGCTATGTGGGTGAAATTATGATACCATGCCAAATTTCAACCATTTCAGAGTTCATTTGCAGTGCTTTTCAATTCAGGGTTATTTTAGCTCAAAAAATATCATGAAATGCATGAAAAATAGCAAATGAAGTCAGAAAAGGGTTAAAAAGTGATGATGTGGCTTTGCATGGTGCATATTGAATGCAGAAAAAGTCTTGAGTTAAAATATGTTTAAAAAATTGAAATCCCTTTGTAATAGACGAGTTTTCATCCGAAACCCTGATACTTCGAAAGAGATTGTCCAGTTTGTACACGAAGTGCATCCAGTTTTTCCTGTAACTCTCTCAACTTTTTACAACATGCTATGTGGGTGAAATTATGATACCATGCCAACTTTCAACCATTTCAGAGTTCATTTGCAGTGCTTTTCAATTCAAGGTCATTTTAGCTCAAAATAAATCATGAAATGCATGAAAAATAGCAAATGAAGTCAGAAAAGGGTTGAAAAGTGATGATGTGGCTTTGAATGGTGCATATTGAATGCAGAAAAAGTCTTGAGTTAAAATATGTTTAAAAATTGAAATCCCTTTGTAATAGACGAGTTTTCGTCCGAAACCCTCATACTTCGAAAGAGATTGTCCAGTTTGTACACGAAGTGCATCCAGTTTTTCCTGTAACCCTCTCAACTTTTTATCACATGCTATGTGGGTGAAATTATGATACCATGCCAACTTTTAACCATTTCAGAGTTCATTTGCAGTGCTTTTCAATTCAGGGTCATTTTAGCTCAAAATAAATCACGAAATGTATGAAAAATAGCAAATGAAGTGAGAAAAGGCTTGAAAAGTGAAGACGTGGCTTTGAATGGTGCATATTGAATGCAGAAAAAGTCTTGAGTTAAAATATGTTTAAAAAATTGAAATCCCTTTGTAATAGACGAGTTTTCGTCCGAAACCCTCATACTTTGAAAGAGATTGTCCAGTTTGTACACGAAATGGATCCAGTTTTTCCTGTAACCCTCTCAACTTTTTATCACATGCTATGTGGGTGAAATTATGATACCATGCCAACTTTTAACCATTTCAGAGTTCATTTGCAGTGCTTTTCAATTCAGGGTCATTTTAGCTCAAAATAAATCATGAAATGCATGAAAAATAGCAAATGAAGTCAGAAAAGGGTTGAAAAGTGATGATGTGGCTTTGAATGGTGCATATTGAATGCAGAAAAAGTCTTGAGTTAAAATATGTTTAAAAAATTGAAATCCCTTTGTAATAGACGAGTTTTCGTCCGAAACCCTCATATTTCGAATGAGATTGTCCAGTTTGTACACGAAGTGCATCCAGTTTTTCCTGTAACCCTCTCAACTTTTTAGAACATGCTATGTGGGTGAAATTATGATACCATGCCAACTTTCAACCATTTCAGAGTTCATTTGCAGTGCTTTTCAATTCAGGGTCATTTTAGCTCAAAATAAATCATGAAATGCATGAAAAATAGCAAATGAAGTCAGAAAAGGCTTGAAAAGTGATGATGTGGCTTTGAATGGTGCATATTGAATGCAGAAAAAGTCTTGAGTTAAAATATGTTTAAAAAATTGAAATCCCTTTGTAATAGACGAGTTTTCGTCCGAAACCCTCATACTTCGAATGAGATTGTCCAGTTTGTACACGAAGTGCATCCAGTTTTTCCTGTAACCCTCTCAACTTTTTAGCACATGCTATGTGGGTGAAATTATGATACCATGCCAACTTTCAACCATTTTAGAGTTCATTTGCAGTGCTTTTCAATTCAAGGTCATTTTAGCTCAAAATAAATCATGAAATGCATGAAAAATAGCAAATGAAGTCAGAAAAGGGTTAAAAAGTGATGATGTGGCTTTGAATGGTGCATATTGAATGCAGAAAAAGTCTTGAGTTAAAATATGTTTAAAAAATTGAAATCCCTTTGTAATAGACGAGTTTTCATCCGAAACCCTGATACTTCGAAAGAGATTGTCCAGTTCGTACACGAAGTGCATCCAGTTTTTCCTGTAACTCTCTCAACTTTTTACAACATGCTATGTGGGTGAAATTATGATACCATGCCAAATTTCAACCATTTCAGAGTTCATTTGCAGTGCTTTTCAATTCAGGGTTATTTTAGCTCAAAAAATATCATGAAATGCATGAAAAATAGCAAATGAAGTCAGAAAAGGGTTAAAAAGTGATGATGTGGCTTTGCATGGTGCATATTGAATGCAGAAAAAGTCTTGAGTTAAAATATGTTTAAAAAATTGAAATCCCTTTGTAATAGACGAGTTTTCATCCGAAACCCTGATACTTCGAAAGAGATTGTCCAGTTTGTACACGAAGTGCATCCAGTTTTTCCTGTAACTCTCTCAACTTTTTACAACATGCTATGTGGGTGAAATTATGATACCATGCCAACTTTCAACCATTTCAGAGTTCATTTGCAGTGCTTTTCAATTCAGGGTTATTTTAGCTCAAAAAATATCATGAAATGCATGAAAAATAGCAAATGAAGTCAGAAAAGGGTTAAAAAGTGATGATGTGGCTTTGAATGGTGCATATTGAATGCAGAAAAAGTCTTGAGTTAAAATATGTTTAAAAAATTGAAATCCCTTTGTAATAGACGAGTTTTCGTCCGAAACCCTCATATTTCGAATGAGATTGTCCAGTTTGTACACGAAGTGCATCCAGTTTTTCCTGTAACCCTCTCAACTTTTTAGAACATGCTATGTGGGTGAAATTATGATACCATGCCAACTTTCAACCATTTCAGAGTTCATTTGCAGTGCTTTTCAATTCAGGGTCATTTTAGCTCAAAATAAATCATGAAATGCATGAAAAATAGCAAATGAAGTCAGAAAAGGCTTGAAAAGTGATGATGTGGCTTTGAATGGTGCATATTGAATGCAGAAAAAGTCTTGAGTTAAAATATGTTTAAAAAATTGAAATCCCTTTGTAATAGACGAGTTTTCGTCCGAAACCCTCATACTTCGAATGAGATTGTCCAGTTTGTACACGAAGTGCATCCAGTTTTTCCTGTAACCCTCTCAACTTTTTAGCACATGCTATGTGGGTGAAATTATGATACCATGCCAACTTTCAACCATTTCAGAGTTCATTTGCAGTGCTTTTCAATTCAAGGTCATTTTAGCTCAAAATAAATCATGAAATGCATGAAAAATAGCAAATGAAGTCAGAAAAGGGTTAAAAAGTGATGATGTGGCTTTGAATGGTGCATATTGAATGCAGAAAAAGTCTTGAGTTAAAATATGTTTAAAAAATTGAAATCCCTTTGTAATAGACGAGTTTTCATCCGAAACCCTGATACTTCGAAAGAGATTGTCCAGTTTGTACACGAAGTGCATCCAGTTTTTCCAGTAACTCTCTCAACTTTTTACAACATGCTATGTGGGTGAAATTATGATACCATGCCAACTTTCAACCATTTCAGAGTTCATTTGCAGTGCTTTTCAATTCAGGGTCATTTTAGCTCAAAAAATATCATGAAATGCATGAAAAATAGCAAATGAAGTCAGAAAAGGGTTAAAAAGTGATGATGTGGCTTTGAATGGTGCATATTGAATGCAGAAAAAGTCTTGAGTTAAAATATGTTTAAAAAATTGAAATCCCTTTGTAATAGACGAGTTTTCGTACGAAACCCTCATACTTCGAATGAGATTGTCCAGTTTGTACACGAAGTGCATCCAGTTTTTCCTGTAACCCTCTCAACTTTTTAGCACATGCTATGTGGGTGAAATTATGATACCATGCCAACTTTCAACCATTTCAGAGTTCATTTGCAGTGCTTTTCAATTCAAGGTCATTTTAGCTCAAAATAAATCATGAAATGCTTGAAAAATAGCAAATGAAGTCAGAAAAGGGTTAAAAAGTGATGACGTGGCTTTGAATGGTGCATATTGAATGCAGAAAAAGTCTTGAGTTAAAATATGTTTAAAAATTGAAACCCCTTTGTAATAGACGAGTTTTCGTCCGAAACCCTCATACTTCGAAAGAGATTGTCCAGTTTGTACACGAAGTGCATCCAGTTTTTCCTGTAACCCTCTCAACTTTTTATCACATGCTATGTGGGTGAAATTATGATACCATGCCAACTTTCAACCATTTCAGAGTTCATTTGCAGTGCTTTTCAATTCAGGGTCATTTTAGCTCAAAATAAATCATGAAATGCATGAAAAATAGCAAATGAAGTCAGAAAAGGGTTGAAAAGTGATGATGTGCCTTTGAATGGTGCATATTGAATGCAGAAATAGTCTTGAGTTAAAATATGTTTAAAAAATTGAAATCCCTTTGTAATAGAGGAGTTTTCATCCGAAGCCCTCATATTTCGAAAGAGATTGTCCAGTTTGTACACGAAATGGATCCAGTTTTTCCTGTAACCCTCTCAACTTTTTATCACATGCTATGTGGGTGAAATTATGATACCATGCCAACTTTCAACCATTTCAGAGTTCATTTGCAGTGCTTTTCAATTCAGGGTCATTTTAGCTCAAAATAAATCATGAAATGCATGAAAAATAGCAAATGAAGTCAGAAAAGGGTTGAAAAGTGATGATGTGGCTTTGAATGGTGCATATTGAATGCAGAAAAAGTCTTGAGTTAAAATATGTTTAAAAAATTGAAATCCCTTTGTAATAGACGAGTTTTCGTCCGAAACCCTCATACTTCGAAAGAGACTGTCCAGTTTGTACACGAAATGCATCCAGTTTTTCGTGTAACCCTCTCAACTTTTTAGCACATGCTATGTGGGTGAAATTATGATACCATGCCAACTTTCAACCATTTCAGAGTTCATTTGCAGTGCTTTTCAATTCAGGGTCATTTTAGCTCGAAATAAATCATGAAATGCATGAAAAATAGCAAATGAAGTCAGAAAAGGGTTGAAAAGTGATGATGTGCCTTTGAATGGTGCATATTGAATGCAGAAAAAGTCTTGAGTTAAAATATGTTTAAAAAATTGAAATCCCTTTGTAATAGACGAGTTTTCGTCCGAAACCCTCATACTTCGAAAGAGATTGTCCAGTTTGTACACGAAGTGCATCCAGTTTTTCCTGTAACCCTCTCAACTTTTTAGCACACGCTATGTGGGTGAAATTATGATACCATGCCAACTTTCAACCATTTCAGAGTTCATTTGCAGTGCTTTTCAATTCAGGGTCATTTTAGCTCAAAATAAATCATGAAATGCATGAACAATAGCAAATGAAGTCCGAAAAGGGTTGAAAAGTGATGATGTGCCTTTGAATGGTGCATATTGAATGCAGGAAAAGTCTTGAGTTAAAATATGTTTAAAAAATTGAAATCCCTTTGTAATAGACGAGTTTTCGTCCGAACCCTCATACTTCGAAAGAGATTGTCCAGTTTGTACACGAAGTGCATCCAGTTTTTCCTGTAACCCTCTCAACTTTTTAGCACATGCTATGTGGGTGAAATTATGATACCATGCCAACTTTCAACCATTTCAGAGTTCATTTGCAGTGCTTTTCAATTCATGGTCATTTTAGCTCAAAATAAATCATGAAATGTATGAAAAATAGCAAATGAAGTCAGAAAAGGGTTGAAAAGTGAAGACGTGGCTTTGAATGGTGCATATTGAATGCAGAAAAAGTCTTGAGTTAAAATATGTTTAAAAAATTGAAATCCCTTTGTAATAGACGAGTTTTCGTCCGAAATCATCATACTTCGAAAGAGATTGTCCAGTTTGTACACGAAATGGATCCAGTTTTTCCTGTAACCCTCTCAACTTTTTATCACATGCTATGTGGGTGAAATTATGATACCATGCCAACTTTTAACCATTTCAGAGTTCATTTGCAGTGCTTTTCAATTCAGGGTCATTTTAGCTCTAAATAAATCATGAAATGCATGAAAAATAGCAAATCAAGTCAGAAAAGGGTTGAAAAGTGATGATGTGGCTTTGAATGGTGCATATTGAATGCAGAAAAAGTCTTGAGTTAAAATATGTTTAAAAAATTGAAATCCCTTTGTAATAGACGAGTTTTCGTCCGAAACCCTCATATTTCGAATGAGATTGTCCAGTTTGTACACGAAGTGCATCCAGTTTTTCCTGTAACCCTCTCAACTTTTTAGAACATGCTATGTGGGTGAAATTATGATACCATGCCAACTTTCAACCATTTCAGAGTTCATTTGCAGTGCTTTTCAATTCAGGGTCATTTTAGCTCAAAATAAATCATGAAATGCATGAAAAATAGCAAATGAAGTCAGAAAAGGCTTGAAAAGTGATGATGTGGCTTTGAATGGTGCATATTGAATGCAGAAAAAGTCTTGAGTTAAAATATGTTTAAAAAATTGAAATCCCTTTGTAATAGACGAGTTTTCGTCCCAAACCCTCATACTTCGAATGAGATTGTCCAGTTTGTACACGAAGTGCATCCAGTTTTTCCTGTAACCCTCTCAAGTTTTTAGCACGTGCTATGTGGGTGAAATTATGATACCATGCCAACTTTCAACCATTTCAGAGTTCATTTGCAGTGCTTTTCAATTCAAGGTCATTTTAGCTCAAAATAAATCATGAAATGCATGAAAAATAGCAAATGAAGTCAGAAAAGGGTTAAAAAGTGATGATGTGGCTTTGAATGGTGCATATTGAATGCAGAAATAGTCTTGAGTTAAAATATGTTTAAAAAATTGAAATCCCTTTGTAATAGACGAGTTTTCATCCGAAGCCCTCATATTTCGAAAGAGATTGTCCAGTTTGTACACGAAATGGATCCAGTTTTTCCTGTAACCCTCTCAACTTTTTATCACATGCTATGTGGGTGAAATTATGATACCATGCCAACTTTCAACCATTTCAGAGTTCATTTGCAGTGCTTTTCAATTCAGGGTCATTTTAGCTCAAAATAAATCATGAAATGCATGAAAAATAGCAAATGAAGTCAGAAAAGGGTTGAAAAGTGATGATGTGGCTTTGAATGGTGCATATTGAATGCAGAAAAAGTCTTGAGTTAAAATATGTTTAAAAAATTGAAATCCCTTTGTAATAGACGAGTTTTCGTCCGAAACCCTCATACTTCGAAAGAGACTGTCCAGTTTGTACACGAAATGCATCCAGTTTTTCCTGTAACCCTCTCAACTTTTTAGCACATGCTATGTGGGTGAAATTATGATACCATGCCAACTTTCAACCATTTCAGAGTTCATTTGCAGTGCTTTTCAATTCAGGGTCATTTTAGCTCAAAATAAATCATGAAATGCATGAAAAATAGCAAATGAAGTCAGAAAAGGGTTGAAAAGTGATGATGTGCCTTTGAATGGTGCATATTGAATGCAGAAAAAGTCTTGAGTTAAAATATGTTTAAAAAATTGAAATCCCTTTGTAATAGACGAGTTTTCGTCCGAAACCCTCATACTTCGAAAGAGATTGTCCAGTTTGTACACGAAGTGCATCCAGTTTTTCCTGTAACCCTCTCAACTTTTTAGCACACGCTATGTGGGTGAAATTATGATACCATGCCAACTTTCAACCATTTCAGAGTTCATTTGCAGTGCTTTTCAATTCAGGGTCATTTTAGCTCAAAATAAATCATGAAATGCATGAACAATAGCAAATGAAGTCCGAAAAGGGTTGAAAAGTGATGATGTGCCTTTGAATGGTGCATATTGAATGCAGGAAAAGTCTTGAGTTAAAATATGTTTAAAAAATTGAAATCCCTTTGTAATAGACGATTTTTCGTCCGAACCCTCATACTTCGAAAGAGATTGTCCAGTTTGTACACGAAGTGCATCCAGTTTTTCCTGTAACCCTCTCAACTTTTTAGCACATGCTATGTGGGTGAAATTATGATACCATGCCAACTTTCAACCATTTCAGAGTTCATTTGCAGTGCTTTTCAATTCATGGTCATTTTAGCTCAAAATAAATCATGAAATGTATGAAAAATAGCAAATGAAGTCAGAAAAGGGTTGAAAAGTGAAGACGTGGCTTTGAATGGTGCATATTGAATGCAGAAAAAGTCTTGAGTTAAAATATGTTTAAAAAATTGAAATCCCTTTGTAATAGACGAGTTTTCGTCCGAAATCCTCATACTTCGAAAGAGATTGTCCAGTTTGTACACGAAATGGATCCAGTTTTTCCTGTAACCCTCTCAACTTTTTAGCACATGCTATGTGGGTGAAATTATGATACCATGCCAACTTTTAACCATTTCAGAGTTCATTTGCAGTGCTTTTCAATTCAGGGTCATTTTAGCTCTAAATAAATCATGAAATGCATGAAAAATAGCAAATCAAGTCAGAAAAGGGTTGAAAAGTGATGATGTGGCTTTGAATGGTGCATATTGAATGCAGAAAAAGTCTTGAGTTAAAATATGTTTAAAAAATTGAAATCCCTTTGTAATAGACGAGTTTTCGTCCGAAACCCTCATATTTCGAATGAGATTGTCCAGTTTGTACACGAAGTGCATCCAGTTTTTCCTGTAACCCTCTCAACTTTTTAGAACATGCTATGTGGGTGAAATTATGATACCATGCCAACTTTCAACCATTTCAGAGTTCATTTGCAGTGCTTTTCAATTCAGGGTCATTTTAGCTCAAAATAAATCATGAAATGCATGAAAAATAGCAAATGAAGTCAGAAAAGGCTTGAAAAGTGATGATGTGGCTTTGAATGGTGCATATTGAATGCAGAAAAAGTCTTGAGTTAAAATATGTTTAAAAAATTGAAATCCCTTTGTAATAGACGAGTTTTCGTCCCAAACCCTCATACTTCGAATGAGATTGTCCAGTTTGTACACGAAGTGCATCCAGTTTTTCCTGTAACCCTCTCAAGTTTTTAGCACGTGCTATGTGGGTGAAATTATGATACCATGCCAACTTTCAACCATTTCAGAGTTCATTTGCAGTGCTTTTCAATTCAGGGTCATTTTAGCTCAAAATAAATCATGAAATGCATGAAAAATAGCAAATGAAGTCAGAAAAGGGTTGAAAAGTGATGATGTGGCTTTGAATGGTGCATATTGAATGCAGAAAAAGTCTTGAGTTAAAATATGTTTAAAAAATTGAAATCCCTTTGTAATAGACGAGTTTTCGTCCGAAACCCTCATACTTCGAAAGAGACTGTCCAGTTTGTACACGAAATGCATCCAGTTTTTCCTGTAACCCTCTCAACTTTTTAGCACATGCTATGTGGGTGAAATTATGATACCATGCCAACTTTCAACCATTTCAGAGTTCATTTGCAGTGCTTTTCAATTCAGGGTCATTTTAGCTCAAAATAAATCATGAAATGCATGAAAAATAGCAAATGAAGTCAGAAAAGGGTTGAAAAGTGATGATGTGCCTTTGAATGGTGCATATTGAATGCAGAAAAAGTCTTGAGTTAAAATATGTTTAAAAAATTGAAATCCCTTTGTAATAGACGAGTTTTCGTCCGAAACCCTCATACTTCGAAAGAGATTGTCCAGTTTGTACACGAAGTGCATCCAGTTTTTCCTGTAACCCTCTCAACTTTTTAGCACACGCTATGTGGGTGAAATTATGATACCATGCCAACTTTCAACCATTTCAGAGTTCATTTGCAGTGCTTTTCAATTCAGGGTCATTTTAGCTCAAAATAAATCATGAAATGCATGAACAATAGCAAATGAAGTCCGAAAAGGGTTGAAAAGTGATGATGTGCCTTTGAATGGTGCATATTGAATGCAGGAAAAGTCTTGAGTTAAAATATGTTTAAAAAATTGAAATCCCTTTGCAATAGACGAGTTTTCGTCCGAACCCTCATACTTCGAAAGAGATTGTCCAGTTTGTACACGAAGTGCATCCAGTTTTTCCTGTAACCCTCTCAACTTTTTAGCACATGCTATGTGGGTGAAATTATGATACCATGCCAACTTTCAACCATTTCAGAGTTCATTTGCAGTGCTTTTCAATTCATGGTCATTTTAGCTCAAAATAAATCATGAAATGTATGAAAAATAGCAAATGAAGTCAGAAAAGGGTTGAAAAGTGAAGACGTGGCTTTGAATGGTGCATATTGAATGCAGAAAAAGTCTTGAGTTAAAATATGTTTAAAAAATTGAAATCCCTTTGTAATAGACGAGTTTTCGTCCGAAATCCTCATACTTCGAAAGAGATTGTCCAGTTTGTACACGAAATGGATCCAGTTTTTCCTGTAACCCTCTCAACTTTTTAGCACATGCTATGTGGGTGAAATTATGATACCATGCCAACTTTTAACCATTTCAGAGTTCATTTGCAGTGCTTTTCAATTCAGGGTCATTTTAGCTCTAAATAAATCATGAAATGCATGAAAAATAGCAAATCAAGTCAGAAAAGGGTTGAAAAGTGATGATGTGGCTTTGAATGGTGCATATTGAATGCAGAAAAAGTCTTGAGTTAAAATATGTTTAAAAAATTGAAATCCCTTTGTAATAGACGAGTTTTCGTCCGAAACCCTCATATTTCGAATGAGATTGTCCAGTTTGTACACGAAGTGCATCCAGTTTTTCCTGTAACCCTCTCAACTTTTTAGAACATGCTATGTGGGTGAAATTATGATACCATGCCAACTTTCAACCATTTCAGAGTTCATTTGCAGTGCTTTTCAATTCAGGGTCATTTTAGCTCAAAATAAATCATGAAATGCATGAAAAATAGCAAATGAAGTCAGAAAAGGCTTGAAAAGTGATGATGTGGCTTTGAATGGTGCATATTGAATGCAGAAAAAGTCTTGAGTTAAAATATGTTTAAAAAATTGAAATCCCTTTGTAATAGACGAGTTTTCGTCCCAAACCCTCATACTTCGAATGAGATTGTCCAGTTTGTACACGAAGTGCATCCAGTTTTTCCTGTAACCCTCTCAAGTTTTTAGCACGTGCTATGTGGGTGAAATTATGATACCATGCCAACTTTCAACCATTTCAGAGTTCATTTGCAGTGCTTTTCAATTCAGGGTCATTTTAGCTCAAAATAAATCATGAAATGCATGAAAAATAGCAAATGAAGTCAGAAAAGGGTTGAAAAGTGATGATGTGGCTTTGAATGGTGCATATTGAATGCAGAAAAAGTCTTGAGTTAAAATATGTTTAAAAAATTGAAATCCCTTTGTAATAGACGAGTTTTCGTCCGAAACCCTCATACTTCGAAAGAGACTGTCCAGTTTGTACACGAAATGCATCCAGTTTTTCCTGTAACCCTCTCAACTTTTTAGCACATGCTATGTGGGTGAAATTATGATACCATGCCAACTTTCAACCATTTCAGAGTTCATTTGCAGTGCTTTTCAATTCAGGGTCATTTTAGCTCAAAATAAATCATGAAATGCATGAAAAATAGCAAATGAAGTCAGAAAAGGGTTGAAAAGTGATGATGTGCCTTTGAATGGTGCATATTGAATGCAGAAAAAGTCTTGAGTTAAAATATGTTTAAAAAATTGAAATCCCTTTGTAATAGACGAGTTTTCGTCCGAAACCCTCATACTTCGAAAGAGATTGTCCAGTTTGTACACGAAGTGCATCCAGTTTTTCCTGTAACCCTCTCAACTTTTTAGCACACGCTATGTGGGTGAAATTATGATACCATGCCAACTTTCAACCATTTCAGAGTTCATTTGCAGTGCTTTTCAATTCAGGGTCATTTTAGCTCAAAATAAATCATGAAATGCATGAACAATAGCAAATGAAGTCCGAAAAGGGTTGAAAAGTGATGATGTGCCTTTGAATGGTGCATATTGAATGCAGGAAAAGTCTTGAGTTAAAATATGTTTAAAAAATTGAAATCCCTTTGTAATAGACGAGTTTTCGTCCGAACCCTCATACTTCGAAAGAGATTGTCCAGTTTGTACACGAAGTGCATCCAGTTTTTCCTGTAACCCTCTCAACTTTTTAGCACATGCTATGTGGGTGAAATTATGATACCATGCCAACTTTCAACCATTTCAGAGTTCATTTGCAGTGCTTTTCAATTCATGGTCATTTTAGCTCAAAATAAATCATGAAATGTATGAAAAATAGCAAATGAAGTCAGAAAAGGGTTGAAAAGTGAAGACGTGGCTTTGAATGGTGCATATTGAATGCAGAAAAAGTCTTGAGTTAAAATATGTTTAAAAAATTGAAATCCCTTTGTAATAGACGAGTTTTCGTCCGAAATCCTCATACTTCGAAAGAGATTGTCCAGTTTGTACACGAAATGGATCCAGTTTTTCCTGTAACCCTCTCAACTTTTTAGCACATGCTATGTGGGTGAAATTATGATACCATGCCAACTTTTAACCATTTCAGAGTTCATTTGCAGTGCTTTTCAATTCAGGGTCATTTTAGCTCTAAATAAATCATGAAATGCATGAAAAATAGCAAATCAAGTCAGAAAAGGGTTGAAAAGTGATGATGTGGCTTTGAATGGTGCATATTGAATGCAGAAAAAGTCTTGAGTTAAAATATGTTTAAAAAATTGAAATCCCTTTGTAATAGACGAGTTTTCGTCCGAAACCCTCATATTTCGAATGAGATTGTCCAGTTTGTACACGAAGTGCATCCAGTTTTTCCTGTAACCCTCTCAACTTTTTAGAACATGCTATGTGGGTGAAATTATGATACCATGCCAACTTTCAACCATTTCAGAGTTCATTTGCAGTGCTTTTCAATTCAGGGTCATTTTATCTCAAAATAAATCATGAAATGCATGAAAAATAGCAAATGAAGTCAGAAAAGGCTTGAAAAGTGATGATGTGGCTTTGAATGGTGCATATTGAATGCAGAAAAAGTCTTGAGTTAAAATATGTTTAAAAAATTGAAATCCCTTTGTAATAGACGAGTTTTCGTCCCAAACCCTCATACTTCGAATGAGATTGTCCAGTTTGTACACGAAGTGCATCCAGTTTTTCCTGTAACCCTCTCAAGTTTTTAGCACGTGCTATGTGGGTGAAATTATGATACCATGCCAACTTTCAACCATTTCAGAGTTCATTTGCAGTGCTTTTCAATTCAGGGTCATTTTAGCTCAAAATAAATCATGAAATGCATGAAAAATAGCAAATGAAGTCAGAAAAGGGTTGAAAAGTGATGATGTGGCTTTGAATGGTGCATATTGAATGCAGAAAAAGTCTTGAGTTAAAATATGTTTAAAAAATTGAAATCCCTTTGTAATAGACGAGTTTTCGTCCGAAACCCTCATACTTCGAAAGAGACTGTCCAGTTTGTACACGAAATGCATCCAGTTTTTCCTGTAACCCTCTCAACTTTTTAGCACATGCTATGTGGGTGAAATTATGATACCATGCCAACTTTCAACCATTTCAGAGTTCATTTGCAGTGCTTTTCAATTCAGGGTCATTTTAGCTCAAAATAAATCATGAAATGCATGAAAAATAGCAAATGAAGTCAGAAAAGGGTTGAAAAGTGATGATGTGCCTTTGAATGGTGCATATTGAATGCAGAAAAAGTCTTGAGTTAAAATATGTTTAAAAAATTGAAATCCCTTTGTAATAGACGAGTTTTCGTCCGAAACCCTCATACTTCGAAAGAGATTGTCCAGTTTGTACACGAAGTGCATCCAGTTTTTCCTGTAACCCTCTCAACTTTTTAGCACACGCTATGTGGGTGAAATTATGATACCATGCCAACTTTCAACCATTTCAGAGTTCATTTGCAGTGCTTTTCAATTCAGGGTCATTTTAGCTCAAAATAAATCATGAAATGCATGAACAATAGCAAATGAAGTCCGAAAAGGGTTGAAAAGTGATGATGTGCCTTGGAATGGTGCATATT
Source organism: Elymus sibiricus (assembly GCA_039707655.1). Classification (NCBI taxonomy): domain Eukaryota; kingdom Viridiplantae; phylum Streptophyta; class Magnoliopsida; order Poales; family Poaceae; genus Elymus; species Elymus sibiricus. Next base: position 122,557,202 of record CM077667.1, on the reverse strand, counting down.
GAATGCAGGAAAAGTCTTGAGTTAAAATATGTTTAAAAAATTGAAATCCCTTTGTAATAGACGAGTTTTCGTCCGAACCCTCATACTTCGAAAGAGATTGTCCAGTTTGTACACGAAGTGCATCCAGTTTTTCCTGTAACCCTCTCAACTTTTTAGCACATGCTATGTGGGTGAAATTATGATACCATGCCAACTTTCAACCATTTCAGAGTTCATTTGCAGTGCTTTTCAATTCATGGTCATTTTAGCTCAAAATAAATCATGAAATGTATGAAAAATAGCAAATGAAGTCAGAAAAGGGTTGAAAAGTGAAGACGTGGCTTTGAATGGTGCATATTGAATGCAGAAAAAGTCTTGAGTTAAAATATGTTTAAAAAATTGAAATCCCTTTGTAATAGACGAGTTTTCGTCCGAAATCCTCATACTTCGAAAGAGATTGTCCAGTTTGTACACGAAATGGATCCAGTTTTTCCTGTAACCCTCTCAACTTTTTAGCACATGCTATGTGGGTGAAATTATGATACCATGCCAACTTTTAACCATTTCAGAGTTCATTTGCAGTGCTTTTCAATTCAGGGTCATTTTAGCTCTAAATAAATCATGAAATGCATGAAAAATAGCAAATCAAGTCAGAAAAGGGTTGAAAAGTGATGATGTGGCTTTGAATGGTGCATATTGAATGCAGAAAAAGTCTTGAGTTAAAATATGTTTAAAAAATTGAAATCCCTTTGTAATAGACGAGTTTTCGTCCGAAACCCTCATATTTCGAATGAGATTGTCCAGTTTGTACACGAAGTGCATCCAGTTTTTCCTGTAACCCTCTCAACTTTTTAGAACATGCTATGTGGGTGAAATTATGATACCATGCCAACTTTCAACCATTTCAGAGTTCATTTGCAGTGCTTTTCAATTCAGGGTCATTTTAGCTCAAAATAAATCATGAAATGCATGAAAAATAGCAAATGAAGTCAGAAAAGGCTTGAAAAGTGATGATGTGGCTTTGAATGGTGCATATTGAATGCAGAAAAAGTCTTGAGTTAAAATATGTTTAAAAAATTGAAATCCCTTTGTAATAGACGAGTTTTCGTCCGAAACCCTGATACTTCGAAAGAGATTGTCCAGTTTGTACACGAAGTGCATCCAGTTTTTCCTGTAACTCTCTCAACTTTTTACAACATGCTATGTGGGTGAAATTATGATACCATGCCAACTTTCAACCATTTCAGAGTTCATTTGCAGTGCTTTTCAATTCTGGGTCATTTTAGCTCAAAAAATATCATGAAATGCATGAAAAATAGCAAATGAAGTCAGAAAAGGGTTAAAAAGTGATGATGTGGCTTTGAATGGTGCATATTGAATGCAGAAAAAGTCTTGAGTTAAAATATGTTTAAAAAATTGAAATCCCATTGTAATAGACGAGTTTTCGTCCGAAACCGTGATACTTCGAAAGAGATTGTCCAGTTTGTACACGAAGTGCATCCAGTTTTTCCTGTAACCCTCTCAACTTTTTAGCACATGCTATGTGGGTGAAATTATGATACCATGCCAACTTTCAACCATTTCAGAGTTCATTTGCAGTGCTTTTCAATTCAAGGTCATTTTAGCTCAAAATAAATCATGAAATGCATGAAAATTGGCAAATGAAGTCAGAAAAGGGTTAAAAAGTGATGATGTGGCTTTGAATGGTGCATATTGAATGCAGAAAAAGTCTTGAGTTAAAATATGTTTAAAAAATTGAAATCCCTTTGTAATAGACGAGTTTTCGTATGAAACCCTCATACTTCGAAGGAGATTGTCCAGTTTGTACACGAAATGCATCCAGTTTTTCCTGTAACCCTCTCAACTTTTTATCACATGCTATGTGGGTGAAATTATGATACCATGCCAACTTTCAACCATTTCAGAGTTCATTTGCAGTGCTTTTCAATTCAGGGTCATTTTAGCTCAAAATAAATCATGAAATGCATGAAAAATAGCAAATGAAGTCAGAAAAGGGTTGAAAAGTGATGATGTGGCTTTGAATGGTGCATATTGAATGCAGAAAAAGTCTTGAGTTAAAATATGTTTAAAAAATTGAAATCCCTTTGTAATAGACGAGTTTTCGTCCGAAACCCTCATACTTCGAAAGAGACTGTCCAGTTTGTACACGAAATGCATCCAGTTTTTCGTGTAACCCTCTCAACTTTTTAGCACATGCTATGTGGGTGAAATTATGATACCATGCCAACTTTCAACCATTTCAGAGTTCATTTGCAGTGCTTTTCAATTCAGGGTCATTTTAGCTCAAAATAAATCATGAAATGCATGAAAAATAGCAAATGAAGTCAGAAAAGGGTTGAAAAGTGATGATGTGGCTTTGAATGGTGCATATTGAATGCAGAAAAAGTCTTGAGTTAAAATATGTTTAAAAACTTGAAATCCCTTTGTAATAGACGAGTTTTCGTCCGAAACCCTCATACTTCGAAAGAGACTGTCCAGTTTGTACACGAAATGCATCCAGTTTTTCGTGTAACCCTCTCAACTTTTTAGCACATGCTATGTGGGTGAAATTATGATACCATGCCAACTTTCAACCATTTCAGAGTTCATTTGCAGTGCTTTTCAATTCAGGGTCATTTTAGCTCAAAATAAATCATGAAATGCATGAAAAATAGCAAATGAAGTCAGAAAAGGGTTGAAAAGTGATGATGTGCCTTTGAATGGTGCATATTGAATGCAGAAAAAGTCTTGAGTTAAAATATGTTTAAAAAATTGAAATCCCTTTGTAATAGACGAGTTTTCGTCCGAAACCCTCATACTTCGAAAGAGATTGTCCAGTTTGTACACGAAGTGCATCCAGTTTTTCCTGTAACCCTCTCAACTTTTTAGCACATGCTATGTGGGTGAAATTATGATACCATGCCAACTTTCAACCATTTCAGAGTTCATTTGCAGTGCTTTTCAATTCAGGGTCATTTTAGCTCAAAATAAATCATGAAATGCATGAAAAATAGCAAATGAAGTCCGAAAAGGGTTGAAAAGTGATGATGTGCCTTTGAATGGTGCATATTGAATGCAGGAAAAGTCTTGAGTTAAAATATGTTTAAAAAATTGAAATCCCTTTGTAATAGACGAGTTTTCGTCCGAAACCCTCATACTTCGAAAGAGATTGTCCAGTTTGTACACGAAGTGCATCCAGTTTTTCCTGTAACCCTCTCAACTTTTTAGCACATGCTATGTGGGTGAAATCATGATACCATGCCAACTTTCAACCATTTCAGAGTTCATTTGCAGTGCTTTTCAATTCATGGTCATTTTAGCTCAAAATAAATCATGAAATGTATGAAAAATAGCAAATGAAGTCAGAAAAGGGTTGAAAAGTGAAGACGTGGCTTTGAATGGTGCATATTGAATGCAGAAAAAGTCTTGAGTTAAAATATGTTTAAAAAATTGAAATCCCTTTGTAATAGACGAGTTTTCGTCCGAAACCCTCATACTTCGAAAGAGATTGTCCAGTTTGTACACGAAATGGATCCAGTTTTTCCTGTAACCCTCTCAACTTTTTATCACATGCTATGTGGGTGAAATTATGATACCATGCCAACTTTTAACCATTTCAGAGTTCATTTGCAGTGCTTTTCAATTCAGGGTCATTTTAGCTCTAAATAAATCATGAAATGCATGAAAAATAGCAAATGAAGTCAGAAAAGGCTTGAAAAGTGATGATGTGGCTTTGAATGGTGCATATTGAATGCAGAAAAAGTCTTGAGTTAAAATATGTTTAAAAAATTGAAATCCCTTTGTAATAGACGAGTTTTCGTCCCAAACCCTCATACTTCGAATGAGATTGTCCAGTTTGTACACGAAGTGCATCCAGTTTTTCCTGTAACCCTCTCAAGTTTTTAGCACGTGCTATGTGGGTGAAATTATGATACCATGCCAACTTTCAACCATTTCAGAGTTCATTTGCAGTGCTTTTCAATTCAGGGTCATTTTAGCTCAAAATAAATCATGAAATGCATGAAAAATAGCAAATGAAGTCAGAAAAGGGTTGAAAAGTGATGATGTGGCTTTGAATGGTGCATATTGAATGCAGAAAAAGTCTTGAGTTAAAATATGTTTAAAAAATTGAAATCCCTTTGTAATAGACGAGTTTTCGTCCGAAACCCTCATACTTCGAAAGAGACTGTCCAGTTTGTACACGAAATGCATCCAGTTTTTCCTGTAACCCTCTCAACTTTTTAGCACATGCTATGTGGGTGAAATTATGATACCATGCCAACTTTCAACCATTTCAGAGTTCATTTGCAGTGCTTTTCAATTCAGGGTCATTTTAGCTCAAAATAAATCATGAAATGCATGAAAAATAGCAAATGAAGTCAGAAAAGGGTTGAAAAGTGATGATGTGCCTTTGAATGGTGCATATTGAATGCAGAAAAAGTCTTGAGTTAAAATATGTTTAAAAAATTGAAATCCCTTTGTAATAGACGAGTTTTCGTCCGAAACCCTCATACTTCGAAAGAGATTGTCCAGTTTGTACACGAAGTGCATCCAGTTTTTCCTGTAACCCTCTCAACTTTTTAGCACACGCTATGTGGGTGAAATTATGATACCATGCCAACTTTCAACCATTTCAGAGTTCATTTGCAGTGCTTTTCAATTCAGGGTCATTTTAGCTCAAAATAAATCATGAAATGCATGAACAATAGCAAATGAAGTCCGAAAAGGGTTGAAAAGTGATGATGTGCCTTTGAATGGTGCATATTGAATGCAGGAAAAGTCTTGAGTTAAAATATGTTTAAAAAATTGAAATCCCTTTGTAATAGACGAGTTTTCGTCCGAACCCTCATACTTCGAAAGAGATTGTCCAGTTTGTACACGAAGTGCATCCAGTTTTTCCTGTAACCCTCTCAACTTTTTAGCACATGCTATGTGGGTGAAATTATGATACCATGCCAACTTTCAACCATTTCAGAGTTCATTTGCAGTGCTTTTCAATTCATGGTCATTTTAGCTCAAAATAAATCATGAAATGTATGAAAAATAGCAAATGAAGTCAGAAAAGGGTTGAAAAGTGAAGACGTGGCTTTGAATGGTGCATATTGAATGCAGAAAAAGTCTTGAGTTAAAATATGTTTAAAAAATTGAAATCCCTTTGTAATAGACGAGTTTTCGTCCGAAATCCTCATACTTCGAAAGAGATTGTCCAGTTTGTACACGAAATGGATCCAGTTTTTCCTGTAACCCTCTCAACTTTTTAGCACATGCTATGTGGGTGAAATTATGATACCATGCCAACTTTTAACCATTTCAGAGTTCATTTGCAGTGCTTTTCAATTCAGGGTCATTTTAGCTCTAAATAAATCATGAAATGCATGAAAAATAGCAAATCAAGTCAGAAAAGGGTTGAAAAGTGATGATGTGGCTTTGAATGGTGCATATTGAATGCAGAAAAAGTCTTGAGTTAAAATATGTTTAAAAAATTGAAATCCCTTTGTAATAGACGAGTTTTCGTCCGAAACCCTCATATTTCGAATGAGATTGTCCAGTTTGTACACGAAGTGCATCCAGTTTTTCCTGTAACCCTCTCAACTTTTTAGAACATGCTATGTGGGTGAAATTATGATACCATGCCAACTTTCAACCATTTCAGAGTTCATTTGCAGTGCTTTTCAATTCAGGGTCATTTTAGCTCAAAATAAATCATGAAATGCATGAAAAATAGCAAATGAAGTCAGGAAAGGGTTGAAAAGTGATGACGTGGCTTTGAATGGTGCATATTGAATGCAGAAAAAGTCTTGAGTTAAAATATGTTTAAAAAATTGAAATCCCTTTGTAATAGACGAGTTTTAGTCCGAAACCCTCATACTTCGAAAGAGATTGTCCAGTTTGTACACGAAGTGCATCCAGTTTTTCCTGTAACCCTCTCAACTTTTTAGCACATGCTATGTGGGTGAAATTATGATACCATGCCAACTTTTAACCATTTCAGAGTTCATTTGCAGTGCTTTTCAACTCAGGGTCATTTTAGCTCAAAATAAATCATGAAATGCATGAAAAATAGCAAATGAAGTCAGAAAAGGGTTGAAAAGTGATGATGTGGCTTTGAATGGTGCATATTGAATGCAGAAAAAGTCTTGAGTTAAAATATGTTTAAAAAATTGAAATCCCTTTGTAATAGACGAGTTTTCGTCCGAAACCGTGATACTTCGAAAGAGATTGTCCAGTTTTTACACGAAGTGCATCCAGTTTTTCCTGTAACTCTCTCAACTTTTTACAACATGCTATGTGGGTGAAATTATGATACCATGCCAACTTTCAACCATTTCAGAGTTCATTTGCAGTGCTTTTCACTTCAGGGTCATTTTAGCTCAAAATAAATCATGAAATGCATGAAAAATAGCAAATGAAGTCAGAAAAGGCATGAAAAGTGATGATGTGGCTTTGAATGGTGCATATTGAATGCAGAAAAAGTCTTGAGTTAAAATATGTTTAAAAAATTGAAATCCCTTTGTAATAGACGAGTTTTCGTCCGAAACCCTGATACTTCGAAAGAGATTGTCCAGTTTGTACACGAAGTGCATCCAGTTTTTCCTGTAACTCTCTCAACTTTTTACAACATGCTATGTGGGTGAAATTATGATACCATGCCAACTTTCAACCATTTCAGAGTTCATTTGCAGTGCTTTTCAATTCTGGGTCATTTTAGCTCAAAAAATATCATGAAATGCATGAAAAATAGCAAATGAAGTCAGAAAAGGGTTAAAAAGTGATGATGTGGCTTTGAATGGTGCATATTGAATGCAGAAAAAGTCTTGAGTTAAAATATGTTTAAAAAATTGAAATCCCATTGTAATAGACGAGTTTTCGTCCGAAACCGTGATACTTCGAAAGAGATTGTCCAGTTTGTACACGAAGTGCATCCAGTTTTTCCTGTAACCCTCTCAACTTTTTAGCACATGCTATGTGGGTGAAATTATGATACCATGCCAACTTTCAACCATTTCAGAGTTCATTTGCAGTGCTTTTCAATTCAAGGTCATTTTAGCTCAAAATAAATCATGAAATGCATGAAAATTGGCAAATGAAGTCAGAAAAGGGTTAAAAAGTGATGATGTGGCTTTGAATGGTGCATATTGAATGCAGAAAAAGTCTTGAGTTAAAATATGTTTAAAAAATTGAAATCCCTTTGTAATAGACGAGTTTTCGTATGAAACCCTCATACTTCGAAGGAGATTGTCCAGTTTGTACACGAAATGCATCCAGTTTTTCCTGTAACCCTCTCAACTTTTTATCACATGCTATGTGGGTGAAATTATGATACCATGCCAACTTTCAACCATTTCAGAGTTCATTTGCAGTGCTTTTCAATTCAGGGTCATTTTAGCTCAAAATAAATCATGAAATGCATGAAAAATAGCAAATGAAGTCAGAAAAGGGTTGAAAAGTGATGATGTGGCTTTGAATGGTGCATATTGAATGCAGAAAAAGTCTTGAGTTAAAATATGTTTAAAAAATTGAAATCCCTTTGTAATAGACGAGTTTTCGTCCGAAACCCTCATACTTCGAAAGAGACTGTCCAGTTTGTACACGAAATGCATCCAGTTTTTCGTGTAACCCTCTCAACTTTTTAGCACATGCTATGTGGGTGAAATTATGATACCATGCCAACTTTCAACCATTTCAGAGTTCATTTGCAGTGCTTTTCAATTCAGGGTCATTTTAGCTCAAAATAAATCATGAAATGCATGAAAAATAGCAAATGAAGTCAGAAAAGGGTTGAAAAGTGATGATGTGGCTTTGAATGGTGCATATTGAATGCAGAAAAAGTCTTGAGTTAAAATATGTTTAAAAACTTGAAATCCCTTTGTAATAGACGAGTTTTCGTCCGAAACCCTCATACTTCGAAAGAGACTGTCCAGTTTGTACACGAAATGCATCCAGTTTTTCGTGTAACCCTCTCAACTTTTTAGCACATGCTATGTGGGTGAAATTATGATACCATGCCAACTTTCAACCATTTCAGAGTTCATTTGCAGTGCTTTTCAATTCAGGGTCATTTTAGCTCAAAATAAATCATGAAATGCATGAAAAATAGCAAATGAAGTCAGAAAAGGGTTGAAAAGTGATGATGTGCCTTTGAATGGTGCATATTGAATGCAGAAAAAGTCTTGAGTTAAAATATGTTTAAAAAATTGAAATCCCTTTGTAATAGACGAGTTTTCGTCCGAAACCCTCATACTTCGAAAGAGATTGTCCAGTTTGTACACGAAGTGCATCCAGTTTTTCCTGTAACCCTCTCAACTTTTTAGCACATGCTATGTGGGTGAAATTATGATACCATGCCAACTTTCAACCATTTCAGAGTTCATTTGCAGTGCTTTTCAATTCAGGGTCATTTTAGCTCAAAATAAATCATGAAATGCATGAAAAATAGCAAATGAAGTCCGAAAAGGGTTGAAAAGTGATGATGTGCCTTTGAATGGTGCATATTGAATGCAGGAAAAGTCTTGAGTTAAAATATGTTTAAAAAATTGAAATCCCTTTGTAATAGACGAGTTTTCGTCCGAAACCCTCATACTTCGAAAGAGATTGTCCAGTTTGTACACGAAGTGCATCCAGTTTTTCCTGTAACCCTCTCAACTTTTTAGCACATGCTATGTGGGTGAAATCATGATACCATGCCAACTTTCAACCATTTCAGAGTTCATTTGCAGTGCTTTTCAATTCATGGTCATTTTAGCTCAAAATAAATCATGAAATGTATGAAAAATAGCAAATGAAGTCAGAAAAGGGTTGAAAAGTGAAGACGTGGCTTTGAATGGTGCATATTGAATGCAGAAAAAGTCTTGAGTTAAAATATGTTTAAAAAATTGAAATCCCTTTGTAATAGACGAGTTTTCGTCCGAAACCCTCATACTTCGAAAGAGATTGTCCAGTTTGTACACGAAATGGATCCAGTTTTTCCTGTAACCCTCTCAACTTTTTATCACATGCTATGTGGGTGAAATTATGATACCATGCCAACTTTTAACCATTTCAGAGTTCATTTGCAGTGCTTTTCAATTCAGGGTCATTTTAGCTCTAAATAAATCATGAAATGCATGAAAAATAGCAAATCAAGTCAGAAAAGGGTTGAAAAGTGATGATGTGGCTTTGAATGGTGCATATTGAATGCAGAAAAAGTCTTGAGTTAAAATATGTTTAAAAAATTGAAATCCCTTTGTAATAGACGAGTTTTCGTCCGAAACCCTCATATTTCGAATGAGATTGTCCAGTTTGTACACGAAGTGCATCCAGTTTTTCCTGTAACCCTCTCAACTTTTTAGAACATGCTATGTGGGTGAAATTATGATACCATGCCAACTTTCAACCATTTCAGAGTTCATTTGCAGTGCTTTTCAATTCAGGGTCATTTTAGCTCAAAATAAATCATGAAATGCATGAAAAATAGCAAATGAAGTCAGAAAAGGCTTGAAAAGTGATGATGTGGCTTTGAATGGTGCATATTGAATGCAGAAAAAGTCTTGAGTTAAAATATGTTTAAAAAATTGAAATCCCTTTGTAATAGACGAGTTTTCGTCCGAAACCCTCATACTTCGAATGAGATTGTCCAGTTTGTACACGAAGTGCATCCAGTTTTTCCTGTAACCCTCTCAACTTTTTAGCACATGCTATGTGGGTGAAATTATGATACCATGCCAACTTTCAACCATTTCAGAGTTCATTTGCAGTGCTTTTCAATTCAAGGTCATTTTAGCTCAAAATAAATCATGAAATGCATGAAAAATAGCAAATGAAGTCAGAAAAGGGTTAAAAAGTGATGATGTGGCTTTGAATGGTGCATATTGAATGCAGAAAAAGTCTTGAGTTAAAATATGTTTAAAAAATTGAAATCCCTTTGTAATAGACGAGTTTTCGTCCGAAACCCTGATACTTCGAAAGAGATTGTCCAGTTTGTACACGAAGTGCATCCAGTTTTTCCTGTAACTCTCTCAACTTTTTACAACATGCTATGTGGGTGAAATTATGATACCATGCCAACTTTCAACCATTTCAGAGTTCATTTGCAGTGCTTTTCAATTCTGGGTCATTTAAGCTCAAAAAATATCATGAAATGCATGAAAAATAGCAAATGAAGTCAGAAAAGGGTTAAAAAGTGATGATGTGGCTTTGAATGGTGCATATTGAATGCAGAAAAAGTCTTGAGTTAAAATATGTTTAAAAAATTGAAATCCCATTGTAATAGACGAGTTTTCGTCCGAAACCGTGATACTTCGAAAGAGATTGTCCAGTTTGTACACGAAGTGCATCCAGTTTTTCCTGTAACCCTCTCAACTTTTTAGCACATGCTATGTGGGTGAAATTATGATACCATGCCAACTTTCAACCATTTCAGAGTTCATTTGCAGTGCTTTTCAATTCAAGGTCATTTTAGCTCAAAATAAATCATGAAATGCATGAAAATTAGCAAATGAAGTCAGAAAAGGGTTAAAAAGTGATGATGTGGCTTTGAATGGTGCATATTGAATGCAGAAAAAGTCTTGAGTTAAAATATGTTTAAAAAATTGAAATCCCTTTGTAATAGACGAGTTTTCGTCCGAAACCCTGATACTTCGAAAGAGATTGTCCAGTTTGTACACGAAGTGCATCTAGTTTTTCCTGTAACTCTCTCAACTTTTTACAACATGCTATGTGGGTGAAATTATGATACCATGCCAACTTTCAACCATTTCAGAGTTCATTTGCAGTGCTTTTCAATTCAGGGTCATTTTAGCTCAAAAAATATCATGAAATGCATGAAAAATAGCAAATGAAGTCAGAAAAGGGTTAAAAAGTGATGATGTGGCTTTGAATGGTGCATATTGAATGCAGAAAAAGTCTTGAGTTAAAATATGTTTAAAAAATTGAAATCCCATTGTAATAGACGAGTTTTCGTCCGAAACCGTGATACTTCGAAAGAGATTGTCCAGTTTGTACACGAAGTGCATCCAGTTTTTCCTGTAACCCTCTCAACTTTTTAGCACATGCTATGTGGGTGAAATTATGATACCATGCCAACTTTCAACCATTTCAGAGTTCATTTGCAGTGCTTTTCAATTCAAGGTCATTTTAGCTCAAAATAAATCATGAAATGCATGAAAATTGGCAAATGAAGTCAGAAAAGGGTTAAAAAGTGATGATGTGGCTTTGAATGGTGCATATTGAATGCAGAAAAAGTCTTGAGTTAAAATATGTTTAAAAAATTGAAATCCCTTTGTAATAGACGAGTTTTCGTATGAAACCCTCATACTTCGAAGGAGATTGTCCAGTTTGTACACGAAATGCATCCAGTTTTTCCTGTAACCCTCTCAACTTTTTATCACATGCTATGTGGGTGAAATTATGATACCATGCCAACTTTCAACCATTTCAGAGTTCATTTGCAGTGCTTTTCAATTCAGGGTCATTTTAGCTCAAAATAAATCATGAAATGCATGAAAAATAGCAAATGAAGTCAGAAAAGGATTGAAAAGTGATGATGTGCCTTTGAATGGTGCATATTGAATGCAGAAAAAGTCTTGAGTTAAAATATGTTTAAAAAATTGAAATCCCTTTGTAATAGACGAGTTTTCGTCCGAAACCCTCATACTTCGAAAGAGACTGTCCAGTTTGTACACGAAATGCTTCCAGTTTTTCGTGTAACCCTCTCAACTTTTTAGCACATGCTATGTGGGTGAAATTATGATACCATGCCAACTTTCAACCATTTCAGAGTTCATTTGCAGTGCTTTTCAATTCAGGGTCATTTTAGCTCAAAATAAATCATGAAATGCATGAAAATTGGCAAATGAAGTCAGAAAAGGGTTAAAAAGTGATGATGTGGCTTTGAATGGTGCATATTGAATGCAGAAAAAGTCTTGAGTTAAAATATGTTTAAAAAATTGAAATCCCTTTGTAATAGACGAGTTTTCGTCCGAAACCCTCATACTTCGAAAGAGACTGTCCAGTTTGTACACGAAATGCATCCAGTTTTTCGTGTAACCCTCTCAACTTTTTAGCACATGCTATGTGGGTGAAATTATGATACCATGCCAACTTTCAACCATTTCAGAGTTCATTTGCAGTGCTTTTCAATTCAGGGTCATTTTAGCTCAAAATAAATCATGAAATGCATGAAAAATAGCAAATGAAGTCAGAAAAGGGTTGAAAAGTGATGATGTGCCTTTGAATGGTGCATATTGAATGCAGAAAAAGTCTTGAGTTAAAATATGTTTAAAAAATTGAAATCCCTTTGTAATAGACGAGTTTTCGTCCGAAACCCTCATACTTCGAAAGAGATTGTCCAGTTTGTACACGAAGTGCATCCAGTTTTTCCTGTAACCCTCTCAACTTTTTAGCACATGCTATGTGGGTGAAATTATGATACCATGCCAACTTTCAACCATTTCAGAGTTCATTTGCAGTGCTTTTCAATTCAGGGTCATTTTAGCTCAAAATAAATCATGAAATGCATGAAAAATAGCAAATGAAGTCCGAAAAGGGTTGAAAAGTGATGATGTGCCTTTGAATGGTGCATATTGAATGCAGGAAAAGTCTTGAGTTAAAATATGTTTAAAAAATTGAAATCCCTTTGTAATAGACGAGTTTTCGTCCGAAACCCTCATACTTCGAAAGAGATTGTCCAGTTTGTACACGAAGTGCATCCAGTTTTTCCTGTAACCCTCTCAACTTTTTAGCACATGCTATGTGGGTGAAATCATGATACCATGCCAACTTTCAACCATTTCAGAGTTCATTTGCAGTGCTTTTCAATTCTGGGTCATTTAAGCTCAAAAAATATCATGAAATGCATGAAAAATAGCAAATGAAGTCAGAAAAGGGTTAAAAAGTGATGATGTGGCTTTGAATGGTGCATATTGAATGCAGAAAAAGTCTTGAGTTAAAATATGTTTAAAAAATTGAAATCCCATTGTAATAGACGAGTTTTCGTCCGAAACCGTGATACTTCGAAAGAGATTGTCCAGTTTGTACACGAAGTGCATCCAGTTTTTCCTGTAACCCTCTCAACTTTTTAGCACATGCTATGTGGGTGAAATTATGATACCATGCCAACTTTCAACCATTTCAGAGTTCATTTGCAGTGCTTTTCAATTCAAGGTCATTTTAGCTCAAAATAAATCATGAAATGCATGAAAATTAGCAAATGAAGTCAGAAAAGGGTTAAAAAGTGATGATGTGGCTTTGAATGGTGCATATTGAATGCAGAAAAAGTCTTGAGTTAAAATATGTTTAAAAAATTGAAATCCCTTTGTAATAGACGAGTTTTCGTCCGAAACCCTGATACTTCGAAAGAGATTGTCCAGTTTGTACACGAAGTGCATCTAGTTTTTCCTGTAACTCTCTCAACTTTTTACAACATGCTATGTGGGTGAAATTATGATACCATGCCAACTTTCAACCATTTCAGAGTTCATTTGCAGTGCTTTTCAATTCAGGGTCATTTTAGCTCAAAAAATATCATGAAATGCATGAAAAATAGCAAATGAAGTCAGAAAAGGGTTAAAAAGTGATGATGTGGCTTTGAATGGTGCATATTGAATGCAGAAAAAGTCTTGAGTTAAAATATGTTTAAAAAATTGAAATCCCATTGTAATAGACGAGTTTTCGTCCGAAACCGTGATACTTCGAAAGAGATTGTCCAGTTTGTACACGAAGTGCATCCAGTTTTTCCTGTAACCCTCTCAACTTTTTAGCACATGCTATGTGGGTGAAATTATGATACCATGCCAACTTTCAACCATTTCAGAGTTCATTTGCAGTGCTTTTCAATTCAAGGTCATTTTAGCTCAAAATAAATCATGAAATGCATGAAAATTGGCAAATGAAGTCAGAAAAGGGTTAAAAAGTGATGATGTGGCTTTGAATGGTGCATATTGAATGCAGAAAAAGTCTTGAGTTAAAATATGTTTAAAAAATTGAAATCCCTTTGTAATAGACGAGTTTTCGTATGAAACCCTCATACTTCGAAGGAGATTGTCCAGTTTGTACACGAAATGCATCCAGTTTTTCCTGTAACCCTCTCAACTTTTTATCACATGCTATGTGGGTGAAATTATGATACCATGCCAACTTTCAACCATTTCAGAGTTCATTTGCAGTGCTTTTCAATTCAGGGTCATTTTAGCTCAAAATAAATCATGAAATGCATGAAAAATAGCAAATGAAGTCAGAAAAGGATTGAAAAGTGATGATGTGCCTTTGAATGGTGCATATTGAATGCAGAAAAAGTCTTGAGTTAAAATATGTTTAAAAAATTGAAATCCCTTTGTAATAGACGAGTTTTCGTCCGAAACCCTCATACTTCGAAAGAGACTGTCCAGTTTGTACACGAAATGCTTCCAGTTTTTCGTGTAACCCTCTCAACTTTTTAGCACATGCTATGTGGGTGAAATTATGATACCATGCCAACTTTCAACCATTTCAGAGTTCATTTGCAGTGCTTTTCAATTCAGGGTCATTTTAGCTCAAAATAAATCATGAAATGCATGAAAATTGGCAAATGAAGTCAGAAAAGGGTTAAAAAGTGATGATGTGGCTTTGAATGGTGCATATTGAATGCAGAAAAAGTCTTGAGTTAAAATATGTTTAAAAAATTGAAATCCCTTTGTAATAGACGAGTTTTCGTCCGAAACCCTCATACTTCGAAAGAGACTGTCCAGTTTGTACACGAAATGCATCCAGTTTTTCGTGTAACCCTCTCAACTTTTTAGCACATGCTATGTGGGTGAAATTATGATACCATGCCAACTTTCAACCATTTCAGAGTTCATTTGCAGTGCTTTTCAATTCAGGGTCATTTTAGCTCAAAATAAATCATGAAATGCATGAAAAATAGCAAATGAAGTCAGAAAAGGGTTGAAAAGTGATGATGTGCCTTTGAATGGTGCATATTGAATGCAGAAAAAGTCTTGAGTTAAAATATGTTTAAAAAATTGAAATCCCTTTGTAATAGACGAGTTTTCGTCCGAAACCCTCATACTTCGAAAGAGATTGTCCAGTTTGTACACGAAGTGCATCCAGTTTTTCCTGTAACCCTCTCAACTTTTTAGCACATGCTATGTGGGTGAAATTATGATACCATGCCAACTTTCAACCATTTCAGAGTTCATTTGCAGTGCTTTTCAATTCAGGGTCATTTTAGCTCAAAATAAATCATGAAATGCATGAAAAATAGCAAATGAAGTCCGAAAAGGGTTGAAAAGTGATGATGTGCCTTTGAATGGTGCATATTGAATGCAGGAAAAGTCTTGAGTTAAAATATGTTTAAAAAATTGAAATCCCTTTGTAATAGACGAGTTTTCGTCCGAAACCCTCATACTTCGAAAGAGATTGTCCAGTTTGTACACGAAGTGCATCCAGTTTTTCCTGTAACCCTCTCAACTTTTTAGCACATGCTATGTGGGTGAAATCATGATACCATGCCAACTTTCAACCATTTCAGAGTTCATTTGCAGTGCTTTTCAATTCATGGTCATTTTAGCTCAAAATAAATCATGAAATGTATGAAAAATAGCAAATGAAGTCAGAAAAGGGTTGAAAAGTGAAGACGTGGCTTTGAATGGTGCATATTGAATGCAGAAAAAGTCTTGAGTTAAAATATGTTTAAAAAATTGAAATCCCTTTGTAATAGACGAGTTTTCGTCCGAAACCCTCATACTTCGAAAGAGATTGTCCAGTTTGTACACGAAATGGATCCAGTTTTTCCTGTAACCCTCTCAACTTTTTATCACATGCTATGTGGGTGAAATTATGATACCATGCCAACTTTTAACCATTTCAGAGTTCATTTGCAGTGCTTTTCAATTCAGGGTCATTTTAGCTCTAAATAAATCATGAAATGCATGAAAAATAGCAAATCAAGTCAGAAAAGGGTTGAAAAGTGATGATGTGGCTTTGAATGGTGCATATTGAATGCAGAAAAAGTCTTGAGTTAAAATATGTTTAAAAAATTGAAATCCCTTTGTAATAGACGAGTTTTCGTCCGAAACCCTCATATTTCGAATGAGATTGTCCAGTTTGTACACGAAGTGCATCCAGTTTTTCCTGTAACCCTCTCAACTTTTTAGAACATGCTATGTGGGTGAAATTATGATACCATGCCAACTTTCAACCATTTCAGAGTTCATTTGCAGTGCTTTTCAATTCAGGGTCATTTTAGCTCAAAATAAATCATGAAATGCATGAAAAATAGCAAATGAAGTCAGAAAAGGCTTGAAAAGTGATGATGTGGCTTTGAATGGTGCATATTGAATGCAGAAAAAGTCTTGAGTTAAAATATGTTTAAAAAATTGAAATCCCTTTGTAATAGACGAGTTTTCGTCCGAAACCCTCATACTTCGAATGAGATTGTCCAGTTTGTACACGAAGTGCATCCAGTTTTTCCTGTAACCCTCTCAACTTTTTAGCACATGCTATGTGGGTGAAATTATGATACCATGCCAACTTTCAACCATTTCAGAGTTCATTTGCAGTGCTTTTCAATTCAAGGTCATTTTAGCTCAAAATAAATCATGAAATGCATGAAAAATAGCAAATGAAGTCAGAAAAGGGTTAAAAAGTGATGATGTGGCTTTGAATGGTGCATATTGAATGCAGAAAAAGTCTTGAGTTAAAATATGTTTAAAAAATTGAAATCCCTTTGTAATAGACGAGTTTTCGTCCGAAACCCTGATACTTCGAAAGAGATTGTCCAGTTTGTACACGAAGTGCATCCAGTTTTTCCTGTAACTCTCTCAACTTTTTACAACATGCTATGTGGGTGAAATTATGATACCATGCCAACTTTCAACCATTTCAGAGTTCATTTGCAGTGCTTTTCAATTCAGGGTCATTTTAGCTCAAAAAATATCATGAAATGCATGAAAAATAGCAAATGAAGTCAGAAAAGGGTTAAAAAGTGATGATGTGGCTTTGAATGGTGCATATTGAATGCAGAAAAAGTCTTGAGTTAAAATATGTTTAAAAAATTGAAATCCCTTTGTAATAGACGAGTTTTCGTCCGAAACCGTGATACTTCGACAGAGATTGTCCAGTTTGTACACGAAGTGCATCCAGTTTTTCCTGTAACCCTCTCAACTTTTTAGCACATGCTATGTGGGTGAAATTATGATACCATGCCAACTTTCAACCATTTCAGAGTTCATTTGCAGTGCTTTTCAATTCAAGGTCATTTTAGCTCAAAATAAATCATGAAATGCATGAAAAATAGCAAATGAAGTCAGAAAAGGGTTAAAAAGTGATGATGTGGCTTTGAATGGTGCATATTGAATGCAGAAAAAGTCTTGAGTTAAAATATGTTTAAAAACTTGAAATCCCTTTGTAATAGACGAGTTTTCGTCCGAAACCCTCATACTTCGAAGGAGATTGTCCAGTTTGTACACGAAATGCATCCAGTTTTTCCTGTAACCCTCTCAACTTTTTATCACATGCTATGTGGGTGAAATTATGATACCATGCCAACTTTCAACCATTTCAGAGTTCATTTGCAGTGCTTTTCAATTCAGGGTCATTTTAGCTCAAAATAAATCATGAAATGCATGAAAAATAGCAAATGAAGTCAGAAAAGGGTTGAAAAGTGATGATGTGCCTTTGAATGGTGCATATTGAATGCAGAAAAAGTCTTGAGTTAAAATATGTTTAAAAAATTGAAATCCCTTTGTAATAGACGAGTTTTCGTCCGTAACCCTCATATTTCGAAAGAGATTGTCCAGTTTGTACACGAAATGGATCCAGTTTTTCCTGTAACCCTCTCAACTTTTTATCACATGCTATGTGGGTGAAATTATGATACCATGCCAACTTTCAACCATTTCAGAGTTCATTTGCAGTGCTTTTCAATTCAGGGTCATTTTAGCTCAAAATAAATCATGAAATGCATGAAAAATAGCAAATGAAGTCAGAAAAGGGTTGAAAAGTGATGATGTGGCTTTGAATGGTGCATATTGAATGCAGAAAAAGTATTGAGTTAAAATATGTTTAAAAAATTGAAATCCCTTTGTAATAGACGAGTTTTCGTCCGAAACCCTCATACTTCGAAAGAGAGTGTCCAGTTTGTACACGAAGTGCATCCAGTTTTTCCTGTAACCCTCTCAACTTTTTACCACATGCTATGTGGGTGAAATTATGATATCATGCCAACTTTCAACCATTTCAGAGTTCATTTGCAGTGCTTTTCAATTCAGGGTCATTTTAGCTCAAAATAAATCATGAAATGCATGAAAAATAGCAAATGAAGTCAGAAAAGGGTTGAAAAGTGATGATGTGCCTTTTACTGGTGCATATTGAATGCAGGAAAAGTCTTGAGTTAAAATATGTTTAAAAAATTGAAATCCCTTTGTAATAGACGAGTTTTCGTCCGAAACCCTCATACTTCGAAAGAGATTGTCCAGTTTGTACACGAAGTGCATCCAGTTTTTCCTGTAACCCTCTCAACTTTTTAGCACATGCTATGTGGGTGAAATTATGATACCATGCCAACTTTCAACCATTTCAGAGGTCATTTGCAGTGCTTTTCAATTCAGGGTCATTTTAGCTCAAAATAAATCATGAAATGCATGAAAAATAGCAAATGAAGTCAGGAAAGGGTTGAAAAGTGATGACGTGGCTTTGAATGGTGCATATTGAATGCAGAAAAAGTCTTGAGTTAAAATATGTTTAAAAAATTGAAATCCCTTTGTAATAGACGAGTTTTAGTCCGAAACCCTCATACTTCGAAAGAGATTGTCCAGTTTGTACACGAAGTGCATCCAGTTTTTCCTGTAACCCTCTCAACTTTTTAGCACATGCTATGTGGGTGAAATTATGATACCATGCCAACTTTTAACCATTTCAGAGTTCATTTGCAGTGCTTTTCAACTCAGGGTCATTTTAGCTCAAAATAAATCATGAAATGCATGAAAAATAGCAAATGAAGTCAGAAAAGGGTTGAAAAGTGATGATGTGGCTTTGAATGGTGCATATTGAATGCAGAAAAAGTCTTGAGTTAAAATATGTTTAAAAAATTGAAATCCCTTTGTAATAGACGAGTTTTCGTCCGAAACCGTGATACTTCGAAAGAGATTGTCCAGTTTTTACACGAAGTGCATCCAGTTTTTCCTGTAACTCTCTCAACTTTTTACAACATGCTATGTGGGTGAAATTATGATACCATGCCAACTTTCAACCATTTCAGAGTTCATTTGCAGTGCTTTTCACTTCAGGGTCATTTTAGGTCAAAATAAATCATGAAATGCATGAAAAATAGCAAATGAAGTCAGAAAAGGCATGAAAAGTGATGATGTGGCTTTGAATGGTGCATATTGAATGCAGAAAAAGTCTTGAGTTAAAATATGTTTAAAAAATTGAAATCCCTTTGTAATAGACGAGTTTTCGTCCGAAACCCTCATACTTCGAATGAGATTGTCCAGTTTGTACACGAAGTGCATCCAGTTTTTCCTGTAACCCTCTCAACTTTTTAGGACATGCTATGTGGGTGAAATAATGATACCATGCCAACTTTCAACCATTTCAGAGTTAATTTGCAGTGCTTTTCAATTCAGGGTCATTTTAGCTCAAAATAAATCATGAAATGCATGAAAAATAGCAAATGAAGTCAGAAATGGGTTAAAAAGTGATGATGTGGCTTTGAATGGTGCATATTGAATGCAGAAAAAGTCTTGAGTTAAAATATGTTTAAAAAATTGAAATCCCTTTGTAATAGACGAGTTTTCGTCCGAAACCCTGATACTTCGAAAGAGATTGTCCAGTTTTTACACGAAGTGCATCCAGTTTTTCCTGTAACTCTCTCAACTTTTTACAACATGCTATGTGGGTGAAATTATGATACCATGCCAACTTTCAACCATTTCAGAGTTCATTTGCAGTGCTTTTCAATTCAGGGTCATTTTAGCTCAAAAAATATCATGAAATGCATGAAAAATAGCAAATGAAGTCAGAAAAGGGTTAAAAAGTGATGATGTGGCTTTGAATGGTGCATATTGAATGCAGAAAAAGTCTTGAGTTAAAATATGTTTAAAAAATTGAAATCCCTTTGTAATAGACGAGTTTTCGTCCGAAACCGTGATACTTCGAAAGAGATTGTCCAGTTTGTACACGAAGTGCATCCAGTTTTTCCTGTAACCCTCTCAACTTTTTAGCACATGCTATGTGGGTGAAATTATGATACCATGCCAACTTTCAACCATTTCAGAGTTCATTTGCAGTGCTTTTCAATTCAGGGTCATTTTAGCTCAAAATAAATCATGAAATTCATGAAAAATAGCAAATGAAGTCAGAAAAGGGTTAAAAAGTGATTATGTGGCTTTGAATGGTGCATATGGAATGCAGAAAAAGTCTTGAGTTAAAATATGTTTAAAAAATTGAAATCCCTTTGTAATAGACGAGTTTTCGTCCGAAACCGTGATACTTCGAAAGAGATTGTCCAGTTTGTACACGAAGTGCATCCAGTTTTTCCTGTAACCCTCTCAACTTTTTACCACATGCTATGTGGGTGAAATTATGATATCATGCCAACTTTCAACCATTTCAGAGTTCATTTGCAGTGCTTTTCAATTCAGGGTCATTTTAGCTCAAAATAAATCATGAAATGCATGAAAAATAGCAAATGAAGTCAGAAAAGGGTTGAAAAGTGAAGACGTGGCTTTGAATGGTGCATATTGAATGCAGAAAAAGTCTTGAGTTAAAATATGTTTAAAAAATTGAAATCCCTTTGTAATAGACGAGTTTTCGTCCGAAACCCTCATACTTCGAAAGAGATTGTCCAGTTTGTACACGAAATGCATCCAGTTTTTCCTGTAACCCTCTCAACTTTTTATCACATGCTATGTGGGTGAAATTATGATACCATGCCAACTTTTAACCATTTCAGAGTTCATTTGCAGTACTTTTCAATTCAGGGTCATTTTAGCTCAAAATAAATCATGAAATGCATGAAAAATAGCAAATGAAGTCAGAAAAGGGTTGAAAAGTGATGATGTGGCTTTGAATGGTGCATATTGAATGCAGAAAAAGTCTTGAGTTAAAATATGTTTAAAAAATTGAAATCCCTTTGTAATAGACGAGTTTTCGTCCGAAACCCTCATATTTCGAATGAGATTGTCCAGTTTGTACACGAAGTGCATCCAGTTTTTCCTGTAACCCTCTCAACTTTTTAGAACATGCTATGTGGGTGAAATTATGATACCATGCCAACTTTCAACCATTTCAGAGGTCATTTGCAGTGCTTTTCAATTCAGGGTCATTTTAGCTCAAAATAAATCATGAAATGCATGAAAAATAGCAAATGAAGTCAGGAAAGGGTTGAAAAGTGATGACGTGGCTTTGAATGGTGCATATTGAATGCAGAAAAAGTCTTGAGTTAAAATATGTTTAAAAAATTGAAATCCCTTTGTAATAGACGAGTTTTAGTCCGAAACCCTCATACTTCGAAAGAGATTGTCCAGTTTGTACACGAAGTGCATCCAGTTTTTCCTGTAACCCTCTCAACTTTTTAGCACATGCTATGTGGGTGAAATTATGATACCATGCCAACTTTTAACCATTTCAGAGTTCATTTGCAGTGCTTTTCAACTCAGGGTCATTTTAGCTCAAAATAAATCATGAAATGCATGAAAAATAGCAAATGAAGTCAGAAAAGGGTTGAAAAGTGATGATGTGGCTTTGAATGGTGCATATTGAATGCAGAAAAAGTCTTGAGTTAAAATATGTTTAAAAAATTGAAATCCCTTTGTAATAGACGAGTTTTCGTCCGAAACCGTGATACTTCGAAAGAGATTGTCCAGTTTTTACACGAAGTGCATCCAGTTTTTCCTGTAACTCTCTCAACTTTTTACAACATGCTATGTGGGTGAAATTATGATACCATGCCAACTTTCAACCATTTCAGAGTTCATTTGCAGTGCTTTTCACTTCAGGGTCATTTTAGCTCAAAATAAATCATGAAATGCATGAAAAATAGCAAATGAAGTCAGAAAAGGCATGAAAAGTGATGATGTGGCTTTGAATGGTGCATATTGAATGCAGAAAAAGTCTTGAGTTAAAATATGTTTAAAAAATTGAAATCCCTTTGTAATAGACGAGTTTTCGTCCGAAACCCTCATACTTCGAATGAGATTGTCCAGTTTGTACACGAAGTGCATCCAGTTTTTCCTGTAACCCTCTCAACTTTTTAGGACATGCTATGTGGGTGAAATAATGATACCATGCCAACTTTCAACCATTTCAGAGTTAATTTGCAGTGCTTTTCAATTCAGGGTCATTTTAGCTCAAAATAAATCATGAAATGCATGAAAAATAGCAAATGAAGTCAGAAATGGGTTAAAAAGTGATGATGTGGCTTTGAATGGTGCATATTGAATGCAGAAAAAGTCTTGAGTTAAAATATGTTTAAAAAATTGAAATCCCTTTGTAATAGACGAGTTTTCGTCCGAAACCCTCATATTTCGAATGAGATTGTCCAGTTTGTACACGAAGTGCATCCAGTTTTTCCTGTAACCCTCTCAACTTTTTAGAACATGCTATGTGGGTGAAATTATGATACCATGCCAACTTTCAACCATTTCAGAGGTCATTTGCAGTGCTTTTCAATTCAGGGTCATTTTAGCTCAAAATAAATCATGAAATGCATGAAAAATAGCAAATGAAGTCAGGAAAGGGTTGAAAAGTGATGACGTGGCTTTGAATGGTGCATATTGAATGCAGAAAAAGTCTTGAGTTAAAATATGTTTAAAAAATTGAAATCCCTTTGTAATAGACGAGTTTTCGTCCGAAACCCTCATATTTCGAATGAGATTGTCCAGTTTGTACACGAAGTGCATCCAGTTTTTCCTGTAACCCTCTCAACTTTTTAGAACATGCTATGTGGGTGAAATTATGATACCATGCCAACTTTCAACCATTTCAGAGGTCATTTGCAGTGCTTTTCAATTCAGGGTCATTTTAGCTCAAAATAAATCATGAAATGCATGAAAAATAGCAAATGAAGTCAGGAAAGGGTTGAAAAGTGATGACGTGGCTTTGAATGGTGCATATTGAATGCAGAAAAAGTCTTGAGTTAAAATATGTTTAAAAAATTGAAATCCCTTTGTAATAGACGAGTTTTAGTCCGAAACCCTCATACTTCGAAAGAGATTGTCCAGTTTGTACACGAAGTGCATCCAGTTTTTCCTGTAACCCTCTCAACTTTTTAGCACATGCTATGTGGGTGAAATTATGATACCATGCCAACTTTTAACCATTTCAGAGTTCATTTGCAGTGCTTTTCAACTCAGGGTCATTTTAGCTCAAAATAAATCATGAAATGCATGAAAAATAGCAAATGAAGTCAGAAAAGGGTTGAAAAGTGATGATGTGGCTTTGAATGGTGCATATTGAATGCAGAAAAAGTCTTGAGTTAAAATATGTTTAAAAAATTGAAATCCCTTTGTAATAGACGAGTTTTCGTCCGAAACCGTGATACTTCGAAAGAGATTGTCCAGTTTTTACACGAAGTGCATCCAGTTTTTCCTGTAACTCTCTCAACTTTTTACAACATGCTATGTGGGTGAAATTATGATACCATGCCAACTTTCAACCATTTCAGAGTTCATTTGCAGTGCTTTTCACTTCAGGGTCATTTTAGCTCAAAATAAATCATGAAATGCATGAAAAATAGCAAATGAAGTCAGAAAAGGCATGAAAAGTGATGATGTGGCTTTGAATGGTGCATATTGAATGCAGAAAAAGTCTTGAGTTAAAATATGTTTAAAAAATTGAAATCCCTTTGTAATAGACGAGTTTTCGTCCGAAACCCTCATACTTCGAATGAGATTGTCCAGTTTGTACACGAAGTGCATCCAGTTTTTCCTGTAACCCTCTCAACTTTTTAGGACATGCTATGTGGGTGAAATAATGATACCATGCCAACTTTCAACCATTTCAGAGTTAATTTGCAGTGCTTTTCAATTCAGGGTCATTTTAGCTCAAAATAAATCATGAAATGCATGAAAAATAGCAAATGAAGTCAGAAATGGGTTAAAAAGTGATGATGTGGCTTTGAATGGTGCATATTGAATGCAGAAAAAGTCTTGAGTTAAAATATGTTTAAAAAATTGAAATCCCTTTGTAATAGACGAGTTTTCGTCCGAAACCCTCATATTTCGAATGAGATTGTCCAGTTTGTACACGAAGTGCATCCAGTTTTTCCTGTAACCCTCTCAACTTTTTAGAACATGCTATGTGGGTGAAATTATGATACCATGCCAACTTTCAACCATTTCAGAGGTCATTTGCAGTGCTTTTCAATTCAGGGTCATTTTAGCTCAAAATAAATCATGAAATGCATGAAAAATAGCAAATGAAGTCAGGAAAGGGTTGAAAAGTGATGACGTGGCTTTGAATGGTGCATATTGAATGCAGAAAAAGTCTTGAGTTAAAATATGTTTAAAAAATTGAAATCCCTTTGTAATAGACGAGTTTTAGTCCGAAACCCTCATACTTCGAAAGAGATTGTCCAGTTTGTACACGAAGTGCATCCAGTTTTTCCTGTAACCCTCTCAACTTTTTAGCACATGCTATGTGGGTGAAATTATGATACCATGCCAACTTTTAACCATTTCAGAGTTCATTTGCAGTGCTTTTCAACTCAGGGTCATTTTAGCTCAAAATAAATCATGAAATGCATGAAAAATAGCAAATGAAGTCAGAAAAGGGTTGAAAAGTGATGATGTGGCTTTGAATGGTGCATATTGAATGCAGAAAAAGTCTTGAGTTAAAATATGTTTAAAAAATTGAAATCCCTTTGTAATAGACGAGTTTTCGTCCGAAACCGTGATACTTCGAAAGAGATTGTCCAGTTTTTACACGAAGTGCATCCAGTTTTTCCTGTAACTCTCTCAACTTTTTACAACATGCTATGTGGGTGAAATTATGATACCATGCCAACTTTCAACCATTTCAGAGTTCATTTGCAGTGCTTTTCACTTCAGGGTCATTTTAGCTCAAAATAAATCATGAAATGCATGAAAAATAGCAAATGAAGTCAGAAAAGGCATGAAAAGTGATGATGTGGCTTTGAATGGTGCATATTGAATGCAGAAAAAGTCTTGAGTTAAAATATGTTTAAAAAATTGAAATCCCTTTGTAATAGACGAGTTTTCGTCCGAAACCCTCATACTTCGAATGAGATTGTCCAGTTTGTACACGAAGTGCATCCAGTTTTTCCTGTAACCCTCTCAACTTTTTAGGACATGCTATGTGGGTGAAATAATGATACCATGCCAACTTTCAACCATTTCAGAGTTAATTTGCAGTGCTTTTCAATTCAGGGTCATTTTAGCTCAAAATAAATCATGAAATGCATGAAAAATAGCAAATGAAGTCAGAAATGGGTTAAAAAGTGATGATGTGGCTTTGAATGGTGCATATTGAATGCAGAAAAAGTCTTGAGTTAAAATATGTTTAAAAAATTGAAATCCCTTTGTAATAGACGAGTTTTCGTCCGAAACCCTGATACTTCGAAAGAGATTGTCCAGTTTTTACACGAAGTGCATCCAGTTTTTCCTGTAACTCTCTCAACTTTTTACAACATGCTATGTGGGTGAAATTATGATACCATGCCAACTTTCAACCATTTCAGAGTTCATTTGAAGTGCTTTTCAATTCAGGGTCATTTTAGCTCAAAAAATATCATGAAATGCATGAAAAATAGCAAATGAAGTCAGAAAAGGGTTAAAAAGTGATGATGTGGCTTTGAATGGTGCATATTGAATGCAGAAAAAGTCTTGAGTTAAAATATGTTTAAAAAATTGAAATCCCTTTGTAATAGACGAGTTTTCGTCCGAAACCGTGATACTTCGAAAGAGATTGTCCAGTTTGTACACGAAGTGCATCCAGTTTTTCCTGTAACCCTCTCAACTTTTTAGCACATGCTATGTGGGTGAAATTATGATACCATGCCAACTTTCAACCATTTCAGAGTTCATTTGCAGTGCTTTTCAATTCAGGGTCATTTTAGCTCAAAAAATATCATGAAATGCATGAAAAATAGCAAATGAAGTCAGAAAAGGGTTAAAAAGTGATGATGTGGCTTTGAATGGTGCATATTGAATGCAGAAAAAGTCTTGAGTTAAAATATGTTTAAAAAATTGAAATCCCTTTGTAATAGACGAGTTTTCGTCCGAAACCGTGATACTTCGAAAGAGATTGTCCAGTTTGTACACGAAGTGCATCCAGTTTTTCCTGTAACCCTCTCAACTTTTTAGCACATGCTATGTGGGTGAAATTATGATACCATGCCAACTTTCAACCATTTCAGAGTTCATTTGCAGTGCTTTTCAATTCAGGGTCATTTTAGCTCAAAATAAATCATGAAATTCATGAAAAATAGCAAATGAAGTCAGAAAAGGGTTAAAAAGTGATTATGTGGCTTTGAATGGTGCATATGGAATGCAGAAAAAGTCTTGAGTTAAAATATGTTTAAAAAATTGAAATCCCTTTGTAATAGACGAGTTTTCGTCCGAAACCGTGATACTTCGAAAGAGATTGTCCAGTTTGTACACGAAGTGCATCCAGTTTTTCCTGTAACCCTCTCAACTTTTTACCACATGCTATGTGGGTGAAATTATGATATCATGCCAACTTTCAACCATTTCAGAGTTCATTTGCAGTGCTTTTCAATTCAGGGTCATTTTAGCTCAAAATAAATCATGAAATGCATGAAAAATAGCAAATGAAGTCAGAAAAGGGTTGAAAAGTGAAGACGTGGCTTTGAATGGTGCATATTGAATGCAGAAAAAGTCTTGAGTTAAAATATGTTTAAAAAATTGAAATCCCTTTGTAATAGACGAGTTTTCGTCCGAAACCCTCATACTTCGAAAGAGATTGTCCAGTTTGTACACGAAATGCATCCAGTTTTTCCTGTAACCCTCTCAACTTTTTATCACATGCTATGTGGGTGAAATTATGATACCATGCCAACTTTTAACCATTTCAGAGTTCATTTGCAGTACTTTTCAATTCAGGGTCATTTTAGCTCAAAATAAATCATGAAATGCATGAAAAATAGCAAATGAAGTCAGAAAAGGGTTGAAAAGTGATGATGTGGCTTTGAATGGTGCATATTGAATGCAGAAAAAGTCTTGAGTTAAAATATGTTTAAAAAATTGAAATCCCTTTGTAATAGACGAGTTTTCGTCCGAAACCCTCATATTTCGAATGAGATTGTCCAGTTTGTACACGAAGTGCATCCAGTTTTTCCTGTAACCCTCTCAACTTTTTAGAACATGCTATGTGGGTGAAATTATGATACCATGCCAACTTTCAACCATTTCAGAGGTCATTTGCAGTGCTTTTCAATTCAGGGTCATTTTAGCTCAAAATAAATCATGAAATGCATGAAAAATAGCAAATGAAGTCAGGAAAGGGTTGAAAAGTGATGACGTGGCTTTGAATGGTGCATATTGAATGCAGAAAAAGTCTTGAGTTAAAATATGTTTAAAAAATTGAAATCCCTTTGTAATAGACGAGTTTTAGTCCGAAACCCTCATACTTCGAAAGAGATTGTCCAGTTTGTACACGAAGTGCATCCAGTTTTTCCTGTAACCCTCTCAACTTTTTAGCACATGCTATGTGGGTGAAATTATGATACCATGCCAACTTTTAACCATTTCAGAGTTCATTTGCAGTGCTTTTCAACTCAGGGTCATTTTAGCTCAAAATAAATCATGAAATGCATGAAAAATAGCAAATGAAGTCAGAAAAGGGTTGAAAAGTGATGATGTGGCTTTGAATGGTGCATATTGAATGCAGAAAAAGTCTTGAGTTAAAATATGTTTAAAAAATTGAAATCCCTTTGTAATAGACGAGTTTTCGTCCGAAACCGTGATACTTCGAAAGAGATTGTCCAGTTTTTACACGAAGTGCATCCAGTTTTTCCTGTAACTCTCTCAACTTTTTACAACATGCTATGTGGGTGAAATTATGATACCATGCCAACTTTCAACCATTTCAGAGTTCATTTGCAGTGCTTTTCACTTCAGGGTCATTTTAGCTCAAAATAAATCATGAAATGCATGAAAAATAGCAAATGAAGTCAGAAAAGGCATGAAAAGTGATGATGTGGCTTTGAATGGTGCATATTGAATGCAGAAAAAGTCTTGAGTTAAAATATGTTTAAAAAATTGAAATCCCTTTGTAATAGACGAGTTTTCGTCCGAAACCCTCATACTTCGAATGAGATTGTCCAGTTTGTACACGAAGTGCATCCAGTTTTTCCTGTAACCCTCTCAACTTTTTAGGACATGCTATGTGGGTGAAATAATGATACCATGCCAACTTTCAACCATTTCAGAGTTAATTTGCAGTGCTTTTCAATTCAGGGTCATTTTAGCTCAAAATAAATCATGAAATGCATGAAAAATAGCAAATGAAGTCAGAAATGGGTTAAAAAGTGATGATGTGGCTTTGAATGGTGCATATTGAATGCAGAAAAAGTCTTGAGTTAAAATATGTTTAAAAAATTGAAATCCCTTTGTAATAGACGAGTTTTCGTCCGAAACCCTGATACTTCGAAAGAGATTGTCCAGTTTTTACACGAAGTGCATCCAGTTTTTCCTGTAACTCTCTCAACTTTTTACAACATGCTATGTGGGTGAAATTATGATACCATGCCAACTTTCAACCATTTCAGAGTTCATTTGCAGTGCTTTTCAATTCAGGGTCATTTTAGCTCAAAAAATATCATGAAATGCATGAAAAATAGCAAATGAAGTCAGAAAAGGGTTAAAAAGTGATGATGTGGCTTTGAATGGTGCATATTGAATGCAGAAAAAGTCTTGAGTTAAAATATGTTTAAAAAATTGAAATCCCTTTGTAATAGACGAGTTTTCGTCCGAAACCGTGATACTTCGAAAGAGATTGTCCAGTTTGTACACGAAGTGCATCCAGTTTTTCCTGTAACCCTCTCAACTTTTTAGCACATGCTATGTGGGTGAAATTATGATACCATGCCAACTTTCAACCATTTCAGAGTTCATTTGCAGTGCTTTTCAATTCAGGGTCATTTTAGCTCAAAATAAATCATGAAATTCATGAAAAATAGCAAATGAAGTCAGAAAAGGGTTAAAAAGTGATTATGTGGCTTTGAATGGTGCATATGGAATGCAGAAAAAGTCTTGAGTTAAAATATGTTTAAAAAATTGAAATCCCTTTGTAATAGACGAGTTTTCGTCCGAAACCGTGATACTTCGAAAGAGATTGTCCAGTTTGTACACGAAGTGCATCCAGTTTTTCCTGTAACCCTCTCAACTTTTTACCACATGCTATGTGGGTGAAATTATGATATCATGCCAACTTTCAACCATTTCAGAGTTCATTTGCAGTGCTTTTCAATTCAGGGTCATTTTAGCTCAAAATAAATCATGAAATGCATGAAAAATAGCAAATGAAGTCAGAAAAGGGTTGAAAAGTGAAGACGTGGCTTTGAATGGTGCATATTGAATGCAGAAAAAGTCTTGAGTTAAAATATGTTTAAAAAATTGAAATCCCTTTGTAATAGACGAGTTTTCGTCCGAAACCCTCATACTTCGAAAGAGATTGTCCAGTTTGTACACGAAATGCATCCAGTTTTTCCTGTAACCCTCTCAACTTTTTATCACATGCTATGTGGGTGAAATTATGATACCATGCCAACTTTTAACCATTTCAGAGTTCATTTGCAGTACTTTTCAATTCAGGGTCATTTTAGCTCAAAATAAATCATGAAATGCATGAAAAATAGCAAATGAAGTCAGAAAAGGGTTGAAAAGTGATGATGTGGCTTTGAATGGTGCATATTGAATGCAGAAAAAGTCTTGAGTTAAAATATGTTTAAAAAATTGAAATCCCTTTGTAATAGACGAGTTTTCGTCCGAAACCCTCATATTTCGAATGAGATTGTCCAGTTTGTACACGAAGTGCATCCAGTTTTTCCTGTAACCCTCTCAACTTTTTAGAACATGCTATGTGGGTGAAATTATGATACCATGCCAACTTTCAACCATTTCAGAGTTCATTTGCAGTGCTTTTCAATTCAGGGTCATTTTAGCTCAAAATAAATCATGAAATGCATGAAAAATAGCAAATGAAGTCAGAAAAGGCATGAAAAGTGATGATGTGGCTTTGAATGGTGCATATTGAATGCAGAAAAAGTCTTGAGTTAAAATATGTTTAAAAAATTGAAATCCCTTTGTAATAGACGAGTTTTCGTCCGAAACCCTCATACTTCGAATGAGATTGTCCAGTTTGTACACGAAGTGCATCCAGTTTTTCCTGTAACCCTCTCAACTTTTTAGGACATGCTATGTGGGTGAAATTATGATACCATGCCAACTTTCAACCATTTCAGAGTTCATTTGCAGTGCTTTTCAATTCAAGGTCATTTTAGCTCAAAATAAATCATGAAATGCATGAAAAATAGCAAATGAAGTCAGAAAAGGGTTAAAAAGTGATGATGTGGCTTTGAATGGTGCA
Source organism: Elymus sibiricus (assembly GCA_039707655.1). Lineage (NCBI taxonomy): Eukaryota > Viridiplantae > Streptophyta > Magnoliopsida > Poales > Poaceae > Elymus > Elymus sibiricus. Next base: position 122,526,698 of record CM077667.1, on the reverse strand, counting down.
TATTGAATGCAGAAAAAGTCTTGAGTTAAAATATGTTTAAAAAATTGAAATCCCTTTGTAATAGACGAGTTTTCGTCCGAAACCCTGATACTTCGAAAGAGATTGTCCAGTTTGTACACGAAGTGCATCCAGTTTTTCTTATAACTCTCTCAACTTTTTACAACATGCTATGTGGGTGAAATTATGATACCATGCCAACTTTCAACCATTTCAGAGTTCATTTGCAGTGCTTTTCAATTCAGGGTCATTTTAGCTCAAAAAATATCATGAAATGCATGAAAAATAGCAAATGAAGTCAGAAAAGGGTTAAAAAGTGATGATGTGGCTTTGAATGGTGCATATTGAATGCAGAAAAAGTCTTGAGTTAAAATATGTTTAAAAAATTGAAATCCCTTTGTAATTGACGAGTTTTCGTTCGAAACCGTGATACTTCGAAAGAGATTGTCCAGTTTGTACACGAAGTGCATCCAGTTTTTCCTGTAACCCTCTCAACTTTTTAGCACATGCTTTGTGGGTGAAATTATGATACCATGCCAACTTTCAACCATTTCAGAGTTCATTTGCAGTGCTTTTCAATTCAAGGTCATTTTAGCTCAAAATAAATCATGAAATGCATGAAAATTGGCAAATGAAGTCAGAAAAGGGTTAAAAAGTGATGATGTGGCTTTGAATGGTGCATATTGAATGCAGAAAAAGTCTTGAGTTAAAATATGTTTAAAAAATTGAAATCCCTTTGTAATAGACGAGTTTTCGTCCGAAACCCTCATACTTCGAAGGAGATTGTCCAGTTTGTACACGAAATGCATCCAGTTTTTCCTGTAACCCTCTCAACTTTTTATCACATGCTATGTGGGTGAAATTATGATACCATGCCAACTTTCAACCATTTCAGAGTTCATTTGCAGTGCTTTTCAATTCAGGGTCATTTTAGCTCAAAATAAATCATGAAATGCATGAAAAATAGCAAATGAAGTCAGAAAAGGGTTGAAAAGTGATGATGTGCCTTTGAATGGTGCATATTGAATGCAGAAAAAGTCTTGAGTTAAAATATGTTTAAAAAATTGAAATCCCTTTGTAATAGACGAGTTTTCGTCCGAAACCGTGATACTTCGAAAGAGATTGTCCAGTTTGTACACGAAGTGCATCCAGTTTTTCCTGTAACCCTCTCAACTTTTTAGCACATGCTATGTGGGTGAAATTATGATACCATGCCAACTTTCAACCATTTCAGAGTTCATTTGCAGTGCTTTTCAATTCAGGGTCATTTTAGCTCAAAATAAATCATGAAATTCATGAAAAATAGCAAATGAAGTCAGAAAAGGGTTAAAAAGTGATGATGTGGCTTTGAATGGTGCATATTGAATGCAGAAAAAGTCTTGAGTTAAAATATGTTTAAAAAATTGAAATCCCTTTGTAATAGACGAGTTTTCGTCCGAAACCCTGATACTTCGAAAGAGATTGTCCAGTTTGTACACGAAGTGCATCCAGTTTTTCTTATAACTCTCTCAACTTTTTACAACATGCTATGTGGGTGAAATTATGATACCATGCCAACTTTCAACCATTTCAGAGTTCATTTGCAGTGCTTTTCAATTCAAGGTCATTTTAGCTCAAAATAAATCATGAAATGCATGAAAAATAGCAAATGAAGTCAGAAAAGGGTTAAAAAGTGATGATGTGGCTTTGAATGGTGCATATTGAATGCAGAAAAAGTCTTGAGTAAAAATATGTTTAAAAAATTGAAATCCCTTTGTAATAGACGAGTTTTCGTCCGAAACCGTGATACTTCGAAAGAGATTGTCCAGTTTGTACACGAAGTGCATCCAGTTTTTCCTGTAACCCTCTCAACTTTTTACCACATGCTATGTGGGTGAAATTATGATATCATGCCAACTTTCAACCATTTCAGAGTTCATTTGCAGTGCTTTTCAATTCAGGGTCATTTTAGCTCAAAATAAATCATGAAATGCATGAAAAATAGCAAATGAAGTCAGAAAAGGGTTGAAAAGTGAAGACGTGGCTTTGAATGGTGCATATTGAATGCAGAAAAAGTCTTGAGTTAAAATATGTTTAAAAAATTGAAATCCCTTTGTAATAGACGAGTTTTCGTCCGAAACCCTCATACTTCGAAAGAGATTGTCCAGTTTGTACACGAAATGCATCCAGTTTTTCCTGTAACCCTCTCAACTTTTTATCACATGCTATGTGGGTGAAATTATGATACCATGCCAACTTTTAACCATTTCAGAGTTCATTTGCAGTACTTTTCAATTCAGGGTCATTTTAGCTCAAAATAAATCATGAAATGCATGAAAAATAGCAAATGAAGTCAGAAAAGGGTTGAAAAGTGATGATGTGGCTTTGAATGGTGCATATTGAATGCAGAAAAAGTCTTGAGTTAAAATATGTTTAAAAAATTGAAATCCCTTTGTAATAGACGAGTTTTCGTCCGAAACCCTCATATTTCGAATGAGATTGTCCAGTTTGTACACGAAGTGCATCCAGTTTTTCCTGTAACCCTCTCAACTTTTTAGAACATGCTATGTGGGTGAAATTATGATACCATGCCAACTTTCAACCATTTCAGAGTTCATTTGCAGTGCTTTTCAATTCAGGGTCATTTTAGCTCAAAATAAATCATGAAATGCATGAAAAATAGCAAATGAAGTCAGAAAAGGCATGAAAAGTGATGATGTGGCTTTGAATGGTGCATATTGAATGCAGAAAAAGTCTTGAGTTAAAATATGTTTAAAAAATTGAAATCCCTTTGTAATAGACGAGTTTTCGTCCGAAACCCTCATACTTCGAATGAGATTGTCCAGTTTGTACACGAAGTGCATCCAGTTTTTCCTGTAACCCTCTCAACTTTTTAGGACATGTTATGTGGGTGAAATTATGATACCATGCCAACTTTCAACCATTTCAGAGTTCATTTGCAGTGCTTTTCAATTCAAGATCATTTTAGCTCAAAATAAATCATGAAATGCATGAAAAATAGCAAATGAAGTCAGAAAAGGGTTAAAAAGTGATGATGTGGCTTTGAATGGTGCATATTGAATGCAGAAAAAGTCTTGAGTTAAAATATGTTTAAAAAATTGAAATCCCTTTGTAATAGACGAGTTTTCGTCCGAAACCCTGATACTTCGAAAGAGATTGTCCAGTTTGTACACGAAGTGCATCCAGTTTTTCTTATAACTCTCTCAACTTTTTACAACATGCTATGTGGGTGAAATTATGATACCATGCCAACTTTCAACCATTTCAGAGTTCATTTGCAGTGCTTTTCAATTCAGGGTCATTTTAGCTCAAAAAATATCATGAAATGCATGAAAAATAGCAAATGAAGTCAGAAAAGGGTTAAAAAGTGATGATGTGGCTTTGAATGGTGCATATTGAATGCAGAAAAAGTCTTGAGTTAAAATATGTTTAAAAAATTGAAATCCCTTTGTAATTCACGAGTTTTCGTTCGAAAACGTGATACTTCGAAAGAGATTGTCCAGTTTGTACACGAAGTGCATCCAGTTTTTCCTGTAACCCTCTCAACTTTTTAGCACATGCTTTGTGGGTGAAATTATGATACCATGCCAACTTTCAACCATTTCAGAGTTCATTTGCAGTGCTTTTCAATTCAAGGTCATTTTAGCTCAAAATAAATCATGAAATGCATGAAAATTGGCAAATGAAGTCAGAAAAGGGTTAAAAAGTGATGATGTGGCTTTGAATGGTGCATATTGAATGCAGAAAAAGTCTTGAGTTAAAATATGTTTAAAAAATTGAAATCCCTTTGTAATAGACGAGTTTTCGTCCGAAACCCTCATACTTCGAAGGAGATTGTCCAGTTTGTACACGAAATGCATCCAGTTTTTCCTGTAACCCTCTCAACTTTTTATCACATGCTATGTGGGTGAAATTATGATACCATGCCAACTTTCAACCATTTCAGAGTTCATTTGCAGTGCTTTTCAATTCAGGGTCATTTTAGCTCAAAATAAATCATGAAATGCATGAAAAATAGCAAATGAAGTCAGAAAAGGGTTGAAAAGTGATGATGTGCCTTTGAATGGTGCATATTGAATGCAGAAAAAGTCTTGAGTTAAAATATGTTTAAAAAATTGAAATCCCTTTGTAATAGACGAGTTTTCGTCCGAAACCGTGATACTTCGAAAGAGATTGTCCAGTTTGTACACGAAGTGCATCCAGTTTTTCCTGTAACCCTCTCAACTTTTTAGCACATGCTATGTGGGTGAAATTATGATACCATGCCAACTTTCAACCATTTCAGAGTTCATTTGCAGTGCTTTTCAATTCAGGGTCATTTTAGCTCAAAATAAATCATGAAATTCATGAAAAATAGCAAATGAAGTCAGAAAAGGGTTAAAAAGTGATGATGTGGCTTTGAATGGTGCATATTGAATGCAGAAAAAGTCTTGAGTTAAAATATGTTTAAAAAATTGAAATCCCTTTGTAATAGACGAGTTTTCGTCCGAAACCCTGATACTTCGAAAGAGATTGTCCAGTTTGTACACGAAGTGCATCCAGTTTTTCTTATAACTCTCTCAACTTTTTACAACATGCTATGTGGGTGAAATTATGATACCATGCCAACTTTCAACCATTTCAGAGTTCATTTGCAGTGCTTTTCAATTCAGGGTCATTTTAGCTCAAAAAATATCATGAAATGCATGAAAAATAGCAAATGAAGTCAGAAAAGGGTTAAAAAGTGATGATGTGGCTTTGAATGGTGCATATTGAATGCAGAAAAAGTCTTGAGTTAAAATATGTTTAAAAAATTGAAATCCCTTTGTAATTGACGAGTTTTCGTTCGAAACCGTGATACTTCGAAAGAGATTCTCCAGTTTGTACACGAAGTGCATCCAGTTTTTCCTGTAACCCTCTCAACTTTTTAGCACATGCTTTGTGGGTGAAATTATGATACCATGCCAACTTTCAACCATTTCAGAGTTCATTTGCAGTGCTTTTCAATTCAAGGTCATTTTAGCTCAAAATAAATCATGAAATGCATGAAAATTGGCAAATGAAGTCAGAAAAGGGTTAAAAAGTGATGATGTGGCTTTGAATGGTGCATATTGAATGCAGAAAAAGTCTTGAGTTAAAATATGTTTAAAAAATTGAAATCCCTTTGTAATAGACGAGTTTTCGTCCGAAACCCTCATACTTCGAAGGAGATTGTCCAGTTTGTACACGAAATGCATCCAGTTTTTCCTGTAACCCTCTCAACTTTTTATCACATGCTATGTGGGTGAAATTATGATACCATGCCAACTTTCAACCATTTCAGAGTTCATTTGCAGTGCTTTTCAATTCAGGGTCATTTTAGCTCAAAATAAATCATGAAATGCATGAAAAATAGCAAATCAAGTCAGAAAAGGGTTGAAAAGTGATGATGTGCCTTTGAATGGTGCATATTGAATGCAGAAAAAGTCTTGAGTTAAAATATGTTTAAAAAATTGAAATCCCTTTGTAATAGACGAGTTTTCGTCCGAAACCGTGATACTTCGAAAGAGATTGTCCAGTTTGTACACGAAGTGCATCCAGTTTTTCCTGTAACCCTCTCAACTTTTTAGCACATGCTATGTGGGTGAAATTATGATACCATGCCAACTTTCAACCATTTCAGAGTTCATTTGCAGTGCTTTTCAATTCAGGGTCATTTTAGCTCAAAATAAATCATGAAATTCATGAAAAATAGCAAATGAAGTCAGAAAAGGGTTAAAAAGTGATGATGTGGCTTTGAATGGTGCATATGGAATGCAGAAAAAGTCTTGAGTTAAAATATGTTTAAAAAATTGAAATCCCTTTGTAATAGACGAGTTTTCGTCCGAAACCGTGATACTTCGAAAGAGATTGTCCAGTTTGTACACGAAGTGCATCCAGTTTTTCCTGTAACCCTCTCAACTTTTTACCACATGCTATGTGGGTGAAATTATGATATCATGCCAACTTTCAACCATTTCAGAGTTCATTTGCAGTGCTTTTCAATTCAGGGTCATTTTAGCTCAAAATAAATCATGAAATGCATGAAAAATAGCAAATGAAGTCAGAAAAGGGTTGAAAAGTGATGATGTGCCTTTTACTGGTGCATATTGAATGCAGGAAAAGTCTTGAGTTAAAATATGTTTAAAAAATTGAAATCCCTTTGTAATAGACGAGTTTTCGTCCGAAACCCTGATACTTCGAAAGAGATTGTCCAGTTTGTACACGAAGTGCATCCAGTTTTTCCTGTAACTCTCTCAACTTTTTACAACATGCTATGTGGGTGAAATTATGATACCATGCCAACTTTCAACCATTTCAGAGTTTATTTGCAGTGCTTTTCAATTCAGGGTCATTTTAGCTCAAAAAATATCATGAAATGCATGAAAAATAGCAAATGAAGTCAGAAAAGGGTTAAAAAGTGATGATGTGGCTTTGAATGGTGCATATTGAATGCAGAAAAAGTCTTGAGTTAAAATATGTTTAAAAAATTGAAATCCCTTTGTAATAGACGAGTTTTCGTCCGAAACCCTGATACTTCGAAAGAGATTGTCCAGTTTGTACACGAAGTGCATCCAGTTTTTCCTGTAACCCTCTCAACTTTTTAGCACATGCTATGTGGGTGAAATTATGATACCATGCCAACTTTCAACCATTTCAGAGTTCATTTGCAGTGCTTTTCAATTCATGGTCATTTTAGCTCAAAATAAATCATGAAATGCATGAAAATTGGCAAATGAAGTCAGAAAAGGGTTAAAAAGTGATGATGTGGCTTTGAATGGTGCATATTGAATGCAGAAAAAGTCTTGAGTTAAAATATGTTTAAAAAATTGAAATCCCTTTGTAATAGACGAGTTTTTGTCCGAAACCCTCATACTTCGAAGGAGATTGTCCAGTTTGTACACGAAATGCATCCAGTTTTTCCTGTAACCCTCTCAACTTTTTATCACATGCTATGTGGGTGAAATTATGATACCATGCCAACTTTCAACCATTTCAGAGTTCATTTGCAGTGCTTTTCAATTCAGGGTCATTTTAGCTCAAAATAAATCATGAAATGCATGAAAAATAGCAAATGAAGTCAGAAAAGGGTTGAAAAGTGATGATGTGGCTTTGAATGGTGCATATTGAATGCAGAAAAAGTCTTGAGTTAAAATATGTTTAAAAAATTGAAATCCCTTTGTAATAGACGAGTTTTCGTCCGAAACCGTGATAGTTCGAAAGAGATTGTCCAGTTTGTACACGAAATGCATCCAGTTTTTCCTGTAACCCTCTCAACTTTTTATCACATGCTATGTGGGTGAAATTATGATACCATGCCAACTTTCAACCATTTCAGAGTTCATTTGCAGTGCTTTTCAATTCAGGGTCATTTTAGCTCAAAATAAATCATGAAATTCATGAAAAATAGCAAATGAAGTCAGAAAAGGGTTAAAAAGTGATGATGTGGCTTTGAATGGTGCATATGGAATGCAGAAAAAGTCTTGAGTTAAAATATGTTTAAAAAATTGAAATCCCTTTGTAATAGACGAGTTTTCGTCCGAAACCGTGATACTTCGAAAGAGATTGTCCAGTTTGTACACGAAGTGCATCCAGTTTTTCCTGTAACCCTCTCAACTTTTTACCACATGCTATGTGGGTGAAATTATGATATCATGCCAACTTTCAACCATTTCAGAGTTCATTTGCAGTGCTTTTCAATTCAGGGTCATTTTAGCTCAAAATAAATCATGAAATGCATGAAAAATAGCAAATGAAGTCAGAAAAGGGTTGAAAAGTGATGATGTGCCTTTGAATGGTGCATATTGAATGCAGAAAAAGTCTTGAGTTAAAATATGTTTAAAAAATTGAAATCCCTTTGTAATAGACGAGTTTTCGTCCGAAACCGTGATAGTTCGAAAGAGATTGTCCAGTTTGTACACGAAGTGCATCCAGTTTTTCCTGTAACCCTCTCAACTTTTTACAACATGCTATGTGGGTGAAATTATGATACCATGCCAACTTTCAACCATTTCAGAGTTCATTTGCAGTGCTTTTCAATTCAGGGTCATTTTAGCTCAAAATAAATCATGAAATTCATGAAAAATAGCAAATGAAGTCAGAAAAGGGTTAAAAAGTGATGATGTGGCTTTGAATGGTGCATATGGAATGCAGAAAAAGTCTTGAGTTAAAATATGTTTAAAAAATTGAAATCCCTTTGTAATAGACGAGTTTTCGTCCGAAACCGTGATACTTCGAAAGAGATTGTCCAGTTTGTACACGAAGTGCATCCAGTTTTTCCTGTAACCCTCTCAACTTTTTACCACATGCTATGTGGGTGAAATTATGATATCATGCCAACTTTCAACCATTTCAGAGTTCATTTGCAGTGCTTTTCAATTCAGGGTCATTTTAGCTCAAAATAAATCATGAAATGCATGAAAAATAGCAAATGAAGTCAGAAAAGGGTTGAAAAGTGATGATGTGCCTTTAACTGGTGCATATTGAATGCAGGAAAAGTCTTGAGTTAAAATATGTTTAAAAAATTGAAATCCCTTTGTAATAGACGAGTTTTCGTCCGAAACCCTGATACTTCGAAAGAGATTGTCCAGTTTGTACACGAAGTGCATCCAGTTTTTCCTGTAACTCTCTCAACTTTTTACAACATGCTATGTGGGTGAAATTATGATACCATGCCAACTTTCAACCATTTCAGAGTTCATTTGCAGTGCTTTTCAATTCAGGGTCATTTTAGCTCAAAAAATATCATGAAATGCATGAAAAATAGCAAATGAAGTCAGAAAAGGGTTAAAAAGTGATGATGTGGCTTTCAATGGTGCATATTGAATGCAGAAAAAGTCTTGAGTTAAAATCTGTTTAAAAAATTGAAATCCCTTTGTAATAGACGAGTTTTCGTTCGAAACCGTGATACTTCGAAAGAGATTGTCCAGTTTGTACACGAAGTGCATCCAGTTTTTCCTGTAACCCTCTCAACTTTTTAGCACAAGCTATGTGGGTGAAATTATGATACCATGCCAACTTTCAACCATTTCAGAGTTCATTTGCAGTGCTTTTCAATTCATGGTCATTTTAGCTCAAAATAAATCATGAAATGCATGAAAATTGGCAAATGAAGTCAGAAAAGGGTTAAAAAGTGATGATGTGGCTTTGAATGGTGCATATTGAATGCAGAAAAAGTCTTGAGTTAAAATATGTTTAAAAAATTGAAATCCCTTTGTAATAGACGAGTTTTCGTCCGAAACCCTCATACTTCGAAGGAGATTGTCCAGTTTGTACACGAAATGCATCCAGTTTTTCCTGTAACCCTCTCAACTTTTTATCACATGCTATGTGGGTGAAATTATGATACCATGCCAACTTTCAACCATTTCAGAGTTCATTTGCAGTGCTTTTCAATTCAGGGTCATTTTAGCTCAAAATAAATCATGAAATGCATGAAAAATAGCAAATGAAGTCAGAAAAGGGTTGAAAAGTGATGATGTGCCTTTTACTGGTGCATATTGAATGCAGGAAAAGTCTTGAGTTAAAATATGTTTAAAAAATTGAAATCCCTTTGTAATAGACGAGTTTTCGTCCGAAACCGTGATACTTCGAACGAGATTGTCCAATTTGTACACGAAGTGCATCCAGTTTTTCCTGTAACCCTCTCAACTTTTTACCACATGCTATGTGGGTGAAATTATGATATCATGCCAACTTTCAACCATTTCAGAGTTCATTTGCAGTGCTTTTCAATTCAGGGTCATTTTAGCTCAAAATAAATCATGAAATGCATGAAAAATAGCAAATGAAGTCAGAAAAGGGTTGAAAAGTGATGATGTGCCTTTGACTGGTGCATATTGAATGCACGAAAAGTCTTGAGATAAAATATGTTTAAAAAATTGAAATCCCTTTGTAATAGACGAGTTTTCGTCCAAAACCCTCATACTTCGAAAGAGATTGTCCAGTTTGTACACGAAGTGCATCCAGTTTTTCCTGTAACCCTCTCAACTTTTTAGCACATGCTATGTGGGTGAAATTATGATACCATGCCAACTTTCAACCATTTCAGAGGTCATTTGCAGTGCTTTTCAATTCAGGGTCATTTTAGCTCAAAATAAATCATGAAATGCATGAAAAATAGCAAATGAAGTCAGGAAAGGGTTGAAAAGTGATGATGTGCCTTTGAATGGTGCATATTGAATGCAGGAAAAGTCTTGAGTTAAAATATGTTTAAAAAATTGAAATCCCTTTGTAATAGACGAGTTTTCGTCCGAAACCCTCATACTTCGAAAGAGATTGTCCAGTTTGTACACGAAGTGCATCCAGTTTTTCCTGTAACCCTCTCAACTTTTTAGCACATGCTATGTGGGTGAAATTATGATACCATGCCAACTTTCAACCATTTCAGAGTTCATTTGCAGTGCTTTTCAATTCAGGGTCATTTTAGCTCAAAATAAATCATGAAATGTATGAAAAATAGCAAATGAAGTCAGGAAAGGGTTGAAAAGTGAAGACGTGGCTTTGAATGGTGCATATTGAATGCAGAAAAAGTTTTGAGTTAAAATATGTTTAAAAAATTGAAATCCCTTTGTAATAGACGAGTTTTCGTCCGAAACCCTCATACTTCGAAAGAGATTGTCCAGTTTGTACACGAAGTGCATCCCGTTTTTCCTGTAACTCTCTCAACTTTTTACAACATGCTATGTGGGTGAAATTATGATACCATGCCAACTTTCAACCATTTCAGAGTTCATTTGCAGTGCTTTTCAATTCAGGGTCATTTTAGCTCAAAAAATATCATGAAATGCATGAAAAATAGCAAATGAAGTCAGAAAAGGGTTAAAAAGTGATGATGTGGCTTTGAATGGTGCATATTGAATGCAGAAAAAGTCTTGAGTTAAAATATGTTTAAAAAATTGAAATCCCTTTGTAATAGACGAGTTTTCGTCCGAAACCGTGATACTTCGAAAGAGATTGTCCAGTTTGTACACGAAGTGCATCCAGTTTTTCCTGTAACCCTCTCAACTTTTTACCACATGCTATGTGGGTGAAATTATGATACCATGCCAACTTTCAACCATTTCAGAGTTCATTTGCAGTGCTTTTCAATTCAGGGTCATTTTACCTCAAAATAAATCATGAAATTCATGAAAAATAGCAAATGAAGTCAGAAAAGGGTTGAAAAGTGATGATGTGGCTTTGAATGGTGCATATTGAATGCAGAAAAAGTCTTGAGTTAAAATATGTTTAAAATATTGAAATCCCTTTGTAATAGACGAGTTTTCGTCCGAAACCGTGATACTTCGAAAGAGATTGTCCAGTTTGTACACGAAGTGCATCCAGTTTTTCCTGTAACCCTCTCAACTTTTTACCACATGCTATGTGGGTGAAATTATGATATCATGCCAACTTTCAACCATTTCAGAGTTCATTTGCAGTGCTTTTCAATTCAGGGTCATTTTAGCTCAAAATAAATCATGAAATGCATGAAAAATAGCAAATGAAGTCAGAAAAGGGTTGAAAAGTGATGATGTGCCTTTTACTGGTGCATATTGAATGCAGGAAAAGTCTTGAGTTAAAATATGTTTAAAAAATTGAAATCCCTTTGTAATAGACGAGTTTTCGTCCGAAACCCTGATACTTCGAAAGAGATTGTCCAGTTTGTACACGAAGTGCATCCAGTTTTTCCTGTAACTCTCTCAACTTTTTACGACATGCTATGTGGGTGAAATTATGATACCATGCCAACTTTCAACCATTTCAGAGTTCATTTGCAGTGCTTTTCAATTCAGGGTCATTTTAGCTCAAAAAATATCATGAAATGCATGAAAAATAGCAAATGAAGTCAGAAAAGGGTTAAAAAGTGATGATGTGGCTTTGAATGGTGCATATTGAATGCAGAAAAAGTCTTGAGTTAAAATCTGTTTAAAAAATTGAAATCCCTTTGTAATAGACGAGTTTTCGTTCGAAACCGTGATACTTCGAAAGAGATTGTCCAGTTTGTACACGAAGTGCATCCAGTTTTTCCTATAACCCTCTCAACTTTTTAGGACATGCTATGTGGGTGAAATTATGATACCATGCCAACTTTCAACCATTTCAGAGTTCATTTGCAGTGCTTTTCAATTCATGGTCATTTTAGCTCAAAATAAATCATGAAATGCATGAAAATTGGCAAATGAAGTCACAAAAGGGTTAAAAAGTGATGATGTGGCTTTGAATGGTGCATATTGAATGCAGAAAAAGTCTTGAGTTAAAATATGTTTAAAAAATTCAAATCCCTTTGTAATAGACGAGTTTTCGTCCGAAACCCTCATACTTCGAAGGAGATTGTCCAGTTTGTACACGAAATGCATCCAGTTTTTCCTGTAACCCTCTCAACTTTTTATCACATGCTATGTGGGTGAAATTATGATACCATGCCAACTTTCAACCATTTCAGAGTTCATTTGCAGTGCCTTTCAATTCAGGGTCATTTTAGCTCAAAATAAATCATGAAATGTATGAAAAATAGCAAATGAAGTCAGGAAAGGGTTGAAAAGTGAAGACGTGGCTTTGAATGGTGCATATTGAATGCAGAAAAAGTCTTGAGTTAAAATATGTTTAAAAAATTGAAATCCCTTTGTAATAGACGAGTTTTCGTCCGAAACCCTCATACTTCGAAAGAGATTGTCCAGTTTGTACACGAAGTGCATCCCGTTTTTCCTGTAACTCTCTCAACTTTTTACAACATGCTATGTGGGTGAAATTATGATACCATGCCAACTTTCAACCATTTCAGAGTTCATTTGCAGTGCTTTTCAATTCAGGGTCATTTTAGCTCAAAAAATATCATGAAATGCATGAAAAATAGCAAATGAAGTCAGAAAAGGGTTAAAAAGTGATGATGTGGCTTTGAATGGTGCATATTGAATGCAGAAAAAGTCTTGAGTTAAAATATGTTTAAAAAATTGAAATCCCTTTGTAATAGACGAGTTTTCGTCCGAAACCCTGATACTTCGAAAGAGATTGTCCAGTTTGTACACGAAGTGCATCCAGTTTTTCCTGTAACCCTCTCAACTTTTTACCACATGCTATGTGGGTGAAATTATGATTCCATGCCAACTTTCAACCATTTCAGAGTTCATTTGCAGTGCTTTTCAATTCAGGGTCATTTTAGCTCAAAATATATCATGAAATGCATGAAAAATAGCAAATGAAGTCAGAAAAGGGTTAAAAAGTGATGATGTGGCTTTGAATGGTGCATATTGAATGCAGAAAAAGTCTTGAGTTAAAATCTGTTTAAAAAATTGAAATCCCTTCGTAATAGACGAGTTTTCGTTCGAAACCGTGATACTTCGAAAGAGATTGTCCAGTTTGTACACGAAGTGCATCCAGTTTTTCCTGTAACCCTCTCAACTTTTTAGCACATGCCAACTTTCAACCATTTCAGAGTTCATTTGCAGTGCTTTTCAATTCAGGGTCATTTTAGCTCAAAATAAATCATGAAATGGATGAAAAATAGCAAATGAAGTCAGAAAAGGGTTGAAAAGTGATGATGTGCCTTTTACTGGTGCATATTGAATGCACGAAAAGTCTTGAGATAAAATATGTTTAAAAAATTGAAATCCCTTTGTAATAGACGAGTTTTCGTCCGAAACCCTCATACTTCGAAGGAGATTGTCCAGTTTGTACACGAAATGCATCCAGTTTTTCCTGTAACCCTCTCAACTTTTTATCACATGCTATGTGGGTGAAATTATGATACCATGCCAACTTTCAACCATTTCAGAGTTCATTTGCAGTGCTTTTCAATTCAGGGTCATTTTAGCTCAAAATAAATCATGAAATGCATGAAAAATAGCAAATGAAGTCAGAAAAGGGTTGAAAAGTGATGATGTGCCTTTGAATGGTGCATATTGAATGCAGGAAAAGTCTTGAGTTAAAATATGTTTAAAAATTTGAAATCCCTTTGTAATAGACGAGTTTTCGTCCGAAACCCTCATACTTCGAAAGAGATTGTCCAGTTTGTACACGAAGTGCATCCAGTTTTTCCTGTAACCCTCTCAACTTTTTAGCACATGCTATGTGGGTGAAATTATGATACCATGCCAACTTTCAACCATTTAAGAGTTCATTTGCAGTGCTTTTCAATTCAGGGTCATTTTAGCTCAAAATAAATCATGAAATTCATGAAAAATAGCAAATGAAGTCAGAAAAGGGTTGAAAAGTGATGATGTGGCTTTGAATGGTGCAAATTGAATGCAGAAAAAGTCTTGAGTTAAAATATGTTTAAAAAATTGAAATCCCTTTGTAATAGACGAGTTTTCGTCCGAAACCGTGATACTTCGAAAGAGATTGTCCAGTTTGTACACGAAGTGCATCCAGTTTTTCCTGTAACCCTCTCAACTTTTTACCACATGCTATGTGGGTGAAATTATGATATCATGCCAACTTTCAACCATTTCAGAGTTCATTTGCAGTGCTTTTCAATTCAGGGTCATTTTAGCTCAAAATAAATCATGAAATGCATGAAAAATAGCAAATGAAGTCAGAAAAGGGTTGAAAAGTGAAGATGTGCCTTTTACTGGTGCATATTGAATGCAGGAAAAGTCTTGAGTTAAAATATGTTTAAAAAATTGAAATCCCTTTGTAATAGACGAGTTTTCGTCCGAAACCCTCATACTTCGAAAGAGATTGTCCAGTTTGTACACGAAGTGCATCCAGTTTTTCCTGTAACCCTCTCAACTTTTTAGCACAAGCTATGTGGGTGAAATTATGATACCATGCCAACTTTCAACCATTTCAGAGTTCATTTGCAGTGTTTTCAATTAAGGGTCATTTTAGCTCAAAATAAATCATGAAATGCATGAAAAATAGCAAATGAAGTCAGAAAAGGGTTGAAAAGTGATGATGTGCCTTTGACTGGTGCATATTGAATGCACGAAAAGTCTTGAGTTAAAATATGTTTAAAAAATTGAAATCCCTTTGTAATAGACGAGTTTTCGTCCAAAACCCTCATACTTCGAAAGAGATTGTCCAGTTTGTACACGAAGTGCATCCAGTTTTTCCTGTAACCCTCTCAACTTTTTAGCACATGCTATGTGGGTGAAATTATGATACCATGCCAACTTTCAACCATTTCAGAGGTCATTTGCAGTGCTTTTCAATTCAGGGTCATTTTAGCTCAAAATAAATCATGAAATGCATGAAAAATAGCAAATGAAGTCAGGAAAGGGTTGAAAAGTGAAGACGTGGCTTTGAATGGTGCATATTGAATGCAGAAAAAGTCTTGAGTTAAAATATGTTTAAAAAATTGAAATCCCTTTGTAATAGACGAGTTTTCGTCCGAAACCCTCATACTTCGAAAGAGATTGTCCAGTTTGTACACGAAGTGCATCCCGTTTTTCCTGTAACTCTCTCAACTTTTTACAACATGCTATGTGGGTGAAATTATGATACCATGCCAACTTTCAACCATTTCAGAGTTCATTTGCAGTGCTTTTCAATTCAGGGTCATTTTAGCTCAAAAAATATCATGAAATGCATGAAAAATAGCAAATGAAGTCAGAAAAGGGTTAAAAAGTGATGATGTGGCTTTGAATGGTGCATATTGAATGCAGAAAAAATCTTGAGTTAAAATATGTTTAAAAAATTGAAATCCCTTTGTAATAGACGAGTTTTCGTCCGAAACCGTGATACTTCGAAAGAGATTGTCCAGTTTGTACGCGAAGTGCATCCAGTTTTTCCTGTAACCCTCTCAACTTTTTATAACATGCTATGTGGGTGAAATTATGATACCATGCCAACTTTCAACCATTTCAGAGTTCATTTGCAGTGCTTTTCAATTCAGGGTCATTTTAGCTCAAAATATATCATGAAATGGATGAAAAATAGCAAATGAAGTCAGAAAAGGGTTGAAAAGTGATGATGTGCCTTTGAATGGTGCATATTGAATTCAGAAAAAGTCTTGAGTTAAAATATGTTTAAAAAATTGAAATCCCTTTGTAATAGACGAGTTTTCGTCCGAAACCGTGATACTTCGAAAGAGATTGTCCAGTTTGTACACGAAGTGCATCCAGTTTTTCCTGTAACCCTCTCAACTTTTTAGCACATGCTATGTGGGTGAAATTATGATACCATGCCAACTTTCAACCATTTCAGAGTTCATTTGCAGTGCTTTTCAATTCAGGGTCATTTTACCTCAAAATAAATCATGAAATTCATGAAAAATAGCAAATGAAGTCAGAAAAGGGTTGAAAAGTGATGATGTGGCTTTGAATGGTGCATATTGAATGCAGAAAAAGTCTTGAGTTAAAATATGTTTAAAAAATTGAAATCCCTTTGTAATAGACGAGTTTTCGTCCGAAACCCTCATACTTCGAAAGAGATTGTCCAGTTTGTACACGAAGTGCATCCAGTTTTTCCTGTAACTCTCTCAACTTTTTACAACATGCTATGTGGGTGAAATTATGATACCATGCCAACTTTCAACCATTTCAGAGTTCATTTGCAGTGCTTTTCAATTCAGGGTCATTTTAGCTCAAAAAATATCATGAAATGCATGAAAAATAGCAAATGAAGTCAGAAAAGGGTTAAAAAGTGATGATGTGCCTTTGAATGGTGCATATTGAATGCAGAAAAAGTCTTGAGTTAAAATATGTTTAAAAAATTGAAATCCCTTTGTAATAGACGAGTTTTCGTCCGAAACCGTGATACTTCGAAAGAGATTGTCCAGTTTGTACGCGAAGTGCATCCAGTTTTTCCTGTAACCCTCTCAACTTTTTACCACATGCTATGTGGGTGAAATTATGATATCATGCCAACTTTCAACCATTTCCGAGTTCATTTGCAGTGCTTTTCCATTCAGGGTCATTTTAGCTCAAAATAAATCATGAAATGCATGAAAAATAGCAAATGAAGTCAGAAAAGGGTTGAAAAGTGATGATGTGCCTTTTACTGGTGCATATTGAATGCAGGAAAAGTCTTGAGTTAAAATATGTTTAAAAAATTGAAATCCCTTTGTAATAGACGAGTTTTCGTCCGAAACCCTGATACTTCGAAAGAGATTGTCCAGTTTGTACACGAAGTGCATCCAGTTTTTCCTGTAACTCTCTCAACTTTTTACAACATGCTATGTGGGTGAAATTATGATACCATGCCAACTTTCAACCATTTCAGAGTTCATTTGCAGTGCTTTTCAATTCAGGGTCATTTTAGCTCAAAATAAATCATGAAATGCATGAAAAATAGCAAACGAAGTCAGAAAAGGGTTAAAAACTGATGATGTGCCTTTGAATGGTGCATATTGAATTCAGAAAAAGTCTTGAGTTAAAATATGTTTAAAAAATTGAAATTCCTTTGTAATAGACGAGTTTTCGTCCGAAACCGTGATACTTCGAAAGAGATTGTCCAGTTTGTACACGAAGTGCATCCAGTTTTTCCTGTAACCCTCTCAACTTTTTAGCACATGCTATGTGGGTGAAATTATGATACCATGCCAACTTTCAACCATTTCAGAGTTCATTTGCAGTGCTTTTCAATTCAGGGTCATTTTACCTCAAAATAAATCATGAAATTCATGAAAAATAGCAAATGAAGTCAGAAAAGGGTTGAAAAGTGATGATGTGGCTTTGAATGGTGCATATTGAATGCAGAAAAAGTCTTGAGTTAAAATATGTTTAAAAAATTGAAATCCCTTTGTAATAGACGAGTTTTCGTCCGAAACCGTGATACTTCGAAAGAGATTGTCCAGTTTGTACACGAAGTGCATCCAGTTTTTCCTGTAACCCTCTCAACTTTTTACCACATGCTATGTGGGTGAAATTATGATATCATGCCAACTTTCAACCATTTCAGAGTTCATTTGCAGTGCTTTTCAATTCAGGGTCATTTTACCTCAAAATAAATCATGAAATTCATGAAAAATAGCAAATGAAGTCAGAAAAGGGTTGAAAAGTGATGATGTGGCTTTGAATGGTGCATATTGAATGCAGAAAAAGTCTTGAGTTAAAATATGTTTAAAAAATTGAAATCCCTTTGTAATAGACGAGTTTTCGTCCGAAACCCTCATACTTCGAAAGAGATTGTCCAGTTTGTACACGAAGTGCATCCAGTTTTTCCTGTAACTCTCTCAACTTTTTACAACATGCTATGTGGGTGAAATTATGATACCATGCCAACTTTCAACCATTTCAGAGTTCATTTGCAGTGCTTTTCAATTCAGGGTCATTTTAGCTCAAAAAATATCATGAAATGCATGAAAAATAGCAAATGAAGTCAGAAAAGGGTTAAAAAGTGATGATGTGCCTTTGAATGGTGCATATTGAATGCAGAAAAAGTCTTGAGTTAAAATATGTTTAAAAAATTGAAATCCCTTTGTAATAGACGAGTTTTCGTCCGAAACCGTGATACTTCGAAAGAGATTGTCCAGTTTGTACGCGAAGTGCATCCAGTTTTTCCTGTAACCCTCTCAACTTTTTACCACATGCTATGTGGGTGAAATTATGATATCATGCCAACTTTCAACCATTTCCGAGTTCATTTGCAGTGCTTTTCCATTCAGGGTCATTTTAGCTCAAAATAAATCATGAAATGCATGAAAAATAGCAAATGAAGTCAGAAAAGGGTTGAAAAGTGATGATGTGCCTTTTACTGGTGCATATTGAATGCAGGAAAAGTCTTGAGTTAAAATATGTTTAAAAAATTGAAATCCCTTTGTAATAGACGAGTTTTCGTCCGAAACCCTGATACTTCGAAAGAGATTGTCCAGTTTGTACACGAAGTGCATCCAGTTTTTCCTGTAACTCTCTCAACTTTTTACAACATGCTATGTGGGTGAAATTATGATACCATGCCAACTTTCAACCATTTCAGAGTTCATTTGCAGTGCTTTTCAATTCAGGGTCATTTTAGCTCAAAATAAATCATGAAATGCATGAAAAATAGCAAACGAAGTCAGAAAAGGGTTAAAAACTGATGATGTGCCTTTGAATGGTGCATATTGAATTCAGAAAAAGTCTTGAGTTAAAATATGTTTAAAAAATTGAAATTCCTTTGTAATAGACGAGTTTTCGTCCGAAACCGTGATACTTCGAAAGAGATTGTCCAGTTTGTACACGAAGTGCATCCAGTTTTTCCTGTAACCCTCTCAACTTTTTAGCACATGCTATGTGGGTGAAATTATGATACCATGCCAACTTTCAACCATTTCAGAGTTCATTTGCAGTGCTTTTCAATTCAGGGTCATTTTACCTCAAAATAAATCATGAAATTCATGAAAAATAGCAAATGAAGTCAGAAAAGGGTTGAAAAGTGATGATGTGGCTTTGAATGGTGCATATTGAATGCAGAAAAAGTCTTGAGTTAAAATATGTTTAAAAAATTGAAATCCCTTTGTAATAGACGAGTTTTCGTCCGAAACCGTGATACTTCGAAAGAGATTGTCCAGTTTGTACACGAAGTGCATCCAGTTTTTCCTGTAACCCTCTCAACTTTTTACCACATGCTATGTGGGTGAAATTATGATATCATGCCAACTTTCAACCATTTCAGAGTTCATTTGCAGTGCTTTTCAATTCAGGGTCATTTTAGCTCAAAATAAATCATGAAATGCATGAAAAATAGCAAATGAAGTCAGAAAAGGGTTGAAAAGTGATGATGTGCCTTTTACTGGTGCATATTGAATGCAGGAAAAGTCTTGAGTTAAAATATGTTTAAAAAATTGAAATCCCTTTGTAATAGACGAGTTTTCGTCCGAAACCGTGATACTTCGAAAGAGATTGTCCAGTTTGTACACGAAGTGCATCCAGTTTTTCCTGTAACCCTCTCAACTTTTTAGCACATGCTATGTGGGTGAAATTATGATACCATGCCAACTTTCAACCATTTCAGAGTTCATTTGCAGTGCTTTTCAATTCAGGGTCATTTTACCTCAAAATAAATCATGAAATTCATGAAAAATAGCAAATGAGGTCAGAAAAGGGTTGAAAAGTGATGATGTGGCTTTGAATGGTGCATATTGAATGCAGAAAAAGTCTTGAGTTAAAATATGTTTAAAAAATTGAAATCCCTTTGTAATAGACGAGTTTTCGTCCGAAACCGTGATACTTCGAAAGAGATTGTCCAGTTTGTACACGAAGTGCATCCAGTTTTTCCTGTAACCCTCTCAACTTTTTACCTCATGCTATGTGGGTGAAATTATGATATCATGCCAACTTTCAACCATTTCAGAGTTCATTTGCAGTGCTTTTCAATTCAGGGTCATTTTAGCTCAAAATAAATCATGAAATGCATGAAAAATAGCAAATGAAGTCAGAAAAGGGTTGAAAAGTGATGATGTGCCTTTTACTGGTGCATATTGAATGCAGGAAAAGTCTTGAGTTAAAATATGTTTAAAAAATTGAAATCCCTTTGTAATAGACGAGTTTTCGTCCGAAACCGTGATACTTCGAAAGAGATTGTCCAGTTTGTACACGAAGTGCATCCAGTTTTTCCTGTAACCCTCTCAACTTTTTAGCACATGCTATGTGGGTGAAATTATGATACCATGCCAACTTTCAACCATTTCAGAGTTCATTTGCAGTGCTTTTCAATTCAGGGTCATTTTACCTCAAAATAAATCATGAAATTCATGAAAAATAGCAAATGAAGTCAGAAAAGGGTTGAAAAGTGATGATGTGGCTCTGAATGGTGCATATTGAATGCAGAAAAAGTCTTGAGTTAAAATATGTTTAAAAAATTGAAATCCCTTTGTAATAGACGAGTTTTCGTCCGAAACCGTGATACTTCGAAAGAGATTGTCCAGTTTGTACACGAAGTGCATCCAGTTTTTCCTGTAACCCTCTCAACTTTTTACCACATGCTATGTGGGTGAAATTATGATATCATGCCAACTTTCAACCATTTCAGAGTTCATTTGCAGTGCTTTTCAATTCAGGGTCATTTTAGCTCAAAATAAATCATGAAATGCATGAAAAATAGCAAATGAAGTCAGGAAAGGGTTGAAAAGTGATGATGTGCCTTTGAATGGTGCATATTGAATGCAGGAAAAGTCTTGAGTTAAAATATGTTTAAAATATTGAAATCCCTTTGTAATAGACGAGTTTTCGTCCGAAACCCTCATACTTCGAAAGAGATTGTCCAGTTGTACACGAAGTGCATCCAGTTTTTCCTGTAACCCTCTCAACTTTTTAGCACATGCTATGTGGGTGAAATTATGATACCATGCCAACTTTCAACCATTTCAGAGTTCATTTGCAGTGCTTTTCAATTCAGGGTCATTTTAGCTCAAAATAAATCATGAAATGTATGAAAAATAGCAAATGAAGTCAGGAAAGGGTTGAAAAGTGAAGACGTGGCTTTGAATGGTGCATATTGAATGCAGAAAAAGTCTTGAGTTAAAATATGTTTAAAAAATTGAAATCCCTTTGTAATAGACGAGTTTTCGTCCGAAACCCTCATACTTCGAAAGAGATTGTCCAGTTTGTACACGAAGTGCATCCCGTTTTTCCTGTAACTCTCTCAACTTTTTACAACAGGCTATGTGGGTGAAATTATGATACCATGCCAACTTTAAACCATTTCAGAGTTCATTTGCAGTGCTTTTCAATTCAGGGTCATTTTAGCTCAAAAAATATCATGAAATGCATGAAAAATAGCAAATGAAGTCAGAAAAGGGTTAAAAAGTGATGATGTGGCTTTGAATGGTGCATATTGAATGCAGAAAAAGTCTTGAGTTAAAATATGTTTAAAAAATTGAAATCCCTTTGTAATAGACGAGTTTTCGTCCGAAACCGTGATACTTCGAAAGAGATTGTCCAGTTTGTACACGAAGTGCATCCAGTTTTTCCTGTAACCCTCTCAACTTTTTACCACATGCTATGTGGGTGAAATTATGATACCATGCCAACTTTCAACCATTTCAGAGTTCATTTGCAGTGCTTTTCAATTCAGGGTCATTTTAGCTCAAAATATATCATGAAATGCATGAAAAATAGCAAATGAAGTCAGAAAAGGGTTAAAAAGTGATGATGTGGCTTTGAATGGTGCATATTGAATGCAGAAAAAGTCTTGAGTTAAAATCTGTTTAAAAAATTGAAATCCCTTTGTAATAGACGAGTTTTCGTTCGAAACCGTGATACTTCGAAAGAGATTGTCCAGTTTGTACACGAAGTGCATCCAGTTTTTCCTGTAACCCTCTCAACTTTTTAGCACATGCTATGTGGGTGAAATTATGATACCATGCCAACTTTCAACCATTTCAGAGTTCATTTGCAGTGCTTTTCAATTCAGGGTCATTTTAGCTCAAAATAAATCATGAAATGCATGAAAAATAGCAAATGAAGTCAGAAAAGGGTTGAAAAGTGATGATGTGGCTTTGAATGGTGCATATTGAATGCAGAAAAAGTCTTGAGTTAAAATATGTTTAAAAAATTGAAATCCCTTTGTAATAGACGAGTTTTCGTCTGAAACCCTCATACTTCGAAAGAGATTGTCCAGTTTGTACACGAAGTGCATCAGTTTTTCCTGTAACCCTCTAAACATTCTAGCACATGCTACGTGGGTGAAATTATGATACCATGCCAACTTTCAACCATTTCAGAGTTCATTTGCAGTGCTTTTTAATTCAGGGTCATTTTAGCTCAAAATAAATCATGAAATGCATGAAAAATAGCAAATGAAGTCAGAAAAGGGTTGAAAAGTGATGATGTGGCTTTGAATGGTGCATATTGAATGCAGAAAAAGTCTAGAGTTAAAATATGTTTAAAAAATTGAAATCCCTTTGTAATAGACGAGTTTTCGTCCGAAGCCCTCATATTTCGAAAGAGATTGTCCAGTTTGTACACGAAGTGCATCCAGTTTTTCCTGTTACCCTCTCAACTTTTTAGCACATGCTATGTGGGTGAAATTATGATACCATGCCAACTTCCAACCATTTCAGAGTTCATTTGCAGTGCTTTTCAATTCAGGGTCATTTTAGCTCAAAATAAATCATGAAATGTATGAAAAATAGCAAATGAAGTCAGAAAAGGGTTGAAAAGTGAAGACGTGGCTTTGAATGGTGCATATTGAATGCAGAAAAAGTCTTGAGTTAAAATATGTTTAAAAAATTGAAATCCCTTTGTAATAGACGAGTTGTCGTCCGAAACCCTCATACTTCGAAAGAGATTGTCCAGTTTGTACACGAAGTGCATCCCGTTTTTCCTGTAACTCTCTCAACTTTTTACAGCATGCTATGTGGGTGAAATTATGATACCATGCCAACTTTCAACCATTTCAGAGTTCATTTGCAGTGCTTTTCAATTCAGGGTCATTTTAGCTGAAAAAATATCATGAAATGCATGAAAAATAGCAAATGAAGTTAGAAAAGGGTTAAAAAGTGATGATGTGGCTTTGAATGGTGCATATTGAATGCAGAAAAAGTCTTGAGTTACAATATGTTTAAAAAATTGAAATCCCTCTGTAATAGACGAGTTTTCGTCCGAAACCGTGATACTTCGAAAGAGATTGTCCAGTTTGTACACGAAGTGCATCCAGTTTTTCCTGTAACCCTCTCAACTTTTTAGCACATGCTATGTTGGTGAAATTATGATACCATGCCAACTTTCAACCATTTCAGAGTTCATTTGCAGTGCTTTTCAATTCAGGGTCATTTTAGCTCAAAATAAATCATGAAATGCATGAAAAATAGCAAATGAAGTCAGAAAAGGGTTGAAAAGTTATGATGTGGCTTTGAATGGTGCATATTGAATGCAGAAAAAGTCTTGAGTTAAAATATGTTTAAAAAATTGAAATCCCTTTGTAATAGACGAGTTTTCGTCCGAAACCCACATACTTCGAAAGAGATTGTCCAGTTTGTACACGAAGTGCATCCAGTTTTTCCTGTAACCCTCTAAACATTTTAGCACATGCTACGTGGGTGAAATTATGATACCATGCCAACTTTCAACCATTTCAGAGTTCATTTGCAGTGCTTTTCAATTCAAGGTCATTTTAGCTCAAAATAAATCATGAAATGCATGAAAATTGGCAAATGAAGTCAGAAAAGGGTTAACAAGTGATGATGTGGCTTTGAATGGTGCATATTGAATGCAGAAAAAGTCTTGAGTTAAAATATGTTTAAAAAATTGAAATCCCTTTGTAATAGACGAGTTTTCGTCCGAAACCCTCATACTTCGAAGGAGATTGTCCAGTTTGTACACGAAATGCATCCAGTTTTTCCTGTAACCCTCTCAACTTTTTATCACATGCTATGTGGGTGAAATTATGATACCATGCCAACTTTTAACCATTTCAGAGTTCATTTGCAGTGCTTTTCAATTCAGGGTCATTTTAGCTCAAAATAAATCATGAAATGGATGAAAAATAGCAAATGAAGTCAGAAAAGGGTTGAAAAGTGATGATGTGCCTTTGAATGGTGCATATTGAATGCAGAAAAAGTCTTGAGTTAAAATATGTTTATAAAATTGAAATCCCTTTGTAATAGACGAGTTTTCGTCCGAAACCCTCATACTTCGAAAGAGATTGTCCAGCTTGTACATGAAGTGCATCCAGTTTTTCCTGTAACCCTCTCAACTTTTTAGCACATGCTATGTGGGTGAAATTATGATACCATGCCAACTTTCAACCATTTCAGAGTTCATTTGCAGTGCTTTTCAATTCAGGGTCATTTTAGCTC
Source organism: Elymus sibiricus (assembly GCA_039707655.1). Lineage (NCBI taxonomy): Eukaryota > Viridiplantae > Streptophyta > Magnoliopsida > Poales > Poaceae > Elymus > Elymus sibiricus. The sequence goes on along the minus strand of CM077667.1, from coordinate 122,502,064 downwards.
AAAATAAATCATGAAATGCATGAAAAATAGCAAATGAAGTCAGAAAAGGGTTAAAAAGTGATGATGTGGCTTTGAATGGTGCATATTGAATGCAGAAAAAGTCTTGAGTTAAAATATGTTTAAAAAATTGAAATCCCTTTGTAATAGACGAGTTTTCGTCCGAAACCGTGATACTTCGAAAGAGATTGTCCAGTTTGTACACGAAGTGCATCCAGTTTTTCCTGTAACCCTCTCAACTTTTTACCACATGCTATGTGGGTGAAATTATGATACCATGCCAACTTTCAACCATTTCAGAGTTCATTTGCAGTGCTTTTCAATTCAGGGTCATTTTAGCTCAAAATAAATCATGAAATGCATGAAAAATAGCAAATGAAGTCAGAAAAGGGTTGAAAAGTGATGACGTGCCTTTGAATGGTGCATATTGAATTCAGAAAAAGTCTTGAGTTAAAATATGTTTAAAAAATTGAAATCCCTTTGTAATAGACGAGTTTTCGTCCGAAACCGTCATACTTCGAAAGAGATTGTCCAGTTTGTACACGAAGTGCATCGAGTTTTTCCTGTAACCCTCTCAACTTTTTAGCACATGCTATGTGGGTGAAATTATGATACCATGCCAACTTTCAACCATTTCAGAGTTCATTTGCAGTGCTTTTCAATTCAGGGTCATTTTAGCTCAAAATAAATCATGAAATGCATGAAAAATAGCAAATGAAGTCAGAAAAGGGTTGAAAAGTGATGATGTGGCTTTGAATGGTGCATATTGAATGCAGAAAAAGTCTTGAGTTAAAATATGTTTAAAAAATTGAAATCCCTTTGTAATAGACGAGTTTTCGTCTGAAACCCTCATACTTCGAAAGAGATTGTCCAGTTTGTACACGAAGTGCATCAGTTTTTCCTGTAACCCTCTAAACATTCTAGCACATGCTACGTGGGTGAAATTATGATACCATGCCAACTTTCAACCATTTCAGAGTTCATTTGCAGTGCTTTTTAATTCAGGGTCATTTTAGCTCAAAATAAATCATGAAATGCATGAAAAATAGCAAATGAAGTCAGAAAAGGGTTGAAAAGTGATGATGTGGCTTTGAACGGTGCATATTGAATGCAGAAAAAGTCTAGAGTTAAAATATGTTTAAAAAATTGAAATCCCTTTGTAATAGACGAGTTTTCGTCCGAAGCCCTCATATTTCGAAAGAGATTGTCCAGTTTGTACACGAAGTGCATCCAGTTTTTCCTGTAACCCTCTCAACTTTTTAGCACATGCTATGTGGGTGAAATTATGATACCATGCCAACTTTCAACCATTTCAGAGTTCATTTGCAGTGCTTTTCAATTCAGGGTCATTTTAGCTCAAAATAAATCATGAAATGTATGAAAAATAGCAAATGAAGTCAGAAAAGGGTTGAAAAGTGAAGACGTGGCTTTGAATGGTGCATATTGAATGCAGAAAAAGTCTTGAGTTAAAATATGTTTAAAAAATTGAAATCCCTTTGTAATAGACGAGTTTTCGTCCGAAACCCTCATACTTCGAAAGAGATTGTCCAGTTTGTACACGAAGTGCATCCCGTTTTTCCTGTAACTCTCTCAACTTTTTACAGCATGCTATGTTGGTGAAATTATGATACCATGCCAACTTTCAACCATTTCAGAGTTCATTTGCAGTGCTTTTCAATTCAGGGTCATTTTAGCTGAAAAAATATCATGAAATGCATGAAAAATAGCAAATGAAGTCAGAAAAGGGTTAAAAAGTGATGATGTGGCTTTGAATGGTGCATATTGAATGCAGAAAAAGTCTTGAGTTACAATATGTTTAAAAAATTGAAATCCCTCTGTAATAGACGAGTTTTCGTCCGAAACCGTGATACTTCGAAAGAGATTGTCCAGTTTGTACACGAAGTGCATCCAGTTTTTCCTGTAACCCTCTCAACTTTTTAGCACATGCTATGTTGGTGAAATTATGATACCATGCCAACTTTCAACCATTTCAGAGTTCATTTGCAGTGCTTTTCAATTCAGGGTCATTTTAGCTCAAAATAAATCATGAAATGCATGAAAAATAGCAAATGAAGTCAGAAAAGGGTTGAAAAGTTATGATGTGGCTTTGAATGGTGCATATTGAATGCAGAAAAAGTCTTGAGTTAAAATATGTTTAAAAAATTGAAATCCCTTTGTAATAGACGAGTTTTCGTCCGAAACCCACATACTTCGAAAGAGATTGTCCAGTTTGTACACGAAGTGCATCCAGTTTTTCCTGTAACCCTCTAAACATTTTAGCACATGCTACGTGGGTGAAATTATGATACCATGCCAACTTTCAACCATTTCAGAGTTCATTTGCAGTGCTTTTCAATTCAAGGTCATTTTAGCTCAAAATAAATCATGAAATGCATGAAAATTGGCAAATGAAGTCAGAAAAGGGTTAACAAGTGATGATGTGGCTTTGAATGGTGCATATTGAATGCAGAAAAAGTCTTGAGTTAAAATATGTTTAAAAAATTGAAATCCCTTTGTAATAGACGAGTTTTCGTCCGAAACCCTCATACTTCGAAGGAGATTGTCCAGTTTGTACACGAAATGCATCCAGTTTTTCCTGTAACCCTCTCAACTTTTTATCACATGCTATGTGGGTGAAATTATGATACCATGCCAACTTTCAACCATTTCAGAGTTCATTTGCAGTGCTTTTCAATTCAGGGTCATTTTAGCTCAAAATAAATCATGAAATGGATGAAAAATAGCAAATGAAGTCAGAAAAGGGTTGAAAAGTGATGATGTGCCTTTGAATGGTGCATATTGAATGCAGAAAAAGTCTTGAGTTAAAATATGTTTAAAAAATTGAAATCCCTTTGTAATAGACGAGTTTTCGTCCGAAACCCTCATACTTCGAAAGAGATTGTCCAGTTTGTACATGAAGTGCATCCAGTTTTTCCTGTAACCCTCTCAACTTTTTAGCACATGCTATGTGGGTGAAATTATGATACCATGCCAACTTTCAACCATTTCAGAGTTCATTTGCAGTGCTTTTCAATTCAGGGTCATTTTAGCTCAAAATAAATCATGAAATGCATGAAAAATAGCAAATGAAGTCAGAAAAGGGTTAAAAAGTGATGATGTGGCTTTGAATGGTGCATATTGAATGCAGAAAAAGTCTTGAGTTAAAATATGTTTAAAAAATTGAAATCCCTTTGTAATAGACGAGTTTTCGTCCGAAACCGTGATACTTCGAAAGAGATTGTCCAGTTTGTACACGAAGTGCATCCAGTTTTTCCTGTAACCCTCTCAACTTTTTACCACATGCTATGTGGGTGAAATTATGATACCATGCCAACTTTCAACCATTTCAGAGTTCATTTGCAGTGCTTTTCAATTCAGGGTCATTTTAGCTCAAAATAAATCATGAAATGCATGAAAAATAGCAAATGAAGTCAGAAAAGGGTTGAAAAGTGATGATGTGCCTTTGAATGGTGCATATTGAATTCAGAAAAAGTCTTGAGTTAAAATATGTTTAAAAAATTGAAATCCCTTTGTAATAGACGAGTTTTCGTCCGAAACCGTCATACTTCGAAAGAGATTGTCCAGTTTGTACACGAAGTGCATCGAGTTTTTCCTGTAACCCTCTCAACTTTTTAGCACATGCTATGTGGGTGAAATTATGATACCATGCCAACTTTCAACCATTTCAGAGTTCATTTGCAGTGCTTTTCAATTCAGGGTCATTTTAGCTCAAAATAAATCATGAAATGCCTGAAAAATAGCAAATAAAGTCAGAAAAGGGTTGAAAAGTGATGATGTGCCTTTTACTGGTGCATATTGAATGCAGGAAAAGTCTTGAGTTAAAATATGTTTAAAAAATTGAAATCCCTTTGTAATAGACGAGTTTTCGTCTGAAACCCTCATACTTCGAAAGAGATTGTCCAGTTTGTACACGAAGTGCATCCAGTTTTTCCTGTAACCCTCTAAACATTCTAGCACATGCTACGTGGGTGAAATTATGATACCATGCCAACTTTCAACCATTTCAGAGTTCATTTGCAGTGCTTTTTAATTCAGGGTCATTTTAGCTCATAATAAATCATGAAATGCATGAAAAATAGCAAATGAAGTCAGAAAAGGGTTGAAAAGTGATGATGTGGCTTTGAATGGTGCATATTGAATGCAGAAAAAGTCTAGAGTTAAAATATGTTTAAAAAATTGAAATCCCTTTGTAATAGATGAGTTTTCGTCCGAAGCCTTCATATTTCGAAAGAGATTGTCCAGTTTGTACACGAAGTGCATCTAGTTTTTCCTGTAACCCTCTCAACTTTTTAGCACATGCTATGTGGGTGAAATTATGATACCATGCCAACTTTCAACCATTTCAGAGTTCATTTGCAGTGCTTTTCAATTCAGGGTCATTTTAGCTCAAAATAAATCATGAAATGTATGAAAAATAGCAAATGAAGTCAGAAAAGGGTTGAAAAGTCAAGACGTGGCTTTGAATGGTGCATATTGAATGCAGAAAAAGTCTTGAGTTAAAATATGTTTAAAAAATTGAAATCCCTTTGTAATAGACGAGTTTTCGTCCGAAACCCTCATACTTCGAAAGAGATTGTCCAGTTTGTACACGAAGTGCATCCCGTTTTTCCTGTAATCTCTCAACTTTTTACAACATGCTATGTGGGTGAAATTATGATACCATGCCAACTTTCAACCATTTCAGAGTTCATTTGCAGTGCTTTTCAATTCAGGGTCATTTTAGCTGAAAAAATATCATGAAATGCATGAAAAATAGCAAATGAAGTCAGAAAAGGGTTAAAAAGTGATGATGTGGCTTTGAATGGTGCATATTGAATGCAGAAAAAGTCTTGAGTTACAATATGTTTAAAAAATTGAAATCCCTCTGTAATAGACGAGTTTTCGTCCGAAACCGTGATACTTCGAAAGAGATTGTCCAGTTTGTACACGAAGTGCATCCAGTTTTTCCTGTAACCCTCTCAACTTTTTAGCACATGCTATGTGGGTGAAATTATGATACCATGCCAACTTTCAACCATTTCAGAGTTCATTTGCAGTGCTTTTTAATTCAGGGTCATTTTAGCTCAAAATAAATCATGAAATGCATGAAAAATAGCAAATGAAGTCAGAAAAGGGTTGAAAAGTTATGATGTGGCTTTGAATGGTGCATATTGAATGCAGAAAAAGTCTTGAATTAAAATATGTTTAAAAAATTGAAATCCCTTTGTAATAGACGAGTTTTCGTCCGAAACCCACATACTTCGAAAGAGATTGTCCAGTTTGTACACGAAGTGCATCCAGTTTTTCCTGTAACCCTCTAAACATTTTAGCACATGCTACGTGGGTGAAATTATGATACCATGCCAACTTTCAACCATTTCAGAGTTCATTTGCAGTGCTTTTCAATTCAAGGTCATTTTAGCTCAAAATAAATCATGAAATGCATGAAAATTGGCAAATGAAGTCAGAAAAGGGTTAACAAGTGATGATGTGGCTTTGAATGGTGCATATTGAATGCAGAAAAAGTCTTGAGTTAAAATATGTTTAAAAAATTGAAATCCCTTTGTAATAGACGAGTTTTCGTCCGAAACCCTCATACTTCGAAGGAGATTGAACAGTTTGTACACGAAATGCATCCAGTTTTTCCTGTAACCCTCTCAACTTTTTATCACATTCTATGTGGGTGAAATTATGATACCATGCCAACTTTCAACCATTTCAAAGTTCATTTGCAGTGCTTTTCAATTCAGGGTCATTTTAGCTCAAAATAAATCATGAAATGGATGAAAAATAGCAAATGAAGTCAGAAAAGGGTTGAAAAGTGATGATGTGCCTTTGAATGGTGCATATTGAATGCAGAAAAAGTCTTGAGTTAAAATATGTTTAAAAAATTGAAATCCCTTTGTAATAGACGAGTTTTCGTCTGAAACCCTCATACTTCGAAAGAGATTGTCCAGTTTGTACACGAAGTGCATCCAGTTTTTCCTGTAACTCTCTCAACTTTTTACAACATGCTATGTGGGTGAAATTATGATACCATGCCAACTTTCAACCATTTCAGAGTTCATTTGCAGTGCTTTTCAATTCAGGGTCATTTTAGCTCAAAAAATATCATGAAATGCATGAAAAATAGCAAATGAAGTCAGAAAAGGGTTAAAAAGTGATGATGTGGCTTTGAATGGTGCATATTGAATGCAGAAAAAGTCTTGAGTTAAAATATGTTTAAAAAATTGAAATCCCTTTGTAATAGACGAGTTTTCGTCCGAAACCGTGATACTTCGAAAGAGATTGTCCAGTTTGTACACGAAGTGCATCCAGTTTTTCCTGTAACCCTCTCAACTTTTTACCACATGCTATGTGGGTGAAATTATGATACCATGCCAACTTTCAACCATTTCAGAGTTCATTTGCAGTGCTTTTCAATTCAGGGTCATTTTAGCTCAAAATATATCATGAAATGCATGAAAAATAGCAAATGAAGTCAGAAAAGGGTTGAAAAGTGATGATGTGGCTTTGAATGGTGCATATTGAATGCAGAAAAAGTCTTGAGTTAAAATATGTTTAAGAAATTGAAATCCCTTTGTAATAGACGAGTTTTCGTCCGAAACCGTGATACTTCGAAAGAGATTGTCCAGTTTGTACACGAAGGCATCCAGTTTTTCCTGTAACCCTCTCAACTTTTTAGCACATGCTATGTGGGTGAAATTATGATACCATGCCAACTTTCAACCATTTCAGAGTTCATTTGCAGTGCTTTTCAATTCAGGGTCATTTTAGCTCAAAATAAATCATGAAATGCATGAAAAATAGCAAATGAAGTCAGAAAAGGGTTGAAAAGTGATGATGTGCCTTTGAATGGTGCATATTGAATGCAGAAAAAGTCTTGAGTTAAAATATGTTTAAAAAATTGAAATCCCTTTGTAATAGATGAGTTTTCGTCCGAAGCCTTCATATTTCGAAAGAGATTGTCCAGTTTGTACACGAAGTGCATCTAGTTTTTCCTGTAACCCTCTCAACTTTTTAGCACATGCTATGTGGGTGAAATTATGATACCATGCCAACTTTCAACCATTTCAGAGTTCATTTGCAGTGCTTTTCAATTCAGGGTCATTTTAGCTCAAAATAAATCATGAAATGTATGAAAAATAGCAAATGAAGTCAGAAAAGGGTTGAAAAGTGAAGACGTGGCTTTGAATGGTGCATATTGAATGCAGAAAAAGTCTTGAGTTAAAATATGTTTAAAAAATTGAAATCCCTTTGTAATAGACGAGTTTTCGTCCGAAACCCTCATACTTCGAAAGAGATTGTCCAGTTTGTACACGAAGTGCATCCCGTTTTTCCTGTAATCTCTCAACTTTTTACAACATGCTATGTGGGTGAAATTATGATACCATGCCAACTTTCAACCATTTCAGAGTTCATTTGCAGTGCTTTTCAATTCAGGGTCATTTTAGCTCAAAATAAATCATGAAATGTATGAAAAATAGCAAATGAAGTCAGAAAAGGGTTGAAAAGTGAAGACGTGGCTTTGAATGGTGCATATTGAATGCAGAAAAAGTCTTGAGTTAAAATATGTTTAAAAAATTGAAATCCCTTTGTAATAGACGAGTTTTCGTCCGAAACCCTCATACTTCGAAAGAGATTGTCCAGTTTGTACACGAAGTGCATCCCGTTTTTCCTGTAATCTCTCAACTTTTTACAACATGCTATGTGGGTGAAATTATGATACCATGCCAACTTTCAACCATTTCAGAGTTCATTTGCAGTGCTTTTCAATTCAGGGTCATTTTAGCTCAAAATAAATCATGAAATGCATGAAAAATAGCAAATGAAGTCAGAAAAGGGTTGAAAAGTGATGATGTGGCTTTGAATGGTGCATATTGAATGCAGAAAAAGTCTAGAGTTAAAATATGTTTAAAAAATTGAAATCCCTTTGTAATAGATGAGTTTTCGTCCGAAGCCTTCATATTTCGAAAGAGATTATCCAGTTTGTACACGAAGTGCATCTAGTTTTTCCTGTAACCCTCTCAACTTTTTAGCACATGCTATGTGGGTGAAATTATGATACCATGCCAACTTTCAACCATTTCAGAGTTCATTTGCAGTGCTTTTCAATTCAGGGTCATTTTAGCTCAAAATAAATCATGAAATGTATGAAAAATAGCAAATGAAGTCAGAAAAGGGTTGAAAAGTGATGATGTGGCTTTGAATGGTGCATATTGAATGCAGAAAAAGTCTTGAGTTAAAATATGTTTAAAAAATTGAAATCCCTTTGTAATAGACGAGTTTTCGTCCGAAACCCTCATACTTCGAAAGAGATTGTCCAGTTTGTACACGAAGTGCATCCCGTTTTTCCTGTAATCTCTCAACTTTTTACAACATGCTATGTGGGTGAAATTATGATACCATGCCAACTTTCAACCATTTCAGAGTTCATTTGCAGTGCTTTTCAATTCAGGGTCATTTTAGCTGAAAAAATATCATGAAATGCATGAAAAATAGCAAATGAAGTCAGAAAAGGGTTAAAAAGTGATGATGTGGCTTTGAATGGTGCATATTGAATGCAGAAAAAGTCTTGAGTTAAAATATGTTTAAAAAATTGAAATCCCTTTGTAATAGACGAGTTTTCGTCCGAAACCCTCATACTTCGAAAGAGATTGTCCAGTTTGTACACGAAGTGCATCCCGTTTTTCCTGTAATCTCTCAACTTTTTACAACATGCTATGTGGGTGAAATTATGATACCATGCCAACTTTCAACCATTTCAGAGTTCATTTGCAGTGCTTTTCAATTCAGGGTCATTTTAGCTCAAAATAAATCATGAAATGTATGAAAAATAGCAAATGAAGTCAGAAAAGGGTTGAAAAGTGAAGACGTGGCTTTGAATGGTGCATATTGAATGCAGAAAAAGTCTTGAGTTAAAATATGTTTAAAAAATTGAAATCCCTTTGTAATAGACGAGTTTTCGTCCGAAACCCTCATACTTCGAAAGAGATTGTCCAGTTTGTACACGAAGTGCATCCCGTTTTTCCTGTAATCTCTCAACTTTTTACAACATGCTATGTGGGTGAAATTATGATACCATGCCAACTTTCAACCATTTCAGAGTTCATTTGCAGTGCTTTTCAATTCAGGGTCATTTTAGCTCAAAATAAATCATGAAATGCATGAAAAATAGCAAATGAAGTCAGAAAAGGGTTGAAAAGTGATGATGTGGCTTTGAATGGTGCATATTGAATGCAGAAAAAGTCTAGAGTTAAAATATGTTTAAAAAATTGAAATCCCTTTGTAATAGATGAGTTTTCGTCCGAAGCCTTCATATTTCGAAAGAGATTGTCCAGTTTGTACACGAAGTGCATCTAGTTTTTCCTGTAACCCTCTCAACTTTTTAGCACATGCTATGTGGGTGAAATTATGATACCATGCCAACTTTCAACCATTTCAGAGTTCATTTGCAGTGCTTTTCAATTCAGGGTCATTTTAGCTCAAAATAAATCATGAAATGTATGAAAAATAGCAAATGAAGTCAGAAAAGGGTTGAAAAGTGATGATGTGGCTTTGAATGGTGCATATTGAATGCAGAAAAAGTCTTGAGATAAAATATGTTTAAAAAATTGAAATCCCTTTGTAATAGACGAGTTTTCGTCCGAAACCCTCATACTTCGAAAGAGATTGTCCAGTTTGTACACGAAGTGCATCCCGTTTTTCCTGTAATCTCTCAAGTTTTTACAACATGCTATGTGGGTGAAATTATGATACCATGCCAACTTTCAACCATTTCAGAGTTCATTTGCAGTGCTTTTCAATTCAGGGTCATTTTAGCTGAAAAAATATCATGAAACGCATGAAAAATAGCAAATGAAGTCAGAAAAGGGTTAAAAAGTGATGATGTGGCTTTGAATGGTGCATATTGAATGCAGAAAAAGTCTTGAGTTACAATATGTTTAAAAAATTGAAATCCCTCTGTAATAGACGAGTTTTCGTCCGAAACCGTGATACTTCGAAAGAGATTGTCCAGTTTGTACACGAAGTGCATCCAGTTTTTCCTGTAACCCTCTCAACTTTTTAGCACATGCTATGTGGGTGAAATTATGATACCATGCCAACTTTCAACCATTTCAGAGTTCATTTGCAGTGCTTTTCAATTCAGGGTCATTTTAGCTCAAAATAAATCATGAAATGCATGAAAAATAGCAAATGAAGTCAGAAAAGGGTTGAAAAGTTATGATGTGGCTTTGAATGGTGCATATTGAATGCAGAAAAAGTCTTGAATTAAAATATGTTTAAAAAATTGAAATCCCTTTGTAATAGACGAGTTTTCGTCCGAAACCCACATACTTCGAAAGAGATTGTCCAGTTTGTACACGAAGTGCATCCAGTTTTTCCTGTAACCCTCTAAACATTTTAGCACATGCTACGTGGGTGAAATTATGATACCATGCCAACTTTCAACCATTTCAGAGTTCATTTGCAGTGCTTTTCAATTCAAGGTCATTTTAGCTCAAAATAAATCATGAAATGCATGAAAAATAGCAAGTGAAGTCAGAAAAGGGTTAACAAGTGATGATGTGGCTTTGAATGGTGCATATTGAATGCAGAAAAAGTCTTGAGTTAAAATATGTTTAAAAAATTGAAATCCCTTTGTAATAGACGAGTTTTCGTCCGAAACCCTCATACTTCGAAGGAGATTGAACAGTTTGTACTCGAAATGCATCCAGTTTTTCCTGTAACCCTCTCAACTTTTTATCACATTCTATGTGGGTGAAATTATGATACCATGCCAACTTTCAACCATTTCAGAGTTCATTTGCAGTGCTTTTCAATTCAGGGTCATTTTAGCTCAAAATAAATCATGAAATGGATGAAAAATAGCAAATGAAGTCAGAAAAGGGTTGAAAAGTGATGATGTGCCTTTGAATGGTGCATATTGAATGCAGAAAAAGTCTTGAGTTAAAATATGTTTAAAAAATTGAAATCCCTTTGTAATAGACGAGTTTTCGTCTGAAACCCTCATACTTCGAAAGAGATTGTCCAGTTTGTACACGAAGTGCATCCAGTTTTTCCTGTAACTCTCTCAACTTTTTACAACATGCTATGTGGGTGAAATTATGATACCATGCCAACTTTCAACCATTTCAGAGTTCATTTGCAGTGCTTTTCAATTCAGGGTCATTTTAGCTCAAAAAATATCATGAAATGCATGAAAAATAGCAAATGAAGTCAGAAAAGGGTTAAAAAGTGATGATGTGGCTTTGAATGGTGCATATTGAATGCAGAAAAAGTCTTGAGTTAAAATATGTTTAAAAAATTGAAATCCCTTTGTAATAGACGAGTTTTCGTCCGAAACCGTGATACTTCGAAAGAGATTGTCCAGTTTGTACACGAAGTGCATCCAGTTTTTCCTGTAACCCTCTCAACTTTTTACCACATGCTATGTGGGTGAAATTATGATACCATGCCAACTTTCAACCATTTCAGAGTTCATTTGCAGTGCTTTTCAATTCAGGGTCATTTTAGCTCAAAATATATCATGAAATGCATGAAAAATAGCAAATGAAGTCAGAAAAGGGTTGAAAAGTGATGATGTGGCTTTGAATGGTGCATATTGAATGCAGAAAAAGTCTTGAGTTAAAATATGTTTAAGAAATTGAAATCCCTTTGTAATAGACGAGTTTTCGTCCGAAACCGTGATACTTCGAAAGAGATTGTCCAGTTTGTACACGAAGGCATCCAGTTTTTCCTGTAACCCTCTCAACTTTTTAGCACATGCTATGTGGGTGAAATTATGATACCATGCCAACTTTCAACCATTTCAGAGTTCATTTGCAGTGCTTTTCAATTCAGGGTCATTTTAGCTCAAAATAAATCATGAAATGCATGAAAAATAGCAAATGAAGTCAGAAAAGGGTTGAAAAGTGATGATGTGGCTTTGAATGGTGCATATTGAATGCAGAAAAAGTCTAGAGTTAAAATATGTTTAAAAAATTGAAATCCCTTTGTAATAGATGAGTTTTCGTCCGAAGCCTTCATATTTCGAAAGAGATTGTCCAGTTTGTACACGAAGTGCATCTAGTTTTTCCTGTAACCCTCTCAACTTTTTAGCACATGCTATGTGGGTGAAATTATGATACCATGCCAACTTTCAACCATTTCAGAGTTCATTTGCAGTGCTTTTCAATTCAGGGTCATTTTAGCTCAAAATAAATCATGAAATGTATGAAAAATAGCAAATGAAGTCAGAAAAGGGTTGAAAAGTGAAGACGTGGCTTTGAATGGTGCATATTGAATGCAGAAAAAGTCTTGAGTTAAAATATGTTTAAAAATTGAAATCCCTTTGTAATAGACGAGTTTTCGTCCGAAACCCTCATACTTCGAAAGAGATTGTCCAGTTTGTACACGAAGTGCATCCCGTTTTTCCTGTAATCTCTCAACTTTTTACAACATGCTATGTGGGTGAAATTATGATACCATGCCAACTTTCAACCATTTTTGAGTTCATTTGCAGTGCTTTTCAATTCAGGGTCATTTTAGCTCAAAATAAATCATGAAATGTATGAAAAATAGCAAATGAAGTCAGAAAAGGGTTGAAAAGTGAAGACGTGGCTTTGAATGGTGCATATTGAATGCAGAAAAAGTCTTGAGTTAAAATATGTTTAAAAAATTGAAATCCCTTTGTAATAGACGAGTTTTCGTCCGAAACCCTCATACTTCGAAAGAGATTGTCCAGTTTGTACACGAAGTGCATCCCGTTTTTCCTGTAATCTCTCAACTTTTTACAACATGCTATGTGGGTGAAATTATGATACCATGCCAACTTTCAACCATTTCAGAGTTCATTTGCAGTGCTTTTCAATTCAGGGTCATTTTAGCTCAAAATAAATCATGAAATGCATGAAAAATAGCAAATGAAGTCAGAAAAGGGTTGAAAAGTGATGATGTGGCTTTGAATGGTGCATATTGAATGCAGAAAAAGTCTAGAGTTAAAATATGTTTAAAAAATTGAAATCCCTTTGTAATAGATGAGTTTTCGTCCGAAGCCTTCATATTTCGAAAGAGATTGTCCAGTTTGTACACGAAGTGCATCTAGTTTTTCCTGTAACCCTCTCAACTTTTTAGCACATGCTATGTGGGTGAAATTATGATACCATGCCAACTTTCAACCATTTCAGAGTTCATTTGCAGTGCTTTTCAATTCAGGGTCATTTTAGCTCAAAATAAATCATGAAATGTATGAAAAATAGCAAATGAAGTCAGAAAAGGGTTGAAAAGTGATGATGTGGCTTTGAATGGTGCATATTGAATGCAGAAAAAGTCTTGAGTTAAAATATGTTTAAAAAATTGAAATCCCTTTGTAATAGACGAGTTTTCGTCCGAAACCCTCATACTTCGAAAGAGATTGTCCAGTTTGTACACGAAGTGCATCCCGTTTTTCCTGTAATCTCTCAACTTTTTACAACATGCTATGTGGGTGAAATTATGATACCATGCCAACTTTCAACCATTTCAGAGTTCATTTGCAGTGCTTTTCAATTCAGGGTCATTTTAGCTGAAAAAATATCATGAAATGCATGAAAAATAGCAAATGAAGTCAGAAAATGGTTAAAAAGTGATGATGTGGCTTTGAATGGTGCATATTGAATGCAGAAAAAGTCTTGAGTTACAATATGTTTAAAAAATTGAAATCCCTCTGTAATAGACGAGTTTTCGTCCGAAACCGTGATACTTCGAAAGAGATTGTCCAGTTTGTACACGAAGTGCATCCAGTTTTTCCTGTAACCCTCTCAACTTTTTAGCACATGCTATGTGGGTGAAATTATGATACCATGCCAACTTTCAACCATTTCAGAGTTCATTTGCAGTGCTTTTCAATTCAGGGTCATTTTAGCTCAAAATAAATCATGAAATGCATGAAAAATAGCAAATGAAGTCAGAAAAGGGTTGAAAAGTTATGATGTGGCTTTGAATGGTGCATATTGAATGCAGAAAAAGTCTTGAATTAAAATATGTTTAAAAAATTGAAATCCCTTTGTAATAGACGAGTTTTCGTCCGAAACCCACATACTTCGAAAGAGATTGTCCAGTTTGTACACGAAGTGCATCCAGTTTTTCCTGTAACCCTCTAAATATTTTAGCACATGCTACGTGGGTGAAATTATGATACCATGCCAACTTTCAACCATTTCAGAGTTCATTTGCAGTGCTTTTCAATTCAAGGTCATTTTAGCTCAAAATAAATCATGAAATGCATGAAAAATAGCAAGTGAAGTCAGAAAAGGGTTAACAAGTGATGATGTGGCTTTGAATGGTGCATATTGAATGCAGAAAAAGTCTTGAGTTAAAATATGTTTAAAAAATTGAAATCCCTTTGTAATAGACGAGTTTTCGTCCGAAACCCTCATACTTCGAAGGAGATTGAACAGTTTGTACACGAAATGCATCCAGTTTTTCCTGTAACCCTCTCAACTTTTTATCACATTCTATGTGGGTGAAATTATGATACCATGCCAACTTTCAACCATTTCAGAGTTCATTTGCAGTGCTTTTCAATTCAGGGTCATTTTAGCTCAAAATAAATCATGAAATGGATGAAAAGTAGCAAATGAAGTCAGAAAAGGGTTGAAAAGTGATGATGTGCCTTTGAATGGTGCATATTGAATGCAGAAAAAGTCTTGAGTTAAAATATGTTTAAAAAATTGAAATCCCTTTGTAATAGACGAGTTTTCGTCTGAAACCCTCATACTTCGAAAGAGATTGTCCAGTTTGTACACGAAGTGCATCCAGTTTTTCCTGTAACTCTCTCAACTTTTTACAACATGCTATGTGGGTGAAATTATGATACCATGCCAACTTTCAACCATTTCAGAGTTCATTTGCAGTGCTTTTCAATTCAGGGTCATTTTAGCTCAAAAAATATCATGAAATGCATGAAAAATAGCAAATGAAGTCAGAAAAGGGTTAAAAAGTGATGATGTGGCTTTGAATGGTGCATATTGAATGCAGAAAAAGTCTTGAGTTAAAATATGTTTAAAAAATTGAAATCCCTTTGTAATAGACGAGTTTTCGTCCGAAACCGTGATACTTCGAAAGAGATTGTCCAGTTTGTACACGAAGTGCATCTAGTTTTTCCTGTAACCCTCTCAACTTTTTACCACATGCTATGTGGGTGAAATTATGATACCATGCCAACTTTCAACCATTTCAGAGTTCATTTGCAGTGCTTTTCAATTCAGGGTCATTTTAGCTCAAAATATATCATGAAATGCATGAAAAATAGCAAATGAAGTCAGAAAAGGGTTGAAAAGTGATGATGTGGCTTTGAATGGTGCATATTGAATGCAGAAAAAGTCTTGAGTTAAAATATGTTTAAGAAATTGAAATCCCTTTGTAATAGACGAGTTTTCGTCCGAAACCGTGATACTTCGAAAGAGATTGTCCAGTTTGTACACGAAGGCATCCAGTTTTTCCTGTAACCCTCTCAACTTTTTAGCACATGCTATGTGGGTGAAATTATGATACCATGCCAACTTTCAACCATTTCAGAGTTCATTTGCAGTGCTTTTCAATTCAGGGTCATTTTAGCTCAAAATAAATCATGAAATGCATGAAAAATAGCAAATGAAGTCAGAAAAGGGTTGAAAAGTTATGATGTGGCTTTGAATGGTGCATATTGAATGCAGAAAAAGTCTTGAGTTAAAATATGTTTAAAAAATTGAAATCCCTTTGTAATAGACGAGTTTTCGTCCGAAACCCTCATACTTCGAAAGAGATTGTCCAGTTTGTACACGAAGTGCATCCAGTTTTTCCTGTAACCCTCTAAACTTTTTAGCACATGCTACGTGGGTGAAATTATGATACCATGCCAACTTTCAACCATTTCAGAGTTCATTTGCAGTGCTTTTCAATTCAGGGTCATTTTAGCTCAAAATAAATCATGAAATGCATGAAAAATAGCAAATGAAGTCAGAAAAGGGTTGAAAAGTGATGATGTGGCTTTGAATGGTGCATATTGAATGCAGAAAAAGTCTTGAGTTAAAATATGTTTAAAAAATTGAAATCCCTTTGTAATAGACGAGTTTTCGTCTGAAGCCCTCATATTTCGAAAGAGATTGTCCAGTTTGTACACGAAGTGCATCCAGTTTTTCCTGTAACCCTCTCAACTTTTTAGCACATGCTATGTGGGTGAAATTATGATACCATGCCAACTTTCAACCATTTCAGAGTTCATTTGCAGTGCTTTTCAATTCAGGGTCATTTTACCTCAAAATAAATCATGAAATGTATGAAAAATAGCAAATGAAGTCAGAAAAGGGTTGAAAAGTGAAGACGTGGCTTTGAATGGTGCATATTGAATGCAGAAAAAGTCTTGAGTTAAAATAAGTTTAAAAAATTGAAATCCCTTTGTAATAGACGAGTTTTCGTCCGAAACCCTCATACTTCGAAAGAGATTGTCCAGTTTGTACACGAAGTGCATCCCGTTTTTCCTGTAACTCTCTCAACTTTTTACAATATGCTATGTGGGTGAAATTATGAAACCATGCCAACTTTCAACCATTTCAGAGTTCATTTGCAGTGCTTTTCAATTCAGGGTCATTTTAGCTGAAAAAATATCATGAAATGCATGAAAAATAGCAAATGAAGTCAGAAAAGGGTTAAAAAGTGATGATGTGGCTTTGAATGGTGCATATTGAATGCAGAAAAAGTCTTGAGTTAAAATATGTTTAAAAAATTGAAATCCCTCTGTAATAGACGAGTTTTCGTCCGAAACCGTGATACTTCGAAAGAGATTGTCCAGTTTGTACACGAAGTGCATCCAGTTTTTCCTGTAACCCTATCAACTTTTTACCACATGCTATGTGGGTGAAATTATGATACCATGCCAACTTTCAACCATTTCAGAGTTCATTTGCAGTGCTTTTCAATTCAGGGTCATTTTAGCTCAAAATATATCATGAAATGCATGAAAAATAGCAAATGAAGTCAGAAAAGGGTTGAAAAGTTATGATGTGGCTTTGAATGGTGCATATTGAATGCAGAAAAAGTCTTGAGTTAAAATATGTTTAAAAAATTGAAATCCCTTTGTAATAGACGAGTTTTCGTCCGAAACCCTCATACTTCGAAAGAGATTGTCCAGTTTGTACACGAAGTGCATCCAGTTTTTCCTGTAACCCTCTAAACTTTTTAGCACATGCTACGTGGGTGAAATTATGATACCATGCCAACTTTCAACCATTTCAGAGTTCATTTGCAGTGCTTTTCAATTCAGGGTCATTTTAGCTCAAAATAAATCATGAAATGCATGAAAAATAGCAAATGAAGTCAGAAAAGGGTTGAAAAGTGATGATGTGGCTTTGAATGGTGCATATTGAATGCAGAAAAAGTCTTGAGTTAAAATATGTTTAAAAAATTGAAATCCCTTTGTAATAGACGAGTTTTCGTCCGAAGCCCTCATATTTCGAAAGAGATTGTCCAGTTTGTACACGAAGTGCATCCAGTTTTTCCTGTAACCCTCTCAACTTTTTAGCACATGCTATGTGGGTGAAATTATGATACCATGCCAACTTTCAACCATTTCAGAGTTCATTTGTAGTGCTTTTCAATTCAGGGTCATTTTACCTCAAAATAAATCATGAAATGTATGAAAAATAGCAAATGAAGTCAGAAAAGGGTTGAAAAGTGAAGACGTGGCTTTGAATGGTGCATATTGAATGCAGAAAAAGTCTTGAGTTAAAATAAGTTTAAAAAATTGAAATCCCTTTGTAATAGACGAGTTTTCGTCCGAAACCCTCATACTTCGAAAGAGATTGTCCAGTTTGTACACGAAGTGCATCCCGTTTTTCCTGTAACTCTCTCAACTTTTTACAATATGCTATGTGGGTGAAATTATGAAACCATGCCAACTTTCAACCATTTCAGAGTTCATTTGCAGTGCTTTTCAATTCAGGGTCATTTTAGCTGAAAAAATATCATGAAATGCATGAAAAATAGCAAATGAAGTCAGAAAAGGGTTAAAAAGTGATGATGTGGCTTTGAATGGTGCATATTGAATGCAGAAAAAGTCTTGAGTTAAAATATGTTTAAAAAATTGAAATCCCTCTGTAATAGACGAGTTTTCGTCCGAAACCGTGATACTTCGAAAGAGATTGTCCAGTTTGTACACGAAGTGCATCCAGTTTTTCCTGTAACCCTCTCAACTTTTTACCACATGCTATGTGGGTGAAATTATGATACCATGCCAACTTTCAACCATTTCAGAGTTCATTTGCAGTGCTTTTCAATTCAGGGTCATTTTAGCTCAAAATATATCATGAAATGCATGAAAAATAGCAAATGAAGTCAGAAAAGGGTTGAAAAGTGATGATGTGGCTTTGAATGGTGCATATTGAATGCAGAAAAAGTCTTGAGTTAAAATATGTTTAAAAAATTGAAATCCCTTTGTAATAGACGAGTTTTCGTCCGAAACCGTGATACTTCGAAAGAGATTGTCCAGTTTGTACACGAAGTGCATCCAGTTTTTCCTGTAACCCTCTCAACTTTTTAGCACATGCTATGTGGGTGAAATTATGATTCCATGCCAACTTTCAACCATTTCAGAGTTCATTTGCAGTGCTTTTCAATTCAGGGTCATTTTAGCTCAAAATAAATCATGAAATGCATGAAAAATAGCAAATGAAGTCAGAAAAGGGTTGAAAAGTTATGATGTGGCTTTGAATGGTGCATATTGAATGCAGAAAAAGTTTTGAGTTAAAATATGTTTAAAAAATTGAAATCCCTTTGTAATAGACTAGTTTTCGTCCGAAACCCTCATACTTCGAAAGAGATTGTCCAGTTTGTACACGAAGTGCATCCAGTTTTTCCTGTAACCCTCTAAACTTTTTAGCACATGCTACGTGGGTGAAATTATGATACCATGCCAACTTTCAACCATTTCAGAGTTCATTTGCAGTGCTTTTCAATTCAGGGTCATTTTAGCTCAAAATAAATCATGAAATGCATGAAAAATAGCAAATGAAGTCAGAAAAGGGTTGAAAAGTTATGATGTGGCTTTGAATGGTGCATATTGAATGCAGAAAAAGTCTTGAGTTAAAATATGTTTAAAAAATTGAAATCCCTTTGTAATAGACGAGTTTTCGTCCAAAACCCTCATACTTCGAAAGAGACTGTCCAGTTTGTACACGAAATGCATCCAGTTTTTCCTGTAACCCTCTAAACTTTTTAGCACATGCTATGTGGGTGAAATTATGATACCATGCCAACTTTCAACCATTTCAGAGTTCATTTGCAGTGCTTTTCAATTCAGGGTCATTTTAGCTCAAAATATATCATGAAATGCATGAAAAATAGCAAATGAAGTCAGAAAAGGGTTGAAAAGTGATGACGTGGCTTTGAATGGTGCATATTGAATGCAGAAAAAGTCTTGAGTTAAAATATGTTTAAAAAATTGAAATCCCTTTGTAATAGACGAGTTTTCGTCCGAAACCCTCATACTTCGAAAGAGACTGTCCAGTTTGTACACGAAATGCATCCAGTTTTTCGTGTAACCCTCTCAACTTTTTAGCACATGCTATGTGGGTGAAATTATGATACCATGCCAACTTTCAACCATTTCAGAGTTCATTTGCAGTGCTTTTCAATTCAGGGTCATTTTAGCTCAAAATATATCATGAAATGCATGAAAAATAGCAAATGAAGTCAGAAAAGGGTTGAAAAGTGATGATGTGCCTTTGAATGGTGCATATTGAATGCAGAAAAAGTCTTGAGTTAAAATATGTTTAAAAAATTGAAATCCCTTTGTAATAGACGAGTTTTCGTCCGAAACCGTCATACTTCGAAAGAGATTGTCCAGTTTGTACACGAAGTGCATCCAGTTTTTCCTGTAACCCTCTCAACTTTTTAGCACATGCTATGTGGGTGAAATTATGATTCCATGCCAACTTTCAACCATTTCAGAGTTCATTTGCAGTGCTTTTCAATTCAGGGTCATTTTAGCTCAAAATAAATCATGAAATGCATGAAAAATAGCAAATGAAGTCAGAAAAGGGTTGAAAAGTTATGATGTGGCTTTGAATGGTGCATATTGAATGCAGAAAAAGTCTTGAGTTAAAATATGTTTACAAAATTGAAATCCCTTTGTAATAGACGAGTTTTCGTCCGAAACCCTCATACTTCGAAAGAGATTGTCCAGTTTGTACACGAAGTGCATCCAGTTTTTCCTGTAACCCTCTAAACTTTTTAGCACATGCTACGTGGGTGAAATTATGATACCATGCCAACTTTCAACCATTTCAGAGTTCATTTGCAGTGCTTTTCAATTCAGGGTCATTTTAGCTCAAAATAAATCATGAAATGCATGAAAAATAGCAAATGAAGTCAGAAAAGGGTTGAAAAGTGATGATGTGGCTTTGAATGGTGCATATTGAATGCAGAGAAAGTCTTGAGTTAAAATATGTTTAAAAAATTGAAATCCCTTTGTAATAGACGAGTTTTCGTCCGAAACCCTCATACTTCGAAAGAGATTGTCCAGTTTGTACACGAAGTGCATCCAGTTTTTCCTGTAACCCTCTAAACTTTTTAGCACATGCTACGTGGGTGAAATTATGATACCATGCCAACTTTCAACAATTTCAGAGTTCATTTGCAGTGCTTTTCAATTCAGGGTCATTTTAGCTCAAAATAAATCATGAAATGCATGAAAAATAGCAAATGAAGTCAGAAAATGGTTGAAAAGTGATGATGTGGCTTTGAATGGTGCATATTGAATGCAGAAAAAGTCTTGAGTTAAAATATGTTTAAAAAATTGAAATCCCTTTGTAATAGACGAGTTTTCGTCCGAAACCCTCATACTTCGAAAGAGACTGTCCAGTTTGTACACGAAATGCATCCAGTTTTTCGTGTAACCCTCTCAACTTTTTAGCACATGCTATGTGGGTGAAATTCTGATACCATGCCAACTTTCAACCATTTCAGAGTTCATTTGCAGTGCTTTTCAATTCAGGGTCATTTTAGCTCAAAATAAATCATGAAATGCATGAAAAATAGCAAATGAAGTCAGAAAAGGGTTGAAAAGTGATGATGTGCCTTTGAATGGTGCATATTGAATGCAGAAAAAGTCTTGAGTTAAAATATGTTTAAAAAATTGAAATCCCTTTGTAATAGACGAGTTTTCGTCCGAAACCCTCATACTTCGAAAGAGATTGTCCAGTTTGTACACGAAGTGCATCCAGTTTTTCCTGTAACCCTCTAAACTTTTTAGCACATGCTACGTGGGTGAAATTATGATACCATGCCAACTTTCAACAATTTCAGAGTTCATTTGCAGTGCTTTTCAATTCAGGGTCATTTTAGCTCAAAATAAATCATGAAATGCATGAAAAATAGCAAATGAAGTCAGAAAATGGTTGAAAAGTGATGATGTGGCTTTGAATGGTGCATATTGAATGCAGGAAAAGTCTTGAGTTAAAATATGTTTAAAAAATTGAAATCCCTTTGTAATAGACGAGTTTTCGTCCGAAACCCTCATACTTCGAAAGAGACTGTCCAGTTTGTACACGAAATGCATCCAGTTTTTCGTGTAACCCTCTCAACTTTTTAGCACATGCTATGTGGGTGAAATTCTGATACCATGCCAACTTTCAACCATTTCAGAGTTCATTTGCAGTGCTTTTCAATTCAGGGTCATTTTAGCTCAAAATAAATCATGAAATGCATGAAAAATAGCAAATGAAGTCAGAAAAGGGTTGAAAAGTGATGATGTGCCTTTGAATGGTGCATATTGAATGCAGAAAAAGTCTTGAGTTAAAATATGTTTAAAAAATTGAAATCCCTTTGTAATAGACGAGTTTTCGTCCGAAACCCTCATACTTCGAAAGAGATTGTCCAGTTTGTACACGAAGTGCATCCAGTTTTTCCTGTAACCCTCTAAACTTTTTAGCACATGCTACGTGGGTGAAATTATGATACCATGCCAACTTTCAACAATTTCAGAGTTCATTTGCAGTGCTTTTCAATTCAGGGTCATTTTAGCTCAAAATAAATCATGAAATGCATGAAAAATAGCAAATGAAGTCAGAAAATGGTTGAAAAGTGATGATGTGGCTTTGAATGGTGCATATTGAATGCAGGAAAAGTCTTGAGTTAAAATATGTTTAAAAAATTGAAATCCCTTTGTAATAGACGAGTTTTCGTCCGAAACCCTCATACTTCGAAAGAGACTGTCCAGTTTGTACACGAAATGCATCCAGTTTTTCGTGTAACCCTCTCAACTTTTTAGCACATGCTATGTGGGTGAAATTCTGATACCATGCCAACTTTCAACCATTTCAGAGTTCATTTGCAGTGCTTTTCAATTCAGGGTCATTTTAGCTCAAAATAAATCATGAAATGCATGAAAAATAGCAAATGAAGTCAGAAAAGGGTTGAAAAGTGATGATGTGCCTTTGAATGGTGCATATTGAATGCAGAAAAAGTCTTGAGTTAAAATATGTTTAAAAAATTGAAATCCCTTTGTAATAGACGAGTTTTCGTCCGAAACCCTCATACTTCGAAAGAGATTGTCCAGTTTGTACACGAAGTGCATCCAGTTTTTCCTGTAACCCTCTCAACTTTTTAGCACATGCTATGTGGGTGAAATTATGATACCACGCCAACTTCCAACCATTTCAGAGTTCATTTGCAGTGCTTTTCAATTCAGGGTCATTTTAGCTCAAAATAAATCATGAAATGCATGAAAAATAGCAAATGAAGTCAGAAAAGGGTTGAAAAGTGATGATGTGCCTTTGAATGGTGTATATTGAATGCAGGAAAAGTCTTGAGTTAAAATATGTTTAAAAAATTGAAATCCCTTTGTAATAGACGAGTTTTCGTCCGAAACCCTCATACTTCGAAAGAGATTGTCCAGTTTGTACACGAAGTGCATCCAGTTTTTCCTGTAACCCTCTAAACTTTTTAGCAAATGCTACGTGGGTGAAATTATGAAACCATGCCAACTTTCAGCCATTTCAGAGTTCATTTGCAGTGCTTTCCAATTCAGGGTCATTTTAGCTCAAAATAAATCATGAAATGCATGAAAAATAGCAAATGAAGTCAGAAAAGGGTTGAAAAGTGATGATGTGGCTTTGAATGGTGCATATTGAATGCAGAAAATGTCTTGAGTTAAAATATGTTTAAAAAATTGAAATCCCTTTGTAATAGACGAGTTTTCGTCCGAAACCCTCATACTTCGAAAGAGATTGTCCAGTTTGTACACGAAGTGCATCCAGTTTTTCCTGTAACCCTCTCAACTTTTTATCACATGCTATGTGGGTGAAATTATGATACCATGCCAACTTTCAACCATTTCAGAGTTCATTTGCAGTGCTTTTCAATTCAGGGTCATTTTAGCTCAAAATAAATCATGAAATGCATGAAAAATAGCAAATGAAGTCAGAAAAGGGTTGAAAAGTGATGATGTGGCTTTGAATGGTGCATATTGAATGCAGAAAAAGTCTTGAGTTAAAATATGTTTAAAAAATTGAAATCCCTTTGTAATAGACGAGTTTTCGTCCGAAACCCTCATACTTCGAAAGAGATTGTCCAGTTTGTACACGAAGTGCATCCAGTTTTTCCTGTAACCCTCTCAACTTTTTAACACATGCTATGTGGGTGAAATTATGATACCATGCCAACTTTCAGCCATTTCAGAGTTCATTTGCAGTGCTTTTCAATTCAGGGTCATTTTAGCTCAAAATAAATCATGAAATGCATGAAAAATAGCAAATGAAGTCAGAAAAGGGTTGAAAAGTGGTGATGTGGCTTTGAATGGTGCATATTGAATGCAGAAAAAGTCTTGAGTTAAAATATGTTTAAAAAATTGAAATCCCTCTGTAATAGACGAGTTTTCGTCCGAAACCGTGATACTTCGAATGAGATTGTCCAGTTTGTACACGAAGTGCATCCAGTTTTTCCTGTAACCCTCTCAACTTTTTAGCACATGCTATGTGGGTGAAATTATGATACCATGCCAACTTTCAACCATTTCAGAGTTCATTTGCAGTGCTTTTCAATTCAGGGTCATTTTAGCTCAAAATAAATCATGAAATGCATGAAAAATAGCAAATGAAGTCAGAAAAGGGTTGAAAAGTGATGATGTGGCTTTGAATGGTGCATATTGAATGCAGAAAAAGTCTTGAGTTAAAATATGTTTAAAAAATTGAAATCCCTTTGTAATAGACGAGTTTTCGTCCGAAACCCTCATACTTCGAAAGAGATTGTCCAGTTTGTACACGAAGTGCATCCAGTTTTTCCTGTAACCCTCTCAACTTTTTAACACATGCTATGTGGGTGAAATTATGATACCATGCCAACTTTCAACCATTTCAGAGTTCATTTGCAGTGCTTTTCAATTCAGGGTCATTTTAGCTCAAAATAAATCATGAAATGCATGAAAAATAGCAAATGAAGTCAGAAAAGGGTTGGAAAGTGGTGATGTGGCTTTGAATGGTGCATATTGAATGCAGAAAAAGTCTTGAGTTAAAATATGTTTAAAAAATTGAAATCCCTCTGTAATAGACGAGTTTTCGTCCGAAACCGTGATACTTCGAAAGAGATTGTCCAGTTTGTACACGAAGTGCATCCCGTTTTTCCTGTAACCCTCTCAACTTTTTACCACATGCTATGTGGGTGAAATTATGATACCATGCCAACTTTCAACCATTTCAAAGTTCATTTGCAGTGCTTTTCAATTCAGGGTCATTTTAGCTCAAAATAAATCATGAAATGCATGAAAAATAGCAAATGAAGTCAGAAAAGGGTTGAAAAGTGATGATGTGCCTTTGAATGGTGCATATTGAATGCAGAAAAAGTCTTGAGTTAAAATATGTTTAAAAAATTGAAATCCCTTTGTAATAGACGAGTTTTCGTCCGAAACCGTCATACTTCGAAAGAGATTGTCCAGTTTGTACACGAAGTGCATCCAGTTTTTCCTGTAACCCTCTCAACTTTTTAGCACATGCTATGTGGGTGAAATGATGATACCATGCCAACTTTCAACCATTTCAGAGTTCATTTGCAGTGCTTTTCAATTCAGGGTCATTTTAGCTCAAAATAAATCATGAAATGCATGAAAAATAGCAAATGAAGTCAGAAAAGGGTTGAAAAGTTATGATGTGGCTTTGAATGGTGCATATTGAATGCAGAAAAAGTCTTGAGTTAAAATATGTTTAAAAAATTGAAATCCCTTTGTAATAGACGAGTTTTCGTCCGAAACCCTCATACTTCGAAAGAGATTGTCCAGTTTGTACACGAAGTGCATCCAGTTTTTCCTGTAACCCTCTAAACTTTTTAGCACATGCTACGTGGGTGAAATTATGATACCATGCCAACTTTCAACCATTTCAGAGTTCATTTGCAGTGCTTTTCAATTCAGGGTCATTTTAGCTCAAAATAAATCATGAAATGCATGAAAAATAGCAAATGAAGTCAGAAAAGGGTTGAAAAGTGATGATGTGGCTTTGAATGGTGCATATTGAATGCCGAAAAAGTCTTGAGTTAAAATATGTTTAAAAAATTGAAATCCCTTTGTAATAGACGAGTTTTCGTCCGAAGCCCTCATATTTCGAAAGAGATTGTCCAGTTTGTACACGAAGTGCATCCAGTTTTTCCTGTAACCCTCTCAACTTTTTAGCACATGCTATGTGGGTGAAATTATGATACCATGCCAACTTTCAACCATTTCAGAGTTCATTTGCAGTGCTTTTCAATTCAGGGTCATTTTACCTCAAAATAAATCATGAAATGTATGAAAAATAGCAAATGAAGTCAGAAAAGGGTTGAAAAGTGAAGACGTGGCTTTGAATGGTGCATATTGAATGCAGAAAAAGTCTTGAGTTAAAATAAGTTTAAAAAATTGAAATCCCTTTGTAATAGACGAGTTTTCGTCCGAAACCCTCATACTTCGAAAGAGATTGTCCAGTTTGTACACGAAGTGCATCCCGTTTTTCCTGTAACTCTCTCAACTTTTTACAATATGCTATGTGGGTGAAATTATGAAACCATGCCAACTTTCAACCATTTCAGAGTTCATTTGCAGTGCTTTTCAATTCAGGGTCATTTTAGCTGAAAAAATATCATGAAATGCATGAAAAATAGCAAATGAAGTCAGAAAAGGGTTAAAAAGTGATGATGTGGCTTTGAATGGTGCATATTGAATGCAGAAAAAGTCTTGAGTTAAAATATGTTTAAAAAATTGAAATCCCTCTGTAATAGACGAGTTTTCGTCCGAAACCGTGATACTTCGAAAGAGATTGTCCAGTTTGTACACGAAGTGCATCCAGTTTTTCCTGTAACCCTCTCAACTTTTTAGCACATGCTATGTGGGTGAAATTATGATACCATGCCAACTTTCAACCATTTCAGAGTTCATTTGCAGTGCTTTTCAATTCAGGGTCATTTTAGCTCAAAATAAATCATGAAATGCATGAAAAATAGCAAATGAAGTCAGAAAAGGGTTGAAAAGTGATGATGTGCCTTTGAATGGTGCATATTGAATGCAGAAAAAGTCTTGAGTTAAAATATGTTTAAAAAATTGAAATCCCTTTGTAATAGACGAGTTTTCGTCCGAAACCGTCATACTTCGAAAGAGATTGTCCAGTTTGTACATGAAGTGCATCCAGTTTTTCCTGTAACCCTCTCAACTTTTTAGCACATGCTACGTGGGTGAAATTATGATACCATGCCAACTTTCAACCATTTCAGAGTTCATTTGCAGTGCTTTTCAATTCAGGGTCATTTTAGCTCAAAATAAATCATGAAATGCATGAAAAATAGCAAATGAAGTCAGAAAAGGGTTGAAAAGTGATGATGTGGCTTTGAATGGTGCATATTGAATGCAGAAAAAGTCTTGAGTTAAAATATGTTTAAAAAATTGAAATCCCTTTGTAATAGACGAGTTTTCGTCCGAAGCCCTCATATTTCGAAAGAGATTGTCCAGTTTGTACACGAAGTGCATCCAGTTTTTCCTGTAACCCTCTCAACTTTTTAGCACATGCTATGTGGGTGAAATTATGATACCATGCCAACTTTCAACCATTTCAGAGTTCATTTGCAGTGCTTTTCAATTCAGGGTCATTTTACCTCAAAATAAATCATGAAATGTATGAAAAATAGCAAATGAAGTCAGAAAAGGGTTGAAAAGTGAAGACGTGGCTTTGAATGGTGCATATTGAATGCAGAAAAAGTCTTGAGTTAAAATAAGTTTAAAAAATTGAAATCCCTTTGTAATAGACGAGTTTTCGTCCGAAACCCTCATACTTCGAAAGAGATTGTCCAGTTTGTACACGAAGTGCATCCCGTTTTTCCTGTAACTCTCTCAACTTTTTACAATATGCTATGTGGGTGAAATTATGAAACCATGCCAACTTTCAACCATTTCAGAGTTCATTTGCAGTGCTTTTCAATTCAGGGTCATTTTAGCTGAAAAAATATCATGAAATGCATGAAAAATAGCAAATGAAGTCAGAAAAGGGTTAAAAAGTGATGATGTGGCTTTGAATGGTGCATATTGAATGCAGAAAAAGTCTTGAGTTAAAAAATTGAAATCCCTTTGTAATAGACGAGTTTTCGTCCGAAACCCTCATACTTCGAAAGAGACTGTCCAGTTTGTACACGAAATGCATCCAGTTTTTCGTGTAACCCTCTCAACTTTTTAGCACATGCTATGTGGGTGAAATTATGATACCATGCCAACTTTCAACCATTTCAGAGTTCATTTGCAGTGCTTTTCAATTCAGGGTCATTTTAGCTCAAAATAAATCATGAAATGCATGAAAAATAGCAAATGAAGTCAGAAAAGGGTTGAAAAGTGATGATGTGCCTTTGAATGGTGCATATTGAATGCAGAAAAAGTCTTGAGTTAAAATATGTTTAAAAAATTGAAATCCCTTTGTAATAGACGAGTTTTCGTCCGAAACCCTCATACTTCGAAAGAGATTGTCCAGTTTGTACACGAAGTGCATCCAGTTTTTCCGGTAACCCTCTCAACTTTTTAGCACATGCTATGTGGGTGAAATTATGATACCATGCCAACTTTCAACCATTTCAGAGTTCATTTGCAGTGCTTTTCAATTCAGGGTCATTTTAGCTCAAAATAAATCATGAAATGCATGAAAAATAGCAAATGAAGTCCGAAAAGGGTTGAAAAGTGATGATGTGCCTTTGAATGGTGCATATTGAATGCAGGAAAAGTCTTGAGTTAAAATATGTTTAAAAAATTGAAATCCCTTTGTAATAGACGAGTTTTCGTCCGAAACCCTCATACTTCGAAAGAGATTGTCCAGTTTGTACACGAAGTGCATCCATTTTTTCCTGTAACCCTCTCAACTTTTTAGCACATGCTATGTGGGTGAAATTATGATACCATGCCAACTTTCAACCATTTCAGAGTTCATTTGCAGTGCTTTTCAATTCAGGGTCATTTTACCTCAAAATAAATCATGAAATGTATGAAAAATAGCAAATGAAGTCAGAAAAGGGTTGAAAAGTGAAGACGTGGCTTTCAATGGTGCATATTGAATGCAGAAAAAGTCTTGAGTTAAAATATGATTAAAAAATTGAAATCCCTTTGTAATAGACGAGTTTTCGTCCGAAACCCTCATACTTCGAAAGAGATTGTCCAGTTTGTACACGAAATGGATCCAGTTTTTCCTGTAACCCTCTCAACTTTTTATCACATGCTATGTGGGTGAAATTATGATACCATGCCAACTTTCAACCATTTCAGAGTTCATTTGCAGTGCTTTTCAATTCAGGGTCATTTTAGCTCAAAATAAATCATGAAATGCATGAAAAATAGCAAATGAAGTCAGAAAAGGCTTGAAAAGTGATGATGTGGCTTTGAATGGTGCATATTGAATGCAGAAAAAGTCTTGAGTTAAAATATGTTTAAAAAATTGAAATCCCTTTGTAATAGACGAGTTTTCGTCCGAAACCCTCATACTTCGAATGAGATTGTCCAGTTTGTACACGAATTGCATCCAGTTTTTCCTGTAACCCTCTCAACTTTTTAGCACATGCTATGTGGGTGAAATTATGATACCATGCCAACTTTCAACCATTTCAGAGTTCATTTGCACTGCTTTCCAATTCAGGGTCATTTTAGCTCAAAATAAATCATGAAATGCATGAAAAATAGCAAATGAAGTCAGAAAAGGGTTGAAAAGTGATGATGTGGCTTTGAATGGTGCATATTGAATGCAGAAAAAGTCTTGAGTTAAAATATGTTTAAAAAATTGAAATCCCTTTGTAATAGACGAGTTTTCGTCCGAAACCCTCATACTTCGAAAGAGATTGTCCAGTTTGTACACGAAGTGCATCCAGTTTTTCCTGTAACCCTCTCAACTTTTTAACACATGCTATGTGGGTGAAATTATGATACCATGCCAACTTTCAACCATTTCAGAGTTCATTTGCAGTGCTTTTCAATTCAGGGTCATTTTAGCTCAAAATAAATCATGAAATGCATGAAAAATAGCAAATGAAGTCAGAAAAGGGTTGGAAAGTGGTGATGTGGCTTTGAATGGTGCATATTGAATGCAGAAAAAGTCTTGAGTTAAAATATGTTTAAAATATTGAAATCCCTCTGTAATAGACGAGTTTTCGTCCGAAACCGTGATACTTCGAAAGAGATTGTCCAGTTTGTACACGAAGTGCATCCAGTTTTTCCTGTAACCCTCTCAACTTTTTAGCACATGCTATGTGGGTGAAATTATGATACCATGCCAACTTTCAACCATTTCAGAGTTCATTTGCAGTGCTTTTCAATTCAGGGTCATTTTAGCTCAAAATAAATCATGAAATGCATGAAAAATAGCAAATGAAGTCAGAAAAGGGTTGAAAATTTATGATGTGGCTTTGAATGGTGCATATTGAATGCAGAAAAAGTCTTGAGTTAAAATATGTTTAAAAAATTGAAATCCCTTTGTAATAGACGAGTTTTCGTCCGAAACCCTCATACTTCGAAAGAGATTGTCCAGTTTGTACACGAAGTGCATCCAGTTTTTCCTGTAACCCTCTAAACTTTTTAGCACATGCTACGTGGGTGAAATTATGATACCATGCCAACTTTCAACCATTTCAGAGTTCATTTGCAGTGCTTTTCAATTCAGGGTCATTTTAGCTGAAAATAAATCATGAAATGCATGAAAAATAGCAAATGAAGTCAGAAAAGGGTTGAAAAGTGATGATGTGGCTTTGAATGGTGCATATTGAATGCAGAAAAAGTCTTGAGTTAAAATATGTTTAAAAAATTGAAATCCCTTTGTAATAGACGAGTTTTCGTCCGAAGCCCTCATATTTCGAAAGAGATTGTCCAGTTTGTACACGAAATGGATCCAGTTTTTCCTGTAACCCTCTCAACTTTTTATCACATGCTATGTGGGTGAAATTATGATACCATGCCAACTTTCAACAATTTCAGAGTTCATTTGCAGTGCTTTTCAATTCAGGGTCATTTTAGCTCAAAATAAATCATGAAATGCATGAAAAATAGCAAATGAAGTCAGAAAAGGGTTGAAAATTGATGATGTGGCTTTGAATGGTGCATATTGAATGCAGAAAAAGTCTTGAGTTAAAATATGTTTAAAAAATTGAAATCCCTTTGTAATAGACGAGTTTTCGTCCGAAACCCTCATACTTCGAAAGAGACTGTCCAGTTTGTACACGAAATGCATCCAGTTTTTCGTGTAACCCTCTCAACTTTTTAGCACATGCTATGTGGGTGAAATTATGATACCATGCCAACTTTCAACCATTTCAGAGTTCATTTGCAGTGCTTTTCAATTCAGGGTCATTTTAGCTCAAAATAAATCATGAAATGCATGAAAAATAGCAAATGAAGTCAGAAAAGGGTTGAAAAGTGATGATGTGCCTTTGAATGGTGCATATTGAATATAGAAAAAGTCTTGAGTTAAAATATGTTTAAAAAATTGAAATCCCTTTGTAATAGACGAGTTTTCGTCCGAAACCCTCATACTTCGAAAGAGATTGTCCAGTTTGTACACGAAGTGCATCCAGTTTTTCCGGTAACCCTCTCATCTTTTTAGCACATGCTATGTGGGTGAAATTATGATACCATGCCAACTTTCAACCATTTCAGAGTTCATTTGCAGTGCTTTTCAATTCAGGGTCATTTTAGCTCAAAATAAATCATGAAATGCATGAAAAATAGCAAATGAAGTCCGAAAAGTGTTGAAAAGTGATGATGTGCCTTTGAATGGTGCATATTGAATGCAGGAAAAGTCTTGAGTTAAAATATGTTTAAAAAATTGAAATCCCTTCGTAATAGAAGAGTTTTCGTCCGAAACCCTCATACTTCGAAAGAGATTGTCCAGTTTGTACACGAAGTGCATCCATTTTTTCCTGTAACCCTCTCAACTTTTTAGCACATGCTATGTGGGTGAAATTATGATACCATGCCAACTTTCAACCATTTCAGAGTTCATTTGCAGTGCTTTTCAATTCAGGGTCATTTTACCTCAAAATAAATCATGAAATGTATGAAAAATAGCAAATGAAGTCAGAAATGGGTTGAAAAGTGAAGACGTGGCTTTCAATGGTGCATATTGAATGCAGAAAAAGTCTTGAGTTAAAATATGTTTAAAAAATTGAAATCCCTTTGTAATAGACGAGTTTTCGTCCGAAACCCTCATACTTCGAAAGAGATTGTCCAGTTTGTACACGAAATGGATCCAGTTTTTCCTGTAACCCTCTCAACTTTTTATCACATGCTATGTGGGTGAAATTATGATACCATGCCAACTTTTAACCATTTCAGAGTTCATTTGCAGTGCTTTTCAATTCAGGGTCATTTTAGCTCTAAATAAATCATGAAATGCATGAAAAATAGCAAATGAAGTCCGAAAAGGGTTGAAAAGTGATGATGTGGCTTTGAATGGTGCATATTGAATGCAGAAAAAGTCTTGAGTTAAAATATGTTTAAAAAATTGAAATCCTTTTGTAATAGACGAGTTTTCGTCCGAAACCCTCATATTTCGAATGAGATTGTCCAGTTTGTACACGAAGTGCATCCAGTTTTTCCTGTAACCCTCTCAACTTTTTAGAACATGCTATGTGGGTGAAATTATGATACCATGCCAACTTTCAGCCATTTCAGAGTTCATTTGCAGTGCTTTTCAATTCAGGGTCATTTTAGCTCAAAATAAATCATGAAATGCATGAAAAATAGCAAATGAAGTCAGAAAAGGCTTGAAAAGTGATGATGTGGCGTTGAATGGTGCATATTGAATGCAGAAAAAGTCTTGAGTTAAAATATGTTTAAAAAATTGAAATCCCTTTGTAATAGACGAGTTTTCGTCCGAAACCCTCATACTTCGAATGAGATTGTCCAGTTTGTACACGAAGTGCATCCAGTTTTTCCTGTAACCCTCTCAACTTTTTAGCACATGCTATGTGGGTGAAATTATGATACCATGCCAACTTTCAACCATTTGAGAGTTCATTTGCACTGCTTTCCAATTCAGGGTCATTTTAGCTCAAAATAAATCATGAAATGCATGAAAAATAGCAAATGAAGTCAGAAAAGGGTTGAAAAGTGATGATGTGGCTTTGAATGGTGCATATTGAATGCAGAAAAAGTCTTGAGTTAAAATATGTTTAAAAAATTGAAATCCCTTTGTAATAGACGAGTTTTCGTCCGAAACCCTCATACTTCGAAAGAGATTGTCCAGTTTGTACACGAAGTGCATCCAGTTTTTCCTGTAACCCTCTCAACTTTTTATCATATGCTATGTGGGTGAAATTATGATACCATGCCAACTTTCAACCATTTCAGAGTTCATTTGCAGTGCTTTTCAATTCAGGGTCATTTTAGCTCAAAATAAATCATGAAATGCATGAAAAATAGCAAATGAAGTCAGAAAAGGGTTGAAAAGTGATGATGTGGCTTTGAATGGTGCATATTGAATGCAGGAAAAGTCTTGAGTTATAATATGTTTAAAAAATTGAAATCCCTTTGTAATAGACGAGTTTTCGTCCGAAACCCTGATACTTCGAAAGAGATTGTCCAGTTTGTACACGAAGTGCATCCAGTTTTTCCTGTAACCCTCTCAACTTTTTATCACATGCTATGTGGGTGAAATTATGATACCATGCCAACTTTCAACCATTTCAGAGTTCATTTGAAGTGCTTTTCAATTCAGGGTCATTTTAGCTCAAAATAAATCATGAAATGCATGAAAAATAGCAAATGAAGTCAGAAAAGGGTTGGAAAGTGGTGATGTCGCTTTGAATGGTGCTTATTAAATGCAGAAAAAATCTTGAGTTAAACTATGTTTAAAAAATTGAAATCCCTTTGTAATAGACAAGTTTTCGTCCGAAACCCTTATACTTCGAAAGAGATTGTCCAGTTTGTATACGAAGTGCATCCAGTTTTTCCTGTAACCCTCTCAACTTTTTATCACATGCTATGTGGGTGAAATTATGATACCATGCCAAGTTTCAACCATTTCAGAGTTCATTTGGACTGCTATTCAATTCAGGGTCATTTTAGCTCAAAATAAATCATGAAATGCATGAAAAATAGCAAATGAAGTCAGAAAAGGGTTGGAAGTTGGGATGTGGCTTTGAATGGTGCATATTGAATGCAGAAAAAGTCTTGAGTTAAAATATGTTTAAAAAATTGAAATCCCTTTGTAATAGACGAGTTTTCGTCCGAAACCCTCATACTTCGAAAGAGATTGTCCAGTTTGTACACGAAGTGCATCCAGTTTTTCCTGTAACCCTCTAAACTTTTTAGCACATGCTACGTGGGTGAAATTATGATACCATGCCAACTTTCAACCATTTCAGAGTTCATTTGCAGTGCTTTTCAATTCAGGGTCATTTTAGCTCAAAATAAATCATGAAATGCATGAAAAATAGCAAATGAAGTCAGAAAAGGGTTGAAAAGTGATGATGTGCCTTTGAATGGTGCATATTGAATGCAGAAAAAGTCTTGAGTTAAAATATGTTTAAAAAATTGAAATCCCTTTGTAATAGACGAGTTTTCGTCCGAAACCGTCATACTTCGAAAGAGATTGTCCAGTTTGTACATGAAGTGCATCCAGTTTTTCCTGTAACCCTCTCAACTTTTTAGCACATGCTATGTGGGTGAAATTATGATACCATGCCAACTTTCAACCATTTCAGAGTTCATTTGCAGTGCTTTTCAATTCAGGGTCATTTTACCTCAAAATAAATCATGAAATGTATGAAAAATAGCAAATGAAGTCAGAAAAGGGTTGAAAAGTGAAGACGTGGCTTTGAATGGTGCATATTGAATGCAGAAAAAGTCTTGAGTTAAAATAAGTTTAAAAAATTGAAATCCCTTTGTAATAGACGAGTTTTCGTCCGAAACCCTCATACTTCGAAAGAGATTGTCCAGTTTGTACACGAAGTGCATCCCGTTTTTCCTGTAACTCTCTCAACTTTTTACAATATGCTATGTGGGTGAAATTATGAAACCATGCCAACTTTCAACCATTTCAGAGTTCATTTGCAGTGCTTTTCAATTCAGGGTCATTTTAGCTGAAAAAATATCATGAAATGCATGAAAAATAGCAAATGAAGTCAGAAAAGGGTTAAAAAGTGATGATGTGGCTTTGAATGGTGCATATTGAATGCAGAAAAAGTCTTGAGTTAAAAAATTGAAATCCCTTTGTAATAGACGAGTTTTCGTCCGAAACCCTCATACTTCGAAAGAGACTGTCCAGTTTGTACACGAAATGCATCCAGTTTTTCGTGTAACCCTCTCAACTTTTTAGCACATGCTATGTGGGTGAAATTATGATACCATGCCAACTTTCAACCATTTCAGAGTTCATTTGCAGTGCTTTTCAATTCAGGGTCATTTTAGCTCAAAATAAATCATGAAATGCATGAAAAATAGCAAATGAAGTCAGAAAAGGGTTGAAAAGTGATGATGTGCCTTTGAATGGTGCATATTGAATGCAGAAAAAGTCTTGAGTTAAAATATGTTTAAAAAATTGAAATCCCTTTGTAATAGACGAGTTTTCGTCCGAAACCCTCATACTTCGAAAGAGATTGTCCAGTTTGTACACGAAGTGCATCCAGTTTTTCCGGTAACCCTCTCAACTTTTTAGCACATGCTATGTGGGTGAAATTATGATACCATGCCAACTTTCAACCATTTCAGAGTTCATTTGCAGTGCTTTTCAATTCAGGGTCATTTTAGCTCAAAATAAATCATGAAATGCATGAAAAATAGCAAATGAAGTCCGAAAAGGGTTGAAAAGTGATGATGTGCCTTTGAATGGTGCATATTGAATGCAGGAAAAGTCTTGAGTTAAAATATGTTTAAAAAATTGAAATCCCTTTGTAATAGACGAGTTTTCGTCCGAAACCCTCATACTTCGAAAGAGATTGTCCAGTTTGTACACGAAGTGCATCCATTTTTTCCTGTAACCCTCTCAACTTTTTAGCACATGCTATGTGGGTGAAATTATGATACCATGCCAACTTTCAACCATTTCAGAGTTCATTTGCAGTGCTTTTCAATTCAGGGTCATTTTACCTCAAAATAAATCATGAAATGTATGAAAAATAGCAAATGAAGTCAGAAAAGGGTTGAAAAGTGAAGACGTGGCTTTCAATGGTGCATATTGAATGCAGAAAAAGTCTTGAGTTAAAATATGATTAAAAAATTGAAATCCCTTTGTAATAGACGAGTTTTCGTCCGAAACCCTCATACTTCGAAAGAGATTGTCCAGTTTGTACACGAAATGGATCCAGTTTTTCCTGTAACCCTCTCAACTTTTTATCACATGCTATGTGGGTGAAATTATGATACCATGCCAACTTTCAACCATTTCAGAGTTCATTTGCAGTGCTTTTCAATTCAGGGTCATTTTAGCTCAAAATAAATCATGAAATGCATGAAAAATAGCAAATGAAGTCAGAAAAGGCTTGAAAAGTGATGATGTGGCTTTGATTGGTGCATATTGAATGCAGAAAAAGTCTTGAGTTAAAATATGTTTAAAAAATTGAAATCCCTTTGTAATAGACGAGTTTTCGTCCGAAACCCTCATACTTCGAATGAGATTGTCCAGTTTGTACACGAATTGCATCCAGTTTTTCCTGTAACCCTCTCAACTTTTTAGCACATGCTATGTGGGTGAAATTATGATACCATGCCAACTTTCAACCATTTCAGAGTTCATTTGCACTGCTTTCCAATTCAGGGTCATTTTAGCTCAAAATAAATCATGAAATGCATGAAAAATAGCAAATGAAGTCAGAAAAGGGTTGAAAAGTGATGATGTGGCTTTGAATGGTGCATATTGAATGCAGAAAAAGTCTTGAGTTAAAATATGTTTAAAAAATTGAAATCCCTTTGTAATAGACGAGTTTTCGTCCGAAACCCTCATACTTCGAAAGAGATTGTCCAGTTTGTACACGAAGTGCATCCAGTTTTTCCTGTAACCCTCTCAACTTTTTAACACATGCTATGTGGGTGAAATTATGATACCATGCCAACTTTCAACCATTTCAGAGTTCATTTGCAGTGCTTTTCAATTCAGGGTCATTTTAGCTCAAAATAAATCATGAAATGCATGAAAAATAGCAAATGAAGTCAGAAAAGGGTTGGAAAGTGGTGATGTGGCTTTGAATGGTGCATATTGAATGCAGAAAAAGTCTTGAGTTAAAATATGTTTAAAATATTGAAATCCCTCTGTAATAGACGAGTTTTCGTCCGAAACCGTGATACTTCGAAAGAGATTGTCCAGTTTGTACACGAAGTGCATCCAGTTTTTCCTGTAACCCTCTCAACTTTTTAGCACATGCTATGTGGGTGAAATTATGATACCATGCCAACTTTCAACCATTTCAGAGTTCATTTGCAGTGCTTTTCAATTCAGGGTCATTTTAGCTCAAAATAAATCATGAAATGCATGAAAAATAGCAAATGAAGTCAGAAAAGGGTTGAAAATTTATGATGTGGCTTTGAATGGTGCATATTGAATGCAGAAAAAGTCTTGAGTTAAAATATGTTTAAAAAATTGAAATCCCTTTGTAATAGACGAGTTTTCGTCCGAAACCCTCATACTTCGAAAGAGATTGTCCAGTTTGTACACGAAGTGCATCCAGTTTTTCCTGTAACCCTCTAAACTTTTTAGCACATGCTACGTGGGTGAAATTATGATACCATGCCAACTTTCAACCATTTCAGAGTTCATTTGCAGTGCTTTTCAATTCAGGGTCATTTTAGCTGAAAATAAATCATGAAATGCATGAAAAATAGCAAATGAAGTCAGAAAAGGGTTGAAAAGTGATGATGTGGCTTTGAATGGTGCATATTGAATGCAGAAAAAGTCTTGAGTTAAAATATGTTTAAAAAATTGAAATCCCTTTGTAATAGACGAGTTTTCGTCCGAAGCCCTCATATTTCGAAAGAGATTGTCCAGTTTGTACACGAAATGGATCCAGTTTTTCCTGTAACCCTCTCAACTTTTTATCACATGCTATGTGGGTGAAATTATGATACCATGCCAACTTTCAACAATTTCAGAGTTCATTTGCAGTGCTTTTCAATTCAGGGTCATTTTAGCTCAAAATAAATCATGAAATGCATGAAAAATAGCAAATGAAGTCAGAAAAGGGTTGAAAATTGATGATGTGGCTTTGAATGGTGCATATTGAATGCAGAAAAAGTCTTGAGTTAAAATATGTTTAAAAAATTGAAATCCCTTTGTAATAGACGAGTTTTCGTCCGAAACCCTCATACTTCGAAAGAGACTGTCCAGTTTGTACACGAAATGCATCCAGTTTTTCGTGTAACCCTCTCAACTTTTTAGCACATGCTATGTGGGTGAAATTATGATACCATGCCAACTTTCAACCATTTCAGAGTTCATTTGCAGTGCTTTTCAATTCAGGGTCATTTTAGCTCAAAATAAATCATGAAATGCATGAAAAATAGCAAATGAAGTCAGAAAAGGGTTGAAAAGTGATGATGTGCCTTTGAATGGTGCATATTGAATATAGAAAAAGTCTTGAGTTAAAATATGTTTAAAAAATTGAAATCCCTTTGTAATAGACGAGTTTTCGTCCGAAACCCTCATACTTCGAAAGAGATTGTCCAGTTTGTACACGAAGTGCATCCAGTTTTTCCGGTAACCCTCTCATCTTTTTAGCACATGCTATGTGGGTGAAATTATGATACCATGCCAACTTTCAACCATTTCAGAGTTCATTTGCAGTGCTTTTCAATTCAGGGTCATTTTAGCTCAAAATAAATCATGAAATGCATGAAAAATAGCAAATGAAGTCCGAAAAGTGTTGAAAAGTGATGATGTGCCTTTGAATGGTGCATATTGAATGCAGGAAAAGTCTTGAGTTAAAATATGTTTAAAAAATTGAAATCCCTTCGTAATAGAAGAGTTTTCGTCCGAAACCCTCATACTTCGAAAGAGATTGTCCAGTTTGTACACGAAGTGCATCCATTTTTTCCTGTAACCCTCTCAACTTTTTAGCACATGCTATGTGGGTGAAATTATGATACCATGCCAACTTTCAACCATTTCAGAGTTCATTTGCAGTGCTTTTCAATTCAGGGTCATTTTACCTCAAAATAAATCATGAAATGTATGAAAAATAGCAAATGAAGTCAGAAATGGGTTGAAAAGTGAAGACGTGGCTTTCAATGGTGCATATTGAATGCAGAAAAAGTCTTGAGTTAAAATATGTTTAAAAAATTGAAATCCCTTTGTAATAGACGAGTTTTCGTCCGAAACCCTCATACTTCGAAAGAGATTGTCCAGTTTGTACACGAAATGGATCCAGTTTTTCCTGTAACCCTCTCAACTTTTTATCACATGCTATGTGGGTGAAATTATGATACCATGCCAACTTTTAACCATTTCAGAGTTCATTTGCAGTGCTTTTCAATTCAGGGTCATTTTAGCTCTAAATAAATCATGAAATGCATGAAAAATAGCAAATGAAGTCCGAAAAGGGTTGAAAAGTGATGATGTGGCTTTGAATGGTGCATATTGAATGCAGAAAAAGTCTTGAGATAAAATATGTTTAAAAAATTGAAATCCTTTTGTAATAGACGAGTTTTCGTCCGAAACCCTCATATTTCGAATGAGATTGTCCAGTTTGTACACGAAGTGCATCCAGTTTTTCCTGTAACCCTCTCAACTTTTTAGAACATGCTATGTGGGTGAAATTATGATACCATGCCAACTTTCAGCCATTTCAGAGTTCATTTGCAGTGCTTTTCAATTCAGGGTCATTTTAGCTCAAAATAAATCATGAAATGCATGAAAAATAGCAAATGAAGTCAGAAAAGGCTTGAAAAGTGATGATGTGGCGTTGAATGGTGCATATTGAATGCAGAAAAAGTCTTGAGTTAAAATATGTTTAAAAAATTGAAATCCCTTTGTAATAGACGAGTTTTCGTCCGAAACCCTCATACTTCGAATGAGATTGTCCAGTTTGTACACGAAGTGCATCCAGTTTTTCCTGTAACCCTCTCAACTTTTTAGCACATGCTATGTGGGTGAAATTATGATACCATGCCAACTTTCAACCATTTGAGAGTTCATTTGCACTGCTTTCCAATTCAGGGTCATTTTAGCTCAAAATAAATCATGAAATGCATGAAAAATAGCAAATGAAGTCAGAAAAGGGTTGAAAAGTGATGATGTGGCTTTGAATGGTGCATATTGAATGCAGAAAAAGTCTTGAGTTAAAATATGTTTAAAAAATTGAAATCCCTTTGTAATAGACGAGTTTTCGTCCGAAACCCTCATACTTCGAAAGAGATTGTCCAGTTTGTACACGAAGTGCATCCAGTTTTTCCTGTAACCCTCTCAACTTTTTATCATATGCTATGTGGGTGAAATTATGATACCATGCCAACTTTCAACCATTTCAGAGTTCATTTGCAGTGCTTTTCAATTCAGGGTCATTTTAGCTCAAAATAAATCATGAAATGCATGAAAAATAGCAAATGAAGTCAGAAAAGGGTTGAAAAGTGATGATGTGGCTTTGAATGGTGCATATTGAATGCAGGAAAAGTCTTGAGTTATAATATGTTTAAAAAATTGAAATCCCTTTGTAATAGACGAGTTTTCGTCCGAAACCCTGATACTTCGAAAGAGATTGTCCAGTTTGTACACGAAGTGCATCCAGTTTTTCCTGTAACCCTCTCAACTTTTTATCACATGCTATGTGGGTGAAATTATGATACCATGCCAACTTTCAACCATTTCAGAGTTCATTTGAAGTGCTTTTCAATTCAGGGTCATTTTAGCTCAAAATAAATCATGAAATGCATGAAAAATAGCAAATGAAGTCAGAAAAGGGTTGGAAAGTGGTGATGTCGCTTTGAATGGTGCTTATTAAATGCAGAAAAAATCTTGAGTTAAACTATGTTTAAAAAATTGAAATCCCTTTGTAATAGACAAGTTTTCGTCCGAAACCCTTATACTTCGAAAGAGATTGTCCAGTTTGTATACGAAGTGCATCCAGTTTTTCCTGTAACCCTCTCAACTTTTTATCACATGCTATGTGGGTGAAATTATGATACCATGCCAAGTTTCAACCATTTCAGAGTTCATTTGGACTGCTATTCAATTCAGGGTCATTTTAGCTCAAAATAAATCATGAAATGCATGAAAAATAGCAAATGAAGTCAGAAAAGGGTTGGAAGTTGGGATGTGGCTTTGAATGGTGCATATTGAATGCAGAAAAAGTCTTGAGTTAAAATATGTTTAAAAAATTGAAATCCCTTTGTAATAGACGAGTTTTCGTCCGAAACCCTCATACTTCGAAAGAGATTGTCCAGTTTGTACACGAAGTGCATCCAGTTTTTCCTGTAACCCTCTAAACTTTTTAGCACATGCTACGTGGGTGAAATTATGATACCATGCCAACTTTCAACCATTTCAGAGTTCATTTGCAGTGCTTTTCAATTCAGGGTCATTTTAGCTCAAAATAAATCATGAAATGCATGAAAAATAGCAAATGAAGTCAGAAAAGGGTTGAAAAGTGATGATGTGGCTTTGAATGGTGCATATTGAATGCAGAAAAAGTCTTGAGTTAAAATATGTTTAAAAAATTGAAATCCCTTTGTAATAGACGAGTTTTCGTCCGAAACCCTCATACTTCGAAAGAGATTGTCCAGTTTGTACACGAAGTGCATCCAGTTTTTCCTGTAACCCTCTCAACTTTTTATCATATGCTATGTGGGTGAAATTATGATACCATGCCAACTTTCAACCATTTCAGAGTTCATTTGCAGTGCTTTTCAATTCAGGGTCATTTTAGCTCAAAATAAATCATGAAATGCATGAAAAATAGCAAATGAAGTCAGAAAAGGGTTGAAAAGTGATGATGTGGCTTTGAATGGTGCATATTGAATGCAGGAAAAGTCTTGAGTTATAATATGTTTAAAAAATTAAAATCCCTTTGTAATAGACGAGTTTTCGTCCGAAACCCTGATACTTCGAAAGAGATTGTCCAGTTTGTACACGAAGTGCATCCAGTTTTTCCTGTAACCCTCTCAACTTTTTATCACATGCTATGTGGGTGAAATTATGATACCATGCCAACTTTCAACCATTTCAGAGTTCATTTGAAGTGCTTTTCAATTCAGGGTCATTTTAGCTCAAAATAAATCATGAAATGCATGAAAAATAGCAAATGAAGTCAGAAAAGGGTTGGAAAGTGGTGATGTCGCTTTGAATGGTGCTTATTAAATGCAGAAAAAATCTTGAGTTAAACTATGTTTAAAAAATTGAAATCCCTTTGTAATAGACAAGTTTTCGTCCGAAACCCTTATACTTCGAAAGAGATTGTCCAGTTTGTATACGAAGTGCATCCAGTTTTTCCTGTAACCCTCTCAACTTTTTATCACATGCTATGTGGGTGAAATTATGATACCATGCCAAGTTTCAACCATTTCAGAGTTCATTTGGACTGCTATTCAATTCAGGGTCATTTTAGCTCAAAATAAATCATGAAATGCATGAAAAATAGCAAATGAAGTCAGAAAAGGGTTGGAAGTTGGGATGTGGCTTTGAATGGTGCATATTGAATGCAGAAAAAGTCTTGAGTTAAAATATGTTTAAAAAATTGAAATCCCTTTGTAATAGACGAGTTTTCGTCCGAAACCCTCATACTTCGAAAGAGATTGTCCAGTTTGTACACGAAGTGCATCCAGTTTTTCCTGTAACCCTCTAAACTTTTTAGCACATGCTACGTGGGTGAAATTATGATACCATGCCAACTTTCAACCATTTCAGAGTTCATTTGCAGTGCTTTTCAATTCAGGGTCATTTTAGCTCAAAATAAATCATGAAATGCATGAAAAATAGCAAATGAAGTCAGAAAAGGGTTGAAAAGTGATGATGTGGCTTTGAATGGTGCATATTGAATGCAGAAAAAGTCTTGAGTTAAAATATGTTTAAAAAATTGAAATCCCTTTGTAGTAGACGAGTTTTCGTCCGAAGCCCTCATATTTCGAAAGAGATTGTCCAGTTTGTACACGAAGTGCATCCAGTTTTTCCTGTAACCCTCTCAACTTTTTAGCACATGCTATGTGGGTGAAATTATGATACCATGCCAACTTTCAACCATTTCAGAGTTCATTTGCAGTGCTTTCCAATTCAGGGTCATTTTAGCTCAAAATAAATCATGAAATGCATGAAAAATAACAAATGAAGTCAGAAAAGGGTTGAAAAGTGATGATGTGGCTTTGAATGGTGCATATTGAATGCAGAAAAAGTCTTGAGTTAAAATATGTTTAAAAAATTGAAATCCCTTTGTAATAGACGAGTTTTCGTCCGAAGCCCTCATACTTCGAATGAGATTGTCCAGTTTGTACACGAAGTGCATCCAGTTTTTCCTGTAACCCTCTCAACTTTTTAGCACATGCTATGTGGGTGAAATTATGATGCCATGCCATCTTTCAACCATTTCAGAGTTCATTTGCACTGCTTTCCAATTCAGGGTCATTTTAGCTCAAAATAAATCATGAAATGCATGAAAAATAGCAAATGAAGTCAGAAAAGGGTTGAAAAGTGATGATGTGCCTTTGAATGGTGCATATTGAATGCAGAAAAAGTCTTGAGTTAAAATATGTTTAAAAAATTGAAATCCCTTTGTAATAGACGAGTTTTCGTCCGAAACCCTCATACTTCGAAAGTGACTGTCCAGTTTGTACACGAAATGCATCCAGTTTTTCGTGTAACCCTCTCAACTTTTTAGCACATGCTATGTGGGTGAAATTATGATGCCATGCCATCTTTCAACCATTTCAGAGTTCATTTGCACTGCTTTCCAATTCAGGGTCATTTTAGCTCAAAATAAATCATGAAATGCATGAAAAATAGCAAATGAAGTCAGAAAAGGGTTGAAAAGTGATGATGTGCCTTTGAATGGTGCATATTGAATGCAGAAAAAGTCTTGAGTTAAAATATGTTTAAAAAATTGAAATCCCTTTGTAATAGACGAGTTTTCGTCCGAAACCCTCATACTTCGAAAGAGACTGTCCAGTTTGTACACGAAATGCATCCAGTTTTTCGTGTAA
Organism: Elymus sibiricus; assembly: GCA_039707655.1. Lineage (NCBI taxonomy): Eukaryota > Viridiplantae > Streptophyta > Magnoliopsida > Poales > Poaceae > Elymus > Elymus sibiricus. Next base: position 122,458,485 of record CM077667.1, on the reverse strand, counting down.
CCCTCTCAACTTTTTAGCACATGCTATGTGGGTCGAATTATGATGCCATGCCAACTTTCAACCATTTCAGAGTTCATTTGCAGTGCTTTTCAATTCAGGGTCATTTTAGCTCAAAATAAATCATGAAATGCATGAAAAATAGCAAATGAAGTCAGAAAAGGGTTGAAAAGTGATGATGTGGCTTTGAATGGTGCATATTGAATGCAGAAAAAGTCTTGAGTTAAAATATGTTTAAAAAATTAAAATCCCTTTGTAATAGACGAGTTTTTGTCCGAAGCCCTCATATTTCGAAAGAGATTGTCCAGTTTGTACACGAAGTGCATCCAGTTTTTCCTGTAACCCTCTCAACATTTTAGAACATGCTATGTGGGTGAAATTATGATACCATGCCAACTTTCAGCCATTTCAGAGTTCATTTGCAGTGCTTTTCAATTCAGGGTCATTTTAGCTCAAAATAAATCATGAAATGCATGAAAAATAGCAAATGAAGTCAGAAAAGGGTTGAAAAGTGATGATGTGGCTTTGAATGGTGCATATTGAATGCAGAAAAAGTCTTGAGTTAAAATATGTTTAAAAAATTGAAATCCCTTTGTAATAGACGAGTTTTCGACCGAAACCCTCATACTTCGAAAGAGATTGTCCAGTTTGTACACGAAGTGCATCCAGTTTTTCCTGTAACCCTCTCAACTTTTTATCATATGCTATGTGGGTGAAATTATGATACCATGCCAACTTTCAACCATTTCAGAGTTCATTTGCAGTGCTTTTCAATTCAGGGTCATTTTAGCTCAAAATAAATCATGAAATGCATGAAAAATAGCAAATGAAGTCAGAAAAGGGTTGAAAAGTGATGATGTGGCTTTGAATGGTGCATATTGAATGCAGAAAAAGTCTTGAGTTAAAATATGTTTAAAAAATTGAAATCCCTTTGTAATAGACGAGTTTTCGTCCGAAACCCTCATATTTCGAATGAGATTGTCCAGTTTGTACACGAAGTGCATCCAGTTTTCCCTGTAACCCTCTCAACTTTTTAGAACATGCTATGTGGGTGAAATTATGATACCATGCCAACTTTCAGCCATTTCAGAGTTCATTTGCAGTGCTTTTCAATTCAGGGTCATTTTAGCTCAAAATAAATCATGAAATGCATGAAAAATAGCAAATGAAGTCAGAAAAGGCTTGAAAAGTGATGATGTGGCTTTGAATGGTGCATATTGAATGCAGAAAAAGTCTTGAGTTAAAATATGTTTAAAAAATTGAAATCCCTTTGTAATAGACGAGTTTTCGTCCGAAACCCTCATACTTCGAATGAGATTGTCCAGTTTGTACACGAAGTGCATCCAGCTTTTCCTGTAGCCCTCTCAACTTTTTAGCACATGCTATGTGGGTGAAATTATGATACCATGCCAACTTTCAACCATTTCAGAGTTCATTTGCACTGCTTTCCAATTCAGGGTCATTTTAGCTGAAAATAAATCATGAAATGCATGAAAAATAGCAAATGAAGTCAGAAAAGGGTTGAAAAGTGATGATGTGGCTTTGAATGGTGCATATTGAATGCAGAAAAAGTCTTGAGTTAAAATATGTTTAAAAAATTGAAATCCCTTTGTAATAGACGAGTTTTCGTCCAAAACCCTCATACTTCGAAAGAGACTGTTCAGTTTGTACACGAAGTGCATCCAGTTTTTCGTGTAGCCCTCTCAACTTTTTAGCACATGCTATGTGGGTGATATTATGATACCATGCCAACTTTCAACCATTTCAGAGTTCATTTGCAGTGCTTTTCAATTCAGGGTCATTTTAGCTCAAAATAAATCATGAAATGCATGAAAAATAGCAAATGAAGTCAGAAAAGGGTTGAAAAGTGATGATGTGCCTTTGAATGGTGCATATTGAATGCAGAAAAAGTCTTGAGATAAAATATGTTTAAAAAATTGAAATCCCTTTGTAATAGACGAGTTTTCGTCCGAAACCCTCATACTTCGAAAGAGATTGTCCAGTTTGTACACGAAGTGCATCCAGTTTTTCCTGTAACCCTCTCAACTTTTTAGCACATGCTATGTGGGTGAAATTATGATACCATGCCAACTTTCAACCATTTCAGAGTTCATTTGCAGTGGTTTTCAATTCAGGGTCATTTTAGCTCAAAATAAATCATGAAATGCATGAAAAATAGCAAATGAAGTCAGAAAAGGGTTGAAAAGTGATGATGTGGCTTTGAATGGTGCATATTGAATGCAGGAAAAGTCTTGAGTTATAATATGTTTAAAAAATTGAAATCCCTTTGTAATAGACGAGTTTTCGTCCGAAACCCTGATACTTCGAAAGAGATTGTCCAGTTTGTACACGAAGTGCATCCAGTTTTTCCTGTAACCCTCTCAACTTTTTATCACATGCTATGTGGGTGAAATTATGATACCATGCCAACTTTCAACCATTTCAGAGTTCATTTGAAGTGCTTTTCAATTCAGGGTCATTTTAGCTCAAAATAAATCATGAAATGCATGAAAAATAGCAAATGAAGTCAGAAAAGGGTTGGAAAGTGGTGATGTCGCTTTGAATGGTGCTTATTGAATGCAGAAAAAATCTTGAGTTAAACTATGTTTAAAAAATTGAAATCCCTTTGTAATAGACAAGTTTTCGTCCGAAACCCTTATACTTCGAAAGAGATTGTCCAGTTTGTATACGAAGTGCATCCAGTTTTTCCTGTAACCCTCTCAACTTTTTATCACATGCTATGTGGGTGAAATTATGATACCATGCCAAGTTTCAACCATTTCAGAGTTCATTTGGACTGCTATTCAATTCAGGGTCATTTTAGCTCAAAATAAATCATGAAATGCATGAAAAATAGCAAATGAAGTCAGAAAAGGGTTGGAAGTTGGGATGTGGCTTTGAATGGTGCATATTGAATGCAGAAAAAGTCTTGAGTTAAAATATGTTTAAAAAATTGAAATCCCTTTGTAATAGACGAGTTTTCGTCCGAAACCCTCATACTTCGAAAGAGATTGTCCAGTTTGTACACGAAGTGCATCCAGTTTTTCCTGTAACCCTCTAAACTTTTTAGCACATGCTACGTGGGTGAAATTATGATACCATGCCAACTTTCAACCATTTCAGAGTTCATTTGCAGTGCTTTTCAATTCAGGGTCATTTTAGCTCAAAATAAATCATGAAATGCATGAAAAATAGCAAATGAAGTCAGAAAAGGGTTGAAAAGTGATGATGTGGCTTTGAATGGTGCATATTGAATGCAGAAAAAGTCTTGAGTTAAAATATGTTTAAAAAATTGAAATCCCTTTGTAGTAGACGAGTTTTCGTCCGAAGCCCTCATATTTCGAAAGAGATTGTCCAGTTTGTACACGAAGTGCATCCAGTTTTTCCTGTAACCCTCTCAACTTTTTAGCACATGCTATGTGGGTGAAATTATGATACCATGCCAACTTTCAACCATTTCAGAGTTCATTTGCAGTGCTTTCCAATTCAGGGTCATTTTAGCTCAAAATAAATCATGAAATGCATGAAAAATAGCAAATGAAGTCAGAAAAGGGTTGAAAAGTGATGATGTGGCTTTGAATGGTGCATATTGAATGCAGAAAAAGTCTTGAGTTAAAATATGTTTAAAAAATTGAAATCCCTTTGTAATAGACGAGTTTTCGTCCGAAGCCCTCATATTTCGAAAGAGACTGTCCAGTTTGTACACGAAATGCATCCAGTTTTTCGTGTAACCCTCTCAAATTTTTAGCACATGCTATGTGGGTGAAATTATGATACCATGCCAACTTTCAACCATTTCAGAGTTCATTTGCAGTGCTTTTTAATTCAGGGTCATTTTAGCTCAAAATAAATCATGAAATGCATGAAAAATAGCAAATGAAGTCAGAAAAGGGTTGAAAAGTGATGATGTGGCTTTGAATGGTGCATATTGAATGCAGAAAAAGTCTTGAGTTAAAATATGTTTAAAAAATTGAAATCCCTTTGTAATAGACGAGTTTTCGTCCGAAACCCTCATACTTCGAATGAGATTGTCCAGTTTGTACACGAAGTGCATCCAGTTTTTCCTGTAACCCTCTCAACTTTTTAGCACATGCTATGTGGGTGAAATTATGATGCCATGCCATCTTTCAACCATTTCAGAGTTCATTTGCACTGCTTTCCAATTCAGGGTCATTTTAGCTCAAAATAAATCATGAAATGCATGAAAAATAGCAAATGAAGTCAGAAAAGGGTTGAAAAGTGATGATGTGCCTTTGAATGGTGCATATTGAATGCAGAAAAAGTCTTGAGTTAAAATATGTTTAAAAAATTGAAATCCCTTTGTAATAGACGAGTTTTCGTCCGAAACCCTCATACTTCGAAAGAGACTGTCCAGTTTGTACACGAAATGCATCCAGTTTTTCGTGTAACCCTCTCAACTTTTTAGCACATGCTATGTGGGTGAAATTATGATACCATGCCAACTTTCAACCATTTCAGAGTTCATTTGCAGTGCTTTTCAATTCAGGGTCATTTTAGCTCAAAATAAATCATGAAATGCATGAAAAATAGCAAATGAAGTCAGAAAAGGGTTGAAAAGTGATGATGTGGCTTTGAATGGTGCATATTGAATGCAGAAAAAGTCTTGAGTTAAAATATGTTTAAAAAATTAAAATCCCTTTGTAATAGACGAGTTTTCGTCCGAAGCCCTCATATTTCGAAAGAGATTGTCCAGTTTGTACACGAAGTGCATCCAGTTTTTCCTGTAACCCTCTCAACTTTTTAGAACATCCTATGTGGGTGAAATTATGATACCATGCCAACTTTCAGCCATTTCAGAGTTCATTTGCAGTGCTTTTCAATTCAGGGTCATTTTAGCTCAAAATAAATCATGAAATGCATGAAAAATAGCAAATGAAGTCAGAAAAGGGTTGAAAAGTGATGATGTGGCTTTGAATGGTGCATATTGAATGCAGAAAAAGTCTTGAGTTAAAATATGTTTAAAAAATTGAAATCCCTTTGTAATAGACGAGTTTTCGACCGAAACCCTCATACTTCGAAAGAGATTGTCCAGTTTGTACACGAAGTGCATCCAGTTTTTCCTGTAACCCTCTCAACTTTTTATCATATGCTATGTGGGTGAAATTATGATACCATGCCAACTTTCAACCATTTCAGAGTTCATTTGCAGTGCTTTTCAATTCAGGGTCATTTTAGCTCAAAATAAATCATGAAATGCATGAAAAATAGCAAATGAAGTCAGAAAAGGGTTGAAAAGTGATGATGTGGCTTTGAATGGTGCATATTGAATGCAGAAAAAGTCTTGAGTTAAAATATGTTTAAAAAATTGAAATCCCTTTGTAATAGACGAGTTTTCGTCCGAAACCCTCATACTTCGAATGAGATTGTCCAGTTTGTACACGAAGTGCATCCAGCTTTTCCTGTAACCCTCTCAACTTTTTAGCACATGCTATGTGGGTGAAATTATGATACCATGCCAACTTTCAACCATTTCAGAGTTCATTTGCACTGCTTTCCAATTCAGGGTCATTTTAGCTCAAAATAAATCATGAAATGCATGAAAAATAGCAAATGAAGTCAGAAAAGGGTTGAAAAGTGATGATGTGGCTTTGAATGGTGCATATTGAATGCAGAAAAAGTCTTGAGTTAAAATATGTTTAAAAAATTGAAATCCCTTTGTAATAGACGAGTTTTCGTCCGAAACCCTCATACTTCGAAAGAGACTGTCCAGTTTGTACACGAAATGCATCCAGTTTTTCGTGTAGCCCTCTCAACTTTTTAGCACATGCTATGTGGGTGATATTATGATACCATGCCAACTTTCAACCATTTCAGAGTTCATTTGCAGTGCTTTTCAATTCAGGGTCATTTTAGCTCAAAATAAATCATGAAATGCATGAAAAATAGCAAATGAAGTCAGAAAAGGGTTGAAAAGTGATGATGTGCCTTTGAATGGTGCATATTGAATGCAGAAAAAGTCTTGAGATAAAATATGTTTAAAAAATTGAAATCCCTTTGTAATAGACGAGTTTTCGTCCGAAACCCTCATACTTCGAAAGAGATTGTCCAGTTTGTACACGAAGTGCATCCAGTTTTTCCTGTAACCCTCTCAACTTTTTAGCACATGCTATGTGGGTGAAATTATGATACCATGCCAACTTTCAACCATTTCAGAGTTCATTTGCAGTGGTTTTCAATTCAGGGTCATTTTAGCTCAAAATAAATCATGAAATGCATGAAAAATAGCAAATGAAGTCAGAAAAGGGTTGAAAAGTGATGATGTGGCTTTGAATGGTGCATATTGAATGCAGGAAAAGTCTTGAGTTATAATATGTTTAAAAAATTGAAATCCCTTTGTAATAGACGAGTTTTCGTCCGAAACCCTCATACTTCGAATGAGATTGTCCAGTTTGTACACGAAGTGCATCCAGCTTTTCCTGTAACCCTCTCAACTTTTTAGCACATGCTATGTGGGTGAAATTATGATACCATGCCAACTTTCAACCATTTCAGAGTTCATTTGCACTGCTTTCCAATTCAGGGTCATTTTAGCTCAAAATAAATCATGAAATGCATGAAAAATAGCAAATGAAGTCAGAAAAGGGTTGAAAAGTGATGATGTGGCTTTGAATGGTGCATATTGAATGCAGAAAAAGTCTTGAGTTAAAATATGTTTAAAAAATTGAAATCCCTTTGTAATAGACGAGTTTTCGTCCGAAACCCTCATACTTCGAAAGAGACTGTCCAGTTTGTACACGAAATGCATCCAGTTTTTCGTGTAGCCCTCTCAACTTTTTAGCACATGCTATGTGGGTGATATTATGATACCATGCCAACTTTCAACCATTTCAGAGTTCATTTGCAGTGCTTTTCAATTCAGGGTCATTTTAGCTCAAAATAAATCATGAAATGCATGAAAAATAGCAAATGAAGTCAGAAAAGGGTTGAAAAGTGATGATGTGCCTTTGAATGGTGCATATTGAATGCAGAAAAAGTCTTGAGATAAAATATGTTTAAAAAATTGAAATCCCTTTGTAATAGACGAGTTTTCGTCCGAAACCCTCATACTTCGAAAGAGATTGTCCAGTTTGTACACGAAGTGCATCCAGTTTTTCCTGTAACCCTCTCAACTTTTTAGCACATGCTATGTGGGTGAAATTATGATACCATGCCAACTTTCAACCATTTCAGAGTTCATTTGCAGTGGTTTTCAATTCAGGGTCATTTTAGCTCAAAATAAATCATGAAATGCATGAAAAATAGCAAATGAAGTCAGAAAAGGGTTGAAAAGTGATGATGTGGCTTTGAATGGTGCATATTGAATGCAGGAAAAGTCTTGAGTTATAATATGTTTAAAAAATTGAAATCCCTTTGTAATAGACGAGTTTTCGTCCGAAACCCTGATACTTCGAAAGAGATTGTCCAGTTTGTACACGAAGTGCATCCAGTTTTTCCTGTAACCCTCTCAACTTTTTATCACATGCTATGTGGGTGAAATTATGATACCATGCCAACTTTCAACCATTTCAGAGTTCATTTGAAGTGCTTTTCAATTCAGGGTCATTTTAGCTCAAAATAAATCATGAAATGCATGAAAAATAGCAAATGAAGTCAGAAAAGGGTTGGAAAGTGGTGATGTCGCTTTGAATGGTGCTTATTGAATGCAGAGAAAATCTTGAGTTAAACTATGTTTAAAAAATTGAAATCCCTTTGTAATAGACAAGTTTTCGTCCGAAACCCTTATACTTCGAAAGAGATTGTCCAGTTTGTATACGAAGTGCATCCAGTTTTTCCTGTAACCCTCTCAACTTTTTATCACATGCTATGTGGGTGAAATTATGATACCATGCGAAGTTTCAACCATTTCAGAGTTCATTTGGACTGCTATTCAATTCAGGGTCATTTTAGCTCAAAATAAATCATGAAATGCATGAAAAATAGCAAATGAAGTCAGAAAAGGGTTGGAAGTTGGGATGTGGCTTTGAATGGTGCATATTGAATGCAGAAAAAGTCTTGAGTTAAAATATGTTTAAAAAATTGAAATCCCTTTGTAATAGACGAGTTTTCGTCCGAAACCCTCATACTTCGAAAGAGATTGTCCAGTTTGTACACGAAGTGCATCCAGTTTTTCCTGTAACCCTCTAAACTTTTTAGCACATGCTACGTGGGTGAAATTATGATACCATGCCAACTTTCAACCATTTCAGAGTTCATTTGCAGTGCTTTTCAATTCAGGGTCATTTTAGCTCAAAATAAATCATGAAATGCATGAAAAATAGCAAATGAAGTCAGAAAAGGGTTGAAAAGTGATGATGTGGCTTTGAATGGTGCATATTGAATGCAGAAAAAGTCTTGAGTTAAAATATGTTTAAAAAATTGAAATCCCTTTGTAGTAGACGAGTTTTCGTCCGAAGCCCTCATATTTCGAAAGAGATTGTCCAGTTTGTACACGAAGTGCATCCAGTTTTTCCTGTAACCCTCTCAACTTTTTAGCACATGCTATGTGGGTGAAATTATGATACCATGCCAACTTTCAACCATTTCAGAGTTCATTTGCAGTGCTTTCCAATTCAGGGTCATTTTAGCTCAAAATAAATCATGAAATGCATGAAAAATAGCAAATGAAGTCAGAAAAGGGTTGAAAAGTGATGATGTGGCTTTGAATGGTGCATATTGAATGCAGAAAAAGTCTTGAGTTAAAATATGTTTAAAAAATTGAAATCCCTTTGTAATAGACGAGTTTTCGTCCGAAGCCCTCATATTTCGAAAGAGACTGTCCAGTTTGTACACGAAATGCATCCAGTTTTTCGTGTAACCCTCTCAAATTTTTAGCACATGCTATGTGGGTGAAATTATGATACCATGCCAACTTTCAACCATTTCAGAGTTCATTTGCAGTGCTTTTCAATTCAGGGTCATTTTAGCTCAAAATAAATCATGAAATGCATGAAAAATAGCAAATGAAGTCAGAAAAGGGTTGAAAAGTGATGATGTGGCTTTGAATGGTGCATATTGAATGCAGAAAAAGTCTTGAGTTAAAATATGTTTAAAAAATTGAAATCCCTTTGTAATAGACGAGTTTTCGTCCGAAACCCTCATACTTCGAAAGAGATTGTCCAGTTTGTACACGAAGTGCATCCAGTTTTTCCTGTAACCCTCTCAACTTTTTAGCACATGCTATGTGGGTGAAATTATGATACCATGCCAACTTTCAACCATTTCAGAGTTCATTTGCAGTGGTTTTCAATTCAGGGTCATTTTAGCTCAAAATAAATCATGAAATGCATGAAAAATAGCAAATGAAGTCAGAAAAGGGTTGAAAAGTGATGATGTGGCTTTGAATGGTGCATATTGAATGCAGGAAAAGTCTTGAGATATAATATGTTTAAAAAATTGAAATCCCTTTGTAATAGATGAGTTTTCGTCCGAAACCCTGATACTTCGAAAGAGATTGTCCAGTTTGTACACGAAGTGCATCCAGTTTTTCCTGTAACCCTCTCAACTTTTTATCACATGCTATGTGGGTGAAATTATGATACCATGCCAACTTTCAACCATTTCAGAGTTCATTTGAAGTGCTTTTCAATTCAGGGTCATTTTAGCTCAAAATAAATCATGAAATGCATGAAAAATAGCAAATGAAGTCAGAAAAGGGTTGGAAAGTGGTGATGTCGCTTTGAATGGTGCTTATTGAATGCAGAAAAAATCTTGAGTTAAACTATGTTTAAAAAATTGAAATCCCTTTGTAATAGACAAGTTTTCGTCCGAAACCCTTATACTTCGAAAGAGATTGTCCAGTTTGTATACGAAGTGCATCCAGTTTTTCCTGTAACCCTCTCAACTTTTTATCACATGCTATGTGGGTGAAATTATGATACCATGCCAAGTTTCAACCATTTCAGAGTTCATTTGGACTGCTATTCAATTCAGGGTCATTTTAGCTCAAAATAAATCATGAAATGCATGAAAAATAGCAAATGAAGTCAGAAAAGGGTTGGAAGTTGGGATGTGGCTTTGAATGGTGCATATTGAATGCAGAAAAAGTCTTGAGTTAAAATATGTTTAAAAAATTGAAATCCCTTTGTAATAGACGAGTTTTCGTCCGAAACCCTCATACTTCGAAAGAGATTGTCCAGTTTGTACACGAAGTGCATCCAGTTTTTCCTGTAACCCTCTAAACTTTTTAGCACATGCTACGTGGGTGAAATTATGATACCATGCCAACTTTCAACCATTTCAGAGTTCATTTGCAGTGCTTTTCAATTCAGGGTCATTTTAGCTCAAAATAAATCATGAAATGCATGAAAAATAGCAAATGAAGTCAGAAAAGGGTTGAAAAGTGATGATGTGGCTTTGAATGGTGCATATTGAATGCAGAAAAAGTCTTGAGTTAAAATATGTTTAAAAAATTGAAATCCCTTTGTAGTAGACGAGTTTTCGTCCGAAGCCCTCATATTTCGAAAGAGATTGTCCAGTTTGTACACGAAGTGCATCCAGTTTTTCCTGTAACCCTCTCAACTTTTTAGCACATGCTATGTGGGTGAAATTATGATACCATGCCAACTTTCAACCATTTCAGAGTTCATTTGCAGTGCTTTCCAATTCAGGGTCATTTTAGCTCAAAATAAATCATGAAATGCATGAAAAATAGCAAATGAAGTCAGAAAAGGGTTGAAAAGTGATGATGTGGCTTTGAATGGTGCATATTGAATGCAGAAAAAGTCTTGAGTTAAAATATGTTTAAAAAATTGAAATCCCTTTGTAATAGACGAGTTTTCGTCCGAAGCCCTCATATTTCGAAAGAGACTGTCCAGTTTGTACACGAAATGCATCCAGTTTTTCGTGTAACCCTCTCAAATTTTTAGCACATGCTATGTGGGTGAAATTATGATACCATGCCAACTTTCAACCATTTCAGAGTTCATTTGCAGTGCTTTTCAATTCAGGGTCATTTTAGCTCAAAATAAATCATGAAATGCATGAAAAATAGCAAATGAAGTCAGAAAAGTGTTGAAAAGTGATGATGTGGCTTTGAATGGTGCATATTGAATGCAGAAAAAGTCTTGAGTTAAAATATGTTTAAAAAATTGAAATCCCTTTGTAATAGACGAGTTTTCGTCCGAAACCCTCATACTTCGAATGAGATTGTCCAGTTTGTACACGAAGTGCATCCAGTTTTTCCTGTAACCCTCTCAACTTTTTAGCACATGCTATGTGGGTGAAATTATGATGCCATGCCATCTTTCAACCATTTCAGAGTTCATTTGCACTGCTTTCCAATTCAGGGTCATTTTAGCTCAAAATAAATCATGAAATGCATGAAAAATAGCAAATGAAGTCAGAAAAGGGTTGAAAAGTGATGATGTGCCTTTGAATGGTGCATATTGAATGCAGAAAAAGTCTTGAGTTAAAATATGTTTAAAAAATTGAAATCCCTTTGTAATAGACGAGTTTTCGTCCGAAACCCTCATACTTCGAAAGAGACTGTCCAGTTTGTACACGAAATGCATACAGTTTTTCGTGTAACCCTCTCAACTTTTTAGCACATGCTATGTGGGTGAAATTATGATACCATGCCAACTTTCAACCATTTCAGAGTTCATTTGCAGTGCTTTTCAATTCAGGGTCATTTTAGCTCAAAATAAATCATGAAATGCATGAAAAATAGCAAATGAAGTCAGAAAAGGGTTGAAAAGTGATGATGTGGCTTTGAATGGTGCATATTGAATGCAGAAAAAGTCTTGAGTTAAAATATGTTTAAAAAATTAAAATCCCTTTGTAATAGACGAGTTTTCGTCCGAAGCCCTCATATTTCGAAAGAGATTGTCCAGTTTGTACACGAAGTGCATCCAGTTTTTCCTGTAACCCTCTCAACTTTTTAGAACATGCTATGTGGGTGAAATTATGATACCATGCCAACTTTCAGCCATTTCAGAGTTCATTTGCAGTGCTTTTCAATTCAGGGTCATTTTAGCTCAAAATAAATCATGAAATGCATGAAAAATAGCAAATGAAGTCAGAAAAGGGTTGAAAAGTGATGATGTGGCTTTGAATGGTGCATATTGAATGCAGAAAAAGTCTTGAGTTAAAATATGTTTAAAAAATTGAAATCCCTTTGTAATAGACGAGTTTTCGACCGAAACCCTCATACTTCGAAAGAGATTGTCCAGTTTGTACACGAAGTGCATCCAGTTTTTCCTGTAACCCTCTCAACTTTTTATCATATGCTATGTGGGTGAAATTATGATACCATGCCAACTTTCAACCATTTCAGAGTTCATTTGCAGTGCTTTTCAATTCAGGGTCATTTTAGCTCAAAATAAATCATGAAATGCATGAAAAATAGCAAATGAAGTTAGAAAAGGGTTGAAAAGTGATGATGTGGCTTTGAATGGTGCATATTGAATGCAGAAAAAGTCTTGAGTTAAAATATGTTTAAAAAATTGAAATCCCTTTGTAATAGACGAGTTTTCGTCCGAAACCCTCATATTTCGAATGAGATTCTCCAGTTTGTACACGAAGTGCATCCAGTTTTCCCTGTAACCCTCTCAACTTTTTAGAACATGCTATGTGGGTGAAATTATGATACCATGCCAACTTTCAGCCATTTCAGAGTTCATTTGCAGTGCTTTTCAATTCAGGGTCATTTTAGCTCAAAATAAATCATGAAATGCATGAAAAATAGCAAATGAAGTCAGAAAAGGCTTGAAAAGTGATGATGTGGCTTTGAATGGTGCATATTGAATGCAGAAAAAGTCTTGAGTTAAAATATGTTTAAAAAATTGAAATCCCTTTGTAATAGACGAGTTTTCGTCCGAAACCCTCATACTTCGAATGAGATTGTCCAGTTTGTACACGAAGTGCATCCAGCTTTTCCTGTAACCCTCTCAACTTTTTAGCACATGCTATGTGGGTGAAATTATGATACCATGCCAACTTTCAACCATTTCAGAGTTCATTTGCACTGCTTTCCAATTCAGGGTCATTTTAGCTCAAAATAAATCATGAAATGCATGAAAAATAGCAAATGAAGTCAGAAAAGGGTTGAAAAGTGATGATGTGGCTTTGAATGGTGCATATTGAATGCAGAAAAAGTCTTGAGTTAAAATATGTTTAAAAAATTGAAATCCCTTTGTAATAGACGAGTTTTCGTCCGAAACCCTCATACTTCGAAAGAGACTGTCCAGTTTGTACACGAAATGCATCCAGTTTTTCGTGTAGCCCTCTCAACTTTTTAGCACATGCTATGTGGGTGAAATTATGATACCATGCCAACTTTCAACCATTTCAGAGTTCATTTGCAGTGCTTTTCAATTCAGGGTCATTTTAGCTCAAAATAAATCATGAAATGCATGAAAAATAGCAAATGAAGTCAGAAAAGGGTTGAAAAGTGATGATGTGGCTTTGAATGGTGCATATTGAATGCAGAAAAAGTCTTGAGATAAAATATGTTTAAAAAATTGAAATCCCTTTGTAATAGACGAGTTTTCGTCCGAAACCCTCATACTTCGAAAGAGATTGTCCAGTTTGTACACGAAGTGCATCCAGTTTTTCCTGTAACCCTCTCAACTTTTTAGCACATGCTATGTGGGTGAAATTATGATACCATGCCAACTTTCAACCATTTCAGAGTTCATTTGCAGTGGTTTTCAATTCAGGGTCATTTATCTCAAAATAAATCATGAAATGCATGAAAAATAGCAAATGAAGTCCGAAAAGGGTTGAAAAGTGATGATGTGCCTTTGAATGGTGCATATTGAATACAGGAAAAGTCTTGAGTTAAAATATGTTGAAAAAATTGAAATCCCTTTGTAATAGACGAGTTTTCGTCCGAAACCCTGATACTTCGAAAGAGATTGTCCAGTTTGTACACGAAGTGCATCCATTTTTTCCTGTAACCCTCTCAACTTTTTAGCACATGCTATGTGGGTGAAATTATGATACCATGCCAACTTTCAACCATTTCAGAGTTCATTTGCAGTGCTTTTCAATTCAGGGTCATTTTAGCTCAAAATAAATCATGAAATGTATGAAAAATAGCAAATGAAGTCAGAAAAGGGTTGAAAAGTGAAGACGTGGCTTTGAATGGTGCATATTGAATGCAGAAAAAGTCTTGAGTTAAAATATGTTTAAAAAATTGAAATCCCTTTGTAATAGTCGAGTTTTCGTCCGAAACCCTCATACTTCGAAAGAGATTGTCCAGTTTGTACACGAAATGGATCCAGTTTTTCCTGTAACCCTCTCAACTTTTTATCACATGCTATGTGGGTGAAATTATGATACCATGCCAACTTTTAACCATTTCAGAGTTCATTTGCAGTGCTTTTCAATTCAGGGTCATTTTAGCTCTAAATAAATCATGAAATGCATGAAAAATAGCAAATGAAGTCAGAAAAGGGTTGAAAAGTGATGATGTGGCTTTGAATGGTGCATATTGAATGCAGAAAAAGTCTTGAGTTAAAATATGTTTAAAAAATTGAAATCCCTTTGTAATAGACGAGTTTTCGTCCGAAACCCTCATATTTCGAATGAGCTTGTCCAGTTTGTACACGAAGTGCATCCAGTTTTTCCTGTAACCCTCTCAACTTTTTAGAACATGCTATGTGGGTGAAATTATGATACCATGCCAACTTTCAGCCATTTCAGAGTTCATTTGCAGTGCTTTTCAATTCAGGGAAAATAAATCATGAAATGCATGAAAAATAGCAAATGAAGTCAGAAAAGGCTTGAAAAGTGATGATGTGGCTTTGACTGGTGCATATTGAATGCAGAAAAAGTCTTGAGTTAAAATATGTTTAAAAAATTGAAATCCCTTTGTAATAGACGAGTTTTCGTCCGAAACCCTCATACTTCGAATGAGATTGTCCAGTTTGTACACGAAGTGCATCCAGTTTTTCCTGTAACCCTCTCAACTTTTTAGCACATGCTATGTGGGTGAAATTATGATACCATGCCAACTTTCAACCATTTCAGAGTTCATTTGCACTGCTTTCCAATTCAGGGTCATTTTAGCTCAAAATAAATCATGAAATGCATGAAAAATAGCAAATGAAGTCAGAAAAGGGTTGAAAAGTGATGATGTGGCTTTGAATGGTGCATATTGAATGCAGAAAAAGTCTTGAGTTAAAATATGTTTAAAAAATTGAAATCCCTTTGTAATAGACGAGTTTTCGTCCGAAACCCTCATACTTCGAATGAGATTGTCCAGTTTGTACACGAAGTGCATCCAGCTTTTCCTGTAACCCTCTCAACTTTTTAGCACATGCTATGTGGGTGAAATTATGATACCATGCCAACTTTCAACCATTTCAGAGTTCATTTGCACTGCTTTCCAATTCAGGGTCATTTTAGCTCAAAATAAATCATGAAATGCATGAAAAATAGCAAATGAAGTCAGAAAAGGGTTGAAAAGTGATGATGTGGCTTTGAATGGTGCATATTGAATGCAGAAAAAGTCTTGAGTTAAAATATGTTTAAAAAATTGAAATCCCTTTGTAATAGACGAGTTTTCGTCCGAAACCCTCATACTTCGAAAGAGACTGTCCAGTTTGTACACGAAATGCATCCAGTTTTTCGTGTAGCCCTCTCAACTTTTTAGCACATGCTATGTGGGTGAAATTATGATACCATGCCAACTTTCAACCATTTCAGAGTTCATTTGCAGTGCTTTTCAATTCAGGGTCATTTTAGCTCAAAATAAATCATGAAATGCATGAAAAATAGCAAATGAAGTCAGAAAAGGGTTGAAAAGTGATGATGTGCCTTTGAATGGTGCATATTGAATGCAGAAAAAGTCTTGAGATAAAATATGTTTAAAAAATTGAAATCCCTTTGTAATAGACGAGTTTTCGTCCGAAACCCTCATACTTCGAAAGAGATTGTCCAGTTTGTACATGAAGTGCATCCAGTTTTTCCTGTAACCCTCTCAACTTTTTAGCACATGCTATGTGGGTGAAATTATGATACCATGCCAACTTTCAACCATTTCAGAGTTCATTTGCAGTGGTTTTCAATTCAGGGTCATTTTAGCTCAAAATAAATCATGAAATGCATGAAAAATAGCAAATGAAGTCTGAAAAGGGTTGAAAAGTGATGATGTGCCTTTGAATGGTGCATATTGAATGCAGGAAAAGTCTTGAGTTAAAATATGTTGAAAAAATTGAAATCCCTTTGTAATAGACGAGTTTTCGTCCGAAACCCTCATACTTCGAAAGAGATTGTCCAGTTTGTACACGAAGTGCATCCATTTTTTCCTGTAACCCTCTCAACTTCTTAGCACATGCTATGTGGGTGAAATTATGATACCATGCCAACTTTCAACCATTTCAGAGTTCATTTGCAGTGCTTTTCAATTCAGGGTCATTTTAGCTCAAAATAAATCATGAAATGTATGAAAAATAGCAAATGAAGTCAGAAAAGGGTTGAAAAGTGAAGACGTGGCTTTGAATGGTGCATATTGAATGCAGAAAAAGTCTTGAGTTAAAATATGTTTAAAAAATTGAAATCCCTTTGTAATAGACGAGTTTTCGTCCGAAACCCTCATACTTCGAAAGAGATTGTCCAGTTTGTACACAAAATGGATCCAGTTTTTCATGTAACCCTCTCAACTTTTTATCACATGCTATGTGGGTGAAATTATGATACCATGCCAACTTTTAACCATTTCAGAGTTCATTTGCAGTGCTTTTCAATTCAGGGTCATTTTAGCTCAAAATAAATCATGAAATGCATGAAAAATAGCAAATGAAGTCAGAAAAGGGTTGAAAAGTGATGATGTGGCTTTGAATGGTGCATATTGAATGCAGAAAAAGTCTTGAGTTAAAATATGTTTAAAAAATTGAAATCCCTTTGTAATAGACGAGTTTTCGACCGAAACCCTCATACTTCGAAAGATATTGTCCAGTTTGTACACGAAGTGCATCCAGTTTTTCCTGTAACCCTCTCAACTTTTTATCATATGCTATGTGGGTGAAATTATGATACCATGCCAACTTTCAACCATTTCAGAGTTCATTTGCAGTGCTTTTCAATTCAGGGTCATTTTAGCTCAAAATAAATCATGAAATGCATGAAAAATAGCAAATGAAGTCAGAAAAGGGTTGAAAAGTGATGATGTGGCTTTGAATGGTGCATATTGAATGCAGAAAAAGTCTTGAGTTAAAATATGTTTAAAAAATTGAAATCCCTTTGTAATAGACGAGTTTTCGTCCGAAACCCTCATATTTCGAATGAGATTGTCCAGTTTGTACACGAAGTGCATCCAGTTTTCCCTGTAACCCTCTCAACTTTTTAGAACATGCTATGTGGGTGAAATTATGATACCATGCCAACTTTCAGCCATTTCAGAGTTCATTTGCAGTGCTTTTCAATTCAGGGTCATTTTAGCTCAAAATAAATCATGAAATGCATGAAAAATAGCAAATGAAGTCAGAAAAGGCTTGAAAAGTGATGATGTGGCTTTGAATGGTGCATATTGAATGCAGAAAAAGTCTTGAGTTAAAATATGTTTAAAAAATTGAAATCCCTTTGTAATAGACGAGTTTTCGTCCGAAACCCTCATACTTCGAATGAGATTGTCCAGTTTGTACACGAAGTGCATCCAGCTTTTCCTGTAACCCTCTCAACTTTTTAGCACATGCTATGTGGGTGAAATTATGATACCATGCCAACTTTCAACCATTTCAGAGTTCATTTGCACTGCTTTCCAATTCAGGGTCATTTTAGCTCAAAATAAATCATGAAATGCATGAAAAATAGCAAATGAAGTCAGAAAAGGGTTGAAAAGTGATGATGTGGCTTTGAATGGTGCATATTGAATGCAGAAAAAGTCTTGAGTTAAAATATGTTTAAAAAATTGAAATCCCTTTGTAATAGACGAGTTTTCGTCCGAAACCCTCATACTTCGAAAGAGACTGTCCAGTTTGTACACGAAATGCATCCAGTTTTTCGTGTAGCCCTCTCAACTTTTTAGCACATGCTATGTGGGTGAAATTATGATACCATGCCAACTTTCAACCATTTCAGAGTTCATTTGCAGTGCTTTTCAATTCAGGGTCATTTTAGCTCAAAATAAATCATGAAATGCATGAAAAATAGCAAATGAAGTCAGAAATGGGTTGAAAAGTGATGATGTGCCTTTGAATGGTGCATATTGAATGCAGAAAAAGTCTTGAGATAAAATATGTTTAAAAAATTGAAATCCCTTTGTAATAGACGAGTTTTCGTCCGAAACCCTCATACTTCGAAAGAGATTGTCCAGTTTGTACACGAAGTGCATCCAGTTTTTCCTGTAACCCTCTCAACTTTTTAGCACATGCTATGTGGGTGAAATTATGATACCATGCCAACTTTCAACCATTTCAGAGTTCATTTGCAGTGGTTTTCAATTCAGGGTCATTTTAGCTCAAAATAAATCATGAAATGCATGAAAAATAGCAAATGAAGTCCGAAAAGGGTTGAAAAGTGATGATGTGCCTTTGAATGGTGCATATTGAATACAGGAAAAGTCTTGAGTTAAAATATGTTGAAAAAATTGAAATCCCTTTGTAATAGACGAGTTTTCGTCCGAAACCCTCATACTTCGAAAGAGATTGTCCAGTTTGTACACGAAGTGCATCCATTTTTTCCTGTAACCCTCTCAACTTTTTAGCACATGCTATGTGGGTGAAATTATGATACCATGCCAACTTTCAACCATTTCAGAGTTCATTTGCAGTGCTTTTCAATTCAGGGTCATTTTAGCTCAAAATAAATCATGAAATGTATGAAAAATAGCAAATGAAGTCAGAAAAGGGTTGAAAAGTGAAGACGTGGCTTTGAATGGTGCATATTGAATGCAGAAAAAGTCTTGAGTTAAAATATGTTTAAAAAATTGAAATCCCTTTGTAATAGACGAGTTTTCGTCCGAAACCCTCATACTTCGAAAGAGATTGTCCAGTTTGTACACGAAATGGATCCAGTTTTTCCTGTAACCCTCTCAACTTTTTATCACATGCTATGTGGGTGAAATTATGATACCATGCCAACTTTTAACCATTTCAGAGTTCATTTGCAGTGCTTTTCAATTCAGGGTCATTTTAGCTCAAAATAAATCATGAAATGCATGAAAAATAGCAAATGAAGTCAGAAAAGGGTTGAAAAGTGATGATGTGGCTTTGAATGGTGCATATTGAATGCAGAAAAAGTCTTGAGTTAAAATATGTTTAAAAAATTGAAATCCCTTTGTAATAGACGAGTTTTCGACCGAAACCCTCATACTTTGAAAGAGATTGTCCAGTTTGTACACGAAGTGCATCCAGTTTTTCCTGTAACCCTCTCAACTTTTTATCATATGCTATGTGGGTGAAATTATGATACCATGCCAACTTTCAACCATTTCAGAGTTCATTTGCAGTGCTTTTCAATTCAGGGTCATTTTAGCTCAAAATAAATCATGAAATGCATGAAAAATAGCAAATGAAGTCAGAAAAGGGTTGAAAAGTGATGATGTGGCTTTGAATGGTGCATATTGAATGCAGAAAAAGTCTTGAGTTAAAATATGTTTAAAAAATTGAAATCCCTTTGTAATAGACGAGTTTTCGTCCGAAACCCTCATATTTCGAATGAGATTGTCCAGTTTGTACACGAAGTGCATCCAGTTTTCCCTGTAACCCTCTCAACTTTTTAGAACATGCTATGTGGGTGAAATTATGATACCATGCCAACTTTCAGCCATTTCAGAGTTCATTTGCAGTGCTTTTCAATTCAGGGTCTTTTTAGCTCAAAATAAATCATGAAATGCATGAAAAATAGCAAATGAAGTCAGAAAAGGCTTGTAAAGTGATGATGTGGCTTTGAATGGTGCATATTGAATGCAGAAAAAGTCTTGAGTTAAAATATGTTTAAAAAATTGAAATCCCTTTGTAATAGACGAGTTTTCGTCCGAAACCCTCATACTTCGAATGAGATTGTCCAGTTTGTACACGAAGTGCATCCAGCTTTTCCTGTAACCCTCTCAACTTTTTAGCACATGCTATGTGGGTGAAATTATGATACCATGCCAACTTTCAACCATTTCAGAGTTCATTTGCAGTGGTTTTCAATTCAGGGTCATTTTAGCTCAAAATAAATCATGAAATGCATGAAAAATAGCAAATGAAGTCCGAAAAGGGTTGAAAAGTGATGATGTGCCTTTGAATGGTGCATATTGAATACAGGAAAAGTCTTGAGTTAAAATATGTTGAAAAAATTGAAATCCCTTTGTAATAGACGAGTTTTCGTCCGAAACCCTCATACTTCGAAAGAGATTGTCCAGTTTGTACACGAAGTGCATCCATTTTTTCCTGTAACCCTCTCAACTTTTTAGCACATGCTATGTGGGTGAAATTATGATACCATGCCAACTTTCAACCATTTCAGAGTTCATTTGCAGTGCTTTTCAATTCAGGGTCATTTTAGCTCAAAATAAATCATGAAATGTATGAAAAATAGCAAATGAAGTCAGAAAAGGGTTGAAAAGTGAAGACGTGGCTTTGAATGGTGCATATTGAATGCAGAAAAAGTCTTGAGTTAAAATATGTTTAAAAAATTGAAATCCCTTTGTAATAGACGAGTTTTCGTCCGAAACCCTCATACTTCGAAAGAGATTGTCCAGTTTGTACACGAAATGGATCCAGTTTTTCCTGTAACCCTCTCAACTTTTTATCACATGCTATGTGGGTGAAATTATGATACCATGCCAACTTTTAACCATTTCAGAGTTCATTTGCAGTGCTTTTCAATTCAGGGTCATTTTAGCTCAAAATAAATCATGAAATGCATGAAAAATAGCAAATGAAGTCAGAAAAGGGTTGAAAAGTGATGATGTGGCTTTGAATGGTGCATATTGAATGCAGAAAAAGTCTTGAGTTAAAATATGTTTAAAAAATTGAAATCCCTTTGTAATAGACGAGTTTTCGACCGAAACCCTCATACTTTGAAAGAGATTGTCCAGTTTGTACACGAAGTGCATCCAGTTTTTCCTGTAACCCTCTCAACTTTTTATCATATGCTATGTGGGTGAAATTATGATACCATGCCAACTTTCAACCATTTCAGAGTTCATTTGCAGTGCTTTTCAATTCAGGGTCATTTTAGCTCAAAATAAATCATGAAATGCATGAAAAATAGCAAATGAAGTCAGAAAAGGGTTGAAAAGTGATGATGTGGCTTTGAATGGTGCATATTGAATGCAGAAAAAGTCTTGAGTTAAAATATGTTTAAAAAATTGAAATCCCTTTGTAATAGACGAGTTTTCGTCCGAAACCCTCATATTTCGAATGAGATTGTCCAGTTTGTACACGAAGTGCATCCAGTTTTCCCTGTAACCCTCTCAACTTTTTAGAACATGCTATGTGGGTGAAATTATGATACCATGCCAACTTTCAGCCATTTCAGAGTTCATTTGCAGTGCTTTTCAATTCAGGGTCTTTTTAGCTCAAAATAAATCATGAAATGCATGAAAAATAGCAAATGAAGTCAGAAAAGGCTTGTAAAGTGATGATGTGGCTTTGAATGGTGCATATTGAATGCAGAAAAAGTCTTGAGTTAAAATATGTTTAAAAAATTGAAATCCCTTTGTAATAGACGAGTTTTCGTCCGAAACCCTCATACTTCGAATGAGATTGTCCAGTTTGTACACGAAGTGCATCCAGCTTTTCCTGTAACCCTCTCAACTTTTTAGCACATGCTATGTGGGTGAAATTATGATACCATGCCAACTTTCAACCATTTCAGAGTTCATTTGCACTGCTTTCCAATTCAGGGTCATTTTAGCTCAAAATAAATCATGAAATGCATGAAAAATAGCAAATGAAGTCAGAAAAGGGTTGAAAAGTGATGATGTGGCTTTGAATGGTGCATATTGAATGCAGAAAAAGTCTTGAGTTAAAATATGTTTAAAAAATTGAAATCCCTTTGTAATAGACGAGTTTTCGTCCGAAACCCTCATACTTCGAAAGAGACTGTCCAGTTTGTACACGAAATGCATCCAGTTTTTCGTGTAGCCCTCTCAACTTTTTAGCACATGCTATGTGGGTGAAATTATGATACCATGCCAACTTTCAACCATTTCAGAGTTCATTTGCAGTGCTTTTCAATTCAGGGTCATTTTAGCTCAAAATAAATCATGAAATGCATGAAAAATAGCAAATGAAGTCAGAAATGGGTTGAAAAGTGATGATGTGCCTTTGAATGGTGCATATTGAATGCAGAAAAAGTCTTGAGATAAAATATGTTTAAAAAATTGAAATCCCTTTGTAATAGACGAGTTTTCGTCCGAAACCCTCATACTTCGAAAGAGATTGTCCAGTTTGTACACGAAGTGCATCCAGTTTTTCCTGTAACCCTCTCAACTTTTTAGCACATGCTATGTGGGTGAAATTATGATACCATGCCAACTTTCAACCATTTCAGAGTTCATTTGCAGTGGTTTTCAATTCAGGGTCATTTTAGCTCAAAATAAATCATGAAATGCATGAAAAATAGCAAATGAAGTCCGAAAAGGGTTGAAAAGTGATGATGTGCCTTTGAATGGTGCATATTGAATACAGGAAAAGTCTTGAGTTAAAATATGTTGAAAAAATTGAAATCCCTTTGTAATAGACGAGTTTTCGTCCGAAACCCTCATACTTCGAAAGAGATTGTCCAGTTTGTACACGAAGTGCATCCATTTTTTCATGTAACCCTCTCAACTTTTTAGCACATGCTATGTGGGTGAAATTATGATACCATGCCAACTTTCAACCATTTCAGAGTTCATTTGCAGTGCTTTTCAATTCAGGGTCATTTTAGCTCAAAATAAATCATGAAATGTATGAAAAATAGCAAATGAAGTCAGAAAAGGGTTGAAAAGTGAAGACGTGGCTTTGAATGGTGCATATTGAATGCAGAAAAAGTCTTGAGTTAAAATATGTTTAAAAAATTGAAATCCCTTTGTAATAGACGAGTTTTCGTCCGAAACCCTCATACTTCGAAAGAGATTGTCCAGTTTGTACACGAAATGGATCCAGTTTTTCCTGTAACCCTCTCAACTTTTTATCACATGCTATGTGGGTGAAATTATGATACCATGCCAACTTTTAACCATTTCAAAGTTCATTTGCAGTGCTTTTCAATTCAGGGTCATTTTAGCTCTAAATAAATCATGAAATGCATGAAAAATAGCAAATGAAGTCAGAAAAGGGTTGAAAAGTGATGATGTGGCTTTGAATGGTGCATATTGAATGCAGAAAAAGTCTTGAGTTAAAATATGTTTAAAAAATTGAAATCCCTTTGTAATAGACGAGTTTTCGTCCGAAACCCTCATATTTCGAATGAGCTTGTCCAGTTTGTACACGAAGTGCATCCAGTTTTTCCTGTAACCCTCTCAACTTTTTAGAACATGCTATGTGGGTGAAATTATGATACCATGCCAACTTTCAGCCATTTCAGAGTTCATTTGCAGTGCTTTTCAGTTCAGGGAAAATAAATCATGAAATGCATGAAAAATAGCAAATGAAGTCAGAAAAGGCTTGAAAAGTGATGATGTGGCTTTGACTGGTGCATATTGAATGCAGAAAAAGTCTTGAGTTAAAATATGTTTAAAAAATTGAAATCCCTTTGTAATAGACGAGTTTTCGTCCGAAACCCTCATACTTCGAATGAGATTGTCCAGTTTGTACACGAAGTGCATCCAGTTTTTCCTGTAACCCTCTCAACTTTTTAGCACATGCTATGTGGGTGAAATTATGATACCATGCCAACTTTCAACCATTTCAGAGTTCATTTGCACTGCTTTCCAATTCAGGGTCATTTTAGCTCAAAATAAATCATGAAATGCATGAAAAATAGCAAATGAAGTCAGAAAAGGGTTGAAAAGTGATGATGTGGCTTTGAATGGTGCATATTGAATGCAGAAAAAGTCTTGAGTTAAAATATGTTTAAAAAATTGAAATCCCTTTGTAATAGACGAGTTTTCGTCCGAAACCCTCATACTTCGAATGAGATTGTCCAGTTTGTACACGAAGTGCATTCAGCTTTTCCTGTAACCCTCTCAACTTTTTAGCACATGCTATGTGGGTGAAATTATGATACCATGCCAACTTTCAACCATTTCAGAGTTCATTTGCACTGCTTTCCAATTCAGGGTCATTTTAGCTCAAAATAAATCATGAAATGCATGAAAAATAGCAAATGAAGTCAGAAAAGGGTTGAAAAGTGATGATGTGGCTTTGAATGGTGCATATTGAATGCAGAAAAAGTCTTGAGTTAAAATATGTTTAAAAAATTGAAATCCCTTTGTAATAGACGAGTTTTCGTCCGAAACCCTCATACTTCGAAAGAGACTGTCCAGTTTGTACACGAAATGCATCCAGTTTTTCGTGTAGCCCTCTCAACTGTTTAGCACATGCTATGTGGGTGAAATTATGATACCATGCCAACTTTCAACCATTTCAGAGTTCATTTGCAGTGCTTTTCAATTCAGGGTCATTTTAGCTCAAAATAAATCATGAAATGCATGAAAAATAGCAAATGAAGTCAGAAAAGGGTTGAAAAGTGATGATGTGCCTTTGAATGGTGCATATTGAATGCAGAAAAAGTCTTGAGATAAAATATGTTTAAAAAATTGAAATCCCTTTGTAATAGACGAGTTTTCGTCCGAAACCCTCATACTTCGAAAGAGATTGTCCAGTTTGTACACGAAGTGCATCCAGTTTTTCCTGTAACCCTCTCAACTTTTTAGCACATGCTATGTGGGTGAAATTATGATACCATGCCAACTTTCAACCATTTCAGAGTTCATTTGCAGTGGTTTTCAATTCAGGGTCATTTTAGCTCAAAATAAATCATGAAATGCATGAAAAATAGCAAATGAAGTCCGAAAAGGGTTGAAAAGTGATGATGTGCCTTTGAATGGTGCATATTGAATGCAGGAAAAGTCTTGAGTTAAAATATGTTGAAAAAATTGAAATCCCTTTGTAATAGACGAGTTTTCGTCCGAAACCCTCATACTTCGAA